>OW121787.1:34878657-39678657 GCA_933228815.1 Machimus atricapillus | reverse complement strand
TTTTGAGCCCTTAAATAGAAGTAAAAATCATGGCATCGTTTTATGAAAAAAAGGTTTTTTTGGAAAAACTGCTTCGCACAACGAAAACTATAAGGATAAGGAAATTTAGTAAAACCAAAGTCAACCATAATCTGGGACACAGATTGTATAACTTCTTTGTGAAGACAACTGAAGGCAATTTACTATAGTTTTAGCATTCCAAAATTGATTAAAATGATTAATTGAATTAAGTTATTTTGAAAATAGTGTTGTTGCTAATTTAAGGCCTTCTTGAACAGCTTATGATGTACACTCTTTCTTTCAGACAGTTGGATCCAAAACTTATGGAACAAAAACAAATGGACTTTATTTATGCCGGGCGATACTTTGGACATCGGACCTAACTCAAACTTAATCCCTTTTTTATATAACTTATAATGATGTATATTATAGTTGGAACAAAAGGGCTGGAGGGAGGATTCTGAGTAAGTAAGAGGAAATGTAATATTTCATACTAGACTTTTATGGTTTAATTAACTTAAATTATTTTATTAAAAGTATTTGACCTAAAGTGTATGCAGCCACAAAAGAAGTCTACCGCTTTGCGGGAAAATTTCTCTTTTTTTCGCTCGCAGCCCGCTCGTCTCTTTGGGCGCTCCGCTGCTCGTTTTCTGTGTTTCTAGCTCGTTTACCTTGCTGTGCCGGGTGTCCGCCTTCTTTTTGCCTTCGGTAATCTATTTGCACAGGTATGCTTTTTATGTTTGTGTGCGGGCCACATGCTTGTCCCCCCGCGGAGCCCCGCGCTCCTGAGCCCACCTCACATCAGCCGGAGCCCCACACACATATGTTGGTAGGGCCCCAAACGAAAACATCACCTGTCACAGGCATGCCGCGTGTGGAGTGGGTGAGGCAAATTCTCTGCGAACATGTCCATATGGCAGCTGGCAACTGAAGGTAGTATACGACACCGGGGGACGGGGGGAGGGCCTGAGTAAGACCAAGGGCTCCGGCGACGACCTGGAGGGTTGAAGGGCTTCCATCCAACCCCCGGTGGCTGTCATTCTTGCCCGAGCTCGTAAGCTACCATTTTCTGGTAACATTCACATTTTTGGTCTCGGCCGGCTCTGCAGCAGCCTGAGCCCCCCCCCCCCCCCCCCCCCCCCCCCCCCCCGTCATCCGCAGAGGAGCGCCAGAACGTCGACGCCGACGACAACGGCCCCCGTGTACGTGAAACGAATGTTTTCATTTCTTTGAGCCCCCCCCCCTGCGCCCCCGCGCCATTGGCCGTGAAGAGTACCTCCGACCCGGCTCGGGATCTGACGGAGCGAGGCGAGGCGAGGCACGGCGAGGCTCCGTACACCGCTGAAATGTGCCAAAACTGGAAGTACCGTAGCGAAATGATCTTCAAAATTAGTCTGGATTTTGTAATGAGATTATCTTTCTGGGCGGAGAGCTGCTTTCTTCCATGCCGTGGCCTCCGCTCCTTCGCCCCGCCCCGGGGGTCCGCATCTTCGGCAGTTTGGGGCGCTGCACGGGAGCTTTTATGATTTATAAGTGGACGGCTAAGTGGAGTGGTCCAGTTACAAAATTTGCTGCTTGTAATAAGGCACTCTTCACGGTTTTGGAGGCCCCGTTTTTCGCTTTGCGCCCGCCCGGAAGTGTTCACTATTTGCTGACCCTTTTTTCCCGATGAATACCTTTCCCAGCTAATTATGGCATTTTTCATGCAAGTGGGACATCAGGGAAAATTTTTGGTCCTCTTCAAATCTTTAAATTCTTTTCCCACCGCCTAAAAAGAGGCAGTTTTGTGAGCTTTTGTTCATTTACCTCGGTATTTTTTTTTTTAGATCCACCTTCATCTCCTCCTCTTCCAGTGAAAGTGGTAGCTAGCAAGTGCGCTGTAAGTCCATTGTTACTTGTTAGCCCCGTTTTCCGGAAGCTAGAAATGCATAAATGGCCATGACTGGCAAAATAAAAACCGCGAAAGTTTTCGGATTGTTGCTAATTGCTGTTTGGTGTTTCACAGGGTTACAATTTTGGGCCTCCTTTGTTTTTTTTCGAGTAGCATAATGGGCCAAGGCAAAATTTTTTAAAAGGGTAATGCTCCTAACTTTTCCGATTGGTGTGTAATTAAATCTGTTTACACCTTAATGAGACGTAACTGCCTCGCATAGGTTAATCGCCTGTGCCGTTGTGCTTTTGATGTTAGGGAAGAAATCCAATGATTTTTTCTATAAAATATTAGGTACCTACATAAAAAATCATTAACAACAAAATAATTATTGTATGAAATTTTTTTACACTACGAATTTGTTTTTAAAAAAAGGCTGTGAAACTGAAGACGAAAGTATTACAAAAAGTCAAACTTTAGTCATATTTAAAAATTCAAGGCACGTTACAGGAACTCAATACGCGACTGTATTTATTAAGATTTTTTCAACGGAACTTACTTTTTTCATGAAAGTGTTTATGAACACTTCTATACCTATTAAGAGGTAACATTTTAAGGCAAATAATGATAAAATGCTGCATAGAAATTTTCTGCAAAACCTGGAACCGTGTCAGAAGTCAAAAAAAAAGCAATTTATATTATATTCTGATATTTTATTAGGTAGGTACATTTTTCTTACAATGTATCGGATAAAGGAATTTTTGGGTTGTTTGTATTTCTTAAAATAACTTTCAGACATTTAAAAGAAAATTACCTTTTTTGAACTGAATGCCACCCATTGAGTGTGATTCATATAAATAAGAAAAATGCTCGTGAGGCAGAAATACGCTCTTAATCAAATCGAATTCGTAAGCAGTGCTACATTTCCAGATTAAGGTTTAATTATGCATCGCTTAAGTACCCATATAAACCATATTTCGCTTATCTCTTACAGAATGGACCATTCTATTGCGTCTTAAATAATATAACATCCATAGAAATTACAATTGCGTAAATGTTTTGTTATCCCCAAGAACGCAAGCAAGTCCCTAATACCTATTCAGGGTATTCGATTTCCCAGTTGTGACCACCCACAACATTGAACTCGTGTTTTCCACGCGAACAGCCTATCCAAACGAAATTTCCCAGAATTTTTGGAAAAGCAACGTATTTTCCACAAAAGCGTGGGAGGACAGCGGGCTATATTTAGCGAAATCCCTCCCGAAAAATAAAATGCTTTTTACATCTTCTCGTCAAAAGGTAAACAGTGGAATGTGAAAAAAACATCACGTGAAAACAGTCACGTGATTGCATCATCATCACCCACCCCCCACTAGGGATAGCCACGAAGTGGCTGATGGCCGAAATAGCAGGGAAATTTCGTGGGAATGTTTTGGTTTTGAGAAATACGAAAAATAAATAAAGAAAAGGTACTACTTTAAAAACATCGAGACGAAGCCAGGCCAGCAGAGGCCGAGCTGGTCAAAAAACACTTTCCAGGTGGTTGAAGGCTGTGTGGGGGGGAGGAGGGTTCCTCCGATGGTTCATCTTTCGTTTTGCAAGTTATGAAACGGTCATCACGGGAGGAAGTAATGACTGCATTTACCCGGCCACTTCTGGCCCATTCTTATGCAGTTTTCCCACTTCAATTCGCCTTGAAATGCTCCTCCTCGTAAGCCTCATCTCCGAGATGCGGCTGTGGAAACAACGGAGCGCTCGAGTCGATCGACATAGTAACCTACTTTGAGCCGTAATTTCCAAACATGGTTGAGCGCAAAAAAAACAGCGCAAAATGAGGAAAAAGCCCGTGATTGCTGCTAGTCGTCATCGTCATCGTCGTCGTAGTCGTTGAAGCCAGCTTCTCTGTTGTCTTCCCATAGCCGCGCACTTTAGAGGCTCGGATTCAGCGGACCCACATCCAATCTTCAGCTGCTCGGGAGGGTCCCGGGGGGCTTCGGATAGAGGCTCCGCCGAAGCAAAGCTCCACTCGACCGGGGCTTCTAAGACACTTTCGGCCCCGTAGAAGCAGCGCTAGCTTCCTCCTCCCGAGCCGCCTTTGTCTTCAGATTTTCATTTTCTCCGCTGTCTTTCGCTTTCGAGGCAGCGGCAAGGAAAAGCCTTGGCTCGCTGAATATCGTCGTTTTCGTCGCCGGTCTCTTCGCGAACCATTCGCTTGCATAAAAATCTTTTTTTGTACTATTATTATTATTATTATTTTTTATCTGCACGCTGCACACCGTACGGATGTATGGTTTGGGGGGGGCCTCTGCACGGAGGCAGCGACAACAGCGCGAATCGAAAAAATAGAGGCCTTCGTGGAGTGCTGCTTGCTGCTCTTCGGCGCTCTTCCCCCCCGCCAAAGAGCCCCAAAAGTGGCTGGAGCAGAGACTTGCAGTGGCCGCATCTATCCAGCGATTTATCCGTTGATATAAACCGCCACTCGGGCGCTCTGCAGCCACCACTTTGCCATGCCGTGCGGCTGGGTACTTCATTTTTTTTTTTGATGTATTCATAATTTCAAAGCCGTTTTGCTCTTTTCAAACCGTCCGTGGGCTTTTTATCCATTGCATCAGCAGCAGCTAGCCACGGTCTTTTGAGCCTCTGAAATAATCCACAGAATTCTGCTGCAGCCCCCTCCCTCTCCGGGCAAATCCTTCGCCGCCACTGTTGTGTCATGGTATATTTTTTCCTTGGGCCATCTATCTAATTTCTCAATGCTAGAATAAGAATATTTTCCTTATTTTCTGATGAAATCCCCCAAAATAAAAATATGTTCGATTTTTATGTAATTTAAATTATTATCGCACAGTCCCCCTGCCCCCCTTGCCACCGGCTATACGTCTTGAGATCGACTTCTCTCCGTCTTATGTGACACACCGCGGAATATTGCATAACTCCTCAAGTGAACTATTTAGCCTTATGGGGAGTTTCACTTGCAGAACATTGTGCGTGATAAGTGTCTCTCAGGTGCGGACATTGTTGCGCTCCGGGTGCTCTCGTCGTTGCTGGGGCTTTCGAATTCGGACGAGGCCTTCTCAACTTCAGCTTCAAAACCTTTTTGCTCGCTTTCTTTTTGTGCGTTGCGTAAAAGAGTTTTTGAGGATGTGTCGCATTTAGTTGATTTTATCGGCTGAAATGTTGAGCACTTTCTGAAGCTGGGAAAGTCTTCGACAAGAAAAAAATAAGATGGAAAGTAAATGGTCCCTAAAGGTGTTACATCGCAATTTTTTAGTGTAGTGTTAATCGGAGAATAACTGCTCAATGCTAGGCAATTTTTTAATGATCAATGAAAAGTATTTTCCCATAACTTTCTCCTAATCAGTCTAACAACGTTCATTTGGGGGTCATTGATTGTAGGGTCAAATTAAATTCCAAGAAATTTCTATTGGGGTCATTCAAGTCTATCTTTCAGTCATGATTTTCAAGAACGATTTATCTCAAAAAGACGTTATTGTAAGCACACATATGTATGATTCAAAAAGAAAAAAATAAGTATTATATCAAAAGTTTCAATTAGTTATTAAGCACCTAACCTAAATATTTTTTAAAAGAAATTTCATAATATGCTTTAATTTTTATCTTTTTCTTTACAGATATTGCAGGCTGCTGTTTGTCAGCGTTGTCTTCTTTTTCGCTTAAAATCGCTGAATATTTGGGATAGGATCCGGAAACTTTTATGGTAGTTAGATGTAAAACATGTGAAAACGAAGTCCCAAAACGGCTCATTGACGGTGAGTATCAAATCAATACTATTACCAATTAAATTCCGACCTTTTTAGCAAATTAAACAATTTTCGAAAAGAAAGTAATTAACGAGATTGGGATTTGTGACAACAAATGTGTCAATTTCTGTTTGAACTAACAATTTAAAAATAAAGTAGGAGTTTCATTCAGCACTTTTAAATTCTCGGTTTTCAAAATATTAAGTTTCAAATTCCTCCCATTTCGAAATAGGACTTGCTTAAAATATAAAATTAAAACTATGAGTGTTCCAACACACTTTCTCTTTTAAAAAAGTATATAATATATGAGTGTTCCAACACACTTTTTCTTTTAAAAAAGTATATAATTATAGTATGAAGAAGTCAATACAATTATTTTATTTTGCGAATGTATACGTAAAGCCCAAATTACGTCTCCAACCTACTTACAAGTGAATGGCAGCAAAAATGGAATATGGAATTGGCGGTATTTGCTGACTTCATGTCTATTTGGGTGGACCTATCTTGTGCTCATCGCGGCATGCAAAACAATTCTATGCCTTCGAGTGGCGGAACCGACTTTACCTGTTCGTGCCAGAACTGAATCTTGTCCGGCCGCCATTAAAACCTCATCTAAGGCCATCAATATTTGCAAAAAACCAAACACACCCGCTAAGTTGGTTGGCTGGGCTTACGTCTGCCCACGGAGCGGTTTCGGTTAATCATATTCGAGGCCCCATTAAGCCCTCAGAAAAAAAAAGCTGCCACTTGGTGAGTAATCCCCGGCGATTTGGTTGTCTCTCTTCATTTTTTAGCCACGGTCTATGCTTCAAGACGTCTTCGGAATGTTTCCATTTATGCGCTAAATGGAAGGTAGACCTACGGGGCGCCTACAAAGAATGCGAAATAGTGGCTAACACCCTGCTTTTCATTAATATGAATTTTTTTTTCGTTTCTAGTTTTCATTTTTTTCGCTATTAAGGCGCACATTGTCGGTTCGATTAAGAGCAATCGCCACCGCTCGAAGCTAGCCATCCTTAGCCCCATCAAGCTGCCCGTTTAATTTGCCTACGAGTCAGCCTGTCATCAATTCCAGTCGACTGGGCCCCAGACCTCTGTCCAGACTCAGGCCGATGTTCAATTGCTTGGCCACGGTCTCATTCCTCAAATCGGGGCTCTGCTCGGGCTTCGAAGAAAAAGCACTGCGCTATCTTAATGCGAATGAGACAGAAGGAAAAAGTTTCATAATTTTCCCGTCTTTAAGACGAGAGCAGAGGATCGCTAGCTTGCCGCCATCAAGTCAAAACAACGGTTTCATCCGAATGACCTGTTACAAAATTAACATTCCGCGCAAGTTGCTATCACTCAAATGCGATCCTCTCCACATGCAGAAAAAAAAAAAAAAGATATGTATGTTTATAAAAAAAATGGGGAATAAAAGAAAAGAAAAATCCCGCACGCGGCCGCCGCACTGACGGTGAACCATGTCGTTCGCGAGCAGCTCCAATCCGAGCTGAGCTCGAGCCCGGAACGCGGAGCCCCAAGACCCAAGCCGAGCTCTACACAAAGCCGCGATCTCGCCGTCTCGACGGCGATTATTACTACCGCGGTTGCGGCAACATGTGAACTTGCTACCAAGAAACGGCAGCAGATCGCACAAGTCATAACCAGCCTCAAGCTCTGATCCGCGCACCCCACGGATGAGTGCGGTGCGCGGATCAATCGCGGCTAATCCCGCGGCCCAGGGACGCCCGATTTGCCTACCGCGGCGCTCGCGACTGATCGCGAACCGCGAACAATGGGGGGAACGCGATCGGTTCGCTTTCGAGGGTCCTTTTGGCGCGATCGGGCTAACCCATTTCGGTGTGATGACTTCATTGACCTTCGGGTGCAACTGATCGCTCGGTCGATACCCCGCGCGGATTAGTGGGCCCTCGCTGGGGTGCTTCGCCCGCAGATGGCAGCACTCTCCCGGCAGTCGAGCGCGCCTTTGTTGCGGCGTGTGTAAACACACGTAGTCGATGGGGCCTTTGTTTGGTGTTTTGCCCCCGTGCCCCCCGCTCCTCCAGGTATTAATTTTCCCCGGTGCAATTATGTTTTATTTTCTCGCATTTGCGCCTTGACAGGTTCAATTTTTCATTTTCGCGAATTTGCTTTGTATGCTATACGAAAAGAACTGATCGGGTCCAAGGAACTTGAATTTGATCGAACAATTTGAAATGGAACCCGAAAGAGTCAAATGAGTTCTTTGTTTGATCAACCTAAAATGCTCCAGTTTCACTTGCTTTTTTCATCCTTACATCAAGAAACTGGTGAAAGTTGCAAATCAGGCTTTTCCTGGATCTGATCCATTGCATGAATAATTAATAAACTATTTGCTTTAGGATTGCTTATAGTGGCCCTAGTATATAAAACTTATGATGTTTTCACTATTTTCGTCCACCATTTTGAATCCGTCATTTTGATTAAAAACTTTAAAGCCAATTAGTTTTGATAAGATTTTTCTCCGGCTAGGCAAATTTGATCTGTTCATGAATTGAATTATGATTTAAAAAGTAAAAATTCATGGAGTGTCGAGTTCCAATTTAAAAAATTCATGTGAAAAATAGTATACCAGCAAAATTGATTTATTAGATGTACCTAATATGGTGCAGTTTTCATTTCCAATCCTTTATTTTGTCATACCTAAAATCAAACTCATTCAACTGAATTTAAAGCGAATTTAGAGGTGAAAATTTACCAATCCCCAGCAAATTACTCAGGGTGGTAGCAATTTCGATTTCTACAAAATGTTTGTTTAAAAGTCCTCTACCTAATTGCCTCTAATCTTGGCACCTTGTCTAGCTACTCGATTTCCGGATAGAATATTTAAAAAAAAAAACCATTTTGTTTTGACTTAATAATCGGTCACGGCCGTACAAATTTTATTAAGTGCCTCTGGGAGTGTGCTAACATGCCTGCGAGGTGCTACCTGCTGCTCGAGGCAATCCTTCAGCCACTTAACTACTAACTAAGGTGCTGAGCTCATTAAGAAGGTGCTATTTAATGCTAAACCAGTTTTTATTAGCCAGCTTAAGTGAGCCGCGGCCAGACTGAAATTTATGGCGTCCTCGTCGCGCTCTACCTGGACCCTGGTTACTCATCGCGATCATCTGGTGGTCCTGGTTCCCACAAACATTCCGCAACAGTCTAAATCCGTTCAAAACACTCAAAAAGCATTATAAATAGTTCTGCGTGAAGATCTATTTTTGCTGGCGCACACGTGTTATGAATGACACGTTTTCGCGCTCTTGAGCTGGTGCGCAACGCGCTCATCGGCTTGTGTGTTTGCATATTTCATGTAAGAAACGGGCGGACAGCCTCATTTCAATTCGCCCCCTCGGGCTAAAAGCTAATTACAGAAATTTGGGCAACCACCCAAAAACATAGGCCTGCTCGTTTGCAGCGACGTCGTGCGACAATAACCAAAAATCAGCTGCCTGCCTACCGCCTGCTACTGATACGCAACGCAACGCACCATCGATGCGACGGACGATGACGCCTGTGCGTACTTGAACTCGATTCGGGCGAGGAGCCTCTTTCCTCGCACTCGGAAGCACTTCACGGGCTGAGGCGTGTAGAGATAGGCGTAAACGTAAAGCCACAAGATGCTGACAAGTGGTTTCGAAAACCAGCGCAAAGAAAACGAAGTAAGAAGCGAAGCGACACCACTGCGACAGCAACAACAATAGAACCAACATAAACAGCGGCAGCATCGAGCATAACCGGGCCTAAAACAAAAGCGAACCGTCCGAAATTGAGCTCTCGAGTTGTTGTTCCTCTGTTTGGTTTCCCTACAAAAACAGGTGGCACGTGTTGAATGGACTTTTCACAGTTTAGCGAAAATTCTCAGCATTTTATTTATTTTTTTTTTAATTTTAAGACCAACTACCGAATGCCCGTGTGTGGACAATCTTGGCGTCATTGGGTACTATGCTCGGAAATTATCTTTGACTAATGACTCTAGCCCTAGAGTCGCTTTCCCTCTCAAGATATCTATTTTAGCATTAATTGCTAGCGAATAGATGCTTCACGGGTTTTACGAAGAAAACCTTCACACAATTTCTTACAGTGAAGCCAGAGAGAGCACACCTGGAAAAGAAAGGATTGTGCGTCTTCTGGAAACACGTAGGTATACATTAATAGGCGAGAAAAAAACCGTGTCGGCAGAGGGACCTCGCTTTACAGAGGAAAAGGGTGCAGAACGAAGGAAAATCCAAGAAGAATTACTTTCAATTCAATTACCCAAGAGTTGGGGTTTAGTACGACATTAAACTGAACCATTGTTTTTAGAGTTCTATTGCCCAACTATTAACTCTTATATTACAATAGTTTCATCATGTCCGTCTATCTGCCCTTCTGTGTGTCACAACCGATCAAATCGCCGCTTACACAATTAGTGCTATAAAGTATATTTGCCATACCGCTACAAACAAGGTTATGGAATAAAATATTTTATACAAGTGTTTTTTATTAGCTGCCATTTACATGTAAAGTGGGGGTGAATTTTTGTTTTATTCGCATACCCCATTGTGTAGACTGTAGAGTATCGTTGAATAGGTCTTTAAAAAATATGTCAGCGGTATTTTTGTTAGAATAGCCCCTACCATAGCTAAACCAATAAAGAAAATCCATGCGGGAAATAGCTTTCTATAGAGAAAATCTCAATTTAAGAAATAAAGAAAATCATAAAATGATGAAAATGTTATGTATTTATTAATTTTGACATAATTTTAAAATATTCAGAATTTTGCTTTGACATGAAGTAGCACTTGTACTACTATAGAAGAAAACATATTTTAACCGAAAAGAAATTGGAAAAGGTTAGATAAGCTCAGCTTGAAATTTATGCAATCACAGGCCTGTAACGAAAATCTACCATTTGAAAAAAAATTACAAGTTATTTTTCGTAAATATCCCGATTGAAAAATAAGACATGATTTTAAGAAACTTTAGACAGCATCAGAGTGTCGTAATCGAACACACATATTTATGAATCTTATATTTATAAATACGTGTGTTGGCCTACGACTACGAGCAGTAGAAAGCTATAATAATTTCATTTGAGGTTTTTTTTTCAACTCAATTGAAACATGATGTCTACGCTCGATCTGAGGATTAAAGCCTATTACGTACTTGCAACCAACTTCGATAGTGCGGGCGGTGCTTGATGCACGCTTTCTTCAAGTGTTTCACCGGCCTTAACACCTTAACCTTCCTTTCTTGCCTTATAAGACAGAAAAACATCACTGAATCTATCTGTCCAGACTAAAATATATATATAAAAAAAAAACACCTATAAAGTACCGTTATAATCTCAACACGATTCAATCGAGACAAATAGCGACAGCATAATTTATGTCACCAGCAATATCTCAGCTGTCGACTGTTTGAATCGATGAACCTCCCAGCGAAGTAAATCCGTGGGTGGGGTTTTGTTAAAATTCGCAAATTTTGCCCACACCGGCTGCGCAAGAGACCGAAAGCAATTTTAATTCATAATTATCATTCAAACGCCTCGAAATCTCTTTATCAATGTCAAACGTCTCACACGAATGGTCAACTAGTTTTCTACACACGAACCTCACATGTACGGGAGGAGGCTCTGTGGCACGGCCCCAATGTGTGGGCAACCATGTAATACCTATAGCCCCCCAAGTTCAGAGCGATGGCATTTTTGTATCTTGTCATTATTACGAATTACGAATTTCTACAAGTTGCCACCGGAAATATCTCACAGTCGTTTTTTGGTAGATGAAACACTTCAAGGCTGCCCGTCAGCTAATTCTCAGGCCCCGCATATACCTGAAGTGTTTCCCAGTAACATGATGCGAGTAAGTTTTTCCTCGAATTTCACCAAAAATTTCTCCCTTTTTTCTCCCTGAGACCTTTTGATTTTCTTGAAGGGACAAAGAATTGTAATTTTCTACACCCATACACGTGTGCAACATGGCTGGTTCATTTGAGGCCGTGCGCTTACAGCTAAAATAAATAAAGAAAAAAACAACATAAGTCCAGGGAAAAATTTCTATTCTCGCACACACAGCTCACATGATTTCAACATAAAAATCTCCGATCGCGAAGAGTCTCACACTGGTTCTCTTCGGTTGCTCTGTTTTGCGATCCCTTGCAAGATCAGCAATCTTCACTTTTCTGAACATAAAAGAGGCGGCGCTCTCTTCAGATAGATCATTTTGGTGATCATGGCATATAAACTGGGGTAATTTAAGCTGGTGTCTCTGTGTGGGTGCGATCGCGCGCGAGTGCGACCCTCTATTATATGATCAATCAGAGTCATTGTGTGGTAATGCTCTGGTAACAATTATCACTTGACGCGCTCCCCGCAGGTTCAGTGAAATTTCCGCGATAAGCAGGCGATCGCTGCTCGCCACTTTATCTTGATCTGTGCTCGCTTAATTGCATGAAAGTAGCCGATAAAGCGTTTCAAGTATTCACCTCCTCCTTTCTTACTTTTTTTTTCTTTTCTTGATTCGTTTTCTTTTTTGTCCTCTTCTACCATTTTCGCTTTTCGCCTTATTGAAAATGTATGTATAGCTGACTTGGCGCGCTATTGAGCCTTTTGTTTTCTAATGAGCCACTGATATTTCATTTCCGTCGAATGGTTTAATTAGTTAGACTTTGAGTCTATTTGTCTTGTTGCCTGAATGACTGGGGTGTTTTCTTTTAATCGCGGTATGTTTCTGCAAGGCGGGAAAATTTTAATTGGAAGGCAGTTACATTGGTTTAGGGCTACAATTAAATATCTTGTTCTAGCCGATCTTGATCAATTTAATCGTACCCCCTGAAAGCTTCTGATATGTTTTATTTTTACATAATTAAAGTATTTACTATTCCACCAACTGCCAAAACAACAAACAAAATTAATTGCTTACAAGCACGCATTTATTCGGGACAACATACACATTAATACCAATTCCCCAAAAACATTCTTAATCAAATTAAGAACAATACTATTAGAATAAGAATTAATCTCTTCGCTTCTAAGTCGAAGCAGTTTCACTAATATTTATTTATGTAGGTACATTAAAATATTTTTAGTTTACATCATCAAATTATTTAAGGTACGGTCATAAAAGTTGTTAAAGAATGTGATTACTTCACCTTTTAGGCACGGGTAAAACAAACATTTACAAGCCGTAAATTGGAACCGAGATGAATACAATTCTAAAGAAACGTGACATGTTTTTCACACAAAATTACACTGATATTCATGTAAAACTACGAGTATTGTTTCATTTTGCTCATGATCGTTCACGTTTCATTGACTCTCTCCCACCAGTTTGAAAAACTGAAAATAGAAAAAAGTTAAATATGAAAGAATCAATACCAGCATGTTTAATGGATATTTGAATTAAAGTCAAGCAGTTTATATATCCCGCTCTATGGATATGGTGAACGATTTGTATCCCTCATGAATTTTTTATTATACTCTCGTTTTCTAGATACATATATCTAGGTATATCTGGTACCCGTTAAGAAGGATAAAGTTGTTAAATCGATATAATAATACATATTTCGTAGCAAACTCGTTTCAATACCCCTGAAATTAAATCATCTGTTCCATTTAAAAACTGATTACTTATTCCATAGGTATAATTCAAAAATTATATTCCTCTAAGATAAAAAGTAAGATTTTCAGAGGATTCTACCAAAAGTTCATACATCCAACATGTTCCATGAAAATCGATACAAGGGGGTCCTGCTGATTGCTGAAAGTGGCAAAATAAATCGTTGGGGAGGTATCTCCTTTCTCATAAGAGACCTGCAATAGTTTTGAACACTGCTTGGGTAAGAACAAAGGGCTCTTGTAAGAGGAGGAATAAGTCTCGTCGCATGTCGATATCCTTGCATTCCAGCGCCCCAGAGCCCCTATCGATGAATTCCATTCAAATAATATTCTCCCGTCTTTTATGGTTGAATAGCCCGTAAACATTCTTATATAGAAAACAGCATTCCATTTTAGTATAAAAGAACAAAATGATAAGATTGAAATCGAATTTGCCGACAGGACTCAAGAATTTATTGTTCCTTTCTCAGTCATATCTTCGAAAAAATTCTTTGCTTGGATCTAGACTATAAGTAATAATTTCATCTTTGCAGTAAGGGTGACCGGGACTAAAAGTTCCGCAAATTCGTAGGCCAATTTTCTTATTTAAATTGGCAAAAGGCCAAAAGAAATTGAGGGATATTTGCGAGGCTTAGTTACTAAAATGTTAACTCAAATTTGCGCAATAAATAGTCTTCTCAGTAAAAATTATTATCAGAGGTTGGTTAGTTATATATTTTAACATTACGGTAGATCCCTGGTTATTATTTTTCGTCTTGCGAACTTGTAGAAAAACTTTGATATCATATCTTACAACTGAGGCTGTAATTGAGGGCGAATATAAGCAAATTGGAGGTAATTTTCAGAAAAAGAATCCTTCCTCAGTTGGCAGAACTCCATTGGAAAGGAAAATTGGAGTGTCTGGTTTTAATTTTTTGTGACGGTGGCCCAATTGGAAGGTGCCCAGCTCGACTGGAGTAATGTATGCCACGGCTCTAAGCAGGCATCTCTTAAAATTTGCATTACAGCAGTCTCATTACGAGGAAATAGGCAGGTTGTCAACCTTGCCGAGCGGAGGGTAATTCAAATTACAATATTGTATCCCTTATTCCGCCCTAATTAAGGTCTCTGTACGCACAGGAAGTACATTAAAAGTCGGTCTCCAGACTCGTGAACCACCTCAGAAGCGGTTGAAAATTGCCGGGTGGCGTGGCCAAGAGACGAGAAAAATTGCGAAAAGTGGAAGCGTTTAGAGAAGCACTTAGCAATTGAAAGGGGGGCACCTGTGCCACCTTCCAATGCGAAGTCCTTTACGCACTCTTTCTTCTTTTATTTACCCATAAAACTGACCTGACCTGCATAATTACCTAAATTCATTCATGACCCCGGGAATGGCTCGAACAAATCAAGTGCCCCGCGCGCCCACCATTCCGCCGCCCCCTCGACGGAGGGGAGGGACTCTAATTAATGTCGCACTTTCGTTAAACCCCCTCGCGTCCATTTCCCACTGTAACGCTCCGCAGCGGTGAATTATTTTATCCTTTAACTGCACCAGGAGCACCCGGGTGGATTGTGTTTTGTGGCAATCTACAAGCAAACAAGCGCCCTAACCGCCCTTTCAACCCCCGACAGCCGCCCACATCCACAAGTACCCACACAGAGGCATACTGGGAAACACCCGCCCTCAACATTTCGGGCGCGCTCCGACTCTGACTCCGGGGCTTTTCATCCACAGTGTGTTTTTCCGCAAACTCGAACGAACCAACCCCAAAAAAAAAAAATGAAAAAAAATAAACAGGCGTCCGTCCCCCGCCGGCCCCTGCTTGGCGCCTCATTTTGCCTACAGCAGCTCCCGCAGCCCTACTGTAGTTTGTCGGAGAGTGTACGCGGGGGCGCAGGGCGGAGACCCGCATACGGGCGAAGGGCTAAATAGCTCAAGCGGGAAGTATTTTCCGAAGGACAAAATGTTATTAGCGCGCACGTGTTGTCAGCTGCACGTTTTATGGCGGCAAAAATTTTTATGGCCACGAGTGGCGCACACCAACGAAGGAGCCCGAGCTCCCGAAGCCCGAAGAACGCTGGTGGGAAAGTGAAGAAATTTTTAAGGGCGCCGCGGGGCAGAGCGAGCGCGCCAATCGCCGGGCACGCACACACCCTAGGCCACGTCCGCATGCACGGCGTGTAAGGGCTACATAGAGTCGTCCTCCGCTGACACCAGAGTTAACCCTCAGCCCTTAGCTCACAGGATCCGGAGGAATTCGGTGGATACGCCGCGCCGCTGCCGTGACAGGGAGAGGTGGTTTTACATGGATTTCAGTTTATGAGTTTGGGACTTTGTCCCATTTAGAGTTGGCACACCCTCCCCCGCATTTTTCACCGTTTTAGTGCTTTTTAAGTGACATCCGAGGATTTCCATGATCTTTTACGGGGCCCGCTGTAAAGGACTTCCCCGGGGGCCACGTGAAATCGAACCTCGTAATGTCCTCGGCACGGGCGCGGACGTGAAGATGCGGCGTGTCGGATAATCCGCCGAGACCGAGCGCCCGCCGTGCCATCAAGTAATTACACTGGAAGACCGGGAAACCCCTGGGACTACCCCGCCCCTGCGGTTCATAGATTCACACCCACATACTGTAGCCCATCTCATCGACCCTTCGCAATTTGTGGAGATTGGACCTTTTGAATCCAGATTAATTAAAGTTCGCTCTGATGTTCTGCAAGGAAGTCATCTTAGCCAACTTCTGTTTATTTTTTGTATTAATATTTCACAGATTAAAATATAAAGTAAAAAGAAAACTATAAAGTCAAAGAAAAATCCAATTACCTATAGAAAATATTTTCAACTCAGTTATCTAGTAAGACTAAAAAATCTGAAGGTATAAATTTTAAGACTTCCAGTAGAATACAATTACGATTTTTAGTATCAAAAGATTTACAGAGCAACAAAACCAAAATTTAGTCATGCGGTAGGGTAAATAAATATTTTGTGTAATTATTATTTGATGAACAGTAAAGATAATGATTGGGCAGTTACATAAATATATTTAGTTCGACACTTCTCGTTGTTCGATATTCTAAATGCACGCATCTATATAATACATCAATTTTTATATTAAATGCTTGCTGAAAAGAAAAAAAAGCTCGCAAGAGGGACGATACCGATACTAAAAAAAAACACTAAAAATTCTCCGATATAAATATGTATGACTTATTTTTAAACTTGAAATTCAAATTCAACTACCAAATTCCGAATTGTAAAAAAAAATGTTTGAACATTCTTCAGTGGTAGGAAGACAATTTTGGGGGATCGAGATATCCGTGTTAAGGGGATAGAGCTTCTCTTTGAAATAGTTTTACTCATGACTGCCCCTCCATCTCATTAAATTGTGGTAAAAATAAATCTTAAAAAAATCGAATCGTTTCAGAAACACACCAAATCAAAACAATTCTAAAAATAACGTTCGAAGATTGTCTTGCATAATTTTATCCGAATCGACCCGAAGAAAAAAAATATTTCTTAATATGAGTTGTATAATTTTGGTCATAGTCCTTTTATTTTAGGTCTATTTAGGTATATTTAAAACATTATCAAAACATCGGCGTTTCTTTGCAGTAATATTATTTATAATTATTTTTGTTATGTTTTGTGATTAATTAAACTGTACTGGCTAAATATATTGGACAAAGTAAGGGGCTGCTGCACAATTAAGTGTAATGTTTTTGTGCATGAATATCGTGCTAACGCCTCTTTGAAGGTGCTCAAGATTCCCTATTATAGAATCGGCGATTTTAAATTTATCCCTCCTCAGAGAATAACATGAACAAAGCGGGAATCGTTTCTGACCCAGCCCCTATCTCTGCAATTCCTCATCGTTCCCACGATGACCTGCCACTTCAATTCCCAAATCATTCCATTGACCCGGCGTCGATTGTGCGGAGGACGAGTACAACAATTAAAACCCAAAACGCCGGGAAGGAAAAGAAGGGAGGGTATTCGGTCCGGAATGTCAGGTATGCCGCCACAAATCCACACAAATCCCAGGCCGGAGAAATGACTTATCAAAAATCCACGAAATTCCATTGTTCCAGCATTAATCGCGCTGACAAGGATTGGCAACATGCCTTCCGCAACCGACGCCACCGGATCCGGGCCGAGCCCCTCACACCCGACGACTACCGACATCTTTGTTTATCCCAGGGTTTGTTTTTTTGGTTTTTGTTTTTGCATGATTACCTTCCCTAATTATCGTCAAAATATGTCACCGGTATCTGTGCAGGAGGCACGGCCACAAGAAAACCCACTCGGGGCACAATTAAAATTTCATTTTTTGGACAGGAAGCCAAACTTCCACCTCACGAGAGGCCGCTGAATGGGGCGCCCCGGCCAGGACTTTGTGAGTGTAAGTGCCCGACCCTGAGCCTGTGTGTGACGGCTTTTTTTTTTATATGTGTTCGGGGCCCGTCGCTTGAGGACGAGTTCAAGGATCTTATCCGGCACAGTGGCTGCGGGCAGAGGAGGGGCACGGGGGTTGTCGGCACTGATTACCACCTGCTTGGCAGAGATAAAGGCCTTCACCACCGCGCCAAGGGTCGGCAACTGGGACGTGAGCTCGGATGGAGGCTGAATGGATTCCTCTATGAGGTCAAACCGTCTGAGTGACAGGCTGAATAAAAGACAACAATATGTCGTAAAATAAAGCGGAACAAGGGACCAGGACTCGGGCGTTTCGGCGACAAGGGGGCTGGGATCTGAGCTCGAATGGAAAAACGGAGTCCGCTTTGATGCGGATAAGAAGAGGAAATTTGTTGCGTTCTTCGCCCTCTGAGAATTTCTACAACCGTGGCACGCAGGCAGGAGGAGGCAGTTAATTAATGAATACTTTTGCGGAAGTACTTCTAAGTAATCGTAAAATATCGTTTCATCTCATTTTCGAACAAAGGAGGTCGACTACTGGGGGCATTTAACGAAGGAGGAATCGGTTTAGATAGCAGTTGGAATCGGTTCAGTTCAGACGGGTGGAGGAAACAAAATACATCCGTTTCACTTCATTTCGTTTCTGTGGGACGATTTATGATTCATTTCGCCAACATGACATGAAGGCGCCAAAATAAGACTGTAAAAATGCGGGTAACGTCGTCTTATACGAGATAATATAATTTTTGTTGGATTGGCCTCATATACACCAACCAGAACAGAATAACGATCGTGTGTGAGTGGGATTTACACCCTAAGTATTCTCGACTTAATATCTTGCCATTTTATGCACAGAGGGATTTTGTTTTTTGAAACAAAATGGCAGCATGTTAAGTTACATAAGTACATTATAATAAAACTTATAAAGTATATGAATTCAAAATCCTCTTATATTTTTTCCTTCAAAACCTCTAATATGAGATAACAAAAGAAAAAGTAAACGCAGTTTTTATTGATTTTTTTAAATCCTTTTTACGAGTTAAAATTAACAGTCTAGTCTTAAATACATGAAACTATAATTAAAATTTTTTGTACTCTTGTACATTTCCCCAAGCTGCAAATAGCAAAACTCTTAATAACTTTTTCTGAATTCATACTCACTATCTGGGATATTCCGCAAACTAATTTTCTAAGAAGCAAAAAGTAAATAATAATGACATTGTCTAGTGCTATCTTGTTCTTATATGTTTATAATTTTTTTTTTATGAAGAATGTACTTTATTTGATCATATCTGGATTAGAAAACTAAAATTTGTGAAATTACTTCATTTAACAAAAATTTAATTTCTTCTTTTCCCTTGTTTCCGCAGTTTATGTGTCAACCTTTTTTGCTTGGTTGCAATGAGCGCAGATCCAGGGCACATCAGTTAGTAAATAATGAATGAATGAATCATCGATTTTCGAACGCAAGAAATAAATAAATAAGATATGATGAGAACTTACCGATGAGTAATTGCCGTAAATTTTGGAAAAACGATTGTTACGTAATTTAAAGTAAGCAAAGTAAATTTACTACATAACAAATTAATTTTAATTTTGATATTTTCTTCCAGGTAATTAAAATAAAACAATTAAGGCAACGTATAACATAGAAAATTGGCATAATTACACAAAGCAGTTATCATCTCACTTTATACAAATTAAGGTAATTCAATTTTATGACGTCATGTTTATAGCGTGCCTCCTGGGAATTCACCACTTACAATTCATTTGTGAGTTTTATAAGTGACTAAGATCTGATTTGCACACCAGAGTTTTTCCCCACGGCGATCATGTACCGGGTAAAAAAATTAGGGTAGGAAAATTTAAGGGTTCGTTTTACAACCCTCAACGTGCTTGTGATCCCTACAGGCTATGTAGCATAAATTCGAAATAAGTGTTTTTTGCCGAATCATTTAAATTTGAATTTAAAATCGATGGAATTGACCCCATACTAATTTAGATAAAAGGAAATGTAAATACGTACATTCATAATCATATGTAGTCAGGTTGTTACATAGAAATTTGAAAAGTTTAGAGGGGAAAAGCTGACAAATTTTTTTTATTCTGATAATAGAAGAAGACTTAATTAGGGTATGTTGTGAAAAATTATAGTGGAATAGTTTCTTTATTTCGTATATAAGATTCTACTCTGATTAGGAGCCTATAGGCTGAAAGAGCAAAAAGTTGAAAAACATTAATCCCTATAATTTCCCTAACAACATTGTTGGATTGCTCAATTTTCCAACGATGTTATTTCCCAAAAAGTCCAAAAATCCCCGCCGCCGGCGGTGTCGCGCCCGTTTCCGTGTCATCACCGTAGCACCCGTAAAACTTGTTAAGAAGGCCGTTATCAGTCAAGAAAACAAGTGAACCAATTTGAGCGCGAGGCCCCCATAACTCGCAGCCGTCTGCGATAGGTCCGAAAAATTGCCCCGCCGATAACGACGACGACTACGACGCCGCTGCGGTCGTCGAAGGTATTCGGTGACAGCTGACGGGTGACGGAAATGGTCTCCGTTTCCTTGATGCCGACTACTAGCTTCGAATTAAGTGTGCACCAGTTGCGCCGGCATCCCCGGCGTGTTCGACATCGTCCTCATAGTCGTCGTCGATTCCGATGGCCATAAGCGGCGTATCTTGGTCGCTTTTCGGTCGAGACGAGAACTGGTTTCTTCTTCTTCAGGTTGATTACACTATCCCCAGCCAGGGCAATAAAGGCGTTTTCGATGTGAAACCATCGCGTTGACGATGTGTTTGTTCCGGCCTGCGAAACATATAAAATAAAATGTTGGCATAGGGCTGCACACGGACGTGTCTATGGGTGCGTATGCGTTGCGGCAAATTCGATGCGGTGATGTGTCTTATCAGCGATGATAACTCTCGGCTTCGATCGATTTTTTGCTCGGTGAGCGGGGGGCAGAATTTTGACACCGCCGCCGCTGCCGTCGAACCGAGTCCCAGTGGGTTTTCGCTTTACCCACAAACCCAGAGTTAGACGAACCCGTTTCGGGGCTGCCTGCGATGTTATCGCGCTCCGCTGGCTGTAACTAGAGCCTCATATCGGGCCTTAATGCGAATTTTCATTTTGCGCGCCCCGCACTCGCACAATTTGCTGGCGAGGGTCTTTCTTGCGACCGGGGAAACCTCGCATACACAGGTGGCGTTGGATTTTGATGACTAGGAGGGGTAAGGTGACGTCACCGAATCGACTTGCCTAAAAGGTGATATATTGCAAAATGTCGCAAAACGGTGGTCCGTAGGCCGATGCGCGGCCAATTTGTTTCAATCGAGAAACAATTGCACCGCGTTGGCTGTCGTGCGGTGTGCGCAGCTTCTTAGTCACCCGGGGGGGCCAGGTAAAGCACTTGTAGGAGCACCTGATGCCACCATGCCGCTGACTCACAGACTGTCTGTCTTCACGCTTTTCGACTTTTAAGGAAACGTGAACGCGGCCCGCACCGGAAGCCGTAATATCGCAATTTTCGACAAGTTGCGATATTGAGGCGGGATCAGTTCAATTAACATCGCTAGTGATCTCTAATCACGCGTGATTAGCGTGGGCTGTGAGATCGCCCTGAGGTGCGAGGGAATCAATCATCGTCACAAGACGTGAATACGGCCAATTTACCAGAGTACACCGCCTAGAGGAGCGGTTATAAAAATGTTCGTTATACTTTTTCCTCGCCCGTTTCCTCTGAAACGATCGAGCCATTTTACAATATGTGAAGCTCCAGAACGTGCCTCGTACTTGTTACCCGAAATTGAAATTAATGACCCAATAAAAGTCATTCAAAAACTCTGCGGACATTTTTTTGGCCCTGAAATCACATCAGCGCTGCCGGTGACCCGATCATTCGATCGGAAATCGAGGCCCAGCAATTCGATTGTGTGCTGACGACGACAATGTGCCCACTTTTGGGGCCCAGCGAGATGCGATCATCGTCGCCAGAAGCACCGGGATTTTTGCAGCTGGATCCGCGACTATCGACCCCCTGCGCATTCTTTTCGCGGACTTCGCGCCGCTCAATGACCTTAGCCGCGAAACGCAATGATCCCTGCTTGCGGGCTCGGCGGCGGCTCGACCACCGCGAGATCCTTTGCGGCGTGGCGCGTCGCGCATATGCTGGTCTTTCTCCAGCTGCAAACGTATTCACCGCCCTCCTTCCCCGTCGCACAGGCCGCCCGCGGGGGAACCTACTTTGGTCCCGACACTGTGCGCCGATCTTCCAGTCGCCGCACCGCGCTCCCGAGCGGGCACAGCGCGTGCTCATCCCATAAATTTTATTTTTATTCATCACCGCCGAGCCGTCGTGCAGTGGACGCCAGTGCCGGCGCAGAAATGGTCTTAAATGACGGAAACACATAGGCGCACTAGCCCGTGGGGGGCTACGTAAAAACGCACACGAGCACCGGTCGCCTGTGTGCGGTACGCGGAGGTCGCTAGAGCCACACCATGAAGAATCCAAGTACACTCGAAATTGTGCGGCTGCGAGACTCTGCTTATGTTTTTTTTTTTTTATAATAAATCCGGCCAGATCGGACCAATCGATAGGTTCGATTTGTCTCGATCGGGGGCCTCCCGTTCAAATCAAGATCGTGAAAATGACAATGTTTGACGACGACAAAGGCTGGTGCCGGATGCCCCCCTTGCAGGCTAATCGACGGGGTGATGCGTTTCGCGACCAATGCGACAGATGCATCCGACTATTTACCCAGCCACTGGGCACCTCTGGTGACATCGATTGAATCTCCTTTGTTTTTGTCGACGAGAAGCGGCAGGTTGAGGTTGGACAGAGGCAATTAAATCGGAGGCACTTGCAGGTATTTTTTTATTCGATTAAAAAATCGTTCAAAAGATTGACTGTGGGGAAAATGGAAATTTTTTTTACCCCACACCTGCTGTAATCGGTTATTGAAAACAGCTGCGAGATTACGTTCAATTTAATTTATTTCATCGTTGAATGCGCGAGATTGATTTGTATCTCGTAAGATAAATGTAAAATGCTTGCGCCCTCAGTGAGAGGAAAATTAGCCTTTGAATGGGTGAAGTGGAGTTCAGGTATGAAAATTGCAAAGGATTGTAAAAAGAATTCTCCAAATGCAAACAGTATTTTATTATGTTATTAACATCACACAAATCATTTAACATAATTTAGACACTTTGCATAAACTTGGAAAAATATAATTAACAATTATGCAAAGTGCAGTTAATTAATATATTTTATAAACACAAATACCTTTATTTATGCATTTACTCTAAATAAAACAGTAACCTTTGGGAAACAAGTCCTCAAGGCAGTTCACAAATATGATTTACTAATATAAAATTATTATCTCCAAAAATAAATTCAATAACAACAATTGCTTTTCGAATTTCCCCATCAAAATACCTACTAATCCGATCTTAAGTTAATTAGTTACAGATTACTAAGTATATGCTATTGTAATCATTTTAACTGAAGAATTTCCAGCTATCACGACTGATTTTTATAAACTCAAGTTATAATTAATTACATTTATGTAGTATTTACAATTATTCCATTATCAGTTTATTCAGAACTTGATATCAACGTAGAACAGCATCAACTCGTTGTTATTTTTACATCCTAATAGATTTATTAAGAAGACAAATGTGTAAATTAAATTTAACTAGATATTTTTTAGTGATAATCCCCTAGGTCTAAGCAAAATAGATGTTTTCTTTCACACTTGGTCTACCCAACGGTCTTATGAGTCTAAAGCCCTTTCCTAAACCGTCGTTATCTTTCGCGCTTCTCGCGGTAAATTATAATCTCGCCAGCCGTCGGGCTATCTTGGAGCTAAATGAAAAGGGTACGAAATTTAGACTTGTTGACGTATAAATTTCCCCAATTTCTCACCAGCCCGCAGTTCTTTCTCCCTTCGCCAACGCAAGATTGAAAGTAATTTTGGCCTAACCAAAGTTATGTGACGCCACGACGCGTCGACGTTCTAGCTTCCGGCTTATAGCGCCGTTTGCACCCGCGGGCAGCTACACTCGGGCTCCACAGAGCCCCCCGGTAATCAGCTGCTGAGCAAATTAAATGGGATCGTAAACAAAATTTTTGCATTTTTGTTGCTCCTCCGCCCTGCTCCCCGGAGCCATCGCAGTCCGACTCTGCGGCTTTGAATCTAAATAGCGAAATAGCTCCGAAGGTGCACTACGACGCGACGCGACGCGATGTTGTTCGCAGGCGTAACTTCTCAACCGGATGAAGGAGAGAAATTATTGCGAAGTAAAGAAAAAATTGAAAAAAATAAACCAAGTCCGGGGGAAAAAAATTGTGCTTGCGATGATTAAAATGTTAGCAAAAGCCCAGTGGAACAACGCGCGTCCCAAGAAGGGAGACAAAGACGTTCCGGAGAAAACAACAAGACCTCGCGTTTACTGCCCGCCCGCCCCCCTCGCTGATGCGACGACGAGGCGGGATTATGTTTCAGAGCGCGGTCCGATTAAATCCGCCTGATTATTCGTTCCATATGAATCGGCGGAATGTCTTCTCCACTTGGCACACTCGTGCGCTCCGCACCGCGGAAAAGATCGCGGTCACCCCGCATCCCGCGATCGCGCCCGCAGCGCACTTTTTCAGTCGCGGGCACAGGCGCAATGCAGCGCAGTGCAGCGCACCAAGTGCATCCGAGTGAATTACACACCCATTCCCGCTGTGTCACATTTGCTGATTATCCCGAGTCAAAATGCATTTTAGTGCCGCGGGGAGACCATAAACATGCTTCGTCAGTGGCTGGGGTCTGGATGTGGGGTCCCCGCGCAAGCACCGCTCGTCCGGGAGACGACGACGCCGATCGCGGATTGTCTTGCGCGATTGGAATTTCGCAGGTCTGTCTTTTTTAGAAAGCAAGGTGAAGTAAAAGTACTTTGACTGGCACCCAGGCCTTGGTTGTGGGCTTGCAAGTTTTTGACGCTCATCTTTGTGCTTAACTAGCGCCGCGGTCAGGAAAAAATTTCTGGTTCGTTGTTTCTAACCAAAGGCTAAATAACAATTTGGTTTAAACAAATTATCCACAATACCTCTCTGGGAATTTACTTACTAAGCAAATTTATTCATTAAATAGATTTATTTTAACGAGAGGGATTGTTAACTTTATTTATTGATGAAGATAGCTTTTAAACTCGCTTATCTTATCTTTATCCATTTCAGTACATCAGTAGCATTAATGAAGAAATTTGATTTCGTTCGCTTAAATTATAGTTCCTCCGTACATATTTATATATAAAAAGATGTTTAAATTCTAGAACAGGCTATTGACTTTGAAACTCTCACTTTGAATTGATTTCAAACGCAAAATACCTATATACCTAAATAGTAAACTATTTATATTCTGAGACCGCACCCATTTGATCAGATTTCACTTTAACTTTATTCCATTGAAATACTATCTACAGGTAGATGTTTGCAATGCATAGATACAAATTAAAATAGCAACTTTATGTAGTGTAAGATATTAGCCAGAACTAAAATATAAAATTGTAACTGTTTGAAAAACTGGCTAGGAAATGGACTGGAACTGGCCTCCGCCTACGTCATAAAGTCGGCAGTTAGCGCGGAGATACTGTTTTTCGATTTGCCGTATAAAAATCATTGCAAATACAGAAGCAGTGTCCCCTATAGTGCTTAAAAATAACAGAACCAATTTTAAAAATCTCTAGGTACTATTGCTGAATCCTTCAATTTTATAAAATTCATGCTTTGTGCTTAAATTTGTGCAACTGATTCGTTGTCTATCCCCTTCGTCTCGGTAGAAGATTTTTAAAGATTTTGTCTAGATAGCAAAATAATAGAAAATCAAATTCTCCAAGAAAGTCAAGTCGATGCAATTTCGATGATAATCAGGTTGTGCTCGTGTAAGTGATATGACCTTGAGCTCAACATAAAGAATCATCTTTTAATCGAGCTCTAAGGGAAGGAACTTAGCCTTTGTACTTCATTCTAGAAATAGGTATACAGTAACTTCCAAGGAATCCGCTACCTTGTCGATCGAAAAAGAAAAGACGGAGAAGAAGAAGCAAAATCTAACGAAAATTCTGACAAGGGAAGTTACTCTAAACCATACGCCACGAGTCCATGAGTCGGATTTTAAATTAATATCGACACGAGAGCACGTGCCTGACTGTCGAGACCCCTGAAGCTCCTTAAAATCGACAACTTCCTTGAAACTCCTTTCGCCGCGTACTCTTGGTTCGCTCAGGTGTGGGTGGCGAACAAATCGCCTTTCAATTGACTGAAAATTTCCACACGACTCCTTTTCTTAATAACAATAAGTCGTCTGACTCAACTTGAACAAGGAATGGTGTTGGAGTGCGGAGGGGGGGATAAAAGGGTGGGTCTAGAAGAGAAGGATTTTATTGGTAGCATCGAAATAACTTCTATCGCCGAAATAGTATGGCGCATATCACAAAAACACTAACTACAGGCGCTTCCCAGACAAGGAGCCCCATGCATTGCCGCCCTTTTGTTGATTTCCTGGTTCGGTCCCAGGCCGAATCGCGCTCTCTACGCCTGCAGAGCTACCAAAAACAGCAGCACCAGCAGCAGCAGTGGCGGCGGCTGCACGAGGATCGGGTGGGATTTTCGTGCGGTGTATATTACATTAGTTCGCTCCACTATTTTGTAGACGAAAAACTATCGATTTTCATATATAGAGGAGTCCCCCGTTCGGACGAACAGTATACACAAAGCGCCCTCTTTATGCAGAGCCCCCCCGTTTTCCCTTTACACAGTGGCGCGCGAGGGTAGATGAAAGGGGCGCTCACAACAAATGAGCTTTTTGCTTGTTGGGGAGCAGTTCCAAGAACGGTTGCCCTGCACTCCCCTGCCTTTGAACATAATTCAGCGCGGGCTTAAGGGCGCCGGAGCAAGCCGGGGGAGTCGGGGGGGTGGGCGAGGCACCGAGGCAGCAGCTTGGCATGGCGAAGGGACGCGGGGGTGCGGGCCGCCTCACCTACAATTCCTCTATTTCCATAGCCTCGTTCCACGGAATCAAGGACTGAATTTTCCCAGAGAATCTCTAAAGCAATGAAACAACAGTCAGAGGGATGACTTCCACATTGAAATCAGAACAGAACTCTTCTCGGCGGAGTGAATGGAGCGCTAAGGAGGAGAGGAAGGGGTGTTGGGGTTGGGTTTTTCCGGGGGGAAGGGAAAATTTAGGGTGTGGGTGAAGGGATGAATTTTAAAGTTCTAATTCGTTAGCCCTGCCCCCCGCGTATGTGTGCGCGCGCGAAGGGCGAGGATGGGGGTATAGCAGAGGTCTAGGGCTGGAATTGATCTCGAGCCACTGCCGCATGAAGTGTAATGAAACTAACGCGTTTATTTATTTCATGTTAAATTGATTTGGGCGCTGATAGGTGGCGCAGAGCGATAACAGCAGTGCCAGGTAATTACTATCGATTTCAGTTGGGCGGCCCTAATGAATGTGTGCGCCGCTACAGTTTCGACTAATTATTCATAATTCGGGGCCCCTGTTAGCGCTGTAATGGGAGCAAGTGTTAAGCGATCGAAAATTTATAGAGAGCCACCACTGAGGACAACAACATTAGAATTGTGATGCGTGGGTGGGATTTTCTTTGGTGGATTACGACAAAGGAGTTTTCGCGTGAAAATGTCGTGTCACTGGAAAACCAGGTGAGTGGAGTATCACCACAAGTTTTGTTTGTTCAAAGTTTATCAAATATCTGATAACTCAACATTGTGTAAGCTAGTGATTCAATTACTGAATTTTTTAACGTAAAAGTCAATGAAGGAATATTGAGATTTTTAGCAAATAAAATTTATGAAATAATCATACGCATAATAAATTCCACAACATATTAACAAATAAATATATAAGATTTTATCTCTAGTATTTTTGTCGTTATCATAACTAGTTATCAAATGACATAATATATTATAATTATGAAACAAAACAAATATCCCAATTTCAATGAATATCACTCAAATGACAGAGTTAATAATTGATAGGTATTGTTTCCTGTCGATAAATCTCAATTATTTCTCTTTAAATAAATAGTTTTAATAGTTTCAACTCAATTTGCTTACAGGTATCCAGCCAATGTTGTAATTACTTTTGTTAAGGTGTACTATAAACTATTAAATGCTTGTTGGGGGAGTTTTCGATATTTAGCGAGGTGTTATTTATCTGGGCATATTAAGCAAATATTTATTAATTACATATTCATACAATCTACTGCATATGTTTGAATTTATTAATGGTATATGTTATTAAATTACAATTCTCTTTGGGGTGAAAAAAAAGCTAATTGTCCTTAAAATTTCTCTGCGGGTGGGTAAAAAGGAAACGTTTGAAATCATAGTGTACACATTGAAATTAAGAAAAAAAGCAGTTGATTAAATTTCATAAAAGCAAAACAAAAGAATACAGGAACTCTGCCCGTCTGTCGCGGCTTATCGCTCTTCTTCAAAAATGCGATTAGATTAGCATGGGCGCTTGCGGTCAAACGAAACTTGCCCAACAGCCTTCTTTGCGTGTAGACGAAAAATGTTTTAAGGTTTTTGCATAAATTTTCCCGCCCTTTCGCATGGCTCCCGGCGTTTGTTGGTTTTTCGTCTCCTTGAGTGACGGGGACTATCTTCACAACTATTCCTGGGGACGTTCCTAATCTCCAGGAGTTGCGGTGGGCGGGGAAAAAACAAAACAATTTACTGATAACAGTCCGAGGTCGTCGCTTAAACAGCCACAAAACTGGCTGATAATGTGACGGCAAAACTGTCTCCTTGCCGCGCGTAAAATTTGCTGACTTTGCCGCCATCATTGGCATTATTATTATTATTATTATTATTTTTTTTTCTGAGTGTTCGCCGCATTATTATCCCAATTCACTTAAGTGGGCTCTGGCATATGCCTTCAACTTCGAGCCTAATGAGTTTTAGGTCATTTAAGCCGCTCATGGAATTTCTGTCCGTCTGGCCGTGATAGCGTTTAAATTTAGCCGCCACACCACCGCAGCCCAAGCCGCCATAAGCGTCGTTGCCGTCGTCGTCGAGTCGACTTCGCTGCTGTAGATGTCGCCACACGGATACCGCCCCACCGCCTCCTCCTGCCGCCCGCCTGGCCGGCAAGAGTTGTGCACACGCAAAAATGGTTAGTAGGTCATTACGAAAAAGTATTCGCCGCCCGGCCGAGCAACGAAACGAGGCGAGTTGCGAATGTGGCGCCTTTGGCCGCAAGTGTCAACGCTTCCTTTTGTTTCACTTTCACTGCCTCGGACGGAGGCACTCACCTTGATTGCCGGTGATCTGCTTTTTTTTTCATTCTGCATTATTTTCCTCTTTTTTTTACATTTTCAACGAAATTCCCGCCTCAGTTCCCGGACAATAGCACCACTGTCCGTCGCCATAACCGTCGTTAAGCCGGCTTGGAATCGGCGGCGGCGGCTAGGGTCTCAACATACAGCACCAGAGCTCCGCATACCTTCCCCTGACGAACGGACGAAGTGGCTTGGGAACGGGCGATACATTTCCAGCGATGATGATTAAATTAATTACTCTTCCGCAACCACTCAACCACCGGCTGAGGCGCGCGGTTAGGGGCTAAGCAGCACTGATTATCGCCGCAGTGCCGCCTTGAAAAACTTTCGGGCTTTCGCAGATATCAGGCGGAGCCTTAGAAAAAAAAAATGAAATATAATGAAAGAGGAAAAAATTAAATAAGAAAAGCGAACCAAGCGAATTTTCGCCTCTTGTCTCTGATTTGAATTGATTTGGCTTCTGCCGACGCCGCTAGCAGCTCTCTTCTTGGCACACAGCACAAGCAACAGCAGCAGCGCAGCACCGCGCGGCAGCACTCAGCCGGAGAGAGCGCACAACGGCGGCGGCGGCCGCATGGGTCATTGACAGAAGCGCTCCCCCGTGCGAGAGCGTCGTGGACTATTTTTGAAATTCCGTGCGACCGCGGCAAGCAGCTAGTGAAATCGAGGAGCGATAATTTCTTGTCAATTTTGGTTTAAATTTGTTGCTCCTCATTGTTTGCCCTGCGCCGCGTTCCGCCCAACAGACGACGATTTCATCGTACGTCCGTCCGCACGACCAGGCGACGACGTTAAATCTTGTGACCGACCCCTAGGGCTTGTTTTTTTTAAGGGGGGTTCTCATTTTGATCTCCCATCCCGCGCTGTATGCCACCGTTTTGCAGATTCTTTTTTTTCCGGAAATTGCGGACAGCTTGGGGCTGCGTTGCTCTCAGGGGCCAGCCCCAAGCTTCGAGTGTGTGGCTTTGGGTGCACATCGTCCCGCGCTTTGTTTGGATAACCTGTTGATAAATGGGTGTAACTCAATTGTTTTGACAGGAATTTATGGTTTATGTTGTTTATATAGTAAATATCGCGGAAATCTAGAGCAACTTTGCGCCCGACGATTCACGGTGAATGATTAATTTCACGACTTTGGAATGCACGCACTGCGTGGAATTTCTTCGCGAGAGAGAAACGCAAAATTTATAGAGGGCATTATATTATCAATTTTAGATATTGTTCAGTTGGCACAGCGGTGCACTTTCCAATTATCGGTTCAAAAGAACTTTGTCAAATTATTATACATAATATGATTAAATTTCCTTACGCCCGCTTACCTTAACCATTCTTAAATTCTTTTCAGATACACGTTTTGATGAACTATTATAAAACGAATACTGATCCTAGAATATAACTTTATGGAATACCATTTAAAATCTGGCGAAAGAGTTAGTGGTTTAAAGGTAAGTAACTAAATATAAATTATAGTTCTTTTAATACAGTCTTGAACTATCTTCTAATTTTTATTTTAGGTTGCATCAGTTTACACAAGATATAATCTCTTATATTTTGATATGATTCAACAGGAAGAAAAGAGGAAAAGAGATCAGGGTATGTTTCTTTTAATTTAATTAACCAGTTTTTTACATTTCAAACTTAAATATGTACAATGTACATGTTCCATGAAACCCTTAAAAAACGAAGTTTATTTCGCAATAATATTGAAATCCACAAGTTTTCACTTCGCAGTGTGAAAAAAAAGGTCCATCAATGTCACATTTAAAAGCATAAAGCGTATAAGCCGCAAAGCATGGCTTACATTATGTTCGATTCTGGGTTTCATATTCCATGTAAAAGCATTTAAACAGTCCTTTTAATTTGCTATAAACTCAAGGCGGGGGATTTACCACCGAATTACACGCCTCAGGACACTTTTCGTCCTCGTGAAATCCCCGTTCCGGTTTTGTTTGGCCGCTACAACACCACCACCACACGACGGCTAGTGTGGTGGTTATGCAGTGAAAAGGAGAGGGAGGGGGCGATAAATATCTCGCGGTACTTGAGAGCGCCAGAGCTTCGCAAATTGCCGGCAGATTTACATGTAATAAAAGTTTCACGTTTCATATCAATTTAATGATTGCATTTTCATGGCTTCCGCATTTCTCTAGAGCCGCCCGCCTCTAGCCCTTTTTATCTAGATAGCGATACTCGTGGCCATATGTGTGCACACAAGAGGATAAAGCCAGGAGCAGGCAGCGGCTGTACAAAAAGGCAAAAAATAAAATAGAAGGAAAAGGCATCTCGGTAGGACACAGGATCTACCACCAGAGCCGCACGTTTCTCCCTTCAAAGCCAGAGCCCTCCTGCCTAGAGTCGGTATCGTGCCTGGTGCGATTGTGCAGAGTGCGGTGTACTATCCAGAACTCGGGCTCCGCAGTAGTGGTGGCTCCGAAACGAGGTTAGCTTGAGCTGTACAGGAGCACCCCCGCACCGTTCCCCGTTCGCCCACACATTATTGTTCTGTTGCTCCTGTTGTTTTGTTGCTGCTCTTGTAGCAGATTAGATCTTTCCCTGATACTCCAGGCATGTCCTAGGCCCGTCTTAAATGAAAGTGATGACTCTTTCTTTTTTATTCCTCGCTGTCCTTCCGCTCTCCTCCTCGACCTCTTGCTTCCCCGCGCGCCCATCGGTTTGGTGTCCTCTGCAGGACCTCCTTGCCGGCGCGAGTAATTGTTTTTGGTTTATTACAATCTCTTTAGCCGGAGCCAGGGACCGTGCGCTTGTATTGATTCAACTCGAGGAGGATGATGGCAAAAGGCGACTATGTTTTTCTTCCGTGAACCATTCCCAAGACCGGTGAGGGATGGGCAGGGGCACAGGGTGTGCTGGGAATGAGTAATGACTTTTGAAGGGTTGTAAAGTGACGAAATTGATGCCGCACATTTTCCTCAAGATTTCGGGCGATTGCGATTGCTGCTGTCGCTTCCACCACCACCACCTTCATCCGTCCATTTCACTCGTCGTCACTTTCGCGCGCCTTCTTTCGTCTCTTCATCCTTCTTGAATTTTAGCCTTGTCGTCGTCTGTGCCCTTTCGGGTGATAATTTGCAGAAATGTTTGTTTCCTAGCTTCCTAACGATAAGAAAGTGATAAGTAGCCATTTAAGAAAATCCTATAGAGCTGTTTCATTTCTTTCATGTATTTATTTATAGAGAGTCAGAAAAAAATTTGGGTATCTAATTATGTATGTACTTACAAAATTTGTTAAGAAACTCAATAGAAAATTCATATTTACAATTTATGGGTTTCATCTATTGGACTCTTTCATAAGTTTACCTACATATGCTGAAATCATACAAAATATTTGAATGATATTTAAAAACAATTTCTAATTTCGCCTAAGATTTAGATTCGTAAACGCTTTGTTAAGATTTTGTTTTTTTTTTTTGGAAAAAGTGATGGTTATGAAAAAATGAGCAAACATACATATATTAAATTATTTTTTCTTGACTGCCAGCCGTGTGGTTCGTGAATCATCTTTCTGCTGCCGTTGTCTCATCTGAATCAATTCGCCTGAGATTTGTTTGCATGCGAGCTATTTCTGACGATTGATAGACGGCGGCGGCGTCGCGGCTGATTGCATTTATCGCGATGAGTAATCGCCTTTATAAAATTAGAAAAATATCCCGATAAGCGACCCGGGGACAGACATAACTATCAGAGACGCATGGTGATGACCTCATTTTTTCAGGATTTTATTCCCTGTCGCATTCTGTTGATGTTAATCTTAAAAAAAATCGAATCCCCTGATCCAAATAAACCCCATTAAGATCTCGCGCCAAAGCCGTTATCCGCAATAAAGCCACGCTGTTGAAAACAGCAGCAGCAGCCCGCGCAAAAATTACGTAAGCTCTTCAGGCGAGCGCGCTCAAATCGTCCGGTCAAATTACGACGAATAAACGCCAGGAAGCGAGCGAGCACAAAACTGCCGCCCATGAGATGATGGTGCACTGGCAGTAATTAGCCCCTTTCTCCCCGAAGACAATTGCGTCATAAAGCAGCCAAAGCGCGCGAATTTGCGATCATACAGAGCTCCACCAGGTCGCGCTTAAGCCACTTTTACTGTTATCTCCCGCCGAAGATGGCGAAAGAGGAAGAAGAAGACGAAGACCGCAACAAAAGCGGCAGGTTATGCATATTATATGCTGTCCCCTCCCCTCGCGCACGGGTCTAACACATTTTCACAGTTCCCTACATTTGGAGCTAACATCTCAGGAGATGAGAAGCGTCTTGTCTGCCAAACTCTCTTGGGGTGGGTGGCGGAGAGCTTTTCTATGGAGCTTTTCGTCTCTTTTGCCATATTGCAAGAAAATGGAACGCTCCACCGGTGGTTCTAGCATCTCCAGTCTAGATGCTCAGTCGGTACAGCACCGTTAATGGGGGAGGGGCGGGGTCGTTGAAGTTCGCATCGGATTCGCACGAGCGTCTATTCCACGACAGCTGTTACGACGTCCCCCCTCCCCACGGCCCACCGTCCCCCTCGCCAATGAGAAACTTTTGGAGCCCCATCTGCCCGTCCTCGGCGTCGTCGTCATTGCCATCATCGTCTTCGATGCTCCAGCTCTTGCTGGCATCATCTCCCTCAGATTTGGGGACCCAGTCGCAGGGAATCTCGAGCGGAACGCGGCTCCAGCCGAGATTTCAAGCTCTGAGTCGCTCTTCGGGTCGTAAAGTGTTCTGCAGAGCCTCTGTTTCTTGTCGAGTTCTTCTACAGCCGCCGTGCAGTTGGCGGTGTCGTCATCAGCATTCGAAGACGACAACCGCGACGACTACAACGTTCTTGACCCGCTCGCCACCCTCGGCCCCTTCCCTGGCGTTCCATAAGACCCCGGCTGTAAAGCCTGGGCTGTTGTTTCAGGGGGCTTTGTTCATGCTGAACGCCCGTGTTTTGGAGTTTCTTTTCCACTTCTGTGTGCTTTTTTGTTTCGCCTCCATTCAAGTATAGACGTACGTCGCTCCAAGCAACCAAACTCTGCCTACCTACCCGACATCCACTTTACTAAAACTCCTTTACCGACTCTACGTCTGCAAAGCTGCACAAAAGTATGGTCGCGGTAATGATAAGCAGTAAAATCGCTTCGGAGATTTTTTTTCCCCGTTTTGCTTTGCTAATCGGTTAAAATTTTTCCATTTCCTTCTCCTTTTTCACGGATGGGGTTACACCGCGGACATCCGTGTTACCGTTGTAGGGGCGGGGTGGATGGGGGGGAAGTGGGGAGCGAAAAAACCATTTGATATTTTTGAGTAACACTTAAACTCATCTGATTTGATGAAAATCTTACTTAAAACATTCCGTAACTTAACTTGTTTACCTGTAAGTGGATTTGGGATAAGATCGAAAGGTTAGAAGTATTTGACAGCGAGTGGGTATAAAGACTTTACAGTAAATTGTGAAAATAGCGGTAAAAACCTGTATAAAATAGAAATCAATGAAAATGAAGAACAAAATGATCGCAAAAATCAATGCTTCTTAGAAGTAAATAAATTAGGGATATTTTATTGCTCATGGTGATAAATCCTATATTTCACAACTGAAAAAGGAAATTAATTGAAAACAAAATTAGTTTTTAAACTATTTTGCTATGCATATACCCCTTTACATAATTTTGTGTGGGAAGTATCTTCGTATCCGTCTTTGCTTTAGAATTTAAGAATAGACGGAATCTCATTTTCATTGATACTTCGCATAATAAAAGAACATACATATACTTGTATGTATGCATATGTTTTTCTTAATAATCTAGGCTTTTCATACATTCCTTTCTTGCATTGTTCTCATCTAAATTTCAATCAAAATGCAGATGATAACGCTGGCGCTGATCTTCCCCATCGAAGTGCAGGTCCGCCACGATCACTTAACATTCAAGGCACATTATTCCGCCAAATGCGAGCGCTCCAGAAAGGTTCATAAAATTGTCCATCGGAAGCTGGGCTGATGATCTTGTGATCTCATCGGATCGCTCCCGCCTGCCACAATCGTTCCCGGGATCCATATGTACGCTTTTGCCCCGCAGCCCCTCCGCGAGGCTCAAAGGTAATTTGTGCACTCACACACCAGAGTCGGTCCCGGGATCTTTTCTGTTGTACGTTCACCTCGAGGCTCGGCGATCTTCACATTCGCTCTACTTCATTTTCTCGTCGAATGTTTGCGTCGTTTTTAGTTTATTTTTTATATTTTTTTTTTCATTTCATTTATTTCTTTTTTCTCCCGTAAATAAGCGTGATCCCCTGGCTCTTTACACTGGCCGCAGTCCTATGGCCTTCTTCGTTGCATCGCACGCCGATAAGAAAATTGTTCGGTTGCGAGGATCGAGGGGCCGCATAGTGCGCGATGGTGCAGCAGGCCCGCCAGCAGGCGATATGGAGGCACTGGGGCTTTTATGCCGCAGCAAGAGCAGTGCGCATATTCCGCGGCTCTCTCCGCGCACACATAGCACAGCATACCGCGAGCATAAATGTTCTGGCCCTATAATACCCGCCCCGCCCGCCACCACACACCGCCTCTAACTTCGCATGTGAAGAGGGCTGCGTACGTGAAGTGGCTGTGCGACCAAAAGTGCTTAATACGCTACAAATATTTGGATGTCAATTGTCTTACGATCCACCCTGTGTCCTCTTTCCCTCACTTTTTATTGCTCGCCGTTCTCGACGTACGCGGTGTGCGCGGCTGCACGGCTTAACCTTTAGCTTTTTCGGTAATTATTTCATCGGGAACTCGGGGGAACACCGCTCTGCTTCGCCTTTTTTTACGACCGTCTCGTTTATGGTAAAATACTGTAAAATAATTTGGCTTAGGCGGGTTAACGACATCATTCTCTTCCAAGATTTCTGCCTCGGCTAAAGACTGTCGACGGATCCCTCGTCGACCGTGTGTGATATGCTTAAGAATGTCTGTCGGACCGATATGCGGTGGCCAGGGTGGTCTTTTGAAGGCTTCCAACATCTCTGTATATCGTTATTTTTTTTATTTTTTTATGTTCTCTTGTTTGCTTTACTTATTACACATCTTATCGTCTTCGGGTTGGAAGCGATGCATTCTGACTCACGTTGGCATTACTGACCAGATACCAGAATATTGTCAGATTACTCATTTCAATTGTGCTGAGCTTGCTTCTGACCGAGGAGGGCTGACAGTGTTTTAGATTAGCATATCAGATTGCAGTATGTTTTGATTTTTATGATTTAAAAAGGCAGAGTTGTCGCTTTTGAAGATTAATAAGACATACAAATCTATTACAGAGTACGTTACAGTTTTCAGGAACCTTAAAAACATTCGAAGTAGAATATTGATCATTTCACTTTTCCAATATGTATGTCTTCTAAAGATTGACGTTTTTATGAATTCACATAAATTTTACAAAAGTGAATATTGCTGACTTTGCATCTATACCCCTCAATAATACGAAAAGACAAGTTATTTTCTTATCCCATATGTGCAGGCATTAAGCTTATTTGATACTTCAAACAGTAAAAGTTCTATCAAAAGTTTTAGTGGTAAACTGTAATTAAACGCAAATGTAAATTTCAGTGGTAATCTTAACTAAAGATTGGGGCTTTTTGTATTCTATTTGTTCCCTTTTAATTAACTCGACATAAGCGCTCAAAACATTATAAATCCTCGCTCAACTTCGCTAAGCCCTGGAAGTAGCATGTCATCACCCTTTCAATCGCTTCCCCGTTTCCCTCCTTGTATGAATATATCCGTTAATCACCTGCACTCGATTAAGAAGGCAATGCCACGCCATTCCATTAGGGGGCCTCTTCAATAAGATTTTGTTTTCACTGTCGCGTCGTGGCTGCATAATGGTTGGCACTTTATACCCTGACTTGTCCGACCAAGGAAAAGTAAATTTAGTTTTCCCTCGAAGAAGAAAATACACCCCAAGAATTTTCCAAGGCGGGCACGAAGAAATCTCACGTGCTAAATACAATTCCTACATGCGCGCCTTAGCTCATTCTGAAATCAATAGGGGACACATTTCCGATTTTATTGCCGTCGAAGATGAAACGGCAGATGTTGAACCCTCGAAGAACGAGAGTCACCAGCACACCGTTTTGTAAAAGGAAAGCATGATGACGACTGGAGGGGGGGTTCGCGAAGGGATGAAAGGAATATGGGAGAAGAACCCTAGGAGTTGACAAGCCCTAGTCGGGGATTAACACGGAAAAGTCGGCTGGGAAAATAAGGGAAATAAGGCGAAAGTCAACTGCAAATTAAAAGCGCAAAATTTTAATGATTTCACTTCCTTTGATGGTGACGACGGCTTATTTGCTCTTGGCTTTGGCGGCTTAAATCCGCAGAGTCGCCAGCTTTTTGTAAGAAAAAGAAAGTATCCTTCGTAGTAACGAGCGTTGGATAACAATTTTATTGAGGGGTAAAGGGATGAGAAGGGAGTGTGGCCCGAACGTTATGGGAGCCCCCCCTTCGTTCAGATACAACTTTATTTTACGTTGCGAGAAAATATTGTTCGCCATAGAAAACAAATTCCCAGAAGTCGCCCACTCGCGACATTTGCCATTTGCAAGGCTTCAGTGAGAAGTGCGAAACACCTTCCCTTCCTAAGAGGCGCCTCTCATCGGGGCGGAACGGGGGGAGGGTGTGAAGCTAAGCAAGTTCTTAAAATAAATTGAAATTAATTTCTATAGTGGGAGGGGACTCTATTACCAAGAATGCAAGCCGACGTCATATAACGCCAGAAAAACCGAACTGGAATTTGCGTCAAATGATCGGAATCAAAACAATTCCCAGTATATGAACTGGAGTTGGCTCACGCTGCAAACATGTTCGACAATATTTTGCCATGGTAAACATTTTCCAAAAACATACAGAAATAAAAATTAAAAAAACATAATTCCGCGGAAACCTGCACCCCACCCGCAAAATCTGGCTGGCATTGACTTAATTGCTTAGCGGCCACCTTCTCGGGACGTAAAGCACGCGTGCTATGTGCGAATCAAACTCGCAGCCGCGCGGTAAAGTTGCAAACGCAACAAACAAGAGGGAGCTCGCGTCGCGAGTCGAATCATCATAATTTCGTAATAACCGCCAATCAGCGGCGAATGCAATTCTTCTGCACGATCCGCACGACGATCAGCCGCCGGCAGTCGCCGCCGATGCCGCCACCGCTGAGCCCGTGCAAAGTGTGCATATGCACCACGCTCGCTTTACACACATCATTACGTGTCCTCCTCGGGGGGGAATGGGAATGGGAATGCTACGGCAATTACATTTTGTGACGACTTTAATTTCTTTTGTAGCCCGCATTTGTATGCTTTTGATATCGCACATAAAACGCATACATACCCACAGAGCAACACATTGCCTGTAAAGGCCAAAAAATGTGTTACGCAAAATTTTATCCATGAACGATTCACGGCTCATTTCCTCTCTCTCGAGTCGGTTCAATGTTTGCCAGATTCTCTTTTATGCTCTCTTTATGAATGGGTATGAGAAAACTCTAGGTTCGCTTACTGCTTTGTTCCGTTTTTGGGACTTTATTTCAACTCCCGCTCCCCTATCCCCTGCCCTTACCCCTTCGTCCAGAAGCTGCAGGCTGTAGCCTGAAGCCCAGCACAAAACGTGTACGTGACGTGATTGCGCTACGAGCCTTCTCATCTGGACGTCATTAAACGTCCACGATTTATTGACTCGCTTCTACGCCTGATATAACTCCGATAAATGGAATGGATTGCGACATTGCTTCACTGCGCTTTTCAGGAACGTTTATGTTATATACCAAATACCGGATCCTAGAAAGGGCTTTCCAAGGGCTTCGAAGCGCGTTCTTCTTCAGATTTGTGTCTGCTAGTGAAAGGCTTAAGAGGTGTATTTCCCTTTGATTTGGCATTAAATGGCAAATCGGACCACTTCCGATTTTAAAATTGTACCCGACCACAGGTTAAGTGGTCTTCTTCCGATTCACTCAAGCAGGTATTAAGACGCACGCCACTTGTTCCATTTTTTAATCATTTAAGGCCAACACCAAGCGACCGCAATTAATTACAATAATTAACAGTTCTGGGGTCTCAGCTATGATTCTGAAACTTGTTAATTGCAATTAAAAGCGAACGCACCAAAATATGGACGCCCCTCGGGCAAAAAGGAGCGAGGTGGTGTGGCCTGACCGATTATTATCACGGGGGATTAACGGAAGAGAGGCACTGAGCTTGCATCGATGCAGACTGTCCTTGCCCCTTTCCCGTACGTTCCCCCCGCCCGGCACGATTCCAATTCAGTCCAACAACAACGGAACGGTGCACGTCCGATACGCCGACGACGTCATTTTCGCTCTCTGCGTGCTTTGCTCGGCTCACTCGGGTCCGGGTCCGGCTCCGGTTCGCTCGCACCCCGCTCCGCCGACCATCGACTGTGGTTCACTCTATTTTTATTTGTTTGCTTAAATAAGTGATGGGTTCTCCCTTTTGTACGTACACACAAAAACAAATATACACGTTGACACTTCTTCTGCTGAGACCCCCTCGCTGCGCACCGCCCCTGGCCTTGGGGGCTCACTATGCTTTTCCGACTTGCGGTACACTTGGGAGGAGAGTGTGCATGCCTCCCCCCCTCCGTTTCTGCGTCACCCTCCCCTATCGGTGTGCTCATTTTTTGGATGATTTCAATTCATTTTACGAGTAGTGTTTTATGGCTTTGAATGGAGCTGAACGCTTCGAGCTGCCACCGCGCGTCCCCCCCCTTACGGTGGGTCTCTTCTTCATTGCTGGTGCTGTTCCTCGGCTGCAGGGGGCGGTCGGTGATGTGCGCGGGATTTTTTTTATTTTTTTGATTTCCTTGTTCGCGCTTCGCAATTGAGGAATTTTAGGGAATAATGACGGGAACGAATGTTCTCATGAGTGTAGAATAAAATGGGGGAGGCACAGTGAGCTGCTGCGGCTTGCCCCATATTTCTTGGATCAGAGTCACACTTCTAAGCTTAGATGTGCCCTTCTCGAGGCATGGAGGCGTGTAATATTTTTGTTTGTTGCTCGCAGCTTCCTCCCCCCGTCTCTCTTCAGATTCGAAGTGGTGGCTGCAGGCCTTAATGAGTTATGAATTATTCAAATTAATTAGAGAACGAGAGAAACTGCCCTTCTGGGGAGCTCGCTAAATTTTTATTTTTTAATAGGTTTTTAAAGAAAACTGATGCGAACAATTCGCTGGAAAGTTGTTCGAGCGAAATGCAAATTGGTTTTTATTATGTAAGTGGTGGCAATTCAAGTGAAGTAGTAGACGATGCGTGATAGGCTTTATACATCCGCGTTTATGTAAATATTCAATTCTTTTCAGAGCTTGGATCTCGATTTAGTTAACTAACGATTAGAAAGAGAGTTGCAATTTAAATTATCTAAATTAGGGTATAAAATCGTGGTTGAAACTAAAATATTTCTTTTTTAAATGTTTGTTGAAAATAAAATCTTAACGCTATTCAGTAGAAATCTCGACGCAGGTAAATATTACAAATAAAAGAGAGATAGATTTGAATACGTCTTTGAGCTTACATCAATACTGTGTGTCACTCAAAGAAACGATGATATCGTTTCCATGGGATATGACTTGTCGATGCAACCCCGAAGCGGTTGCAAATATGTACTCAAGATAGAAGAGAATCAAAGAACCCTGGGTGGTGATGTGTTCACTTCGCCTCGTCTGGAAATTTTCACGCAATAAAACTGCTGATTCGGTTGTGCTAAGACGTTTATGGCTGCGCCAATCAATGCCTCAACATTACTTCGAAGAAAATTTGATGGACTTGCTTTAGATAAAACTTGAAATTTTACAACACTGCGGACAATGTTGGTTTTCATATACATACATATGTACATACAATAACAACAATAAACAATGGCGACTAATAGCAGTATTTTGAGCAAGATCTTATTAATTATGTTCTCTGTAAAATCTTAAACGTTAAATTTAAAATAACTTTATTTCGACAGTGACATTTGTGCATCAGAGAAATTTATAAGTTTGTCGTTTCGGAACCTGATACTTTCTATTCATACATAATTTTGGTCCGTGAGTGAAGTTAAATAGGATTAGGTTTTAAAATTACAGCTGAATTAGTTAAAATGTTTTAACGCGAAAAGTAAACACGATGTCCATTCGGCTTAATTTCCTATCTAGTTCCGGATTGAAAAAATGTGTGCCGTGCCAGAGATTAGCAAGCAAATCTCGTACGGCGCCTAACTCGCAACTGTGGAGAGATTTTGGGGAATTTTTTTGATAACGCTTAGCAATTTCCTGCGAACATTTCCCACTTAAGGCACTCTCTCAATGTCAATGTTCGAAATCAATTTCCTCTAAATTCGCTCCTCGTTCGCCCCCTCGAGCGCCAACCCCCCTTTTCTGTAAGCGCGCTCCCATTATTCAAACCGCAGCAGCGTCAAGCTGAACCCGAGCATCGCTCCCCCCTCTCCCTGCCTAAGTTCGGTCGAAGTGAGCGCATAAAAAATTAATAAAAAGCCTATTTCGCTCAATGAGATCAAACTCAACTAAAAACTTTTCAAATTCAGCGAAATCGTTTTGATTAAAGAAAACTTTTCCGGGAGAAGTTGCCTGTTATGCGATGCTTCTTCTTTTTGCCCCTTTTTTATATTTTTATTTCATGGAAGTGTTCTGCTGTCATCGCACAGCACCGCACCAATAGTACTGCTATACAACGCATACATTCGCATATGATGAAGGGTATGAAAAATAATCGGTGGAATGGAAATTGGCACGTTTGCCTCCCGTCGACGGTGTGTTTTCCCCACATAAAAATGTTTTTCTTTTTCGTTTTAGTAGCATAAATTCTCTTAAAAAGCATAAATTCTCTCTTCCCTAGAAGAATTTGCATAGTTTTTCTTAGAAGCAAATCATATGATTACTTGGTTTAACGTTAAATAAGAGAAGAGTGCGCCACTGTCGCGGCACGTAGACGAAAGTGAATAGCTTCTTCTTCTGCCGCTGCGGCTGATGAAGTAGATCATTAGTTTTTGGAGGGGGTGGAGGGGGAGTAAGGAGCAGGCAGATTGTTCTCTTTAATCGAGGGGTTTTCTCTTCGAGGCTGTCAGGTAAGTATGTGTGAGTGTGGTGGCGTGTACGTATACGGCAAGAAGTGAAATTATTAGGAAACAGGGTGAACTTGTTCGCAAATGGAAGTGGAGTGAGGGGAGAGGAGCAAAGTCAATAAGCCCAAGAGTTAAGAGTGCACCTGATTCTCAGGGGCTAAAGAGAGGCTCGCGCCGCCTGCCTTCGGCGAGTGGTTCCCCTTAATAAAGCAACAACAACAACACAATGAAAATGAACGGAAAAATCATTCCTTGTTATATATGACTTCACTATGGCAGTCGGTTAGATACAATCGGACGGTATTTGTCGCTGAGGGAAGGAGTTTTCAGTTCGCTTTGAACGTGAGAACGGTGTGGACGTGTTCTGGTTGCGCTGCCACGGGTGTTATTGAATTATAAAAGGGAAAAAAAATTTATATTGAAGAAGACATAAGTTGATAACCACCTTTCGAACAATTAAAGTGGAGATCACATGTACGTCCGACTCACTGTTTGGAAATTAAACATAAAATCCAGTTGATTATCTGGAGAATTTTTGTTCTGTTTTTTTTTTTCCTAAAATATTTTAAAACAGATTTATCGTCGTCTTATCACTACTTTGTAAACTCATTGACGACTTTGTGATCTGATTCGCGGAAACAGTTGTGATAAAAACGTACCCCAAAAAAACACCCTGCTAACCGGACATTCCCCACTATCCTCTTGTTGAGGTTATTAGTTTGAGATTACCGTAAAAATTCATACAGGATTTTTGGGCGCTTTTAACGGTTTTTATTATATTATTATAATTAACACTTCTTCCTGAAGAGAAAGTTTCCAAGGAATTAACCAAAGACAATACAGTTTCTATCGCGGCTAAGTGAATTCCCTAGCGACTGATTTGATTTGATTACCTCAGAACGGTTTAGCGCCTTTAAAAGGATTACTTAGTACGATTAAGACTTTCACCTCGTTTTACCTGTGCGATTAAAATAAAATACGTTAAGTGCATCTTTATCTACAGACTTAGTGATCACGTCGAAGAGTGCCCCAGTGGAGGTAAGAAGTCGCTTCCTACCAGCGACAAGACCCCCTTAAGAAGTTGTCACCCACAGCTGTGGTTAATTGTAACAAATTGCAAAGGTACTTTATCAGAAGTAATGTAAAAAAGGAGGACCTAAGAGAGGGACATTTAAAGTTCGAAGAGAGCTCCTGAAGAGAGGCCATAGTGCGTGAACATAATTTTTACACCGTATAAAAAAAGTAACATAAAAATACATAAGTGAAAAAGGCGAAAAAAAAATAAACAATCTTTAAGTGGTCAAGAGAGAAAAGGTGATTTCCTCAGCCGTAAGCTGTAAGCCAGCCGCCCCGCCAGCGGCCAACGAAAGAGTACTCGTTTTACAATACGTACAGTAACTATTAACAGTTGTAGCAGTGTGTGCGTGCATTTTGAGTTTATATATAAAAAAAATTTTTTTTTTGTAATATTCACAAGCTTTTCACAAACATCTTGTGTTTTCGCTTTTCGGGCAATTGTTCCTCGCCGTCTCACCGTGCACACATCGCCTCAAACAGCGCGATCAAACTCATTAAATCGTGTGAAATTATACAATTTTATTATTATTATTTTTTGAGTGGCGACAATTACCCACTGTAAGTGTTTGCAGACGTCCGTTAATGAACTGTTAAAATCACGGACTGCATTACCCGAAATTAATATCAGTTCCTGTGTGCAATTATGTCAATATTTACCGTTTAAATAAAATTTTAAGTAAAACAATTTATATATTGAGATTGAGAACTATAAACAATAAGAGTTGAGAAGAAGAAGATAAACGTAACGGTATCAAGGACAATTTACCATGACCTTACCGACAACCACTTCCTTGAATGGTACAGATGACGATTCAGACATGTTTGGACCTCCACGATCATCACCTGTAGGATACCATCACCAGAGGTCGCGAGTTCCGATGATTTCCCCAAAATTGCGATTGCGCGAGGAGAGGAAACGCATCTTGCAGCTGTGCGCCCACAAGCTTGAACGCATCAAGGACTCTGAGGCGAATCTGCGCCGAAGCGTCTGCATTAACAACACCTACTCACGGCTGACCGATGAGGTGCGACGCGAAAAACAAAGTCGCTACTTGGCCAATTTACCAAAGTAAGTACAAACATTTTATATGTAAAGTGGGCGCCATCTAGTATTTGTGTTATGGTTATTATTAAGTAGTTGGCGATGCGCGTAGTTTAGTTTAATGTCTTCTAAATTTTACAATGCTACGAGAAAGAAAAAAATATGTCGCGTATTCACAAACAAGTGATCTAATCAAATTTCTTCTACGGAAAACTTATCTCTTAGAAAGCCCCAACTAATTACAGCTCTAGCGAGAAACGAACGCAAAGTGTGTGACCACTGGAATTTCCGTTTAAACCGCTTCAATTCGTGAGCTTTTAGCGAGATAACATATACTCAGCATTTTATGTTTCTCATATAAATGATATTTGTACAATTTACACGGCTTTTGGCACTAGTTTGTGGAAGAGATCATGTACAATTAAAATCTTCAAGTTCAAAGTCAATGGTTAGCTCCCCACAATTTCTTAAAATTTGTCACATTCAATTCTGAGCCAAGTTGTTTGATGTAGCACGGAATTTTTGCTGTTGCTTTAATCACATCACACGTATGTAGATGTCGCTGAAATGCGGTATCAAAGTTTTCTTTGTGAAAATACTTAGGCTAATTATATCGCAATTTGATGAAATCGGAAGTATAGCTGAAAAGGGATTTAGAATTTTATTCTTTGTCCTTTGATAATAGCAATTTGAAGAGATTTCTCTTGTAACAAAAAGTTCCGTGTTATGTAATATTTTGCCGATGATTCAGAGTTTGATATTTACATATTTAAGCAGATTGAGATACATAACAAATTACGGTAATATTATTCGCTAAAACCTTTCTGAAAAAAAGATAACAAATTCTTAGAAAGATAGAGGGCAACGGTCAAAAGAAAAGGTAAGTTGACGGGACGCTATAAAATCAGACACGTAGGCATTTTGTGGAGTTGTGAAATTGAGAAATGGACGCCATAATTAAAACGTTATCTATTGGCGTCCCGCTTGAAATAATTCTATTGCACTGTGAAATCATTAAAAACGTCTACACTTTTACTTGAAAGAGCATAAATATATAATTGGGGAAAATTTAAAAGTGAAAATATGAAAAAGAAAGTTCTGAATTTTTCTCAGACACAGCGTCATTCTTCTGGGAAACCTGATGCCATTCAAAATCAATATCTACATAAACTAATATTTAAACAGGGGCAATTGGATTATTGAAATTTTAACAAGCATTTCTTTTAAGCCTTTCTCTTAGATTTCAAATAAGTTAAACTCTTGATTTAAATTTTGTTGTATAAACAGAGTTGGCTATCTAGAGATCCTTTTTTCAAGTATATAATACCAGACCGTAACTGATTCCCTTTCTCATTCGGACTTTTTGTGTACCTATTTCTCTTTGCCACTAAATCCTGTTACGCTCCTTTTTTAAATTTGCTAAAGTACCTCCTACCTTTTTTCTACCACTCAGTTTCGTTCTCCCTAAATAATTGGCAAATGGTAAAAAAATTACAGCCATGGTAGGCAGCTAAGTTCACCAGAGTAGCTAAAAATAACATCTGGAATAGGGCAGGTATAAGCTACATATGTCCTTTGATCTTTCTTACGTTCTTCGCAAAGGAGGCGCAATTAAAAGAAAATGCAAAGGAATTGTGTGTCATGCTTCACACTAGCACGGGACAATCAAAGAGACCTTGAATGAGTTTACCTGACAAAATGACGACAATAACTTGTGGAGTTGTCTTGTAGTTTTACCTGGTGTATTTGGTATGGATGTTTCTTAAGGGTACTTTCTTTAAGATAACTAGTTCACTAATTTCCTTGTTTGTTAGGTTCTTGTTTTAGAAGAGTTCAGATGTAATGCTTCTTTTATAACTGAGCCTTAGTAGTGAAAATTCTTAGGAGTAGCCAACGACCTGATGATGTATTTTTAGAGTATAGTTATCCGTTTTGAGTGGGGGGTTATTTAATGAGCCTTTAACATTTTATCTTGAAAAAATATAGCAATTCCTTATTAAAATATCGAAATCTAGAATATCAAAAACCTGTATACAAAAAAGTATCATTTCGCAATCCCCAACATTGTTAGACTACTTATGAAGAACTTAACTTCACCCCGTAATCTACATATTTGTGTATTTCCATTTTAAAGTAGAAAAACATCAAAAAACCCCTCTATAATTTCTCGAAGCATATACTACTAAGCCCCTGCCGCCCACGAATCAATCATAAATGCTGCAACTGTCGTCGTTATACTCACAATAAAAATGTCTTTGAACGCACACCTGTCCTCCGCAGAGGATGAGCTTACATGAGAGGTACCTTGACGACTTTCCGTGAACCACGCGCGTAACACACGATGTGTGAAGAAGATGAATACTAAAAAAAAAAAAATAAGAAACGAAGCTACGCAATAAAGTCCCTTCTTACATAATTTAATAACAAGTTACCTAGCCGTGCGTAGAAACAACTCTCGAGTTTGATTGAAGTGATCTGTTTGGCATTCGGTAAATAAAAAATAAATATCTGAAGAAAAAGAAAAAAACAAAATAACGAGAAATCTCGACTAATACACAAAACAGCCGCAGATATGAGATAAGCAATGTTTTCCTCAAGCCCAGAACCCCCCACCTCGTAGAAGAAGTGAGTCCCGTCGAACGACGAAAAATGAAAATGAAATAATAAACGGGGGGGAAAAAAAAAGAAGATACGACTGTGAACATCTTGAATTTTTAGCAAAAACCAGAATTAGTAGATAGCTGCAGGCATTTTATTTATTGCAGCGTTTGCAGCCTGAGCTGTTTTTATCAACGGTCGGCCTTGACCGATACCATTCACAACGCTATCTTCTCTCCTCGAGAGATAAGATGAAATTTTTGGTGCGAGTGAAATTTGCTGTGAGCTTCGCCCTGATATGCTACAATTACGCAAACTTTGATTTTCATAATTATTTTATACTTTTCATACAAATTAAAAATATAAAAGACATATGTCGATGTCGAACAAAATCGACATGTTTAATGTCGCATCGATTTTCATTGTTAGTCCCTTTTTATGATATTTTTAATTCCAAGTCGTAGTACAGAAAAATGAAAGTTTATAAAATTGAATTAAAACCGACATTTTATGCTATGTACGTTGTTGTCGTTCAATGTCGACTTCCGTTAATTTGGCCCTATTTGCTATTACGAACCTTTTACGTGGGCTGTGCCATTAGAAGATCAATACGCCTTCGACCTTGCTGCAAAATTGTTTTGAAAATTAATTGCAAATGCGCGGCAGGTGGAAATGGAGATGTTTGCCGGGGAAATAATAATTAAGGGCTATCATGATTAAGTTCACTAAAGCTCAACATGTGTAACTGAGCTAAAAATCATAAAATATTTGTTGGAAAACAAATTTCTCGTCGAGAAAGCGAGGGTAAAGCTCATCATCGCCAACAAGAATTGTAAGAATTGTATAAACAAACCGCCAGACCTACGTGACTGGTAGCCAACATAATTAAACTGACGGGGGGCCAGGGGTGTGAAAGAAAACGAAGTAAAACTCCTTAAGTGAAACTGACACCTCACAATGGCTCTGGGGGTCACGAAATAATCGAGCGGTAAGCGGTGCGTGGTATGCGATGTGAGGTCCATGCCATCCGTGCACCTCGGCCTGATGCTGCATCAAAGTAGAATTAGGCGAAAATGAATGGAAATCAGAAAAATGCCCTTCAAGTGTGTCAGGGCAGGTAAATACGCCGCAAGCGGCCACTCACGCGTGTCTTACCTGCCTCTGCCTGGCCACTCGCCTTAGAAGCATGTGAGCATGCAAACAGAGGGGCTAAATAACGCAAATGAGCCGGCAGAAAGATGAACTCGGGCGGCAAGTGGCTTGAGGAGCAGTACATTTCTTTTTACGCAAAACGATAATGAAATTTTAAAGCCCTGAAAGCCCCCCAGAGGAGGAGCCGAGCAGTAGATAAGTAGCGATCTTCAGACTTCAACCAAATGAGCCGCACAAAAGGTCGGCGTCGGCCCGCGAAGAATAGGCACAGAGGCGACAGCTGAAGCCCAGAGAAAAAGCTAACAAGGTGGACGGAGGCAGTCACCACCGGAGCCCCATCAGCTCTGGAAGGCGCTTCTCCGTGTGTTCGGAAGCGCTATAACGTGGAGCCACACAAAAAAAAAAATATGATAGAAGAAAGCAAAATGGGAACGACGCCAGCGGTTCCGAAGAATGACCGTAATAACCAGCGGAGGACAGTGGAAAATAATGCGATAGGTGGGCTAACGACGACGAGCTCTACAACTCTGGCTGGAAAAACTTTACGTGCCCCCCCGCTTGCGCGGGGCCTAGAAAAGAGGGGGGAAAAGAAACTTTCACTCGATGAAATTATAAAATTTTTGCTACAAATTTCATAATAAGGCTACTGAAGGTGGGAGGTGCTTTGCTTCTTTATAAAAACAAAACAACTAAAAAGAAAACCAAAAAATTTTTTTTTCTGCTGGAACACAAAATATTTGCGGTGTGACCTTTCCCCGAAAAAATGAAATAAAATAAAGGTGCTGGGCTGCTGGTAAGTGGATAAAGCGCTCCGACTAATTCCCCTAATCAACCAAAAGCACTTTTAACATGAAAGCGAATTAGAGAGTAGAATGAAGGCGAATCGCACCCGTCTTCATTTATGTGCGGGGGTGTGCGCTTCTTCGTCTCTATGGATACAAAATCGGGAAAGCTGAGAATGCAGAGGAACTTTTATCAGAGGCAGCTTTGCCTGAGTTTATCAAGTTGTTGGATAGATACCCTAGATGTGGGGGGGAATATTTTGATGTTGTGCATTTTCTTGCGATTTACAGCCTTTCAAGTCATAGGTATATCGACAGGAGTTTTTAGACTAAGCTTTAAGAAATATGGGGTTAGGAACTAAATATGTTATATTTTTTAATACTTTTGGATGGAGTAGTAAAGTTTAGGAATACTTAAAAATTCTACATTTCAAAAAACTTATAATACTAAACAAATAGTGTTTTTTAAGCAATTACAACTATTAAAATGGGTCTTTAACTAAAAACGCCTAAGACGGTCAATAGATGGCGCCACACTAAACTAAAGAGTATAAAAACTCTTTAACATTGCCAAGCAAGTGACAGTGACTAAAGATGCTTTTCTTTTTCTTCCAGGTCAGAAACCAAACCGGAAACAGCCCATGATAACATCTTCAGCCCATATCACAGCACCCAAAATAGCAACTACAACTCTATGGAGCTCCGCACGGATCCATTCCATCATCCGTCTCTGCACCACCCCCATCACCACCAGCGCTCCAATTCAGCCAACGGCAGCCACAATCCGTCGCATCTGGCGACCGCGAAACCGACCATCCAATCCGCGACCAATTCCTCAGCCATTGACCACGAGAGCCCTACGACTTCGCCCTCGTCTCAGGGCTGTGGGGGCCACCATCATCACCATCATCACCACCACCACCATCACCATGCCACGTCTGAGAAATCCTCGCGTTCAAAGTGCACCTCGTCATCTTCGAGCGTCGACGCGGACCTTGAGATTTTGGACCGCGAGCTGAGCGCAATTAACGCGTCGATGCCGCTGATCGATCCCGAGATAACCCAAGGCGCGGAGCAGCTCGAAAAAGCGGTATCTTCGCGGAAACGGTCGCGGAGCGAGGATGAGAACGACCGGCTCGTGCGGGAGGCCTTATCCCAGTTTTACCTGCCGACCCAGCGGCTGATTTCGGCGATCGACGACTGCCCGCTGGACATCAAGCGGTCAAAGCTGTCCGGGGCCGGGGGTGGAAACGGAGCCAACCTGATCGGAGGAAACATGGGCTGCGGTCTGGGCGGAGGATTCGCCGGGACCGGGGGTTTCGTCGGTAGCAGCGGTCTAACCGGAAGCGGTACGGGAACTGATCTGGACTTGGATCTTGGACTCGATATCAACCAAAGCCAAAAGGAGTTCGAAGTGATCATGGACGCCCTTCGTCTTGGCACGAGCAGTCCAACGCCCAGCGCCAGCGATTCCTGCGGCCAGGCGGCCATGATGAGCGAATCGGGCGTTTTTCACAACCTGGTCGTCACATCGCTTGAGACATGAAGGCTCTAGGAGGAAGTTGTCACCGCCCAGTTCGATGAGGAGGCTCCGCCCCCACCATCGAGTTGCACTCTGCTCCACTCGCAATTTTCTACTGCAAGGTCCTCCAGAGGGACACCCTTATTTGTAGCCAACTACCGCCTAAGTCGCGATTTTTGTGCAGTTTAGTTATAATATCTGGGGGATGCATCAAGTCATACCAAAACTCGCCAGTTCTCGAGCTCCTGCACCAATTCCAGAAACACCCCGCTCCGACAACCAGAGCTCCAGGGAATGGAAAAGCTAAGGGTGCAACCCATCCAGCTACCCTCCTCCGTTCGTCCGTGCAAATTATTTGCCTATTTATTGAGGCACCTCTGAGCAACAAATTCCCTGGACCTGGGGTGCTCTCTTCACAACAAAACCGGCAGTGACCGCAGGAGGGGTCCCGGGACCCCGGAACCTCGGGACGTAAACCTCGCGAGCCCCAAAAAAACCCAAGCGGAAGGAGAACTTTTCATTTAGGTAATTAGAAGTGCTGTGATAATAATTTCTAAGTAAGTACGTCGTCATCTGAGCCACAAACACGCGATTGTATTTAATATTATTATTATTATTATTATTTTTTTTTGTTTTGTTTTTTTCGACTAAGCGACGTAGCGTAAGGCAGGATGAGGAGAACAAAAATCATGTTAATAAGCGTTTAAGTAAGCAAAGTTTAGGAGCACCTAGGTGTCGTAGGGTAACTGTGCTGCGCGACACGTGGATACATTGCCAGAATTTAAGATAAATACTTACGAGGTCCTAGCTAGGGTCTCGATATTTTTTATTACTACCCTACTTTTAGTTAATTTTTTGTATAGCCACTCTGGTCCGCAGATAGCCCGAATCTTTTAGTTACTTTTTTCAACCAATAAAATTGTATTTAGCAAAAATTCTTATTTTCATATATTTTTTTAAATATATTTTTACCCCCTACTCATAAAACCCTTCCTCACCCCTTCCCAGATGAAATCTTGAGTTGGAATTCACACCTCTCACTAGAAATTATTTTGTTTTTAATAAAAGTCAAGGGCTCAACGTGATTGTTGGGGCCCCGGTGCTTCTCATACCGTGGCGCATACGTGCCCATTTGGCTTTTACCTGCTGTGCGCTTCGTTATTTTATTTTATGTTTTCTTTCAGTTTTTTTATTTTTTTATTTTAAATTTCGCTTTGCTTTGCGAATTGTTGGAATTTTGTTTGATTTCCCTTCTGTGGCGGATTTTGTTTTTGGCGGACTTTTGTGGGGCTCCGCACTCTCCGTGGAGGCAGCACCACATTATGACGTGATTTGCGCGCTTGTTGGACGCAACGGACCTTGGGCAACAACAGGCGTTAAATCTGCATGGGCAGAGACGCCTGCTCTGTTGCAAATTGTTGCTGCTTTTTGTTTTTTTACATTATTTTTGTGGTGTGTTTTGAAATTGAGATAGACAAAGAAGGTGCAACACGTGAGAATTCTGAACGTTTATTATCTTCGTATATGATAACTTGTTTTTTAATTGAATCGAAAACTAGGAAAAGGTAGCTTTGCTGCCACAAGATTGTTTTAGCAGTTAACTGTTTAATTCAGCAGTTGCTGAATTGATTAAAATTCTTATCGTTTTGTCAGTTATAGTTGAATTGCGTGTAAAAGTTTGTATACGAAAAATAACACAATTCAGCTATTAAAGATACCAGTAACCAGTGCTGAATTTAAATTTGATCTAAGACAATTATCGAAAACATTCGAAACAAAAGTAAAAATCGAAGCTCCCTGTTAGGGAGAGTGAATTAAAACCAATGAATTCAACAACCACGGCGCAAGTGAAAGTGAAACTATTTTAGCTACCGATTTTGCAAATTTACCGGATTCAACAATCAGACTTAAAATGACTTGGAAATAAAAATTCTCCATCTCGTTGAAATCTTGAAAAATTGGTTTAAAGATTAAAATAAGTCATAGTTTGAAATTTTCAAAATCCTGAATTTCCAAAACAATGTATAAGTTTTCTGAATAAAAACTTGTTTGTAGAGTATAAGAGGAGCACAACTTTAGGTGACCTTCAATCTTTTGAGATTCTAAAGAGAAATCGTTGTTTTTTTTTAGTTGGGCTTCTGAGTCATCTTTTCTTTCCTCTAGAATATTGATTTCTTTTGAAACAAATCAAAAAGATATTTTAATATTGGCTTATATTGTGATGGAATCGTAATTTCCAAATATAGCTAGATATAAAAAGAAATAAATTATAAAAAGTAAGGACACTGCTTGAATCCATTAATAAGAGCCATATGAAATTATCTATTTATACGAAGAAATTTCTGTGTTTTGTGATCCTATTTTACTCGATAACTCTATTCGATAGAAAACGTTCGTTGCAAAGTAGTCGCATAAACTGAAAGCGGTTCTCTTCGATTAAATATCTCATGCACGTATAAATTTGTAAATTTAAAAAATAAGTATCATGAGTTACTTATTTAAATAACACTCAGAAAACAGTTAAAGCAAAACTTGACTTTAATGTGCAACGTATTGCCATTTCATTTAGACGAGGTAAAGCAATTGAAATAGCACCAAACTAACTGGAAAGCAATATTTTAATAGAAATAGATTTTAACGTTATCCAGAACTAAATAAAAAATTAAATTATATTATATTTATAGCCTTTCACCTGAGTGAGTTGTATGGGCAAACCTGTTAGCTCGTTTAGCACACAATTAGCTGGAATCTGCAAGAGAGGTCTTAGGGTTAAAGCCTAGAAGACCGGCCTGCTAACTCGTAAGACGTTCGTAAGACGTTTGAGTGCATCCAGCTCTTCGATAGCTAATCGTGTGCTCAATTTTACACCTCGGATTTTTATGAGAAGAGGTAAAAACATTACTTTCGAAGGCGCTATTAAGTATTAACATTCGGGCATCGAGCTGAGGCTATTTACGGTCAGAACCTACTAAGATTCTGCAGGAAGTAATTACAATCTACAGTTTAAGAACGGCCTTCCATTAAACTGCTTAATTGAAACATTTTCAAATGGTCACTTTGCAAATTTACAGTCGAAGAATGAAGAACTTAAAACGATTCTAGGATTTATGGGATGTGGCATGTCGTCAGATCTGCAAAATCACTGAATATGGGTAAGGAATAGTGAAACAAATTGAAACAAATTAAGCAGCTTAAGTTATTTTAGAAACTTTTTTATCTATAATACTGAAAATAAGTTTAAGCGCCGTATCTAAAAACCTAGTTTAAATTATTTAATCACGCTAAAATTAATGATTGGATAACATATTCTTTTTTACATGTACCAATGGTGCAATGAGGTCAAAAAGTTAGTAAAATATATTTATTGCATGAAGCGGATTCAAAAACACTTAAGTGGCACAGTTCAATGTAATGTGAACGTTCAACTGATCCAGAGCAAATTTAAATGTAAAAAATCATTTTCAGTTGTTGATGGCTATCTTAACACTAATACTTAATTATAAATTTAAATTGCTTACTTCGCTACTTAAAGTTTTAATTCATTTTCCATTATTTCGCAATAATTCCTAACACCTTGACAACCTAACCTGAAAAATCTGATCGTGAATCGAAAACATAATTGGGAAAGTTAAAGAAGGAAGAAGGAATTCTAATTTTAATGACTAAGATTTTCATTTTTTGAGGAACATTTTCTGATCGTCACTAATTCAATTTTTGTGTTCTATAACATTTTTTTTATTTATTTTCTTAACTTATATAATAAAGGACCATAGTGAACTATATTTAATCCTTGTATCAAACTGAATAAATTTTGCTACTAAACCAGTAATCAATTATCATAAAATAACCATCTAAAATTCTGGCATGTGTCGCAAATAAAATATTTAAGCAACCACTGCACACTCGAAGCAATTAAACCAATTATGAATTATTTGTAGTGTTGTAAAATAAACGAACGTAGTTAAGGTGAAAAAGTGCTTTTTATATACAGAGGTAGACTAAAAGTGAAAAATTATAGGAAAACTTGCAATATACACAATTTCCTGTAAGAAGATCAATTAATGGAATAAATACTGGGAACATTCTGAGAACAATACCTGAGGCGGCGGCCACAAACGGACGCTAGCCCGAAATGGCCAAATTTTACACCGCCCACTAGGAGGCGAGCAGGAAAACAGAAAAAAATATAAAACATTGAGGTAGGAGTCTTTTAATTTGGTTTCTATTTGATTTGCATAAATGTGGGTAATCATTTAGCGGAGTTGTACTAAAAATCAAATTATATAATGTACATTTATGAGTATTTCGCGGATTGTCGCGTCTTTGTGCGACTACACCATTATACAGAATCAAACGAAAACAGAAAAATTAAAAAATTAACGCAATTTACAGCAGACAGTGCACACTTTTTATTCGTACAACAAAATTAAAAACGTATCCTCTTTGGGGTATATCGCGGTACCGAGGGCGGAGACAACATTTAAAAAGCGTTTCAACAAGATTTCTATTGTGTGTGTTACTAGGACCAAAGGTAAATTGTAGGCGTTAAGGACCCAGCCAGCCGCGGGGCGGATTTTGGCTCAAGGAATTACTCTTATAACTCAAAAGAAAAAAAAATATAAATAAATAAAAATATTGTAAAAAAAAATAAAATAAAATAAAATAAAATTCAAAACATGTAGCGCTCTAGTGTATTCGGAGAGAACACTAAATTTATCCAATTTGTAGCCAGTTAAGCAATCGGATCAAGAGGCCGACTGTCGTCAGTTGGTTGGAATGGAAAAATTTCAAATGTTAAAACACTTGAGAAAACAAAAATTTAAAACTTTGCGATTGAGAACTAAAGTGGCTTTAAGACTATAGTGTTCTGTACAGGAAATCGCCTGCAGATAATGCGGAGATTTCCCTAAAAAATATAAAAAGGATTAAAAAAGGACCCCCTGCGTGGGATCCATCGAAATTATGTGAACAGAAATAGGGCCTTTACGAAAAATTTATGCTGAACGGGATGAGGATCATAAAGAGAAAATATTCGATGTTAAGTTTTCTTGATTAGACTACTGTTTTCGTTAGGTTTAAGTGATTTTTAAAAAAAAGACACAAAACTAAAAGAAATCAATTAAAGCGTTTATTTGAAAATAAAAAAAAATTAAATTTCGTTTTAAAACTGAAAGTATGTTTTTCAATCATGACCCTAACTTTGGTTATATTCATTTGTTATATTCATTTGTTCAAATTTTCGATTTTCAGGAATGAGAAAGGAAATGAATTGGAGGAACGGTCCAATCATACGTTTTATCAAAGAACTTCTAAACAAGTTTAGAAGTTGCTTGGTTTTATCTATGCATTCTATAAGAAAAATAAAAAATATCTGTGTTATATGAGTATGATACGAAAAAGAGTCGATAAGTTTTAAAAATCATTAGATAATCATATTTCATTCTTTTTCTACTTTCTACTTTCAGATAAATATCAACTGATAAAGTATTTGTGTTTTATGCGCGATTCACATTCTGCAGCATAAAATTTTGTTTACCTGAATGCTTGAATTCTTAATCCGATAAATGGATAAATAATAAAATGCCAGGTACGTAAACAATTTTTATTGCGTCTACTTGTAAGTTATTTTCTTTATAAATTTTAATATACATACATACATATACAGATTCATAAATTTTAAATATAATGTAAAATATGTATATCATTTTACGAAAAATTTGATCTTTGACCACTTTAGTCAAAGTTTGATTTAAAAAAATGAAAAAAACTGAATTTGATTCAACGTCGTTAGATTTAACAACAGTAAACGATTTCCGAGAATTTGCATAAAATGAAAAAGAAAGAAAAGAAAGTTTACCAGAAAGAAACGCTATTTGAAAACTATGGTTCATGGTTTGTCGTTTTATGTTACTAAAGTTAATTAATTACAGACTTCCGGTGTAATAAAAATACCATAAAAGACTCACTCTTAACTAAAATGTCCATTTTTTTTAGTATAATCGGTTGAGGACATTATCTAAATAATTAGGTACTCGGAAAGATAAGCAAATCGCAAACAATCGAAGAGCGCCCACAAACAGTTCTTGAAAATTCTGTGGAAGATTATAAACTTCCGTGAGGTGTGAGCCTATTTTAAGAATATTCACCAAAAATTGAACCACTTTTGTGAACATCACGTGGAACTTTTGTTCAAGATTATGCCAGCTTACGGCTGCCCAGGGCAATTCTTTATATGCTTCACCTCTTTGTTCGTCGCAATTTTTTAGATTTGTCTAAAATCGCTCTGGTGCAATTAATCTCTGGAGCATGTTTGATTAGAGTTTTGAGAAAAGATTTTGAGTCCTGATTTGAAGAAAACTTCTTTCAACCCCCGAATCTTACTTCCTTTATCCGACTGATTCGACTAATCTTTGCCGCCGATATCTCGTCTTCCGGCATTCATATCAAAGTTGTATCATAATAACTTCATAATCACCGACAACCGTGTCAGGTGCCTCTTCACGGCCGCTCATGTTTATTTAATTCTCATCTTCATCTGTCCAGAGATCACATCGCTCGGTGGCTTTTCGATTCGCAAACAATTGGACAAATATTTGATGCTAAGCTGCCGGGGGGGCCGCGAGCTCTGTCTTACGAATGAGCAAAAATAGAAATACATAAGTAGAAGATCTTTGTTATTTAAATGATTCAATTTCCATGAAATTAGCAGATGAAAATGAGTTTAAGTACGTGTGTGGCTGGGGTGGAATGGAACTACGTAAAGTACGTAACTACAAAATGCAGGTGATGTTGATTAATTACGGCAAGAACTTTTACTTCCTCACAATAATTTGAGTAAATAGAGTTTCATCAATAACATAATAAAACCATTCAAGTGCGACTTTAACAAGTTTTGCATTCTTGGATTTTGTTAAAGTACATGCATAAAAGAAAAGAAAAAATTCTTGAAAGTTTCAAGCGAATTATATTACATTAAAATTGATGAAGCTATACAAATTTAAGGAAGTTCTGGATAAAAAGAGAAATCGTTTACCTGAAATTGTAAAGTCGAGTTTTTTTATTCGAAACTATTTTTGTTTCAAAGTATCGCAATCTGTAAGATGAGGTAAGATAAGATATCCCGGGAACCACACCAATGATTGATTTTAAACTTTGTAGACTTCTTTTTTATACCATGGGCTCTTTCGTGAATTTTAAAAAAATTTTTCATTACTTCTTAACCGAAAAAATACTCTATAAGATCTTTAATATATCTAAATTTAAAACATCATGATATAAATTTTGATAGTAACTATATATAAGTATAATTCTGATTTTTAGAGTTCCTAAAAGAAATGCAAAGTTCTAGACATTTATAGTTTCGGCATAAATTGCTTAGTTTTTCTAACAATTAATTAAAAAACAGATTTTTGCTACACCGATCGTCTTTTACTTAAATTCATTACATTGGGATACTTGCGAATTATCATTTTAAAGTTAAATAATATGTGCCAGGACAACGCCGCGAGCGGGCAAGCTAGTTTTATGACTAAAGTGATTTATTAAATTATGTACGTTGCAATTAAATAGAAATAATTATAGTAATCGACACACCTTCACCTCTTTAAATATTGTACGGAACCCCCACCCGGTTTTTTTTTACTAAATTCTAGATATAAAATTTGTGGCTTATTTTCCAGAATCTGAGAAAGTCCCAAAAACTTCCATTTTGGGAGTTTTTATTGACGTATGATTTAAAATGCACTAAACGATATGAATTAAAAAAACAAAAAACTCTGTTAATTCTCTACAAAAATATTTTCTTAAAGGCCCTGAGAAAGTTGAGAAAAAGGTTTATTTTATAAATAATGGTTAAATTAAACTGTTTTCATTATATCACTTTCATCTTTAAATTTCTTGGAAGTGAGCGTCTTTTGGGGTTCTTGAAATTCCCCAGCATCCAACCGCGAGTCGCTCGTCGTAGTCAAATTGAAATCACCAGAGCAATTAGCAACACCCCGCCGACTCAGCTGTTCGCGACCACCTGTTGGCGCAGTTCCCCGCCAATTTAATAAAAGCTCGTGTTTTTAAAATACGAACATTTTCCGATAGGTGGAAAATAATCTGACTTTTCGAAAAGCTCTACACAGTTATAGAGGTCCATTTTGAGGGGTAGATGTCGCCAAGGTAGCTTAATTTTTCGTTTTTGGCATATGTTTTGAATAATCTCTTTATCACGAGACAAAAATTTTAGTGATTTCAATTAAAAATTCCGTCATTGGACAATCGCCTTGTGTAAACATGCAAATTAGATTAAATTTATTTGGAGCCGGTAATGCGAGAGACGTGGGCCAATAAAACTGTGCCACACATTCACAAACTTTTTGACATTTCACGCGGCGTGCATTTCACACAGAGGTAAAAAAGAACGGAACACGTCAGACGAGAAGCTGCCGGACGGAGTATTTTATTTATTAGTTTTTAACAGAAAGTGCCACTTTATTGCTACGCAATTGAATTGAGGATTTATTGGTGCATTTAGTGAAGCGAATTCCACGGTGATTGCAGGTAAAGCAGAGTTCCGTTATGCAGTTGAAACTTTCCCAAACCTAACCTTCAATTGGTTTTCGATTTTTTTTTGTCCAGTCGGCGATTACTAAATTTTAAGATCTTTCCGCAGAAATGATCGAAAGGAAGGTGCTCCTCATAGGGGGCCTGCTGATGGTAGTGCTTCTCTATATACGTACAACCGAAGGGGCTGCTGTGATGTCCGTAGATTTAGGAAGTGAATGGATGAAAGTCGGTGTCGTGTCACCTGGAGTGCCTATGGAAATTGCCCTCAATAAGGAGTCGAAGAGAAAGACACCGGCGGTTATTGCGTTCCGTGACGGGGTCAGGACCTTCGGGGAGGACGCCCAATCAGTTGGAGTCCGGTTCCCCGCAAATGCTTACTCCTACTTGACCGATCTTCTTGGAAAGACTGTGGACAATCCCGTGGTGGACCTTTACAAGTAATTTCTCTTTGTGTCCACCTTAAATCACTGACTAATTTTGTTTAATTTAAAAGGAAACGCTTCCCTTACTACCACATCATCCCTGACCCGAAGAGGAACACGGTCATGTTTAAGACTGGGGACGACACTTTCTCCGTGGAGGAGCTCGTCGCTCAGTTGCTGATGCAGGCTCGGGAGTTCGCACAGGATTATACCGGTAAGTTTGACCCCCCTGAATTTCCTCTAAGTATTTAGCTCCTTATAATTTAATTAAATATCAAACAAGAAAAATTGAGTTGTAAAAGCCAATCGTGGATTGCAGTTAGTTTTCCTCACTAATTTATATTATTAGGAAAAATATTGCTCTGTGGGCTGCGGAACGAAAGTATTCAAATTGTATCGACACGCCTAGGCACAAAAGTATTTTGAGTTTTTGGGTTCGGCAGTGAACGTGTCGCCTTCTGGGACTGGTAATTAATACTTTTTGAAATTTGTCGGTTGTCATAACTATTCACTGGCTAAGGAAATTGCTTAGAGATCGTTGTAGATTTGTACTTCAATTAGAGTATGAGTCGTTTATAGGACAAATCGATTATTTCCACTTTTAATAAGTCAGATATGCGAATTACTGTATTTTAAATTGTTTCGTTGTTTCCACTGGAGCTTCAATTGTATTAGAAATTGGTCTTATCAGATTAGAAAGTCGATATGAAATTAGTGACGGTTTAAACATTTTAATTTTATGGGTTTGTTCTTCTCTGTTTTAATCAGGAAATAGAAATTGATGTGGTACTTATAGCCAGTTTTACAAGTAGATTGTTGGTGAAAATTGGATAGAGTCTAAATTTCAATAATTAATATATTTACAATGATAATCAGAGTTTTCCTATTTTTCCTATCGCAAATATCTACAAAAAGTTTTAGAATATTTAGGTGAGAAACTTCGGTGACATAATTTTTCCCGTACGTTTTTGATGATATCTCTTAGACAAAGATAGGAAAAAATAAAGCGGCAGATTTTTTATCGTTGTTGTATTGTTTTATCGCTCAATATTGTTTGATTGCCTTCAAATTTTGTTTTAATTTATTTTGAAAAAAATTGGGAAGTTAATTCGGAAAACTTTTATTTCTATCATAAAAGGTAAAAGTATTATCCCGGTGTTCTTTAAATGGTATATTTATTAAAGGTTCAAAAAAAAAAATTAAATATTTTTCCCTATAACACATAGCTCAACCAATCACCGAATGTGTGATCGTAGTCCCGGGTTTCTTTGGTCAAGCAGAACGAATCGCTCTTCTCGCAGCAGCCCAATTGGCCAATTTGAAAGTCCTCCAGCTGATGAATGACTACACCGCGGTCGCACTTAACTACGGCGTCTTCCGGCGAACTGAAATCAACGAGACTGCCCAGTACTTTGTCTTCTACGACATGGGGGCTTACAAGACCGAGGCGGCTGTGGTCAGCTACCAAATGGTGAAAGATAAGGCCACCAGGGAGAATAATCCCGTTGTCCAGATTTTGGGTGTTGGCTATGACCGAACCTTAGGTGGACTTGATGTCCAGTTGAGACTTAGGGATTTTCTGGCCAGAGAGTTTAACAAACTTAAGTTGACCAAGACAGACGTATTTACGAGTCCTCGAGCACTGGCTAAGCTGTTCAAGGAAGCTGGCCGTTTGAAGAATGTCCTCAGTGCCAATAACGATCACTACGCACAAATTGAGAATTTATTAGACGACAAGGACTTTAAGCTGCAGGTTACCCGGGAGGACCTCGAGGAGCTTTGCAAGGATATTTGGCCTCGCATCGTAAACCCTCTTGAGCAGGCCTTAACCGCAGCTGGACTATCTTTGGACGTTATGAACCAGGTAATTCTTTTTGGAGGTGGCACTCGAGTCCCTAGAGTCCAGGAGATCCTCAAGGATTATATTAAACAAGAGCTGGGTAAGAATCTTAACGCTGATGAGGCTGCTTCAATGGGAGCTGTTTACAAAGCCGCTGATCTGGCAACTGGTTTTAAAGTTAAAAAGATTATCGTCAAGGACGCTGTGATCTTCCCTATTCAGATCGAGTTTGAGAGAAATCCAGGCGATGGGACCGCTGTTAAACAATTTAAGCGTAAACTTTTTGGACAGATGAATCCATACCCTCAAAAGAAATTCATTGCTTTCAATAAGCACGTTGACGATTTTCACTTTTATGTCAACTACGCTGACCTAAATCATCTTCCATCTGAGGAAATTCCATTTATCGGAAGTCTGAATATCAGTCGCATTCAGCTAAACAAGGTGGCTGAGATCTTTGAAAAGAATAAGGGCGATAATGTCGAATCGAAGGGAATCAAGGCTCATTTTGTCCTGGATGACTCCGGTATCTTAAACATGAATGGCGTAGATTTTATTTTTGAAAAACAAAAGCTTGGAGAAGATGTTGAAGAAAGTACACTATCAAAATTGGGAAGCACATTCAGTAAACTGTTTTCTGGAGACGATGATAAGAAAGTGGAGGAGGAGGAGGAGCAGGCAGATGATGGAATAAATAAGACGACAACTGAGAAAACGGCAAAGAAGGAAGAGAATGATGCTAAAATAAATATTACCAAGACAGCAGAGGAAGCAGACAAGAATGAAACCGTTAAGGTAGTTGTGGTCAAGGAACCCGTTGACCACGAAGTGCACTATCTCTTCACAACTCCTCTGTCTGGTGAGGCCTATGAAGAAGCCCGGAAGAAGCTCGACAGCGTGAACAAGGTTGATTCCGATCGTAAACGCAGGGAGTTGGCTTTTAATGCTTTGGAGTCATTTGCGATCGAGGCCCAGGAAAGAATGGCCAATAAGGAGTATTCAAGTTGCGCTACTGAGGAGGAGAAAAAGAAGATTTTGGAAGAAAGTCAAAAGATTTCTGAGTGGCTCTACGATGCTGGAGAAGACGCTGAGGCGAGCGTGATCGAGAAGAAGCTGTTCGATGTCGAAACTTTGGTTAGTGCGATTTATTCTAGACACTGGGAACACCAGGAACGGCCAGATGCTCTAGCGGCTCTCAGTACTATGATCAGTGATGCTAAGAAGTTCCTCGAGAATATTAAGAACCTTACCAAGGAGGCAAACCCTGAGAAGGATATCTTGACGACGGTGGAGATCAGTACCCTTCAGAAAGTGATCGATGAGACTGCCGAATGGAAAAAGACTGAAACTGCTGAGCAGAATAAGCTGAAGAAGTATGAAACAGTTCGGTTGACTGTCAAGGATATCTCAGACAAAATGGGGCTCCTGGACAGAGAAATCAAATATTTGGTCAACAAGATCAAGATCTGGAAGCCCAAAAAGCCTGCGAAACCTAAAGTGAACAAGACCGAAACCGTTGAAGGTGTCTCCAAGAAAGAAAAGGCCGTGGATGAGCAGGTCGAAAAGACTCCATCCGAGAATGTCGATGAAGAGGCTACCGTGGCATCTGAAGAGCCCAAGGACACCGAGAGAGAACCAGAGACTCAGACACCCCGTGGCGAGCTGTAGGCAGGCGTCGCACTTAGGCACATTTAACTAAATAAATTTTGTATGCGTATGAACACACGTTTTGCTACGAACCATTGAATATTTTGTCAAACACCCGGGGGACAGTCGGGCTCAGCCAGATCGGGGCCCCTCTTCTTAATAATTCCAAAAAAAAAGAACATTTATGAAAACGGCAAAAACTTGTGTTTTTCAGCCAAAACGACGAATTAATCATCCCAACTCTTTGTGGTATCTCTTGGCTGTTCTTTTCCGTACTCCGTCAAAACTTAGGTTCTAATAATTATATAAGTAAGCAGCAATTTTGTATTTAGACCGGCCCCTGGAGCTGGACGAATAAATTCGTAAGGGTATTATTTATTAAAGGACATCACTGTTTTATTTCACATCTCCACCTATATTTTACAAAATAATGTTATTTCATAGAGCAGACATTTTTTGAATTTTTCCTTTTCTTTATGTTTAAAATCAGAAATAAAATTTTTGTGTATGATGTTTTCACAAGGTGTCCCATTTTAAGTAAGTACCCTAAATTTCTTTAAATCAAAAAATAGTTAATAATAGTTTTATGGAGGCCACCTAGTAGTAAATTTTTCATTACGTTTTTGTAATTTGGAAACTACTTTTCTTTATAATTCCAAAATGGACCAAAATAAAATTCCATATTAATACAATATTTATGACTATTTGGTTTTTTGAAGTCAAGTTACTTTTGGCTAATGGTAAGACATAAATACCTTTCAAAATTTAAATTTTTGAAGAATATTAAAATTTTGTGCAGTGCAAAAGGATTTTCCTGACTGCAGAACCAGTGTGAATTTTTGTTTTTCCTTCATAAATGAGGCCCACACCTTTGCATCTAATTTCCACCACAAATCAAAGCCTCTTCTCCCCCTCCCCCCTCCCAGTTTGTTATTTATTTTTCCCACCGAAATCCCAATATCAGGAGCTCCGTTTTCGTCGGGACCCCACGTCGGGAGTTATTGGACAATTTACACATGAGCGTCGCTAACTAGTAATAATTATTTCCGAAATTAAATTGATGTGGCCGGCTAATGGGTGCGAATGCGCGGCTCTTATCGGCCCGGCCGTCGCGACGCTTCCGTGAGCCGCACGGCGCATATCCGCCAAATGCAGTTCAAACGTACCCCCGCCGCCGCCCCGATGTTGGTTAATTACCGGCAATTTATGGGACGTGCTCCGATGCAATTATCGATATTGAAATTTTGTAAACGTCCAAAAATTGCGCGGATGTGTAACTGCCACATGTGTGAGCCAGAGACCTAAATTAAATAAATGTAATATAATAAAATAACGTCGGTTGGAGCGGAAGTTGTTGATTATCATCATTAATGGATGAAATTGCTATTCGGTAGGACTTTCATAAATCCTCCACGGTTTTCTACTCTTTTTTTAATTTCCGTTTCATTTAGAATATTCGAGAACAGGAGATGTCTTTATGGGACATTAATAATCACATAAATAACATCATTTAAAATGTTATAGCTATAATTAAAAAATATTGATTTTTATAGTTTCCGAAATGGATTTAATTTGCAACTTATTTTAGTACTTAATGAAAGAAGTAACATAAATTTTGATTCGACTGAGTTTGGAACGATTTATTTGGCTTTGAGAAAAACACATTTAATTATTTAAAATCCTGCTTTGAGCAGTTTAAGATCTATTTATTAAACTTTAAAGACATGTAATGTATTATGTAGTCTAAATCAAAATGAAAAAGTTTCTTTTAGTATAATTAGTACCTATTTATGATAGCTCTCATAATCCTCTGCCATTTTGAACTGAACCAAAATAGTAAGGAAGGTGATGATGCCGTGTATCATCTGTAAAAAAATAAGTCTTTTATCCTTATTATATACAAAATAACTTTATTATCTATAAATACAAACCTTATACAATGCCGGCATATTCAAAGAAAATAATCCCATTGGATTTATACCAACATCGGAGAGTCGTAACCGCAGAGAAAGAAACTCAATCTGAAAATCGAAATTAAATGAAAAATATTTGAATAAGTAATAATAAATTATAACATACGAATATTAAATTTATTCTATTTTATTACATACACTTTGCTTAAGACGTTCATCTAAGTGCACAATGTAGATCTTGTGGATAATGAGTCCAGTTTCTTCAGTGGTATCCTTGAGGCTTTGAGAGGCTTTTAAGATGTAATAGAGTTCCGTTGAGAAAAGACATAAATTACCAAAACCAAACAATTCAATTATTTGCGACGGGGGTACGAGTCCATTAGCTCTGCAAGCGATGTGATTAGCAATGAAAAATAGCTGGAAATTGAAACGAAAAACAACATAATTTTATTTCAATTGGTCTCTGCATTGATTTTATTTTAATACCGGAAGCTATTTCACGGAAAGTTATACTCAATATAAAATTTGTTCGGGATTGATTAATTTTCACAACAAAGCTCTTCATTTAAAATTGATACAAAAACTCTGACTATTAACTAAAATGCAATGCTAAACACAGTTGGGTGTGACTTTTTAATGTTGATCGTAATTAGATGTTGTCATTACAATTTAATAACCAATTTAAAATTATTCCGATTAAAATATTCAGACAATTTATTTTTCATTGAGCTGACTTGTTATTTAAAATTAATTAAAAGGAATTTAGTTATTACAGTTCTAAATATAAACCAAATGGATTGATGTTTGCATATTACTAAAAATTGTTTTGAAATTTCAACAAGTATCTTTAATAATAATTATTGAATTATGGTTTTATGTGATATAGGATCTAAAAATAAGTAAATCTATACAAACAGGAGATTTAATAAAATTTTAACTCTCGTTCCAATTGACTATCGGAATGACAGGCACTCGTTGCATCTATGTACATAAGCACCGAGAATTGTTGGTTCACTGATTTCATTGAATTCTACTTTGATTTTATTTTATATATTTATTATACATACATTATTAGTAAAAAGTCGGAATTCTGATTTGCTAAAATTTAGGATCTAAATATTCTGGTTTTACATATGGTTGATTTTTGTCTCAAGACTGTTTAATTGTGTTATACAAATTTTGAAACATAACGAATTTTATAAAAATTATCTACATGTGTACTTATTTAAAACCTATTTTTTGATAAAGAGATCGTTCTAATTATGAGAATGTATATAATTGATTTAAAGCTGTTGCACCATGTTTTGAAAATGTGAATTGAAGTTAAATTAAAAGGATTTCCAAATAACGTCTTAATTTTCCGATAAAGCGCAGATATGATAAAATTGAGGTATTTTACTTAAACAGGAAAATAACTTTAATTTTATGGCCGATTGGAGTAATTTTCCGATTTAAAAGCACTCACCTCGGCAATGATGTTAATAAACAGGTAGCTGACCACCAGGGAAATCCTGCCCGAGTAGAGTTCCCCGAACTCGTGGATGGTCCCGTAGAGCTTCTTATGCAAATTGGACAGTTCGTCAATTCGCTCGCTGGCCGTCGAATGAATCGAGACCCGCTGAAACTGGGTCTTGAAGGACCGCCGGTTTATGCGCCGCACCTCCGCGTCTAGGGCCCCGTTGAGCTTCTGCAGGCCGTGGGTCAGCACGAGGGTAGTTGCGGCGTGCTGGTTGGCGCAAATCGAGATGACGACACTCGGGAGCATGAGGATAAAGACCGGGAACCACCCGACGTGGAGCTCCTGGTCGCTGATGTAGAGGTACTTGAGGACGTTAGTCGCCGTGTGGACGGCGATCTGCACAAGGGTGCGCCCCATGAACATGATCAGGCTCATGCGGTACGCCCGGGAATCCCGCTCGAGCAGGAGCAGCTCCTGGTAGACCGCCTGGAGGCTGCCCCAGAGCTTTGCGGCGCGCCGGGAGTGGACAACGTCCGAGCTGCAAATCGCCACGGCGACTACGATTTTCGAGAAGTAGTGCAGATGGGTCACGTGCAGGTTCATCCCGGAGACCACCTCACCCCCGACCTTGAAGTGCAGCACGGGGCACGCTTCGACTAGGAACGTCACCCCGAGGAGTCCCGTGAAAAGTACCGAGTACGGCAGCCAGAAGCGGCTCACCTTCCCGTCCAGCCCGATAGGGAATTGCCCCGAGAGTCTCATGATTGCGTAGACGAGGACCGTGAACCCGTTCACCACCTGCTCCAGCTTCACCAGCATTTTCGACTTCCCTCGTGCGCTTCGGGGAGCACTGGGGGCCCCAAATTAGTTGGGTGCCTTATATCAGGTGCGTGCGCCCTGGGGCGTGGTAATTTAACTAATTAGGATAGTGCGTAGCGCCGTGACCTTGACTGGCTCACAATTTTAATTCGATGATCCGAAACGTGCTTTTGTCCTGGAGCAGCAGGACGTAACTTTTGTGAATTTTGAGCAACTATCGAACTGGATTTTGTTGTCCTTTTATTCCGAATAGATATCGATTTTCAAATAATAGTCTTTGTTTTGCAATCGTTGCAGTTTGGATACTGGGAGGTTTAATTAAATTAACCTTTAACGGTCATATTACCTCTGTATGAATTCGTTATAAACAGAACTAAAACAGCGTAGATACAAAAAGAGTTCATATACAGAATTTAGGCTAATATAGGTTATGTGTTTGGCCTTTGGAAAATTATGAGACGTAATAATTAGGGATTAAATTTACTTTACTATTAATAGTGATCATTTTTAGGACTAATAAAAAGTAATTTTTCTGCAATGTTGACTTCAATAAGCACATTCTATGTAATTTTTTTTTTAAAATTCCGAAGTTGAAATTTAAAGGATAAAGTATAGTTTGTACTAATGTACCTAAATACTGAAATTTTCTGGAAATTTTGAAATTTCCAATTTCTTCCGCCAAACAAAAAATCCATTAAGTTAAACAAAATAAATTGATATTTGCTTTATTTTGGGAAAAAAGGGTAAACAAATATAAGTAGTGAAAACAATAGTTCGATACAAACCCAAAAGTGGGTATCACAAACTGAAAAAAATAAACGTTTGAATTTATCCGCGGTTTTTTGGAACTTAATTCCATTGCCATTGTTCAGAAACAAATTGAGTGCTTTGGAGGGGCAGCCGGCTCTTAATTGTTTCATTAACCGATAATTATTATTAAAAACCAGTGCTTGTCGGTAGCAGTTGTTATTCCAAATTAAAATAGTTTCCGATCCGATTGCATAGTGTCCGCCCCAGCGAGTCCCCGCTTAATCCGCTGTAATCTAGTCTGGACTTCATTAAGCGCGGACGCCTCTGAAAGTACTTAACCGCTTCATCGCGGGATGCGGGGGTGTGGCCGGGACGCGGGACGTCGGCCGCCCGACGAGGCATTTAATTTTTGCAGTTGCCACCACTTAATTTGCAAGCACTAATTCGCGCTTCCGTCTGCCTATATAATTTACAAATAAATTCGAAAAGCTGCGTAAATGCAAGTGCACGCACGTGCAGAGCCACCCTCGCCCCCTTCGGGGTGGTTGAAACAATTGGTCCTTCCGGCACCGCGCACCCATTGTTAAATTTTTTAATTCAATTTTCGTCTCTCGACCCCGCACCGCTGGACCGCTTGTCACGGCGAAAAATTTTTAATTTATCACCTTAATTTATTTATAAATGAAAATTAAAATAAATTGGATTACGTCTCTCTACAGTGCATCGAAACATCTGCCGCATGCAGCTGGCTAGTTGTGGGCGAGGGGCGGGGGGTGTGCCCGGTCTCATCTCGTCAGAACTGAAGTATTGCAATTATTTTGTCGGGGAACCCCCGCGACATGACCTCGCTTGCTTAATAACAAGCGATCTGCTTGGAGTTCGGCAAACTTCACTTTGCCAAATTTATCCTGGTTCCATCAGGGAAAAGGACCCTTTCTGAATATTGAATATTTATTTGATTTAATTAAAAATTCGATTTGATTGCATTTTGTGAGGAATGAACAGTGTTTTGTTGAGTTGGTTTTCTTTTATCGCCGACATAATTTATTTTTAAGTAATGCTATAATTCGATCAATTTCGACTGTTGCTTTTAAAAACTGCTTTCCAGAACGAGTCAAGTGTGAGTGGGAAATTTGCTTATTTTTGTTGTACATTCTTCTTATTTCTACAAGTATTTGCTTTTTATTTTATCTTGGCACTAAAATATCGAATCGAAGAAACAATATTAACATCTAATTATACCGATTTCATCCCTGTAGTTTGATTTAATATTTGCCTCCACTTTTAACTTAATTTGTTTTTATTATTTCTAAGTTGATTATTTTGTTTATTTTACTTTTGTAGCTTGCATTCAGCGAAATAAATAAATAAATTAGGAATTGTAATCTTTATGATCAGCAACATTTAAATTATAAAATAACAACTATTAGATAATTTTTATTTTTTCGATCGATCAATTAAAGATTATATAAAGCTATTGTTATTTTTTTGAACCGATTTTTGATATTCATTCGCTTAGTGGGCGTATTACTTTTAAATTGTATTTTTTTTTCTAATAACTTCAGTAGTATTTAAACGATTTCACAATTTGAAAAAGTAGGTACATACGTCTTCGTTTTGTTTTGCAATAAAAATTAATTAGGTGACTATTATTTGCTTTTACGAATATTCCGAACATTTAGCTCTACGTATTCTTTCTGAAATGCCATTTCCTATCCAATTTCATTCATCGGCATCTCTTGAGAAAATTAAATTTCATGGAAGATGTGAGAATCAATTTTCCTCATTTTCCACAATTAACTTCTTCCAATGAAAAATTCTTTCAACAAATTGAATTTGAAGCGCCAGCTGAGATCTTTTCACCTGAAATGCTTTTTCTGAGCGCATTTCTGGATCTGCGTCAGCGAATTTTCTCGCGGCACACGTCCCTTCCGCGGTGGAGAATGCCGGCGAAATGGATTTTCTTAGCATCATCGTCTTAAGAATTTTCCTCTCCAACTGAGACCAGGCGACTTCGAAAATGTTTATTTCTCCTCGGAAAAACTGTTTACGCTGAGTGTGGATGCGTTTTCCGCATTTCGAAATTAGTGTTTCCAAATAGATCGCCGGGACTGGGCAGCGTGTTTTTCAATTTTCCGGGAGACGAACGATATTAATCAATTTGGCTAGTTGCTTTTCTGATTTAGAGTGATATTAAGTGATACAACATCTTCTCGAAGTGATTGATCGCGATGGTGGGAAGTGTTCCACTTACACGAGCTCTCAATTCGACACAATTCGAATATTGTTCATAAATGTGCCGTGAAAATTCGCACGACTGTGGTGGCATTCGTCCACGCCAAGGCGCTGGCAGCCGGTCGTTCCAAAAATATCCGAAGAACATAAACTAGAAGAGATTTTCGGTTCACTGAGGATCATTCATACTTTTGTCGAACTTTTGTGGTTAATTTGAATTCGACACGTGAGGGAATTTTTAGTGCGGGACGAAGGGGTTTGCCTACGTCTGCTTTTTCAATTAATTAATGTTTGGTAAATGTTTGGACAAGTGTTATGAGTCATGTTTGTGTTTTTATGGTCGCCTTAATAGCGTGAAGTATGTAATTAAATTATTTTATGGATATTTATCGGAATTCTATTTTAGCTATATCTTAATGAAGATTGCGAAAATGCATGTCGAAGTGGTAAAGGCAAATAGAGATTGCATTTCTTCTCTAATTCTTGTAGATTTCGAAACAAATTGAAAATTCCTTCTATATATATCTCTGTGTTCCATAGAAATCCTTTTCGAAAATACCTTTGCTTTTGAGAATTCCTCAAAGGAAAATTTATAGCTGTTACCGGCTTCTACGGACTGTCTATAAATAATTAAGGGTGCAAACCGCAAGGTAGAGAACAGTTGCACCACATCGAGTGCTAAAAACAACATTCCCACAGCTGGGTTACCGGACACTCCCAAGATGCGATGTTTAAGCGATTGTTTCCAAGCCTGAAATCGATTAAACTGCATCCGACCAATTGCATGGTTACCTCCTCCCGGACAAGTCCAGACAAAGCGTAATTTCTCGCACATCTCTACAAATATACTCCTGGAATCGTCGGGAATGGTAGCCTGCAAAACCACATTACCCCCGTCGGTGTAAAAATAAAAAAAATAAACCCACAGGAGGGCTGTTCAGGGTACAGGGAATAGGGAACCGCTCTCTCTCTATACCTTTCGAACGGACCCGATGATCCTGGAAAGTCCTGATGGTGCAAAAACAACGGCCAGATGATAGAACCATTTTCATTTCACCACACACATAAGAAGAGCAATCGAAAGCCGATAAATCATTGTCAACAAACTCACCACACACGACTGCATTGCGGGCAGCTTCTCTTTGAGCCGCTGTGGGGTGTTTTTGGTTTTAGAAAATTTTTTCCCTTCCTGCATAGAGACCTACGACAACTTCCGGAAAATTACCGACCTCAGCTAATGCTTTCAGTTTTCAATTTACTCTATTTATAAGCGAATATGGGTCTAAGGGATAAAACTGATTTTTTCAGGCCATATTCCAGGAGGGAGTATTGTGGCTATTTTTACACCACTGACACGATTCTGAAAAAGGGCCAGAAAAAGTTGTCAAAAGCATGAGATGCAATCGAATTTCCATTTTCCATTCATCAGACAGATTTAATTAGCTTATGACAAACAGGCAGGTGAATGAGCTATTGATTTTAGGTCAAAAGTTGTTCTGAGTAATTCAAGTATGTATTTTATTTGACAGCAGAAATGTAGTGCATTATCACTAAATTCTTTTTTATAAAAGAAAAATTATAGTTGAAATCGTGTTGTATTCCTTAAACAAAAAAAAAAAACCTTTCATTTAATATCAAGTTCACTTAAATTGGCACAGTTTAAACTTCGGGATCACTTGCTGTTAAAAACACATTTTAAAAGTATCCACTGCGCATTCACATTTTCAATTAAATTGTATTTATTTGTTGCGGAATAAAATTAATAGAGATATTTGAGGAAATTGTGTTCAATGGGAGATTGATTGCAGTGCTATCATAGAAAACATCCGATGAATTTTTTTTAGTGCATTTTAAAAGCAATTATCGGCCTTATAATAGAAATAGCTGCATTTTGCGCACTGTTAAATATGAAATCGAATTGGTCTCTTTGGGAATTTCTATTAAACAGAAATCGTGAAAATTGCCGAATTAGCACCAAAGCTTGTTTAGGTGAGAATTTTGAATTATTGTAAATTATTGATTGCAGGAAGTTGATGGGGTTGTTAATTTTGATTTAACGAGTTATTCGACTCTATTTTATTATCAGATATCACAGTAATGAGGCCAAAATAGCGCAGGTTCTATGAAACTAGTCGCAATTAGCATTAGGGGAATTCATTAATTTATCAATACGTACATACAATTAGAGATATAAATTTAAATTAACAGAAATTTTTAAATTTTTAAATGCTCAAGGAAATTTTAAACAAAAAAGAGTGATTTAAGAGCTGAAATATTTTTTTTATTTCGATCTTTTCAAAGGAATAACAATTTGCCTGGCCATTTTATTAAACATTTTTTATTTAAGTATCTACATATATTATGCAAGTTAAAATATAGTAGATCAAACAACGAATCTCTATTGAAATTCGCTAGAGATTTCTACGATACCATATTAAGTTTTTGTACCATATTAAGTTTTTATGATATCATTTTCCTTCTATATTTTGGTTATTGTTTAACTTGTAAAACCCTTCATTAAAATAAGCTTTGTAGACGATGCCGTTTTGTAAAGTAAAAACCCCCTGTAAAGGATTAGATTTAATGAAGACTCAAGTAGAACGCAATATAAATTTTTTGTAAAAGATGAAATAGACGAGGATGCTCTCTTAAACTGGCTCACCTCTTTGATGTTTTAATAATATGTGATATTGCGTCAATTTACAAGTCTTACCTTTAATCTTTGCCTTAATACCCTAATTAGTTTTGTTCGCTTATCTGTGCACAAATGTGTTGTACATTGTGTAACATCTCGTTTATTGGATTAGCAAAGGATTTAAATCTCAATTTCTTGGTTTAGTATCTGAAATAATTTAAACATTGTATTTCACGCCAAATGAATTCTCAGCATAGAGCTGGAAAAAATGCATTGAAAGCATTCAAAGAAAATTTAACATTTTCCATAAAAAGTGAGACAAAACTGAAGCAGCAAAGCATCCCCTTGAGAGGGAAAAGTGAATTTTTTTTACTGGGAAAATGTCTCGACGGACGCAATCACTGCCACCGAATTTCGTGGAAAAACACCGGCGGAGTCGTTGTACAGCAGCAATTTGCTTCTCATGGAAGGTTTTCACCTGCGTGCTGTCGCACGTGACCCTCGTGTCCCTGGTCGTCGCCTACTGCATCGGGGGGGCCCTGCTGTTTCAGCACCTGGAGCAGGAAAATGAAATGGAGGTAAGTGCAAAATGGGCGCGGTGCTCCGCATCGTAACGTAAAAGTGGTTTATCCCATCTGTCTAGCCCCATTCAGATGTGTAACTAACTCAAAATCCTTCTTTTTAAGTAAATATCTGAAGTAAACGAAGTGCGGTGTCAAACTACCGTGATCTGTAAATTTGTATTTTTTGCGGTGACGAGCATAATTCTTACTTTAGAAAGAAAGTTCTTTTTAAAAAAATATAATATTAAAAATATGCCAAAAACGTAGGTGAAAAAGGCAGCGAAACATGTCCGAGAAAACATCACCGACACCCTGTGGCTACTGTCGGAAGCGCAGGATTACTTTTTCGAGGATAATTGGACATTGAAGGCGGAGGAAAGTTTAAAGGTAAATTTTAAAAAAGTTATTTGAATAAAATAGTTCTTCTTTTTATACACAATATCTTTTCTTCACAGGTTTTCGAAGAGCAGATTTTAACATTAATGAAGACTCGAGGGTGGGACGGGGAGGACGGCGAAACCCACACTCAGTGGACTTTCTTTGGAGCCCTGTTTTATTCCATCATTGTTATAACTACGATTGGTATGTATTCACATTATTTTCTTCTATTTTTTCTATAATCTTAGCAATTGAGTGAAGAGTTTAAAAAATATAAACTTCTTAATTATTCATTGAAAAGTAATTCTTCCGCGCTCTAGCTACGATTTTATGTTAGTGAATTTCCATCTTAGCTTTAATTGTTTTAACGTTCTATTTTAAGAATTTTTGATTAGCATACTTGTTTCCTATTTATTTTCTGGTAAAAATTTATTTTCTTATGGTAAAAATTGTGCAAAGTAAAACAGCAAGTTTCAAAATTTATTAACCAACATTTTATTAAGTGGTAAACATTCTTGAGTATGTACAATGTCGAGATTTGTTTTTGAGAAAGTCCTACGATGATTGATGAACAACAACTTACATAAAAACTTTGGGGTTCGCATCTATATTTAATCCTAATTTAAAATTAGTACAAATACTTTCCAGTCCAGATCACGCTCTTGAAGTATTTTGTACGCGGATTATCGCACGGATTTCTTTAAGATGTTCCTGTTAATTCCCCTGTCGCCTTGTGACGATTTTCCCGCCGATCTCCCGTCGATCTCGTCAAAGGCCCCACTGTTGCTTCTGCTCCTGAAGGGTCCAAAATTTGACAGGTAGTAATTCCCCTCTGGACCTCTTCCGCTTCCGGGGTAGAATGACTGGCCGGGTCCGGGCAGGAACCCTGCACCGGTTGGATATCCTCCGGGATAGGCTCCAGGGCGCGGTGGGAATCCTCCTCCTGGGAAGATGCCACCACCAGTTGGATATCCTCCGGGTCCTGGATATTGACCTGCTCCAGGGCGTTGGAAGAACGGGGGATTGTTCTGGGGGCCGGGAACTGTTGGAAAGACTTGTGGTCCCAAATTGTTGAAGCCCGAACCTTGACCCACACTTCCTCCTCCGAATTGCGGAGGACGTCCAATTATGCCAGTTGGTCCTCCGGGGCCAACTAGAATTCCGTTCGCCGGGTTTCCTTTTAGAGGTGGTCTGTTAATTGGCGGGCCTCCTAGAGGGGGTCGTCCGATAATTCCTGTAGGTCCTCCGGGACCAACTAAAATACCATTCTGTGAATTTGGATATAGACCACCCTGAGGCCCTGAGGGTCCAAAACCGGGTTGCGGGCCCGGTCGCCCGAAGGGGTTGAAATTGAACCTTGGACTTTCGGAGGGAAAGTCATCTGAAAATTCATCAGCCTGCGGTTTTGACGAGCCGGGCCGCCTTGTCGTCGGCTCTGTCACATCATACCTCGACCGGGTGTCATCGAAGCGCCCGTCCCGAGACCTGTCGTCACCTCTGCGGTCCCTGGACCACACCCATTTGTCTTCTCCTGCAGCTGCACTGACCAAAAAGCAGACTGCCAGAGCCAGCCTCAAATAATCTCCCGGCTGCCGCCTCATATTCCTCGGTTTTCAATTCTGCAAAGGAAATCGGAATTTTCCATGAAAATTACGTGAAATCTCTGAGAAGGGACACGGGGGGGATGCTGTGGCGGGATGCGGGAATTTCGGGGTGTTAATGTTAGGCATCTGCAACCGTGCAAAGTGTGCGGTTGCTGGTGGGCTTCTGCGGGAATTTGTTTTAAATTGAATGAACATTTCCAGATACTCAAACTCAAAGGATACTACCAACGAACAGAATGTTTTTAGATGCTATGCAATCATTTCCTTTAATTAAATGCTCAGGAAAAGAGATCTTTTTTAAAAGGGTAAAAGCTGTGAGAATTTTGGGTTCTGGGTTATTCAATGGCAAGGGTGCCATAAGAAATTTCCCTAATCTTTCAAAGAGTTTCAACATTAACACTATATCTAAAAAAAGACTAGACTTCAAATGGTTAGTAGCATTTTGCTCTATTTAACTTCTAAGGTTCCTTTTTAAAAGAAGAACTAGCAGTGTTAAATGTCCGGTATTAGCGATTTATAAACTCGGCATTATTTACGTATCTAATTTAGTATTCAAATCAAACTTAATATGACCGTCTCAGTTGCTTTTAAGCTCGATTAAATAAATACCTTTTTTTTTTTTTAATTTGCCTTGGTATTTTTATTAGTTATTTTGACTTAATATTCTTATAATTAAATAGAAATCCGATCCTTGTTGCTAATTTTTATACTTGCCTTCGTAAGATAAAATCAGATTTTGGGAATTTCTAACGAGTAGAATCTGATGTCTTTAGATAGTGTAAAAATCATCAAATCATAGTAATTACATCTACAATTTTTTTAAATAGGAAAATTGTACCTACTGAATTTAATTCAGTAGAGTTGATAAAACTTGAAGTTGAACTTGAACTAGAAACGCCAGATTTTGAAAAATCGAAATTCTGAAAGTGCTCAGACGTTAAATAGTAAAAACTTTCGTAGGTTTATTTGATACAAAATTCTGCTTTAAAAACAATGTTGGAAATAATTGATATTGTTATTAATAAAACAAATATAACACTCTTTTAGGGTTTCGGTTTTAAGGATTTTTTTCCAGAATTAGACTTTAGATAAAATCTTTTGTTTGGTTCATTAAAAGTTTTCTAATATTTCATACTACAGAAAATTTTTTAAAGTATGTATTGAAAACTGTTGAAATCAAATTGATATGTAAGTCGATTATCACATATATGACGCTGTTGATTACTTAATTTGTAAAACGAAAACATTAATGGAATTTCACTAAAACTTGTTTTAAACTGCAGAATCACAATCACTGCATCATTTTGGAAAAAAAAAAAAATGCATCCAAAATAGTCCGTAACTGCCCACAGCTTTGAATTGGAGCACTAACTTCAAATTTCACTTACAATCGTTATGAGGCAATTCACTTTTGCGCGAAAGACAGTCGGCACCTTCGCGACTGTTGGACACTTGTTGACGACGGCGTAAGAAGTAAGAATGAGCCGCTCACGGTGGACCGCCTTCTTATAAAACCTCGCGTTAATGAATGGCTCAATTTTTTGATTTTTTTTTTGGTAGCGTGCACAACTACTATAAAAATCAGTTGTCTTCAAATACTCCATTTAGCCTTAACAAGGTGCGCGAGTGTCGTTTACCCGCGTACGCAACCGCTGTCGGATCGATGAATTTCATTGTTCGATCGAGAATTAATTTCGGCCTGCCCAGGTGACTGCGCCCAGGTATTGTGGGGCTCAAACTGGCCGTTGGCTCCAAATCTCAATCAGTGCTGCGTGAAGAAAGTAAAAGCATCCGAAGCGATCAATTTCGGATTCGAGCAGTAGGCCCAATTAGCGCTGATTTAATTGCTTCGCGCCTCCCCCGCGTGATGCACCTGAGCCGTGTCCGAGTTCACAGGGAAATTGCCTCGCGGCGCGGTTTCAAAGTGCACTCGGCCTCTGGGTTTTGCGTTGTTAGTCACCAGTTGTAGCGCGTCGCAAGGCCAACCTTCGTTCGGAAGGTAGATGGTATTTGCGTTAAAAATTTAAATGGCAGTTGCCTCTCTGGTCACTTTGCACCTGAATACACCTTTTTGAGAGGAGTTTTCAACTTCCCGGTCCTCCACGCTGCTTGAATTTTCCGAAAAAATCATGATTTAATTGAGTTGTTAAAAGAGACACGCCGGTTTGCGTAGACTGTACAGCAATTGGACCTTCAGATGTAGGCATTTAATAAGAAACACATGTGATAGCCAATTTTTTAAACAATGTGTAATTTTCGGAATTTTACTAACTTTAAATTCGTTAATAAGGCAATTTTATAGAATAGTAAATTATTTAATATGTTTTCATTATTATTTTTAAATGCGTTGAGAATCAACTTTTTTTAAGCTGTTTTGGTAAAGTTAAACTTGGTCAGTGTCCAAATTGTTCATATGTTTTGAAAAAAAAAAGAAATAAAAATAAAGTAATATTTTCCTTAACTTAGTTAGATAGCTACAAGGTCGAATTAATGTGAGGTGTGACGACCAACTTCTTGACATGGGATTCAAGCCTCATCAAGTACCTTAAATAGTCTTTTATTTAGTTTCCAAGCCGTTAACCAGTAAGAACTGCAGTTTCTTTTAATATCTTATAATTTCAAGGTCATTGTAATTGCATCTCCTATTAAAAGTAAATTATGCGTATCTAACGTACATAATCTCTGGCTTTTATTTGCATATTTGAAATGTGATCAGGTAGACAAAACATTTTCGTGAATGCTGTTCATTCGCGGGCATAATGTATCATTCATAAAAAAAAGGTAGTGCATCTTTTACGAGTGTGCTATACAAAAACGAAGATTTCGTCTCGTTTTAAAAACAAATACAGCAAAGTGTAAAGGCCATCGTTCGTCGCATGCCTCGAAATATGGCAATAATATCACCTTGTGGCTTGCGCATATAGACGACGACAGGTTCATTTTCGAAACGGTCCCAGCGTAATACTTATCCCAAAAGCATCTCTTAAAATAAAATCGAGAGATGTGTGTAAATCGAAAATTTGCATAATGCGTGATGTAACCCAGAGCTCGTGGTCTCCGAGATTGGGCCAGAAGCCACCGGGTGAGATAAAACTAAAAGACAAAACGCAGATTCGAAAACAAAAGAGTTCATCTTCTTTGATGCCTCCTCGGTCCATCAATCAGCCTCCCTGACTCAATCAATTTGTGGAGCTTATTTTCGGGAGGGAAAAAAAAATAAATAAAAAAATGTTGAAGTGCTATATATCGCGTTGACTTTGCTGGATTCAACAAAGTTTTTCGTGGCGGTGGTGGAGCAATTGAGTCGACGGGGGGGCACAGACGTAGCCGGGGGATTTGTTTTGATCGAAGCAATTCCCCAGCCGGAGCGGGATCACTTGAAATGCAAATAAACAGAATCTGAATGGAGGAACAATCGGGCGAGCCGCGAGCGCTCCCCAAACTCCCGACGAAGTAATCACTGCCACATCCGCCAAGTTCGCTTCTAATGGTCAATGGAGTCGCCCTCTTCCCATTTGGGACGCGGCGGAGGCGGAAAAAACTGGGAGTGCATCTGAATAAATTTTATGGTCTTTCAACTCGAGTCAACTCCACCAAATTGCCCATTGCCAGATTATTGATTCAATGTGGCGAGACAGTTGAAATTAAAAAAAACAAAAAAATATACATATATAGGTATAGAGAAGAATAAAAGTGACTGATATTAAGTATTTTACGCATCGTTCAAACACCTCAACATACATTTATAATTTTTCGAACATTTCGTACAGCATTAGTAACAATACACAGGTTTACAAAAATCACTTTTTTTGATATCTTGTATGAGACGAATTTTTTTGATTTGTTTAATCACTATTTTGAAATTCGTTTATTTTCATCGCATCACGTTTTTGAGAAAAATTTATTAACTGTGTAAAGTAATTGGTTAACAGAGAGAACTTAAATTAATAGAGTATTTTGGAAAGTCTTAAAGACTTTATTATTTTAATATAATAGGTAAAGCTTCAAACTTTAATCTGAGCTACATTATATGTAAGCTGTTATAACAATTCGTTTTTTTATTATGAATTTTTAAAAATGTTCAAATCAGGGTAATTAATAATAATAAAGTAAGTGTAAAGAAAAACAATTTCATGATTTAGACCGCATTCAGATTTATTTAATGAATATCAAAGCGTAATTTATTGACAAAAAACCCAAAAAAATGTATGAATGATCGTTTAACTATTTCACTAACCTTGTACATAATACCGATATATGTTTAAATCGAAATAAATAACTGCGGTTTTCAAGGTTGAACTCTATTTATAACCGACGACAGAAAAAGCCGCATATTTGAAGATTCAGTCAACTTTGCTCTACTAACTTAGATGATTTATTTTTCAATTGATTGTTGATCTACTTATGCGCATGTAATTTTGTATAAAAGTAATGATTTTTCATTAATATGAGTATAGACATTTTAGAATCTTTGTAAAATAGTGTCTTGAAAACTAGATATATTTGAAATTAAAAAAAGGTATATAAAAAAATTAAATTAACTGACATAGCAAAAAGCAAGTACGTGTCGTCCAAATACCTGAGCAGGTACTTCTACATGAAAGTCACGCCAAATCACAGCAATCGAGCGTCGAATGACTGCAGCCGGGCCGCGACTTTCGGGTAATTCCACTCGCAAGTCGCACCGGAGACCTTCACCCAGTTCCCGGGCTGTTGCGTGGGCGTGCCGCGACAAAATAAGTCGCCGACTGCGTGCCGCTGTTTACGTGCCTCCGCGCGGTGCACTGATTTCGGCGGGGGGCCGCCTCCAACGCAATCGCGGATGCCGCGGAGCACCTTCCGGCCTTTTCTTCTCGGCCATCCACCGAAGCACTCACGTCGCTCATCTGTCGCGTTTAATCGTCCAAGACGTTGCCCAATTTGGAGGAAAGACGGACGACGGCACAATGGTGTCCACTGTCCAGGTGTGTCTCGTCCCTCACCTGGCTGGGAAACGCGAAGAAGACGAAGACGATTTGCTGCAATTTTGAATTAGATAACTAATAAGATCCTCATTACCTAATTGCTTCCCATTCTTTTAATTAGGACAATTACTATCGAACGAATCGCGGTCACTTTCATACGGCCAGACTTCACGGAGAAGTGCCGTGATTTTGGCAGTTATGAAATCATAACGCGGCCTGATTGCAGCTGGGTTGTATAATAATTTTTCTGCTTTATATTATGCGTGCTTTTTATGAACCCGACCCGCTCGTTTTTCTTAATATCAAATTCTTTCTTTTTGCCGAAAATCTCCCGCTCGCTTTAATGTGTTAACCTGTTCTTGGCTGTTTTTTTTTTATATCCCGGAGCTGCAGCGGGAGGAGCAAATTGGTTTTATGGCCTCTTTAAATCAGTCCACGGCTATAAACTTTCTCATGTACATCACTCTCTCGACTGTTCGCATGCTTAAGGAATTAAATCAAATTTAATTAAAGCCTGAGGAATTCTTAAGTTAGGGATGTTGAAAGGGAAATTGCTTAAAGACGGTTTCAGTTTCAGTAAAATAAGGTTCCCAAGTCTTTTGTAAATTTGACAGAAATGTTGGAAAATTTTAGGGAAGAAATTAAAGAAGAGATTTATTTTGGTGTTTTACATAATTTGTTTTATAAGGAGAATTTTTAAAATTACACTTTAAATGAAATTAAGTTGAAATATAAATTTACAAAATAGGATTGTTAAATCTGAATTGAAGTATAGAAAATTATTAAAAGCAGCCTGGAGTATCTGTGTGAGAAAATCAGCCTGATTATAATATCCTACAACATTCCGTATCGATTTAAATTTCGTCGGAAATGAGGAGAATACTGGAAATTATATCGCTACCACATAATGATCCAATTCGTAATGCAATTATAATTTATACAGCTTTTAATTAGCATTAAAAATTATACTATTTAAACATTGTTCAACGAGCTGTTTTCAATTTCGAGTTGATAAAAGTGTAATTTTAATTTTAACCGGATTTTTCCAGGAAATATATAAACCTATATTCGGCATCCACGTAAAGTTCCTGGAATTTAGGGTATATTTGATAATATCATTTTATATTTCGATACATAATTTATATGATATCTTGCTGTTGAAGGTTAACAGAAAAATTCAGTCAAATGTAATTGACTCCAAACGTATATTTATAGATTTCATTCTTAATTCTATATATGAAATTTGATATGTGTGTTCAATATTGAGTAACTGAGTCTGAGTACCTGAAAATAAAATAAACTTCGGTATAATGGAATTGAACAGATCTAAAAATATTGACAATACTAAAAGAAACCTTAAACTTGCTCTTAAAACCTTTTTCTTTATTGCGCATTTCCTTCTCAAAGGATAGTCGTCTACTTATATTTATTCTTTGAAAACTTTTAATTAAAAATTCAAAATTTTAAGTGTATTTATTTTGTAATAGGTTCTATAAAAAAAAAGATTTTTTATTACAGGATACGGACACATTGCACCGCGAACATCTTGGGGAAAAGTAACAACTATTTTTTATGCAATTCTTGGTATACCACTTATGCTGCTATGTTTATCGAATATTGGCGATGTTTTGGCAACCTCATTTAGGTAAGTACAATTTTTCCCTATTTCTTGAATTGAAATCTTATTTATAAATTAAAGGTTATTAGAACGAAATCTTTGAATATATTAAGACTTTTTGTAGTAATTCAGCGTAAGGATTTAATGAAAGTTGATTATGCATATTTATATTTCCATAACGCTCAAACATATTGAGAAAATTTATTATTTTAACATTTTACAATTTAAAACAATTTGTTGGTGCTATGAAATCTATTTTTTTTGGTTATTATTATTATTAAAAAAAATATGACAAAAAATCGCGGAACATAAATACACCTGTATAATGCAATTTTGTATATTAATTTACAAAGAGTTTCACTTTCTTGAAAGAAGGCAAAGATAATTCAAAACCCTTTGTAACTGCGGAATGGGAAACGTGATATGTAGGTCAGGGTTCTAGTTGTAACCAAAGGCAACTATCGATTTCTGAACACTCTCATTAAAGTAATGTACTAAGGTCTAAGGAGAAAGAAGTTAAAGGGGTTTACACAGAATTCGTGTCACTTCAAAGAGGAGTTTTGTCTACTTTTTAAGCAATGCTTTGATATCTTATAGTGATCTCAAAACAGCCCCACCCACAAAATTCTTGACAGGATCCATTCTTGTGAATGCGACAGGACAGGGTGAAATTCTCGTTTCATTTAAACATTAAAGGGATGCCACGACGATGAAATTATGAGTGAGTGGTAAACAACTACGCAAATTCGAAGTGACAGGGGCGAAGTGGAGCACAGTGCTCCGTGGAAATGTGGGAGAAATTTTAAACAGGGTGATAACACGTAGTAAGATACTGGAAAAGGAGGAGCACTTCCCACCGGATGGAAGGAGTTCCGGAAGAAACTTTCCTAGGAGCGACAGTCTCTAAAAGTTGGCACATATTCCATGAATTGGTTAATCCCAGCGGGGATTATCCGAACATTTTTTTTTCCCGCGAATTGCAGCAAATTGCTTTGCAAGATTTGCATGGCAGAGGCAGGGCAGGCGGGCTCCATTTGTTTAATTAATTCAAGCTCGAGTGAATATGTTGGCGGCATATGGGCCGCCACTTTGCACTGCATAATGCAGGAATTGTGCATTAATCATCCGATCATTTGTTAAATCCCCCGGGAACACGACCCAGGGACTCGCAGCCTTGTCGGACCACGGCCATGGGCCACGTCGACAGAACCAATTTGCGGTGTGATCGAGTGCGGCGGCCGCGGGGCCCCATTGCGCTATAGGGCCGCCACTGGACGGGGGCTGTGAAATGAGCCGAAAGGATTTGGCCGTAAAATGGAATCACTCGATCGACATTTTTACTGCTTAAAAAGTCATTCGCCGCGGGGAGAGTGGCCATTGATTTCACAAATGCGATTTCATTCGATTTTTATTTTCGCAATGTCTCACATTACTTTGTTGGAGGTCAATTTAAAATCCCCGGCAACTGTCGTCTGTTTGTTTCGGCCTCCAAAAACTTTTATGGGCATTGCTTACAATTATTAAAAAATAAATAAAAATAATAAAATTTTTACAATTCGACTCCATAAAAAATCGCTATAGTGTCCCTCTTTATTCTTCTCGCGCACTAAAAATTTTCCCATTTGGGAAATTGATTACGGCCATCCATTCAATTTAAGTAAAAATTGAAAGCTTACAGCCGGAGCCCCGGTCGAGCCTCCGAAGTTAAACTCCTTTTTTGGTCCCCACCAAGGTCCAGATGGGGGCAAACCGCTCCTTTTTGTATATACATAGGTGTTGTAACCACACCTCAAATTTTTCCAGTCGAAGTTGCTCAAGTTTAACGAGAAGTTTCTTTTCGTTTCCCGGGGAATCCCCGCGGTCTGACAAAGATTGAGTGCCTTCAAGGTGACTTCCGCTTATCGGATGGATTTTTTTGACAACCAATTAAACTTTGTTTTCCTGGATATGAAGCGAAATGAAGAAGCTATCAAAGTTAATGATTCGACAAAATGTTTATTCTCGAAATGGATACTAATGAAAAGGAGGCGTCGGCGATTCTCCGTGCCTATCGCCTATGAATACGACACCGATGGATGAAATAAATGTCTGGCTATTGGAGAAGTGCGAGCCATCAAATCAATTTTATGATCTGAATACAAAACCGCCTCTTAAATTCTAAATATATATAAATTTTAAGGTTGAAAGCAGGGAAATGAGTTTCACAGAGGCAGGCCTTTAAGAGTCGACAAGTTGTATGGCATTTCATAACTACTTTTTACTTTCTACCGCATTTTTGTAACTTCTAGCTTCAGGTGACAAGGGTTTGAAATGTTTAAGAAAAATGCATTCACTATATATTTATTAAGTATCATCTGCTGGAACTTGTAGTTTAACAATTTTAAAAGTTTGCATCACCTTTGAAGGAACATGAAAAAGGTTTTCAAAGCCTTAAGGATAAAATATACCCCACTCAATCATACCCCAGGTTTTAAAAGTTCCTTAAAACAAATACTCGTATTATATATTGCGAAAAATTCGGCCAGTAAAATAAAATTTCATATTATGAAAAGAAAAGCGTGCGACTTTGAATTTAAAATATAATTCTATTTTTTTTTTTTTTGTAAATCAAAATGATTAAAATTAAAAGCTCATTAACTGTTTTAGTTTTTTAAACTTTAATATATCAGTAAAAATTTTTTTATAAAAAAAAATAAAATAGTTTTTTTTAATTTAATTTTTAGTTTTTATTGAAATCAGAAAAGAATAATAGCAAAACAAAATATTTTAGGCTATAGTTGAATATATCTAATTATTAAAAGATTTTAAATCAATTGGTTTTTATTATAACATTAACTTGCAAACATGAAATATTTTAAGTAATTTCGCTTTTCGAATTTTGAATATCTTATTTCAAGTTTTCGACATTTTCAAGTGCATCTACGGTTAGGGTGTTAAGTTTATCAATTTTTTTTTCTGTGTCTTTTTCAGATTTCTTTACTGGCGCATTTGTTGCTTTGTATGTACCAGAGAGCCCAAAAAACGTCGTCATAGATCAAGCCGCTCCTCTTTTCGCCAATCCCACCGATATTCTTCGAGATCGCAACCTCCTCCCGTGATAAGACGTTCGGTGCGAACTTCCCAGCGATCAGCTGACTCTGGATTTGTTACAGCCTACGAGCACGGCATGATCCACGCCTACTCGGATCCGGAGCTCCGCTTCAACGCCCTCGAGGCAGAGCAGCAGTTCCGCCGGGAAAGGGACTTCTACAAGGAGTATGAAATGGACGAAAAGGACAGGAATTTCAACAATCGCAGCTCCCGGTTTTCTAATAGAGGGAAAAATCGGGATCGCTTTCGCGATCGACATACCGTCGATCGGGAGAGGTACTCGCGCAGAAGGAGCGCGGACGTAATTGACGAATTGGAGGTGACTGCGAAGCGTACGCCGAGCTCTAGGTCTGTGCGAACTGCGTCTGTTACGCGGGACCTAAATAGGGTGCGTTCGCAAACCCTGCCGGTTCGCCCTCAGCCCAAGTCGCCCAAAACGCGATCGAAATCGGTTGACCCGCGGACCCCGCAGTACGATGACCTGATCAACGAGGCGGACTGCAAGGCGCCCATCTACTGCAACAAATACGCCATAGACGACCTGGACAGACGGGAGTCCTCCGGGAACCACAGGCGCGGCAGCGTGCCAAAATCACACGTTTCGGTCCCGGCACGGCAGCAGCAGCAGTACCCTCCGCAACATCCTCATCCTCAATCTCGATACGGGAACAGATTAGAATTGCCGGGATTCGATATCCCGAGATTATCTCGTTTCGACGACTACTACGACGACGAGGACGAGGACTCGTTCGAGGTACCTGTGCGGGGGCGGAGGTACTATGCTCCCCCGCCGAGACGCGAACGGAGTAAGTGCAAAAATGCTTTATGCAGCATCACGCCCCAATAAAAATCCCCCCAGTATCACTAGGCAAACAGTTTAAAGGGTCCGTGCACGTGCCGTGCAATTTTAGTTGCACCCAAAAAGAGGGATTCTGAATTCCTCTCGCCTCGCTAACAAGGCGTTCCGCATCGCATAATGCACCGTGCCTGCGATGATCTGATAGCATCCATTTTCGTCTCACGTTGTCACGGAGAAAATTCGCCAAAGTTCGCCATTCACCTGGAAACTTTTTCGTTTCAGTGCCGCCGCCGCCCTCGCCGCGGATCATGTCCCCCATGGGATTTGCAGTGCATAGGCAGACCCGGCTTACGTTGCCGGACGACGATTTCTTCTACGATGACGACGGGGAACCCTACGGGGAGCACTCCCCGGGGAACCGACCCGTGCCCATTTGGCTTTGCGTCTTCCTGGTGATAAGCTACATCATCGCCGGCGCGTTCCTCTTCTCCGAATGGGAGAAGTGGACCTTCCTGGACTCGGCCTACTTTTGCTTCATCACTTTGACGACCATTGGTAAGGACAATTTTATTTATTAAATCATTAATTCTGAAATAAATACGAGGGGGAAAATTGGACAGCAAAAAACCTTCTTTAGTTATTTTTATTAAAATCGCAATATGTTCACTATTTGATAGACTGTCATCACGTAAACAATTTATCCAGTTTACTTATTAAGATCATATTTTCGAGAAAATTTATATTAAAATTGGTACATTTCTACAAAAGCCATCGTTAAGAAAAGAAAATATTTCTTACTATTTTAGATAATTTTTGTAGTTTTTGTAATAGTATACTTGATAGGTTATTTTGATATGTAGCATATTTTGCACAAATTGCGAATCCGAAAATGAAAAATTTATGCAGTTTTAAATTTAAAAAAATTGTTTTGTTTTGTGTTCTTGACGAAATCGCTATTTAAAAAAATAAAAATCGCGTAAGAATAATTTACACAATTGACACAGCAGCGTGGTGCAGTGTTAGATATGTACTTAGGTACATAAATTCACAGGTCGACAGCAAATTTGAGTCCTAACAAATAGCAGATCATTTCTATAGGATTTTTTCCGTAGATTACAAATTAGAACATAAAAACACTCAATTTTCTTCCGTTTTCAGCAAAAAGAGGGTTAAAAAGTGCAAAACACCGTATTTTTACCATTTATAAAAAATTATTACAAAATAATGAATTGTTGTAGGACTCAGGCTTTCATTTAAGTAAAATTTTAAACTCCTGTGAAGGACCCCTAGTATTTTCTGATTAGTCAGCACTGGTCAAAATATGGTTTTCAAAATCTGTAATTTTGCTACTAACATTACAAAAGAAAACTTTAAGGAGGGTGTGCGTATTTTTTCATTATTTTGATACATGACAAATAAGAAAATAATGAAATAAACCGAGACTCTAAACATTTTTTTTTCTTGACCGGTGTTATACTACATTTATTTAAATCATTAAAATTACCCTTGTTTAAAAGTGCAAAAGGTTTATTTTACACCTACTAAAGTGAATTATAATTAAAAAATATTCGATTTAAAGTATGTAAGTAGTAAATAAAATTACGGGAAGTAATTAAATTAATAAAAGATTAATAGCGCTATAAATTAGCATCTATATGTATTTCATGAAAATTGCATTGAATTAATAACAAAGACTAGGTACTTTCATAAGATTTTAACTTTTCCATTGAGTGTTGGTACCTTTGTTTCATCGATTACTTACTCGCCAGAAAGTTTTAACAAACTTTGAGACTGCATTAATTTTGAAAGTTGGATCCACTTGTTCGGTGTTTTATAATGCGATCTTTGCTAAAATTAGTTTCCCAGCACTGCCCACCCACCCACCATTATTTTGCAGTGCAATCATCTGAAAAAATTAACAAAAAATTGTTTTCCTCCCCCACCCACCGCTAATTAGGGAGCTTCCCTTTAATGAGACTAAATCATTTTGCATTCCTCCGATTGCAGGTTTTGGGGACTTTGTGCCGGCCCAGGGCGTGAAGGACAATTCGAAGGAATCGATCGCGCTTTGCTCGCTCTACCTGCTTTTCGGGATCTCGCTCCTGGCCATGAGTTTCAACCTCGTCCAGGAGGAAGTGATTGCGAACGTGAAGGACGTTGCCAGACGTCTCGGCATCCTTAAGGAGGAGGAGACCGATGAATAGGGCGGCATGCAGCTGAAACTGGGGCGGGGGCGGGGCGGGCGCCTAATAAAAAATTAAATCAGACCCCCACCGCTGCATCCAGGGAAGAAAATCCATTACCGTCGTCGAAGTCAATACCTGTCCATAAACCAGGCCATTTAAGGAAATAAAGTTGCCTATAAAGCAATAAGTACGACTGTTCCATGCCCCCCCCCGCCCATATTCCGCTCCCTCAGAACCCTTTCGGATGATAATCGGGCGCCGGTTTGTGGGAGAAATTGAAATGCAAAGTGAAAAAAAGTCATATTCCCGGATCCAGGTAAGAGATGAGGGCGGCACCGGTGAGCCGCGCCGTAACTGTCCCCCTTTTCGCGGAGGCAATCAACTTCCAGACGTATAGCGTGAGTCCTGACATCCAGAAAAAGCATAACTGCCGACCGGGGAGCGTGTGGAAATTTACGATTTGTTTTTATTGGAAGATTTTTATGTTCCTCCCTTTTTTCGTCAATCCCCTTGGTAATCCTTAAAAAAAAGCCGCGAGCCGCCCACACACGCGCACGTAAACTTTTCGCGCGCGCGGCAGGGATCAGGACATAAAAATTGGAAGTTATTGGGGGCGGTGTCTCCTTTCGGGGTGAACTTTAGGGCCTTTGCATGTTATACCTGTAGCGCCCCTCCTGATCCCGTCCCCCGCTCCCGGCCCCCTTCCAGGATGGCGCTCTGTCGCAATCGCTCCACTTTTTCTCCGTATATCGCGTAAGTGCATTTGCGAATAAAATTCTATTAAAGTGCGGCCCACCCCCTCACAACCGACAGTTGGGTGTTGTGGGGGTGGTTTGCGGCTTGACACTGTTTATGCACCCGGGGGGCGTGGGACAGGACCTGGGTCTTGTGTGAGCCACGCTCCGTCGCACTGCAGAGGGACGTTTTTGACTTAAAGGCTCATGGGCAACGCTCGACTGCTTCCTGTTTACACGAAGTTCACAAACTATTTGCAGAGGACAAAGTACGCAAATTGTAGCCTCGCCAGTGATAAAATTCAACTGTTTCATGGCGCGATTAATTTAATAGCCACTCGAGCGTTGACGTCGTGCATCATATTCGTGGAAGGACCCCGCCGCCCGGAAGTCGACCATTCGCCGGAGCATAACAATGAATTTTAGGCAAAGGGCTATTATCGTCGATTTTATTGCGCGGCTATGATTTTTGGGCAACAGTGCAAGTTTTGGTCAACAAAGATTTCTGGGCGTGGCTGAAACCAGATTCTTTGAATTTTGTTGTATTTTGTGTTTTGAACTTCCTGGAAGCAATGTGTTGATTAATGCAATTTTTCTCTTTGTGGTTACATTTTTGTGCTTTTAATTCAGGATATCAATTAATTAGTTTACACAAGTTTATTTCCGATATCACCGATGTTAATTGTCGTTGTTTGGTTATTTTACGCAAATCACAAATCAATTGTGAGTAATTAATTCATCTGAGCAAATTATTTCAACATTTTTTCCATTCAAAAACTTCCTCATTAATTTGAATCTCATTTTGATTTCCATCTCAAGAAGTATAATTCTTACTTCCAGGAGGCTCAGGACATAAAACACAATGATGGAACGAATAAAATACTATATTTTTAAATTGCCATAAAATCTGCATAAATGATTTAAATAATTTAAATTTCCCGCTCTCTCTAGCGCCATCTCACAGCTCCCTCTAAAATCTAAATTTTCAGTGTGGTGGCCATTTTCCGCCCAACCCGTCAGTTGGAAGTGAAGTTCTCGTGAAGTTGCGCGCCCAGCACTGCATCGGAAAGAAAAAAATCTAATTAAATTCATTCAATCCTTTTAAATATTGCGAAAATATGATCACTAAAGCGTTCGTTGTCTTAATTTTATTAAATTTCTTGAAATTCGCCGCGAAAAAGCATCAAAAGTGCGGGGATGCTCGCCGGTCAGAATGTGATCATATAGCGGTTCATTTTGTGTTCGGGTGGAAAATTCGGCGGATTAAAATGGGTTTTATCGAAATTTGCAGGCTGGTCGCAGCGCGGGTGAAGTTTAAGCGCATTATTTGGATCCTCCTCGGTAAGTTGCAAAATCCTTTGTCTTCATTTTTATTGCGAACTGTTCGAGATCGAGTCGAACACCTGCGCTCCTCTCCCCAACCTGTCAAATCGCCGGATTGGCTGGGTTGCGAAAGGTATGAATTTAAGCTGAAAAATGCGCCATGGGAAATTAGAATTTATCAATTGTATATTAATGTAAATCTTTTGAAGGTACTTCGCACTTTAAAAAAAATAGGCAAAGCAGTAAAGTCTGATGTTCTCTTTTTCTTTTTATCTACGACTGCTAAAAGGCCTATGCAAGAAATCAAATTTTAAGTTTCCAGTCCCCACGTGTGCTTGTCATCGAAATGTCCAGTGCGCCCCATTGGGGCCCAGTGCAGCATTTACCCGGCCTCCGAGGGTTTTTTCATATCCTTCTGTCGGAGCCTCCCCAGCCGTCGTTAGTCGCTCAACTTAATAAATTCAATATTGACCGGGAACGGCAGGAGCGCCGCCGGTGCGGGCTCCAGCAGGAGGAAGACGCAACGCAACGGCCCCATATCACGTTTTATAGTCGTGCAAATGACCCAATTGGACGCTTTAAGGGGAGCTGTTAGATGGCACTAGAGGAGGAAATTTAAATTATTAAATTGAAAAATAATTTTTATTGTTGTTAATATTGCCACACCACTTCTAGTGAGAAATTGATTTTGTTTAGATCACTTCATTTTTATGCATATTCGATTTTTATTATTTATTTTACTTTACATATGTACACTACAATTTTTTATTGCAGGTTCTTTTGATGTCGTTTGCTAAATTATTAATGAATAACTCACAATAGGAATAGATCCACTATACCTGACTATATTCGAAACATTTTTTTTTTATAAAAAACAGTAAATCATAGTAAATTTTAAAAAATTTTTAAGTGACAACAAATATGAAAGTTTTGAAACTCTATACACTTGTTTATAGATATAAAATTAATTTAAAACAACTTAAAATAAGAGAATTTTAATTTGAGGAACCATTAAAATTTGGCTTACTATAGATCAAAAAATATAACTCTTTTTATAAAAGACGTTAACAGACTGAGTTTAACAAGATCTTTTAATAAACTTTTGTTTCAAATTTTAATATGTACCTATCCGCCAAAGCTTGACTTAACTCAGGAACACATTTTTAATGGGTGCGTGAATTTGCACGCGTTCCAGTTCTAAGTAGCGCTGCTCAGGCAGCACGAATAAACGTCTAAGTAAATTTTGAAGTAGCACCTTGAAGGAAAACTCCGCCTCCCCTGCTTCAGTTAAATGAATGCGCCCCAGATAATTATTATTGGGAATTGCATTAGAGCTCCACAAATGGAGCACATGAGGAGCCAGCCCCACTTTTGTGGAGCCTTTTTGTTTTTATTCAGGCAGAAGACGAAGCCCCGTCGGCCAAGGCTTTTAGTGTCAAGGGGCGCGGTGCAATATTTTCTTTTTTCCCTTAATTATGAGAAATTCAGAGGCAACTGACTGAAATACTTCCGGGGGTGTTGTTCTATTTGCTCCAAATATTTAAAACGAGTAATAAAATTAAGTTTAGTTCATATTATATTTTCAATAATAACATTTCAAAATATTGGGGAGTAAAATGTTAATTAAAGAAAACATATTTTAAAATGATTACTATTTAATATCATATTTCATGTCATCATAAAAGATAATTTTAGAAATTAAGTTATTGCATTATTTTCAATTTGCTGGTGCATCTCAGAGTCATAAAGACAGCTATTTGGCAAATTATTCATGCAATAAAATTTCTAATTTATTATACTGTAGGATTTCTAGACAAGTCAGTCAAAGGTAAATTTCAGGCTGCAGCTGAGGAGAGCTAGAGGAGACATGTCCAGTCCTATTTACATACATACGTTGATTTTATTTTGTGTTCGTCCAATTGAACCGACAGCAGTTGAGTAACAAAATATTATGAATAACTTCTTTGACTTTTAAATGAAAACTGTCACCTGAGTTGCATATTTATGTTTAATGAATGAATTGCATTTTAGGAGATATTGTAAGATCTATTAAAGATGTTGTTTTTTCTCAAATAGTTCCAGCTAGCCAAATTTTGGTATGTTACTTTAATTTGATATTGTAAATGAAACATTGTAGATACAGCGTTGCCTTTGATGGCACACAATTTAATATTAATTGCTTTGCAGTTTGGAATTATTAAAAAAATATTCAGTAATAAATTGAAAAATTTTATTTTCTAGTTTCAAAGCGTGCCAATAAAAAATCTACTTGGGACTTAAAGGAAATTGAGTTGCTTTAAAGAAATCACATAAAATTGAGGAAAGCTTGAAACAAATTAAGTCATTTTATGAGTAGGTAATTCTTTTGGTTCTCTAATCAACAAAAAATAATTTCAAATTTAATTTAAAATATTTATTTCAGAATATAAAGGAAAGAAGCTATAATATTATATGCAGAAATTGTGATTCTACTACAAGCCTTTTGAAAACTACGAGCAAGTAAAGGTAAGCATTTTATTTAAAAGTTGTAGAAATACGAAAAAGAAACTTTGATTGACTTGAGACTTTGAGTTATTTTAAATTCGAATTAAAAACCGACATACTTTATTTGGAAGTTAGCGTTGGGAGAGGAATTAAGAGAAGATTTCAAATTCGTTAGAATGGGTGAAGGACAAATATGAATTTTATATTTTTGTATATTAAGCAAATCGTGCTTCGTGAAATTTTTCTAGTTGATATCTTAGGATTAAAAATTTATTCAAAAGTTGCCAACAACCGGAAATTGCGTTGACAAATTTTTTTTTTGTGTTAAGAAAAAAAAAATGCGGTCTGTGTTGAGTGCACCCGATTTCATCTCCGATATGTGGGAGCTTTTGTCACAGTGCCAAAATATTTTCGGGGGTTTTGTTTCAGAAGATGAAGTGCGCTCGGTCCGTGTGGAGTCTGTCCATTTATCTTATCAGGAGGCCCAGCTTTCAGCGGCGACGTCCGGCGTCACCGTTGAGCCGTCGTCTCCCAAAATAACGTCGGTCTCGTAAGCGCCCCCAATTCGTCTTTTCCTTTTCTTAATCCCGCTGTCTTGCCGTCGCGGCGGACGTCGTCCGGCGGCTATTTATACGCGTCCAACGCCAACCTGTCGTAAATTGCAACTTTGCGGTGCCCCCTGAGACTTTCGCGACGTGGGGCCGCCGCCGCCGCCGCCTGGATGCACTCGGGGCGTCCGCGTCTTCGCGGTTGATTGGTTTGTTGTTAAACACCGATATGATGCAACTAACAATTAGTGGGGAAGCGCGACGCCATTGTTTCCGCCATCGCCGCAACTCAACCGTGTTATTGTTTGGCCGTTATGAGTAGCGGCAGATGGTCCGCGATGTTTATGGAACGGACTCGCCCCAAAATCGCGTAATTCAAATCGAGCTGGCGTATTTACCTTCAAATTTCTAATCGCAATGCGTGGTAATTTTAGCGGGCGGCCCGCGGCGCTCCAAAGAGTGATGTCTTCGCGTGCCCCTTGACGTCATTAACTCAGATTTGGAACACATGCGGCATAATAAGTAAACTCGATTTTTGCTATAGCGGGTGCCGGCGAAGGCATCAGAGCATAATTTGATCGAAAGATTTATTGCGCATTAGCCAGGGATGTTTCAATTTAGCGCAATTTTTGGTCTGGCGGTTACCGGGCTCCGCGATACCGCCAATTAGAAGCATTTTCTGGTGGAGCGAATCTTCAAAAATAGCCGAAAGGCGTTCATCATATTTCTTAACGTCTTCACGCGCTCTCAAAATAGCTAACAAAGGCTAATTTTAGTTCTTTGTCAGCCGGCGACCTCTTCGAAGTTCAACGTTTTCGGGTCGCTTCTCAATTTTCATTTTTTTTTTGTGTGGGTGAACCGAGCGAGCGAAATTTTTCGGCTATAGTCGCACTGACACAATTTTTTTTTTTGGGGCCGCCAGAGGAGCTTTTTCTATGGCCGGATATTTTGTTTGAAATTTTGCAAGCACCCCATCGGAGGTTTCCTTTTGTCTCAAAGACAGTTCAACCCCACCCCCAAAGAGCTCGAGGGGCGAGGGCTTCGCCAACAACATTTATTTTATTATTTCATGAAAGCTGTGCGCTCGGGCTCGTGTTTACGAGGATAAAACCGTGGATTCGCGAAAACCTCACACAAGCTTTGCATAAATTGAGTGAAACGCTATCCAAACACTGAGATCGGGGATTTGAAAAATTATATATTTAAAACGGTTCGAAACTATTATATATAGTATAGTTTACTATGGTTTTTTGTTTGCTACTATATATTTAACAAAAAATTGAAGTCATAGACTGTAAAATTGAACTTTGTATGATACTTTATTCACTTGTAATTTGGCTTCAGTTGAGGTAAGATTAACAATTTAAAAGTGCATTAAAGATCAAAAAGAAACAGAACTTTGAAGCTCTGACGACTCTGAGCTAAAAAAGAAACACGAGCTTTTTTTGACAGTTCGTGCTCTGCTCTGAAAGAAAAACGCGTGCCACACGATTTGACACCGAGCAAATCGAAATCTAGACATCGTCGGGAAAAAGAACAAAGTAAATGTTTTTGAAATTAAGAGAGTTATTTACTAACGGTAGAAGATAATATTTAGACTCGTAGATACTCTTAGGTTTAAAGACTTTTGCAATTCAAAAAAAACAAATAAAAAAAAACTCGGATTTCTGTGCTGTAGGATAAAAAAGCGGTTTTTGACGGCCTTTGGTTTTCAGAGTACTCGGAATCGGACAGTGATTCGAGTTCATCGGAGCGGAAGACGAGGGGATATGACGGCTAATATAAGATGAATCGGAAGCCCCAGACCCACAAGAGGATCCGGGAGAAACGCACCGAAATCCCCGTCCAGCCACCGAAAGTCCCACCGTTTGGTGCGTTTGTAAGTCCTCCAAAAATCTCCTTGCACTACCAAAAACTAAAAGTCATAGAAAAAGGTAAGAGCAAAATTTAATTGTATCTAAATTTTACGCACTTAGCTAAATCGATGCACACTGAAGTCCAGGAAGAAGAATCCAGCATAGATGTCTCATCACCTCGCGATAACAACTCTCCTATTGTAATTTATTTAATTTATTTAATTAATTATTTCAAAATATAATTCAGTAGTTTGGGGTCGTATCTAAGAACGCTGGCGTAAACGATCGCGATAAGCTCCTGGATTTGAAACGTGAAAAGCAAAAGACTTGGAAGGAAGAAGAAAAGTTAGAAAAGAGACGGGCTTTAAGGAGGAGCAGGCGAAACTTAGGAAGAATTAATTAGAACCGAATGTGCATATTGAAGCTCTCGACATTCCTGTGAATGCTGTGTGAAGGACTTGTTTTCAAAGCGACTTCCCCCACTGTTTGACAAAGATTTGATGAGTGATTTGGAGGATATTACCCTACATAATGGTTTGGGGTTCCGTACTTAATAATTTTGCTCTATAGGTATTTTTTTTATATTTTTCCTTAAATCGCTGAATAGTTTACTTTCTTCTAAGGTAACAATTTTAATAAAAAAATTAAATTTAGTCTTTCTGCGGCCTTAAAACTAGAACCGGAGCCAAATTTTTCCTTTATTTCACCTATATACAGATGTGTATCGATGATCATCCTTTAAAAAAAAAATGTTTAATACTTAGAAAATCTCAGATCACAGAAACTAAAATATTAATAATTTTTTCTTTTTATTTTTCCCGACAGGAAACAATCGCCCAGGATCAGGACTCTGCGAGCTGAAATTTAACCCTGGAATTAGCCGAGGAAGAAACTTTCACCCGAAGAGATCCACCTGCTTTGAGAAAACCGTAAAAAAAATTTAAAATTACGATTATAGTTTTTACTAGCCCAGATTAATAAATTAATTTTTAATTTGTTTGCAAAAATTTTATATAAATAATGTACATATAGATAAATTAACCGTATTTAGAATTAAGTTCACATAAAATTGTCCTGAGTTTGTAAAAATGAGAAAAAACAAATGAAAATAAACATTTAAATATAATTTATAATTTTTTATTTACTACCCCTTCCCCTTTAAACGAATTTTCAGAATTTAAGACAAAAAGGAAAGTTTTAATTTACTCCTGGGTGTATGCTAAATTCCGCTCCGGTTCGGGTCCTGGTTTCGGGGTAAAATTTCAGCCGGGGCCCAAACCGGAGCGAGCTTACGTACTCGACCGTAAGCTCGGTCCGGTTTGGGACCCGGCTGAAATTTTACCCCGTAGTCAGGACCCGAACCGGGGAAATTGGGAGGTGGGTAATTTTCTGGTTCGGGTCCTGGCTACGGGGTGAAATTTCAGCCGGGCTCCGCACCGGACCGAGCTTACGGTCAAGTACGTAAGCTCGCTCCGGTTTGGGCCCCGGCTGAAAATTTACCCCAAAACCAGGACCCGAACCGGGGATCTTAAAGGTCCGGATCTGAGCTAAAATCCGGAGCGAAATTTTGGTGTGGATGCTACAGATTTTAGCATAGACCTAGGAGTCTTTTTCAAAGTGTCAGAAATGAGATAAAACAAGTTTTTCCTGAATTATAAATCTTTATTTCTCTTCTTATTATTTACAATTGGTCTTACAGTCAATAGTCTGCCCCGTGATCAATTATAAACGCATTTTACAGAGTTATTGCCTTAATAAGTAGTTAAAAATCCTAACAGACTTTTTAAAAATTAAAATATTTGAAGAACGGCTTCACATAATCGAATAATTTAGTAAAAACATCTCCGTTGCGTACACTAAAAGAGTTAACCTACCGAAAAATATATTAATTATTACGCAAGTCCAGAATGGATTTTTTAAATAATAAAAAGAAAGAAATAATAAACAAAATAAAAATTAAAACACTATATAATGTGGACTAGTTTAAGATTTCAACAATTTTACCTTGTTTTTAGTATTTTTAGCATTAAAGTTTTGACTGGACTACTCGTTAGAAGCCACGTTAAAGGACTTTTTTTTCTACGTGCAAAATGTAAACAAAAATACGTGCTTTCCAAAAATTAATGAAAAAATGTATCCAAAAAACTTCTGCTTTCTTATTTACATTTTTTTGTTTTGTTTTGAAAAAGGCGAGACTACTGCGATACACAGAATATTAACAATAACGTAAAATTACAATAAAAATGCTATGAACAAAGAACGCGCGAGTTAGTCACTGAAATTAAAAAGATTTGAGAGGTTTTTTTGGTAGGGAGAGCCGATAGCTTGTACATTACATTTTTGGCTGAGAAAAATTTCATACAAACTCCGCAGAGCGATGTCGGGCCTTGTCCTTTAATTGGACAAAAGCATTTGGAGTCGACGGTAGAGCGGAAAAACGCAAAAAAAAATGTAATTTGTGCATGTGTGTGTGATGGGGGTTAGATATTAACTCGGTTAATAGTAGTAAGATTACAGTGGGGTCAGCTACTACCCCCTATTTCCTAAATTTACGCGTAAATGATTATTTTATTACAGAACTGCCTTAAAGTTAGGGCTAATTATGGCGCTAAATTGTGCAGCTAGCCAAAAATGTCCTAGTTGTGTTGATTGATAATTTTCTCTGTCGGTAACGTTTTGTTTGCAAACACCACAAAACAATTGCTGAAGCTGGCTGATCGCTCTGGAGGTCGCAGAAGACGTGGCACTGGTTGTCCGTTGAGGAGGATGACCGCCGAGCGGCGAAAGCGAAGATGGTCCTTGAATTATAGACAAAAATTAAATATTTAAAAAAAAATTCACTAATAGAATATCTCACTTATTGTTCACTGGAATCTCTCCTTCCGGACCGCGAACGCTCCACAGTCGCTTGTCGGGGTCCAGGCCACAGAACGATATCATGTTGGCAGAATAGTTCTTCCTGAAAAGTGATAGTATTCGATTTTTAACTGCTGTACTTTTATTTAATACTCAAGAATTACCTGAAGAATTTCTGCCTGGTATTATCCGTCAAGGTGATGCCCTGCTGTGACACCTTAAAGTAAACTTCGGTTGGTGTTGGGAGCGGTTTGCTGGAAGGTAAAATCAGGTAGAAATAATGAAAAAACGGCTCTGGTGCTAGTTTTTATTCCGCAGAGTAAATTCAATGCTTTTATTAAAATGTTTACTTTAAAAGAAAGTACAAATTATAAGAAAATAAGATTAATTTCACAAAAAAATTAGTGCATATTTTTTATATTGTTTCTTAACTCACAATACTGCATATAATATTTTGCTAAATTTTCTGTATGAGCGAATTGAAAGCCACATATTTTTAAATTGTTTAAAAAGATAAAATAATTCTAAAACTGTGACAAAGAGACACGTGCACAAGGAAATCAGAATTAAGGATTCTGGACGAACTCTAATTTAGCAGTAATTTAATTTGTTAAGATTAACAAGAAACATGAATCTGTTTTTCGAATCATAAGTAGTTAGCCTACGGGCGTTTGCTTTTACCGAACAAAAGAGGCCAAAATATGCGCCCTTCTGTCCTTGCCGGACTAAATCTTGATTCGCTTTGCTGATTTCTGAAGAACAAAGGGAAAACGCTCGAAGTGTTCTTTGGGAATTTGGGAATTAACTGAGTGCGGCATAATTGCCGAAAACATGTCCACTGTCGACTTCAAAGAAAGCCGCACCATCAAAAGATCTTCTGATCTTCCACGTTCCGGCAGAAATTTATTAAAAAAAAAAATGTTATTCAGCCAAAATGCGCCCCAATTTCTCAGCCAGGCCGTTACTAACCCCAATCTTACCACTGGGCAGGAGAAAAGACTTTCTTTTTGATTTCTAAGAGACATTCAATTTTTCCAGGTGATTGTTTCGTCAAGGAAGTGACTTTATTTAGAAGAGTATCAATCGTGCGCGTCAGGGAATCTGCCCGTGGGAGAGACGGGAAAGCTCGAAAGAGCCCCATATAAACTTGGGACTTTTTCCGAACGTTCCCGTGGGAGGAGGGGGGAAAGCCCACAATAGTTTGTATGCACAATCCGTCCAAAAATACTCGGGCCAGGAATCAGCGCGAACGGCTTTCGACCGACGCGTCTGGTTTTAGTCTAGTTGCAAGATATTATTAAAACTCGAAGTTAGAGGCCAAGACATTTTTCGTTTCTTGGCCGCGCCAGAGGCCCCCCGCCAAAGAGACTCGGGAGAGTGCGATTCCTTCGGGAGGAAACATTGGTGAGAAATTCTGGACCGCAGAATACAATCACTGGGATGCGTGGACCCATGTTTGCGTCGTCGGACCGCTCAACGCTCGAGCGACGGACCGTCCTGAGTTAGTTTCGGCACGTTCCTCGCTTTGTTATGTCGAAGCGGTTTGGGTAAATTTTCTTTAAGAAGTCTCTGTCCTGTTACCGGACTCGAGCGAACGTCTTATTCCCGGCCAAGCATAGTGTATTTTTTTTATTTTTTTTTTTACTTTTCTTAGATTTCTCTGCTTTCGATATAAATTATGACGGTTGACTAGTGACGCCAACCCACGACGTCGACGGCCTAAATTATTTGAATCGTATCTAAAAATTTTTGTTGTTCCCGTCTTATTGTGTCGTAACTTTTGATTTAAGTCGTTCCGGGCGAGATATCGCGACAGGTTTCCTTGCGGATCGCGATAAATTTAGAATTACGCCCCATACAAACTATAGCAGCGTCGTGGGGCGCGTTGACGTGGTGAATTGTGGATTTTATGGAAAATATTGTGCAGTTCCTAGTGTAAATGTAAACACGATCTGTGGTGAGAGCATGTGGATTGGGTTTTCTGAATGAGTTCGCGATAATTTTACATAATTAAGACTTGCTGCCAGTTGTCACACATTTAGGGGGTGAGTAGACCGCATAACGTTTTCAGTTACTTGGGACGTTTTTGAAATGTTCATGTTAATTACAAATGCCTTTGAGCTATTTTTAGTTATATTTTTTAAAAGAAAAATAAAAGTTTTGTTACCTCTGACAGAGACGTGGACGTCATGTAATATGATTTGCGATGCCTTAGATATTTGCAGACCCGCAAAATGTATTTAAAACTTAAATAAAAAATTCAAAATTTCTAAAAAAAACCCTTTCTAATTACATATTCTGGTGATATTCTACGAGAAAATTGATTTTCCATCAGTTTTAATTTTTGTTTTGATTATTCTGTAAAAAATTATTTCAATGTAAAAATAAATTTTGAGGTAAATAAATGAATCCATAAACTTTAAGAAATTTATCTCTTTTCCAAGGAAAATAACTCAAATATTAAACGAAAAAAATAGTGAAGAGATTGTTCTTTTAAGACTGATTGCAGCCGGGCGGCGGGCGTTATGAGTTGGCTCAATAATTTTATTTTGAGATGGACAGAAATTTGACGGGCGGCTCATAAATTCGACGTGTCAGCTTCAGGTGGATTATTGCAGCTGCATGACTCGAAGACAAAAATTGCTTGATCAAAACGAAGAGGCTTCAGGAAAGAAAATTAAGATTTTGAGTCATTCTTTCATAATTTATATCTGCTGATGAATAACATTTTCATTTCTTTTGTGTTTTAATTTTAGCTGAGATATGTGGACAAAATAATAATGAAAAGTAAAAATAAAATGTAACAAAAGTAATTTAAATAAAATTAACTCGTACGTGATAAAGTTTTATGGTTATTTTGGAAAATTTAAGAGTAGGTACATTCTTAATCTTTTATTTTCGGTGTAGGAATATTATTTCGGATATTATAAATAAAATAAGGCGCCAATTGAGCTCGGATATTTTTTTGTCTTTGGCAATTAGACAAAAAAATAATTTTAACTAGAATTTATTCTGTTTTGAAAATTTAAAATCTATATTTTGAGTAAAAAATGTTTGTTTAATATATTCTGTGAAAATGAATGTTTTTTCTTCTTCATGGTTTAATATTTCCATACCTGAAACAATATTCAATGGGGTTAATCTTGCTCAGGTGAGCATAACATTTTGATTTATGTATTTATCTACATATTTTTCTACGAAAAAGAAAGTAATACAAAAGCGAATTTTCGAACTTTATAACTAGATGTAACCTCTAGGATGACGGTCTTTGCCTCCTACACAAAGTTTTAGTTCCCATTTTTCTCGGCAACTCAATTCTGGAAAAGTAAGAAAAACTTCAGTCTTGATTTTAATATAAGCTAATGCCTCAATTTTGATGCAAACGATGTTTCAAAGACTAGATAAAAGCAGTAAGAGGGTAAGTTCTAGCTATGCGCCGACCTCTCAGACCAATACTTTGGAATCTCTGCCGCTTTCATACGTCTATCACCTCAAAGGGGTGTCTTGTCTTTCCCACTAAATTACACTTAAAAGTGAAATAAAGGCAGAAATAGCATTTCGTTTTAATTCAGCTCCAATTTCTGGAGTTTTCCTGAAGCAGGGTGCGGCGGCCCTTACACAAAGTCAGTCAGCCCCAGCCCTCGCCTCCAAGCTCGAACTCTTTCATTTCGAAAAGTCGGGGGCGGACAGCAGCGCTGCAGGGAAATTGAAATAAAATCCTTTAAGGATACTTTCCAGCCAATTTGCAGTACGTGTGGAGCTTGCATTCATCTGAATCCTGTCTACGTTTCTATTTCTATCTATTCTATCTCTGCAACTGCAGCCGAGTGCATTCCACGGCCGCCGCACGAGCGAGCCGTGGTCTTGTCAACACGTGCAATTGGATTTGTCAATGAAAGTGATATAATACTTTGAGAACTCATCCTCACCCCTCACCCTCTAGCGCTAGCATTCCATTAACCCGGAAAGGTTTTTGCGACCAGTGTTTTGCTCCCTTTTCCAAGTATTTGCTTCCCCTGTTGCTAGTCGCGGTTTTTGGTGCAAATCTAAAATATTTTCAATTTAAAGTTAGACCTTGGATTTGGCCAATTAAATTCGGCGTGAAAGTGGATCAAAATCGTGGGCATTTCCTGCCACACGCGTTTCCCTTTTTTGTTTGCTAGCTTCTGACTCCTGTTTGGGGACTTTAGCAGTTGGGATTGTGAGCTCCCCATCTTGAACCCAAGGAATCGTACGATTTTGTGAAATCGAAATGTTTACACTTTGTAGGTTCTTGCGGAGGAGGAAGGATCAAGTGTCAATACGCGGAAATATTTGTTATTTTATTTTATAGAACAGCTCCTGGGTAATGCGGCCAATCTCCTCTGCTTACCTTCAAGTGATGTCGGCACTTGTTGTTCTCGTCACAGGATTTTTTTTATTTTCTTTCTTCTTTCCGAGGGATTCGAATTGTGGCGACGAAATAAATTCAGTTTATGTGCATCCATTTTGTGATTTTTCTGTTGTGACACTTTTCATCAAGTTGCGATGAGTTGGGTATAAAAGGCAATTTATTTTTTATATTCGTTAAACTGAGTATTGAATAATTTGCTAGTGGGAGAATTTGGAAACAATATACTTAAGCAACATTATGCACTTTACAAACCGAAAGCCTATTAATCAACCGGCTTTTTGTCACCGACGCGTACCGACCGATCGTGTGTGACATCGACTGTCAAAAAAGCTTTTTTTTTTTGTAGAAGCAATTCCAAAGAAACTGAAATCGTGAAGAGGCATTGCCAAATCTTCAGATTTTTACATATTTAATTTAAAGAGATGTAAAGGGGACGTTTAATTAAAAAACGATAGTAGTGAACCCCAAAAATAAAACGATTTCAAATTTTTCACTATAAAATTCAAAATATCGAACTCTAGCCAAGTTCATCTTTAAATATATGTATAGAAACTATTTCAAGTTTAAATAAAAACTTCTCATATACATATGATATGAAATTTTGGCAATGGTTTATTAGTTATGGATCGATTTTAGGGAAATCGCGATTACACTTCCCCAAAACACCGGCCAAGTAGGGCCATAAATTTGGGGGCTATTCGACCAATTCGACTTGGACCAGGCCGATACGGCTGGACAACAGATTTTAGCGTCTCAGTTGCCAATTCAAATAGAGCAAGCATTTTCGATGATTTGTTTGCCCCGCTCAGATTTTCAGAATTATACTTCTGCAAATTTATGGTAAGCCGCAGCGACAAATAACGCTTAAGCGGAACAGCAAATGTGTCGGATGGCACCGAAATATCGCCAGTCCGCGCTCTGGCATTTCGCCGGTGCTCCCCGCAATTTCTCAATATCCTGACAGAGGGCTCAGCCCCTCCTGATGCTCCCCCCCATAACCCCGGCAACCCTTAAAACCCCCAGAACGAGGGCTGCTTCACGCAACATTTGGTAATTATAAAATGTTCGGCCAAACTTCTCATTTCTGATAGAAGTTGCAGAACTGCCCCAAGTCGGTGTTGGTTAGACATGAGGGCTGCTTCGACTATTGTCAAGACTGCCCCAAACCCGGCCCCGGGCAGAGCATCGGACGGGCCGGGGATGTCCAGCCACCCTTATAGGATATGCCAACAACGTCTCAGATAATCTGCATTCTATGTCCCGAGTTTATATCTCGGCATCTTAATGGCGGGCGTGCATGAATTCACGAATATTTATGAACACCGGACAATGGCATTCCGTCCGGGTTTTGGGTTCTGCTAATTTTCTCTAGTTATTAGAAGGACGTTACAACAACGGCCCAAACTTTAAATGGTCCCCCGCCCCGGAGCCGGGATGTGTGCGGGTTTTGGTATCCACCGGTAATGTATGGGTCCATTGAAAATGAAATCATTTTCGATCCCTGAACCCAACCCCCTGAATGAAGAGAATCAGCAAAATGGAGGCTTAGGCAAACTAAAACTGGCGTTGTAGGGCCACTCTTCGGGAGCATCTCATTGGAATTAATTATGAAGTGAACGGGTTAATAGCACTGGTGCTAATGTTGCACTCCCCCAGCATATGTAAGAGGATTTCGAATTCGCCAGATTTCAAGCGCTCTTGAGGTGCCAAAGCTAATAGACGAGCTCTGTGCAACTGCAATGTGGGGAATGTGTTTTGAAATTCGTAAAATTTAAATTTTGTTGTAATATATTCGATTTGTATTATGAAATGAAATCCTATTTTTTTCACTATTATAATAATAGAAGAATAAACTAAACAATTTAAAAAATTATATAAGTTTGTTTAACTATTTCTGCAAAAATATGAGGAGAAAATTCCTAAAATCTTCAATAAAGGAGTTAAAATTTCAAATCAATGAGTTTTTTCAGGACTGTGGGAAAGAGATACATTTTTCAGATATATGTACATTGTACATACCTGGCTGAAAAGAAGAAACTGAAAAAAGATTTAACAATTTACCAATTTTGTCTGTTTTAAAAGTGTTCAGTTCCTGAGCGAAAAATATATGTATTTCATTCTGATTTCAGGTTGTCTGACTTGAGTCCAAATTATATCAGGCTTTTTTATCACCTGGTAGCGATTAATTGAATTTAGAATAGAATAAAAGGAGAAATACAAGTTTGTTAATTAGGCAATATTTAACATATATTTTGATATTTGGAATTGATATAAACAAAGAGACTATCGATCAATCTACATATACCTCCAGCAGCTATAAAAGTATAATAAAAAGTGCTGTCCAATATATTAGATAATTTAAACTTTTCGTATATTGTAAAAGTGCAAACTCAGGTAAAATTTCTGTGACCTCATTAGAAAGATTACCGCGCATATATGTAAGAATAACTTTTGATTTTCTGTAGTAAACGCATTGGTCGAGGGGTAGATTGAAATTCTAGGAAGAATCTAGCTTTGAGGGTGGACTTCGGCCTGAGGGTGAAATTTATTCAGCTCCTGGAAAACATCAGGTATGGGATGTAATTCAGCCGGAGCGAAATACCCCGAAATGAAATTATTTCCCTCTGCGGGGTATAGGGCGGGGATGATGAGTTCCACTTTCTTGTATGCAGCTCAGCTCAGACCAGGAGCATGCTTAGGGGCCCCAAAATTCTTCGGTGCTCTGCCCGCAAAGCGCATTCCGAGCACACACAACTCGATTAAATTGGGTAATAAAATCGGGCAGCAACTCAAAGTTTCCAGGAGGGTGGAGGAAGGCTAGCAATTGACGACGTACCTGCCGGATATGGTTGATTAATGTGCCGGAGGTGGTTCCCACCTGCAGAATTTAGTTTTGGGGGAGTGTGAAAACAAATGCACAGGGCTGTGAAGGAGTCCGCCTGCCGTCGCGCCACACTCCATGTCTTATCAATTTCATGCATAGAGCGTTTTTTCTCGACCGAGAAATTCGAAATTCACTTTTGCATAATCGCAGTTGCAATTCTCAATTTTCCTGGATGCCGCCCGCGGGGGTGTGGGGGTTGTATGGCGGCAGCAACGTTTTATTGGAAAGTTGGGATTATGAAGAAAATCCCGGCTCTTCCCAGCGGGCGGTCATATAATAACTTGGTGGGAAACAGTTCTGCCATCGTGGCTTAGGAGTGTGACATCGCTTTCGAATCGAGATCTCATTAAATTTGCCCCCGTCGAATTTCTCGGGGTGCTCTCATCCCTCAGCCCGTGACATCTGCGCGCTCCACAATTTCCATTTCGAATTCCCAAGGCGCGTACTCCTCGCCGTGGGAGGCATTAAAAAGCTTTTCTTGTTTGATTTAGCTACTTCTTATCGAAAATCAGATTAACAATTCGCCCGATCGAATTTATTCTTTACTTTTTCCTTGTAAAGGTCAGCGGAAAATGCAAATAGGCTCAGACTGCTCAGACTTAGCTAGGGAGTCAAATTTGGTCGACTCTAGCACTCATCCGGCTCATCAGTGGTCTAGAAATCTATTTTTATAGAGGCGGATTAAAAGTGAATTGTAAATCTCGGAAGTGCCAATTTTCGCGGATTTACTTCCTACTTAATATGAAAGTCTCCAGGGGAATACCGGGTAAAGATGGTGGGGGGATTTCAAACTAAAGTCTTTCACTAAATGCTTTGCCAAATCGCTTTAAGCATCTTAGGGCCCTCCCGTCGGAGTTTGTTCCGAATCGAATGAATTTATTTTATGCTCCCTTTAAAGGGAAAAACCGAAGCAAAACAACCCTTTTTGGGAAGGGTGCGGCACCCATTTCGTGTGTGGGTGGGCTAAATCGATTTCCCTTGGCTGAAGGGCTGTTTCAGTGAAAAATGACTTCTATTCAGGAGAGGGGCCACCGCCGTCGACGAGCGCTGTAATGTATTGAAATCGGGGATTGATTGAATTATGAAACGCACCTTGCCAAGTCATCAATCAAAGGAATATTGGAGTTCAAGCCATCAACTGCGGTGTTTTCTTGACTTCCTCGGAGCTGTCAGGCTGTCAGTCAGCCGGGCCCCGGGAGAAACCCAATTCTGATACATTTAAATCAGTGATAATGAGGTAATTTCCCACCCGGGGATTGACAGATGCACACAAAGGCCCTCGCTCTGTCTACATTGAGGCATTTGAAAAATTATGCTTTCGATGGAGGATTTACTTGCGGTTGCGGAACGGACCTCCCCGGAATCCCACCCGTGCTCTTATCATGCAAATGCCGGAGATTTAATTTTGAACAGGTATTGTGTTTCAGGGGCGCCCCGGAAATGATATGTGACTCGTCCGGAGGACATGACTTCGTCGCGATCCCTCTGCTGAATAGTTCGATCCCGAAGTGCAAACAGGAAACGAAATCGCACGTCCCCTCGTAAATTTCATTGCTCAATGAGTTCCTGGAGCTCATTACATTTGATATGGGAGGATATTGAATTACTGGAGGATCTTTGGAATTTAATTTTTTCTAGTAAATTTGTGAGTAGGTACTTTCTACAAAGTGGATTCTTCCTGGAAGAAGATTTTTTTTCATTAGGAGATATAGAACTAATCGCATTACAAGAGTCAATATTAAACATTTTTTGCATTTTTCTGAAGTAAGCATCTTTAAAGGTGGATCCACACTGAGCCGGCGAAAGCAAACGAAAGCGAACGAGTCCACGTTGTTGTTGTTGTAAACAACAACAACAACGTGGACTCGTTCGCTTTCGTTTGCGTTCGTTGGCTCAGTGTGGACCCACCTTAAGAAAAACGTTAATACTAAAAACTACTTTCAATTATATTAAAAAAACAATTATTGTTATATGAGAAATTTGGAAAAGTATCCACTCCTAAATTCTCCTTAATAATGATGAATTGTTTTTACTTTTAAAATTAATGTTGTTAAAATAACAACATAAATATAGAATTCAGTCGAAACACGTAATTTCGTATACTTACTTTATACTTAAATTTAACTAAGGTATGTATTGATAGTTTCTTTAAAGGGGAATTTAGTACCTACATACTAAAAATTAGCAGATACACTAATCAACTAATAAAAATGAATACTTGACTTACAATTTGATATGAAAAATAATTTTTTCTGGATGCAGTACTTCCTTTATTAAAATCGAATTATTGCGTCACCTGAAAATGAAAATGGAATATGAGTTAGCTTCAAGTAACCTAAATTAACTTGTGCACATTTTAAATGATTCTTTAGATACTCTAAATATAGCATATTGAAAAACATGTTGTGTTTTAGAAGGTCTTGGCTATTTAATTAATTAATTTTATTATTAAAATTTCTATCTTCAAGTTAACTAGGGGTCACGAAATTAAGCAATCAACAACAGCAACTTTCTGTTCGGTTTAATATTTTTACAATGCATATCACCTTCTCTAAACAGTGTTGGTTTAAATAAATTTGTTTTTAATGATTTAATTTAAAAGGCTAAAAAACGGATTCAATGCCACTGTATTAAAAATTATGCAACTTATAATTTTGGTATAAAACCAATCCTTTATATGAAAGGTGAAAAGAAATAATAACGCAGAAACTGCAACAATTATAAAGCTTCACTTAATTTTTTTCCTCCCAATTTAATGACTTTAAATCGAATCTTCCTACAGAACTGTCCCGTCCCTGAGGAAGACGAAATCCAAAAGCGTTCGTCTTTCATTGCCCGATCCTTAAATATTTTGTCATTTCAGCAGTTGCTTTTTTAGCTGCGGAGCACTCACTCCCGAAATCGTTCCAGGTATCCAGGGAATGTATGAAATTTGTTTGGAGAAGCCGCTTTCGTTTGTTATTGGGCGGCCAAGTTCGTAAACATACATAAAGCATGTGCGGCGACGGCTGAGATAATTAAAGATGAAGTTACCTGCGCCGCACCCCCGCTGGCTCCCAGCATCCGTCGACCTTCCTCCCATTCAATCGAATTTATTCGATGCCGAGGGAGGACCACAGCCACTACAAACATTTTAATTAAATACATACAGTGGCGGATAATGCAATGGCCCAGTCGGGAATTTTTTAAAGGTATTTTAATACCTTTTGGTACTCGTTTATTGTATGCCTGCTATTTGTATGTGTTTATTAAAATAGGTTGGTTTAATGTTACTGCTTTTGAAGCCGATTGAAAACTTTATCACTATTATATGCAGTTTTTGAGAAACAATTGATTAATGTTTATGTTTACTTTGGAACTAAAAATATATACTTGTATTTTATGGGTTGCGTATATCTACTTGTTAATATTGGTAAAAAAAAATATAGTATATTTCATATGTAAAATATCTGAGTTTGTGTCATTATAAATAAATGAAGTAGGTATACATATTTATTATCTAATCATAGACTGTTTTTAAGTTTTTTTCATATAGAAATTTGTTGGTTTCAATTACAATTTTTGTTTTTACACATATCCACATACCTACGTATATTTCAATTTTCGCCACTGTATGCAAATTTATTTTACGATGACGCGGCTGTAGCACGACCGCGAGTAAACACATTAGACGTGGGCGGCAAATATTCCTAATTTATGATCGTCTTGATGGGGCTTTCAGTGCGCTGGCCCCGGGTCAGAGGCAGATTAGCATATTTCAAAAGTGGCCCCAAACTGCAGCCCCAGCCCGCCAGATGCCGTAGACTTTACAATAAATTTTCGTACCTTGCCGCGCGCACTGCCAGGGGATTATTAATCAAGTGCTGGTGGCCACATTTAATTAAATGGATTCCATTTGGCACAACATCAAGATGAGCGCGACAAACTGCTCCCAAGGGGGCTCCAAGGGGTTGGGTTCCAAGGAGGAGCATCCCCCGAAATGGAAGGAAACGAACTTTTTGCCCAGTTCGTAACTTCCGCCATCATTTGTAGTGATGGACATCATCCTGCCACTGACGGAGCCTGGACCAGGGCTAAATGGGGCTCAAATGTGCTCAACACTTTGCCTGATGCTTATCATTTTAGCCGAAGATAGTTCCATAAAGGCAAAATGTTGCGAGTTTTGTTTTTTTTCCCACGTGTCCACGTTATCGTGGACCGCATCGTCCAGGTCGTTCAGGTCAAAAAACAGGAGGCATTGAACGACTATCGATTTTGATTTAGTGAATTAGTAACGATCCCCAGTCGCCATAAATCTTCACATCCCCCGTTTTTGCATGTGCCCCAGCACTAATTTGAAATGATTAATTGACTTCGGTTTTGGAAGGTGCAGCAGTCGACTGATTGTCTCGAGACTTCCAGGATAAGTTTTCAGTTTTCACCCCTCAGACTCATCCCGCGGAACCGGGATAGTGTCGGCTTTTGTTGTATAACTAAATAATTAACCCAACTTTTGGACTCGTTCTCGCTCGGCTGCGCCACTGAAGTGTGGGTGGGAAAAACTTAATTTGCCTTTTTCAACTTTTCACAAAATTTTTCACACAACGTTAGCTGCTTAAGTGCACTTTGACGACTCTTTGGGGCTTTGTGCTCGTGGGAAGATTTGCATTAATTAATTAAATTCGCTCCAGGGGCCTTATGCCAGACCAGATCAGCTTTTATCGCTGAATGTGAATTGTATATGAACTGCGCCGTAAAGAAGAATTTATTTTTGGTCTGTAACGCCTTCAACGAGAATTGTTTTACGAGTATTACGGAAGTCCGGATAATGGTCGCAAAATTACTTCCACGATCGTAGAAGCTATAGAAATTGAAGGTTACTTCTAAATTCTTGGAGCGCTGAAGGCTTTGGTAATGCCGGAAGAACGCATTAAAAAATAATTTGATGATTAGACAAGAATTTATGAGCGTTTCACGGAAGGATTCACTTATTACAATTGTGGTAATTGAACTTTTGATTGATTCATTTTCAAGATAGAAATACTCAAAAGTAATTTAGACAGTTCTCGACTGTTTGCTTCAAATGGAGCTAAAAAAACATACACAAATATTATGTGAAACCAAAAAATAAATATGTACATATACATACATATTTATATATCATAAAATCAAAAATTTGATAACAGGAAGAAGATTTTCGATGGTTTATAAACTGAAAAGCGAATTCAATCAATGTACTTGTCGGGGCTTTTAGGGAAAATGATTCGAATATGTAGAGTTATTATGAAGAAATATTCCTTCTCCTCGGCCCGGCAATGGTCGCCAAGGAACCCTTTGAAGCCCCCCAGCGACAATTCCTAGTTCAGTTCCAGGCTGCAGTGTGCTCGCAAAAATCGCTATTATCCTCCTGGAGGCTAAATTTAGCAGATATCTATCTTTGTATCTTTGCAGATTATCGAACAAGAAAAATCGCCATCAGGTGAATGTCCGTAATATCCACAAATTTATATGCGCCCCAAGGGTGCTTCAATAATTTATCTTGCGTCCGTCGAGTCAGATCACGTGTGCATTTCTAGGATTTAGGATCTCGGCTGGCTACGTGCTGGGTCATCGGCACAGGACTCTCGTGCTGCCGTATGCGAGTGCCCCAAAAAAGTAGAAAAAGCACTATCCGGAGACTCCCGCTCTTATGATATAATAGTAAAAGTACATGTTAAGTGTGTCGAGCACATTCATCTTGTCACCGGGCCTCCCTGGGCAGCCCCATAAAGGAGCCCGCCCGGAGTCCCGGGGATTGACTCCGGAACGTTCGTGATAAATATGTCGAAATGCCCAATAAAACTTGCGCTATGAATGATTTCTAAATGGAAACGACTTTTCGAACGAACTGCTGAATTTCAATGGCTCATTTTCCACTCGGGAGGGGGTGAAATTGAAAGGTGCGGACAGCGGCATTGGTGCTCCCGCAATTTTTATCGGGAATATCAAGAATATCGCCCCGATATATATGTACAGCCAAACACCGAGGTGGCGGCGGTCGGGTGCGAAGGATTTTGATGTCCTGCAAAGTTGCCCGTGATGAATATTGACGGTGTGGACATGCAGTCGGTAAACTTTGAGGGAATTTATTATTGTAGCGAAATATTCGATTTATCGTAAATTGAGGTTGTCAAAAATGTGCCAGTCGAACACAACATGGGTAAGGGGATGAGAGGTGGGAAATTGGGGATCCTTCGAGGGTTTAAAGCATCCCTTAAAGATTGATTGGTTGGATGGGTTCATAAAAGCATTAAATGGGCATTATATCGCTTTGCCTGTTTATTAATTCAATAGCAAACTGATTACCCGACAAAATGAACCAAAATGTATCTGAATCTATAATATCTCACAATTGACCTCTGATATTGGCTTTAATACATTTACTAGAATATATTGCGAAACATGCTCTCAGGACTTTAAGAAGAAATATAATATTCGCAATGTCTAACATTTCCCATTAATAAACATTTTCCCAAGTAGGTAAACCAGACCAGAGGATCGAAATTATGAGAACCTTGGAATCTATATATGAAATGTGAGACATACATATGTGTATGTAAAGCTCCATGACAGGGAATCTGAGAAAACATATACTTAATTAAATATACATTTACTAATGATGTATACATATTAAAATTCATAATATGATTAAAGCATTAGCATAATTATTTACGGCAATGTTTAAAGCATTAAAATATTTTATTGTAGACGCTCTAGGATTTTAATTAAATTTTCAATCACTGTTCCACATTTGATAGATATTTCTGGTAAGCAGTTCGATATTGGAATCGTTAGAAACTTGAGTAAAAATATCTAAATTCTTTTTACACGGTCCTAACGTACCCGATGATACACTCAAACATTTTCCAGTTTTTATATTAAACAGGGGTGTGTAGTAAACCCTAAAAAGTAATCAGACAGCGTCAACTCAAGCTTCACTTGTATTTCTATATTTAGACATCTTTGTCAGCATTTTTTCCTAAAAAAAGTATATTTAGAAGGACTATACGTCTTAAAGATATTTTTGACTTATGGCTATTTTTGGGCTGGGTACCCAGAATTCTGGGGATGGTTCTTTACCTAGTACCAGAACGCTAATAAGGCTGACAAGGGGAATAAATCATCCGAGACGCATTCGTCTGGTCCCTCCTCCTGCTATCACCGCAATTATTTACAAACTCACTAAGCCTGGACCCTGAGGGCGCCGAGGCTTAAATGCTGACATTTCCCCCCTGAATAACCGCCCTCCCTTCTTTTGCAGGTTTCTTAATGAAGCCCCGAAGAAGTAGACGTTGCCGCCCAAGGAGAATATTAAAGACTCGACTATGTTTGCAAAATTGAAAAAACCCACGTCTTCGTCGCCAGAAGAAGAAGAAGTGAATTGGTAGAGGTGTCCCGGCCGGTCGCGGGGGAGTAGTCGATTTTATTAAAAATGACCTCGCCACCCTCGAGGCCCCCTGTAAACGGAGTAATAAATTTGCCACCTTGAGCAGTAGTGAGTAAGGAAAAAACAAAGACATTAAGGAAGCGGGGGAGCGATGAGCAGGAAGCGGTTATTCAGGCGACGCCAGAAGCCTCCCTTCGGTCAGCGGGCCAAGGACCACTGCCGGAAGATTACCGCGTTTATGTTTAGCAATGTCGGCATTATCCTGCTGGTTATCCTCTACATGATTGCAGGTAAGCAGCCCGCTGGCTTATTTATTGACTCGCACTGGACCGGTTTTATGGCTCCACCACTTTTAATGTAACCCCTCTTTTCCGACCTCCACGAAAATCACCGCGCTGTTGCTCATCCGTGCGAATCGAATGCTTTGTGTCAACAAACAAGGCGCTTTCCTGTTCAGAGCCATCGAGGTGGGCTCGGGATCGAAGCGATTCCTCAAGGACATCCTCGAGAAGGAGCGACGCGGACTCCTGCCGAAGCTGTGGAATTTCACGCTCCACGCCAATGTCTTCCAGGAGAAGTGCTACAAGGAGGCGTAAGTATTTAAGCACCTAGGCTAAAATTTAGGTTTAGTGTTGGGGGTTAACAGTTCCAGAGATTTTAAGATTAAATAAGAAAATCGGAAATCTGAAAAAACTGAATTATGCGATTTCCGACTTACAAAAAAAACAAAAGGTAATAGCTAAAACCTACTCTAAAAAATAATTCATTCGACGACACAACTATTACTAAATAAAAATTAATTTAGAATATTATATAGGTATGATGTGAATATTTTTTTAAGCTTGAAATATTACACCTAAATAATACTAATTAATATCTACCGCATGTTGTTAAGAAATCTAAAAATTAAATTCAATAGGATAAAGAGCTCTAAAAAGAACTAGGGAAGCAAAGATTTTAGTTTCAAGATTTAATTAAAATTCTCTTAAGTTGTAGCAGAAGTGATTTTCAATTTAATATCGAAAAATTGCTTTGAAAAACATTGTGCAGGTCAGTTAAATCTTCTTGATTTAAAGGAGCATGTTAAAAAAATTTAAAGAGGCTCAGCAAGGTCAATTTCAGGTGCTATTATGTCTCATAAAAAAATACTTTTCTCTTCACCCCTATAAAAGTTAGGTCGCAAATTTCTTCCAAATCGGCCAAAGATCTTAATAACAAACAATAGACAACGAGTCGTTAACTTTTTTCTCCAAAATTGTCCCGGGGTTTTCTGAGTTCTTGAGCACCTCTTGAGGCTTATCTTTGTGTCGCCTCGCTCAATTAGTCGTAATTAGGAAATTCCTGTCTACGTTCGATTTCCTCCCTCGCAAGCAGACAAACGATTAGCAATAAGTGGGTGGGGGTAAAGGTGAGCAAATAAATTTTACCCTCCGACATACTTTGGCGTGACGGTAATTTACCTGCGTCGTCGCCCTTTTCTTGATCGTGAAAATGACGAAAATGTCGTTTTCGCTTAGAATAAAATCTCTAGGGCGTTTAAGACAATTTTCCGCCCATTTTCGTGACCGTCTAGCATCATCCAATTATTCCAAATTAATTTTTTTTCCACCCAACCTCTCCCCTCCGTCGTTCTATTACGGTCGAATGCTAAAATTCATTTCAAATTTTCTTTTCAGAGTAAGAAATGAGATTCTTGTGTTCCAGCGGAAAATCGTGAAGGCGCATTTTTCGGGGGCCGATGTTGGAGACTTGTGGAGCTTTCCCGGAGCATTCCTGTACTCTTTGACTGTCATCACAACTATCGGTAAGAAAACCTCCCCCAAAGAAGCCCCAAGCAAACGTCTTCTCCCTTCTTTAGCTCCTCAGCCAAATATCTCTGGCTTTTAAGATTTATCGGGGTTTTAAGATAATCGCGAGAAGTTAGTTTCACCGTAAATTCGTGGAGACCTAACTTTTCGCCGCAATTTACGATATTTGAAAGAAGCAGAGTACCGCCCCTTCGGCGTTTATTGTCTTTGACTTTTTCTGCTTTCTTAGGGTCGATGCTGGGGTAGACCGCAATTTAAGTATTTTTATGGCAGCGATAGAGGCTCATAATTTTTCGCCCGCACTCCGCGGAGCTGTGAACGAACAGGGCATAGTTTAAAATCAGAAATGTTTTGGTGCAAACCCGCATAAATCAATAAATGAAGCCCACGATACTCCTGCAGGTGTGCAGGGGCGCTCAGGTGAGGGTGCAGAGCAACGGCTGTAGCATTTTGTTTGAGCGAAATCGCTTCACACCTCATCGCCCAGTGTCCCTAATCGATTCGGAGGTTATTATTAACTTAGCGCCGGACCAACGCCGAGAAATCGAATTATGCCTCAATTAGCAAATTAGTTGATGACTGGTGAAGGGATGTGCATTCATTCCCAAATTGTTGGCTAACCCCCGCATCCCCACATCGGCTAAATAACTAGCTGGCACTGCATTTCATTGTTAGCTGAATTGTTTTTAGGTTTTGCAATGTAAATTAACCGAGAAATGCATCTATGAAACGCACCTACGTCGATGGTGTCATGTGTGGGATTGGACTATCTACGTCTGTGTAGGGAAGGTATATGATGTTGTATTTTGTATAGAGCTGTTCCATACGCCGGATGTTGCCGCTCGAGAGGAATTTATCCTGTTGAAATTTATTATGTTGCAAAAATTTATGTTGTTTTGCTTGAGTGGGGCAGGTGGTCGGAAAAAGGGGTTCCGTATAGAAGGAGTTGCCAGTCCTTTCAGGACATTAACATTTTCATGTGTCCCCAGGACACGTTTATAACTTGGAAAATTTCCCTCGAAGCTCGAGGACTTCGCCAGAAATCCTATGAATTCTGACTTTGTAGCTGCAGCCTGGGTTCTCCGAAATGTTATCACTTTAATTTCGGCATGAATGCACCTTTGGGGAATGCTCAAATTCTCCCGTCCAGACAATTGCTCCCACATGGTTACTAATCAGCCGAATAGTCCTCGTTGAGCTCGAGGTGTTTCAACTTTTTGCATGTTAATTTATATGGTTCGCTAATTGGTTCGCTCCATCAAAAATGGAAATTGCTAAGATAAAAGCGATCGCTCATTCTTCTGGGTGGTAATCTGCCAAAAAATTATGGCAGTCTTAGATGGATTGCGTCTGAGTTCGCCATTTTTAAAAACATGAGGCAGCATATGGCTGATGTTCCCCACGTGAGACGAATAACGCAATTATCCAAACCGAAAATGGTCTAATGGAACATCCTTTTAAGGATCTCATCCACTTAGCGCAAGCAGCGGATGTACATTAAGCAGAAACTAAATCTCTTATTCGAAATGAAATATTGAATTTGCCGGTGCGGCCTCTAAACAATATCAAGGGGCAGGAAGGGTCCAATTGAGTTTGCCCGGAGCCTTTTTCTCTCTGCTTGGCTGCTGCGAGCAGTTCATTAGGGCTCCATGAAATTGAAAATCCTCCTTCCTTTGAATTTTAAGTCCTTCAGCTGTGGGCGCTTCTCTGATCGGGGTTAATTCGGTACATTTTCCCCGAGAGGAAGTGGAAAAACATTTTCAGCGGACCACTTTTAATGTAGTTGCAATGTAATTTTTCCCAGAGCCTTTAATCTGTTCCCTCCGAAGATAGAGAGGAGGACCTTTAATTTCTCCAACTTGCAACTTTTGAACTAAATTCGATTCGAATGTTTCACGTCGATACTCAAACACGTATAGCAACAGCGGAGGATTTAATTCAAGCGTACTATTTTTCCTTCACTAATCAATTTTGTGATTTCATTTCTGAAACTAACGTAATGTAGTATTTCATCAAAGAGAAAAGATAAATTAATAATCCAAAAGGAAACTCTTCACTTCACAAAACGCGTGCACAATAACTTTGCTTCTAATTTAGAGATGTGCTTAATAATTATTACCTAGTTAGCTCTTCACACGAAAATTACTACTTTAGTAAGGGCAACTTTCATATTTCACAATAAAGTGCCTTAAAGAAAATTTTCGTACTTTCAAAACAATTATTAATTGTATCTATTCTATAAATTAGTAATGACAATGATAACGTATAAAGGTAGTTTGAGGGTTTTTTTAATCGATCATGCAAATCTCTGTCCGTTTGTCTACATATCACAATCAAACTATATAAAACTCACATTCAAAGATAAGCACCTATTCTCTATTATTAACAAATTCGATTTTTATAGTTTGTGAGTATAAAGTACAGGTTCAGCTTGAACGTTTTTTTTTAAATCACCGACAAAGTTTAGTTAAATTTTCTTATTCGTTTTGAAATACACATTTGTGTCACTAATAAAAGGGTACCAAAAGTGACACCTTAGTTATACTCGTGATTGTAATTATTTTGGGCTGGCTGTTTCAGAGATTATAGGTTCGTATAAAACGAGCTCAGTTGAATTCCCTTCGTTGCTAAGGTTCCCTTCACTTGAACTGCTTCGTGCTGATTTTAATTTACTCCTGGATTGACAGGAGAAATTTCAAGATAGCACTTCTAGTCGTCGAGATTAACTCGAGCTGGGGCTGGTGGTAAGCTAATTCCAGTCATTACGATCACCCGCTCTGGTCCCATGGCACCATTCAAGCGAGGAAAACTTTCTGTTGGCAGGGATAGTAGAAAAACACTCCCACCAACCCAGAAAGGCAATAATATAATTAAACTGTCTTCCCAGAAGCTTCCAGGGACTCGGGTGTCGGCCGGCGGGGTGCAACCACCCCCATCCACTAGCAATCCTCTTTCACCCTTTAATTGGGTCTCGCTTTAATTCCAGGTTATGGGAACATATCGCCGAGGACCAATTGGGGGAAGGTGTTTACCATCATTTATGCAATAATCGGGATGCCGCTCTTCCTGCTCTACTTATCCAACATCGGAGACATTCTGGCCAAGTCCTTCAAGTGGATATACGCAAAGGTCTGCCTCTGTCGGGTGTGTCCCGGCGTTGCCAGACGAAGGGCTCTTAGGGAGCGACGAAGGACCCGGGCGCTGACCCTTGACAAGGATGTAAGAAAAACCATAATAATCATCCCCCGCCCCACACCACCCACCTCGCATGCATACGACACACATTCACACAATTCGCATAGTCCTTAAAAAATTCATTCAATTTGATTCCAGATAGGTAATTTCCTCGAGGACGGCGAAGAAGCACCACCGAGGCTCTCCCAGCCGCGAGGCTCCTTTAGCATCTACGATGAGGACGAATTTGAGGATGTCGATGATGAAGAGGATCTGGAGGAGGATTTCGGAGGAGGCGATATCCAGGCAGTCAATGTACCTGTAACCGTGTGTATGGCTATTATGATTGGGTAATTACTCGTTCTCGGGAAGCCTCTGGAATCGCATTAACCCTAGGATGGATTTTCCGATTCCAGGTACATCTTATTCGGCGCAACACTGTTCGGCAAGTGGGAGAACTGGGACATTCTGGACGGAAGCTACTTTTGCTTTATATCCCTAAGCAGTATTGGTTTCGGGGACATAGTCCCAGGGGACAAGGTGGTGAGTAATATCCAAAATTGTTTTTCGTCGATTGTTTCGGGCGGCAGAGTAATCCTCCATTCGAATTATTCACTTTCTGAGCCCTACATTGACTTTTATGTAACAGACAGTGAGTTTTAGTTATGGGCTTCTTAATAATAATATCTTCTATCAAAAGTATCTTATACTAATTCGTTGTGCATATTTCCATTAATATAAAATTTAGTATACTAGCACAATGATTTAAGTGTGTCTGACAACCGCATCAACATCAATATATGATTTTTGCCAATTAATTAATATGTAAATATAATAAAGAGATACGTTACGTAGTTCGACTTGTTCTAAATATTTTCATATATTTCCTTAAAAAGGATTAAAAAGTGCTAACGCAATAATTAGGACAAGGATGCTCATTTTAGATATGAAGATGTGAACAAATTTTAACACTTCTAACATCAAAGGTACTCGAATTTGTTCTACAGCTGCTTCTTTCCTTAATTGTACAAACAAACTATTTTGCACCTAAATGTGCAGAAAAGGTTTTTTTTTAAAAAATTTCCCTACAAAGCTAAGATAAAAAAAAAACGAAATTCCTCTTAGCCAGCTCTAAAAGGACAAAAAGGGGATTCCCCTGTTTTGTGGTGCACAAACGCACGCTGCCACAAATGGACAAAACTGCAAAGAGGCGTCGGGGAGGAGGAATAGATAGGTAAATTGAAAAAGGACATTTTCAGGCAGACGTAGGAGAGTGGCCGGTAAAAGGAAAATCGGAGACGAGGCTGCTGTGCCTTGCCTTGATTTAGATAAAAACAAAATTTTAAATCAAAAACCCCAAAGTTGTACGGAGAACTTTTCATTTGATTCTGCTATTTGTGTAGTTAGTTTTGTTTGCATCCAGGCTCTCCAGCAGCGACGCTGCAGTCTGGTGGTTGGTTGCCCACATCTAACTTGCCGCAAATAAGAAACTTTTTCCGGGATGGGAGGAGGAGTAAAATCGCAGAACGTGGCAGCCAATATATTTCATGTTTTCATACCCCAAAATATACGCGGGGGTTCCTACTGCTGTGGGGATGGACTAGGTAGGCACCCTGTGTGGTCGTGAACCACCCTGTACAGTCGATTGGGTGCGGCACCCATAGTGTGACCCGAATTTTAGAGCAACAGTTTCGTCCTTAGGGACGTAGGCTGCGAAAACATCTCGTTATCATAATTACGTGCTAACGAGAGTCCTTGCATACACTTGACCTGTCGCTCTTGAAATTCGCAGGTGTAGGAGTATCCCGTTCGACCCTAATAAGTAACAATCCCCCACTAAAATCGATATGTATTCCAGTGAAATGCCCTACAAAAGATAGGCCGCTGAATTCAATCCAATTCGTGCATATTGCATAAGCGGAGCATAATGCGGATCTCCTTGCAGAAGGCCACTGATGAATTTGTAATTTTTAGAGTCGCTCTTTTCTATAAATGCGGCTGGTGGAAAAAAAAATTCAGGTGAAACGACTTCGCCGATTTGCTCGGAGAAATATAAAATCACCTGAAAGGCTGGGCAAGGATGGGTCATGTGCACGAATTTGTTTCGTCTTATAAATAAAATATTTTTATTGTCACGACCTGCTCAGGAGCGCGGACGTGCCGAGAGGCTCGTACAGGTAACGCTGCCAGGAACTACGCAGTTTAGCACTGTCGTAAAACCCTTCTTCGACAGTTTACCTGGACAATTAGGCGTTTCCTGTCGTTCTGGACCCCGATTCAGCTCACCAACTCGCCAGTTCGGCTACATGCATTTTTGAAGCCACCGTTTCTTAGTCCCATGATTGTGGCCCTCAGTTCTCAGTAAAAACTTTCTCAGTTTGATTATTTTTTTTTACGTGGCTGCCGGTATATCACCCATTCATCCAGGTATACCTTAGAATCCAGAGCTCAATATCCAGAATCTGGCGGCACGTTCCAGAGACTAGAAATTCTTTCATCACGTATTGAAAATAGGTAACTTCTTCCACTGACGAATAAACTCCCGGGTTAATGGACCTGGCAAGTGTGGCACATCAAAAATTAATTCGTCTTCAATTTTAATAAGACTCCTTAATAACAAGTTTTGGATGAGTTTAACTGATGTACTATTTAAGAGGGGATGCTGCGTCTTTTATTATTTAGGACGACGCAGGATTTAGGGGAGCCCATATGCGTATATGGAAATATCATCCTCGGGCTCTGAAATGTTTACGACATATGGGGCAGGGTTTTCGGTTAGGGAGGCACCCAAAGAATGGGGCCTGAGAATGTGTTTCTCGTTGTTGTGCCATCTTTCGCAATTCGAGAAGGAAACGTACTATTAAGTCCTTACCCCGAGTAATTATGGTAAAAGGGAAAGTGTGTCTTGGTTTTAATTAACACGGTAAATTACCTTTACGTGCACCCTGTCGGGATGGTGAAATTTTCTCTGGGAATTTTTCACTTTCTCAATTTTATTGGTCTCCTGCAGGCGAAGTAATAGCCCTTTTGGTCTCATTATGATGTAAAAGTAAAATTTCTAAATTCGTTAAGAACAAGGAGGTTATTCACGCCTTGCTGAGAATCGAAATTCAAAGGACTGCAGATGAAGATCATAAATTTTCTAATTGACTCGAAGATATTTTAAGTATATGACATCGTACGTTTCAAGGGACATAGTCCAAACAGGAACCCTACAGCCTGTGCACATAATGTCGAAATTATGACAATATTAGTCAGAGTATCTTCTGAATATGACTTAATGAGTAGTTCACTTTAATCGTTTGGGCATATTTCACGGTACTTACATATAAATTAATGTAACAATCGTGTTGTTCGAAGACATTGTATTGATTACATTATTACAACTGCGGTCATTGTTAAAGCTTTATAGCAGAATTATCTCTTACATGTTTCTTAAACCCCCACATATCTAATTATGATATACAATATTTTGTAGTTATGTCCGTTAAACTTAGTTATCTAAAGTTAAATATTATTTATCATTATAAGTGAATACTTCTAATAATTTAACTTGAAAAAAATAAAGAAAAGTAATGAGTAACGTTTTAAATTTTAAATAAAAATATTTAAGACATGAATGCACATTAGGACTATTTATGCGGTTGTTATTTTTTTCCTTATTTAATTTTAGTTGAAGTAGAAGGCTATAGAGTTAAATATCAAATAAAATTAGTTTCTCAAAAACTTAATGGGCAAATGTAGCTTATCTTCTAGGAAATGGCGTAGCTTTTTCATGAGTGAGTTATTCTCGAAAATACAATGCCCTTTTGAGCTCTTAAGTGTCTATCTCTTTAATGTCCCTGAATTTGTGTGATTTCCTTTAAGTTGTGTCTCCAAAGGATTCCCTAATGCGGTGTCAGTCCCCCTGTCTTCCTATGGAAGATATCGCCGAAAAAGCAAAACAAGAGCCCACAAATCTTCCTCAATGGAATGTGAAACTTTGGTGCGGATCGTTGGCCCACCACCGTGGCGACTAAATCGCCGTCTGTTCGGGAAAAAAGCCGAGCTGACGCGTCTTTCGATGGAAAAGAAAGAATCTGTCAACGTTTTTCACTCTCATTAAAAAAAAATAAAAAAATAAAATAAGATAAAATAAATATAAGAAGGGAAGAGGAGTGCTTGAGCAGCAGCCGTGTCTTTTGTTAAATCAGCCTTTAATTGGGCATTTGTTGGACGAACAGAGAAAGTCTTGTGGAACTTTTCATTAGGGCACGGAGGGTCGCGGAGGCTTGTTTGCTTGCTTGCTCTCCTAATTCCTTATTTTTCTTATTTCGCGTCTTATTGTTGAGGGCTCCATGCAAGAAGAAAGTAATTAGAAGGCTTTTGTAAAGACTTTGAAGTCTTAGGTAAACTTCACTAAAAAAAAAATAAAAAATACCACAAGAACGAGAGGCAAAGGGCAAAAATTCGCAATACGAAATAAGAGAATAAAAAAATACCAGGAAATTCTGGGTCAAGAAAACAAAATCAAGAAGATTTATAAATTTATAATTTATAAGTTGGCGGTAAGGCTAATTAGTTGCGGTCAAATGTAATCCGCGAACAATTTTGTGAATAAATTACTTCTCACGGGAGCAGTGGTCGAAGTTGATTGCTGAACTTTGCCAAAAATTATAATTTAGGGAATCGCCTAAGTGGTTTATAATGCCGTCAATATGGTCGAATTTGATTCCAATACTTTTAAAAAGTTGATCCCCTTTCTGAATCCTAAACCCCTGTAAACCCAGGGAATTGAGGCACATGGCCCTAGGAGCCTTTTTTTTTTATTGAGTTGTATTGTATCCCTCGAGAAAGTTGCTTTCAAACAAATTCGTTTGAAGCGCCCACTTTTCCACAGAGCACAGCCAAAGGAGCATTTTCTGTTTTTATATTAAATTCGAATGAAAGGATTCTTCTGCTCCTGATTACGCCACCGCACGATTTTAGGGTTTGGATGGATTTTTATCTGTAGCCGTCGCGCCGCCCCTGCACAGGTGTGTGAAGGGCTTTTGATCTGATTAGCACCGCAGAGAGGGAGAGAGAAAATTCGCCGAAATTTTCGCGGGGATGAAAACGAGACCGGCTGGTTTTTCTCGTTGTGGTGTGATTTGGGGTTGGACCGGAATTAAATTGGAGCCAGGTGGATGCCCGGAGAATTGGCCCCGCGACGGATAGAGGTTGAGATCTAGCCCTGATATCTAACTGTATCTACATTTCATTTGCAGGTAACATCAAAAGGGGACAATATCGAGCTCAGCTTCATCCTCTGCGCCATATATCTTTTGCTCGGGATGGCATTGATTGCGATGTGCTTTAATCTGATGCAGGTAATTACCAGATGAATAATTGCTTTTTGAAAATTTTCTCCTCCTTCAAAGAATCGTCACAGCTGAGAAAGAATCCCACAAAGGCAAGAAAATAGTCAATGTTTTTCTTCTAAAACAGAAAATAAATTGGTTTTTACTGCAAAAGGGAAAAAATATAAACAAATATGCGCTTAGATGAGCTAGATTTGATTGCTAAGTGGTTTACAATACCTTTTCCTCTTAGCAAGTGGCATCATTTCTATGTCATGTTTTTGAGAAAAATATGTTTGAAAAGTACAAGATGTATTATTTTCAAAATTTTTAAAAATTCGTTACAAAATAACAGGAGCTGAGCTCCTAATGTAGCTCAAATAAAAGTTTGAACTTTTAACTATTATATTAAAGTACTGATGTTTTTAAGATTTATACTGAAATACTCTACGAAATATTTTGTTTTTGTGTAGGTGCCTACGTCTATTATTTTTCAAAAGTTTATCTTGTTGCTTAATTGAAATAAAACAAACAATACTTAATCAACAAATTTATCCCTAAATAGGTGATTAAAACTGTAATTACAAGCTACGCCAGAATCCATTAATTATAGTCGGAGGCCAATTTTATATGAATAATTATATTTGCCTTCAACTTCCGGCACATACCTACTCTAATTTTAATTTTATTTTAGTTATTCACTAAATTGCAGATGCTTATATTATCCATCATATTTGATGATTTATCATTATACCCACTGATTTTCGAATTATTAAAATACTATACCTACATGTTTGATAAAGTTTCTATTTAATTTAAGTTGAGTAAGATTTACAATTCCTATCTGTAATCATTTAATGAATTGAAGCGAACGCCAAATACCTGAAAAAGCACCAAAAAGGTCTCTTAAACGATATAATTAATTACACGCAGTAGGGAGGTATAAAATTCATGAGCCTACCCACAATGTAAATTTTTATTTTTTTCCGCTGAATTTTCACATGGAGTGCGGGTGAGGGGTGGTGAAGTGATACCCGGCACTTTGATCTACCCCATATCAAAAGCATGAAACCGCAGCGACATTTTCCAGAATCATTCGTCGTCTGGCAATAAGCACGCTCCTGAATTTTATTGCTGTTTACTCGAAGACAATAGAGCAACTTTTCTAGCTTTTTCCCCTTATTCACGGATAGAGCTCCATGAATGGGACGCTTTTCACCAGAAATTCGCATCCTCTGCGAACTCCCCCGCTTTACGAATCGCGGGGACTATGAAAGGGCGCGAGTTTTCATCAGATTTTCATAGGTTTAAAAGCTAAAAGTTTTGGCCCTTTCTGTTTTTAAACGACGGTTAGCCTCCTGCAGACACTTTTCACATGTTTTCATTTTTTAAGTTTTGCCAAAGTGAGAAGGTAGTTAGGGCGTCTATAGATAGGCTTTAAACTGACGTGATTTTCAAGCAAAACGGTTATTCATAATAAAGTATCGGATGAGAAATAATCGATACTTCATATTACTTATCGATTTTCTTCAATTTACGAGTTTACGAGATGATGTAAAAAAAATCAGGTAGGGATGGATATCGAAGATACTAAAAATTCGATTCCGAAATATCGATACATATTGTTCTTGTTTCTCTACCTATAAATACAATATAATTTTTAACCTAGATTCATTTCTATATTTTAAAGAGTCGATTATGTTTTTAAAGAGTATTAGAATGATTTTTCCTCATCTAGATTTTCTAGAAATAGTGCAAAGTTGATTCAATTATATGAATTGTGTACTTAAATTTTCTTTTTACCATCCATACCGAAAGGGCTCTTTTTATAAGCAATTTTAAAGTACTGGACTCATTCAGCAACAGCTATAAGGTTGTACTTCATTAAGTTTAGCAGCAGTGAAAATCAGTGGAGAACTAAACAAGTCCTCGTTCAAAAATTTTTCGGTAACCGCTTTTACATCCTTTTGGATGTCCCACCACGATCCAGAGAATTTTGCAAAGAGCTGCGTCCTTTAACGAAAATTAAAGGATGCGGTCGAACCCAGACGAGAAAAGTTTTAATTTCTCGGGAGCATTACACCGAAGCATTATGGTAATTTCTATTAACTATTTTAACACATTCGGGGTAACAAAGGAGCTGCTGGGGGCTGTGGCGCTCGAGCGCATTAAATTATTCCCTTTGACTAGCAGGGTGTCTTTAAAATGAATTTTCACTACGAAATTAATGAGCGTGAAAAGCTGAGCTGCTCGTCGTTTCTTCAGCTGATTGACGAACCCTTAGAGCATAAATTAATATCCCAATTCTGTGGAGCCCCACCGGACGGGGGAGGGACGAGGTAATAAGCCCTCTGGCGGGCAAGTAGAGGCAGATGATAGAATTACTTGGGGGCGGGCATCGTGCTGCGATGCAACGTACCGTGAATGCAAGGTAAGGTGAACACATGCACGGAACTGCGAAACTTTCCAGACGCTGGATGATGTCTTCAGCTCTTGGTCCCGGTCCCGGTCTCGGTCCCGGGGTTTTGTGGTTGCCGGGAGAGGCCTTGAAGCTAAAACGACACCAGGAGGATGTCGCAAAGAGTGATGAAATCCTAGAAAACCTTATAAACTCCGGCGGTCGGAGATTCATTTCAAAAGTTTTTTGCCTTTAAAATTCACCGGGAATTCCCGGCAATTTGAACAGTGCCTGGAGACGCGTAAATAACACGAATGTGTCGTTTGCAGCAACGCTGTTTTCTACGCCTCGGGGGGTTGCAGTTTTATATATTATATAGGTAGTATATATTTTTTTTAAATTTATTTTTATTTAGCGTAATTGTGGAGAACAGCGTTAAGATGGCGCCACAAGAAATAATTGGTTGCGCAAACATAATCGCAACCACCCCTTCGCTAAAGGCAATATGTCGCGTACAGCCGATGCGGAAAAAGAGGGAGGGATCGGGGGTTTGCTTAGCCTTAGATGCTCGTTTCCGAGCCCATAAAGAAAGCATCTGAACCTCGACAACTTTCTCGAGCCACTAAACTTTTAATGGTCCTCGGGAGCACCCTCCCGCGCCTCAAGGGATGGAGTGGAACATGGTCTGGGCGAATAGGGGCGATGTCTGTTGCTGTAGAAAAGAGCAATATCTGAATAAAATTTAAAATCATTATTTTTCGTCGACGGAAATAGTTCATGAATGCATCAAATCTCCCCAGAATGCAAATATCATTTGTATCTGCCAGCTCCAGGCAAAGTAATGAATAGACGAGTCTGCGAAGGGGGGCGCCTTTCTTTAAGGCGATGCACCTAGTTCCTCGTGAATGGCTTTGTTTTGTAGGAAGCAACTTTTATTGGGGATTTCCATTTAATTTATTTGCTGTCTAGTCTAGGATAAAAATATATTCTGAGCCCGGCTAATAGAATCATCAGAATACCTTAAAATTATGCGCATAAGTTGCGTTGTAGTGCTCTTGGACGTTGAGACAAACTCCTATCAAATCGTCCACGTCGTCGCATCTCAAGTCGTCGGCTGGTCTGGACAGAAAATAAATGCATAGAACATATAGATTTTTATGAAATTCAATTTCCTTTCAGAAAACTTTATTCATTACAGTTTGTATCTGGAAACTTTCTTAAGACGGTAAAAATAAAATAATTCTATGCATATTTTAAACAATGCGTACAATTTCAAAGTATGGGTTTAGGCTTACGCTCAGTTAAACAAGTTTTGCTTAACCAAAGCTGAAATGTGGTCACTTTGAGTCGCATAAATAGATTAATTTATGCACTTAGAAAAAAATAAGATTTCAGATACATTTTATGTTAAACAGATTTAATTCAAAATGAAATTTTTCTCTTTAAATTGAAAGTATAAATTTCTAACTTAAGAGATGCTTAATAATTCTTTTTTTGAAGTAAAGTAACTTTAACCTCAAATATTCTTATTTCGTTCACTGTAGGTAAGTGGTTTTACTATTATTTCTTATAAGACTTTTAAGCGTACATTTCCCAATTATTTGAGTTTTTAAGACGTTCAAAGGTCGTTGACTTGATTCACGTCTCGTACCTACTTTTCCCAAGACATAATATCAAAGACATCGGTAACAATTTCCGTTTTATTGACAAATTGGCCTTAATCCGCCGCAGATGCTCCAACATGGATCAGTCCCCTCTCCGGCGGGACTACCGCTCTGTCCAATTATGCGAACATGGAAACATTTCATTAGCCCCCTGGAGGTCGTTGGGCCCTCGGCGGGGGTGTGGGGCGACGTACGACACTCATCCACCCCACCCGCCCGCACTAATTAAAATCAAGATAAGTGCCCTCTTGGAATTTGACTCTAAATATTCAATTAATTGATCGAACACGCACGCCCCCGCCGCCGCGGAGGCCGGCGACAGCCTCCCCCGCCCCGGATCAATTCAGTCAAAACAATGACGGTAATGGGCGCTTAACGCTTTTGAACAGCGGAGGCTCCGCAGCGCCGCCGTCTTCGCGGTGTAAAATGGGGCCCGCGAAACTTATAAATTGCCCCGATTGACAACCCTAACAAAGTTGGGGGCGGGGAGCTGGCGGCTTCTCGTTTTTCCCGCACATGCGATGCATGGAGGCGCTGTTTTCGCTCGTTTCGTTTTGAACTTAATGAGGAAAAGGGCCCCGATAGGGAGCATTTATGGGCACAAACCTGTTAACGGATCCTTGATGAATTAATTAGCTCTCGCAGTCCTCCGTCGAGGGCCTTATCGCCTTAATGAGCTCACCGTCAATGGGTTTGCATTAATTGTTTATTGCGATTCACTGCGGGAAAGTTGGGGGTGGAATGAGCACCTTCAATTCAAAAGACATCGTTCCAGCAGTAAAAGTCTTGTGGAAGACAAAAGGAGCCATTTAATTAACTAAAAAGAGCAATTTCAGTAATTTTTTTTTTGTAATTTTAAAGATTCTGTGGTATACGTAATAACATTTGAATTTTCAAAAAATCGTTAGAAAAGAACGTACTTATAATTTTGTTATAGATTTGGAAATAAAATCTTTATTATCCATTTTTCGTAATTTGCCGATCAGGGGTAATCAGACGTGTAAAAAAAATGATTTTGTTTTAAATAATTTTTAACGTAAACTTCATGATAATTTCAAAACAAAATATTAATTCTAGGCCAAATTATCTGGTTAATTTTTAAATGGAAATAACGATGAAAATGTCCATGACAGTGTAAATGTAACGTTTATTTTCATGAAAGGAAGTGCTCATGAAATTGACCCTTATGCCCATGATAGTGTAAAATGGGTATAATTTTTTAAAAATCTAACTACACCTAAAACGCTTAATCTTCATTTTTTGGTCCCTAGTGTTTGGTCTGCAATTATTTGGAACCTATAAAAGTACCGAAAACTAATTCTGTTGATTCTCGTTACTCGTTAGTATAATTTTACAGTATAATAAAAAAATTAATCTTGATAATCGAATTTAGAATATTTAGAAGTTGGTAGCGTTTAAAGTATTTACTGATGAAATTTAAATTTCATTCAGGTATTATAATTTACATATGAAGGTAGAAAATATATACTGGTATTTTTATGTGAATATAAAATTTAAGTAAACCTTAATATATTGGTTGAAAAATTTTATCTTTTTTATTATATTATTACTTTTTCTAAACTTTGAGACAATATAAATAAAAGTAACTCTTTACCGCATTAAATTTTACTGATGAGCAAAAAATAGGGTAATAAATAGCTTTGTTCTACATGCAGAGGAGTCACGTATGATTTAAAGTTGGCCTCTGATGAAGCAGTGAAAGTTTTTTATTGCGAAGCTCATGATTATCCCCTGCCAACTGGAGCAGGTCCCATCCTTCCTGTAGGTAGCCCAGTTTCCCGGTCCACACGTAATTAAATCCCTTGCAGCGCCAGCATAATTAACATCTGTTTCCTTGGGTAGCGCGTCCCGGGGACAAAGCATAACCTGGGCACACAACACGGCACAGTTCTTGTTTTTGTTCCTCTTTCTGTTTTTTCTTTCTTTTTTTTTACTGTGCTCCAGCATAAGATGCTAATTTCGTCACCCCATCCCAGGACCTCCTCTCCTCACATGCTCGAGGAGCAAACATGTAACAACAAGGCGCTCCAAATGGGTGGCGCACAGGGCTCCAGCAGCGGCCCCGGGGGAGCACCAGGGGGTGGAATCCATTTGCTTAGCTCTTTGCGCCCCACGTGAATGATGTGACGATTTTTGCACAGAAGAGGTCCTCTCCAACGAAGCACCCATAGCATCCCCAGTAACTGTTATTATTTTGTTTTTCGCCAACAGGAGCAAGTCATACACAAGATGAGATCTATTAAGCAAGTGGTGAGGCTGTGCTTCCGGTGCGACAGGTGATTTCGTGGCTAGCCCGACCTCGCACCACCCCCACGCCCAGGAAACCTTTCAGGTGAGAAAGACACAAACCGATTCATATGTGTTCGCACATTTCTCATATGACATATTTTTTTTTTATGTTGTTCCCATTCAACCCTCCAGGAAAAAGGAAAGGCATCCCGACAAAAAGATCGTGAAATCAAAAAAAAGACCTTATCTCGCAAACCGGAGTCTGCGGATGGGGCGCAACTGAGGCTCGCCCGAGTGGAAGAGGAAATTCTCCAAACAATCCCCAGGACTCCTCGGTGCTCCTCTGGGGATCGGAGCGACGAGAATTGGGTTCGTGGAATTATCGAGAGGAGAGGACATCCGCCCCAAAATTGTCCCTGGTCCTGCCGCCGAAGGTCATGCTCCCGGCCGCAGCGGGAAGGAAGGATGTCACTGGGATGAGCAAAGGGATGAGGGGGAAAAAGGTGCGCACTAACTTAAATTTGCTTCCATGGCCCCACCCACCCACGCCCGCCACCGGGGTGCGTAATTATCGATAAGGAGCCGCGCGTCTCGCAAGACGATAGAGTGTGACATTTTAGGCTTGAAGTGGTTTTTTCGCAACGTATTTTTTTATAGATATATTTACATATGTATGTAGATTAAATAAAAGCGACTGTGTGGGATTCTGTTAAAAAGACACTGCCCCTAGGCTAAGATGACGACATGCTGATGAATTTAGGGCTAAGTTAAGTTCTAGTCTAAGTTGCAGATTTATGGACAAAGTAAATTTAATTCGTTTTAATTGATAGTATTTTTTTTCCAATATCGGCTACTCCTTCTCTTATATAATACTTATAATTAGGTACCTACTAAATAGCATAAAATAAAAAAAGTTGTTTTAAATTTATAACATTTTAACAATTGTTTTTTTTTCTTATTACATGTAATACCAACCAAATTTCAAAATTCCAGGTCAACATAAAGTAAAGTCGAAATTGGTTTTCATAAACGTGATCCCGCATAAGAGTTAAGTTTCTTTCATTTTAAGGTACACAACTATTTTTCGACTCTACTATTGAAAATTGGAGTTTCAGAGTAGTATTTACTATAAGTAAAACAATTTATTATTATACACATAGGCGACTTATTATGTAATAAATAAATTTGATATGTTTTTTAAATTCGTCATGATTTTTCGGATTTTTTTTGTTTTATAGATTGTTTCTTTTTATTATGAATATTTTTGCAAAAATCTGTTATTGAATAAATTTCAACTTAACACGCCATATATTCACTAAAACCCTAAACTTATAGTAATAATTTCCATTTGGATTCAAAACCACCTCTAAACGGTGGCAAATGGATGCAATTTGTCTTTCAAAATCCACTTAGTGCGACTGGTGAAAAAGTTTAATTAGAAGTGCAATGAAAGTACGAAGCGTCGCGGCGCTCATCCCTATTCAGTGTTTCGCTCCTCTGATCCCGCTTGGTAGAAATCATTAACCCAAAAGGTACGGTTAAAACTTGGTAAAACTACGGGGGCGGGGAGGGCATAATCATGGTAACGACAAAACGCCGGTAGAGACGAGCAAGTGAAAATTTTGAAAATCACAGAGAAACTGGTAAAATTAAAATTGCTCTACTTTTCACCGATTTGCATTGCAAAATCTCTGGCTGGAAAATTTCCTTAATCCGCACCTCATCAAATTTCAATCCCGCCGCCAGAGTCCGCAGGGACCTACGACGTTGGGTCCCGTCGCCGACGACGACGTCTTTTAGATAGAGCAGGAAAAAAACCTGTGCAAGAAATCAAAGCACAAAAGGTGCGCTCCTCCAGGTGGTGGGTTAGAAGGACCTGGAAGTCGAGTCCTCGGCGAGCAGAGGGATATTTTATTTTTAAGTGCATTCCTAGCGCTCCTTGGGGCTCAGTCTGGGACCTTTCGGATGAATGAAATGTGTGATGGAAAAATGCTGATTTCTCGAATTGAGTGGATTTTACGAGCTTTTAGCTGATACGGGGGCACACTCGAAAGGCGTTCGGGTTTTCCTTTATTTCGTAGAAAGGAATGCAGACGCCAGATGCTTTTCTTCATTCAGAGGGGTCCTTTTCTTAGAAAAAGTTTCAAGGGAGCGAATTTGCATCGCGGCAAATCGTGAGGGGGCTAACGCCCGAAATTAACTTAAAAAATTTTGTTGTTGCGAAAATCCTTGAAATTTTGCCGGGAACGGATAGCAACAAATAGCGACAGGGATGCTGACAGGATTAATCTTCACTCTGAGTAGAGTTACTGCAAATCTAAATGTGAAGAAAAATTAACTTCAGCCTGCCATCTCTAAGTACATTCCATTGTTAAAAGGAGCCTTCGTGCTCCCGTTGAGATGCGAGGGCTCTGCAACTCGTCCAAGTTTAGACCTTATCCCATCCGGAGCCCTCGTGTTCCCGGGAAATGGTCTGCGGTGGAATTTCATGAGAATATTTTCCCAGCGCGATAAATCTCCGGCCCGACATTTGCAAGGGCTGGGCAAAATCCGGCGGCCCCTCCACTCCCCCACTTGCTTGCATACGTACCAAAAAGTGAGTGAAGGATAATAAAATCCTTCACGAGTAACGTGACTTCACATATTGAAAGACTGACAGCTCCCAAGGCAATGGAATTAATTCAGGGATTCTTCTGCGCGCCCCATCAGAGCCCCCGGGGTCTGGGACTGGAGCCGACGGAGCCCGAGATCCGGAGATTCGTGGCCTGCTCCAGGACTCCATTGTCGGGGGCGTAATTATTGCGGTTTTAAGGCAGGGCGGAAGGGACACCTCTCGTGTGTGGAACTCCACCGACCCGCTCGCTCGGCTCATCCCGGCCCCTGATGGATTAATCTTATTCAGAGCCCGTCGACAAATTAAATAACGTCTTCGACCCCTTGAGACGCACGAGTGATTTAGAGGCGCCGCGGCAAAGTTGCGAGCACATGAGAGCATTAAGGACCTCGTTAAGGCGAGGCTCGAAAGTGAGACTTTTTGAGGGTTTATGACCTCGCCTTTGTGCCCCCGTCATTTGTCTGCGCTTCTTCACGGGGATTTCCGCCATCTTTCCTAGATTTTGTCGACTTTTGTTTGACTTTAGTCAGCGGCAAATTCTAGGAAATCCTCAGTTAACTTACGTAATCTTATTAAGGCTGGTATTCAGTTTTCTTATTTTTAAACAGTCTTAACTTTAGAAACTATGAACAAAATGCGACATACCTTAAATATCCTTGAAATATTTATTTTGGAATATCCTCAGACGATTCACTCAGCGCTTCAATTGTAGATATCTATAGGACAAAGAAAGGTTGAAATACAGTCTAAATTTTCAATCGATTCGACTAATATTTTTTGAGTTAGCAATTTTGTAGAAAAGGATCAGAGTAAAGAAAATTTTTTTTGAATCTTTAAATGCACTTTTTTCAAAACGAGGTTTTCATAAATCAAAAACCGCGTTTTTCGAAGCTCTAAAATTGAGATCGTTATTTTAATATACCATGTTTTTTTTTAAGGTAAAATTATTAGTTACAAATTAAATTGGAGTTTGAAAAATTTCAAGCACTTACCTAAAACAAAAAAATATCAAAGATGGTGTTCAGGAGTAATTAAAGAACGAAGAAGCAAATAAATGAATAAACAGCCAATTTTCGCATATTTATTTAATAGATGACCACGAAAGATTTACCCTTTATTCGGCTGTTTTGTTTCGCACAATAATTAATAATTGATGACCAAAATGAAAACACCATAATTTTATATTTAAACACAAACAAACCATCGAATTTGCAAAAGGGATGATTTCATAATCACTTACATTCAAAAAATATAAATAACCGATTTATTATTTCACAAAAACATCAAAGCTGCAGGATATTTTGGAAAATTTTCTCTTTCATATGTTTAATTTTTAATTGGATATAAAAATTTATTCCATAAAACCCATTTTGAAAACTGTGGTAGGTCTTCTAAAAGCTGATAATTTGGATCAGTGGGAGTGAAATTTCAAATCATCATTACCTACCAGTAATATTAAAATAAAAACTAAAAACTTAAACCATGAGTTCAATTTTTATTTTTTCAATAACCAAAGCTTTAAAATGTTTCAATTATGTATGTTAAAAGGGTTATTTTACTATTAGGTTTATTTGCGATATTATTAAATTGAAATGTCTAAAATAAAGCAGACTATAATGAATTTAATATGAGATTCTTCCTTCCTGCTAATACTATTTATAATTAAATTTTACAGCATATTTCAAATTTAATAAGAGATAGTAAGTCCTTTGATATCTAAATTAAAAAAATATAGTTTGTTTAGGAAAAATTTCAAACTTAAATTTGCTAAACAACTTCTCTAATTTTTTTGCCATTAGAGGCAATAAAAGTCATCTAATCTCAACACATTTTGATAAAGGGAGGCCTCTCAGAAAATGCTTACCAGTTTTTGCCCCCTTTTTTGTCATTTTATGAGCACAAATAACGAAGAAACTCTACCGGAACAAGTTATTCGCATCGCACACCTGACCTCATAAATTTAAGAAAAGGGTTGTTTCGTGCAAAATTAATATCCCCCCGAAAAAAGACGAGCATCCCTCTAAAAGAAGAAATATCGCTCGCTCGGACTTGAAGATGTGGAGCTCAAATGGCTCGAGGGGTGGTAATTTATGCATTTAAAATTGGATACGAAAGTGGAATTGCGTCCCCGTACCGCTTTAATTTTGCAATTTTGATAGATGACACTTTTTTCGTGTCGACTTTCATGAAATATAAGAAAGCTGAGGGTTCAGAGGGTCTCGTCCAAGAGTTCGATTGTTCGATTTAAAGGTATTGACTGAAATCGAATCGAATAAAGGGTAAACTACCCTCCCGGAACTGCGTCTGCGATACACCCAATTACAGCATCCAGATCTAGGAGATGCATGCTGGTATCAAAAAGCCACTTGCATTCCTTCCTGTCTCCGTTGGCGGACGAGGAATCGTGTTTATATTTTTATTTTGAGTGTAATTTAATTCAGTGGATCGTCTCGGCGGAGAAAACAGCCACTGACAGTGAGCGACAAGCGCAAAAACCATGTCGAGCTCCATTTTAATTCAGATGCCCTAATGCAGGTGAATCTGAAATGGCATAATAACTCCATCCTTCCAGCAGGGATCTTGTTACAGAATCCTCCCTTTCAAAATAGGGCCGTAGTTGTCCTTCGTCCTTCGTCTTTGCGAACGATGGCAGGATTTTAGGAGAGCTCTAAGCGATTCTGTGACTAAAGCCAGAAGGGAACTGGAGCTGGGGGCCAGAGTTCGACCGGGTCTCCAGTTCGTGTAAACGTAACTAGTTAATTGGAAAACTATTTGCAAGTCGGGGCCAGCGCTATAAAAGAAATTTCAAATTCCGAGCTCTGTCGTGTCGTCCTAAAGCGGGTGGATGAAGGGTGCACAATTGATTTCGCTATTAATAGGATTTAAGACGTCTAGACAGACACTGGGATTAATGAGCAGCTCCGGGCAGTAACTCTGATCCTCTTTTTCGTGACACTCTAGCGAAAATAAGGTTAGTGACGGATAAGTTGTAATTGGTAAAGCTAATCTATGTAATTGTTTTCTTTTTCGTTGACTTTGATATAATTTCACTGTACATACATAGGTATAAGTACACATCAGAATTTAGGGTAGCAATGGGAAAATAGTAGGTATACCAATTTTGAAAAAAACAAACTTTTATACAGATGAAGATTTCATAAAATTATTAACATATATGTATGTAGGTACATATTTTGTTTTGAACTAACTAACTAACTAACTAACACTTCTTTCATATGAGGAAAATTGTTTGTTTTGGTTAAAATTATATTAAGAGGTCTATAAAATAATTTGTTTTATTTGATGATGATACGAAAACTTCATGGACCTTTTCTCAAACTTAACACTATTTGCCAATTAAGTTTGCAATGGAATTGGTAAATTTTTAACTTCACCAACAAAACTTTTTCAAAGTAGGTATACATAATTCGTTTTTAAATTGTAGGTATATATGTAGAGTTGAGAAATTTCATTGTACAAAAGTAACCAAGCATTTGTAATTTTTCTGATTTCTTATAAAAGAAAGAGTAGGTAACACTAGTTTTCTTATAGAAGTTTTATCTATTGCTACATCATTATTATACTGCATTTTAATTTTGTAAAGTAAAACGATGTTAACATTTAACTATGTAAAATTACTCAATTATTTTAAGAGTGTAGGTATATGCAATCTTACTTTCAGTTGCTAAATACCTTTTATACTTAATACCAAAGTTCAGGGGCAGATAATAATAATCTGCATAAAAATAGAAATAGGAGTTTTATGTTTTTGAATCAACTTTATATTTCAAAGAAAAGTAAATTTTGTTGGGTCTATGAAAAGGGCGTAAGTCGCCACCTCGAGGGCAAAAGAGCGAACGTTATCTGTATTTAAAGAACCCTTGGAGCGGCAAAGAGTCCCGAAACAAGACATTCGACTTGTAATAAATGTCTCCACTAACTCAGCTAATTGTTGCCATTAACGACATATTTTGCGGAGGGGCCGGCGGGGCCCGGGGCCGCTTTAATCGGTGTCCTTGTCATAACATAAAAAGGCCTATTTGTTTGAATAATAAGAGCAGTCGATGTCAGAGGGCGCCAAATGAGGAGGAAAATATTAACGTCCTCGGGAAGGTCTGCGTTCTGTTCTGACAAGCCATAAATTGCCATCCTGATTAAAGGGCAGGCGGAAATTAATTTCAATCAGACGGGCGTCCAATGCGAGGATAGATCAGGGCCTATCAGCGACTGGGTGATTCTAGGGCCGGGGGTGGTGGTGGGTCTTTCGTTTTGTGCCCTTTCTTTCTTGCCCGGGAATGTTTCGGCTGTGCGAAATTAAAACAAGTCAAACTCCTCAAATCAAATAAAACTCCGTCCGCTTTGCCAAGGAGTCCCCCCTCCGGCCCCTGCCCGCAGTGGCCTTGTCGCTAAAGTTTCAGAGGAGCGAATCCATCCATCGGGCCTCCGGGAATTCCTTAACAAATTTGCATTTTTCTTATTTCATTGTTACGCCATGAACCCTTTTAGGGCCCTGCGGGGGCCATGGTGGGGGTGTGTCGTACAATGGCGCCCTAGGCTTTGTGTGCCGAAATGGCTGTCTTTAAGGAGGTTTCCCTTAAATTGAACCGAGTCGAGTGATTTCCTTAAAACGTTTGCGGATTGGCATTTGACGCAAATGGATGAAAAGCACTGAATCGAGCGGGGGATGATGAGTCGAGTCGCAGGATTTTTTAACAAACGAAAATTGAACGATTGGAACTTGTGGCTGAATCTCCGGGACAATGGGAAGGGTCCAGGAAGTGGTTGAAATCCGCCTCATTACAGTGGCGTTTCAAGCAAAATTCGTTTAACTTATTTTCGGGGAATCCCCGTCTATTCTTGTCAGTATACCCGCAAAAGATATATACATATATATCTATGTATTCGAAAAAAAGCGAATAATTTTAGTCGGAAAATTGATGAATTTAACTTAACGAGTCCCTGAATTCTTATTACATTACTCCCTTTTTGTTGGCAGCGCAATATTTTTCCCATTTATCAGACAGAACAAGTGTCCAAGACATTTGCTAGCCCTGACGATGACGATGTCCCGGACCGTACTTTACATCACTCCAGACGGAAGAAAAACGCAATAAAAACAGCGATAAAAAAATTAACAGAGCATTAACAAGATTGTTACATTCTCTGCATTTTGTACATGGTTTCAAAAAAAAAACTACTATAAAAAAAAAAGAATTTCTGCACTGCTCCAGGCTCTGCAAAAAGTATCAGAGGATCTTCGCCCGAGCATCCCTCATATTTCCATTAGCGCAGAGGAGGCGTGCGGAGATTCCCTGAAACATTGCAACAACTCTATCCCGACAACATTGTCGTAAAAATGTGTGATTCAACTGCAACGACGTTGATGCATACTAATGACGCAAAAATGCTTAAGAGTTTTCACTATCTTTCCCCGTGCGGAATAAGGAGGCAAAAGTAGTTTACTGAGCCCCCCCGCGCCACCGCTCGCAACCAGTTTTCCCACCAGCTGACGTCACTGCTGTTCGCGTAATTTGATTAAGTTTTATGGCTCGGCACTTAAACCCTTCTGTTCTAGAACGTTGACAAACGAGGAGCACTTATTTCTGGCCGCGGAATGAGATTTCAGATGGTTCGGATAATACATTATAAGTTCGTCCGCGAAATTCTTCCCGATTAATTGTTTTTTGCTAGAACTCTCCCTATCTGTTCGACGTCGAATGAGTTTTATGCATCCATCGCACGAGCTCAATATTGCGACTCTTAACGAGATATTGAAAGTTTTAATTGTCAGTAATGGAGCGCAAGGACCAAATTTTAATAAAATTTACTTCGGTACTGTGCATGTCCTTTGTCATCGTTCGCATCATTTAACAAGTAATATCGTTTTTGCTTTGAACAAAATTCGATTTATCAGTTAATTAATTTTGATGCAGTTCGTATGTAGGTATACGTACTTTAACATAATCCAACATAAAATACACGGTAAGTAAGACCCTTTAAATTAGGACTATCCGATAAAACACGTCTTTATTTCAGTGTCAAAAGAATCCATTACTTTTCGCTTAGGTAGGTATTAAAATATATGTCATAAATATTTGATTGGAAGAAAAGAAAACATTCATTCTAAGAAATTACGTGATGAAACGTTGTTCAACAGCATTGCATATATGGATATTTATGTTATAAACGTGAGATTAATTTTTAATACACCCATATAATGGTTGGTTTATATCTGTATAATATACCATATATTTATTCCAAACGAAAGACAAGAAATTCTTTGAAAGTACATAAACATTGGGTATCATTCCATCATGACATGATATAAGTATGACAACACATAAAGAACATAATATAATTTTAGGTTCAGAGTCCACCAGAACAAGAAACGGTTGTTCTGTCTAAACAATTCTTGGTAAAAGGATGTTGAGTCTCCTCATAGTCATAACAACTTGGGTTGCCCTTAAAACAATGTCAATTGATTAAGCATTGACATGCTGTATGTCACAGTAAAAGATGTATATGTAGGTATATATAAGGCAATATCAAAAGTAGTAAACAATGTTTGCGTTAAAAAGCTTATATGTGTCGAAGTTAATAATAATTTCAATGAATTCGAAAATGTATTTTCAAAATAACGAGAAATAGTTAAATAAATAAAATGTAGTCGAATTTTTCGAGAGCATGTTATGTGTAATCACTATTCGTATAGAAAAATTTTAACTTTTCACACTACGTAAATTCAAAACTAATATATTATTAAAAAATCTGTAATTTACAAAAAAAAATTGTAAGGTTTATCTTAAAACAATTTAAAGATATAGAAGTGCATTGTGCAAACGGAACGACTGCCAGCGCATTTTCCAATGCTTAAAACTTAAATTACTTTATCTAAAAAGTTAAATATCATTAATTAATTAATTAATTAGAAAGTAGAGGTCAATATCAACAAAATACATAATAATATCAAATACGATATAAAAATCACTGCTAATGTTATTGCGGGATACTCAAAGGAATGGAAATAGGTTAAATTAGTAATTAGCAATTTATTAATTTTCAGTGCTTTCTAATTTTAAAAACAAAATAGGTACTTTTAGCTCTGAGTTTCCCTAGCTTAAGAGCTTCGTTATGTTGAGTGTTTCACGAATTAATTTTTTTATTATTCCATTTACATCCCATTAGTAATTCTTGTGCTTTTAGTCGATAAATAGAGGGCATATTGCATAAAAGTAGTTAATTAGAAACAAGCTTATTATCCGTATTTTTTCGGGCTAATCCCCGGGTGTTGAGCACGGGGGATAAAAGCGTTAAAAGAAAGCGAAGAAATTGAATAAATAAACGTAAACGCTAAAATATTTGTCCCTTACCGCGCATATTAAAATAACATGGTGCGCCGGTACCGCCGAGTGATTTCACGGGGGACCATGAAAATTTCGCCGCCCCAGGACAAAAAATGTGAGAGGTGACTTGATTACAAAAATTTCTCTCGTGCTAAAAATTAAATACGTGCCAACGAACTTGTGATGATGATGAAAGCACGTGGCGCGGCTCGGTGGAGTCTCCCGCAGGAAGGGCGGAAAAGCTCCCGTTGGATGACGGGCAGGAGCCCACCTTTTGCGAGTCATCTTTGGAGCACCCACCGAAAAAAGATTCGCTGCACGGTGCAACAGAGGAAATGCTGTGGCATCATCCCTCATCTCGGTAGAGAAACCCGGTTTTTGGGATGGGCGGGAGTGTAGTTAATGAGGTTTAAGGAATCGCGGGAGTCCCTTTCCTCCCCGGAACCCGAGATTGTCCCTTAGTGGCAATAAACAGGAAGTGCCGGACAAATGATAAACGGTGGATTGGAAGGGTCATGTGCATTGGCAGCCTTGATCCTAGATCCTGTGGGAAAGTGTACCACTGGAAACAAGCGGTTTCCAGCCGGAGCGCACCTATTTCCCGGTTTTCCAGTGGCGAGCCCTTATTCCAAGCAAAAGCTTCGGAAGCTCATTCGCACCCTTTGGAACTGAAGCGTGGGCGGGCAATGATCCTTTTCCATTTTTTCCTTTTCCCTTTTCAATATTAAATTTGATTCATTAATGATTTGGCTTTCCAAGGGCTGGAAGGTGCTCCTCCAGAACGGGAGAGTGCCCGGTTCCAGGATGACATGCGTGGGTCTGGGGCTCGTGCTCGGGGAAAAGCTCCAGTGCCGGGAGCGCCCCGACTTTGACATTACCGTACACAGACTCCGTGGAGCAGTCCTAGTTTTCAATCCATCTGCGGTGGGATTTTTGCTCCTGTCGCGAACCGAAAGCGATCTCCCTAAAAAAAATTCCGGCCCTTCTTGAGTTACGGTCGACGACGAAGTCGAAGACGACAAACGGCTCGAGAAGCTGCGGTCCAGCACCTTAGAAGACGGTCAAGTGGTTGAATAAAATTCTCGTCAGAGGAAATCTTTTTACTATCGAGTGTACGGTGGGTGCTGTGCCCTCGATTTTGTTTGTTTTCTTCGTGTTTCTTAGTTATTTTGTTTTTGTTTTTTGCGGATTCAGCCCTCCTTCTTTAAAAAGGAAACGAACCCGGAGCGCCCCGCAGCCCCCCGCATGTGTACCTATGCGGCCCTAAGTCCATGCGGACAAAAAATAAAAATAAATTCATTTGAATAATCTTATGCGAGCCGAAGCAGTTCCGGCAGGAGTTAAGGATTGAACCCGCGGACGGGCGCTATCCCGGTTTAATGCCATGATAAAAATTTACTGAAGGCCCTTCGCCACAAAAAGTTTTATCCTGAGGGCTTCCGCTGGAGCCCCACGATAGCCCCAGCCAGCGGCGTACTCTCATTGTTTATGCGCCGAAATCATCTCGTGTAGTGCACGTCTGTGGCCAGTGCCCGTGAAAGTTGAAAGTAAAAAAAAAAAATAAATAGGAAGGGTTTTCCTACGAAGTGAGTGTCCCATTAAATTACAAAATAAAAGAGAAGAAGTATTAAAGCTTTAAGGAGGTGAAATCCCCGTTCTTGTGCCGTGTGCTCCCCGGTTTTTGTGCAGCATCATCATCTTGCGACTACACCGCTGCGGCTGCTGCGGATGCTGTGCCACTCCAGGAGTAAGCAACTTTCTTAATAATAATTGTCATTCGGTTTAAGATAGAAATTACTCTCCGGGGAGATTTATTTATATAATACATCTTTTTTAAGCTTTAAGTATTAAGAGAATACCTTTTACACTTTTTAAAAGTTCCTGAACCAATATATAACAATATTTTTAAAAAAATGCGATAAACAATATTGTCGAGTTTCCTACAGGTATCATGAAATCAAATATTATAAATATTACCTTAATAAATAAATAAGAAAAAGTGGCCTAACCCCCACCACCGAGCTATTACCTTTTATATTGTGAACCCTTATAACTTCGGTTTGGATAATGACTGAGAACTAAAATATTGAAGATAAGATGTAGCTTTCAGACTAATGAAATATACCAAATTTCATTTTCCATTGAATTCTATATTCGCTCATTGATGATCATCAAAAAATTGTAGGGATTCCTCGAAGCCTTAGAAAGCTGAAATTTAGCATACAGTCTGGATTCAATACAGATATCTTCAAAATATGAGAAAATTCAAAATCTATGATTTAATGACAGGATTATTACTTATACAAAAACGTAAAGTAAAGAACAGTCCTCCAGTTTTTCGGAGAATAAACATTAATTTAAGAGCTGAACGGCATCTTAATTAAAATTATTATACATTTGAGGAAAGTTCATCAACATTGAAGACAGAAATTTGAGAAATAGAAAAACATGTTTTTTTCCCTTTTTTTGGCCTGAAAGCTGTGTCCATATTGATCACATAATTCTTATTCGTGGAAAATGATATTTTATTGTTTTATCCATCAAAGAAGCAAGTGGTGAAACATAATCCAAAAGATTGCTTTATTTCGCCCTTGCCTTCGCTGAGTCCCATTTTGACTGACTGACGGAAATTTTTGCTTGAATTTTACCCTTAATATAAATTTGATGCTATGACAACTTCGTCCACTGACCACTTTGAAAAGGCATTGTCCAGCAGTCAAGTTGATTTAAGGTCAGTTTGATCCCGTGGCCAAATATTCGTAACAATTTCTGTGCTTCCCACGCAACGTAATTGAAGTTAACTGGGAGCGATGGAAGTTTCGTTAGAAGTGGGTTAAACTGAGGTGAGTCTGGTCGGAGATGAGCCCCGCAGAGCATCGTCATCATCTCCGATTTCCATAGGCATTGGGATGAGATGACGTTGATTGCTCTACATATTGATTTGGTATTAATTACCACACACCCGCTGTGTGCCCTCCCCCCGAAATTGGGGCCTCTGCACTTTGGGGCCCTGTAGCTTCCCCTAACTCAATTTCTAATTATTTGTGTTTCGCCAGCCCTGAGTAATTTAAGTTGACATCAAAGCAGGCACGGAACGCTACTGCGTGAATGTCGCGCTGGAACGCCTCCCTGAGATGTTTAGGAGCTGCGGGCTGTTGATGATTTTGTGTAAAATTGTAATTCTCGCAATTAGTAAAACGGCAATTTCTTGTATTTGTAAGAGAAAGGGTGCTGCTAATGGTGTTTTTCACCCTTTTGTGGGGCCCTGCAGAATTGCGTTTGTACCAACACTTGGCACCCTCTGCGATGGTTTGACCTACTAAACGAGGTTATTGTTGGGGAACGTAAAAATATACCTCAAAGATGGAAACCGAGCTGTGGTTAAACCTGTGGTTTCTTTTAACTGGAATTAAAATACGACGCTCTTTGAACATGTTTCAGTAATGTAAGGGTCACATTTGGAGAGTAACGTCAAATTTAAATGAAACGTATCCAATAGTCTTTTTAAATGCTAACATTTAAAAGAACTTATGCTTTTTCTCTACTATTATATATAAGGGTCTTGTTACATAACTTCAAGATATCTATATATTTTTTACTTTTAGTAAAATTTCTCGAGAAACGAGTTGGTGCTCTTAATATTTAATTGCAGCTGTGGTCTTTGAGACAAACATATAAAATTTGATCTATTTCTTTAAAAAAATCGTAAGTAGGTACATATCTGCAGTGGAACATACAAGATCATAAATTCTCTTATACAGTATACGAACTTAAAAATTTGTATAGTAAGTAAAGATTTTAATGTATACCTACCTAATTGTAACAAAGAATACGTAGACAACAAAATACAAGTTATCGTTTCAGACATTAATATCATATAAAAGACATTAATATCATAAAAAGATTTATGAAGCCATAAACTCATAAGGGTCATAAATGAAAACATGCAATATAAATGTTTGCTAAGAAACTTGACTTCAATATTCGAAAATATAAAAAGAATCATATTAAGGAAAATCGAATCAATTCCTAATTTTCACGGCAGTTAGGCACACTTAAATTAAGTCGGTTTGGAAGTTAATTTCAAAGTGCATAGAGCTGTATAATAGAAAATTAGATGCAAAAACAAATCATATTCACACAAATGTTCAAGCGAAACAAGATCTGACTGCATGAGGCTCCAATGAAATGATTTAATTGTGCTGAATTTCCGCCAGCCGGTCTGGAGGACCTTCACAAAGATGAATAGTCACTTGAAGTTGCTCAGTTCTCTGTTGATAAATAAAAGATTGCCTTATCGTTCGCTGGCGAAACTCCTCGCAGAAAACATTGAATTTAATTTATTCGACACTGGGGAGCAGAGCACAGGAGATCAGCATCGGGGTCGGTGGCACTCCAATGGTCCATAGTGCCACTCTCCAGCATCCCATTCGCACTTCCCGTCAAGTTGGGCATTTATCCGAAATCCCAAAAACAATTGTATCTAGGATGCGTATCCACAGGATCCTCGCGCTGCAGCAGGAGCTAGCCTTCATTTCGTTCTGGATTCCCCCCTCTCAGGTCATGTTTTATTCATCAAGCTCTTGCTGTTTTGCTTCCTCCTCCTCCTCTGCGTTCGGACGCGACGGCGTAGCCACGACCCGCAGGAAGGGGGCTCATCCTCCTCCGGGGCTCCACCATAATGCAGATATGCTTTATCTTCCCTAAAACACGGCCAAAGCAGCCCCAGCAAATTGACGGAGTTTCCTTATTTTATTGTCGCGCAGACCCTCTCCCGCACGACCACTGGGAAATTGTAGACAACATTTCGACTGGACAAATACAAATATGCATGCCGTGTAGATTCGATTCATGCTAAATTTACGCACTCTATTAAATTGAAAATTACTTAAAATTCATCAGTTTTTGCTTATTAGTTATATGATTTTTCTTAAAAATCGCAACTAACGTATGTACTTTCGAAAATGCAAAAATATTTCTAGAAATTTAAAAATACACATCGTAATGTAGCTATCACCGTCTTTCTTTACTTAATTGTAATTTTATTAACAAAAGCAATATTTTGAAATTGTGAAAATCATTTTAAAGTCACTTTTCTTGTAACAATCATAGGCGATCTATATACCAAAATTAATAACTTCACTTTATCAATTCATTTCTTAAACAATTTTTATTTTATGTGATCAGGTATTAATTTTCCTCTTCAGTTTTCAGACTTTATTACAGTATGCACAGAATTAAAAATTATCTTAGGACGGCCTATGGAACAAGAACGGCTATCGAACTTATTAATACTGTCCATAGAAAAACGAAAGTGAGAAATCAAAGTTTTCAGCTATATAATAAATATATAATGTAAGTACCTATGATAAGGCAAGAAAAGTGACTATTAAATCATTTAAAGTGAAGTTTTTTAATATCAGAACTATCTACGCTACTGGTCTACGTATCCCTTTAAATAATAGCAAAAATAACTTTTTATTTCTTAATTATTACATCCAAAGATTTCTTTAAAAAGAGAAAAATCTAAATACAAAAATATTTAAGCTAATTAGGGTTGTGTATATTTAAAATTCGAATCAAAGAATATTCGTTTTAATATATCAAAACCACTTTTGTCTTTTGTAAATTGGACTTGGAGTTGAAGATTAATAATTTTGTCTAATATATATTTGAACACAACAAAATTCTTATTAGATATGGGAATGGAATTACATTCGATTCCATAAAGGCCAAATTAAATTTAGATTTTCGATTACGTATTTTTAATATGTATAAAATGTACATAATTTTATGCAACACAAATAGAGTTGTTTAGTGTGAGGTTTATTTTTATCCCCGTTCCTCGCTGTTCTTAGAAAGTTATCATAATCTTTTCGAACAATCCTATGACTTTGGGGCTTTGCACCGCCACCCCCGCCACTTTTGGAAAATCAAGACGAAGATTTTCTCAAGATTATAAATTCTTTCATTGCTGTTTTATAAGTTAAAGCCGATAGGACTCAAAATTGAATAATGATTTCTCGGCGATTTGCCTTTATGAAGTTCTCGCCCCCGCAGGACAGAGCTTCCGGCAAACAGAGGGGCCTCAGACATCCATCGAGCAAAGTCGCAGGCTTTCTGCCACATTCTGCTAAGAAAGCGAAATTTTCTTTTCCGGGAAAAAAAAAAATCAGAAAAGAAAATTATGTCAACGCAAAACGGGCATTGCGACTTTTCCGGGACTCTTTCCCTCCCCCGCACCGTGCTCACACCCCGCCGCCTTCATTGTTCACTTAATGTCCTGTGAATCAAATAAAAGAATAATAATGCGGAAATTTATGGGAAATTCAGAGGCACGAACTTGAGGGTTTCTTGCATTATTTAGACGGAGTGTTCTAATTCCCCAGGCCACCACCCCCGCCCCCCTCAAGCGGCCGGACACTGACGGACGGCTTAAGGCGGCCGGGGAATTTACGCCCGAGGGATTTTCATGACTCTTTAATGATTGAGTGTCGTGTGTAATTGCAGCCATTGGCAGCAGTTGGAAGCTGACACAAATCCCTATAAAAAAAATTTTGAGTTTTCCCCCCCTGGGCAATTGCTACAATGCTTTTTGAACTCTGTAGGCTATTTTTGTGGAAATTGTTATTTTTGTTTTTGCGCATCCATTTCTTTTTTCAGACATAAATAGTCTTTTAAGGGAATAATGGGCAAGGTGGGCGGTGGCAACGAGAAGATATCATGCAAAACTAATGGGGGATTTGGTCAAAATCCGTATAGATTTCTTTTGAAGGATCTTATCGTTTATGCTCGTCAACTTCCGACTTTTTAACTTCCATGGCAACTTCAAGTGGCTTAATATCATAATATCATTTTAGTAATTTGATAATAAATTTAACGCATTTTATATAATTCAAATTGGGATCAAATACTATAATGTTTATATATTAAATAAGAGTAAAACGTGAATTTAATACTTTAAATCTTAAACATTGAAAATTATTTAAATTCAATATTGAGTTTGATTGGATATTTATGATTTTCACACGCTGTTTAATATCTAGGGGTGCCTTTTTGTTTAAAAGTTTCTATTATTTTTGAAGAGACACCTAAAACAAGCATTTAGGAAATCGTGACTAGGTGGAGTACCCACGTATTTGCTGCTGCTGCTGGAGGCTGGGGCTGCTGGAGGGTTCCTAACCAACCACAGATTGGGGCTCAGCACGGCCGGGCAGGCGACACCCGAAATGTGTCTGTTTTCCTAACCAATAAACGATTCCGCTTGGCATGTTGTTTTGAATATGTCCTCCTCGTAATGAGGCGCAAAAGCGGGACTGCGGAAGCCGAACTTTTGCATTTCGATGCGATCTGTATCTTCTATAATAAATCATGCCTGTCACCCAAGTCGATAGCTACTGAGCCCCCGTTCCCGGAGCATTTCCTATCTCAGGGACCACCCGCCGCTCGTTTGGAGCTTCGTCCTTTTGTGCCTTTATAGCTACTTTTTCGTTGCGAAGCGGAAAAGTGGTCCTGACTTGGTTATTGGCGATGTTAAGGGGGGTTCCCCCTTCAGTAGACAGACACACACGTCCACACAAAGACGCCTTTTCGTTATTCGAAGAAATATTGAGCAGCTCGACATGGCCACCATAATTCACTGAAGGTTAAACGGCCGCAAAAGGGCCCTTCCAACACCCCTGCAAAATAGTCGAAATATATATTGAAAAGGAGCGGAAAGGCGTCTTACCGACGTGGTAGAGTGAGTTTTGGGTGCTAAAACATGCGGGGGCGAGGGTAAACTAAAGGGAAACTTTCTCCAAACGCTTTCTTACTCCGGAAAAGGAATTTGTTGAGAGTCTTCTCTTCATGGAATGAATCTCTGGAAAATATTTTTTTTTCTTTTTTTTTACAAATTCTTGCCCAGATGGGCAGAGAGGGGGATGTGCATGCTTCCCTTCTTTAGTAGAATCCACCGACGATTAGCAGGTCCACAAAACTCCGGTTGAACCTCACTAGTGAACCGCAGTGCTGTAGTAAGGAGGGTAAATTTATATTAAGTCTCTAGCAATATTATATAAGTTGCAAGAAACTTTACGAGTGAAGTTGGCAGATTACCTAAAGTTCCTCCCCAACTATTTGGACGGAACAATATTTGTAAGAATTTCTGCATCGTATATACTAACAAATAGTAGCCTTAAGCTCTACAATATTCGTTTACATTAAAATTTATGAAGTTTGAAATACGTCCAGCAAGAAGCCCCCCAGTGGATTTAACTGGGGTTGGACAATCAGAAAAGCCAATTTTTGGAAAAGAGGAAAATGGCTGATCATGTTGTCCACCACCACCAGTTCATACCACATCCATCCACTCCACATACCGAACCCCTCTTTCAGGAAAAATTAATTTTCCAATTAATGGGAATTGTGGCCCTTCAGGCTGTGGTGAGATTCCATTAACTCTACACAAGAGTCGTTGAAACCCTTCTGACAAGAACTGGCTCCATCTAGTGGTGGAACAGGACTTAAAACTACAATGGGTTTGGCTGATGAGGTTTGCTTATCAGTGACTGGTCGAAATGGACTTTGCGGGGGTGGGCTCTATATATGCGTTTTCAAATATAAATGCATAAATCCCGGTGTTTGCGCGGAGCGTCCTTGAACTATACCCAAAAGTGGGATAAAGCACCTGGACGTTGGCAACTTTGTATATATGGGAAACGCCGTTCCAGATTTGTGTTAACCCTCATGACTCACTTTAAACAGGGTGCGCAAAATTTAATTGAATTTTGTAGTGGCTCACCCGGAAAATTTTTCCCTCACTCGGGCAAACTAACTATTGAGCTCCAAAAATGGTGTCGCTCTATGGAACATTCATCTCCATCTCCCGCACTACCTCCGTTCAGTGTGCGAGCTCAAAGTTTGACTTTTCGGGTGTTAATTCAATTTTCATGAAAGTGTGGCTGAAATTTTGTTTTCTGGCCTAATTACGTCTACCGTCCATTCAAAATTTCACGGTGAATTGTGACTTTCTGTTGTAGACAACATTTTCACTCAAATTTATTTTAATGCTCAAATTAGCGACAATTTAATTTTCGACGCAGTCAGCACCAACTGCCACAAAAAATAGCATTTCTGCAATTTCGCGGAATTGAGGTGATCTCAAGGATATTCCGCGAAAGTAAGCAAAAAAAAAAATCTTGTTCAGCTCGTCAGTTTTATACAGAGTTTTTAGTACCTTATTTTAGAAAAGATTGAATTATTTCCATTTGCGACGAGAAATTGGATACTGTCTCCTTCTCGTGGGATCACAATTAGCGCGCATTTGAGCACGTTTTAGGGATGATGACAATAAATCCATTTTTTTTTAACAAACCTTTGCAGTTCAACAAATTGCGATTCTCTGAAAGGAGTCGCATGCTCATTAGCAGCAAAATTTCCAATTACCTTAATTAATTCCCTTTTCTGTTTGCCAAGTTTGCACGTGTTTCACCACCCTATTAATTATGATCGCTTTAACAGGTTTAATCACGGAATTAATTATCTACCAATAGCGCTGCTCTCTATGCCACCACTTTGCACCTATTCAAACTCAAAAGTATTCCTAGAATCGGTGTAAGAATGGGTCCAATTGAAAATGTAACTTTGAACATAATCCTTCGCTTAAGCCAAGGATGCTCATTGTTGTCCTCATCCTTCATTAGCATAATATTTAAATCTAATTAAAATACTTTCCAGTGAAACTTTTAATTGCATCAGAGCGACGGTATAAAGCATAATTTTCAATGTAACACCAGCTCCATACCGTTTTCTACTTATATATACATTTTTTTTTATATACACTTAATAAAACTCATTTTCTAGAAGTTAAAGGTACAAAGGGCAAATAGCAATTAAATTTGCAAATTTAATATCATCCTAGTGGCAGGAGTTCACCTGCCGACGGAATGTGGTCTAATTAAAGTTTGCTAACAAAACTGCGACCCAGGCCTCTTAATGTAAAAGGAGGTTGAGGTAGGTATATGTATGTATATTTATCAAAAGAAAAAGTTTATTTTTGGGTTTAAAATGCCGACGGCCTTGCTCCAAATTTGGTATGTTTCACTATTCAAAAACTTATAGTTAATGGCTTTGACTTATTTTTGCTCATATGACCTATTAAGTTTTCCAGAACTAGTTTTATAGCTTCTTCGACCTTCAAAACTTCAAATACTGATCTCAAAGTAAGCTCAAAATTTAAATCTCTTTAGAAAAGGAAATGGAATCGTATATAGATTTAATAAAATTAGATTTCTCGAGGAAGTTGTTATAAGGATCTGATTAAAATTGCCCACTAATGAGTTAGTTAAGGATTTTGGGGGAAAGTTCGTAAAATAATTTTTAAATTTAAAAACTTATTTCATACAGCGCTTTGAAATTGGAAGAAAAGGAAAATTGCAGCAACATTGTTTGTGAGGAGGTATTTTGTGTTATATGTAATATACAATATACATATATGTACAATTTGTTCGTTCAACTTGATAACTTTGTGTAATATTTAAGTAACGGCTGTGAATTTTAGATGCAAGACTTTCCTAACTTTTCTTTATCAGGAAACTATGTAGTTACAGGCAGCATAATCCTGTAACACATTTCTCAAAGGAATTCAATTTAGTTTACGAGAATAAGTCAATTTAGCTCCGCATTGTTTCAAATTTAAGGAAACTTTAATCGGAAGATATTGCTCACCGATTTTAGTTTGATGTAAATTTGCAATCTTTGAGCTATAGACTGAATATATAAATAATAATATGAAATGATCGATAGATAGATAGATTAGATACACAAGCAGATAGTCAGACAGATACAATAGATATGCTAATTGGGAAGATACACAGAATTGATAAGAAGAAGAAAAAGCGGACAAATGAATGAATCAATAAAATATCAGAAAATAGACTGACTTGTGAGGAGGCGCCTGAGCGGGAAATTTAAATTATTTAAATCATTGTACAGTTTCTGCGGCAATGGAAAAATATATTTTATTGCTCCCATCGGCCTGAGTTTTCTGTTGCCTGTCCTAAACTTCACAGAAAGACGCTTTCCTTTCCGACAGATTTATTTTATATTATATACTTACTAATAACAGCAAACTGATTGCTTTAATTATTTAGTTTTGGATTAATATCAGTCAGGTTTTCACACCGACTTCAAAAATCTAGGAAAGGCTTGGTATTTAATGTTGAAAGTAGTAGCAGAGGACTTTTGATAAATGTTATTATTTTATACTTTTTAAGGCTTGGGAGTTTTTCATAAAAAAATAGTGGATTGTTGAGGTAAGACTTGGCTAAAGCGAAATTAATAACATTGTGCAAACAATTAGGTACTTTGATCAGCCATTGTGTTTTAGCGATACTCGATTAGTTTTGATACACAAAGATTTCAAGATTGTAAAGTTTTCAGTGAAGGCTAACAAGGTAATTTCGATAGATTCCGTTTGTGCTCTAATTTCAACATTTGCAATCTCAATGAATTGGAGCTGGAAAGTTGATTGGGATTCATAATCTCTTATGAAAAGTTAAAATCAAATCAATTTCACGTGGTACGAATTTTACCGGGTCAGCTAGTCATAGTTAAAACGACATACAATCTAAGGATTTTTGAAACTTGTTTTTCTATTCAGAGATATGAGTTTCTTCAAAATATAACGACTTCTATTTATTAAGGTCTAACCCAATTTGATATTTAACGTGTGTTTTCTTCTAAAAAGGTTTCTAAAACAACCAAAGCTTTAAGGTAACAATTAAAGAAAAGATTTGGTTTAGGAAAAGATTTTTAGAACTGAGCTTAGCAGAGAGAGATTCATTTTCAAGGGACTATTTTTTTTTATTTAAACCACTAAAAAGGCGTCGTTCCGCAACATTGCAGAATTACGTCTCTCTTTGAGAATTAAAATTCTTTCAGGGCACTCACCTGTATGAAAATGATTTTCCTGGTTCCGGGATCTACCTATGGATGCTAGTGGCATTGCTCCATAGTGATCCCGAAAAAGAAAACGAAAAAAAGGGAAAAATGCCTTATTGATTTGTAGCCGTGATTTCTATGCAATTTTCTCTCCTCCACCGACATTTCCTCGATTGGAGTGAAAAACTAGACGGGGATCGAAAATTGGTTAGCGTGCGGGGAGCGCATTTTCGACAATTTGCTTAGCTGACCGCCCCGAATCCCAAATGTGCATGATTTGTATCCCTAGTGCAGAAATCCCGCAGGGTTGGCCATCACAAATCAATTTCCCTTTTTATGATATAAAGTGCACCAGACGTTAAAATTGAATTTTCTTCGCGCGAATACGGAGGACGCGTCATCCGCCCCTGGGGAGTCCTTTTTCTTGCCAAGTGTACGCCGCGGCGCGGCGCGGTGGCGTCGGCGGCAATGCAGCGGCACCGACTGGAACAGTTTTGCAATATTTCACCAGAGGAGCTCCCATGATTATTTATTAAATTGAAAGCCCCCCGAGGGCTTTGATGTTGAACGCAACATTCTGTCGGATTCCACCCACAACCGGAATGGGTTTTATCTCCCGGGATCCGACCCAGTCCAAACAGGACGCATCAATCTCCCGGTGGAGTGACAGAGGTGGTCCTGCCCGGACTTCGGGTCGCGGCCCCTTTGGATAAAATAAAAAGCATATGCGTGGGGATAATCCAATTTTTCTGGTCTTCCAATTGGAGAGGATGTTTACTCCGGCGGAAGAACGAAATCGGAAATTTGCGAGGTACTGAGGAGATTTTTTTAAAAATAAAGCGAAATATGATCGTAAAGAGAAAATCTATTTAACTAGGCTGAAACATGTTTTTAATTTTCGTCAATTTTTAACCATAAAATATATCGTCTCTTTGAAACTTTCAGAATTTTTTCTTAAATATGTAGGTATTTCAACAGTATAGGTACCCTGATTTTTTATTACGCTTTTTTATACAACGCTGTAATTTCTCAATGTACCTATACAATTAAAATCTAAGCACATTATATTTGGTAAAATACGAGGTTTAACTTAATGTTTGTATAATTTCCTAAATGTTTGCCTAAAAACTAGTTGATAGAGACGTCGACTTTCAGATTATTGAACTTTCCAGTTTTTCCAGAACTTTAACTCATTTGTACCTATATTTTTGGTTATTTATCTGCCCAACTGTCTTTAATTCAAAATCTCTTAAAAAATTAAAATTAAACCTAAACAAACAATTCGAAATGGATAGAATGACGCCTATTTCAAAATTTAATTCCAGACCCTTCAATTATTTGCTCCTTAGCGCTTGAAGTAACTAGAGCGATTAGAAAAATTTCTCCAAATTGGTTTTGTCTATCGGAATTTCTTCATTGGTGTTGGGTTCAGAGAGGAAGTGCGGGTGTTCTGCGGTTTTATCTTGGCTTGGTAACCAGCTAGAAAACAGGCGCGCAGTCGACGTCGACATGATAAGGAAACGAACTATTCGCAGGATTAATCCACCCGTCTTCCTTTTTACAGAGGCTGTTTCCTACTTAAGCCCTGGCCGGGGTTAGGGACCAACCCGGACTTCGGAACCATCCCTCGACGAAAGTTAGGTGGCACTTTATCAGCCTTTCGAGGAATAAATCTCTCCCTGGTAAATGTAGCGAAAGCTTTTGCCATTTCGAAATGAAAACCTTCAGACCAGTGACGAATATTGGAGTGAGATGGTGATTCGGGAAACCCGGCGGAGAAGGGTAAGAGATCCAGTAATGACGGTCATTCCTTCGTTCCTGGTATTTACAGATTATTTCCAGAAATCGGATCTATTATTCTTGGATACAGCTTGCCGGTTTTGGTAAGAAAAAAACTTTCTAGTCCTACTCCGCTGTCCATGGAGAGGGTGAATGTTTTTCCGGAATGTTTTATCCACCGCAAAAATGGGTGAGCCATTGATTTATAAAAAAAAATGTTTGCACAGGAGAAGGGGAAGAGATTTAAAAAATGACAAAATAAAAAATGAAATAAAGAAAATGGTCAAAAATATTTAAAAAAGGAACTAAAACTGCCCTCATACTTTTCGTTGGGTTCGCTGAGCTTGAGAGGCAAATCTGATCCTGGAAGCCTTTTCTACAAAGCGGGGCTCGCCCGCGCTTATTTAATTTTTTAATCGCGCTAAAAGGCCGCTTAATGGATTTGCTTTTACCCGAGGGGCACTTATCTTGCTCTGGTTTCCGCTATTCCCGGGGCGGATGGAAGCCCTGCAAAGGCAGCCCTAACCCTCACCTTTCATCGCATCTTACTGAAAAAATCGTCTTCCTTTCTGCAGCGAAAAACAACGAAGTGCTCCCTTTTTTTTAAATATCCCTTACAATCTCTTAATTCTTTTCCCTCCAACAAGTGATACTACATCTAGCTACTAAGTGGCAAACAACGATGCAAAAATTCTGAGTGGCCCTCGTTGGTGCCCATCGACAGGGCTCCTTCATGACGGGGTCGAAGGGCTCCCAGTTTATGGGTCGGGTAAAACAACGACAAGAGCTGGAAGCTCCTCTTCCCTAAAACTCTTCAAAGTTGCATATTTTAAAGATCAAGGACTTTAACCGCTCTCCGCTTTGCATTATGCCTAGCTGAGCAACAAGAAGTCGAGGGTTCCTTCGGCTTTTAGTGAAAACTGCAGATTAAGCGCAAATCTGGGATTCTACACCCAATCGATTTTTTGGGGAGCCCAGTTCCCTATTATCCTGCCTGCGAGCCCGAAACATTGGAGGCATGGATGTGGGACTCCTCCTTGGGCCATTCCTGTATGTCACCTTCGTGTTTCATCACATTGTATGCTGAGCCGTAGTCAAAACCATTTTTCATGGTCCGGAACTTGCCTCTGTGCAGGATATGTTTTCGCCCGGGCGAGTCCCGGCACGTAACAGGGAACAGGGCATACCCTGCATATCCAGGATATGAGAAAATTGAACTTTAAGCGATACAGGGCCCAACTGACGCCTGCTGTGTAGCCCGAAAGGTGTTAGTGTCCGGCTTGACATATTAAACCGGAAATGCCGCTGACAGCGGGATCCACTGTGCAACTGCCAATGGATGATTTTCCTGGTCCTCAATACAACTTTCTGGACCCCACTGTCGTCGGGCAAGTGAAAACATGGCTAAATTCAAACGAACTCGGTATGGTCCTGCGGGACCTTCCTAACATGCCTAAGGCAAGCTTCAAAGGATTCTAAGCATTTGTGGGAGCGCAACTAAAAGAAAGCCATAACTCCTCTATCCAGCTTTTAAGGATGAAAAAGGTTCGAGACTCGTTTAAAAGTTGTACTTAGCCCTAACTCGAGCAAGGGATTTGTTGCTACGACTAAATCCGGAACATTGAACCCTTTACCCTGTAAACAGGCTAATTGAGATGAGAAAACATAAAATAACCCCCTCCTTCTGGACTTGACCGATCTTTTGCAGCCTTTTTGAGCTCTAAGATTTAAATATTTTCTTTTGCTCATATTTTTCCTCTAAGTTACCAACGACAAAAGAAGCCGAAACGATTAATTTCGTATATTTTTTTTGAGGCCTTATTTCTCGGTTTTGACATTAAAATGCGACCTACACGCGAATTATCTTCTTTTTAATTTACTCTTTTTTTCATGGTAACAGGACGAACCTTTAGGTTTTTGTATTATTCGCGATGACTGCGCTCGACTCTGCGATTTATCTCAATTTGAAGAAACTCCTTATCATTTAGAAGTTCGTCTGAGTGCGCCACCGGTAACGAATGAACGAACGGCGGCGGTGACGTCTTACTCCATTTCCCGGGGTTGTTTTTTCAGCGCGTTTATCGCGAAAACCCATAAATCCCTTTAAGCCGTAATTAACTCCCCCAGAGCGGGAAGATATTAGTTTTGAAGACGTGACTATTCCACTATTCAGCGGAATGATGGCCGAGAGGCATGCTTTAATTAACTCGTTGCCAACTTTAGGTCTTTTTAAAATAGCTCCCGCGGGGCTCAGAAGTCTCCTCTACGGCTGCCGGGAGGATATATCTTGAAAATGTCAACTGCATGGGAAAATTAATTATCCAAGTCTAAGACTTCCGAGAAATTGATCTAAGCCAGGAGGGTACCTCACACTCAAATTTAACTTTGCCTTACAGGAAGCAGTCAAGAGAAATTGATTTCATCCTTTTGTTTTGCAGCATCCTCTGGGATGGATGTATCAATTAAGGGAAGTTTGACAATAAGCGGTCTTTACTTAACGCCATAGTGCATCCCTTTTGGGGTTTGACCTTGTTTGACATGCCCCGACCTTCAGCAAGAGTAAAGTTCTTGTGTCTTACCCGAACATCGTTAATAAAATTACAAACTCAAAGACCACAAAAGAACAATCAGCAATTAATATTAGTATGGGTTTGAATTATACATAAGTGGTCCAACTAGCGTCTAAAGATTTAAATATTAGGGACCAAATTAATTATAAATTACTATATAAAGCCAACTCATTATTTCTTTTTATTAAATAAAATTGTAATCCGCATCAATTATTATTGCAAACCTTAGATGAAATTTTGTGCATCAACTAGTCATAATTAAAATGTTTTTTAAAGAGGTGTGATTATGAATTATATCTGGTAAGTAATTAAAACATAAAAATATCAAAAACCAACTCGAACAAGTTTTTAATTCAATATTTCTGTTGTGATGTTTTATTCAATCATATTGGTATATTTTTAAATTGAAAGGATATAAATAGTTCAATTTTAATTAATTTTTAGCTCAATGATACAATATTTGATTTCAAAAAAGTATCACTGACACGTTATATCAACTTGCTTAAACAACATTTAATTGAAATAAAAATGTCCCTGAATAATTTTCTCTTTAAATTAATATTTGGAATCATATTCGAATGACTGAGTACTGACGAAAACATTTAAAATATTGACTTCTAAATTGATTTGCTATTCATTCGGTTTATTCCGTTCAATTAGAAATTAAATGGGATTACTGAAAATATGTGTTTTGATAGATATGAGTGCCTTTTGATAGCAATTGATTGCCAATTTATAAGTATTGGTAAATAGAAGTAGTAGTTTAGTATAAAATTAATTATTTATAAAAAAATACATACCTTCTTATTCCCTAAGTACAGATATCTGCAAAACGTTTAAGCTTATTAATATAATACTTTTCATAGCAGTTAGGTGATATTTTTAAAACTTTATTTTTGTCAGTACCCTGCCATAACATCTTTTAAGTTATATGTTATAAAATTATGCAGACACTATAAAGGATATTTAATTAATAAAATATATATACTATTATTGAACTTAACATTTAAGTGCGTTTAATGCGTTAGTTGTATATTAATAAACTTTAAAATTTTGAGGCAAAAATGCATAATATGTATGTTGTGCTTATACTGAATAATGCCTTCAAATTTTGTCGGAAAATTAAATATTTTATACGAATCTAATCCCACCGAGCTAAGCTCCACATAAACAATTTTAAAGTGGAAACCAAATTATGTGGTGGCAGACAGAAGCGACATAATAAATACGCGATTGCATCAACGCGAATCGCTGTAAGGTTTGCTCAACTACCCCATTAATCTCGTGCTGTTCGCACTAAGCACCGACATTCATAGTCCTCGAAATCGGAGCAAAATGGCATTATCATGCAAAGCACCCTTATCAAGGGTTTTCCTCCCCCGTGCACCGTCTTTCCCCGTGTGTGTTGCCCCTTTCTCGCGTTTCACCACCGAATCACATTCAATTCGATGAATTCTCCTACTTATTTTACTCTATGATGTTTTCCCGCGAGATATTTCAGAATTCACCCTTTAATTCTATGATGTGGTTATAACGCGGGAATGACCGCGAATGTGTTTCACACTCGTTCCTTGGAGAAAAGAGTTATGTGTCTAGGGGTGGTACGAACGGTATGATTTCTAATTTTGGACTTATATTTGCAAATGGGACGGGTGCATGAGTGCATTTTCTGCAATTTCCATCTAGGTAAACAGATAGAAAGAAGTTATTACAGGGAAATCCCTTGTCATCAATTTTTCATGCACACAGCTCTTAAAATTTCAAACCAGCTGGAGTCGAATTGAATTTCGTAGGTACTCCGCTGCGCTACATATAGAGACGCAAATGAATTCCCTTAGCAAATCGATTTTGGAGAAAATCAATATCGCGAACTTGTCTCAGGGAATGCATTTAGGGTATAAGGGGGACTTCAATTAGAAAACTTTTCAATCCCACTCCCTCTGTGTGCGCGGAAATTGAAATGGAAAAACCTTCTCCAATAGTCCTGTATACCACCTCACACAAACACACAGAAATGAGGAACAAGGTTCCTTTTTCGCCTTCTGGACTGATTCGGCAAAAATTTGCGGCATGTTGTCAGTGAAAATTGGCAAGTCTTTCAAAATCTGGATCAAACTAAGGAAGGTCCCAATCTCATACAAAAGGGACGATTCCCTGAAAAAAAATAAAAAAAAAATATTTCTTCCCTCTTTTTCTGTCAAACGTCATCATGGACGAAACAGAACCGAAACGCAATTATGAAAATGAGTTGGAAAAGTTGTACACACCGCCCTGCGTCCCTCGTACGACTTTTTCCTGGGATGCGGGGGAGCACTTAAGATAAAAAGGAAAAGGCAAAGTCTTTCATCGTCTGGACCGGGCGACGGCAACCGGCACCCTTCGGAGGGGCTGCACAGGGGGTGCCGTATTATATTTTTAGGCTCTCTAGGGCCCCCCTAATGTCGAAAGTGCTCTGAAGGAGCCCTCGACGGGATGTGTTACATGAAACTTCTTTCCGCCTTTTCAGTTTTTCTCTTTCATTTATTTATTTTTTCTTTATATTTCCTTAAGTCTTGCCAAGACGAAGAATGGCCCTGGCGGTCATTTTCCTAGTCTGCAACGATGGTGATGAAGAGAGAGTCGGGGTTATTTTTTTTCCAGAAGCTATTTCAATAACACTTCATTTCCCAATGTGCTAGAAGACGGGCGTCCTTCTTGCCTCCCCCCTTGGGGCAATTAATGTTTTTTAGCAATCTAAAGATGCTCGTAATAGCGTCCTCAGGAACACCTCATTACCCGCATTGGAGCCCCCGGCCCCATGGCGTAGGGCCCCAAGTGGCATTAGTGCGCCGTAAAAGTGCAATCCATGTGCTTTTCCTCCGAAGATAGAGGAGCCTCTCGGATGAGTGGGCAAAAATTGCTGATATGAGCGCGGCAAACGTCCCTTTTTTCGCCTTCCGGCAGCCCGGTTTAAGAGTGTACGCTTAAATGTAGGTTAATAGCTGTACTCGGAACCCTTTATGCTGGTGTGGGCTCCGCGGGAGGGTTCAGGGGGTACGCGGCTGCTTGGCAACTTTTATACCCTGGATGCGCTTTCGAGCCATTATCGCGGTGCACTTGACCATTCATACACACGGCGCTTTCAAGGCAAACGAAGTGCACTCGGGCACACCGCACCCACCGCCTATGTTGTATTAATAATTACACCGACTGGGCACAACTGCGAAATTATGTTAAGTGCACCACCCACGCCCTCCAGCCGCCACCCATTCATCCAGGCGCCCTCGACGAGGCGCTCTGTGTGTTGGTGGTTGAGGATTGAAAGAAGCCCTAAATCACTCCTAGAATAAATTTAGGCCAAGTCCTTTCTTATGCTACTGGCACCTTGGTCCCTTTTAACCTTCAAAACTGACACTGGAACCGACAACGGAAGAGCATCCTGGGGGGCCCCCCAATGGGTGGTGGTTGGTGACATGAGCGCCCTTCATGCACACATGCAAACCTCTCCTCGGGTGTCCTTCTTCGGTGTAGAATAAGAAGGCAAATTCCTGGACTTCGTCCCTGCCCCCATGCACTGATTTGTGCGTGGGTGGTTCGCTCGTGCCCACCTTTCAGCCCTACTTGACTAATAAACTTTAATGAGAATTCTCTTTTTAATAAAGCGTCCTAATCTCGAAATGGAATTTTAATCAGCAGGAGAATGTGCGCTGTTCGTCCTCGGTTCGGCCTGAAAGAAAGCCAGTCTCTAATGGAGCCCTAAGGAGCTTCTCTACCGGCGCCGTCAGAACCTTAAGCAACTTCAAGAAAAGTTAAAGAGTTAATTAGAGTTGCTAAGAAAGAAATTTTTGAGATAATTCGAATTTATGGCAGCCACAGATTTTCGAATTTATTCATGATTGTGCGCCGCTAAACAGACGCCTCTTATCGCCGTAGATGGTAGGTGGAGTTCAAGGATTTGACTTTAAAAGAGCTTAATTTATTTACGCCAATTAGAGGCAAAGTACAAAGGTTCATTAAGTCAATGCATCTGAGATTATTTGATTGATTATTTTCAAATATTGACTAGAAAAAAAACCCGAAAAATGCAAAAAGGCCTTTTTTAACACTTCTAATCAAATGTATATGTATACATATGTATATATTGAGAAGCCACTTAAAACACTCATTATCAAGAAAATCTGCGAAAAGAATGAATTTCAAACCAAATTTAATTTTTCAACAAGTTAATGATCCAAAACACGTTCCTGAAGGATAAAAATTGTTCTTCTGGTTATTGGACCGATAATGTCTAAGTAAAATTATGTTAGATGCACAATATGTTGAACTATTTTTGGACAATTTTGGAGTTAAACATAAAATGTCCTTAAACCGTGAATAATTTTCGAAGATACTCAATGTAGCAAAATGTCGAAACCAAAATAAAGTCTCCAAATTGTTTCGACACGAGCTTCTCGGAAAATCAGAAGGTTGCAATAATTTGATTATTAATTGGCATAGCCTACTTTTGATTAATTAATTAATTGCAAATTGATCCTAATCTCCTTTTTTCATGGCAATACTTATATGGTACAAAAACCCCAAATACATACAAAAAATCCTAAAAATCACAATTTTTCTGAAGAATGTCTAGGTGTAACCTCTTAAATGTTGTTTTGGCTAATTGGTCCACCGCACTATAGAAAGTTAATTAGAATTGCTAAGGAAGAAAGTTTCGAGATAATTCGAATTTATGGCAGCCACAAATTTTTGAATTTATTCAGGATTACGCGCCGTTAAATAGGTGGCTCTTATCGCGCTCTAAGGACCTTACGGGCTTAGCAGTTGGAGTTGAGGCAAAAAAAAAAGGGGAGTTTGACTCTTAAAAAACTTCGTTGAGCTAATTAGAAGCGAAGTACAAAAGCCCATTAGGTCGGAAATGAAGGCACCAGTGCTATATTTTAAGTCAGGACTTTCTATACCTATATTTCTTAAATCATAAAAAATTGTAGTCAAATAGGAGATTATCAGAATGAAGCCCGGTAGCTTATTCGTGCATAGAGAAGCATATTAATTTTTCTCGGAAGCTCCGATGAATGGCTCCATTAATTAGCCTCACCTCTTCTCCCGGTCTCTTTGAGCACCCATAATATCACTTGAAACACATTTTCTAGATATACGTAAACGTCAACGTCCACATCGATGAGGGACGTCGACTCGACATTCACCCAGAGCCGTGCTCTATCACGTCTAAATTTAAACCGATTTCCCCGTACCACCTTAAAGGCCTCCAGGCGCTCGCCCCCTGGCGAAGGGTAACTTAATTCGGGACTATTTGCTAATTTATACGATAACATGTTTACGAATCTGGGACAAGTGGATGCGCACGTATCTGCCCCAGGAGGCGGGTGAACGACTCTGGGGATGAGGGACTCTTGGGCATAAATTTTCCGGAATACAAATGAGTTGAGATTTGAGATCAAGCTTGCCGAGAAATTAGTTGATTTTTCGGATAGTTACCGGGACTACGTACAAACTAATGAAATTGAGACTTGCGTGCCCGTATCTCATTTGCATGCCTAAATAAATCGCAAACAGGAGCCCGATTAAACCCTGGATAGAGTACGCATAGGCACGGTTAATTACCGTCCCATCTCCAACAACTATGAAAAGTTTTATCATATGCATCAAGTTGAATGAGAGTTATCGCGATGGAATTTGAAAAAAATGGGAATAAAAAACTAATTTTTGTATCCAACATCGTACAAACAACCGACCGACGGAACGCACCCCTTTTGTTTAAGCGTCCTTTCCAGTTCTTTCAACTTTATCCCATCGCCGGGGAAATCTTGGCTTTTATCAAAAGAATAAAACTGTTTGCGCAGAAAAATTAAAGCTCCGGTTGCCTATAAACGTCTAAATAAGTCATTTCAAGGATAACAACTTTACGGCGTTTTTCGCCTTTGTAAACAAGGCAGCTCCTTGCACCAGAAGAGCTCCTTCTTATTGACTTAACTCGGTTTGCAGCCCCGGGCCTTCACTCTCGGATCCCACAGCAAAATGCAAAAAATGCAAAATAGAAAAAAAAGGAGGATACAAAAAACTTCATCCTCTGCTGCATATGCAATTAAACCAGGAGAGCAGCGAATTTATCAAAGAAAACTACCACCACCGCGCCCCTCACCCGATTCCTCCTCGCTGTACCCAAGTCCTTTTCAGCAAGGAGTTAATCGAATCGTTTTGTTTATGTCCTTTTTTTATTTAATGTCGCTTTCTCTCCTATTTTATTTATTTTGAATTTATAAGAATCTCGAGTAAAACGGCAGAATGAAGTTTGCAACGAAGCGAAGATGCATTTGACAAAACACCGAGGTTTTGCATAATTCCAGTGTGCGGTTTCTTCAACCATTAAATTAAAGTTGAAAGGTTCAAGGAAGTTCTGGATTTAATTCTATAAGTCGGCTTAAATAAATTTCACAGGAAATTACAAATGATTTTGAGTAGATAAAGCTTGCAGAAATATAAGCGTTGTTATATCTTTTATCTAACATTAATGTTTTCAGATTTTTAGGTTGGCAGTTTTAGGTCAGAATTAATAAATATACATAAAAACAAATTTGCACAATAACTTTAAGGTATCAAACCCAAAAACATAGGATTGAATTTTATGTAAAAATTACATATTCGGCTCTTTTAAGTATTTTCACTTAGAAGCTGATGTCAAAATGAGGAAAAATAATTAATTGATTTTTATCTACATTTTTATTTACATTTTTATCTACAGTTGTGATAATTCAGTTTCAAAATTCCATTAATATAGTTTTAGTAGAGTTATGAATTTGATTGAGAATAGTTTCATAATTGGAAATTTAATAAAATTCTGTTGATAGAAATATTGGTTACAAAATGATAACCATGACAAGAACAAAAATACGGAAATTAAAAATTTGTCGAATCAGTTTCAAAATCTCTATTCAAAAAGCTTATTTTTTGTAAGTTTTCAAAACGGCTTTGAGATTATACTAATGAGCTGCAAATTCATATTCACTGCCGTTCAATTTTTACTATGATTCTGGATCCTACTTAGAGATAATATACAATGAAATATTTTCCAGAAATTTTTCCTTTGATCCAATTAGAAGGAGCTAGGAGCATGAATCTAATCAGGCATAATGCAATCGTCGGGACGGGAAATTTTTCCTATTCTAAGGACGGTTGCAGGTTCAACCTCTGCTTTGCGAGGATGTTAAAATTCAGTTCACGGCATTTTCCTTTCGCCTGACACTTATCTTTTAGCTTTTATGATTCTGGTGCATCACGTCCTCCAGCTGAGTCGTAATCGTACGCGGCCATAAATTTCTCTAAAAGCTCATAAAATCCTTGTCATGCTGGAAACAGATATTTAATGTCTCTAATATCACTTCCGGTTCCACTCTTGTGACTCCCCGGATCATAAAGCAATTAATCCTGTCTGGATTATCGATTTGCCATTTTTTACTATTTACAGCCCTCATGTATAAATAACAAGCAAACAAATTATAAAAAGCAGAAAAATGCTGCTTAAACAAAATCATTTTTATTTATTAACATCCACTCGTCTTGCGGGCGGGTCTCTTCCGGCGAGGGGAAATGTTGTACGGTTGATAATTATTAAAAAAATATATATTTTATTACAACCAGGCCAGAACATTTCCGAGCTCATCCAACCCTTTAATGGTTGGGAAAAGACAAAAATTAATATTGGATCAGTGCAGTCTGCAAATTTATTTTAGCCAATAAATTGCATTGAACAGAAATTACGAGCGCTTTTTGCCAATTCAGAGTGTGAAATTTAATCATTTTCGACATAAGGAAAAGCCGCATAAATGAAATTATTAAACCGAAATGAAAGGGCTCTGCTCAACGGTAATTGGATGTCGCTTTAAAATGGAAATCCCTTCGATTAATTGGCACAATTGCAAAATATTTGTCTCGAAATTATGCCTACTTTTGAGTTCTCAGCAATTTTCCCAGTGAGTAAACAGCTTTTCAAAATTTGGCATTTGGTTAGAAATTGTTAAAAATTGTATAGGAATTGTTAAAAGTTGTAGACGATTTACATAAATAATTAGGTAGGTAGATATAAGGTATATTAAAAATAAGACAAAAAAAACTATGTGATTATAAAACAAGAATCCGATTGAAAAATCCCCTTATTTTTGAGATCATACTTTGTTAAAAAGATTAATTAATCCGAAAGAACTATTCTTTTTAACTTTTTATCCCACAATAAAAAATTGGATCAGAAAAGTTTAAACAATAATAAGCGAATGTTTCGAAAATGAACACATGCTTTATCATATAAATATAAGTAAAATTGGAATTTTTCCAACTTTTGTCCTTTGGTTTGGATAAATTTGGGTTGCTGTTAACGGCTTTTTAACATATCCTGTGGTTTTTCTTTATAAAAAAAAATCATTATATTACAAATTATAGCGAAAAGAGGTGATATTACATTGCAATTACTGATACATATAGGAAGTGCTCCGAAGTGGACTTTCGCTTTATCATAAAAAATAGTCTTTAAGCAAAACTGAAATATTTGGTATAATGTTGCTCATATGCGAGGTTGGTATCGAGCAATTTCCAATTTTAATTATTCCACTAGGAGGTGCATATCAGCTTTTGCATCACCCCTACCCTGTGAGCTCGGATCAGACCATGTAAATTACATGCCTTTTTAATTATATTACCTTCCTTTGCCTGGCGCAACCATAAACATGCGAAAAAGTTAAAATATTATTTCCGGATCTGCTTAATTAACTTTTGTCCGGGTAAAATGAAATTTTAACATCGTTTCCCAACGATATTGCCCCCCCTATTTTCTGCCCAGACACCGGCCATTTGCTGTGGCCCATTGCTCCATTGCCCCATTTTGAGGGTATATCATAGAAATCTGTTTGAATAGTGAGTGGTCTGTTTATATTCAGAAAAGGTTTTCGGTAGATTTTAAAATATTGGAAACGAGCCGGAAATATAAATCAAGGTCAATTCTGGGCAAACCTTTTATGGCGAGGATCTTTGTTGGTTCCCATTAAAAGTCTGTCTGTCTGCTTTTCATTGACTCTTTGAAATAATTTCACTTTTAGGGAAAAAAAAAAATGTTTTTTTCAGTGGTTTTTCTTCTTGTAAAAGGGGAAAGGTTATGAATGGAACTTTATCAGAGGATTTAAAGGGTTCGCGAATTTATATTTCATTTGGGTATTTACGCAAGGTGGAGGGTAATGAAATATGTAACGCTTTTGTTTGATGCTGTTGATTGGGTGCTGGCATTTTAAGGTACCAGACAATCTCTTTAGAAATTTATAGTTTCAAGGATCAATTGATGTTATATTGGTATACCTACAAAAATCAGGTAATTTAGACTTAAGCTAATGAGGTCTTGACCCGAAGCGTTGAACTCCAAACAACACTTGAGTTTTGAATTTGAAAGGTATTAAGTTGAGTAATTTTTGAATAAACTATGTATTATAGCAAATATAAAGTAATGAATCGAATTGTTTATATCAAATTCTTAAATGGGTCATGTTCGGTCAATCCAAGAGTGAGATATTTATATCGATTGGATGACTTTTAAAAGTTATTAACTTGTTATAAATTAGAACTGATGTCTAGAATTTCGAAAAAAATTGGAAATGGCATAAAAATCAACTAGATACTTCGATTTATCAAAAACCGTCTCAAAAGACTCCAAATTACCACTCTGAATGATTGTGAGTGGCAAGTTATTTTTCTTCCAGACGCATTGTGTCTGCGCCAGGTGGCAAGTGAACTTCTGTTTTTCTCATCATTATCATTGTTTTTGACGAATTCCCAAGACCCGCGACTGTGACGTCTTCGGTACGCCGCCGTGCGTATCCATTTCAGTCAAAATTAATTCCGTAAGTGGTAAGGAGAAATAAGCATATGCAATGATTTGGGCCTATAAATCCACTGGGGAGTCCTCCCAACCCCGCTTAAGTGGGATCATGTCTTTCGTAATGCCCCCAGGCAGCGAATGTTGTTTTGAAAAATGCTCGTGCAAATTGAGTGTGTGTGCATACGCGTTGTGGGCTGTGCGTGCCACGCCTGAGGAGGATTTACATCACTTCGGCGAGACATTAATTATATTTTCCCTCAATTTTTTTTCTTTTTTAAAAGAGAAAAAAAACGATTACATTTGAAGGCGAAAGTGAGGAAAATTTTAAAATAAGAAATCATCCGGACGTATGATGTCGGAGAAGACGGCTGGATATATGAAAATGAAAATATGTATATGTATAATATGTATATACATACAAGTATTAAAAAGCAGCCGATCAGATCCCCGGCGGACAGGGTGCTGCAGAAGTATCATTATCCAGCGAGTGGGGCCATTTCGCACACGCCATCAAAGTCAAAGTCAAGTGGAGTACATTTGACTAATGATTGCCGGCTCCTCAAGGAAATTCAACTGCTTATCATTTTTCCTTATTCCGGCTGCAATATGCTGTGATGTAAGGCCCATAAACGTCAGGAAAACATCCCGATGGAATATCGCAGGCCGCTTCAATTGCTGGGGCGGGGGCGAAAGATGCTCCACACTCACTATGTCGATGCCACTAGAAAGCATAAATGTGACCGAAGGCCGGAGATGCTGCACGATGGACCTATTGAGTGAGAGCAATAAGGAGATTTGATTTATTTCCGCATTTCGCCACAAAGAAAACTATACCCCAAGAGTGGGGATAGTCGCTCAATCAGGATGTCACTTCGAATTCGATTTATCAGGATGACCGGAGATCTCTCGAACCCGGACCCGGTGTGCTGTGATGTTGTTTCGCAAGCTAATTACATTAATTGGGACACAATCGATCTTTTTTTACTGTTTTTTTGTCATATTCATTATACCATAGGGCAGGGGTCGCTGGATGGGGGAGGTCAGCCTCATTGTAATTAAGGCATTATGCAAATTGACCCCTCCGACGATCCAATTAAATTCTGTCATCTTACCCTGGACTGAACGTGACAGAAAAGGCTGGCCCTCGTCTTTTTAGTATGGGCTTCAAAATTATCCCAGTGACCCCCACTCTCTTCGGCAGGAGTTTTCAGTTTTTCACTTTGTCCAAAACTCATAATTTAGTTAGTCAGGCGAATTTTAAGAAAATGAAGCCACAGAGTGAGACCTGGAGATGGAACGTAATTAGGAAGATTCCGCCTTTACGATATTCCCGATCAGGGAAGAATTGAGATATCTAAAAATAACAGCTGATAATAAAAAGCAGGCGCCTCCTCCACAGGGTAATTAAAACAAAAGGAAGCTATAAAAAAGTGCCAGAGCTAAACATGCCGACCACTTAGAGTCAATAAAGTTTCATCGGCACTTTATTGGATTGGGCTGGTTTGGAGGAAAAATCGAATTATTTTACTCAAAAAAGTTGTTGCCTTGTTGATTTTTATGATTAATTCCTGTCTAAAGTTTCAGAATTTTCTAATGTCTTCAAAGTTGAACTTTGTACCCATGCTGCAGTATTCATTAATTGATAATAAATATTGACTTTTCAATATTCTTACATAAAACATTAGGTATATAAAAATAGAGAAGAGGGAGGGGCGTAATTATAACTAAAAACTAATATATTAGATAACGAAACTGCATTGTAGTTATGAAGAGATTAATAGAACCTTTCCTACCAAGAAATAATTGATATCTTATAAAAAGGAAAGTTGTCGCACCCTCCGTCGAGTAATTAAAATCGGCGGTAATAAAATAAATTGTAAAAGCTGAACGTGCTGATCACTTAAGACCAATAAAAGTTTCTCACTCGATTTATTGGAATGGGCACGTTTCACGGCAATAACGATCATCCCCTTATATCTCGAAAAGTTCACCAGAACGATTGATGAAGTTTTTTTTTTCCAGAAAAGAAATTTCGCAGTTTCGTGCTAGGAAGACGTATATTTTCACGGCAATAAGCACGCAGTCAAGGACCCAATTAGGTCACGAAAAATTGGTCAATAACTGGAGGAGCGGGAGCCGGGCACGTCCCGCAAACAGCCAGTCAGACACAACATTTTTCCCGGGAGATAGGGAAAAAATAAATAATAAAGGGGGGAGGCGGTTCAGGACCATCCTCCTGGAAGCAATGAGCGGGCATCCTCTTTTACACGCGCAGGGATGCTGCTAAAGAACCACGGCACACACTCGTCCTTTTTCGCTGCTCCCCCGCAACGAAAGGAGTGGTGGAGCTCGAGTTGCCGGCTGCTCCCGACGAGGCCCTTCATCGTCCTGCCTGGAGGTCTCGTGTGATAAATGCCGGAACGTGCGGAACGCCACTCGTGTAATTATTTTCTCAATCCTCGGGAATCTTTCACGGTTCGTGATTCTAGATTAAAACTAAGGTGCGGCAGACGAATCCACGACTGGATAGGCAAATTCATCACTTCCGACACTGGAGCCGCTCTGACACCCGCAAGGGGCCAAGGGGGCAACCGGGATCTCAATGGAATCCCTCCTCCCGCCTGCACCTTGAGGATGCCGAGCTAAATCAAATTAAGCAATTGAGCGGATGCTGGCTGGAGGCGACTACTCCCGTCCCGCTGAACTCGGGGCATTTCTTCAGCCCTTTTATCGTGCGAGGAGCAGGGAAGCACTCCTGGAATCACTCATTTCCTTAAGCATGCCACGTATGCAGGCCGCCGCGCCGTTCGCTCGAAAACACAAAAGTTTCCAGCAATTTATGGCTCTTCCTTGCGGATAATTACATTACACTTAAAGCTTTCGAGGTTAATTATTGTTGCGGGGATGGGGCGCCGGGCGGGAATATCAAAAGGCGCACAGCTTTGTAAGACCGGGTGATTTTGCTTATCCCCGAGGGCTGTGACATTTAGCCGTTCTCGGATCAATGTTTGATTTTCACAGAGCTTCTAATTGAATTCAATTTTTTTTCTTTTTAAAGCCCTTTAATTAGCAGTGCTTTCAAACAGCGACGTAGAAAAGACGCATACAACCCAAAAACTAAACCGACTTTGATAAATGAGTTTTACCACCCTCAAGTTGAAGCACCCCTCAATCTTCCGAATTAAAACGATAAAGAAGGAAGATGAAAGTTGATTTTTATTACAAATGAATTAAGAGCATGCAGATAGAAAAAAAAGCCGCCTACACAATGGTTTCAAGTTTCAAGTGATATTCTAATTGGGCACTTTCTCTTTATTAAGAAAATGCAATTAGGACGATATTTTGATCTGAAACTTTTAGCATTTTTCAAGGATAAATTAATTTTCTGTATTGCTATGACATAAATTAATATCGCAAACTTCATTTTTAATTTTTCATTTAGGTAACTATTAACAAATTGAAGAAATTAAAAGTATAAAATGTCACAAAATTTAGTTGAAACTTCATTCAGTTCTATGAAGAAAACCTAACTATCTGGAAAAACTATATATATGTATTTTTATAATATGGTAACCAAATGTTTTTACACCTTTTACATAAAATTGCATATTCTTGTTTACAAGTTAGAAGTTACAAGTCTATCTCCTGACAGTTTTTTAGACTAGATAAAATCATATTTATTTGTTATTATGATGCGAAGATACCATATGCTCATATATAAAAAGAAATCTTTGCTATTTAAAATATGTATAATTTTATCTAAGCTAATGAAACCTTAAATTTTGTAAAAAATGGTCTAAACACACTTTGGGAAATAACGACATCTTTCATTTATCAATCATACAATCGTTTTAATTATGGTTTTAATGAACATTCGTTCAAGATTTTTAATATGCCTTTAAGTAATAATCTTATTGATGAAATTGTTAACAATAAATGATAAATGATACGTTGATATAGAAAAGCAAATATGAATAAAACATGAATTTCTCTATTGAAAAGAAAGATTTATGGGAAAAAATTTAATGACTTTGTTCCGACTCCTCCCTTAAAATTCAGAATTTGCGTTTGATGAGATGTTCTTTGTAATAGCTGGTATATATAATATATAAAAAATATACATACATATCTGTATGTTTATAGACATATATTTTTTTAATATTGTGGTTATAAAGAACTCTCTTTCTACATATATTTCGTAATTATAATGCTTCCTATTTTAACAAAAACTCCCATGAGTCCCTCCGGATATCCCTGAGAAGCATGAGCATATTATTTTCCTGTCAGAAAGGATTTCTATGTCAATACGAAGTCCCTTCTAACATGGGTAAATTCTCCATGATCCCAATGGAGAGCTGGGCATAATTTGTGTAAGCTCCCCACCAAATGGGTTAATGAGCCTCGATTTTAGTTATTAAATAAAACCTCGTCACTCCAGCTTGTAATTAAGTTAGTTTTCAACATCTTCGAGGCAAGTGACTTTCCCGCAATAATTCTCTTTAAAAAAAAGAAGAGCTGCCCGTGCTTCACCCGACTCCGGCACCGGTGCCATGGAGGATTCTGTTAAGTAATTAACGTAATTGCGAAAGAAAAGCATTCCTTTCACTTGAGAAAATATTGCACAATAAAAGTGGCTCCAACACTTTTATTGCTGAACTTCGCCCATCCGCTCCATTCTGCAACTGGAAGTAATCTCAAGAAGTTATGTTCCCTCCGACGGAGGGCCCCCGATGGGGGCTACGCCCTGCCACTTGAGGGATCTCCCTCATTTTTCCATCCTTCCTCTCCTGTTTATCATCAGGGAACCCATCGCGAGTGGTTTACTAATTCAAAGGGACTCCTCCGCGCAGTTTCTTGGCCAGGACTTCTTCTGCATGACTTTCAATTGCAACGCCCGCGACACGGCAACTATTTATCTCACCGCGACGGGATGCTGCTTTACGAGGTGCCGGGAGGGCGGGCGAAGCTGAAATAAAATATGAAAATTCATCCTGCGGGAATGCAAGTAATTTTAAACGGGTACCGGTGTCCTTGTTACTTGCCTCATTAATTATTTGCGGAGATCAACTTTAACCGACCGAGCGCCACCAATGCCGCGAGAAACGCCACGATGATTAGCGCGGGGGTGGGAAATGTTGCAGCAGCATCCCTTGACTCGGGGAGAGCCACTTCAAGTTGTAATTAAACAAAGAATTCCCGCTATTATTTATTTATGAGTGGACGGGTCATGAACCCGGATTTGATTTACACTCGGCTTGCGTGTTTCCCCCTACAAAGCGACGGTGTTGGCTTCAATTAATTTTTCATTAAACCCTAACCGGACAAGGGTAGGTGTAATCGCCGCGGAAATTGAACAAATTACATTTAAATTCAAATTTTCGAAAACTCGTTAATTCCCGAGTCCTCGAGCCTTGGGTTAATAATAATTTTGCGTCCTCTTCCTGCGTCCTCATCTCTCCAGACCCGAACCCTAAGGCGCCCCAGGATGATGGAGATCATAAAGAGGTTAACTTTCCGATCCAAAGTGGTAGGGCACAATAAAGGTGGGATGCATTAATTTAAACTCCTTGATCACTTGAACGCACCCCCGCAATCGATTCCCGGAGTGCTTATTGGAGCGGAATAATGGAAACTCACTCGACGCTCCCCCTGGAGCAGGGGGACCTCCAACTTCCTGCCTTATAAATTGCTCTGCAAACGAATTGGCTTTAAAAGACGCACGTCTCGGGGCTCCGGGATGATCTAACTAAGCCATCTCCATGCACTTTCTCGACTTTCTCAGGGCAAATTAATTTCCAAAGAAAATCAATTATTCCCCGAAATTGCCCGGGGGGAACGACGACAACAGCGCGATGTCGTGTCTCCTGATTAAGCAGTCTCAATTTTTTTTCCCTAAAACGGCGACCAAAGTGTTTAATGTACCTCGAAGGAAAGCAGTTTAACGTTATGCCGTGCCGCCTCGAGCTGTTCCCGGAATAGTGCCATAAATATCCCTTGAAATCCGGACAAACTCCGACATTTGTTTAGACGTAAAAGCGTGCAGTTAAGGAAGATATAGAGCTCCTTATCACAATTTGTGCCCCGCTAGAAGTCGGCACGAGGGCAGCTGGACGTTAAGGAGCCCGAATACACAACATATGTTCCATACGTCGACAAAAAGGCTGCGTAAGCACGTAGAAAAAACATTTATGCACAATTTTAGTAAACAATCATAAAAACTAATGGGCTCAAAGGGCTACTGGGACCCACCTCCCCAAGGAGTGGACAAGGCCGCAGTGGACCTGAAGATTACCTACATGGTAAAAGCCAAGTTCCAAGAAATAAACGAAAGTTAGTAGGTATGTAATTGCTTGGTTAGAAAAGTAGGCATCATATACACATATTTTGATATCAAATACAGTCCGAAATTGTAGCCACATTTTTAAGATTTTGTATAGCATTTCTATTTGGTGGAACGTTGTTATTTCTGAAACATAGTTAACAAAGTAGGTACGTTTAAGTTCTTTTGGGTTTGAGTGACTCATGTATATGGATATATGTAGGTACATATTTGTATGTATGGATTTTCTATGAAATCCTATGATTTTATATCCAAACTAGAAAGTTTTCAACTATAGCAAAATTAATTAACCTAACGCTAAAATGTACCAAAATTATAAAGCTATATGTATAATTTAGTATAGAACTGAAACAAACCTTTCTTTATTCTGCAATATAATTCTAATTAGGTACTCTAGATATTTGTACTATACTCGCAAAATAAAATTGCAGAAGTTTATAATTAGTAAAAAATTATGAAAACAGACTCAAATATAGGTATATGTAGATCTGCAGTTAAACCTCGGTAAAGTTTTTGGAACCGGAAATTATGGTATACTTGCCCGCATCTGGATATTCCAACATTTTACTTCTCGAATATATTTTTTTCTCCACAATTGTCATTTTCATTACTCACTTTTATCGCTCCAGTTATTATTCGCAAAATGCTGCAGGGCGCCAGTTGCAAAGGGTATATCTATGGATTGTAGCGAAAAACAGTGGCCCCATTCCCCCGAGGAGCTGCAATTTCGAATTTATTTAAGGATAATTACCCGGTAGTCGCCTAATTCCACCGATGGCTTCATGAATTTCATGAGTGCTGCTGACACAAATTCGAGCAGACACGGTGGCAGTCGCTGGGTGGGGCTCAAGCTGCCTGGAGCGCCAGGACCAGGACCAGGAGACCCAGCAAAAATCCGGGAACACAAAAGTTATTTGAAATGTGAAATTTGAAAGAGAGACAAAAAATAAAAGGTATTTCCCACGTATCGGAATACCTGCGCTCAGTCTGTGGGTGGGGCCGTATATTTTTTGGTATAGGGGTGAATGTTCAATTAGGACCAGGTATGGGGCACCAGGTAAATTTTTAAAATTGCAAAACGACTTCGGTGTCCATCGTGGCTATGACTGGTATATGTGGGCCAGGGAAAATGAAGACGGACATCTGCAGCAAGTTTTTTTTAAAAAAAAGTCGACTTTCCTTTCGTAGGACCGAATCGTGTGGAAAATTTGTTTTCGAAGAAACGGGAAAGTTTGGACAGGCTGGGAGAAAAATAAAGAAAATCAAATGACGCCAATGTCCAAGACGGCTCTCGAGTCGGCAGCATAATTGGTTATTAAAAATCTCGGAAGAAAAAAAAAATGCCTGTTTGCCCAGTCGCAGCCCACCCTACCTACCCCCTTCCCCTTGCATGTTTATTAAGAAAGTTTGATAACTCGAGGCGACGTCCTGCTGGGCGCTGGTTCGAGGGAGAAAATGTTGTTATAAATAATTACACCGCCTCCAAAATCCGCTGCTGTCTCGAAAAGTGTTTGAATTAATAAAAATGTAAATATTTGGTAGGTTCCTGTCCGCCCGCTTGTCCCATGTTTCTTTCCTTCCCCGCCCTCCTCGCGGATACATTTGGGGAATTCGTTCGAAAATTTCCATTTGGCCAAATTATGATTTCTCATTATTACTCGTGGCGAGTCGGGTAAAAGAAGTTTACCAGCGGAACCACATCTGCTGGAGACTTGAAAATATGGTCGGATACCGAGAAAAAAATTAACCTCCCTTTTTCGTTGCCGCGTCCGGCCGGCCAGGACGAGGCTGGAACCTTTCAGGGCCAGCGATGTCCTGTTTTGCATACAAAATGGAGCATAAAAATCAATTTCATATCTGACTGAGCATTTTGGTCCTAGTACCGTGGAATGGCCGGGTGTTGGTGACAGGGACTCCGCCGAGCGGGAGTGGAAGTATCGCTCGTATCTGATAAATGCTTCCTCACATGGAAGCGATTCGGCTCGGCTTCTGGAGGCTCGATTCACCTGAGCGGACCCGTGAAATCTCATAAGTGAAAAGTAGTTACGCTGACTGACTGACTGAGCTTTAAGAGGTCCTTATGTGAAGTCCCTTCCCGACTTTGTCGATGCGCAGTGGGGGTGAAAAATTTGAGACGAATTTTCAGTTTTACGCGACAGATCGTGAAAATAGAAAAGGCTTAGGTGTCTAACGACATTTTGAGTGACTTTATGTCTGGAAAAAGAAGAAGGCTTTGTTGTAAAAGATTTACTGCACTCAGGAAAATGTTTAATAAACCTTTTACGAAAAGCATTGGAAATACAATAACTCAGAAGTTTTCGTAAATTTTATGTTTGCTTAAAACTTTGAAGTTGTTTTATTGTACGAACTACATATATAAAAAGAAAAACAATTGTAAGTAAACTTTACTAGCAAAAAATCATTAAAATAAAAGACGTAAAAGGTATTAACATAATATCATCATGCAATAGGAAACTGCAATTTAATTTTATAAAATTACGTGAAACTCATCTAAAATTAATAGCGTTAAAATCAGCCAGCGCGCTGGCAGGCAGGACTTTTAATTTTGAAAATCCCCTTTAGAAACTGGGAAGAATTTAAGATTTCTGAAAAATATAAATAAAGCGCTTTTCACATCCCCAAAGCACCCAAAGGCCCAACTTAATCCCTTGAAAAATGTTAAGTTTTTCGGCTCAAGGACTCCGGACGTCTACCGCATGGTTCGGTGTGGCATCAAAAGATGGTGCCAGGAAGAAAGAAATTCCTGAGAGAAGTCTCAGCATATGTTCTGAGGCGCAGATTATAGGCAAGCGCCTCCGCATAGATAAACACACACTTGCTCTACTACAAATAAGTGCAGACCGACTGGTTCTTAAGTAAAAATTATTGCGAGCCATTTATTATCCTGTTGATTACGTAAGCCCGGGCAAAGCCGGCCCAAATTCTGGGCCCCAGGACGAGGCAGGGAGCCCTGGGGCTGTGCGCCACATCCACAGGATATTACATCTGCTTCAGCGAGTTTCACCTTTTTAAGGCGGTTAAGAGGTTTCGTCTGTCAGAAATGCTTTCATGGATCATTGGATTAATGACTGTAATACTTTTTTAGGATAAAAAGGGAGCCGGAGCCCATACATCAGAGCAAGGTCGTGGAGACATCGGAGCTCTGTGTGCATTAAAGTCCTCTCGAGGGCGAGCTTTTAACTAGTGACTGATAGACCGGTAGTGACGTGATTAAAGGCCCATTCAATCCTTTCAAGCAGGATCCAGGACCCGGGCAAAGGGCGGTAGGAATTTGGGGAACTATGCACAAAGCACTAGCCGGAAACTACTAATCTCCCTCAAATCCAGTAAGATCTTTCTAATTTTGCTGCGGGCGGAAGGGCATGCTGCCAAGGTGTAATTAGGGCAGGACGCCGGGTTAATTGTCGCAGACAAATCAGTTTCCCTGCCAGGAGTCACCGGGACCCACAGGGACCGGGATCTTTTCGCCCAGAAGTTTCTTGGCAGTTTGCATGTTGTTCACATACGACAAAGAAGCCAGACTGAGGGTTATGGTCCCCAAGATAATTGCTGCGCTTGGCTGAACCTTAAAAGGGGTTATGTAAGCAAAAGGAATTTCGCTCCAGGGGAGCAGTCCCCTCGCCTGTGCATCACCCGGGAAAAAACGATGCTCGAAAAGTGCATCACTGGTGCGCATCATGTGTGCATTCAGTCAGTCAGGCAGCAAAGTCACCTCGTCGTCGGGTGGTTTTCTTCGGTCGTTCGGGGCAAGGACCCTGGCAGGAAATGCATTCCTCCTTTTCGAATTCCATTTGCATGCATCTCAAGAAAAGCCGACCATCCCCAAAGGCGACATCGGCATCTTCCAGGGATGTGCCCTTCTTTTGACTTTTTCTGTAGCAGATGCTTTTCAATCAGGCAAAGATGCCAGTGAACTCTCGTGGGGCGTAACCCGGTAATGCCCTTTTTTTCGGGTGTAAATTCACTCGAATCGTTAGAAACCTGTGCCAAGTGACTACGACCTGGCGACAAAATAAAGTTTGGGTTTGTTTTTCGTTTCCCACTCAGAAAAAACGTGTGGGTAGGTAATATTCAAATGTCGCCAACATATATAACACTTTGGTTTTCACTAAAAAGATCTCAAATCTAGAAAAAAAAGTTCTGTATAAAATTTGCTATAGGTTTACAATTGGGAGGGTTAAGTTAAAATTCGTTGAGCACATTTAATTCGACCAGGTTTAGTTGAGGGCATATTTAGTTTGAAACTATGTACTTTCAAAAGGGTTTTGTAGAAACGGCCATAAGTTCTATAAAATACTAAATTTGTTTCTATAAAGAATATACTAAAAAAATGATTCATCATTTTTATAAGATTTTTTTGGTAGATTACGACTTCACAGATAAAATTTTCCCATCACATCACGTTTACAAGAAGAATACATAGGTTTGAAGAAAACAAAATATCGTTTTTTTGGAAATGATCAATCTAAATTAAATAGGACAACTTAATTGAGTTCTAGATCAAATATTCTTAAATAACCATCTTACTCATACTAACAACAAAAATTTTGATTTATTTTAGGAACTGGAAATGTATTATATAAAATTATATTTTACAATCTTTAAAACAATTTAAATGAACGTCTCAAAGTGTTCCTCACCCCATGAATATCAGAAGTTTTCACTGAAAATTACAAGAGTTCTCCAACCATATCGCAATTGTATCCTTTTGGCACAGTCGGAAGTCCTGAAATGACTGCAGATGTTTCAGAATTGGACGTTTTTCCCCATAAAGCTATCCCTTAGCCACCCTGTACACTTTCAGCTAGTTCCCGCCCATTCGTGTGTTACGACCGAAATTTTCGCTGCAATCTAAAGTGGTCACCCTGCCCGTTGGGAGTAATTCGGAGTGTGCTAAATTATCGAAATAACACGGCAAATATTGTCGAGACACGTAGTTAACTGCCTTTCCCAAATGGCCGTAAATCATTGCATTTACAAAACTTTTCCAATTTCCAAAATGTATGGAATTTTCTTTCCTTTTTCGTCCATTTCCTCGGCCAGCCGCCGCACATACATAAGTGAGCCCTATAACTATACCTTTGGGCGCCTGCCCGGCCGCGTCTTATTCTATTTCGAGCAATATCAGGGAATCATCTTCATCCCACCAAACAGGATGAGAACCCGAAAACTTTGAGGAGTAAAAAATTTTACGAGTTCCTCGGCATTTAAAGAGGTTTTGCGTTTGGAAGTCTCCACGATGCACATTAAGGCGAAGGTTTCATATGACAATTCTAACTTTTATAGCACGTCTTTTCGGGTAAGCTCTAAACCTCTCCCTAGAAGGAATTAATTTATCTGAGAAGTTCTAAGAAGACCGTCTTTTAGTCATACCTCTCTATATATGGCTGCACTCTGCATGATGAAATTAAATTTTCGCTGTAAAATGAGCACTTTAATTTTTCGCCATAATATCACCACGAGAGGCCTATCGTTTCGTTTCAAAATAAAATATATTTTATGATACAATATTGATATTTGATTTCTCACCTAAAATTTGAAATAGCAAACCCATAATATTTGGCAGGTCACACATAGCCAAAAATTTAATTGACCCTTAATTATGCCGCGCTGTGAGTGTTCAAATGACACAACTGTCGTAAAAACAAAGTCTGATGGGACAGTGTTTCCACTAGTAAAAGCGCCCAATTGAAAATTTAATTATTCTGATCATGGCAATAATACAGGTGAAATTGGGTATAAATCGAGCTGCCACCCCCAAACCAATTCATAATTCTAATGAAAAGACCAGCCGAACGCGTTTGGTCGATGGGTAAAAATATTGTTGGAGCAAATTGCAAAAACGCATAAACTTACAAAACTATGGGCATTTTGGTAAATTAATTGCACTGCTAATCTTTAACGATAAATTCACCGGGGTGTGTATGTTCCAGCACTTTCCAAAATTTCGGATGGTGTTTTCGATGGAATTAATTTGGTCGCATTTTACGTGATTTGTATATTTATCTTTGAACAAATTTTCCACACTGTTCAGTGTAGTTCAAATACAATATTTAAAATAAAATAAATCTGAAGTATTCTGCACATATTCCGGTTAACGATTAATGGATTTTTGCACTTTTATAAATATCAATATTGATATGAATAATTCAAGAGTTACCCAAGGCAGTCGAATAAGTTTTAATTATTATAAAAACTAATTAATTCGCGTCTATGACTCTTTTATCTAGGTTTGAAAGTGTTCAATTTATATGTGAGATTAAATTGTGTGTTTTTTTTTAAAAAGAGAATCTTGAAAAATTTCATCTTTATACGAATTTCTTTTTGTGTTAAAAGTTAGAATGCAGAAAAATAACATTAAATTTGGTGTTTCTTGAATACTTCAAACTGCCCACAGGGTCGCTAATTTAAAATTTAGTGTCAAAATTTAGTATTAGTATATAGGTACATGAGGTAAACTCACTGAGGGACATAAGTTATATTGAAAATCTAGTGCGATGTTTGGAACAACAAAAGACGGATCGTATGTATGTAGGTATGTTCCTAAAAATAAAATGTTCTCATCTTTTTGTCCATCCGAAATAAGATTTCGAGGAAATTTCTGAATTTAGCAGCTTAAGCTCAGAGGTCGAGAGTCCTCAAGATGGAATCGGCCGTAGAAATCCTAAGCGCAATAAGAGGCAATAACTGCCATTGAACATGGGGAATATCGGGATATATTGTTTATCCATGTAAGCACCCGGAAATTGTCCTGGCGAATAAACCTCGGGAGTGGCCAATATCTTTGGCAGGCACATCAACTGCCAAATAAGTAATTCCTTCCAAAATATCTTTGGATTTTCGTACAATTGCCCGTCCCGGGCGATAAATGTGTCTTATTATTTCCCTCCACCACTGGCACTGTAAACAGACATAGGCCAAAAAGTGGAGGAATCTCGGAAATCATTCAAAATTGTTAGGGAGGCTCCCCAAAAACACAACGGAGAAGGAGCGAAAAATATTGCAAGAATTCAAAACACCGTCCTCGCCAATATTCATTCATTCTCCAGAGCCGCCTAGAGCCTTTTTGGGTTGGGTTCCCTGCACCCACCAGGGGTGAGGGTGGAGCACCGGGAGGAGCTGAGCCGAAAAATGGGGAGATGTTGCGGCAAAGGACATGACAAAATAAAAATTCCACCCCCGGCTGGAGGGCACCCTTTTCGGGTCGATTAAATCTTAATGTGACCTAATTAGTATGAGGGAAACACTCGACGGTAGTAAGCGCCCATGTTGCGGGGGAGTGCCGACGAAGTGGCCAAAAAGGGCCCCAGGCTCTCGAGGAGCAGTAGCAACACATGCTTCGTGGAGAGATGGAGACGATTATTGGGGCTCCGGGGGGCTGCGCGGCGGCTCGGGTTTTCATAGACTAGGACCGGCGGTAATTCGATTCTATTTGAGTTGTCCTCAAGGAAAGGGTGCTGCTCTGAAAAGTTTTCAAGCCGCCCCATTTTAATCCATGGCCCGAGGTGGAATCTTTTATGAAACATTAATTTCACCGAATATTCCTGTCGTCGTTGGCCCGTATCGATTCAAGGGTCTGCACCCTCTGGACGCGGCCAGATTAGGGCACTTAACCTTATCGATGGGCGTATGGGTCATTTATGGTACACCGCAGGCAAACATTACTGGACCCAATTAACTCGAGTCGATATAACCTAATCCCCCGCCGCCTCGCATCCCCCCAGTTTCCGTCGAACTTGTTTTGTAGGGGCACAAATTATCTGAAAAGTTTCTTCAAAGCTATCGAGACGGCTAACAGTCGAGGGGGGGAGGGATGATTCTAGGAAACGACATCAGCCCTTATCGCTGGCGCTTTATTAAGGGCAAACTTTCGTCGGCAAGTAGTTTCCAACTTTGAGAAAAGTCGACGGCCCACGAAATAAAATAAAAATGCTTTTGGTGCAAACGCCTTCTAGGGATTTTTTGAACGAGGTGTTGCCTAAAATTAATTTTCAGAAAAGAACAGCTTGTTAGGTGCGAAGCCACGTGCAAATAGGAAAAGGAACGATGAGAAATAATTTTTATTAAAATTGAAACACATGTGTGTTACTTAATTTCTGTGCTCAAAACTTTGTTTTTTGGAGTTGGAAAAAGTTAAATTATCAGGAGTATAATGACTTATTAAAACTTTATACACTTAACTAAATTCAACTTTCTCACAAAGAACTGTATATGTAAAAGATTATTACTTAATCGTTCAGAAAAAGATGGAATTAGAACTAAGCGACCGACAAAAAAATTTTTTTGCATATCCACTTTTCATTCATAATGAACATTCCTGCAAATTACATCAAAGTCCGTGAGAAGACATCAAGCTCAATGTATGGCCTTAATTATTTTTGTGGATGTAGAGATAAATGCGTTCTTTTATTGTTTAATTAAGTATAAAATAATTTTATCTAGCTCGTAGGTCTGACCCAATATTTTACAAAAAGGTAGCAACACTGATTACGACTGACCAATTTCGAGCAGTAACACCCCGGAAAAAGTTATTACCACCAAATTAGCAACACATTCGTTCCGCTGCATCTGAAAGCGAATTAAAATTAGCATAGGTGCCCAGGTGGGGAAATTAAATTAAATTTCACCCTGCCTAGCTTGATAAAAAGCATACTCTGCAAAAGGCAATTAAAAATTTTTGGGAACAGCGAGATGGACACATGTGGCGAAATACCAGGCACGAGCAGTCATCTCACCTTAAAGAGGACTATTTTTAATAAAATCCTTAGCAAAGGCTCTGTTGCTATCAGTTTTACATAATTTTCTTTTATTATTATTATTTATTTCCCAACGAAAATTATTCTAAAATGAGCATTTTTCGGCACAAGCCCCTTTTTAGGTACGCTCGTAGCCATGGAAAAACGAGTTAATTTCACTTGCAAAGTGCGCTCAAAATCACCTGGCAGTTGTTGTGTATTCTGTCGAAATTTCACATTTTGAATATTTGATTTGCGCCAAAGAGGTCCTCCCCCTTCTCCACTTATTTCGTCCTTTGTGCAGGTTTGTGTAGATCGTCAGATGCCATAATTCTGGTTCTTTTCATATGCACGAAGCCCACATTATGTACTATGAGAAACTCATGGCGGTGTCACCGATTGCTACGTGAGCCACATGCACTTGGAGCAAGGTTTCTGTTCTTTTCGGGAAGGCGACGGGAAAAGACAGGAGCAGCAGTGTGCCTGAGAAATGAGCCAGAAGATTTGACAATTTCACTTAAGACAGTCAGTCGTCTGAATGGAGATGTTCTGCTCTAGGAAACAATTCGACTCCTGCACAAGAGACGTGCTGTCACCAGTTTTGCAGTTGTTTCAGTAGTTGCCTTCGATGAAGCGACGACGTGCTCTTGATGGCAGACAGAATTCGGCTGGAATTGGACAGCTGCGAGCAGGTCATAAAGTCTTATGCTATTTAATGTTCGGGAAAATTCACGGCAGTATGCTTCAAGACAACTCCTACAACTGTAAGAGGTGTTAGGAAGTTTTAGGGAACTTTAGAAGTCGACAATTTGTAGTTCGAACTTCATCATGTCAGGTACTTAGTTAAAGAAAAGGATATTAATTTACTAAGTACATAAATTTGAAAAATTTATAATTAATTTTAATATAGACGAAGACGTCTCGTATACCAGATGAAGTGAATATGAGTTCCCATTTAAAAAAAAAAAACTTTAAGAATGATAAGATACGATTTTTTTATTCACGAATTTTTCGAAAAGCGATACCAATCTTCATGAAACATGTTTCTTTTGTTTGCTATCATTCAACTTATACAACCAAGTTGTGGTCCATCCTCTCGTTTAAAATACAAATATTAGAACTAGTTTTTTTAATTTCACAATTAAAAAAGTGCAAGTTATTCTTATTCTGCATTAGATGCATTCACTATTTTTATTTAATAGTGTTAAGAGTATTGTGTGCATGTTTTTATACTATAAGCCTGGGTATGTAAATATTTATATAACATAATAAAATCCAAGGATTGTTTTATCAATACAATTACAATATCTCGAACTCGAATTGATATTTTCCTACTATTACGTACCCTTAGTTAAAAACCCTCTATTGTGAGAAACTCTTAAAGAGATAATCTAATTCCTACTGACTTTATTAATATCAAAAAGGACTAAAATTGTCCTTCATCTAGCTTAAAACCCCCTAAATATACATCATACCCATATATTCAGTATTATACCGACTTAGACCATGCAAATATTGGCTTTTGCCCTAAGGTAAGCATTTTCCAAAATAAAAATAAGAACAAAATAAAACCTTCCCTTAACTTGCAACCCTTTTCACATGAATAGGTCGGATGGTATTCAAAGTACCATGTGCAGGCCGGTGTTTTCCAGGTCACCGAAGATACTCCAAATCGTGTACCTTACACATGGCCAAAGTCTGTTTATTTGTTTGTGCACGCTACGACTGAATCAAAATTTTTGGTTGACTGCATTTGTTATTACGAGCATACAAAAGCCAGCTGGGGACTTTGAGTCTAATTATTTAAGCTTCGCATTCTACTAAACAAACTTTTGGAAAGCAAGATGAATTCGAAGATTGCGTGTGCCGCTCCGTTTCAGGCCTTGGCAAGGGTAAAGTTTCTCCTGTAAGATGGAATCTGTTTATAAGACTCAAGTGATGCGTTTCATATTTGAAAAGTTTTGATATTGTGGAACAAAGTAGCGATTCAATCAAAACAGAAGTTGACTTTACTGCTTTTGAGGAATAGAGAGAACCTAAAGGTATAGGCTTGGAAGTATCTTGCATTGATTCCAGAATTGAAATGGTTCAAGTTTTCATAAAATCTAAACATGTTAAGTTTCTTAGGTAGGAAATAATTTAATAATGATCTTAATGAGATTAGACATATGAAGTTTATTAATTTCAAAATGTACATTTGCCAAAAATTAAATAATCTGGCTATGAAACCATCACTTTAACAGTGAGAAATACACGACTTCAGAGAAAGCTAAGAAGCGGCAAGGAGAAAAATTAGAATTAAAAATCAAAAAATACAAAAAATTGTAGGTACCTACCTACAGACAAAAATGTAAAGCTAAGTTAAGACGCTTGAGTGTCGCCTCAAAGTGGCTCAGCTTAGTGAAAATTCAAGAGACCAATACCACAGCTGTCAGAAATTGTAAGCACAGGAAAAAATGTTGTGTCTTCTGTTTTCTTAATAAATATTTAAGCTTATTGCAGTGTTTCGAGATGATGAGATTTTAAATTTTCTGGTGATAAATAAATTAAAATATGATGGAATTATGGGATTAAAGACATTTTTGCTGTGCCAAAATAAGAAGCTTTGGAATTATTTCTGACATTTTAAAGAAGTATTTATATATTTCATAATATTTGAATTTTTTTGAAATCCTTTAAGTATACGTTTCGGTCTATCAATGGATATAGTATTTTGCAGATAGAAAAGCCTATTACAATGATTCTGTTGCTAAAGAAATTTTGTTTTTGAAAAAGGCTCTGATCTCGTTTGATGTTCAAACTTTTCCAGAAGTTCTATCGAACATCAAATCCACATTCCTAAGCTAAATTCCTGAAATCCTTCCCATTAAAATTGAACTGCCGCTGAGCTGGCCATAAAATGTTGGTGCTGCAGATGGGCCCGGTAAATAGCACACGGCCTCATCGGCGATAAATCGATTTACCTGGTCCAAACCTACTCCTGTAGGACCTAGAGGGGCAATTCATTCGCGTTCGCCAATCCCTCGAGTTTCCAGGACACCCATCCCGCGGTTGCTCCTGTTTGATTAAATTTCGGTTAATGTTTGCTGTTAAGATTTCACTTGGGGGGCCCCAGAGAAGCACACGTGCTGGACCATTCTGCGGCCGCGCTATAAACAAAGGTGCGTCCGGGAAATGGGTAATCAAATTCAATTTGCCGCTTTGAGTTGGCCGTTCCTAACGAGAATTTTCCCCTTGATGGCCAGAACAGCGGCCCAAATTAGCTAGATTGATGCTGGCCCAGGGCCCGGCCTTGACTTGACCGAATCTCAGGCTCTGAAAACAAGCTATAAATAAACTCAAATCTGGGCACCTTCCAATCAATCTTCGCCCTGGAGAATGGCGTACTTGGCGGCGAGATAAATTCGTACCCGGGAAAGGACAGTATCAGGCAAAATAACTTGTCCCACTTGACGAGCGTTAGGGACATACACGAAAAGTCCGGAAAATCTCACCGTTGATTTATAGCTCATTCGACGGTGGTTGCTCGACAAAAGATTTGTCCCTTAGATGCTATATGAGGTTCTCAAAAGAGCCCAGAGTCAGGCATGAGCCTGTCGTCAGTCCAAGAGATCTCAATCATGCGTGAATTTATGCGTTCCACCACCGTACAGATGTTATTCAATTAAGGACAGAGTCGCCCCTGAGCCTTTTTCAAAATGGTCTGAATAGAGCGGTCTCAAAAATCACTTATCTTTTCTTGGACTTCCAGTTAATCAAAAGATAGAGTCACTAGCCGGCTGGGAGATGACTCTGCATCTCAATTTGTCCATCTGTCGTATGAAGTTGATGAATGAATGGTGCTATTTGGGCTAGTGGTACTTCAGATCTGGTTAATTTTAAGTGTCTAGCTAGATCAATATCTTCCCACAGGACCCTGCGGAGCCGTAATAAATTGGCTAAATTTTATCACCGAGAACGTGTCGGTCTAAATGCTCTTGACTTGTGTTGGAAAAGGGAATATATACAATATCAGACACTTCTTAAAGGATTGTCCTTTTATCGCTTCAAAAAAGTAGGTAAATGTGCCCTAAATCGCCCGGCTGGAAGAGGATCAACACACGCCTACTACAAAAAATTGTTGTTTGTCTTGAAAATACGGAAGAAGTCAGATACATATCTGTTTCCATGAGTCGTAAGGTGGCCCATTTGTTTTTATCCTAAGAACTTTCACAACCCATCCCAAGAAATTTTCTAGTCCCCTCCCATCGCGAGTGGTTGATTTTCTCATGGATTTCCTTAGATCGAAGTTGGAGCAATTTTTTCGCCACAAACATTCGAATTTGCCGCCTCCATCTCAGGGTTAGATATAGAAAGATACAAACAAGGATAAATTCGTCCTCAAGTGCAAAAAAGAACAGCCATGAAGAACTGTTTTGTCGGGAACGAATCATATAAATCGGTTTGGTGTGCTTCTACAATTCCATTCTTCATAGTTTATCTCTAGAAAATACCCTCCAGGAGCACCCCCGCGCTTCCTAAAAATTCCTCTTGCCCTTCGGGTTTTTCGTCTCTCTCAATTTTTATTCGCCCTTTTTTTTTAAAGAAAACTTTAGGACACCCCCGAATTTTTGTAGTCATTCTCGATGATAGCAATGATATAGTGCGGGGGTGGATATGTCCTCTTTCTTTTTGCAAACTGCTCGTCTTCTGCAGTTCACCGAAGGAGCGAGATAAATAAAATCAAAGTCTTGGAAGGCCCCCAAAAACGGGGTCCCCCGATCCCAGTGTACCAAAACTTAAGAGAGATATGAGTTGTCGCAACTTTGCGTTCTTCAGCCGAACGACTTCATTTCCTTCGTCGATTCAATATAAAAGTTTTGGCAGAATGCGAACATTGATCACAATCGGTTGCCTTGCTCCTTTACCCCGAAACGTACCGAGAGATCGGATATTCACTTCTTCGTTCCGCCCGCGTAACCTTCCTTCTGAAAAATTCTAAGACGCGGAGTATCTTACTTTGGAGACGGAGGGAGTTATGACGCTTACAATTGCAGACGCGGGAATTTGCCGCTCCAAACTCGACTTCAATGGAATTTGAGATCATTTATTGCTTTTTTATCGCGTTATGATAAAAATGTTTTTTGCAAATCAGTCATTCTGCCGGATCAGGAATGATACCGTCGAAATTTTCGTAAGCTGGCGAGAATAATGCGATTTTTTTAGGGCGATGCGGCAAAATCATTTATTCGGCTCTAAATGAAATCATAACACTGTTGCCAAGAGTTTAAATCCAACCACCTTCTCCCGCTTTTGTACGTATGTATAAAGAACAAAAAATAAATAAAACATATTAACAAAATTTAACTTTAGAGGTTATGAAGGCTTAATTAATTTAAACTATGTATTTATCTTGATTTTTGACTCTGAAAATTGAAATTTACTACAAAATTTCCTAAAATTAAGGCAATATTAAACCAGGGCACTAACAAAATTTTAGTGAAATTAAATAAAATTGTGCCGAGAGCTAAATAGTGTATACTGGTTCTTTTTAAGGATTTAAATTTATCGGAAGTTACAAGCCGTTTTTTAACCAAAAATTTAGTTTAAACTAATGAGTATATACTAAGTATTTATAGGTGTTGGGCATTAAATCACAAAGGCTGAATTTAATTGGAATTTGTTTTGGATTCATGAACAGGCTTAGTGATAAAAGATATTATGCGCACCTCGACTGAAATTTTAAACTCCATAAAAGCATTAAAAACCAGTGGGCTGGACCAAAGTAAATATGTATTAATTAGTAAATTGCTTGCTTTATGTTTTTTTTGTTTTTGTATTTTTTTATTTTATTTTTATGTGGGAACACCAACAACTTTCGGTCACGTCCATCAGCTAAATTGCTCGTCAGAGGCAACAAGTTGCCAAGCAGATCAGACATTCACTTAAAAGAGATTATGATAAAAGCACACTTTTATATAAAATTCGCTATGGGTTCTTGAATTGGTTTGCGCGTTGAAAACATACTAATATTTTATCAGAGTCATCGTAAATTCGAAATTTCCTAAAAGGTTTCATACAGTTTTGTTGTCGAGGAGAGTGCGTTCCGAAAAACGTACCACAAAAAAAAATCATAAATTACAATCATTATGATAAGCCCTCTTACAACGGCCGCGCGCGACTGTGTAGAAGTTATTAAAAATCATAACCGCACCAGACCTGATAATCTTAATCGCCTTCACATAAAGAGGCAATTTAATTAAATTTTCCGTTTACAGAGCCCTAAACGATCTCGCCTTGCCGCTGACTTTGCATACCGATGGTTTCATTTTTTTTTCTTTTTATTTTTCATTCAAAGTAATCTCGACATGACTTGGAGCGCCATTCAAGCTGATGGAAACGCCCCAATCCGCGGAGGAGGGCTGAGCCTCTGCAGCTGTAGCTACAAACTCCCCTAAAGTCTAGAGGGTGCGAAAACGCGCATATGACGTTCCGTCAGCCAGCCTGAGGAATGCTGCAAAGGAACAAAGCGGTGCTGAGTTCATTTTAGAACCGCTCTTAGTTACCTTTAATCAAAATTCCTCGTCGACACCTTTCCCCGTGGTGGCTTGGATTACTTTCCTCTGATGCGTCTTCCCCGAGAGTTATGAAGTAGCTAAGCGAAACTCTTTACCTCCTTGAGCACGAGGTTTGAATTCCGTGGCTCCCAATATCCGCAGCGCTTGAATTATTAACGTTTTTGCCGTATTAAGGGAGAAGTTTAAGAGGGATGAAAGATGAGATACTATTTTAACTAGACATCATTTAGTTAGGATTCAAGAAAAATAATGTTGTTAGAAAATAAGGTATGTAGGTACATATGTCTGCATGAAATTTATGGTCAAACTACTAGATCGCTATTTCAAAAATGATTGGTCTAGAAAAGAAAATCCGTCTATATTAAAATAGGACTTTTCTTATACCCGTACCCGAAAATCATGAAAGGTTTAATCCAATCTACTGTTAGTGGTCATCAAGATCACAAAGATTTTGAATCACTTATGGGTTAATACCAAGTTTAAAAGTCATTTGAATTAAGATCATTTTTATGATCGTAAAAAACAAGACGCATTTTGTCTAGAAAATTTATCGAAATGTCTGAAAACGTTAACCAGATTTATTTCTTTGTTTCTTGTTAGGAAAACAAAACACCTTGAAAATATCTCAAAGGGGCATTTTCGGTCAGTGGTGCTCATATGGCGAAAGAATAAGTTATCCTTCGACATATGGATGGGTGGATTTTCTTATTTCGACTGTTGTTCTACCACAAGTGGATAAAAATCGGGCAAGCAAACAAAGGGCCCCAGTCCCGGATCAGGGACACCGTCACCTACGTCATGTGTAAACATATTCAGGCCGCGCCGCATTCCCTGAATGAAAAGTGAACTCTTTGAGTGAAATAAAATGTTTTTGTTATGCGGGAGGGCCAACTCCCGGCGCCTGGTGACATCAGGGGCCCTCTTTTCGGATTATTCAATATAAATTCAAGGATCTGATCAGATCTGTGTATCATTGCTATAGTTGTTGTTCTGTGCCCTCCCGCATTTTGCTTTTTCGGGGAGCAACAAATTTTTAAAGAAATCCACCCTGTCACACGGCATCGAAAAGGGCGGTTTGCGTTGTCTCCTGTTGTTGTTTTTTTTTTGCGCCCTTTGTTTTCCCCGCACTCTGCCTTTTCTTCTTTTTGACGAAGATACATCCATCGTCGAGACACGTCTCTAAATCATGATATCCATCTTTGATGATTGGCTTGAAATTCAGGTGGCACGTCACGTCTTCGACAAAAAGTTCCAACCAAATCCTTTCAGTCGAAAATCACACGAAAGCCCTTTTCTCGGCATGCAAAAGGGACTTCGAATGATGGAAAATCCTCCGCCCTTAATGACTGACTGGGGAGCACAGTTGTGCCCCCAAAAACTAAGACAGCCCCAAGATGTGCCTGGGGGATGGTTGCTCTAAGAAAAGTGGAATTTGTTGATTTCCTCATGCGAATTAAATTGTCCTTGAATGGTTGAATCATCACCGTCGGGACTTTAGATGGGGCCCCATTACCCGGTGAATTGAACAACATAAATCCTGTCAGATGTGATGAAACGCATCTTCAGGAGCAAGAGGGTGAATGGGTGGGGCGAGAGGGTTATAAGAGCCTTACACCTCCTTGAAACTGAAGACGCAATCTTCAGACAGAGGAGTGAAAATGGACGAGCTTTCGATGTGATAACGAATAGAATTAGCTCAAACTCTTTCGAACCCGACTGGATTGATTTATATCGCTTGTTGCGACATGCTAGGACAGAGGACGATTTATTATCTGTAGAGGATTAAAAGGATTTTCTACAAATCTCCACATAACTTTGAAATAGGCCCATAGTCTCCTTCGAACTAGTCTCTGAGCTATTTGAGAAAATTTTAGTCAAATTAAGGAGAATGATTCCAAATGACTGAAAAATATGGTACATCCTAGATTAAGAAAATAATATGTAGTTTTTTGTTATTTTGTTTTTGTTTTTTTTCAAATGGGTCACCACGGAGATATAAATTTTTATAACATTGTAATAATATTTACTTAATAAACATTTCAAAGTATCCTTAAAAACATATCCTTTCTTCAGTTACAACATAATTAATTTAAAAAACTATAAAAATTAACGATTTTACAACCATTCACAGTAGTGTTGCCCCTTTAGTGTCCTGAACGATAGTTCCGATTGTAAGACCCAAATCCAAGCGAAACCGAACATAAGTGGATCCCCTTATTTCTTCACTTCCGCTTCCGGAAATAATCCCAAAGGAGCTTTCAAGGTATTCCGTTCCTCGTCCCTTGCAGCATTAAAGAGAAAAATACCATCCGATGGTTTTTATTGCTTCTCCCATTTCCAAGGCGTCGTATTCCCTCAAATCTTCCAGGATCCCGGACAGAGTCCGGGACCATTGCATTATTGTTTCCGCCCCGCATAGCGTCCCATTCGAGGGGGCAGTCCACCCTCACACGTCCGGGGCGAATTTATTTTTCTTACCTGCAGAATTTTTCGATCATAAAACCCCTCAATTTTTGCAATCAGTGCGCTTGGGTGCCAAAATGGCGTCACAATGGAGACTGCAAAGGACTCCCTTTTCATATCGATGGATCGAACGTGAAAAGGGTTATTATGTGAAACGACTCCGGTATACCATAGTCGAACAAATGTGCAAAATTATTTCAGCATTATCCGTACAATTTTCTGCTTCCATTTGAACTTTGCATTTTTCATTGCAGCTGAATATACCATCATTTTCAAGGAAATTGCAAATTATTTCAGGCAGAGGATCATTTTCGGGTATTCACTCTTCGTTGTATTTTTATTGAAATAGCAAATTTGTAGTATTTGCTTACAGTGAAGAGCGAGCACCTTCTATAAATATTTCTCCCTTGTAAAATTTTGATCAGCTGATTAAATGACAAAGCAGTAGTCAAGGACAGAAAATTTTACAAGGATGGTCACGACCGTTTTGTTGCTGCACATTGTAGGTATATTTAAGTACAATATAGTAAGAATTTGCTATGATTTAATTATCATTAAGCTACTTTTTATTAATTTAAATCCATTTTTTATTTTGGTTTACAGTTCAACTTCTATTTATTATTAATAATTAGTCATTAAATGTCCTGAAAAAATTATTTTTTTAGAAGTGGAGTTTCGGCACACAGCTGGGTAAAATCAGAATTTTATTTCGTAGCCAAATGAAGGAGCAAGTCGAAAACTATACTTATTTTAACTGTGCTCAGTGCTACCAATTTAATCTCGAAAAAACAGATTACCTACAGCAATACCTATCAAGCACAGGACACTTTAAATTTAAATCATTCTTCATTGGGCATTCAGTTCAAGTAACATAATCAATCAATAGGTATTTAGTATAAAGAAAATAATCAGTCAACGGGTATTACTTAGTATAAAAAAATACTTAGTCAACTGACTTCTTGATTGAATATTTTCTTTACCTACTCTAAATACCTTTTGATTGATCATTTTCATTATACTGAATGCCTGTCCTCATAAAACAAAAAAACATTTTCAATATCCCGATGTTTTCATTAAATAAAATGAACATTTTTTTTAAAGTAGTATTAGTCCTCAATTTTAACATGAAGGTAGTTTTTATACTTATGAATTTTTCTAAAAATGGACTTATACGACTGCATGTGAACTTTTTATAGAATCTTGAAATTTTGCCTCATGTGAGTACCTACACCCCTCTATCTTTCTAAATTACATTTTGTCGAATTTTTTCCAAATTCTGAACATGTCGAAATGTTCGTTATATGCAAAGAATGCCATCTAAAAAAGTTTTCGCTTCGGTGCGCGGCTAATAATTTCTAGTGCTTACATCTCAAGGAGTTTGACGGTCTTGGGTCCGTTCGTGTCGCACCCAAATCAAGTTGTTCCTGACATTTGTCAAGTCCCTGTTCACGCGTGCAGCTGAGGAATGAAGACGGCTCCGTGTCGAACTGAGCCCAATCGAGCGTTGGATCCGTGGGATCCACCGGGCCTTTGTGTGCATTGCTTGGCGCCCCTGAGGAGGGCGGGGTTGGAACGCGGCAACGACCCAATTTCAATAGGAATCCGGTCGGGAATTTATTTATTTTTTTCGGGATCTCTCCTTTTGTTGCAGGCCCCGAAATTGTTGCTTCCTCGCAGAATCGATTATCCGAGTTGATTTATTTACCGCATATCCACGTGCTCGAAACGAAGCCCTTTCCAATGAAGTGGAATGCTCTCGGCGGCAGGAAGCACATTGAAAAACGAACCGATCGTGACTTGAATCGGGGCGAACTTTATTTCAATATTTTTTCCCCCGCCTGGGTTACCAACTCCTGAGGGATGCTGCTAATGTGCGAGCCTGATGACTTCATGCTCCCTCAGAAGGGATTTGGGGTGGGGAGTGATTCAGAGGGTCCAGTGGATCAGCTCACTTTCGACTCCCAGGGGTAAATGTGCATGACCGCACTGTTCCGAAATGCAAATTTTGTAATTAAACCCTATATTTTGAGCCGTTTCTAGGCACCCCCGGCCCACTGCGAAATTTCTGATTTCTGCACGGCTTAAGGATATCCGTTGAATGGAGCCCGAGTGGGAGGGCCGGTGCTATTAATTCTGCCTCTTAAAATGTTTTATTTGAAAACTGGGGGGACAATTTTTCCGTGTTGTTTCCATTTATCATTTAAATTGCTCATAAACGCGCTCTGGGCACACGTGCTAAGCACGGCTAAATTACCGTTATCAGCGGGGATATCGGCCAAGCTAGGGCGATAAATAAATTAAGGGCATGTGACTGCTGCCGCGCTCAGTTGTTTCTAGAAGTCGCATAAAAAGTGCCAGGAAGAGATGTGAACGCCGCAGATAAATTTGATTTATTTACATTTATGGCCATTTTTTTCCTTGAGAATCGTTTTGAGTTTGTCTTTTATTCACAGAACATCCATATCGCTAAAATTCGGAATTTGATAAGAGAAAATGATATTAAAACTAACTCCGTCAACGAGCCTCCACGTTGGTGGGGCGAAATAAAATTATTTTCAAATTCTAAATGTAGGTATACAGGGGGTTTTGTGTAGATATCGAAGATGAAAAGGATGAAATATGCGTAGATATCGACCAACTAGGACGCACAATAGGCTTTAATTCTAACTGAAGGCAATATATGTACATACAAAGGAAAAAACACCGTCTTAGGGCAGTGAAGTGTCATTTGTTTTGTATGAACATTTTACCTAATTACGCCATAAGTTAGTTAATTCTTTTGATCTTAACCTCCCTCCTAAGATTACTCTTTCCCGATCAAAGTCAAAGTTAATTTAGAAATTTCTGCTCCCCTAAGTTCTTAATTAACTTCCATGGTTAAACAATTCATAAATTCTTCATTAAAAAAATTAATGACAAGCTCGTCGAACCCTTTCTTTTGATAACCATGCCAAGGGTGTTGCAAAGAAAAAATTAAGCCGCCATTTTAGGGCGTCCGCCATGATATTAAATATACGATATTGCATTTTCATCGAATTTACATAAGTGTACGAAATTTCATCTTTTTCTGATAATGGAAACTGGTTCAAAATTTAGTTGTAAGATTTGATCCACATTAAGTAACAGGTGAAGTTAAATAAAACCTTGTAACATTGATTTGAAACAAGAACTTCCGGCAAGATTTACTCAAATAAAATTTGAGAGATCCTCATACATAAAATCTAAACCATTTTTAGTGATTTATTGGATTTGTGATGGAATCAGATAGGTTTCTTACAGCCGTGTGGACGGTGAACCCATGTTTTTTTTGTTTTCTTTTACCGGAAGGGATTCCCCTAAGTCAACCGATTTCACCTCCTGTTTAAATATTAATTAAATTCCGACTTGTCAAGTCGCTACCTTCGGTGCGCCTTTGTACAAAAATATCCGTCCCCGTCAGAAGGCAGCAGAGTAATCCTTCGGGGGAGGATTACAAAATCAAATTATCCCCCGCTGAGGTTGCTTTAATCCCCGTTTGAAGACAAATGCCTTCGCCATGATTAATTGCCGTATCAGTTCAAGTGGCTGCCTTCTGGTTAACCTGCGAGCACAGGGGCCAGGCCCTTAATGAAGACGAAACTAATCAGCAGCAGGACGCTCATTTTCTTCAACCGCCGCCGCATAAAAGGTGCACACTGAAGGGGAGCGGCGATGGTAAATTGATTTACTTTTTTAATCAATCAGACACATCACCCGCTGTCCGATTTCTATTAGTTTTCTATTATCTTGACGCTCTCGCTTTGACGCTTTTTTATTGCTTTCACTACAGCGTGTTTTTCACCAAGCCAACTTTCGGAAAATTTTGTTTAGTTGACTTCTATATAAAGGCAATATATTTAAAGGATATTTGTCTTTCAAACTACAGTCAGAATAAATTTTATTACAGTACATACACTGAAAACAGCGAAAGATATCAACTTAATTTCAGTGTCCTTTTTTAAAGTTATTATTATTTGTGTGAGCGAAATGTGGTTTCTTTAAAACAGTAATCAAAAATCCAGTAAATTGAAAATGAGGTAATATTTTGTAGCAATGAAATTGGTTTTAAATTGCTTCATAATGACTACACCTAAAAAATAAACTTCCGAAGAGACAGACATTAACGCTATACACCTTTCTGTAAGGAGACGCAGGTTTCCTATTTCCCAGTCATTTCTAGACATTTGGTATAATTTACAGTATTTTCCACAAACGTTTGTTTGTGGCATTCAATTTAAACTTTCCTGGATCCCATTGGTATCAGGAAAGTTCCACAGCATCCGGCTCCCCAAATCCCGTCGTCTCGTCTAAGCTGCGGACTATGAAAAAAGGGAAAAGGAGTTAGATATCTGCATCCGTCTTATGAGCTCGTTTAGGGGGAGTTTTGAAGTCAAAGTTTCTATTATTCGAGCCATCGTCGCCTGGCGATATCAAGAAGAATACCTTTTGTAGCTCAACTGCCATATCTCTGTGGAAAGTTGAACCCATTTTTGTGGGTGGTACCCGGACACAGGAATGACTGCAAACTTTCAGCAACTGTGTTGCGAAAACGTTTCCTATTATTTTTCGTTAAAAGTTTTTAACATATTTCAAGTAAAGGAGTTTGAAATTTGTTTTTTCCGAAATAGGATGTCCAGTCCCAGTGGACACATCAGAAATATTAAGAATAATGGAATTTAGAAGCTACAATAAGGGGGAAGTTATTAAACCATTTTATTAAAATTAACTTTTATAGTATAAACGAGTTGTTTGATAAAATAAATTAAGATTACAACCAAAATGTGTAAATTTCAACTCTAGCACCAAAATATTGTAGCAGTTATGAGCAAAGATGTTAAGATAAATGAGGTATTTAAATTCTTGCTAGAATCTCAGAAAATGGAATACATAAAGCAGGAAAAACGTCAACTATGAGAACTTTATCTAAATATCTTAAGTACCTAAATGTTAATCCAATGATTGTCTATTTATACAATGCAAATAGTTCTTGGTCTTTGTAGAGTTAAAAAAGTGATCTAATTTGCTAAATTAGTTCAATAAAAGACAACTACTTAAAACTCAGCCACAAATTCTAAGTATAAATGTATCGTTTCAAAAGATAAGAGTATATTAATAATTCATTGATAACAAGACACTTGATTAAAATTACGTAGTTCACTAAACAATTATATTTGTTTTATATTTCCTAATCATAAAATGTTATGTTCATTTCAGAGGCTAACAGCGTCCAAGGATATCTCGTTGGATATGAGAATAAACTGAACAAAATAGGTATGTCTTCCACTTCATAGCTACATATATATAATACATCCCTTTAAGATCTGCTGCTCCTCGATGCATGAAGAGCCCTAAGGGTCTTGGAGGAGGCAATATGAGTTTACATCCTTAGTCCTCGTTATTATAGTTTCAAAATTTCGAAAATCCCCCACTTATATATTTTCCAGCTAAATTAAGCAGCAGGGAGTAGCTATAGAATCATTAGAAGGATCTATTTTCTCTCCGCTATTTGCTGCATTATCATGGGGATGGGAAGATAAGGTGGAAGCGGAGGGCAAAAGTACCATGGGGCACAGTCAGGGCACTTCATAATAAATAGTTCAATTTGATCATCTCGTAAAAGTCATGAAAGCAAACTCCTCTCGAAAGTTTCATCGAGTTGCAATAACTTGAAAATCCACTTTTAGTTTCAACTTCCGTATCTAACTAAGAGACTGGCGCTGTGCCCTAGAACCACCCGTCGCCCCAACTGGAACCCTTTCCACCTCCTGTAGAGGTCGACCTCGATAAAAACTTTTCAGAACGTCATATAAAAAGAAAGACGGGCACCAAGATCCCAAGGCCAGAAAGAGATTATCAGCGCCTTAGAAGGATTATTTTGGTTCGTTCCTTTTAACACCTTTTTTCGCAGTTAATTTACCTAATGAGGTTCAACTGTGCCAGTAGTGCGGGGGAGGAAATAGCATATCGGATTCCAAGTCTAAATATAGCACAAACAGATTTATCTCCGCAGGTCTCTCAGTGACGCCTTTGCCCGGAAAACCCTAACAAGAAAAATAATATAATTTTGGGGGAAGGGTTTAACTGAAAGGTTTTCAGCCCCCAACAACGTTCCCCTTGTTGGCTTACCCTTCGTTTCGAATATATGTCACAAAGGGAAAAGTGGGTAACACACTTCCCAGCTATTGTGCGTCTCAACAGAACTCAATTTGCTGGCAACCGTTGAGGAAGTCCTGTATCAGTCCCAAAAGATCCAATGACCCGGAACCCGAAACCGCATGTTTCCACAGGGTTCTCAGCAGGTCCAGATTTAATCAGGCCAACCCGGCCCCATACGGTGTATTCTCTAGAAACCAATGAAATTCCCATCGAAAGTGTTAACCACGAGAAATATATTTTTTTTATATTCTATATACATATATGTATAAAAAAAAAAAAAGAGAAAAAAAAATCACAAAGCCGCTGGTCGCATCTCGGGTTCCGCCCCATACTCTAAAATTTTTCCCCCCTTAGCGGCAGGGCCATTCTTTACCAATTTCGCGGCAGGGAATGCCAGCGCCGGAATAATGCCCTACGTGAATTTGTTGCTCTTTGAATAAATTAGAATAGAAATGAATTTAGGCACACAGGGCTCAGGATCTCCGTAGATAAAAAGGAATAAAGGCGAATGGGGCCCGCTGTTTCTTTGATGGCTGGAACCAAGTTGGGTCGAGCCAGAGGGTCTCAAGACAGCCCTGATCGAGTTTATTTATTGAAATAGAATGCAAATGAAAAATTTTTTTTCGAAATTTTTTATCGGCACAGATATGCATGAAAAAGCCCAGGGGATATTATGGTTTTGGTCTGAAAATGGATTCGCCCACCGAGCTGGATTCATGTTTATCCAGAGTACTCAGTTGAAGGGCACGTGACTCTTTTTCGATGCGTAGGATATACCAAAATGAATACAGACCCCCTCTTCTTTTTACTAGCCAAAAAAGTATTTTCTTTTTATTTTTTAAAGGATTATTAATCTATGTATAGTCTCCGTCTCTGTACGAATTTTTAAAAGTTTGAAGAATCCCTAAAATTTTCGACGTGTAAAACAATTCGCAAATCTACTAAAATTTTAAATATATTATTCCTTACATAAAAAAATTCTTGATGATTTCCGACTTTTAACCACCCCAAAAGAAAATGCGGCCATACAAACAGCCCCAATAAGCCATTACAAATTTGTTGACTTGCTATGTCCTTTCTATGCGAATTGATTGTCCAAAGCCACAGAGTAGACTTGAGACGAAACCCATCTCTCAGAAGACCTTAGCTTTGTTAAATGCCATTTTGTGAGAATGCGACCAAGTTGGCTTCTTTTCACCTGGCACTTCTAGACCTAACCCTTTCCCTCCGTCCATGCAAATCAAGAGCTTTAGAAAACGGTCACGGACTTGGAGAAGGTTCCTCCTGGCACAACAAATGTGAAATGTTCGCAAACAAATCTATGCAGTGCCAAGCAGCATCCAGGTTCCATGAATCCTGGCCAAGCCGACGAAAATTCATTCCATGCAGGTAGTAGGCGCCTTCTGACTGATTTATCTTCTGTCTCTAGATTCCACAGGGAAAGTTTGTAGCATCAATCAGGTGGACCTGAAATCTGGTAATCACCTGTGAATGTTGGAAAATTTACACATTTTGCTATTCAATTTACAAAGTTTATAGGAAAAGGTGAAGTATTCTTGCCACATAAAAATTAAATTTAAAGTTTGAAGTTGATTTATAAATTTTTAAGGAGTTTGTAGAAAAATAAAAGTTAAAAATAGGATGTTTGTTGAAGTATGCTATAGTGTTTTAAAGCAGAATAATGATAAAAGTGCTTTATAAACATTATTAAATCTTCTACTATCTGAAATTCGATCCTAGCTTCTTTCTTTAATTTAATTTTGTAATTTTTTGTTGAAACTAGCATGTGGAATATTGCTCTTAAAATTGTTTAATTCCCAGAAACTTCTCTTTATTAAATCCTCTGTTTATGTTACCTTCTTCGAATTGAAGTGAGAATGTAAAAGAATCCAGTACCAAAAGCAATACATAGTTAATCGTAATCGCATGAAGCCAGATAATGCAACCATAGGATATAAGTTCCTGGCAGTATGGAAATCCTTCTCAAATCCATTTCCTTATATTTAAGTAAACATAACTCCTCTAGGTCCCCCATTTTTCCAACTTTATACGTTTCGTCGTCTGCCATCTGAGGATCGAATTGAATCAATTTAAAAATGTTCGTTTTCACATATGCAACATGCAGCCGTGTCGTATGTAGTCGTATGTCGTTCTAGAGATGAAATGCATTCAGAATGCATTATTCCATTTGAATTGGATGATGAAGGAGGAGTTCCTCGAGATTTGTTATTTTCTACAATTTGGACGAGCTCTGGGTCCACACCTTCGTTGCTTCCTGCAGTCATCTTTGTCGCGTTGTCGACCGAATTTCTGCGTCCGAAGCTGTGACGACGGTGTGACACACTCAGAGAGCGGAGCAAAATTCGATTCAATTTTGAAGAAAAAATTAAGAGGAATTTTTCTTATGTACAAAATTCAATATCCTGCCAGCAGGGGTCCTGTACCCAGAGGATGAATATAAAAGTGACATCGTAACTTAAGGTCCTTTTGTCGGTCCAACGGCTCCAGTATTCATTAGGGGCAAAACTCCTGTGGGAACCAATTCGTGTTTATTGGAATTGCGGACGTCTTATTGAAAATTCTGCCCCCGCAACAATTGAACGGGAATAAGTATAAACTTTTTCGGTCAGCTTCATCCCGCAAAATGGACGAGGTGTTATAGTTTTGCATGTACCTTCTGCTGCAACGTCCCCTAGAAAGTCCAGGAAACTTGTAAAATTTCTGAAGAATCCCTACCTGGAGCAAGGGCAATAGTACACCTAAGAAGGAGCCATAGAACGAGTCGTACCCTGCCCACTTCCCTCGCTTTCCTTGCTGCAGGAAGCGAACTTTCTATAAATTTTTTATTATTCAATTCCCGGTAAAGGAACAAAATGATTCGATCTGCTGCTAAGGTGGAACCAATCACTGGGGATTCGCTGCGGATGAGTTTGGGCTTTCTTGCTTATTGGCAATTTTAAATTAAGTAGAATGAGGATGACGCCTACGCCTCGCTGGTTACTCGGACCAGGTTAGGGCTAAGCAGGATTTTAGTGTGATTGTTTAAAACCGAACCAAATTTACATATTTAACGCTATTGAGCTTTCATCTGATCAAAATCCTCAGAACTTCCGGCAGACAAAAAGAACACTTTCTGCTTGATAGCAACTTGAGGAGGGGTTTCATTTTAAGCAAATTGGAAGGATTAAATACTTAGGCGCATGAGGGTTAGAGGCTTTCTGGGTATTGAAATGTGATTGAAATAAATCTCTAGTGCCTGTGGTTGTAAAACTACTTTATTCCTCTATATTGGAAGAATTGCATATTCTTAATTTATCGATGTACGCACTTTTAAAGTATACAGCATATACAGCAGGACTAAAACTTAGTTACAAAACGAGTCGGAATCAAAATTCAAAATTATTTTACTCCACTAATAAAAATATATTGATTGGAAATAAAATTTTGAATATTTCCCAAGATTGCAGCTCTTTCTGGGAAACGTAGAAATCGGATTTGAATGTTATACTATATAAAGAAGTAATTCATCTGCAATAAAACATTTATTTTATCGTTTGCAATAACTTCTGATTTTATTGCTCAATGCACTATTTTCAGGATTGTTTGCGATTTTTGAATAAATCATGAAAAAAGTATTATATTATAAAATTCCTACGATTTTGATTTTTAAGACCGATGATGAAATATAAAATTCTTCGAAAAGTTTTTCGCTTCATTCAGTTCCAGATGAAAGATTATTTTTCAATCATCAATTTATAGTTTCATTAATGAGGATACAATTTTACCTATATTAGGCAAAATTTCTAAATGAAGTTATGAATGGAAAAAATGACTCATTAATTCAAAGCGGCAACTTTGTAACCATCATATTATTATTACTAGAATTGTTTGTTGTATCGCATATACTAAATTCTTAAATGTCAAATTTGCAACTTAAAGGGTTCGCATTGTCGCAAATTTCATTAGATACAATGTATCAATGTGATAAGCATTCAACTATAATTGCAATTTTAAGGATTAATGGTGTAGGAATTTGCTTTAATTGGAATTTATTGAACTGGAATGCTTTAGTACCTACTTAAATTGAGATAAGATAGTAATTGAAATGTAAGAGAAATTATATAGTTAATAATAATATCTCATTTACCTTTAAACTTCGTCTGGAATATTTTAGTGGCACCGATTTTCGGCGATTTTTAATGTAGATTCATGAAATAAATTCGTTTATGACAAAAGGTAATTTAACCGAATTGTATATCGTAGAAATTTCCTAAATGTTTCTATATTTTATTCCAAATTTCTTAAAATAATCCTTAGAACAAATTTTCACTTCAGACTTGAATTTTACCAACTTAAAAAAAAACTTATTCTTAAAGAATTCTTAAAACAAGCCAAAACTTGGTAGACGCTATTTTTCGTAAGAAGTTTACGAAATATTTTTCAGTGTGTACATAAATAAAATTTCATGCTACCACAGCTTGTTCGAGTATGCCCTTTTAAAATCATAGAACCACTAACGTCTTTACCTCAACTCTTTCGAAAAGAGGAATTGCATTGGTTGAACCTTAAGAAAATCTGTGTTTTTTACTTTTTCTGTATAAATTCTAAATTCTAACGATAAAGCTATGAAACGAAAGATGGTCTCACTTTAGCTCCTTTTCCCATAAAATCTTGAAAACTTTGCGACTTCCGTGCACTTCCTTCGGCCGCCCACAGAGATATTTTGCGGGGATTCCCCTATAAATCAGTCGATGGAAATATGAAAAATTTCACCAATTTATTGGCGAAGAAGGCGGGCGTGTCAAAAATCGCAGTTTGCCCTTTAAATTGTGCGGTTTTTTAGTGTTCGAAGGAGTTCTTCTAGCGCTTCGACTTCCTCCACCGGAGGACCTTGAGCCGCATGCCCGCAGACATTATAAATTCCGATGAAGATTCCGATAAGTGTCAAAGTGCCAGATTTACAAATGTTCTATAAACAAGGAATGCCGGGAACCGTGTTGGAGAGGCGGAGGCGGGGGCGGTGATGCGCCACTCCAACGAAATTTGCATTACAAAATGTCACTGCACACACACAGCTCCACGCAGCTCTGCTCCTTGTTCCTGCTCGGTGTGTTCTGGAGCTGTTGGTGCTACTTTTTGTTTTTTTTTTCCCTGTATTTTATTTATATATATTTTTTTATTCCCGACCAGGGTACACACGCAAACATGTTAGGCGGCGAAATTTGCATAAATATGCGAGAATAGGGAATCCGTCAGTTGGCGAAACAGGAGGCTCCGGCATGCCGCTGTGAGTTATACACCCAACGTGAGCCCCCCGGTCCTAACTCCGCATCCCGCCGGAGAACGCCTCCAGGAGCAAAACCATTCCAGGTATTGGCGGAGGAATCCCACTACATCCAGAGGAGCGCTAGGGAGATCGAGAATTCACAAAACCTGTTTTGAGGCACCCTGGCTAGGATGCTTCGTTCCCTCAGGACGAACTGCGGGGGCAGGTTCCCGGGGGCGGTGGGAGGATCATCCGAACAATATCTGCAGTCTCCCGGGGGAGAAACGCTCAAGCATTTAGCGACACAAAATTAAAACCTGTAGACTTGTCAGACAACGGGGGTGGCATTTAAGGCATTTGTCTCCTCTGTTCGGAGGCTCCTGGAGGCTCTCATTAGAAACTCCCGGGATAATGAGATCTTGGGGAAACTTTCCGACTATGGACGGGTGAAATTTTTATATTTTCTATACCCAGGAACTGTGGCTTCCTTTCTAAAACAAGAAAACCGCACAGTTTGGGGCATTGCATTTTAAGGCACCGTGCTGACTGACCACTTGCAATTGTCTCAGTTTCTCGCCCTTGAGGGAGAAAATTCCTGTTTAAGAGTGTTACCTGAAAATATCCTTTTGTTCGGACGTCTGTCATCCTTTGTTTGAATTTTTGTCTTTTAAGGATTCCTTTCCCGTATCCGGGAATAAACAATTCAACCCTATACTAAATGGACGGCTTAAAAACACGAAAAATAAGTTTGTTCATTTTCTAGATGCTTAAAATAAATAAATAGAAAAACAAGTTAAATTAAAATGCTTAATATATAAAGAATAGATAAGAAATTATTAAAATTGAATTGACTATATGAAATATGAAATATTTCACTTTTAATTTCGTAATTTGCAATAAAAAATTCATCTACCAAGATGAAATTTTTTCCCTAGTGTTTTTCAATGATTCATTCAATAAGTATATTTATTGTATGAACTTTTGTATACATATACATATATTGTTCACCACGGAAACAAAATAGGCCATTTTTAACTGGTTGCAAAATTACCTCCCGAGCCGAAGGCCGAAAGGCCGAAGGCGACGCGACGAAATTTCCTAGTTTGTCCTCGAAGTGAACATACATACCTATACTTATTTTTTTCACCGCCGAAAGTTCGAATTTTCTCCCTGTTTTAGAGGAACAAAATGGGGACTTTTTTACCTTCAGGGAATAAAATAGGATATTTTTACCCGGTTCCCGAGGTAAAAATGTGTCATTTTGGTCCCGCAAAACAGGGCAAAAATTCTAACTTTCGGCAGTCGTATGAGATCGTAAAATGCATTTTTAAGCATTTCGTATTTTTATGTAATGTCCGGTTATTAGGTACTCTTATTTGTGTTATACGCATAAAAGTTGTTAAGCTATTTTGAAATATTTATTCACAATGTAGCTTTATACCAAACATTACGATCCGAGCAAGTTTATACCTAATTAAGACTTTATTTACAAAACAAGTTTGCTTGTAAATTCGAACCAATAAAGAGTGAAAAAGCAGCTTAATGATCTCCGAATGCACCCGCATGGTGGTAGAGCTTAAAAGGAATTGTTGATCAGCTTGAGCTGTTTTTTATTAATTCAGTTTTTTCATTCTTTCATTGAAAACTTATTTTCAAAGGAATCCTCTGAGGCCCTTAGGATTTCCGCTTTCCCTGCATAGGGAAAAAACTCTGCAGTTTTACGCCTCATTACTTGCGAACTACTCCACTCATCCCCGACCACAGATTATTATTTTTTTTTCGTGCAGCGTTGTTCGCACTCGAGGAGTTTACCGCAGGGAGTGAATTTTCTTTCAATAATTTTTTTCTCTCCCGCTTTGTAAATTTCAGTTTTGACCCAGTTCGGACTGACACCATTTATTGGAAAACTTGCTCGATTAGCCACTGACCTAGATCCCACCCCTCACGCCATCGTTCATCCCTCTACGGCTTAGTTAGCACGCAAGGGTGGGTCTTGACCCTAGAACAAAAAAAAAATTAAGTAAAGAAAGAATTGACCAAACTTGCTCGCAAGAAAGGTGATTAACGTAATGGACCCGAAGACAAAGAGCTAAATTGCCGGCTAGTGGAGTATGCCCTTCTCGAGCTACCCACTCGAATACACCTTGATGGACAAAGTGCACTCGTCCTGCAGGAACTTCATCCACCGTACCCCAGGAGTCCCGTCCTCCTCCACGCGGACTACAAATGTCCCTTTATGGCAGGTCCAGGTATGAGGTACATTATTTACGCCCTGACGAAGTAAAGGGCTCCCGACATTCCCAGGCAAAAGTGCCGACTCTAGTGATAGATTATTGAAAGACTCCCCCGCCCCCGCAGCCCTGGCTCAGTCGGCCCTTCGCTGGTTTTATTTGCGAACTCATCTCGATGATAGCCGCTTGAATACCGACTGATTGAATGCTCTTAATTGAAACGAAACTCCTCCTGGATCGTCCGGGTTTAGCGTGATTCTTCTTCTGCAAAGACTTCTTCTCCATGGCTTTCATGATTTCGTCCTGAAAAAGGCATTTTATCAGCAAAATAATGGATATAAAAACATCGTAGACCCTTGAGCCTATGCCCTTGCACAGTTCCATTTATTTTTCTTTATTTTTTTTTTTCACTCTATACTTTACTTTTTCCCTATTCACGCGAAATCGCCTATATACATTTTTTTTCTCTATAGAAGTCAGTGCGTCACTATTTCTATGCCGAGTGTCATTAGGGTGCTCCGATCGAAAATGAAAAATTTATCTCGTCAAAGACCAGAGGCTTGGAAAAACATTCATCAGCCATCCATAGTTCGAATTCGAACTGAGATGGTACAGACTAAGGTCAAGCGTTCGATGATTGGTCGTAAACAAGCAAACGGATGCGGGGTATCGGGGCTATCATCTAAATTAAAGGAGGCATCTCGGCGATAAAAACCAGTCGAAGGGAGAAGAACTATAGAAGAAATGTTGATGGACTGTCGAGCGGTGTGAGGCGATAAAAAAGATTGATTTACTTAAGACTTCCGATGACCACTAAGGGAAGACTTTAGATGCTAAGAAAATGTCCATCTAATCGAGTAGATGTATTTCGACATAAAGCACTTGAAACCTTTAGAAGTAGGCAGCGTTTAGGACTATTAGAACTGATTGTCTATTCAAACGGGCAGTCGAATTTAGATTGATTCGTTAAAAGGTTCTCTGTTGGAAGTAGGAACGCTTAGGCTCTCGAAACTAAAATATCGTCTAGAATTTTTTCTGAAATTTGAGGAAACTTCAGCTTAATCCAACTGATAAATGTATGCATAAAGTAAACAATTTTAGTATACATAAGAGAGTTCCACCCAAAAGATGATTACTCTGAAACCACAGGAATATTTTTACGTGTTAAACTTTAATATATTTTTTTCGAAATATAAAACGTAGGTACTTAAGACATATCAAAACATGTCCAGATCTATCTTATTTCTGTTGAAGATAAAGCGATTTTTCTCCTCTTACTAGAATATCAAGTGGGGAATAAAAGTTGAAAATGTTAAAATGCGAATTTAAATCAGACTTCCTCATCGTATTACATCTAATCTTAATCCATTTCCTGTCGAATTACAGAGGAAAGTGTGAAAGCGGCTTGGATTTTACTGCAGGGAATTGCATAAATTGGCCAATGCCATTTAAAATTTACTGTGACAATTTTAGCGAATATTCTCATCGCAGTTGAAAGTAAATTGAGACTATTCTGAAAGGGATTTTTCCAAATAATTCTGTAAATTGCTGCAAGCTCAGCAGCAACCCATTTTGGAGAAAAACTCTTGAAAATGTTTCCGACAGGACAAATAGAGACCGAAGGAGGTGGATAAGGAGCACATCAATCATAAGCACGATCACCTCCAGCAGCAAGGAGCAAGGAGCAATCACAAGGAAGAGGGTCCCTCGGGCGCGCATTATGCAGACGAGTTCACGTCGGGCACTGGCCGTGATTGGGGAGTGCCTGTCACGACACGGGGTCTCCGTGGTGAATCACGGTGCCGAAGGTGATACTCCGCAGAAAAGTGAATTTTTTCCACCGTGTCAGGTGCAGCAGCGGATGCATTATTCCCCTTCATCCCAAACCGGGTGCCGAACTTCGCTCTTTCGATATGTCTTCTATATGAAATTCTGCATAGTGCACTTCGATGTATGTTTTTGCAGCTAATGCATCTCGCGGGCTTACACTGCTTGGGAAGCTGCACTGAGGGCTTAAAAAGAGATGTGGTCCTGGGTCATGTTCCCGGTAGCTTGCGTTACAGCCCCGATTTTGTTTCTGAGCCAACGTAATTGGATATTCAACAATTCACTACACTCCCCGCGAATGCATTCTTTAGGGCATTAATTCCAAGCGCTCTGCCACGAAATCAATTCCAGGAGGATATCGGAAAAACCATGAAGTCATTCAGGTTCCATTTTTGAAACCTTTTCTCTGTGCTGTGAGCATCGAGCAGAATAGAATCGATGGTTACGAAATATTCTGGAACCAGGGTGGAATATTGCTCCACACCTTTGGGAGGAGACATGTTTTTGATGAATAAATAGCGATGCACCCACACCCGCATTTAATTGAAATACCATGCAAAATTTAAATATTTTTCGGTACAGCACCAAGACTGAATAACTCATTCATTTTGCAGAAATATTCTGCACAAATCTCTTAATCAAAAAACGCAATCAATCCCTGAATCAAATTCTCTTTCATTCCCAAATCCATTCTGCGTGCATAAATTCCTCATTCTTTGAATTCATTATCCCAATCTACTCCCGTCTGAACCCCAAATTCCCAATTCCTTTAGCCTTAGAGTTTCTACTTTCTGTGCGTGGCCAGAAAAATCCCTGAAAGATTTGGTCGATGTAAAAGAGTCAAGGACGTGCCGCAGCCCGCAACCGGGAACAGCGCTTCCGCCGGCACGGCATCCTCTTGAGACTGAACTACGATTATGATCTGACCGCTCCCTAAAATTTCAATGAGAGGCCAAGACAAGACAAGACGGTGCGGTCTTTCTGACCCCACCCAAGGAGCCATATATAACAGAAATACACGGTACAAATCCTTTTCGCGAAATTTAGATAAGAGACCCCGCCGACCCCTCGGAGGACAGTATTTTTTTGCAAGTTCTCCTGCGGTAGTGTCCTTTTTCTCCTTTCGAGGAGAAGGAAGCAATTTACATAAAACTTCGATAATTTTTATCTTGGCGATGGGTTATTCCGGCAGGAGGGACAAGTGCGGATTAGCCGCATAAAGAGCCTCCTCCTTTTGGACCCCCTTTATATTTTTTACTATCCATGTCCATCCATACATTATCCGAGATAAGACCGATAGAACCGTCGGATTGCCACTAAAATTTCTTTGTCGACCATTAAGCTTTCGGAGCGCTCCCTATTATGTCGGTTAATATTTATATAAAGTGATTCAGCGCTTTATGTAGCGGAAAAGAAAGCCACGCCAGTAATGGCTGCAGTTAAAAAAATAAAAAAAAGGCAACCGTAGCTTCTACCAGCAATTATCAGACCACCCTGTGCTGCGCCCCATGTACCCCCCGGTCATAATGGCGGATGTACCTGCCGTGCACAACGGTGCCTTTTTACACTATGTTGCCTTGATGTGAATTTTTCAGCCCCCATTTGCATTTAATTGTGCGTTACGGTGTACTGAATGGAGGAGATATTGCATTTATTAATTATATTCCCACAAAACCGCCCTTTTTTCCCGTTTAGCAAGCCATTTTGTTCTGCGAATTAATTTTTTGGCGCGATCCCTAACCATAGACTCTATCAACCATGAGATGGTATTTTAGAATTTTTATTAAAGCGAAAATAGGTGTTTTTAACTTTTTAATCTTTTTCAAGCGGCATTAATTAGCCCATAACTTTTACGGAAATATAACTTACGTCTTAATATTTAGGAATGAAGTGGGTTCTTTACCAGGTTTAACCAGATTTTCGAAATTTCTTTTATAATTGATCCTGTTCCATTCCTTATTCATTTCAAAAGTTAAGTGAACATTCTTTAAATAGGAATCACATACAAATGAAATTAAATTGAATATTTGTCCCAAAAGTTCTTTATTTATTAATTGTAGTTGTTGATCGATTCTACTTATTTAAATTCAAAATTCGGAGACATGTACCTATACAGAAAAAAACCTATGGAAACGTTAAATTTAAGATCGTATTCCGAAATTTAATTAATAAATACAAAGAAGCATGAATTTACCACGAGAAAGAGCAAAGTTATATTTTGTTTGGGCAGTTTTTTTTTTTTTTTGGAATAAACGTACGATTGGCAACAAGCATACCCACATCATCTTAGGTATTTTTCAAGGCGATAAATTAGGAAAAAGTGGGACCATATGTACCTACACTTATTACGTTAAATCATTTTAATTTAAAACATAACCATTTATTTTTGATGCGCGTTAAGTGGTCCATTTTATTTTGATTTAAATTGTAAAGTATCATCCAATCCTTTAAATTTTTAACAATATGTATCATCAATTTAATTTATTGGATAATCGATTAAAAGTTAAGTTCTTATAGTTGTTATTTTGTTATTTACAAACCATAATTGCTTTCTAAAAAGAAAAAGTATTTTATATGTATATAATGCGATCAGATCGATTCTATGATGTTAGCTTTAAATAATTCCTTTAAAATAAAAATTCTACTCATTTCAAACAGATTTTCAAGAGATAGACTTGGTACTAGCAGAACATTTGTTTCCAGGCATCTATTGTCACAACGTTGCGAAAAGCCTCTTTAATTTACCCTCGTCACATTATTCAGAGACTGTCTAAAGCCATGGCTACACTACCCCTAGAAATAATTAAAATTCCAGCAACTTTCACGGCCGGAATGCGATCTGATGCACACAATTAAATCGCAATTCAGGTGGATACCCGCTCGCAATTAGCCAGGGCGAAATAACTCGCGACTTGTGAGCGAAGAAAACATTTTCACACCTGTCGCATTCCTCATATAATAGGTTTAATCAGGTGTCGGGCGATAAAATAAAAGAACTCTTCAGAGCTCTATGCCAAGGGTCAATTCACATGTCACGGAGCCTCTAATACAATGCTGGGAAAAGGTGGGTTTGGGGGGTTCAGGGGGTTTAGAGGGTTTGGGGGCGTACGCATACCTCTTAAACAAACACCGGAAAATGTTTGCCCCCGGGATAGCTAATAACTCAAAGATAATGGTCTCGAGGATTTTGTAGGCAAACAAGGGGAGCGCCAGGGCTCATTGGCACCAATCCGCAAAGGTCGTTCGCAAATCCGGCTGACTGGGTGCGAGCCCTCAAGCCCAGGAGCCCCAAAGACGACGTCGAGTAGGAGGACGACGACAACGATGACATTGTAATGCGGGATCGTTCGGAAGTCCCTCGCTAAGCAAAGTTCGTCCCACTCGGGCAGGAGCGGTTCACAACTTTTGGAAAAGTTCGCGCAATGTCTGGTAAATGAAAAGGTGAGGGCGAGTCAGGGGCGCGCTTGAAGGGCAAGACGCGAGGTTTTCCCGACTCCGGCGGGTTCAGGGGTCAAATCAATTTCGGGAAAAGTTTCCGCACTCGTTTTGGGGCGCTGTTTATGACATCCCTTCGTCGCATTACCCGAGACGGCCGGTCAATCAATAGACCCGCGACTGGGGTCCCCCCCACGAGTGACTTAAGCGACTTTTAGGCCGAAAAGTTCCTTTACAGGACGAGAAGAAATCTCGCCCTATATGAAGAGGGCTCTGCACGCCACTGTGTAAATGGGAATTGCTGCCTTGATGTAGGGGAGCATTTGGCAAGCCGTTTAACACCTTGAATTTTTTTTTAGGGGAAATTCAAACTTTTGAGCTGTTTTGGGAACTTTGATGCTACTGCCCATTTTTAATGGGCTGATTCCCTTGACTTTTGCCACCTCAAAAACTTCCCAAAAAAGTTGGAAAAACGTTATAAATGGTATCGCTGCGATTTAAAAACTTGTTTTTTTTTGGAAAGAGGGCGAAAACCTTCACAACAGAAATCCCTGTTGCCTCTATAGACGTTTTGTACAGCAAATTAATTTCGGCCTTGTACTCGGGAAATTAGATTAATTTTCTGGGAACAGTTTTAGGGGAAACTGCCCTTTCTTTCTTGAACAGAGGAGCAGAGCAACCGAAAAGTTTTCTCTTCTTTTACCACATTTTTTATGCTTTTAGAGTATCCTTTAAGAAGCAGGAAGACGTAGTAAAAGCAGAATACTGCGTAAAATATTGTTAAACTATAAGCGCCTTCTAAATATACATATTAACAATCCTGAAACGTAGAAAATAGTCAGTCATTTTAAATTCAATGTCACCATAATAAAATTCAACTACAATCTAGAAAAGTTGAAATTGATTAAACAATAACGATCCAGTTCTCTTTAAGATAATATTAATTTTAAAATATATTAGAAACGACAAGAGAGTTTTCAATTTTTTAAATACAGGTAGGTAATAGCAAAATTGCCTGGTTTTTTAAACATACGTAGTAAGGATTTCTTATGAAACACTTAAAAGGGCAAAGGAAAAACGTAGGTACCTACAGAATTCCCCTAGTATCCCCAAATTTGTCCGAACCTTGAAGTATCCGGTTACTTCATAAAATTCAAATTACGTCAAAGAAAATTGACAAAAAGTTAGAGTGTCACCCACCTGAGTGCTCCGTAATTGCTCGCTTAGGAACAAATTGAATCCAACACCCCTCGGCGCAAATATCGTTTGAAAGATAATAGGCCACAAGGTTTTAGAGTCTTCCGGGGCCACCGGAGGCTCCGGGGCACCTACTCCTGGAAAAATGCTCGACTTAACTCAGTTGACTAACTTAACACCGGGCACGGCTTTAAGCATCCCTCCGCGGAAGCAATTGCTCCTGATGGCTTTAACGACCACTCAATTCCCCCGGCATGGACGAGCCCCGGTAATGGGGTCCTTGGGGCACCTTCCCGCCCTCGGTCCTGTAACTGAAAGTTTTGCCCAGCAAATGTTAACAACATTTCCCCAAGTTCTTGTGCTCTTCCCAGAAATATTTTTCATCTTTGACACCTTTTCTGTAATGGGGCCGAAAATCGCGCAAGTCGACGGAGAAGTGTCCGTTTCGACGATGTCCTGGGATTGATAAAAGCCAAGAGAATGAAGGTCGTCTTGAAACGCCTTCAGATTAATTTTTTTCTTTACCCAGGCAGGTGAATAAGGATGAACTTGGGGCTAATGAGGACAAAATTATGCTAAATTTGTTAAAGAATTTTATGTGACGGAAATTCAAACTCTAAAGGCCATCTTCCGTTGGGACACAGGGCCTTTTCAGATGGGCAGTAGCTTGTAATGACTGAAGAATTCCTCCTAATAAAAAGGAAGAACGTATTTAAAATTGCTTATCAAATTATATTATATGACATTTTGATACATATTTACTTAGGAACTTGTGGGTTTAATACTAAAGACTACTATCACCATCTAAGAATTTACAATTTAAGTATAGATATTTCTTTTCAAGCAAGTGAGCCCCCAACTCGCTCCAATTTAGATTTTCATATATGTATGTACATTTAATGAAAATCTAGGCTGCTCTGAAATTCCGCTCTTCTCCTTTTATTTAGCCCATTTTTTGCTTGAAAAGGAATGGTAATTCCGAAATAATATGCCCTTGCTTTCGGCATATTTCAGTATAGAAACATAGGGTAAAAATCCATGAAATTTGGGGCTCTTCCGTAAAATTCGAATGGAAATATGTATAAACTTCGTTAATTTTAAAATGTTTGGTGGTCTTTATATCGCATCGATATTTTTACGCAATAAACTTTTTGCTAGATTTAACTTGTCTGCCTGCCTTGGGATAATAAAAGGTGAAAATGTCAGGCTCAAACGTCCACACTTCGTTGGAGGTGAAAATTTCATATGACTTTGTATAAAAATAGCCATTCTATTTAGTTTGAAATTTTTAGAAGCTGTGGAATTCAATTGTCACTCAATATATCAATTTGAAAAGTCCTTTATGTCTGCCTAAGAAAATGTCTTATTAAAGTCCCTAAAAGTATGAAATTTGAATAGCAATATTGAATCCCTCATTTTGAGTTTTCTTGAAACAAATACCTACTGGTTTAAAAATTAAAGGTATATTTTTAAGAATTTTATCAGAATATGGTCATGAAGTTCACCACAAAAATTTTCTTTTGTTTGACTTTTGTTAGCTTTACCCTTTTTAAGTTCATTTCTACTAGGGTAGATCCATCTTCCATTTAAGTCACGTTCGAAGCTGCTAATATAATTCTGGTATTTTTAAGTAATATTGGACTAATAATGATAGTGTTAAGTCAGAGTAAAACTTTAACAAAATAGAGGAAGATGTTTATTGTTAAGAATCAGTTCTATGGAAATTGTAGAAATTCTCGAGGTGCATTGTGTAGGGCAATTTTTCAGGTACTTTCCTCTTGAGAGATTCATGACACTAAAAACCTTGTCCCAAGAGATGGAATAGCTAAAAATTCTTAGTTTTTCTGCGGAATTATTTCTCTCTCTTATATATTTACGGGTTTTTTACCCAGAAAATTGTATGTTTGCTTTACGCCCCTTTCGAAATTTCTGCGATTCGGACTTCACGGTAACGATGCCGCTTGATATGTTTTATATGTTCCTGCCGTGCTTAAGAGGACGAACGAGCTCGTTTAGCTCTAGAACGAACATTTTTTGTGAGCTATGATTGCATTTGGTGCTTAAAATTCCCACTCCCACGCGCGAAATGCACCCCAGGAACTCCCGAATTCCGGGAAGAAGTGAAAAATTTATTACATCCTCGGAAGCTGTGAGACAAGCTCAACAAGCAAAAAAATGGATTGCCTCAATTTACAGCCATTTAGCAGGAAAAGAAGGTCTTTGGCAATGGGTGCAAAAAAAATAAAGAGGAAACCCCAAAAAAGTGCCAAAGCTCTGAGACTAATTTGAAACGAACTGGCCATAACTCTTCTGGTTTTGGGGCGAAAAGAAAGATCACTTGCTGGGCGAAGTTTAAGAATTCATCAGGGGGTTGTTTCTCGGTTATTTCCCTCGAAAAATAAAATAAAAACAAAGGAGCTAAAGGCGAAAAGCAAGTCGTCCACTTTTCGGCAATATGTCAAATATTTCTAGGGCTAACCCGTTTCAGCCATTAGGCAAATGCCAGGCGAAAACATTCCTAATTTCTTCCCAAACATTCCTGGCCGGGGCTCCTGCCGAGAGCTGAATCATTGCCCGATTGTGAAGGCTATTAACATAAAAGAGATGCTGAGGACAAGTGTCACCAGCACATAACATTTAAAGCCCCTTTTTCCGGGGCTCCAATGCCCGAAATTGCAAATGGGCTTTGGTGTGGACGGAGCCCGAATGAAATATTTTCAAATTTCCTTCTTTATTGGCAGGGCCTCTTCTTCGGGTAGACGATTTCAAGGGAACGCCCGGGGAGTCTATTGATTCCGAAACTACAAAGACTCCGCCGTGCCTTTCGAATTTCGAATGCTCCTCAAAGAACATGTCACAACTGTTTTTCGTGCAAGCGAACTTACACAGGGTGACAGTTATTTTTGTTAGTAAAGGATGAAGAGCAGCACTTGAGAATTCCCAAATAGAAGGAATTGCTCTTCAGCTAAAGAAAAAAGCAAAAAGAAAAACTAGGGCTTTGGTTAGATTTTTCTTGCAAAAATGTTCCATGGCTCCGTTTTGCCATATTTTTGCAGCGCGCTCACCCCTTGCCAGAAAAAGACCCACTTCGACTTCAAAGCTTTCCCTCCTTAAGCTCGAGGGATACAAGATACAATGCTCCACTCAAGTGGATTATATATTTTGTGGAAATAAAAACACAAAAATTCTTCCGGGCTTAATCGGAGGAGCTTCTTTAAGATGCGATACATTTGCCATATCGTCGCTGTCGGGCTCATTCATATTATTGCAAGAATATTTCAAGATAGTCGCGGGGTCGGCGACGAGGGCTGCGATGGATGAAATAGCAATTTTATTTTATTTTTTTCTGTTCCCGCACGCCTCGTTATGCCTTCGAGCGTCGTCTATTTTAACTTGGAAGCAGAGTTGAATCTTGTTAGACTGCGCTATTCCCGGATTTTTTTGCCCGCATTCGATATTATTTCGAATTTCAGTCACAGTTTATCTATCGAGGACATCGCAGGCCGTCGGTTCCTTAAACCCAACCAGGACAGTCTACAGCCGCAGAGCAATCACCATTCCATTTTAATCCAATTCGATAGTGGATTCAAGGAGCAATCATGATTCTGCTCAGATCTCTACTACCACTTCCGGTTGTGGTGGCCAAATAAACGCCTTTCGCTTCCCAACTCCATGCCCGGTGACTGTGTTACTACACGGGAATGGGGGGGGGGGGGGGGGAGGTATTATAAACCCAACCCCCCGGGACAATGTGCAAAGCATCGAAAATTGCGGGCAAAAACTTGTCCTAGCGAACCCAAAACCGATCTAGATCCCAACCAGGACGATACAATGTTTTGCAGTCATTTGTGCCTCTTTTTTTTCATAATTTATCCCGGTCACTGACGTGACTGGGTATTTCTACATTCCCGTCACAATTTCGAATTCTCTGGCTCAATGGGTACGTCTAAATGTGCCCATTTTGTGGCCGTACCGAATTGCACCCTGCATCGTATTCAACTCAGAATCTGCTACCACCATCGGTCCCAATTCATACCCTTTCGGAACACCGTTCGCATAGTGGCAATGGAGCAGTAATCGGGGTCTTTTGATACCTTCATCCCTTCAAAAACCAATCGATTATGACGGTCCATGTCCTCTATCCCCCCGCCAGTGGAGGTGACTGGATACTACTGGCTCCTGGCAGCAGATTAAATTGATCACTTTTTCATTTTTTATTAAATGACCTCTAGGTGCTGCAGTTGATATTTCTGGGGCTATTTCTGACCAAAGTAAGGACGCAATGGCATATTTCTACGATGGCGTCAAATGGTCACAAATTGCTTTCTACACTCGCAAACCTTTTTAACGGCTGTTGGGATAAGTCACAGAAGCCATTCATCCCACTCATGGACCCCAATATCCGGGCAAACCCATTTCCCAGCAACTTTGCAACATTTTTACCTCTTAAACGAGGCACTGCAGATTTTACACCGTCGGGTGACGGTTGCAATAAACATTTTATCATTTTATCCACGTATACTTTTCATTGTATTCGCGAGGACCAACACGCATTCCTAAACGTTCCCGCGCACGCAATAAGTGCCACGCATAAAATCGCGTATCGATGGAAATCACCGCTTCCAAGATGTCCCCATAAATTAGATAACTTCCTTAATGGGTTTCATATTCAATGCGCGCTCGTCCGGGGCCCTTCGAGGGTTTAGGGTCCTTGAGAAAGGACCCAGAGCCTCCCGGGGGAAAGGGGAGCTTCGCATAATTTCGAGCACGTTATTGACTCAATTACATATTTATGTGTGCGTTAAACATAAATCCTTGATTATTTCTTGCGCTCGACATAATTCAATGTTGGGCTTTATCAACTGTGAAATTGCCCCGCGCCGTCGACGACGGCTGTTAATGGGGGCCGCGCGCCATCGCCATATTACAAAATGATTTCTTTCTCTCGCGTTTACGGCGGCAACATGTTTCCGCGATGAGGAAATAAGGGCCCATCGTGGCCCATCCACAATAGTCCGAAAATAATGAGTTTAATCTGTTGCAGAATATTCCCGCCATGAAATAGGTAGTTACTGCGGCTTTTATGCAGTCATTAATATTTCTTTTTTTATTATAGCCATGTTTTTACATTTTGATTTTCTGGGTCGCCAATGTTTCGCTGATCTTCGTTTTACATCTATGCTAACAATAAAAATGCAACGATGGCAGCTGCTTTTATAGTTAAATAAAAAAAAGAAAACATCGACAATTTTTTAGATAAAATCTTCTACATGTAGGTGTGGCCCCCCGATTTAATTCAACCTGGAAATCGATCCATATTTATAGTTTTTAGGATTCCGCATTAAAACTATCATGTGAAATTCCTTCCTTTGCCACAAACAGATCTATAGTTTCTAAAATTTACAGCACATTTTGATAACATTTTCTAGGAAAATGCATTTTATTTACGTAGTTTTAAAAGTGTTGGAAAGTTGTAAAAATTTGTTTGTAAGAGCATAATTCCATAATACGAGACCAGAAACGAGCTATGAATGCACAAACTCGTTTTTAAATAGAGGAAGTCGATATATTTAGAGTTTGATTGCAGGTTCCTCATGTAAAACTATGATTTCTATTTTTACGACAATAACACAAATTTTGCCGTAAACCGTGCAGGAGTGTGAAATTAAAGAAACCCATTAAAACTTTGGTTGAAATTGAGAGAATTTTAGATTTTTAAAAATGCTCGAGGCTATTCTAATTTTATAATTATAGTTTAAATTGTTAGCATAGTTAATAATAAAACTTTCGACTGCTACTATAGTTAATTTCACGTAATCTTTAACTCCCTAGAACACGATGACGCTTTTAAGCCTCAAAATATTTGTATTATTATTAAAATATATTTTTTCTGAGATATTTTCAAGTCTCGAAGCAAGATTTAAGAAATTAATCGCATAATTATATACATACTTATAATAACTACTTTCCAATACTTCACGAAAAATGGGGTTTCACTTTTTATTGGCCAGGGCCGGGGTACCAAATCCTGATGATAAATATGTATCTGGATTAAAGACACTTATATACTCGTGTCAATATAATTTATAGCGATGCCATTCTACACATATCGTAAAACTCATTAATCTAGTGAAATATAACACAATAAGCTTTATTAAGGTTTAAAGTCTTATTTTCTCATGTCAGAAATAAATCCATAGATAGAGAATTGCCCAGGTCTGCGTATTAAAGACTTTAAAGAGTTAAATATAGAGGGTTACTTTTGATTATTTTTGGTACGAATCCCTAAAAAGCAAACTATTTCAGTATGTGTCTGACTGTCTGTCGTAACCTCTATTAAAAACAATTTAATAAAGCTGAGTCGGATTTCTTGTAGGATTTTCGGCTACGAAGGTGTATGTGTTCTGAGAAAGTTTATTTGAAGACTAAATAATCCAGATATGCAAGCACATGTGTTTCGAGGTTGAGGACCATACGGTGTAGGTAGAATTTCCTCAAATATTACCACCGGGAAAATCAGATTAATTGAAAGCAGCAGTGTAAATAATTAAAAAGCAATTCCGTGCCGCAGTAGCGCCTATTACCTCTGTTTGCCCCAATTCGTAACACACAAAATCTGAGATTTTCCTGCTCTCCGCAATCCCCCCCAGAAGTAGATCTTTGCTCTGGCCAGGTGCGAAAGATACACCTGAAGCCGTTCCGACCGAAATGGCTGTGTGAGCAAATCAGGCAAAATGCCCATTAACCTGTTGGTAATTGTGCAAATGTTGCGGGAATAACTTATTCGCATCCCGACAAACTTCCAAAAATTAACTCCCGTCCCTCCCCGTCCCGGACAGCATCTCGAGTTCTGGCATCTGGACCAGTCCACCTTCCAGTGGGTGGAGGTGGTCTGGCGTGTGGACGCTTTTCCGGGAAAAGATGCTTTCCACGAGAATTTATGTAAACGTGTAATTTATGATAAAATCATCCAACTAACAACATTTTCACATTTTCTTGTTTTTTTTCGTGTCTATTTCCAGGGAGCAGAGTAGTCCCACCCACATGCGGACTGGAACAGCTCTGGGTGCTCCCGCAGGATCATCCGAGCTCCTCCTGCAACAGTATACCGTCTAATAAGGGCAATTTAAAGTCGGGAGAACAACGGCCAGCGGCGGACCGAACGAGCATGAATCCTTCGAGCTGTGCGCTATTTTGCCGGTAGGTTGGTAACCTTCTTCGGGCGTCTGGCTCGCTGCATTGTCGCCCCAAAAGTTGCAAAAATACGTTTTCTAGTTGCCCGGAGAGGGCGAAAATTCAAGAATTTTCCAGCTGCAGGATAGAGTGGCCCCGCACCGGGGGATCGTGCTGCCCCATCACAAAACGATTGCAATAGTCTAAAATTTGTTGGAGAAGCGGCAACTGGCGTCGTTTGGGGAACATTTAAAGAAGCCCTAGGCACCCTAAGATCACCATCGAGGGTGCGGGCACTATGCAAGCGTGACGTGGTGCCGGTTTCTTAAGAAAATTTCTTTAAATTTAGTGAATTTACGAAATTGTGGTTCGGACTGTGAATCTGCGCCAGGACTAGATGAGTTTCGGAATTTCCGCCGCGACGTGGTGGACGGATGAAAATCGGTTTTTGTGCGGCCAATCGCTGGCAATGTTAACCTTATCGTCGTCCAGGTGTGCTGAGTAACCCGGCCGTGCAATTATGAACAAAAAGGCTCCTCTTCAGCTGTCGTCGTTCAGAGGTACCCAGAGCCCTTCGAGTCCTTCAATGTGTTTCCCATCGCCGAAGAACGAGAAGCGGGATCATCATCCTGGCCTTTGTGGATGTCAGAGAGCGCCAAAGTCACACTGCATATCAGCTATAGGTGAGTATATCATCCTTTACGACTATTTTAAAAATATTCCTAATTATATACCTTTCGGTATCGATACTTTTACTCCTATCGATACCTTTTAGTCGATCCCATTAACTATTTAATGTCACCGAGTGGAGCTTTTTAACTGAACTCAAACAAGTATTACATCACCCTAACACCTGAACCCTTTTATGTCCCATTTTATTTAAGATATTCAAAGAAAATGTAAGCCCCCTCCCCCTCGTATTCCTAGATTTTACCTCTCAGAAACAAATTAACGGTGATTTATAATTTAAGGAACAGATTGAATTTCAAAAACATTTTTGTCAATGTCTTTTGCTTCCCGTGATATAAGAATGCTAATATGCCAATATTTATTTATTTATAAAATTCAATATGGTTACCTTACATTTTGAATTTCGAAATACGATATTTTTAAAGATTTCTCAATTTTGGGCTTTTTTCATGCTAGCATACAAAAAGGTGATTGAACAAACTAATCATGTATAAAATAAGAAAGGATATAATAAATAGGTATTTTTAGAGATGGAGATGGAAAGTTCTTAAAAATTATATAATATATAAAACCAGTTCTCGGTTAGTTGAAAGTCTTTGTAAACAAAAATAATACGCGAAAAATATCAGATTTAAGAACAATGGTTCTTTTCGCTATTTTTCTCAATCTTACTGAGTAATTCTATCCATCGGCAAACATGTAGCCGAGATCTAAGTTCCAAGTATATTTCCTAGAAAATCCCTGTCTTATAGTTTCCGGTAAGATGTAGGTCATGCCCTCCAACACCACTCCTGCACCTTGGAGTTCGCGATAATTTATTATCCTTATAGAGACAAATCGGAATCGATTACTTGGCGTCTTGGCCATCGGATCTCACACCAGTTGACTTCTTATTTTCTGTCCGCCACCGGCTCTTCTCAGAATGATGCTGGTTACAGCGCGGTTTTAAATTTTTAAAGCGATCTTCGAAGACCAGGAGTCGCAGGGGAGTTGCAAGAGTCCCTTGGAAAATCCTTCAGGACGGAGATACGCTGTTAGTCGGGGTCTCAAGGTACCAATTCCGCATAAATAGTTAAGCGGGGCACCAACAGAACAACTTTACAAATAGGCGCTCTGACTGCAGGGGTTCACCCGGGACAGCTCAGGACAGGATCAGGACCAGGACCGGGACCGGGACAACTCAAGCGAAGACAGAGTAATTAGGAATTCAGCTACTTTCGGTGCTTCGGCTACTCTTTGCGGTAGCTCCTCTGCTCGGGACATTGCACAGGGGGAGAAATTGCATTTTCCCTTAATTTTTTATAAGTCCGAGCAAACAAAAGCCACGGGGTGGGCCGGGTGAGGGAGCGTTTTATGGATGCTCTGGAACTAATGTTCAGCGAAAAGAGATGCATTTCGGTTGACATTAACATATTTCCCTGCTGCAGATTGCTCTTCTTCCATAAATTAAAAGAACAATTCTTAAAGCTCTCTGTGGAGGAACTTTGGAATATTCAAACCAAACTCGACGTTTATTTGTAACTCCGTGGTCATGACAAGATCATTTTCAAATTGCAACAAATTCCAGGAAAATAAAAGGAATTGTTTTCGCAATAAAATTCAGTCTAATGTAAACGAGATACTGTTGAATCACATTCGGAGAATAAATGATTCGTAATAAATTAATTACTATTCCAGTATTCAATTATTTTAATGGATATTCCACAATAATAGAAAGCTTAGATGTTTTAGTTAATAAGTTGCAAGGTACTATTTATACTTTTTATGAAGTAGCATTTAAGAAGCAGCTTTTTTAATATGTATTGCAATAGCATTTTAATTGTTACAAGTTTTGGAAGAGTGAAAAATATGAAAAGTTTTTCTAGGAAAAAATTAGAAAAGGAGAATAATTTTTTGCTGCAATTTTCTTGCGGTATTTCATGATATTATCCGGGGAAAATTCTTTTGAAAATAAACTCGCTTAGTCAGGATTAAGAGGAAAAAGGCATGCTTTCCAGTAGCAAAGGCACGTTAGTAAGTTATTATTTCGAGCTTGTGTTTTTTTTTTCCTAGCGAGCGAAAAAGGACTATCTCCCACTGTCCCTGATGTCCCCGAGGGACAAATAATCTCCTTTTGACCGATTCATGTGGGGCAAAACAGCTGTCCTCCGCAGGTCGCATCAACCGCAGCCTGAAAATGACAGCGGTGGGCATTAGTTCGGACGTAAGTGTGGAATGATTCCCACAGGAATAGCCACGTGGACTGCTTTTTTCCCGGGCCTGGATGACTGAAGGTGAGGGTTTTATGAGCTCCCTCGGACAGGAGTAGGCGATTTGCATGGGGCTCCTCATAATAAGTAACCCACATGTTCGCAGCTCAGGGAATTATCACGTTAGGACTCCTCTTCCAGGCCACCACCCATGCCATTGAGGAGAGGAGCTGGTTTTCTTGCTTTAGACTTCCTTCCCGAGGACGAAGAGCTTAACAGCATGCACAGAAGCACACTCCTCACCCGGACGGAGCACCTATTCGGGTCAGCTGTCTCAGCCTCCGGGGGCTCCGTCCTCCTCGTAATAGCTCCGAAATTAGAGGCACTTGTCGTCCGGCCTCGACGACATACCTCCCATATGAGCCCCAGCCCCCGGGCCCCCTTATGACGTCCACGGCGGCTAATAACACTCCATCAGGAACTGTCGTTCAAGCTGCTCCAGCCACTTCACCTCTGCTCCCAACGATCGATTATTCGTAAGAAGGCTCGCTTGAAAACGTTAATGCTCGACATTACCATTGATAGTCGGGCTCGTTACTACTCATTACCATTCCGGGAAATGGGTTCAAGCCATTTTCTCGGAGGACAATTACACGGCCACTTACATCAGCAAATGGTAGTTACGGATGTGCGATACAACGCTCCTCTCCTCCGAGGGCTTCCCTTTATTACTCATAACGAGGAGTGATGACGTCGCCTGCTCCACTTCGAATATCTTTTTAACAAATAATAAATAGCTTAAGATGTTTTTCGGGGAGGCTTCGCTGCGTATATGCGAGACAAAATTGCTAACAGCCTGTGGAAGTCTTAGCCCCCTTTTTTTCGAGGGAATTGTGAAAGTTTGAGACACTGGGCTTCGCAATTTCAAGCTAAGACAGCGGAGATATGGAGGTAATAATCTTAAGACTTTCATCATGCTTTTCTGAATTCTGAAACATTGCATGGATTATCAGGGTAGCACTAGAGGTAGTTAGCAAAAACAGAAAAGAAAATTGGCTGGGAATCATAATTATGTACGATATTTTTAAAATAGCTTTATGTCCTTAGCAATAAATAAGAGTTAAATTCGACCTAGATTACAGGATTATGGTGTGGGTAATAAAGTTATATGAAACATGTTTTAAATTTTTGTAAATTCTGAATATTTCTAGAATTTCTGAAATGCAGGGGATGAGTATATACTAATTTTTTACTCTACTAAAATATTCTTGACTGAAATCCTTTTTGTATAGTAGGTATTTATTATAGTTGTAGTTGACCCACTTGAATACGTAAGCGCTGCTAAATACTGCCTTTGTTTTATATAATTTTCAACATCAACCTAATGTTACTGGAATATCTAGCAAAATGTTCTGAATTTTTAGGAAACCAACCACTAAATACCTACTTCAGCAGGTAAATGTTCCTAGCTTTGAGATGAATTTGACTGGTAAAGCAGGGAGAAGCTTTCTTGTATTTCTATAGTTAAATTTCCAAGAAAACCACAAAACTAAAACAGAAATGCACGAAATAATTACAATAGAATTCTAGTGATTTCACTAAATTTTAAATTAGAAAACCAACTCTAGTTGAGATTCACTTAAATTCTGCTGAGAAAAAGTTTAGAGTGTGTATAAATAGAATGAAATGGATTTAAACCATTTTGAGGGATAATAAGAGGGTTTAAGCAGAAATGTTTGGAGAAAGGAAAAGATATGAGCATCTCTAAAACATGCAGCGGTTCCGGAACTCCGGTTGTTGTATCCGGATGTCGTAAACTAGACAAAATCGAGCGGGGTACTGACAGGCGGCTTACAGGGTTAAGTATGCACCGAGCACATGCTTAGTGCATAATTCAGTGGCCATCGCTTGTTCTGGTCCCCATGATACCGGAAAAGCCCTACAATGGCTGCCGGGTAATAAGTTGAAGGGCTCTCTGCCGGTCGCTTCCATGTTTCCGCGGCAATAAACGAAAACTTCACCCTTTCACCGAGCCCACAACAACGGGGGGCTCGTTCCCGTCGAGCAAGTGGGCTCCTTTGTTCGTTACAGCAGCGGCCCTAGCAGCAGTTCCCGATTCTTGGTATGCAAATCCCGTCCCACGCAGTCAAATGTGCGGAGCTCTGATTGAGAGTCACCCTGTGCATTGTGCACCTGACTGCGAACACACTTCGTCCTTGTTTCCCCGCGGGCGCCCTCTTTGATTCGATATCCTTGCGCATTTGATTTCGATATTTGCTTTCTAATCACGGGCAGCTTCAAACGCGGCGGGTGCTCTAAGGAGGTTCGATTTGCGTGGGTGCGGTCCCTGCAAAATGCACTCGTGGTGCAGTGAGCGCCGGGCAAATGCCACTTGTCGCACCAATTCCTAATTGGCGCCAGACAGGTGCAGTGGTTGGCGATGAGAACTATTTGAGCTGTAAATGCGATGCATGCGTTTGTCGTATAGATGTACCAGAATACGTCCAGGTAAATAAATATGACGCCCCCTGAGCCACGAGAATGGCTTTGATTCGTGCAATTCACCGAATAATTTATGTCAATTGAAGCCCCCTTCAGAAACCCTTGCAATTGAATTGAATTGAATATTAATTTTCAAAAAGTGGAAATGAAGTCCAACAGCAAAGATCGGATAAACCTGATTCATAAAATAGGAAAAGTAAAAAAACAAATATTTTTGCAGAATATCGATTCGAGGAATTTGAATGAGACTTAACAATTCATATTTAAATGAATTACCATTAAAATTGACACTTGGGAGATATTCGTAGTCGCCAATTTAAAAATAATAAATAATTAAAATTAGAAAAAATTGCTTCACTTTCTCTTTAAACCCAACATTGTGGTAGTAATTTGATTCGTTAAGGCTTTGTAACATAAAAATCTTAATAGACGATTGAAGGGTAGTTAGAAAAGGTTTTGTTAGTAAAATTAAGCTTTCAAATAAGTAGTAAGAGATTTTAGTGGAACCACTATTTTCAGTTTCAAAATAGTGTACCAATGTCTCTTGGTTAATTTTAATTGCTTTGTAATTTCCATCTAAAATGTTGAACCAATGGTCGGATGAATGGTATTAGGTTGCCTTGTTGTTTCGAAGACTGCAATTTATTACCGATCCACGAACAGACACCTCTTCAGGTTTAATTTGCAACATGACACCGATCCAAACAAGACCCATCTCCCTTATCCAGGGGATGTTTCCCTGTCTGTTTCCTGTAGGGTTACCCTGTTTATTTGCACTTCTCCACTTCGCCCATGAAATTTTCGATGAGTCGAGGTGTTCACGTGCCAAGAAGGATCCTAAAGGTTTGTCGATTGGAATAGGCCCCCCTCCCGAATTAGTTGTCCAAACAGGCATAATCCACCTGATTCGGAACAAGAAGCTTTTCGGCAATCCCATACCCGAAAACTGAATCCCTTAATTACCAATTACGGTAAGTTCCCTATTTCTTGGGACTTGGGACCGTGCGGCAGGAGTCGTCGTTGTCGTCTTCTCGTTCTCCTGGAGGACTATCGACGGCAGGAAGGCAGCTAGCCAACCGCTCCCGGATGGTGCGGCGGCTCGGGAAGGTTATGATAAATCACCGTGTCCGCTCAGAGGATTACTGGTGTCATGTTGCCCGTATCACTCTCAGACGGCGCTCCTGTAATAGATATTTAATGCGAATGCCTCTGTAAACAAGGGTTCGGGGGCGATCTCCCGGAATTTATAGTTTTTTTTTTTTCTTTTCGCTTTTGCACAACAAGGCATCTTCGGTGGGCTGTCCCGGCAGTGTCGCCTCCGGGTAATGCGAAATTTATGGGAAAAGGGTTTTGCCTGACTCGACTGACACTTTATTCCCGGCGATGAGTGCGAGCTCGGCTGGGGGGCCAGGACCAAATGGGTTTCATTTGCCAAATGATTTGCTGCCTACGCACACTGTAAACATGAGAAGGAATTTTACAGGGAGTAGAGACTCGTCCCTTTCCTTTTTGGGTGAGTCCCTTTTTTAATAGCAAAATGACCTATGGAGCTTTTTAAGCGTGTTTTTCTTTCTCGTAAAGTTGACACCCAGATGCCCAGATGGTATCTGATATCCCGAACTCGGTTTCCAAAGATAGTTTTATTTCCTATATTCAAACCGCTCTCGTTTATATTCAACAGCCTTATTTTATGTCTGGTTTTTCAATCTAAGCTGAAACTGTTTAACATGATCTAAAAATGAATTGAATTTTTTTATTAGTATCTACTTGTTTAAACCTAATCAAGCTTAAATTGACGATTTATTTATATTTATACGCATTTTCATATTTTCAATCGAGGATTCTTAAATAATGAGAGTAAAGATGTGTTTGAACAGTTACTTGGGTAGACTAATAAATAATCATGAATTATATCCACAGATTTTATAAATTAGGTCTGCAACTACAGAGTTATTGAAATGTAAAAATTCGAACGTTTTGCCAATATTTTTTGAGGAAACATACATTACGTATAGGGAGTTTTTAAGTAGGTACTTAAAATGATATAATTAGCAAACTTTGAATTCGACGCCATTCCAGTACAAAAAAAAACCCTGAAAAGGACATATTCTATTGAGTGGCCCCCGTCCATCCACATAGTAAAATTCTTCTTTCCGGAAACGAGAAATTTCGAGAATGTTATCGGTGGGGCCCTTCAATTTTATTAGTTATAAGTCCTCCATTTTGCGGGACTCAGTTAGAAAATTTGACCACTTCCCGGGGAGCCACTTCCTGTCCATTCGCACCAATGAAAGTTAATTCAAAATAGAACTGCCTTTGGGGCAATTTCCGGATCCACTCAGGCACTCCATTCACCCGAACGATTTTCCTTGACATGTTCCGGCGCATAATTTTGTCCTGATAATCCTCAGATGAATGTGCAATAGGCGGCGGGGGGCTGCAGGCTCCCTGCTGGTGGCCATCAGTGACGTTGTGGTTTAATTAAAACTTGTTCTTACCTTTCCAGGTGTCCTGGTGTTAGTCCTCGCCTACACAGCGATGGGATCTATTATTTTTATGAGCTTGGAGGGCGAAACCGAGGACAACTCGATGGAGACGGCCGTGGCTGCCTCGAAGCCTTACCCCCGAACGGACCTGGTGAATGCGGATATTCGTTCCAGGTAAGTTAAACTGACCCACTGTATACAGTTTCTTCGGGGATTCCCCAAATAGAAGTGGATATGTTGCACCACCGTTTGTGATGATGATGATGATGAAAATTTGACCATGTGCTACATTACTCTCAAATTGATTCTCCCAAGAGCATAACCCAGACCATAGTTTGGTTTTGGTCTTGCATCAAAAGATTATGTCTTGGTCTTATCTGTCGCAAGAATTTTCACCCAATTTACGATAGAGAAAATTATTTTTCAGTTTTGAATTCTAATCTTTTTATGACGGTAACACCAACGATTCGAAGAACCCAACCATGTTTTTGAATCATGTTAGCCATGTTTAAGCCATTTGAGCTAACAATCATAACTAAACTCGAAAGAAAGGAAGTACCTAAACATAAAATTATTTATACTATCAATGCTCATAACATCTTTCAAAAATATCTCTTTTACGATAAAAAGAATAATCAACAAGAACTTTGCAAATTCGATCTTAGTCTTGGTCAAATCGTACAGACCTGGGTCTTGATTTCGGTCTTAATGCGACAAATTCGGTATATTGGTTTTGCTCTCAGTCTGACAGAAAGTGTAAGACTGAGACCAGGTCCGAATTTGTTCATCATTACTTCGAAGGTGTTTACGACGACGGATTTGAAGTACGTAAAGAAACACTCGTGGAACGAGGAATAGTTGTTTGATTGTTGTTTTGCAGCTCGGCTGCAGATGCTTACGAAGCACTTTACAGCAAGCAGCCCCCAGCATCGAACGCAAGGTTTTTGGAGACTACGACTGTAAATTGAAGGAGTCGTCTGATTTTCTGTGAAATCGTCTTTGCGGGCTCTTAAGTGCCGCCAGCTATTAGCAAATGTTTTAGTACTAAAAGGACGAAATTTCAATGATAAAATGGGAGAAGGAAGTATACTTCGCCCAAGGGCTTGGTTGAAATCAATTTTTGCTGTATTTCTGGTATTTACCCGAGAGGGTATATTTTTTGTTGATGATGGTAAATTCCAGTTGTTTTCTTTCCGTTTGCGTCTTCTTTTTCCTCATGAATTTTCATTAAGTCTTAAAGCTTATTGACCAGTCATCGGAAAAAGCCGAGGCTTTTCTTTGTAGTCTTATGATTATGCATTGATCGGTAGCAGAACGAAAAGAGTCCTAATTAGCAACAAAGTAGAGTTTTTCTTTTTTTCTTCCTTTGCAAATGATGAACGGGAAAGCGAAAAAACGAGACTAATTAATTGTTAAAAAAAAATATTTTTCTCATTATTCTTATTGCCTTTCTTGAGAAAAACCTTGGTGTAACCAACACTTGCATAAAAATATCGACGAACGTGGAAACTTTGTTCTTACGGCAGACAGGCAGATTTGCACAAATTACCTGAAGATAAGGATTTTGCGGGAATTTCGGAAAATTATCTGAAACAAATTACTTAATCTTCTAAAAGCTGACGAAACAGTGTTAAGGGATTAGGAAACCTTTGTGGAAAATTCGGTGAAATTGGTATTTTTCTTGCACATAGTAGGTATATTTACCTAAAATCTGATAAAGTATTTATTACTACATATACTCGTATAAAGAAATGGAAAACGCGAAATACGCACTCAACCTCTCCCCTTTTTATTTAATTTATGTTTCTTTAAATCGATGATTTCAACGTCAGTGCGCAATTTTAAAACTTTTCCATTTTAATACCGTAAAAATTTATACTAGAAAATTCTCGCGAGAATAGCAAAGAAATCAAATTAGTAAAGTCTCTGATTGTAACTCACAGCGAAGATTTATAAATTTAAATTGTTATTATTTATTCAAAAGAGATAAGACAATATAATTTGTTTCCATTAATTTCAATGCAATTATCGTGGCACTAGTTTTCAATAGGCCTTGACTATCTATGATAATCGAAATATTGATTTTATTCATGTTTTGCTTCCCAGAGATATTCATGGTATTTTCGTATTTCCTTGCATAACTAAATCAGTATTAGAATCAATTCATTTCTGGCATAATAATCCAAAATTAAATTGTTTAGTGACTAGCTATGTGAAAATCAATAGACTTATTAATAAAATTGATATTTGATGAATTCAACGCTTTCTTGCGTTCTGGTTAAATTGCTTGTAAACAGTTTAATTGAGGCACACGCAAACGTATCAAATTTTAATTATTAAGGTTATCAGTTCGATGAATTTAATGTTTTATGCAGGTAATGCCACAGCAGAGGAGTAAAACGAAATGAAAATGACAAAGGTTCGACGATTTCTATATAAAATGAGTTTATAGGAGGTTTTGGGTCATAGATTTCAAATTCATTGCATATATTCTGAGAGTTATAAAAATAGTTATAGAGGGGCTTTTAACTTTGGTGATTTCAATTTTAGTTCCCAATTTTGAAACTTCATATTTACCGGGTCTAAAATAATAGCTTAATTTGACTTCTGGGATCACCGATTTTATAATTGGCTTTCAATTTAAAAACTATTAAATGTTATTGTTTTTACTCATGCAAAAATCGAGGCATACAAAAATCAGAAGAAAGTACAGAATGACTCTCCTCTATTAGATTTTTTAAAGGTAGTTTCTAATTTTTATATTAAGACAAAGTTACATGGCAAAATCGTTTATTTTGAAAGATGTATAAAGCTATGAACATTCAACTGTAAACTTGAAAAGCACAGAAGAAATTAACATGGGTCGTTAGCTTGCTTCAATGACCTTGTCACGTGGAATTCCCGCAAGGATTTTTCCACTCCTACCCTGTAGGGAACAGAGAAGATACTAAAGATTCGTTGCAAAAGTTCTTATTGGCGATCTAGGGGAGGAATGACTTCTTCAAACAACAATTAGGGGCCAACTGCAAATTAGCAGCATTTCCCAGGAGAAGGACACCCGAAGTCCCCAAACAGTTTCCATGAAAACAGGTGAAGGTATATAAAGATCCCAATAACCACGGGCGCCTTCGGTGGCACTTAGAGCACGTTTTTAATAACATTAAGTTTGAGCAAACGAGCAATGGGACGGTGCTCCCAAGGAGATCGTCTTCCCCAAAGTGCACACAAAATTGCGATCTTTCAGGAGTCCCGGCTGGGGCACCTACTACGTGTCTGGACGGGTTTTCATTTTTGCATTCCCACTGAATAAATAATATCCTTTTTAAAAGAAAACCCTTTCCCGGGGGCACCCTTATGCCTTTTGTGAAAATTATTTGCGGAACATGCTGCATTCTCGTCCGCTCGTTACGGTGGGAATTTATTTGAAAAGGGGAAATTTCATAAATTCCGAAATGAGCAGGGCGCCCTGGACGAGTCATTAGGGGACGTGCACGTGGAGATTATAAAACTTTGAAAGCGGCCCTCCCAACAAAGCAATGCCCCGCACTCCTTCCAGTGGGGGGTGGGGAGTCCATTTTAGGGAGGTGCTCTGCCCGCTCGAAAGCAATCCATCTACCAAAATGGAATTGAAATTCAACGGGCGTCCAGGAGTAAACGCTCGAAGAGGATAAAACGTGTGTCCATTAAAAAGAACTCAACGCGTCCAAAGCATCCATATTCGAATGTGCCGGACATCCCCGAGGGATGATATATTATTTAGAGCCGAGGTCCCCATACGTGGAGCATCGCCAGCTCCTAAAATTTGGCATCCGTTCCAGGGTGTCAGGTTTCGCAATAATTCGGGGATTTCGTACCTGGTTTGGCAGCCCCTCTCCCGTAACGCACTCTACCAACCAGGATCAGGTATCCTTTGAGGAAAAGCTTTTCGAAGCCCTTTGACGCTTCCCTTCCGGGAATTAGTCAAGAAAATTTGGGATCTGTTTAGTATGTAAATTTCATCTGGTGGCAATTCCCAACTGTCGTTACGAAGTTAGGGTTACTACTCCTGCTTCCTTCTGTAAAAAGAGAGGTTGAATTTATGGGTGTTCCGCAAACATATAGGAAAAAAAGGCTCAGTTTACCCCCCGATTTGTAGTCAGTCGCTCAAGGAGCTCTATTCTTTAGCTCTCTTGCCAAAAATTCCCGCATACATGAGTGATTGCATTAAAAGTTCTTAGTCCTGAAAATCCTGGAAGTATATGCACTTGCCAAGGATGCTATCCTGCACATCAAGTTTTTCTCCCTTTAAAGCGGCCCTGATTATCTGCCTCCGTGCCCCTGTGCATTTTTATAACTTAACCCCCTTTGCATCGCTTTCGTCAGTTACATTTAAACCACTTTTGTCGGGTTTCGGGACGAGGATCTACCGAATGATGGAAAACTTTTCAAAGTTTCATTGCTACTTTCCGGGCTGAAGCCTGAAGGGCATGAGGTGGAGCTGAGTCGGTGGTAGTGGTAAAAAATGCAAATAAATTAAATTTTATCTCCGGTTCGAAAAACTCACAGATTTTATATGGGAAGGAAACTTTGCCTGAATTTAGATGTGAAGCAGCGGCAAATTTGCGGCTCCACATGAGTTCCTTCAGCTTAAACTCAAATAGGAAAAGGCATCGGGAAATCCTTCCGGATGAGAATCTTTGGGATTCGTCTAATTGACGAATTAGAGATTTTAATCGTGTACTGAGGTGTACCAGTGTTATGACTGGGGTTTTAGGAAAATTTCATTTGGACGGGAAAGATTAACAAAACTCAGAACTGAAGTTCAATAACACTGGTAGTATTAAAGGGTAAAATGTACTGATTGTAATACGAGCTTTATATTTTATGTGATAGGAAAATTAAAGAATGTTATGCTCTCAATAGGTACTAAAATTTATGTTACTATAGACAATTATAAAATATAGTATACATAAATTACGAAACAAACACCTCTCGTTTCGAGTCAAGAATTAAAACTTTTTCTTCAGATCGCATGAATCAAATTGGCGAGAACATCACAAGTAACTTAATACAAAAGTTATCATTAAAACCCGACATTAAAAGAGTATTGCAAGCTTTTTATCATAACAAGAAAAAAAATATAGAGTGGTTTTCTGATGGAGAACTAATTTATGTCCCCAGTGCATCAATCTCAGAAATGAAATACTAACCAACGCCAGTACCTACCAAAGGAGATTACAAGCGTAAGAACAAAATTCTATCTCCTGAGAACTAACACAGTTTTCCAGGATGTTCCTGGCCTGTGCCAATTTTCAGTTTCCAGCGCAATCTGAGGGGAGGACGTGAAGGGTTGCAGAACACCATCCGATGGTTAGTGCTATTTTCAGGACTGAAGACGATAAAATTCTTCCTCTCCGTCAGATGATTGTTAATTTTCTGCAGCAGTTGCCGCCAAATTCAATCACAAGCATTAAACCGTAATTTCTGCCGAGAGACTAATTACAGCACTGGAGTTTTCCCCTAGAATTAGATCTGATGGCAGGTGATTCGAGGGATGAAACCAGGGTATGGGCAAAGGATCTATCTGCTGATGCGAGGAGGACGTCAGGAGTCGTACTCTATTACCCACAAAACACTTTTGGATATGGCATCTGCTGTATTTTGCGGACAGCTCATATGCCCCCTGAAATTATTGTTGCCGATTGCATTTGAAGACATCATGCTCCTCCGGCTCCTTCTCGTCATTCAGGAAAATCCCGAAGGACTGGGAATAGATTTTGAATCATTCCATTTTGGAGGTGCTGCAATGAAATAATTTCAAACGTGCCTCGACGTAGATATGCGGCCAAAGCTCCTGCAAATTCGAATAGATCCCAATTATGAGTGGAGAGGTGTAGGTAGCTCTTAGGAAAATCCCCTTTAGACGATTTATCAAGGTATCTAGCCATTCATCCTGTCATAAATTACTTTTACCTGAGCTACTCTAATAGGGAACCACTTTATTAGAACTGCTCGCAAATCGATATCGTTTCATTTGAGTAAGTACTTCAATTCAATCCATAGAAAAGTGCAGTTCTGCCAATTGACTCTGAAAGTGATTAAAAATTCTTCTAGCGGTCGAGTTGTTAAAGAAGAAAAGGCATTTATCATTGACCAATTTCCGGAAAAATAGCTCTCTGATGTATTTCACTCTCTATAAACTTAGCTAAATAATTCTAGTTTCAGATCTAGCTGCGGAATTATTTTTCCTCATAATTTTTTATGTACGGCAAAGCAAACCTATATTAGCAAAGTATTTTCTGTTTGTCTGCTCGTCTTTCTAAATTTAAAACAAATCGAAAACTAGCGAAAGAATTGTACACCCTCTTAACTAGCTTTTAAATGATATATAGTGAAAAAAAAGTATAGTAGTTCCACTTGTGTGATGTTTTCAAAGTAATATTTAATAAATAGTAAAATCCATGCAAATTTCGAAGATTTTAAGTACATCAATACTTAAATTTAAAATTGAACGAAGAAACGATACTTTTTGTTTTTAGAAATAAACCATCAAAAATATAATCAACAAAAAAATAAAACTTACCTTGTGAAAAAGTGCAGCTTATTCTTCATGACGTGGTAAAACTTTTTTCACTTTCCTCGATTTTCTCAGTCGACCAAATTTGACTTTAGGTATATCTGCGGATAAAGAAATATTACATTTTAATTAGTTGTAAAAGAAAAGTATAATTTAATTAGCCATTTAAATAAACACAATGCGTTTATTTCAATTTTTCTCTGCTTTTGACGAGTATATATGTACGTCATCATTTGTATATAATTATAAGTCAACACAATTTTTTCTTTTTAACATCAATTGTTCTATCCCGACAGTCTGCTTTTCGCATATTTTTTAATCAATTTGAGTATGCTAGCACTTTATAAAAATTGTAAATAAAATCCAAGTTAATATAGAGATGACTTAACTTTCAAAAGAAAAGCGCAGTTGAGTCAATTGACTCTGAGAGTGATTAAAAATTCTCCTGGCGACGAAGTTGTTGGAAAAAAAAGGTATTTATCATTGGCCAAGTCCCGCAAGACTCGGAAACTCCTGGGTTCTGGATACCTCATCCTCTAAAAACTCGCTGAATAATCGCTCCAGCTCTGCCCCAAGGATTACTTCTAGCCACGGAGCTGCTCCATGCAGCTTTCGTAAACTGAATCGAATTACCACAAGTGTCCTGGGAATTTCGCGCGCTACAAAGAGCCATATCCATTTTTCGTACTTCGTACTTTTCCTTGGATACTTTGTAAAAAGAAAAAAAAGGAAGCGTACAGAATTTTTGAGACTGTAAAGTGGGAAGCCCGGGAACCTACAAAGCACTGCCGCCCCCGCATACATAAATGTAAATGCCGCATAAGGACATTAGTGGATGCCGCTGTGAGGAGTCCTTAAGACGTCTCAAGTCTCTGTATAGTGATAAATTCGCGTAATTTAGGAAAAGAGCCGCCATGCTAGGGCTGCTGATAAGTGCAACTATGTCACTGGAGTCTCAGAGGACGTAATTTAATGTCCTGAGAAGTGGTAGCCAGGGGATGATGCGAAACAAAACTTACTTCAGCGATTTTCTATTTCGTGGCAAAGGATGGAGTAGGTAGAAAAATAAAATACTTTCCTCAAGGAGGATGCGAATAAAAATGCTCGAAAAGACAAGAGCAGACTTGTCACGAACACGAAGCCCTAGCGCTTGTCTCAGGTCTCAGAAGTTCCAGGAGTACTGCTTGCTTCTGGCGGGATAGGAATCGTGGCAAGGAATCTTAATCCTTTTCCTGGAAAATGTAATTTGCTGTTTCTTCCCTCCCTCAAACATCTTTCTTGGGTTAGGTTAGAGGAAATGGGGTCCTAGTGCTTATTTCACGCGATACCCCCGGCCCACCGACTGCCATTGTCGCCCTTTTCAAGGCGCTGCACGAGCCCTGGGAAATTCTTTATCCCGAACAAGGAGGAACGGCTGCATTAATTAATGTAAACATACAGCTGAAGGAGTTCCTCCGGGAAAAAAACAGTGTGGGGCTGAAGAGCACCGAAGCCCTGGGTATAATTGAAAATAGTTTAGCACTTAAATGACGGAGAAACCCCTTTCTTTCTCGCGCTCAAGGTCTACAATTGCAATTTTAAAAATGCCTTCGCTCGTCATCACTTTGCATGCGACGCTAAACAATTGTGCCCTTTGACCAGACAGGCAGACGTCTCTATCCTAATTCTTTTGAGACGAATAGCCAGTGGACATGAAAATTAATTGACATTTTTATTTTTGCTTTTCCATCTTTCTAGGACTGTAGATCGCCTCTGGTCAATTACGGAGGATCTCAATATTTTATACAAAGAGAACTGGACTCGCTTGGCTGCGCAAGAAGTTCAACACTTTCAGGTAAATTATTCATCATAATTTAAAAAGAAAATTTAAGATTACAAAAATTAAAGAACATAACTTTTTTATGATAAACATTTAAATCTTGAACCTTTAATTCCCAGGCTTTATCCTTCATTAAACCTTCAAAAAAAAAAAATAGAAAAACCGCAAAAACAAATTAGGATATTATAAGAAGTAACCTAATAATATGGCACATAATTTGTATTATACCAAACAAAAATATTTATTTTCACAGTATTTTATAATTTTTAATGAAAGATAATTCTTCCGAAAATTTGGATTTATATACCTACTTAAAAATTAAAAGGCTCATTGCCAAACAGTTTTAAAGAGTTATATGATTAATTCTACCGAAGCCAATCGATTTATAGTTTATTTTTGTTTTGAATAACTAAGTATGAAAAGTTTTTACTAAAATTGTGGCCTCCAAAAATCTTTAATTTTGAACTAGTATACGCAAAATGAGGAAAGTCTCCAAAATATTTGATTGATTTTAAGCCTGACTGACTTATCGCCTTATCGGTGCTCGTTCTTATCCCAAACGGCTCCTTATCGTGTCACTCATCATTTAACCTGAGTCCTGAGCCACACCTGCTAATCCAGAGTGGCAGCGTAAGTAGACTTCGAGCAGAACGATGCTGTTAAGCAACATAAGAGGCTCAGATTAGCAGAATCAACAATGATACTGGGTAAACAATTCCACGAATTCGCCCCCAGGTTCCGGGCAGTAGGAAAACGCCCGTATTCCCTCTTATTTCCAGTAGGACAGAAATCTCCAGCCCCAAAACAAAAGTGAACAGGATAATTTGAGACGAATTTAATACGGTTGCAAGGGGGAGGGTAAGCTGCCACGAAATTTACAAACAAGCGCATTATTTCGGCGAAAATGTGCACCAGCGGATTGCGAACCTCCACCGGAGGATTGCAATTACCTTTCACGGAGAGGGCGGAAAGCCAGGCTTACGAACCGAAGTTGCGCCCTAAACCCACGGAGGAGTTCAAATTTATGGCAGTTGCCCACGTATATTAGGGGCTTATCCCGGAAGATACAATTTACGCTGTTTTAATTGAGATCAGGACCACCCCACTAGAGGAATTCCAACCAATAATGCAGTTCGTTGAGGGCCTGCTTTGAAATTTTGGCGGAAAACGCTCCTGGGGATAGGGATAATGATAGTAGGTGAAAAGAGAACTGCTCCAACTAGTGGTTTGGCCTTTCATGCCTTAGGGAACAAGAAAGTGCATTTTACAGAGTGAAATACTCCCTTGTTTGTTTTATTCATCTCACTAATTAGTACTTTCGATATGTAATGTATCTTATACCTAATTTTTTGAAATGAAAGGTCCCCCAGGGTAAAGTTGCTGTTACGAGCATAGACAATCATAAAGCTATTTTGCAAAGCAGACATCATTGTAACGAGTTAGCTTTAAAATTACATTTTATTACACTAACTCTCGATTTGAACTTAATTTATGTGAAAACATTCAAAAATAGTTAGCATTTTCTATAACTAAATTTATTCAAAAACATCAACCTAATTACACCACTTCTATGATAGATTACCTCGATAATGATTGAAATAAAAAAATATGTAAGTTTCCTAAATAATAAAATTTTACTACGTATATAAACTGTTGTTTTTAACGTAGAATCCATTTAAAATGTGACCTACTGCAAAAAAAGTTAAGAAGTTTTCAAATTCCTTTTTGCTTTTAGTAAATCATATTTAATGAAAATAAAATAAATTGTAAGTACGTCTCTTTACAGTGAAAACGAGTCCTTCTATCTTTCATTAAATCTAAATGTTATCCCACCTCCGACAGAGCTACCTCTCCAGTGCACTTTTTAGGTATATTTCTAGGAAACCGATTAATTAAATTTACATTGCATCTACTAGGTACTTGTATTTTGAATTTAATTCCTCTTACAACATGTAAAGATTGAATTGGTGTTTGAATTTTGAAGTTCGCAATCAAAGCAGCTTCCTGGCTGCTGCGTATATCTTCTAATTTCGCCCACAATCCAAGTACTTCCTGAGTGCAAACTAGAATTCTAATATTTCCCCAAGTATTTGCCAAGTAAAGCAGGAATGACCACTCCAGATCTCTTGAATAATAATTAGGATCTGTGCCAGGCTCTCCAGATTCTGAGTACCTCTGAAACCGCAGTGCATCAGGTGCATAAGTAGGCAGGGACAAACAGCATTCCGGGCTAGAATCCGGGATTCTTAAACTATCTGATTTTGCAATAACTTGTGCTCAGCACTCCTAAGGTAAACCTGGAATAAATCCACTCCGTCATAGTCTGGATGCTGCCTTCGGCCCTTGACGGACAGACATAAATTTCGCCCTCTCAGGTCTGATTTGATTGCCAGGGAAGCATCCAGAGATCTCCCGTTCGCCTGCACCTTTAGGAGAAGTTGTTGCCGCGCTTTAAGGCAGCGAGCGGATGAAATGAGTTCACCACAATTCGGGCTATTTATCATTTAGGGAATAATGCAGGAGGCGGCGGACTACTCTTTGTTTGCGCAATAAATCAATCAAAACAAAGTCCTGGCTGCTCCCGCTGACGCTCCCATCGCATCCAGAGCCCTTGGAGGCGAAACGGGGACCCCTTAATTGGATGTCGACTGAATCCGGAAAATAAACGAAACATTAAGAAGGAACTTCACTCAAGTCCTAATCGAGCCAGCTCTAAATCATCGTCCGTTTATCCAATTAAGCCCTTGGGAGCTGGCTGATATTAAGTTAACTTCAAATCCAACGATATTGCAGAAAACGAGCAAAGTATTTGGGGGCCCTGGATAAAAGGAGCTGATTGATACACGCCCCGGGAGAGCATTGGTACAACTGTTCAACTGCTGTGCGGGTCAGTCTCCAACATCGAGCAGGTTCGGGACCGGGAAGAGGACCGGGAGACCAAAACCCGAACGCTAATGGACGGCTTATTACATTGATGGAATATTGACAGATTTTCCTGAATTTTTCATGGCCAAGTGGGTGAGAGCAAAGACTATGAATAATTTCGTGGCTTTCTCTGGAGTTTCGACCCATATCCTGGGAAATGGGATTGATGCTGTTCCTTTTCGTTGTAAGTCGATTCGCTCCCAATAAAGCATTTCGGGGCAATCTTTTGAGAATATCGGAGGCCGAATTGGGGTTTCTGCGGAATACAAATTCCAGTAGAACAAATTCACGTAACATATTTGATATGAATATTTCAGATACGAACATTATCAAAAGTAGGGAAGTTTCGAATGATATAATTATTATGTATATATTATTAGGTGATTTGCAAAGGTTCAACACAAAATCCGCCGCACACGTCGTCGTTTGTAGAAATTTTTTCCGAGAACAATTTATTCGTAATTTTATGTTGTGTCGTGCCTTAAGTGAAAGGAAGAATAAATATCAGAAGCTAACAATAATTTTCTTCTGAAATTATATATTACATATGTATATCCAAAACATAAAGAGTAATAAGTTCGTTACTGCTACTGTGCATTGTGCATTGAGATTTTAAGAAAAATATCACTATTGCTTAAAAAAGTTCCTGTAGCATAAAATTTGATAGAGATGTCTTATCTCTTATATGTATAAATAAATAATACCATCCCAATTTTCCTTCTGGATTTCAAAGTACCGAGATGAATGCAATCACAATTTCACAAATCAATTTTCTTAATACACGAATTTAGTAACATACATTTAATTTTAAATTTCATTAGTACTAAAGCCATTTAAAAAAGTTGCTAGTTTCTTTGATCATTTTTCTTAGTCTGTTGTTTTTAAATCAGACATCTTTTTAGTTTTAATTACTTTTTTGAAAAGGCTTCATAGTCCAGTCACTGTCCTTGAAGCTTCCTTTTCCTTCTTAAACTTCGAAGACATAAACACTTCTTGCTTTTAAAACGCTTTCTTCCTCGTCTTCGTCCTGGTGGCGCTTAGTCCACCTCGATTCATTGGATTATCCGTCTCCTGATGCCTCGCTGGGAGGGCAGGGGAAGGGAAAGGGGAAGGGGAGCTCACCTCATCCCTGGTCGGGAAATTGCAAGAATCGGGATAACCGGGATGAGCCAGCGATGAATCGCCTGATTCTGCCGCAGCGAAAGTCTTTTTCTACGCAGCATCCAACCCCAGCTCAGGGCTGATTTCAGATGCATCAGATAGCCCCGTCGGAGCGGCAAATGGGTACACCCGGTAAATTGGATTCCCCGGGATTCATCGGGATTCGCCTCCAGTTTGTTTGCTGTTGAACACGACAAATCCGAACCATGCTCGATTTGCTCGCTTTTGCGTCGTCTGATCGAAGATCGCATTTTGCGCTTCTCGGCGATGGGATTCGAATCGAGCTGTGCTCCCTTCAGGTGAAAAAGCATGTTGATTGGGAGTTAAATCTTTCGAGAAAAGAATTAGCCACCCCGTGTCCCCACTATTCCCCTGCCTCTCCAGGTATTTGTTTTCTTGAGGAATGTATTTTTTTTTTTTTTTTGTAATGGAAGAAAATATCTAGGTGAAGCAGCCCGTCTGAGACGGCAAAATACCTGAAAAGGGCATTCATTCAAAAGGCATCCTTTTGCTTCCCGGTGAAAAGTGAAGAAAAGCCAAAGGATGATAAATATCACAACCACCCCAAAGTGGGGAGCACTAGTTGCTGGGAATGCTTGAAAACAACAACACCAAAGTGATGGGATTTCTTCCCGGGTTAAAGTTTTGACTGTTCGCAGAGGGAAGAAAACCAGAACCCTTCTCAGATAAGCATAATGAACAATACAAGGGATAATAACAAAATCAACAACGAGCGAGGAACTCCTGTGATAAAAAAGCCAAAACTTTTCGTGCAGATTTTCTTTAAAAAAAGGAGCCTTAGAAACGAGCTCAGATCAGGGGATAAACAGAGGAAAGTAGGATCATGAAGTTGATAAGGTGCTCAGAAAATTCCTGGACAAGACCTGGAACACGAGGAAGACCATTTCGCCTACAAATGAAATCCGATTTTGCTGCTGCGCCACAACGAAAATGGAACCCTTTTTGTGCCAGCGCCAGGTACCTTAACTTAGCTGATAAACAGGAGTTCTGTCGAATCTTGGAGGGCATTAATTCGGCGAGGGGAGATCTGAAGAAAGTTCGTAAGAAGCAGTATCTCTACCGAAAAGTGTAATTTGCAGGAACGTGAAACGTGAAATCTGTTTCTTTGTTTTCGTAGATCCCACAGAGTTCGTTAGGGTCGTTCGGAAGCTGGAATGCATCCTGCAGGAGAAACTGAAAGGATGTAGAAAAAATTGCACAATCAGGATGACCATTTTGAATGTGTTGTAGACAATAAAATTGGTGTTCTTTTAATCTTTCATGCATTTTTTGTTGTTGTTTTTTTTTTAGTGTGCAGAAGTATACCTATCAGGAAAACTTAATAAATAGCACATTGATAATGCGTTCAATCTTACATAATATCTAAATTATGATGTAAGGATGTATCTATGTACTTTTCGAGCAAATAAATGTTCATCCTTCAACAATGGAATTTCATTTCAATAATCTAAATGGTTCCGCATAATAATAAAATTCTCATGACGAGTATGCTCGTCTAACATCGCTGAAATGCTTTTCATATGGTCAAAAAAAAGTTCGTTCGTCGCCTCCACATATGTATTTATATTACTAACATATAATTTGGTGAAATCAACTGAATCTAACGCAAACAAATTATGTGATCTGAAACTTAATTAACAGCAGCATGTGCGTGTCCCAACTGAGGTTTGTGACTTACAAGCGTCCCGGAGAGCCCCAAGACCCTCCCGAGGGAACTGCGGGCTCATTGGATCCGATAAGGTCGCCACTTAGCGCTCCAATAACATCTCCACAGCGATAAAATCTAGTGGAACGGTGTCTTGGGGCGACTAGTTGACCACTCTATTAAAAATAAGGGCGCACCTTGAAATCCTCCTATAAACCCTTGATAGTCCCCAGTTTATACCTTTTTTCCCACCCCCGCAACCCTTGCCATCATAAATTTTTATGCTCGCATTTTTCGTTGAACGTGAATGACTCTGACTGTCTCGTCGTTTCGTTGCAGGACACGCTGCTCCGTGCCGTGCGGGCGTCCAAAATTCAGCAGCCTGGAGCGCAACCAATCATGCCGTCCCACAAATGGTCGTACGCCTCGGCGTTCCTGTACTCGCTGACTTTGATAACGACAATCGGTAAGTAGTCCAAGAGTAGATCCTCCCCGCATACCGTTCCCCGTTCCCGGAGACCCGGGAATGTCCTTAATAAAGGATCCGACGACATTCGAAAACTCGGTGTGTCGGCGATTTGTTTTTATGTTGCAGCCGTGCGACTTTGATTTTTATCTGCAATGATTTCTTGATTAAGTCACCGATATTGGCCAGCTTTAGATTCTGGAGCAAACCCACGAGAGTCCGAAGAGTCCAGTCCCGGCCGGGAGAATACTACAAATTCACGACGCCCGTAATAAGGACTTTGGGAGTCTGTGAAATCCCCAGCAGAGACGTGATAAAATTAATTTAATTAGGGAAATTTTACTGCCGCCCGGAGTGCATGGCAACTTATTGGAAGCAATAAAATTGATTCGATTTTATGGCGGGCAGTGGCGGGGGAGGAAGTGACGATGGTGGTGACCGATGCCCCGCCACTCTCGCTGGACTTTGGGGGCCTGAGCTGATTGCTTCTGTCGTCCCCTGTTGGCCAACACTTCGATAAGGGTTTATTCGAAAAGTTTTGGGATTTGACAAGCAACAAATGGCTGGGCCCCCAACATCAGCCCCAAAACTTTTGCAGATTAACGTATTTTCTCGCATTTTCAATGTGTTTTCGTTGCTTGCGACGATAACATGAAATTGGGGGTCACTTGGTGACCATTCAATTTTCACACAAATTAAGGGGTGCCGTGCGACGAAGAAATGGGATGACGGGGACTTTTGTCCAAAATGGAAAAAATCTTCAAAGATGGTTACAAGGAATTTAGTTGGGCTTGAAAACTATAAGGGTTGTTAAACTAGAGTAAAACATGTGAGAAGGCAGGACAATTCTATTTGGAATTATTGTAATTATTTAAATTAGTTATTTAATTGTATTTAATTCTATGTTCGACTTAATTTAATCCAGCTTACACCAAGCTGAGTCAAACTTTAGTCGGCTTTTTTTCTTTGATTTTGATTTCGCTTTTGTCTCTAATGGTTCTAATATTAATATTGTGATGTTTAACATAAGAAATATATTAAAGATTTTGTTCCCTTTTAAATTGACCCCATATACGATGTAAATTAAATATATAAAGAAAGCTATATTCACCACTTGTCCTTTTTTTAATAGTCCAAAAGAACACACTATTTCAAATATTTAAAATTTCAGAATTATGTAGACGCTATGAGTATATAAAACTTGTAGTAAAAGTCCACTTAAGCATACTTTTCCGTCCGAAATTTTAGACGAGTCCATTAATATCAAGCACGTGCCTGTGACAAGGACATTTGACTCTTCCCTTGCAATCCCTTTTCTAGTCTTTATTAATGTTTTGCGGCGTCACAGCTTTGCTTTAATAAAAAAGTAATTTAATTCAGTGCTATTGCCTTACATCAAACAAATTAATTATGTTCCTTTTACCTTAAAAGAAAAGAGCTGAAATACACCTAAAATTTGGAAACGTTGTGGAAATCCTGCAACATTTTTAAGGATTACCGTTTTTACTTCAAAGCTATCACGAATTTTGTGAATATATTAATTTCAAATACCAAGGGAGAGTTTTTACAAGTGCTTTTTAATTTTAAGATTTAAAATGGTGTCTAAAATGATTAGTTAAATATTTCTAGCTTTGTAACAGAGGCTGGATATTTTCCTTTGATTTTCGCTGTAAGATCATTTAAGTCCTGGTAGAATTAACTTACGTCTTTCAATTCCCAATTCTACGAATGTGAGTTCTTCATAAAATCCCAAATTTGCCATTTGTATAAGTCCAACGTGAACTAGACGTGATTTTTCGCAAGATCAAAGCAAATGAGGTGTGCTCATCGTAGGTGCACACACGCTTTTTCGCCGACCAGGCATAATCTGATGTCAGATTTATGCGAAATTCTAAAAATCTGGAAATGATATTTGCGCAAACAAAATGGAATCGCGAAGGGATCATAAATCTGCTTAAGGAAACCTTTTAGCGCCAATATGCGATCCCGAGAAAGCCTCGTTCTCTCTACTTTCATATTTTAAGTGGCAGCAGAGCATCCTCAGCTCGGAAGGTGTTAACCGAGCTCTCATGGCTTTTCTTAAATTTTTTTTTATCTTTTCATTTTGCCCTCAAAAAAAATGTTTTTTTCTTTATCCTCTATCTTTTCCCACTTTGCCCATCTGAAGGTGGAGAACGAAAATCTCTTCTCAGCGCTGATTTGATTTTCTTGGAATAAGGAGAAGAAAATGTAGGGCGCGGTAAAAATTTGATTTATGAGCTGATTTCTCACCCACTTGAAATCGTTTCATTCCTCGCTTAAGCGAGCTCACCCGCGGAAATAATAGAAAGTAAGGCTAAGACACACTGCCGGAATAACACGTCCCGGGCAACCTGATTTATGTACTTTCCCTCAATCGAGCTGAGCTATCGGCGGAGGCATTCCAGGGAAATTATTTACAAGCCGAAGGAGGATCGAGTTGAATTGAGAATTGGTCGGGAGGTAATTTGGCGACTTTATTATCCTCTTGGGCATCAATGTCACTTTCAGGAAGATTTGTAGCACCGGTGGTAGTTTTTCAGGTAGTTTTAAATGGAAAAAAATCTTTGGGCGAGATAACAGGTGGTAAGTGGATTGTAATTTTGTGAAAACTTCGGTTAGAAAATAGGAAAGAATTTTCAATTTTCGAATTTCTATGAAATCGTTCAATTATATGTTTAAATCTTCAACCAAAACTCTTGAATACTTAAAGTACCTACATAGGTACTTTTAGAAAATCATGTAGTAGATAAATGCTATAAGTGGGAAAGTAGTATACGGAGTATAGTGGGACAGTGTCAACATTGATTCAAGTTCTGTGCTGCATTCCAGAACTAAGTAAATAAAGCTTATTTTTTCTTATTTTTACGGGATTTCAATTTTTAGTTTTATGTCCTGTATGCAAATTTAAATCTTCTTTACACGCCAATTCTCCCTTTGAACAATGATAAATTAACACACGTAGGTACAATTTTTATTTAATAACGAAACAATCCGAAACAAAAATATAAGAACGTCATAGAAACATTTAACTATGCTAAAATAAAAATTAAGACGTTTACAAAATTGAAAAATACACGCTGAGAATATTCCAGGACCAACTCCTTCCTCCATTATCAGACTCTTCTAAGACAAGTCAAAGGATGGACCTAAACTCTATGAAGTTATTGTTAGCAATTAAGAAATTCTTATGACCACCTCCCACTTCCGCCATCATACAACTTCGTTGGTACCTACCATAAATTTTCGAAGTTTCAAATTGATGCAATTAAAAGTGGGTGAAAAGTGAGTTACAAAATTTGCTTACAATGTTAGGAAGTTATAGGTCAAGATAATAAAAGCGTGTTAGAATATGAAAATATTGAAAACTCCTACAACAATTTGTTTGAACTAACTTTTATCATAAACGAATTTATTTCATACAATAAAGAATTTATAAAAGTCGAGAAAACTTTCGTGGTTTTACATTTAGTAGGTAATCTTATATAAATTTATTGACCATATCTACACTGCATACTTCTCAAAAATTAAAAATATAAATCGTTCGCAACACCGTAGAAAAAGTAACAAAAACGATAGTTAAAATATCAATAAAATAACTCCATTGTATATGACAGTTAAAAACAATTGCATAATTTCACATCTTCTTATACAAATTTATAAAAACTACCAGAGCCATCAATTAAAAGTGCTCAGAAGGACTCTGAACCAATGGCCAAACTTCGGGTCAATATTGATTTTCTTTTCTTTCCAATTTGAAACAATATTGAAAAATGTCTCCTGCCAATTACCACCTTCTGGAACAATCATGCTTTACTCCCTTAGGATTTACATTCCTTTCAGAAATCGGAAGTACGATTGAAGGATACACCTCCCACGTCGCGCGAAATACGCAAGAACACTTGTAAAATTAATTGAAATTAGTTAAATGGCTTACAATTAATCTTCAGGGCCTTGTTGGACCAGTCACCCACTTCCATCAGTTCTCTCGACGCAGGCCATCGCAATTAATTTGTCGCAAGTAAGGGCAGCTTTTGAAAATTCCGGGAATGAACGCTCCCGGGGGAGGAGTGGGAATAAAACGAAATAAGTCATCTTTGTGATTAATCATTTTCTTCGTTAAGAGAAAAGTCGAAATCGATTCACTTTAGCAGTTCGCAGGATGACGGGCCAAGAAATGTCGTTAGCGCTTTTCATCTTCCTGTGTATACATTGGGCAGAATGTTTTGGAATTATTCAAATTTCATTTTCCAGCGCAAAAATACAAATGAGACGTCACTTGATGGATACAAAGGGTCTAGACTCCTGGGCACTGACGCTGGGTGTCTGCCCCAATTGCCCAATTTCATGGACAATTATTGTTGACTGAATTTTTGGAAGCACAATAAATCATGTGGTAGATCGAAAAGATGTAATAAATTACTTGATTTGTTGGAATATTGTTTTTAAGCTTCTAACTACATACAGTTTTTCTGTGATATCATAGCCGAATCGTTTCCCACGCTCCCCTATAAAACAAAAGGAAAAGCTGAAGATATTAGAGACAGCTCTGAGGTATTAATACCTACTATTAATCTAAAATTTTCATTTTAAAATTTGTACTTTTGCGCAATTAAAAACAAGATATGACAAGTATACTCGTCAAACGCAGAGTAAATACACCCTTTGCAAATTTTAAATAATATAAATCAAAATGGCAAATACTACGAGTTAATTTATTTAAAAAACAAATGAATTTATTGTCTCAAAATTCATGAATAAAACAATTATGTCATCTTTTATACTAAAAGGTAATTAATTTATTTTTGATCGCACAACGATACTCATCATTTTATCCTTTTGAAAAGTCAGAAGACATTAGTTTCATCGACTTTTCTTTTAAACCTTTCACAAAAGGACCTTGAAAATGACTTATTACACTACTTTTCTGTCCATTTGAATGCTAAATTTTGTTATACTCATTACCTCATTTATCAAGCGCACTTGACTGTGATGGTGTTAAGACGCCACCGGGAAATTAACATAAATGGGGAAAAATGTCTCGTTCCCTTCCCAGAGACAATGTGCTAATCACAGGCAGTCCAAGCTGCAATTACATGTCCGACTGGCTTCCTTGTAATTTAATTAGAAATTGGAAATTGTTTTTACGGGGCTGCAAACATCGTACCGACAATTATTTTCCTCGGCATCCTTCCTCCGTTCCATTTCTTTCCCCGAAAACCCACAGAAGGAGTGAAACTGCCTCCAGCCACAGTCTGGGCATGTTCCTGTGATTGCAATTGCATTTGCCAAGAGCCAGAGCCCGTCCTCCAGAATGCCGAGAAGTCTGTGCACGTCCGCCAGGAGATTCGTCTTCCTTTTTAGCTAATCGAAGTTGTTTCACAAAACTAACTTACCAAAGTGAAACGACGACTGAAAAGGGCAGAGACGGGATACAGGATTCGGGAAATGATTAAGGAGCCCGGAAGCGCAGCGGACATTTAAAAAATCATCGAATTTCTGCTGAATCCCCGGGAAAAAGTCTCGATTCGATGTCGATTGCGCGGAATTGGGAACACAAAAAGATCCTCTCTCTGTCCCAACTTGCTGGCAATATGCCGCGCAACCTCATCGATGACGATTTAAAACGAGATATTCAAGGACTTTGGAGGTCCTGTAGGAGCAGCGCAATATGCGAGTCATTAGGCAGAGGCACCATAATAAAGCCACGGCCACTGAAAATTAATGGCTACATTTGCTGCCTCCGAGTTCCCTCGGGGTTGTGCGCATTTTCCTGTATTTTTATATTTTTTTGTCGGAAAATTTGTCAGCTTATTGTAAACTGTATATGAGCCATCCTGCCCGCCAGAGCAATGTCGACAGACTTCTTTTGGGGGCCAGACTCTGTGGCGAGAGGCGGCGCAAAAAGGTCAGCCCTTATCGCTGGGCGGACTCGACGGGTCCAGTCAGTCAGAAGGAATTATATCCCGTCATTTGTCACCGAAGCCGCTGGCATCCTTGACGGAATCAAAGTGGCAAATTGACCTCGTACACCACTTTGCTCTGCAATTTTTCATTCGTTTTGGTGAAGTCCGAGCCTTCACTAATGTGGGGAGGATCCCCCAAAACAGCCCCAAACTTGTGGCTATCTCCTGAAAGGAAATAGTTTCCCCCATCCCGTCTGTCTGTCTGTCTGCGCAATGTATTAATCTACTAGCATAGTGCGTCGGATGAGGTTAAATCGAAATAGTGCGCCCCTGGGAGGCGTTTGTATAAACAGCAGCAGACCTTCCCGCGGAACGAAATTAGCTCCTGAATAACTCCCATTTGTCACATTCACACATTTGCGGTGGCCTCACGGTCTCCCCCGGGGACTAATCGCCGTAAGTGCAACTTTTCCAATAAGTCCCTATTACGGGTGGAGTGCTGCCGCAACAGCAGCAGCAGGATGCAGTCTCTGCGAGAAATTTCCCATTAATTAAAGGACTGCATTCGGTGGACCAAATTTGCATTGGAAATCTCAGGTGCACTGCCAATCGAGCTGACCGCAACAGCCCTCAGCAAAAGTTAATTATCGACAGGAATTCACCGGCGTGACGGGATCGGTTGACCGCCGTCGGGCCGCCGATTCCAGAACTTTAGAGCCCGAAGAATCTCAGCTGCAGCAATCCCTGGCTGTAAATATTTCGGATACAAAATTTGGTTTTTCGCTCGCACGATTTTTCTGGCCCTTTTCCAGCGCAGTGAATAACGAGCAAGGGCCCTGTCGCAATTTGGCCGAATTTAGCCCCAGATAGACGTCTTCTGACTCTAAGTAGGAGACATCAATCATTTTCCACCATGCTCCAGCAAAATGGAAGTCAGCTGTTAACATATTAGCCGACACTAATTCTAATACCAAATTGAAACAGGTTCTTAAACAAACGAAAACTATCATTTTTGTATGAAAATGAGTACCTACTTATGTAATTCAAAGAGTAAAGTTTGGGGAAAAACGTGCATTCTCAATTTCAGATATGTATATGTAGGTATATCACATCTTTGAATGACTTAAAAAAAAAAAAAAAAAAAAACAGTGGCGATCATTTTGGCGAACAAGTTTTTCGCTTGTTATGATTTTTATTCACCTTTTATTGTATGAAAAAATTGGTTTAAAAGCATAATTTTCAAGAAATATTTCGACTTCTAATTTAGGTTAAATCTTAAGCTTAAGATACAAATTATTATTTAAGTTATGACAAAAAGCTACTAAATACGAATAATATTTTCGTATACCTACTTAAAAAAATCACCCGGTTTTAAATATTATGATTTCTTATTTAAAATTAATTTGAATCCATACAGTTCGATGCGTTTTGAACCCTGGAGGTTTGGGGAATAGAAACATGAATTAATAAGGGCTGGTATCACGATCTTTAGCCCTCATCAATGTTTATGCGAAGGTTAAAAGCTCCAAAGTCAACTTTGTAGTCATTTCCATCGGATAGCTGGGTGCCTTTGCGGGCTGGTGGTGAAGCCTTTTGTTTCTCGTAAGCTAAACTCCTCCGAAAACATCAATAGTTTACACGCTAGTTATCCGGTAATTCCGATTCAACCCGGGTATGCGGAACTGATCCCTCATGCGAGGATAAGGGCGCAGAAACCTTGAAGTTATCCCTTCCGAATTGCACACGCCCTCCGTTTTGCCCTTCGGTTTTTATGCCCGCAACTGTGTCTGCCCCCATAACTTCTTTGCATTATTACTCCATGTGCACGAGGAATACCTATGTCCCCCCCCATGACCGTTTCGCCCCTGCCCGGGACACTCGAGCCCAGCATACAGGCAAATTCCCACTTTATGGACCCTTTAGGCACATTCAGCACCGGGGGCGGAGGCGGTACTCACATTTGACTTTGTAGAAATTTCGGTTTTCAATAAGTGCGGAATCGTTGGAGCTGCTGCAGGGCTCCATCGAGTGGGTTTTGGGGGCCCCAAAACAGCCCGAAGACGTGTTCGAGGCTACCGTTCAATAGGTTTTTGTTTCACAGCCGACTGAGGACGCCCTGGAGCTCCAATTCTATCCATTTGTGCGAATTAAACGAGCTGGAGCGCCTCCTCGTCCACGACGTCCAATTGCTCGGGGATTTCGGGTGCTCCGCAGGGGCTTATATCTCTCTTTATAGACCCCGGACGATACACGCCGGTGGAATCTTAATGGTGACACTTAAAAACTTTGATTTGGTAATTTCGAAGCCGAAGCAGGCACCAGACCAAAACGGGAATGTTTTGCGCCTTGCCTCCTCGATTGTCTTCCACAGTCCTGCGGCAGTGGCAGGTTAATAGCCCTGTTTACTCCCAAAAATTGCCCAGTTATTGCTCGATCTCGACAAATAGGTTGTTACTACAGATAATGAATAGACTGGGATCCGTGCGGCAGAACCTGCCCGTTTAATTGAAATTCTGAGTGGATACCACCAGAAAGTGCTTTGGAAATACACCGAGCGATGAATTTAATATTGACTAGATCTGTACCACGTTTAGCTCCGAGAAAGTGAGGAGAAAGGTGCTTTTTGGAAAGATGATAACCATTAGGTCCCAGGCACCGCATGATATTCATTTTCATTTCGAGGAAAGTCCTTAAAACCCAAAAGACGCTCAGAAAGCAAAACACCATAAACTAAACTATCAACTATAACAAATATTATGTAAACAATTTGGGCTCATTTTATAAATTAGAGATTTTTAGTCGTTATTAGTAGTTGGAATAGTGAATAACAAAAAAAAATTTTTTAAAGTATACCTACATAGATATCACTTTAAAATTTTAAGACCAAACTTAAAATTATTTGTACCTACATACTTTTTACGACACGACATCATAGTACTCTCTCCATTATTATAATTTTCTATAATTTAAAGTGTTAAAGTGATAAGTTTAAAATGTTGATTCCAAACAAAAAGAAAGTTAATTTTTTTGTTTTAGCTGCTGAAACAACTTACCAGTATGACAACAAGCACCCGTCTCCCCTATACCTATTATGGTATTTATTTATTTATAACATTTCTCTTCTTCCATTCTCTTCAAATTAAAAAGTTGAAACGCCATTTTCGTTTGAACAGGCCCTTTTACAAATTAAAAGTGAGTAATTCAGTCAACTCAACTTATTCGATGATTGTGTCTCCCCTTTGTACAAGTTTTCATGGAAATCCCTTCAAATCAAAATTTTTCGTAGAAAGATGATCCAAAAAATCTAATTTCAATTCATTAGAATGAATTAATTAGCTTTTCAGTTTGAAGGCATTTAGAAACCCTACGAATTTGTTTTTATCTAGAGGTAGAGGATTGAAAAAATATTAGTGGGTAGGACTTTTCGACGAATTGATTGGCGGACCTACTGCTTCCTTGTAATTCTCCGAAGACCATTTATACTTAATATTAAAATTTCATAGGTTTCAGGTATGGACTGGGCATATACAATCAACTGAGAACTTCGTTGTTGTGCTTCTGGGTAGGTAATAAATAAACATTTTAAAAAGTTAAATGTTTGGACCTTTAAAAGATATTAATTAACTATTTACAATCTAATAAACAACGTTGTTTTTTAAATTGACATTAATCATTAAAACTATAGCCAATGAAATCGGCAACTGAAACGCAGAAAATTTTGAATTTTAATTTAAAAGGCATATGTACATATGAGGAATTTCTATATTGATTAGAAGTGCAGGTAGTAATCTATCAAAAAACACATCTAAGTTTTTACGAGTTGAAATTAAGTGCCAAAATGGGTTTAAACTCTTGGAATGGTCCAATTTCTGCAATATTCAAATCTAGTATTGTCGTATTCATAGCACTTTGGCTTGAAGACATTACTTTTTATCCCCTGCTGGAAAGTCAGAGTAAATCCGGCAAGGGAACGAAGGCCGCAAAAGATGAAGTAACTACGTAACGTGGTTCAATTTGTGTAAATCCAAACGACCTCATTCCTGCCGGAAATAAAAAAGGTGAAAGGATACTGACAACAAGTGGACGGAATGAAGAACAACAGCAATTTGTCCTACTTCCAGCATCTCTCAGGGCTGTGGTGGGCGGGGCAAAGAATGTCCTGGTATGAAAGTGGATAATTTTCTAAAGAAAAAGGAAGGCCTACACCTTAGAATCAAGATCACCACCCACACCAGCAGCAGAAGTAGCATCAAGTGTCTCACTTTAATTAAAGCAATTCCGGGAGTAAATTTAATCTGTATAAAGGTAAACAGGAAGCCGGGCTCATTGCACACACTCTCTCTAACTACCTGTTGGGGGCGGGATGCTGGCAAAGATTATCATGAGGGACTGCTTCCTGTGTTTTATGTTTTTTTTTCCCTGTTTTGATTTCAGTGTATTATTTAATTAGCTCACCGTTTTTTTTCCGTTCCCGGAATAACACGGGAAAATTCTACAACGAAACACAGCCCACCGTTCCAGGATTTCAAGGCGAAAGAAAATTTTATTCATCGTCTCTTTTTTTGCATAAATATGTATGTACAATTTCAAAATGTAGACGTTTAAAAAAAACACGGTATTCTGAATAGTGACTTTAATATTCTGTAATGAAAACCGCATATACATATCTATCATATGTATGTGTATGTTCATAAGTTACATACAATTTTCACGAAATTTCCGTTATGTTAAGACTGTCACAATCTACAAGCTTGAAGTCATTGATTTTGGACAGCATATTCTGTATTAAATTTTATTAAGATTCAAAACTACGTCTTAACAGACCTCTTCAAAAGCCATATTTTGGCAATTATATTATAACACATATACCATATACGAATACCATTAAGGAGTATTATATCCTGTCACAAAATTAAAATCATTATATCCTATAGACATAACCAATTTATTTTAATTCTATAATAAACCATCTTAAAATCGAAGTTGACTAAAAATCTTCATCTTACACTTCATCAGTAGAATCAGTACTCCCTCCTGGAAAGAGAACCGATTATCTGCGACGTGCACTTGGCGTTGTCCTTCAAAATGATAGCTCACATGGACCGGCAGGGTTTTGGGGGCAACTTTGGATACCTCAAACTTGAAATATACACTAACGTTAAATTGGGGGTTCGGACAGCTAGGGGTTGGAGCACTGAAAAGTACTTCAGCTCCGTACAGGTTGCTATAAGTGGATTTTTTGGGTTCCAACGACGTAATATGAAATTTGAATACGGAGCTCAACTTCCAGCATTCTATATATTTCTTAACTAAAGTCGGAACTGCTTCAGGGCAGAATTCAGAAATGGCAGGCCACTTGTAACTCTCCTCCTTCGGATTAAACACGTACTCAGTGCAACAGCAAGTCTTAGCTTCAACTTTGTCTTGACAGAAAACATCTTGCGATGTTGTTGCTAACTCAGATTGCTTTGTCCTAAGTGGTTCAGGTAACTTACTTACATCAGATTTAACAGCTTCTTTTTCAAATGATTCTGGGATTTGATCTTTAAGCGATGTTACGTCCGTGGTGGAATTTTCACCCTCAGTCTCGACCTTATCGCAATCGCCATAATAGTCATTACAAACCGGATTAGGCTCAAATAATGACAACATGCTTTCTGATCTCTTCAGTATCTTCACACGTTCAAATAATTCAAACAAATACATACTATCAAAATCCACATCACCCAAATGTATGGTTTTCAAAGTAGTACTGGAAATCTCTGAGAGATTTGCCATTATTGTTTCGTATTATTATCTTATGATCAAAAAGCGGTAAATACTCCGCGGATCGCAAGTAACAGCCGACTAGCAATCAAAAAAAGCAAATCGTATAATATGAAATAAATTGTACAGCACCGCTGTTATGTATGTAATATTAACAAAATCGAAATTATTCCTGTCAGTCAGACCACAGGCCAACTACATATGTATGTAAAAATATTATTTTACACAGTAAATACAATAATTCTCAGAACGAACAGCTAATCAAACTCTAATTCGCAAAAGTTTCATTTTTTAAAAATATCATACAATTATGATATTTATTTTGTAGAATACCTTGAAAATCTCTATAAAGATCAAAATTGCTTTTAAAATCTTAACAAGAAACCTTGTTAAAAGCCACGTATCAAATTATCCTATAGCAAAGTTTTCACGCATTCCCAAACTTTTCGAAATTCTCATCTATACGACTTTATGTCCTTCCACTGTAAATCCATTGGGCTTCATTATGCACTTTTGTGGTTTTGGGTAAGAATTACTTAAAAAAATTCCTAAACTTTACACAAAATCATTCCAATAACCCTTGTCTTCAATAATTTTTTCGTTTAAAGTGTTAAAATTGGAATTGGAAGCTTAAATGGTTGATTCACCACCGAAGAAAATGACTGCACCAGTTGAGTTTTTTTTTTAAATATGTGATTAAAATCCAAATTTAATATATGTATATTGCATTAAACTGGAATTATAATAGCTATGCATAACAACAATTTTAAATTTTTAAAGTATAAAACCGAATTGCATTGATTTGTAAAAACGTTTTAATATATGATTTCAATATTTTGTTGTCATGCCATTCTTGACAGAAATTTGTTTCAATGAAATTTCCGATACATACATGTAGATACTCTAAATATAATTTTTGCTATCAGCTGTTTAGATACTATTAAAAACGAAGTTCACTGAAAACCTTCATCTTACACTTCATCAGTAGAATCAGTACTCCCTCCTGGAAAGTGAATCGATTATCTGCGGCGTGCACTTGGCGTTGTCCTTCAAAATGATAGCTCACACGGACCGGCAGGGTTTTGGGGGCAACGTTGGATACCTCAAAATTGAAATATACACTAACGTTGAATTGGGGGTTCGGACAGCTAGGGGTTGGAGCACTAAAAATTACTTCCGCTCCGTACAGGTTGCTATAAGTGGATTTTTTGGTTTCCAATGACGTAATATGAAATTTGAATACGGGGTTCAACTTCCAGCATTCTACATATTTCTTAACTAAAGTCGGAACTGCTTCAGGGTAGAATTCAGAAATGGCAGGCCACTTATAATTCTCCTCCTTGGGATTTAACACGTACTCAGTGCAACAGCAAGTCTTAGGTTCAACTTCGTCTTGATAGAAAACATCTTGCGATGTTGTTGATAACTCAGATGATTTTGTTCTAAGTGGATCAGGTGACTTACTTTCATCAGATTTATCAGCTTCTGTTTCAAATGATTCTGGGATTTGATCTTCAAGCGATGTTACGTCCGTGGTGGAATTTTCACTCTCAGCCTCGACCTTATCGCGGTCTTCCATTTTATCCTCACAAACCGGATTGGGTTCAAATATTGACATCAAGCTTTCTGTTCTGTTTAGTACAACAGGAACATTCACACGTTCAAAAAATTCAAGCGTAAACGTTCTATCAAAATCCACATCACCCAAATATATGGTTTTCAAAGTAGTGGTACTGGAGGAAATCACTGGGAGATTTGCCATTATTGTTTCATATTATCATCTTACGATCAAAAAGCGGTAAATACTCCCCGGATCGCAGGTAACAGCCGACCAGCAATTAAAAAAACCAAATCGTATAATATGAAATAAATTGTACAGCACAGCTGTTATGTATGAAATACTAACAAAATCTAAATTATTCCTGTCAGTTAGGGCACAAGCCAACTATATATGTATGTATGTAAAAATATTACTTTAAGCCTTAACCAGAATGAGACGTAACGTAACGTAAGGAACATCAACGTTTGCTGTCGTTTACATTTCGAGCGATACTTACGGCACCATTACTTATGGTAAAAGTGGCATTTCTACATTTGATGAAAATTCGTCATTTTTGTCGTAAGTAAGGTGCCGTAAGAATCGCTTGACACGTAAACAACAGCAAACGTTGACGTTCCTTACGTTACGTTGCGTCTCATTCTGGTTGAGGCTTTTTGCACAGTAAATAAAAAAATTCTCCGAACAAGTTACTACTCTACCTCACAAGTTGTAGAATGACCTCGAAAATCTCTCTAAAGGTCAACATTGCTTTTAAAATCTTAACAAGAAACCTTGTTAAAAGCCACTTCTCAAATTATCCTATAGCAAATTTTCCTGCATTCAAAAACTTTTTGAAAGTCTCATCTACGACTCTATGGACTTCCACTGTAAATCCACTGGCCTTCATTATGTACTTTTGTGGTTTTGGGTAAGAATTACTTAAAAAAATTCCTAAACTTTACACAAAATCATTCCAATAACCCTTGCCTTCAATTAATTTTTTCGTTTAAAGTGTTAAAATATAATTCGTTAGAAAACTCCAATCGAATCACTTAGATGTTATGTTCAGAAAAAAACAACTGACATAAAAAATAGCATTTTATTAAGCTTTTTTATCCAAAAAGGATTTTTATAAACGAGTAGAAATACAAAAAACTGTCTACGGAGAAGGGAAGGGCACTTTGATCATACTTTATTTAGCAGTCAGGTTTGGAAAAGCAAAGAATTGATCGAAGAGATGAGGGTCTGTACAGTTTTCTGTGCCGTTCTTGTGAGCACGATTACTCCCATATTTCTAAGTCTATTCATTCATTGCGTCGAAATTTTAATATACATATTTGACAATTAGGGAATTATTCATCGGAATTTGGAAGCTCAAATTTTTGACTCATCATAGAAGAAAATAGCAGCAGTTGAGTTTTTTTTTTGAAATATGTGATAAAAATCCAAATTTAATACATATTGCATTAAATTAGAATTAATAGTAATGCATAACAATTATAAATTCTTAAAGTATAAAATCGAATTGCATTGATTTGTATCAACTTTTTAATATATAATTTCAATATTCTGTTCACATGCCATTCTTGACAGATATTTCTCCCAATAAAATTTCAGATACATACAAATCTGTTGATACTCTAAATATATATTTTGCTATCAGCTGTTTAGATACTATTAAAAACGAAGTTCACTGAAAATCTTCATCTTACACTTCATCAGTAGAATCAGTACTCCCTCCTGGAAAGTGAACCGATTATCTGCAACGTGCACTTGGCGTTGTCCTTCAAAATGATAGTTCACACGGACCGGCAGGGTTTTGGGGGCAACTTTGGATACCTCAAAACTGAAATATACACTAACGTTGAATTGGGGGTTCGGACAGCTAGGGGTTGGAGCACTGAAAAGTACTTCAGCTCCGTACAGGTTGCTATAAGTGGATATTTTGGGTTCCAACGACGTAATATGAAATTTGAATACGGGGTTCAACTTCCAGCATTCTATATATTTCTTGACTAAAGCCGGAACTGCTTCAGGGCAGAATTCAGATATGGCAGGCCACTTGTAACTCTCCTCCTTGGAATTAAACACGTACTCAGTGCAACAGCAAATTTTGGGGGTATTTTGATTTTGGCAAAATTCAGCAGTTTCAGTTTGGTTTGTTGACTCACCCGATTTTGCCCTAAATTCTTCAAATTTATTACGTGAAGGAGAACTATCATCATTCATAGGTGCTTCTTCTGCTGTAAGATTCTCATTTGTTGCTGATTCCTCACGTGTTCCTTCATCCCTATTGACAATTCTTTCGAAACTGCTGTCAGAAGAACCGTACCTGCGATATGGCTCCAAAACTGACATCACACTGACCGCTCTGTTTAGTTCTCCATGAACTTCATGCCAAGAATCCCAAGTCCCCGACTGGTCCAAAATATACAAGGTACTCAAGCTATGTCTGGTAAGATCTGGTTGGACATCTGACGTCATGATAATTATTTTCAATGCAAAAAATAAAGATAAATAAACTCCAAAAAACAAATCTCCAGTGGAGTGACTAAATAACCTATTAGGTGAAAAAGAAAAATTTAATTGGCCTCCTTTCAGGAATGGCAATCGGCCAACTATGAAGTTCATATTTTTTTTATCTAGTCATTTGTTTTATCTACACTATTTTTATCAAGTTTTTTTCTGACATGAGTAGTAAATCCTACTCGTTCAACGTTTCGCTTTGCAAGAGAATAGAAAACTTAGATTCAATATGCCGTTAAATCAAAATAGTAAACACATTCTAGTTTGTAAGTATACATTTTTAAACGTACCACTTTTTAGTTCACTCATTCCAATTTTCACTTTAAATATTATCAATTTTTACGTTAATTTCGTTACATTTGGATTATAATATACCTAATATGAATCATCGCTGAGCTACCCGTGTCCACTTCCCGTCGATACCACTCGAGCAACTCTATTTTCCAATGGGTCTGTCACTGTTGTTCGTAACAAATATATTCATATTTAATAATAAATACTAGTTACTTTTGATTGAAAAAAGTAGAGAAATCACGAATTGTATACGCTTTATGGGCTATGCTCCCGAGAGCGCTTCAATTATAAGGTAAGTTAAGTCCTTGCTATTATAAAATAAATAGATAAATGAAATAATACGAGTTGTATTTATTACTATTATTATTATTCTGTTAGGGAATCACACACATAAATATAGTAATGTATGTAGTACTATATAAGAATTAATATTGTGTAAAATTTTGAGATACAGCAATTTTTTTCAATTAGAATGTAAAATATCACTAAAAGATTAAACATTCAGAAGTTTGATATTTCTTGGTTGTTTTCCTGAGAGCATGAGGAATGAACACATATGGATAATTACATAGGTACATCTCAATTCAATGGTTTTTGAAATATTTTTAGTATATCGTTTATTATATTGTAATAATCCACAACTAACATGCGCAAATAGCGCTCATGTAGCATAATTAAAAATAATTTGCAATTGTATACAGTCCACATCATGATCGGCTTTTACTTAAATCATAAAATATTTGAATCGATCAGCAGGAGTTTCAAAAATTACTACTTGTTGTACCACTTGTTAAGTATCTTATATATCGACAGTAGTACCGCACAAATAGCGTAACCAACTTAATAACTAATTAACTTAATCTTGGCCATAGTCTGATTCAAGCAGATATATGAGTCATTTTTTGTGCAATAGAAAAAAACTACTTAGACAAAAACGAAAAAATTTCAGAAGTTTTTTCCCCGCAATAGAAGTTGCCCTATAATTATGGCCTAAAGACCACACTATGAACCAGGCGTAGTCTAGCTAGAACAAACAAAAATTATATTAATGTTAAAGAAATAATATAATTATCGTACCACACAATATTGCATAAAACATTTTATGTATTTGTGTGTTTGTAGACCTTCTTAAAATCGGAGCTCACTGAAAACCTTCATCTTACACTTCATCAGTAGAATCAGTACTCCTTCTTGGAAAGTGAACCGATTATCTGCAACGTGCACTTGGCGTTGTCCTTCAAAATGGTAGCTCACACGGACCGGTAGGGTTTTGGGGGCAACTTTGGATACCTCAAACTTGAAATATACACTAACGTTGAATTGGGGGTTCGGACAGCTAGGGGTTGGAGCACTAAAAATTACTTCAGCTCCGTACAGGTTGTTATAAGTGGATCTTTTGGTTTCCAACGACGTAATATGAAATTTAAATACGGGGTTCAACTTCCAGCATTCTACATATTTCTTAACTAAAGCCGGAACTGCTACAGGGCAGAATTCAGAAATGGCAGGCCAGTTGTAACTCTCCTCCTTGGGATTAAACACGTAAGCAGTGCAATCGCAAATCTTGGATTCATCTGATTCTTGGGAGATTTCGAAATTTATTTTTTGATTTGACGAATCGCTTGGTTTTATATTTAGACTTTCGTATGAAGAAATCGGGTCCCTTTCATCATAGTTAAGTTTAATTAAACTTTCCTGTTTTGCACGGAGTGGTAAACTGGTACGTCGTCTTGTATATATCTTAACTATATCGGCTAAACCTAACTTTACGTCATTGACAGGTGGCATTACCGTAATTTTTGTATCTGAGTCAACAAGTATTTTGGGTTTAGATCGTATATCACTCGAATCGGATTGTTCCTCAATAGTTGGAAATACTGGAAACACTCCGGAACGACCTTTTGGCTCAGCTTCGTCATTTTCTGGATTAGTTAGAATAGCTGACTGATCCATGACTGCAACTAATAGTTGATCACCTTTTGACAACTTATGTCTTATTCAAGGTTGATTGTCCAGTTTCTTCGTAGATATCTTTTGCTCTTGTATATTAACAATAATTTTGTAATCACTACTCCTGCACAAAAATAAAAGTGCTGATAAGAAATAAATAATGCTCCTAACAGATGCTGCAATTCAAAAATACAAGTCAGAATATTTCAAGTTATAACAGACATCTGCCAGAAAAGGAGACTAGTCAGCCAACTATGTAACAAGTTATTTTTATTGTGTTTTGTTTTTTTCTTGCAAGTAGTCCAGTCAAATTAAAAAATTTTTTAAGAAAAATCCTAGCCAAATTCTTGGCACATTTCTTTTGATTTTAAACTTTTTCTTTGTAAAATCAAAAGTTTTTGAGTTACAGGGTAAAAGTTTTATTGAAATAGTATTTTTCAAAACATATCAAAAATTGTTGGCAGGATGGGATTCTCTAACAAGAAATTACATTTGGTTTCGAAAATTAAAAAGAATTGATTTTGTTCATATTCAAAAAGTATGACAATTCATATAAAAGTACAAATATCAATAATTTACCAATAACAACTCTTCTTAGAAATAGCATGAACGAGGAGGCATGTTAAACAGAAAATTAAAATACTTCACAAATATAATAAACCTACTGAAATCTTTACACGTTGAAAGTTAACGCCTAATTTGTAGGGCAAATTAAAGGAATGCTTATTTTATTTTGAAACCTGCTTATGTAAAACATTTTATCAATGCTAAAAGCCGACGCTTATTGGTAAGTGATGAATTCACAGGAGGAAGTTTAAAAAATGCATAACCTTATAAATGCACACCTTTTCACCATAAATATTTAAGGCTTATAGCTAACGTATGTAATTAGAATTTTCAAAATTGAATATAAACAAAACTGTTACGAGGTTGATGTTTATACGCTATTGGAACTTCCATTCGAACTCCAATAAATATAGGATTTGTGACATCAAATGATTGTTTTGTATGGCCCTTAGGAAATGCTGTGTTACTTGTATAGTGAAAAATAAAATATAAAACATATTTTATACATTGAGATAGTAGTTGTAATTAAATAATTGCAATTGTAATGAATTTAGGAATACTTCACGACAATTTAAATTGCAATAGATAATGGTCATGAAAGCTCCATAATTAATTAATTACAATAAAGTAAGTAAACTATGTTACTATTACAATTAAAATAATGATAATGGTAACCGTGACATAAATTTATTTGAATTACTCGTAATGATAACGGTAATTATAATGACAAATTAATTAAAACTATTTTTTTTTTTTGTTCAGTAAAACATGATCCAATGAATGAGTTACTTCAACCGGATCTGGAATTGCTGGCTTTCATTTGCATTCACAGGTACAGCATTTAGATATGAGATCGTTTGCGCAAATTACAGCTTTGTTAAGAACATCATCGACGGTGATTTCGGCCAATTGTTTAACCTCTAAAAATTCATTTGTATCCAATGCATTGACGTCAAATTCATTGATTTCATTCATCTTTAGATTTTGGATGTTCTCTCCAGTTTGGGACTCTATATATTTGGCTATCTTCTCCTTTATTTTGGCTTCCTTTTCAGCAATGGGCTCAGAAATCAAAGGTGTAATACCAATTGACGAAATAGTTGGGACAGACAATTCAGACAGATCTGCGGATCCTTTTTTAAGAGATGCAAATGAACAATCTTTTTGTCGTTGTGGTTTGAGGTCTTGAGCACTTCGAAAACTTGGTAAAGATAATCTAACCATTGAAGACAACGGTGAACCTAGCGAAATTTCTGATGAAGATACTTGAGACAGCTCTGTAAAATGTGATATAAGTGACTTAAATGAATGCGTGGAAGGATTCTTCGGCGATTCCAATTCGACCTCTGGTCTCAAGAGGTTATGATCGGCAGGCGCGGCATCCCAGCCCAAGCGTTGTTTTCTCGTGGTTAACCCAGATTCGTGGCTAGATATCGACATTTCTTTTTCCTTTCTTTACACTGCAATAAATACTTCAAGGATTACGCGGATAATAGCAAAAAAGTTTATTTTTAATAATAACAGATATACATATGTAGGATAAGCCGTAATTATAAACAGCCAGCTGAAAGAAATATCAAAGGCCTGATTTTAGTCGCCAACTATGAAAATTTATATTTCCAACTTGCAGGTACTATTTAACACCCACTTTTCATCGCCGTATAAATAAGTAGGTACTATTTGGTGATGAAACACTTCTGAAGTGTATTTTTCTCCACGATATACAACAGAAATCGCTTGATGCTTTCAATTTAATTCAAATATTGAGATTTGATTCTTGTTTTGTTGTCTTATAATTACGCGAAAGATAGGAAAGGAAAACGAAATGAAAATTGAAAATTAATCTTCAATGAATAGGTACTGTAATTGGATTACAGAATCCTAGGACTTTAGTGATGTTCATATTTAATATAAGATGTTGGAGCTTATCAGAAAAACTAAGTAGGTACGGAATTTTGATTGTGCATTTTTGGAGCATATCGATAAATGAGGATGTGATATCTATGAAATATTTAACGGCACCCATAAAATAAATTATCTAGACTGCTATAATATTTCTGGCCATGGGCAACAGGGGAATCAATTTGAAATTTTCTCAGAAGTCGAGTGTAAACAACAGAGAGGCCGACATTATCGTGTCGACAGGAATAGATTATTCAAATGATTTCTGCGAGACGAGTTGAAACTGAACCTATCGCCACATTGGCATTCAGCTATGATGATGTACCTTTCTAAGATTTGGGGGGAGCGCTAATAGTGCCCCAGAATGCTACATCATTTGGAACAAAGCTCACATTCCAAAATGTGATTAGGACGTGCCCACATTAGGGCACCCGGGCAGGTTCTCAAGTTTCCATTATTCTTGTTGCTTATCAGAGTCCGGCTTTTGGAGGGCTAAAAAGGGGGTATTTTGGATCAGGTAATCCATCACCTTAAACTTCTTGCCATTAACGTGTCTTCGCAGACCAATGCATGTGCAGACACCCTGTGCATCTTATTTCCTGCACTTTCGGTAATTAAAGGAATTAGGGTTTAGGCTGAAGCTATTTTGTGTCGGTCGTCAGACCGCAACAAGGTTTACGTTTCGTCCACATAACATCACGTGCATTGAGGCTCCGCCTTCCCCTTAATCGCAGGACTCGGTACATGCACCCTTAATCACCTACGTGGTTAATAAACGGATCCCGGTGCACGCATGGACCGGGTTACTCGGTTTACCGGAATGCCCACCATTTTGCATATTCTGGTAAATGTTAAGATCCCAAAACGGGAGTCACCAGGGCTGTCGTTGTTTACGTGTATGTATATAGTCCCCCTTTTGTCGGGATACCCTTCCCGAAAACTTTTCCATACTCTCGTATCTACCCAAACTTGGGAGTGCTCCCAACTCGGCAAGACAATTCGGACGACAATGCCGGAGCACCATCCAGCCAAATATATAGATACTTTATAAAACAGAGATAAAGCGGACAGGGAGCGACTTAATAGCTACCTCAGCCGCAAATATTGTCCGATGTTGCAACGGTTGCCCGTTGTTGGGGCACAGCCGGGAGATACTTTATAAATTTTGGGGGAGAAAACAAGAAGTTTTATTGCAGCCGAACTGGGTCCAATTCAGTGCATACCTGAAGCAATGGAGCTCCAGTGATATGACATGGCTTGACTTTATGTCCTTTTTATTGGAGACCCTCCCACCTGAGCCAGCATATTACTCGCGGGGCGAAATTAAGCCAAATGAACTGGTAACTTTCGCAATAAGACACCCCCCTCCCGTATACTTGAGGCAATAACTCTTGAGTTGCAAAGAAGAATTCCAAAAATAACCGGGATAATTGCCAGCGATGCGGAGCCTGCGAGAAACATACAAATTTCGCATATGTTCAGGGTTACGACAATTTGTGCAAGGGAAAAAAGTCATTTCGTCCCGCCCCATGAACCGGCTGCTGCAGAATAAATATTTCAATCTGAACGCGGCCAGAACATCCCAGTTCAGTCATCCTGAAGGATGAGCCAACCGAGGGCGTCGGGTGTACCTCCTGGAAATGTGTCAGCTCGTAAAACGAAGGAGCCTTCACTGATAAAAATTCAATGTGCCACAAGTGAAATAACACTCGGCCCGAAAGGTTCGAATCGAAGGCACCAGCCCACCCCAACCCCCGTCCATTTATCCGACTTTTTTCCCGTCGAACCTTTTCTGATTTGAAAACATTTCACGAAACAAAAACCGGTCCGATTTCGACAGGCCGACGTTTGATGGGCACTCAGACGTGTTCGGGTAGTATCCTTTCGATTAAATTCTAATCCCTTGTCAACAAGTGCCGGAACTATTGGCGTTTCCAAAACAAACACAAACCACGTGGTCCGAATTCCTTTCCCCTTTTCATCCAAGAAGATCACACGATTCATGAAGTTTATATAAAACTATGATATTAGATTAACCCAAAGAAAACATATCGCTCAAAAATTTCGATTTTTCAAAATTGATCTACAAAAATAGAGTATAGATACTTCTTTAATTTACATTATAATAATAGATCTAGGTATTGATATGTTTAAGAGTACATTGGACTTATATGTGTAATATAAAAATATTTAAAAAAAAAAAACACTTCAAACCCTGCGATCTATATGAAGGAGGTAGATCTTATACCTAATGACTTACGTTATCACTTAAATTCGATAACAAACCCAAAATATAAAAACAATTAAGATGGGTTGTAATAGAGTGAACTTGATTTACAAAAATTTATATTGAGAGTGCAAAACATGTAAAACATGTAAAAATTTCTTAAGAATATACATTTTTAAAAAAGATCAACTGCACCAAGGTATCGTGTCTTTCTACCAGCAAGAAATGGTACTTTTCTAATGGTGCAACATAAATTACATAGTCCAACAAATCTAGAAACATAATTTAAATTTCCCTGTTGATGTACGGATAGCTCAGTCTTTTGTATCAGACTGAGAAGAATTCAGAGGACATGCATTTTATAGGTGAATAATGCCCTGGGAGTGAATCCACACCCAGACGAAATAATGCACCAAGGAGGTGCATAAGGACTCCCACGGCACAGCATTCGGAGTGTAAATTATGCAAAAGGGATAGAACCTCTGTTGGAAGTGAATTGTTGCAATAAACAACTTGTCGATCTCCTGACGAAGTTCGCCATGTAGGGACAGAAAAATCAGGATATAATTCCAGAGCCATGCCGGAGGAAAAAGCTGGGCGCAAACAGAAGAGCTGATCCACAGCAAACATCCCACTTCCAATCAGGGGCAATCATTACTTTTCAATGATTTCCTGTCTTCGAGTCATCCCCGGGATTATCAATATGAGCCGGGATCCCGGCTCGGACGGATGGACCGACGGACGGACGGACGGACGGGGACTGCCTTCCGATTCACCGGAGCAAATAATTCCTTCATCGAATTTTGCGAAAACAAACGGACTCGTACTGGCGCTCCAGGATGTTTGCGAACCATTCCGAGGACGCAATAAGGGGCCACACCGCCGGGGAAGACCTGGACAACACAGGGTGAAACTCTATCGATTCCCTGCCGGCAGTTATTCCCGGGAATTTCGAAAGTTTCAAAATTATTTTTCGTATTACTCTCCAGCAGGTCAGGATATCCGCTAATGTCCCAGGACATGGGCAACCCCACTTTTGTCGTCTGTGCACTCCTTCATCCCTCGCCTGGTCGCTGTGGAATACTTTCAGAAACAATCCCAACTTTCGTGAGGTATTCCCGAAGTTGCAAAGTTAACTTTCCGGGAGCTTTATGGTTTACTACACTTTCCCGACCCCCATCATTCCTCCCCATCAGTCGCGGAGGCGAGAGAACATTCAGTGGCAGTATCCCAAGTATTCCGGGAGAACTTTACAATCCTTCGAGGACTTCCCGGAGCTTTATTGTTACTTAGGAGGTAATTTTCGGGAAATTGCTGTTTTGGTGTTTCCTCATTAATTTTCCAAGCGTTGAGCGGTTCGCGGTCGCCACTTTCTGACGAGTTGAAGGTGCGCTTTAAAACTTTCAGGGCTTAATTAAAAGGTAAAACGCAATGTACGAACGAAGCCACTGGAACAAGAGTTTTTGAAATTTCCCGCCCATTTTTCCCTTTAAATAAACCACTTTCAACAGCACTGGCACGTTTCTGAAGGGTTTCTTTTTACGAGCGAGTTGCTCCTGTTGCAAGTGACCGGACTTGGTTTTCATAATATTCATAAATTCATTTTTGGGGAGGAAAATAAATTAAATTTTATGCAAATTGCCCTCTTGCTTGGCATTTTCAGCTTTAGCTGCTGTGGCACATCCTCTAGTGGTTCCCCTAGGATTACTACAGATTTTTAAGGCGAAAAATCCCAGAGAAGCCATCCTAATACCACCAAATCCCACTGATATTGCTTAAATTTTGATTTCGCATTCCTGCAACCGGCTACATCTTTTGGAATTCAATATTGCTGCTCCTCAAAATTTAGTCAATGAGCCAACAACAGTCCTTTAAATCGGTCGGGGATGGCATTTCTCAGCAGTAACATTTTTTTACCAATTTTGATTTGAGAGGATAAGAAAATTTTAGGAATTTAGGAAAGCCAGCGTTATTTGATTCCTCAACATTTTTCTCAGAATTGTTCGGGCAACTTTTGTCGCGACTAATTAAACCCTTTCCAAGATCGATTAAATAATAGTCATGATTGACCCCTTTAAGGGTTGGATTACAAAAAATATCTTCTTAGTGACATTACGTCGCAAAAAGAAGGTAATACACAAATTTTATTTCATTCAGCAGTTTCGGCTCGGAAATGATAAATAAGTGTGTCAGAACATGTTTCTTAAAATATTTTGATTCGACTTGCAAAATTACCAAGACTTTAACAATTACGTTTACCATTACGAGTATACCTACGTAATAATACAAATTTTAAAAATAGCAAAATCGAACATGCATGACAAATCATTCGTGCCGTGCAATGATTTTTATACCTACTTTAATTTTAGAAATTCGAGGACCTCGAACTAGCAAAAAATTGTAAGATGACACCTGAAATTCTTTCATGATCTGAAAAGAAAAAGAGAAGAAATCTTCTCCTGAAGGGAGTTTGCACCACCCCGTTATCCTTTTTTCGAACCTTTTCTAGCAAGGGGAAAGTGGGAAGCAAAGAGGAAACCCATCAGCTAGCATTGACCCATAATTCTGTTATCAGACACGCACAGCGATACATTTTCAATTCAAATCCAAACAGAGTTCGCTTCGAGAGACGTGACGACATTTTTCTGTTATTGAAATATAAATTTCCGCTGCTTTAGAGCTGCCTGCGCCCCATGCAAATATTTGCACATAACCTTCCCTATTCCTCCGTTGGCACAGGGCCGCACGCATGGGCGCCTCCCCTGCTCCGTAATGCTCCGTCCCAACATCCCTTCGATCCTCCGACGAGCATAATCCAAATACTCTGGAACCTTTTGTGCACCCTCCTCCCCTTTGAACCCAATACTCTGTGCACTGGAGATTTCATTTTTATTATTATTATTATTTTTTTTTTCTTTGCAATGCGAGGGCGCTCATATATTTCATATCACTTTTAAGGCACCCATCACATGCTCCGCGAAGGAGTTCATTTGTCAAAGTCCCTGCAACTACCCGAAATCCTTCAAAATCCTTCTGTTCGGGTAACTGCTCCCATAAATTTTGCAACATGTTCGAAGGTACGATGACGGCTTCTTTATATTCCTAAGTTTATCGCTGTTTTGAGCAAGGCAATATATGCAGGAGCAGATGCGGATCCCGAGACATCTTATATGTATGTATATACATATATTCTCCAGTAGGATTCGGTGGGAACTTGTCGGATGATGCCACCAAATTGGATCGAATCGGAACCTATAACAACGTCAATACTGCGATTTATCATATCACCTGCTGCACAACGAAAGTGTTAGCAAAGATTGGTGTCAGGTGTGGGTTGGTGGGTGGGTGGCATTCATGCAGCCGCAAATACATGATTCATATCGCAAATTGACCGCAATAATTTAAATTGCTCCTAAATCCGGTTCAGTGCTTAAACAGGTTCGGTCTATAATATGCCACTATAGTTTGAATTATTTATAAAATGCTCACCTGATGCGTGGGAATTTCTGCGGACGGGCTTGGTAAAGGATTTAATTTTCGGTTACCCACCGAAAATATTGTAACCAACAATTCATTTTTGCATACGGCCCCGGAGAGGTTAAATCCCACTTCGCTTCATTAGTTCTCGAAAATTCCGTTTTGTACCTTCAGTTTGTACCGGACAGGGTCCGCTAAGAGGATTCGCCGAAAAGTATTCTCGTTTCGATAAATCCACACCGTGCTTGTACATCCGCTTAGAAAATTTGATTATATTTCAAAATTGGGATATGCCCGTTTGATTTATGCAAATTGAAGGGATTCAAATGCGTGAATTATTCACAGTGAACGCTATTTTGTGCGACCCAAGCATTGTTAGTAGGACCTCGACGATGTTTGCTTGTTTGTTTATTTTTTAGGGATATAAGCCCGAACGGTTCGCTATTTTACGGCTGAAATTCATATATCATGTTTTCGACAACTTTTCATTTTAAGAGCTGTTATAAGTCCCTAGATACTACTATGGCAAACCATGAGCCAGGTCGGGCTGCCAGCCGGCTTTACACCGATAAAAAACTGCCGCATAAAATCTCGGTTGGTCAAAAAAAAATTAAAAGAGAAAAGAAAAAAATTGCGCGACCTACATAATTCCCATATATCCTATAAATGTGAAATTGTTCACGAGAATTTCAATTCTGAAATATGCACAGATTCGAGCCTGGCATAAATAAGTCCCGGGTGGTTAGCCGACCAGGGACTGTCGTTTTTGTTTACACCGACGTCACTCTCGCGTAGGTGCCGGGCAAAATCCGACCCACGACAAACTAATAAAGCACAGGAGGTGACGACATTGTAAATCACTTTGAAACCATTTTAGTAAATCAGTGGAATGTGCTCTAAATATTGAGTCGACCGGTCTCCCCAAGCCCTGGCCAAACCACTTCGGCAAATCCTGGCTGAAGATTTGGGTATTGGGTGATGCCCTGTTAGCGCCAAGAGGACGTCCTGAATTATTTATAACGTCGACGAGAATCTGTCGGATCCTTTTGTCGACCTTGCAATGGCCTTTAATGTTTATCCATTCTCATTCGCATCCCGAAGACTCTTGTGGCATGAAATTATGTTGGCCATAATTCATCTTCCGGACGCTGATTTTCATGTAAACCGACTTCAACATATGTTCCAAATTGAGCGCATGAGTAACACCCCAAAATGGGATACTTTACTTTCTATCTGCATAGAGTGTGCATAGTTTGCACTGAAATTTTCCTGATTCATGCCTCATAACAGTCCAGGCTTTTGGATAAAGTAGTCTTGCCAAAAATATAGCCCAAAATCAAGACGAACAAAATCATTATTCTTCTTCCTCAGACAATAGAAGGAGTAACACAGTGTCCAGAAATTGGTATGCAGGGTGTGTATTTTACTAAAACTTCTCTTTACTACCCTTACGGATTTATCCAACTTGATAAACTGTCTGGATATCAACCCCTTTCCTTCTTATGTCAGAAATAGCCCTAGAGACTATCGTAAAAAAGTAACTTGTTCATGGGGCTCAAGGAAAGAATCTACTCATTTAATTCCTTTCCGAAGTGGATTATCCCAAAAGATATAATAAATATAACAAAGGTCAAAAGCAAAAACGTTGCAACCGCTCAGATCTAAGAACCTTCTAGCTATTCCCTAATCGAATTTTCAATTACTTAAATTATATTTCACTTCGAGAAGAAACTTTTAATTTTTCCACTTAATTTAACCCTCCCAGATACAACGAAAGACCTGAAGTGCTCCTGTCCAACCCGCACAACCTCTAGATTATGTAAAATTTCGCATGTCTGGGAACCTCTTCGAGTCGGCATTGCTCTAACAAAATCGATAGGTGTCACTTTTCGAATTCAATAAATTACTCCTGTCAGGGCTCATTCAAAACTTTCGCATAATCCGGTGATAAATTAACGCGTTAACTGACTCCCTGATGCTAAATTAACGAACACACGCACCTGCCAGAGGTAAGTAGTGCGTTTTGTGTCGTGCCGTATCTTAAAAAGACGTTTCATTTCAGAACTACGCCATAATTTATGTAAACTTCACCGTAAATGAAGCGTGTTTCACCATAGTTCGGGTAACGTTCCTACAGTGAGACCCAAAAAGGGGAGAAGCTCCCCTGCAGCTGCGTAGAGCACCTATCGTCGTAAATGCTTAATAGCATAAAGTGACACATTACAGACATACTTCGCATACTCGTGGTAGAGGAAGATGTCGAGTTTCGGCTGCAAATGTGGAATTCCTGAGTGAGTTAAGCGTATCGCTTATTCCTGGTTCTGTATGGGAATTTGTGTATTAATGGCTCCAAGGATATTAGGGTTTTGAATATTTGATTTGAGCAATCACCCAAAACGTACAATACAAAGAATTGATCTGAGTTTTGTATATGTCCAACCATATATGTAATGGAATTGAATCTACTCTTTAGAAATTAATGGAAAATTCGATAGTAAAGGAAGTATTCTTTAGAAGAAGATTGAGATCAAATGTCTTTCTAAATATTTTATGAACGTTGATTACAATGAAATCTCTGAATTTAAATTTCTTAAATTCAGTAGATTTTAGTGACAATTACTGCAATTTTCCATCGACAATTCAAAATATCGGTTTTAATATAAGTATGATTGAATATTGCCGAATATATACTGAGTAGATAACAAGAAAGGATATTATAAAGTTAAAAAAATATGGCGAGTTCGTTATGGTAATTAAAGTTATGGAAGTTAGAGAAAAGTTGAATAAAATCTACCCCATGTACACTCGAAAGAGCAGTGTTGTTTAAAATAAGTACCTACACCTACGTACAATATAAGGGATACATTTCAAAGTCGATTTCTTTGAAGTACTTTCGGCTCATTACCTCCGAAGAACAGATCCAATAACCGCTTAACGAACTGGTAATAAAAATTAATTAATTTTGTTGAAACTGTCCTTAAGTTAGAAAAGAAAAACTTCGGCAACATTTGCCATCAAAGAAGTGAACTCTGTGCAGTTCATAAAATAAATTGAGTCTAGACGCAGTTTGAAACGCGCAATTTGCCATCGTTTATTTCTTTTGATGGTGGCTAAAGGCAACCAGCGTCCCACAAAGGAACTGGGGAAGGACATTTATTAATAAGAGCGAGTCGAGACTTGAGCCGAAAATGGGAAAGTTGGACAAAGCCAAAGCGGCCGGGTGACAAAGGGCAGCGATTACAAATTAATTCCGGGCTGTTCATTTCGCCGGCTGCTCCTGCTAATTTTCCTGGATTTTAAGTGCGGGAATGTGCCGGCCCCAGCTGGGGATCACTTAAAAAGTTGGTGACACTCCCAGGCCGAGACACGGCAGTACTCAACTCATCAGCGATTGTCGTTCCCAGTGGCCCCCTTTGAATCTTATGCAAAATGTCATAATCCCCCTGCGAGTGGGTGGGCGGGGGGAGGCGAATTTCGGCACTCTAATTCCCGTCGGCTCAATTATACGAACACATAATCCTTCTGGCCCATTCCTTTCCGGTCGAGGGTTTCATCCCGAAAAGACAATGGAGCAGTCATGGGCCACTAAACCGAAAATCCGGTCGGCTAAAGAAAATCACTCTGCTCCCACTCCCATAGGGGAATGCGAGGGCGGGAGGAAATGGTATTCCCCGCCTAGGCCGAGCACGTGGACTAAATCGGGGGGAGTACGTCTTAAAATAATAGGGATAACCTGTAATTTCTCGGCTGGCAAATGGCTAGAACGTTGGAGCAACACGAAGGTTGAGAGAGGGTTCAATTTTCGACGAAAAACAAATCCGACCCTCATGATATGGAGAGATCCTAGTACAATTTTGGAATTTTATCAATTCGGAAAAAGGAGGAGAAGGGGACGTATTACGAGGCGGGCCAAAGAAATTTCAAGGCTTAAGGGGATTTACTTTTGTCATCATCTACGGTAATCCCCAGTTTATTATTCTGCTTAAATAAATTAAACGATCCTCCTTTCCTACATCCTCTGGCCCTTCAAGTTCCCTCATTTGTCATGGACCGTCTGGAGGATTTTCCGAAAAATGTCTCATCGAATTGCTCAACGCCTTAATGACAAATGGTAAAGGAGATGAGTTATAAATGGAACTATCTTGCAAATTACCTGGACGTTAATCCTTTAGTCGAAACAATTCGGAGATTAAACGGTTGATGGGCATGCATTTCAAAATGTCGTAAAGGAAGGGTTAAACGTGGGTACCTATTATGTGAAATGGTAGATTCCCTACATCTTTTATTGCTTCACATTATCAAAAACGGATTCGATTTTACGTTAAAAGCAAAATTAAGTAGAGGAAATAAAGGCCTCAAATATTCTTTTATTTTAAATTTTAATTACATATGAGGCTGAACCGATGATGAGAATTTTTCTATGAATTCCGTGTGTTCATAAATGCAACTAGCCTATTTAGGCTATAGTTTCGATTTATTATTCAAATAAAAAATCGCAATACGCAGAACATTAATTTTAAATATAAATACACTAAATTCAAACTGCAAAACAATTCACTCACATTATTATATTAGCAACATTGAAAACACTAAAAAAATATTTTTTACCCAAATTTTCCTATAGAACAATATTATCATGCACATGTCGCAAAAGCGTAAATTGATAGAGCAAGTAATAGAATTTTACAGTATACGTAAAAAAACAAACTATTTTTGAAAATCTCCGATTATGGAGCCTTTTATTTTAATTAAAAAATATATCAGTATTTCTGTTTGTTTGACAGGGTTTTCAGACTACCTCTCTAATCTAAATAAGTTAACAAAAATACTACAGTCAAGAGTTCTTTAACAACCATTAAATGAATACATTTTAACCAAAAACCTACTGTGGCCCCCAAACTTTTTCCTAGTAAAGGGCATTAAAGTTTAACATTAAATATTTGGCTGAGCTCAAAAACTGGTTCAACCCATAAATTGTTTGAGCAATGGACGGAAATTCCATTTAATTTAAAACGCGAATAATTCGCTCCGAAACGAAATTATTGTGGATGTCGTTTTCTGCCACACACAAGAGCACTGCTTTCGTCCTGTCGAAGGACGATTGCGAAATGTTTAACTACTCCGAATTAATTCTGTTGACCAATTACTTGCTGGGGCCCTAGGGCTGAGTCTGTGATAGTCCCTCCGACGTGGGGCTCCGGATGGGGTGCGCTGGCCCGTGCTGCACAAGAGAGCCGCAGTAGTCATGCATACCCCAATATTCACAGCACGTTACCCATAAACATACTCTCAAACGGAGTATGCATACTCTGTGCAGAGGGCTAGATTCTAGTGCAGGGATATAAAAAAAAAAATACATACAGGCGAAACCATTAAAAAGGTCCTCAGTGCGGCACCCATAAAGTATGGCCCCAATTCCCTTTTCAGCTAAATAGAGCGTAGAGCTGCGCCTGGTCGCTGCCTTCAACTTTGAAATTTCCTTATTAATTAAAATTAAACATTGGAAATTAATTGAAACGCCCAGCAATTGCTGTGGGGATCAAGCCGCCCGGTGAGCCGCATATTAAACACCTATAACAGGTACCCGACCTGAAATCGAAACACTGCGCCATATTCAAATCATAAAGGTGGAAACTCAACGAACGCTTTTCGCTCGTCGACAAACTTTGCAATCTTAGTATGCTTTTCATATCTTAATTTGAATACTAAAATTTCTATGTATGCTAACATACATATTCATAGTATATTAAAAGTATACAAAGATCGTAAAGTTTTTCTACACGCGAAAATCGTACTCTGATATTTCACCTCAAATTAAGATAAGGTGGCATCATAAATCAGACTTTTTTCTGCCTCTCTGTGACCGACGTGTTCACAGCTAATTACTTCATTTCAACTCATTTTAGATTTTAAAAGTTTATACATACATTATATTGAAAAGTAAGTACGCTTTATAGAGCTTTTATTTACAAAAAATTCTTACCGACCTTTCAAAGTCATATTAAGTGAAGAGTTTTTCTTTTCTTTTTTTTTTAAAGATTACGTTACCCTTTTTCTACTTACTCTACCATAAAAATCATACAGGCAAAAAATACCGGCCGCCCTTTGAATTTCTAGCTGAAGAAATATAACACAAAAGTTTTACTCATACTGCTTATACATAAATATTTATGAATATGAGTTTTCCTAAAACTCTTTCCTGCATCCCTATATCCATCTAACTCTCTATCAGGGGAGTTATCTACGAAATTGCTTTTAATTTAAACCAGAATTAAAATCCGGTTAATTTTGTGCAGTATGGCAAAAACTTTTACTCTTTTACCAAATTCAAATTGTTGAGTGCTTTTCCGGCCACCTACCTACTACAGAGCATAGTCATAAAGTTGAAATTAATCCTCCGGGCGTTATGGCTAATCTCCAAATATTTATAAAGTGATTTTACCATTTACGGAAATTCCGCAGTGTTGCACTATGGCTAATTGTGCTGGTAGTCTGTCCATAGTTACCAGTGTGCTTGGTGCTATAAACTGCGATTAGTATTAGGCCTCTTTGGAACCTAATAACTAATTCCACACACTGAAAATACCATTGAAATTTTAGATTTTAAGCTAAAAACGAAATCATTTTATATGCAAAATGTGTAAATTACTCCTCTAGGCAATATAAATAATTTGCAAAGAATTCCAATTTCGATAACTCCAAAGTGGTAAATTGTCCAAATTCCACAAGTTCTGTCCATACCAACAACTCAGAACGGATTTTTTTCCCACAAGTCGAATTTCTGAAGATGCCTTTGATTTCTCAAATTAATGTTGCCATTCCTCAAATATTTAATTGTTACTCTCAGACTACCCATGAGGAAAGTCATGTTGAGTCTAGGGGCAGTTGTGGTGCAATGTACCCCCCTTTTCAGGTCGAGGGTGTTGCACCAAAGTCTGCATATTTGTTTATCAAATAGCGAAGCTAAATTAGCAGTTTATATAGCTCTAGTTGTGATGCAGAAGGATATTTTAGAGGAATTTCAGGATTATGAGAAGTCGTCGTTGCAATGTCCGACCTTTGCTGAAATTATTCGAAATGTTCTGTAGGAAAATAGCGATTTCATAAAGTTCCTAGCATAATAATCACACTTTAACTCACATAACTGGCCTGGTGTTATGAAATAGAATTATTAGAACTAGTTAACATTACAGATGAAATATACCTACAAGGTGAATTATTGCTTCTTACATTAACTTGTAAGATAAACTTCCCTACGTGTACTTATACGATTTTTTGTATGAGAATTATTATAAATCTAGGAATTTAAACTGAGAACAAACGTTTGAACATTTTTAGTTTTGAAGCCTTAAGGATTCCAAAATATTGACAAATTCTGGGATGACTATTCTATTTTTATGTCCAATTCATTTTCGCTTCAAACATAAGACTTTGCAATGACGCCATCGCTTATTGTCGACACCGTGTTAAATTAAAAGGGGAGTTGTTGTTTTTAACAAATTTAGAGTTACGTCATCTTCATTTCTGTCGAGTTTAGGGGTGAGCCTTATTTGTTATGAATCACAAATGGTTATTCAGCGTCACCCGCGCAGCGCGCCCCTTTGCTCCTTAATTACGTGATTAAAGTTTCACAAGACACTTAATATTACAAGGAGCGCTGGCAAGTGAAGCGAAACATTTTCTGTGTCTCAACTTTGACTTAATAAAGTTAGTCCAATTCTCTCAGCCCGGCTGGAGTCTCTGTGGGGCCCAGGGGCTGCACAGAGGAGCCCTACCCATGACCTGAGCAGGTGCGTCGGGGAGCTCCATTATAATTAAATTGAATTAGAGCTTTAACTGTGCACTTCGCAAGGCGATGTCATGTTCCGGCATGTTTTTGGGATGTCATTGGGAGGTGGATGTCTCGTCGTCATTTGCTAATGGGCATAGCCCCCGATGGGGAAGGCATGGGGGTCGGGGTTTTTGGCGCGTTTTTCACACTTAAAATTAAATTAATACAAATGTCCTCCTGTACGAGCGAGAGGACATGTTTGCATCATTACTAGGCCCAAAGATTTAATTAAGCCTCAGACTCCCTGTAACGTAAAATGCAAATGGGCTGACGAAAATAGCAGAAAATTGCCCCGAGCGTTGTGAGGAGAGACAGCAACATTTTTGCCTCGTCCAGATTGGCCCCACCGGATGCCATTACCTGCTATGGGCCAGGTAATATGTGAAAATTACCACCGGAGCCCCGGATACTGGAGAACTAAAGCTAAAGATGAAATGTGACTTGGTTAATTGGGGTTGTGATATGGTAATGAAAATAGCCATCATAACCGACGGCCGGAACGTGCTCTCGAGAGTCTTTTCTGACTCCCTGGCCCCGCATCCTCGAGGAGGCCCGGGTGCTGGCCTTTCATGTTGCCAAGGATGTCGATATTCTTTTATGAGACCTGGGGATGATCCGAGTCGTAATCGGACCCATGCAGGCGATAGGGCTATAGTGAAAATGCCATTTATGGTATGCATATAACCTTGGAAGAAAACCACTTTGTGGAACTAATTGGGGTCGATTTATCTTCTCCTGCTCCTTCACCAAAGTGGAAGGTGAGCAGGTTCTTTTTCATCTCCTTTAATTTAATATAATTTAAATAGCTCTTAAGTATCATATTGAAATTTATTTTTAAATTTTGAACATTGTACTTGATCGAAAAAATTATCTCATTTAAAATTTATTTTTCGAACCGACACTTAGTTATTGGTTAATAAATATTTCGAACTTTTCTTTATAAAACTACTATAATTAATTATGAATTACATTAACTAGTAATTACAATATTATAGAAGTCTTTCAAATAACAATAATTTTAGAATCGGTATTCTAAAAATTCTATAAGGCTGAGGGTTTTGGAACACATGAGTTAGGTAAGTTTGAGAATAATTGTACAGAAGTATTTATGCACTAGTTTAGAAAAATCAAAATGCATATACATACTTGTTTCTTTCAAAGTTACTTTTAAAGAATTTTCGAAACCTCATATCATCAAAACCAATGGCCTCCCGCCATTTAAAATTTTTTTCCCCTCTGATATCCCATCATAATGCATTTGATATATACAAGAGTTTAACTTCAACTTACGAAAGACATGGTGATTAAATCGACTTCTAGATTTTTTTTAGTGTTTAGGTATATAGGATAAAAATGAGAAATAGGATCAAACTAAAGTTCCTAATTAAAATCATTTTTAATTTTTTTTCTTTATAATACCATACCGAGAAATATCTCTAATGTTATATTACAAGAAATTTATTTATCTATTTATTCCCAAAAATTCTTTATGCCTCCACAGGAGGATAACATGATTCATGTTTTCCATATATATTCAATAATCCATTAACTATAGTCGAAGAGCTACTAATATACAAAGAGACGCTCTTTTGCCAGACACCGCCTGATTTTATATCTACTTTATGGGAGTTACCCTCGTCACTAATATATTCAATGTAAGTAATATAAAAACGCGGTATTTCATTCTGAAAAGATATTAGAGCAATGTTATTTTAAATTTTTTCTTCTAAAAAGTTTCACACTCACATAATAAGGGTAATCAAAAGTTGCGTGAGTGTAAGAGGACCCTCCACCTTTCGCAACGTGGTATCTCACTCTGGATCTTTGTGACAATAAGAGATAGTCACCTGGCTGTCGTTCACCTTGGATCTTTTCAGCAGTAATTTGTTCAATGAAAATACTACAAAAAATTAACGCAAAAAGCAAAGTAGCCTTCATCTAAAAAATTAAAGGTTTTAGTTGAAGTTTAATACTGTTAATCTTTCTTATTTATATAAGAACCTTGGAAATTTCTTAAAGAATATTTTTTACTGAATATGAAGTACTTTCAGTAGACAGCGTTTGAGACAATGATTAACAATGAAAATTTCTAGCTCGACACTTAAATATATATAAGTCGACACAATGCGTTTTGTAGCAAAACAGTTTTTTTAACTTTGCATATCAACGCGTAAAATGAAAGGAACATTTGTTGTTGACTTGGATATTTTGCAAATATCACAACAAGTGTAAGTCGATCGATTGTTACCCGTCCCATAACTGGTTGTTTACGATTTCCTAGAATTGAATACGCTATTTAATCCAACATATGTTTTGATGATCACGTAATCACAAAATTTTAAGCATAGGAAGCTTTAAATTTAAATTTAAGTATCCCTCTTTCACCAAAATTATTTTTAAGGACTTACTTTCCCAAAGAAAAGAAAGAAAAAGTAAAATGTACAAGTAAAAAGTGAGAGACGAGTTGTTTCAAAATACCTTCTAGTATAGGAAAAGTTTCTTGAAAAACTTATTTTGTAGACAATTTTTCGTAAAGTTAATAAATAACTGATTATATGTAGATATCCAATCTTTTATTTGAGTTGACTAGTAGTATGTAAACAAGAAAAGTTAATTTAAAAAACCAAAAAACCGACTGACTGTAAAAAAGAACTAAACATTTTGAAGTTCCTGTCAAAATGGTAGCATAAGAGTATTATAATATATATATATATATATATTTTGAATTGGCTATTTATTAGCTTTCAGTTGATTCCTATATTGTTATAATAAAACAAAATTTTTTTTATTCCCCCTCAATTTTTTTTTTTTTTTGCGGACCCCATATTTAAATATTATACCCTATGTCACTCCTCCAATTGAGACGAATCTAATGACATCTCACTCTTCAAAATCGGTCAAGCCGTTTAGGCTACAGCAGGTCACAATAAACGGACATATGTACATACATATACCTACATACACGCGAAAAACATTACCCTCCTTCTGGGTCAGTCGGGTAAAAGCTAGGACTATTTACGTTTACTGTCAACTATCTTTCTTTCTAAAGTATTTGGCATCTGCACAAGCAGAGCAAATATTTCTCTTCATAAATTTTATCTTTAGTAAATAAGTAAGGCGCAAACACAATCTTCGGGTATTTGTTATGACAATAAATTAATTTTTGTTTTTTTTTTTTTCATGAGGTTACATTTTAAAGTTTTCATAATACATTTGTAGACTGTTGTGCTAAAACGAGAGTTTTAAAAGCTCTATAATACTAACTTTGCCAATTAACGTGGTATGATTGACGCATGAAAAAAATATACATATTGGTTTTGGCACAATTAATTTCAAATTCACGTAAATCATGTTCAGCTGAGCACATATACCGAGTCTACGTCTATGAATGTTTTTGCTTGTACCTATGTTTCAAAGCCGTGGCATATGACACGTTTTTTAATTATACACAACTGGATAAAATGCATTATTCGAAAGCCTCATAAAAGCTGCTAATCAATCCGCAATTGTATCAGTTTACAAACGCTTTTCAAAAGTAAGATTCAAATTTTCTCGCTTCCATATTTTCGTAGTTTGGAAAGTTTTTATAAACTAGAAACTCTAACGTAGAAAAATTTTAGTTTCAAGATGAAAATTCTCTTTCTATTGGCGTTCCTCTTTTGCACGGTTAGCGCGAATATTACCGAATGGGGCAAAAAGAAAGATAACGAAGAACTCCTCTACTCTTGGAAAGTGGAGAACGGTTGGAATTTTTATGATGCGATTGAAGTTCAATTTCCCAAAGAGGTTAGTAGAAAGAATTTAACTTTTTAAATATGTATTTATTGATAAAAATGCATTTTTAAAGGGCGAAATACCGTTGTACAGCATCTCAAGAGTTGTAATTGATGATAATAGTTATGTAAACGTAAAACCTGAAATGCATGAAAAGAGTGTGAATATTTACGTCACAGGTTGGTTTAAATCTTTGGACTTGACTTTTAAAATATTTGGAACATTTGATCCACCTGCGTGTCTTAATCCAGAATAAATCAATGTATTTTAAAATAATAAAATACATTATATGTATTTCTTTTAATTAAAACCACACTTTAAACTAAATATGTACCTAATAAAAATCATATTTATCATAATTTCTGGTCCCAAAAACGTCGCGAGTCATCAATAATAAACGATCATTTTTAAATTTTTTTCTATCTATCAATTCCGCCAAAACTCTAAACCGTTTTTATTCGATTGCACCAAAATTTTTTGTACTCACACATTACATTATAAATTACTGCGAAGGTATTTTCAGAATCGCTTTAGGATGTTAATGTCTTTGGAATAAGAAAAGAAAGAGTGAATCTCATATATTTACGTATTTCTGGAAGTTTTCAATTTCTTTGGCAAAAAAGTAGATTTTTTTCCAAATTTCAAAGTTTCTGATTTGCGATGGTCGCCAAGAAAAAAAGAGACAAGTTTCGACCCATCAAAGCGAATCAACAAGTTCTCAATTTTTCTAAATCGCACCGTTCTTACTAATTAAGAACCTTTTATCTCACAAGTGGTGGTCGCGCATATCAGAAGATAAATTAGTGAAGCAATGTCCATTCCCAGACTCTGTCTAATAAATGGTAGAAGGGAAAAGTCTGGTGCTAATTATAACCCCATTGAACCATCCCTTGCCCAAGTAATTGGCGAAAAATCTTCCCATTGTCGAAATTTTTATATAATTCGCCTTTCCCGCGCTCGTAAAATTTAAGAGGCTGAATAGAAGGTAGAGTACAAGCTGGGACAGGATCCAGAAAAAAAAGGAGCATTAATGGTGCCTACCAGGCAATCCTTGCTTGTATAAAAGACAAGGGAGACTGGCAAAAAGCGTTAACATAAAACAATTAGAGCGAAAACAACACTATAGTCGTATGAGTGTCCGTTCACAGAGAGTCGACCTGGTAGGTGGATGCTTTAAGGGTATCAACGTCGATCTTCCCTGCCTAGCATGCTATGGGATAACGTCCGGCTGGGCGAAGGGCATTTTCGGAGCCAGGGATGAACAACAGCATGAATCCTGGCTTTGGATAGCCCAGAAAAAACATGATACAGCAAAATCGGGACTGCAAGAAGTTGGTTAGAGTCAGGATCTGGGTGTTTCCATCTCCAGATTTTTGTTTTATTTTTAAAGTTTTGGGACATGGCTTACGGAGTGTTCAGACGTCGAACAGGCACATAGTCTCCACCTGTTGGCGATATTTCGGGATATTTACGGCCTGAACCGCATACTGCTACAATGTATCACATTTTCACTCCCAGACAACAGTGATTGGTAGGTTTAGGGCATTAGCCAAATTTTTTTTTTATTAAACGCTGTACGAAATTAATTGCCTAACTGGCAAATCCCGAATGAAACCACCACCCACCAAATACCTTCAAAGAATTTCCATAAAATTAGGCCTCTAACGAGGTAGAATTTTTGCATTAAATGATTTACTGCTGGAAAACAAGGAAAAAACAGCAGATTATGAGCATCTTCTTTTACTTCTGGAAGGATTTACGGTCGTGTTTCGTTTTACGACCACATCGCATTATCCCGGATCACCTCGCCAATCTTTAAAAAAAACAAAAAAAACCTAGACCTAGGCGCCTAGGTTACGTGATGGAATTGACACAAAATTTTCGCCACACCATACTAGTGGACATATTTTGCAATGAAAAGGGATGTTAAATTCAATAAAAAGCGTGTCACGGGATATAAACCCCGTTGAGCCTCGCCCTATATTTCAAGTTAAACAGGGCTCACCGGCGGCATATGAACCAACTCATGCCGTCCAGCAAAGAGTAATAGGCTGCGATGTTAACAGGAAGAAAAAGAAAAATGGGTCGAAACTGTCCCCATAAAACCCCTTGGGAAGCTTCATGTGGGATGGGTCAACAGTTGGTAAATAGAAAAATAAAGTCATAGAGACAACAAGTTATTAGTCGCATCCTTTATTTATGTTAATGGTCCATTTCTTTTCCACATTGCACGGCTAATGCCCAGCTCCCTCCCACGACCTTGCCCTTTATCTGGAGAGTCCTGGACCCAATTAGGAAATATAATAAGCCCCCAAATGCGGGTAATCATCCGAAAACCGAAGATATTACTGTCGTCGATATGTTTTGAGAAGGTCCAATTCAGCGGGAAATGATCGGCCCGGAGTGGGTGTGCGGGGGTTTATGGCTTCGGGACAGGGACACCAAAGAACTTTTCCCGTATTGTTTTGAGATACCCAAAGAAATTCCTTTTCTAGTCCGGGAAAAGTTTCCTCCTTCTCGTTATAGAACTTATTTCCTTATTTCTCGGATGAATTGTATCGGTGGGAACCGCCTTTCAGCATCCGACATCAATATTTACAAGTCGCAGATTTTTGGAGGAAATATAAATCCTTTTAGTTCTGATTTTCTCTAACTCCTTGAGTGTCGTTTACTCTTACTCCAGGACAAACCACAATGGATGCTTGTATATTTTTAATGGAGGTGGTGCGATCACTTCCGGAGGGTTTAACGGACTCTTTGAAAGAAGAGGTATGAAAACAATATGAAAAGTGGTGCCTTGTTTCCTATAGATAGACTCTTTCTGAAGTCAAAAATCGCTTCAACTTCTAAAATAATAACTTCTGTTATTCGAGGACATTTATACATTTTGCATCTGCAGTGAAGGAGCAATAATCCGAGAAATAAGCCCGGTGATGCGTAGTCGTTTAAAATTTTTATAAAACTTTTAACCCTGAACATGTTTAAATATGTCTTTTATTGAGATAGCTCAAATGAAACCATAGACAGTACGATTTTAGAAACCACATCACAAAACTTTTGGCATACTTTTTGCGGTACTAAAGAGATAAGAAAATTTATAAAGTTTCCAGTCACACCCACTTCGTCTCACACAGTGAGGAGCGATGCATTTTCGTAAATTTCACATTTTACGTAGCACTTCCGTGGCGTAATTCGTGCGACAGTCTGCTCCATTATTTACAAAACATTCATACAGAGTTCTGGCAGAGAGCCCATCTCCATAAATTTGGTAAATATCGCTCCTTAAACCATGCACGTTTCTTGCCTCCCGACGTCATGTCAATTTATTATGAGGTCACCAATAGGAAGTCGGAAAGTCCTGGAGCTTTTACTGTGTCCAGGATCGGAGTGCGGAGCAGCCAGAGCGCCGAAAGGAGCACATAAATTAGGATCATTAATTTATACCTTTTTTGGTGGGGGGTAGCGGTAATACAGGACTCATGCGGTCCACAGAGACTCACAAGTTCATGGCCCGGGGGCGGTGAGGGACGAAAAGCCACTATTTGTTACGAACAATTAATTTGATTTCTTTCCTTACGTTTAGTCTTTCCCTTACCCTCCGAGCGCGTGTTAAGCACTTTGTCCCACTTCTCATCGTCGTCGAGAAAGATAAAGGACACTTTTGAAGCAGTGTTCATTTCGACCATGAACAGCGGATCCTGGGCGGCAAAAATAATTAATAAGAAATAATTTATTATTCGTGGGTGAAACGTGGTGCGGGGAAAGGGGGCCAAGTGGGAGACCAAACGGCGATAGCTCCCCAGGCGTCTTTGGCTGGACGTGAGCTCCTTAGAGTCTGCTTGCGATTTGGACATAATCAGGTTAGGGCATCTCGATGAATTTATATCCTCCTCGAGATAAACTCCTAATTAAATGGAGCTGGTCGCAAACAGCACAATTTTTGCTCTGCTAGGAAAGGGTTAGAAAAACTTGGCCAGTTTCCCTTGGTATTATTTACGACCATGTGTGGTTTTGTTTGCTCGCATGACTCGATCCAAGAATCCTTCCGTCTGCAGCGCAATTATTACAGATGTCAGGATCGATTATTTTTTGAAATTCAGATAATATAAAAAGACCATAATGGGACAATCAACAAACTAAAATATAAAACATTATTTTTATTTTTTATTATCACTGTAATCGTTGTAATATAACCTAAAAAAGCTTTGAAGTTTCTTAACCTATAAATCCCAAAACAATCGTCTATTAAATTTTAAACTGTATTTTTGGGCAGAAATAGTCTACAGTACGATTAAATTTTTAAATTCCACTTTATTTTCAAATTCACCTTTTTCAATAATCTCACATATCGAATGGATGATCTGGGAGATATATAGTAGTGCTGTGAAATTTTTAACAACGTACAAAAGTCGATGCACATACCATACATACATATCTACAATATCTGAACTTTTATCTAGAAATTGTTCAATTCTCATCTTCTCACTACCATTTCTGTTCAGATATTTTAAATTCTTTAACAAAATTTCCCTCGAGGAGAACATTTACCTTGGAGCTCTTTAATTTTACAACAAAAAGCGGATTGATTCTTCGTGTAAAAGCCATACTTTATCGAACAGATCCAGAGTCTCAACAAATCAGAATCAGGATAGATCCCATAATTTTTTTCAGTGCATTCGCCAGAAAAACCTTCTATTTAGTGTCAGGAGATTTATCGGGTATACTTTCGACAGCGCAGCCTGCATCCAGCAGAAAGTATCCTCTGGCCAATATTTCACCAGGAATCAATGTTAATGCGAGACAGGCGCACCTGAGCCGGGTCCCGGGCTAGACTATGAACGCTCTCTCATAAATCTAAATTTTCCCGACCTTTGCCTCCGGTAACTTGGGGCACCTGCAGTGCGCTGCCTCATTAATGCTGGGCGAAAAAAATTAAAAGCAACTTTCGAAGCGCATTATGGCCCTCAATAAAAATTTCATGTTTGGCCAAAGCTCGAAGCGAATCCCGCATGTGTGCTCGGCGCAAAATTGAATTCTTTTTCGCCGCAAATTACTTCAACCATGCACTCGCCGTCGCTTGCATAAATTATGCAGATGTATTTTTCCCCGGGGGCCGATGGATGGCCCGCGGGGAACTCAATCAAAATTTCATTTCGCCTGAATCCCGGGCAAACTTTCCCAGCTGGCTTTAAACAATTTTAAACTTTCCCCTCAGGAAGGTGCCGGGGGGCGGCCCTGGATTAGCATCTTCTATTTAATTGTGCTTCACCCGCCTCACTAGGGGTAAAATGAGGGGATTCACAGAAGAAAAACTTACTTAAAAAAGAGCGCCTTTCTTCATCCATCTGAAGCGCGCCACGTTTCGACTCTAGCAACTAGCACAATGTAAACAACTCATGTATTAATAAAAATTGCATTTTAATAGCTCCCAACTGCTGTCGGTCGGTGCAGGGGTGGAGTCGCGCTTTTCTGCATTCAAACATTTGTCATGCCTTTCTCTCTGGGATTAATTTACGTTTCCCCCTTTTGCTGCGAAATTCCGCAAAACTTTGCAAAAGTCTCGTTTCGCTTAAAACTTTGGCGAAAAAAAAAATTATTTTTTTAAATTAACTTTGCCTGCTCCTTTTAGTGAAGTTTGCATTTCTTTCAGAGGGCAGGAAACGAAAAACAAAAACAAAAATCGGCAGACAAAAAAAAAAAAACTCCATTTGCTTCTTTCTGCATTTTAAATTTCTTTGAAACAATCTTGAAAAGTTTCAAGTTCCTTCTTGGAAGGAAATGCGCAAATGGTAAAGGAATAAAATGCAGTTTTCATGGAGAAGCCATTCAAACAAACTCTGTCTCAAAGTTTGCATCTTTTGCAGTACACCACGTACATTCGATCTCTTCACGATAAGTCACGCATTCCAGAATTTGCATATGCAAGTTTCGAAAGTTTGGAGCCAAGCTTTGCATGCGTATACCACACAAAAGATTTTTTAGTTTTCTGTTTCTCTTTTGATTTTGTGGTATGAACGTTAAAACTTGTTTTCACTATGCAGAAAAAGTTTTACATCTTTCAACTTTTTGGTATACGTTTTAAATCTGAAATACAGATTATAACGTAAATATTTCATAGATGTATAAAAAATTATAATGAGCAATTCTAAAATTTGTCGCATTACTTATGATTATACATACTATTGTTCAAAATCATGCCGAGTAATGCAAATAATGCAAAGTAATGCTAGTAATAATGATAATTTGTTTTTTAGTACCTACTTGGAAGAACAATGGTAGAAAAAATGCACTGCTGGACTATTTTACAAAGAAGTCTAAAGAAGCCTAAAAGTATAAAAGAGAACTTAAGTAACCCATGTACCTACAATACAATCATTTCGAAAAGGAACAAGATAAATTCTCCAATTTGAGTAAACTACCTCTCCTATTTCCATAACAAATTCACTGAAAAACTGAAAAAATTATCGCAAGAAAAGCGGAAAGAAATGCTCAACCTGGGGGAAGTTCGTCGTAAATTTTTCTACTTTTGACATTGTCAGAGTAGAAGCACATTTTCTGCAGCCTCTACAGTTTTTCAAGCCCAAGCAACACGGTGGGGCAATGCCAAGTTTTTGGGGCACCCATCTCCGGCCGTGTTGAGCATTCCATTAAACAAAATTACAAGGGAGGGGTCTGTGTCAACAATTGGTGCTGCGACCGCGGAGGTCACAGGTCCCAGGTCCCGGGTCAGCACCCTGTTTTGCCTCACCACAATCCAGATATCTTCGGAGCGACTGTCTGATGGTGGTGCGGACATGTAAAAATTTATGCACACCCCCGGGCTAGAGTTTTGCCACCCCTGGCGAAGTTATATAATAAGCCTTTGTGCTAGCGCTGATATGCGAAGCTCTTGTAAATTCACACCTGGATGGAGGGCTTTTGTAGGCGGAAAAATTCACTTCCGGTGGACTGAATTGCGGAAAGGTTTCCGCTGCCCTTCATTGTGAATGCATTACTCTCTAGCGCTGGACCGCTTTTCCACTGCACCCCATTCATCTCGTCAGGGTGCATGGGGATGAATTATGTGCGGTGCGGTGAATCAGGACCGGCGAAACAAAGGCAGAACCACCGGCGTGCCGGGGTACTTTCGTTATTTATGCCCATCGCCCATCGGCACCGGCCAGGGGAAGTTTACCTCAAACAATATAACGACATTAGTCCGAAGAGCACTTTGATGCCTTCCAATGAAAACTAATTCGCGTGCTCTGTTGCGAGCCCCACCGGTGCAGTTGGATTGCACCAAACTTTTTACCACCATTGAGAATGCGAGTAGAAGTTTCGAGCTGAAATTGTCGATGAAAATTGGAAAAATTTTTTTTTAATCCAACTTCATTCCCACAAGCCTACAAATTACCTAGACAGACCTTAAAGTTGTGATTTTTCATATCCAAGTGGCCTCACTACGATCTTCAAGTGCATTTGTGTACCGAGGCCAGCTCAAATCGTTTCGTTAGAGAAACTCGCTCGTTTTCATGCGATTTCAACTTAATTATAATACTTACTCCTATTCTTTAATAGATTTTAAATTTACCTTTGAAACCGTAGCACCTAGCAATTTCCTGACCTCGCACTTTTTTAAAAAGAAACAAATTTGCTGCACTTTGCACAAAACTGCGGACACTTCTACACATTTCCATTAAACAGCACAGAATGCACGGTAACGGTAAAATCGAATCTTCTTCTTTTTCGAAACGATATCGAAACTTTTAAATTAAAAATTAAGCTTTTAAATCATTACAAATGTTGGTACATTTTGCAAACGTCACTTTGTAATTGAAGTGTATATACTTTTAAATCAAAAAAGAATTCTTTTAACCTGTACGTTTCAAATGCGACTCTTTTAAAATAAGCATGTTTACATTCGGATTAAGTACCTACGTTAAGGGATTAAAATGAAAACTCATGAATGTTTTTCAATTAAACGTATTCGCTTTTAATTTTAAAGCCGGATTTTTCTCTCAGTGTACTACTGACTCAAAATTCTGAAAATATACATATGTATTTTATAGGCTTTTGCAAAAACAGCGAACAAAACCTGAGTAGCAAAATAAAGTACATTCGATTGTTATATTATTTTGAATTTATTTTTTAGCAATCCCTATAACATTTGGGTCAAAACTCATGAATATTTATTAATTTTGTAATTTTCACATACATATTGTAGGTATACCAATTTTCGATATGTTTACTAACCAGGAAATTAAAATATACCATGAAAATGGAAACATGCATAATTTCCGTTATTGAGACACAACATGAGTCCTATTATATGGCGTTAAAATCAACAGAGAAGAAGACCATATGTTTTTGTAAAATGCATCAAAATATGCAAATTTGCTTTTACCTTAGAATTGTGTGTCTTACAACTTACAATCGACCACACATATTTTGATTAGCTTGACCTAATCAATCATCCTCTGAGAGATATGTAAGTCAACAGACGAAAACACCACCTGAAAAGATGATTCGCACATATGTATGTGCATACATATAAGGGATCTCCCATAGTATCCTATTTGGGTATCATTCTTGACAATTGTCATATCCAAGGATAAGCTTAAGCTAAGGACATATGTACCTGTAGGATGCTTTTATTATAAATACATCAGAAGCAGTTGACTGATGTGCATCTCTCCTGCAGTCCCATCAATCAAATGCATCTTGACAAATGCAAACACTCATGGAGAAGGATGGAGTTTTATCTGGGCTAGAGGAGTTAGCGATGGAAGCACTCCAGTCAGGACTTTATAGAATAATAGGAATGAATGCTCTTGCTGCATCGAGCAGGTAAAACTGCACCGCTTACTCGTCTGCATTCAAATTTTTTCCGAAATATGTAGAAGGAAAGTGTTAAAAACTTTGGCCTGTATCAGGAACAAAACCAGTGCAGAGTGCGACCAGAAGAAGAAATAATCGAAAATGCATGAGATCCCGGCTTCAATCTGCCACCCCGGGATACTAAATCCAGGACCAGGCAGTGCCCGTTGGAATCCGTTTTATGCTACTGCATGCCCAAAATGCTATTTTCCGACGCCAATGCATTAAAAACGGTTGCGTCACATGCCAGTTTCGAGGGTATGAAAATGCGATGGTTTAACCAAAAATGGGTGGGGCTATCGAAGCAAACAATCAGATTTATCGATCACTCCAATTGGGGTTCAATTTGTGCTAAGAGAATAACTAAAATGGATTAAACCCGCCAACATGGGGCCCCATATTTTAAGCCGCAGAGCCTATTCAACGCAAATCCCTTAATGTTTCACCTCCGACTGGCTTATCTGAAACCTCCCATTTTCCCACGTAAAAGAGGGCGTTATAGGAACACCACATCCATAAGTGGGGGGATGGAGTGAATATCAAATCAACGCACATCAAACAGACGTCTGTGCTTTAGCCCAGCGGCGGGCAGTGGCACAAAATTCCAAATTCAATCTTGTAAAAATATTTCGCCGGGATTCAAAGAAACCTTCCATATCTCGGCGGCTCAGCGCTGTCCATAAACCTGAATCCAAATTCCAGTCATAATGGGACGCCTGTGAATATCCGACGTCCTGCCACCGACAAAAAAATCGGGACTCCAATCCCATTCCCGGACGGTACGTGCCGGGCAATTGAATTAGTGGTCCGTGAGATAAAGAGTTCTTATCCCGTAAAATGTTAAATTACTTGAAAGGACCGTTGGCCGTGAACGGGCGGCCGAATGTCAAATCCTTTTGAATTTTCTAAATATAAGGACGGCCCTTTCCGTGCCGATTCTTACCCCCGATAATCCCTTCAAACTCCACAGGATCAGCCCTTTATGCTGCTTTCCGTACATGCCACGGAAACAGCTTCGGGCGGGAGAGTTAGTCCTAGCTTCAGCGCTGGTTGTTATGCAAGAGGACCGCTTTTCAGGACAATTTATATCACCGACCCCCAGAAACCCCACCACGGACACACCCACACATATACGAATCCACATATCCGCTGGACTCTATTCCATGAAACCATGAAATTCACGGCGTGAATCAATTGAAATTAAAAAAGTCCAGCTGCGCTGTATCCGTCCGCTTAGCGGAGGACACTTTTTTCCCGGTTGGGTCATAAATTAGCGCCTTCGGCTTGGAGGATCGCACCACTGAACCCAGACTGTCCGCCTGGATGCGATGGTCCAGCAGATCCTCCTCTTCCTCCAGAGGGATATTTCTTTGCGTCCTTTTCATCTCGCAGAGGCGATGTGAATTTTAATTGGGTGTCATCCTGCACTACAACTTTTTATCGTCCTACGAATTTTGCCGGTGCATTAACACGTAGTAAAATAACTCTATGCTCGTGCAGCGATGCAAAAATGAAGTTGTGAAGGGAAATAACCTCAGCTATTTTTTATTTTTTGGCGTTGAAATGCGCCACTGCAACATATTCGCGTTTCCTTGAAGATGAAATTGGATTTATGAATATGCACATAGTGCGGAAACGTAAATATTAAGCCTTTTTTCCTTTCCTCTAAAAAATTGTATTTGCACATATAAATTTTAAACGATTTACTTGGAAAACAAATCGTTAACTAGCAAATTGAGCTTTTATTTACTGATAAAAAACGAAAATGAAACTGGTAAAACTTGATGGAAATGATATTAAATAACGACGAGACGAACCGATTTCATCGAACAACCGTGGTAGATCGTAAATCGCTGAATTATGGTTTGTAGATACGGAACTATATATTTTTTTAGTCTCTATTATTTATGGTAATTAAATTAGGAAATATCTGAAAATCAGATACCTTTTGAAGGTTCATACACCTCGAACTTTTGAAATTTTTGAAAAACCATAATACTTAATTGTATTCATAAGCCAATATTTTTACTTGATTTTCACATAGGAATGAAATTTCTGCTCCCATATTCGAAACGTCTACCGACCAAAATCGTGATCTTTATATTTCTATACGAATCTTTGTTAGTTAAAAACGATTTATGGAGGTACCTTCAAATAATTACATCGTCCGAACATCCTCCACCTCCCAAAAGCAGAACCACTTACTGCAGAGCTGTATAATGTTCCAATTTCTGGCTAGACGATTACCGATTTTCTACAGCATAAGAAAATTGATAACATTGTATTCCTCTTCCGAGAGGAAGGGCTCTGGTACTATTCCAAGGACAAAAGCCAGACTGTGTTTTGTTGTTTTCGTTAGGAAAGGATCACTTTTGCACCTCGAGGTGCGCTGTAATCAAAGGGGGGGAGGGACCTCACGTTGTCCCATCTCGGCGTTAATTTTAACGTCCGAAGCCCTAATAAACAGCATGTACCGCATAAATTTCCATCCGCTGTAGGGGCGGCAGGACTTGGGGACAAAACGACATAAATCTCAGGAGTTGCCATTAAAGGGAAACAGTAAAGGCCATGCACACACCAAATCACAGAGGCGCAAACGAGATAAGGAGAGACACCGGGAGGGTCCCGGTGTCTTCTTGTCTTGGGGAAAATCGTTTAAGTTCGTCCTAACGAGGAACGAAATTAAATTACGTTAGCTGCTATAATTTACTTGTGTCCCCGCGCAAGGGCCCTGGGCTCTGGGCGTCTTTTGCTGAAAAGAGCCCGGCAGTTGAGGCCCAAAAAAAAAAAAAATAAAGTTAGAAAGAAACCTCCTCGAGATGTAGACGAGGGCCGGGTATGGACGTTGCTGGGCCGGGAACGTTCCCAGGAAGTAATTAATAGTAAGATCCATCTCTCCTCAAATATAACTCTAATTAGCTGCGTAATAAATGGCGTGTGTTTTTCTCTCCTTTCAGGCTATGGCGGTATTTCACCCCGAACACAATGGGGTCGCATTGCGGCACTTATCTACGCCCTCTTTGGCATCCCCATTGTGCTCCTCTACTTGTCGGCGATGGGTGAGGGCCTTTCGACGGCAATGAGATGCCTCTTCCGGAAGACGAGATCCTCGTCCTCGAGGAGCGGAAACAAGACTCCACCCTCGGATGGGGCCGGAAGCAATAGCAGCAGCAGTGGGAGTCACCACATGCACCATCCGAACGCAAAGATTCACAACATGTACCAGATCGCGAGATCGCCGAGTATACCGATCTCGATTTGTGTCATGATCTTGATTTGTTACATCACCCTAGGGGCAGTACTCTTCCACAAAATCCAAGATTGGGGAGTACTTGAGAGCCTATACTTTTGCTTCACGTCCCTGGGGACAATCGGATTCGGGGACTTGGCGCCAACAGGTAACCTTAGCCAGTACCTCGCATCTGGGTACATCCTAATCGGGATGGCCGTTGTGGCGATGTGCTTTAGCCTAATCCAAACCGAGCTAATACTCTGGCTGAGAAAGTTCGGCATGCAGGACCAGGTGCTGTCACCATCGGAGGATGTTGCCCTCGTCTCTGTTTCGGTGACACCAAAATCCTGACACAGGCAAACCGATTTGCTAAGCAGCAGCCAAGTTGGTGGACTAAATTCGCAAAACATGACACCGTCACAGTACAGCTCGTTGCCCCGAAGATCCTCAGCATTTCAACGGAATACCCCGGCAAGGCGGTCAACTGGAATAATGGAGAATCACATAGAGTACTTTGTGCCGCGTAGTGTTAGCGAATTCAATCTATCTGGCGTTGGGGATTTGGCCCTTCCGCCCCCGAGAAGGTCCCCAATGCCTGGAAGTACGACCACACATAATATGCAGTCACAAACCATCCTCTGTCCGACACAAATCGTGATGAAGCCCCGTGAGAAAATGGTCACATTCGAGGATGAATCAAATAAATGCCCCCACGGAATTCCAACGACACCGAGAAAAGGCGGCGTAGTCGGCGCCGATGTGTTCATGTGACGTGAGGGCAGGTGAGTGGAAGAGGACGAGGAACCGATGCACTGTCCAGGTGATATCATCAGAGTGTAACCTTAGCCAAAAACTTAAAAGAAAAATAAGAAAAAAAAAAGAAAAAAACAACATCCAAGCAGTCCCGAGGACCTTATGAAAAATAAATGTAAATATGAAATCCTTAGATAGACAAGAATTCTTGCAATTTTTAAAGACTGTAAAGCTAAGCGGATCGGTTCCGAACAACCCGACACTTTTCCACTCAATGTAGGCTAAATTACCGTAGTTAGCCCCCCCAAAAAAGCACTTCCACTCCGCCTACATTCATCAGTGTTAATTAGGATGTAACGTGTACAAATGACCTCATCAACACCATCTGAACCTGCGGCAATCACCGCCTTAACTGATACAAAAGCCCAGCCTCCAGGTACATGCGTCTCACGCCTCAGTTATATTTAAATTAAATACATGTGAGTTTCCACACTCCCATCATATTTTTCTTTTTCTCTGTTCCATGAATAAAGAACGTAGTTATGAATTACTAGCAACAACTGCGCCAACACTGAAGAAAAGTACTTAAAATAAGCAAGTCTGAATTAACCGAAAAATCCTAATAATTCATTAAATAGTTGTAGTAACGACGATTTTCTTACAAATCCCTAAAAATTCTTTTAAATATTCAAATTACACCTATTAAAATGATACTCTATACAATTTCAGAAACAAAAATTTGAAATTCTGAGCCTGAGAGTTGATATTCATACGCTTAAATTACATAATCTTGTTACATAATTTTCTTAAAGGTTCCCTACAGAACATTTATATTTTAAATAAGTAAATTATTTTTACAGCCAATTAGGTTTTATCCTTCAGTCGAGTGAGACTAACCTTACACCTGAACAATTCTTTCACAGTGGAGAGTATCTTTCTTCGTCTAATTAAATCGCGATAAATTATGAATTATTGAGGCATTCGCGGATTTATGTGCCGCTCGTTGGAGATATCGCCCGATGATAAGAATAGCGCGGCATCCAAGGAGAAGAGTGGGTCATTGATTTTCACCGGAGTGCCCCAATCATCGGGTGTAATTTGTGCAGGGCGGTAATTAATGGATACTCCAGTTGTTTGCAGAGAACATAAACGCCAAATTTGTTAATTAAGCATTAAAATAACATTTACGACCCGCGGGGCCCAGTCCGTCGCCAGGCGGCCCCCTTTATTTATTACAGTGTCTGTCCTGTCCGCATTTAGAGTCGCGGTCCGCTGTTGGATATCGTTTTCAGCCCAATAGGTCCTCTTAATTCGATCACTCTGACTCCCCCCATTTCGAAGGGAAGCGACTTGATTAAAATTTTATAGGCTTTTACCCTCACCCCCGCTAAACTGGTCCGACTTCCGCCAATAATCCTTTTATTTATCTTTAATTCTTCCGGCGGGATTGTTTCATTTCACAAATTAGTAAAATTTTTAGTGGAAGTTACACGCGCCCCAGCCGTGAGAATGAAATGAAAATAGTTGAAAAGCATCCGGTGCTAATTTTTTAATTCAGCATTGAACGAGAGAAATTTTCGATTTCTCGACATCACTTCCATCCGCAGCTTCCTCATTTGTGTTATTTTTCGTAAAAATTTTAATTGAAACGCTTTGTTACCATTGCCACAAAGTCTGTCTGTCTGTCCGCCGAACGCGCGCCACCCGGATCGCTGCGATATTGCTAAAATCTATCGCAATGATGCAACGATGTTTTTGTTGATACGAAAATTTATTTTACGCGGTGAGATTTGCATTCAATTCCTCTTTTTTTATGGGGTGTCGCTCATATATTTTATTAACGTACCAGACTCGTGGTCAGAATTATTGTATAAAAAATAAATTTCCCGGGCATCGGCTGACTGGTTGAACACGGTTTCTATTTTTAGTGAGGTAAAAGTCAAGTTTTTGCACGTTTGATTTATTCACGCATAACTTGTGGAAAATTGAAAATAAACAAATCTGCATTCGTCTGATTGTATTCCAGAATATGGCAGACAGAACCGCACAATTTTCATTTTAAAAATTTTTATTGTAGTCGAGTAGTGTCTAATGAAGGGCAAAATTTGTTAGTAAAACTGGCGCACACTAGCATATTTATAGAGCAAGTTGTGCAGAAAAATTTTCATTTTAAAGAGTCTATAAATTTTTAGTGGGGCATATACAAAAAGAGCAACTTTAAAAATTTTAAAATTTGAAATTTATATTTTATAGTATTTAATATCGAAAATTATTTAGTACAATTATAGAATATTTGATTTATCCATTCTAACTATTCTTCTTTAATTCTAAATAAACCTTTGGTATTTTACAAGGTTTAAACGAAATTCTGAGTTCGAGACGCACAAGTTGGAAACACACCTATTTTTTTTTTTTGGCACGTGGGCTCTCACGTGAAAATTTTTTAATGTATTTATCTAACCCTTCGAGGGTTGAAAACCATCAGAAAAACAAGTTTCGATTGTAAAAATAGAATGAAAAAAGGGGCAGTATAGTTGGTGCCGCACAGGATAGCATGGAGGCCCTATCAGACCCCGATAAGATGGCGTTGCTCCAGACAGGCGTCTTTGCCAAGTCAAGAAAGTTCTTAGGACAGCCTAGAGGACAAAAGAGAGGAATCGGGGGGGATGGGGGCTTTTTGCGGGCTAAAATTTTCAATAGGACTCGTGTCATATCAGTTGCCGGGGGATAAGAAAGTGGAATTAATCGAACATAGTTTGGCTGTCCAATAACTCACTCAGCTTGATTTATAGTAGTAGTCCCCGGTCCCCCGGCTCGATGAAACCCTTTCTCGACGTCACAAGCATTTACTGACTGATCCCAGTGCCCCGCCCGTCCGCTCTGCTGCTAATTCAATAAAGTTTGGAGCCAGTCCTCAGTTTTCATTTCTGCTTAGTCGATAAGAAAGCGGTCCGGAAGCGTTTTCCCGACGCAATTAATCATCGTTGTCAAGGACGTCTTTGAGCAGTTGAAGACGGCGCGTATCTTGGATCCACTTGCTTTAGTCCTTATCAGTCGTGCTCGTGGCACTACTCAGGCGCTCCGCCACCTCTCAACCCCATGTCTGGGGCCCCGGGCTTGGACGATTGAATAGCCCTACCCGAGCGTGCAATGTCCTTGACCATCGGCAGAGATAGAGATGAGAAACGAATGGTCCATGGCATAAGAAAGATGGGTGCTTCCTCATAAATATTAACTCACGACACGGGCGTGGGTGGGTGCATGTGGTCAGTTATCGTCCAACCGAATCTATGCAGCGAAGTCATAAGTCGCCCCCAAACGGGCCCCCTATGCTCCGGCTGTCGCTGTGGCAATATTTCTCAAATAATGAGGAGAATGGATGGCCCGGATCTATCTTATTGCTGTAGGTGCCCCACATCCTCCCCCCGTCATATTCATGGTGCGACTCTGTTTCCGGCGCATATTTTATTTTATGCACATTTCTGCGGTATGCAAACGACGACTACGACGGTGTGCTCTACCCACTGCGGCTAGAATCGTTGCATAGCCCCTCCCAAGATGCACCAAACCAACCTGACCCTTTTTTTTTATTGGAATTTCAGGTCGTCCTTATGAGCCCAGGGTGCACGGAGCGTAGGACACGTGTGCATAATGGAGTTAATTCTGTTAACAAATGTCTGTCCCCCACCCCGCCCTCTCCGTCATTGTTTCTGCGGTGAGCGGTGTGGGTGATGGCTTTGTACGACCGAATTCCACCCACCCCTACCCACGAATCAACCCTCTCAAACCGATTGTTAGAAATGTGAGGGCTGTGCGTGGTTTGAGGTCGCTTAAGCCGGGAAAATTCCTTTGTGGGAAACGTTTCCAGGTTTTTAAGAGACTCCTCCGCCAGATAGAGGCCCAGTGGTTTTCAATTAATGCCCTGAGCCTGTTCTCAATTCCGCCCCGCCCTTTGTATCCTCGCTTAAGGTGGCGATGTATGGGACGGAACTTCAATGGATCCCAGCTACGAGGGCTTGAAATTGCTTTTACAGAGGATACCTAGACTCGAATGGTTTGAGTTGTTATTGTGCTCGGGCATGTCCTGAATCGCAATGGCTCTTGTTCGAACAGAATCTACCTGCATGAGATGTGGGCCAACTTACTTTCGAACTATTAAGGGCAGACTATGATTTATTTGTTTATGGGAAAGAATTGTGAAGTCTGGATGCAAAATTTTGTAAAATCAAAAAAAATTACTCATATACACAGAATAAAATTAGCTTTGTCTTCTACGATTGAGACTATTGGACTATCCGACAGAAATAGTGGGGCAAACATTTTTATATTTAGAGACTTATAAAAAATGAATCATTATTATTCAAAGTATTGACTCCTGGGGAATTCCCCAAATATCCAGACTTATATGATTGGTTTTTTTATAAATGTAAATGGGTAGTCAGTAACCTGATAAAGAATTGACAGCAAAAATGATTAAACAGTCAATTACGAATGGTTTCCTGTGAATTGCAAAATATGAAAATTTTTCTAAGTCTATTTGTTATTTTCTTGAGACTATTTTTTTTAATCTTAAGGAAGTCTCGTTATATTTTTTCTTCTCAGTTCCGCATTCAATTTCCGTGCAATTTAATAATATAAAGATGAAAAAGATATTTCCTTTAATTTATCAGAGCTCGCTTGACCTATTTGCAGTCGCGTTTCTTGCTTATCGCGCTTCCTTTATCGCATCACGCCACTCGGAAATCAGGTAGGGGATTATTTTTCTTCTCCCGCGCTAGCAATAATTCTCTGGCGACAAGAAAAAATTATAAAAAATTAGAAAAAAAGGGAGAAAAATTGAATTCATACCGATATGGTGACTTCCTCGGGCATCGCTCTCAATTATTCGTGGCACTTTGTCACCACACCCAAAGGAGTCTATTATCCTCGGGACAAGGAGTGCTGAGTGGATGGATGATGGTGGGGGCATCCTTACAACTTTCACTAATAAAAGTTTTGAATCCGCAGGTGCCACAAAGCCGTAAATTTTGATGGAACACCACAAATTACCCACTCAGTTAGGGTAGGGAAAACGGGGATAGGAATGAGGAAAATCGAGTAACTTCCTATTCTTCCATTAAGTTATCTAAAGTGGCAAGAGTGCTTCTTGAGCCGCAAATCTAACTTTGGTAACTAGGTAGGGTACCCATTGTAGAGCCATTACCGACAGACAGACAGACAGTGAGCTTCTTCCTTTTCTGCCTGCTCCCTCGGGATCTGCACTATGGGTCCCGAGATGCGATAACGGAAAATGGTCATTCATTTGGACGTTACCTTCCATTTCTAGCCATCCTGGACGCGGTCTTTTCAATTTCCACGCTATACCAACTTCTGGCGATGGTACACCTTCCGAAGTCCCATTCCCTATTAAAACGGGTAGGAATTCAATTTCGCGCTCCTCCACTGAACTCGCGAAAAACGCGGGGGAGGGCGAAAATGAAACTCAACGATAAATAGCTTTTACTGGAACAGGGAGGAAAAACGGAAGCTAATTAATAACTTTTTTTTTTAATATTCATAATTTTCCGCTTTTCGCAATTCACAAAAGTACTTTATAGTCCGCTGGAAAGGGGAGAAGCGTCCTGGCCTGGAACAGTCGCCACCTCTACTCATGAGTGATTACGAGGACTAGGAGTTATGGGGCACATAAAGATTCTCATCTCGTGATGCTCCTCGGCGGAGTTATTAAATTTCAGTGTCCGTCCTTGACGGGGGTGGGCCCCTTTTGAATTATGTAAGCCGCACCGTCGCCCCCGACCTGTCGCAGACGTGCAGAATGAATGAATCCGATATGAATCGAAAGTCATTTATCTCGCATGGGTGGGATATTGAAAAGTGTCATAGCTTGAAAATGAGATTTAAAAAATTTCCACCTTGGCACGCCCCGAGCAGGCGATGCGGGGGTGGTGTTTCTGCACCGCGGCACCACCACACGGCTGCGTGCGATGCCAAAAGTACGAGTGGGGTAGTGGGATACCTTTGTAGTGGAAAGGTAAACTTGTGACATTATAGGGCCAAAGGTGCGAACATTATTCGATTTATCCTATTTTTTTCTCCGCGAAATTCTCAAGCGTTTTTTGTGGAAAAATCCCTTACGACCCCCGAATACCTTAACAAAGTCACGTCTCTTAAGGCGGCACAGGGCACGGTTTCGGCCCAATATGTTATGAGATTATTAAATAAGGACTCTGCGTGGGGGAGAGACCAAAAATTATAAATTACGCTGAAAAAACTTGTCGTTTTACGACTGCCTTCCGGGGATTGTATTATTTTCTAAGTGATGGCTGACACGCCTGTGCCAAATTGTATTCTGCCCTCAAAGTAATATCGCGAAAAAGGTCACACATGTTTCCGATATTTCATTTCAACAAAACCGCTGAAAATTGTCTTTACAAAATTTATTTTTTTTCCACGAAAATATTCCGTGTAAATTGAATCAGTTATACTTTCGTAACAAATGAAGGAATTTACTCATTTTACGAAAAAAAGTAGGTACCTCTAATTCAATTTTGAAAATGGGCAAAATGGGTTTCAATGAAGCTTCTGTTTTTCTTTTAGCTTTATTGTTTTATGAGTATGCAATGAAAATGTTACATTTCAATATTGTATTTCGAATTAATTTTTAGCGTACCTATCTTTTCCTTCCAAGTTTAGAATTTGTTAACAAGTAGAAAAGGAACGTTATCAATTAGTCAGTCTTCAATTTTCCAACAACCTTACGTTTTAGCATGTCCACCACAAGTGGAAAAACTAATTATATTTTGAAATGATTACTATATATGCTTCCACAGAAAAAGAGGAAGATTTCGTTTAAATTTTAAACGCTAAAAAGGTATTAACTTGGGAATTTTTAATATCGTGCAAACCAGCTAAATTCTGCTTTTTAACCCTTGCAGAATTGCTTCCGCAATTTTGAATATAATCGTCCTTTATTAAAAAAAAAAAAAGTCAAAAAATAAAATCATCGCAGAACCCAACCAGCGCCATTCGAGCAGCATCTGCTGGAATTTCTTCAAGTGCATAGAAGAATTTTCCGCGTACCACCGCACGGAAGCAGAACATATTGGAAAGATGAACATTCATCTAAGTCCGGAAAGTTGCAGCAGAACATCCCTAACTTGTTGGAAGCTGGAGTCTAACACGTTTTTAAATAAAAAAAAAAAAAGAAACTTCACAAGCTGCGATAGAAATTTTCGCGTGCAGAGCGAATGTTGTTCCTTTCCGCATCTCTCCTTTTATTTTTACTTTATTTTTTACGAGCTCGTCAACCTTAAAACGAAAAGAACGAAAAGAAATTAACGACTTACGTGCTCGCTGGATATGCTGGTTAATTTTTCCAAGCAACATATTAAGCCCCTTGAGTTTGAGTTTTGGGAGGAAAGACGGTAGGTAACCTTTTCGTCTGCAGCAAGGGGAATTTGGGTTCACGATTTTCCGCTTAGGGAAATTTTCCACATTCCTCATTCCTTGCCCCAGAGCATTTTGCTTCCTTCCATGATTTACGCAAAGACGAGGAGGGATGCTGAAAAGGGTAAATTGGATATTTTGTTGATGGCCCTCAAATTCGGGTAGAGTTAGGAGTATGGCATGTTGATGCTGCAGTTAATTATATAGCACTAATCGCTCTTTCTACGGAAAGTTAATAGTTTCACTACTTTTTTAACCTGCAAAATAGGTTTCTGCATAAATTATGACACTTTGCACCTGCGTTGTTTTCCATTTATGTACATAGTCCTTAATGACAAATTTGAATTAAATTTATCAAATACTCTCGAGCTCGAATTAATGATTCTGAGCTTCAATGGTCTTATCTGCTTAAAAAAATAAACAATGAAATATTATTTCAGAAAATGTTTAATTCAAGATCAGTTCGTCTTTTCTGTGTGCTGAATTTAATGACTTAATTATTAAAAAACAAAAAACAGAAAAACATAAATGTTTTAAACCAAGCAAACGGTCAGTTGGGAAATTAAAAATTTTAAGAAATAAGGTTCCGTGCCTTCAGGCGAAGCAATCATCATGATTAGGTCCTTACCGGGAATCTCATGAGCTCCATCCAGGAAAAGGTAAAGTAGCCCTTTTTTAGCCCAAAAAATATCAAGTATAAAACGGACGATTACATCAAAGGATACCTTTTTAATTCCGTCGCAAATCACAGAACCGAGAGAGGTTTGGCCCAAAGGATTTAAAACGGAAAAGAAAAAAATTACAAAATTATTAAAGCCTTTTCAAAATCCATACTAAAGACTTAAAGTTCTTGAGATTGTCGCCAATAATTAAAGGAGTATTTCTTGAAGGGCCAAACAAAATTACTATTTAGATGCAAGGACAAAGGGCAGTGGGTGCGGCTTGGATTAGCTCAATTTGGGACAAATCAGAGCTAAAAGCTGGGCGGTGGCTGGGTAAACAAAGACTGATTTGTTTCAGTCGTTCTAATTTGTGACCGCCAACGATATTTCCAAGAATAGCTCCCAGGCTATCCAGGAAGCAAATTTCCTAGAGCTCCCCGACCACTTCGCCATGGGACGTCGAGTAGTGGCCATTTGCGGCAATTCCTCAATCCTTGTAGCTGGTCCGCTTGAGTTGAGGCGACCGAGGAGAAGCTTCCGGGGGACGGTTTCAAATCAAATTGAATTTCGATGTAATGCCACGAAAAGTGGCACCAAAGGGATCAAAACATGACAGTCGAAATATCCCCTGAAATTCAGCAAATAGACTTAAGTTGCAGGGCCGATGTTGCGGTGTTGATGTAGCCCACCATGGAGCTCCCCGGAGTACAACAGGGAGGCAAAAATAAATTTTCGAGCCACAGCCCACGCCTTATCTTTTATTTACGCAACCGGGGAGCTCACAACCTCAGAAGTGTCTCCCTAAAACGACGACGACCGCTGTTGTTTTCCTCGAGAAGAATCCTTTGAGATGGAGAACCAATTTGAATAATACATTGACATTGAACTCCAAAATTGGAGAGCTCTCGGTGCCCGCAATATTTGCAAGCAATTATACACGATAACTTCCAAGGAGGTGAGGACCGCTTGTAAGCGTCTTAATGACTTTCAGTGCTAAGTAAATATTTACAAAGTTTCCCTTCTTAGCAATTAAATATTGAGACGCACTTGATATTTTATTTTCTAGAGAAGGAAGGGGTGGTAAATTAATTGATGAGCGGTCGCCCTATTCGAAGAAGAATTCTCCCCTGGGTAATTGAATAAGAAATGACTTTCTTGCTTTCGGGAATTGTTAGAACAACTCCGGTGACGGGCCAGGAAACTGTTTAAGAAACTTTCCTTAGTTTTTCACCGGGTTTCGTGCAAAATCTCCCGGACATCTTCGCAACCGTCTGAGTAAAGCTGAACGAACTTTCTTATTTTATTTCCTTTTCGGTGTCCTCATTCGGTTTGGGAGAAAATATCCCATTTTAGTAAACGCCCTTTAGCACAAACAAGATCTTAAAGGGGCCAAACAAGGAAGCTGTGAAAAATGGAATTTCCTTAAAATCACATCTAAAGGTGTTACAGCGCTTCCTTTAAAAATAAAAGGAGCCAAGAACTGCGCATAAGGTGGGCTGGGAAACACCTTGTGCCGCAAAACAAAACCGAGAACGACTTTGAGAATAAAGAAGAAGAAAAATAAAAAATAATAAAAGAAACAAAAAGCCAAAAAGGGAGGATCCCCCATTTACTTCCCAAATATGAATAACGAAAGGATGTTGCATAAAGGTACAAAGGTACATTTACCTTCACATAACGCGAAGGTATTCAAAACCATATTTCATTAATTCCCGTGTGTTTGGAAAAACTTTTCGACTTCCAAAAACCATCATACCCCGGAGCACGCCACAGAATAGGATGGGTTGGGAAATGCGGAAAATCCCTTTACTTTGTATTGAACAAAACCCGGCCTGCTTTGAGGCACAAAATTAATTTCTGTTTACATTTCAGGAAGTGTTAACGACCACACACCATCCGTTCCGATCCGTTCCGCTCCGTCCCGGCCAGACCATCATCATCATCTAGCGACGCCTAAAACTTAACATGAATTTCTTAGACTTAGGCGGACCCAATCCTTTATTGGAGGGTATAAACCCTTATTTAACAAATCTTTTAATAATGAATGCAAGAGTTGCCAAGTTTTCGAGCTGTTAACGCTGCCGGGTTTGGAGCCATAGATATCTTTAAAGTAAGTTTATCCAGAATAAGCTTTAACTGTTTTAGAGTAATTAATTTCATTTCAAGCGTATTTCAAGATTTGAATTTTGAATTGCTGCCATATGTCGAAAGAAGGAAGGTTTTGGTATGTCTAATAGCTTCTTAATTCTAAATCTGAAAACTTTTCAAAGGCAAAGGGTATCTGGCGAATAAGTCTTCCTAATATTTAAATGTTTAGGTCTAAACACGTACTGAGCAGCTTTAACGCCAAAGAATGCCTCTTTAATCTCTAAATACTTAGAGATGATACAAAAATGTTCAAAGTATCAAAAAAACCTTCTAAGCTACGTGTTTTTCGGCGCAGAATTCGAATCTGAAGATTAGAAAACATAATAATCAATTGGAAGATTCATACAACCGTACAAAATATGACGACTAGAACGAGTATAATTAATTAATGCTATAATCAGCTCTCACTTTGTTGCGCCAGCTTTTAGGGTAAACTGAAACCGAAAATTATTCCGAGATAAATCTCAATCTATTTCGTAATTTTGGCTGCGTTTAATCATTTCATTTGGAGCATGTAATCTATGTAGGTGTAGATACGTTGACTTCGCAAAGTGTCGATTAATTGCATCCTCCAAATTGTTCCAGTAAAATTAGTGACTATGCCTTTCAATCGTCGCTCCCTCGGTGCGGTGCAGAGAGTCGTGCGGAGGCGCGGAAACTCGAATATTCAAATTGCAGTTAATTAAGCAAAAATCTATCGTGGCCCAATCCCAAATCTATCGCTTTCAAAGAGGCATAGCACCAGAGTAAGAGTCAAATGTTTTGCGTTGCATAAATCCACCTGCGTATTGAACCAATCGATTGCGTGCAGGTTTCAGATTGCGGACCCCGAGATTATGCTCTAATGATGGTGGACTTTTGGAGAATCTGCAGATGTTGACCGAGGATCATGTGGGGCTCCACTGAACGGGGCTGCATATAAATAGATCCAGCGAACGCATTATGTAAAGAAGGTTAATTGCGCGCCCATCAGCGAAGTGTTCTGCGGCGCACCCATAATTCATAGATTTGTATTAGCAGCAGATGTGATGTGCATTGGCCGGGGATAATCCACCACGAGGGGATGATCGGATGGAGAATACAATCAGCCGCGGCAATTAAGTAATCAAAGCAGGGCGCCGCGACGTGCCACCCGAAAGTGTATTTCAATGTGTATTTATTCCAGGAATGGGGTAAATGTACTTTCAGTTAATTTTCAAATAATTTATGCGTTTTTGGGCGAGGGATAATCGCTAATAAACACATCCCTGAATATTTGCATGACCAGACAGGGTTTTGTGACCAAATTCGAATTTCATAGCGCGCAAAACCACTCGGGACAGCTGATGACAAAAGGTCGAGGAACCTCAGTGCACCTTTGTTGGGTTCATGGAACAGAAAATAGTTGTTGACGCACTTGTTGGACCTTGTTTAGTGCTCCCCGAAATCTAAAATTAGGACAGAAACTAGGCACAAAAGAACAATTCTATTCTAATTTATACAGCGAACCACAAGTCAAGTTTCGTCCGGGCTTAATGAATTGAAGGTAGCCCGGCTAACCACAGACATTAAAATGCAAAGTAAGGTTTTATCGCTACCACCCAAAGTATCTTTTATGCGTAGCAAGCATATCTTAGTTCTATTAAAATATATCAGTTATGACCGGACCCGGTCCCCGGAGTGTGACCCTGTTCGGGTCATTGTACCATTAGGCAAGCACTAGTAGCGATATAATTTAATTACTCTACCATTGATACCCACATAAAGAGCATTCTGGACTCCAACGCAGGTGCTTTGCGTATCACCAAAAGATTTAATTAATTTTCGTCTGACAAGACGCATTTTCGTAAGACTCAAATTTTGGGCTAATTATGCGGGTGAGGTCGAATATTGACGTGAGATTTATGTATGTACCTGAGGGTCGGCTTCTCCAAACCTTTAGAAACTAAACTTCAATACAAAGGCGGCACAAAATGTATACCATTCCCAGACAAACAGGAGGAAATTAAACAAAAAAAGCGACGTAATTAGACATTATTCTCTTTAAAAAAAAAATACACACCCACTCAACAAGGAACAAAGTTCTTCACAAAAGAATAAATGAAAAAATATTACTAACTAAGGAAATAATTCTCTTTTTAGTGTTTATAAGCTAAGGAGTTTTTTGTAAAAAGTGTAAACAAAGCATTTGTAAGTAGTCCAAGAGGTTTTATATCATTGATGACCTAGTTCACTAGATTCTAAAGCATCTAAATACAATTTAGACTAAAAAAACGACATGCAAAGCAAAGGACAAAAATTAACTAAAAAAAAATAAATAAATAAATTGTAAACAGAATTTTATTTAGTCAATGTATTGTTGTTACAAAACTTACCCAGGAAGTAAAGTATGTAAAAGTCTCTGCCAAGGTCAGGTTTATTTCTGAATGATGCGCGCAAATCCGCAAAATGTGACGAATGTTGTTATACGTTCGTGTTTTTTTGTAAATGTATTTATATATAAATATATATTATGATATGAATATATGCAAACTAGAGCAGTAATTCTTTGATTTGAACTTTTTAATATTTGAGTAATCGATTTTAGAGGAAATACAATTACGTCAAGAAAAAAGTGCGTCAAAACTATTCTACAAAAAAAAAAAGTGACGAACCTAATTATATGACAACTATTGGATAAATAAATGAAATTTTCACAAAACAATCATATTACTTGTATTATTTCTTTTGGAATTATGTCCTTTTGTTTTAGCAACAATCTCCAATAATATAGCAGGTAAGTCATTTAGTTAAATAAAATAAAAAAGAATAAGTCCCAATATAGAAAACCTGAGGAATGCTTTAAATGTTTCAGTTTAGTAAAGATTCATTAAAACTTAATTAGTATGACACCTGGCAGGCGAATGAATGAATAATTTATGTCTTAAATTAATGATGGTGAGAATTAAGATGAATTTGATTCAATAGCTAAAGCTCTTCTGTGTTATCGATAAAATTCAATTAATCATATTTTTAGCATTTAGATAGAGCCCTGTTCTAACTTTCCTACAAAACGAATCGAAAAGGGCTTACAAAAGCTATTTTTGGATAATAAATACCAAGAAAAAAAAACAACAAAAAGGGAAAGCTAAAAGCAAAAATAAGGACGAAGTAAAAAAGACGTAAAAAAACAGAGATGGAAAAAAATTAAAACAAATTCTGAGTAGTCCAGTTTTGGAATCAATAATAAGGAAGACTTATGTACTTTCTCCATTGAAATAATTTTAAAAATAATTTCTATTTATGTATATATTTCTGAAAACTACTTTTACATTCTTCTGAATCAGAAAAATGTTGTATAAAAAAAAAAAGGAAGTCGAACGAAAATATACAAGAAGTAAAGAACCTAATGTAAGAACTTCAGTGGAATTTACTTTTGCCGGTTCATAAAATCTTCCAGCGAGCATCTATTTCGAATTTCGTTTTATACTATACCGCAGCATCGTTTATTCGCATCAACGAATTACCGGCTTAAATCACGTCTCCGACTGCGTTAGATTTTCAATAAGACTTAACCCGCCGATTCATAGCCATTTTTCAACCCTTTAAATTTTTTCTCCGCAACCGCGGTTATGCTGGGTACTGCACTGGTCCCTGGAACACGAGAAAGTGTTCCAATTCGAGTCGAAATGAAAATTTGTTGGACGTTTTTATGGCGGGTGGCGGGTGGCACAAATTTGCGGCTACACCGAGCACGAACGGGTGCAATCTTATTTATGACTTCAGACAATGAACAAGCGGGTTGTAAGAAAACCCTCGACGGATACCTGCTGCCGAGGTACACAGGGGTTACGAAATTTGTCGTTGTCGAGAGTTCAGAACATATTCCCACTTTCGGGCAAATGCAAATGAATGTTTCTGGGAAAATGAGTTTTACTCACTGTGCCACGTTTACAATCGCTTTTCATCAAAATGATGTTGATTAATTGGGACCAGAATTCTCTGAATTTCTACAGCATTTGTGATAATTGCTTAAATCCCCGCTGCGGATACGCATCAATTAGGTACCTACTCAGATTAGCATCCCTGAGGAAGAGCTCAACTTATACTTAGTACTTTTAAACACGCTAACTATCACAGTTTATTCAGCCACGTATTCAGCTAATGCTAATTGAAATATGAATAAAAACGAATTCAATTCGAATTGTTTTGTGTCTTATATGTAGGTGAATTAATTGCTTGTAAAAATGCCTAATTAAGAAGTGTATCAGCTGAATTGCGTTCATTGTCTTTTTTTTGTTTTTTTAGAAAAATAAGCTGGTGTTTAAAAGAACCCCATAGTAAATTTTTACAATTTAGATACAAAATTTTAAATTAACGACCCCATATACGCACGCTTTACAAAAGTTATATATGTATGTACGCTTCGAATTGATAATCCCTCTTTTTTGAAGTTGGCTAAAAGCTTGATTGCTCTCTTGTTAATCCCTTTGCAATTCCAACACTTTCTGCGAACTGTTCCCTTTTTCGCTTTTGCTTTTTCGCACGCCTTGGACGATTTACCTGTTCAGCAATTGCTACCTAGTTTGGAAAATTTAATTATTTCGCAGCTATGTCACCTCCTATCAGCATTTTACACCCTTATCGATTTTCATTTCCCTGTCCCGGTGCATGTCCCTGGCTATGGCGCGATCTGGATACTAGATCTCTTCTATTTTCCATGGACCACGACGAAAGGTCCCGCTCAACCGGCTTACCAGATAACGAAAGAGGATGGTCCGGAGGTATTCCATGCATACAAAATTTCTAGACGCCTTATATCATTCCGGTCACTATACGCCGAGGAGCAGCACTGCCACGAAACGAGCTATAGTGAGTGCATCAATTCGACTCGAGAAAATTTCAGGTGTCGAGCGCACCTGATGGGGAAATAAAATCGTGCAAGCATTTCGCCTTCCATCGACGTCGGAAAATATTGAAACAGATAAATGGTAGCACGTGCCAACACCTCCACTGTTTCACTTAGTTCACCTCAACGGGGCGGCGGAAGCTATCATCATATATAGTACTGCTGATTCCGTCGATTTTGCTCCTGAACCTGCACGGGGACCCCCGTTGTTGGACAAGCGAAGCACCCAGAGAGATTTATCGAGGCCCCCTTTTGTCACGGAAGCAACCTTTGTAATATCTTAGGTGCTAAGGTGCAACAGAAATTGCTTGCTGTGTAAAGTTAGGAAGAAAAGGGGTGCTCGAGTGGCTTCTACGTGCAGCTATGTGGCAACCAAACAATTCTGGCTGACTACCCAATCGTCCGGAACTTAATATCCCCATCCACCCCCCCACAATGGTTACGCTCCAGAAATCCGTCGGTTACATTATGATTTACCCATTTCATCCCACAAAACCAATTGCAAGGAAATTGTATTGGTTTTGCTCCTCAACAGGTTTCCGGAAAGTGTTTTGTTAAAGGGACAAAGAGCCTTAAGGATTTTTTTATTTTAGTAAAATGCTATCCTTAGGGAATTTTTAGGATCTCTCTTTCTTGAATTTTTAGAATCTCTATTCAGTCGTTTGTTGGTACAAAAATAAGGCAAATTTCAAGGAGAACCTGCCACAATTGCCACAATCTTTTTCAAGGTAAAGGTACGACCTTTGTGACTTTCTTCCAAGTATAAGGTCAACAAAAGCAATATGTTTATTGTGAGTTTATCCAAACCTCTTGATAAGAGATCTCAAATGACTACAGTAGGGATAACATATATGCATTTAAAATACTTTTTAAAAAATATGTTTCCGTTTCCCAAGCTTAGTTTACCCTCTTTTCTGCTCCCGTATTTTATAAATTCAATTTAGTTTACGCCTTCTATTGTATGTAGCTTGTATTAAGCGAATTAATAAATATCTTTTTCATGAAAATTAAATATGTATATGTTATATACATACCTAATATAGAATGACTTTAAAGCAAAACTGATCTTTTACCTGTATCTGATTTTGATTTTGATGATTAACTCTTACTATTTTTTTAGAATTGGGAGTTTAATGGATCTTTTCAAGATAAATGACATTGTAATATTTTACGGTAAAATTTCATTTGCTTTTAAATAAATAAAACTCTTACCTTTATTGATATCGTTGTAGTGTTATCTTAGTTATGGCGTTTTTCGTCATTTCCTGCAAATCCAAATAGCATCAATTAAAGCAAGATATGTATTAGTTTCTTTTAAATAAATAAATACATTAAAATCTGATTTAATTAGTAAAGGCCTTTCTAATAAAAAACATATTTTTAAAGAAACCATAATAATAATAATAAATCTTCAATATACTTTTAGCATTATCAGAGTATACTGATCCCTAATTAAATTAAATGAGGAAAACTTATTTCGAAGTTGCTATTAATTTCAAGAACTTCAAATAAATCCTTCATGATTGATTCAGATAAGTAATTGCTTGGAGCAATTGAAACCATCGAAATCCATTTCAAAAAATGTCCGAGTAATCCACAAAATGACCCCAAATATTTCATCTTCTCAAACTCCAACTTAAAAATTTCGTCGGACTCCCTAGGAAATCACGCCTCAGGATGCAGTTTGTACCAAAGATGATTCCCATAATTTCACGGACTTCTTAACTTCACTTCGTTTATGCTCCTCGTCCCTCGAGCCGGGGGACATGTCATCAATAATTTGTCATCAATTTTATATTTGGACACAGCTGGAGGAAAAAACCTTTCGGGAAGACTCAAAGTGATGGATTCCCTCAGACGCTTTTCGATTCAGTCGGAGGACGGGAGCGCCTCTGTGTGCAGAAGATCACTTTTACGACTGTAATTTATGCCGCTTGATTTCGTGGATTTCTTCTTTTTGCGTGTAACAAGTGAGCTATGGGGAAACATTTTTGAAATTTTTTTTTTTTTGCTTGAAGGAAGTTTGGAAGTTTTTTCCATAATTTTTCTTGTTTTCCTTTTTATTTTTGCTCGCACGGATTAACTTCTTTAAGAAATTCTTAAGATAGATTCAGATGTTTTTTTTTTTTTTTACGAAAGCGAGGTGGTTACAGTAGCGTAAATGCCTGAATTCAATATATCATGAAGGATTTATTTCTTTAGAGTTATTGCCCTTAAAGAGTAATTATTAAAAACTTGTAATCTTAAAAACTAATTTAAAAGTAGGTATACATACCTTAGATTGTAGATTGTCTTGTTTAAGCTTTCCCTCTATCTTCTGATCCTTTCCAGCTTCTCCCGTTTTATTTTTGTTCCAAATCTGCAAACTTACTTTATCTGCAACATACAACAATGGAAAAAGAAAATTGTGATTAATTCAATTCAGACTTTTATTCATAGTTGGGTTTGCTTCTGACACAATAATTATTTTATGGTTAACAGCGATGCTAATTAAGAATTATGGAGCTTAATAAGTAATTACACATACGATAACAACAACTTTCCTGAAAGACTAATTTTCTAAAGGCTCTAAAGATAATCAAGTCTTTAACCATTAGGTTACAACTTTTGGAGCACATATACAAAAGATAGAATATGACCTAATCTATTACTGTCATTCATACCCAATTACTAGACTGTCTTGCAATCAATGAAACATCTTTATTAAATATGAAGTCGTCGTCTTATTCCATTATTAAGATAAAGTTATTTTAGAGGCGAACTGAATCGGTGGAATCAGAGTGCATCCTCACCGGGGGGTGATGAATGCAGCAGGGGAGGGGAGAGACGTGCTGTGCTGTTATACTGCCAGCAAACAAGCACCTCAACACTGATTCACTTTGTAAATTTATCTGAATTTGCCTTTCGCAAGTTTGCATTTTAGCCAGCAGTTAACGCAAAATAGAGGCTAGCTTGCGGCTTGTTTCTGCTGCTGGTGCTGGCTAGTTCGAAACGTCCCTGTACAACCCCCATCCACCCTCCCGAATGGACGGACTATGTAAAATCCATGCAACTGGCCAGATATTATCTTGAATTGGCCATGGCCCTTAGTGGGCACGTATAAACACACAGCTGGCATTTAACGTACTTTACTCTCCACGTGGTCAAAAGTCCGTCCCCCAGTCCACCTACGATTGCAGTTCCAGGCAGATATTTTGGCTATTGCTAAATTCCAGGAACAAACGAGCATAACAAGGATCCTAGTTTTGTAAAGGCAACTTGTTGACGAGTGTAATTCTCTAAAATATCTTTTGTTTTACGAGGAGTGCTCCGTATGTATAATAAAACAATCAAAAAACCCCCAATGAGGCTTTCTTGCTCCCAAAGGAAAGGTCAGATAACGACGCAATCCGCACGCAATTTAGACTGGGCTCGATCTCTTCCTTGGTCCATTCATCACAGCCTCGTCCCTGGTTTGTATTCAGTTTAAATAAATATTGATTTGCCTTGATATTCCCATTTGTTCAGAATTTCCACCCTGTTTTCTGTGCTCACCTACCACCCACCGATCGCAAAGGCCATGGGTCTAAAGGTTGTGGTTTTGCATTTATTCATCAAATTTTCTGCCGCCTCGGAGCGGCACCTTCAAGGTGATAGACTACCAAAGCAATCCACAAAAATAAAAACGTGAACCTGTTGGCGATGACTTTTCCGACCTCTCGGTTAAACCTAATTTAATCAAACTCTGAATGGCGTGGATGATTGGGAACGGCCGGACTCCATCGTATAAAAATATATTTGCTTATTCAGGCGAGGATTTTTCTTCTCTGAAGATTCCCTAAGCTGATTAGTTTATCGAAAGAATTTTCTCATCTGCTAACACTATAGATTCAATAGACGAACTCGAACATCAGACCAAGAGGCTTGTTTTGCTTTGTTTCTCATTCTCTGAGTTTTATTTATTATTCATTTTGGTGCAGGTTAAAGGCAACATGAACCTTAAGTAAATGTCGAGCTTATGAAAAGCGCTGAAAAATGCTGGTTTACCTATTTACCTTTCCTTGTAAAGGCATAAAAAAAATAGGACGTTTTTCCTTCCAATTCACCGAAAATTGAAATCTATTCAGCAAGCCGATCTATGTTTAAAAAAAAAATACGAAATGATGGTAGCACAATTTCATTCTAGTGAAAATATCGGGTTCCTTTTTATTCATATAAAAGAGAGCCTTTTTGATAAAGTTTTTTTTAGCTTCAGATGCAGTTTTTGTTAACCTCTATCTGCTGAATAAAACTGATATCAAATATCGGGCAATTTCAAATGTTTTCTCTTTCAGAAGTTGTGGGAAAAATTTCACTTTAGTAAAAAAAAACAAAAAAACAAAAATAGCTTCAGCCAATCAATTAAATTTTATTAAGGCCGTGCGCAAACTGAAATACTCTTATATATTTTTATTTTACCATGGACTATTCAGTCAAAATATTTCCTGAGTATCTCTTGAAGCAATTTTCGGACAGTAGAAAGAAAATGTGTTTTAAAAGTTTTAATTCCAAGTTTCTTTGACTGCAATATTTTACAAGTATACGTTATTGAATTTAAATGAAAATTATTTTATTATTGGCTTTTGAGGTCGCATATTTCAAATCTAATATCGAAAAGACAACTCAATAAAAATTTCCTTTCACATAGTGTACTCTTTCGACATCAAATTAATGATTCTACGTTTCATCAAAATCCATGCGGAAACACAACTTTTTGTAAAATTTTAACAATAATAATGTCAACTAGACGATTATTTTCTGAAAAATATCTGCTCAAAATCTTGTAAAAAGATAGAGAGAAGTTGTGAACAAACAGACTAGAAACTTTTGATTAATCTAAAAAGGTAACAAAATATCCTATCCTTTTTGACCTAAGCAATAAAAACATAATCCTACTCCTTGTATTTTGTGACATATACAAAAATGGGTTGAACAGATTTAGCCAACAGTGTTGTGCTGAAAACACATTTTAATTAAAAATGAAACAAGGTTTAGGAAATGTCTTTAGAGCTCTAAACAAGAAACATTTGAAAACAGGATGACCATCTGTAGCCACGGATGGGTATTCGATTATTTCCTAGACGGCTAGACCTTCATCCCAAGAGTTAAGAAGGGCTCTCTGTACCCTCGCCCAGAAGGCGAATTGTGCGGCAAAATTATCAGGTCATAAGCACAAAATCCATGGGTTTGGGAGGGGGTAAAAGGGGTCCTGGATTCTGGAAATAAATGTACACGTGCATTGTAAGGATGTGTTATCCTTGCAAGAACCCTCTTTTATTACTCTATAATTCAGCGTTCCCACGGCTGTAGTGTGATTTGGTGCTGAGGAACAACGCTCGCTTTAATTACAAACTTTCAGCAGTTCGCCCGCATCCAGGAGCAGGATCCCAGCACCAGCCAGACCCCCAACTGGAGCAGTCGTGGGTCTTTAAACCAACCCCCAGAGAGTCCCGGCTCGCGTTATGATACATGGCATAGAGTGGTGCGCAACAATAGATGCATTTTGTCCTCGAAGCGGGGGGTGGGTTTAGGTGGGTTTAGGTGGGTCGAGGTGCGCCAACCTACGGATGGGAGAAAACCCGGTTTCACCGCCAAAGTGCATATGCATGTAAGCGCTCCCGTAGCTGGTCCGCCGCACACATAAGCATAACTCCTGGAATTTGCCACTCTAAAAGCGAAGATTTATGGGTTTAACGATGTGACGCTCGGCACTGTGGAGTTTTTGCCGGGCGCGAGTCGAACACGCTCTTTACCCTCTGAAAGCTTTCCGGGTGGGCTATTTTTGCGGATAATGTTAAGAGCGTAATTAATACAAGTGGCAGCACTGAGCTCCAGGACAAGTGCTTTTGCATCACAATTCGGGTCCAACGTTTACTGCAGCATCCATCCTAACGATGGGCGACCGCCCGCCTGCCCGCCCAGCCAAAATTCTGGAGTACGGGAGGAGCGCGCGCCGGCGACGGGAATTTCTATAGCTTCTCTTTATATTATCCACCCAAGGAGCTCAGCTGATGCGGTAAATGGGATAAACGGAAACTCCTGTGGGTGTGGAACCACTCACTTGACGGTATGATTTACGGTTGCCTGTTTGCCAGAAGAGTGGCTTAATCACTTCCGTCTTGACTTGATTTTTCAATTAGTCAGTATGTATGTCCTGAGCTCAGTAATAATCTTCGCTGCCATCATCTACCTGATGCCACTATCAAAAGAACAAATTAAACTTATCAAGACACAATTTTTTTTTGCAAAGAATTTGCAAAATAAATTGTTTTACCCAGATTGCGAATATGTAAATGAAATTGCTCAATGCTCCAATTAAATAGGGTTTGTACTTTACATAAAACCAAATTTTTGCCATTTACCATATGAAAAATCATTACAAAATAACGGATAGAGCCAAGAGCTTATCTATATTATTGTTCTAATGAAAGCTGAAATCTTAAGCTGTTATACATACTACATACATATATATGTTATATGCATATATATATAAAAAAACAAAAAACCTTTATAAAATTTCCAAATAACCTATTAGTAAACCCACAGAATGAATGCAGTAGGTCCAAGAATAGCATAATAATGCAAATTTCTTCTAATATAGGGCCTAACGAAAATTATTTAACTAATTCTCAACATATTGTAAAGGTTTGTTACCCACAACATTTAGAAGCCAAAATTTCATATTATGTACATTTCGACTTCTAAAGCAGTTTTCTTGTATTCAAATGAATTAAAAGCTCCTTCTCTTCTCCTTAATCCTAACAATTTACAGCAGTTAAAACAATTTATCCCGAATTTAGCATACATTCTCAGAATGTGCAATTATTTTCTAACATGTGGCAGAGTTATGCCCCCTTCAGATATGGGTCCACCCTCTCAGAGTTTATGAGGGGTTTATACCACCAGGAGGGAGCTTCCTTTTCTTTTTACGAGACACTTAAAATCCCTCCTTCTTGCAGGCATGTGTAAAATAATTCGATTTGCAAGAAGTGTTTTCTTGATACAAATTCCAAATATCTGAATTGGCGCATGATAAAAGAAAACTCGACCTTTCAGGGATTTTTTTATTTAATTAAAGAAAACCTAAATTCTAATTATTTTTCCATTGCTCTTTCTGTGAGGTCAACAATCTCAGACTTCAACGAAATTTTGAGCGTGTTATTAAAAACCATTTTAAAAGGAGTCGTTTATCAAAACCGTCGCTACAAAATCAGGAAAGAGGTCGAAAACCAATCATTTTCCCAGGGAACCGCAGAACAGCTCCAACAGCAAATATAAGCCCGAAGAAGACCATGGCATGCCGCGTGGAAGGATTTTATTCTTATTTTTTTTTATTTTATTTTTTTGTGAATCAAATTCCCTGAATCCTCGAGAGTGCGATTTGATGGGAAACAAGCGCCACAAAATGGGAATATTCAATTGGTACGGGAACAACATCCCAGGTGTCGCTGTCATCTTGAATTCACGCAAAACTCATTTTGCCCTAGCTGTTCACGTTTCCCACTCACTCACTTATTTTTTTTTCCTATTTTTGGTTGTTGGTGAGTGGAAATCTCCTGTGGGATGATGCCATGGATTTACTCCGTCATCGTAAGAGATGTGAATTTCTTTACGATGGTGGCTTAAATCTCTCGTTTTCTTCATTATATTTCTATGAGATTTTCTTGTATTCCCATCCCATGCTCTGTGATTCCCGTGAGCTACATCTCAATATAGAGGAGATGCCGGTGGATGACTCGTGCAAAACCCCGCAAAAATGTTGTATAACAACATGAAAGTGCACTTTGGCGCAGTCTGGTCGTGCGATCCAGACAAACAATCGCCATAACGACTGGACGGGTTTTTCGTCCAGGTTTCGTGAGATTAATTGAATCGCAACCACGTTGAATCAATTACGACTGCAGTGGGTAATTATGGATGTTCACAAATCCCAGCTCGGGATGGGGCCCATATAGCGCTCCTCCTCGGACATATGTAAGTACCCTCGCTCATCCCCGAGGGGACCGAGTATCTGCGGAACAATCGATTTCACTTATATCGCAGGTTGACCCCGGATGAGCCACCACAAGTATGTTCCCTCCGAGTTCCACAATCCACACTATGTAATTTATCTAAGACCATATATGTATGTATAGTATATATTGGACTCGGGAACACGAGAAAATGAATTTATACTACAATGAGAAGGTTCGAAGGTTGCGGGGGGATACAACAATCAAACCGACCACCCACTCCCAGAGGATGTTGTTTAAGAAGACGCGCAATACAACAGCAACTCCTAGGGGATGGACCTTGGTGGTGGCACGCCAGATTAAGATCGATCACCAGGGAATCCCAAAAATGATTTTTTTTTTTGACACGCAACATCAATTGTAACCTGGAGGCCCTATAAAGGATGCGTTCCCTCATTCTATAGATTGCCCTAGCGTTGGGGAACGCATTGCCCCGGGCACCGGTTGAAATAAGAAAATAAATAAGTTCCCTACCCGGGCGGACGGGAGCCGGGCGGAGGCTTCCTGTTAAAAACACAAATATTTACTCTCTGGGATATTCGCTCACTTTTGGTTTATGGCATTTTAATGGATTCGTTAATACCCTTATTAGCCCGAAGGGGAGGAACGACGCACAGGCTTTTGTCCACTGATTAACTCGGATTTCCCCATAGTGGCGCTTTATTACCTCTGATGGTCAGCGGTAGAATTTAAATGCCTTGAGCTGTCCGATTGACCTACAACCTGTCCTAAGGTTAATATCTTAAAAGGTTTTGCTATAGGGATTAAACTATTTCATTGAAAAGAGAATCAGTACAAAATTAAGTAAAAAATAGTAAAAACTTAAGAGTCTACAAATAGTAAATAGTAATTTTCCAACATAACCAGACTAATTTTTTTATATTTCTTTCACAAATCTGAAAATACAATTTCTAATTATAATTCTAAAGTAAACCTTTAATAGATTTAGAAACTCCGCAATCTTAATATTTTATATTTTGACAAAATACATCAGCATCTCCAAAAACCCCCATTTATTAATTTTTCATGTAGGTAAATAGTTCTGCGGTAAAACTCAAATTTAATAAAAAAAATTAAATGTTATTATAACAAAACTGAGAATGAATTAACTATGAGCTTGAAGTTAGTTTGAGATATTTATAGCATAAGATACCACCAACAAAAAAACAAAAACGTTAGAGAAAATGAGGTTTAAACAGAGAATTTCTGCAAGCAATTAAGTCCTCGGAAAGTTTATAGGGCTCTTTGTGGGTGGCAGGCACTTATTCAAAACATGAAAAGGTTTACCTAGCCGTGGTTTGGTGAAAAATTTGTCCAATTTTCCCCAACTCATGTGCAGAAAGTAATCTCGAGAAGCCCGTGTATTTGCTGTGGAATTTAAACTTTCTGAGATCCAGGGAAACCAACCAGTTTTCGAGTTTTCGGGATGAGAGGTACATGAGCCGTGAACCTCCTGGGTGATGCGCGTGAACCATAGATCAGGTCCCCATCGCTCCCGGAGGAGTAAACAAATAAATATGAGGTCGAGGCACCCGCCAGTAATGAAGGTGTTGCATGGCATGCTATAAAACATTGTTAACCTGTTATCATCGTTCTACTGGAAAATGACTTTTAGCGGGGGCCACGGTTTGACTGTGGAGCCCCAGCGACCGAGGTGTCTACAATTTCCAGGGTTTGAGTCTGCCGCCGGGTAAACACGGCGAACTTTTGTTCTGCCTCGAATGGAAAGTGCCGCAAAGGGCGTTTTTAGAGACAATCCCGGAAACATCGCACTCTGGAGCCCTAATATAATATTTATAGAACTCAGTCGCCTAGACGATTTACGCCAGAGAGCTTGACCCAATTTCCCTATATTTCGGTCTGACGGATTTATTTTATACTCTCATCCAGACTCAAATTGTAATTATACCTGTTTCACGCTTTTCAGTGCCTTACACAAATCTTTGTAGGGGATTCCTCGCTTTACAGAAAATTTGAAGCAGAAAACGAACGTAATAAAACCGACGATCCTTTCTACAGTAGCTTCAGGGCGGATGTGAAACCTTTGAAAGAAACATTTTTTTTTTCTTTTTTGTATCCGTTTCCACATTTTACAAATGGAAAACCAAAATGTGGGTTATCTCGTTGCTAGTCGATGAATCTCTGTCTGCTGTAAAATTAAAAAGTCAAGATGAAACGAAAAATAACTTTAATTTTAATGTAATATTATTTAAGTAAGAATAATTTTTTATTCTGCTGCCCTGAATTTCTACATTTGAAATAAAATTATCACTATGCTCAGCAGATTTTCCCAATACGACGAATATACTCATCACTAGACAAAAAATGGTAATTTTCTCATAACGGATCAAAGAGTTAATTTAAGCAAATAAAGTAGTGAATTATATTTCACAACTTTGGAATTTTTGTGTCTGAAAAACTGTGCTTTGTTCAAATTTTTTTTCAAGTAGGTACATAGTTCATAATTCTATAAACTGGTAGCCAGGCTTTCATCTTATTAATTCTTTGGTTTATAATACTACAAAAATAATGAATCCTAGTAGTAATCTTTCTAAAACAGTGTCCTTTAAATTTAACCAGGATCGCAGGTATCTGCCTGGAAGAGTTGGGACGGTGCAATTTTCGAATTAGCGAGTCCTTCAAGCAGATGGTGACTTTCCCGGAGGAGCTCTTCCAAACCGTCAACCCACTTTATGATGCAAGTTTTTTAATTTCCCGCCAAAAACTTTCTCTTTCGCTTTTGTAAACACGACAAAGAAGTTATTCATACCTCGGAGGTGGCTGCCGGAGCCGGGTTCTTTATTTGCGCTAAACTGGTACTTGCTTCAATTACTTACGCCTCCTCTCCTCCCCCGCAGGTAGCATACATGGCGCAGAGGCCCGCCTTCGTCGTCTTCTTTCAAGTTAGGCTTGGTTTGGTGGCCGCTTCACATGCAGCAGGATTAGGTACCCTTAATTAAGGGGAACCTCCGTCCCTGTCCCGAACCCGATTCCTGGAGCCTTTTAAATGGTAAACCGCGACGCACCCGGCGAGCGGTGAAACAAAGCGAGACTTTTCGTATTCAAGGGGGGGAGCGGAGGGCCAAAACTTTATCTTGTAGAGGTTATGATGTAGCAATAAAATTTCATTAAAAATTATATTCATTGGATTAAATCAACTCGGGAGTGCTCCGCTTGGCGGAGTGCTCCACCACGGCGCGGGTTTCGCGGCAAGGGATTTGCTGTCATTATCGTTTTTATAATGCTACCAAACTTTTTCGGCGGGGGGAGGCTCAAGATAAATTGGGGCAATTCTTGGGAGAAAAGTGATTTGTGGTCCGTAAACCCAGCGCTTAAGGTGCCTTTATACTCTCCAGAGAAATTTCGCGGCATCGCTCTGCGCCACTGCTGGGCGAGCTTATTTATGCTACTTTCGCGTTTTTTCCCATTTATTTTTTTCATTCTTCCCTTCTGGGGTGGGCACTTTTAAAATGTTTTGTAGTTCCAGATTGAATGAGGAAGTCACAAAACGAGTTTCCTTACTGTAGGACCTTTTAATTGGGGTAATATCCACAAATTTTTTATTTCATTTTCTTTTAATTGAAGGAAAATAGGAGCCCAGGCTCTTTTGTGGGAAATTGCACTTTAATTTTTAAGTGCATTATAACGTAAAAGGCGGAAGTACTTTCGCGATTTATGTGTGGAAAATATGCTGTAAATATTTTATAGGGTTTAATAGATATCTTTAGTAGAAAAACGTTAACGTCATTTATGAAAGAACATCTAAAATATAATGGCATTATAAATATAAGAAAATTTGAAGTAGATGCATGTTTACACTTCAATATTGAAGAATGATCTTTAAGAATATGTATGTTTGTGCATTTTATTATTTGGCTCCATATTAACAATATATCATTGAATTAAAAGGCAATTTACAAAATTGAAGCTAGATTGTTTTAAAGTCAATTTAAAATATCAACCGAGAGTCTAATTTACTCTGACTAAATAATATTCATATTTTTTTTTTATTTGAGCAGATTGACGCATAAAACAGGCAAATAATTTTCTGTCGACTCATATGCGCATCTGCCCAAAATTCCCACTGTAAAATATTGGCGATGCACAGGTTCACAGGGTAATGCATACAAAAGATTTAAATAAAACCCTTTCAATACCGGAAAATTTTTAAATACATATTTGTAAACAGGAATTTTTTTAAATTAATTTCACGTTCACGTTTTTATCAATTGTGTCACGTGTGTGGCATGCGGCCTTACTGCACGCTATGTATATCAACCTGAACCACAACGATAAAGCGCAAAAATTTTTTTAATTTCTGCAAAACTAAATAAATTCGCAAAAATAACAACTCACGGGGAATTCACGCCGTGAAATAATACGTTCAACGATACAATTAATAAATTAGCCCAGCCCGCACTATGAGGGAAAAAGCAATTTTTTAAAACCATTTCAAAATTACAAAATTGCTGACAAAATCAATAAACGAATGAAGAAGAAGAAGAATTTTTGTTCTAAAACATTTTGCCAGGGCCCTTGTGGAATGACGTAGTTGGAAAGTTTGACGAGCAAACAAGTTAAAGGTTTAGTTTTTTCCGATAGGATTTTTCTTTTACTAAAAATTGTTCATCATCATTTTCAAAAAATAAAATGAAATTAAACACATTACTGATTTTGACCAATTTTTAATGATTCTCAATTTTAGATAAAGGGCTCCAATATTCACTTGAGTGAATTATTTTTTCACGAATATTTTACCAATAACATATAATATATTAACTACTTCTTTAAAGTAGCTTCAAAATGGTGGTCATCGTAAAATGGAGAATATTTCTATTCTTCACAGTCGCCTTAATATATGTTTTAAAATATTTATAAAAACTTTGCTTTTAGAAGTTTGTTTAAAACCTTAGATTAACTTTAAAATTTTTCGATCGCAAATCATCCCTAAGACATAACCTATCTCTTGATAATAGTGGAGAAATTCCCACCTTCCAATAATGCTCACACGTATCGCTGGGATAATTAACAAAACTTAACTCAGTTTCGAACGACTTTCTTGTGCAGATCTCAGCCAAAGTCGGAGGTGTTAATTTGTTGCTCTCCCAGGCCCAAGTTATTGCACCTCGTGCTGCACAACGGCGTAGACTAAATCAAGGACCAGGAAACCCCATTCAGGGAATGATTATCTACGCAGCCGGGGCAACAGTTGAATAAGTTTCTACCCGGTAAGAACTTTGCCTTAACCTGTGCATTGTTGTGCACTATAATTTTGAAGTACCACGTTTTCGACTTGGGGCGCCTCGTTTGGGTACTTCTGCGATCGGTAATTCTGCTTGTTATCCAGGTTCAGGGCATAGACGGGTGCCCCATTTTAAGGCAACGTACAGCTAAGAAAGTGTGCAGTTCAACTGCAAAACAGTAGGAAACAAGTTTCTTCTGGGAAATTCATCGGTGTATTGTTTCCACATCCCCTGAACGTTGTCGCCATCCGACGAGATCCGTACATCCAAAGTACACGTATCCAAAAAGTGAACTTTTCGAAAACATAACCAAATCAGCCCCGGAGGCACCTCGGCAGGCTGAGAATCATTTTACCAAGAGGTAACCGCATCTCAAAGAAGTTTGATTAGAGAACAACTTCGGGGGTACTCCACGTTGAGCTGGAAGATGCTTTTTGCAATTACTTGGGGCGTTGTTACTTACTGCAGGCAACCCGAAGGGGCTCCGGGGTATGGTTTTGTACGCCCCGATGTATTGTAGGAGGTGCCTCCAATTACGTCTTCTTGTACATTTGGTACCGCAGTCTGGGGCCTTTTAAGTTTAGAATAGCGTAAAACTCGTTAGCACTCTGTTTTAGGACTGAAGTCTGATCTATGATTTTGTACCTTATGTTCACTCTTGCAAAGTTACTGCACCATTTTCTTACTTGTTCAGTTTGCCTTACCTCTATGCAAATATGAAATCCTTGTGGCTTATAAAGATAAACTGACAATTCCCATATTTGCTCCAGGAAGGAAGTTCAGCATTTCTGTTGTGCCATATATTTTATTTTAAAATCGATTTTTACCATGTTTTACAAATTTAAATAATTTTAATTGGAGTATATTTACAATTTTTATTTGTTTTGTTTTCTGTGCATGTTCGTTAAATAAATTACAAAAGTTTAAAGTTATACTTTTCAATCAAAATTTTGATCTTTGAAAATTACCTTATTTAGAACAATTGACTCTTAGACTGAAATAAAAATTCTAAATTTGAGAACCCCTGAACATTGATTCATTTACTACTTCATGCAAGGACAAACTCAAGTATACGAGAAAATTTTATACTTGTAGTTGAATTAATGCAGCATTTAAGTTTTCAATCTTATAAAATACGACCCTTTCACTATACCCTATTTTTCTTGGGCAGGGTTATTTTTAGATAAAATAGATATATAGATAAACAACAATAAATCAGTGATTTTTGGAAGAGTCCTATCTTCTGAAGAAGTGGATATCGAGTACCTAATAAAAGACAAATAACTTTCGGAACTCGTCTTATTTATTTGTTTGGTACTTTAACGTACTCATCATTCGATGGATACCACAAAATAATCCATAAAATGATGTTGTAAAGTCGTTAATTTCCAAAACCATTAAACTAAGCAAATTTAAAGAACCTTTGTTCATTGCTATCCCGCCGGTCTCGCGGCCCCAAAAAATTCGTTTTACCTATCGGAGTCCCGCGTCTACGGCGATTAGCCACTTTAAAGGGTCCATAAATTCGCCGACATTTCGCCTGGGTAGCAAACTAATGATTTTTAGGTGCCTATTACCCCTCGAGAATAATTCAGAAATATTGACAGTAATATAGAGTTGCCGATTTATTGCGGCTATAAATTCAATTTAATAGCCACTGCAGCAATTTATAGGCGTGCGACTGCTCCGGTCTCGGCGAGGGGAGAGCGCTCAATCGCAATGGGCTGGGCGAAACAACGACATCACCTTCTTCCCAATTTAAAAATAATTATCACCCTCGGCCAAAAATGAGGTAATTCACTACAAAAATCCAAAGATTATCCCCGCTGTAAAAATGGACGGTTTTAATGTCTGCGCTGCACTCCGCTTCCATCACTTTGTTTGAGTGAATTATTTATTCGATGAAAGTAAAAGAGCTAGTCCTGCGTAAATCACGCATTTGCATATCATCGGAGGCGATATAACTTCAATATTTTTGCCGTGTCATAAGTATACAGGCAGAGCCAGTTATATAATTTCTGTACCTACTCTTTTTTTCGACTACAAATTAATTTCAGGCATTTATTTTAATAAGTGATGTAAAATATGTACATCTTTTATAGAGAAAATTTAAGCAGAAGCTTGAAAATCGAACAAAAGCGCTTTTACTACCGAAACCCTTTGGGTAATATATAATAATTATTTTAGTATGTAGACTTGTGGATGTTCTATAATTTGTTTTATTTTGTACACATTTTATTCCATATCATTAGAATCCTTGAAAATGTTAATTTTATCGATATCGGCATTATTTTATACCAATAAATGATATTTCTGTTTAGCTTGTTTTTAGTTAATTTAGTAGATTGTACGGTCATAAAAAATGCCAATATTGATAGCCCTAATATGAATGAGGCATAAGAAAACAAATGTTTGCTTCTTGATATAATTTATAGGTAGATCAAAATTTTTAAATTTCTTAAGGAAGAGTCTTGCGAATACTGATGAAAAACGAGAAAAGGTCTTTAACTACGAGTAATACCGAACAAACTCAAAAGACTGTAATAAAAGCATTCATTAATAAGAAACCTGATCAAATTTTTTGCAAGCAAATATAATATTCAAAGGTCGAGAGCTTATTTCTATATTTAGGTAGAGTTTTCAAGGGAAATAAGAACAACTTATCAATAAGTTCTAAAACAGGAAAAGCTTTCATAAAAATTAAAGATCTTTCGGTTTTTAATACTGAAGTAGGCCCCAAAAATAATTTGTAGGTATAGGCTTACTTACACACGTTTAAGCTTCTTTGATTTGGTTCACCCTTTTAAAAGAAAATAATGAATAAAGGAAAAATGCTCGTTACTATCATTTAATATTTAGGTGGCACACGCCCTAACCGGCTAAATACTGGAATTAGCCGGCTAAATCTAGTACATTTTCATTTAGCTAATTTTCGAGCATGCTAATGCTTCTTCTTCTTTGGCCAATTGGCTTTCTGAGATTCGAATTCTCGTTTTTCCATTTGATATGTATCAATATATCACTGAGAAAAATTAATGACATTACGGACATTAAAAAACGTATGGTGGTGAATCGGAATCAAAATGAGTTCGGGAAATACAAGACAGAGAGGCTACGATAGATGTAAGTTGCATTTATTATTTATTGAATTATTCTCAATTTTGGAATTCTTATAGGGACGAATGAGGAGGCAATGAATTTGATTAAAGCAAGAATAAAATTAGATGACCAATTTACAAGCAAAGTGGTCGACATCAGGGAAGCATGGAAGTAAGTTAATTATTTTCAATTTAAATTATAATAAAAAATTTCCGCAAAACTTCAATTCTAGTAATGTTGCAACAGAGGCTGGATTAACTAAAACCCACGACAAGATGAGAAAGAAGTGGAATAATTTGTTGGCAAAATACAAAGTAAGTACTTGCTTATTTAAGCAAAGAAATTATGTGAAAACGTGTGTTTATTACAGCAAATTAATTTAATTCATTTAGATTGAATGCGCAGAGTAAGACGATCAAAGGGTGAGAGGTTCTTGGTTCTTTTATACGACTATCAAACACAGAAGGTAACGTAATGCTCCTGGGATGTTTTTTTAGCCAATGAGTAGTAATAATTCATAAAATAGATATCCTGGAAAATGTTATGTTACCGCACGCCGATTATGAAATGCCTCATAGCTGGATATGCATAGCGCAAAAAGGAACCTTTCTTAATCCGATATAAAGAACTAATCGGGAGTTGAAAAATATGGGCTTCGGGGACAACCGTTTGCAAATGAGTGCACGATTAAAGCGATGTTGAAAGATTGACAATAAATTCAAACGACAACTGTGAAACCAATTAAATCGATGCCCAGGTTTATGCTAAGAAGTTTAAGTGAATCATGTTAATTTTGTAAGTCGAAATAGTTGTATTTTAATTATTGTTAATATTAGCAAAAACTAAATGTGTTTAATTTTAAACAGTAAGTTTATGTTTATAAAAATGAATATATGTAATTAATATTTTTATTTTATTAAATTATTTATAATTTGTATGTATGTAATAAAATTGTAAAGAAAATTAATTGGTATACATATTTAAATTTCTTTTTCTTAATTTTAAATAAAATATTTAAAAAACCTAAAAATTTAAAATATCTGAATTACTTATAATCAAGTGATTTTCGAGGTGTTTGGATTGTGAAATATTTAATGGTATTTCTGCATGTTTCGTTTTAAATAATAATAAATAAAACTCGAACAAATAATTTTTAAACTTATTTAAATCCCTCCCTAAAAAATCGGACAAAAATTCACCAGTTCAGGTGGAGACATTTTGGGGCCTTCGCATGGCCGCTGGTGCCCCACACAGCCGCCATAGCTCAAGGCTTAAAAATTTAAGAACCAAAATTTGCAGCAAAAATAATTCCCGGGAACTTTATTGTATCCGCAGTTCCATCAAATATTACCCGTAATCTTAATTAAATCGCAAGTAAACTTAAGAAAATCTCAAGTAAACTCAAAAAGTACTTAAGCAACTTACCCCAAAATACTCAAACATGGAGGACTCCGACAATTTTATTTGCACACGTTTCGCGACTCGAAAATCAAAATCCCGACCGACGGATCACTACTAATGGAAAAATCGAAAACCGGAATAACGAGGCATATACTAATTCGCGACCGCACCGGAAAAATTAGGTACAACAGAAGGCACTTAATTTGACAAAAAGCGGCTAAGCGCAAAGGAGCAACCGAATCGGTGAATTCTCGCGAAAAACTAATTAAACCATCGCGTGGTACACCGCGTGCATCGGAGGCCGCCGCGCTTCCGAGTTCCGATCTTTCGTTTACCAACAACGCACGCCGTGGTGGTCGCCTCCGCTCCGCCGCTCCGTGGTTTTTTTCTTTGTTGTGCTGCGAACTGTGTTATCTTATCAGGCGCGCTGCCGTACCGATCGCGCCGCAATCTTCCATCGGCAACAGTTGCAACCGCGCGCTGCGCCGAAATCCTCTCAATCGACCTACCGCCTCACCCCGGCCGCCTAGCCGTCGATAGCTCGAACTATCTCGCAAAAAATTCCACTGAATTCCAGTCGGCCAAAAAAACTTTGAAAAGCAGTCTGCTCGCATATTTCGCTTGTTCTCATACTAAAATCTGAACAAATGTTGTCCCACGTTCTTAATTTATTGGATTTTAAGTAGTAAAACACTTAATTTTAAAAAATCAGATGTAAACTGGAAACTTCCAGTCCACTTACCGGCGTCCAGCGCACTTTGAAAAGAGTTTCACGCCTTTTCGAACGGAGTTTTCATGGTAATATTTACTGAAACATCATTTTACCTTTTCACTTAACACATTTATTTGGTAATTAGTTAATCAAAACCACTGAAATTAGTTAAAATTACGACTTCCAAAATTGCACGCACTCCGGACCTCAAGAACTACTCCATTTTGAAAATATTTCCCTAGCTTTGGGATATTCACATTACCGTTCGAATCAACTGCAGTGCCATCTATCTGAAAAAAAAGCAGCCAAAGCAAACTACGGACTTAATCAGCTGATTGCTGTCAATTCGTCGACAGACGGATAATCGTTACGAAATTCTGTTGAAGGATTTTAAAATCCTAAAATAACAAAAATAAGTGCTATAAAAGCAGTTTATAGCTACGAAGTGATTTAATCACAAAAACCCCATCATGAGGCGAAGTTTTCAGTGTGTGACAACCCAAACACTTTGTTTCTTACGCCGGGAAACATTTTCACGGCACCGGGAAACACCGGCGCTTATCAGCCGCAGCGTGCCCTCGACGGGATTAAACAGCTTAAAATTAAAAAGATCCTTCTGCTCCGCCGCCACGAAACCTTGCTGGAACTGCAGCGATAAAACTGAGCGGCAGGACATTTTCTTCTGTGCAGCTTGTGGAAGTTTGCAGGATGCCCCGAAACAATTTGTAATTAAACTTTTACCCAGAAGTTTTTTCAGCGTTTTAAAACTGTTCTGCTTTTAGGACTATTTTAAATTGCTTTCACTAGAGAATAAGTTTTCTCTGAACTCGAACGATTTAACGAAAAGATTTCGGCAGTTGCAGAGCAAAGTACATCCCGACAAATTCAGCAGCAAGTAAGTTTGCGTGCGATAAATATAAAAAAAATGCTTAATTTGTAAAATTTGTAACTTTTACAGAAGTGATAAAGAGCAGCAGTATTCGCTGGAGTGGAGCTCTCTTATAAATAAAGCGTACAAGACACTTTTAGCTCCAATTGAGCGAGGCGAGTACATTTTAAGTGTGCACGGGATTTTTTTGCCACAGGACAACAGCGCCCTGGACAAAGAGTTCCTGATGGAGGTGATGGAACGAAATGAGGAGGTCGAGGAGGCGAACAAGGACAATATTTTGGAACTGCTAGAAAAGGTTCGGACCGAAATGGACGAGAAAAGTTTAGAGCTGGGCGAAGTTTTTAATCAGGGAAACAAGGAAAAAGCGAAAAGTGTGCTGGTGAAGATGAAATATCTTAAAAGCTTGGAGAAGGCTATTAAAGAGAAAGCCGCTAAATTGGGTGCTGTGAGATAAAATTGTTATTTTATTTTATTTTTTTTTTTTGAGAAATAAATTTACACAAATATTTTGTCTTTCGAATTTCGATATGTAAAACCACCCCACCAAACACTGACATCTATATGTCAGTGGCTGGTCGGCTTATGAAAAGTAAGACGACTTTGAGTGGAGATGCAAACCTGCCCTGGTGATAAAAGCACAATAAATTATATGCAATATTATATTAAAATGAAGAAAATAAATAAATATAAGTTGTCACAAAACAGCTCCTTAAAAAGAATCAGATATATAAAAACATATTCTATCTGATGTAACTTATGCATTTTTCCCATTTGCACCAACATAAGGAAAACAACAGCGCATAGTCTCTAGCTATCTGGTGGCCGTAAATTCATACGTTTTTTCCTTCTCAAATGGTACCGACATCTGGTGAGTGTCTCAAAATTCCTAGGAACCCAAAGTTGGCGGAAAGATTCCAATTTGGCGCAAAGTCGTTAAAATCAATAAAATCTGGTGGTGGGCCAATTTTTCAGATAATTTTATCCGTCGAATAAAATTGTCCCAATAATCAACTTGGCTCTGATTTTAAATAGCTATCAGACGGATCAATTTATTCGTTCCTTTTAATTAATTTTGACTAGAGGAATAAAGCTATCATTATTATTGAAAAATCGGCCCTTATTATGGTTTTTTTTTTTCTTAAGTAGAATGTAATTATATTTAATTAAATATACATATATCAAATTATATATTCTAAGGTTTCCTGAAAATATAAATCGTAGAAGACTATGGTGCACAGCACTTAATATAGAATTAGATTCCATAAGCGATCAAGAGGTGTATCTCTGTGAGATGCACTTTGATAATTCTGATATATGTAGGTCGCGGTTTCTGAGGCGACTTAAAACAAAAAGTGTACCAATGAAAGTGGAATATTTAGATTTAGAGGTAATTCTTTTATATATTAAATTGAACGGCATCAGTATAAGCTAAAATTGTTTTTAAATAGGATCAATCCGTAATTGCAAATAACTTTTCAATTCATTTTGTTATATTGTATTGAACGGTTTATACTTGTGGCCGTATAATATAAGACATAATAGTAATATAAGATAATTTATTTTTAGAAAGTTTAAGACCTTTTCTTTTAGCTTACAATTGAATTCGTATAACTGGGGTTTTTGTTTTATTTTGCATATTTAAAAATAAATAAGTTGTTGTTATTATTTCTTTATTTATGTGTTTTACATATTTATAAATATTTATTTTGTTTATATAATTATAATAATGCAATGTATGCATAAAGTATGGCTTCTTATTTATAATTTTATTCTCCATTTTTGTACCTTAACTCAATTACATATTTGTAAAACAAATACAATTTTAGGAATAGATGACTGCTTCTTGTCCTTCACCGCTGAAGGAAATGGAGGTAGACATTCACTGCGATGGAGAAAATAAAGATTTGGATAACAATTATAATACGGCATGTAATGAAAATGATAATAATTTAAATGCTTTAAGAAATAATAATAGTAATAATAACCTTTTTAGATTTGATTTAAAATCACTTATTTTCAGATGGGTCTCTGGCACGGTTGACCTTAATCGAAAAACACCAAAACAAAACACTTTCATTTCTTCCGGAAGCATTTTGTAAAGCTTAACATTATTTGTTTACATTTTGCTTCCGAGAGAACTGTGAAGCTAATTAGCTGCTGCGTAGCGCAGCGCCACCTTCATTCGGGTATTGGAATGAATCTTATTAAGTTGTCTGCCTGCGGGGGATGAAGATAGAGCGAGATAGTTAGATTTCGGCCCTAATTTCATCTCACTTTTAAAATGAGCTTTTGTACGGGACCGCAGTCCAGTATATATATGTCAGTGCCACCAAAGCATGCCAACATCAAAAATATAAAATTCACAAACACACGCGAGTCAATTTTGACATTTCAATTTTTTCGGTCCAATCGATTTTACAGGATTTAACAAATTGCCGAAAATTTTCAGAGTTGTTCCTATCATAATGACGCAAAAAGGAGGAAGCCCATTATTATTTTTGAAGAGCGTTTATTACAACGAATACCAATGGTAAGAATTCATTCAAATTCTAAAAGAAAATCATCGGCTCATCACCGTATGTAACATAACCTTAAAATTAAAATTAGTCATTTTTTGTGATTTATCTCGACGCAGTTTAAAAACGCGTTTTTCTCGCATAATCTTTACAGGTCAATAGTTAAAAGCTTTGCGCTCTTCTTGGTGGGGATTAGAGTCGCTCAGGAATGTGTAGGAATGGAGGTAATGCCCGCGGCCGTGGCAGCACACTAAAACAGGAGCTGGCGTGACCGTGAACTCGGAAGAGCGCTTTATGTGTATATATAAAAAAATTATTTTTATTTGGCTGAGTTAAACTGAAATAAAATCAAAATAAAGTAAATCAGACAAGTGTGTTTTGAGTGATAATAAAACAAAAATGTTCCTGGCGGTGTGGTACTTTTTCGTGCTTTTTGGGGCTGCTGTGGGGCAATCAATTGGAAAAAAGCCTAACATTGTCCTAATAGTAGCGGACGATCAGGATGTTACCTTAAAGGGACTTGTAACTAATTTTTTATCCCTTAAAAAACGATTTTTTTCCACATTTTATCTGTTTTTAGATACCCATGACAGCAACTCAGAGCCTCCTTGGACTTAAAGGGGTGACCTTTCTAAATGCGGTAAAATATCTTTAAATACGTCCCTAAAACCAGCTTTAAAACAAGCATTTCAGTTCACTAGTTCGCCAATTTGCTGCCCATCCAGGGCTTCAATTCTAAGCGGAATGTATGCCCACAATCACGCCACAACGAAAAATTCAGCGAATGGGGGCTGCTACGGGGACTTCTGGCAGGAAAAAGTAGAACCGAAGGCACTGCCAGTTGTCCTCCAGCAAAACGGTTATGAGACTTTTTTCGCAGGAAAGTACCTCAACTTAGTGAGCCCTTCCAAATAAACATCGCTTTAAGCCGGTCTTAAAAATTTAATTTCAGTACAAAACTAAAACAGTCCCACCCGGCTGGGACAAATTTTTTGGTCTTCACGGAAATGCACGATATTACAACTATACCATGACTGAAAATGGGGAGCTTGTCTCCTATGGGGACAAATATTTAACAGATGTTCTAGCAGAGAAAGCCCTTGCCTTTCTCCGCGGGAGAGATACAAAGCAACCCTTCTTCGCTATGATTACACCACCAGCCCCCCACGCACCTTACACCCCCGCTGACCGGCACAACTCCTCTTTCGAAGGGGTTAAGGCGCTGCGGACTCGGAGCTTCAACCACATTTCCGGAATTCTCGGTTATTAAATTAAAAGTCCTTTAAACCACTGTTATTTTAAAATTATGATTCACAGAGAAGCACTGGCTCGTCCAGACTGGAAAGAGAATCCCGGAGTCCGTTCTAGTTACTATCGACTCCTACTATCGAAAACGGTGGCAATCCCTTCTAGCCGTTGACGAGCTTGTCCAGAGCGTGGTGAAGCAGCTGGAAGAAAACGGGCAGCTGGACGAGACTTACGTGGTCTACACCTCCGACAACGGGTACCACCTTGGCCAATTTGCGCAGCCCTTCGATAAAAGGCAGCCCTATGAAACGGATATCCGAGTCCCAATGCTGGTGCGAGGACCGAATTTGCCTTTGAAAGCTGTTTCCAATATCCCTGTGGCCCTTATTGACCTCTTCCCAACCTTCCTCGAATGGGCGGGCATCGCCCTGCCCGACGATCTTGACGGAATCTCTTTTAACTCCCACATCAGCGGCAATCGCGTGTCTATGGAAATGGACAAAAATTTCCATCGACAAATTTTGATCGAGCACTGGGGGGAGGGTAATGAGGCCACTTATAATCCTGCATGCCCTTGGAAGCCCTCTGATAATCTGGCTCAGTGCACTCCGGATGCGGATTGCCACTGCCAGGACTCGTGGAATAACACTTATGCCTGTGTGAGGCACTTTGCATATCGCACGAACAAAATTTACTGTGAATTTAAAGACGAAGAGGTGAGCTGCAATTTATTTAAATTTGCTGTTCTGATCTAATTAATTTTATATTTTTTAAAGAATTTTGTCGAAGCCTATGACCTTAGTGAAGACCCTGATCAAATTGAGAATTTGGGGTACGAAATGCTACCCTCAGAACGAGCCATGTACAGCATCGCCCTCCAAAATTTGACCGAATGCATCGGGGAGACGTGCAGGGAGACAAGATTTTAGCTATTGCTCCATTTCAAGCACATGTTTATATTTTGCACAATTTAAATTTTTAGATGTTTAAATAAACTTTGTAGCTGAAACTATTCTATTATTACAATTACTTACCTCTTTTCTAACAAAACTTCCCCAAAAATCCACTATATGTTTTTAATAAAAAAATGAAATTCTCATCCTTCGCTTTATTCAGAAAACAATATAAATTACGACGATTTAAAAATCCTTTTACACTCCCCGGTCTCGGTGGATCAACAGAGCAAAGTCCGGTCCATTGTCCGAGACCGGGGAAAGCACAATTTTTAGATAAAGGATTTTCCATTTAAACAGTAAAAAGCGATTAAAAGCAGACTAAAAGGACGAGATATTCTGAAGGCGATTAAACAAAAACCAGACACCCGCCCTCTCTACTCCTCTTCAATAATGGACTGTGCTTGTGGGTTGCGCTGTTGGCGATTTCTTTGATTTCGGTTATCCCGACGTTGGCCACCCCAGTTCCCGGATTGTCCCATATTTTGGTTACGATTATAGCCACGATCGCGATTTCCCTGCAACAAAATCAATTCTTTGGGTCAGCCAAATCCGCACCAATAATTTTCAATACTTACTCTTACCAAATTTCCGCGCTGGAAGAAGTTGCCCTGTTTCATTTCAAAGATTCTCTCATTAGCATCGACCAAATTCGTGACCTTGTCCGCAAATTGCATTGCCAGAGCCTGTAGCCGTGAGGGCTCCGATCGGTGCATCACGACAGTCTCCGTGGGATCATCCAAGCTGGCCATCAGTTCCTCATTTATGATCATCTTGCTAATCAGGGAATGGACCTTCTGGGTGGGAAGATCGTACATTTGGGCCAGGGACGGAATACTGATCGAAGAGTAGACGTTCGAGTACGTGAAGAGGTACGTCCGTAAGCTTTCCTCTTTAATGAATCGAGCTAACATCTCACGAATTCTGTCCGCCTCAAAGAACAAGTCCCAGACTTTTGTGTTCATTTTTTTGTTCACAATAAAATTGGCGCACGCTTGCCAATTTCCGCACCTCATTGCTTTAGCAGCTGCCACGACATGCTCCCTCATAGTTTCTGGTGGACCCACCAGTGATTGTCTCTCAGATGAACGCAATTGCTGATAAAATGTTTTACTGAAAGTTGAAAAAAACAAGGAGTCAATAAAAAGCTGTTTAAAAAAATTTAAGAAAATAACTGTTTGAAATCTATCGCAGGATGGCCCTTTTTTCCCAGACCACTCTCTCGTAAAATCAAATAATCTTCCCTTGTTCTGCAAGACGGCCGCTACTCTTTCCACCACCCCCCTGTTCTTCAAGGGGCACTTTACAATATTCGTTCAAACACCCAAAAAATATTAAAAAATCTCTCACCTGATCATTCTCCTCCTCGCATCGAATTCGTGGGCTGCAATGTACGGAATTTCAAGGAGCATAGCCGAAACTAAATAAACGCATTCGAGCAGCTCCAAATTAATGTGCATATGGAATGGCATTTGGCGCTGTTTCTCAAGCTTCTCCTGTTCAACAGATCGCTCGTGTTGCCTCTGAGGCAAAAGACCCTGCGCTAGGAGCTCCTTTGGCTTGGCGGTGACCATCAATTCGACAAGACAGTGATGAGCGTCTTTGATGTTGCCCTGCCGGAACGCGCAGAGGCCGAGATTTGCCATCATCCGGTTGTACAGGATAAGGGTCGGGGGATCAGCCACATGAATGGTCTCCTGCAAGTGGGACATGAGCGTTAAATCCCGCGCCTGGAACCAATTATCATGCAGAGCATGGTGGTAGATGTGGGACAAAATGGCACGCGTTCGAATCCGGTCTGTGTTGTCCTTCGCGTAGATGTACTTGCAAAGTTTATCCATAACTTCTACGGAGGTGACAGTTTCCTGAGGAACCTCGCCCTGTAAATAATAAAATAAGACTATTTAGAACCACAGTGTCCTAACGCAGTTTGCGCGAAACTAGTCGGATAAATCATTTAATTCTTATCATCTGAGATTTCCAGATCCTAAAATTACAAGCTTACCTTCTTCTTTTTAAGCACATTAGGGTCAAACTTGTAGTACAAGTGCTCAATCTTCCTCAGATACGCCCTACAAATCTCATTCTCGCTGCAAACGCGCTCAACATACAGCAGAACCTGCTCGATAATTTTAGTGACGGTCACCTCATCTTTGAGTCTAAAAAATAACCAAACGTTATCAAATAAAATACTTTAGAACTTCCTGTAGCCCTACCTCTCAACATATTCATTCGAGTGAGGATCGCACTCCTTCAGTAGTTTTGTGAACTCATCATCCAGCCGTTCAACAGCGGTCAAAGGACATCCCCTGATGTAGTACGGCGCACTCCCATACTCCTCCTGGTCCTCCAATACGAACTCAGCCATTGTTACATTCGGATTGCTTAGGAGCAATTGAAGCATTTCCTGCATAACATCGAGCAACTTCGACCAGTATTCAAGTTTCATGGGCTCAGAAACTTTTGGATTGTAATCAAAGATAGCCGAAATAATGCTGAATCGAATCTTAACCGCAACCGCATTCCCCAAGTTGTGTGTCTTCGCGATTGCCATTAGTTCGAATAGGAGATCAATTTGGAGCCTCCTGTCCGTTCGCTTTTTACCTCTAGCAGCCATAATTTCAGTCAATTTACTTAGAACCAGACCGACATCAATTTCAGCATCCTTTGCAAACATTTTTGGCTTTTCAGCGGATGTAGCTGGACCTTTTGTGACTGTCTCCCAGCCACCTTCTTCATCCTCCTCCTCCCTCTTCCTTGGACGTTTGGTTTCCTTCTTCTTTTTCTTATCCTTCTTATCGTCCTCATCCTTCTCCTCCTTTTCAGTGGTTCTCTTCAAGAATCGTTCCCGGAAGTTAACGTACTGATTGTCATCGTCGGATGACTCATTGCTGGACTCAGAGTCCGAGCCCCAATCGATGGAGTCATCTGAATCTTCGTCTTTAGGCGCTTTCACGGGTTTCTCAACGTCCTTCTTAAACTGCACAGCTTTGTGAGTTGAAATTTCCTCTTTTTCACTTTCAGACTCCGATTCTGGACGTTCCTCCTCCTCCTCAGACTCTTGGTCTGGTGATTGCCTGAATTTAGTTAAATCCTCGCCAAAGTCCTTAATGTATTTTCTCACTTTCTGTCGCAATGTACCAAGAGATTTGGAATTATTTTTCGAAAGATTCTTCCTCGACTCGCGGTCTTCCCACATTTCATTGATAAAATCCTGAAGTTCAGCCAAGCACCGGATATAAAATCTAGGAGTTACCCCATTTTCTTCCTTCGAAATAACTGGAAGAGCCTTCTGATAGGCCCTCGTTAAGTCCTCGAAGCTACTTAAGATGCTGGCCATGTCCTTAATTTTCTTATGATTCCTGATATTTTTGATAATATTTGAGAGCTCTTCATAGCGCTTCTCTTTTGTAGAGCGGACGACTCGCTTGACTTCCTCCTCTTCATCGCTAAACTAATAGAAACAAATTAAAATAGGCGAGTTTCAAGTGGCTTGAGAAGTAAAATCCTACAGTGAAAGTGGCGGCTAGTTGACGGGTTGTTTGAACCTCCTCCTCACTACTCTCGGACTCAGAATCCGAGCCTCCAGTTGCAAAAAAACGAGACATTTTATTGTGTTACCTGCAATAGAATTTATCATGAAATTAAGTTTGCTCCTAGTGAAAATAAAATTGTATCAATTATATTTGAGGTTATGTTTGATGACACCGCCATGTTGACTGGGTGCCACACCGTCAGATTGTGAGAATTTTTTTGATTTTTAGCTAATCTTATGAAAATATTCTAAGATTTTAGAATCCTTAGCACTTATAAGACCCTTAACTACGATATTAATTGTAAAATTCATAAAACTCACTTCAATTTATTCCAAAAATTGCTAAAAATTGGAGTAAGTGGAAAACTGACTGACGTCTTTTAAGACGCACTCTTTCAGAAAGGCCTCAAACTAAAAAATTGTCCCTTTTCTAACCAACTTCACACTAGTTTTTATTGGATGTGTGTTCTAAAAAATTCATTTTACTGAAATGTGCTGAAAATGGTTTGAGGTCGTGATTAAAGAAGTGTTTTGCTCCAAAAAATTTTTCATTTGTGATCAAATAAAGTGTTTTAATTAATTTTATAAAGTTTTTGCATAGCTTTAAAAAACTTTTAATCAAATAATCGTCCTCGTAATTTGTGATTTTCCTTTCCAAACGCGAATTATGTCATAGAAATCTTGTGCAACTGAATTGCAGCTAACTTAATTCGTTTTCAGACAGATCTACAAAAGGACGCATCGATAGAAAAGCGAACGGTACAGTGCGAAAAATTATTAAACAATTTGGAAATCGGCAATATTTATTTGGTCTAAAGAATTTTGAGGTAATATTGATAACAGTTCGTTTTCCAGTGATAGTCAGTAAAATTGCCCAAAAATAAACCGATAAATCTCACCTGCAGAGCGATATAACCTCGAAGGAGTAGTTGTTTTATTTTCGACAGTAGTTTTATTTTTCAATACTTTTGGGTATTAAAGGCTCACTTAGACGGTGTACCTGTTTATAAAAGCTTAGGTACGTAAATTTGTTTATGGTCGCGGAGTGAAATCAGCGGGCGTAGATGCGTTTACCTCGGTGTTCTTTTGTTTCATCTTTAGTACCGAATTTAGAGAGTGTTTTGTTATAATCGGGACCAGTTGCCCGTGGAAATATCAAAACAATTTATTTATTTAGAAAAGCTGTATTATGCATTTAGGACAGATACGAATAAGAAAAACTGGCTCCTCCGTGTGTTAAAAGCTTTTTCCAGTAAAGCCGCCTTTGGACAGGTGCCATGTGGAGCGGGGTGTCGAATTCCTCGAATTCAGCTCGACTTACTTGCAGGTGCAACGCTGTTCCAAGACAAGCGAAATCTTTAAATTATCAAATCTATCTGCAAAATACACATCCAAAAAGGGCTGCAATAATTACCTCGTGGTTCCGTCTAGAAACTTATTTTATAATTTAATAAAAGTGCCTTCTTAAATTCTTTAATTAATTTATTTCAAAAATTTCCAGCCAAAAACTGTCTTGCGATGAGTGCTCGAATGGGCGGGAACCCGGCGGAGGAGACCGGAGAATACTCTGTTGAAAAAATTGAGGATAAGCGAATTCGGAATGGCAAAGTAATTGGAACTCTAATACAAATATAAAATACTATTTTAATAACGATTCCTTTCAGGTCGAATATTACTTAAAATGGAAAGGCTACTCGAGAGACGATAATTCCTGGGAGCCCGTAGAAAATCTCGACTGCCCCGACCTGATTAATGCTTTTGAGGAATCTCGCAAGAGTAAGGAGAAAGAAGGTAATTTTTAAGCGATTTCAAGTTATAGTAATCGCCGTATAACTTTTTTGTAAAAATTAAAATGTTTATTTCCAAAAATTTCAGTAAAAGAAGACACCCGAAAACGAGCTTCAACGACTCCAGAGGCGAAAACAAAGAGAAAAACTATTGAAGAGAACAAAAAACAAGGTTTCGATCGGGGTCTTGAACCAGAACGAATAATTGGCGCAACAGACGCTTCGGGACAATTAATGTTCTTAATGAAGTGGAAAAATGCCGATGATGCTGATCTAGTGCCAGCAAAACAAGCGAACATACGATGCCCGCAGACAGTCATCCAGTTTTATGAAGAGCGACTCACCTGGCACATGCCCACAGCGGCCGACGGACCCAAGGAGCCTCAGAAGGAGTAAAATAAGTGCACTAATATATATATATATTATATCTTTTTTTTTACGGTTATAATTTCTACACTTCTAAAACACACCAGACACTTCAAACAAAACTCTCCTTTTTATTATTATTTTTTCTTTTGCCTCTATACGCTCTGTGAATACGCCGCATTGTGTCCCGATGTCCGATGTGCCCCATCCAAACAAAAATTGTATTATTTTTGCTTCATTACTATTTTATTTTATTCGTTTGTTTTTTCGCAACCTTTGAGGAGGGAACTCCCTCCTCAAAATTCGCAACCTACATGTAGTTAATAGCAGTCTTCACGATGTGCTTAAAACGTGGAAATGGTCGAGAATCGAGACAACATAGACGTCAATTTCCTTCAACGTCCACCTATGTTTTTTCGATTCTCAACCATTTCCACGTTTGCTACACATCATGAAACTGTTAATGTGTGGCATAAAATAACGGTTAAAATAGTAATTTAATGGTCGTGAAAATGAAGTTGCTAATGTGAATTCCTTGTACTTTCTTCTTTTCGGTTAACAATAAACTGTAATTAAGTTGTAAAATCATAGTTTTTCGTCAAAAGGGAGGGTTTTGGGTAATACCTTTATTCTACAACTACACAAATTCATTAAGGGCCAATTTTTCAATCGTCAGATAAGTTTGTTCCTCAGATAAGAAATCAAGTTGGCCGTGAGGAATAATTATTTTTCACTCTATTTGTCAAAATTAACTGACGAATACCAAGCCTTGCTGCCGGTTTAAGGAGTAGATAAATTTATCCGTCTGGTAACTATTTAAAATCAGAGCCAAGTTGATTATTGGGCGATTGAAAAATTGGCCCTTAAGTAGCAGCATAGATACTCATTATTCTAAAAAATTAGAATAGATAGAATTTAATACACTTTAAATTATCAAATTATTCGAAGCCCTCAGAAACAGAAAAAAAGAATCAATTTTATAAATGATTTCCCATAAAACCTTTCACAAAACATTGTAGAAAAGTAGTTGGGGGGCTTTTTTTTTAACACTTTCACTATCGAATTTAAGATGAGGACTTTATTTGCTGGTCATGAAGTCCTTGTACGAAGAAAAACGTCTAAAATACTTACAAAAAACGTGTAAGATACTTTTAAGAAAGCGATAGTGAAGGTGTTACTTTTGAAAAAAGTAAGGTTTCCATCTATTAATTAACCGTTTTTAGGAGTCTGGAAAAAAGAAGAAGACGCAGGAGTTTGCCCACATTTAAACGCAGAAATTTGTTTGTCCTCAATTGAAGGTAAGTAAAATATTGATAAAAAATTTCAATTATTGTTGTCTTTTCTTTCTCTTTCTAAAAGATGTAACTCTTAGGCTGAGTTGAAACAATTTTAATTAAAATTAAAAACTTAGACACTCGTATTTCAACATTAAAGTTGACATTTAATATAATTTAATATAAAAAAATAATAATAATAATTTAATATAAAAAAACAACAATAGAAGAAAATCCTACCATCCATCTAAAGTAACATATTTTGCATTGTTGAAATTATAAATCTCTCACTAGCCACTTCAAGTCTGGCTTTATTTATCGCCGAGAGAAAAATAATGTTATTGAAAGAATGCAGTCCTAACTAGAAGAAATTAGTTTTTATTTATATAAACAAGAGAGCTACAAAGATAATTAGAGAAATATGGCGAACAGGGTGAAAAGAAAAATGGATTTAAAACAACGAAATGCAGTGAATACATTATACTTTGGTTTGGATATACTCCATGTGAGGTTTTTTATTATTTTGTTTTCTTTCAATAACAATAAATTTTTCAATCGAAATCATAAATAATAAAATTCTCTAATACTTGTAAAATTTCGATGTATAAAATTAATTTTTGCACGGGGGAATATAATTCCTTTCATTATTTCCAAATTTAAAACTAATACTTCAAAATATATTTATGGAGGCTCCAAAATTTGTAAAAGTGATGAAAAATATTTTTTTTTATATGATTAAGGGTTCGGAACTGTTTGAAATGTATTAACTTGAACTGGACTTAAGTTAATTTATAAAACAAAAATTTTGAAGTATGTCAGAACGGAACATATTTTATTTATTAATTCAATGCTTTGAAAATGGTAGTTTATCATAATAATAATTAATCAAACAAAACATGAAACAATTTTTTCCTTTCCAACAAAACGTCCCTAAAGGGTTAAAGAGGTTGAACCTCTACGTATAAATTTAAATTATTAGATCGAAATTTCAGAATTATATTTCCACTCCATAAAATTTTTTATAGAAATATAAATATAAATTTGTGAGTGCAGAATGCACTCCCCAGCATGCCAAGAATTTAAATTGTGATATTCCTTTTGGATGATAAAATAAATAGTTAATACAAGCATTAATAGTGTACTTCGTAACGGCCTGGCGGAGCAGTTGTAAAATAAAATAATGCATTAATTCGTCTTTTGCAAGAAGACCAGAAGCACTGCAGCAGAGATAACCCTAAAGAGTGTAAAGGATCAAGGTGTTAAATTAAACCCGCAATGTTATTGCTCGTTAGGTCAGTCTCAGGTGTTATTACAACTTCTCTATGCAATTAATATCAGCCTTTGGGGCTATACACTATACAGATAGTCACTATGGATGATAAACCCATCCCTGCATTTGATGTATGCTCTTTTTTATTGCCTGCTAGATTTGGTGTGATAAAACTTCCATTCCCTAGTCTGAGCTCATTTTAAAAGATCGTAAACGACATACAGACCATCTACGTTTATTACCACCCTTTGCTATAAATTCGAAACCATCGGACCCCAGAGTGAATTCTGTAAATTCTCACAAATGAATTGTTATCGACTACCGTAAATATTTGTTTCCGCCATCTCCGGTTTTTCCAGTGAGATGAGTTTTGAACTATTGAGACTGTAAAAGGATTACTGCAGGTGGTATACTAAAATTATTTTCGCCCCAATTGTAGTACCTAATAAATAACTATAGTCTATATCTGTCGAAGTATACATTATATAATGCATATTTTCACGAATATCATCAATTGTATTTTAATGCCTGTTTACGCGCTGAAAATTAGCGCCATTTTCGATATTAAATTCGGCAATTTCTCAAAGCACACACGTACCCAATTTGTCTCGGTCTGAATCGAACCGAAAATGGATAGGTGCGAGAGAGGTGTGTCGAGAAAGAAAAAAAAAAAAAATTGAGATATACAAATCATGTGTTAGAGGCATTTCGAAGAACAACTTTGTGAATTCTTTATCTTCTTGTACGTTCACAGAATACTAGAAGGGCAGAGTGGTTCCCCCCATCCCCAAATCGGGTAGAACGCTCTGGGGAAATATCGTTACTACTAAAATAACCTCCAAAACGCCCAGGGAGTGCAAAGAGCAGGGCACTTGAGGAGCAGTCAAAGTGATCACGACCTGCGACTCAATGGAACATACAAATTGCCGCATTGAAATGATTCGATTACGGGCAACAAAGACACTTTCGATTTGTTTGTCGAGGCGAACCTGGAACCACTTCCCTTCCCTCCCAAATTCATCCAGGATTCTTGAGGAAGGTGAGGGGTGTAGAGCAAAACAGGAGCAGCAGCCGCCATCGACATCCTGGACCCCTTAACGTTGCGATGCTGGGTGCTCCTGAATCCTCTTAGCAGGTAAGGTAAGCTGTGCCCAGATGAGATTTGGAACAGATTGAGACCACGGTAGACACCACCGTTTTCAGAACCATGAGTAACCTCATTGGGGAGGGAACTGCGGCATTTGGGACTGTGGGGCCAACGGCGAAAAAATGCGTATCACGATGCTATTAAAAAGCTTTCTTTTAGCATATGTCTCTGCTATATTACCAATAACTTGCCCATCAGAACTCCCCTCGGAATTCTGATTGTGCCCCACAGTAAGGGATGGGGCTGCTGTGCAAATAGGCTCTAAACAGGAGTTTCTGCTTTTTGGTGTAGTCACCCAAAAACTCGAATTTAATAGTCCTATGATAGACATGGTTTAAAATAAAAGGGGTTTTATAGTGTTCTTGAAATTTTCTACAATGTGATAATGGGATTTCTTGGTCTTTTCGACCCTTTGACTATTTAGACGGTGAATTGAACACATTTTATTGAAATCCTATTCATTAACTATTTATAATCCGACCAGGAATCCATTTTTGAAATTCAAATTCTTAAACAAAATAATTCAAATTTATGGCAATCCATCCGTCCTGTTTGTCTAAAAGTTTCAAAAAAATCATAAGCGCATATGTATATTTTTTATTATTCTTTTATCATAAGTGCCCATGCTGGCAAATACTATTTCATCAGATAAACCCTTTTTGGGACTCGTCTATTCTAAAGGGATTTTCCAAAATCCCAGTAATTGACTGCTCTATTTCTGTGAACTTAAATGGTGATGAGTACGACGACGTCTCTCCATTTGGCCTAGGAAAACCTAATTGAAATTGAGCGAGTTATGGCTCGTCAGTAGAACTAATTGCATTTTTCGTCCTTTTCCTGGATGGATACACCTAGAAAATGTCGGTGTAATTTATTTTAGGACGTGCCACAGACTGCAAGATAGTCCTCCCATGTCCTCATCCAAACTATTATAAATAGTTAGAAGTACCTAAGACAGATACCCACAAACAAACTACGTTTTAATTTTGAGCCAGAGAAAAGGCGACCTGGTGATGGTGCTTCGTGCAAATTAAATGTAAACAAAACACAGAAAAGCACCTTCATGGGGAAATTATGTTACACGGTGAATGCCAAGGAAAAAGGGCGGACTGTAGTAAAACGACGAAACCACTGAGAACTCCCAGATGGGCACAAGATAAATTGGCGAATTTCCTCCTTGAATTCGTCAAGAAATTTGCATAAATTTTCAATGAGGACCGGGCACTCCACACTGTTCGGGTTTATCCCCAGTTGAATCCGTTTCTTCAATTTTATCACGAATTTTTTTGAGGCAGCAGGCCTTGGTCCTTTCCCGGTCTTGTCGAGTTATTAAAAAAGAAAAGCCGCCAGAAGTTTTAATTGTCGGTCGGCTTAAAGTTTGCTAGACCCAAAAGGGTTTAAACTTTAACAATTTTGCCGCGCCTCAGTCGGTGATGATGAATATTAATATGAAGGAGTTGTGAGGGAAATTGAATAACTCTCGAAGTTATTTTAAGCCTCCAGCAAGGGCCTAAATAATAAGTCAAATAAAGAAGATTAATTTCATAGATATCTGGTTTGACCAGGCAGACTTGTTAACGTAAATAAACAAAAGTATTTTTAATTAAAGTATTGTGAATTCTTATAATGAGTAAAATGTCGACTGACCAGTAAATTATTAACCCTATTCTGGCGTTTTGTGTGATATGTGACTTTCACTTTGATTGAATAGTTATTAGGTATTCTGAGGAGAGGATGTCATGACAAACAAATATTAACAATAAATTCACCCAAGTGTCATTTTAGTTTGGTGAATAGGATTAAATAAAACTATTGTTATTTACAAAGTGCTCGACTAAATTTTGAGAAAATATAGAAATTTTAAAATTAAATATGTACTTTAGGAAGTAAAATCGATCGAGAAACAATTTTGGGTATTCTGTCCTTTTGATTTGAAACAATTTCACCTTGACAATAATTGAAGATCAAATTCAGACTAATCGACTAAAAGAAAATAGTGACTAGTTAATTTGATAATTAAATTTTTCCCAATCTCACATACAATGAAAAATGTTCAGTCATTTCTTCTAGCTCCACCCATTTAATTTTTGTAAACAGAAAGGTGGATTCAGTGGGTGTGGACCAGACCAGACTTTATTTTGTCTGCCACTCGATGAGAAGAAATTTACTTAGGTATTTTCATATCGTGGTTTTCTCTACATTTCGAAGAATCAACCTTTGAAAATTAATTCTGTCGAGAGGACCCTTATGTTCTGCACATTTATTTTGCGGACTAAATATCGTGCAGCCTCCAAGTTCCCAGGGCAGCAGGAGCAGACCCGGGTACATAGCTGCAGGGGCTAGGTCCGGGGAATGCGTTGCTTAGCAAATATGAAATGAAATTCAGTTGAAATTGATATCACCTGGATACCTTGACTACGACCGGCAGCTTCGTTTGATTTAATTGAAATTGGAGAATTTCACCCGGCTGATGGTGGGGTGGTGGGTTAGTCCTGATCCCTACACTTGAAAGGGGCCGCCTGAAATTCCCTTTAAATTGATTACCAGCATAATTAAGCATGGCAAGTGTCCGGGATGCATTCTCATTGACTGGTTCCTTTTGCCACTAACGTCTTCTGAGGCAAAATAGAGAGCAGTGGCTTGGCTGCAAATTAATAGATGTATTGAAACTGTTTTGCCATTGTTATCTCCCACAAAAGAGATTTGCACAAAATCTTGTCAAAGGCGGACGGTGCCAGGGCTCCTTGATGAAAATCTACGGATAATTGTCCTTTGTCATGGAACTCTGGGAAAACCAATTTAATCCTACGTTTCGTAGCTCAAAGGGCGAGGGTGGGCCCCATCTCCTCTGGAGCATTGAAGGCTCATCAGCTTGCAGGGAAACGCTTTCCCAGTGCCGGGTTATGCCCCTTTCACAGGCTTTGAGGTGGAATTCGCAATTTCGTTGCAATGTGCAATCTGATTGCAGAATTCCTTTCCTTCCCTCCCTCCGGCGAATATCATTTGGTGTAGTCCTGTATTTGTCGATATTTCAGGTTTGTTCTATTTATTGAAAGGCTTCTCCCCTCGGTGGATATTCGACTCTGAACTTTGGGTTCACCATGTAACCAATTTTAGTTGTTCCCATGAGAACAGGAGAAGTCGAATACGAAGGTCATTGCAAATGAATTTACTTTGTTTTGAGTTAAAACAAAACTATCTGAAATTACTTTTCGAGACAAGAGAAGGAAGGGAAATGCGACAGGTTATTGATGTATTGATGTATGTTTTAAAAAGCAGAGGACCCAAAATACTGCTTTACAGATAAAGGTGACAGTTTTTTAATAAAACCATAGGTACTACCTAATATAAATTAACCTTGAAAGACTATTACATCGTTACGGTCTAAATTAGGTTGACACTTTGTTTTTCATTCTTCTACACACTTAAAAAAAATCAAATAACATCCAAGACAGAATCAATTAACAATATCGTTTAAAGACGTCCTTTTGCTTTCCTCGTAGCCAATAACCACTCCCACCGACATAACCAGACAATTGCGGAAAAATTCAGCCACTTAAAGTAAACTGAGCAATTACTCAGGCAATTTATAGAATAGGTCTCTTCCCCGTGTAAATCAAGGTACCTCACCCAACCAGACAAATTTAATTATGCAGTTAATTAGCTCACAGACTGAATCTGAACTAGGAAAGTCAATTTAACATCCTCGACTGGAACAGACTGGGTTCGTTCGAGGAACGAAAAAAGGACTCTGGCGAAAGGAAATTAAATTGCGGTCAGGAGAAAAGTGTGTTTCCTTTTAAATAAATTACACAATCAGACCGTGAATGGGAGCGGTGGCTAAATAATTATTGCAAAATTATCTCGCCCCTCGACACAAAACCTAGAAGTTGAACGACTCTTTAGATTCAGAAGAACGCACCCCTGTGCAATTGTTACGAGTAGAAGCCCCATCATTTTCGGGGAGCTGTTTCCAACCTTAAAGGTTTCCGGATTCGCAAGATTAAATTTTACTGTTTATACTAAGTTACATGCCAAGAAAAGGAACCCTTCTGTTCCCCCGGTAAAGGCATAGTTGTTAGCCGACCCCAAGAAATATGTTGCCTCATTAGTATTGCTGAAGATAGTTGTCTCCAAATAGACTTAAGGAGTTGTAATAACAACTGTTGGAGGGATCCTTGTGACTAAACCCTAATCCCAGAGATGTCTTACGAAAAGGCGTAGTAGGTCCTTTCCTGACATTGCTGCTTTGCCACTATATCGCCACGAAACTTCTTGCTCTTGTAAATCGAGGCACAACAGCAAGGTGGTGGATGGAGGCCACTTTTGCAGTCAAGTCTATTTTTATCGGGTCCCCCCAAACCTAGCGAATGTGGGATTAAGGCCGACCAGAGAAATTGCAGGGATCTTAACTCCACTTAATCTTTTTGTGCGGAGAAATATCTAGAGCACCAGGTAGTTGATGCTCGTAAAGAAAAGGATTTTGGATCATCTTAAGATTCTTCTAGGTACTTACATGCCCGAAAATGCGATGGACTTCAAAGAATGGGAGCAAGGGTACTATCAGGACTTATCACTGGCACGTGCCGACTTTTACTCAGAAATTAACATACATAACTTATCAAAAAAGTTTCCACATTATGCACATTGAGTTAGGATAATGCATTCAGCTATGAAAGGAACGCTGAAGTTTGGAATTTAGCTTTAAATACTTTTGAATTACTTTTTAATTCTTCATTAATTTTAATTACCTACTAAGACTGATTCCTGCCTAAGCTGAATATTTTCATTATTTCAGTTGTTATTTACGACTAAATATATGTTCCTTAAGGATAGAGGAACTGCTGCGGAAATAGTTGAACTTGAAATTCAAAAATATGTTTCCGTGCAAGGACATGCAGTTTCACTTTGATACCTTCCTTAAGCGGAAATGATTTATTTAAGATGCATGATGATATATGAAAATATTTGATATTTCGTTAAGTCAATGGAAAAGTTTTAAAGTGAGCGACGACGGTGCGGCATGTAGCCAGGTATATACTTTTAAGAGGTTTACCTTGTGACGAAAACAAAAGGGAACGTTTCTGGAGCTCGTAGCGTCCCGGATTTTGGTGGCGGGAGCGGCACGACAACGGTGCTGGGTTCGGGTCTAGCGCTCTATGAGAGAAATTCGAATTTATGGGACTTGTTTCTTTTGTGACATTGTTCTTGTTACCGCCGGGGTGATTTATTATTCCCTGCTTTGTACGAAAAGCTACTTTGCATAGGTTGGAACATTTTTGAGAATCTTTTAATCTGAAAGTTGCCGGCGAATTATTTCGTGGTTGCGATGTATTTGAAACGGATTTTGTTGACAATATTGAAGAGGAGGGGAACACGAAATGAAATGGAAATTTTGTAATGTTATTTTTTATTTTTTGTATTTTGATTAAGAGAAAATCCTACTTGTTAGGGTTACTGTTGAATGGTATCAATCAATATTAAAACATTTTACAAGAAAACAAATATGAAATTCAATTTTAAATACTTGGCAACAATATTTTCTGACTTCATACCAGAGGAGTGAGATGTTTTGAATTATTATGTATTTAAAGTCTGAAACTCAAAAACCTTTTAATTTAAATATTACTGACAGTAAAGTTGAAAGAACCGGCTGAGAAAACCTCTGTCAGAATAAAATATGTTTGTTTCGACTATATGTAGACACTTACTCGCTGAAAGTGATACAATTGATTTTACTTGTTAGAATTTTTAAAAATTCGCAATTTGGATGAGTTTTGAAGGAAGCAACGAATTGCAAAAATTACAATTATTTCAAACGCCCCTCTCAGTGGAAGTCATCGCCTCTTTCTTGTTTATCAATCAGAGCTCGACTATTGAGCAGATATAAGCAAATTAAAAGGAAATGCAAAACTGCAACATAAAGTTGTGTCCCGGGACATAAACGAGGGACGTCAGCAGGATAATGGCCAAATAAAAATCAGGCGAGTACTTTTACGGTCCACCCCCGGGCGGTGGCAAGGGGTGTGCTGTTGGGACCGATGAATTCCAGCTCAACAGAAGCAGCAGCAGCTCAGAGGACAGGGAGCGTGTTGTCGCCCCTTTTTTTTCCAGCATCTCCCAAAAAGTCCCGGCAGTCCCAGAAGCAAGAAGCAACCATTTCCTGTGAATGGAAAGCTTTCAGCCTGGGCGCTGTGTGTCCCGACCAAATTGAGGGTGAAATAAAAAATTTCGTCATATGGGGTTTCATGAAATTGAGGGGAGAACGTATTTTTGGGGACATACATATGTTTGCCGTCCAGAGGAGTCTCCCCCCAAGGAAAAGGAGGTCACGTGCTTTATGTAGCGTTAAATTGCGTGTAGTTTGCTCATCTGCACCGGGTCTAACGACAGAAACCAGATCCTGAGGAAATATTTGGCCATTTCTGCTTGTTAGCCCGGCAGCTAGACCCCCTCTCCTCCAATGTCCGGCTTATAAAATCTTGGAAAGTCGAATAAATCCAGGACAGTTTAGAACTGACCAAGATTTATAGCAGCTCAATCATGAACTGGGTTCACCTTCCTGTGGTCCCCCTGGTCTATCGTCGGGGAGGCCAAGGAGTCGTTTCGTCTCGCAAATGAAACGACAAAACATAAAAGGCCAAAACGCTCCTGGAGTATCGATTCCCACTAGACCCATGCTGTGGGGCATTATGCACCCTGACCTGAATTAAAGGATACTCCACCTCCATTTTGTGCGATTTTCTTTTATATATATTAGGTATATACATACATACTATATAAGTATATTTTTTTTTTTCTCAGACAATTAACGGACTCTCCCGTCAGTCTCCTAATGAATTTCTTTAATTATGTTTACCGAAGAGGAGTCCTCCGTCCCAATCAGATGTTGCCGCGGTGGGCCCCACAACTCTATCTCAGATACTTAGATACGCTATAGCGTGCAGAGCAAGAATGTCTGCTAAAGTCTCCAGCAGCTTTCTTAATTGAAGCGATTAGACTCGGGCTCCCATGTGCTCAGCTGGAGTGCCCCATGGAGGAGCCGAGGGGGGAGGCATGAAAGTATTCCGTGGCCGGGACTATTTAAAAGTGATTAACATATCTGCGCGCCTGGCCAGCAGCGATGCAATTTGTTTTGGTCTTCTAATTAAATCGGGCAAATCTGGCGGGACGGTGGAGTTTAGGGCTCCGCCAACCGACCGACGACGACGACTTATTTACGCTCGCCCGGGCCCCAAAATGAGCGTTCCTTTTTCAGTGAAATATACGTTGGAGAGAACACACTCAATTAGTGGATGTTTGGAGTTTGTGGTGCGCAAAAGGACTTTTGTCCTTTAATTTGAGGATCAGAATGATAGTTGCAAAAACGGTTGTAAGAAACTAAAATTATATAGTTCAATAACTTACTTACTTAGCCTCAATCGATCATGTTATTACAATATCTCAATTTTGGGTACCTTCCAAATTTATCATCAACATAATGTTGCAAAAAAAGTTAGATATAAGCCATTCAGAATTAAAGAATCATCTAAAAAATCATATAGATTTTATCTTATTAAACCGCTAATATCTCGTGAAAAACGATAGAATTTCAACGAAATAGAACTTGTTCGAAAATTGTTTGATTTGCAAAATTTAAATGCTGATACCATATTTAAAAATTTCAAAATAGCTCTCTGCTAATTCTTCACATAACGACTTATATTAAAACAAATCTAAATATTAGGATTTTAGGATATTAGGCTAACAGTATCCTGCAGATATTTTCATTACCAAATTCTCTAGGGTATGACCTTATTAGAAAATTGTGTAATTATTGAACATCTCTTGAGCCTTTCTACGCCAAAATGGTATAGAGGAATTAGGTCGATTGTGCAAAGGTTCCTGTAGGCCTTCGGCATAGTAGAATTGCAAAATTGAACATCTTGTAGAAGATTGCTAAATTATTCAGAAAACCTCTTGGTTCGCTGAGTAATAAGCCCGAGCCAAACTTTTGGCTGCAATTAATGCACTCAACTGTAAAATTCAAATTTACCAGAGCAATCAGGGATAGAGAAATTTATAGCTTCCCTAAAATTAGATTGAATTAATGAGAACTCATTTGAGCTCAGAACTGGAAGTATAGTGGGCAAACTGAAAACGTCCAAATCTTATTACTCAAAGCGAGATACTCAGCAAGAGTTTGATGGGTGCCGGGAATTACGGAAGAAATGGCCTCATTCCCTCCCCTAACAAAAAGTTACCACTCAAAAATGCTTTTTGTGCGCTCGAATACAGCGAAACTAAATTTGACGACGTCCATTAGAATGAGGAGGATCCACCACTAAAAGGCCAACAGCACTATGAATTTCTACTAAAATGGCTAGCATCTAGCCAAGGGATCCATTCGAAGTTTCTCCCTTACCACAGCTGAGTATTATTCCCGCTTAAGTGCTCACTAATTTCCTTTTATTTTCGTTGCATACCCTGGTGATCACTTTGTCTATTCTTTTTTTTTTTGTATTATTCCAAAACTCCCCTTTATATACATATCTCTATATAAATTATATATTTTTTTCTATCTATTTGCGTAAAACACACTTGGAAGGCCGTAGAGGCCGTAAAATCTCCAACGAAATTTGGCAATTCTACAGGATATACCTCTACCTATTTGTTGGGGTATAAACAGGCGGGGCAAGGGGTGGGGCCCCCAGAAAAAGGCTAAACACCCAAAAACATAAAGGAATCCTGATGATGCTGACATAAAACTGGAGAAAATGACCAGGAGATGAATGTGGGTTACATGAGGGTGGATAAGTCATTTATCTTCGTCATTTAGTCACTGTGATTTGTGTGTCCTCCCATTCCCCCCGCGCCTGTGTATCATCGGTGCTTTTCTACTTCAGCTGTGTTCTAATAATTATGGTTTTTGTGGGACTACTCCCCACAGGCAGAAACAAAAGAATCCCCAAAATATCGTCTTTATTACTCTTAGCCCTGACGACCGACTCCCTTCCAGGGCATCTGTGTGTCAGGATTGTGATTGCATGAATTCCTGGACTATTGGGTTCTGAGGGAATCATATTAGGTACCAAGGGCTGGTGCTGTTCCGTGTTTATAACAGTCGCAAAAATGCCACCGCAGCAGGACATAACTCCTGCTTGAGTGGAAGTTATGAAAATAGGACGCGCAGTGAAATCCAGGATATCGAAAGAAAAGTCGTCATATCCCTGCAGGGGACAAAGCGCTAAAATTAAAAGCAGCCCCATTCAAACCTAGGAGTCCTCCTAATAGCGCGTAATTCCGCCCCCGACGAATCATATCCTGGCGGGGGCTTGAAACCGCAGCATTTATATATATATTTTTTTTCTCTTTCGACGTAATTTCAATTAAAGGGCGTAGTCCAACGCCATTTATCCCCCCATGCGGTGATGCTTAACAAATTCTTTTGTGGTTAGTCATCCGAAACGAAGGGACAGAATTTCTTCTTCAGTATATTTATTCTTGCACGCGGTTCCCTTGCGCAGCTTCTTTTTTGCATATCCTTTCTTCCTGAGAAATGAAGGGTCCTTCGTCGTGACAAAATTTTCATTGATTTATCGTCTTAAGCGACTGATTAAATGCAGAGACACGTTCTAGTCAACTGGGAGCCCTTTATCTTTAGACTGTCCGCTGCACGATGAAATTGTTAGCTTAAAAGATTTTGGCTGCTGTACCTTTGATGCGATTATAATGAAAACGTTCTGCAAATTGAATAAAGAAAATTACCAGCGTCAAAAGCGTAGAGGGGATCATTGTTGATTTGATTATCATTTTGGAGAAAGTTATATTACATCTTTATGCTGTAATATGTAAAAAGTCTCCACTATTTTAGGGGCCTTTATCTAAAAATTTATACTCTCCAAAAGAGTAGCTACTGTCATTGCCTAAATTACATTTAATTTAATATATTGTTTTTAAATATATTTTGCAAATTGATACAATACAATACAATACATTTTCGATCACTTGTATTTCCCGGAATATTAACTTTAATATTTCCGAAAGTGAAATTTATCTGACGTAATTTTCTTAAGGAATATGTTCTGATCGCAGCACAATATCGTTAAAAAAATTTTCCTAATTGCTAGTTGAATTTAGAGTCCAAACTTTCTATAGGTTCGGTTTCAAAATGTGTCCTTTTTTGGGAAATGATTACTGTATACAATTTTATACAGAATTTGAAAATTCTGGAATTCTATCAGAAAATGTACCTAGAACAGATGGGGAAGATGTATTTTAGATACAAATTGAAAAAATAGATACCAAAGCATTTCCTGATTTTATTGTCATTCAACATCATTTGTTCTTACCATTCCACAGCATAAAAATTTGAGTATTATTCGACCACTTACTTTCTTCTTAAATAACTTTTCCAATTTGTCGACATTCGCTCCGGTCACTTTATCGACTTTGGTGCCCTTCATGATCAAGACGAATGTCGGTAAGTATTTGATATCATAATCAGCAGCAATTTCCTCGAAATCATCTACATCGACCTTCAAGACAAGCACTTTTTCTTGATACTCGGCTGCTAGCTGGCTCAATTTGAGGTTGATCCTGTTGCATGAACTGCACCATACTGCAAAAAAATAAATAATAACGTTTATATTTGCAGCGGATTGCATTTTTTCTTCGAAGTCTTGATGGCTTTGGATGTAGTAAATCATTTTGAGTTAATGTTGAATTTACCGTACATACTGTCTGGATTTTTTTTTTTTTTTGACAAGAAATAAATATTTTTAAATAATGTAAAGCCTTCTTTTAAAATAAGTACTTTGAAGTTCGAAGCACCGATTTATTTATGAATATTTTTTTTTATTTAGAAAGTAAAAACGTTCACAGTTTGTATATATTTTTTATTACCAATGTAACTTACTTCAAGTTATTTAAGTTCGTATAGACTTCCTGTTCATATTCGCCTTTTCCTTTTTTTCGATATAAAGTTAAAGTGAAAGAACTAGATCATGGGTCCATGTTTTTTTATTTTATTGTCCTTCTTTTCGAAATATTAATTTAAGTAATTAAAGGTTTTTATTAAGGACATTCTATCTGAATTTTCTTCATGATAAATACATACTTGCCACCACTTCTACTTCAATGCAATCTCGTTTTTTTATTGATTTTGACAAAAGGCAATTAATTTGTAAATTTTTTTTTTTTTGGGCTTTTTTCTTGTTTTTTTTCGGTTTTATTTTCAGTTTTAATTTCGGTTTTATTTTCGGCATATTTGGAGAAGTTTGTTGCGAAATCCTTGGCGCCAAAAATTCTACCAATCTCTTTTCCGTTCTGGATGAAGATTAATGTTGGCAAATTTTCAATTTCATACTGGTGAGCGATTTCTTCGCAATCTTCAATGCTCAACTTAAAGATGACACAACGGTTTTTGTACTTGGGTGCCAGTTTCTTCAATTCACAGATGACATTATGGCATACATGACACCATGGTGCCATAAATTGAATTGCAACAAGCTTATCTCCAGCAGCTTTTATCTTGGCGTTTAAGTCTTCTTTGCTTAAGATGCTTTCAATAGGGTCTGTCCCGGATGTGTCGGAGCAGTTCATTAAGTATTGCTATAATTTTGAAAAAGAAAAAAACTTGATTAATTTGATGAACTGAAATTTTCTGGACTAGACATTGTAATTGTGGAGTTATTGACAAATCATAAAAAGTAAAATCAACAAGAAAACTACGCTTTTTTCAGCTGAGTGTGTGTGTGATTTTGCAATATGGATAATTTGTAATTAAACTTTTTTTTCGTGAATGGGCTAGCTTTATTGTTTTCAATTTTGTATTTCACACATTTGTTTTTCAAGAAAATATAAGGAAAGCCTAATATTTTAATTACAGATTTATGCATCTTTCAACATTCATCTTCGAAAAGTATCCGAATATATCAATTTTTGCAGAAACAGATACATGCATATATGTATAATGATAATTGGAAAGGATAAATTAATTTTGAATAGTTGGAAGAAGCATCTTCATACAATAAACAAAATTTTTCCCATACTCACATGAATTAGTATGTAAATAGTGAACAAATTCAAAGATTTGTAAACGATTTCGTTCTTTTTATAAGTTCTGAAAAAGATGTAAATTGCAAAATTGCTCTTTGCTGAGCAGGTGTAGGTACCTGGGACTTTTACCTTTTCACACCTTTAAGGTCGGTAGTTCTTTGCCCTGTTAAAATGTTTACAAAACGTCCATAGTGCTGCAAATGCTAGCGTCTATGTTGTAAATTGAAATCAAAAGTTTCAAAAGAGCTCAGAGTTGGATGGCCGTTGTTTGCATCACGTTTTGTATAAATTAGCACTACATACGCGATAAACGAAAACTCTGGGATGGAATTTCAGAGCTAAATTCGGGTGGTAGTCAAGGGCAACAAAAACGTTCGTTTTCCTCTACTCCGAACTGACTAGTGCCAGACGAGATAAACTTTTCATGAGACTCAATGATGCCGTAGTGCCATTTTGCTGCCACCTTCCCAACAGCATCGCAGCATTATCCAGAGAGCTTAAAATTGCAAATGAATTGCGCTGAATTAAACAACGAATGCACTTTGGAACTGATTAAAGTGCAACTGTCTTCATTGAAGCACCCTCTCCTTTATGCCTTGATGGGAATCATCTCGAAAAAGTTTTCGCGTTTAAAACTTGAAGACCCACTCGTTCAAAACGTTTTTGTTTGTACTGTAAGAGATACCTAGACTAGCTAGAGATAGAGTATGTAGTTTGGTCCATGGTCTAAGGAGAGGAGATGCTGCACTATCTGAGATGGTATAAAGATTCAAATAAAATGGCATCTAGCTTTCGAAATTAGTCGTTATCTCTTACTCCCCAGTTTTCCAACAATTAATTGAATATTTATAGGGTGGATTGTGAACAAGACCCTTTTTAAAATGTCTTTTACTTCTAATACCATCAGTATTTTTTTGTTTTTATGCAATTTCCAATGCTATTTCCATTTAGACAAAAACGTATTTTTTTTTAGAATAGTGTGAAAAAAAACGAGATGAAATAAAGCAGACCTTATTGAATAAAACCCTAACCCCCGGTGCACACCCCCAAAGAAAGTAAATGCGTTGTCGTTTAAAACTCGAGAGCTCTTTGTGTGCCTTTTCGACGTAAGCCCCATCAGGACTCCCCTGCCTGTGTTCCAGTGGCTCTTAATTTCACGGTGTTTGAGCTCGCTCGGGGAGAAGTCTTACAGGGAGCAAAAGGAATGTCCAGAAATGCCCTTAAGGGCTTGAATGCATTGCTTTCTGGTTGTAAATATATGGGCTAGTGGCCAGACCTCACTGTCGTAGGAGATACAAAGTGACTACAGTGCGACGACGGGCGACCCGTTCTCCAGTTGCACCTTTACGGCTGTAATAAGCTTAACTATCCCTAAAGGGATCCCCATAAAAATCCACAAGCTGTGTTATTGCCCCTGTGGCCAAATGGACGCCACCTGAAAAATACATTAGCACCGAATGGCCGTAAAGGACATCATTTGAGTGCATCAATTAGGACGATTTCTCATCTGGTCCCGAATTGAGTGGTTTTATTAAAACATTCGGGCCACCGAACCGTCCAGTGGTTTTGTAGCCCACATGCATCTTATTACCGTCCCTGAAATTTAATTAGAATTTATTCATTACCGCCCTTTGACACCAAAACAGAGGTGGAGTGCCGCAGATGCGGTCGCTATTTAATTGGGACTCTCTCACCGCTCGATATTCCCTTTTCTATCCCTCGGGGGCATCGTCCAGGACGGTAGTATCCATAGCAAAAACTCCGTCGACTGATTCTTTGTGTTCAACTAACTTTAACTGGAGCCCAGGGCTTTTGTGGAATCCCGGAAATTTTGCAGAAAATTTCTTTCCAGAGCAGAATAAATAATTGGGAAGCGGTTCTATCAAAAGCAGCCTAACAATCTTGTTGAAAACTCCTTGGGGGATACCTGGAAAACGGAAACTTTCTGACTGTGGGGTTTCAACTAATGTTCCCGGGGAAAACCGATATCCAGGTTGGGTTCTCTATACGTTTGCTTAGCACCTGCACATTTTGAGAACGTTGCGGTTTCACAACTCAGAGGGCTTCTATGAAAGTATCCCAGGCAACCGGTGGTTGGCCCTCCCATCGGATCCCCGGGATCTGTGGCTATACGTGCATACTTTTACCACATTCAAATGAGGCGAAATTTGACACTATCCCGGTTGGGCGGAATATCTAAGATAACATATATGTATAAGTTATAATACCTCCTGAAATAGCCCCCACAAAAATGCTAAGGGATGAGATAGAGTTCCCTAAAGTTGTAAGGCAACAACTCCCAAGTTCAAAGAAAATGGAAAACTTGTGTTAGTTTGGCTTCTCGACTCTCCAGAAAACTTTTCATCCAGAGAGTGGTGCACATCCGACCCGCAACTCCCGACGGGTGTTGTTCCCCAGCCCTTCATATTTCTTAAAAGAAAATTAGATTTTATCCGCCTCTTTTCTGCACTTGATGCGGTTAAAGTCGGAGTTTAATTTAATTCTGCTAATGGCTTTTGTGGGTTCAATGGATGGGTCTGTCGCACGGCTTGCAATTAGCGTTAGGCAACACCCCCAACATGAAAGGGTTAACAACAAAATTCGAGATACAATGGGGCGAGCGGGTATCTGCCGTCCTTGGAGAGTTCTTAAATCATTCTCGTCCTGTTTCGGGAACGATATTTGGAAACACAGGGCTGGAAATTAATTGGGGCGCCAGCCCTTAATACAGGGCTAACCTGCTCCCTGAATTGCACCACGGCTGCACACAATCATCGGGGCTTTGTGTCGCCCTGTAATTTACGTGACACTGCGGCGACACGTATTTCGGGCAATTACGATGAATCTTTAGGTAGGCCCCTCACATTGTCGGGCTTATTTCTGCTTCTTAAACCATAAAGGGCCTCTACGAAACGAAAACAAGTGGCTGAAGCTAAAAGTTGTCCAAGCACATCCTCGGCAATTTCCTCTTCTTAAGATAAGCTGAAGAATGTCTTTGTGGTTTGTGCTTTACGTTGAAATAAGTAGGTACCTATTTTTCAACATTTCGTTCTTTTAAATTTTAAAAGAATTTCAGGAAATAGTTTTCAACCAAATAAACGGCAACATTTGAAAATGTATTAAAATGTTCTAACAGATCAATTTTATTTTTGAAAAAATTATATTTGAAAGATAAAAGCAAAATTATGAATCTATTGTACACTTTTGTAATTTTTAGAGAAATTTATAAAAATTTTATTCTTTGTGTCTTACACAGATAAAATTTAAGTTCTTTTTAGACATTTCGGTAGATTATAATTAGTATACTTGATTTTTGGAAAACTTTACATAATGAAGAGAATAAAACAGCAATAATTTTCTCGTAAAATTAATTTCCTCTAATAGTTAGATTTTTATTTCATTTTTTTTATTTCTATGATTATAAAAAAATAGTTAAAATCTTGTGAATTGGCACAATAAGTACCAAGATACATACTAAAGCAAAAACCAGAGTTATCTCTTCCGTTCCTCGGTTATATCAAACGCCTCATCTATTCCCATTTAATCTAATCTGCAGAATTAGCACTTGATTGATTACCCCAGAATCCAGATCAAACAAATCTCAACAGATGACTTGGTGAGATTGATCAACCCGCTAAGATACTGAAAGTAGGTGATATTTTGTGACTGCAAAAAATTAGAGGAGATATCCGCCTCTTCCCACAACATCAAAGACGCGGAAAAGGCGTGGTGTAATTTTCTTACATTTACCTTACTATCACTATCTTAGCTTTTTCCGCTCCAGGAAATGTAAACATCGTTTTTGCGTTCAAAATAATCGCAAAAGTTGTGTTTGCGTTTAATAAAGCGAATAGGGACTTTTCATCAAACCCTGTCTGGGAGGAGAGGACCGCGGAAGGACAAGACGCTAATAAGACGTTTCTTGTTTGCGTCGGGATCTCATTAGGAGACCAAACATAAACATAAACATATGGTGCAAGACGGTCGCGATGTCGCAGATAGAAAGTAGAAAGCATACGTCTCTTTTGTAACGAGGGAGGAAAAAAAATATAAGGGATTCTATGCGAAACTTGAACGAAATAGATACGGCGGAAGATTTACGGTTGGATAAAACTTTAATTTTCAGTTGAGTGGATAAATTACGGCAGTAGATCTCGCCGGAGCGCCATGCAGTTGCATAGAGGGGATTCGATTAGATCTGCTTTGATGCACTACCCTCTCAAAGTGGGATACGTTCTGTCCCGATTCCGAAAGAGAAAGATACCTTTTGTATTGTTAAAGTCTTGGAAAGGTGATCAAGATAGCGTAATGTGATGCGTTTTACCTTTGTGGAAACGATTTTCCAACTTAAAATAAATGAATCACTTAAGGATTTAAGACTGATTCTAGATAATATATAAAGTTCAATTACATTGGTTCACAATTTCGCATTTAATAGTGAACATTTTATAACATTTAGAACTATACCTACACTCTTTTCGAAATTTATGTATGTACATATGTATGTTTATGTAATCAATTCAAGTCAATATTTTCGTTGATTTGATTTCAAAAACGAAAATGTTTTAGGGAAAACTCAGGCTGATGGGAACAATAAAATATATTTTTCCATTGCCGCAGAAACTGCACAATGATTTAAATAATTTAAATAATTTAAATTTCCCGCTCAGGCGCCTCCTCGCAGTTCCCCTGAACATTAAGTTCAGTGGCCATTTTCCGCCATTCCGCCAGTTGGAAGTGACATTTTCTGAAACTGCGCGCCCAGCATTGTCTCGGAGTGAGAAAATCTACTTAAATTCATTTAATCCGTTTAATTACCGTCATAATATTATTAAATTTTTTAAAATTCGACGCGGAAAAGTTCGTAAAATTCCATGCGAAGAAGTTTTGAGTGCCGAGATGCTCGCCGGTCCGGATGCGGTCATAGAGTTAATTAATTTGGTGCTCAGGTGGAAGTTCGTGGCATTAAATCGCATTTTATCGGAATTCGCTGGCTGGGCGGCAGCGCGGGTGCAATTTGAGTGATATATTTAGATGATGATTTAATTATTTAAGTAAGTTGCAAAATCCTTTGTTCTCATTTTCGTAATAAATCCCAGTGAAGTTCCCGAGGTTGGCTTCTTTAAGTCGTCGTTCGACGATAACTTTTTGAAATGTCAAAATTAAATTTGCATTTCTATTGTCTTTTCTCCAGACGTTTCCAACCATCCGCCCATTTAAAGAAGTGCGCTATGTCATGTATCTAGCTCCAACAGAACAAAACTGCTTCGATTAATTGTTAGAAAAATACAAAAACAAATAGTGCATGTACCTCTCAGGTAGACTGAAAATAAAATTTTTCTATCGAGACGACGACGAGACTTTAACCAGCAGTCGTACAATGTCCATGATGCACAACAAAGTAGCATTCATCTGCCTGCACAGACCACATAGAAAAAAATTGTAGACTTCCCTTTTACACATCATTAGGAAAGTGGATGAGATTTAACTTTCTGGGTAAACACACCATTTCCGGGTGTCTTTGTCACAAGGCCCACAGTAAGCCAGAGGATCTCTTGTTCCCTTGTTTCCTGGATTTTCCAGACCCATAGACGTCGTTCTAACATAATTCCTCGTAATGAAGGCAACTGGGAAGTGGATCCCCGATTAAATGAGGAAGAAGCAACTTCATGACTTCACAAATTAAAAAAAAGGGCAAAGAAATAGATTAACAAGTTGCAAGAGGAGCGCAAAAAGGATTCACAGGTAAATACCAAGGGAATGCCTTTTTTAGTATTTATTTTATTTTTTTTATTGTATATTTGATCCCACCGTCGGGACGGGCACCACCAAGACGTTCGCCGCCTATGTCAAGTGTTGACAAGGGACCTCGGATGAAAATGCTTTGTTCCTTGAGAGAAAATCTTTTGGCTTAAACGAAACAGGCAGCGAACTGGGGAAGCTTTTCTTTTACTCGATTAAATTAAATGTCTTGGCCGCCCTCGGCTGAAGTCTTACCCGAACCCTGCAACTTTCCTTTAATTTCCGGAAGGTAATAATAGGGGACAAACCGGGAGGATACGGTCCCATTTTTTCCTATATCTTTACCTTTCCCTGCAGTTGTTACTTTTTCCTTTATTTTGCATTGGCCTTTAAATGGTGATGGTAAATTAGAGCAGACCGACCCACCCAGCTGGCTGCCTGCTTTGGAAGTCCTTTTTTTGGGGAGCGTCTGTTCAAAGGAACGCTGGCACTCCGCCCTGGCAATGTGGCCAGATCTGGAGTTTTCATTCAATTCATGGGCATTAGCGTAATTCTGAAAATGTTACAATGGTTTAAAAAAAAAACTAACTGGAAGAATTTGTATATACATAGTATGGATTGAACACATGGTGATTATAAACAAAGTTATGACCTAGGTACCTATGTAGGTTTGTTCCTTCAATATGTGGAAAGCTAATCGTTTAGGATGTTATTTATATATTTAAATACTTGTAAACGCGATTTACACGACGACTAAATTGTACCTAAGAATTTGAAATTATGAACAGCGAAAAAGAAGTATGTAGCAATACCCACAATGTAAAGTAGATTTTCAAAATTGGAAATAATTAACCAATGAAACAATTTTGTTTCGAAAGTAATGTTATTGATTAAAATGAGAAGAAATTGAGATTGCCTAGTCTATCTTTAGATGTATTCATCATTTCGCCAGACATTACTATCCCTGTGCCCAAAATTTCGCCCTGCGAATTGTTCCATGGTGCTCCGAACGATATGTTTGCTCCTTCCGGAATATATCACTGCTAATATGGTAATTTGCATGCAAAGCTCCATCGAAAGAGGCGGATCTTGGGGGCGCCGAGATAGACTACAGTTCCGAGTACATTCGGAGGGTGAATGGTGCAAGTACCGAAAACCCTTGTTGACTTCGAACCATCTCATAAATTCGCAGTGAAATATTTGTCATAAATTAAGCTAACGACCGTTTCGACTGCATTAGACAGGTCTATTAGTTAGCCTCAAGTCGGACAGGGGCAGAAAGGGCGAAGGACTTGCTTCCGGAATACGCAAATTCCAATTTGACCAGGCGCTTTTCCGGGTAGGGTGGGAAAGGAAAAAAAAAACGTGAAAGGGCACCTGCAGCTGCAAGTGCTGTTAAAAGTTGCCGACAACACGCGAATTCTTTTATTGTTTTCCCCTGATAGATTCCACCCATTAAAGGAACGACCAAAATTCCCTAGAGTCCTGCGGCGAAATTAATAGGCCCTCCTTGCATGGAGCATAAAAAATATTTCCATCTCGTGTGCTTCGGAAAAACGAGGGCGGAACACCGCAGGGCCACTATAAAAAGTCAGCGCGCGACTGGAAATTTATGTACTCATCAAAAAAGAAACTATGGCCGGAATATGCGAAGACAAGTGGGGATGTGTATATTTTTATGGATCCCATAAACAATCCTTTCAGGAGCGGACCGAAATAGGGCGCTCGGGAGACACCGTCCGCAGCGTCGCATGAAATATTTATGGAAATCGCTTCGACGGTACTCCAGCTAAAGTTCTCCCAAGGTGGATCCGGGTGATCTCCCGGTTATGTCTAATGGGACACCCCGGTCGCCTTCTTGAACCCGGTTTTTCCCTTTTTTTTATGTTCCCGGTCCATAGACAAATCTCAGTGGAAATGAGTGCAATTTTCATCTTCTTATGCCCCAAGACGACACTCGGCTGCACCACTTAAAGTGGAAACTTGTCGTGTTTATTAGCGCGATAATTTCGAGGTTTTCCAGACCAGATATAAGATTCCTTGGCCGTCGACGTCCCCATTCCCGTCTCCTGATTCCGGCGCAACTTATAGCGCCTTTCACGTAGATTGATGGACATTATTTCCGGAAGATGTTGGAAAAAGGGGGCGAAAAATAATTTCCCCTGGATCTGGTGCCGCTCAATTTTTCTTCTTTCATCGCATACTTTTTGCACTCTAAATTCCTGAGGGACAACATTTTCTTTTTGTTTTTTCCCTTTTATTTTTTTTTTCTTCCCACTATTCCTTGGGCATTTCTGCTGTTGAAGCTCAATGAAATATGATTCGCGTCGTTTATGGCGGCTTTTCTTTAAGTATTTTCCTTAGCCAATTCCTGGGAATAATGGTCGTGTTTTCTTCCTTTTTTTCCAAAAAAGGATGAATTAAATATTGCCGCTGTGGTCGATTTCATTAGTTACCTACGTCAAAATGCTCGAAATGTTTGGTGATTTATGGTGACATCGGCTTGAAAGGAATTCGCCTTTACCGAAATTTTCTTGACGAAGAATGTTCGGCAGAATTGAAAGATTTTTTTCGGGTTTTATGTTTTGGCAATCAGCAAATACACGAGTTTTGGTTCGCAAATTAATTACAAAAAATCGAAGAATCGTATAAGCTTTGTATATAAGTATTTGTATTTTTTAAGATTTTTAAATTAAACGTTCTGCGTATTTGTCTTTAAAAAAATTTTCCATTTTAGCAATTTATTAAATGCCTCGAAAATCGCAAGACACATTACATCATCGAGATGAATATGTGTTTTTCAGTAATCTACAGATGGTGTTTTGTTTTATTTTCTTTGCGCATTTTTTGTCATCAAGTTTTTCAATTTTCGTAATGGATCTTTTGTTTTTACCATGAATCATAAAAAATTCTACAAAAACAAAATCATACATAGTTTGGAAGGGATTTTGTAATACCTAATCGCAAGACTCTCGGGTTTTCAGGCTAAGGTATTTCATCTGAGTTTAATATAATTGAAAAATTAAAAGTCGACTGTTGTGTTACTTATGTAGGTACATATACCTTGAAATACAAAATATGTAGAAATGTTTGTAAGCACCTAGATAGACAATATCTTTTTATTTTTTATTTTATAAAGGTTGAAACATTCCCATTATTATTTTTTTTTTTTAAAGGGGGTTCATATTCTTGCTGTAACATACATACCACTTTTATTTCGTAGCCATTTTAAAAGAATGATATGATGTATGCTAAACGTATGCAAACGAAACTGAGAGGAAGTTGAATTTGTTCACACAATCTCAAAATTTCCGCTTCAAATTTGCATGATGCATCCATCCCAAAACAAAAACGTACATATCTCATCTAAATGTGGAAAGCAACGAGTCCTCTAATATTTATTTTTTAAAGGAGAGAGTTCGCAAAAGATGAAAATTCAGAAAACTCATTGGGGTACTCCCCAGAAACCAGGATAAAACCGAAAAATGGTCCTCAAGAAGCCGCAGCAATGTAAACAAATAGAAAAACTTGGGACATTTTGATGCAAAACAAAAGTCCAGAAATTAGCAAAAAATCGTATAGAAGCTTCTGGTGAAAAGTTTTATCAAAAACAATTTCTCTCGGGACGGTGCTGCGGTGGGGGAGGTCTTGGAAACAAGGAAAGGATATGGTTGGAAAACGGTTGGATGGGGGGTGACGGTGCGGTTGGCGGGAGAAGGCAGTTATAAACGCGGGGATTTAGAAACTTTTAAAAACTTTCAATCTTCGTACTTGTCGCCTTACTGCACTGACAATTGCAGCTCCTCTAGCCTCTGCGGGTTGTGGCAGGGGGCCCCCTACCGCAGAAATGCAGCCCCGGTGCCTTCCCGGAGCCAGAGGATGCCTGGGCGAGGGATCCCCGGACCATTTCACTTGCAAATTTTTGGTTTCGCAAAAACAAATCAAAACTGCCGTCCAAACTAATGGGGTAATTTGAATGCAGAATGGAAACATGCCGGGCGAAGGAAATATTGTGGAACTGGGCAAGTTTAAGTTTTTGGGGCGAAGCCAGCCAGATGGATACAGTGACAGACGGAGGAAGTGGCCGGCACGAGCGTATTCATTCCTCACTTGTTTAAAATGTGAATCGGGACCTGCCGGGGTAGGCGTTTTGAATGAATGAATGAATTGCGGCAAATCCTGTGGCAGGCTTGGCTATAACTTTTCCTCCCTCCGGGAAAGATCATTTACTTCGGGAAAAAGGGGCCGCAAAGGACGTGCGGTATATGTGTGCATTTGGCAGTTTGGTCCATGGTTTTTCTTTTCTCAAATCCTCCGAATCTCATCAGGATTTCGAGGAGTTCGAGCAAAAGGGAAATATTGGAAAAGTTTGATTTAGTTCAGGAAATCTTCGATTCTTTCCCTAACTGAGGGGGGATACACTCAATATTTTCATATCTGAAGGAGATCATGGGTGGTCCAAGCTCCTGGAGGCTGGAGGGAGCACTCTGCTAAAAAAAATTTCAATTTCGAAACGAGACGAGGGCAATCTGCGAGCTTTTGTTGAAATTCAATTTTCGTAAACAGACCGGTTCTCTTTTTGAATTAAAAATTTGGCTGCTGAGAAATTTCTTCGAATCGAAATAATTTGTACACAACTAGCTCCTGTAGCTGCTGTAGACATGATATCTTATGAAATTTTAAAATAGCTGTCGTTTTACTAAAAGCATTTCATTTAAGCTCCATTTTTGTGGTTTTGAAGGCATCTTAAATTAAAAAGGTATACTAAAGAGTTTTATAGCAACTTAGCATAGTAAATTACTTAATGAAAATTATGTTTTACTATTTCATAGTTGAGAGTGCATTTATTTTATTTTGAATATTTACCTTTTCCTTATAAGTTTTTAAATTCAATTTACAGAGTAAGGTATATGTAATTGGTTATTTATATAAACAAGTTTTTATTCAAATGTACTAGTACTTTTTAGTATCTTTGTGTTTTAGAGAACAAGTCACTTTTTTACTTATAAAAGATACATATGTATTTATTTGACGATTTCAAAATGTAAAAATGAGCTTGTTGCCAAGTAGAATTTAATAAATTGCATTTTTACATAATATGCTTTCAAGAAAACGACTACACAATTTTCCTGCACGTATTCCTTTAAAAATATATATCCAATGTCTGAGCAAATTCAAAGCAATAATGGACCTCCTTCTCCTCTTCCACAGGAAACCTTATCCCGATGCAATTTTTCACCGTCGAAAAGATACAGCGGCTTGTGCTCGTTCGGCCGAATAGGGAAACCTCTGGAAACCCTTTTTTTTGCTTTTGCTTCCTTCACCCGTCTTCTAAGAAACAAGATGCCTCCCACTGAAAAATGTATTTCAGAAATGATTTAGCAGAGAATAATGTAAATCTGGCTCTGGCTAAATGATAAATTGAAAATCGACAGATTGAGTTCTCGAAGCGAACGACTCCCACCCCAAAAAAAAAAAATTCGGGAAAAGTACGAAAAGTAGGCCTTCTCCTTGATACCATACTGCCAGCCTGTTTTCATCTGGGCATGTGCTCGCTCCATCCCTAAATCCTTTCACACTACACCAGAAAAATTTTTATTCATGGCAAAAGTTCTTCATGGATATTTGCATTTTTCCCTTGCGGAGCCCTCCCCCCGCGCACAGAACACCCTCAAAGGAGGAAGTAAGTGATGGGCCCCATTGAATCAGTGAGAAAAATTCACATGAATAAGCAAAACCTTTGAGTACCTGTGAGTTATCGCCTGTTCTCCTCGCTTGAGGGATTCACCCTGAAATGCTTTATAAATAAAAGAGTGCCAATGATCGCCCTTCGGTGGAAAAATTTATATATTTACAGTCCGGGCGAATTTATTGTTGGGACTCGTGGCTAATTACCTGCCCGGATTGAGCTCGTTTCCGGAGGGATTTAATATTTTTCGCAAGTCTTTAAGGCGCCCTGATTTCGTAAGGTCAATCAGCGTAATTTGATAATTTATTCATATCCGGGGGGACGAAATTGAAGGTTTCCATCCATGGAGAAGGGTTCAGACTGACCAGGTGGGCTTATCGACCCTGCAGGCTAATAAAGGGTCGTTTTTAGGAAATATGGCAGCTCCTGGGGGTATAATTGATTTATTGTGCAGTTAATAAAGTTTTTCAGGCAAATTACCCCAGTAATCTGACTTTAAGGGAGCTAAAACTCCCTTAATCGCAACTGAATATTTAATTTGCGGGGATCAGGGTGAGGATGTGTGCGGTTAGAGACTCGATCCTAAGTGGGATTCATGCACTGATTCCCTTCTATAGTCTGGAAAAAACGTTCTTGTGTATCGTCGCTGTCTCGTCAGCACGCCAACAATAAATAACACTAGCTCCTTGTAGTTCTCCTTTTGGGGCCATCCAAATCCCTCATACAAGTTCAGTACCCCGCACCCTACACGTGTATTTCGGATGAAAATAGGAAGTCGTCGCAAATGCGAAATTACATTTTATCCACATGCCCAGGGATCATATAAATCTCACTGAACATGCAGCCCCAGCCCCGGATGCATCCTGGGGGCTAGCCGGCTAGCCGGACTTGATCTCACTCACTCTATTTTGGTCCTTTCGGATATCCATTCGGTTCCACTATATACGTGTCCGTGGATTCTGTGGCCGGAGCAGTCATCCCGTGTAGGACCTTCCTTTCTCACGAATTAATGCGGGTCATTTATCTGTGGTTTAAGCTGTGCTGCTGCATTTATTCCACTCATGGGAATGGACACACATTTTTGGACATAGTTCTTTGGTAATGCAGGAAATGTCTTTTATTTTTATTTTTTACTGTTAAAGAAGATTTTGGTAATCTTCAGCGAGTTTAAAGAAAACTTAAACCGTGGTTTTGCTGAAATGAAATGCTATATGTATCTACTCTATCGAAAATATATGTATAAAATAGTCAACACTTTACGTGAAATCTTACACAAACATCCTTTATTTATTTAAATCTAACCTTAAGCTGTTATCTCAACATCTTTAAGAACCCATAAGAATCAGATTTCAAGCACGGTTCACAGGTCCTTTAAAGTATTAATTGATAGAGAATATGGGTTTAATAAAGTAAAGTAACTTTATTTAATATTACCGAAACAGGATTTTCTACGAAGTTATTAAATTATAAATTTGTTACTTTTTTTCCTCTCGACGTAAAAACAAATAAAACAATTCGATCGTTTTTTAAAAAATCTGAAATTAGAGTATTAAGATATTCAATATAGTTTTACTAATTTTTGTTATCTGACGAAAGAACACGTAGTTAGTACATAGTAGTAGTTTTTCAAACATGCATAGGATAATAGAATTGTTTGATCTTGTTGTTCTACCAATCGAGGATACACCTTTAATATTTTAAAATTTCATATGACCTTTTATTACCTTTTATTTAATTCTAGACATGTTCCCACCTACCCTTAGGTGTTATATTAACGACTTCGACACATCCCCTTTGATGTCGATGAAATTTTAAGATTCAGGATGGCTTTAATATCCTGATCCTCTCCTCGAGGCGAATTCTCGTACATGAGTTAAGCACCTAGCTACCCCCGTGCAGGAAGGAGCTCGATGGTAATCTCCTCCATCTGTTTCAAAAGACCAAATCCCGGCGGGGCGGCACGAGTGGTGGGGCACCCTCTGATTTACAGGGCTGTTAGGTGAAGACAAAAAAAAAACAAAAAGAGGTGAAACGAGCTCGAAATGAATGCTACCCAGGGATAAATATTCTTCGTTTCATGCTTCCTCACGAGGAAGTGAATCCTTTTATTTAATCTCATCAGAATTTGTAGGGATTTTCATAAGCGGAATAGAAGAGAGTGCCGGATTCTGGGATATTCCGGTGCGGAGGATCCCCGGACGGCGTGAGGACGCACCTAATGAAAGTCTTTTAATTAAACTTCCCCCAAAAAAAAAGAGCTACTGGATTGATAGGGCTCTCGAGCGCATAAGGAAGTTCTAGGGGAGCAAAAAAAAATTTATCTCTAGGATTAGTCCTTATATCTTGTTATCTCGTGCATCTGTGCGATTTGGCGGAAAAAGGGGAGCGAATGAGTCAGAGTGCTATGTGCCAGGAGTGGCAGGAACAAAAATTCCTGGAGAGTTGTAATATATCCGGAGCAGATGAAGTCGGTCGTAAGCAAAAAAGGTGATAAATTGCCAGCGATTAGCATAAGGAAAAACTGGAAGATTCTCTTTTATGCTGAGGGGGCGGGCTTCTTAAAAACTATCCCAAAATCATTTTTGCACGTCTTGAGAAGCACCAGAACATCCGGTAACCGGAGGCACCGGGTGTTGTTTTTGGGTACTTGTGCGTTATTCTGACGAACGAAGACGTAGTGAGCCGGGAAAACGCATAAAATATGAAATTGCCATGTAATGTTGATGATTTAGCCGGAGTACCATTAAAATTCTCTGGAGAGCCGTTGCGAAGGGCTTGCCTACTTGCTGAAGGAACATGCCCATAAATGGGAAAATTTCATAGTAATGCCGCCACGTTCCCAAATTTCAAATATTTAACTTTGGCAGAAGAGCTCCGCATTTTCCCTGTTAATTAATGCCCCAAAAGACGGCCCAAGGAGCCACTGGAACATGCCGGAGACTTGATGAAATTTCCTCGTCTTCATCCCAGAAGTGTGCTCCAGCTTCGGTGAGGAGGAGCAGAGCTCCATGTGAGGAGCACTATGTACATACACTTGCTCCCTGGCAGCCTATGCCCCATTGACATCTAGCCCTCGATTTTGCGATGTTATCAAGGACGTGGAGCTACACTGCTGACTCAAAAATATTCATGCTTCCCCCCCGCCACGTTTCACCATTCATTGCGAAGGATCTCCCTCAGCTGCTCGATAATATAAAAGTTTTTGGAGCAAGTCACTAGACTCTAGACCCGGCGAGACAGGTGCTGGAATGGGTAGCGTATGTGGAAAAATATGACAGGAAGGGACCCTCGAAATTTATTGACATATGGAAAAGGGATAGTGCCCCTTTGCGAGGGTGGCAGACTCTGAATCTATTTGTGGGCGCCGCCCGCCGTCGCTGACGACGAAAGACGGTGTGTTTGAATTTGCAGTAAATCATCCCAGGAGCAGTGGAAAGTGTCGGAACCATAACGTCACGATTATCGTTTTCAAGCCTCCCGCCACTCCTGGGACGACTGATTTTTCTTTATTTTTTTTTCTTCTTTCGGGTGATCAATATATCTGCCGCATGCAGATAAGAATCCTTAGAAGGAAACTTACAAGGAAGATTTGGTTTATTTATTTTTTTTTTTTTTTTTTGGGGGAATGAATTTATGGACTATGCTCGATAACGCGACCTTAAATTTAGCTCTCCATTTCACTGTCCAATAAATCCTCTTAACGAAAAACTTTTTGTGTCCACTTTGTTCGCTCATCCCAAAAGAGATTTAATTAACAATTTCGCTTAAATCCCTGAAAATTACGCACGATCCCGTTTCATCCAGTACAAAGTAAACATATCCTGAAGCCGTTTTTGTTTAGTTTTGTCGAGTACATCCGCCTCCCGCCTGATTCCATCCCGGGTAAAGGTTCGGAATATGGCCCCAAAAACCGCGCAAACTATATACAAACGACGATTTCCCTTAAAACTTTCATCCAGATAATGGACCCATGTGTCTACTTTCCCATTAGCATATTCATGCTGTCAGCACGAAAGCAATAATATTATCATAAGCTTCCCCTCCCCCTGGTCCACGGTCACGGCACATCCGACCTGCCTCCGGGCTCCGGGAAGTGCTTAGCGACTATGTGGAGCACAAGTAGTCTCTGGTGCCCCAATGGCTAGAGGAGCCCCATATTCTGGACAGTGCTGGTGCTGTGGGGAGAACATTCGAGTGGTCATCTGCTAATAAAACAGTGGAGCCCCAGAACCGCCCTCCCGTTCCCCCCGTCATGCAGACTGCAGACACTGTCTCGGGGCGTGTAAACGTGAATGTCTCTCGCCTAATGACCGCATTCATTCCTTGAAATAAAATAGAGCACGTCCGCCACTTGTCGGCTGAGGAGAATGCTGAGATTGTAAAGATCCCCTCCTGCTCCTCCTGAGGTATCTCTGCAGGGTTTGTAAGATCACGGCATTATTGTCGACCCCTTTTAAGGGTCTCGACGAGATTTATGGGTCCCGAACATCACTAGCTGCTTAAGTCAAGTGCACTAACACACGCAATTTAACGCTACATAAAGCACGTGACCTATTGAAACTTTTCCTGTGCCCCATCCCCCTCAGACCAGACGGCACTGGCAAGAATCATCCAAAGGAAAAGTTTACCTGTTCCTCCTCTCGTATTCCTGGAACCAAGGGTAGGCCGTAAAAATTGAAGGTACTTCGCCACATTGTCACTGGATGTTTGCATAAATCGAAAGTTGCCATCGATGTATACCTGGCCCGACTTCTTCAGGAGCGTATTTAAGATTTCAGGCACCTTCCAGGCCCTATGCTATGTGTGGTATGGTTCTCTTCCAGGCGAGGGTTTCTATTTGAATTGTAGATTTCAGAGAATTGCGTCCAATTATGGGGAGGAGGTCCTTAAGAAGTTTCTTGAATGATAAAACGACAATCTTTGAGATGATAAAAATCAGAAAGAGCCATTTGACCCAATTCATAAGGAAAATTGCTATTGAAGCAGCTTTTAGAAAAATTTTTTCCTTGCGTAGGTACTTAAGAAATATATGTATGTGGATATTCACGACGCCAGATTGTGTAATTAATGTTCAAATAAAGACAGCTATTTGGGGCAGGCGTTCTTATTATGACCGCAAAATGTTTAACATTATGATTTTTTTCATCCCCAAAATAACTAAGAGCTTTCTAAGATACAAACAAGCCTCTTAATTATAACTTCATGCTCTGACAAACATAAAATAAATAGAATTCAGCTAGACATGTTTTGAATTCTCGTAATAAAGATTCAGTAGATTTACAAATTAATAATAATAGACAATAAGAAAACTATTGTTGAACTGTGCTAATGAGTTGGTACGTTAACAAAATATTTATTGTTTGAATTACGTATATCTTTATTAATTACCTTTTTTAGTTTTAGATCATAAATTTATTGTTAATTATTTATAATTTTTATTGATTGCATTTACATTTTTTTACTTTCAGGTATACAAGCAATTGTTGGTTATTAAAGAAGATTAAATGACTGGAATTATGGAATTTTGGTAAGTTAATTGAAATTTACTTTGTTAGAGTTGTATTTTTAGAATAATTTTTAAGTTTTTGTTTTTTTTTATACAAATTATTATCAGTTCTTCTTTCGTCATATAACTATTCTTTCGTCCTTAATATATTTCGAAAATTACAAAATTAAGACAACCCCTGAATACCTACTTAAAGTTGTCCGATGGAAGAAAGATATTTTACCTTCTCTAAAATTACCTAAGCCATTGCTGGGGCTAGAGTTGCAGTTTAACACTGCACCACCTGGATGTACATTGATTTACAAACCCTGCAATTAGGGCCGAGTTAAGTCCAAGTTAATCTGAGCTTTAATGGTCAGCCAAGTATCAAGCGGAGGTTTCTGCAGTAACCCCCTGGGAGAGGGTCCTTTGATCGGTGCAATGGCAATTTTTCACCGTTCGTTGGAGCGCAGTAACATGCTAAATAATTCATGGCGATTAATCAGCTCTAAAACCGATTGCATGTAATTCATTTAGAGATACAGAGGCCATAAATCTTGAACGGAATTATAACCTTATGGAATTTCGTTAATCCATTAGAACGGTCTGCAATTTATCAATCGATTAAGTTTCTGCAATGTTCGCATTTCAAGCGGGACGTGGAAACGATTCCATATGGCCCTTAAAAATTATGCAGTTTCACCTTAGCTGCAGGTTTTCCGGTTTTCCGGTTCTCCAGTGCGTATAGTGTAAGATTCGATGAAATTTTGGATATAAATCAATAAAATTTCTGAGATATAATACACATGCCCGTTGCCATGTTCAAACTCAGCAGTTGGAGCCTGGAATAAATTCGTGTATTTCTGGCCGGGAGGCAAAATCCATATGAATGGACCCGTATCCAATTTATGACTTCGAATAATTTCTCTTTCCGAAGCAACTTTGTGTAGCAAAGTTTACCTTCCCGGCGATATATTTGTGGAACGAGTATTGCAACCCGGCATCCGGTTGTGGTTAATCGCCTCCTTCCCCTTATTCTGGACTGGAATACGATCCCAGGAATCATCCAGGTTTGGGGGATTCCACCCCGTGCAGCTGCATCCGCAGTCCATTTGGCTTTATTGAATTTAGCGCTAGGAATTTGTGGATATCCTGGGTCATAGTTGTCCAGGGTCCTCGCAGGGGCAGCGGGAATACTTTTGAAGCATTTTATAACGAATGCAACAGATGTTTGAGTTCAAGGGAAGCGACTATCGGGCTCTGTATGACCACTGTGCACGCTCTTTGAAAAGTTTTCGCTTATGCAAATAGAATGCGCATATCTTTCCGCGGTGTGCAACTGATGCCCAGAATAATCCCGGACACGGTATGCCCGGATGCATCAGCCGCAAATATTGATTTAAATCCTCTCCCCCCTAGACTTATTTATTTCCGTATGATTAATGCTGTTTACCTGCGATTTATCAAGTTTACCTGTTTATTTTTGCCATCAGCATGCAATAAACAGTACAAAAGAAATCTCCACACTGTTGGCTGACGTGCTTCCTGTTGGACGGGTATGAGCTGCACCGGGTAGATAACCCGGATAAAAGGAATGCAGCAATGTAAAGCTATCCAGGAAATTATTCTGTTTGAGGCTTTGTTCTAAGGGTTATATGCAAACAAATGCAGATTGTGTAACTTCAGAGTGGGACTGGGGTAGTCCCTAACCAAGCTGGTATTTATCTGTTTCCTTTATTTTACTGAAAATAACTTCTGTTGCCTCGTGCACCAGTTATATCCTCGTCAAGGAGCTGTCAAGGAACGATAAGCCCCAACAAGGCAATTTTCAACGTCTATAATCTTTCAGGCTGTTCTTAACCCGTCAACTTCAACCTCGGTCTGGGGAGCGACGTCATAAAACTCTTGAAGGCTTCTCTAAATTTTTCTTCTTATATTTTTTTCATTTTTTTTATTTTCTTATTTTGCCTGCCAGGCAGGAGCCTCTACATCACTTTTCTACGACAGTTTCAGCTCATCAGGCCAAAACCCTTCATGTTTTTAGAGGGATCCTTGTTGGTAGGGATTGTCGTTTAAGGAGGGAGAAAATTTCCTTCTTCCAAAGGGAGAAACGGGGTAAAGGGGGTTTGTATGATTGTCACAATAAGCGCATCTACACCATCCCCCAAACTTTTCTTAGAATTAGACGACACACCGTCGTCATATTCCCGGATACCCATCCAACCGCACAATTTTGCAACAAAAGCGGCCACTTGCGGGACAAGGGTACAAGATGCAAAATGGTCTTAAATTATTTCGTGTGGAGCCTTCCAAACCCCTCAGCGTTAAGGTATCCACTTTTCCCTTTACCCCAAAAGAAAGTTATGATGACGGAAAACCCTTGGGATGAAACTATGTTTCGACAGGAAGTGTCGGCGCGGAGACATTTCCCTTATTTTGCGCCAGAAGGTGTTTTGCATCCTTCTTCCCTTCCTCTGCCCCAACAGCGATAATAGCGGCCTTCGTGGGTATGATGTTCGGGACGCAGAGAAAGGGGAGATGGATGAATAGAATAGGGATGCGGAAAATGGAAAAGTTTCCATCCAGGAGATTCCCTGGATTCTGGACTCGACATTTTAGCGGGTACGAAGTTAGCACAACACTTTTGGCGTGGCCACGTCGTCATTTAATAGCGTTGTGCCTCCAGCAATTCGGGAGCAGGGTGTTTTCAGTGGCCAGCCAACAATGAGCGGACTTTCCGGGGAACCGGGAACCCACCCGGTCTTGGAAAATGTTCTTGACTTCGTCGTCATCGGCTCCAGGGAGAGCGCAAAGATTGAATACCGAATGGGCTATAATGGCGCTGGTTAATAATACTCAAGTTTTATGTTATGACGGGAAGAGGTTTATAAATGGACCATATTTTGTGTCGCTCCTATGTACCACACTTTTAAGGGGGGACGAGGCGGAATAGTACCATTCTGGGAAATGAAGCATTAAGATGGATCTGCTCTGCCCGGTCCCCTTCTCAAAAACCGTGAGCGGTTTGAACACATATAATTAGCCTCTAGAGGAGCGCCCCATAGCTGGCAAATGTCGCATTATGTGGGCGGGGATGGAAGATGCGGTCAATTCCCCCCCAACAATAGCAACAATACGCCTTTTGTGAAAATTCCTTAATGGCCCCATCATCGTTTTTAGGCCGAGGCTCCCCTCGACGAAACCGCTTTACAGAAAATTTGCCTAGTGGCAAAATAGTTGTTTTTCTGGGACAGAGTCGGCCAACGAATAGCTTCTAAATGGGGCGAAGCACTTTCCGCAAATTTGCAGGACTATGTCTTTTCCCCTATTTATAGGGTACCAGCCACATTCCTCAACCCCGAGCGGCTTTCTTTCAGTTTAAGAAAATTTTCGGGACGAGCTTGAAATTTTACTGATTCGTTTTTTTTTTTTTGCTTTTCCCTATCTCCCCTCGACAGGCAGTTTTAGAAGGCGCATCAGCGGCCCCAAAATCCATTACGACGATGAGAATTTAGGTGTCGTTCCGTAAATGGCTTCAATTTAAGAGTGCCGCTCCTTTGGTGCGCCACAATGAGCCCCACCAGAGCGACCGAATATAATCATCGCACTCCCCAAAAGTCATATAAAACTGTGGATGGAGAATATGCCCGTCATCATGGTTACTACCATCCACACCTTATCCTACTCAAGCGATAGAAAGATCTATAAAAAGATATTTATGTGAATGCGGGCAACAGGTCCCCTCATCCCCATCATCCTCTACTTCGAAGATTCTCATATTAAATTTATAATTTTGCACCCAGTAAAAATCTCGTTAAATTTGAAAGTATGAAAGTGAAATAGCTCACTATAATACCGTGAGATGGCGCTCCCTTTTGGGCATGAAAATAAATAAATACTGGGATCCCGCCCCGGCCTGCATTCGCTCTCCGCTTTATTTAGTTTTCAAGTGCTCCTAATAGTAAGCTGGGAAGATTATGATCCACAAAGGGCGATAAGATAAATGGACAGAGATTCGTATACCTGCTGAAGGCTCCGGGCCAGGACTTCGGATGAGATCCCGAGGGAAGCGCGGCATGATGGGGACCATGGAGGGATGAGACGACGGAAAACTATTTGGGCCAGAAAACTTTTTACGATGTGCCATCGTTCCCGGTGAATGTGGTTCCTGGCTGAGACCAGGACATGGGGGAGGCGAGTAGTTCAAGGAGCAGGGATGAAGCTGGAGCAGGAGGAAGCTCATCACGAAAATATGAACTGGATCCTTTTAAATTGTCCAAATGGATTTCGTGTGGTGATTTCTCATCATTTTTATTGAGTCCGTGTTGTCGGGGAGTTATACAGGATTGCGCCTGGAGAAGTTTCTCTCACTCTGCTTGCGGAAATTGTTTTCTAACAAGTTCCAGAGTGACTTCAGGATGACGCTTTTATGGCGAATTTAAGGAGTCACGGGTCGTCTTATTGAAAATGCCACTTTTGATGGCTTTGATTCAGTCTTCTGGGCGTTGGTTAGAGGACGAGAAAAGGGGATCTTTTAGAATTATATGACTCAAAGTCTTGACAGCTTTGAGAAAAATCTTTTCATTTCTTTTATACATTTTTTCACGAAACATTTTGAGCTGAAAGACGATGTGATGTTTATGGATGATGTGATGGTTTAGGTATTTTGTTGTACAATAAGAATAGCGGAAGTTATGATAGGGCAGGATATCACCAGCTGTTTTATCATAAAACATGTTTTTTAAGCATGACAAAGTTATTTAAGCATATTTTTATAATAGCGATAAAAATAGCTTAGAGTAAGTAGGAGCCGAAATTTCAATGGACCGATATGAATAGAAAAAGCGAGAGATCCAAAATCCAATATTCTAACAATCCAAAAGTCATGCCTTTTGTTGGACTCTTTTATGGGATTTTACAGAATGATCTGTCTAAAATATTTTCATACACGTGCGAACACCTATTTCCAGAACGGCTGATTCGAAAAATTAAAATTTATTGATTTCCAGAGTAGATACATATATATGTACCTACATTAAAATCCCTTTTTTTTTTGTATGTAGTTAGACGATTAGAGAACTTAAATATTAAGATATTCGGCTAGCAATGTGAAAGTAGTAAAGTTTTTTTTTTCTAATAACGAAAAGTTTTTACTTTAAGTTTTTAGTTTTAACTTTTGTTCCGTTTAAGTGATGATGGACTCTAATTTGTTAAACCCCTTAAATGTTTCAAATCATATCCTATCATAACGTTTAAAACGTGTCTTTAATTAAGCAACATTTTGTAAAAATAGAGCACAGAAGAAAATTCATGAAATATTTTCGATTCTTCGAAGGGGAAATTGAAATTAGCTCCCATAATACAAAAGCCCTTTGTGGCTCCTGTAGAAAACCCTGTGGCGCGGCAGCAACTCGACGGGCTAATTATCTTCAGAGTTCCCTGACTTTGCCACTAATTCACTATAAATTGCAGCAAGTAAGTCCCGTGATTACTTTTGAATGAAGCTGTTACCGTCGACGTCGACATCAACGACGATGGCGACGGTGACGGCGACGTGGCGTGTTTACCTTGCATCAGGAGACGGGACCTGATATTACCTTAAACCTTACCCCGAACGAACCCTTACCCTCTTATACCCTCGCCAACTTCCTTCCACTCCGTCCGGGATTATGTTTTCGTTTAATTAAATTTAACTGAAAGCGGTGCATTCTCGCTCCATCATCATCAGTCATAGAACCTTTCACGTTGCAAGTGAAAATATTGAACCCATGTTGGGTCACGAATGTCCTGGCTCCCGCTGCGCCCCATGAGGTGAGCAAGGACTAAGGAGCCTCCACCATCCCACCGAGGCCCCACAGGATGAAGGTGGGTGGCATTGTGCCGGAGGTCCCCGAAGGAAAAACCTGATGAAAAGACGTATTACCGGTTATGAGGAGACCTTCGTCTTCAAGAAATCTTTTGCTCGCCGCGATGTGCATGTCGTCGCTTCGCAACAGTGTGCGGGGGCGGTGAGCCGGGAGCATTATTCCCAGTGCATTACGGCTCAAATCAATGAACTTTCACAGTATTCATTTGACTGGAAATCAATAGCCCTTTAGCCCTTTAGCCCTGCTGCCGACAACGACGTCGAGGCTGTCGGCATCGTCTTGCCGGTTCCGCTCAAGTTCCTTGCCAGCTGTCTTTCACGAGAAAGATGTACGCCATCTCAACTTAAGACGACGACAATGCAGTTACCATGAACAGAAGACATAATAAGATTTTGCGGATGAGAGATGCACTCTTAGGGCAAATATTTAATGAGCATCTGCAAACAATTTTACGGGAGGGATGGGGCTAAAATATTATGAAAGATGTGGTTATCACAGAACAAAAAGACGGTGTATCTTTGGTGTGGGAAAATCGCGAAGGGACATGCAGCTGAATCGCATGTTTTCTTTAGATATGCCATAAATTTCAGATGCTCCATGGTCGCTGGGGGAAACACTTGACCTGGCTAGGGATTTGAGGAAACTTGAAAACTTTTATGATCTCGGAGACGACACTAAGTCTAGGGATTATGTGAACAAACATCGTCTTCTGTTGAGTCATGAGATTTTTCTCACCCTTCGTATGGAAAAGTCGCCAAAATTGTCCATTCTACTCGATAACACTTAAGAGAAAATAAGAAAATAGCAGAAACTTGCAAAATAAGGATAATTTTACATTGATATAAAATATAAATAACATATATTGGAAACCAAAAATTCCAAACAACAAGGGATTTTTTTTAACGTTATTACTTCGTTTTAATTTTATAATCGATACTATTTGTAAAAAAATATAATGTAAAAATGTAAAATGTAAATACCACTATTAGCATTATTTAAGTAAATCTATGTTTTTTTTATATTTAAAGCAGAAGCAGACAAAAGGTCAAATTTCACAAAATGATAGGCTTTATTTTCTTATTTTCTTGACGACAAACTTCCATCCAACAAATTTGAGGAAGGGTGCTGGGTGGTAAGCAGGGAGCTGGAGCAGGGATTTCTCAAATTTAGATTGATGTCAATATTCGGTCGGTTATTTATTGAAAACAGCCGCCGGCAGTGGCATGATTGGTTTCCACCAGAGGAGGATCCAATTCAATTTTATCCGAAGAAATTTCGAGTGGCTGCGAATTACCCCGACAAAAGGAAAGGTGAGTGTGGCACGCACGCATTCCTGAGGAAATTCCCCTTTTTATAGAGCGTAGAAATTGTGTTCAATCTGTTTTTTTCCTCCTCTCATCTGTTCCATCAATACATGCGATGATTTCCCTGAATTGGGGGGTGGTTCTGAGGCGTGTGGGTGGAAAAAAATCCTTGTGCGAAGGATCCAGAAAGAATGGAGGAGAAGGCCACACAAAGTGGCTGGGAAAATCATTTTCCCTGCTTAAGGTGTGAAGTGTACCTACTTCTCTCGTGTTCGTTATTTATTTTTTTTTTCTTTGCCTTACCTTTTCTCAGCTCATAATCCGCGGGACAATGGGCCTTCCTTCTTCTTGACTACCCCCGCCCTTTCTTCCTTCCGGCTAGGTAAGGGCCGAGCCCTTCGCCTGATTGCGCGACATGCGGTTGAAAGCCAGAAGCTTTATCAATCAACTAAAAAGGTTTCCTTCATTCTAGGGCCATTGTTTGTTTTATTCGCCTCTTGTCCGAGTCTATGGGTTTTTTTCTCCATAAATTATTTCGTCGATTTTCATAGTATGCATTTGCTGGCGTGATTTATTCACTAAGAAAGGAATCAAATGTCCTGACCCACCTCGTAATCGTAGTTTTCTTTGGTAATCTTATTTTTTTACCTGCCCAATGATAACATCAGCAAAAAAAAAAAGAATATAATATAAAAAATCATTTACAAACTTTATTTCTTCTTCGAATTTAAAAAGAAAAAGATGTTCAAAGTCTTCTAAAGAAAAACTCTTATAAATGTTTGCAAACGTTGGAAAGCTTTAGCAAATTCTGCATTTAAAAAAAATGTAACAGGCCGATGTGTGTACATTATAGATATTGAAAAAAACTACTATGGAGGGTCTTTATTAAAGCAACAGAAGCCAAAACAATAGTTTTTAGAATTTTTGTCTGTCTGTCTGTATGTTTGTGCATGCATCACGCAAAAAGTATCTGCATGGAATTGAGTGCAGTTTTCACCGATGTATTGCTAGAGGTCTAACTTAAAATATAGGCTTCATTTTACTGCAGGAAAATATCTTATTCCGATTGTTTTAAATTTAATATTGCCCGGATCTCACGTTATTTAATGAACTTTAATGCTAAATTAACAGATTTTGAGGAAACTAGCGCCGCACTTACATATGAACAGATAAGTTAGTCGTTCTGTATATAGTTGTTACTAAAAAAAAAATCATAGATAGCGTTGTTTATCGCGGGCAAAAGCTAGTAACAAAATAAAAGTAGAGAACAAATAGTGCTAAAAAAAATTGTATTTTCTGATCATCGTAGCGTTTAACACGCTCTCGAAATTTCTCTTTAATTAAATTTTCCATTGTCGTCCGACGCCCAGATGGTCCTTTTATCTGCGAGGATATTTAGCGCCAGTGTTGACGGTGTTTTCATTTGTTATTTGACCATCGGCGGCTGCCTCCAAATCGCCGCCAATACGACGTGCAGTCGTTCGGGGACTATTTGGGGCCCCATTGTGCAGGCGCGTGTTTACGACCCGGGAGCGCTCGGCTTCATGAACTGATTCTGTATAACTGCCGCCGGGTGGCGCTGGTGGTTCCGAATAGGTTTTGTGTACCCCCACAATTCGGAGGGCGTTAATTTGGCCATGAAAGTTCCGGTGCCACCACGTACCCACCTGGGTTCCAGCACCCCCGGGAGCACCATTTGATGGCTGCGTTCTGTGGTTAGGAGCCCCGGGGGCGGCCGCCGGATTGCCCCCCATCAAATGGGTCGTCACCGCAGAGGTGCACTGAGGGCTAAAAGAAAACCCATTCGCCAGTTACGGGCCACTTGGTCTGCTTTTATGTTTATTATATTGGAACTGCTCCCGGGATGAATTATGTTACGCGGGTATATGTGATGGCGCCCAGACAGAATGGCTCCATAAACGCCCTCATAGAGGGCATAACTAATTCGCATTACTTTGAGATACGCATCGCATCGGCCCTCCTCCGCAATTCTGATTTTGAGAGCTCCAGCCGCCAAATGATAAATCGACCTCCAGATACTTGCCGTCGAACGAGAGCACTTTGGCGGCTGTTTTTTGTTTGAGCACAAACATAAATACATTCGCATGCCATTGAGCCGAGCATAAATTTCACAGTTCATTGTCATTAGCGAAATGTAATGCTCATGTTGGGGCTTCATCCGAAAAAAAAGGGAATTTGCTGGGTCGCCAAAGTTATGGGCGTGGAATGACTCATAAATTCAAATAATTACCGTATGTGCGTGGCAAAACGTCGGTGGGGGGTCACACTAATCACAAAGTGCACATTTGTTTTGGAGATATTCGAAATAAAAAGTTATTTTTTTAGCTATATAATCTGAATTAAAGTATAACATAAATGCCGTTCACAACAAATATTAATTAAAATCCTCCTTGGGGTATATACAATATTTAAAGGAAAATCTCATTATCCTAGAATTTTAAATATCAACAACATTTTGAAGCTCATTACAGTTTTGCAATTTATTAAGGATGAAAAGTTTCTCGTAAGAAACTAAACTCCCACTGCTTGAGCATAAACTCAAAAGAACCGACTATTTACACTGCCCGACTTTTTTAAGTTTTATACTCGAAACTTCACAAGGAGGAAGTATGTTTGAGTTTATCACAAGTTTTCATATTTAATATTTTTTTACTCTTCGCCCATTAATTAAATATTTAATGAATATTCCTCTTAGCAGAAACTACATATTTTAAAAATTCTTACTTTTCACCTGTATTGAAGTTTATAATTAAGTTTTCGTGATTTTAAACTTTTTATGTGAACTTAGGTATACCTAATGTTAATTTTAATGATTTTTAAGTTATTTTATTTTAGTGATTGCACCCTCACACCAAAAACGCTTTTAAAAATTTGCATTTTCAGAATTGTTACTAAAATTATACATACAAAAGTAACATTATTATTTTATCGGCTTCTATTTGATTAAAGTAATTTTTGTCGAATTCGAAGGAGTGAGTTATTTGAAGCAAGCACTCAAATGATAAAGGCGCGAAAATCTGGTAAATTAAATTACAGAATAATTTTATTTACGCTCCCTTATGAATTATGAGGGTATATTCCCTTTTCCCCACTCCACGTTTTATATCCAGAGTTTGAAGCAGAAATAGGCCTGATGGCGCCCTTTTAAAGGCTCCCGGAAGGGAGACGCAGAGGTGCACTATAATCATATGTGTCATTACTGGGGTCGGAGGAGCAGGCTGGCATCAGCCGAGCTTTTCTCTGGGTCCCTTTTTTTTCAATAACCCGGGAGACGGCATTATGAATTCACATGTGAGACGCCGCCAATCCAGAAATCCAGATCGGCGGCGGCTCTGGGAGTCCTCAATCCGCAGCTTGCAGCCCTAATCAAATATGAGTAACACGTTTGGGTAATATTTCGCCCCCTCGCCCTCTTCAAAATTCCGCAGATACGTCCAAAGGTATAATAAGCGGAATAATGTATTCTCATTTTTATTAAATTTAACCTTCAGTTACACACGGAGCCCCGGAATAAAGCCGAGATGGGGGTTTCGGGGGCTTCGGGGGCTTTCTTGGAGCGCCAGAGTTGCGATGACGAAAGCCAAGTCTGAGACATGTGCTAAAGGATCCTTCTTACCTCGTGCGTCGACGACGTCTTACCTCGTGCGACGACGACGTCTTCGTCTTCGCCTCCGTCGAGTGGAACGAGCGGGATAAGGTGAAAATGTGGAGCAGCTCCCTCCCGGAGGCGGCCTTCGGGACCACCGCTCTAATGGAATGAACGGAGCACCTCCCAGGGTGGAGCGGGCCCGCCATAATAAATCAGGTGGATTTATGTGCCAATCACATGTTTGCCGTATATTAATCGAGTCGCCGAAAACATTTGAATGCCCACAGGTGCCAGGTGATGGCCGACCAGGGAAATCAGCTTTAGTTCAGAGCTCACTATATGCAGGGAGGCCCCGGAGCCCCCAGGAACGACCATGCTAAGGTCTACGCCTCATATTGTGGCGCGGTTAATTATGCAAATCCCTCCGAGTGCCTTCTCGGCTCAATTGGCCCCTGATTTCTCCCCAGGCTGCCCAAATACTTTTTTTCTGTAGGATATCCGACCTACATAGATCGCTCAAGCGTTAAAATTTCAAGATATTTTGCTTTTTCCTTATATTCGAAAAATAGTAAGAAATTGGTCTGTATGTGATAATTTCGGAAAAGCTCCGATTAAAATAATACTGTACATATGTATGTACCTATAGTTCTATCATTTTTATTTAAATAAAAAGAAAACTCCACATAGAATTAGAAATTAATCTTTTTCGGATTTATTTCTTCACTTTTGCAAAGGATTTCCCTTTGTACCATTAAGGTCACCGACAAGTACTCTATATGTATAGGTTTTGACGATCTGTTAGGGTAGGTTGTAGGTTTTGATGTTCTTTTTATTGCGTTAAACTAAAAACTTCGATTCAACTATATTTATAATTTTATAATTTAGAAGTTCCTTTTTAAAAAGTCTACCAATTTTTTAACTTTAATTGTATTTCTATATTTTATTTACGTTTAAAAATACTATTATAGATGGAATCTGATGATGTACCTACCTACAAAGTACCTACAAATTTCGAAACAATTTTAAATATGCAGAGATATGTAATGCGTTTTAAAAGATGTAGGTATAGGAGTTTGAAAATTTGAATTTATTACACTTCATCTTCCTTAAAACTGGACTACAATGTCTGCGGGGCACAGAAATGAAATGAATTGAAGTTAAGTGCAGATTCAGCCCATTCAAGTGAAAAGAGTGGGTCTTGCACGTCTGTATAAATTAGAAAACTGTTAACCAGCGGCGGCTGCAAGGCGCTGAATTTAACTTGGGACGTGCATCGATTCTTCACGACAAAGTTTCTGCTCTCGGCAGGAGGCAGCGAGGCGTGAACTGTGCGATAAGTTCACGTTTGCACCTTTTCACACCTCCTGCACTTCGACGGCGGCGGACGTCGGGACGTCTGCGGCGGCGGTGGTGTAGGGAGGACGCTAATGAATTTAATTGTCTCCTCGAGTGATATGATTTATAGTTGAGCGAAATTGAGTTTGACGGAGGTTTGCTTCATCTCTGAGGTCTCTGTGCGAGCGGAGGACCCCCCAGGGGAGAACTATTCAATATTCTGCGGTGCATACACTTCACTCAGTCGACCCCCCAAGACTTGAGATACTTTTGTAAGATAGAGCTAAAGGGCAAGGCACATACGCCCGCGCCCTCCCCGAAAGATGAGCACGAACAAGAAAGTCCGCCCATGAGTACCGCATTCGGCAGAGCGGCAAACAATGGAAAGTAATTTAAAGTTTTCCCAAAGTTAAGATCTAAAGTGAGATTAAGAGCTTATTGAAAGTTTCGAAGAAGAGATTCCGAGAAAGTGAAAACCAAAAGTGATTGATATTGTTCTAGCAGGAGGTGGTAAAGAACCAACCCTTCCCGGGTTCCGTCCTATCTTTCGACGTCGACGACGACGACGACGAAGATGTCAGACGGCGTCGTCGGGGTGCGCCAGATACTCAGATACACGAGGCGTCCTAGATCCTAGAGATCCTCACTGAACAGGGTGCAATTAAAACTTGACAGGATGACAACGAGTGCCCCCCCCCCCCCCCCCCCCCCCCCCCCCCTGATAGTGCAGGAGGCAGCTCCCATGGCACCTCCGAGGCATGTTGGATAAATAAATTCTTATGGAGATTATCTGCTATCTGGGGAGCGGGGCGGGCGGCGGTCAATTATTCCAGCACTAAGCAAACTTTCCATAAAGAGCTGGAAACCCTTTTGTTCGGGGGCTCCTGTTTCTGGTTAAATGGGGTCTTACAGTGGAGTCAAATGCACACTTATCGGAGTCCCACGCTTGACTGCCTCCACTGCTTATGAGGCCATTTTTTATCCCAACATCTCCTGCAAAGCCCTGCTCCCCTGCCTCCACCTACAAAATAAGTTTTCCTTGCTCTGCTCGAGAACCCTTATCAAAACGTTAAGCTGATTGCAGAGTGCACTGCAAACAGTACGCCGCCGTTCTCGCCTATCTGGCGCCCCGCCCTTTAATAGACAGGTAATTATAACCTAATTAAGGAGTCAGAGGCGTTCGGTACCCGCACCCCTCCGGCCGGGTGTGGCTTCAATCTTTAATGCCGTTCGACTTGATAAGACGCTCATAAATCCTTGGTTTATTAGACGTCCCCGGACGAGTGGGGGTTCCGGAGCTTATCTCTCATCTTTGAACCCTTTGTTAGAGCGCATTTCCGAAAATGGTAAAAGATTTATAAGGATTTCGGTTGCTTACCGCCTTGATCACTGTCTGGGTAAGGATATTGAGTTTGTTTTTCTGGACCCTTTTTCTCACTTTTCTCTCCATTGTCCATGGGAGTTCACTATACCCCAGGAATAAAAAGACGTACTGCCTTTGGTGGTCGAGCTGGAAAATGAAAGCCAAAACCACTTTTAGAGGTAGCTGACTTAAGGTTCTACCGGACAATATACTTTTAAAACGGACGCCTGGTTCGCTAAGATGCAGTGTGCACTCCTCCGTAGTCTCATGCCATTTCAAGGGACACTTCCGAATTGGATGTCAGATCGAATCAGCTTAAAAAGGCGCTTAAGTATACAATTCTCTATAAGGACGATGGTCCTTGCGTCTGGTCCCTAAATAATTCAATGCAGCTTAGTATTTCGCTATGGTTGCATTTGCAACTAAATGATGGTTTCACCCGAGATAAACTATTTAGTTGATTTTTTTTTTCGATGGACTTGTGTAAAACTTCTATAAGTTGTAATAGATATACAAAATTCTTTGATTTAAAATTTATAGAAGAACTAACTAAAATGTTTTCTCTCCTTGTAGTAGATACATACAAGGTGAGTTCAAAAAACTCTTTTCGTTTTTGTGAAACATTCAAGAAGGTGTTACCACTAAAGCGTTCTATTTTAGTTTTCTGATTTCCTTAAAATAAATCTTAGAAAGAAGTCCGTTTTGGACTTTATTACAATGTTATCCTTAATCTCGTGCCGTGCATGGATAGCATAATGTCGACCTTTCCTTAATTAACTATTAAATTTTTACCTAACTAACAATATTCCAATTTCCCGAAAAAAAAAACATTTAATAGAAGCTTGCCCAAAACTAATCCAATCGACGGCGACATTCCTCCTTCCCTCAGGAGCCCCACATTCGTCCTTGTTCCTGAGTAATTCCTGGCGTTCACGCAACTTCCGTCCACCTTTTCTTGGCGCACGTCTTAATTACAGGACCGTGTGCTGCTGATTGCTGCCGCTGATTTGCTTATTCGGTGAAATATTGCCAAAAGTCAGAAAATCATAAATAATTCTGAAGAATAACGGCGACGCGGGGGGTCCTAGGGGTGGGTTAGCAAATGTGCTATAGCTGCTCTGGCACACGATGGGGGCGCTCGAAAGTTTTGTAGAACATTTCGGGGCCCTATGCGAGCAGTTTAGCCCCGAGGAATGTGATAATATTTATCGCAATTAGGTTAAGCGTGTATTTCACGCTCTTTGCCAGGTCTCGCGGAATATTTAAGCTCGCATGTCGCGCACGGTCCTGCTAGCGAAACTCCTGGAGCGATCGATCAGCGGCTGCTGTACATAAATCCAATTAATGTCCGCTCCTTGGCCATGCGATTCATCAAGGCGATGGGGTCCCACTGGTTTTTGGGGAACGATTTCATATATACACGTGATTCGCCAAAATGACCAGGACCAAAATATCTGTGCCTTAGGCCTCCGCTCGAACTATTAGTTTAGCTCTCAGGGGCAGTTTTTGGGGATAAATAAAACATGCTGACTTCGTTGAATCGTCCTGGCCCATGGTCTCCCCCCCCCTTTCCCCGAGCGCTCCTTTCAAGTAAATTGTCTTAACTCTTGTTACGCTTTCATTACGCAGCAGTTCTAGCCGCTCGTAAATCATCTTCTCCACTAAACCTCACCTCCCCCAAATATAGTCAAACCTTTCGGACCAACATCCAGAAGTGGTCGGACTCTGTTGAAAAAGCCCCTATATTTTCCCGGAAGGAGCCCAAACAAGATCTAGTTATGCCCCGTAAAGCATTTACCCCCTCACTTCGTCCCGGCCCTTTTAGCTGGAGTGGGATGTTCTGAATCTGGAGCCCTTTGACTGACCATAACTCGCCTTCCTGGAGGCGATGCTTTTCCCAGTTTTCTGGTAAAATTTATGTTTCTAGGACTGTTTATGGCCGCGTTGCTTTTGACAATCGGTGATGAAAGGTCCTTGTGCCGCCAGGAGAATGCTTAAACCCTGAAGCAACCCTCCGAAATCTCAAACCTTTCAGCCCTTTAGAAAAGGTTCGGTATGTCGCGAGGGACCTGGCTCAGCTCATTATATTTCGTAATAAACCAAGGTCAGTCGCCTGGGCAGCAACAAGATTTGCTTTCGCTGGCTCCGTTTGCAGGACTTTACTTTTTCTTTAAAGGGCATATCTCTGGAAAATACTCTTACAAAATATCCCATACCTTTCTAGAATGTATAGGAGGTCCCTTATTACCGACATGATACTCCATCACGACAGCGGGGAGGGTTCTTCTGGCAGACAAGATGAAAGAAGGCATCGACACACTGATGCCATTGAATGTTGTGTCGCACAAGATCTCCTTCCCCTCGCTCCTTATCCCCCTTTCAAGGAGTTCTAACTTCCGGGCTATGGCTAAAGGAGCCCTGAAGATTCATGATGATTGAAACTCCTGCACCAGGTGGTACTCCGATACACTCGTCGTCTGTAATTTGATTTATGCTACAGTCGCACACAACACATCCATTCATAATTAATCTCAGGGATGTCCTCCCCTTTCGTTCCCCCTCTTGCAGAAATAGCCGGGAACGCTTCCGGTGAGCAGAGGAACTTTCCGCTTTTAATTGCACTTTACGAAGAAGTTAGGCGCACAAAGTATAAGAAAATATTCTTTAGCCCTCTTTGCGTCCCCATGAGGTGTATACGTAAAGGTACAGAAATTCAAATAGAGTATCGCAGAGACAACACAGAGGGCCCTATTCGCCCCGCCAGCTCCTGGTAATCCGCGTCCCATGCGGGGGCGAAGGGCGGAGGCGCTCATGTCTAATGCATGGCGCAGAAGGACCCTGTTCGTTTGCATTATCTCCAACCATTTGCTAATGGAAGCAACAGATTGCTGGTGGCTCTCGGGGCGTGGTGGTGTATGCTATGACTGGAGCCCTAGAGATCCCCGACAGCTCCTGCTGAAGAGTTCCCAGGTAAAAATTCCTCTTGCAATTGTTGGCGAATACATGAATACTAATGGTAGCAGGCATGGGTGCCTTCAGAAATACGTGTGTCAAGAGATTTCTTGTAAAAAGACGATTTTTTTAAGATATTTGAATCTTTAACCTCCATATCTTAATGTCATTGAATTGTAAAGGGCTTTCCCAACCGTCTGATTATTTGAAAATATTTTAAATTTTTCAGTATTAAAAAGATTTTATGCGTTTACAAAGTTATGTTATATGCGAAGTATTTTGATACCTATATTGATAAATTAGGTCTATATTAATCAAAAGTCAACAACAAGAATCTTCCACAAATCAAAACTTTTAATAAAACTTATTAGCAATGATTTTGATATTATAACTCGACTATCAACTGATTTCAAATCAAAACACATTCAGAACATCAATCTTCAAATATTAAACTGATTCAAAATTTCCATTCTGATTTGATATTTTTCAGTTTCGTTGATGTTGGAAAACAGGACTAATAGTTCCGCAGCTTATTTTAATTATATTTGATAATGTAATTTTTGGATGGCTTTTCTTACGTAAAAACACATTAGGTATACATTGCGTACCTACTAAATTAAGACATTTTGGTATTGACTGATCCAATTCTTTTAACGTTTCACAAAAGAATCTTTTCGCAAGCTTAATTAAATGAAGGCCTTCACCATTAACAGTCAATCCCGATTTTCCCGCACTAATTATCGCATCAGTTTTTTTTGCCTTTATATCCACTTAGTCTGGCCGGATGAATTAAATCTTTATAACAATTCCATTGAATGTTTAATAATTCACCAGGAGCCAAAGAGCAGCTCTCCCGGGCGTCCCGACGTGCGGCAGGATGGCAGTCACATTTTCTAGGTTGCTCCTCCCAGGCCGTTGTTCGTTCGGGCTGGTTTTATTATTCTGTGATGCAATTATTCCTGAATTGATTCATGTTTTATTGGACTGACCCAAATTGAATGTAGTTGAGTTTCACGTATAAATAATGCATTAAAAAGGGCTGCAGACACTCGCAAAACTGCCTCATGAAGGAGCGCAGCGCACTGTCGTAATGCAATGCGAAATGCAATTTGATTTGTTGGCCCATTTAAACTGATTGAATGCGTGTTCTCCACAGAGCATCTACTTGACTGTTGGAAATATTTATGTAGATTTCCTAAAAGGGTACAGGTAGAGTATTTTGTTATACTAGGTAGTTATTAAATAATACTATAATGCTTAACAAAATTAGGGCTCTTTAAAACTAAAAAATTCTATAACATTCCTGCCTTGAAATTTTCAAAAAAATTAAAAAATCCATATATCTCACTTATTAGTTTAAAAATGATTGAATTTTAAGGATTAACGGCAATTTGAAATCTTATACTTTCTGATTTATGCATGAAAAGTTCAAAAGTACTTGAATAATAACTTTAGCGAGATAGAACATTTTAAAAATGTTCAACTTATTTCTACTGAATCTACAGACGTTACTATGCAACCATTATTTCAAGAGAAGTGATAAAATAAGTTAAAATAAAAAAATTAAGCTTTCACTTTGAAAGCTGATAAACTTGTTTAGACACAATTAAACAGAAAATAAAAGTAAAAGTTTTTTGAAGGGTAAAAAACAAGCTTTTACATTCTGCTTTTGAATTGTTTGTATAAAATTTGTTTGCCTCTTATAGGCGGTACTTGCAAAAATTCGTAACATATTAAAGAGATAATTTTTCAAATTCGAAATGTCGAAGATCCTAAACTTGTTTGTAATACGATAAATCTCTACCATCGCTTCTATGGCTCTCTATCTTTTTTTATTGCAAGCAAAACTCCTGCTGGCTGTTGTACCTACTTTAAAAATCGAAATAGAAGGGAGTGGGTAGCGCAGTGGAGGAGAAGTGGGAGGGTATAAATCTCACCAAAATCTAATAAAAGCAGCAGCGGTCATATCGCGCTCGGAGGTGTCTGCTTCACGTCCGTGCCCTAAACAACGTGAAATGGTGCAGGCGTGTAATTACACCGGATAGTGTTGGGGGCACGTGCAGCAATGCCAAATCATTTCCATTTTACAAGTTCTGTGACTTCCAGGTGTGTCCTCCTCCAGGACAGGAGCCCCCAACGCGAAATGCGCTGGTGCCCCAGTTGTGAGGTGCATGCTCCTCCTCACCGACGGAGCCCCCGATCCTCCCGGGGGTTGTTCTACTTTGTAGTCATTGGGTGTGTGCCCTAATAGAAATCGTCAAGGAAAACAGAAAAGAACTCCTCGACGACAAACTGAAACGAGCCATCAAGGGGATCCATTCCAGTAACTTATCCCAGTTCATCTGCCCACACCTTCCCCGGGGAGCTCCCAGGTAGTACCTCCCGCCTCCTGGCCGGGTGTGTGTCGCACGGTGTTTTTTTTTTTTATTTTATACAGGAAAATCAACTTCCTGGCGATAGCGCGAAAAGACGCCTTTCGATGAGCTGCAGATGGCAGCATTTGTTTTAGAAAGGGGCTCTCGGATGTGAGGGCGGAGCACCACCGACATTGCTCCTCGTCCTGATGCCTCATAACCGTTTATGACGAGACTTCAGCATTTTTCCCGTGTGGGGGCTGACGAACATTTTCGGGGGGACCTCCTGGATGGATGGTTAGCTCCACTGATTGCATGCATTCCATCCCGCACAGAAGGTGAGGAGCCTCCGCCCTCTTCGCGCTTCAGAGGCACATATTCCGGGGCGGTTGACAATTCTTTATTACGCGAAAATGACTTCCCATCCCCTCCGTAAAACGGGTGGGAAAGCGCAGCCCCAAAAACATACAAAATAAAACAGCCGGAGCCGGCCAAGGACTCAGCCGGAAGCGGCACTTAAATTTATTTTTATCGTTGCCAACATGAAATCCACTTTGCATGACGACGACGATGCGCGAAACCTTCCTTCCTTCCTGCCCTTTTTTGGCTGAATCCCTTAGAATCCCTTGATGACAAGTTTTGATGGGGCCGAAGCTCCATCGCTTCCTTTATATGTATTATCGGTGTCCCGCGCCAAACTCTGAGGCGGGAAACTTTTCATTTTCATTAGGAGCAAGTTGCTTTATGAACTCCCCCGAAAATTTAATTCAGCACGGTGAATTCCGCAGGTCCCACAGGCTCCGCTGGGACCGTAATAAAATCGCAAAACCTGATTGAGGATATCACTTCAACTTACAGGAACTGGGAAGGGACATTAATTCGAGCCATATATGCTCCCGTATAGGCATTCCGGGAAGTAGGAGTGATTTCACGAATCGAGCTGTAGGGATATCCTCTTGGGGATTCAGGTTGAATTTTTTAATCAAGCTCTTCCAGGAAAAAGGATATCACTTGGGTTAATTGTTATTTTGTACCTATTAACACACAAATGGACTGCAAAGTCTTATTACACTCTTGAAATTCAAGAATATACCCAACGTAACGAATAATACTAAAAGCATGCCATGCCGGTATAAACTGAACAATTCAGGATTTTTTAAGCAAAGTTTTAATATGAAAGGAATGAGATTTTCTACTAGCGTAAGTTCATGGGGATGATGTGCTTATGTGGTCTAAGTTAGTATTTTTTTGAAAAATTTAATAAAATATTGCTGAAAGGAGTATAGGTATACATAAGGGTGATAACTGGTAACCCTGCTTCATCCACCCCTCAAGCTCAAGCAGGGACGATGGCTGATGACGCCCATTGGGTGGACGTAATCTCGAAAAGGACCCATTACGACCCTCACTCGCTTTTATTTAGATTATTTTTTTTTTAAAGCACAAAAGGCAGCTACCACGGTTTTTGCTGAAAACTAAAAGTTTAAAGATAGAGGGCAGTAGCAGCGGTAGAAGTTTGCAGCTAGCATGCAAGCCCCATTCCGCGACTTTTATTTGAATTAATAACAAAAGCGAATCAGTTTCATTGTGCACTCTAGTGAAAACCCAGAAAACGGGCACTACTTTGAGGAGGGAACGAGGATTACTTTTAATTTTATTTCTGCGCCAAGACGCTGCTTCTTCCCACCCTCAAAAGAAAAACTTTTGTATGCGCGTTCTGGGAAACTATCGAATGCAAAGTTTCTAAAGGTGGTCGTTGCGGAGTGGTGCGGAATAGTGGGTAAAATTTCTAAGAAAACCCACCAAACAGCGGAAGCCTCTCGAAAGAAGGGCTAAAGACGACTACAGAGCAATGATAAAAGAAAAAACTAGCAAACATCAAGACGCTCGAGAAGGCAGAAACTCAGACAAAAGAAAATGTTCTGCGGAAGAAGGTGGATCAAGCGCTCTGCAGACGTTTGCCACCGTCGCGCGCCGCCAAAGAAATAAGGACAAACTGCAGCCCTTGCAAGATTCGTTCGATAAGAAGCCATTCGTTTAACGCGAATAACAGGGAGCCTTATTTATAGCTACGAAGATACAAAATTTTCTTGAATTAAGGGACCCGACCGGGATTTTGGCAGCATACAAAACCTCCTTGGGACGTTTGCTTCTTTTCCACGACGAAGGACGAAGGAGACACCGCCTGTTAACATTTTTCTCAAGTGCATCGCAAGTAAGCGGGGCTAATAAAGCTTCACCGAAAAAAACAAATATTCTTCAACAAAATACTTTATCTGCTTTAAGTTACATAAAACAGGACACTTATAAATCATTATGAAAATCTAATGACTAATATCTTTGGCTTTTCTTTGAGGATAGGAAAAATATTTCCAAGACTGTTTTCGCTTAAGTGCATACAAACTACAATAAACTCCCCTGAGTTGGTTAACCTTCAGACTCTTCAGAAATATCTCGACTTCTAATCAATAAAATTTCAACGTTTTTCTTCTAATCGATGCGATGTATTTGTACAGTGATAAAAAAAGTATCATTTGCTTAAGAAAATTAAAACGTCGCCTGAGGGTTACTTGTTTTAAAATAAGAACCGATATGTATTTTCATTGAATTCATTATATTTAAACAAATTTTCAAATCAGAATAATTATGCTCTCCAAAAAAGATCTATCTTTATTATAATTACGAAATTACCTACTATTAGCAAAAGATATACATATGTACATATATGAAATGATTTCTTTTGAAATATTGAAGCCTTCAAAGGTTACAACTATGGGACATTTTTTAATTGATTTGTAAAGATTGATTCCCTGTATCTATATCTATACCAAATTTTTTTATTTTAAAACGTTATTCTTCCTAGTGTTTATAATAATGACTAAAAAGTTCCACAGGGTATATTTTTTCCAGTTCATTGCAGACAAATAGATGGCGCTGTCTCACCTGCATTACAGAGATAATCCGTTTTTGGTGCAATTAATAAATTTGTCTTTCTTGTCGAGCTACCACAAGGTCCCTGGGGCTCTTCCGGAAGTTGTTGTTGAGAGAACAATATCCTGTCCAGGGAGCTGTTAGGTGGAAACCAACTAAACAGTTGTCCTGGACGAAATTGAAAAGCCCCCAGATTCCGAGTCCAGCTATTGTCCCTGGTCCCTCCCAGTTGATTCAGCAGGGACCTGGCCATAATTTATATATTTTGAGCAAAACTCAGAGAAGCCTGCATTTGTCCTAATCCGGCGGGGCATTAGTGGGGCTTAGAATTGGAGCACGTCGGCAGAAGAAGCAATTGCATCGGGGAGTTTGTCTTCATTGTTGCAATCCATTTAATGTTCTGCTCCTCGAAAACAGGGATATAGTCCAGGAATTTGGCTGTTTTGTGTGCTCTTTTGACGCGGCTATCCCGAGTCCCGGATCTAAATGTACACCGAGAATGGCGAGTACCCCCCCCCCCCCCCCCCCATGGCGAGTACCCCCCCCCCCCCACTTGTTTTGAGGGCGTAGCATCCTCATCGGTCGACGGTGTTTAGTCATTAATCATTTACGGTCTTCTATTATCCCGTCCCGGGTCAGGGTGCACCACCGGCAGACTACTCTATTCACTTGCGCTCGTTATCATCATGATTTCGGGAAACCCCCTCGAACGATCCGGGAATCCGTCCGGGAAAGTGCCTCACCAGCAATGGTTCCGGGATAGGTCTTAATTAAGCGCTGCCCAGATCCCATCTTTGTGGATCTTTGTATCTTTGTAATTCACTGCGATATGTTATTGCACAGAGATAAGTCGGACGACAGGGCGCCCCTTTTGTGCATAATTCACTGGGCCCGGCTCTATATAACAAAGTAGCAAGCAAATTCGGATGAAGGTATGTGCGGGTGGGGCCTCATGAATTATTTATTGCGCCCCCGAAGGCTCCGGATTCGACTTCAAAATTTAAAGGACTTTTCGGCTGCAGGAGGTGCTGTTACTTACTTGACCAATAACGAGGCAATTTGCACTGGCTGAGGGTCACGTCGCTTCTATTTTCGTCGAATGGGCGAGAAATAAAATGCTGACTATGTCCTTTGTGCATAATTTCGACAAATGAAAATGGTTGAGGGTCTTCTTTTATTAATAATTCGACTGCGAAAAGGTCGCTTCAGAGAAATTTGCATACCAAGTTGGTCAACAATAACGAATCTAGAATTGAACCATCAGGTATACCATGAGACATTGCTTTTAAAAATATACCCCCAGCTACAATTTTCTTACAATTTACTTTAAAAAAATCAATCAATAATAGAATCTTTCATTATATTCGTAAAAATATTCAAATATTCCAAGGTATAGGTACACTAAAATTACACTAAAATTAAAAAATGGTTTTCCTTATATAACAAATAAAATAGGAATAATTATATCTCACCAAACAAAAGGGTCTCTTAAATTATCCCCGTTCTTATGGAATTGTTAATTATAACAATTTTGACCCGTGTCACTTACAACATTTGCTTCAGGTATGTCTAGATTTAGGTGAATAGAATTTCTGATAAGCTAGATCCTTTGGGAAATAAAGTGGAAAACGATATTGACCCAATTAAAAAGCAAACAACAAAACTAATAAGATTTCAGGAAAATTTATGACATAAACTTAACCCTCATCGGTAAAGTCTTAAGCCGTTGTCCCTCAATTAAAGTTTAAATGTCGAGAATCTCATCGAAATTAAGTCGCCCTGGGCGGGTAAACAAGACGGGTCCCGCTCCCACTCCTAGCATAAGGTCACCCGATTTAGCCGAGATTATCAACAGCACATTTGAAGGGATTCAATAAAGGCGAAAGCCTTACGTTTTCTTGTTCCACCTAACTAAACTTGATCAGGAGGAGGCTCGAACGTCTCGAGAAGCCCCCAAGTTCATTTGAATCTATCTGGGCGCCCATTCCGGTCCCCGAATATTTCGAAATCAGGACTACCAGGCACACACAATCTCCTGCTAGACGGTTATATGCTCCTTAAAATCAAATCCGAGTCAAAGTGTTTATCACTTATCACATACGCCCCACAGGCCTCGTATAATTTCAAAGGCAGAGAAGACTCCTCCCTGGCGCCCCCCCGGCCAGCCCCGCGCCTATATCGGGCACAAGACTTTCATGGGGCTCCTCCAGTCGTCCTCGGCAGTCTCAGTCAGCGCCTGCAGTTCTCACATCATTTTGTTTTTGGAAATTTTATCATATACCGCCCCGGCTCTTGTTCGGGTGAGAGGGTGCATAACAAATAATTCCCTTCGGAGAATTTTCAGGACTCAATTACAATAAACAAGGCTCATGACTCTGTGCATGGGGCCCCCGTCACCTCCGGTGCCGCAGCCTCTGCCGTCGGATGGGCCTATTCGGGGGCTCCATGTAATTCCATGTGATAGTCCAAAATTTTGCTGAAGTCACTGCTGGTCAGGGATTTTTGCGTGGACCCTGGCGAATTAGTGTCTGCCGCCGGGAAAGACATTAATCAAACCCAAATGGAGTTATCTAGTTTACTGGAAATGGATTAATATTTATAGTTGCCGTACATTTCTGTGGGGTTTGGGGCCAGCAGACAAAAAGGAAGCACTTCGTACGATTAAAAACGATTTCTCTTAGAAAATAGTTTGCCTATTAAAAAATTAAGGACGAAAAAACCAGATGATCGATAATCATCGAAAGAATCAATCAATCAATTTTGTTACTCAGGAAAAAGAAATTTTGCAAAAGGATCTTTACTGATCGAAAGCACAAAAATACTGAATTTGAACTTGAAGTTTTCAGACTTAAAAGATATCCAGTTTAGTCTTGAAAAACTATTGATGATAACGCTGTAAATAATTTGTATTTATTAAGTATAATTTATATACGTCTACCTATATGTATTTATTTGACACTCATGTGAAATATAAAACCGTCCTTAAACTTTTAAATGTAGGTTAAAACTAAAAGTATTTACCATCATACGAAAGTCAAAATAACTAACATTTTTGTACACTTTTCATGTACCTACTTCAAGCAATATAAACTCATTCAAAAACTTTCAGAAGCGCAATGAATTCGCGAAATTTAAGTGTTTTGCGGGTAAACTGATGGAAATTGAATCACAGCATCCCTTTCACAGCCAGTCACTAGAACTGAAACCCTATATTACTCCCATGAAAAATTCTTTTCATCAGAAATCAATTGCTCGGCAAAAGCAAAAAACCATCTCCGGATGCTACTTAAGTTCGTAAACAAATTTCGATTTGGCGCCAGAATCTGGGTGCTTTCCTGGTAAATTCCGGGAATTTGTATATATATTTATATATATATAAATGTATTTTTTTTTTCTGAAACAAAAAGCACCCAAAGTTCATAAGGAGCGAATCCCCGGCAAATCCTTAGCCTTATCTGAATAAATTGAATGAAAAATTGTCGAGACAACGAGCGCCCAGGACAACTGCTTACACTCATTGAACAGATTCGTCCGGATGCTGCTGAAAAATGGTCCAGCACCAGTAGCCAGGGAACGCACAACCCTTCTCTGAACTATTTTACAATTTTTTTTTCAATTTTTCTTTTTTTTCGGAGAGTATCAGAGTCATCGAACCCTTTTTTCCAAGTGGTTACGTTTTTCGAAACAAAAGCAGTACGACGAGAAAAAAAATAAAGAATAGAATCAGGCGACACCGGAAGTGTTCGATTTCACCCCTAAAGTCCTTTTCCATAGAAAGGGAGGACTCCAAAGGTATCTGAGTTTAGCGACGGTTTGATTAAATGGGACAAACCCAATCGCTATAGAATGAACAGCTTGGGGCTGCTTCGATGCTTCTCCATGTCGCCGGAAAATTTAAAAGATGCTCACCGTGATTTTCGGAGGCTCAAAATTAATTTCAACAAAAGGACCATTTACTCTATCTAAACTTCAGTCCCCTCAGAATTTTGCAGAATTTTGTTAAATGTATTTTCTTCACAAAATTGTAATTTTGTCGAGGCCTTATTTAGCGAATCATGGAAGCATATCCCTCATTAGAAGGCACATTAAACGGCGAAATGAGTTTTATAATTGCTTCCATCATCTAATGAAGAGCTTCTTAAACTTCTCAGGATAAGATGAAAAAAATCCATTAGCTGCAAAATTCTATCAATAAATTTGAGTACTGAGGCCGGGGCGGACAGGACAGACCCATCTAACTTTCTTTTAATTAAGCACAGTTCACTTAATAAAAGTCTTTACTTTGACGGTACTCATTAAAAGCTGACGGTTTCCAGATTTTGCAATTAGGAAATTGTACTCTGTTTCGAAGGAAAAGGGCACACAATGACGAAATCAAATATTTGAAGTAATGGAGAGCTTAAATTACTTTCATAGACTGTTTTGTAGAAACCATTTCATTTGGCAGAATGGAAGTTATTTTTCCAATTAATTTGAAAAACCAATTCTTTTATAAAGTTTCAAAGAACTTATATAAGATGATGTTTTATATTTTCTCCACAGTGTAGTACGTCTACGTGGTAGTATACTTTTCTCACAATTTTCTTTTTCCTACTAGCTGCAAAAATCCAGTTTCATTTGTAGGTATACTGTTTTTAAATAAGTATAACTATTTTAAATTAAATGAATTTTAATTATTAAAAAAAAATATTATTATTCTTTAGTTGATTTCGATTCTGCGAGTTCATAAGTTTTAAAAATTTTATTACTTAGTGAACAATTTTTTTTCATTCTGATCCATTGCACTTTCGTTACAATCTCGAAATCTTTCGATTCTCTCAAAAAAATTTGCAAAGATTTATTAAGCTAAAGACTTCTTCCGCATAGTCCTTGGCGCGTGTAAAAACGGCCGGGAGGGTTATTCATCTAAATAAATCAAGCGTTAACCATGTTCCCGGGGGGCGGGCGGGACGAATAACTATCCCCGACAAGGAGGGTGCCGCGACATTAATCTTCCCACTTTATTGCCTACAGCGGCAGAGGAGCCCCAAGGATAAATCGTAACGACAAAAATTACAGCGTGCAATGAAAGTTGCACTTAAATCGGACAAATTTTACTGCTGCACCAAACGACTATCTCTCACTCCAGGGCCCGGGACTGGAGCCCGGTCAGGCCCGACTATCCCGGGAGAGTCCCGAGAAACTAGTTTTAAAAAAAAAAGAATGTACCTTTTTGTGAGGAGAGTTATTTATAACCACATCCGTTCCAATCTCGTGTGAGGATAAACGACGGTGGCGGCACCACCGACGAGATTTTCTACGGATCTTCTTCGCGCAGTAATTCCTCCTGACAAAATGCCATTGAGCTGGGAGCTAAATCCGATGATTTGTGTCCTCGAAAGTTAACTTAACCGCGGGGCTCTGTTACTAGAGTCCTGCGGGACTGCACACTGTGAACGGAGCCTCCATTATCCCTTAATGGTGCTCGGGGCCCATTGTGCTGCTGGAAGGAGTCCAACTCCTGTTTGCCGGGGCCTGGTTGGATGGCCATCTCCTGGCCATGGGAATTAATTCTCACGTAAGCGGATTTCCTTCGTAAATATGTCAGACAGGCTTACAGGATTAAATCATATCGCCCGGGTGGGTTGATGGATTCCAACAGCATTATATGCCAAAAATCTGACGAGAGCCCCAATGCCCTACAGTGAGCCCCTCGGAAGTGGGGCAAGTTCACTGAATTTGAAATTGCGGGCGGAACAGCAATTTTCTTGTAATTAACTGCACGCGAACGTGCAGTAAAGGGTTGAAGCGAAAAAAAGGGCTTCTGTAAATTAAGGATTAGGGCACTACGTCCCTTTTTCGACATCCCCGCAAACTACCTGTTACAAACGGAGTCATATTGCAGGAATTAATTTCTCGCGCAATTGCCTTTTTTTCGCTGGCAAATTGCTTCGCTGCCTTCACAGCTGCCGCCTACATTTAGCAAGCAAATTCCTTCGGGCAAAGAAATCCGCACTAATTTTATGGAAAATAGGCTCTGTCACAATTAAAAAAAGCATATTTTATGACTTCTGGATGAAACCCTGAAATTCGTTTTACTTAAACAAATAGCAACTTTTGTTTTCAACATTATAGACTTTGAATTTTATTGAAAATTAATTTTTACATAGTGAAAGTAACACATGGAATAAAAAGTACAAAATGAACACTGTTTAAAATATAAAATGGCCTCTGATTGTCCCATGGGTTCTTTTTCGTCTATCACAAATATATTCTAAATCGTTCATACCCAAATTAACAAATCCCAAAATTTGATCACAATTAATGGTTACTCTATTTTAAAAACATAATTTGCAAAATTAGGACTTTTACATTTTTATACTAATAGCGTTTTACTGCCTTATATGCTATAACTTATTTTATATTATATAGGTAATGATTGCTTTTTCAATTTTTTTTACTTACTATACTGAATAGCTGTCGATAAACAAATAAATAAGCAAATTATAAAAATTGCTAATATTACTTAAAATATCATGTTAACGATCTTAGTATATGTACCTTTAAAGAATACTTTGTTAAGTAAAACGATTACTGTTTTAAAAAGTTAGTTAAACCACTTAACACTTGTTTAATTGAAGGTGCTTAATAAGAATTTGAAGGATATTTGAATTTTTAACCCAGCTATCTGATTTCGCGCTTATTTAAATAATGTTTGATCTATATTTATTTGTTCAATTCAGTGCGATTACGTAATTTCAATATTTGTCCTCGTGTTGCTGCCACCACGCAAAATACTTGTTACATGAAGCCACACTGGATGAATTAATTTCACGCGCAATTACCTTTTTCTTTAGCAAATTGCTTCATCGTCTTTGCAGGCGTCTTAGCCATCAGATTCCTTCGAGCAAATTTAAGAATTGCATGTGTCGAAGTTAAACGTCGTCGAGCCACGAAATAAATTAATAATCTGAACACACGTCGCATTCCATCCCACTCCCATACAGCGCTTTGCCGGAGACGAATCCTGAGGGTGAAGTGGGTGGTGCCTTAATGAATTTCAAGTGTCCTATTAAGCGAGCAGCCCACCGCTAATCACCAGATCCACCACGTGACGGCATAAATCAGGCGCCCATATGTGGGTACGTTTAACCCCTTTCGCCACCCCACCCTCACCCGCACGGGAAGGGCTTTTCCAGCTTAAGAGCCTCACTTTGTCTCAGCGACGATTAATCTTCGCATAGAATCTGAATGGAAACTTGAAACCAGAGGATTCACCTGGTCCTAGTGATGACGCTAGTTATGCTCGAAATATGGCGAAAATTTTTGGCTTTTGTCCCCTTTTTGGATTTTGCGACATCCAGAGAAAGGGGTGCCTTCAGTGAGGCCGCGAAGAGCTTTCCAACAAATGGGAGTCCTGCTGGAGTGGGATGTAAAAGGGTCAGAGCGAAAGTGACTATGCAGGTTTAAGTACCTACTTGACTTTAGGTGGTTCTAGTTACCAGTTGTTAAGGGCATCCGATGTCTCTCTGTGCAAAAGGGCACCTCCAAGCCACTTGGCCTCACTTAGCCCAGAAAGACTTAAATGTCGTGACGACAGGTCAAAAGGAGCTGCTTATAATCTTACCTTCTTACTCCTCCATACTGCCTCTTGACAGTACAATTTTGGGCTAAGGTAGGGGTTACAGAGATTTTTTCTCATGACCTTGTAAGTACGTAAGAAGATCGCCAAAAAAGGAATTCTGGGTTGTGTACGGATGTTTGCGCTACTTTGTGAAGATATTTCATCCTTTTGAAGCTTCATCTTCTATAGAAATCAGATAGTCTTTTGAAAAGAGGTAGCAGTGCAAAAACAACTTCAGCAAAGTAAAAAAAACTCAAAATTATTAACGAAAATGTATAACACCGACATCAAAAGATAAAACTATGCAAAGGATAATTAAAAAAAAAGAAACCATATACCAAACCACTTTTAATCCTATAATATCTTTTATTATAGAATGTGTTTTAGTTTTCCTCAATGTTAACTTTACTTTTTAAAATAAATATTCGTTCGCTCTTCTTCTCAAGCGTTCAAGTTTGGCAATTTGTAATCTTAGTTATTTTAGTGATAATATTTAAAGTAAGTATAGTTGCAGAAAAATCTAAAAAACAAAATTTCTTATCGGCCAATGAACCTTTGTTTCAAACCCTGTCCTATTTCATAAATCGAGTATAGTTCTTGGTCCCATCCGGGAGACAGCTGGGTTACCAGTCCTCCTCGAAGGTTTTCCCCCCGGATGATGGTTAAAAAAGAAGAATTTTTATCTATTGAAATGTCCGTATAATCGCATCCGTTCCCTTGGCTAAGTCCATAGAGGCCCCATTCCGTCCGTTTGTTGAATCTCTCGCTCGGCGGGTCCACGGGCGAAATGTGTGCCGCCACTGATGCTTAAGGGCAGCATATGTCCCTAATAAAGGATCACATTAGTCGAGCACACGCTTTGTCGTCTGTCCAATTCCCCGCTGGGTTTATTTATCTTTTGCTTCAGGACATTTTGAGAGGACACAAAAGGGAACGAACTGACCAGGGCCGGCAGAAGGGCCAGGGGTAAAATAGGTTGCGAACGCCTGGATTTAACCAACCGAATGTTTGTTTATTTGTTTGCGCAACAAGGAAGGAAATTGATGTTTGCTTATCGTTCGGTTTCTTCTAGGGCTGCTTCCTACCCCGGACCCTTTAAAATGGGATCAACCTGGACTGTAGTAGATATGTAGATTGTAGATACCCAGAGGCAGGAAATATACCCTTGAAAAAGGGAGAGTTTCCATACAGTTTAGTAAATATGCGAATTTTGCAAAAAACCTATAACCCTCTTTTAAAAAGGTCGCACACATCCATCCAAACGTTTTATAGTCGCAGTTTTCGAGTGCAACAGTTTCATGATGTATTCCAAAAAGGATTATGACCCATCACAGTCTTGCATTCCCCCGATAAATCGCCATGGAACTAAGGAACCTTTTCCCCTATGGGACGGGTGCCTGCGCGCGCTCGAATTCAGTAAATGTCTTGCATGTCAAGGGGAAGCCCTTCGCCTTCCATAGGGCTTCAAATGAAAATAAATTCGCTGGAACTGCTCCTCGGTTCCCTTGAAAGCCCTTGGAAGGGTTGCAGCCACCCCCACAGTAGTACTGTGGCCATGGAGAGTTAGCCGTATGTACGTGCCTCGATTTATGGCCCGCTCTCCTGCCGGAAGGAAGTTCAAGGACAAGGACTAATGTTTGAAATTTTCACCAAATATTTATTTCGGTAGTTAGTTTTGCACAAATTTTTTGCTCAACATTTATAATTGACTTCATGTAGTATATTAAGATTTATATGATTTATTTGGGGACATTTCTGGACATTTATTTTTTAAATTTTTTGTAGTAATATAAGTAAGCTTCATTCTCATTGATAACAAGTTTTTGGTTTATTTTCGGATAAGTCAAAGTAGAGCCTATAGGAAACATTTCAAATTTAGTTGATTAATAATAATTGGTTCTATGATGTTTGATCAATTTTGTAGGCAGACATACATTAGGATGAAATACCTATACCTTGACTTATTAATACCCTTCAAATTGTTATACTTTATTGTAGAGTCCGAAAGTAATTTAGAGCTAGAATTATACTCGTCTCGTATCTTAACTTGCAATTGCAACGAGTTACTCAAAAGACAATCTAGAGATATGTCCCTAAAAACTGCATATAAACTGTAGATCGCTTTCGAAGCGTTTCATAATTTCTGGTATTTATTGATTTTTCCTTATCAACTTTTATTGCACCTAGCAGAAGATTGTCCCACTCCGTTCCTCTTCTAGCTGATGGAAGAAAAGTAATGCGGCCAAAGGTGGGTCCCATGCAGCACACGACATACTATGCAGTTGGGAAACAGTTTTTTATTGCGCGATAAAGCCCCTTTATTGACAAATTTTTACGATTTCCCTTCGCTTGATAAGTGTTTCGCAATAAAACCATTTATTACATTTCGTTTTCGTAAACCCCCGCTCTACGACGACGATAGGAGGGCACTTTGTAAGTGCTATAAAAAATTTTTCCTTAATGATCGCCCGTTGGAAGAAATACTACTTTTAACTGGCCCAACTATACGCTGCTTCATTGTCAGTCACGAAATATGCAAAACCGCAGCCATTACAACGAAAGAATCCGGCAATTTAAGATCCGGACAAGAAGAGCTGGGGGGCGGTGAAGGTACTTCAAAATGTGGAGCTATTCACTGGTGGTAGGGTTTTTCTCGAAACTTTCTTAAGGAGACTTGCTTTTCATATTTCCCTTGAAATTGCCAGCCAATTATGAAATGTTGCCAAAGTATAATTGCATTTTACGAACGACGAAAAAAAAAAATATTTTATTATTTTTTATTGCTCCCTTTCTCCCCATGCCCTGATATGCTTGCGGCAAAAGTTGTTTTAATCAAATTGTGAAAAAAGCAGGAGCTCTTTGGGAGTTTTTTTAGCATAACAACGCTTGGCTTTTGCGATTTTGTAAACAGACCAGAACGCAGTGTTTTTTTTTCCCAGGATTTTGTTTCTATAACCCGTCCGATTGTTTACTTTTAATCAAGACAATGTTCATTTTAGGGCTTATTTTAAAACATTTTCTTAGAAAGCAGTTAAAGGGGAGTAATTATGCTCCAAAACTCACGCAAGAGTTATGTACATTGTGGCTTCGCTTCGGGCTATTAATTAGAATACTATATCTATGTCTTTTTTACTTTCAAATTTCCAACTTTTTGGCAACTTTGATAAAGTATAACAAAACAAATATTAATTAAAATATTTCTGTTGGAAGAAGAAAAAGAGAACACTTGTCGTGTAATACATACTTATATAAAAACCAATGTTATTATATATTTGACAGCTTTTAAAAATCGCTAATTTCATACCAGAGGCTTAAAAGTAGGTACACTATTTGAGTGTTTTAGAGGTTTCGCATCAAAATTTATATGATACAAAAAAAAACAAAAAACCAAAAACCACTAGTCAGTTTAGTGATAGTGAATATTGGTATGCACTATCACTAGTAAATTTATTGATAGTGAGAAATGTTGAAATCTTTTTGATTGTTCTTTGATAACGTCTGCAGTATTTTGCGATGAAAATTGCTAAAAAGAAACCAAAAATTTCAATATTTCCAGCTCCTTTTCGTATATCCCCTAGAGGCCTGGCGCGTATGTAACATATGCAGCCCTCAGGCATACGGCACACTGCTGACAGCATCCCCATGTACCAACTCCTGGCACTCCTGGAGGAATGGGGGGGGGGGGGGGCTCCACAGAGGAGCAAACAATTTTAATTACTTCACGGATGTCTCGCATTGTGTGCTGTAATCAACCATAAATTCCATTACCCGGCCAAAGTATTGATCGGCGCCGTCGGCTGGACCCCGGCTCCCGATCCTGGACGGAACCCATGGATGGGTTCACAATCTCTGGATATGACGTGATGAGCGAGGAGCGGTCTCCCGCCACAGTCTCGAATAGAAAATTCCTGGAGCAACCTCTGATAATCCTCTCGGACATCCGTGTCCAATTTGCAGTGGACTTAAACAATACCCTGCAAGGATTTACCTGCCTGCCGGGGAGGAGTGGGTTTGGGGATTTTCAGCCGCTGGACCAGGAGATGCAACACAATGCCAACCACAATGCGTGGAAGGGTGGGGGGAGTGCGCGAATGGAGTGGGGGTTGTAATTGATTTTCACACGAAACCAATGATTGATCACATTCGAGATGTATTCGAATTTTCTCCCATTGTTCAGTGGCGGCGGCGGCGGCGGAGGGTGCTCCAGGTGGGAAAGAAGGATATGTTGTAATTCCCGGAGCTTCCTGGAGCACCCTCACCACCATCCCCCTCTCCGTTCGGCACGGACAATTTCATTCAGTCCACGACCTCCGGGTTAGAAAACATCAGGACGAGATGACATCCCATTCGCTGCCGGATGCCACAAAGTATGGAAAATTACTTCGGGAGCGAGCGGTGGGTGCTGCGGTTTATCCTGGTCCCGTCGCCGCCACCAACCTTTTTTTTTACTTCCCTATTTTTTTTTTTTTTTTTCTGTTCATGCCCGGACGGAAAATTCATTTGTCATGTGTGCAGCGGCGAGAGATGATATGATCCACGGGCCCGGTGATTTGATTTCGGTTCCGGGGGATGCTGCGGACGTCGTCGACACCCACCGCAGCGGTCCCGTAATCAGAACAATTGTCCCTGACAACATCGCTTGGTTCGGTTCGGCGTTAGAATCGTCCTGGCGGCGGCAGCTCCTTGATCCTTGGATCGGTTGTCGCAATTTGCGGGCATTGTCAGCATCCGCTGTATCATTTTTTTTTCTGCGGGACTTTATCCCGATAGTGCTCAACTGCCGCATATAACTATCCTGTGTCCTCTGATTGGGAGGTTTTTTGCAAGAGTGCAAATTGCTAGATCTTCCAGCGTATGATTGATTTATTGGAACGGAAGGAGAGGTATCTGCTCTAGATATAGCCACAATTTGTGGAATTGATAAGCGTAACTTTCATACATTCGATATTCAATTCTCATCGCAATTAATTTATTCTCTATTGAAATTTTTTTGGAGCGGTCAGAAATCAATAATTCTAATTTTATTAAAAAACAAAAATTACTGCCCAACTATTTGCTCAACGCTAAAAAAGTTAGTTATATATTTTTTGTTTAAGGATACTTAGACTTAGTCATGGAGCTGAAAGAAGTGTTTTTTAAATTTTTTTTAGTGGAACATTTATTTTGTAAATTTAATTTTGACATTTTTTTAATAATATATGTACATGTCTTTTTTAAATATACAAAAAACCAAGTGTTCGTGATTACCGAAAGTGAATTATTTGAACTCAAAATTTCAAAAGGAAATTAATTTAGAAAATGACGTAGGTAGGTACACGTCTATCATACGTTTTTGGTAATTAAAAAATAAAATAAAATAAAAATGTGTAACCCTTTAAAAGAGCTCTAATTTACAATTAATCGAATACAATGGCTTAGAAAAATTTTTATACTGTCGCACTCGTATATTCTATTTTAATTCACTCTTCTCCATTTTTCAAGGTCATTTCACCACAAAAGGTAGTGCATTATCTTTCAAACTTCTTAAGGGTATAAATGCCCAATTTTTCAATACCACGGTTAGTTAAAGTCGCACTTCTTTCCCTCACTATCGGCTGCCTAGTTACCCTCACAAGCAGCTGTAAACACTTCGGAAGCTTTCATTCCTTCAAAATGTAATCTGGAAACGGGTGAGCTTCTCCCTTCTTCCCGCCCAGAATTTTAGGGGCGTTTACGTTGAATATTTTAGCAGGGCCCTCCCCCGGCCGCCAGATCGAAAACCAATTAATCCTCCATCGGATCATTTGCTCCTGGCAATAAAGCGAAGCTGCCTGTCAGCTGCCATCATCGCAGCTTTTCGTGCCGACGGACCGACCCTACAAAGTCCTACACACCCCCTCGGAAGGGCCCCGCGCCACCTTACCCCCGATAGTAAACGTCAGGGAAACCGGGATCCGAATTCGGATAGTGAGGAGCCCGGCGATTGATTACCTCTCCCAGGCCCCCTCCCCCGCAGTGGTGCCCGGGTGTCTATCAGGTGTCATACGTGGAATATAATTTGACGCAAGAATAATCGACGTGGGTACCGCCCCCGACACTATGTTAATTAGCGCTGATTGCAGCTCGTTAATTAAAATTTAGTTTGGTTCTTTTCCGCACCCCGATCAGAGGTGGGTGGGTGGACAGGTGGGGGTCTATATGGCAGGTGGTACAAGGGGGCACCTCGGCAGACAATTAGATTTTGATTTGTAGCAATTCGAGCTGATTGAGGACGTGGCCAGAGAGCAGGCGGGGCTCGCTATGCCTGTGATTAAGATTTAATTTGACGCCACTGATTTACATTGTCGGCTGATTGGCCGGATTAAGCAGTTGTCTTCGATGCGATCCCGCGGGAGGGGCCATCCAGCCAGTCGGGCCTGTGTTTAGACACCTGTTCCCGCTGGACAGGTAATTGATTGCTTTCGACTGGCTGGTCGGGCTGTTTGTCTGTTTGCCTTGGGGTCACCAGAGAGCAGACCTGAAATTGGTCTTGGGTAATGCGGCCGCAGGCTGCTGGTCCTGTAATTAGTCTGACCATGAGGGCTATGGGGTGCTTTCGGGCTAAACACTTTTCTGGGATTAAGTCCACGTGTGACCAATTTGCAGGAAGGTGCAGGTGTGAGATATGTATCTATTAGGAGGGCACTATTGGAAACACAAGAAGATTCTCCTTGAAATATTAGAATGGGCCTAGTGTATGTAGCATAGTGCTAATAAAACACATTTTGTGGCTGTTGTTTTATTCATCAACTTGATAACTACAAAACTACAAAATTTTATTTTCGATATCGATTTTATTTTAAGTTATATTTTAATGAAAAAATTGTGCTTCAAGAAAGTTATCAACAAATACGCTTCTTCAAGTAAAATTTTTATTAAATTTAAAACATAGAAGATGTCTTACTAGATTTCATCGAAAGTGGACTATATTTAAAAAATATCCATTAGGCGTAGACTAATTTAACTGACCTAATTTTGCTCGTGATTCTCTAAATGTTATAACTGATATGATGAAAAGAAACTAATCTATTACAAATTTATTGTAAAATTTTTTTCATATACCTATGCATTTTTAATAGTTTGTTGCAGTGAAGAAGAAGTATTAACAGATTGTTTATAATTAGATTGTCGATAAACGCATTAGATCATAATTTAGTTTTATTGCTTATTGAATTAAAATTTATCTATCAACTTTTATTAATCTTCTTAAGTCAATATCAGGGAGTTTTATTGTCTAATTAAAAAAAAATGAAATGTTATATATACATATTCAGTTTTGATGTATGCACACAAAATTCGCAGCCGTTAAAAATTCAAAGTCGTTCAACGCCCTCACCGCGAAAATATCCCAAAAGGTAAACGTCCCCCGTTCGCTTGAAAAATATCCCAAAACTCTCTGCACGCACCCGGAGCACAAACCAGCGTTGATTCTCCTCTCGACCACTTCCAAAACAAATTTCTCATTGCTCGCTCCGTCCCTCTCCGGCGAACGGGCGGAGAGCGAGGTAGAAAAAAGTAAAACGCGACCGCGGGAGTTTCGTTAAGTCGAAGGCAGAATCCAGTTTTCTCTGTGTCAGCTGTCAAAGTGGATGGTGCTGAGTTCGGTTCGCGTTTCGAGATGAATTTCCTGCCACCGCAGCGGCTCTGAGTGAAAAAAGTCTGTGAAAAGGCGCCCCATTCGGGCCGTCCCAGTGTCCGGCAGTCTCAAATCGGCCGGTGGTGCAGTGATTTTCGAGTGCTAACCCAGAATCCGCGGAAGAAACAAGTGCCAGAGGAGGCCCACAGCCAGAGTGTCACAGCAGCGGAGTTGTCCAGGTGCGAGGAGCGTCCGCAAAACGATCAAACACACCACAGAGCGGAGCGCCCTGCTGAGCCCCCAAAAAAGTAATGTAAGTGATGTTATTTTCCAGGCCGTTATCTCTTTACCGGGCCAACGTAGTCCCATCGGTGCAATTTTGAACTGAGTGACCGTTGCCAGTGAATAATTAATCGGGGCGCCTGCTGAAATATGGGAAAAATCTCGGGCTCATTTTCTCTGGCGCAGAAAAATTTTAATGTCAACACCCATGCAAATTAGGCTCTCCCGCTCCCCTTGACTGCCCTGTGAGAGTGCGTATAGCTGTCACAGTCCCGTGCACTCGGTGCCACCGTCGTCAAGTTTATTCGCCGTCTCGCTTTCTAAATTTTGACACACTGCCGGAGAGAGCATTCCGATGCACGGCAACGGCGATGGTAGTGCGACGCACTCCGGGAGTTGTGCGACGCATTGGGCGAAATTATGTCAACGGATGACAACGGCAATAAACGCTTTCTGCTGACGACGGTGGATGTGGTTTGGTGGTGGAGGGCGCGGAGCAGCCTTTTTCGGGTCGTCCCAGAGGCTGGCAACCGGGTGAATATGCATTTTTCCACTTCCTGAGCTTGTCCTGTTTTTGAATACAGTTTAAAAGTGCCACGAAGCGTCCTAAAAGGATCTGGGTAAGTCCCAGATTCCAGAAAACCTCCCACCGCTGATTCCTCATCTACTCCAAGGCTGCCGAGAGATAACGGGACATTAACCTCCGGATTTTCTTGGATCCTTGACATCGTGCTATCTCTGGACCCCATCCCCACTGACGGAAAGCCACCTAAAACCGCTTTGATGCTCTATAGGTGAGTTTGAGAAACACCTTTTCTTTGATCCCCAAGAAGTGCTTCGGCTATGTGAGACTTCTTCGAGGAACTTCTTGGCCGGCTTCCATGGAGCCAAAAAGGGGGACAATAATTCCTCCGAAAGTCAGCTAAAGAAGCCTGAAAGGAGCTTATCTTGTAAAAAGCCACAAAAGAGCCTCCCTGCCAACTGCAGCAGCCCGGGAAAACAGTCCATTACACGGCTGCCGGAGCGCTAGGCGTGGACTCGGGACTATGGGGACCAGGTTCAGGATCGATTCTTGTCCTCCTGCGGAGGCACCTTTAAGGTTGTCCTGCTTGGCTACAAACTATATACCCCGATGTCCACCTATCTCTAAATAAGTCCGAAGTGCAGGCGGACCAAGGGTCGAGGGTCTGCTCGGCCGGGTTCCGGGGAGTGCACAGTGGCTGAATATTAATTCTGCAGAGCCCTATCGATTTTCGGATGGGGCTGCCTTTTGGGTCACAACAGGGCTAAGGCTTCGTTGGTCGTGACATATTCTAATTTGCAGCCCGGAAGAGGTCGTCTAGCAGCAATTCCTGTCCCCTTTGCAGAACTGGACCAAAATAGATTTTCTGGGTACTTCCTGAAGTATTCATTTGCAACATAGCTTAGAAATTGTCTCATAACCTCTATAGAAATTACCTATTCAATTATAACACTTACAAGTAATTTATATCAACACAGCCTCATCTACTTTTCATATTTAATATCAAAATTAACTTTCAGAATAAAGAAAACAATTGTATATATTTCAGTTTTTAAAAGCACAATAAATCAAACCTCAAAATGCATTAAGTTTAAGGTACATAAGTTACTAATATGCGGTTTAATTTTTCAATTGTTTAGGCTTTATTTACCTAATTTTCTGTACTTTAACTCATTCATTCCCAGGAAAACTGATTCTGAAAAAACCACTCCCTGAATAACAGACGTCCCGAAAAGTCCCCAACCTAAATTCAAGCCCTGTCTGTGTTACGTAACTGGGAACTCCGCCAGCTGAAAGCGAGGGAAATGAACCTATTTTTTCATCTGGATTTTTCCGCATTCCCAGCCATCGTGGCGCGGAGCCTCCTCATTCACACTTTAGCGCACCTAGAGCGTCGCCGCCAACAACAAGTTTTAATTAAGAGAAAGCCGCCCCCTCGGGACAGGAAGAGCGAACTTACGGTGCTAATCGATTCCTCTATTGAATTACGGCCCCGCCAATTGAGTCTAAATATTTGCTGGCGGTTTAAGCTATAGATGGGCCCGGCCCCAGACGACGGTGATGCGGTCCAGGGACTCTCCAACATCCAGACCCCGCGTGATGTCCCTCCACGTGCATCTCGGTGCACATCCTCTCGATGTGCACGTTGGATGCAGGCAGGGAAGGACATTGAACTCCCTCCCCCCGAGCCCGCCCGGACATCGTACGTGTGTCCAGGATGACAATCCCACCTGCGAGGGAATGGGGCCCAGCCAGTTGCCAGTCAAAACACAAACAACTTGACCCCAATCCCGGCCGTCTGCCTGTCCCCGAAGCACGACTTTCGAATTCAAATTGAGGTAAATTTACAAATTGTTGCATCTACTGCAGTCTATTAGGTGAGGGTGGCCCCGTTCTAGGGAGAGTGGGGCTTCCCTAAAAAATCTAGCAATTACTTAGGCCCCCGGCTTGCTGCACCGCAGCCTTGGGTGGATATAATAAGTAACTAGATAATTTTCGTCATTATCGCCAATTGCATTCATGGGGCTGCACTTGAGGAGGCTATCGGACAGTGTCAGCTGCATCTGATTCAGTCAGCCCGAAGTGCATTTTAATTTTAGTTCCCTCTTCTCCCGGCTTGGTCCCGCCATCATCACCAGAACGATTGGATGATGCTTCCCGGGGTGATGCTGCGCCGCCAAGCATTTTCTGTTCTAAGTCCGGGCCCTGTTCTGGGGCTCGTTAGTTACTTTACTTTCTTCCATCTCGACTCGCTTGGAGCCCCGCTCACAGCTGGCGGAGCCCGAGCCCCCCCTGAATAGTTGCACAGGGAATCCGGCTCGATTACGAGGAGCTCGTTTCGTGTCCGAGTAATTGCTCCCCGGCGTGGGAGTGGGCAGATTGGCTTTGGCGTTTTTCTTTTATTCTATTTTATTATTTTTCTTTTTTTTTAAGTTTTATGAGCTCCCTTTATTTGCGCACTAGCTCTTCCCACGGCCGTGTGAAAACCGGCCAAAGAACGGGTCTGGGAGCTGCTAGTGGGACTTTGCCCCCCAACCAGATGGGGACGGAATCGCCGCTCAAGGTCAGATTGTTAATTAAAGGAAAATCAACTGCGAGAAAAAGGCGCCAGAATTGCTGTTGACTTGCTGAGCTGGACATAATTAGCTCAGTCGAATGGGCTGAAAATTTTCCAATTAGTTTTCTTTACTTGGAGCTGAAGTCTAGAAGCTGGGAAAAAATACTAAAAAGGTTTAGAGAAAATTGCAAGAAAAAAAAATGTAACCTTCAGCTCCACGATCCAAATTGTAAAGCAAACTCTGAGTTCAAAATTCTCTTAAAAATGGAGAAGATTCTTTCAAAATGGTTTTTTTTTCTCTTCGGTGAAACTCCACTGAATAATTTTAGTTTGAACTTATAAAAAATTCAGAACAATCAAAAATAATATCTAAAAACTCAAAATATTTTTAATGTTTTTTGAAAGTCTAAAATTTATTTTCTGTAATTACATGAGAATTTTTGCAACGTTATTAGCCTATTGGCCGTGTTAAAAGTTGAATAGGTACTAAAAATAATTAGTGACCATGGTGACTATCACTTATGTTATAATTGAACTGATGCAGCAGGGGTAATAAAACGAGATAAACGGAGCTCCCTTTCAAAAGGCATTTCAAATTTCTGAAGTCTTAAAAGATTCACCTCTTTCGTAGAGTAGAGGAGATAATCATTAAACAAGTTAAAGGTAAAAAACAAAATCAGTGGAAATACCACTCTGAAGGTCGAATGGAGTAAGGAAAGCTGTAAACCTAGCCATAAAACTTTTATTGCTAACTAATAAGCACAAATTTCATTTACCTACCTTTAATCTTCTGGCTTGCATATTTCCTCTTTATGATTTTTTTTTGATGTTATGGAAACAAAACGAATAAGATTAATGGCAAGATTTTGCTTATGAATGGCACTTCTTATAGATATCAAAGTTTTAAGTTTTTCTTCAAAGTGAAACACCACCAGCAGAAAACGCACATTATCGATTTATTTTTCCAGCTATAAATATTGATAATTAGCTATAAATATCGATGATTATGGTATATTTTGGTTCTAAGTTTCTAACCAGGTCCAGCTATATTCTAAGGATTTCCTGAGGTTAATTCTATTCGGGTTATCTAGGAAAGCTACCGAAAAAAGGGTTATTGAATTTTTGGAAGGAATATAAAACCTTGAAAAATTGTCAGCCCTGCAAAAGATTCCAACTCCTCTTAATGGTGTAGCAAAAAAAAATTGACTTTGGAGTAATTTACAGGATTTTTCCCTGTCTCATTGGATCCTTAACTTGGGCTGACTGTTGGGAGATGTGCCGGAAGAATCCCGGCTGCAGCTGGTGCGGATTCAGAATCCAGACGTCTTCCCTGTTATGCCTCTGCTGACAGATGTCCTTGTGAAATTGTCGGCACTGCATTAGATACTGAGATCCTGGGATACTCCCGTCGTGCCACCTCCGCCCCCCGCGTGTCTGAAGCAGCGTCATCCTAATGGCTTCCTGGAGTCCTTCTCCACCCACGCCCCGCGTCCCTCTCGCCTGTAACTGTCGCGAGTGTTAATGGCCCCAGAAAGGATGAAGGCGTCTCTAACGCAAGGAGGGCCCCAAACAGCCTGCGGGCGGCGTGTTTCTCGTAAAAAAAAATTGCGTTTTCCCTTTTATTTTAATAAATGAAATATTTTCGTTACGATGGCCCGGCAGGGGGTGTCGGATGTTTTCCACCGACCACTGGCATATGTAAAAGGGGGGCTCCGGGGCCCCAACGGGCTGCCCAACTTCAAACGGTGCCCCGCGGTTCTCCGCCGTTCCCCGCGCCTTTTAATTTACTTTTTCATTAGAACAGGGAATATTGAATTTTTTTTCTTTTTTTTTTATTCGTATAATGTCCCGATGTGCGAAGGCGGACGGGACGAGCAACGCAGCGGCGGGCGGCGGCATGTCGAGTTTTCGTCGAATTCAATTAGCCCCGTCGAGAACTTTTCATATTCAAAATTTTATTGGCGAAAATCCGATTGTCTCCGGGCGGCGGGCGGGGCGGGGTTACATAGAAAAAGCGGTTGAACCTGGGGACGCGCAGCAAAATGGAATTATCGCGGCACCCTGCTAATTGATTTGATACAATGAGGTCTGCCCGGGGGCCTGAACGAATTTTAATTAAATACGCGCGCCTTCCGCATTTCGGCCGCCAACATGTATAGTGGGACGGACGTTTGCGATTGCTCCAAATTTAATAAAATAAATTCGGACCGAATGTGGTGGGCGTTATTTGGGCATTACTCGGCGATTTTGTTTGGGAGCACCGATTAAAGCCCCCCCCCCCCAGGAAGAGTGGCCCCATCCTGGCGGGAGTCCCCATAGACATTTCAGATGCCCTCTCCATCGAGGGGGAGGACGGGGGGTACACTGCAGGCGTTCATTACATCGCCAGTTAATTATTCAGCAGCAGTGTCAACACACAGAGCTCAGAACAGTCAACAACTTGCCATTTCCCTCGGTTGTTTACCCGGACCACAGTGCTGCCGGGACCGGGACTCCTCTCCATCCGCCAGAAGCCCAGGACTTTCATTAGACTTCGCAAACATCAACAACGGCGCTCCACTTTTGTCTGTTCACGAATCCCAAAGTATGAATCAGACCGCCCGGCGCGCGAATGACGGATTCCTCTTGATCCGTCCGCCCCGTCGCGACGAAGCCAAACCCCACACATGACCCCTTTTGAGGATACTGGAAGAAAAGGAATCCTTCGCGGATTCTGTGACAATGTGCAGCACCGGGGCCCCATTAGGAGCTGCTCAACCGGATTTCTACCTCGCCGGATTAAAATTTCAAAAAGGGAGTGGCGGCCGCATTTATCGTCATAATCCAGCGCGCTCCCTGCCCTCCAATGGGAGCACCTTCGATCCACACCGTCTAATTAAAATTCTAATCACGGAGGGCTTCGTAAGTGCTCCTGCCGCATCCTACTCCATGCTGCTGCGGTGCATTGTGCTATGGGGGCCTCCGCAGCCCGAGTGGGGCTCCCTGGTTTTGGGTCTTACGGAGGCCGAGCACGTGGCCCCGGCCTGCCTGCCTGGGAAGAATCTTTCCGAGAATAAATTGATCGAGCCATTCGACGGGCAATGAGCGCGTGATTTCGCGCGATTTCGCGCATTTTCGCGATATATCGACGAAGGTGCGCGCACGTTTCGCACCCAAGGTGCAATAAACCCGTTGAGTTGCCGGCTTTCCCCTTTCCCGCGGGCTCCGCCGGCACCCAGTGCATTTTCCCAGCCGCTTACTACCGGGCTCGGGGTGCTCCACCGGCGGCAGCAGTTCCCCATTGTTTCTTACATTCATATATCTTATTATTTTTTTTTTATATAAAAGGTGTGTTCGCGCGCCTGCCTTAAGATTTACGGCCTGCGAAGTACCACCGGTTTTGCAAGAAACCGCCGCCACGCAAATTAAGTCACCGCGGCAAGCCCGCAGCCAGGGGCTTGGCTGCCGTGGGGCCCCGCGTAGTGAGCCTGCGCCGGGCGACGACCGATCTGCAGATCATACAAGAAATCCAGTCTCAGGCAATTATCACTTCTTCTCCCTGGGACTGAATCTGGGTCATTTCAGAGGTGCCGTTTCCGTGCGGCCGCTCTTCCTTATCTCAAGTGATAATGCGCGATGCTGGCGCCACAATTGAGCCCCATTATAAAACTAAAAAAAAAATCACCACCAATTAGACCGCCTTTGGCTTTTAGAACCCATTCAATGAACGAACCTTTGGTGCCCTGAGACCTTTGTCTTTATCAAATTATATGAAAAGGCGCCGCTGAACGTGGGGTGCCCCACGCATCAGTGACGCGGAACGACGACGACGACATGTGCACCGATCGATTGCAGAAAAATAGGGCACTGAGCCAGCACCAGCATCAGGTGAATAAATCTCTGGGGAACGTCTCGTGTGATTCTTATACCCGACTTCTTGCAAGATTTCACATGAGACGTGCGTGGGACTAAGTATAAATCTCGCGAAAACTCATTTCTCAAGGCTTTCTTTACACAAAAAGAAAAAAAATGTAATTTGATTCAAATTTCAGCACTTTTGATGTGTGACGAGGGGCGTTATCTTGTTCAAATGTAGAATTAGGCCATCTTTCTTAAGATTTGTAGTAGGGTTTTAGGGAAAGCTAGATAAAGAAGAAACTCATATTGAGGTATATAAATATGTACTAATTATCTGAAACTTCCACACAATTTTTATGAAGGATTAAGGTTCTTAACCTATTACTATAGCAACTAACATCTTTTTATTTTGCTATTCAAAAGGGATTCGTTTTTTCGATTGCCAGACAGAATGCCCGCCAGAATAACGCACATTTTCATAAATGTGTACGCACCTTTAAGCCATAAATTTGCAGTCATTGCCTGGTGATAATCCGAACCAGCGGCTCCGGAGACTTACTTGGCTTGGTACTTTGCAATTAGCCGCACTGTTCATAAATTTTTCATTATTGCCCGTAATTAAACTATCTGCCGTGCTTCAGGGAAAAAGGTAGGGGCAGTAAAAAGACGCCTAAAAAATTTATTACAGCCTTTTAAGCGAAAATAAAATATATAAGTATATGTTTAAGTTAATTTCGTCGCTTCATTAAGGCGCCGATATTATTATCCGTAGATTAGAGAAGTCGTCGTATTTTACCTGATTTTATGATCTTCGGTGCCAGACGGGCGCCTATATGATGAATATTTTCATTTATTTGTATTTTTTATTCAAAATCAATAAATGGCTGCAATATATTCTTAAGAAATTTTATACTATGTGGTATATTAAGGTTGGTAACTTCAAATATTTGGATTGAGAAAAATTACATTTTCTCAACTTTTGTTTCGTCAGGAGAACTTATTCACGAATATGGTTCGTTAGAAATTTCACTCGATCCTGGTTTGAGGTGTTCATTAATTCCGATACTCGTTCGATGTTCGCCGAAAATGCATTTGTATGATTGGTCAACCAAATGAAAGTTATTTATGGTTTTGTTGTTAATCATTTAGGTATATAATAATTAACAGCTTAGGTTTTTCACCTATCCTTCTTTTTAACCCTTTTCTGTCCATCCTACTTTTTTACCTGTAAGTGTTTGAAAAGAGTATAATTTTTTAATGTTTCTGTATTATGCAAGGACCATAATTCTATGTAAAGGTTAAAGGACCCCAGGCTCTTCTGTCGGATTCAGAATTTAATGTCCAGGCCATAATTACATCTAAGCACTCCATAAAGCCAGTCGGCCATTGCAGCGAGAGAGTATTAAAGCTACGTCCTGCGTGGGCAGTTAAAAGGCAGCAGCCGCCTCTGGTATAAGTGGCACTCCACCAGGATAACGTGGGTGGGGTTGATTCGCCAGTGGCGGCGGCAGCGACATATCAATATTCCTCATCAACGGTGCTCCATGCGTTTACGATCAAATAAACCCGCGGACCGCGTCGCTATTGGGCCATTGTTAATAAGATTCCCTTTGGCTTGCATAAAAACGGTGTTAATGCGGGTCCTGGAGTGGCTTTAGGCGGGCTCGTGATTCAATTTTAGGGCCTTCGTCGTATATTCACCAACCGCCCAGAGCCCTTCCGGCATACTGTGGACATTATGCACAAAGTTGCGGATGTAACTGCCATTCGCCGGGTTCGGGTATAACCCGGCCCACAGTCGGCCACGTAGGCACACGTGAACCCGCCGGTGGTGGCTTTGTCATTTTCATATCTACAAATACGCCGCAGTGTCCTTTGTGCGGCGATTATACCTTTTGTCGAATTTATAATGGAGCATAGTGTGGAATTAACTGCCGTGTAACTACGAGTCGCAGTCGGTGGTATTTGCGGACGCGTCGGGCAAATACCGAGTGTCATGTCGCCCCGTTTTGAGTGCAATTGCATAAAAGGGAATTTTCATCGTATGATTCGCACTGGGGCCGGTAAATATTTGGGTCGTAAAAATTTTATAAATGCCTTCCCCCGGTCGGATCCTCTCAAGAGTGATGGGAGAAGAAACATTTTTGTAAAGGACTTATCCCAACCAAAGTTTCTTTAATACCTGGACATATTATGGATAATAGACCTCTTTTTTCAATTTCTCCAAGTCGAACCAAATTTTGTAACGTTTTGATAGATGTCATTTAATCTTAATTTCTATAAAAATAGGTATATAAGAATTAGTGCAAAATTTCATAGAAAGCCTATGTAAATACAACTTTCCAAATCCCTTTTTCTACTATCGTTTTATTATATTTTAGTTGTTCTTTTTGTTTGAGAATTTTTCATTCATAAAAAATTTAATAATGACAGAAATTAAAAAAAGATTTCCAAAAAAACAAAATATCAATATCTCGAAGATGAAGTCAGCCATTCGTTCGTTATAACAATTACGAAATACATAGTCTAACACTTTTTGAACACTCCATTTTACTATAGAGTCGTATCGTAGTAGGTATACGATAAATTGACCAAACTGCGTCGAGTTCTACGTCAATTTAGTTTTTGAAATTTATAGTCCTATTTAGCTGTTATACATAAAATCTTAGTAATTTTGGCAAATTGAAAATTGTTGAAAGTGTTCGAAAGTGGATAAATTTGCGTTTCTATGGCCCAGCTCAGAAATGTGCAACTGTCATGACGAAAATTAATTAGTTAATGAATATCGGATGCGAGGCGCAAATACAGTTTAATAAAATAGAAAATTATCGTCTGATTTGCAGTGGACTCCGGCAAATATTTGAATCTTGAAAATTTTATAAATGCTATCCCAGCAGGGCTTCGGGTCGAGCCAAGAGTGATCTTTCTGCGGAATAACTCTAATTGCACTCAGGAGCACTTAGCAAGGTCTTTGGGGCGTATACAGGGACATAAATCCCAGAGCGACGTAAGTGTCGAAGGACTTGTTATGCTTTTTCTGGCCATGTCGGGGTCTCCACTTCTCCTGGTGCGGACACTTGCTCTTTGCCGGACGAATGATTAATTGCTAACTTGCTGGCGGGCTTCGGGAATGGTTTTGGTCTGGAGATAGCTTCTTGACACGTTTCATTTACGAGTGAAACACTTAAAGGTCAAGACATTATCCCCGTCCTCCCCTCTTATCCGTCGTCAGTTCTCGACATCTGCTGATGAAAGTACACTAATGTATCCACCCCTCCTCCCTCTGTCTCATTCCAGAAATGCATTCGCCACGCAGAACTAAGTTCTTCTAAGGAAAAAAAGGAGCAACAAATGTCTGGCGAGAGTCCGTCTGGCCGGCTGTCGCAAATATTTGATTCGTTATCATGTCTCAGTGAGCTACAGAAGCAACATTTGTCGCAGAATCAACACCAATATGGTCCAAAGCAGAGGGACTATGTGCTTACCAGTGGTAGCCAGACTATACCACCGTCATCGTCGCAAAGCCAGGTCTACACTGGATCAGTTTCGGCGTCGTCTTCACCATCAATGACGAAACGAGGCCTTCCAGGTGCCAGTGGCATGACAACCCCACCGCAGACGGTGTCACGCCTTACATCATCCGGTTCGGCGGGATCCTCGCACTCGACACCGAACAGCCCCCGTCTCATGCCCCGCCGAATGCAGAGGGCGCCACCTGTGCCAGCCCGCCCAAATGCAGCCCTAATTGCCAATCCAGCTCTAGTCGCCCTCGACTCGGACGCCCCCTGGCCACACTTCTCGTCCCTCACCGATCATCTCGACGTTCACCAGGTGAACAACTACAGTCAAGCAGTCCCCGAGGTAAGTTTGCGGACGGAAAATTAAAAATCTTCCAACCTCACCTGCTAATCGTCGACAATATATCTCATGGCCCCCCCCCTTTTTTTCGCAGATAAACTGGCAGGAGCGCTGCCTTGAACTTCAACTGGAGCTCCACCGATCGAAGAACCAGGCCGGAAGGATACGTGATATGCTTCGGGAAAAGGTGAGTTTCCTCTACCCGACTTATATAAGATTTTAGCCTCTACTGGTTTTCTTCTATCTGCGGACTCATTGCCTCTACTTGAACCCTCATTATTACATCAGGCAACCCATAATGGTCGCAATTTATCATATGTTGCGCAGTGGCGCCCGTAGCACAGCATAAGCAGCGAAATGAAATCATAAACAACTTTACAGTCAGCACGGGGCGATGTCTCTGCACCCTGTAACCCCGTTCTATGCTATACTATAATACTGGGCTTAGGGAGGAGGTGGCAGGGGGGCCCCCTTGCCCACAACTCTGGGGCTCTGCTGACTGACTTTCCGGCTTTCGGGCCTCGAACTGTCCATAAATTGCCGAACATTAAAATGAAATTCAGAGCGCGGAAAGAATTTTTGTATTCATGCCGAGATATCCGGGCATAAGGGCCAACGCCGCCATGCTGCCGGGGCCGCTTCCCGGGGCGCTGGGTTCCCCTCACCGCATATTTTGTTCGCCTGGCTCACGAGGACGCGGCGGTACAGTTGGAAGAAGTAGCACAAAGTTGGTAGCTCCCATATGTTTCCTTATGATTGCTGGTTGGGGCCACAACCCAACATCTTGGGAAATTCAGCGATTTTATATCCTTGCGGATTGGGCTTTCAGGAACGTTTAGAGGCGCTCCGCGATTCCCCCCAGATGCTGTGCAGCGTCTGGCTAGGGGTGTAGGGCTTCTCTGGGGTGATCTCGAGGACAACGATAATTCATTTATTGCTTTTCCCCGACTACCAAACCCCAGGGCCAGTCTGAGGCATTTTGAGGTTTTTGGAAAGTGTCGAATCAGGGAAGAAGGACTTTCAGAGATTTAAGGGTGCCTGGGTACGAGGTGTTAGCTGAACGAACATATTTCGAGTGGAAATTGAGAAATCCTATTAAAAAGAAGGCAGCCGGGTAATAAAATCGACCACTATAGAAAATGTAGATTTCTTAGGAAATCGAGGCTTTTCCGATATAACATATTATATAGCTTGGGTATATTATAAGGGAAAGTATTTAAAAGTAGGTGAAGATAACCTCGAATTAAGCTGTTTTTTATTCTATTTAACTTTCCTTATTTATCCTTGCGTGAGGGATTTAATAAAATGATGTCAAGGACTAAGTAAAAGTAAAATAAATGATGACAGAAATAAAATTAAAACTAAATTAAATAAAATTGGGAGTGTAAACATTACCCTTTTATTATTATGAAATATTTGTTTTGAAATAAATCTATTGATTTTTGCTCTACCGCTCTTTACGTCTCCTAAAAAACTTCGCTTGCTTATTTTCTTGAAAATCCCCAGAAAATAATTGTGATTTAACTTTCTGCGTCATGTATGTTTTCAAGTAGGTTCTCTCCTTTCCAGAAATTCCCTTCTAAAAGAATCTTGGAACTTATAACACAAAAGGGGACATGCCAACCAAAAAGTAACAAATACGCAAAATTTTGTCTTTCCGTACACGTATTTGTGAAAAGGACATTAAAATTTAATTTTTCGGGGTAAGTTTGATATACCAAAACGAGAAAGTCGTATGTACCTAAATGTGAAAAATTTCCGACATCTACATATTTGCTATTTAAATCAGGTTCCTCCTATCCTTTTTCCAAATTCTCAGATACCTATCCAGAGCAATTACGAATTCAAGCAAATTATTAAGCAGTATACATTACGCAAATAAAAAAAATATTCTGGGAAAAAACAACTCGAAATCCTTGAAAATCTGAGTAAAACTCAGGGAATAAATCGGCTTTTCTTGAATTAACTTTTTGGGGTAAAATCAGGCGTGCACAAAAGTATTGTGAACCTATGCCTTTTTCCCAGGGTTATATAAAAAGGGAAAAACCGAAAATAAATTGAAACATCCCTCCGCCCGAAAATAGACCTGTTCTGGATTGATCGGGTATCTCTCTCTTGGTAGCTTATAAAAATTCAATTCCGCAATATTCGGCGCAACTGCTGGATTCAATTTACTTTGGTGCCAGGACGCCCGATAAAGATTATATGAATTTCATTTGAAAAACATTAGCTGGGTTGGCAAAAAGCGGGCACACTAAGTCGAATGTGCGGTAATCTTGCTCAGTCCCAAACACGAAGTCCCACAGGCTGACAAATCAACACCACCTCCCGGGAGGGAATCCTCACAGCCTCTATCCCTGTGCTTTCACATTTCCTGGAGACAAAAATCTGAAAAAAGGACACTGGCCCGCAAATGCACACGAAAATCTTTGTGTTGGTGTTCTGTGCGGGGGTGGGGGCGGAACTCCAGGACTAAAACTAGGCATCGTCATCTGTGGAATCACGTTGGTAATCGGATGGGACATTAACAAGACTTAATCGGATGAGGGGCGGTACGGCGGGGATGGGGGATAATTCGGTCCTGGAGCTTATCCCTTTTCAATTATTGCGACTCTGCCCCTGTTTTTATTTATAGTACCATTATTGCTAGTTGCCAGCTCCTTGCTGGGTCCTTTCTGCGAGGGGCAATTTGGCAAGGAACTATGTGGCCCACAATGGGTCGACACGGTTATCTGGTAATTTACACCTGGTTCAGGTGTGTGTGGGACCTCATGTGCTCTGGTTTTTTGTGAACCTCCCCATCCTAGGGCCATTTGCATAATTTTCACATTTCGGAGTGTGCCGTGTGTTTTAGCGGAGCGCCGAAGTGCCGCATAATCCACTTCTAGGTGTGGATGTGTCCACAAGATTACCGACCGGTCAATTCAGTTCAGTTCCTCATAAGTGCAAGTGGCTACTGCACTGTATTCGGAACTGAATGTTAACAAGGCTGTAAAATAGCCTCCCGAAACGTGGCGTGGTGTAACGCGACACGAATGGGGCCCTCTTATCAATTCCACTGCACACGTCGTTAAGCTCGCTATGGGGCCCCACGACAGACGGTGGCGGCCAAAGGAGCTCCTTTTGACGTGTGCCCCGCAAATGAAACGATAAATTTGATCTGGTCAGCGGCCGCTCAAATGGCCCTGCAGACCGCAACGGAGCACCCCATAAATTCGATTGAAATCCGAATCCGAATGGCCGCGCCGCGCCGCCTTAACCCGAAATCGCCTGGTCTCCCGTATGGAGTGGCCATTGGTTTTTCAGAATCAAATTTAAATTGCATCTTAAGAGGTTCGTTTATTGCGGCTCGATGGGACCCAGCTCCCGATGCTCATTCCCGAAAACCCATTTCGTTCCGGAAATTCAGGGAATTTGTGCATATGCAGGGAGGAGCCATCTCCTCGGTGGGAAAAGATATCAATTCCTTCAAAAACGTACGAACCATCGCGTGGGAAGGGTATCAAAGAGCGTCACGGGAGACGGCTGGCCCTTAACAACAATCATAAAAGCATCTGCTGCTCAAGACGACGCACGAGGGGGTGGTTGTGTGCGGGTGAAACTACCCCAATATCGATGCTACCCACAGGACCCCACCCACCTCCGACGGTCCTGGAGATATCATCAAATCCTTTTTAGTAGACACGAAAGCTGTTGCAACAATTCACCGCTTTTTGCCCGTGTCCTTGAGCTTCTTCCCTTTTTTTCGTGAGTATTTTTCCCAGTCTTCCCTGTTTTTTCACGGGTGTACTGGAGCAGCTCCGACGAGCTCCCAATGTTCTTCAGATGGCGGTGAGCTGTGTTTTCTGCAATTTCCACATACTGAGTGCGCACTCACACCCGCCCTTGTAACGTGCGATTTTGTGCCGAGAGGGGCGGGGGGCAGTGTTGAGCAGTAGGTGCCAGGCATTGGGCGCGTCTGGAAAAATCTCACTTGCATCCCTCCTGAGGGAGTTCCGCTCGTCTAAGGGGCTTCCCCCGGAAACAGACACACGAACAAGCAATAAAGTCGCAGTAGCAGAATTCGGGAAAATTGCAGTAAATTTTAACGCTTTTGGGATCCGCTTTTTATCCCAGTTCTCCTAAGACATCTCTAAAGATTTTTCTTTTGCACCATAGGAGCTACTCTTATAATTTTTCGCTTAAAGTTTTATTACTTACGATATTTCTGTCATTTCGTTCTTTCTTCCAGTAATAGTAAACACATTTTCTTTAAAAACTTTGAAGCTCTTTGGATACAAATTTCAAATTTATGAAAGAAAAGAACGAACATTTTTTCAAAGCAGTAACAATACACAATGACATTTTCTGAATTTGGTAAATAAAAAAAAAACTATAATAATAGAAAAAACAAACGAACTATTTTAATTAAATTAAATCATATTACCTTCCTGAGATATTCTTTAGGTTTTATATTCATCATTTCAAAAGTTACAGAGCCGGAATTTAGAACTTTTAGATTTTAGAATATTGATTTGAAATTAAGAACCTATGTTTCATTTCCTATTTTACCCCTTTAGGAGTAAATTTTCCAGAAACGTTTAAACACGCCATTCTAATTTCCAACCAAAAGATTAAATACTATTTTCATTGGTTTGACTACAAAAATACAGACTTTCATACCTTATTTTTTTTATTTATTTTTTTTAATATTTACGTTTGAGAAGCTCTCCCTATACCTATACCTACGGCAAAAGAAATGTTCCCGAAATGTCTACTCGAACACGGGGTATTGGATCAGGTGACTTGTATTTCCTGAAATTGGTCGACTGGCGAGGGAGTGGACAACAGAAAAATCGCATTCCTCACATTTGCCCAGACGGGGGGATCCGCCCTCTTCTTGGCATATACAGAAAAAAAAAATGCTGGACCACATTTTTTGCTGTCGCCCACCCGTCTATACGAGGCTCGTGCTTTCCCGAATATTGGAATTCTTGTTACTTGCCCGACGTACCTTTAATGATTTGAGACATTTTTGTGCTGCTCCTCGTTTCGTCCAGGAGTGCACTTGGAGCGTACATCACGCCCCAAACAATGTCGCCGCTTCCGCCGCCCCCTCATAGGTGCACTTCCCTATGGAGCATATATAGAGAGACAAGGGCGCGGATGCGGAAAGGATTGAACAAGAGGATACTTCGGGTTCTCCCAACAAAGTTTTCGTGCAGAAGGAAGAAGCCCTGCGATACTTTCGTGCCTCGGAACGTTCGGTCTCAAAAAATGGGAAGAAAGGCGGAAGACATCCTGCTCTTCCCATCCAGATTCCCGAAAGGTGAGGAGCAAGCTCGCCCATATCATCTATAAGCAGATCCTGGCAGGATGCTGGATAATTTAAAAATAGTTTGCATTGCTATGCTGGATGGAATGCCACAGCGTTGATTTTTATGTAATCGTAGATTCCCGGGATGTAGGGTACCCGCCCTATTCCCTCCTTCTGCATAAGAAAATTCCACAAGTTCCCGACGGATATTAGATTTTCTCATAAATATCATCAAACAAGAAAAATTCCGAAAAATGATTCCTTGCAGTCAGCTTCCGGGGGAATATCAAAGGATGAGAGATGGGGTTTAAAGGCGAACATCGATACTCCTTGTTTTCACTGACTGATAGACATGGACGGAAGTTTAATAAATTTAACGGAAATTAAAAAATTTATAGAAAAATGAAAATAATTTTAGTGATAGTAGATACAGTTTTTAGGATTCTATTCTGATAGATGTCTATAGCATGACGATTTGCTTTTGAGTTTTACAACGACCATGATGATGTCATGATTTAAAAATTGATTACATATGAAGTCTAAATGAAATGACAGCATTATAAAAATTTAGGTATGATACATAATTATAATGATTTTTCGTTTATCTTTATAATTAGATGAAATAAGCTGCTTAGGCAGATTACGCTTTATATTAGATATAGCACAATTCCATTTGGTTTTATAATGTTAAAATAATCCCGAGAAATTGCAGGTGTGCTAGACTTGTTTTAATTCGAATTTTATTTACGTTTGATTAGAAAAACAAGCCCAGCGGAAAATTAACCAAATAGAAGAGCGTTGCGAGGGTGGAAAAAGTGAAAAATCACTTCACATAGCCTGAAAATGACTAATGATTGCCCGCCTTGCCATGAAAATTAATACAAAGCTTTTTTCCTTATTTGACTTTCCATTAATCACAGACGTGTACCCGGAGGCGAAAAATATAATCAAAAGTGGGTACGCGGGCGGAGCAAGGAAAACAATTTTCGACCCGCATCATCCTGGTATAGTGCCGTTCTCGGCTCTCCCGAAAAAAAATTATAAACTTCCAAGGAAGCTCATCCCGTACGACGATGAGGAGTCCCACCCTCTGGACCCTCCTACGGTCACTACTTTTCGTCTCGATTTTTATGGAGTTCACCGGGGAATATTAAAAGCTCTTCCGGCAGCCAAGGGTATTTATGTTCGAATTCAAAAAGTTTTAAGTTTTATTTCGAGTTTTCAATCTTTTGCGCATTTTTTATTCATGGACGGCCGTCGGAGGACGGCGAACCCTTTCTTTGGCCGCGTGTACGCCCCCTCGTTTATTATAAACTTCTTTGTGCTGTGTGTGGATTCTACCTCCGGGGGGAAAAAGGGATGAAACGTGAGCATACACACATTCCCCCGTGATCCAAAATTGATAGGAAAAATTTTCAAATCGATTCCATTTTAGCCACCCTTCAGTTCCTCACCCCCCGTCCCCTGCTGTGCCGGAAAGTTTCCCGGATGTGGGAAGCGAAAAATGCCTTATCTTGGGCCACAGCCGCAGCTTATAAGAATTGCCCCGTAATGAGCCGCCCCAATTGAATTTGAAAGCCACCGCATCGAAGTCCCATTAAAATTCGATTAACGCCCCTCCTCACCGCGAATTATTTTCGCATTTTTCTTCATCACCGCCCGCTAAGATTTTAATTATCGCACAAAGGATTCGCATCATTTTACCCGCGGGGGTGGAGAATTTGTCAGTCAAGGAGTTGCTCACGAGTGATCCGTCTCTGCCTCTGCTAAAAGGGTGCCCTTCTTCGGCATTGACAAATTACTTCGGCGGGTAAAAATATTGGAAGAGGCTTAAGTGCTTCATCAGTGTTATCTCATATTTTTAATATATTCTGTGATATGAAGACGGTATCAATCGATTTTTTGAGTAAAAATGTAATTATTTAAATTTTCTTTGTAATTTATCTAGTTCACATATGAAACATCCGAATTTGGTTGCTTGATGAAATGTTTTTAATTTAGCTAATGGGTAATTATACTATACAAAGAAATATCTATAGCTACTTAGGTAAAGTAACCTAATTAATTTTTTCTATAATCTCAGATTTGAGAGCATACCGAACATGAAAATGTGCGACCACGACTCAAAATTTACTGTTTTAAATTCAGAATGATATGGTTCCATACTTTTATCCATCTTATGCTTACATATATGCAAATTATATATTGTTTATAGAAAAGTTGACAAAAATTGCAGTATTTTTTAAAATGTTATAAGGGCACATACAAGAAATAATTTAAAAAATTTGTTTTCTCTGGGCGATCTCAAAAAATTAATTTGTCAAGGATTGAAGTCATCTTCTCCATTTTTGTCATTTGATATATCATAGTGTCCACTCCGTCAAAAAATGATTTTATATCTGCTCCGAACGTCTCTTTTCCTGTCCATCTGCAACACTTGGAAATTCATAGGTTTCAAAGAACAAGGACACAGCCAGAAAGATAGATATACTCTGTCGGGAAAACTCGAAAAGTTTATTTCTTTGGGAAATTGCACGTTAATTAAGAGACCCTGCAGCGGTTTTGGCTATTCCATTTCTCGGGCGAAAAAGCCCTTAAAAATTCTGTCATAGCTAGTGTCCGGCGACTTATGGGCATTTTCAATTCCCTCTGTCAACGGTAGCTTTTCAGAAACAATTTCCCGTGCAAAGAGCGAAAGGCAAGAGGCAGGGCGGATGCAGACAAAAGACTTAGTGTTCCGCAGGCACCAGTAATTAAAGCCGATTTCCACCTGTGAGGGCTGGCCCCGCTGCATAGAGCTAGAATCTGCGAAAGTTCGTAAATCTTCTCCACCTTTTTGTATGTTCAACAAAAAAGGGCGAAAAAAGGAGGGTATCTCTATAGTCAGGGATGAAAAAAAAATGTGGACCGGCAAGCTGGGCCGAAAAACGACGGAAAAAAACTTCTTCGGGTTTGGACCGCAGCCCAGTTCCAGTCTGAGAGTTGCATATGTTGCTAGATAGATTCCATGGCTTGTGGCTTCTTCCGCAGACTCCCATTGTAATAAAGTTGAGCCTGGATGGTCCGGGGGCCCGGGCTCCATGTTTTCCTGTATATGTTCTGCGCCTCGCTCCGGCGCGGCGGGCGACGGCGGCCGGGCACACGGGCAAACTCCCGAATGTGGCCATGGATGTGGTCCAATTGCAAAGTCTCAGGCATTGTGCAAAATGTCCCCGGGCAAGATAATCGTAAATTATAGTTATTGCGGTTTTTCTGCTCGCCTCCCTAGTGGGCGATGCTTTCAATTACACTCTCAGCTCCTAGTCTCCACGGGGCCGACGACAGCACGTCCTCGGGAAAGTCGTCACGGGACCCCTTTAAAAAGCGTGGCAAAGAGCCCACCCAACTGCAATAGTAATAATCGGGAATAGCCAGGCAGCTGGGAATTAATGGGACTCACAGCGTCCGTCACTGCATCTGACGGGTCCTCAATCACTATGTTCCCTTCCCGTCATGCCCATAGAATTCCAAGGTTTAGAAATAAAAAATAAAAAAAGAAATTGAATGCCATGCTGAAACAATAGAAATATTTTTCGAGTTATATCCACAACTTTTCCTGTCACTGCACTAGGAAGATCGGGAGAAAGTGAGGAAATGAGTCAAAACTAACGCCTCAAAAACATGTATAATATACGTTCAGTCTTTTTAGATTTAAAAAAAAAATAAATAAATTTGTTCATTGCATAATAATAATAACTTTAGCATCTTTTTCATTTTCCAAAAAAAAACTTAAAGGAAAAACAAACATGAAGACAGTAACCTACAGTAGGTACTTAAAGTTATTAAAAGCTACACTTTTATTATTGCAATTAAATAATTGTCTTTACTTATCATTAGAATCTAAAATAATAGTAATAACAATTACGGTCTCGCCGGAGCCATTGCCAAAAAAAGTTGGAAACAACTTTAGGCTTTTTCAAAAAAATTATATCACTTTATTTAACTCTTGTTTTTTTGTCCACTTGCTACCACATTCGATGAAAAACTATATCCAGGACATTCAAATATGTAAAGAATTATGACTTACTTCTTATAGGCAGTTTGTTGATGCAGGTATACTATCTAAATAAACTTTTGGAAATTGGCTTAACGTGAAGTATAAGCAACACTTTTCATTCCTTAACTTTTTTAAATGAACTGATTTCATATAATCCTTTTTCGTGGATAGAAAACAACTATCTATCTATCTTGTATACAGTATAAAAGATGTAATAAAGAAAAACAAATCTTTTGGAGCTAACGACCCAGATTACTCCCTTAAACATACCAAAGAAAGGGAACTTCGTCATTCATGAAAATTCATAAAGCTGCTTATGATGTGCGAGTAATTAAAGTCTAACTGCATAACAGCTGTCCAGCATATGTGCCTCCTTGAGCGATTTCAAAGCAATTGGCGCCCTCCTGGCGCGAAAGGAGTCAGTCCTTGCAGTGGCGTCCCTCCCTGCATTACCCATTCCAACTCCGCAAAGGCGTCACTTTAGCCTCTGTATAACACGAATCTTACCACGTTGCAGCTTTTAATTCTCTTCACCAACGGCCTCAGCATCGCCCGCCCCCGCAGCCCAGGGGCGGCTGACACACTTTTCCTCGGGTGGTTAGTTGAACATTTTTCTGAAAGGCTCATTCATGGGGCCCTCCACAAAGGGGCTCCACTGTCAAAGCTGCGCTGATAAGTCCTGTGTCAACAGAGGAAACCGGAAATGAATGAAGGCGGATATGAAGCTAAAATGTGGCGGGTATCGCTTCTCAGTGGGCGCCAGTGGGGGCGGTGATGGGTCCACCTCCAGGCTCCTTATCAGGAGGTGCAAAAAACTATTTGCAACGGATGTGGAGCTATGGTGACGGCGCCTGGAAAGCACACGTGGGGGGGAAAAACACAACGTCACACCGGGACAGGGACGTTTTTCTTTGGCACGTTCGAATGGGTGCCCTACTTCGGGGCGATATTAATTTATTTGAAATGTGGGACAGGTAATGAAAGCCCTTTGTTCGGAGGTGCTCGACAGTGAAATACTGCGCTGTAAATAACTTTTAATTAAAATGTCCCCACCATGCAAATGAAGCCCGCCTTTTTTCTCGAGGAAATTAATACTATATATACCTATTGATGTTGTACCTGGTTAGTTGGGAGTCGTTCCTTCTATGGAACGAAAATTTGATGATTTTATGGTTTTCGCGCATTTGGCAAGTTCAAGGTTTATACAATACCTATACCCAAATTTGCTATATGTGTTAGTTAATCACAAGAACTAACCATCATGCTTTATACATATGTATAATTGAAATTTCGACAGTGCAATTGTATTTAGGCCTGGCATCAGAAATAAAAAAGTTTTATTTTCGGGGCTCAAAACAATAAAGTGATAGTGATAAAAGAGAAATATGAAATCTTCTAATTTTCCTGATAAAGTCTAGAATTTAACAGAGAATTTTATCCTGACCACAAAATGCTATATATGAAAAAAAACCTTTTTAATTTTCTCTGTAGGGCCAGTTTAATTTTGAGAAACAAATTTGAATGCCTCTCATTTTTCCATAAAAACGCAACAAAGGTTTGGTTTAAAAGCCGCTATTTTCCCTAAAACCCATTTTGCTTTGCTGAAATCCGGCCCTAGAGCGTTGTTCAGTAATCGCTGAATTTTGCATGGGAGTAACTCCAACTCCCTCCGGAAAAAAGGGATATTACACTCCGCTCAGCCAGTGGGGCGTAGCGCAATCCAACGTTTATTGAACACTTATCGGGACGCGTGCATGCAGCGATGGGAGCACCTCCCCGAAATTGACAAAGTTCTTTGATGTTCCCATCAGCCCACATTCACTTAATCGCCCCAAGTTGCCTTCCCATACATTTCCCGATTAGGCGTCCCATTAACTCCTTACCGTGACGACGGCACCCATCGAAAAATGCTCGGAATCCAAACTTCCGTCATTAGGATTCATGTGGCTCATCATTGGTGGATCAATCCTCCGCCGCAGAAGGATACCTCCGGCAGGCGGTCGGGATCGGGACTCCGAATAGGCCTTGTGTGGCCAAATGAACCATGCTTCGATGGGGCTCAGGAGGAGCGCCTTTATGCGGCCCTCCGTTCGATTGCGGCTTAATTTTTCATTGGAAATTTCACTTTTCCCAGTAATCACACGTACTTGACATACCCTGGGCGGGCGGAGCTCCCGTTCCAAGCTTCTATTAATGGGCCCCAAACCCGTCGTCGATGGGTTCGGGGTGAAAGAAAGGTTTTCATTTATGAAAGCAGAGAGGTTCGGCGCATTGAGGGGGTGCCTGCTTGAATAGGTCTCGAAGATTCTCGAGAAATTCGCTACTTGCAAAAGGTATAGAAAAGGTATGCCTTTTGTGCGTTATTGCCGCGACGTTGGGCATCAAAGGGCAGGTAATTTCCCGCAACATAAATTAGACTCGTATCAGGACCCGTTCCGTCGTAATGAGTTGCCGCGTGGAAAGTACAGCGCTACACTTGATTTCCGGTCGAGCGAGGATAGGGGCACCCAGATAGTGTTACCATAATTTAGTCTAAATTTAATCACAACAAACAAAACAAAGTACATAATAATAAATCTTTGACATCGTCTAATTTTAAGATCGTAGTATTATAAAAATCGTCTACTTCTAAAGTTAGTGAACCCTGTGACGATTATACTAAGTGATACAGCGATTACCTCCTATAAGCAAATTCTGCTGCTCATTATCAAAATTTACAAGGATAAGTTTAATCACATCAATATACGTTTGCAAATTCTTTTCAACTCTTCTTTATTTTAAGAAAAGGTTGATTTGTTATTATAATGTAGTATCATTTTCGAAAGACTTCACTTGACTTGGTCAGATGTTGGCAACACTAGGTCCCGAATTGAGCTGTTCCTTATTTATAACAATCACGAACAGAGCACGGTTTTCTGGCGACAACCCTCTTCGGTTCGAAAGAAAGTGGCAATGTCGCTTAGTGGACGATTTCAATTAGTGCGACAAATAAAAATGCTGGAAATAAGCGAAACAAGCCCCTGAATCGCAGGAGACCCGCCGAACCCGGCATTCATTTGGCAAACGCCAGCTAATGTCCAACTGTCGGGTCGAAGGAATTCTGCTTGTTTTCGAACCCCTAAACCCCCAAACCCTGCGTAGGGTCCGATGACTTGTGGGAATGGTACTCCCCTTCCAAGGCCAACCGGGTGGGGGCCTTTTCGCTTCTTACCAGGGACACATGCGGGTGTATCGCCGCTCTGTCCTATAACTCTTCGGGTTATTTTTTATGGGCCGCTCCAGTTTATTGGGCAATCGTTGATTAATGGCACCTGATTATTTGGCCAACGGTCAGCTTGACAAATTGCGGTGACCGGAGGACCCGGAGGACATGCCCGAGCCCGGGACACGGGACTCCTTGAGCCACTCTTGATATAGGCCCCTTCTCAGGCTGGGCTATTTTTTTCCTGACATTTCTGGATTCCTTCTGTTTGCTTTGATTTACGGCATTCATCGATATGATGGCCTGATAATTGTTCAGGGGGCAGAGCTCTAAATTTGTTGAGTCCCCCCTTAGAGCCCCACTGATTTTATGTATTTAGTGCGGAATTGCCATTTCGGCTAGATAACTACCCTCGGAAGGCGTTGCGCAGATGACGGTCGACTAATTGTTTCCCGAGGGCCCTTTTTAGTGTCTAGGGTTTTTGAAAGATATATTTTTCCTTTTGCTTTTATGACTAAGGAAGTTAGTATAAATCACGGAAAAATGTCGTTTCTTTTACTTAAGAAAGCATTTTTTTATAAGTTTTTATTAAAGAAAATGCAATAAGAAAACTATACGAAATACCAAAAGACATATTTAATTGCAACCAAAAAATCAAATTTCAGGATAATGATCAAATTTATGCAAAAGATTTCTATTTAGGGCTAAATCTAAATAGTGTCAGAAAAAAAAGGATAAGAAATGAAAAGATAGTTATGAAGTTATGAAATTCTTATCATGCACTTAAATTCTAAGTGATTTAAAAAATTGTATTGGACAACGCATAAAAATGCAAATTCTTTCAATTGTATGTAAGTACCTACATTCTCTAAGATCACTTCTATTCAAAGATTTCTACTCTAAAAAGATTACAATTCGCGTCTTTTTGTGTTTTTCGTGGTTAATCATGGTAAAAGTTATCTTAAGAGAGGTTTTAAGAACAGAGTGAAGGAAATTAACGAAGATTTCTGCTATTATCCGCAATATTGCTTAAAGTCGGTCAAACTGTTCTAGAAAAGGGAAATTTCGTCTTTCCGCTCCTTAGAAAGCCCCGCTCCAATGAATTCATTAAAAATCCCTCAGATGGTTGTTGAAAATGTAAATTTGCGCCGGCGGCGCTGTTGTATCATATCGATTTCAGATCGTCCTCGTTCCGCGTAAAAACTCTTTAGCACTCGACGAGGCGCATTACTTATTAATGGACCCGCCGCCAGTGCTTCGGCTTTAAGTAATAATAATTCTCTGAGAGCAGTGGCGGCGCACACCCCCCGCAATGTTCCAATATCCTCCCGATCTCAATACATTGTGCGGGGGTGGATAATATGCAAACGAAGTGCCTCAGCACCCACAACAACGCCGCAGACAGAGACGAGTGCGGGTATGTGTGCGAATTTTGTCCCCATCAGGACATCGAGGCACTTCACAGCTTTTATACATATTTTAATTATTCATGACAGCTTTGTGGGGCTAATGAGGTCTGATCGGCTCCTTTCACCGGAGGAATTAATTTTTCGTAAATTTTTTATAACAATGTGTGTGCTTTGGGGCGCACTGGAAACTGGGCCCTGGGTGCTAACGAGCCAATGGCTGGGACACATGCATTATTTAATAAAAGTATCTACAAAAACGCCTGCTCATTATCACGTGCTCCGGGACGCAATCTGGAGCCCCTCTCGGCCACCAGGCAGGGATAAAATGGGGCTCTCCAGGTATTGATTGCACGGGGCGGGCAGATTTTTGGTTTAGGTTCCATTAGAGCCTCGTTTCAGCCGTGCTATTTTTTCGCAAGATTTCCTGATAAATTGCTGTTTTTCGGTGGCGGTGGCTTTTTGCGCTTTGTACAGAGCCGTGGTATTCAACGATTTTGTCATTTGCAGGTCCATTTCCGAATGAACGTGTCGGTAATGCAGGTGGTTAAATTAGTTTTGGGGCTGTACAGAAATTGTGTGCCTCGTCTGTTCAGAGTTTATTGTTCGGAATGTGCCCATTCGGTGGAAATGGTTTTTTTATTTTCTATAACACCGCGTTGAGAAAAAGGTTTACACTTTTATTCCGCCGTGAATTTTCGAGGAATTTCTCATATAGTAATTTAGAAAATAACATAACAAATTGCTGTTGCCTTGGTAGTCTATTACTCGAAATTCATCGATAAATCATCGCTTTTCAAAAGTTTTCAGAAATGGTTTTACTCTTTTATTTTTATTAATAAACGTATAAAAAAGTATGCAGTAACCTCTTTAAGGCTCTTTAAATTCTATTTCTATATAGTTCAACATCGATTTTCACTCAAAACCTATATTATACTTTTATCAAAAATCATCTTTCAATATACGAAATTTTTCTAGAAGTAGTCTTAAAAACTCAACTTAGTGCATGTATTTATAAATAATTCTTAGTCTCTTTTGTTGAAAAAAATAAAACCCGAATTTCCCTATAGGATAAAAATTGAACCTCAAATATCAATTTTTGACAGCGTAATTTTTCTGATTTCCCCCCTAAAGTGATTTGAATTCCAAAAAAGGGATACCACCCAATTTCTACGCCAACAAAGGTCAAGGGAATCCTTTTGTCCTTTTCCACAATTCATGTTAATCAAATCCCGACCCTTCAAGGAATAGGGAGGAGTGCACTAATTGAATCGTCCTTCATTCATTGCATCTAAACGAGATAAAAGGCGCTTTAAAGGGCCATTTTGAGCCCTTTCGGGGAACCCCCGGCAAAAACAAAAGATGTTTCAGTGCAAACAGCTTTAAAATGGCACTGGCTTGGGTTTTTGTGCTTCGGGTGCCCTTCCTCCCCCCTTTTGGTGCCCACTGTGTGAATAGCGACATTCTAGAAATTTTGTGAATAATTTATTGTGTTGACATGTTGCCCATTGTTGGCGGGGGTGTGTGCCTTTGAGCTGACGCGAACGCTTCAGCCCTGCTCAGCGCCCCTTTCTTGTTGAAGAGGGGGGAAAAGGGTTGCAAACAATAGCAGCAAATTCCATTAAAGTTCAGTGGGTTAAGGCAAACACTGTAAAATGAACCTTTCAACGGAGCCGCAGGATAAAAACTTTTATTGGTTTGCAATGTAACTGCAATTTTAATAGGCAACGAAGAATTGGATCGATTTGAGGGAGAAAGGTTGAATGCATTTTTCTATCAATTTTGTGGGTCGCATATTTCGAGAGCTTGTAAAAAATTGGCCAAAACTGGTGCATACACAGCCCCAGGTGAAGGTTGCATGGATGAATGAATCGGAACAAAGTTCAATTAGAAGAACTCAATTTCGGGTTTCAATTACGATATTTAACTGAATTTCGATTTTTCAGTGGATCTTTGGTTTGTTGTTTTAAAGTTTTTTTTTATGAAGTACCTAATTTAAGAATCTGGAATTAATTTGGCGATGTAATATAATATAAGAAAAGTAAATAAATAGCCATACATATTTATATACAAATTCAAAAATGAAGCAGTTTTACGCACTTATAACGCCTACAAAGTTTTGAAATAAAATCTTTTAAAACATTTTTGTTTTTGAATCTTATTCACATACCTCATTCTGTATATGGGTATCGTTGAATAGGCCTTTCAAAAATATTGGGAGTATGTGATAAACATTTTTTTCGACTCAAATATCGGGTTTACGAAATATTAATTTTTAAAAGTTATTTTTGAAAGACGACGAACCAACATTTTGAATATTTGAAAGGTCTTTGCAATGGTAGGAGATAATTATCTTAAACTGAGTTTGAAAATCTATTCCACGTAATATTAAATTAATAAAAGCTTACCAAGATCTCGCACTTTTTACGAGCTCTTGGACTCTAATTGCTTTCAATTATAAGTACTATTCTTTTAATTATCCCCTAAAAGAAGAAAATTTTTTCGTACCACACAGCTGAAAAAGCGGTAGCTGATTGGTGGTACGTTTTGATATTATAAAACCCCCGACTGAAAATAATTGGGGTATATTCAAGGCTCTACCCTTAAAAAATTGGCACGTTTTACTTCAAATAATTTTGTGCCGCTTGGGAGAGAAGGAACATGGTAAAAAACGGGAATCGTATCACCTGTCACCCTGTGCTCGCAAACAATGGAAATTCATCAAGAAAATTCAGCGTCTCGACGGGGGCGGTGCGGTGCGGTGTTGCGAATTCCTGTCCAAAATTAACGACTTTGTTGTCATGTGCCTGGGTTCTCCTGGTTTTACCTCTTCAGCTAAGAAATCCCTCGGGGAGGATGTCCACGTCCTTGGCTGGTTTGACCTTTCTTTTCTCAGCGACGGCAACTGGTCCTTGAATGCTGGAGGATCCGCCGCTGCCGCCGTCGCGCTGCTGCGACCCTGCGATCGAGCGAAATAATTCGCATTTCACGTCAATCAAAGCCAAAAAGTGGCAACTTTTCCTTGCCATCAGTCAGGCAGAGAATCATCGGGGGCTGACTCCTTCGGGTGAGGGATGGTTTTCCAGGCGCTGGGTGCCTGCCTTCCAGGCAGCCTGCGTCGGAGCCCGTCTGCGCAGATCCCGGCCGTAAACAAAGTTCCCCAGGTGCCGGGTCGGGGGCCCCAGGACAAGACTCCCCGCCCGGTGCTCTACTGAACTTGACTCTCCTCCGGTGCGTTCCAGGCCGAGCCCGGAGGAGTCCGGGGCGGTTGTTATGATTGAAACCAACCCCCGCAGGATCAAGTAATGTTCCCAGATTACAGTGAATTTCCCGTCGCAGCACCACCACCAGCCGCAGCGACCGGGACTCCATCCCCGCCGTTTTTTCGCCAGTCTGGAGCGCCTGGGATAAGAAGGAGGCGCGCGAGGAGCTCTGACTTCACCTGCTCGACCGAAGTTGTGCGGTGCGGTGCGGTGTGGTGCGGATCCCTCGATCCAGTGGGATACCCCCGAGTCGGTGGATCCTTCGAAATCAAAAGTTTAGTTGCACTTGAGCTTTTACCCGCTGCGTACCGTTCGAGAAAATTTTCTTAGAGTTTTTCCCACTTTCTGTGGAGGTTTTCGCGTTTCCTTCAGTTATTTTTGGCTCGCGCTCTCTGATTTTTTTTATATGGGTTTTGTGGGACTGCTTCGGGAACGGCTTTAGACATAGTCGGAATTTAATCGGTGCGTTAAAAATGGGCTTTAAGTTTAAAACGGAAATTTTCCTTTTGAACGTTCTAACCGTTTTTAAATTGTAAAGGAGTGCGAAGGAGTTCGTTTTTAAGGAAGCACTCAGTTCGGAATATAAACAAAGTTTCCAATTTGAATTTAGTTTTATTCCAAAAATAAACTATTTAAATGTCTCGTGAGGTGTAGTTTTGTGTATTTTTTTAAGAAAGGAGAAGTGCGTCGTACTCTATGAAAATTGCAATTACAGAGAGAAGAACGTTTCCCAAATTTACAATATTACAAATTAATTTTTTTTTTATACTTATATTTAAAAATACTGTCAATTTATTAATCAAAGACGTAGTTAAACTGAAAATATGTATATCGAGTAGATTGAATTACACTGATAATAATTTTTTTTTATAGTGTAAATGAACAATAAATTTAAAAATAGGAATGTTTTCGTAGATTAAATATTTGAAGAAAAATCTCATATTACTCTCCACACCGAATCGGAACTTAGGCATATCAGAAAAGGAAATTGTTTGATGTTTTGTTAGACTGAGATTTTATATATTTTTATCTAAAGATTTATACCATTTGAATCTTGCACATTATAAAAGACGAAACCACTGCTGATGGTGTTGCAATAACTGACGATTGTAAATTTTTTTTTCAAACTCAGTTCAGAATTCTAAGAAGTGCTTCCCTCATTTCGAAATAAAATTCTTGTTTTGTATTCTTTGATATCTAGAGTTTATTATAATTAACTAAAGCCTTGATTTCATTCATTTAAGTACTTAATATATAATTTTTGAAATATTGCAGAAAGTTTAAAAATTGCAGTAATTTCAGTCGATTTAAATTCAGTTTATCTTTTAAACTTCAGGTGTACATCGCTCTCATATTTCGTTTTAAACACGCGATAAGATATGTAACGTTTTATTACTACCAAACTTAGGCAAACATAGTAATTCATTGAATACATAAACCTTGTTGTCAGAATTTGTGCTGGATGACATATTTTAGTTGTTTACTTACTCAAATCAAATGTTAATCTTGAGCGCAAAGCCGCAAGAAATTAAATATTAAATGAGTTTACATGGTCTTGTTTGTACTGCAAGTGGCTAGGTATTGTTTCAAGTTCCAAGGAGAATAACAATTTACGTCTAATAATAGTATTGCACTAATAATAATAATAATGAGGAAGTAGTGCGCTACGAGAAATCCTCATTATTTTAAAATTGATTAAAAATTGACCTGAATTTTGAACATTTTATTTTTGTTAGTTACTCAAAGTTTGGTTGATAAAATTGTTTGTATTTATCCTATATTTCATTCGTTTTTCACTTTTAAATACTGGGAAATTTTCTTCACTCTTAAGCAAATATTGTACGTTAATTGCAACTCAAACATTTATTTTAATTTTAATAGAATTGCCTTAAAACAATAACAATCTGTGAACTGGCTCACCTGTCGTGAGAATTTTAATTTATTAGTATACTCTAAGTAAGCAGACAGCAAGCAGTTCATAAATTCTAACGTTTTAACGTGCTATGCGAAGAGTGACTTCCATATAAACTTATGAAAAACAATAACTTTTGGAAACATGGATGCACCAGTTATGGTTGAACCGCCCCTCGACGGGCAAAAACATTTGTCGAAGGCTGGTGGAACGTCGACGTCGGCTGCGGGTACCCACCTGGGTACCAGTGGAACCTCCACGCCGCCAATTGGTGGCGGGTCGATGCTTTTGCATGCATCCTCATCGGTTACAAATTCAGCGAAAAATTCACCAGCCCTTGGGTCCCGAAAGAGGTACACGAGCACCTCGTCCTCCTGCTCCAGCCAGTTCAACAACAATTATTCGGGACTCGATATGGAATCGCTCGAGGATATGCTCAGGAAGGTAGGCTGATTCGATTTTTACTTCCAGTCAAATTTGAATTAAACATAAGGATATAATATCTGACCGTTTAAAACTTTCAATTTTGTTGTTACAAATATTGCGATTCAAGAATCACGTTAATTGTAAAAATTACCAACATGTAAAATTAAACGACTGATATAATTACACGTCTTAAAAAGGTATTTATCATATTATTTTATTATCGTCGACACTTAAAATCATATGGCCTTTTCTAAGGATATGAATACTTATGTAATGTATAATTCCCTGAAAGAGTAGTAGGGTTGAATGATTTGTTCAGGGTTACATCTATATTTACCTTAGAAAAATGAGACTACCACAAAAGAAAATATATATTAGATTATTTATATAGGATTTGAAAAAAATGTATTTAATTAAACATACATTGAATTTATTTCGTGTAAATTTTTATTAAATATAATTTAAAATCTCTTATAACATTTTTCTCAGAAAGGGATGTTCAAAAAAACTTTAATTTTGGCTAAGTTTTTAATAATATTTGGAGGCTTAAAAAATAAAAAAGAAAGAACAACTGCGTGCAACAATTGCTACTAGAATTGAGATTTTGGTTTTTTTTTAATTCAACTGAAAAGTAAATTTACTCAAGCAAATGAAACTTAAAAAAACATATTTCATCAATAAATGTTGATTGATATCATGTTTGAGACATTTTTACAACATTTAAGACACAAAAAAAATGAAAACAAAAAATTCTATCCATGTAAACTTTTATTATGGAAATTTTGATTTTGGAGAAGAATATGATAAGAAAATATTAAACAGAGTAAGGTGGCAGAATAAGTTCATATTGTATTATTATATTTATCAGTTTTTTTCAAAATTTGATTTTACAAAAAAGTAATTATGTTTTTTCACATCATGAGTATAATCATCAGTATATGTGAAAAGTGTTCGAAATCTCAGGAGATTACTCCTCAAAATGTATCGATTTGAAAAGAAAATTGATCAAAGAATTCGGAAATTTTCAAGAGGAAATATTTCCGGTATAAATAGGGTAAAGTAAAGTCGGCGTGTGCTCCTCAAAAGTGTTCCATAATTTTCCAATGATTGTCGACTATTCACGCAAATTGCTCATCCCCGAATTGTTCCCGTGAATGATCAAAGTCACATGTTATTACACAATTCTCCTGTGAGTTAAGAGAACATGAAAATAAGAATAAATTTCTTTGGACAAAAGTGATAAAAACCCCGTTTAACCCTTTTCCACAGGGTCCCAGCGGACTGAACCTTTGAGCTGTGTCGGGATGACTGTACCGAGGGGTGCCAGCGGGGGGTTGTGGGGGGTGTTCGGAAAGGTGATGCGATGTGCACACAAAGTGCTGAGCCCGGAGAGTCCCGCCTCGCCTTGCCTCGCACTCGGGATAAAAATGAAGGACGAGGGAATCTAATGTCTGGGAATCAGCCTGGAGAGTGGAACTGACACAACAATGGCAACAAATAAAAATCCCACTTGGGAAATTTACGTTCAAAAATTCCCACCAGAGCTGCCTGGATGGGGATGTTGCATGTTGGTCTGGTCTGGTGTGTCTTTGTCGGGTTGTTGGGTGGCGGGAGACCGGGAGGTCGCGGGAGAGCCCGCAGATCAGGGAGCGGGAGACCGCAGCGGGCCGGAATAAAATGGTTTTTTGATTTATTGTTCGCTTCTTTTGTTGTCTGCTTTTAAATTTCAGCCGCAGAAGAAGCTTTAAGTTCGTTGGGCCGAGCAGAAAACAGCCGGTACCATCATCCCGGTTCCCAGTTTGGTCGGTTCTGCGTTCAGAGTGCGGCGACGGGCAGGAAGGAACGCAGAACCGCCAGCAGGAGAATTCCATTTTCGCTTTACATGTTATATTCTATATTTATTATATATAGACTCGCAGAAGCTCCCGACTGGGGCTCCTGTTCCTGTTTTCGTCTCTGGGAACAGCAACGGCCCCGTAGTCGCCTCCGGCGTTCATGCGTGCGATTTTGCCTTCTATTCCTGGCCCTAAGTTACAGACGGAGAGGAGCCCTCTGTCGTTAGGGAAAGGCACTTCATATTTTCCTCGAGTGCACAAAAGGAGATGGCTGCTGTTAACCTCAAGCATTTCCTTGGCATTCGACGAATTAAATTCACATTAGGATTATGCCGCTGCTGGTCCTTTTTCTCGTACTTTCCGTTCCGGAAACCCATTCTTTGCCCATAGTCCCCCCCCCTTTCAGAAAATAACTCGGTTCCCTACTGTAGCCATTCGTTCCCCGGGACTCGCACTCTCTCCGGCTCACTTTCACCCCGGAGGCAACTACTTCTTTGGTTTTGCGGTGAGTTTAAGTATGCACGAGCTTTGAACGTTTTTCGACAAACACGTGATTTTTTCTTGTGCATGCCCTCCACCCAGAAGAAGAGGCCTCACTTTGTTGTTTTCATACTTTTCTAGGGGGAATTTCAGAGGCCCTTCCGGCTGGTTGGTAGTAATTATAACGACTTTTTGGGGAGCGCAAAACTTTCTAGAGATTTTCAAAAGAGACGGTTTTGTTTAAGAACTCTCGAAAACTTAAAAGTTTTTTTGCTAAATTTAGGTTGAAACAAGGTAAGTTTCTCATTTCAAAACTGAGGCAAATGAGAAAATTATTGCAGCTTTTATTTTAAATCTTTATCATAAAAAGTAGCCCCCGCAGGACTCAATATCGATCACGCATGAAATTTTCAACAAAATTATTTATTATAAAGGCTATTGGTTCTACATTGCTTCTTTGATTTAAAAAATTGACACATGTTTAAAAAATCGTTTCGCAAACACACTGTCAAGAAATTGATGACTGTCTATTTCATTTACCAAATAAATTTGTTTTAGAGTTAGCAAATGTGCTGCAATCTCACGAGTGATTTTGTTCCTTTCAAATTTTCCTCCAACTTTCGATGGAAGTTTTTAGGATCATTTTTACTTTTATTTACTGACATCAATGGATGCTCTTTGATAAATTGGATGTTGTAGTGTACATTTCCAATTTTTATTTTCTTATTCTACGACACGAAAATTCCTGCTTTTAAGCTTTTGCCGTAGCATGTATCACTTTGAAGATTTCATTGATTTGTAAAGCACCATCGGAAATGTGGGAAAATATACATAAGAGATTTTCTATAACAATATACATACATATGTATGTAAAATTGGGTGTAGCTTTGAATATAGCTTTTATTACTTCCTAAAAATACAGACCTAGCTTAATTTTAATAGCAAATAATTTAGTTCTGTCTATATTTTTAATACCTATACCTCACAAATTATTAAAAATTCTTAGAATATTTTCACAATATGTGATTTACGATTGATTACATAAAAGGACTGCAATTTTTTATCCTTTTCATCGAGTAATTTAAGCTACAGATTATAGGCAATGCAATTATATTTATTACTGTTTCAGTTATATTTTAAAAAACAAATATTTTTTAATTAACCCGCAAACACACCGCAACGCATAAAATTGCATTGCAATTTTTCAAAAGGCTCATAATATGTTACAAACTAAAGGAATCGCATTCCTCGTTTCCCCTGTGCATAATTTAGAGTTGTTCTGTAGTGCTCGCATTACAAATTTCAATTAAAATTAAAATTGCAGACGCCCACAATGCGCCAGGCTTGCATGTTCCATGAAAATTTGGCACAAACTGAAAATTTTCGGTGAGCCTCCTCTTTTGATATAATTTCTGAGGGGATTATTACATTTTAATCTTGCAGGACTCCAGGCCAAACGGTCGGGGGCTCTTTGTACGGAATGCAAAAATGAAGCACATCATGAATTTCTAGTTAAAGTTAAAATTAATGAACGTACGGAATGACGCTTGGCATGGTGCATCAGTAGTAAAAATAAAATCATTGACTTTTCGACCATTCGAAGGAGGTAACCCGGTGGCAGCATAAATCGCTGCGAAAGAAAGCAATTCGAAAAATTTATTACTCTGTCCCCGGAATTCTAGACTAATAAATTTTGTTTTCTTAATTTCTAAATCTCCCTTTTACCTTAGATGGGGAGCGACCTACTTCTAGAAAAATAAAATTGCGAGAATGTCGCAAAAATATAAGTTGGGTACCCGGATCGCGTCTCCTGAAATTCCGGGTACCCCAGGAAAAAGGGCGGGATGTGGGACATTACATAAACTGCCGGGACAAAATGAAGGAACAAATCAGAACTTTATCGTCTTAGTTTTGAGGACGTTAAACCGCCTTCGAGAATCTCTTAATATTCCCGGGATTTCCTTCTTCATTTAGTGGGTGCGGTAACGTTAGCGCCCACACCGCACCGCCACATTTCCTCCTCCTCCCCAACGAGCAAAGAAATATGAATATAGAGGCGCGACTGGAGGAGTCCCTAAAGAAAAGTCAGAGGCTAATTTCTCCGGAAAGGAGGGGGGCCGCCTGGATGCGCAGGGGTGCGACTGAGGAGGATGGTGACACAGTTTTTCTTCTTGGGCAAAAACTTAGACCTAGCCCCTCTCTAGTCAACGGAAAAGTATGAGGCATGGGAAAAGAGCCCTTGTGGTGGATTGCGCCTAAGTCGCAGACGTTTGCAGAAGTTACAAAAATAAAATTAAGCGCCCCAAATAAAGTTCTCAGGGACTTAACCTCAACTTTTGTCGCGATGGTTGGGTTACAGGCGGTGGGGAAAAGGGCCATAAACGTTTCTCTGGGCAACTCACCCAGGTAACTGGGAGGAACAAAAACGTTTTAACGCGAATGAAATTGCGAACGCCAATGTGACGCTACTTAAAGCGCCCCAGGAGGGTGCGAATTGAATGTCGAAATCCTTTTTAAGCCTTACAAATTGCACACATGAAAAGAGTTTTGACAGCAGGCAGAAGTCCTTTGATTGAAGACACTTCACCAAGGGAAAGTGCTTTTTGACTGTCACATCCACCGGAAAGGTAGTTGACGGTGGTGGGAGGGGGGTGTGGAGTGGTAGCTATACCTGGCCCGGTGTGACGTGGCGGAGCGTATCCTGGTTGAAGGAAATCCCTTTCAGAGGCTGCGACTTCGCCCCCTTCCCTCTCTCTGTCTACCCCAACATGGACATAAAGATGAATAGGTGCGTGGGCGGTGGGAGGATGGGGGGGTGGCTTCGGTCGATAGGGCGGCGACGGCGGCTGAGGCAGCTGCCATCCAAGAGTAAAGTGCGGAAGTGCGGAGAAGCGAGTTTTAAATGGCTGAAATTTTCTAAATAGCTTAGGCTTTGCGCGAATTACCCTTAGCCCCCCCGCGAAAGGAGGAAGTAATTAACTAAATGTGACGGTGTGTCTTCAGTCATAGCATCGGAATGGAAGATTTTTGTCCCCGTTTAAAATAAAACGCTCATGGCTCTGCCGTGGTCTATTGTTTTGAAACATGAATCACTCGAGCGCAATCTTGGAGAATGAGGCACGATGGTAGCAGGCATTCAAGAGGAAGCTTGCTCTAGAAAAAGAATCATTAGAATCATAAATTCAAAAGCGAACCAGTCTAAGAGGTTCTAATAATTGTGTTTTCTTGAGTAAGTAGCACTTAGTGTCGATAAAGCGGCGTTTAGTAACACTTATACGACTTTATTGTTTACAAAATAACAATTATCTAATTTCCTATTCTTAATATACTTACCTACGTGGAAGTTTTGGATATTTAGAGTTTTTCTCGAAACAACTTCTTTAATTAGTAATTACCTACTTAAATGTTTCAGCTAAAATTAATAAACTGACAATTAGAATTTAGAATTTAGAATCTTAGAATTTTTGGACATCCATTCTAAGTGTCTCTAAAATTTAATCCGTCTAAAGTAATTATTTTTTAAGAATATGCGATCATTTTTGCAACTAGAAAATGCAGTTCTAAGACCCAATTAACCCCTCTCCTTCCGACTGGTATTAACAATTTTCATAAGAGTTCGCAAGCATTCCACCCATACCTCGTCGTGAAGCGAGCTCATAACTTTTCTTCTCCATGAGACCTTAAATGAAGTCTGCCGCGGCAAAAAAAAAGAAAAAAAAATAGAAAACGCTGTGAGGGAGTGGGTTCAGTAAGGCGGCCAACTTTATTTGTTTGATTACGGCAAAATGCAAATTATGTGGCAACTAGCAATTTTGAAAATTATTTTGCGCTGTTGCATGCCAGCGGGAAATTCCTTTTCAATTTTTGTGAACGAAAAAGATGTTCCATCCTCCCCCCCCCCCCCCCCCCCCCCCCCCCCCTAAAATCTCCAGCTTCTACCGCACATATCCAGTTAGTAGAAGCTCTTTCCTCTCGCTAATGTGCGAACAACCCTTTAAAATTCCAAGAGACGAAAACAGACCTTAAACATAATGTGTGGGGTTTTTCACCACAGTACCCGTTCTACATAACCTCCAGAACCGTAGAGGCCGGTACTTTTTAAACTTGTTGAAGTTACCCGAGGAGTTGTTCTGCTTGGGCATAGTCGTACTAGGGAGAGGGGCACATTCTCGCCGTTGGCAAAATTTTCGTGTATTTTATTCCCCAAACAGCCCTCTTACGGCCCATTAAAGCGTGTTCAGGAACGTAGAAAAATTCTCCCGTTCGTTATTAGTACAACTGCCGGCATGGCAGTTTCGAACTTAATAACATGCATAGATACGCGGCTGTAATTAATTCAGGGGCCGTATGCATGTTTATAACAGCCGGGGGCGGGCCGGGATCGAATTAGCATGTTAAGCATACGCCGGCAACTTGGCAATGAGGAAATTGTGTGGCACCCTGTAAAGCGCCGACAACTGCTCGAGTGATGTAGTTAACGCCTAGGTGCCGAACGATCCTAACTTTCTACGTCCTGAGGGGGTACTTCCGCTGCATATTAGTAAGGAAGTTTTCCAGAGCAATCTGCGTTAGTGGTGATTTTAGAGAGACCCATTCGGTGGGGATGGGTGTGGCCCGGGCCCCAAGTATTTTTGGCAGTTATCTTCAATGTCCATCAAAGCGCCCCATGTCCCATTCAACCGTGACCGGACGATGGCCAGGTGGTGGATCGTTACGGTGACTCGTTAAGCAATCTAATTACCCCGAGCCCCTATGATATGCAAATGCTAGCCTCTTCCGCTGATAGTTGTCTAAAAGAGGAAATATGTTCCTGGGCGTCGCTCCGGGCCTCATCAGCTGGGCCCTGCAGAGCAATTCGCCAGAAGATGAATGAATTAACAACACGAAAATTACCTGTTTACTAGCCATAAATCTCCGGTGTTTTTTGCTTTGGCTTCTTTTCTATACTTTGTCTCAACCGTAACCCCCCCACCGTATAAAGCCAGTCCCTGTCACTGGAATTTCCTTGCATTTTACACCTGCTACCAACTTCCCTCTTTTGCGCATTCCGGCGAATTGTGCTTCGGTCGAAATTATGCGCGCGGTAAAGGCAGAATATGGGCAAAAACTTTTGCCAATTTTGCCACACTATGCACTAACTACCCGCAAACATTTTCTACTATATACTTTTCCTTAAATTCACCGTGAATCGCAGCCAACTTTCCGCCCACTCTTCATGCAGAGGCGGGCGTCTAAATGGCAATTTTGATCAAAAATGCATGAAATTACAACACACAGGAGAGACATTGTCGCTAAGTAATATTTGCTTACGGCTAATTAAATAAGATCAAGAGGCCTCCCCGGGGCTCCTTTCTAAGGGAGGGACTGGGGAGGCCTTAGGGTGGGGATGCATTTGCAGGAAGTCTGCTGGCAGGCACAGGAACCAGCCCTAGAGCAGAGAGCATGTGTGCCTGCTCCTTGTTCGTAATTAAGGACGGCGCGGACGGCAGGAGGTTGGGCTTGGTTTAATTAAAAATTCAGAGAATGTGAGGAATTGCCCTAATTACGCGCGCTCTGAAGTTCAATGTAATTAAATTCTCCGAAATGCTTTAAAAATTGAGTTACGCTTCGTTGTAGGTACACTCCGCCAGGGATTTGGAGGGTCGTCGAGGGTTGGTTTGTCCGCCTCCCGGAACTTTTGTGACTTTTTCGGGCAGCTCCTTTTACATTAAGAATTTTTGATTTCTTAATGGACTTCCAGTTGAATAGATTTTATGAGATGCTCATATATGATCGAAAAATATTTCCCCTTTGAAGGAAGCGAATGGGAGTTGTTCTCTAAGTGAAAAGGACAAAAGAAACATTTGAACGATTTATCCTGGGAAAATTGAATGGCATAACATATTATGAATGAAATATTCAAACGCATGGAAACCATTCTCAAGGGCCTGCAGAAGGGTGGAATTAATAAATTTTATGTTTTAAAGGTTTGTTTTTTGGGGATTATGGCGTTGAAAAAGGTTTCAAAAAAAATTTCGAATTCAAGTCAAATACACTCACGACTCAAAAATAATTTTTCGTTTAAAAACGAATGTAGAATTCATTAAATATATGGGTCAATATACGTGAAAGAATAAATTATTAAATGATCATTGTTAGGATAAACAAAAACCGTATCCAACTTTAAAAATAAACGACTTACCTACTGGTAATTTTCTTGTCATTCAACTTATAAAAACATATTGTGTTACTTTTCGAAAACATTAAACGAATTTCACAATGTAAAATACTCACCTTAATTTCAAATTCCTTTCCATTTTACGAATTATTAAAACCTTTATCTATTAATATATAATTAGTAATTATTGTTAGCATGATAAAATTCTAAATACTGTTATTTTCTTTTCTCTTACAGGTAAGCTGCAACAATACCTTTAGTATCATATTTCTTTATGTATATAACAAAATTATCTCTGCCGTTTGATGGGTATATTAATCTACGATTGTTATAAATGGATCAGGTTGGTATATACATACATTAATTGTTTCCATTCCACATTCAATTCACAAGCTTCCTATAAATATAAATGTCTGATGCCAGATTTCGTGTGCCGACTTAAGGCTTAATCTTTACCTTCTTTGCTACATTTTCGACTTTACAGTGGAAGTTTAAACGTAAAAATCTTGCTTACATATTTTCTTATACTTTTATTAATCTACAATAATTGTTAATAGTTGGTACAATATAAAAAACGTCGAAGTAGGTACCGTACAAAGCTAATCGTTATTTACTATCATTAAGTTTAATTCCATTTATATTTTTGCTCTTAATTTTCCAATTCATTAAATTATTTTCAATACACAATTTTCAAAACACAGAAGAAATAACTACACAGATTTTTAAAATTTTCTTTGTTTGCAGTTTATTTTATTTTTCTCAGGTTTACTAAACTAGAGCTTAAGCTCACATAGGTGAAATCAGACATGAGTATATAAAATTGGATAGAATTAGTAACTGACACTTTGTCGTTTGAATTATATAGAAAAGAGTAGATTTTAAATGACAATACAATTTTTGGTATATGTATGCTTGCGCTTGAACCTTGAACGGGAGAAAATAACCAAATCCTTGAAGAACTTATAGAGACAAATCAAGGTTGTATACCCGCCATTAGGTTACCATGCATTGTGTCACATGTGGCATATAGCTTAAGAAAGAAGCCCTCAGCGGGTCTCTTAAGAACCGGGTCAACCGGGGGATACCCGAAAGTGCTCTCGACGACCGCAAGAAGAGCTCTTCGCGTGTGTTAGGAGGAGAATAAGCGGATCAGAAAGCAAGTGGCTTGGCGCACGTTGTTTATTCATTTCGCAAAGCTCATTCCCGGAGGATGGGAGGCTCGGTGCATATTACGCACTGGTCCCCCTGCTCAAGAGGATCTCGAGCGTCGTCACCAGCTGGTGCGGGAGCTATTCCAGGGCGACAGGAGAAGCTACAAAAGACCATTAACATTTCTCACTTGATCCCGGGGGATGCTAATGGGGCGCCTATGCACCGACAGAGCCCTTGAGTCATCAAACAAAGTACAACAATAGGGTTAATGATATTCAAGCGATGGCAAACAGAGTCCGGGGTAGGGACTCCAAACAGCTACAGGTTGTAAAAAGGAACTACTTGTTCTGGTTGCTGCCCCCAGGCTAAAGCCCTTCCATCTCCAGGACAGTTGAATTAAAATGTCAACAGTGTGCCGGAGAGCTGGCCAGAGCTTCCATGGTGCTTCAAGTGATAACTTCTCAAAAGCGATGGGACAGCTCCGAGGCAGATTGCACTTACCATCAATCTGGCTCTGTCCAGAGTGCCCCAGAGTGTACTAGGAGTCCTCCAATCCTTAAATACGCTAATGGCCGTTAATATCTAAAAATACAGAACAAGTACGAGAAGAAATTAACATGGAAGTGGAACGGCTCCGAACTGCCCATTAACAGCAGAATGGAGTAGGGATGGTGAGGGGAGCGAAAGGGGAAAAGGGTAAGGGACAGGATTGCACGTATAATGCAAAGTAGGTAAAACAACTGCTGCTACACGGGATGGCGGCAATGAATTCAATTTTAATGGAGTTCCGTGTCCGTGGCAATTTTGTAAGACCCAGAACCGAGCAACTGGGAACCTGTCGGAAGCAGGCAGTGGGTGCTTCATTGGGTGCGGGGGTTTGATGGGGGGTTGGACCAGCTATAGAGGAACAGTGTCAACTGCATATCAGATTAAGGGGAGATAAAACAATGACGCACCGAGTGCCATTGAGCTTTATCGACTGAAAGGCAACCTCTGCTTGGTCTGCTTAAAATGGAAATTGGAAAGGACACTTCGTCGATTTTAATAGTTCTCCGGATGGGGGAGGATGGTCTGCACTAAAGCAGGGTCTCTCATGGTAGCTTTTTTGACACAGGGGCACTTTGATCGAAATCGAGACTCTTCGCGAGACATCCGCCCTTTGATTGGAAATAAGCGGCGATGCACTCTTTTCGCCATAAAAGTGCAAATTTAGCCAGGGAACGACTTCAATTTAGTTTCATTTCATGGCGGAATTAACGTAAGCGCCTCTTAAAAGTTTTTATCGATGGGGGTGGAATTGGGCGATGAGCAATCCTCGGAATCTACACAATCTGTTCTAGACCCTGTAAATCTTTGTACCTACATAGTTGCTTTCTGAACAATATCTATTCATTTTCGGGTTAATTTTTCGGTGATTACCTACGATTGTAAAATATCGAAATATTTTAGAAAGCATATACATAATAGTTTTGTGCGCCACAGTATACATCTATGATAAACTATCCTGCGACTTTTGAGAATTCGAAAAACTAAATCAAAAATGACTTTATTTATTTAATTTTATTGAAATTTCATAAAAATTTATATATAGCCATTTTGGTTTGCTAAATTAATGATATTTAAATTTCTGTTGAAACGAGTGGTTGGATTAAAATTTTTTTTAGGTAATAACGTAAATCAGTACAAAATATTTTTGAATAGGTATATGTAATGTTAGTGCATTAACAAACGATACAAAGCAGTTTTCGGGGTCGCTGTTTCAAAAGCTACATTCATTGATTTTTTTAAGTTTTTCCCAGATACATAGTAATTCCTGAATTTAAGATGCAAAAGCTTTCAGGTACCCTTTTCTCGATTGAACGCCTTAATGGCTGGCTGATTTTCCCTATTATCCCGGAGATATCCAGCCAACAACCACTAGGACAATGCTGTCGCTGCAAAAGTCCGGGACGCACAGGTTCATAAATCGCGAATTCCGGAACTGGAGTTTTTACCATATTCCTTCTGTTTTTTTTCCGTAGAAAAGCTACCTTCCGTTGGCGGGACAGCCGTCCAGAAAATGGGATGTGGGTTTACAGGGTGGTCGTCGATCTAGAGGCAGGTGGTAAATGTCTTCCTTTTATTTGCCTTGTTTCCACGTACAGCTGGGCTCCTCTTGAAATATGTGTTGAGCCCAGAAGTTGTGGACGCGCTCCAGGGACCCTTCTGGGCTCGTTGGCTTGTAGTGGGGCTACGGGGCCTCCCGCGAGGACAGAAGGATGGGTTTGAAAAAAAAAAAAAATGTGGAAAATATTCAAAATAACAAAAAACAACGAAACAGGAAGAGCTGCCGCACTGAAAATATGCACAGTGGCGGATGTAGCCAGATATCACGAGGCCGAACATGAACGACGACGACAATGGGCGATTTATACCTTTTTTCGCAAAAAAAAAGAAAGGGTTTTTGCAGTGCTTCCACGACACCCCTAAATCGGCAGCTTTTTCAACCGCTTTCGCAGCCGTTTTATCTGCAAAGGGAGAAGGGGAAGGTGGATATGTCTGCACGCTCCAAGCCCTCTGAAACGTCGACATCGCAATGAACACGAAAAGTGTCACTATCAGGGGCCGTTCGGGAGTTTAAACCTGGGAACTGTGGAACAGGAACAGGACAGGTCTCCGCGGAATTTCAGAGTTTTAAACCTACTTCCCGACTACCTAACGCCCGAAAATATTTTTTTTGTAGACCTGCTCCTTGCAGGAGTCGAAAGGGTCCCGGCCCGGCCACCGTGCTAACGATCCTTCGGGCTAATTCTCTGGTGCTGACGCCCGCCCCGACTGCTGCAGACAGAATCTACTGATTACGATTATTGTTGCAGCTGTATCCCGGTCGACTGGGTCGACATCCCGAACACACCCCTTAGGATTCAGGGGGGGGACAATAAGGCGGATGCGAAATAGTTGGAGACGGGACTGAACGCTTCCCGGGGAGTTTATTCGAAATGGAATGAAAAAGTGAGAGAAAAAAATCAGTCGCTTCCCTATGCAAATGGACTTTTCATCCCTGTACCGCCCGGCGGGGGGGAGATATATTTATAAGGGGCACTCGGAACCGGGTCGTGATACCCGGCTAAGCGGCGCGACATGGGGAGCCCCATTCGGTTACGCGCGCTCTAAAATTTGTATGCAGCGGGCAAGCGATGGATTTACGATTCAGCCGAGGGAAAATAGGTGAGCAGCTGATGAAAATGGATTAGGATTTGCGACTGCGATTAAAATGATAAATTCGATTCCCGCGGGAATGCGGATCTCTAGCGTTTATGGAGGAGACAAATCGCCCGAGAAGGCTCTGATAAACAAATGGCATACTCAGAAGTGAATTATTGCGTCCCGACAGGAACCGCTTCTCGTTCCCAACCGAGGGGCTTCTCTGGTCGTTTTTTGGCGAGACGTATAGTGGTTCAGAATGCGACAAAACTGGGCCAAAATCTGCTTTATAATGCTCTTTTATACTGTCGTGGTGTTCTCCGTAGAAATGTAATGCGTAATTTCTAGTTCTTTTGAAGGATTTGTAAGCCCAGAGGGGTTCACAAATGTCTTATATACCAAATTCTAATACTCGAATTTGAGTACTAGAAATTACTCGAGTTTTTGGATAATTTTTCGCTCCAGTTTTCGAGTACTCGCGGTACTTACTGAAAACTCCTTTACTCAAGTTCGGATTTCTGAACTCGTGTACTCAAGTCATCGACTTTAAAAGTAGGTATACTCGAGAAAAACCAATGAAGCTTTGAATTTTAAATCTTTAGCATCATATATATACATATATATACTTTAAGCAATTGATTCTAAAACTCCCAGGTGCTACATTTCATAGAGAACCATAATAAGAAGTACCTAAACAATTTCGCGAACCGATAGTTTTTGGGGCTTTTTGGTGGTTTTAACTTTTACAACTGAAAGAAGTTTCGAAGCAAAAAGCATGGTATACCGCAAAAATGAAACAGCAGAACTCAGAAAAGCAGGGCAGAAACTTTTAAACTTTAAAAAATAAAATTTATCTGGCTTTGCGGGTGCTTCTATAAAATTGCCTTTATTTGTGATAATTTTAAGTGAATTTCCCTTTCAAATGTGGCTAAACAGACACTATCCAGATTAGAAGTAAAGAAGCGAATTGAGGTGAGGGTCAGCGAAACGAATTAAATATCAATTCTGCTAATCCCTAATCCGCGGTAAATCTAATTTGAGCGAGCTCATTGTGTTTGCATGTTAATGACCCCCTAAGCGAGCTTTTTCTCTTGAGGACTGGGCCTCAATTCAATGCGGTAGAGCGGCGCTTATTTTACGCCTCCGTGGGCAGCCCCAACACTTTAGCGGCCCTCCCTCTGGAGAAGAAAACGATCGACCGCAAAACAAAAAGGCACAAACCAAGAAAAACAGGGAAAAGAGGCCCGAGCCTAAGTAAACAAGGGCAGGAGCCCCATTTATCAATGAATTGAATTTAAAATTTCCTCCGGGCACGATTTAGTATGCATCCACTTGTTATGACGTAGGGGAAAGTGGGGCTCAACGGGGGGGTACAAAACCGCAATTGTACCCCCGCTGGAGGTTGCAGTAAACCCAAAAACCCCCATAGCTACAACACCGCACCGAGGCAGGAAACCCAGGGCCGGGAAGTTGCCAAAAGTTTTCCACTTAACAAAAGTCGTGTGATTTGTTGGGTGCGGTGCGCCATGCTTTGCATACCCTCTCCAAAGGGGAGAAGTGCAGGGGTGGCTCCGGGCGGTTCCCGCAGTTGATGATGCTTTCGGGCAATCTACAAATTGAATGTAATTCATTTTTTCGCTCGCCCTTTCCCCCCACATCAACCGCTAAACCAACCCTCTGGCAACCGGGTGAGCGCCGGTAGAAAAGTAACGCTTCGAAGACGAAATTAGGAAATCAGTAGGACCCCCTTAAGACGCTACCTCGCCCGATTGAAGTGGGGGTGGTGGCAAGTTATCTTCTCAAGTGGCTGCAAATTGATACAAATCACCCAATAATCACCCCATTGCACTGTTTGCCCAAAGAACGTCTTGGGAATTCGACTTGGGCAGGGATAGTTACGTCGCACAAATGCTTATAAGGTCACCGCAGCGGGGGTGGGATGGGAATGTGTTGCTTGGGATTTGGCCAGGACTCCTAAAATTGAAATGCATTTTTCCCTTCGATTTGAATTTGTAAGGACGTGCACGTGCTGGCGGATCTCGTGGACGAGCGTGCGCTTAGGGTTGGCATCCCTTATTTTTTTCCAGGCCCTCTTCAAGTGGCGTTTTGGTTTTACTGCATCTTGTCAGATTTAATTTACTCAAATCGGCTGAGGTGGAAGATTTAAAGGATGGGGGACTCTACTCCTAATGTTATTAGAATGGCACGCGATTCGATTCCACCCTCTGCGGAAAGTGAATTGCTTCAGAATGATAAGGGTATTTACACTTAAGGGGATGATAGTGCATATTTCAGAAATATTTATACTTGATAAAGTTAGCATAGAAACTAATTCTTTTCAAACATTAACATAAGGGATTTCAAGAGCAAATTTTGTATGTAAATATCTGATCAGTATTTATTTTTCCGAATAATAGATTTAAATTTGAAATATTAGATTAAACCTTCACCCTTTAGAACTTAAAAATAAAAAAAAACTTCCTATGGAAAAATTAAAAATATCTAATTGAAAACGCAAAAGTATAAGTAACATTTTAAAATTTTAAGTAATGAGCTAGACGATTTTTTGGAATAACAAATAAAGTATTACGTACCCACATAACATTTTTCTTAAAAAATGTTTGATCGGAATGCCACATTATATGATAAAAGGGATGAAAAAGTCGCAAATTTTACAAATTTTTTTTACTTGGTTCGAAGTACTTACTAAATATATGTATGTAGTAGATATTCAAGTCAACTTCTACTTAAAGTGTCATGAAAACCGAAAAACTCAAGTGCAACAGAAAATGTTTAAAGTTAAATATACCTAAAAGTTAGGAATAAGAATTTGTTCCATAATTTTTGGTTATTTAGAAAGTCACCACGCCCAACCGAAAATTCTGGTTCAAAATCCGGAGAACCGACCCTTCTATTTGAACAATGCTAAACAATATTTCCGATAACAGAACCCCCCTTTTCTAAAAGCCCTTTTTGCTGTTGTTGGGCCAAGCACATTTCCTGTAAAACATCTCCTGATACCTTCCCAAGAGCACCACTCGAGTGAACAGTTCTGGCAAACTCCCCTATTCCTAATTCGACAGAGTTCGAATAATTTTTTTGGGGGGAATATACAACAAATTTGAATTGGAGCAGAGATTTTGGCTTGTCCTGTTCATTTACCTACATTCAGTCCCTTTGAGGACTCAACTTGGAACGAACAAAAGGGTCTTTGGTTGTATGGGGAGTGTATCTGACATCGAACCCCCGTTTGCTACAGTCGACATTCCCTTGAAAATAAACCCCCCCTTTTGAAACGCGACAGGGCGCAGAACGTTCGGGAAGTTTTGTGGTTTCCAGTTGAAAAACTTCAGCCACAGAGCTTCTATAGTTTCAAGATGGTTCGTACTTGCAACGCCTAAAGAAGAGAAGAAATGGGAAGAAAGGGAGCAAATTCCCGGAGTCCCGGTGTGTCCTTTGCACGGACAAAATCGGGTGATACTCTGCCGTGATGCTCCTCGGGTGACTGAAGTCCGCCACTGGCAAACACTTGGCTGCATGTTAATTTCCTTGAATTACACAGTTTATTTGCGGCTCATTGTTAGACGTTTAGGTTAAGTGAACTCATGAATTATGAATGACGGTCGCAGAGTATAGTGCTGGGTCCATTTTCTGCCTGGAAAAGGAGCGAGGACGAACGACGGGGCTAAATTGGGTCACTGCGAGACGATATGAATAAACATTACCAATTAGCCTCTTTGCATAATTTTATCGGGTGCGATGAAAGATCTCACATATGCCATACATGTGGACATATGCGACTCAATGAGTTCGTCGAAATTGACTCAGGGAGATATGAAAACCTTTAATTAATTATTTTTGCTCTGTTTGATTGCAGACTCTACCACTGTAGTGACACAGAATGAACAAATTTACAATTTTTTATTAGGTAAAGTATTCCGGACATAACCATTCGTTATTTCATACAAACATACCAGTTATATTCGAAGTTATGATTTAAATTGAGACTACAGTTCTAAGGGCGTAGTCACTTTCCAATTTTTCAAAGTAAAATTTAAAGATATAAAATTTAATTAAAAAGTAATTTGGTATAGTGATCGTTGAAAAAGAAAAAAAACTTCGCGTAACGATCCAAACTAGAATGACATTTTTACAATAATGGTTAATGTTCTAGAAATGAGAGATAGTGCTCTTATAACTATAACGATATGGAGACCACTGTGTCCCGTCGCAGCGGTAGCTTAGGGTTAAAATTAATTTTTTAATATCTTATTTTTCTATTTCTCAATTTTGAAAAGAAAACAAACGAAATTTTACTTAAATTTAATACTTATAATTATAGAAGAATAACATTTGTTTACCCCAAAGGTTCTACCCATAATCTAGTTTTACCCCATCTTCTGCTTTATGTACTATGGTATACCTACTAAACCATAGTACGCCGGGGGAATAATCCCGCAATTTAATAACATTTATTGGCCGAGCAGAGCCCGGTTTAATGCAGTGAGTAAAAATTAATCACCGGTTTACAAGAGACCACAATTTGGTACTAAAACCGATGTCCATTAATCCGGCTGAATCCGGTGCACAATGCGAGGAGCACTGCCCTGATCGATTCCCAGATTATGCTCCAACCCTCCTTCCTTCCGGTGGGGGGAAGGGGGAGGGGACTATGCGCCAGCCAAACTGTTTTGATACTAAGGCCTTAGCCGAATTGCACCGGGAGCACCGCCCTCACAGCCCCGCCCTACCAACGAGCCAACCATCCCGCAGCCCAACGTCGAGTGGGTAACAACTGCAAATAAAATTAATTAACATAATTCCAAAAGCGCTGCATTTAATGTGCCGGAGCGGGCGGAAGGACGGCGGACGGGTGGGCGGGCAACGTAATAATGTTGTTCGGAAGCATCTCTTTATGACTTTCGTTCTCCGCGCGGTAGCCCTTTTCTTCCGTCACGTAATCCACTTAATAGGAGTTTGGAAATTTTGTTTTAATGAACGGAGTTTATGGCGGCCCACTACGCCCAGTTACCTCCCACAACCCACCCACCCACCGGGCCTCGGTGGGACCGTCGGGACTCTGCCAAAATTCATTAAGCCACAGGCGCGCACCGAAGCCAAACCCGCAGCGAGAGTGGGCCAGGGCTTAAGGGTTTCATCATGTTTCAGGTGTTGTAAAAATTTGATTTCCACAAGGCCACAGGAACTGGGTCGTATCGGAGTCATTGTGAGTGAAGCGATGCGGCCCACGACAGCTCCTTGCCAACCTGGCGAAATTTATGCGCATTTAATTACGCCCCTCTGCAGAGTTCCCAATCCGCCGCTCTTGAGGCAAAGGGTGGGCACTTACTGCGCTATATATTTTTTTTTAATTTTCTCGCCCCTATCCAATTTTTAATTATTTTTATTACGCATGTTTTTCAAATGGTGGTATTCATAATTGAGATCGACCCCCCCATAATCAGCCCGCCACTGGGACAGCAGAGTAACAAGGCAATTCTTACTAATTGCATATATGCAATTTTCGCGTAATTAATTAAATGTACAGATAAAATTCGCAATAATCAAACGAAAATGCCGTCTGTTCGGCAGCCGGTAAACATTGACTATCACAACAATGGGCCCGTTGTGCCAATGAATTATGACAAATGGGTTCGTTACGCGGAAACGACCCGCGCCTCTGTAGTCCGATAAAATGGCGAGAGGCGGACAACGAGCGGAAAAACCTCCCGCACGCCACGCTACTGATTAAGTATTAAAAACGAATTTGATTCGTGCCGTATTATGTTGGTTGCACTGAAAAATTAACGAAAATTAAATTAGATCTCACGATGGCAGAAATTGCACGCACAAATGGCTGTTTGTTTTTCGGTGATTAGCGCGGTTTATTGTGAACCTGCCCAACTAAATAGGTTTCGGCGGTTTACCAGCCGTTGCAGCCAATAAATTTTTGGGTGGTCGGTGATTAAAATTGATCTTTTGTTTATGAATTCAAAATTGACCCATTCAAGCAGTGCTTTGTTGCTATTTTTACCAGTTTTTAACAAAATAAGAAGTGATGTGAATTATCATTATCTTTACCACAATGCCAGAAAGTTCAATTCAATAAATGATATATATTCCATATGATATTCAATTTTAGGTCGTTTACTTTTTCCCCATAGTAACCAACTTAATGAAGTAGTATTAGAAATGTCAGTTAAGCGGAGTTTTGAAGAGCTAAGCAGAATCTTTGCATTAAAGGTGCTTGAAAATAAAAAATAGAATTTTAAAGACGGCTAATTAATAGCCATTGCGCAACTAGAAAAAGGTTTGCGAAAAGTTTTATTTTCACGTTGTCCAAAAAGAGTCTTTTGAAGAAAAATGCGATTAAAGTTTCAACTAGTATAATTCAAGTCGGACGACTTTTTTCTTTTTATAAAAATTCTAAATTTGAACATGTAAAGTAGTAAAAGTTCGTCGTACGATTGTCTACTGAAAAGCACTATAGTGCGATGTACTGCATATACTATTATATTTTTAAAGTATGTAACTCAATTTGTCAGGATTTTATGTAATTTACATTATACATATATACTTCTACGAGATCTTTCTTTTAAGAATGTCAATTTAAACAATTCTGAAATCAGGGTATTCGTGTCGTCTCACAGTTATTTAAAACAGAATTAGAAGAGATTTTGGAAGGAGCAATGAACCTCCACCGACGCCCCGTTTTCTGTGATTAAGCGCGTTCCTTTTGCCGGAAAAGCCCTTCTTATCCCACCAAACAAGACTTCGCAAATTGCTCTACGCAAACAGAAAAGATCAGGGGGGAATGAAGCGACTTTCTGCATCACCTTAATCGCATTTCAGTTGCTTAAGGAGGCCGCGCTCTTAAGTCTATGAACACGAAGGGGGGGAATCCCCGGCCTGCACCGACAGGGGTGTGCTACACGACGCCTGACAACTTGAGCTAATAAATTTCGCCACAGAACATTTACCAATGTCGTGTATATGCCAAAATTACGTTTCCACTTAATAAACCACATGGCAGAATGGCACGGAACGTTTGCAGTTTGTTCTACTCGGAAAATCAGCCGTTTTCCCGAGCGGTATGTGTACCTTTTCGCTGGGTTTCGCCCGGAAAAGACGTAACTCGAGACATCTTCAAGACGTCTTGAGTCGGCCTCTGCTCGCAAGGCTTTATCTTATCAAGTCAATATATATAAGAGGGTGCGCGGGAAGGTCGTCATGTAGATTATGCGGTATATGCTTGCGATTCACGTTTAGGGCCTCCGAGGGGTTTCTTATAAAATCCTCTACTATCGGAGATCAGTATAGGGCCAGGGTGGTAGATAACGCCTGAAAGTAACTTTAGCGGAAAAATACAAAGGTAGCCCTGCAGCGTAATCTTCTGGAGCTCTTGCTGCTTTTCACTCCCTGCCTCCACTCGCGATGTATCCTGACTGCGCAAATATTTACGTTAATCCTGTGAAGTGAAATGAAATAAAAACACTTTGATTCTTTTGAAGGGAGCTCCACATAAACCGATTCGTCTAAAGTGGGGCACTCTCGACTGCGCCGGAGCTTCTGGAAAGGAGTCTCAAAGTCGTCGAGTCGTTCCGCCTCCACTAACGAGACGCATTCGAATATAAAACTGAGTGAAAGCAAACAAAATAGCACTCAGGGTGCAAATGATTTAAAGGACCTCACTCCATTTAATTTCGATGAAATGAAAATAAGTAAATGCAGCGACTGCGGCGCAAAGCGGGACCAAGTGCTTTGAGCATGATCAAAAGTCGATTTTCGCCAAGGTACGAATTTAAAAAAAAAAATTTAACCGAAAGAGCTAAATGTGGTTATATGTAAATTGCAAATAATAAAATGAAAATTGAATTTTTTACATCAATATGAGGCTGTAGACCTTAGTATTATTTGGTATACCTTTAGTCGCTCTTGAAAAAAAGGAGTGTTTTTCAAAAAATTTGTTTGCCTTAACAATTTTACTTTGTATAGTTTACAATTTTCTTGTATACTTGTATATGTATGTATGTAGGTACAAGATGCATTGACCTTTTGTATAAGTTTGCACAGATGTAAGAAGCCTCTTAATGTAAAGATACATTTGCAAAAATTTTTTACGATATCTTGAACGATTCAAAAGTTATCAAATTTTAATCATGTTGAGCTTGTTTTGTTCCACTGTGTGGCGGCATTTTTCAGAAAATTTATTGAATTAAACGCTTATCACTCGTCGCTCGACAACAAGACAACCATCGTGGGGCGCCTTGCCACAGAGCAGCCGCTTTTCCACGCTGCTGCTGCGGTCAGGGGCTGATTTTTAATGAAAATTGGTCCGGCCACCTTCCTAGGATAGATTGAATTGTCAGCCCCCTCCTATCCGTCGCTATTTTTTTTTTTTTACTTTCCACCTTAATTTTCATCGGGTGGCCTCACACATCGAACAGGAGCCTCCCCAGGACTCCCGAGTCCTTGGGGCTGCCCGGGATACAAAGATACGAAGATAAAATCATCTCTTCCTCGAAAATGAAAAGTCCCCCCAAGATCACAGTTTCAATTAGCTTGAAAGGCCTCTTTCATTTTTTTTTCTTCTTCGTATTTTTTTGTGATGACAGGGAAAAGAAGAAAAATTACACGAAAATGTTCTGGAATAAGAATTCCAACATTAGTCCCCGTCCCGGATCCGGTCTCCTCGCTGGTCCTTTTTCTGTAGCGCAAACAGGATCCGCATAACGCTCTTGACGAGGGGAGCAAATTAATTAGAATTAAGCTGTGACGCTTTCAATTGGGGCGGTGGGTGGTTCGGCAAGGTAGGGGTGGAGTTTTCCGGGGGGGTTGTGGGCCTGGACCCAGGACGAAAAGGTTTTCTCGTAAAACGAGAGAAAAACTCCCAAACAGCGCGTTTTCTTAACGCACGCAGACCCCAGCTAGACTCATCGATTAACTCAAGCGGAGAAATAACTTAAAATTGGGAGATTGAGTTATAAGCCGACAGGAAGAGACCCGGCGGCGGTGGTGATGTCGGCTCCTTCCCGTCTTCAAGCGTCTTCGTAATTTCTTTAAAGCAGCCTCAGCCGAAAACGGGCTTGGGTAAGATGGTGGAACATAATTTAGCTGTGAGCCGTGATTTCTTCGCCCGAAATTGCTGTGCGGCAAGAAAATTCGGGCGAAAACTGGCCGAATAGCCCTGGTGGGTTTTAGATACTTCCACACGATACCCCCGCGTTCCCGCCCGATATGAAAAGGGGAGAGGGACGAACTAAATTTGCCTTAAGCGATCCTGATATCCCTAAATCCTAATGATGTTGTTAACTGTCGAAGTTTTTTTTTCGTCTACCCTATGCGCTCCTCGTTTTTTGGGGTCACTAAATGGGAGCCCGGGCGATGATTTCAGGACGCTAGTCTGCTAAAAATTAGAACCTAGCCGCGGCGGTGAATTCGTTCGTAATGAAAACGTTTGCTTTCAAAGCTGAATTAGACAGGATCTAAGCACTTTGCACGTATTTGCGCTGAGTGCCCCCAAACCCTAAAAATTTTTCCCTTTCCTGAGGAATACTTTGGACGATAATTGAGGACGAGGCGGAGGTGATTTCTTCTTAATTTATGGGATCTTCGCCGCTCCCGGGAAGGATTATCGCTGCGGTGACGACATGGCGAAATGAAAAGGCTAAGATTTTCTTTTGCCTTACCCACTCACAGTCCATTTTGCTGCGGGGCGTGGTGACGGAGATGATGGAAAATTTTCATATTTACATTGGGGACACAAAGCTTCCCGCAGCAATTAAGGTGGCATTTCCGTGTAATGTCTTCCCCCCCTCCCCGTCTCCATGGCCTGGCCCCAAAAATCTCGGGAAGACATAAAACTTGCCCGCTGGCAATAAAGCGACACGATGTCGGTTTTACGAGAGAAGAGCCTTCTTATATATTTCATTACGCTTTACGGCCCTGGGATTAGCCTTATACGCCGTGTCGTGCAATTTTAATTAATTAAGTCAATGAGTAAGTGCCGTCGAATTAAACTCGTCATAAGCCGGGAGCTGTTCGCCCTAACGAGCGGGCTTAGTTTTACTCGACTCAGATTTATTTCGTCGCATTTGTCTTTTCTCCCAGGGAACTGGCCTTTATACAATCAAAGTGAGGCCAAAATCCCCGCAAGCCCCCCCGGTTGGCAAAGAATTTGAAAAGCTGCCAATCAACCGAGAAACATTCGTTCGAGGTAGAAAATGTTGTTGGACGTACGAAAAATCGTCGGCCAGAGAATTGAAGAAACCCGTCCGGGCTGTGTCCCGATCCCGGTGGCCACCGACGGGATAAATGAGCGGGGGCGGTCGGGTGGAAGACCCATCATCAAAGAAACTCTACCAGTCCATAAAATTCACTTCAAGTGTATGCATCTGATAGAGGACTCAAGCAGGGAAATGTTTCCCGAAGAGTGTTGCAGGTATTTGCGCCCCAAAAATAGACTCCACCGTGTGGCACGTGTGCACACGAGGAGCACTGACTATACGTGCAATAATTCAATCAAGTCCAACTCTGTACAGCCCTAAGTACCCCCCTCATACCCTGCCCATTCTGTCTCTTCATCCAGACCCCCCTCTGTCCTCCTGGAGGCGGAACATGTGCAACTACCTCAAGTAGATCAGCCGTGTGGCCCAGTCCTTAAGTCTTAAGTCGCAATCGCTTTTGGCAGAGAGATGTGCCGAGCTCCACCTGAATATTTCCTGGTCGAAGACACTCGAAATGGATCACCTTTATTATTTGATGGCAAATCTACCCCGGGGGTTTTTGGGGGTTCCCCCCCCGGTCGGGTCGGGGCTTCTTGGAGACCCAGACATGCTGAATTTGTTGAGACATTCTCAATGCCTGCTGAAATTGCTACGAATTATTTATTTTTGCTGTTTTCAGGAGGGAAACGGCTCCTACTTTCGTAGAGATTAGGCGGATTTCGTCCACGATTCATGGCTCAAATGAAAATTCTTTATGTGAGCAATTGTTTGCCGATTTATTTCGGAAATGTATCTTTCTTAAAGGACAAAAGGAACGTGGAGGTGTATGGGGGCTTTTGAATGGATGCTGTAAGAGAGATTTGCAGATTTGATTGAGCTATTTCGATTTTATAGAGCTATCTCCACCACCATTATTCAATTTTGCAATTTCTAAATGGTATGAAACTCAAACTCCATAACCGTCTGCTGAATATTACAAAATGTTGCGCCATCTGGTGTGATATTATGACGACGAATATTTTTACTCAGTCGAGAAATATTTTAGATTCTATTTTATTTTTAAAAGCTGACTTTTACAATAGGGTACCAAAATCGAATTTGCTTACAATGCGTATTTTTTACTTTAAAATTAATTGAATTGAAAAAGTTCAGTTGCATAGGTCAATGATTTCATTTTCATTTCATTTTATTTTATTTAAGACTATTTTTGTTTTGGTTATTTAAATTGTCATAGTTTCTTCCAATTTTTTTTCTTATAAAAATTATCTTTATTCCTTTTAATTTTGGAATTTAGTTTTATCCCAGTGTATACACACCTTTAAAATGCCCTTTAGAACCCACATTCGTTGCTATTCGTATTTATTTCGTATTTATTTATAATCAAAGTCGCTTTTTTCACCCAGAGTAGCATCTTTTAAAAAAAAAGGAAAACGAAAATTATATAAAAACAAGGCCGACGCGACGCAAGTTCAAAAGAAAAATTACCATCGGGCGATGCCGCGAAAAATAAATTAAGGGCGGCAAAGCGGCAGCCAAAGTGTAGGAGAAAAGGGACTTTTTCGCCGCAAAAGACGAAATTGCTCAATGGCAGGAAGAAAACATCACACTGCCGCCCCGCAGGCCCTTTACTAGTAGAGCCCCCCTTCCCCCGCAGACCGAGTGATGGAAAAGTTCCCACAAGGAAAATGGCTAAACCTGTCCGGGAGAGAGCCTCCTGCATGTTCATGAATTTTTATAGAAAATTAAGTTTTTGATTTATGTGTGTCGTCTTACGCTGCTACTGCCAGGCTGCTGGCGGGTGGCTGTTCTTTTTGTGCCGCCCAGCTGTCGGGTCGTTTTTCTTATCGCCGCCACTCTCCCGCTCCCTCCCCTCCCCACCTCTCCTGCAGCCCTACAGATATCTATACGAGTGCCATCGTGCCATCAGCGAGCGTACAGTTGAAGGACGTTAAGATTTACCACTCTAAAGGACATGCTGTCGCAGGGCTCAGTCCAAGAACTCGCGAAAACTGAAAACCCATGTTCCCCTCTTCTCCCTTCCCTTCTAACTACGTTTTTCTCCTCCGCGGGCGAGCCACAACAATAGGTTAAAAATAAAAAAATAAAGATACATATAACTTGGTCGCTTGAAAATCGATTCCTCCCCTGATGCCCACCTGTGTCTCTGTCTTACGTGGAATTACCTGGGAATTTTGCCATTTTCCGGGAAGAAACTTTCCATTTTTAAAGAGGATAACAAAAATCAATATAGGGCTCCGCTACCGTCGAGTCGGGTGCAGGCCACAGGCACAGAAAAGAGCCTTTTCCTGCCTGTTCCGGATGTCATTCACTTTGACATTAAAAGCAGCCCAGGGATAAGTTATAAGGATCAACTGGTAAGGGTAGGAGGGGGAGGAGGGGTGAAGGGGAAGGTAGCCATCCCGTTGTACATTTTGCATGACGGGCTCCTTCCCAGCAAGTCATAATAGCCCGGGGAAGGGATGATTGTCCCAATAATTTTTTCAGGATCAAATATCAAGTGGCGACGCGCAGAGACGAGCATACGCTGCTAATGTCTTTAAGACGAGGACATTACGGCGCCCCTTTTACCGCGCAAGATCCCGCTCCACCCACACCGCCCAGTCCTCTACCCCCCACCTTCCTTATCCCGAGCGGGATTTGCGAGTTAAAGGGAATTTCTGATGGCCCTAAATCAAGCACATCACCCTGAATCCGGGTGTGGCGGGTGGATAGATGGATGGATGGCCCAGGAACGGGTGGAGGAGGTTCCTAAGAACATTTTGAAAATTCCTGACATCCCCATCATATGCTTCATCATCTCTTTGGATACTGTTTGCAATTTATCCCGGCTCGAGCGCTCCTGCTGAGCGGCGAGGGCGCCTAATGGAGGGAAGGGGTTAAGCAACACGTCAACATCAATTGAGATGTGGCGCACAAATCCGGGACCCATATCCCGGGCCCCGTCCCATGATAAGCAACTGATGGCAGTTTCGTCTCAAACACTCAAAGGCGGAACTAACGCACTGAACACATTCGGGAGGATTTTCGGGAGAATGTCTTATTCATCAGCAGCTCAACTTTTAACAATTCCGGACGGGGGACAAGGGTGGCGAAAATGGGTCGTCGGGGTATGGGCGAACTCCTTGGAACACAAAGGCCCGGGCCCCAGGAATAAGAGAAAAAAAATCAACATGTGTCGTAAATTTCCGGGCCCATTCCCTATCCCATTCTGCGGACTCCCGAAAGTCGATTTTGACGGGAGTCCCATTTTGGAGCCAGTGATGCGTTTTGCTCCTTTACAGGAGACGCCAAATTGGGTCGAGGCGCTCTTCCAAATTTTTCGGAAGGGAGGAGAGGGAGAGGGCTCAACAAGCGTTAAGACGACGCGATGCATGAGCAACGGGATTTGCAATTGTACGTCAAAATGGTGGTAGAGAATATGACACCTGGGAAAAGTGGGACTTTGATGAAGATGGATTTTTTCTCCTCTTTCGCAAGGGTTACGCGTATACCCTGATTTTATGACGGTTTTATGAAGGTGCTCCACGTGAAATTAGACGAATTTGTCAGTCAGGGACCGTAAATAAGATAGGGCCCAGTAAAGTTGATTCTAGGGCTATTCAGTTGGGATGTTCGTTCAGGGGATTTCCAAATTACGCGGGACAAGCATAAAATATTTTGTTCGGCATAAAAATTACAAATCTTTTGGTGTATACCTACATATGTACATCAGATTCAAAAAATGGGATCGGATGAGCGGTTTCCCGTTGGGATCATACTACACAGGTTTTTTTTTCCGGTGTTATAAATATTTTAATTTAATACATATTGAAATGTAAAATATTTAACAGAAATCTTCGAGGAACTTTATTTATTAGAATTGTTCTTTTCAAGTTACCTAAATTACCAAATTTCAGCTTTCTAAGGCTTTGGAAGCTATCAACTCTAAAATTTTGATGATTATCGGTGAGCGACGAAATGAATGAAATTCGCGTATTTATAAAATCTATATTAATAGTGCTATAAAAATAAAATGTAGTACATTTTATTAGTCTGGCAACTAGATCCGATCCTGATCGATTAAATATAATTATAATTATTAAATGGCTTTCTATTCTCCAATTTCAACAATGATGAACTTATTAACAATATGAAGAAAAGGTTTGCTTAAGGATCTTTGATCTTTGGCATCTGTCTAAAAGTTTGTCTAACTTCCCACTGTCCACTGTTTCCCAAAATGACCCAGACAGTTGGTCAACCCTAGGGAACATATTTTATATAAACATTAAGACGTCCCCCGATGGAACAACTGGTGAAAATAATTTCCCTCGTCACAGACTCGGGACAAGCCAGAAGCGGCGAAATCACTTAGCAGCCGGCAGACAGGCTGAATTCGCTTATTTATTTAATTCCACCCCCAGTTTTATTGACTCCACTAAAAACACAATCCCCAAACAATTCCCGGCGTGTTCTGCTTTATGTCTTCCCTGAGCCTCTCCCATAATCGTTTATCTCCTCAGGAAAATAATTTTGCGAATCAAATTCATTAGTGACGACGGACGAGCCTCTTCGACTTAAATGCCTGCTATTATTTGGCCGACGGGACCGGGATCCTTTTCCTGTTTTTTTCCCCTTACCTCCCGCTCTTCCCGTCTTCCTGGCTGAACGAAATTCTTCGATTGTTTTGTTTTTGTGTGCGGATGTTTTTGTTGATAGCGTTTTCTGCCCGTTTTATTCCCAATCCCTGCCGCGTTCAGCCTGCATCCATATCCCGGAGGTTTATTTGCTCCACTCCTCGCGCATAAATCACTTTATTGATCAGTAGCGGGACTCGGGACTCGGGACTCGGGAGCAGCAGCCCAGACCCAGTGAGCTAGAGAAGAAGTCCTGTTGGTGAGGGCGGGGGTGGAGGTAGTGGTCCGCAGTCCATCCATCCGTCCGTCGCCGTCCGGCGGAGCAAAGAAACCGCACCACGACCAGCGCGATTGAGGAAAATGAAAAAAAAAAGTAAATTCCGGGAAGGCCCAAGGAAGAAGAGAAGACGCGGCAGGAAAAAAAAGAGCTCGGGGCATGAGAACGGACAAGAATCCGGAATGTGAAAAGACAGGATTTCTTCGGGTGGAAAATAAAGGTTTCGGTGGAGCCCATTTCTTATCAGCGTGGGTATTGACGACCCTGAGGGTGGTGAGCTTTCCTTCTTTCCGAAACTTTAGCCAATTGCCGATTGCGGCGCACTCGTGCGGGCGATGGTGCAAACTTAAAACTTTAAGGAATAGCTTTCAAAAGAGCTTTTTTACTTTAGTCGTGCATACCACCAAAAGCCCTCGTTCTAAAAATTTCCCATTGTTGTGGATGGACATTTTTACTAATTTTGAATTTCACTTTTCTCGTTTCAGCTATCGGAGCTGGAGCAGAGGGTCATTGAAGCTGAAGAAAGGGCGGAAGAGGCGGAGGATAAGGTAATTTTCTAATATATGTATTATAATACTTAAATATAATTATATTCATAAGATAAAATAATAGAACCAAAAATTTTCTGAATGTGGCATCTCCTTTTAAAGTTAAATTCCGTCAGTTTTTTGTGGAACCTATTTGTAAGATGAAAAATCCAAGAACAAAAATTGGATGTAAATGTTTTGTGTTTTTTGAACATTACCGTAAACATTTATATTGATAAATCGATCGGTCGAGATACCTTTAAAGGTTTTATTTTAGGTCTTTTAGAATCCAAAAAAAGGTTTCTCAAAAATTCTTTAAAACTGAACTAAACTGACTGAGCGATTTCTTCGATTCTATTTAAAAAAAGTTTTAAAACACTATTGAAGAAGAAGAATTTAATTTAAAAAAAAACAAATTGTATTTACAATGCAATAAAAGTAGATAATAGTATGGACTCTAACTGAGTCATTTTGCTTGTGCTATTACCGCTAGAAGAATAAAGTCCTTATACTTCATATAAATTTTAAAATTCATATTAATTTACGCAAAATTGATGGTATTAATTTAAAAGATTATAAAATGAAACACTAAAAATCGTATTCCATTCTCCGAGTGCTAAAATGAGAAAAAACTCTTCTTTTTAGGCTCTAAAGGAAATCAATTTTAAACAATATCCTGGTTTTATTTGTTGAAGCCTAAGCGCAACTATCATTCTTTACAATCTTTACAACATTCCAACCCCTTTGTCCGTACCGACATCGCACAAATCATTTTCATTCTTAAAATGAATGCTTTTGTTCTATTGTATCCCTTGCAGCATCATCTCCCAAGGAGTACCACCACTCTCCAGGACTTTTCGCTTTCCCTCAGCCAGGGATGGAGTCCCGGTACGTCCCGAAACATCGCGTATCTCTATCGATTTTCCGCAAAAGTATCTGCAGAGGCGAACCTATTTCATAGACTGTAGGCTCCAGTCTTCGTTCACCTCGTTTTCTGTTGTCCCTTCAACAAAACTTGAACCGCACGGTGGCACCACGACAGCGGTGACGACGACGACGTCGCCATCAGCAGCTCTGTCTTAGAAGACAGACTGTGGCAACTTTTTACTTTCTCTTTCGGCACCTTTTGCGGAGCAGAGTAGGCATATTGTGTCGCTTCGAAGGTTCTGCAAGGGCGCATGTCGTCAATTCATTAAAAAGGGAAGCATTCACTTCAGAGTTCACCCCCTGATTGTCCCAGAGGGGATGTCTCGAAGTGCACTTGCGCCTTGCGAAATAATAACTTTTTTTTCTTTCGTCAGTTACATTTACCCTATGTGTGCAGAATGTGTGCCCAAGGGTTAATGTGTAGCAAGCGCCATTTTAGGCATTTTCCCTTTTCCGGAGGGTGATAAGCACTGCCAGGTGAAAAGGGACGTAGCCCTTCACCGGGAAATCAAGGCTTATTACGTCTGTTTAACTTAAAGAGGGTTCGAACCGGAATAGACCTCGTAAAAGTGAGGTATTTCGAATTATTGGTTTGTGCAAAAAGCGCCTATTTATATAGGATTTAGGGATAAGGGCTGGACCGCAGCCGTCTCCTGGCAACACTGCTCGTAACCGCTGGCAATGTCTGTAGGGCCTGTATTTGTTGTTCAGATGTCCCAGCACATAGAAAATTTTTCAATTAACGACTGATAGACGCGTGTTCCTTTGCCCCAGACTTAAATTACATAAAAAAAGGAGCAAATGGCAGGCACCCTAGACGTCGTCCTTGTCGGCGTGCATCGGACACGACCACTATAAAAAGTATCTTTTTGTTCCCGATTCGGTTGTTTTACAGAAAAATTCCATTTTACGCTAATTTTCGTGTGTTTATCAGTGAATTTGAAGAATTTTTTCACGGTTTTGGTGGAAAAGTGTTTGTGCGAAAATAAGTGCAAAGACATTTCTAAACTTCGCGTATACTATAAAATGTTTCTGAGGTGCTCCGCTAAATACCATCAGATTTTATTCAAATTTTTTTTCCCATATGATTGGGCCGAAACTAGTGGGCCATAAAAATTGTCTGGCCCCTTCGAAGGATGTCATTGAGCCAGAACAACTTAATTAAGATCCTGTCATCGTGTCACGCGCTCTAAAGCTAAAACCCACCGCCAACCGGAAGTGACGAGCTGTGGGCAACCCCAAAAAAAGGGCCGTCTATCACCCGGAACCATATCGCTTAATATTAAAATCATATCAGTGCCGAGCGGCGCTTCATGTATATTTTTTATATCTGTAAGTTTAATGGCGATGGTGGCACCTGTGCGCATGTTTTCATCAATACCGCGGAGCCCTACCTCATATGTCACGGCCAGCTGACATGCACTTAATCAAATCAAATGCCACTCACTCGCTAAATGGATGAAACTAATTCGCACACCTGACGTGCGTTTCCCCAACGTACATTTTGACGCGACAGTGAAACTTCTTCTCGCACAGACACTGAACAGACCTGACCTAAGAAACAGGCTAAAAGTGATAGAATGTGAGGTTATGTTGACGCACTTGTGCTAAGACCTTTGGTTTTTCTTTTGTTGGTTTTTCGAAAAAAAATACAAAAACTGCCCAAAACGAAGAAACAAACCGATTCGACTACAAGGAAATTCGTTTAATGGATTTAAGAAACAGGTTGGTAGTTCGTACCCTCGTCGATTTGACCCACCCCCACTCGAAGATGCTCCGGTGCGGAGTTGAATCAATCAACGTTGAATTATTTATCCGCTTCTAATTGCTTCCAGGTCCCGGTGATTCCCCGGTTAGCCGGGGGCTAAAATAAATGGATGTAATTTATCCTGCGAAATTGAACATTCGATAGATGGCGCTCGGCATGCACAAGATTGGAGAGGGTGGTGGGTGAAGCAATATTAATTAACTGTGATGCATACCTTAGGCGATTTTGCGCCTGGTCAGGATTACTTTTGTGCTTTTATCTCGTTAGCTCCTTAGACCAAGGATATGACATCGCAAATAGATTTAACGTTAACGACTTTGTCGCCCTAATTATCCGTGGTTTATGAGGAGCGACTTAAGTAAATCCTAATATACATAATTAATTTATTTTTTCTGAACGTCTCCTACTCAACGGTTTTTTAGCAGAATCAAACCCAAAACAAGGAATCCTCTAAAATAAATTTGTAACAATTTATGTATTTATTAACTTGTTACCTATATATTAAAGACAATTATGTGGATATGTTTTTCTGACTTTTCCTCCTTATTCAAACAAGGCAGTTGAACTATTTGGAATTCACTTTATACTCGTACCTCGATTTAACCTTTGATTAAATGTACCTACTGCCAAAATTAAACTTTAGTTCGATGAAATCGTGCAACTTTTTCAATATTGAAGAAGCGCAATTTATGCAAACAGTGAGTTGCAAACAGTTTCTTTAGAATATTTTGCAATTTTATGATTATAATAGGTGACCATAGCTTCACCCTGACATGTCGATTTTCGCAGGCCTAAATTTATTTAGGTCTTGTAAACAGATCTCGCAATTAATTTCAATTAAGGAAAAGCCCATCAGCAAATCGTCAAATTAAATAGCTGACAAAGGTCTTTCCACCCACGAGGGATGTCGGATTCCCGGGGAGCAACGTTAATGAGTTGCCATTAGGGAAAGTCAGTTAAATAGCTCAATAAATTATTGAAGGAGATAGCTACCACCACCGTCCTCAGCGTTTTATTTTTACTACGCCCACTTTATCAGAAGCAGCTTAGAAGTCGATTTTTATCAGTTTTTATTCGGCTCGGCTCACTCCTTTCTCCTAAGATCCACTCGCGTGCCAAGGCGACGACAGAGACGATGAGGTTACCAAAAATAGTTTTTTTTTCCAACTTCTGCACGAGTGAAGTACCTACATGAGCCATGGGATTTACTCACGGAAACTCGCATAGATAAAAAAAGACAAATTTCTGGAAAATGATGGAAAACAGTGTCGGCGGCCTTAGAAGACAAAAATAAATCTGACCTTCCACCATATCTCTGGTTTTCTGCACGCTCATTGCTCCAGCCTCCAAGTTGGAGTATCGTTCAGGAATTAGCGATTATTGTTCGACAGTTCAATTAGCTCACTGTCGTGATTTATGTGGTGCAATACTCCCACTCAACTGAAAAGTTAGTACAAGCAAATGAAATGGATTTCCGGCAGAACTATTTCTGGAATTTTTAGAAATAGAGAAGTAGCACGTTTTTTTTTTTTTTTTTTTTTTGCCGCAAAACAGGTGTACGAGATCCAAAAACTTTTCATAGCTCTCTCTAGACATCTTTCCGGAAAGAACAGCCCACTTCGAAGGAGGTCGCGCAAAACTCAATTTTACTATCTCTTTTTTTTATCCTATAGCCCCAAACCAGAGATTTTGTTCGTTTTAAAAATTTTTGGTATCAGTGAGGTGGCGCACTTCCATGCAATTTAACCCCACTGAAAGTTTTTTTCACGACCTCCCCCGCGTTCCTTGAGCCACTTACGTGCACTCCAAGGGAAGAAGTTCTTTTAAAATTCTCACGTCCCCATTCCGGCCCTTAGGGAGCCCGGCTCCTACTATCTTAATACGCAGAACGTTGTAAGTGCTGTGCACTGCTTTTAGCCTTCGGCGAAACTTTTACAAGAGATTTTTCCTCGTTTTATATTTTTTTCATATCTAAACCTTTACCCTACGAGGAAGCTGCTCTTGAGTTTTCTCTGCAGTGTGCCACCCTTTTTAGCCTTTTCCAAAGAACATCTTCAAAATCCTGAAAGGAACAAGTTGAGATTTGCCCCGATGTCACCGTCAGGAGTCATCTCCCTGCGGAGGTTCCTGGATGGATATTGTTGCACTTCTCCCGAGAGGTGGCATCCTTTCCGTCCAGAGAAAACGCCCACCACCTAAATTTAGCCAGGGCCCTAGTCGAAAAATCTCGTCGCAAACCCTGACTCATGCCGTCATGTTGGCGACGAGTTTATTTCGCTAAATCACGTGCAACAAATCGCGGCAGCGTGATAGAAAAAAAAAAAAAGAATGATAAAAATAATAATAAAAAGGGAAGTCGCAAAAATCTCTAAAACATCGCTCCGCGTTATATGCAGACAGTCTGGACGTCAGCCAAGAAAAGGCTGACATCTGAGAGTCGTCAGTGTTTGTTAGTCAGCCTCCAGAAATCTTCTGCTGGGTCTTGTTAAGGGCCAACTTCTGCGCTATTTTGCCTCTTGCCCGCGTGCCCGCGTGCCGTGTCACGCCCTCCGGGCAAAGGTGCGCACCAAAACAGAATTTACTGCATAATGGCAAAATACCTGATGTCGTTGAGCGTCCGTTCGCCGTTTTATTTGCATCTTTACGGCTCCTCTCGCGTTACACACAGAGGCGAAGTTAATGGGAAAATGATTTCACGTTTCTATCCAACATGAGAAATGAGGTGCTCTGCCCCGGGGGGACATGGTGGAGCCCCGCGATAGCACCAAAATGTATATCGCAGTTGATGCCCCGGGGATGAAATGATTGATGTATTGCTTTTCTTGCGACATTTTTCTTCAATTTTTCTCAAGTTTAGAGTCTCTTCGATATATGAGGTCACAAATATTATAATGGAAATATGGCTCATATTCTATTTAAAAAAAAACTGTTTCGACTTTTATTTAGAAATTTTAAGAAAGTCTTTTCTTGCAACCATGCATTTTGCAAAATGCATTTAGAAACAAATCTAAAATTTCACCCTTTAGTCGTCTAGTGAAGCTGCGCTGCCACAATGTTTTTCATAAGAAAATTACTTTTTGACCTTCGTATTATATTTTGGAAATGTTGAAAGACAAATAGAAAGGAAAAGAATATATAAATAAGTCGATAAAATAAGATACAAGGAAAATTTTATAAAAGGTTAATCAAGCGAATTAGCCAAAATTTATAAAGACACTAATTCGTATCATGAAAAGGTCAAATTACGAAAACCAGTCTAGATTTCACTACGCAGTTGTCTACTTATAAATACCGACCTTTAATTTTTCTTCTATAGCATTTTGCCTTTCATGTTATTTAGCCTTCAGAGTTTAATTTCATAGTAGAATATTTCTTTTTTAAACCATATATGGATTTTACTACTCTCTTTATAACAAGATGACTTAAAAAGCTATTCAAATTAAATCGTGAGTAAGAAATTAGTGGAAACATAAGGCTCCAAGTGTTTTACGACGGCACTTCACTTCATAGAAGAAGTTTACCCGGCTCGTTCCAGCTGGTTACCTCCTCCATAATTATAGGCGAATCCGATGCAATTCATTTTAGGAAGTTTGTGGGAATCAGGGAATCTTCCTAACGAGAATTATGCCCCGAAACTCGCATTATCATTAGTCAGTACTCGCGGCACATTATGTGCTGCTGCTAATTCCATAAATCCCACTTATTGCTGAGGTGATTAATGGCCAGAAACTGACTGCTCCAGTGCTCCTCCTCCTGCTTCCCAGTGGCAACACTTTGAAGACTGAAACTTCCCCAGAAGTTCCAGAAGAGCTGTTGTATACACCGATCCCATTCATCTCCAAAATAATTCGGGTAATTACCTTAAAACTTCGCATCGGCTGGAGGATGAGGATGAGCCCCATGTGGGAGTTCACCTGGTGCCGCAGTGCTCTCTGTCACATTTCATTACTATAAATGTAATCAGGGCCTTCACCACACTCCCGAGGGCGCCCTTGCTGCGGAAATTTTGCTCTATTGATGACTATTCAAAATTTCCATCAAGTGGCCTTGCAATGCAACGAATGATCCCATGATTCCCGCAGTCCATACGTGCCCCCGACACGATGACGTCAAAGTAATTAACAGGAACCGGCCTATAGGCTGCGGGATTAATTCGTCATCACTATATGCCAAATTAACTCAGTCTCAATCAATGGGTCTGTGGCATTGGTGAGCTGCGCAAATATCCGTCGAAAAGGGTTTCACAATAACCAAAATTACCAATCTCCACTTTTGTAAATTTTTCAGGAATTGATGGATACGTTCATTTCTGAGAACAGTGAGAACAGATATTTAGGTAAATACAATAAAATTAAGTATGTACTATTATATACCGAGTTTGCACAAAATCGATAAACAAACAAACGAAATATCAACGAATATAAGATTTATTTTTGTTCATAATCAAATCATCAATGATTTTATTTATAAACCATTGTGAAAATACTAAACTTTGCTATTTTGAGTTTTTATTTAGGCTCAAAGAAAAAGTATTTTAGTAAGCATTCATTTTAGGTTTTTCTGACAAATATTTATTGAAAAGAAAATATTCGCTTTTTATTTTTAGAAATACCTTATGTATATCGAAAAAAACACATTTCAAGAAGAACATTCAAAGATTGGTGAAAGTTTTCAGCAAAAATTCTCTTAATACCAAAAATTGCAAAATTTGTTACTTTACCTAGATTGTATGATTTTAGTTCACTCTATAACGATACCCTTTTTATAATTATCGTTTTTCTTTTTAAAAAAAATTACATGTTGGCCGAAAAATTCTATTGATCTGGACTCGGACTTTCTAGAATTTTCAATTATTTTTTTAGGTATTAAAAAAGTGAACATTGTCGTTTTTTTTATACGCCTCATATATGGAAAAACCAGTGAGAAATGGGTAGGTTGAGATATATGCGTACATTTGGCACGTAGAAATGCACTATACTCGTACCATGCCCCAAAGGCAGCCCCCCACCCGCTCGGGTAAGTCTGGAAGGCTCCACAGGGTTTAGAAGGGAATATATTCCCTATTTCGTATGATCGTCGCGACGGCGACACTTTTCAGCATCTCCCCGAGCAGAGTCGGTGCGGCGGGCGGCGGCGGAGGGTCGGTCGAAGGGATTTATTGCTGGCCAGGACCCACCACGAGTTCCGCTTTTATTGTCCTGATCGCAATAAAGAGCGCTTACGGAGTGATTTAATTGAAATTTTATGCCTCGAAAGCTGCAGGGTCCTTCGGGATGCTTTTTGAGGATTTCTTTTGAGTTATTGCGGTTTGTCTGGGGTTAAGTTTTAATATGTGGCGGAAATATGCCGCCTTTGGCCATATAAAACTATGCAAAATAATGCCTCTATTGTGTCTTCTCCTTGGGTTTTAGCCCAGCGAAAAAATGCTTTTCTTGAAGAAATTGTGTGAAACTTCAGTTTGCTTCTAAGTGGGTGCCAAACATAAACTGAAGAAGAAAGAAAGGGTTTTGCGAAAATAGAATTATAAACATCTCATATAAAATGCGGAAAAGAACGAATGTGGGATAATTAAAATGATATTGCAAACAGTTTTTAATCATGTGTAGCTTCAGAAGGCAAAACTAAAATATGAAAAAGTTCTCTTATCTTATGATAAATGTTGGGAAGTTTAATTTAATTAAATTGGTATATGGAGGTTTTTAGGATCGATTTTTTTGAAAATCTTTATTACGAGAAATTTTCTAAAAAGGTATGTTATCAATATCATTCTTTTAAAGATTTCTTAATCAAGTTTTAAAAATAAAAACTCGTTTCTAATCTTACTCAAAATTCCCTTTTCAACGATACCCTATAAGAATATGTAGGTACAAAAAAATATTTTTACCCCCATTTACGTATAGGTATAGGTACATATAGTAGGTATGGGCGCCCCCTTAAAAAATGTTTTTAATTTTTAGTACTTTCTCCGTCTTTGGACTGCGGTAATAAATACATATATGTATGTATATGTGTACATTTCAAGGCCTTATCTTATTTTGTTTAGAAGCTAAAACCTTGTGACAGACATCGTTGGCACAACAATAGGATTCCTTTCCAGTGCGGAAGAGTACCCTAGAAAAAGAATCATTGGGGACCTGAAACCACAACAAAAATCTTAAATTAATTCTCGCTTAATTACAATTATTATTGTTATTCCATACTTTATTTCTAACTAACTTTCGAAAAAAAATGGTTAAGAGATCGGAGTAACCTTTAAGATAAAAAATGCATATGTATGTATTTTAAATTACCTTTTCCCCATTGCTTCACTACTTTTCCTTCAAGGACATTGGGGCACCTCATAGTAAATATTTCTGTATTTTTTTTGTAAAATAGTTATTTTTATGCTGTGCATCGTTTAAACTCTGACCGACTGTGAATCAGTAGCTGGTATCGTGGGAAATTACATGACTCAGCACCGATAATTGGGAGCCAGCCATCCGTCCATCGATTGGCCCTGCACCCGAAGGGCCCCTAGTTATCATCACATGTGATCCTCGTTTGGTCAGAGGGTGCCACAGGACCTGAGGTCGGGGCCTGCAAAGATTTCGAAATTCGTCCAACTTGTTCCCGGATTTCGACTGCATCCCAGAACAGAGGCAAGGCAGCCCACCGCCGCATCGACTGCAAAGTCCCTTCGAGTCTCTGGCGCTAGCTGCATATAAACGTGCCTCCCGCAGAAGAACCCTTTTTTCAGGATAGACGTGCAGGATTCACGCCGTCCACACTCCACACACTCCCCAGGCCTTGCGGGCGCAAGTACGCCGGTCTCGGGAACGAACCCACGGGCCACGGCACGTAGCGTCGATTCCCGACGTCTCCCGTCGCGACGTGCACAAGGTGAGCCCAAAAACAACAACATCAGCAGCAGGAACAGAAACAGAACGGGCGAGGGGCCGTCGCAGCTCGAATCCGGGAACTCGTGCCTCAGTTCCTCAGTTCTACTCGGGAGCTCAAAGCATTCGGCAGACTTGAGACTCTTCCTCCGCGGAATAAAACTACGATAAATTTAAATTCTTTCGGCGAAGTGCTGTGGCTCTGTTTGTCTTGATCCTTCGAAAGTAGCCTGGAACTCATCCTCTCGCCTGATTTACATATTTATCATTTTCCGCGCTCAGAGTCAAGTCCAGGACTCCGTGAGGTCCTTGACCTGGGACGAAGACCGTTTCGCTGTACGGTCGGGTCCTCATCACAATTAAAACCGTCGCGATTCTATCGATCTCCGGGAAATCGAAAGTCACTGGAGTGATACCTCAACCTCGCGGTCCGCAGAGAGATAGCATAGAATAGGATAGGATAGTCCGGGACACCCTCACGTCCTCGGTTCGACCGTTTTGCTACAATATCCCGAGGGAGTGCAGATTTTGCACCCTATCGGGGGTTTTAAAAAATAGAAAAAAAAGAATATATAGAGAAACCAATACACTTCCTCTGGACATTCTCTGGTTACGCGTTCCCCCTGTTAACCCTCCTCGCCAAGGGGCACCGGTTTCGTGGTCGTCAAGGAAGTGCCCGAGGGGTGCAGCTAGGGCTGGCCAGGGCAGGCCAAAGCATCCCTCAGGATCAGGCCAACTGTCTGTTTAACTTTTAATGTGTTGGTGAAATTGGTGCCGTTTTCACTCTATTCAAAGTTGTTGTTTTCGGGCTTTTTTTTACATATACAATATATTATATACAATAAATTGTATATCGTTGCACCCCACGAAATTTTGTGTGAGGAAAATAAATCGATAGAAATTACATAGTGAACCCAGGCAATCCCGTGACTCATCTTGCGAAAGAAGCCTGGGGTGGCAGGGTGCTAAATCAGGGAAAATCCTTCTAATTGAATCATGTGCTAAGTGAGTCCCAGAACGCGATAGGTGCGCTCAGCTCCTCCTCCTCCTCCTCCTTTCCCATCCCTCAAACAATATAATTTCCGAAATTCGAGAAGCAGAGGCGGTCTAGTGCTCCTATCCCAAATCAGATACAAAATTGAGCAGATTTCAGCCAATTGATCTTCTACTAGTGGATTACTCAGATCAGGAAGACATCAACGACATGGCTCCTGGAATGGAAGGCACTTGCTCCCCGTTGTGTACGTATATTGTTGCAATCGCTTTTTATTCCTTTAAGATTTCTTCGCGAATCCAAGATACGATGATAGGAGCCGTTCAGATATCGCGGCAGGAAGCAGTAAACGTAAAATTCCAAGGTACAAGTTCGGAGAATTTAGCATAAATGTGCACTGGGCTTATTTATCTTACGTAACGAGGTGGGCCGAGGCGACAAGGGAGGTGGATGGATCTAAGTGGGTCAGGGACTTTAAAATTTAAGCCTTTTGGGGGTAGGGCGGACTCTTATTTTTGCATTTTATGGGAAAGAGTTGCAGCACAGCGCCACTATTTCTATTTCTGTCCTGCTGGGTGTGGTCCTCATAGATGACAATCTTTGTGAAATATACGGAAAACCCTTCTCTTTCTCGTTCAAATTGTGAATTTCAAATAAATTCCTAAGTTATTCGATCGATTTGAATTTTTACTGGTACTGAATTTTTACCAATATATATTTGTCTATAACTACCTCTCTATATACAATATGTTGAGAAGGTTGTACATATTTATAGGATTTTTTTCTGTTTATTTAATGAAAAGTCTAAGAGTGCTTGAACATACATATGTAGGTATTTGTTTTATTATTAATTATCTAACTTCTTGCAATATTTCGCCAAGACATCTAAGTAACGTAAAACATTAACTAATTGTAGTTCTATTTTAAATTTTCATTTACTGTTTAAAGTTTTGGCATAGCATACTAATTCTGAGATCGTAAAACTGCTAAATCCCTCTCAAAGTTTTCCGTTTTTTTTTTTCGCTAAAAGGGCTTAGCAGCGAGGATATCTCAATTAATCCCCCGAATGGAGCTCTATAAGTTTTAATCAGTTGCTCCGCTCCCAATTTACTTTCTCGGGAAAAGCCGATGAAAGTTTAATTTAGTTCGCTGGCTGTGCAGCTCGTTGCTTTATCACGAAAGTCCGATTAGGTGTAATTGTGTTAATTAAACTCCCAGAGGTTTAGCAGAAGACGTTGCGGCAGAGAAATCTAAGATTGGGAAAATCGAATTGAAAAATTGACCGAGAGCTTCAACGGTTTCCGAGTTGGAGGACGAGTAGCAGTTGATTTCTCACTTATCTGTGAATTTTCGACGGCTGGGATTGAAATAGGTGTTTGCCTTGTGCCCTGGGGTTTTGTAGCTCTTCCACTATCTAGAAGGTCTTCTTCTTCAGATTAAGATAAAAAACGAGCGGGGGGAATCGCTTTCTTTAATTGGTAATGTAAAGACTAAAGCTACAACGCGCTAGATGCTGGGAGCTCAAGATCTTTAATTTTAAAGGATATTATGTAAGACTTCTTTACCTTTTCATGCTTATTCTCGGTTTAAATAATTTTATACTCACGGAGGATTATAAAAATAGTAGATATAAAAATGAGTAATTTGAAATTCCTTTTCTAAGTTGGCAAAAGGCAAACAAGAGAAGGGTAACTATATCTATTGATGGACAAAATACAGCTTTTTGTAGAGCAGCCATAATCATAACAAAAATGTTATGAGGGTGATAACAAAATTTGGGGTAATTTAAATCTCCTACTGAAGGGTACTAAAGCTGGAAAACTTGTCTCCCAGGGCGGTCCTAATGCACCGTGACCCTCTCTAGTACTAGAAACACGCCATCTGTTATTAATAGAGTGTAATTTACGGCGTAGTCGCGTTTGTCTCGTGTAAATCCCTCATAATCTCCAATAGCATAAAATTAAATGACCAACCCTAAGCAACTCGACGTCCACGGTGAAAACAGAAGATCAGGTCCCAAAAGACGTCGACCGGAACACTGTAAATCTAGAAAATAAATGGCGATTAAGGGAGCCCAACGGAGGCCGTTGGGGAAAAATGGTTTAAAGGACACGAGTAGCAATTCAAGATTATCGCAATGGAGCACGGCTTGGTCTGGTGGGGTGCTTCCCGGTTCAAAATGGGCCCCCAAAAATCGGCTGCCCTCACCTCTTCCCGCGTGTCTCTTTAAGTCCCGTGACTTTTAGTGGTAGTTACGGGAAAGCTACCGGAACGTGACAAATGTTGTTTAGCAACACTTGCACCCACCCGAAACATTCCCTTTTCATCCCGCGAAACAGGACGAGGGTGGTTCCTGAAAATTATGCGGATACACGATTGCAGTCGATTTGGAAGGCTTTCGTATCTGGGAATTGTTCTCTTTTGATTTATTCGGCAATTCAGATAATTTGTGTTTTTTCGGTTGTTTTTCGATGTCGTAGGCGGACGGGATGAAAAATTTTCAAATTTTTTTTGATATATCCAGCCGAAAATTGCATGCGAGGGCTGCAAATCGTGATTAAATAAATGTAAATAAATCGTCTCGTGTTTTATTTTGATTTAATTGCATGCGTTCAGCGTTGGCACGGCGGTTGATAATGTGCTCGATATGATGATTTGACTTTAATAATATTTTTCAGTTAAAAATGTAAACGAATGTGTTTTACTAACCAACCAAACCAAATTCAATATGAGAATGGACAATTGCCAAGAGCACCCTATAGTAGGTACAAATGGATAAATTTATTAATTCTAAGTGCTAACTAAGCACATTAACATTTATGGATCGATCACTGTATATTCGGCCGTTTATGCAACAGCCTTTAAAATCCGGATCACTTGAATAAAAAAAATTAAAATTTCAATTAGTAAAACATAAGTTTTCATTTATTCTGAAAATTAAAATATTCTTGTAAGAATTTTAAAGGCTTATTTTAAATATGAGCTTTATTCATTGTTTTATTTTATAAAAATGAATAGAATCGAGAAACATGATAATTTTAACAATTCCTTTGGGTCTGTATAGGTGTGTCATTATGAATGAAGATCCTAAATTTGACGAAAATCTAAAAAATATTAACATTGTAGTGCCCTAAAACTAGAAGATGCTTAGTACTAAGACTATAGAAAACTCCAAAAATTCTCCACAAAGGGAATGTTTCCAAAACTGCTTGAAATCGAGATATTTTTGGATCACCTTCGCAGCCGAAATATGTAAGTGGAACTGCTCTCAGCTGTTGATCTCGTCTCGTGCAGATCATGCACGTCCCTCTGGAATGAAAACAAAAAACATCTGTGGGTGTACTTAATAGCATAATTGCTGCCGAGCGCAATTACGTCGCGCCCCATTGCCCTCTTCTTTATATCCCGAGTTAAAAACGTTTCACGGAGTCTCCAACCATAAAAAGTAATGTCGCAATGGTGGAAGACGGCAGAAAGTGAGCTCCACGAAAGGCACCACAAGTCGTTAGCTCTTCCCGGGGCCCTGGGTGCTCCGTGCCCATCTCGACAGTGCTAAATAATAATACTTTCCGGATGATGATCACACAGACGAATCACAGTGCGCTCCTCCACAGACAAGGGCGCTCCAGCGAGGGGGCCCCAAATAGCATTCTTTTCTAATTAAGCGCACTTTTAAAATGGTGCGGTGGAGCTCACTGGCCCTCGTGAGTCCCCCGCCCCGCTTGGGGCCTGGGGCTCCGCCAACGCCTTCAAATAAAATGCGGCACCTTTTTTAGCTCCCGCGAGCTGGAAGAAAGCATTTTTTTCGTCTCATGTCGGATTATGGGGATTCTTTCAGCGGCCGTTTTTAAACAAAAATTCCCTTAGGAAGCTCTTGCGGGACGGTTTAATGCTGATGGCATTTTTCCGGTGGGAAAAGGACGTGGCAACAGACCCACACTATAGGGGCAAAATTGATTTTTCGGGTTAGGAAAGGAATGCCCGGAATCCGCTTTGTTTTGTATTTTGCTCGTCGTTTAATTAAAAGGCCGAGGCCGCCCTAAGTTTGTTAGCACAAGCAAATGAGCAACATTTCTGCAAGATGTAAGAATTTTCTGCCGCAGAGGCCTGCTGCTTGGGGCTTCGCCGCCGTCGCCGCCGGCTGGAGCAACTTTTTAGCTTCCTGACTAATGTGCCTTCTATTTTTCTCCTAAAAAAGATATTTTCAACCGGAAGAATTTTAATTAATGGGAAACTTGTTTTCAGGAAACTGCCACTTCTCTCGAGCATTATTTTTCCCTAAAAAGTTTTCCTTGCAGCAAATTTCGAGTCTTCCGGAGCAAGTGTGTTTCCTCCGCGTCCATAGGGAACCCGACAAATGTGTGAAATCACACAAGCGACTCAGTGGAGCGACTTAATTTCGTCGGTGTGACGCAAAAGATTTACTTTATGACTTAAGTTTTGAAACGGTTTCACAACTATATAAGTCCTTTTAGAAGTTCCAAAATTAAATTCTCTTTATAGCAGATAAACCCTTTATACAATAGAAATCAAACAATTTAGTGCTAGAATCCAAAATCTATTCAATTATGTATATTATATTGCTAATTTTTTGCAAATTAAATATTGAAAACCCAATAACAAAACGAAATCCACGTCAATTGAAGTTTAATTAAAATCTACATAATTCTTTATATTCATTTAAAAGTTTTAAAAATCGATCTATTGTCATGCAAACATAAATTGAATCCTTTTCAACAAATTTCTTGAATATCTCTCGAAATCGGAAGACGTAGCAACCCTCCTGCACCGTCACCTTTCCGCTCGAACGCACAGCCTCCCCCATGCAAATTAATTCGCGGAGAACTTGTTAAACTTATTTAATCCCTAATTACACAGCAAAGGCTATCAACACTAACCGCCCACCCACTGGTAGCCTCTTTGGGGCCAACTCCTTAAAATTTCTCTGTTTTCTTCGCGAATTTGCACCCTTCGCTGCAAGTTTACTCCATTGGCTCGTCGCCGAATTTTGCGCCCCCTTCCCACCGTCGTGGTGTCGGAGGTTTCATTGACAAAATTTAATTAAAAAACTTTAGCAGCGACAGCAATTGACGGCGTCGTCTACGGGGCGTCGGTACGTCTGCTATTTTCATCTTAGACCATGTCGCCTCGGCCCCGAACAAGAACAACATGCAGTTTTCTATAGATCGTCGTATAGCACGGTCTAGGTCTAGGCTGCAGTCGACGCTGGCTGCCAACTGCCGCCCGCAGCATCATCCCCTAGACCATCATCTCCGGTTTCCTCACCGCAGATCCGGTGGGGTAGGAGAGGGGTGTGATGTGGCTGCGTCTAACAATGATTTCACAAAATTAATTGTCACAGTGCACCCCTGAATTGGTAACAGTCACGTGATGGGGCTCTTGGGGCTTTCAAGTAATTGCTGTTGCGCTCACTTTACCTTCTCTAGCACATTTCGCTGCAAGTGAGTTGATTGCATGTGAGTGGCGTGCTCACTGAGCCCTCAGATTCTTTCAATCGAGTTAAGGGTGAAGTTTTAGGTACAAAGTTTAAGAGGCAGTTGAATCTCATGAATTTACTTCAGTTCTAGAAGCTTCCTTCCTAAGTTGAATTTTCCTCGTATGGGTTACCGCAGGGAAGAAGTCTTCCACTGATTTTTCCTAGTGTTTTAAGACATAATACTATAAGGTTAATGAATTTAATGCTATTAAAAAACCTACTAGAGTAGTGATAAAAGTTTAGAATCATTTTCTTCATTATCCGTTGACTTTAACTTAATTTTATATACTTTTTTAACTTCAAAAAAGGCCATTTTCAATCACACATATTCCAATTCAATAAAGTCGTTTTCAAAATCACAAGGTCTATTTTCAACGCAAACAGGTTCAAATTTTCTATTCAATAAAGTCGTTTTTAAAATCAATATATGAAATGAAAATAGACCTATTGGTGTTGAAAAAGACTTTATTGAATTGAAAATTTGGACCTGTTTGTGTTGAAAATATACCTTTTGATTTTAAAAACGACTTTATTGAATTGAAATAGGAACGTTATTGAGCCATTAATAAATCGAAAATACCTTTTTAGAAGTTTCAATTTGGAAAAGCTCTACTCGTAATCATCGGAATTCTAAATATTTGTAATATTTGTAATTGTATTGTAATGTACCTATTTTATTCAAATTGTATACGGGCTTTTAAAAATTATATCGTAACCGACAGAAAAATAGCTACAGTTTTATTATTAGTGAGGACAACTAAAACGAAATGTTGTATTCTAAGAATAACTTAAATTTACATTGTATGTAGATAGAGGTAAATACAAATTATTTGGATGCTTTGTTAAAAATACGCATTAAAACTGTAATTTCCGGAGCTTTTAGGAAGCAGATAAAGTTTTTCTATTCTTAAAACACGCATTGCATTTCACTGCAAAAGTAACGAGCTCTTCCTAACCCATAAAATCCAGACGTCTAACTCTCAATGCATATACAAGATTACTTAAATGTCCACCGCAGTTAATTCTAGGACCCTGGCAATAAAAAAAATTACAAAAAAGCCCCAGTCGATAGCATCTGCAGCCCTTTCGGGAACGGGTTAAGCGCCAGGACTGAGCCTGGAGCAACCTTCGAGTCCTTGTGGTCAGGAAGTTAATGAAGGCATTCGCTCTTCACGCGAACCCTGCGAGCCCTTCGCGATGGCTATCGAGTCTGCTTTTGAATAATAAAACGGCCATTCGCCTGAGGGTGCGAGGGTGTCGCAATAGCCCATAAAGGGCATTTTCTTAAGTGGACACTTATTGCAGCACTTTCCTCACTTTTTCGCGGGGTGCGGGGCGGCACAACTGCACTGTAATTAGTTGAAAAAAGGAAGTGAGGCCCCGTGGAGGAGTTGCAAAATTCACAGTTTGCGCGCGATTATCATGGGAGCGCATCTGGAGTTAATTCCCGTCGTCCATCCAAAGACAAGGAAGGTTCCGTCAACCGTGGAAAAAGTAATTTTCGCGACATAAAACGCTTGAAGGGATATCGTCCCCTGCACCGTCGCCGTCGGGATGCTCTACAGGACGACGGTTCTTTTCCTTAGCAATAGTTTTTAAGGACATTAACTCACTCTTCCCGGAAAAGTTTTCTCATAATTCGAATTGTATCAGCGCGTCAGACTTCCCAACTGCAGCTGCACCAGCAGCAGTATCAGAATCCTTTTTTCTTTTGTCGGGAGTTTCCTTGGCGAAGTGCCTTGTCGCCGGAGCGCCCAGACGGGGCTCAAAGCATAACGCCGTACCAGGATTAAATGGAAGGGACGGGCATCAGACGACGACGACGAAGAGCATCTTCGACATGCCCGCGGGGGTCTGGGGCGCCTGGGGGGACGTGTATACTGCTGCTGATACCATCGGGAAGAAGCAATTCCCGTCGTCGGGACTCCGCTCCCTCCACGAATGACTTGGAACCGTCCAACTGCCGTTTATATGCATAAGTCCATTAGAAGAGACTAAAGGCATCGCCGGCTCAGCTCCAAAACCCATAAATATTCAAATGACTCATGGAAGGCGCCATGTAAATCCCCACATGTCTGTGGTTTTATGCTGAGCTCCTCATTCGAATTGCATTTTGCATTTGTGGCCAGGATTGGCGAAGCTCCGACGTGCATCCGTCCGAAAGGGCTCAATTAGGAGATTCGACCGGGTGCGACTCCCGTATATGTATCTATTAATTCGCCCCCTCCCGGCTAATGATCCTTCCACTCCAGGCCCTTTTTCAGAAGTGTTTGCGTGGCATCGCCGCTAACAAGCACTTCAGATCCGGGGGCCACAAGAAGGTGCTCACTGGAGCACCCACTCCCACACCAGGGCTCATTAGCACTTGCCACATCAGACAAATGGCACTGGACAGTTTTGACTTGAATTTTAGCTGATATAAATTGCTACTCGAGAGAAGGATATATTTTAGGCACGTGGACCAGGTTTCAGGTTTTCTTCATTCCTTTAAGCACATCCTGGAGTCATTTCTCCCAGGAGCCCACTTTGTCGCCCGGAAAGGTTACATGAAGTGGTGCTTAAACCCCTTTCCCTTCGCAGGGTGTCGCCGTAAAAGCCATAAACAGGCACCTCCATCCCAACTCATGAAACTTAAAGCGTGCTCGAGCTGCCCAGCTCTTTTTTACACCATTTGCCCGTTTTTCATCTTTTTTCCCTGTTTGTTTTTTCACGCCCTCGCGGGAGCCCTTAGAGTGGCCCCACTCGTTCGAACTTTATAGACTTTGCCCCTTCCGGGCGCGGCGACAGCTGTGTCTCCTGCAAATAAATTTGACAGGAACAACGAAAAGGACAAACTTCATAAAAATTAAAACGATCTCAAAAAAAAAACAGCTTGAACTTGTGATCACATACATTTTTAAACAAAATAACTTTCAAAAGTATCTCTACTTATCTCTACTATTTTTTTATAATATTAGCAAATGAATTTTGTTAAACAGGATGTCTTGGGTCCTTTTTTTAAAATCTTAAAATTACTTTCATTTAAATTCTGTCAGTATTTTTAAAGTAATTTTAAAAAATTTCATATTATTTGTGCATATATCTTTTCATCTATACAGCACAAATTTAAAAATACTAAACCAATTGATCCATAATTTTATTTTCTAGTTTTTAGTAACTACATCATCGATTGTACATAATGATAAAACTTTTGTTTACTTTTTAATGTGGAGAATAAATTGAACCTTTCTCCTGTAGGTATTGGAATTGGAGTTCTATCTCAATTTTTAAAATACCTGAAATTAATGAATAATAAAAATTGGACTTTAATCTTATTTGGTTCATAGTTTTAAAATGTCCTTTTATATTGATTTTAGGTCCGGGCAATGGAACAAAGACTAAGTGAATGGCCAAAAACACACACAGGATCACCCAGCCACCAGCAGAGCCAGCAGCAGTCCGGTGCCAATTCGCTAGTTCTTCCATCAACCGACGCCGAGAAGACGATCACAAATCTTGAGATCCAAGTCGAGGAGCAGAGGCAGCTTCGATTGCAAGACGCCCGCCAAGTCGAGGCGAAGGCTGCGAAAATCAAGGAGTGGGTCACGAATAAGCTGCGCGAACTCGAGGAGCAAAACCAGCACCTCCGTGAGCAGAATCTCAAATGTAACCAGCAGCTGGAGCTGCTCAGGAACCACATTGCCAGTAATTCGAACAGGCACAGCAGCATCCAGCAGCCGGTCCGGACCAGCCTGAGCTTAGATGTCCAGGAGTACGGCGACGGGCCCGGCAGCAGACGCAGAAGCGAATCTCTAGACCCCCCCGAATCTCGGACCCTGGTCTCAAACTACCCCCTTCACCAGCATCGCCGGAATTTGTCGATGGAGCCCCAGGAACTGGCACGAGATCTGGTCGCTGCTGTCGACGGTCTCAGCCTGGTCCCAGTCCAGAGGACCGCGAGTCCGACCAGCTCCGATACAGACGCTATCCACGACTATGCCGAAATTTACACCCCCTCGCGGGAAAAGTTGCCGCCCTGGATGAAAAACAACCCCCAGCTGCTGCCCAGTGGCGGCAACTCTAGCACCACAACGACGACGACGACCGCAAGCGACGTCGTCCCGGATTTAGGGACCCCCAGGCCGCCGACTCCGCCGCTCCATAGGTTCCCTAGCTGGGAGGCGAAAATCTACCAAGTGGCCAACGATGGGCTGGCCGCCGGAGATGACCCCGACGGTCAGGAGTCCAACGTCAGCGCCGGCGGGGGCGAGAGCAACACTGGAGTTACCGGGAGGACGCAAACTGCAAGTGGCGGATTCTGTGATATTAGTGTGCCTGTTTATGCTACTGTTAAGGGGGTAAGTAGCCAACTACACTTATAATAAAACTAAATTTTAATTAGAAAAAATAGAACATTTTTAAAATTAAATTGCGCATTACTATGTATGTAAATGTAATGCATTTCACGAATTCATTACCATTTCAACTACATACTTCAAAAATAATTCCATTATTATTTAAAAAAAATTGAACTATAATTACCAATAATAATGTGGTACTTCACCTAAAATATACAAAAATTATTTTCAATTACTTGCATTACTTGGCATGATTTTGAATATGACTGTGTAATGCTTAGTAATGATTAGTAATGGCATGCAATTAATATTAGTTAAGTAGCTCAATTTTAGGAAATGGAAAGAAACAACTAAATTCTCTTTAATATATTCCTTTATTTTGATTTCCTAATATAATTTCCTTAATTTTTCAGCGCGCTTCCCAAATACGCTCGATGCCCTTCACCGGAGATTCAAGCGATGACTCCAGCGACGGTGAGGAGCACGCCGTAATGATGACCCACAACTCCCACAATTCATCCAGCACCGACAATACTGAGACGAGCACTTCAGGTAGTGCGTCGAGTCCTTCAAAAAGTTTGAAGACCTCCTCCAGCCTCAGTCCGGCGAAAAGGAGCGGCTCGGAGAGCCCAAAGAATAAGACTAGAGGTAGGGTGTTTGCCGAAAATTTGAAAAGGGTGGTTTTTTTTTTTGAGGGTGCCTTGATTTGCATGTAGCGTGCAGGTTTTACATCTTTAGGTAGATTTGTACTTTGCCCGTTTTGTCCTCCCTCATCTCATCGCTCGAATCGTCTCGTAACACAAAATGCAGGTGGTGGGTAAACATCGGTAATTAAGCTTCGTTCAAATGAATTTTGTTACAGTTTCAACGAATATGCGGGTATCAATTTGTCGCTAATATCGTGTTATATTATTTTTTACAATAGGAATTCATCAACAACAATTAACCCCTTCATTTAGCTCCTTCGGCAATCTTAGGGGCTGCCTCGAATTTAAGATATCCATAGACATTCTCATTAAAACCATAGTATAAATAAAAATTAAAAGCTATTGAAGAGAAACTTTCAGTATATTCATCTTAAATTTAAAAGGTTTAAAAGGTAACAACACCAACTTTTGAGGTGTGTTTGAAAATATTTAGCTATAGTACAAAAAATTTAAGCCTCATTGTTATTTTCAGATAAAAAAATTATATTATATTCATTGAAATCTTTTCTCATCCTCTGAAAAGAGCTGAGTGCTATCTTAAAATCTTGGTAAGCCTTCTCTCTGCTGAATGGGGCCCTTTTTTGAATGCTTACTTACGCCTTAAACTAAATCAGTAGTGCAACCCGTCGACTTTTTTGCATCTCCCGCTCTTACAAGATCCCTTCTAGCTCTTCTAGCCTGTGTGATGGTGCTTGGAATGTGTCGATTTGTGGGCTAGTTTTCTTCCCGTCCTCCAATGTATTGCTCGCGAGTCTTCACTGTGACTAGGAATAAGGCCGTGGGATGAACCTTTTTAATTAAAAATAGAAATCTCTGTCCTTCGTGGAAAAGTAATTTCAGATACTTCCTTTGAATCAGGCATGTCCGACGACTATGCGATACCTCCAGACGCTGTGTCGGAATCAACTTGCATGGATGCTTCGATGCCATCACTCCTGATGAGAGCTTCCTACGCTGACTCACCCAACAAGAAGTTGGAGTCGCTAGAAAAGGTACTTCTTATTAAAAAGTTTTATAAAAAAATAAAATACCTACATAATTCATTTATTTTTTAGGTGGGACATTTGGCCAAGTTGGGTGGAAAATTAAAGACGTGGAGGAAACGATGGTTCGTCCTCAAGAATGGAACGCTCACCTACTGGAAGAGTCAGCACGATGTTAATCGAAAGCCGCAGGGCCAGATTATGTTGGACGAAGCCTGCCGAATCAGCCGGGCTGATGGAGCCTCCACATTTGAGATAGACACTGGCAAGAAGACTTACTACTTGACTGCAGATTCGAATGCAACGATGGACGACTGGATCAGAGTTCTACAGAACGTACAGAGGCGAAATGCGACAAAATTACTTCTTAGTAGAGAAGACCAGAAGCCAACAGTGCAGGGTTGGGTGACTAAAGTTAAAAACGGGCATGCTAAGAAATGCTGGTGTGTCCTTCTGGGGAAGATGTTCTTATATTTCAAAGCTCCGGGAGAGACGGTAAAAATAAAGTGATTAAAATTACCCAACTAGTATAATGACAAGATGCTTAATTTTCAGAATCCCTTGGGTCAAATTAACATGAGGGATGCTCGCGTTGAGGAGGTGGAACATGTCTCCGATTCTGATTCAGAAGAACGCGAAGATCCCGCTCAAAGTCAGGCCAGACTCACGGTTGCGATTTATCCAGCTCATCAAGGGCCAACATATTTAATTCTTCCCGGGAAGCAGGAGAGGGACAATTGGCTCTACCATTTAACGGTGGTTTCAGGAGGAGGTCCCAACGCTGGTACTCAATATGAGCAGCTTGTCCAAAAATTAATGGAAACTGATGGCGATCCAAGTAAGATTACATTTAAAATAGAGACACCTTAAAACAGAAAGACCAGTTAAAATGATACTGCGGAAAAAAAAACATTTGAAGGCTCTAGATTCCTTTCAGCTTCTACAGCTAAAATTTGCTCCTAAGATCTGTAAAACCTTAGGGTACACTTAACTTCAACATGAAATCTGCAAAAGCAGAAAAGAGATTTTTAGTGGTTCTATTATTAATTGATATAACGTATTATCTTAGTATAAGACTTTTTTAAGTTTGGATCAATTCGTACAATACTTTTACCGCAGTTATATTGTTCTGGCGTTTTCTGATTTTGAGTTCTCATGGTTTTTATATATCTGCCTTTATTAAAAAATGTAACATTATAATTGAATAAAATTTTTTCAGATTGCGTTCTTTGGCGGCATCCTATACTTCTTCATACAAAAGAGACTATTACTTCACCCCTTTCTTCCCTGCACTCGGAGCTGTTGCAGGCAGAGGCTATTAAATTATTCAAGGTAATTCGGGAAGTGCTGGGGGTCCTTACTTAATATGAACACTATTTTTTTTTCTAAATATTTCTTCACAGTGTTGTCAGCTGTTCATGTCAGTTGCTGTTAATCAACCTGGAATCGATTACCACGTTGTCCTAGCCCAAAACGCTCTTCAACAGTGCCTAGACATGCCCGAGCTACAGACTGAACTTATTTGCGCCCTGATTAAACAAACCTCAAGGCATACAGGACAAAAGCTGGGTGTCGGCGTCCAGGTAAACAAGAAGCTGGGCAAGCAAACGCGCGTAAGTTTTCAGTTGCACGCTTTTAATATTTCGGTTTTTTATTTTTTTTATTATTACTTTTTGAGTTTTTTTTATGTTATACCCTTTGAGTTGATTTATCTTTAGTTGTATCTAGAGTGTAGTGAAAGGGAAAACCATCTGCTCGAAGGATATAAAAATGCATCAACTGGAGCGAGCTTGAAATTTAGATTAATAGCTGCATGTAGTGAACTGATTTACCAAAAATTTCTATAGTGTGGGTTAGTCAATGACGAGGTCTAGTTTTGTTGTTGGTTTGTTTCTAGGTGTCGTCGAAGTCAGACGTTTTTTTTTTCTTGGTGGAGTAATAGAAGTAGAAGTGCTTAATGTTGTCAAAGATGTTAGTCGTATTTGAAAATTGAATGTTTCAATTTTATTAGGAACATATATAAAAGGTTTTAAGCACAACATTATTTTATTAATTATCTGAAGTTGAGTAAAAAGGGGAAATGTTGAATATTTATTGTAGGAAAATTTATTTTGAAGTGCGGGGATATCAACACCTGGAAATCATAACTAGTAACACTTCGCGTCTTATATAATTTTGAATTAATAGATAAAATATTCTATTTCTAATTGTATTTAGGCACAATCCAGGGTTCTCAAAATAACGAAAGAAAGGCAGTCAGGTTTTCGTTCTGGACTTTTTCACATATGTATCATTTCCAATCGCATTTAGGTTTTATGTTTAAGTTTGACTTAAAAGGATTCATGTTTGTCTCCGAACCGTTTTTTAGCCTAAATTCTCCTAAGTGAGCCCCAAAAATAAGTTAGAGTTATTATAAAATATGTAATTTATAAAATACGTATTATTTCTGAAAAATCCTTTCAAAAGAACTTTATATTATAATTTGTTTTCCCTTGCATTAAGGCTTACATCATCTCAAAAGCTTTAGCGAGTTATAGCAAAATAGAGCACAAAGACCTCATTTTGCAAATCCTATATCACAAAATAATTAGATCTTTTCTCTGCAAAACCAATAAAACTGGAGATTTTGTTATTTTTTTTTATTAATTATTTAGTCAAAATTACAGAAACTGCAAATTGTTTTGCATTAATAAAATTAGCTATCTTACAAGGCTTGTGAAAGACGAATTTAGGACTAACTCAAGTTAATCAGTGACCTTAAACTGCTGGAAAGTTTAAAAAACAATTTTACATTAGTGCTGCCCTTTATATCAAAGTTTTAAGGATAAATGCTCGGTGCGGTATGTTACGAATCACATTTCATAAATTTTACGAGGAAGTCCTGCATCAAAGCCTGATACTTTTTATTTATCAGTTATCGATTCACAATCTTTATTTAAAAAAAGATAACTTTCAAACATTACGAGTTTAGAGTTTGAAACAATGTTGGTGCAGAACTTTCGAGTTAGTTTATTGTAACGCACTAGCTGGATCGGACTAGAGAGCGCCCTAGGTTTGCGATTGCATTTCAGTTAAATTTTTTCATATATGATTCCGTTTAATTGTTTGATTTATTTGTAACCTTTATTTTGCAGTGCATTTAACATCATAACCGCTTATTGCTTCAAACCGCTTAATGCTTCTGCATACTACAAATTATTTTTATTAAATTTAACCAAAAGTAAAATTAGACATAAGAAATCACACACACACACACACATACACTGCGAAACACGAATAAACACCAGCTTTCCGTGGCTATTTGTTGCATCATTCGCATGTATTCAAAAAGCAATTTTATTAAAAGTGTAGTACCACATGTAGGTTTCCATGATCTGTGTTATTTATAGCATTGCCGTAAATTTTCATTCATAACGTATATTTTTTTTTAATATCGATTGTTTTATATAGATTTTGGTTGAAATTCTGGTTTTTTTATTAGATTTATTCTATTGCCGTTTAAATGTGCCTCTGTACTATATTCCTATTTCCTTCTAAACTGCGTGGAATGGATTATTTTCAATTCAATTTATGGCAATCGTCTTCTTTAAGACTTAATGTTTTGTACAGTTTAAAAAGTTTATTTCTTGTTTAAATATTATGTATTTTTGTTACGAACAAAAAATCGGATTAAGCAGGATTTTTTAACTTTGGCTAAAATTCAAATAGTATCAGAGTTCTATTTGCTATAATATTGATTTTGATTTCCCAGTTCTATTAAGGAATTCCATGCGCCATCGAGTTCAGATCTCAAAGAAGTTGTTTTATTTTCGGAAAACCGAACAACTTTTGTTAAAAAAGTACCTTATCATACTATAATTCAATTTTTTTAATTTCCTTTTGTTATTTTCAAAATGGAAACAGGGTTTATTACTAGGTTTTTGTTTTTTATTATTTATTAATTATCTTAAAACAAAATTAAAGTCTTTTATATTCCCTACTAAAAGCTTACGTTTTAAAGAATGAAATCCACAACCACATCCCAAAAATTTTATATTCATCCCATTGCCAATCAAAGATTCTGCTTAATCTGCTTGCATGCAAAAATCGTTTGAAAATGTTTATAAAAAAAAAACACTAAAACGTTTGCGCAAGGTCCACTATTCCACGAAACAGATAATTAAATTAACGTTTTCACAAGGAACAGAAAAACGCGATCCGTCCCATTATACTTGAACCCTCTTTTGTACATCCAACACTACAGAAAAGTCAGAAAATAAATAGAAAAATTGTTTTGTAATCCGATGTGAATCGAATCGAAACCAAAATGAATGAATTTTTACAGCAACTGCTGCTGTGTGCCACACAGAGTCTGTTCACGTGTGATACGCAACAAGGGGGTGCAGCGCAGGCAAATGGGAGCTCCCCAACATCCATTCAGGTATGGGATGTTCGGGCGAAATAAACAAAATAAATAAATTTTCTTAATTTTGTTTCTATTTTCGGTTACCAAGAACCTTATTTTTGTTAAAACGTAACCTAAGTGGAAAATTGTGTTTGAATGGTTGTTTTGAAAATTTGAATTTGAATGATTTTCAGGCTCCACCGCCGCCCCCGATAATTGACTGTAAATCAAATCCGCCCGCCTACACTTTTGTGCAGGGCTGGCAAATGCTGGCTTTAGCCGTTTCGCTGTTCGTCCCCAAAAATAGCCGCCTTTTGTGGTACTTGAAGCTGCACTTGTCGAGGAACGCCGACTCCAAGACGGAGACTGGAAAATATGCCGCGTACTGCGAACGTGCCTTAGAACGAACTCTTCAGAACGGGGGACGGGAGACGAAACCATCGCGCATGGAGGTGCTTTCTATTTTGCTGAAGAATCCCTATCATCATTCCTTACCTCACGCCATTCCGGTTCACCTGATGAACGGCACCTACCAGGTAAGATGCAATACTAGAAAGAGGATTCGATCATCAGATCCATTCATTTTAATCGATTGAGGAAGTCATATTAACTATCATTTGCGTGAATTAAAAAATAACTTATTTTTATAACTAGTAGACACTTTCTCTATAAGTATGAAATAGTATTTTTAGGATAGTGTCGTATGTATAGAAAAATCTTAAGAAGTATCGATATGATTAACTATCGATATTCGATACTATAAGTTATTAATACTTTTCATTCGATATCGTGTCCCTACCAACTCAAAAAATTCGAATTAGAGAATCACAAAAAATTTGAACCCATCCGTTAAATGGTTTTCGCGTTATTTCTGATACCATTTAAAAAAAATTATTTTCCCTGCAAGTTGTACACGTTTCATTAATTTTCTTTCACGGCTTGCTCAAATTCTTCTGTAGAAAAAATTATGATTTCCTCAATCAAATAAATGCAAGTCGTTCACTATTTTAAAATCCGATTAATATTCGAATCACATCCACAGGTGATCTCCTTCGATGGATCCTCCACGATCGAAGAGTTCCACATGACTCTAGCACAAGAGATAGGATGTCGCGATGCGTCCAATGGATTCTGCCTATTTAGCGATGATCCCATTGAAAAGGATTTGGAGCACTACTTAGACCCTCAGGCTAAGCTCTGTGACGTGATCTCCAAATGGGAAACCGCTCTGCGGGAGAAGGGTTCTGGCAAATTCGAAAATTCGCGCGTCATCCAACTGACCTACAAGAACAGACTCTACTGGAAGCACTCCTCAAAATTCGAGACTGACAAGGAGAAGCTTCTGCTGTGCTACCAAACGAACCAGCAAATCGTCCAGGGTCGCTTCCCGCTCTCCAGGGACCTAGCTCTAGAACTAGCCTCGCTAATGTCCCAAATCGACATGGGTGACTACAACGCTGAGAAGTCCCGGGGATCTGGGAATATGACTGCATCCCTGCATGCTCTAGACAAGTTCTATCCTTACAGATATAGAGATGCACTCAGTCCAGAGCAGCTGAAGGAGCTCCAGGAGGTGCTTATTTCGAAATGGCTTCTACTAAAAGGCCGGTCTACGATCGATTGCGTCCGAATTTACCTGACCTGCTGTCGAAAGTGGCCCTACTTCGGTGCTGCTCTGTTCCAGGCAAAGCCTAGGCATTCTGATCAGGCTATGGCATGGCTGGCAGTTTCTGAAGACGCTCTAAATGTCTTAGAACTGTCGTCGATGGCCCCAGTGGCTCGGTATCCTTACACCTCGGTCATGACGTTTGGAGGATGCCAGGATGATTTTATGCTCGTGGTCGGATCAGAGGATACCTTGGCAACAGGCAGCAACGAACAGAAGCTGCTTTTTGCTATGAGTAAACCAAAAATTCTTGAGATTACTCTCTTGATCGCGGATTATATGAACGCCTTGGGTCACACCCTGCCCGGGACACCCCAGATGAACACTTTGACCCGAAATGGGTCTCACCGCAGCATAAGGTCCCGACCCACTCACGGGGGGGCCAGTGGCGGGGCTTCGACCAACGCAACGACAACTGCTCACAACACCCTCAACTCGCATGCCACCCACACGCTGAACTCGCAACACTCGCATACGTTGAACTCCTCCCACTACAGCGGAAGTGGGAGTCACCAGAACACGATGAGCTCGTCGCACGGCGGCCAGCCGGACATCCTGAAGAGCACCCCCGACCACCAGAGGATAAAGTGATAGAAAGTGGCGTTCGCGCCCGTCTAGGGTCTGAAGGGCCGGACTCAGGCGCGGGGAGGCGCTTCTCTCAGTGTTGACCCGCATAAAATAAATACGAAGTAATCGTGCACACCAAAAAAAAAAAAAATAGAAACAATATATAGTAGAAAGAATCTCTAAAAGAGTAGCTTCACCTAAGGGCCGAAGTCCCTTCGCTTGCGTCCGGCCCTCAAGCGAGCGGCACTAGGAAGGGCCCTCCCTCCGGAAAACAAAAAGACGGAAACAGAAGAGGTTTGGCGGCGACGTTAAAGCGCACAAGCAATCGCTTCTCGATGTACCATAACTCATACTATGCAAAGTGGAAACGAATTTTTTATTGTTTACTAGGCATGTACGTACCCCCCGTAAGTGTAACAAGTTCGCCCTCCCCCGCGAAGGACGCTCTAGCTAGCGTGTAAAAAAAAAGAAAAATCTCAGTTCTCTAGGCTAAGGGCATTTTTATACGACGTGTACACATCCAAGTTAGTTGTAGGTGTAAAAAAGAACAAAATAAGAATAAAAAAAAAAATAAAAAAATTCGGATATATCCTTACTTTAGCCCGCCCACGCTGGCCGGGCACCCACTCAAGGAGGAGCAGAAGGAGGAGGACCGAGCAACTATTTTTAGTAATATTAAGTACGACAGTCACTTGTTTACTCAGCGGCAGAATAGCGTCAAAAAAATGACGACCGAATTTGTTAAAATATTGAACGTATGAGAGACTTTATACCTTGACCGGTTAGCCCTTAGTTACCGCCAGGACTTGACGAGTAGTAGTTTTCCTTTATTTTGCTATTATTTTATTTTGTACAAATATTTTGTTTTTTAGTTTTAGCCCACTCCGATGACCTTGGGATTCAGTTCGTTTGTTTGATTGTTTGATTTACATCACGATTGTGAGATTATTCTGATTTTATTTCTAATTTGCCCCTTTTTTAAGTATGATTCCTTCTTACTTTTTTCCCCCTCTTAATTTCTGCGGTAAATCTACTTTACATGAATCCTGTAAAAGTGTCGACGACTGTAATATCAAACGAAAGAGATTAAAAATTGTTTTATCTTTTTTATTGTAAACATTCAATGTTGTTTCATTTTCCCCAGGTGATTATTTGCTACCTAGTTTCAGATTACGCAATCTAATTCAAAATCCAAACGTCCTGGATACAGTCGAATATATAAAATTTAAGTATTTGGTTATCTTTTCTCAATCCTATACTTTGTCCTAATATTCCAACATCCTTTCATTAAAGCTCCAACTTATCGCAAGAGATTGAAACCAAGAATTTTCGATGAAAGATTATGTATAGGTCATTCCAAGAAACCAAAGATAACCATTTTCTGAACTTACCAGGTAAGTTTCGTGAAACAACTAACTTTATTGTTGCATATAAGAAAAAGTTATCGTAAAGTAAATCATATAACTTAAGTATTAAGGTTTACTAGGATATTTCGCTAAAAAAAATTATGAAAACTGAGATAATTTACTGCATACATTTTATTAATAGGAAACATCTTTGGCATGTTTTTTTCTATTCAAATTCTAGTCAATTTGTCTACAGAACTGAATTTTTTTTAGGGGGTTTTGGTAAGGAGTATTCCAAATTTCATGTCGAAGGGAATAGTTTTCAAAATACAAAACTGGGCAAGCTTCAAGGGTCTCAATATCAAAACACTGTTAATATCTCGTACGCAAAGAACTTGGCATAATTTATACTCACAGTCCTGACGAGAACTTGGCCTACGTTTTAACATGTATGTTTTTGGTGGGATTGTATTATTTTCTAAAATTATACTTGTTTTTAATGATATTATAAAATATTACACCAATATTGGTTTAGCGCGATATTCAAAATGAAAGTTACTACTTGAGTTGAGCCAAATAAAATAAAACGTTTTCGAGATGCAGGACCTAAGGAAATTTTAGAGTTTCAAATTTAGTTAGAAGAAATTATGGTCAAATAGTTCTTTTCCAGTTATTTTTCAACCTAAAGGTGTAAATTGGTGTAAAGTTGTTGTTTAAAAAGAAGATGCTATTTCGATCTCGAAACTATTAAAAAAATAAATTTATGCACTTAAATCTAAAATATACGAAAAGTAAAATCCCATCATATTGATTTTAAAACTTTCCAAAGTTCAGTATCATTTTTATCTTTAGAATTCCAGAATAAAGTTGTGATAACGATTTCTTTAGAGTGCAAAGGTTAAAATTATTTACGAAGCAGCTCATTTATTTGTATTAAGAAGAAAAAGTAAAGTTAAGCGGAGTAAGTAGGTTGCGTAAGACCCGATTTTTTTTAAAGAAGCCAACTTGTCTAAAGTACAAAACGCCCAAGTCGGAGAAGTTGCAAAGAAAGTTGCTGACTAAATCAAAGCAACGCCACCGCACCACCAACGTTTCCCCTGAGGGTAGTAAGCGGAAGTAATCGATGCTGGGTCTACTTAAAACGCATTTCGAGAAAGCCGATCAAAGCCATAAGTCACGAAGAGCCCCACGCCACCCACGCCGCCGTACCAAGCATAAGTTCATTACCGCCTTAGGAAACCCCCGAAAACCCCCCTCAGGTCAAAGGGCGAACCAGCCCCTCGCACTCCCCCGAACGCTTTCGAGCAAAACAGCCAACAACTCGGCCGCAGTTGGAAGATTTTGTTCGAGTTGCATAAGGCGGCCAGGAGCAACAAAAACGCAATCCAATTTACAGGAGGAATTACATCGAGCAGTGTGCCGAAGCCCCAAAAAGTGCGCCCCCGATCGATAGGTGATAATCCAATTTGCATGCGATTACAGAACTTGTGGCGTGTACTAGTTTCGGAACTGCCCCAAAGGAGGTCACTCCAAGCAATCAATAAACTGCGGCTTCCACCAAAAGTAAAAGCCAGTTTTAGGCATTTCTGCAACGATTTTTAAGGCAATTTCAATTTCAGGATGAATTTAAACCAAAGGGTCCGAGAAAGTGAATTACTGCCTTTCAGGAAGAAATTATGGCACTGGATCATGCAACGGATTTATTTTCCTGGAATAATGTAAAATTTTACGAAGACAGAAAACATGGCATCATGATCCTTCGTGTAACATGATTTTTCTATTTCCAATTCCCTTAACATTTTTATTAAATTTTAGATTATTCCAAAACGAACTCTACTGAAGAAGTCCAAAAGAGGTTCTTCCGGATTCAATTGGAAAAACAGGTAAAAATTATACTACTACTATGTAAAACAAGTAAATTAAAAAAAAAAAAAATTACGTGAATTCTGGGACTCACGTTTAAATTCATTTCCTTTCGTTTTTTGAACTTTCTTCAAAGAAAACAAACCAAAAATTAATTCATAAAGTCCACTTTTCTTAAAATTGATGAAATCGTTAATGCCTATCCTAGATATATAAAATATCATTTTTATAGACATTAATTTAAAAAAAAAACTTTAAGAAATAGTCAATTTTTGTTTACAAACGTGATATTATGAGTCCGCTTAAATTATTGGGATTTATTTATTTCCGAAAATATTTAAAGTATAATGATTTTATTTTATTTTCTCTAAAGTTTATCAAGATTTGTTTAGAAAAAAAGTTGTTTACAGGAATCCTTCTCGTCTGTCCCCAATTTATTTATTTTGTAGGCAAATTTTAATAAAACATATAAATAACTAATTTTATATATGTATGTAGAGATACATAGTTAAAAAATTTTAACCGGTTTTCTAAAATACCAAACATTTTTAAATTCATAATATACAAAAAAATATTGCAAATCTGGGTTATTGTTAAAATTTTATTTATTAGGGCTCTTCGATACGTCAAGCAAGTCGCGCTTGGGTGCTGTTTTCTTAAAAAAATATGTTCGGAAAATCGACATGCAATATAAATATAAATAAACAATTCAAAGCTAGATAACCATGAACTTGAGCTGTCTGAGATTAAAATAAAATTCTTTCTCGTCATGAAACCTATGACGTGAAATCTTAACCAGTATTCTGAAAGTAAACAAGTAACAATCGTCGGCGATATTCGCGGAAGATCAAAGATCAAATTAAGTCATATAGTCAAAACAGATTACGATTAAGCGTCGACAGTCGACAGTCGTCGTGTCGTGACGCACCGCACCGCGCCAGCTGAAACCCAGTGAAGCAGTGAAGGTGGTGGCGCAGAATCAATAACAAAATTAAAATTGAATGAATTGGCAGATACCGTGCATTTGCTGGGGAGTGCTGCTTTTTTTTTTGTGATTGTGATAGGAAACTTCGGAGCATGGTTCTATCAATTTGATCGGGGGCAAATCTGTCGCAAAACGCCTCGCTGAATGCTGAATAAATGGTGCAATTACGCAAAAAGGTTGGTCGGGTTCAATCGGATTTAGAGCGTTATCAATGGCTTCGGAGCAGAATCGATAAACCGCGAAAAATGTGCTCGTTAATCTTTAGCACGTGTAACCCACCGGCGCTCCAGGTGAGTTTGAGTTTGATTCGATTTGGTAGCACTATCGCCCGCGCGGGGGTGCTGGGGAGGGTGGGTTGGAAAAGAATCGCAAGTGTTCTAAAAAAGCTCCCCCATAATGAATTTAGAAACGAGGGGGCTGCTAAAAAGCTCCTCTCCTACGGAGGGCGACTTCTCCCGCGAGACTCCGAGAGCTCCGATTTTTCCTTCAGTTTTCAGTTTGTGACCGAATCTTGTGCGCTGCGTTCGCTGGCGTAGCAATTCCGGGAGTCGCGGCCGGAAGCATTTTTATCCAGCCGATTTTTCCTCCTCGGTGTGAGATTTTTTTGCCACCAGTGTGCAGTTTTTTGTTTGTGTTTTTACGAGGGAAAAAAAGTTTCTTAATTTCTCGCAGTTGTCTCGTGCAACATCTGCTTTTGTGTCATTTATGGGAAAAAGCAGCAATTTTTAGGTAATACGATTTAATATTATATATTTTTTTTTCCTGCTCCAAAACAAGCCCGTCCAAAGTTGGGGAATAGAAGGACTACTTTCAAGAGATAAATTGTTGTAGGTGGTTCTTCTCTTTCATTCATCCGAATCCTTCGGGACGGTTGAAGGACGCAGGCTCGGTACGGTTCGTAACATTTTCCTGTAAAGTTTTCGCTGAAATTTTCTCTTAGAGTTACGTCTAAGATTTTATCTTTTTGGGTCCAGCCAGAAGGAGATTCGCGCGACGTGAATTCGGGTGTTGTTTGAATTAGCTCGTCTCGTTGTATAGCCGCTTAGGATTTAGAAAGCAGGAGAGATGTAGAAGCTCTTTAGATTAAAATTGTGGAATAGTTATACGCAAATTTTAGTGTCGAAGGTGATAATTAAGTGATTTGTTTTGTGCGCGTAAGACCTGTACTTAGGGTTCTATCACGTGTTTTTTTTTTTTTTTTTTGTATTTAGCAAACGCTGCTGTACTGTCAAAAGTTTAACCCTTTCGCGGATTAATCCTGATTTTAAGTAAAATATTTGCACCCACGACCCTGGATTTAACTTTGATATTTGGTGGTACAGCAGTCACCCCCATTCACAGAATCTTCCTCTCTTTTGTCCTTCTGACTGAAGTCTCTTCAGGCGCCCCATAGCTCCTCCTCGTCGTCGGCGGCGGCGGCTGTCTGTCAGTCACGGCTTTCAGATAATTCGCAGTTCCTATAGCTCCCTACATAGAAACGTGTCGATGTTATAAATGCGATAAGTTCAATTAAAACGGTGCCGGAGTGGATAAGACCTAAAAGAACCCACCCCCAGCCCCCCCTCGAACAAATCGAAGCCCTTGTGAATCTGGCCTTAGCAGCCCTAGGTGCCCTCGAATTGTGCGGGAGTGGTGAGCTACTGCCTAATCAGCGGAGGCGACGGCCAATTTCCCAAGCTGTAGAGTAATTAAAATGCCCCTGTGAGGAGCCCCCAAAGGGTTAGAAGCCCCCCCCCCATCCAGAGGCAGGTACGTGAACATGGTTTATGTTATTTTTATTTATTACACACACTTTTATGATTTTATCAATGGCCCGGCCAGCGCACGGACCTCCCTCAGAGCCCCTCCCGCGCACCGAGTGGGGCGCTGCGGCGCGGCTGCCTGAGATTCTCTGGCGCTCCGATGGTATTTATTTTTGTACCGAACGTTTTGTAAACATCGCCTTTTTTTTTGCGTCCACTGTTTACCCAGGGCTAGCTAAAGTTTACTATTTGCATTTTCCGTCCAGCACGGGGCCGCTAGGTGACTCCGTGGGGCTCTGGGGGGCTTCAGCGGACAGCGGCGACAACGGGTTCAATGAAGATGTAGAGCATTAAAAATTAAATTTCTGTGCATTGTGAAAACAAGTATAGTCAAGTGAAAGTAGGGAATCAAATTCCGATAGACTCGTATAACGACATAATGTGAAAAAAAAACAGCAGCTCCACCTATTAACATGAAATAAAAGTTTGAGAGGTCATACTACTCTTTAACGAATTTCGCTAATAAGGGTATTGTTTTTTAATTTCCAAATTAGCTGTGCCTGAACAGATTTTATATAAATTAAGTATCAACCGATTTTTGTCGCGAGTTTGATAGGGCATATATGTAGTTTCAAAAAATCCAAAATGGGGGATTTTATTCGCCATTTTGTAATAAAGCATACAAAATAGAAAAAGTACCTGAATTTCATTCATGTGCGATATCAAATGAAAAAGGCTTTTTGAGAAATTTTTTACCTAAACTTACCTAAACCCTTCTTTGTTCCTAATTTAGTGAATAACATATTAATTAGGTACAAATAATGTTAGTCCTGAAGTCGAAGGAAGTGCAAATATGTTTTCCATATAAAACCTACATTTTTGGTTGAACGCACTAACTCTAATTATGTCGTTATTTGTTAAATAATTTGCAAATGTATTCTTTGATTAACTTTAATAATACCGACTGTTATTTCTATTATCAAAAATTATAATTTTTCTCATTGTAATCTGACTAAATTTTCTTTTGCTTGCTAGTTTTCTGGGTTTTAAATTTTCCAGTAAGCTCCTAAATTCTTAAAAGTTAAGAAGTTACAAAAGAGTGCTTCTATAGCTATTTGCTACCTACCTACATTTATAAGTGTTAGCCTTCTTCCCTTTTTAAGGTGCGGGAGCATTAAAAATGCATACTTTTCTGGATAGGGCGGTAGGTTCATCCAGAATAACGTCCTGAAAAAGAAACATCCGCCCCACCAGAATACCTCCCTTTTTTCAGCATTTTTACGACCCCCACTCAGTTGTAGAAGTGTTTTCGATTTTTGCAGATGAACTGCTTCTTGCCCCGGGAGCACCGACAAGCCCGACTTTTACGACCTAATTGCACCACTCGACTCCTATAACCACAGCAATTATAGATAAAAGCCCCCATGTCACCCCCGAGGCGGGGGAGGGTGACCTGGGGGTTTTGCACGCGCAAACAGAGCCCCGCATCGAAGCATAAATCTATGCACGGGGGCCACACAGCGCGGGGGCAGAGCCCCAAACTGATCGAAGCCCCGCTCGCCCCACTAACCACACCGGCGGCGGCTCTTGTTATCTCTTGAGTACACCGCCAGATTGCCTTAAGGAACGCTTAATCAGGTAACAAAGCGCTCGAGTGCCAACGAAGCCATTGAGCCCCAAATTCTTGTGGCACCCGAGGCTCGCCCCGAGCGACCCCCCAAAAAGGTGGCGAATAGTAGGAAAACGCTTGATGTATAATTTTTGGGTGGAACCACCGCGGTGAAGATGAAGCTCGGCGTTTAATCGATTCAAGGGGACTTACCCTCAGAAATGAGGCGGCGGGGGAGGGGTCCCCATTACCCCCGCTCCAGTGGCCCGCTTCAAAGTCACTGTCGTTTAGGATCAGCTTGTGGTAATTAAATCTTGATTTTGCCAAAAATAGTTGCGACAGAACGAAATGGGTTCACACTCCAGGGCCCGGGAGGTTAAGCTATTTAATAGCGCTTAAAATCGAATCACCAATTTGGGGGTTTGGTGGACATCGAGGGAATCCCGGGATAAGCTAAATGGGGAATTATAAGAAGTTTCCAATTAGCCATTTCCTAGCCATCCATGAGTCCAGACCTTTTGTCCAATCTTTTGTGAATCGAACAAAAGCTGAATAGATCACTTCCGCCGTGAAATGAGGAGAGTTTGGTACTTTTTATGATTAAGTGGTATAATGGTTTTTTTTTTACCAATCAAAAAGAATAACTTTTCAAAATTTATTTCAATTAAACTTGATTTCAATAGCAGAATTTAGATTAAGTTGCCTTATTCTAAGATAAAAAGTATATATAAGCTAAATTATTTATATAACTATTGTATATAGGGCCATTTTTAAATTCATGCATAGAAAAAAAGATATTAATGATAGTTTCGTTTCGGGTATGTGGTAATCGACAAAACCAAAATCCAAAACCTGCTTGATAAAAATTAAAGATATAAACTACTTATACAAAATCTTTTAAGGGATTAAATATTTCCCTTTCGAACTTCCACAAGTCACACTAAAAGGATTTAAGTTATTAAATAAATTATACTTAAAGTATTCTGTTCGTTAGGGGAAATTGCGAAGTACTGAAATGTAGCTAACACGTTTCGCTGAGAATTTAATTGCTAACGAACTTTCTCGCTAAATGCAAAGCGTTATGAAATTGTTTTTTTTTTTTTTTTCTTCATTTGAATCCGCGAATTTTGTGTACAGATAAAACCGCAAAGCCTAAGGCCCCACCCAGCCTCCAAGTGAAGTAGCAGCTCCGTGAAATCTCTGGAGCAAGCAGCTTTCACAGGCAAATGATCACTTTGTCTGGGAGCCTGGAGGATTTCTCATCGGGAACTTGTGTTGTGTTCAAGGAAATCGCCTGCTCTTCTGTTCTTCGGGTGGGATTTCGCGAAGCGGCTCAGCCTTAAAACGCTATTTTCAATTCGTGGGAAGCGTCGCTTTTGGGAGAGTTTAAGATCTGAAACAGGGGGTCGGTCCTTGAAGGGTCGTCCCCGCACTCAGCTCCAATGGCAGAAGCATCCCTATGGAGACCTTGGTGCAGTTTACTTTTGTTTTGCTCCATCCGCCTTCCACGTGCAAAATACTTGAGAATGCACTCCTCCATCTGGCGGTGCATGCTTACACTATAGCAATAAAATCAATTCCCTTCCCGCGGCCCGAATTAAATTGATAATCGCCGGAGCGTGTGGAAGAGTCGCGTGATGGTGACTGCGACAGGAAATCAATTGCGCAATTGCTTCTATTTAATATTCGGCTCCAGTGGATTTCAATGGACCCCAGCATCCACAGGGAGGAATCTCAATTTTAGCGGGCTGCTCTTGGGAGCTCGATCAGGCGTTCGCGTGGAATTCCGAAGAACTCGCTATTCCCCGCGGAATGTTTCACCTGCTCCCCAACTAGCAATTTTTGCACTAATTGAACTCCCAACAATGCTCTTTTGGCCAGTTGGATGTAATAAAAAGTCTTCGCTGAAAAAGATATTTCGGGTTTATTACGTTTTCAGAGGTTGATTGGACTGTGGTCTTCTGAACGGGCTCTATTTTATTGCTACATGCCTCAATGGTTTTTGTTTTTGTAACCACGAATCGGTCACGGACACTGCAGTTACGGCTTCACTTCAGTTTTAAATTCTAATAATCAAATCCCATTCTTAACTCGCTTTCTATTAGAGGAAATGACTACTAAAACTTTACGCTAGTGTAAGAAAATTGTCTTTATTTTTGAATCGTATCAAGATTTTTCCATTTAAAAGAACGTTTAAAGAAGACCTGGCTGTAAAACGTCGGAATAGCGCAGTTAAAACATTAATGGGTTAAGTTGAAATATAAATGAAATCTGAAGGATTTCGATTAAAATGGTTAATGAATAATGATACATTTTATTTTGCGTATATCAATATTTCTAAAAGTTCTCAGAAAGGAAAACTTGAATCACTGAGGATCACTCTGGTGTCCATCTGTCTATCAGTCGTTTTGCTGAGAGATTATTTTAATTAGAAAGTTTAAAGGGATAGCTAGCACTAAAACTAACTGTCTTACTTTCCAATAGTTACAATTTCAAATATTTATATTTATTCAGTTTGGTGCCCTTCTAAGCTAGTCTGAATTCAGTTGAGTTGTAACTTTTGGAGTTTTACTTTTTTCATTTACTTATGACGGGCGTTATTAACAAATACATAATAATGATTTTTACCAAAAATGGATAAAATAACGCCTTTTTAAGTATAACCGCAGTTATGTAAATAAAATATATAGTTCTAAACCATAATTCACTCAAAACACAAGGTCAACTCAGGTCATAAATAGGTTGTTCCGTCGTTTTTCTACGACTTATCACAAAATTTTTTGGTAAAAGTTGCAAATTCTTTCATTTAAAAATACATACTTTGGTGAGTGAACGCATAAAAAAAATAAGCTCAAAATTAATCTCCTTTTTCTTTACGAATTTTAGCAGCTATATTTAAAAATAAACCAAAAAACAAAATGTAAATCGTTATTTCTGAACCAAATTTTAGCTCGCAGCAGGCCGTCCTGCGCCGCTACCTTTTTTTAATAAATGAATGAGGAGCCCCAAAGCGGAGCCCCGATCGATATCCTCCGTTTATCTCTGGTTATTAAGGTGGCAACTGGGCTCATTTAAAATTCAGAACGACACCTTTTGGCCTGATCCCTCTGCATTAGTAATGCCCCGTAAATTATCCTGCCGATAGATGCCGTTACATCCAATATTCAAAATGCTAATTAGCAACTTTCCTCCCCCGAACGGTAACATAGGGATGGAGCGCCTGTGCTCCTGAACCCGCCCTAATGCCCTGATGGAACTGGCTGGAAGTTGATTTATTTCACAATTCCGTCTCTCATCCGCGGGCGCGGGGAAACTTTTCACCTTATAACTGTGGCTGCTTTCCGTGAAATTAATCAATTCAGCCCAGCCTCCTTTGAGTTGAGTGAAGCCACAATAGCAAACAGAACTCCGCCCCCGCCCCCGCCACCCCGCAGTCTCCGAGGTAATTGGACCAGCAGAGGTGCAATTGAATCCGAGCCGCATTTAATCCCGCAGAAGCGTCACATTGTTTCCTAGAGAGGCTATGCGATGACACGGGGAGGCCCCACTCGTGCGCCCCTCTGGGCATAATTTGTTTACTAAGCCTTTATGATTCCCCAGCAAATGAACGTGTACACGTGCATCCGTCCAAAATAAATAACAAATGGAATTGCGGGGGTGCGGGCCCGCCCTCGCATTCAATTCGCATCCCAGAACACCTTCATTTTGGAATCTCCGAAATTGGGCCTCCTCTCAAGGAGTAATGAGCAAAAACCCGCGCCTTTTCAGGACCCACCCCACGGCAGGTGGGAAGGATTTCGAGAACCTAGGGAGTGCTTCGTAGTGGCACTTGAGCACTTAGACTTTAACGATTTTTAATTGCTTTCTGGCACATTTGCCCCATCATGGGAACTCCGACTAAGGTGGAGGCCACATGGGCCTTCTTCGGTCCACCTCCGGTCCAAATTTATTGTAATCAAGGTTTACATTGCACCGAAATTATGTGCATGCGAAATCGGTTAAAAGTGGGGGCCGGCGCATTTTGTGCCGTCTTTGGTATGCAAATGCCACTGCTGGGTAGTGTAATTTTCGTTTAATTACCATAAATTTTCCAGTTCAACGGACACAAAAGGGTGCTTTAAAGTTCATCAACAGATGGTATCGTATATGTGGGTTAATGCCAGAAGTTCAACTGTGCGTTACTACTGATCATCAAAGGGTTAAGTAATCAAAAAACAAAGTCGAATTAGGCTCATTCATTATATTCATCCTTTTTCATATCATCTGGCACAGTTTGAATTGTTTTGCCCTTATATTAAATCAAATATATTTCAGAAATTTTAATATTGAGAAATAACTAAACGGCAATGTTTTATAACGTATATTTCTTAGACAACTCATATAATAATAAACTAAAGTATTTTTAACTTATTCCGAGATCTCAAATTTAAGATTCAAGATCCAGAAAATCCAAAGTTAAGACTACTTAAGGAATTCATGGTTTCTCAGCGGCAAATTTTGTGAATGTTATGAAGCGATTTTTCACATATTATCCAAATAAAGGTCGATTTTATTACAAAGAATTTTGTTTGTCTCATCATTTGAATTCTGTGGATTGATGTCCTTTTTATTTGATACCTAAATCATTCAAATCTGTCTAAAATGCGCTTCAATCCGCTTCTTAAGTAGACTCAAGTGTCCTTTCAGGCTTTAGAGATTTTAAGGATTTTTCAAAAGAATTTTATATTTTGCATTTGCATATGAACTATGTTAAGACGCATTCCCGCCCACCTAAAACCAACTCGAATGACGTCTTTTTTGCTTAATATTTCGTAAAGTCGGTTTTCCAGCGCAAAACATAGGTACCCCTGTCTTGGTTGAGGACGGCACCTGCAGTTTATTTTTATCCACATTTTTCTGGCTGCTTCTTGAGTTGGACCAAGTTTTTCTGGTAATATTTTCGTCATGAGCATGTCAGTGCCTATCCAGGCCCATCTAATGTGTGTCTCTGTAATAAGATCCACCCACATCCGTGGGATGCCATTCAAAAAGGGAATAATGGGGCCCTCCATAACTCTTGAAAATCACCGAGGAGAAGACCTTCCTTCCCCCGTCCGGTGTCCTCCCCCTGGAATTATAATATAGCCCCAGCCGGGGAGATTGCATCGCAATTTGCACTTTAGCTTTTGCTTACAAAGCAACCACATTCCGAAATGGAGCAGTCCTCCGTCACTGGAGTCCGTGGGGCCTCGAGTTTAACCCACATTAATCCGGCGCGCTCAGATAATTACGTCTCGGTGTCGGGAATCCTCTGGAAGAAATTAGTCCCATGGTCCCTTTGACATTCTGCCCGAAATCCAGGCTTTGAGAGGGCCGGGAACGGGGGTCAACATGTTTTTTAGGAGTGCCTAATTGGTTGTTTCGAGGCGATTACTTTTAGTCTCCGCGGGCGGGAGCGGGGGTTAAAAACACGCAAAAGCTTCTCTGACCTTATTTTATCCCCATACCTAATTGAGTCCCGGGTGTCGATTATCGCCCTCTTCCTGGCCCCTCCCTCGACCATTCGGGATTCATGTACATCTTTTGCGATTACGCGCCCTTTGTCTGGCCCTTTGGACGTGTCCGACGAGTGATAAACTTTCCACTCCTGAGGGATCAGCATGTGTTCCCCCCCTTATCCTCACTTATGTGTGCCCGGTGGCGGAGGTGCAATTTCATCCCCGTCTCACCCCTCGTCCTGTCAGCCCTTCGGATGAAACTCTTTTCCGACAGCTGTTGAGACTGACCTGAAAACTTTTGAACTATGCTGGGAGTCGTTTGCAGTTCCTTTGCAGCGAATATCCTCGTCAGGGATGAGTTTGTTTGTTAAAGAGATCCCCTCCCGAGGCAGCTTAGAGCGGCGTTCATTGATAGTGTGACTTGTCCTTTAACTCCTGATCCGATGTCCTTTTCAGGAAAACTATTACGTAGCATATCTACAACACGATTTCGCTCTTACATGATCAGAAAATTTTGAAAACCTTTCTATAATATAATATAAGTATATAACATATGTACATACATACTATTTAGAGCCAGCCACTGAAGTAGTTTTATTAGAGCTACTACACTTATTGTAAGTTTTATAAAACTTTTCAAATAGGGTCTACTAGAAATTCATAACTGCCAATTATTACCTTTACCGAAATTTGGAGAAAGAATTAAACTCGTACTTCAAGTGTTCTCTTTAATATCATTAAAAGTAATTTTACCTTGTATTTATTAGCAAGTTATTTATCAAAAATTCTAAGATTTCTAGGATTTTAAGGTTGCTACTAGAAAGTTATTCCCTTAAAAATGGATTGTAATATTTACTGAGAACTCCTTTAACGTAACTAAAATTGCAATAACAGTTGTACTAAATAATGTAAATATTTCTGGTGAAATTTACTGAACCAGAACTTCAGTAAATTTTCTAGAATTCAGATGAATTTTACTGAAAAAGCAAGCATAAATCTCTAGTTTTATAATTAAAACTATTTCTTAGAAAAGCACTGAACTGAACTAGAAGTACAGGTAATTTTCTGTATATACATATAAATAGAATTCTAGTAAATCACCCAACTTTAATTGAAATTCACTGTAATCCAGTGAGAGAAAATTTAAAATGTACATTTACGTTAATGGCCAATTTTTAGAACTTTACTAGACATAATAATTAACAATATTGATTTATTTATTATTTATTTATTGATTTTTTCACTTAAATACTTATTAAAAAAAATTCTTCAATTATTGCAAAATTTCTTATAAGTATTTCTTATATTAATAATCGTGCTTAATAATTTTGCCCCTAATGCGAGACGTTTATTGATGGTGCGATCTTTAACTCTTGATCCTTATCTATTCCAGAAAAACTATTCTCCGGCATATTAAGTAAATATATGACAATAGTCACAGTAATTTATGGGGCTATATCCGAAATTCTGTCCCCCGAAACCACTATAAATCCCCTAAATTTCTGGACCCGAATTCTGCAGACCATAGAAAGATTACTTAACCCCGCTGATCCGTCATAAGCCCAATCGCTGGAGCTGGTCAACGCTCAACGTAATTAATTTGGCCATTCATTAATTCCCTCGGGACCAGAAGGTTAATCCTTCCTGGAGCCATTTATATGCCGTGTCACAACTCGCCACTCTCTCAGGGCATGCTGCTTTTCATTAAGCCTGCGACGACAGGACTGAGGACTCCTTCTGGAGCCCTTCCATTTCGCACCTTACCCCCCGAAAAAGTTTACCTAATTTCGTGGTAGCACGAGAATGTTCTTTTTTGGTACATAAAAATTAATGCTCGAGGCGTATCCGTGGTTTCCTATGCCTTGGAACGTCCTCCAGGGAAAAGGGAGTGGATGTCTTTCACCGCAAAACATGTTGTCGAATCTTGAAATTTTTGGGGAAAACAAGCAGACAACTAGGGCATAAGTTCCTCTGATCAAGTGCCGCTAGACCCTAGAATAGGACCCGACCCCGAAGTACCTTCAAATTGAAAACGAGCAACAGATTGGCTTCTGTTTAAGAAAGTGCCAATATACACCAAAGGAGCCCTTCTTGAGCTCTTATTGATTGCGGCAGGGCTTGACGTTAATTAATCACAAAACAGAGTGGCTAGTCGATTTGATTGGCGGCCTGCCCTTTTGTTTACAAGTTGAGCCAGCAGCTGTTTGCCTTATTGAAAGGTTAGGCGAGCACGAAAACCTTGTGGAATAGACAAGGTTTATATTGTTTTCAAGTTATTTTATACAAAAAATAGTTAAAATGGGCAGGTTTTAGTTCCTTCCATAAAATAACCCGCCAAAAATGCCATCTTTTGTGTGTTTTTCAAGGCTACTCAATAGACAAGCGGTTAGAATATTTTGAATTCTTTGTGTAGTACTGTTTTGAATTTTGAGAACTCTAAAAATATATTTATTCTTTTTCGTCTTATCTAGAAATTAGTAATGAGCAATAGAATGAAAGAGGATTACCAACGTAAAGATAAAAAATTGCAATTTATTTAAAAACCCAAATTAGAAAACTTTACATAACCAATATTAAACAAGTTGAACTATAACTATTTAAGCTAAATTTACTTTATTTCCAATGTTAGTTCAAATGGCCTTAAAAGCTTAAAACAAAATTTTACGGTCTTTCGCCCAAAAGACACTTTAAATCAGAGCAGCTGGAAGCAGTTTTATGGCATAAATTTGAAAGTAAAATCCCCCACAGCGAAGGTATCTCGAAGTACAAATCGATGTGCAAAACCCCACTCATGGCACCATCGTCCGGTTCCAGGGGATTCTTTAAAATTCCAAAAGACGAAAGGGGCCCACCGTGGCTTGCGCGAGAATTTATTTGGTGCCCCAAATAAAGTTCTGCAGCCGCACCCGGGCTCCCACGTGTTTACATCTCGCATATATCGCCGCAGACCGAGTGGAGCTGGAGGCTGTGTCGCCTCGTATTGATCTTTTGTAAGTTTGCTCCAAAAAACAAATAGGAAAAAATTATGCTGGCGCCGCATCTTGCCCGTGGATGAGAGAACACGAACAAAGTCCGCGGTTAAGATGTTTATCTAGCAAACGGGAATGCTTACATCAGCATAATTACAGGTGGGTTTATCTCTATTAAGCTGCTGGATGGACTACCACAAGGCTAATAACTAGCTTAGCTCCTTTGTTGCTAAACCTCCAAAGACTCAGTGAATATTCATGTTCTATTTTTTTTCTGTTCGCAGTTTTGAAATGTTTTTAGGAGTACTTCTTCCATACTCATTAAAAAGGACTTCTAGGGTTGTCCATAGACTGATATATTTCTAAATGTTGCGGTTTAGTAAAATGTCCATCGTTTACTTTAATCACAACAAAGTAACTTTTTCGACCAATAAAACGGTTAGCGTGAACGAAATTCGTCACAAAAACCCTTAAAAAAGTGCTCGTTTTATATGGAATAAAGTGCAAACAAACCCGCCCACTCCACCCCTCTTCTTTGGTGAAAAAAAGGGAACAAAGTATACACGAAACCCAAACAAACACAAATGCTAAAATATTCAAATGTTTATCAGAGTCAGTTAATTTACCGCAAAAGGGAGGAACCTAAGCATTCATTACCTGGGCATTTGCCCTTTTATCATTTTGTGCCTCCGCCCACCCGTCCCTCTCGCAGTCAACTTTATGCCTTATGAAATGTTTTTGCGCGGCTCCTTCGAGCCTTCGAGACTCCGCCGTCGCTCCTTGAGGAGCTCTGACTTAGCGCTCCTGCTCCTGTTCCTGGTCCCTGCACTTCCATAGGGGAATATTTATGGAATCGATTACATTATGCCGTCAGATTTGATTTTTCTGTTTTTTCGTCAACTCCCACCGGGGTCGTGAGAAATTCTTGAACAAGCTACCCTAAGGAGGGGGGCTGTGTCCAATCAAATTAAATTTTCCTTGGATTTTGCCCTGGCCCTTTTCTGCAGTCAACCGCCTGTATGTCAGTTAATTAATTTTTAAGAAGGTTTTTATGGTCGAGTTTCTAGGAGGTGGATGCACGAAGGAATTTTTGGCTGTAAGGGCATTACGGTATTTGATTTTGGGTTCGCTAATTGCTAGGGCTAGTCCCCGTCTGTTTGTCCAGAGAAAAACATAAATAGGAAAAAGCCACAAAAAATGGGAACATTTTAAATGTATATTTCCCCGAATGTTGAATAAAATGTCGGAGATTCTATGGAAATTATAATTAATGCGTATTTGACCTACTTGTTATTTTTCTAAGAATTCATATACATAATTAATATTAATAACATCTAACCATTTTTAAAAAAAACAAGACGTCCTATTAGTATTTTATTTTGATAACAATTGCCAAATATCTTTCGTTTCCTAAATATAATTTGTTGAATTTTTAAGAAGTTGAATTGGATTACACTTCAACAGTGTAAATTTAACGAAGAAAATGTTATAATTATAGTTCATAATTATTTAAGTAATTTGTTGGTAATAAATATTGTGTCAAACGAAAACAGTACGAAAATAAAATTGAAGTTAATCAATTTGTTACTTTATTCACATTCTCAAATTTGATTCAAAAACGAATTTTGTTTAAGTTTTATATTGCATCCTTTCAGCACCCGATTTTTTTAAATATAGGACAATTTTTAACTATTCGAAAAGAACAAGTAAGAAAATAAAATTTAATCTTTCCTTTAAACAGATTGAGTTCGAGGTCTCTTCACGGCAAAAAAATAAAGTTGTGTTCTGTAATAATGGTTGTATCTCTCACAAATTTAAAAGGAGTTTGTAAAAAAGTTTTAATGAGTTTTCCGACCCGTAAAGCTAACTAACTTAAAATTAGAGCTGAAGTGATTGACGTCAGCTATTTAGGCACACCTTAAGTACGTTCTCTTTTGAATAAGGCAATGTAATTTGGCCCCGGGGAGCTGCTTGCTAAGCATCACGTGTGCCGCGCGTAGAAGCATCAACATCTACACAAAATCTGCGTCACGGGCCCACCCTCTGTCCCTAAACTTTCACATTAGCTGCTTCATGAGGTTTTCGCTGGAGCGCTTAAGTGAGTTAATTGCTTACTAATTTTACATTACAAGGGTCGTGCACCGCATTAAAACCCTCCGAGTGGAGGGCAGGTGTGCTCCAGCTAAAAATTGGCCAGGACCACTAACTGGATCCTGGATCTAATGCCCAGCTTCCTGGCGTAAAGGGTCCATTTGTCCCGAGATTTTCGAGAAGCAAAAAAAAAATTTAATTAGTGACATGGTAATAATTTAGGGAGCAGAACCTTCTGAATAATAAATACGAAAAACCCAGATGGGGGTGGTGATCCGTTAAAATATTGCCAGTCGGCTGGCAAAAGCAGGAGCAATTTGGACGATATATCATGAGATTTTCCCCATCAGGACAAGGACCTGGAATATGTGTTTCGTGCGAAATCTTTTTAATACTATCTTCTATTGGAAGCATGCAAAAGGGCAGATACTTCTTCGGGGGGGTAGCTAACGTCTGAATTATGACGGTGTGCAGAGTTTTCTGGGTTTGCCGCGACCCGTATACCTACACCCTCGGCCCAGGACATTCTCCAACGCGGTTATTTCCTACCATGAAATTTCTTAAGAAAATGGAATTACCTCAAATCCACTTAAAATAGTACATAAATTTCTATTTCCCGCCAGTCGCGCGGCGCTCACGCGATATGCCTTAAAGTGGAAAGTTCAGCGTCACGTAACCTGAACCCACCCCTCGCGAAAAGACGTTGAACGGCCAACCACCCCTTTGTCGAGGGCTGTTTGTTTTGGTTGAATAAAGCAAAATTAAGTTGCCTTTAAGAACTTAAAACTGCCACGATGCCGAGATGTCTTAAATTATTTTTGTTATATAAAATTTCCGTTTTTCACGATAATGCCGCACACGAACAATGCAAAAGCGGTCTGTGCAGCCACCATGGAGGCTAAAGGGCTAATTGCCCATTCACGTCCTTTTCGGAACGCTCCCATTCAGGCTCAAAAACCAGGACTCCGGACAAAGTGCTCCTGGTGCTTGTTTCGCTCGAAAATCGAGCAATGGCGCAGACTGTTTTAATGATAGATGGCCTTTTGGAAAGGACCAAGTAATTTTCGGCATGGCTGCAGTTTCAGCTAAGTTTTCTTAATTGAATCACAAAATTTCCCTTCCAGCTGCTGAGTTCGACTTCTACTTCCGTGATGTAAGAAGTTGAAGAACAAAAATGCGAAAATGGTCGAATTGTTTCCGAATGGGGTGCGGCTCCGATTGCAGGTAATCTTGTAACGTTGGAGCGAAAAACAAACTCTTGCCTAGCCGACATTTGAACCGACTTCCGACTTAGCCACTTCGGAAAATCTTGTGGTATTATCAAGTTTCCAACATAATCAAGGTTTTGAGCTTTAAAAGGTTTTTCTAGCTGTTTTTGCTGCTACGAAAATATTTCACAGATCAACTAAAGATGCACCGTGATATGTATTTTAAAAATTCAAATTATTTCGTTATTTCATTTTAAGAGCTATGAATATTTTACATGTTAAATTTTCAAGTTTGCAACAGTTTATTACTCGCAATCTGCTATTAGATGAAAATACAAGTTTTCTCTTATTCAATCTTACGAAAACATGCATCCGGAAATAAGATAAAATTTCTGGAAGACTGAACCCCATTCAGGCCTGAAAAACTTAGCTTCATTTGGCATAAAATGATAAAAGTTCTTCTTGCTTATAAATTTGTGACTCAAGACTATCTCAGGGTTGCCTCAAATCTCTTTTAAGCTTATCTTAAGCTTAACTCAATCCAGATTATTTCTTATTAGATGATATTTTCAGTATACCTACTCAATGATCACGAATTTCTCGCAAAAACTGAATATCCAAGCTGTTTTTCTAATATTCTATATTTTTCAGTGATCTATTTATTCATAGTAGCTATTATCCTTGAAATTAAATTAAAATTAAAACTTATTTGTAAGAAAAATTTGTATATTTTTGCAACTTTGTAGATAGTATCGCGACATACACTTATAACGATTTTGTTTTCAGTTGGCATTATTGCATTGTTTTTAGATTAGAAATTCTATTCCTATGACCTTGACTATCTATGTGAGATACTTGTAAATACGCAATTAACTCTTCCGCTCATTAAACTAACCACTAAAGCCGGTCATGTTCAGCTGGAAATAACTAAACGTCTCCACCGACAGAATTCGAAATACGCGGGAAGAATCTTTTCCGACTCGGCGAACACCGGAAAGTATGTGATTTGAATTTCCATCTCGAAAAAGACGGGAAGAGTTCTCAAATTTATCACGGACTAAAATTGGCCGGTAGCCAACCCATCGTCTAATCAAGAATTCAGCCAGATGGACCACATTTGCCATTCGACCACATGTCTCAACTCTTAGACCTCGTTCCCCCGACCGCAAAATTCAAAACTTTTGGCGAACATTTAGCATAAACATTTCATCGCCACTTCGACCACTGCCAAAAAATTCAAAAGATTCAAAAAATTCACCTGCCCCGGAGCGGTGGCAACAAGCCAATCAATCGCGGAATCAGGAGGGAATCAATTTTACAAGCGATTTTACGATTTCATTCGATTGGTTCGAACGACTCCCGAAAGCACACATGCCGGCTGGTGATTCGATGAGTCACGCGTGCCTGAAATACCCGAGGAAGGCGTGAAGGACACGCCAGCGTGTCTCATCAGCAGCGTAAATAGGCTTTCCGGCGCTCAAACAAGATTATCCGCGTTAAATCTGGGTAATTAGCAAGAGATATCATTTCATACGCGTTAATACTTCATTAGGCAATTTAACGCTTCATGTGCACCACACGTCCGACGTCGCTGAATGCGAGCTGCACACGTTATTGATTTTTGAATTGTCCGCCAATACGCTGCTTTCTGGTCTGAGGTCTCGTTTTCCGCGGCGACGACGGCCATCAACAGTAATTGATCGGGGGGAGCACTCTGATCGCGGAGGGAGCGGATGAATTAAAGTTCGATTTTATGCTCTTTTTGATGGGGTCAATAAACAAGTAACAGATTAAGGAAATTACACTTTTTGATGCCTGTTGTAAACTGGAAAACGATTTTGAGGGCACTTATCACTTCAACTAAAAGGAATAAAATCCTATGTATGGTTTTTATCCAAGAAAAAACTCACTTAAAACTATGTATAAAGAAACTCTGTTAAGAAATAATAATTTTCAATGGGACACTTACTTAGAATTGCTAAGAAACCGCAGATAATGCTTATTGGCATTCCTATACTGAAATAAGATGAACATTTCAAATGAAATGAAAATCTGTATGTAATAAAAGTTTAAACTTTTTGTAAATAGAAACATTTTTTTCCCTTTTTTTTATTTTCTGTCACATTTAAAAATACGAGTATTCAGTTTTATTTTTCGATCGATAGGTAACGATCAAGTAATTTAATTTGTTCAATTATTTGATAAATTTATATTTTTTATAATCATTGCAGTCTCTGGTTTAAAGTATAAAGTATAATATTATACTTTGAACCCTAGTTTCTAAGGCTAAATTGCCCAGAATGTTATCTTTCTGGAAGATATAATAAACCTCAAATTTTAAGTGATAAATTGTGGTAAATTTCGATTAAGATTAATCTAAATTCCCATTCACAGAGCAACGTTCCAATTCTAATTAACTTTTTTCTATTAGCGATCCGCCTCATATTCAGAAAAATAAGTGTTATACACCCGAATTTCCGTCCCAAGCTAATACCCTCGTTTGAATATCAAAGGAAGCAGAAAATTCGAGTCCTGAAAGGACGCCTGTTCTACTTTGGAGTCCATTGTGCGATAAGGGAGGCAACATCCCGCAAGTTTCAAAAGCTAGAAAGAAAGTGTCCCTTCCCGAGTTGCGCCTCTGCCTCCGCCTCCGCCCTTCTCCGGCGAGGTATCGCAGGGAAAGCGCCGTCGAGGAACGATGATGATAAACAACTCAATTATGAATGAGAAGTTTATTTTCGAAGTAAAACCGTCGGGCGAACGCCACGCCATCTCGCGGCCCCTCCCTGGCGCGATGCAAGGAACTTGGCAAATTTTGTCCTCATAATTACATCGCTGGGAAAATCTTTTTCTAATGGACTGTGCCGGGGCGCGGCTGGTTCGCTCCGGGACGTTTCGTCTGTAAACAGCTCATTGCGGCCCTGTTTACAGACAAAAATCCCCACCTATTCCTGGGGTCTGGATTCGTGCCAACAGCTCACAGCTTTCATGGCATTTATTGCAATTTGCATAAATTTAAAAAATGTTTAGAAAGTTATCACTCGGATTCCCCCCCAAAAAATATTTATTGCAGAAGTTAGTCGCACCAAAGTTTTTGTTGAGTATTCTGGTGTCTGGACTTGAACAACGGTGGCGACGGAGGCCAGGACATCGTTCTTGAATTACCCGGGCGAGGGTGTGACACCTCCTGGAAATTGCTTGAATATTGCGCCTGTTGTCCTCCTGTCCAAGAAGGAGCAAATTTGCCTCCAGAATTTGAGTTTTAGAAGTAAAATCTCCAGAATGTTGTACCTATTTAAATATACATGTTTCGAAACAAAGTAGAAGAATTAAGTACCTACATATTTTGATTTTTAGAATACCATCCTCGATTTTTACCCTTGTAAGAGTTGTAAGTGACTGCCATCCATCACTTTAACAAATTTAGTTTTATGTAAGGTGCACACAAACAGTATAAATAAATTATATAGTTTAGTTTATAAAAATAAAGAGGTTTCGATTCGAAGGTCTATTTAACTTTACGTAATACTATGTCCATTGTACTCGGTTTTGTTTTTTTAAACAATAAATTGCTGTATAGAACTGCTTTCTACACCTAAATCACATGCTTACATTATGCATTACATATATTATTGAATTCCTTAAGATCTTGGTGTGGGTCGATATTATTAGCATATGCATTAAAAATCGATCAAATACTGTCGTAATGGCTTACTTTCGTTAAATATCCTTCTACCTCGTATAATTATCTATTTGAGTTAGGCAGGAAAATAATTCATTTTTTGATTTATTACAATTCCAAAGGTCATGTCAATATATAACTAACAAAAGCCTAACCACTGATATTTGTATATTTCGAAAATCGAAATTGATTATATTGGTAGAAGTAAGCCAGATTCAAAAACTTAGATATATGTATGTATACATATACATATACAATATATCACCATTCTTTTTTAAACATAAAAATTACAATGTTTTGTATCGAAATCTTTAATGAAGTTCGTAGAATTTTTGATTAGGGCACGAACATCGCTTTCCCCAACTCTTTGAACCTCTAGCTAGATCTAGATGCACCCATTTTAACAATCGACAATAGACAAAAGTCGGTGGAATAAAAAGACGTTTAATATTTCTTAACAATTCTATAAATATTTATGAGATGGTCACGAGACCAATTTTGGGGTTCACTCCTAATTTTTGATTTTCACTCCAGCAACAATCGCCGGGTTCGGGTAGACAAAGTTGAACTAAGAATGAGAAAAAAGGGAAAATGTAAAAAATATCGGAAATCAGTGGGTCTCACACTGATTAAGTTCAGTGAGGACTTCATTAGACAATGGCCAAGAAAGTCCTTCTCGAGGCGGCGTCTGCCCCGCCGTCGCCCCCAAAACAATTTTATCTTTCATCTTGAGTTATTCCTCGTCTATTCCGTTCAACCCCCGCGGATGCCACGGCCCCATCCCTTTGCCAGTGAAAATCCCACAGGCTTTGGAAAATTGTTGCGACTCGATAGATAACACACACAGATTTTTCCGCCCCCATCTCAAGATTGTTACCATAGAATAAGATTTCACTCAGGAGGCGGTGGGTGGTTTTGTGGTCCCCCGCCAAGAGTAATTCTTTAAGTTCTTGACATTTTTTCCACCCTTTGTCGTCGTGCATCCACCTTGCTTGAGTATGTGCTCAGCCGAGGCGGGGCGGAGGAGCCGTCGTTGTGGTTTGATTCCAACCGACATAGGCGGAATAAATTTACTGTCGCGTTGGCGCCTTAACAAGATCCAAAAGAAAAGATATCTGAAACTAAGAACTAGGGCCTCTTCACGAAGACTTTCAGTGCTTAACATGGGATGTTTAATGAACGGAGCCCTTCTAGTATACCTTAAATTGCTTCGAAATATCGTTTTTTTAATTTTATTCTATAGTAGTCCTCTAACTACTACTAGTTAAGGACTTGTCTTTCAATTTATTTGCAGTTTTCGCATATTTTAGTTATTATTCAATGAAAAGAGCCACAATAGGGGAAATATTTTTTTATGCCAGAAATATTTTATCTCATTAAAACTTCTTTAATATTATACAATATACATATACATAAATGAACGCAAATATGAGAAACAGCTATGAAATATAATATAATTTATCTATAACCTCGCCGAATTTTTATGATGCAGTAGGTCTCAAAGTATCATTTAAACTATATTTCGAACTTCTTTTAGATTGTTTTAAAAAAATGCTAAGACATAAAACGAGAAAATACCGCAGTGTACCTAATTGAAAAATTCGTTAGAGCAATAAAAGTTAAATGCTGGGTAATGAGTCTACTTATTTTTGTTTTACTTAAACTAAAACCAAAATGAGGTGAGGTAATGAACGTTTTACTAAAAATACCTTTCAGTGTTTAGTTCTATACCTACCCATCACAACGCCCAGGCTAAGTAAAATCTACTTTTAGAGCTTAATGGATTTTATTTCACATTAGTACCCTTATAGGTAAAAACACAAATACCCTCGTGTGAGAGACAATTAAATCTTCATTAGTTTTATCAGTTTATTAGTTATGACTGCAGGTAGTTAAATTTCACGGTATATGTATGTATGTGTGTATACAATTTATAAAACTAAAAATTGTTCAAGGATGATGAAGACTTACTTTACGGTGGTGGAACAAGTGATTAAGTGGTAATAAAAATTTCAAGGAGTTTGTAAAACTTACAAGCTCAACTCCTGTAATTTTATTCACAACTAAATTTTATTTAGTCAATGTAAGAGTTATTAATGAGAGATTGGATTTATTTTATTTTTTTAAAATTAAAATAATAATTTTCAAAATTAAAATAATAATTTTCAGAATTGCGGCATGTTTCCTTTACTAAAAAAAATTACAAAATAAAGTAAATATATTTATTAGTTGCCTTCTGGGTAGAATATTAGAATAAATCTTTCAAGTTTTAAAATTTATTTCTGCTTGAACGATTGATAAACGTGATGATCTTTTAAATTTCTCAACAGCTTATTAATAATTTGCCACGCATCACGAAGCGGGGATTTTTTCTAGATGAAATAGTTTAAATGCCGCTGAATGTCGCACAGAAGCTATGCGTTGCGGTCTATAGCTAATTTGCCTGGCTGTTTCGTGATTCATCAAGCAATTTTCTCTTTGGACTTTTGGCGATGCCGCCAAATTAAAACAATTTTATCTTTGCGTGCGAAAAATATTCAAAACATAATTATCTCGTTAGCGAATCTTAATTGCCTTTTTCAGTTTTGTGGCTTGTGTTAAGAAGTTCTCTATTTTTTTTCTGCTTACAGAAGCAATCAAGCGTTCTCATCACGCGTCCGGGTGATTTGAGGGATTAATACCAGCGTTTTCATCGTTTTCGTACCTGCCATCAAAATAGCACCCTCAACATGACAAAGAAGTATGATTTCGATTGGATCATCCCGGTCCCGGAGGAGTTAACCACTGGTGCCACTTTTGACCGATGGTTCGAGGACAAAGATACCACCGAATTTGAACAGAATTGTCTATTTAAAGTGGACGAGTATGGGTTTTTCATCTACTGGAAAAGTGAAGGAAAGGTAGGTTGATTAGTTAATACAAAAATAAGTCGAGGAAAATAATAATTTTTAATTTTCATTTTCAGGAAGGCGATGTCATCGAACTTTGTCAAGTGAGCGATATAAGAGCAGGAGGATTACCCAAGGTAAGTACCTCTAAAATTTATTAAAATTATGATTTTACCTCATAGTTTTTTAATTTCTTGAAATTTAACCCTTTCTCACACAAATGTTTTTGCTTATCTCAATTTGTGCGGTTTGTCCTATCTTTATTTTGGTATAACGAAGGTAAAATTTAATTTGATGTTTTTTAATATTAATGATATGAAATAATGAGAAAATGTGGAATTTTTTTCTAAAATGTTTCTTCTTACTAAACTTTAAATTAAAATATTTTATGTTGAAAATAGTACAGGAAATTAAATTCCTCTATAGTAAAGTGCTCAAAAATGAAACAATCGGTTGCTACATGTTAGTCACTTTCTTTACACATCTTCTAAATTCCTGAACAGTTCCAATGTTGCATAATAGGTGAGCAGAATTAATTGCAAATTTAGTGCAATGGAGCACAATTAGCTGCAAGAAATGTGCAGAGAAAGAAAATTCATTCAACCATAATAATCAATGAAAGTGGGGCGGATGAAAGAAAGTGCAGGTGCTTTCTCCCGGCATTCCACCCACCCCCAAACCTTATCTCATTCAATCTGAAACGCGTCCAGCATCCACTGACTTTTATATCTGCGATGACGAACTGATAAATCACAAGGACAGAATCCGCGTTACACTGCACGGATGAATTTAATAAGGAGCAGTTTTCATAAAAATATTTTTATTTGCTCTTCCATGGTGATAAAAAACACACAATGGACTGAATGCAATGGATAAGAAAACTCAGCGAGGTAGCTAAGTATTACGACATCAAATTTAAATATTTTGCTCCAATAGCAGACTTTCTACGTTTCGATTTATGTTTTTATGCTCAGAGCGGAGGGAATGACTGAAAATTTTTTGGATTGAAAAATGAGACATCTTTTGGCTTAAATTTATTCCGATTTTCATTGTGATACCCTTGAATTTATTTTAGCGTGGAAATAACCGATGCAGATAATTTAAAATTTTTAAAAACTTATAATTGCTTATATACAAGCCAATTACTACTTAATTATTGAAATCGGATCTGAAAAGGCTACTTATAAAGTTGATAACATTAGCAATAATTTCGGTGTAGCCTCGTAATTTTTCGTGTAGATATACTGAAGTAATGAAAGAATGAATTTGTTCGGATAAAATTAAATTATTACAGGAATTACAGGAATTTCGTCATTGAAATTTTTTCCAAACCTCCATGTCTTAAATGAAAGACTTCTTCCTTAGAAATGTAACGCATTTCTCCTTACCTTGCGGCGCTCATTTTTTCCATGCTCCCTAGCCAGTCATATCAAAACCAGGGGGAAAAATTGACCCATGTTTTGCAATTACGCCTTAATTCAGCCGCATGTCTAGAAGACGTTGTATTCAAAAACCCCTGTAACAGCAAAGCGCGGCAATTTTTCTTTGCTTGCCAATTTGAATTTTTAATAACAGCGTTTTAATGAAATCGGTGTACTAAAGCCCCAGGGGTTGGCCCGTGCAGTGCACTTAAGCGCTCCCCGTAAAATTTGGACTATCTTCTGTTAGCCCGCGTGAAATTACCCCGATGAATTAATAATCACTCAAAACCCTTAAAGGGCCACTTCAACATCCAGAACTATTTCTGGGAGTGGGATGGGCCATGCCACCGAACATGTAAAGTCTGTTACCTGAAAAAAAAGTCAATATCGCTCGTTTTTGGTCTCCTTTGCCATGTTTACATAATGTCGCCTCCAAAAAAGGGGACTTCGCCCCCAGCAGTCCCCTAAAAAAGCCTCACTCTGAAAAGGACTCTTGCGATGTACCCAAATTGTCGCCCAGCCAAGAGGTTCAGAAGTCGTAAACGTGCCTGCGACGAGTCCATTATCAGTTCAAACACCACGTCCGGGAGTATGGGGCCCAGCCAGGGGAGCACCTCTCGGAGCCCCTATATGTGCTGTAGTAATTATTAGCGCAACAAGGGGTGTGCTCGGGGCGAATCCGAATTAAGAGGATTATTGATTTGCTGATTTGCGGCACAAGGCGCAACGTCCTTTCGAGTTGTGGCTAGATCTCGGGTCCGGGGTCAGGATTTAATTGTTTGATGCACCTGATGCTGGAGCAAAGATTGCAAAGATGTCCTCTGAATGAACAGCCTTGCAAAATGTTATGCAACAGGCTGAGGAGCGGCAATCTGCTTTAGAAAATGAAATCTTAAGCGGCTTATTGGAGGCACATCGACCTTGGAAATTATGCAAGAGTAGTCTAACTTCCAGACCAGAGTCAATTTGTATTAAATCTTAAATCATAGATACTATAAAAAAAGCAATTCACCTATACAACTTTTCTGATTTTCATGAAATTCGAAAGGTATTTTATGAGTAACATCTTGAAATTCTTATGCATTTCTGTTTTATTCACAAAATCATGCATTTTAAAATAAGTTTTACTACTTTTATTTAGTACAATAACTGATTGTTCTCTCAGACCCCAAAAATTGCAAAGGATTTTTTGGCTATCGAGCTAATTACCACAAACATTAAGGATTGCTGCAAAATCAAGAGTCAAAATTTCAAGATCTCCAAAAGATTATCAAACTTTCAACAAAAACCTTAAAGCTAGATAACCAAAATTTTGCCAACTCATAACCGGGAATTCTCCGGAACCCGGAACCAGTTGGTGGAGCCTCAGCAGCTCATAGATTGAGTTCTGTTGAGTGGCTCGCAGACCCGCATTAATTTATCAACTGAAATTTGTCTCTTTTATTGTAAAATATGGGTATGCTGCCAAAATGTGTACGGGACGCATTTTTTTTTATGTTTATGCTATGTCCAATAACGCCGCTCTAGATTTCTTTGCTAATAGCAGCAGTCGTTTTGGTGCTTGCCACGAGCCCTCCTCGGAACTCCCAGGAGCCGGGATAGACACCAACGACGAGATTTTTATGGTGAGCTATGGGACATAAAAACCTTGGCACCATTTTTGTACGTAGTCAGCCGCAAATTTATTTCCCGTCAATTTCGGGAGATTCTATCTATCGTATAAGCGCTTCTGAATAATTAATCGCAAAGCGTTGCCCTTTCCGGGCGGAAATGCTTTAAGATCCATTCTAGCGTTCATTGGACCTTTCGAGGCTTTTGATTTTCATCAGTTTCGAAGAAGGACGCCTTTAAGTATAGATGGAAATTCCTCTTTGATGATAGGGCTTTATTATTTTAATATCTTTCAGAATTTCTCTTCTGTGGAAATGTGTTGAAGTACGAAAAATAAACAAAACGGAAATTTATAAACTGTAAGACAGGAAATTTATTATCACAATTCTTGAAATTCGCAACTTCAGTAATTCATCATCTCTTTATTATTTCGCCCACATAAAATAAAAGGAAGTTGTCGTTTCATTCTTCATTTCTAGGTAATGTATAATACATAAATGCCGAGATACTTATTATTTTAATTATTTTTTAATATTCATTTCTGAGTATCTGTCTTCGAAGTATACTGAACAATTCGAAATATAAAAATAAAGTATGTATGTATATTAAATATATAGAGTCTTTAGAAAAACGAAAAATTTTCAAGCTCTCATTTCTAAAATCTTGAGTAGGTATAACAGCATTAGCAAAATAATGGTACGTAAAACCACGGTTTCCCCTAGAAAAATTACTACAACATGCAGATTTTAAATTCAATAACCAAATTATCAACCATAGGTTTAAAATTCAACGTTTATTTGATTGACAGAGAATTGGGCCTAATAACAATACTTAGAAACTAAACTTTTTTAAATAAAACATAATGTTAAATTTTGTATATGGACCTTTTTGCTCAACTAGAAATATATGTAGATACATACTTTTTTTAAGTTGAATTTCAATTTTGTATGCAGGTATGACGAAGTTAAAGACAATTTTCGAGCATTTTCGTATCGTTTATTTTATTTGGACCAATGTCATTTAAAAACCGCTTAAATTTATTCAAATTTCATATAAAGAATCAATCTCAAAGTATGAGGTATACAAAAACTTTTTGCGGCTACAAAATGTGCAATAGAAGGGTTGATCAATTATCGGAATTAACCTTTTTTTTTTATACAAGTTAACTTGAGAAGGTACCTTGCGAGGAAAAAAACCCTTTATCCTTTTTGCGAAATTAGCAAAAACGAACAGAATTTCGTTTCATGTTCGGAAAATCGTTTGAATGAAGTGTTCGGTTTATTAAACTTGGAGAAAGAGCCAGAAAAATACAGGGCAGGTATAAAGTGACGGAAAGCAATCTCAGCATCGCAGAAGCTTCATGAACGCCCCCGCCCTCCGACGGGTCTATCAGGCGCTCCTATATTTTGTAATCAATATTAATTGAGGAAATAGCAATTAACGAAATTATACGGTGGAAGTTTCTGAAGTGGGTCAAAAACTGCCGTGCTGCAGTAGGAGCTGGTGTACCTACGGGTTGACAAGTGCCAGAGTATCTAATAAGTGGATGGAAGGAAATTCCCATGCATTTGATTGCATCACTGGCACGAACAGGGAAAATTTATTATTTTATTAAAGCCAATTTAAGCTAAGGTGAAGTGCTTCGACTCGGTCCAAGGACCTCAAGGACCTGGTTTGTGGCTCTTGTGCTCCAAGGTGAAGCTGAGTTCTGCTAGAACAGAAGTTACCAAAATCGACTCAAACTTCTCGTTCAGGCAGGAATCTTCTGACGGGAACCCGAAACTTAAAATTGGATAAAGTTCTCTCTGTCGGCGAAAGGAAATCAAGCCAAATCAAGAAAGTTAGTGAATGGCCTGCTGGCGTTATTTAAGCGAAAAATTACAACTCTATCTCTGCAACTTCTGGGAGGAAAAGATATACTGCCTGAAATCGACAGGATAAGGGCCCACAATAGTCTAGCTCTTGTGAAGGGTTTAGGAATGACAAGAAAACGGTAGCGCTGTGCCAGGGTTAAAAAAAATAGGTGTAGGAGAAGAGGGTATTTACTCTGTCCCGCATCAAAGACATTGAGAAGATCCACCCAGAAACCGCCCAGAAATAAAGATAAATAAAAACAATCCGTTTTTAATACATATATCATTAACAACAAATCAACAAAACCGAAAAGAAAAAGTCATAAAATATTTTGTGTTTTATGAGACCTTGTTCGGGACAATAAAAATTCGTCTTTATCTTTAGGTATGCGTAAAACGTTTTACTTTATATATACATATGTACTTGCTAATAAACGTTTAAAGCTTTTCTTAAATTCATCTCAACGATTTAAAAGATAATTTTTCCAAACATTTTGAGCATATTGTCGCTGACTTTAAGGGCTTTTGATCCCCTTACCCTTAAACTCTCTCCTACAAAAGGTCATTTTGAAATATTACTGAATTGTATAGGATCCTATTTACAATTATCCTCAGTACTTCGGATAATTTAATTAAACCAATTAAATAACCAACTTGTGTTTTGTAAACACCCAAAAGTATTAACGTTATGTAAGAGTCAAAAAACAAAATAAAACATTATTTGGTACTTTGTCTCTAATAAGGGTTTTGTTCACTCGCCTGCCCTTCCGGTTTTATTTCGCGAAAAATTCAAACTCAGTGATGAACTCCGACTTGAGGGTTCTTTTCACCTAACTAAGAAGACATGCAACGAACACATCTCGAGGGACTATGAAAGTTCCCGGCGCAGGGTTCCCGAGGGATGTCTGACGTACAAGCGAACCTTCGCCAGAAGGTTTCACATTTCAGCCAAACATCGCGGGTTCTTGTAGGGAAGGAAGGTGTGTGCTAAAAGAGCTCTGGAAAATCTTTGTTAGACGTAAAAGTCGAATCCGGATAACATTTTTTTTGCCTCCAGGAAACACGCTTTAGTCGCCTAATTGGACCTGACGTGTATTGAAATTCCTTGTTATCCCCAAGGCTAATCCTAGAAGTAATTCACTTTCTCCGCAGGATATGAGCCGGTCGGAACTTATAGCTTTGTTTTTTGCGAAAAAATTACTTCAAGGAACGATACTTATCCTATAAAATAATTGCTGGAAACGGGCTTTAGCACGAAAGTTTAAAGGTCCTTTTCTCGGATTTCTTTTTCAGGATTATTTTCCATTTTTCGTGTAAAAAAAAACCGCCTTAAGGCTCGGGCCGGGGATTCTTGATAGTATTAAAAATTTAGGGACATCAATCTGGGCCATGTCTAATGTGCTAATTTTCCCTTCTCGCTGGAAGGACTCAAAAAAACACTACGCATCTATGGAATTCTATGGGATTTGATCGTATCCAACCGCAGCCGGGCTGCCCTCCAAATTCAACATGAAACAATTTAATAATGTGGGAGTCCTAAATTGGGACATTTTCCCCAATTTGCGTCTTATTTATGACCTGTATTCAATACCAGTGGCAGAACCCTTTGTCCTCTGCCCCTATGTCCCTTATCTTGCCGCCCCCGGGGAGCTCCATTGATTTCAGAAAGTATTAAATTGCACGATTTCGAATCGATGGACATACATATTCGGAGTAGGAGGAAGGTATTCCACTTTTATCGTCAAATTCCCTCTCATATCCTTTTCTGTTGTCGCCTATAAGTGTTCCCTCCATGCGGCAATAATATGACGTTTTTTATTGATTTAATTTTATAAGCCTCACGAAAATATTGCGGTTGTCTTTCTGGAATTACTTTTGCCCCAAAGGTGAATTTTCCGAGTCACGTAGCAGGACAGCCAAAGCCTGGCTTTCTTTCACTATTTTTTTCCTTATATTTTTCTTTTTGCTTTCTTGCCTGAAGAAAACACATTGTAAGCAGGTAGACCCTTCAAAAAGCCATAAACAAGCCTATAAAATTGTTTTTAGGACGAAATGTAAATTACGCGAAATTTCTGCTTTTAAACTTGAAGGAAAAGATTAGAAAGTTTTATTGCTTGAAGGAAGCGCAAATAGACGCCGTTAGGCAGTTGCCGTTTTCCCTACTTCAAAAGACTTCCAGCCAAAATGCCCAAAAAATTTCGTTACGGGAACCGGGGCAATTTCCCTTTTGGCGCTTCCTAATGTATTTTCCGCTCGTTTAAATCGCCAATTTTGCCCTTGCTTTTTTTTAATGAGGACGAGCTAAACAACGCCGGATTTTGTAGGATCTGTTTCTGTGACAAAGCAGGGATCAGTTGGATCTTAATAGCATAACCCTACATACAATGATCATTGATCATCAGCTTAGTAATTCTTATTGAATTACACTAGTTAACATACCTTTTATAGTATAAAACTAAAAATTATGAAACTAATGTGTGGGGAAAAATATTTTTTGTTTATACTTTGAAGAATCCTTTACGGTATGAGGTTTTCGGGTTTGGAATTTCAAACGTCGTATCTAATAAAACAACTGATCAAAATAGAAGCTATTACTTTCAGAAAATACTATCAATCAATAATAATAAGTATTTTTTAGAGGTACCTCCCGTGGGTTTTGTATCTTCCATTATTTCTTTTAAAGTCACAGCACAATTGTTTTCAATATAAAGTACAATAGATAAGCAAAGATATTTTAAGACAAAGGGCAAGATGAACATTAAAGATTATTCCAGAATTTTATAGTAAATACAAATTTGCAAAAATGTTGGTATTAATAATAATTATTATTTTGTTCTTTCTCATTTAAAAGGAACCAAAACTTTTAGATAAAGTGAGAAAAAAGCATGGCAATGATGAAGCAGCTCTAGACGGTCGATCTTTAACAATATGTTCTGGAACGGATTACATAAACATCATATATCAGCATGTTATATGCGCAGATGCGGCGCAAGCAAAGGTAATTAAGGAGTAATCATTTACAATATTCTATTTACATAAATCATAAATCTCACTTTTTAAAATAAAACTAAGAAGGCTTCCTAAACCAAAATTTGAGCTATTTTAGTTTCACTAACTCGAATTTTGATTTGACTACATTTTTACATATCTTTTAAAAGATTAACAAAAATGAAAATACGTATTTAATACGTAGACAATTCAGACACATCAAAAACAAAATAAATATGGCTCTTTTAAATCATCCCAGATTCATTTTTTCATAATCTGCTCTGATCCAAATTTTGCAAAGTTATTATCAATTTTACCATAAAATCCAGGACCAAAAATAAAATATTGGAGTCATTTTTCGACGCAAGACGTTTAATACAATTCAGTTTCATAAAGTTAAATTTCAATTTCAATACATAATTTAATTCAAATCTGATCCAAATTTGATGGTGAAAAACGCTTAGGCATAATTTTGAATATAAAACCTTTCATCTTTTATCTTCGGCACTGTGGCATGTCGCAGCATTTTGAAAAGGTTTTTAAACATGAGAAAGCTCTGATAAGATTCAACAAAAGCGGTTCCCAAGAGCAATCCTTTTTATTTATAAATTAGGTTGAACGAAAGGTAGAAGAACCGCTGCAAATACAAAATGTATACATGAATACAACGAGTCCTTCTACTCGCCTCGATGTAATTTTCTGGATGGGATGTCACTCATACAGGACATCCCAATTTTTTCTCCCTGACGATCACAACAATAAAAGAAAATCGAACAAAACTTCTTAAGCGACTACAATGGGAATTTCGATTATTTTGTAGACAAATCAATTTTCTAAGGAATTTACGATTTTCGCTTCAAGTACTTTGAGCAGACGAATCTTTTCGGATGTTCGGACATCCAGATCTATTTGGATTCGTCTTTTTATTTTCGTTTTTCATATCAAATGCTTCCCAATTTCAGGGTATGACTCAATTTTTTGGATGTGACACAGGAACACAGTGCCTTTGTTATTCGATGTGAAAGCAATCGCACACGAGGAGTCCTCGTGCAGTGTGCACTAGCGCAGTTCGAATGCTCCAAAAAACTTTCTACATCCACACAGAATTTATCCATTTGTTAAGTCTTCCGGGCTTCTTCTAAAAAATTCATACAAACTTAAGTATTCCTTTTTACCTTTCCTTCCCATTGTCCTGGGAGAGATGTTCACATGTCAGACCGAAATTCGTTCCCAAGGTTATTCAACAAATGCGGTCGGTCGGTCCCAGAGGGAGGGAGTTGGACTTCCTTACCAAAGGGTTATTTTGGAAAGATTCTTTACTTGTTTATGTAAGCAACACCCAGGGAAAACAGAAACAGAGAAAAATCCTTTTTCTTACTCTCTTTTTTAAGATAAAATAGCAAAAACCATGAAAATAGCATTAAGCTAACTATTTATACGAAATGAAATATACACAATAAAAATAACTTTATTTTAAATATTACCTTAATAGAGTATATTAAGAAAATTAGTTAATCCTTAATTAACTGCTTTTCAATTAGGCCTCCTACAAAAGAAAATCTACTTTATTTATGCTAAGCTAACCGGAAATACCACCCTTAAAGAACGCCAAATTTTATACGCGGAATTCGACTCGAATCACATCGTGTTTTTGTTATAGCTGGATTGCATGCAATAATTTTTATAAGAAAAGTCACGTGCATTTCATCTATAAAAAAGGAAACGACACGATGAGGGCCTTGATGTCTAATAAAAATGAAGCTAAAAGACTGGGCTGAACTCATCAAATTATAAAAATGGCAAGGAACGTTCTGAAAATTCAACCAATTTAATAAAGTAAAAAGGAATTTTCTCTTTATTCTATACTGTAAAAATATAATTAATCATTATATTAAGTCGATTTGTCCTTAAACAAATACCTTGAAATAATCCTTCAGATATTAAAAAATTTTTCTTTCCATTATGATGTAAATCTATATGATATAAATTCCGAAAATTCAATTAATTGCCTCATTGAAAAATTTCCGTCTTAATTAAAAGTTTGTTTGTAAAAATTAAACGAAATTTCCAGTAAGCGCGTCCCTGTTTTTGGCGGATCCATCAAAAAGTTCTTTACACTCCAGGGGACAAAAATGGTTCTGTAAAAATGTGGAAAAAAAGGGAATATTTAATGTACTAAAATTTCTACCTTCCTGCAGGCATCTTATATGGCCATTTATCATCCACAAAGTCGTTTGTTAACAACTCCAAATCAAATGCATGATTATTTCAGAAAAGAATTGCAAATTAGCAACATCTGTTTGTTAAGTACATAAAGTACGCAGAGCTCCCAGTTTGGGTCTCAATCCCTTGTCAGAAACTTTTTGTCAGGCCGTCATTAACTCGAACGAATGGGTTTATCACCCATCGCACCAGAACACATATTTATCTGAATTTTTGTCTATCTCGGAAGAGTTAATTTTTCATTTCTCCGTGAAAGGGTTTCTTGACACCTCTCGACGGAGTTCCCTAGCATAAATTTACATGTGCTCAGTTGAGTGCGACCCAGCGCGACATAGTGGCATAGATACATAAAAGGGATTTAGATTTGCACAATTCGAGGAGTAGCAGGATCACACCAAAACCAAGTGGCATTAGCAGCATATTCCGGATATGGCTACATTCTGTCCGATATGTTGGAACCCGCAGGAAGTTATGTGGATCTATCTTAAGATTTATGTGGGTACTCAGTACGTGACATGCTTAATGTAACGATTTTCTAAGTTTAAATCGTTTTATCTAACTTCCTCCGGAAATAGCTGTTTAAAGCGCCCACCAAAATTTTAAGCATAATTACTCCAAAATTAATTAGGCAACAACTAGCTGGGGAACATCCCTACCAAAATGTGGTACTTTAACCAACTCGCCGAGTCCCCCCCTCGAAGCCCTTTCAAGCAAAAGCAATTAGCCGCGAGCAGTCGAACTTTTCGCTTAATTATTCAGTTCCATAAATTGCAGCGCGCACCCCTGCTGGAGGGCTTCAGATATTTTATTATAAAAAAAGAGAAAAAAAAAAGGAAAATTTAAAATTTCGACACTTCTCAAATAAAGTTGCTTTAATAGAAAATTTCCGAAAACAGAAAACACTGGCAGCTCGAAAAGCGTAAATATAGAAAAGTTCCTGTGAAGTGATAAAGAGGGGGGCAGGCTCATTTTAACGATGGGGCCATGGGGCTCACCCAGCTAAGCACCGCACCCAGCTTGAGCCATTTTCTAGAACTCCTTCGGGGATAAAAGGTTCCTTTTCGGATTTTTATAATTGTCCAACACTTACCGAAGAAAATCATCGTATTGTTGGCAAAAACTTTTGAGCATAACAGACGAGTTTTAAATTATTAATGAACAAAAAAGTTGTTGAACTCTTTTACGATGCAAGTGCTCACTTTTGAAACTTTTTGAAAGTGATGCCGCAACATTTCCTTTTTGTGGCCGGTTATTCTAATTTTTTTACAGAGACAGGCCGGGGAATTCTGCTTATTACACTCTGTTAATTACTGCACAGATTTTCTCGTTTTTTAGAAAGGGATAAAAAATGAAATTAAAAGTGTCAATTGCTGCTACAGTGGTGGTGGCTATAAATAATCGTGCAGTAAAATCGAATAGATCTTTATATCTTTATCTAAATATTTTATCAAGGAAAAGGATATTCTAAAAATACATAAATAATCTTGCTCTACAAACCGGACTAAGAAGTTATGGAAGAGAAACTAAATGACTTCTTTTGTAGACACCTACATAAGGTACTTAGAAATAATTTTTGAAATATTTTTCTCCCGAAAACTCTGAAGCATTAAAAAATTATGGCGAAATGACACGGCACATTAAGTCCCATCCTAAAAAGATTTAGGTGCCTCAGTCATTCGGACGGCTTTAGGAAGTCTTCAAAAAATTCATTAGCGTCAAAACGCTTGAGCATAATGCGATGATGGGGCCGTAACATCGTCGCCCGACACGATCCCAGTCCTGCCCCATTCTGTCTTCATTCAATTAACTTGAATCACTTTCTACGGGGGATGATTATCTCCGAAGTCGCCAGGTAAATAAATCAGAGCCCATCACACAGCGACTTACTTAATGGCATCTTTCGTCGACCGTTGACATGGCTCAGGTGGCGCGTTGGCGACAAGACAAGCCACCACGCCACACCGCAAAAATATCAACGAAAAATTGATATCCCTGCCATAAACATCGGTGCACATATAAGCGGGCGGGAAGGACGTAATCTTTCCAAGACAGGAACAGAGATTCTACATTACATTATATCGCACTAGCCATTATGTGAAGCCGTTTTAAGGCTCAGGCTGAGGGTGAGGCTTCATGGATTATGAAAGAAGCCGTTTGGCCTTTCTGGGACTGAAGGCTGAAAGGTGGTTCGTGGCTTTGTTCAGACTTTGTAAAAAGTCCGTGGAAGAATGGACGTAAGTGACCTGTAACAAACAAATATTAATTGCATTCTCGGAATCTCTGCTCTACCGGTGTTGTAATTAAGACCCTTTTGGAATTGACAAAATTGTCGCATCGATCTTATGCTAATTACGCTTTAATTTTAATGGGCTCGTTGACGACTTCCAAAATTTACTTACTATTCACTAGGCAACGAGCAGGACTCCGAAGAATTACTACTGACTGAGTGCCATAGATTTAGTCTCATCATCTTTTAGAGGCCTCTAAGAACCTGGAATTAACCCATCCAGCATCATGAATAATCCGCGCCATTCACGAAAACTAGGTCAAACGGGGCATTGTCTAAAAGTTGAAGTGAACAAACATAATTCAAATTGCCAGGCCAGGAGTTGTGCCGGTTCTGTTTCTTATTCGTCCCGGAGTACAATGCAGAGAAAGCGTATTCGCAACAATTCTTTGAAGTAGCTACGCCTGCTTTAATATTAAACGATTAACACTTCTCAACAGAAATTCAAAAGGACATTGTGATTGCGAAGGCAGCAGTCAGACGGGGAGATTTCTAGCTATAGTTGCCTAGGTGAAACTCTCTCGACAGAAAATTTAAGCTTTAGGGCTTCTATTGCAGGCTACAGCTAAAGGGCTTTAACTCTACCCAAAGGGATTCTATTAAAAACTAATAAAGCTCCACGTGACGAGCTCAAAACAAATTCCAATTATTGTAGTCCAAAAAATTTGAAACATATTTCAAACAATATAAGTTTCAGAAACCGTCAGTTGTAATCCAATTTATTCAATATTTTATAACGTATAAAATGTAGCTCAGAAAATATATATAATTGAAATTGAGATTAACGAATTCAATTTCAGAAAGATCAATTTGTAATTCAGAAACCATACCCCCGCGAACCACGCTTCGTGGAATCGTTTAATATTAATAACTTTGCTTTGCTGTTTATTGTTCATTATTTTTTCGGCTTATTAGTCATAATTATTTTAATATGTATATAAATTATACTTATGTCGATAACACTTCTGGTATATAAAAAACGTGGTTTCTAAAATGCAATAAGTTTACCTTTTGTCGTTTAAAAACTTTGCAAGTTGTTTATTTTAAGGAAATATGTATTTTTTTAGAGGTAAAGTGCATTCCAGAAAATTTTAGGTAAAGGGTTAGTTACAAAATCATTAAGGGTAATATGGTATGAAGAAACACCTAAGCCGCCATTTGACATTTTTTGATAATGTTTTTTTCTGAAATATACGATATAAGAATAAATGATAAGAGAAAAAGTGAAACACTTTCAAAACAAAATTGGTAGTTCTAAAATATCAAGCATACATAACCAAGTTAGTTAATTTTCAAGAAAATCATTAGGTATTTTTAGAAAAAAGTTAACACAAAATCGATTTTTTTTAAATTTATTTTATTTGTTTAAAGCTTTAACTCCGTTGCAAAGCTGAGTATGGAAATTACAGAGTCATTTGTGCAAAAATATTCAAAAAAAGAAAAGGGTCTTATTTGGGACATCCTGCAAATTACTCAACATATCTTTAGAGACACCTTGATAAATATCTGTCCAATTTAAACATTGCTTAAGATTTCTTCCATAATTTTCCCCCAGATCTGGTTGGACGGAATTAGAAAAATCACCCACAACGTGAAGGCGAACAACATCTGCCCGATGACCGCCCTCAAAAAGCAGTAAGTCCACCACGGGGATGACTCTCTAGAGTCTAGAGTCTAGACTAGAGCACCGCGCCAATTAGCGCATATGCGTTCTGTGCATGACCACTGTACGTTAATCACTTTTCCTGGGGTTTCTAAGTTCAGAATGGCATGGCAATTGTCCTGGACAGGACTTCCTTGATTTGCTGCTTATTGTGCCGCAGGGCCCCTTATCTGGCGGCTGGGGCCCAGCTTACCTTCGTGGCTTTTGTATGTAGCATGTGTGCATGCAATTATCATATTTTCCTATACTATACTATATACTTTTGTACTTTTGTCGTTCGACATAAAACTATGTACAGCACGTTACACCTTCTGCACACCTGTTTGCTTTATGTTTTTCATCTGTTTTCTGTTTGGATTTAATTTTTATCGGCGCCTCATAATAATATGTCATTTCTGTTTGTCGAAAAGCCGACGTAATCGTCGTAATCTCTAAAATGCTTCTTGCGACTTGGAAGGCGCCAACTTTTGCGTGGTAGTTGCATTCGCCACGCGAAAATGTTTTCCTGGCCATAGAAATTTCATCATATCATTCGCTGTTTTTTACTCATACATTTGTTTTGATAAATGTTTGCTTTCACTAATATTGCATGGGTTTTTTTTGTTATTGTGATATGTATTTTTTTTTTTTGAAATTGCTTCAACCAAAAATAATCCGCCAAAATCCAGAGGTGGCAGGAGGGATTGCGATACATCACACACAACAATAAAGCCAACAACGTCTGCCCCCGAACCAATTTGATGAAACAGTGAGTAGCACACGCGTTACCAATTTTGTCCCTCCCACGCTGTCGTACTTTATAAAGTAGCATTATTTTGCTAGCTCATGATTTAGTTAACCTTGCTGATATAAATAAAGAGATTTTTCGGAGAAAACATTACTGCAAATTCAATTCATAATAATAATTTCATTTTCGACTACACTTTTTCTATGTAATTCACATACATATGCTTTTTGAAGGTCACCATCCAAAGGGAGTGGCATTCAATTAAAAATGGAAATGTGTTATTAAAGCCGTATAAATATATTTGTTCTTATTAATAAGAAAAATAATCATATTCAATTATCTCTTCTTATAAATTTCGTTAATTCTTCAGGTACGAATGGTCATAATTTAAATAAACTACCTTAACGAATTTTTATAACCGTACAAATCTGAAACACTATTGAGCATAAAATGAGATCTTTTAAAATTTAAATTCATAAATATTTTACATAATTTTTAAGGGTTTACATTTACCGCTGTATCGTTTTTAAAATTTATAATAAAATCGGCTGCCAATAGAAACAACCCTTTCCTATCCGTTAAATAAATAATAATAAAAATGCATAGGACGCAAAAACGAAAATTTAGGCCAAAACGTTAAAAAATTCTCGTATTAAGGTTTAGGATAAATTGAAATGAGTTTGAAAAAAAAACTGCGCTGTAGAAATAAAAAAGACTAATACGACGAAAATAAATAAGGACGCAGTTCAAAGGATATGTACTTTATGAAAAAAAAAAAAAATATCGTAAAATATTTACATAGCAACGAATCAAGATTAAAAATGATGAGGTAATCGCAGCACAGATTAAAAACGACTCTCAACAAGGAGGCTGCAAGGTCGGAAGGGCAAGAAGGAAAAATCCAGCGGATCCTCGAAGCTCGCTGCGAAGTTAGCAGGCCATCAAAGAACCTGCCGTAAATTAGTCCTGGGTGCTGCTTTATGGAATTTCGGGGCGGCTTAATCTATTTTACACGTGACGTGTGCGCTGCGCCACCCATCTCCTGGCCCGTCCCCGCCCTCGTCCGAAATTTCTGGTACCTCTCTAACTCACATAGCATCAGTTGCTGAAACATTAACCAACTGCCAACATATGCAGGAAAGCGTGACAGAGAGGGGGACGGAGGCGGGGGCGGGAACATGGGGTGATATGTTTAGCCGATAAAACACCTATGCTACCGGCAAATATTTGCTCCAAACGGATGCTGTATTACACACTCCCCGTTATAGATAAGCGCAATAAACAGAGCATACGGACGAGGGGGCGGGGGGCGGGGCTGGGGAGGGGCCCTACTAACACGCCCCCAAACGTTAATGAGATCTCTATAGAAACAAAAACGTTGCCGCGTACGCCGCGGGTTTTCTCGAGCAAATAAAATTGGGCGCTTTGTGTTGCGCGCTATAAATTGAAATTTTAAAATAAGATTCCACACACGAATCTTGACGTGATTAAATTCCATTATGCAACACTTATAGCGGCTTTTCGCATCCCTCTTCTCTGTCCCTTCGCCCCGTGCCCGTCCGTTCTCCTGTTGTCCTTTGTATTGCTTTTGTAGTCAGGATGTATCCTTATACTCGGGATTTTACCACCAGACTAAATCTTGTTATAAATCATTCAGAGAGCCCGACATGCCTAGACGCCCCCGAAAAAACGCCCCTTAAAGGAACCCTTAGAGAATTTTTCATACGAAAATCTTTTCAAATGAGAAACACTAGAAATGCCGATAGATACCTTCTTTGGTGAAATGATGGTGCCTTAACTTGATTTTGACCAGAATCAATTATCCAGTAGCGATACCCTTAAATGATGCTAAAAATGGACTTTTATTTTATTCGTTCTCGGACTCGGGATGCGCATTTTTTGCACCGATTTTTAAGAATTTCAATCGCTGAGGGAAAGAAAGACTTTTCGACAATATTAAAAATTAAAAGGATTGTTTAAAATTCAATATAATTTGTTTTCGGTTCCCACTTTAAACACCACCTTGAACACTTTTTTTCTACCATTAAACAAATTCTTATTATTATTAGTTATTATATACGAATACGAGTATATACATATGAAGGGGTTTTATCAAAATTATTCTTATCCTTATTCCTTTAAAATTGGTTTAATACTAGTATTTAATAATTTAAGCTACACTATGCTCGCCTGAAATACTACTGCAAAAATGCTGTTTTAAAGATTCCAACCTAAGAGCCTCCATGAATCCTATTTCGACTATAATTTCTCTAAATTTAAATTAACGGCGCAGTATTTTTCAGATTTAGCTTAAATCCTAACATACGTAACACTCGAAATAGCTCACATACATATGTGAAGGCAGCTCAATTTCAATAAATCAGCCGAACGAATCCTCCTTGAAAATCTCCTAAAATATTTCAGAATTGAGTAGAACTCATGGAGACACTCTGTCAGCTTGACGCCACCATTGAACCCTTGCTATAGAAGCTTAATAAGAATTTGCCGACTCCCAAAATCTATCTTCCAATCCTGACGCCCTTTTTCCACCCCCGAAATGAATTTGTTAGCACTCCCTATTTTTTTCATTTATCAAACAAGGGAAAGTCTCAGCAAATTTATTTCATTTGAAACCCGTTCAATGCCCTTAAGGACATCGTTCGTCGTCACACTTCCAGCGTCTTAAGCCTTAAGGTATCAATCGCCATCTCTATCAAGCTATGGTTTGCTGGGCTGGTAAAAATAGGGAATTGCGGTCACTTAGAAGTAGAAGAGCCCTCGCCCTCCCGTGGCAGCGTCATCATCAGCCCATCTTCTATCCGAACGAAGAGGGACTTCGTCGCAACTTTTAAGATTTTATCAAGAAAGCAATTTTCTCCAGTGAGAGGGCTTTTAGAAAATTTAATTTGGCTAGAAGTGCCCTTGGCTACGTAAATTTGCGGGCAATCAATCATTTTTTGGGGCTCCTTGTAATGACACTGTCGCTTGATTTTTTTTACTTTTTCATTTATTTTTTTCTTGCTACTCTACTCCCTGCTATGCTGCCTAAATCCCTCAGGAACTAAGTCTGAAACGCACTGTAAGACGTAAGTACCTCATCCCCCACCCCGCTGTTCGCTTTTATGTTTTGGTAATGAGAGGTTTTCTTTGTAAAACATTATTGCGACTACTGCAGCTCCATTTCCATTTTAATTTTAGTTGGATGAGACTGGGATTTTTGGTGGATACGAAGGGTCGGGTACCAGTGAAAGTGGTCGCAAAAACTTTCGCCTCGGGGAAAACAGAAAAACTCGTCTATCAGTGCTTGGCTGAAGCTGGGCTGCCGGCGGAAAAGAGCGCCACCATGACCCGGGAGGAGTTCACATTTGATAAATTTTATTCCCTCTATCACAAAGTGTGCCCCCGAAATGATATCGAGGAGCTGTTCCAGTCAATGTAAGATTATATGGGTTAAGCGCATAGTAGAATAAATATAAATCTTTCCAAAATCCACAGAACCAAGGGAAAATCAGACGTGATAGAGCTAAATCAATTTATCCAGTTCCTCAATGAAAAGCAGCGAGATCCAAGGATGAATGAAATTTTATATCCTCTGTACGATGAGAAGCGCGCTATGGAAATCATAAATGACTACGAGCTGCTCGAAGATAAGAAAAGTGCGAGTAAGTATCAATTGTACGGTGTTAGGTTAAGATAACCCTCTAATGGACTCTCGCATGTATCTTCCAGATCAATTAACCCTCGACGGACTAAAGAGGTACCTCATGTCCGACGAAAATGCACCTGTCTTCCTCGATAGATTGGACATCTACATGGAAATGGACCAGCCGCTGGCCCATTATTACATAAATTCATCTCATAACACCTACTTATCGGGGAGACAGTTCGGTGGCAAAAGCTCCGTGGAAATGTATCGACAGACCCTCCTGGCAGGGTGCAGGTAAGAGGATAAAGGTTCACAAAGGGTTCTCATCCAGATTGTGCTCTTTACCATGCTAAGGTGTGTCGAGCTGGACTGTTGGAATGGAAAGGGGGAGGACGAGGAACCCATCATCACTCACGGAATGGCCATGTGCACTGAAATCTTGTTCAAGGCAAGTACTCTTTCAATTGTACCATCGCAACCTCAGTAATTAGTGATTTATAATTGCTCCGTATAAAATATGAAAAAGATAGAGAACATTTGCGAGGAGCACAATTTTCACAAAATTATGTTTAACGCTGATCTGAATAAAAAAAATATAATTATTTTCAAACAGATCTCCACATGAAGTTTTTTTACTATTAATTTTATTGGTTTAGTTAGGAATTTAGAACTTATTTAATTTAAATGTCTACACATTTCTACACTTATCATAGAATTAATTCTTAAAACATTTACAAGGCAGAGGTTTTTTTAAATTGGATTACCAGGATATATGTACATAATAAATTTTTAATATATTTCTCCTAGGACGTCATTTATGCAATCCGTGACTGTGCTTTCGTCACATCTGAATACCCAGTCATTCTCTCATTCGAGAACCATTGCAATCGCGCTCAACAATATAAATTAGCGAAATACTGTGATGAAATTTTTGGTGAACTTCTACTTAAGGAACCATTACCTGAACACCCGGTAAGTTTTTTATTGTCGTGAATTCGATTATTTAGTTTTTTTCAATAATGTACTGAATTTAGCTATTGTTTTTCTTAAGCTGAATTAAATGATCGAATTTTTCTCAACAACCTATAAAAAAAAAATATTTTAATTGCGTTTACTTATGTAGCTCGAACCGGGTGTACCTCTCCCACCGCCATGCGCACTTAAAAGAAAAATATTAATAAAAAATAAGCGAATGAAGCCCGATGTGGAAAAAATAGAACTCGAGCTGTTCTTGAAGGGTGAATTGGCCATTGATAACGATGAGCCGACCGAAGACGCCAGTGGAACTAAACCACCGCCAACGGAGCCTGCAGAGGCTCCACCGCCACCACCGGCAGCAGCGCCACCTGCAGACGGTGCAGCACCTGCAGGAGGAGCAGCCCCTGCACCTGGAGCAGAGGGTGGAGAGGCCGGAGCTGAACAAGCAGCCAACTACACTGGATCCACTACGAATGTCCACCCCTGGCTCTCGTCGATGATTAACTACGCCCAGCCTATCAAATTCCAGGGCTTCGATGTAGCTATACGTAAGTTTTTGTATCTAAATAAGCGTTTATAGTAAAATTCAGTTATTCCGCATAATTTTGCCACTAAATTACTGAAGCTGTGAATCAGGTGAATTAAGAAAGCATCCACACAGCGACTGTTTTAAATGTAAAATTTATCTTATACCGCCAATTCAGCACTCGAATTATCCAATTCAGCTAGCTGAATTAAATACATATCTCATTTCATAAGTTAAATTTTGAAAAGACTGCAGAATTTAGAAATTAAATTATCTTAACTAAATTTTAACTACGAATTCCTCTTAACTAATTTTATCTTTAAATTTTACAGAGAAAAACATCTACCACAACATGTCTTCCTTTGCGGAAACTGCAGGAATGAACTACCTGAAACAGCAGTCGATAGACTTTGTCAATTATAATAAGCGCCAAATGTCTCGGATTTATCCGAAGGGCACTAGGGCTGATTCCTCTAACTACATGCCACAAGTGTTTTGGAACGCTGGCTGCCAGATGGTGTCCCTTAACTTCCAAACCTCTGATTTACCCATGCAACTAAATCAAGGTAAATTTGAATATAACGGCAACTGTGGATACCTTCTAAAGCCCGATTTTATGAGACGATCGGACAAAGATTTTGATCCTTTTGCCGATGCTCCTGTCGATGGTGTGATCGCCGCTCAGTGTTCTGTGCAGGTGATCGCCGGACAATTTTTGTCCGACAAAAAAGTCGGCACATACGTTGAAGTTGATATGTACGGCTTACCCTCCGACACGGTAAAAAAAGAATTCCGAACGAGATTAGTGCCGGCAAACGGTCTAAATCCCGTGTATAATGAAGAACCCTTCCTATTCCGAAAAGTCGTCCTACCGGATTTAGCCGTGCTAAGATTTGGTGTATATGAAGAAAGCGGCAAATTAATCGGCCAGAGAATTTTGCCCTTGGACGGTCTACAGGCCGGATACAGACACATTTCACTGAGAACAGAAGCAAACTTTCCCATGTCCTTGCCCATGTTGTTCTGTAATATCGAACTAAAAATTTACGTACCTGATGGCTTTGGGGATTTCATGGCCATGTTGTCGGACCCCAGAGGATTCGCCGGGGCTGCACAGAAACAAAATGAACAAATGAAGGCGCTCGGTATCGAGGAGACTGGAGGTGGTGCAGCTCGTGATGCTATGAAGGATAAAAAAGAGGAAGAAAAGAAGGAGCCACCTTTGGTCTTCGAGCCAGTTACTTTGGAGTCACTGAGGCAAGAAAAAGGCTTTCAAAAAACTGCCAAGAAACAGCAAAAAGAACTTGAGACTCTTAAAAAGAAGCATACCAAGGAGAGGATGGCCATGCAAAAGACACAAAATGCTGCTATTGACAAACTAATTAAGGGAAAGAGGTAGGAATTCTATGAATTTTTTTTGGGAGTTAGACAATAGTAAAATCTGCAAATTTTTACAGCAAAGATGAAATTCGCTCGGACCAGGCTATCAGAACAGCTATCACAGATCAAACGAATCAGTGGACGGAGATGATCACCCGTCACAAGAAAGAGGAGTGGGAGATTCTTCGAAAGCAAGTCCAAGATCAAACAGATATCCTTAAAAGTCTGATGGAGACAGTGCAGGCATCACAAATCAAACAGCTCGAAGCCAGGCACGAGAGGTAAGAGAATTTTCGTACTCTTATTTCTATAACTTTTGTAAAACCAAAAAAAAAACGGCTCAGTTTCAAGATCATTTTTAGGATTCCGTGCCAAAATAAAAAATTCCAGGAGTCAAATTAATGCAAAAAATAAAAGAAGGTTTTGCATTAAAAAAACCCTTTTCTCCACAATTTCTTCTAACATCTTTTTTTAAATATTAAATTAATCAAATACATACTATTATCATTTGCAGAGATATTAAGGACTTGAACGCTAAACAAGCTAAGGCGATGGTGGAGACGGCTAAAGAGGTTGCCAACGATAAAGCGTTGAAGACAAAGAATGAAAAAGATCGACGTCTTCGAGAAAAGAAACAGAACAATATTAAAAGATTCATTGAAGAAAAGAAGGTAAGCGATCTATATTTTCTTTCACACATAATAGTAAACTTTCAATTTTTTTATTTCCAGACAATTGGCATTAAACAGGGTAGAGAAAAGGAGAAACTCCAGGTCAGCCATAAGAAGCAAGTCGAGGAGTTGAGCACTGATGTGCAAAAGGTACTACATGACCAGGAACCATCTGTTGCCAGTATTGAGACAGTACTTTAGCATTAAACAGCGAGTAATATGTAATCATTGCTTTACATTTTTGTTTATTTATTTTAATATTTTATTTTCACCACGCCATTGTGCCGTCTTATTTCATCGCTTTTCGTTTTATTTCTTTTGCAAATTGTTGCTATCATTAAAATTATTGCGAAAACAGGGCACTCATGCACCATTGGGCCTTAAAAACATTAAACAATAGTTGAGTATTTGCTACATAAATGTTAAACAAAAGTAGATTTATTTACAGGTTTGATTCAAACACTTACATTTTACCTCTGGGGAGTAGATTAGAATTTTTAATCTTTGTCATTGCTTGCTAAGAATTGTTAAAGACTCCCGGCTAGTATATGCTTTTTTACTTTTTCTAAATTAAATATGATCTTATTTTACTCTTCTTCACATTTCTTTTTTCCAGCTTATCGAAATGTACAAAATGGAAGAGGCTGCATACCAAATAACGGGAAAACAGGAGTTTTTCGCCTAAGTAATGAAAACATTCCTCAAATTTGCTAACTCATCTTAAGCAAAATAATCGTAAGAAAAAAAGAAAAGTAAATAGGATAAAGCTAGGAGACTGGCAAAATCAGATGGATGGCAAAATCAACACAATCATGAACAACGGAATTGCGAATAAAAATAAAGAAAAAAAAAAAAATTAAATAAAAAAAAACTATATGTAGAGCAAATCCTCTAATAATTAGGGCTCCTTAGAGGATTTAGTTGTAAAAACAAAATTAGGACAATTACTTAGGTAAAGTAATGAGCTAAGATAACCTGCAAAACAAAACTCCCCATGATTTCTCTTCGTTTTTTACAAAAAAAAAGGCCTTCAACCTATTTGTTATAAATGCAAAAAAGAAAACAAAAATCACAGAAAACAAAAAAAGGAAACTTTTCTATTGAGTATAACCACTGTATAACAAATTGTGCCGGTTCGCTGTTATATTTTGTGGGAGGAGTCCTGGTGATAGTTTAAAATGTACAGAGAGAGTTTGATAAGCCGGCTGGAGGGGTGTTTACTTATGACGTAGCAAAGTAGGCGTAGAAACTCGTTTCCAAATGGTCATTTAAATTATAGCAAACAAATATATATTTATTTTTCTCATCTAGTTGTCGAGATCTTTTAAAGAAAAAATAAATAAAAAAATTTTACTGTTATAATTCTCGAAAGAGATAGAATGAAGAAAAGGATTCTATGAGCAGAGAAGCAAAAAGATTAAGAATGCGCGGTACTTCTGCCTTTTAGGTGAATGGAGATGGACGACTGAGTGCCGAGGACCAAGTGGTGGATGTTCCAGTATTAAAAATTAAGTCCTGTATTATCTCATTCGTGTGTATTGTACATAAAAATATTTTAAAAACTCTTTTATTGTGGAGCGCCTAATGTAGTCCACTGTGTGAGGGTTTTGTTGCGAAACTCTTCAGGATCGGCCGTGATTGTGATTGAATTTTTATTTATTGTTCTTTTTATTGTTAAAAAATTGGAATCATTCCTAAGTAACAAAATTATATTCTATTCGTTTTAAATATAAAGAAGCTTCCAAGCCAAAATTTATACTAAAATATTATTTGAACCACTTCGTTTGTATTTAGGTTCAATTAACTAATTTAATCGCATTTCTGGTATTATTAAATTCGTGACATAATAAAATAAAAAAAATAGAGTGGCAAAACAGCAACATAATTAAAACTCTTTAATTGCTATATAGCAGTTGAATGCGTGGCTCAATAAAATCTGGCAGTTGACATGTTAGAAGCTTGTTAAATTTCTGCTCTGCAACCATATCGGCCAATTTGATTCGATTCTATCCTTAACAACACCAACCAGCATAAATAATAACGAAATAAAGAGATGTAAACGATAACTACGATTTTAAATCAGCTATACAAAAATAAAAAACTCTTTACAAGTCAATTTAACATTCATCGAGTCAAGTGCCAAATAAAAAAGAAACTGATCTTGATATGGGCATATGCGCTGTATATACGCCCTGAAACTGCAATAAATAATTTAATTTCCCATATTTATTTATTTCCTCGTATTCCTATTTTAATATATTTATTTAACTATTTCTAAGTTAATAATAATTTAAAGCCCAAACTGGAGAGCAGAACTGGATCAGCCAGAGGCAGGGATAAGAGTGTCCAGTTTTCCACCGAATATCTCACGATCTCGTGTCGGGACACTTTAATTTCCCAAAGATAAAAACAAAAACATTAGGCACCTTCAATTACTAGTTACAAAATTAAAGTACATTACAATGTTCGAGATCTATTATTTAAATGCAAAAAATAACATGTAAAACTAGTTAAGTGAGATGTCATTAACTATTGCATTTAATAGAAAAGAAACGCATTTAAAAAAATTTATGTGGATTTATATATACCGACCGATCCTTGCTCCTGTTCTCCTTTTATGCCTTAAAAAATAAGTAAAATTATGTACTTACCTTCATTTATTTTAAGGTACGATTTCAATCAAATGTAACTTACATATTACAAGTGTTATAATGAACGTCTCACTGGGTTCCCTAGAGTTGTGAACTTTATATTCAGTTTTTGATAAAACCCATTCCTTAAATTTGAAATTTGTTGATTCAATTAATAATTAGAACTGCCGTTACAAGAAACGAAATATAAAGAATTTTTAGGATTTGGTTTCATCGGTTAATTCCTTATTTGAGACTAAAACGCAAGTATTATTTCACTCCTGGAAAAATTTGATTTCGTTCAGAATCGATGAAATCGCAGCAGTGCCAATTTTGTTTTCTTTTTTCCATAAAACCATTTTCTCCAGGGCTAAATTAAAACTTACCTTTTTGTATTAAAAAGCCATCAATTGATGCAACTATTTTCTGAAAATTCTTTGGAGCGGAGGAGGAATGGGCGGTAAATAAAACATTACAGTTATTTAAAAAAATGTTTTATTAAACGTTTATTCATTTTTACAAATTCGGAATAATTCTAATTGAACTTAATTCTAAATTTGATTATTAATTATATCCACTGGCTAAGTTTTTGCACACAAATTATGTAAAAAATAAGTTACACAACTAGCCTTGTACAAAATGAACTTTTATGTAAATTTAACAATAATTTTAAAATATTTTTGTTCCAGCTGAAAGTTTCTTCTTCGGATAATTCCAGGGTTAAATTTCAGGTCCCAGAGTCTTGATCCCGGGCGATTGGATTCTGTGGAGAAAAATAAAGAAAAAGAATAATTTAGAGGATTTAATAGATAAAATATTAAAGTTATATTATATGTTTGGTTTAAAAAAATGATTGAGCACTTAAAATAGCTTCCCCCGAATAGCTTTTGGTGTGAAAAAAAATCACATTTTTAATAAAGTAAAAGTAAAGTATAAACACAACAGGTGGCACTGACGACACTACAGAGGAAGAGTTGAACTGGCGACCTTATCATCGAAAACTCAGTTCCGCATGTTCTCATTACAAAGAAGAACAAGATACCATTCCTTCTCTCACAAACGTCAATCGACTAGACCGTTCGCCATCTTAGCCGCTGCTGTAGTTTTCTGTGTTCTGTTTTAACTCGCTAAAAAAATACATTTGCAGAACGTTAGTTTGGTTTCTATTCTAAACCCAACAAACAAAGTGATTTCTTTGTAACTCTAATCATTCTTTCTGTTAAAACACTACGAATTTTATAAGGAAAGTGTACTACCGACTGCAACTGAGTGAACCTAATTGAAACGCTTCGTAGATAAATAAAAAATTAATTTAAAAGAAAAAAATTGAGAATTAAGACAAAGCAGATAAAAAGTTGAGAAGCTAACGAATAAAAGAGTAAAAAAACAAATCAATTTTATGATGGAAACTCAATAGATTAAATTACTACTGCAAAAAAAATGACAGAAGAAATACAAGAGTAAAGAAATGTTTTAAACGTATATTTTACCTATCAAACAAATAAATGGTGATTGATAACATAGTGGTTGCCATTTTATATATATATGTTTGTAATTAATAAAATGATAAATTTTATCAGAAGACTTGTTTTGTTTAAATATTCCCTTTGAATTTCTCCTAAAGGTAAGCTTTAATATACTGCTGAGTATATGCTAAAATCTGTAGGTTCCACACTCAAAATCCGGTGGGGATTTTAGCTCAGACTCGAACCTTTAACGCCGCCGGTTCGGGTCCTGGATAAGGGGTAAAATTCTAGCCGGGCTCCACACCGGACCGAGCTTACGGGCTCGACCGTAAGCTCGGTCCGGTTTGGGACCCGGCTAGAATTTTACCCCTTATCCAGGACCCGAACCGGGGGCGTAGCATACACCCAGGCGCAAATTTAAAATTTAGCTTTTTGGCTTAAAAAGCTAATCAAAGTGTCAAAATTGAAATAAAACAAGTTTTTCATAAATAATATATCTTTATTAATCTCCCTATTATTTACAATTGTTCTTAGAAACGCATTTTACAAAGTTAGTTGCCTTTATAAGTAGTTAAATCCTGATATTCCTCGTTTTAGTACTACTTTTTATATTTTTGTTGTTGATTTTTTCAAAGCAGTTGGGCCACTTCAGGTGAAAGTTTCCTCCTCGAGTTAAATCTCAGCTCCCAGAGTCCTGATCCCGGGCGATTGGGTTCTGTGGAGAAAAATAAAGAAAAAGAATAATTTAGAAGATTTAATAGATAAAATATTAAAGTTATATTATCTTATCGACTCAATCCCGTGAATTTTTTACAATTACATTTTAGTTGAAAATTCTATCCGTAATATAATCTAATTTGAACATTGAACTGAATATTCATGATTAGTTCTACTTTCAATTTAAACACCAAAGTTAATAATTAAGCATTTTAAAACAGCTGAAACTCACCCCTTTAACCAATTTCCGCAAAGAGGGAAGTATTTTTGTAAGCGAGTGTGCAGAGACAAGAATCCCAGAACAGCTGACCGGAGAATGTCACTTTATTTTGACTTTTCCCATATGCGACCAGTGCCAGGGCCATACCAAAGCGAGAACAGCGACGAAAATGGTATACCTAACGAATATTCTTTTTAAAAAAGTTAAAAGCAAGTGCGTAATAATTTTACTCACCACAATTGCAGCTGCCACTAAATTTTTTGTTATTTTAAGGCGGATTTTGGTCCAACTCCAAAGCGTAGTCAGCGGGCACGCAATCAACATGTTCCGGGATAGGCTCAGCGATAAAATGGAATTGATTCGATTCGACCCGCTTAGTGAGTTTATTGGCTGCAGCAGGCGCACTATCAATTACTAATTAAAAAATATCTATCACCTTTCAGTCCAAATGATGTCCGTCTATAAAGAGAAGAAGAAGATTCGGAGCGCTTAGTTTGGTCTTTGTTAATACTGTTAAAAACTAATAATATTGTGTAGATTGTATGATGATGAGTTTTCTTTTATACCTCTCCTACTCAGCCTAAACAATGAGGCCGCATTTGAATTTTCTCCTTGTAGAATTAACCGCCTCGATCCTGAGCAGTATTTCTCAGTTCAAGGGGTAAGAAAACAAAATTTCTAAGAGAGGCGAGTTTGGAATTATTTTCTATTCACAAGTTCGTGGATAATATCACAACAAGAAATTATACAAGAGTGTAAATTGCACACTAAATTAGCCAGCCACGAAAATTTTAATAAACAATTATTGAATAAGAATACCCTATACAGAATTCGTAAAACAGTCACGAGATAGTGAAACTTCGCGTCTAACTGACTTCGGTTTACATGCGAAATTTAACATAGAATATAGTCTGGTTTGTGAATTTTATAATAAACCTTCAAATTCCTGATAAAAATTTAAAGCTTTTAGCTTTTAAACTACTATCAGAAATAGTTTTATAGGAATTAAATATCCTCCGTTCCACCCACAACCGTGAAGAAATGAATATTTGGCATAATTTTTGTTGTTTGTTGCAACTTGCATAAATCTCCGAACCCAACGATTTTTAACTACTCCCCCGATTAGAAGAACTTTGCCGCCCGAAGAACAGAACTATAATAAAAACAATTTAATGAAATCATTTTGTAATATATTTTAGAAACTTACCGATGCCACCAATAATTTTAGTGAACGTGGTCCAGTCTGCCAGTATTGCCATATCGTCCTTCCCAAGCATGATTTTTCAAATGTTTAAACAGCCATAACAAAAAAAAAAAAGAATAAATACAAGGATTTGCGTCAAAAGGTTCCTTTGGGCGATTTATTTTGTTTCCTTATTAATTTATATGTATTACCTTGGGTTGAGTACAGGTTCAAAATGCCAAGTAATTCTTTATTGAATTGAACTTTGCATTATAGATATGTAAAATAAATAAATATCTTTCCAGACGTAGTAAAGAGGACGAAAAGAACTCGAGCGGGGATCACATTTTCCATTTCTCGAGTGATGAAGCACCTGAGAGACTCCCATCCTTCTCAGAGCCACGGAACTTTGGCTGCAGTCTACCTAGCTGCGGTTTTAGAATATGTGACCACGGAACTCCTGAGTTTGGCTGGGTATACCAAGAATATTTGCAATACCTATACGAAAAATGTTACCCCGCGGCACATCCTTTTATCCGCGTACTTCGACGAGGAATTGAGGAAACTGTTGGAGGGCGTCCTCACTGCCGAAGGCGGCAGCTTTCTTTCCCACATCGAATCTGTTTTGGCAACCAAAAAGCAGCAGGAAAATGTCCAAAGTCAGGAGTACCAGGTGTGATCGATCCTCTGGTGAAGAGCTAAATAGTGAATTATTTTTTACTTTATATAATTTTAATGAAATCTATGTTAATTTAAATTTGTTGTATTTCAGCGAAATGTGCCTGCGTTAATTTGAAGATTTGTGATCAGGACATCAACTTCTCGCTGGCTTTCTTGAATTCTTAATTACTGGCTATTTAAATCTTTCATTACGGATCTACTTAAATTTCAATTTCAATAAAAGGCGGTTAACTAAACTTTTATTTCATTCTTAATGTACAAAATTCTTTTTTTTTATCTTTAATTTTGATGATATTCAAATTGTCCTTTACCTCTAAGAACAGGGCTGAAAAGAGAAAAAGGGATGCAATCTGAATAAAAACTCAAATCAATTAAAAGAAGATTCCATCTTTTAGCATTTATTTCCAAAACGCTTCGAAAAACCAATATTTGTTTGTATATTACAGTAAATGTTCATCATAGAAAGAAATGAGTTTATACACAAAACGAAATCAATCATAGAAAAGAACATATAAAACTAGCTAGCTATGGACTAACGTGGGGGCGGTGATCCGCTTCCAAAAAACATCGACAATTAACATAGAAACACAGAAACAGCTAAAATCTAAAAGTGATCCATTTATTGTAACCGTCCGATAGATTTTATTTTATTTCATTTTTTTTCTTCTTATTCTTTATTTGCATGTATCCTGCGTTTATTTATAATAAAAACTCCTTTATACAGACAAAAAACTAACTGTTACGATAACTTACATATACATAAGAAATTGTGTCTATTAGTAATAGTCTTATGTCGCTAGTGTTATTCACTTAAATTTGGTTTTACGACTCTCTACCGCTTCGTGGCTTTGTGTGTTCACTTTCTCTATGTGACTGGTTAAAAACAAATCGACACGATTTTTCTTTGATTCTTTCAGTTATTTAAGACATTAAATTTCTTTGTTAGCAAGTTTACTTATTTATTTTTACTTATTTACAATCTCTCAGAGTTTATTTAGTGAATTTAAGTTAATGTGACTAACACTCTTAATATTAACAGGTTAACTTAGTTCCACAATATTTTCCTTTAACGTTACTTTCTATTCATCATTTTTTCTGTACTTGTTAAGTTCTAAAGAACATTGATTTCAGCAATACTATCAGTAAATTTTTTTTTTTCGTGTTCGATTTTATGAAGATTTTTTTTATTCCTTTTTTGTTTTTTGGATAGATAAAAATAAGTAGCAGGACGTCTCCAATAAAAACAAATTTCAAAGTTATATTCTTACTGTCTTCTAGTCTCACTCTTTGTATCCGATTAATTTTGGGTAAAGCATTTCGCCTCAAATTCTATATCCCTTTGAATTTGATTTTATCCATGTATCTTGTTATAAAGCTAATTTTAATTTAATCATTATTAAGCAGAAAGGATGAAACAAGTGAATAACAACATAAATACATTAATGTACTTTTCGAGTTTAGCGACAGATTCAGTGCTCTTTGATTTTGTTTCACCAAAATCAATACACGTGAAATTATTAAAAATATTCTCCGAAATTCAGTGTAATATTGGGCATAACATTCAATTTTTTCGGATAGCTCTGTTAAGCGGAACATACTTAAGTATATTTTTTTTAGTTTTTCGCTAAGTATTAAAGCGTAAAGGACTGCAACCAAAAAGGTTTTTTAATGGATATCATGAATTTATAATTTTGACTTCAAAACGAAAGAATAAGTGCTAAGTAGTCCCTCTCTTGACGCCAATAAGGTTTTCACACAAGAACCCAGAAAACACTCAGACTTCTATTTGCATATTTTAGCCTTGATTCAGTCATAAAAGCTCGAATTCATATAACAATTTTACAATAGTAAATAGAGTTCCAAGACCCTTTAATATCCAGTAAAAATAAAAATTGGCCTGCTCCTAAGGCACTCAAAAGAGGTCGGTGTGTTCAAAATAATAGTTAACATCAATACCTTAAATAAATATTTTGAAAAATTAGATTCAAAACTATACGAGAAATGTCTTGATTTCAATAAGAACCAGCCAAAACATTAATTCACCTCTTTTTAGACTTGATAATGTCGGGTGTTTTCAGAAATGCATGGTTGCTTTCATGCATTTCGTCAAACTTGCAATCAGTTTACTTTCACGCAAGGCAACTGCGCAACTGCATATTTGAACAAAATTTCTGCTGACTTACGTGGAGTCGTGTTCTTCACCAAACGTTGACTTATAATCTTCCATTTTCACTTTTTATTCACTAAATTAAAACCCACCTCTAGCTCCACGCGACTACACTGAGAAACCCGTTAGAACATTGACAGCTCTAAATCTTCTTCTTTTTAGTCAGAGAAATCAGGCTCTCATTTTGTTTGCAAAGATGCCTCCAAATTTTGAATCTTTTTTTTTTACTATAGATGTATACTACTTAATTTCTTGATAAACATTGCACTTAAATAAAAAATTTATTAAAAAACACAAATTCATTAGCCTCTTCCTCCCTTAAAAAAGAATAAGTGGAAAATGCTTTTTTTCGGACTAACAAAAGTGCACTAATATTATGTAAATAAACCATTTCTATCTGCACAAATTTATCACCGCAAAGAAAGATAAATCAAATCTTTCAAATCTGCATGGATGTCACAAATTGTTGTAGTGAACAATTCGTTTACTCTTAGCAAATTGCACAAAAAATATTCTTGGTTGGATCTGTTGAATTATGATCCAAATGGGAAAATAATTTTATGGAATTAAAAATAAACTGTAAGCGATATATGTATGAAAATGTCTGTGTTGTTAAAAATGAAATTTTTTCAAAAGGATACCCTCTCCCTTATCTTCAAAGAATTTACACATATTAAGCTAAAGCAACACGAAATCTTGTCTAATTTAGTACTCGTGTTTAATCCTAATCCATTCTAAAGAAGCATAGAATTTATTTGCAACAATTGCAAATCATAAGATTGAATGCATAATATATCCTAAAGACTACGAAATTATCCGATGGATATCGTCTAAAGCTAACTCCCTAACGATGTGAAACGTCCTGCACTTTATTAACTAATAGCCAGATAGATACCAAAACATACTTACATTAACCGAAGTAAACACGAGAAACAATTTCAAATAACTTATCCGTCCTTTGGTAGGTAATGCTCCGAAACCAATTAAGTGAAAAAAAACCAACGCGGAATAATGATAATAAAAAAAAAAGAAACTAATACGTGCACCCGAAATTTACTGAAAAAAACACACCCCCACTGACGGCTCTGTTTCAGAGGTGAAAGTGAAGAGGCCTTAGCTCGATTGTTTCCAGTTTTTAAATAGTTTTTATTTATATAAATTTTGTGTTTTCACAACAGAAAAATATAATTTAAAAGTGGTTTAAAAAACTATCTGCTAGAATAGTTCTTATGTACAATATAATAAGCGTTAAATTAAGGAGAAAGATATAAAGAAAAATCATAAACTTAGCAAAAGCGAACTACTCTCATTTCATCGTCAGCCGTCCAGTTTATTTGAATCGAATTTCCAGGATATCTATTACATAGTAGTTACTCTAATTTCATTACATATCAAATAAGATTTCTACCTAACATACTTTTTTGCCTATTCTCTCGTTAATTGATTGATTCCTCCTCGTCTCGTTTATCACAAAATTAAATGTTTTAAGGATCAGCAATAGCATAAAAGAAATTGTGGTCAGAGGTGTGTCTGTCCGTTCCTCTCTGATTCTCGGTTTTTATTTATTTATTTATTATTTTCTCTGATTTTCTTTTCTTTTGTTTATGAATAGTGAGAATTCGCGATATCACGTGATATCGCAACTGCTGGAGGGGGAAGAATACATTTTTAATGTCTTACACTGTGTCCCCGTTTCACTGGAGAACTATTCGGTGGTTTTTCTCTTACATCGTCACTTTCCAGTCAACACTCGTTTACAAAAAATCGACAACGTATGCATGCAAAAACAAATTAATTTCCGCATCACGGCGAACTTAAAGCGACTCTTCGAATGCTGCCATTAGGTCACTCTGCATATTCATATCGATTTGGCCAGCCATCTAGATTGGGATAAAAGATGTCCGTTGAGCCACGGAACAATAGTTAGGTACTTTCTGCGAAGTTTTACGGTAGTTAATTTAGGCTTACTTACCGCTTCCCTTCTTCTTCGCTCCTGCTCCATTCGCCTCAGTTCAGCGCGCTTAGCTGCAGCACGGTCCTGAAGCGTCGATTGTGACCCTGGCGATGCACAGCCTTGCGGCGACGCCTTAATATCCTCTACGCGGCTTGGAAGTGCCTGCTCATGCACGCTTTTCCTGTAAAAGACAACAATATTAAAACCAAAATTCAAACTTATTTTAACACTTTGACTGCTATGTAACCCAAACGGATGAGGCGCATTGGCTGAATAAAATCTGGCAGTCAGACTAAGATTTTTTAAAATAAATCAGTTATGAACATGAACAAACATCAAAACTGTCGTAAAAGATTTAGTTTTAATTATACTATACAATTATTACATATATTTGTTTTCAATTTTCGCTGCAGTAAAACAATATCAAATACTTTCAAAAAATTCTAATAAAGTTAGATATTGATGTGTTTTGACTTTTTATTCTTAACAAATTTTAATTTCTGACCGATAAACCAGAAATGTTGTAGCAAAAATAATTCTGGCATTCCACAAATCTGAGATTGAATATAAGGGGATTTTTCATTTAATTAAGTATATAAAGTATAATTTTAAAAAAAAACATTTTAAATCTTACCTTCCATTGTCGATTTCTTGCTTTTGTTGTTTCTGCTGCTCCTGTTGTCGCTTGAGCTCCTTTTCGGCCGCTTCCTTTTGACTCCTTTTTAGCTCCTGCTGTTCCAAAAGCTTCTGTCGATCCATCTTCTCTTTTGCTTTATTGCGAAATTGTTGAAATGAATCCATCGCAGGTTTTGATTTATTCGACGTTGGAGTATTTTGCGGTGATCCAGCTGATGCTAGAGATGACCAGGAACTAGCGTTTTTCAGATTCTGTTCGTGGGCTTTAAAAGCTTGCACAAAATTAGTGGTACTCATTTTAATATCTGGCGGTGTCATTTTTTTATCAGGAGGACTAGGCATCATTGACTCGATAGGTTTGGGTGTGATAAGAAGTTTCTCTTCCTTTTTCATTACGCCAGTATGCGGATGCATAGCGCTCTGCGTAGGCAGAACCCCACTCATTACACCATCGTTCCGACAGACACCAGGCATTTGATCAAATATTGAGGCCATCCCAGAGTTTGGTGGTAGCCCCATTACAAGACCATTTCCGTTTGGCGGTATTCCATCTAACATACCATTTCCGGTGATTTCCATGCCTCCGAAGCCATTGTTGTGCAGCCCGTGCGCTGCCATGGAAAGATGATTGTTAAATCCTTCTAAACCAAGCTGGTGCATCAAGGGCAAGTGATTACCATTCATCCCTGGCTCGTGCTTTGGCATCATGCTCGTCATTTCCGACATAAGATCCAAGTGATGTGACTGCGTGGAGGGAAGGTGGTTGAGGCTATTCACTTGAACACCGGCCAGCTCTTGCTTCAGCGCAACGTTCGTTATCATCGGCTGTTCAAGAGAAGCAAGAGATTGCTCAACAGGATCATCAAATTGAATTTGTGATTTAACTCCAATCGACATTGGCAGCACGGAGGAGGAGTTCGGTTGTCCGCCTGTGAGGTCACTGCCCACAACTCCACCACCATTACTGCCTAAAATTGGTGGTTGTGGCGGCGGCAGTGACATAATTTTTGAGGGTAGGGTCGTTGCGGGTCTCAATCCACCACCGCCGCCGCCACCACCACATCCACTGCTATTATTATTTGCACTCATTTGGACTGTTTGTTGGGCTTCCATGCGACTGGAGGTTGATGATAAATCGGTCACTGCCTGTGATGATCCTAACAATGGATTTGTCGAATTTGCTACTGTTGCAACTGCATTTGCATTCGATTGCATCGAACTCGACGATGATGGTATTCGCGCACTATTTGAATCCATCAGTTTCTGTTGGGACGAACTCGATGAAGACAATGTCGGTGATGGAGTTGGTAATGGTGTTGTGTTAGCTAAATTGTTACTTGGAATATTGCCTAATTTATTACTACTTAGTGTTGTTGATGACGACGATGACAAAGTGGACGTTGTGGATGTTACTGGTGCTGATACTGATTTATTATCAAGTGATGCCAATGTGGATGATAGCATGTTAGATTTTGTTTTGGAATTATTTAATGAATCGTTATTACTTAGGGGATTGCTATTTTGTTGTGTACTCGCTGCCGCTGTTGCTGTCTGATGTTGTGAAGTTATTATTGGAGCGCTCGTAGTAGCCGTTGTTGGTGGTGCCTATAACAAATTAAAAACCCGAATTTGATTTGGCTAATTTCTTCGAGTCGCTCCCTATTTCTAGTTTGCATATGTAAAGGGGGTATAACTACTGATCAGAGGCAGTTTAAAGTTTGCGCTTAAAAATATCGTGACTCTACTAAATGAATTATCGTAATTAAAATGAGAGGAAGAATTGTCATACGTACACACCGAAAATATAAAATTTTAATATTCCAGATATTACTTTCGAGAGATTTTGCAGCAAAGGTAAGTTATCGTTTAAAAAAACTAGTGCTCAGACCACCCTATTAGTTATCAGATACTCATCAAACAGCCCTTATACTTTTATTATTTACTTCGAATTACGAAGTCCCTTTTCCCGCTCTATTTATGTTTCATTGAAAATTGTTTTTTCTTCTGAATTCCGAAGCCGATTAATTAAGTACAATGCACGTATAAAAGAAAGCATTTTTAAAATACAAAAGAGATCGTAATATAAGAGCCGAACATGCATTCGAATGCAATTGAGCTTAATATGACATTAAACGCAGATGCAGCCGTAACCTTAATGCACTGATTTAAATATGGCATTGCTTATGAATGCCGTCAGTAAATATCTCAGTGCCAATTAATTTTTGCTTTTAGTGTTCAATTAGCCCCCAAAGTGTTCTGTTCGGTCCAGCCAAACATCCTATTTTAATTTTCTCACGTTAGTTAAGACGTTTTTGCGTAAACGCGTTATCCCCTATTCAACTATGAGAAATAAATCTTCGATAGATAACGATTAATTTAATTAATTTTCTTGTTTTTGGATTAGTTCGATTAAAAGTCTGAAAATTGAATCATTCTTCAATATAATAAATATTTTTCACTAGAATGAGCTCATCTAACCTTTTGTGTTTAGCTTTGACAATAATGTTCATGAAATGGAGGTAGAACTATATAGTGAAATATCAAAGAGTTAAGATTTATGTACGCAAAAGAATATTTATGAGTGTCTAAATAAGTAACAATAAAGGTGTTTAAAATTCTTTGTACCTCAACTAAGCGTAAAATAAATAACTTAAAATTAGTTACCCCATATTATACCCTTCCGTAAAAATTGCATGAAATAGACTAAGGATAATAAATGCGCATGTCCTACTTCTGAAATATTCAAGTTGCTGGACAATTGTGGGAAGTAATTCCCAGTACCATAAAAGAATAATAACAAAACGTATATACATTATTTTATCTCATTTTTTAAAAAAGTCTCCCGGCTTTATAAAGGGAATCAAAAGTGATATTAAATAATATAAAAATAGGTAATTAATAAAAATTTACTTACAGAACTGGCTGGTGATGACGAGTCCTTAGCAGAAGCTTTTTTCTTCCTAGGCGGCCGTCCTATGCCTGTTTAAAAAGACGCAAGTGGAATAGAAAGTTTAACAAAATTTACTATTATAAATACCAGTCTTACTTATAATCAGATTTATAAATACCTTCGAACAATTCACGATTACATAAACAATGCTCATAATTGCACTGACAAAATCTACTTTTTACATTAAAGAAAATAAACAAGAACCGTGAAGCAATTGTGTGTCTGTCCAGGCGGCAACCGATTCTTCCTTAATATCTAGAACGGCAGAAAAAATGCGCGTGCCTTCCCACGAAAGTAACTGAAAATGCAAATGATTGGATCGGCTGCATGTGTCAATAAAAAAGTGAGTTTTCATAAATTTAATATCTTATTTATTTCTCCTTTCCATCCAGTTTTCATTTGTAGAATTTTTCATCAACTTATAATTAGTGTTTTCTGTCTTAATTACATCAAAAAATTTTTCATGTACTTAGCTCTCCTCTTTTTTTTTGTTTTTTTTTTGTTTTTTAATTTTTTTAATTATTATTTTTTTTCAATTTTCCCCACATATAGATTTTTTTAATTCTTTAACTTTATTCTGGTGAAACATAGGTCAATTAATGAGAACTCCTTAGCCACTAGCGAGAACAACTAAAAAATCGGTATTTTGTGTGTTTTTGTATTTTTCTATTTCTTTTTCATCATTTTAAGAGTAAACGTCGTTTATCTGGTTTTTAATATAAATAGTACTTTATTTATATATTTTTTTCATTTTCTCTTAAATAGCTTTATTATTTATCTAAAACTTATACGTTTCTGTCTCTACAATTCTTCTTTTCAGACGTCTCTCCCTTTGTATCCATGTAAAATCTAGCAGTTAATAAATACACAAAAAACAGAAAAGTATTTCACAATTATGTTTGTTTAAATATTTTACGTTAAACACCAGTTATGTAAAAGTACATTCCCTGCTCCGTTGCCCCAAAAAATTGATATTACCTACGGTAGCTATCTAGGTCCGATTTTACCAGATAGCCTTTTACATTTAGAGTCTGATAGGCAATGGCTGAAATTGTCTCGCTCTCATTTCACCGGAAGAACATTCATCATTGAGACACTAAGTAAAGTGAGTTTTTATTGTACAAGATATGCAGATGCGATCCTCAAAGTACTGATCAAGAAACAAATTCGCATCTCAGTATAAGCGGTGAAACATTTATTTTTTTTTTTTTATAAACAAAATTACATATTTAACACAAGGCCATTCATTGTCTCTTATTCATCTGAGCATTTTCAGTTTTAAAAAGAAGTTGCGTGGGAAATTCATATTCTTCACTATTAAAACTGCAAATGCTTTTAACCATAACATATCATCTAAATATTTCAGTTAAACTCAAAAGAAAACGTGCAAACAATGTGTAAAGGGGATAGCCGACAGCCGACAATATTCTTGCAAACCTTTTTATAACTTTGCAATGGTTAACCCATTCTTGTATGATGTTCTTCGATCACTTCAAGTTCATTTTATTTATTTTTTAATCAAAAACTCGCAAGAGCTTACACACACGCATTTTAATCGACTCCTAGTAATCCGTCGGAATGAGGAAAATTTAAGTCGTATTACGCTCAATTACATAAATTCTTTCTACCCAATTTTACTACAACAAGTTAATATTTCAATTTGAATGCTCTAGAGCTGCAAAAATTCACGACGATTGCTTTATCAGGAGAATAAAACGTACTTCATCTCATTTTACACATTGTCTGCAAGTGTACTAAACTAACAGGATGAGTATTGGACATTTACTTGTACTTGAATAAGCCCACGTAACAATAACAACAAATCAGTGGGCTCTCAGCTATACATTAAAAACACCAAATTTAAATCACGTTTAATCTTTAATCGTCCGGGTAGGGACCCCTACAGAATCGACCAGTGGACAAGATCGTATACAATCGCTCTCATCACGCTGTGGGTGATAGTCGCACAAGAGGATGGCTAAGAAGTTGCTTTCACAAATATGTTTTTTTTTCTTATTTTTTTATATTTATTTATTTTTTTGTTTTTTGATGAGAAATTTTTAGTGATGAAAACTGCATTTTTTGTATTGTTTTATAATAAAATATAGGCAAAAAAACTCATGGAAATGATGTAATACGAACAAATTTTCTAATTACACAAATTACTATCAGTCAATCAGACGATCCAGCACTTCGAAAGCACTCTAACGGTAGTTTACTTACTTTAAAAAAAAGCGCACAATTTTTTTCTTTTAGCGGCGTTTCTGTGTCTTCTACTACATTTTGTACTACATTCGAACTATTGGCTGCCCCCAGTACACAATTGCTTCACGAATTCATTTTCATTTTTCTTCATTTTTTATAAATACGTAAAAATATTTATTTTTCATTTTTTGCATTTTTTTTTATACATAGTTCTGCTTTACATTCAGTTTTTTTGATTCATAAGTCAGTCTATGGCTTCTATGCATCATTTAAATAATAAAATTTTATCGAAATCATTCATATCGAAAATCTCTAAAGGAAAACAATGTATCAGAGCTGTTAAATACTGCAGAGTTAAATAAGGCTTATCATTATGTCCTACTTATGTACACTTAACATTTTGTTAGACTACATTTCTTATGTTTTCCTCCTTTTCCATTTCAAACATAAACTAACCGCTTTGTACAAGAAATTATGTTAACACTATTTGAGTTATATTATTCATTGTCATTTTTGACAATATTTTAATGCCTTTAAAAACTGACCAAGTTCAGGATTATTTTCTTCATCTTTCTTTCAATCTGATTTTTTTTTTTCGAATTGTGTTTTTAGCCAATGAGTATCTAAGATTTTAATGGAGTTAGCACCATTTAATCGTAAAAACAACTAGCAGAAGATGATTGCTTTATATAGAACGTTATGTGCTTCATCCTCCACAGAAAATTTATGGACATACCTAAGGCTTTTATTTGTAATATCGTTATAAATCAAATACTCAATTGCAATTTTACTGCTATAACTGCTGCTTTTTTTCTTTTAACCCATAACCATGCATTTCACGTTCTTCCAAAATTCAGCTTAAAAGAGTACGCCACACTACCACTTAATGAGAAAAAATAAATATTAGAAGCAGATTTAAAATGAATCAAAATTAAACTAACTTTAAATATCGCAGTCCCACAGATATTTGAAGATTGGAAACAACAGTTTGTCGGTGACAACGAGCAGCACACTTATGTGGAACAACATAATTTACAGTGAATCGATATAATTTAAATAATAATAAAACACAATATTACAATAAAAATAAATGTGATTCAATTGTTAAAAGACTTTTGCAATGTCTCATCACACAAGTAATTTTAAAAAATCAGACACAATGATAGCACAATCTATAAATAGTTTGTTCCTTGAAAAATGCAATTTATCACAAGTGAGTATTTGATTTGACGCGGCACTATTGTTTTTAAAGAAAATAAGGAATCATGCTCTAGAAAAAAAGTAGGAGCAAGCTGATCATTGAATTGATCGGTCAATGAACCAATGCAAAGGATTAAGGACAAGATCATAGAGCCCGAATCAATACGAAAAAAAGAGCATCATAAAACTCGCAATAGCCTTAGAAAAATGTCCAATAAAATTCGTTCTTTACATGAAGCACTTGATAATGAATGACATTTTAAGTGTTGTTTGTGTTCGACACAGTTTTTTCAATCGTTTAAGCATCTAAAACGAAGTGCGCTTTATTACTTTTTTTACGACCTTTATGAAAAAGGGTTTTCCTTTTACTGCTGAAAATTCGACAATAATCACTTTTTTGGCAGTGATGAAACAATCTTAATTGCAAAGTGATATTTGAAATTTTTATATTTAAAAAAACATCAGGGACAAATTAAAAATTAAAAGTAACTCATTTGCTTCAGGAATATACATGAAATATGTATTTCTTATTTGTGTAATCATACTGTAATTTTATTTTTCCTAACATTTTTAGTTATCAGTCTGAATGAGTGCAAATAAACTTTAATTCAAATTATAGATTTTCAACCATAGAATTGGATGAAGTCACAATATATGATTGCACTAAAATGATTGAGATGAAAGTGTAATAAAAAGATTTCACGCAAATTCACTTAGGAAATCAGAGGTAATCCATTTTTCGAGACATTAAATAATAAATAAAGGCAGAAGAGTTCATCGTGTTCAGTCGAGGATAGGTGTAACTGATTCTTGTAATGTTAAAATATATTCCGACAGTCAGAAAGGACGTACAGATTTTGTCCCTTAATAATTATATACACTTCCTAGACGGAAAGAAGTATGACTTTTTCCAATAAAAAAATCGACCTTTTTACAAAAGATCTTTTGTCTATCATATCCTAATTCGTAGCTACAACTAATGTTTAAAAAATACAATAAAACATATGAAGACGTAGTAAAATCAACAGACAATTATACAAAACTCCTCGCTGTCTAACTTAGCGAGTTGAAATAAAAAACAGAAATTATAATAATATTAGTAACAAAAATGACTACGAAATAAAGGTTGCGATATGCCGAATAAGACGTGTAGTATTCGAATGAAAAAAATCTACAGGATTCTCCTGTATCAGCATCGAATAAAGAGAAAAACCTTTTCCTGCTTCTACTGTACTGACTTGTTTTAAAGACTTTCGTCTTTTTACGTATTAATGCTACCCCTATCTTTGCATTTTGCAAACAACAACGTTTTTTTTTCTGTTTAGCTCGACTCACATAGTGTGTACAAAAAGAAAACAATATTCATTCAAACTTCTGCTACTTTCTGAGAATTTTTTACGATACCAACTTAAAACTAAGAGTCGTTTTACTTTTTTAAAAAGAAATATATGTTTAAAAAATGATAATAAATAAAAAATATTCGCGTCCTAACCTGCTTCGCTATCACTTGAATCGCTAGAACTGCTGTCACTAGAACTAGATGATGAGGAGTCGCTAGAACTAGAACTAGACGATAAGCGACCAGACGGCACAACATCTACCTTTGCTGCTTCATCTGTAAATAGAATTGTAAAAGCAACAAATTTTTGGTTAGTAAAAATGTCGATGAATTTAGTTGACTTTCCATTTGAATGTAAAAATATATTCTTTTATTTAATTAAATAAATGAAAATGCAATACTGGTTGGCTTTAAAAATATGTTTACTGAACAGTAAACAGACAGTATCACCATATTTTTATTTCGCTCCACTTAATTATGCATATAAAGAATGCGCTTAGTATAGTCTCCAAAGTTCAGTTCGTTTTATTTTATCACATCCAAGTAAACAATATTTGGTTCGCCTGACGTCCCTTTGATATTAATTTGGACTCGTAAGAATTACCGGATTTACTATACGACCACTCAAACTAATATGGAAATTTCACGTTTATGAAAAGACAAATAAGTTGCGTATGCTACTTCTTATTTTCATTTCCTCCTAAACTTCGCGCAGTCTCTAAAAAAAACTTTTAACCATCGTAAGCGGTTATTAATCCAATTCTTTCATTATTCAAGTTCATACTTGTGCCTTATTGATCATAAGATAAACTATTTTGCAAAACACCCCTTTCAATTATACAGTTTTGAAGAACTCAAAAACAGTAATTGTAAGAAAATAAATGCATTGGAGATAAGGGGGATTCTATTATTTTCGAGGTTTTTCTTTTTGAGAATGGTTTTGAAAGCACTTCGTAGTAGAGAAGCGAAAAATAATGAAAAAATCCACCTTCCATTATTTTCGAGATAATGATTATAATAATTCAACTACTTCGTCCCATTCACAACAACCACGTATAAATTATTTATTTTAATTATGGCTTTCCTTTTACAAAATATTTCTATTGACTGAGAATTTTCCTTAAACAAAGTGCAGTAAATATATAGTAACAGATAGCTTAAATGCATTCCCATATTATTTTTGTTTTAAAAACTAACCGTTCTCATATTGAAAAACCTCGGATATGATAGACGTGCCGAGATAACGGGCATGATGCTATAGTTTTGAAAAACCAGCCCAAAACACATATTAAAACGTGCGAGTGAAAAACATATAAGCCTTCTCAGTATTAAAAAAAAAAAAAGCAAGAATACAAGATGATAGACGAACATGTAAAGCTGTATTTTACCTTTTTTGGCCGCTTTCTTTCCGCTACCTAGTTGACCAGTAACATCTTGAAGCCTTTTCTCAAGCTCTTGCTTCTTCTCTTGCATTTGCTCATCTTTTGATTTACCTGATAGCTTTTTATCTAAAAATGAACGGAAAAAATAAACAAAACAACGCATTAGTGCGAACCAATCGAGCAGACCTGTAAATTGCTTTAAAAGCAGAGAGAAACACAGTTACACGCACACCAAGAAAAGATAGATGGTATTTGTAAATTTATCGCAAAATTTTAATATACTGGCGTTTTGCAAAATGTTACATGCAAAATACTTTTGAACATTTTGTTCAAATTTGCGCAATAATGACATAACCACAAACCTAGCATGGCCGACACCTTGATGAATTTAGATTTAATTTGCTGTTAACTGCTTTTATTTTAAGTAATAAACAAAAATATTAATTTTGGCAACACATTAAATGATGTTTAATGTCATGTGTGATTGGGACTTTCCCTGGCATAGTCAGAGGATGTCAAGCAGTCCTCTCTCTGGTCAGTAAAAACTTAAATCAAAATAAGACTACAATGTTATTGCAAAAATAAAATGTTACACAAACTCAAATTCTCTCTGTATGAGCCAATCACACAGACAGCCTGTTACTATATGGTTTCAATTTTAAAAGCATTTCGGCGACAATTACTAAAAACGCACACAAAAAATTAATTCCTTCACCCAATTAATATTATTTGTTGTATATTAAACTACCATAGAGCACACATATTATCAATAAAAAATAAATATTAAAAAAAAACAACGACTACCATGCCAAGTATTTGTGCTTAGTTCATCCAATTAACACAGTCACTACTATTTATTGGTTTTTATTGACGCCTCCGTGTTCGAAATTTATCGTTTTCCTCTTTTTTCGATTTTTTATCGATTTACTCGTTATTTTAATATTTCATGGAAAATCTACAAATTAAAATAGCTCTTCTTTGACTTTTGCTTTATATATTCTAGAGGCACGTTTCCCTTTAATTAACAAAGATCCTTTTAAACCTCAACTTAAAAGGACATGGAAGTATGAAGACAAAAAAAACCAAAATGAATGGAAAAGCTTCAGCTTTTATATATCAAAATGCGTTTTAAGAATTTAAAAGCTTTGCATTATTAAGTCTTATTCGTACGGAAATGTAACATACATCCAATTTAATATTTTCTCAATCTAGGTCCTAGGAGAATTCAAAAAAAACTATCTCTTGTAAAAGGTTAATATTAATCTTATGATTGGCATTAGCAGTTTCTATAAAAGCTGCTAAAATGGGGAAAACTTTAAAAGGTATACTCCACAAATTAAAAGTGCATCGATCATTGTCTGAACTTGATTTTTCTACGAAGAATGAAGGTTCGGAAAAATCGCTGGAAACAACAATTTCTGAAGATTCGAACTTCAGAATAGAGTTGGTTTTCCTGAATTTGCATAATTTTTACCCATATCTGCAAATATTAATAGGGCATGTAAATATATCATGATTAGGAAAATCGATTTTCTTTCTTATTGTTTGCACATTTTGTATGTGCCAGCGTTGTAACAAAACGACAATTGCATAGATATAAAACATCTACTGCGTCGCATTTTATATTAGTAAAAAATATGCATTTAAGCTTCAAAGAAAAAAACAAACGAAATAAAACCGAAGTAACTCATATTAAAGCCAAAGATAATATTTATGATAGTTTAAAAATTCGATGATAAATATTGGAAAAAACCTATGATACTAAAATAATAGCCACGAAATATAGTAGTAAAAAGTAGGGTTGAGTGAAGTAGCTTTACATAATGCGAGTATTGTGTGGCAAGTTATTCTTCACCGTTCGCACTTAAATGCGATAACACTACTGTCAGAAAAAATAACGACAGTGACAAAGAAGAAAGTAAGCTACTGAATTTTAGGGCTATAAATGTGAAGACAAACTGTATAAGCATACATTTAATTATAGTGTTTGCCATCAAAATTTACTTGCAAAGATCGGCTAGAATATGTTAGTAAAACTACCTTTCGATTTTGGTGCATAGTGGAAAATGTAAGTTTATCAGGAATGCAACAACAAAATTGGAAGAATTGAAATAGCAAAACGGAACAAGTAAATAATAAATGATATACAAAAACGTGCCTCTAAAACATTAAAACAACAAGTGTGTTATTTACGAAAAACACAATTAAAAAAATCTGAGTGATAAGAAAACAAGGATACACAGTGAGAAGAGCGAGGAAGTAGAAATAATCTTGAGATATCTGAACTGAATTTTGTGGCAGCAGCGCGTTTCTCTCGTCTTTTTCTGAAGATGTGTTCCTTTTGAACGTTCTTTTATCGTTTTTTGTATTTTTTTTTTTATTATTATTTTAGTAGTGTGTGTCATTGGGATAAACTTACAGTAAGGCTTACGAGTTTTTTTACGAAGACATGACGCGACGTAACTCTCCAGCTCACGTAGGGTTGACGGCTTAAGTGTTTCGAAATCAATCTCGATTTCGTCTGGATTTGAATCCCTCAGAGATGGTTCTCTGCTTTGAATTATGTGAACAACTCGTCCTAATTTGTCTCCTGTTTCGGATTTTAAATAAAAACAATAAGACTCCACTCGGCAGCTGATTGGAAGCTAAAAAAATATAATAGAAACCCGTAGGGCACCGCCATTTACCTGGTAATTTGTTGATATCCAATGATAACTGTCTCTTTTCGTCATAGGACATTGGCTTGGCGGTGTCCTCTTCTTCCGAGTCGAAGTTCATAGTTTGACTGGGTTTCTTCTTGCCAGGGCCCCGTGGAGCCCCGCCTGGTGTGGTTGTTGACGATTTCGCTCTTTTACTTGTTTGTCCAGCGTTCGGTGCCCCGGGCTTCGGTCCTCTTTGCCCTTTAACTTTAGCACCTTTGCTGTTTGCAGTAACTGCTGTACCAGCAGTAGATCCACCCACGGAGCCTGCACTTGCCAAAGCAGCAGGATTCATAGCTGCTGCTCCAGGTGGCATACCTTTAGTAGCTGCTCCATGAGTTATTGCATGACCATGTATTTCGCCTGGAACTTTTAAATCAGGTGCTCCGGGCACACCTGTTAAACCAGCAGCAGCAGCTTTCTTTTTCTCCTTCATTTTCTTTTTAGCTTTCTTTTTAACAGAACCTTCCTCCATAATTTTTCTCATCTCTTCCTGGAGTTCCAGTAGCTTGGCTTCAAGCACCTTTAGCTTGGCATTTCGCTCTTCATCTGAATTTGACTCCATTTCAGAGTCGCTAGATTCATCCGAGGAGGAATCACTTTCATTCTTAATGTACGCTGCATTCGTCACAGGCTCGTCAGGAATATTCGCATAACGCATTTCAAAGACGTCCTGCAATTTTCTACCCATGGCAACAACATCATGATCCGGAGGATTGTACTTATAGCAGTTTGTGAATATTAATCGGACATCAGCCGCAAATTCTGGCGCGCTCTTATATTCGCGATTGTCCATTTTTCGCTTAACTGTCCCAAGATCCATGGGCTTCTTGATTATGTCGTGATAGTCATGAAGACCGAGTAGCTCGGCATCAACGGGCTTATAAAATGGCCATGCATAGCCCGAGTGCTTTTTCGAAAATAGCTCCTTTAAGATTTCGTTACATGACTTAAGGGCGTCCGAGAGCTTCTCTTTGTTCTTTGGCGTGCCCGGGGGAGCGCCTGTTATGGGACACATTGGATACGATGAAGTTTGGAATGGCGTCAATTCCTAAATAGAAAAATATATACAAGTTAGCTAGTTGCTATCAGAGAACATCGGGTGCGATACACTAAGTATAAGAGAGAATTGCGATCCTAGATAGACAAAATTATTTTTTCTTCAACACCGTCACAACCGTAAAAAAAAATACATAATGTTCAATTTTTACTCCTATTGAGTGAAGTTCACTTAATTGAGGGTCTAAGATAGTTAGATTCAATTATGTTCTATTTGATGATGAGATGATAAACCGAAATTTACTACCATATCCGTAAGTTTAAGTCTAACAACCAACATACTTCGGATTTATTATTTACTGACGAGTTATACTAGAATTTTTTTTTATATTTTGTCCAGCTAGAATTGCGTACGCTTCCTTAGTGCTGTGATATGATTTAGCAAAAAAAAGCGAGCGGTGCTAAGCGGCTTAAGGACCAGCAAGTTGAGTCTCGTGTGAACAAATGCAGGCCTTAATACAAAATAGTCAACACACCACCGCCTACCTTATTTACCTGTCGTCCAGATTCGCGTCTAGTTGCTATCTTTGCACTTTTTGAATCCAGGGGGGTATATGGCGACTCAAAAGCAGTTGCTGTTGGTGTTGTGGTGTCCGCCTTTCTCTTCACACCTTTCTTCATTTTGGCCGGCTGTTGGGGAGGTATGACTGCGTCCAGTGCCGCAGCCTGTGTACTATTTACATGAAAAGGAGGCGCTGTGGCAGTCGTACCGGGGACCTGAGGCCCGCCGACTATACCAGAATTAACAACTACAGGTTGAGCGGCACCGGGTGCTCCAGGTAATGAATTGTGCGCGACATTTGCTCCTACCATCGGTGGTACAGCACCTCCAACATTCGCAATGGTTGGGACCGTGGTACCACCGACTGCTGTTGTTGTTGTGTTTGTGCTCCCCGGAACAGTCTGAGGTGGGACAGTGCCAATTGGTGGAATTGTTGGAACTGTTGTTGGACCAATCGGCGTTACGGGACCGGTCGACGAAACCGTACCACTCAAAGCCGAACTTGGTCGTCCTCTAGACCCACCACCACCAACTACTAAAGTGCCAGGAGGACCAATTGGTCCACGAGGCTTCTTCTTTCCACCTTTCGGAGTCTGCGGTTCCAACTCAATTTCATCCTTTGGCATCGCCTCGATTTTAGTCAAGAACAATTTTTCCAAAGTTTGCGCCATCACAACCACATCCTCCCCAGGTTTATTGTAAACATAGCAATTGGTAAACATTGTGTTGAAATCTTGAATACATTCCTTCGACGTCCAATAGTAGTTATTTTCCAAACGTTTTTTTACTGTTCCCAGATCCATTGGTTGCTTAATGATTTTATGGTAGTCCGGCAGATTCAATTTCTTGGCATCGACTGGCTGCTGAAATGGCCACGAGAACTGATGCTTCCACACCGCCTTCATGACCGTCTTCAGAAGATATTGTAATTGATTTGTGTTACGACCTGGACGTTCTGGTGGCGGTACAACTGGCGGTTGTACGATGCCATTGATCGGCTCAACAGTTGGCTCGATACGTGGGGGTGGCTCTTTTGCATCCATTTTTTGCATCATTCCAGCCTGAAAAGTAGAAGTAGTTCTTTTAGAAAAAAACCATTCTCTTCGCCAATGAAGGAACTTCTACGTACAGCGATTGGGACAGATCCTTCAGTTGTTCCTTGCTGCATGTCGTAAGATGCAGTCTGAAATTATAACGAAACCAAGTTTAAATTGAATTCTAGATAAAAATGTATGTTGTTTAAGGGTATTTAAGTCTATGTTAACTGTGAGAATACTGGCACTTAATAATTTTAAAGATACCGCCTTCGTTGCAGGCATATTAAGAATGGTCACTTCATTTGATTTTTCCTATAATATTTACCCATCGTGATATTTCAAAAAATATAATTCTAAAAATGGGCAAAATGAAATGTAAACCAAAGCACATTGTCTTACTTTTTTCCATATTTCATACAGACCACTAGCCACAACTTCGTATGTTTTATTATTATATTTAGTTTACATATTTTATTATACTATAAAGGCAATTGAATCAGTCATCCGAAAATCCATCTCAAATATTTGCTGATATTGACGATATTACATTTTAAAAAGCTGAATTTATATTACGCAAGATTTCGCAATCATTCTTATTCGTCTTTTTAATTTCTAAGAAGAAAGTATATTTGCACAAACAGGTATAAGGTACAAAAAAACATACCGAACTCATAAGTTAACTTAATGTGCGAAATCAGAAATAAATATTTGATTTTGGGTCGAGTCTTATGAGAAATTTTAAAGTTTTAAATGATTCGAACAAATTATATAATAAAACAATGTCTTAAAATATAAACGACTTTATTGCAGTACAAAAAGCCAGTATTTTCCTATTGTACTTTTGCAAAATCACATCAGAAATATTTTACAATATATATAATGTCAATAAACTTTGTTATACTCATCTACTACTAGTAGCTATATTTATGACTCACCAGTTTCAACTAGCGCTTGCAAACAGTCAGCTCAATAGATGCATTACAATCTGTAGTTCCGTGCTAATTGGAAATTTAATCTGAAAAAGATAGAAGCAGCTTTTAGACAAAATTTAATAATTATTAAATAGTTTATTTCAATGTAAAAACAACAACACCATAATGTAGATAATACTTTTTCAATAATTTTTTCTGAGGTTGGCTTTTAAGATGAATTATGCACTTGCTCATACACCTCCGCATTTATTGAGTTCGATTGACGTAAATCATATTGCTGAATTGGTCCCAAAATCAAAAATATGTACTCTGAAAGAATAGCTAGCTGGTTTGCAGACAGGATAGTTGAGATATGTACATACATGATTAAAAAAATAAAAATTTGTATGGAACACGGGTAAACAAAGGAAGAATAACTCAGAGCAACCAGTTAGTTATGTTAAAAATTACTTTGGAAAGAGTTTTTAACGTGTATATAATCGCAATTTTGGAATTTTGTTGGAGGTAGTCATGTAAATTGTGTCAACTTTCAAAACGATTTTAAATAGCTGAAATGCATATAATATTCATTTAAGAATGGTATACACGGAATTTTTGGTAACTGTATTCGTGTAGATAGCCTACATATGAATTCTACAAAAAGTGGACTTATATCACTTTCAAAAATAACGACTCAATTAATCCCTAAACGCAGGAAATCAATATCAATCGCAATATTATTTCCTGAACTCTCTGCCACTTTAACTCTAGTTTGGGCCGAGCTCCCTTTATCTATTACGCACTAAGTAAATTTAGGAGGAAATGATCGTTTGCAGAAGATCCAATATAAGCCACGGATCAATTCATGTATGCCTTTATTTTTTGGATCTTTTGCATTTGTGGTCAATGGTGCTTTTTGGTCACCCAGTCCATGTATTTAAGGCACTTTTGCAATTATTTTCTTTCAAATTACAATTACTTTTATTATTCAGTTTCATATTCAGCTATTTACCTATATGGGGCACAAAAACTTTAGGAGCCTCAACCACAAATTGTTGGTTTTGCAGCGTCTTCGAGTAACTACAAGGACTTCAAACTCAACAAATCGTAACTATTGAATTGAGCGAAAACACTGGTAGAATACAATAAAACACAAACTTTAATGTGCTCGAGTTATTTAATAATAAAAATAATTTTCTTAAAAAACTGAACAAAGTTACACGACAGAGTTCAAATAAGACTGATTTGAAAGACAAAAAACAAAATGTAGATCTGCCTACTGCGTTGCGCCTTGAAGACTTTGTTTCCTCATTCTCCACAGCAAAGCAAACAGGATCAAAAGTAAAATTACAATTAAAATTTCTATATAATATTCCCTGCAAACAATAAAATATTATAAAATTAAAAAGTATTAATATAAAAAATAAATTACATTTCCAGAACAGCAAATTAAAAATGACGTCGCCGCGCTTATCCAACGGTGCCGCCCATTTTTTTCATTTATTTCATTTATTTATTTAATTTAAATCACTTCTTTTTAATTTATTATTATTCATTTTTTAATTTGTTATAAGAAAATCCAAAAATATTTTTTTTATTTTATCTAATCCGGCTGTATTGTTTGAATTTCCCGCTTCAACTAATTTTGCGGTTCGCATCGTCTTCATAGCCTATTTCATTCAAAAACAGATATTCTGATTTGAAAATTACAAAGTAGTTTTGTTTTTATTGATATTTGAAAGTTGATTCTGGTTGCTACGTTATTATACAAAAACATGATACCATACATACATCGTGGGAGGAGCTTAAAAACAATTGATTTTTATCTTCAAAAATTTTACTTTTGTTTTTAAGACTTCTCCGTGCTGTTCCCGCTAAATTGTTGTAAGTTAATGAGAAAACAAAAAGCGTATAGACTCATTAAAGTGGGGGAAACGTTTCTTACTTTTCATATGGTGTTATGTAAAGGAGTCAAATTGTAGTAATAGATATATGTACTCAAGCGATTATATAAAAATATATACGTAGTTTTACTGTTAACTATCTTGAAAATTATCTTTAATAAAAGCTCTACAACTTTTCTGGGTCCGCAGTGTCTTGAAATTTGAACAATTGTGCGAATTTTTTCTATAATAGTCATAAGCCGAAGTAGCTAATGCTATAGCTGATTAATTTAAAAACGTGCGAAAATTAACTTTTTTAAAGGTCGATATTTTGGAACAGCGTAGATTCAAAGTTAATCGCCTTTTACTGGTAAACAAAAAAAAAACAATTTTTATTTACCCAAATTGCATGTTTTTTTGGATGTTTTACCTATGTGCATGTGCAAAAATTTCGAGTCAGGCTAACTCCACATTTGCAAACTTTCTCGACTATTAATTTTTTTTAGCTGTGTACACAGCTGCAGAAAATACTTCAATTTGATTTTCGATGTGAATTAAAGTTATGGAAATCACCTTTTCTTTTATTGCGCCTAAATTTCAATGAAACGGAATTATCACGGAATTACACAGGCGTGTGAAGCACGTTTTATAAACATTTGTGAATTACTACCAACAGAAGTAAGATTTTTATTCTGAATTTCGTTGCACTTCAAATGGCAGTTCGAAATGCATCAGAACTGATGGAGTTCTAATGAATTTTAGAAATCGGCGCATAATTCAATTAAAATTATTAAATTCAACAATCTTTATTATCGATGTTACGTCTAAGTATTCAATAAAACTAACTGTTGCCCGCGAGCATTCTTTTCTTTTCACTTTTTTTTTATTCAAATATCCTTAGATTTGTAATACTAGTAATACTGAGAAATGTTCCAGCTAAAGTCCGAATTATTAATAACTGAATCAAATGCTTAACAAAAACGAAGTTCTCAATTATTTTCTTTTATACATTATACTCCAGCTCCTCATTAGTTCATTGAATTGGATATTTCTAGTCTAACGACTGAAGAAGGGAAACAAAATTAAATCAAGTAAATGTTCTTTCCCTTTAAGGTATGTATGTAATGTACAAAAGAATAAACACTCTGATTCATGGATAATACCCAGTTTCAAAAACGTGACAACTTAATTGAATTATTATACATATTATGTATTAGTTCTGAGGACGATAATCATCTCCACAGTTATTTTAAAATATTATTGCATTTGATGAAGACATTTATTTGATTTCATATGTGTCGATTATTCAAACAATTTGCTGGCGGAGGTCGAGGTCTTTGCCCTTATCTACCTGCTTGCGTTATTTCACCAGACGAATGTTATAGTCGTTTATTTCAGAGATACTTGAAAGAATTTCTTATTTCTTCTTTTTTGGTAAAGCCAACTATTTCCAGAAGAGATCTCAGACCACGAATTTTTATTAAGCCTGGATGTGGTTGATTCGGAATTATAGTAAGTCAAGTTCACTTCGCAAAAATATTTATTGTGAAATGTTTAATAAATATGTTTATTTCAATTGTATGCTTTTTATTTTAATAATTTTTTTTAACATGAATAAATGAATGAATGAACATCTAGTATTTCAACGCGAAATAATATTAAATAGTGTATCTCACTGAGATCATCGAAGGTTAAATTTACATAGTCGGGTTAGATTTTAATGCAGGTCGGCCATATTGTATGCCCTCTAAACTATCTGACTACATATTTAAAATTGAATTGAATTTGTTGGGATAAAAACTATTATTTCATACGCTCTAAGATCTAGCAAAAAAAAAAAAAAATAATATATTCAGGAGGAATATACTGCCTAATGTACCTTGGGATTCAAAATTTACGTTTCATTCGGTTCCAATTCTCCACAATCGGGGACATATCCCACAGCAAGCATATTTGACTTCAACCAACGAAGGTAAAGTAGAAAATTTCTTCTGAACTAAAGGGATTTCAAGTAAAGGTACAAAAGCGTCTCATCAAAAGAAATCCCTCAAGGCTATCCGACATTACGGACTACGGTGAACAAGAAAGTTTCTTTTCTCCTCAAGCGACGAGACGAAAAAGAAATTCGGCAGAGGAAATAAAGAAAAGACATAAAAATAAAGCCTAAAAAAAAACTGAGCGGACGGACCACTACTGGTATTGATGTCGTCATATATTTGACATGTGAAAGTTGGGTGGCCCCAAAAAGCAGCATCTTGCCCCGAGAATCCATTGGCATTGTATCAGGGCAGACAAGACAAACTCTCATTAGAGGCAGCAGACGGGGCCGACACGACACCCGCCGATGTATACGACGAGGAATTCGCAAAAAGCGCGCGCGAACCGTAAAATATGAGTCAGGTTTTTCGCATGTGTAGCGAAATGTGGAAGAAACCCAACCGAGACATGACCCGACCAAAGACGACGTCGATGGAGGAGGTGACCAAGACGGCATAATTTTAACCGGTTGTATGTAGGATTTCCTCACGCTACAGTGCGAGCCCGTAGAGAGATTTGATTTTTGTGCGTTTATTGGGCGCTGAACAAATGAAAGTATCCACTGTAGCGCCGCTGGTCTCTCGGCTGTTTTGAAGCAAAAATAAATAAATAAATAAAATAAACCTTGCAAGGACTGTGAACAACACCTACGAAAAATTCTGGCCGTGGTCGCAAGCTCTCAATTTTCAACACTTCTGTGGGTGCTGCACGAACCCGAGCAGGAGGTACAGCAGTTCGGGGTTTATATTGTTGTTTCACCGGCTGGACGACGACGGCCCGTGAGAGCGAGTGAAACAGTCTTATAACGTGCAATTAACGAAAGTCAAACGAAAGCGATGTTGACATTTTTCGCTCATCAGCATCGACCGTTCATGTTCATTTCATTCACTGCCCAGGCAGGGACAAGAAAACCCCCCTTTCCCAACACCGCAATTGCAGCACTTTCAAAGAAATTTTCACGCATTTTAACCATTTCCTGAGGTGTAGGCCGTTACGCGGCATTTTGGTTACATAACATTTCTGCGAAAATACAAGAGCTTCTCATTATTTATCGCCGCTCTCTGGGAAACATTAAACGAAAACATAGGATTTTTTTTTCTTATTAATGTTAAATACAGAAAAAATCCCCGCAGTGAAAAGGTGATGATGCGCTTCACGATTTTTTCTCCTAACTCCATGGGAAATGGTGGCGCGCGTATAATTTTGCAATATTTCCAGAATATTCCCCAGCTGTATGCGAGGGTGCACAAGTGTCAAGGAAACATTTCGCTCTGAAAATAAATGCGACGACCGCGAAGGCAAAGGAAGCATTCGTCGTCGTCGTCGCCGTCGTCGCCGTCGTCAGGCCCTGGAGTCGCGCGCGGGGTACCCACCAACAAAAACATGAACACCACTGAGCTTGCAGCAGAGCTCAGAAGAAGCACCACACAACCAGCAGCGACGAGAACGACGACGGCTCCAAGTTGCAATTAACATATCTTTTTTATATTATTTCAGTTCACAGCTCACTGGCTTTAAATGCACATTTATTCCGTACTGGGGCAACAAAACAAAACTTCCACTCCGTTTTACTCATATTTCTACAATTGTAATTTATGTGAAAATTGCGAAATTTCCATTTTGAAACTCCCTATGTGACGATTCGGTGTGAATTTTTCTCTCCTTTACCTCCCAAATATGGCGGTATAACTAAATGAGATGAATATATGGACTGTATTTACACCGCTGTCCCTCTTCATCGCTAGCTTATCGACTCGTTGTCACCAACTGTTGTTGTGGTGGTAAGGTAGTTCCGCAGATGTGAGCAAGGTTTCTTTCCACGGCATTAGTGTTGCCAACAAGTGAAATATTTATGGTAGGCAGGTACTCTTCCGGAGATGTAAACAATTGTACTCATGGAGAAAGTGATTTTAAGAGCTACAAATTGCGGGTCAACGCAATTAGCAACATCGTCACCGTTTTTAAGTTTTATAAATCGCAGTTTTCGGTGTGGGTAAAATTTTCTGAGATTAAACTAGAAAGAAAAACGCGACGGGACGTACCAAAATGAATTATTGCTACTACAGACAGATTTGGCAATGCTGTTCGGACGTATCGAAGAATCCCGCACCGCACAAGAAGCTACCGCGGTTAAGGGAGAGAAAAAAAAGAGATGCAAACATTGACACTGTGGTCGCCATAACTTTATGGCAACGTCAAAATACCCTGCACAGCCCCCATTAAAAGCATTTTTTTTCTCATTACCTGCACAAAATAATTGGGCTATCGGGGTATACAATCCGGTCGAACGGGGGTCTTGGAGCCGTCCCGTGTCCCGTCGTCTTGTGTTTACAAAACGCTGTACTATGACCACAGGCCGTGGGGGAAGGAGCAACGTCTTTACAAGCTAGACGACGGCAACGACGCAACGTCCATGCGAGAAAACGTCTTGTCCCAAAAGCAATTCGTTTTATTTTATTTTCGTCACTTATATATATTATTTTTTATATTAGCACACTTCTTTGGTCGGGCGTCTTTTCCTACGTGCTGTCTTCTCACACACGCCACATTTCATTTCATGCACTTTCAGAAGATCGAGTGAGTGTTGGTGAATGGATACACTTTTCTCCCATCCATTGATGTTTTCCCCAAACTCATTGCCTTGCACTTTGCCACCAAAATTTCGCACAAGAAATTGTCAAGAAGCACTGCACTTGAACGAATTTCGTTAGATAAACACCTGACACTTTAATTACAAACTAATTTTATACCGGAAATAGCGATTTAACCGTGGAAAAAATGATTATTAAAATCCTTGAAGGAGACGCGCGTTCCTCGCACCAAGCCGTCGAGTTCGTATCCAATACACGCAACCGATGCCACTCAACACACCAAAAAACTGGCGTATACGTACATACCACAAGAAAGCAGAGCAACCAAAATGGCCGACTAATCACTCCTTTTCAGCGGGTTCAGTAGGCAAAGGGTGTCATTTTTAGTTGCTGTTCACCCCTTTGCCGGGCATTTATGAACTAATTAAAATTCTTTCCAATCCTAAGTCTTGAGAAAATTATCATTTTCCATGGAAAGAAAACCTACTTTTGGGGAATCTGGTCTCATAAGAAAAAAAATTTTTTTCAGAAAATTTCTGCATGTAGCATGGCGGCCGCTTTCTACGTGAGAGCTGATGGTATTCGTGTTCTTTTTCTTATACTTTCAGTGTGTTTGTGTAGTAGCAAGAATGGAGGATTTTCCTTTTTCGAAAATCGAGGTAGCATCAAAATAAATCACAAAAAACGTTGCCTCCGATGAATGAGGATTATCCAATTGTTAGGCGAATTAATTGCTGTTATCATATGTATGCACTGATTATTCTTACAACGAATTAAAACGCTTTATTTGGCGACAAGATGAGAATTTCAATGCTACGCATCACCACGGAACTGCGTTGGATCAAACGCGTATCGAACGGCACGTCACCATGATTTTCGAAATTCAATTTTACATTTTTCGGAAATTGCGGCTACTCAATTTTTCGACATGGGTACATTTATTTAGGATGCGTCTGTTATGTATATGCGTTAAAATAATTATTGAACTGTGAAATTTAAATTAAAGTAAAAAGTTACTCTCAGATCTTGATGAAACTTTATAAGATAAATTACTCAAGTTTGTTTTAGCATTCACTCAGTCATGTTATTACAAAGTTAAAAATATTTACTGTAATTCTAGAATAGTTTTAAAACATTTTATTCTACATATTTTAAAAATGACCTTAAATCTATTAAACAATGCCCCAGACCTCCTCAAACGCGCTGCACATCTTCGAGCAGGTGATTGCAGCTGACAAAGGATAATTACTGATGGAAATCGTTTCTTCCGTGTAATCAGTGTTAACGCTCCCATGAGCAAAAGCCCCGATTACAACAGCAATTGGTTCCTCCTCCTTAGGAACCAGCTCCCTGCAATTTGTCATCAGTTTTCCTCCAAACGACATCGCGTATTTCTTGCACCCCACGGGCAAATGATCGGTTACAGGGTTCTTGATTACTTTCAGCAATTTCGTAGAAGAGTCGTTTGCGCGGATAGAGAATTTGTGAAGCAACTGAACCATCAGCCCGGCGAATCGCTTGAATGTGCGAGGAATCCTCGTCTGTGGATTGACCTCAATCAGCACGTTCTTTTCGGTTTTAATGTAGACTTGCAGGAGTCCCGCACGATTCAGGGGAGAGTCCATCAACATGAGCAAGGACTGGTGAGTGATGTCCGGCCGGCACGAACCTGGGTCTCGGTTGTTCTTTCGCATTATGTTTGCGTGCTCATCGCAATTGAGAAGCTCAAAAGAGTCTCTCACCTGTAAAGGGTTTAGCGCGGTGAGAAAACTTCAAAGAATGCCACGGTTAGAGCCCCAACTTACTTTCACTGTCTCCAGCTGGGCCCCATCGAGAATAATGATTAATCGCTTTTCCAGGGCGCGCACATGAATTGTTTTGAGATGCTTCTTTGGAAGATCAAATTCAGTTCCGTCATCACCGCCTAAATCCTTCTTTCTCTTGCTTTTTCCCATTTATTTTCCTTGTTAAACTAAGCACCTTCAAAGTCAAACTAATCCAGCGACAAATGTCAAACTTGTTATTTTCAGCACGTGTCTCAACGGTTTCGAAAATTCGCTACCAATCGGTTTATCGGTAAAAAAAATGACGTTTAGGCAGTGCATTTGAAACGTTTTTCTGCATCCGTCGTCTAGATCGTGCTCTTGGGGGCGCCAGTCCCAAAATTAGCTCGCCCACAGTGCGTGCAACAAAATCAATTCCAATTTGTCGTGGAAGTTCCGCAAATTCACAGGTGTTTTCTCGCCGAAATCGCGTTATGAAACATTCCTCCATGATCAGCTGTTCGTGTTTATGCTCTTGTCACTTCTCGTCGCCTGCCGTTTAGTCAAAATGTGCGGGAGCCCCGAGCGGCAAAGTGTTTGACCTTCGGGTCAAGTGTTATCCAGTGCATATGGAAACGTAAATTATCCCCAAATAATTGCGCGAAACGTTCGCATTATGCAATAAACATTGACCTCAGTGAATTAAGTTAAGCGGAAAATTACCCCCAGTGTAAAAAAAAGAGCCGAGACGTTCAACCTGCCCGCCCGAAACAAATTACCCCTTCTGATGCTCTGAGATTCAATCTCCCGAGGAAATTCAGCCCGACAAAATGCGTGTCGTCGCCCTGATCAGCGGGGGCAAGGACAGCTGCTACAACATGATGCAGTGCGTCGCCGAGGGCCACCAGATCGTCGCCCTTGCCAACCTCCACCCGAAGGACAAAGGTATAATCAAAGACTGTATATATATTAAGACGTCCCAAGCAGTGCAACTCACAATTTCCTAAAGCTCTACAACAGGCATCCTACATCAGCCGACATAGCTTTCCGAGGAGGCTTGATTTTTGTCGTCCACTTTTCTGAGTAAAAAGCTCTCTCCGCTGAAATTTTTCTTCTCTTGCGCATAGATGATTTTGCGAGACGCGGATCGCAGGCGGCGTTGGCTATGTCAAAAATCCGACATATACATATATGCAAAATGCACACACACAAACGACTTGCTTCTTCCCGATAGAAAAGCAAACGCCGCCTGCGATCCGCGTCTCGCAAAATCATCTATGCGCAGGAGAAGAAAAATTTCAGCGGAGAGAGCTTTTTACTCAGAAAAGTGGACGACAAAAATCAAGCCTCCTCGGAAAGCTATGTCGGCTGATGTAGGATGCCTGTTGTAGAGCTTTAGGAAATTGTGAGTTGCACTGCTTGGGACGTCTTAATATACAGTGCTGTCTAAAATTATAGGACCAAGCTTTAATTTTGCATATATGGTCTATTCCCAAGCCCATAACTTGTTGGTAAGGAGAAGAGGGATGGTGACAACTGGTATATATGAAATCGTTGTGTGTCCTTAATTATTTCATAAATTTTTTTTTAAAATTCATGTACTAATTTTAACAAAAATCGTAAAAAACTCAATACAATAGTGTTTAAAATTATAGGACCACTTAATATCATGTCTTTGGCCTTTATATACAGGGTGTTTTGCTAAGGTCTGAACAGGGGTATGCCAATCGATTCTAAATGGTCTCCTGATCAACGTTTCTTCGGACACCCCACCCCCTTAAAATCGGTCCTTCCCCCCCAAAATCGCGATTGAAAATTTGGAGGGGGTCAACCTAGAAAATGCTTCATAAGTTCTTTCAGAGATATCCTAGAATACTGATTGATAATGCATTAGAAAGCTGAGCCTTCAAGCTTTCCAACGATACCACCCGCGACCCAATCAGTCAACAAACAAGCGGGGGAGACCCCGTCAAATTTCGAAAATGGCAATTTCAAAGCCCAAAATTTGAACTTGACCCTTCATTCTGTCGATTATTTATATGGGAAGATCGAAACTTTTCTTGAGAAAAAGCTTCCCTGTCATATGGCCTTTCTCAAGAAAAAAACCGTACTGGAATCCGACGTCGCGTTCCAAAGTTATTCGTGTTCGATGGTTCAGCCCTACGGAGCAGATGCTCGATGTGACACTTTCCAATTGGACTTCATTGCGGATAATGGGTTTTGTTGTTCTATCAATTATTGTAACACGAATAACTTCGGAACGCGCCATCGGATTCCAGTACGGTTTTTTTCTTGAGAAAGGCCATATGACAGGGAAGCTTTTTCTCAAGAAAAGTTTCGATCTTCCCATATAAATAATCGACAGAATGAAGGGTCAAGGTCAAATTTTGGGCTTTGAAATTGCCATTTTCGAAATTTGACGGGGTCTCCCCCGCTTGTTTGTTGACTGATTGGGTCGCGGGTGGTATCGTTGGAAAGCTTGAAGGCTCAGCTTTCTAATGCATTATCAACCAGTATTCTAGGATATCTCTGAAAGAACTTATGAAGCATTTTCTAGGTTGACCCCCTCCAAATTTTCAATCGCGATTTTGGGGGGGAAGGACCGATTTTAAGGGGGTGGGGTGTCCGAAGAAACGTTGATCAGGAGACCATTTAGAATCGATTGGCATACCCCTGTTCAGACCTTAGCAAAACACCCTGTATATAAAGGCCAAAGACATCATATTAAGTGGTCCTATAATTTTAAACACTATTGTATTGAGTTTTTTACGATTTTTGTTAAAATTAGTACATGAATTTAAAAAAAAAATTTATGAAATAATAAAGGATACACAACGATTTCATATATACCAGTTGTCACCATCCCTCTTCTCCTTACCAACAAGTTATGGGCTTGGGAATAGACCATATATGCAAAATTAAAGCTTGGTCCTATAATTTTAGACAGCACTGTATATACAGTCTTTGGTATAATCCTTTAATTTGGCCCCATTCAGGTGAAACTGTGACTCACTCTCCTTGCAGACGAGCTCGATAGCTACATGTACCAGACTGTGGGGCACATGGGAATCGAAGTCCTGGCCAAAGCCATGGGACTGCCTCTCTACAGGCAGGAGACTCGCGGGAAGAGCACTCAGACCGGCAAGCAGTATGTCCCTACTGACAATGACGAGGTCGAGGACCTTTACAGCCTGCTCGAGTGGACGAAGGTAAGCCCACCGGCGGCACCTTCGTTGCGCAATCTTTGGGACAGAGATGGAATTTTATCAGTGCTGCGGCAGCCGCTTATCTGGTGCGCAACGACACTGAGTTATCTGATTCAATCTTAAGCCTTACAAAAAGTGCACAGATTTAAAAAGTCGCAAATCCACTCCTCTAATTTCGATGCGCAGATTATCTCCGGCCGCAAAAATTTTCCACTTCAGCTGAGTCACTGTCTGATTGTCTACTGCTAGATAAAGTTGAGATGAGCGGACTTGTTGACTTATTAGCAATCCCTTAGCACTTTATGATAGCCTCCTGGAAGGGATTTGAATCAAGATGAGCACGTAGATGATTCTGTGTGGTTGTATGCAAATTTATCATCCTAAATTCAAAATATATATAAGTAGCAAATCTAATATATGTACTTGCTATTTAAATTTACGATCAAATCGATCTTAAAATAACAGTAGTACAGAAATAGTTTAGAGATCAGAGATTTTAATTTCCGACAGCCGCCTTGGAAATTTAAAATTAAATTCTCAAAAGCCCATTTTATCATTTAAAACCAAATAAGATCTTTTAATTTTTCTTTTCCAGAAAGAATTAAACGTCGAGGCTGTGGCTGTTGGAGCTATCCTATCCGATTACCAAAGAGTTCGAGTAGAAAATGTGTAAGAAAATAATAATCACATTAATACTATTCGCCCTCTAAATTGTTTCTCTTTTTTATTTTAGATGTAGCCGCTTAAACCTTGTCCCGCTAGCGTACCTATGGAGGAGAGACCAGACTGAGTTGCTACAAGAAATGATCGACTGCCAAGTCCAAGCGATTATTATTAAAGTAAGTTATCAGCATGCGTATTCAGAATTTAATTTTTTGAAAACAGCCGAACTTTCTCTTATTTGGCAATCGATTTCAGGTAGCAGCACTAGGCCTACACCCGGATCGCCACCTAGGCAAATCCCTGCGTGAAATGCAGCCCCACCTGCAAAAGATGCGGGATAAGTACGGCCTGAACGTTTGTGGGGAGGGGGGAGAGTATGAGACTTTCACCTTGGATTGTCCTCTGTTTAAACAGAGGATCGTTGTGTAAGGGAATTCCCAGGAGTGGACTAATTTCTTGATTTCAATTCAGTACATTTTTTACTCTTGCAGTGAAGACATACAAATCATTATAAGCTCCGCAGATCCAGTCTGCCCAGTGGGCTATATGAATTTCACGAAACTGAGCTTGCAGCCAAAAGAGTCGCAAAGCGACGTACTTGTTAAAACTTCGCAAGATTATCTTGCCGACTTGAATGAGTCCACCTATACCGATCTGAGTGATCCTGATCTAAGTGAATCTGAACTGGAGCAAATTGAAAAGGAGACACGGCTTAGGGAATCGTTCAGCCAAAACGAACTCATATTGCCCCGGAGCAACTCATTCGGCCGCAAAATTGTTTCATCCCCAGTTCCCATAGTTACGAAGAGTGCAAGCGTCGAGGAGCCTTCCTCAGATCCTTCCACTGCGCTGACTCGAATGTCTTATAGCACTTGCCCTCCGAGCCCAGTTAGATTCGATCGGGAGTTGCGGCCACTGAAAAATACTCCCATGGCAGCCGTCAACGGAAAGGGCTGGATGTGGATTGCCGGCATTCAAGGAAGCGGTGGGGACGCTGAGGAAGGTATGGAAATGGCCCTTGATCAGTTGAAAAAAATCGCCGACGAAAAGGGTTATGAACTCTCAGATTTCTGTTACATAACTCTGTACGTTCGGAATATAGTCCAGTACCCTTTGTTGAATGATATATACTCGCAAACATTTAATTTTACAAATCCGCCAACTCGAGTCTGCGTGGAGTGTCCTCTTCCTGAAGGATGCCATGTCGTTCTTGAGGCCGTATCGAGCAAACCAGTGAATGGAAGCAATGTCCAGCGCCACACGATGCACGTTCAGGGGATTTCGCATTGGGCTCCCGCCAATATTGGTCCGTACAGCCAATCGACGAGGGTCGGCGACATTATTTATATCTCAGGCCAAATCGCTTTAGTGCCAGGAAGCATGACAATCATCGAAGGAGGTATCCGTCCACAATGCAAGCTTGCCTTACGCCACATCAGCCGCATTGCCAAGGCAATGAATGCTCAGGGTCAGCTCAGAGAGGTTGTCCAGGGGATCTGCTTTTTAACCCATCCAAATTATATAACCGAAGCGCGACGGCAATGGGAGAAGCGGACTACGAACGCTATCATGGACTACATCGTGATCCCAGCACTGCCTAGACAAGCCTTGGTCGAGTGGCAGGTGTGGGCTCATCGCCACAACGACCAGTTTGAGTGTAAGATATTTTTCTTGGGCACTATCATGGAACGCGGAAAACGATAGTTTTAGATATTTAATTTAGGCTAGTAAAACGCTCATTTTCCGTTGTACTTGAAAAAGACCCCGCATTTATATTTAGATATTTTTAATTACTTATGCCATTCTAGATGAAGAAACTGGATGCTCTATCAGTGATTATACGATCTCTATACGAAGGAGGTGGAATTACGAGAACAATTGCGCAGCTATTGTGTGTTACGTTTCAACAGGTAAGAAAAGTATTTTTTTTTTTTGCAGCAGTCAAAAATGTTTGTATCAACGAACAAAATGCTCCCAAATTGGGGACTCATTACAAATAAAGGGGTACTTTAAGGAAAGTGAAAAGAATTAATGAAATTTACCTGTCCTGCAGGTTTAGCAACATCCACTACCCAGCTAACTGAAATCTCAGACGACGTTGTAAAGAACCATCGACAGTCAGCTCAGAACCTAACCGCTGAATATCTCGACGAGATCCTTTGCTACACTTTGGGGAGGCTTCTGAAGGACTATCCTGCTCAGAAGCGAGGAGACGAGGATCAGCCCGACGGAAGCACCGAGCTCCAAGTGCCAGCGATCCATCTAAAGGTGTTTTATCAAATTGCTGCTTGTCCTTCCATCGATCTTTTGCTGAACGGCCTTCAGGATTTTAAAAACAAAGTGAGCACCACCGCCTCCATCGCGTACACCGTTTTGCCCGCCCACAGTCTTCACAACTTTAGCACATTTTTGTCCATCTGCGGCAACCGGCACGAGTGAGGCAGGTACCTCCGTGTGACCACTGTACCTTGGATCCCCCTAACTTAAGGAATACCTCTATGTGTAAATGTTGTTAAAAATTGTTTCCAAATTTATATTTTTCGACTCGCAGCGACTCTGGTTCTGGAACTGCCTGTTATTTACTAAAATCACTAACCTTTCCCGCTTGCTTATGCCTCCCCGGCCCATGTTTGAGAAGGACCCTCGAAGAGACCCAGCGTGCGCTCCGAGTTACGAAAAATAATATGCAAATTTTTTTATTTGAGGAAGAAAAGTGTTAAAACTGTTTGATTAATTTGCCTCTGTACTAAAAAATAAAGGAAATTTTACTAAGGAGCACTGAATCGCTTTTTCTTTCGATCCTTTGCGTGTTTGTTTGTCGATGAAAAAGAGTTTACAGTACGGAAACACACTGTTATTTATTTAAAAAACGTAACACCTACTCTAAAGCATTTTCCATCATAACAAGCCCTCGAACGAAAAGCCCTTGGACTACGGCAAATTTCTGTTCATTGGTTTCTAGGGGCAATTCTTTGATGGCTGCGTACTCTGGGTAGCAGGTCATCAAAAATTCAATAGCAGGTGCCTCTTCAGCACTAACCTCCAAGAAATTTAACTCGTACTCGTGATACTCCTTTGAATTATCTGCATAAAAGTAAATATGGAACTTTCCTTCTTCCTCCACCATTCGTAGAATGTTAGCGCGGAGTAGCCTTATTTTTGTAGTTTCTACAGCCTCCAAATTGCAGTCAAGCTGGCCCTCGGAATTGAGATTGTACCTACTTTCATGAACCGTTCTCACCTTTTCCTGGGGCGTTAGATCCGGCGGCAGAGCGTCATGCAGGAATTTCTTGGCCATCTGATCCACAGCATCGTCAAGCGGCATCAAAGCGATCACTTGATGTAACAATTCCCTGCACTTAGTGATGATTTGTTCTCGGTCCTTGGTGCGCTTGTCCGAATGAACCAAACCGAAGTTGTGCCAAATATTCATGGGTAGTCCCCGGCGGAGGTCGAGATTAAGCTGAGTAGTCTTGGACAACATCATGGGGAACATGATTTCGAAGAGGTCGGCATAACTTTGCTTCTGGTAGACGCTGAGGGTTATGTGCAGAGAGTGCTTATTTCCTTCCGTTTTGGCTTGGTGGATAGTGCCCCGGGGAAAGTAAAGGATGTCGCCTGGCTTAAGAACTTTGTCTAGAATCGGTTCGCCAATTTCTTCCTGGCTAAAATTCTTTGATGAAGTGCGTGGAAGGGTCTCCTTTGCGGAACTGTCAAAGAGATTCAATTTAATTTGAATTATTAATGCTTAATCAGTGATATAACTTAAACATAGATATTTCAGGATTATTTCAAAAGAAAATTAAGTAGAATCAGCTGTATTGGAAATAGAAAAATATGAGGGAACTTACAGAGGGTTATACAACTTCCATCGCTTCTCCCCCTCAATCTGCAGGACGAAGGCTTCGATGTCGTCATAGTGAGGAGCAAATCCTTGGCTAGACGGAGGTGTAAGATAAACATTGGCCCCAACCAAGCAGTGGAAATATTCCTGAAGGGTCGTGTTCAGTGTGAATATAGCAGGTATGAATATCTGCGGGTTTAACAGGCGAATACTGCAGCCCATTTCGAAAAAATCCCACACTGTTCCTGGCATTGCCCTACCATCAGGATTGAGGGTTTCTCGGATTCCTGGAAAGATGCTTATTATGAAAGTCTGCAAAAGATAATGAAGTTTATTTTTCTTACCATTCGTGTACGAAGTTATATCGATATGCTTCGTGAACTCCACGTGGTTATCGAGGAGCATTTTGTTAATAGCTTGAAACGAAATCAAGTTGGAGAAGTAGTTAGAATTGTTACGCTGCACCAGGCAAGGCTCCTTCTCCCAAAATTCGTGGAAAAAATCCTTAACCTTGATAGGCGCTAGAAGGTATTTAAAAACCTTTAGCCCTTCCTGGATACTGTTGGTAATTGGTGGCAAGTTATTTGCTGTTATGTTGGTTGAATTTGGTGTGACTTTTTCTGATTTTATTTCGGCAGAAGTTGAGATGTTTGGAGTTTTCAGGAGTATCCCTTGCCCTTGTATATTTTCTTTCGAATTTTTGAGGTTCTTTGATTTTGGCGGGCTAGGAGTTAGATCTTTTGTAATTTTACCTTTAGAAGGAGTTTTTATAACTTTCTCTCGCCCATTAACAGGCTTTGCTTTCTGTTTTTTGGAGTTTTCTGGTTTTGCCAACACAGGCGACTTTGGGGCTTCTGTTGCAATTTCTTCTCCATTTACAACCGCTTCCTTCTTTTTCTTACCTTTCTTGCCTTTGCCTTCAGGCACAGAATCCTGGAGTCGTTTAACCTTTTTGGCAGAGATTTTTTTTTGTTGTAACGCCCGACTAGGTTGCGTTGTTTCTGCCTTTTCTACCTTTGCACCCCTCCCTTTCTTTTTCGGTAAGGTATTTACGATAGTCGTTAAACCTGCAGAGAGCACGGCCTCCGCAATGAGCTCACCTTTTTTGGGATTCCGTTTAGGTGTTTTCGGTTTCTTCGGTTTTTTAATATTTCTCTTAGGTGCTGCGGAGTACGCCGCAAATGCTGATACTTCTTCCATTTCCTGCATTTAAAAAAATATATATTGGAGTAAATAATGTAAAATTACGGAGAAAAACTATAACCTCTCTTGAGGGGGTAAATGAAGTAAAATAGTGCTGTTTGGGATTTGACACAATTGGTCTTTTTGTTTGTAGAATTGCTGGGTAAGCGAGTTTTTATTTTTAATACCTCAAAGTGTACTTAAACGCTAGAAAACCGTTAAATTTCAGTATTTTAATAGCCGGCAAACCGCATGCATGCCGAGGGAAAGCAGACTTTGGTTTTTGACAGTTCGGGGACGCACCATAAACTGTTATACAAGCGCCAATTTCATTTAACAAAAATAGAAAATATACCCTAATTTACAAGATTTTAAGATGAACCGTGAAGAAGAAATCTTGAAATAATTTATAGAGAACGATATTTAGTTGAATAAAGTAAAATTGTTACAATTCAGTTTTCTCTAGATCGCCACTGTACCATCTGATTGTGAAAAACCAAACTACCAGAAAAGTCAAGATAATGTCATAAGTTATTAGGAAATGGCGTTTCGGTTTCGGGGTTTGTCATCCTTGTTTATATTTTGCATAAGAGATATCGACTAAGTAAGTTTTCTTCGGAATAAATTGCCTAAAATATTTTAAAAATCAAAACTTAAGTGCATATTTGGCTTGTTGATTCGCGCATTCCGATAACCAGCTAGAGAGAACTGTTGAATCGCAGCTCGGCGAAATTTTTCTCCCACTCAGTTTCGAGCACAGAAAATTTGGCTTGTGCGACGATCTTGAAAGAGTTTTTGATTTAAGCCATAAATAGCAGCTTGGTTGGTTTGTTTGTGTTTTTATATAATATGCATTGCTAATGAGTTGGTTCGGCAACTTGATTTTATTTGTAAGTCGTTTTTTTTTCGTTAATCATGGGGAACGAGTTAACTAGTGCTGTGGAGCTTTAAAACTCTTTTTGGATAGTCCTTCAATGGGGTTTTGCATTTATTTCCTCGTTCCCGGGTTACTTCAAAAATATACTCGAAACTTCGGCGAAATTGCTCTCTAGAAAAGGGACGTTTTGTGCGTTTTATAAGCTCACAGAGAGGCTAGGCACTTTTCCAGGTTTTAACTTGAGCGGGCACACGGTCTGCATTTTAATAAGTTAAAATCGACATTGCTAGAATCCGGTGAAGGACGATCTGCTTCAATTAACCTCCCCCAGACCTTGACGAATTGTGCTTTCTGTGTCATCCAAATAGTCTCTCCCCCGTGGCTCGTAAAAATACAAAAAACTGCTTAAAAGACTCAAAAATTTGCTTGTTCGTTTTGTGATTCACCTCCGATTTTTGCCGCCGGATTTGAGGCTCTCTTGTGTTTGATGGAACAGGGCAACGCAGCTACGACGAATCTCGGTGCGGTGCCAATTGCTTTAGGCAAAGAATTCTTTTTTTTTAAGTAGGTGTGACCTTGAGGCCCAATTTGTTTCATCTCATGTCCCGCGGGAAAACATTCGCTCGGACTCACAATGGCAAAAATAATCCAGCAGCTAATCTTCCTCAGTGATGTCAGAGTCTAATAACCTTTTCCGGGCTCGTACTTGAAATCAAGTTCGAGTAGGGAGTGCGGTGGGGACGGGTGGCTTAGTTGTTTGAGACAAATCTTCACGTGTAGAAAAATACATTTTACAAACTTTTAAAGAAATTATTATTATGCAAGCAATTTCACACCAAAGAGCTCTTCCTATCGCTTTGGCTTTTGTTATTCTCTCCATTCAGCTTATTTAGAAAATGTTGTTAATCAAGTTTAATCTCCTAACTTTACCCACCCATTAATTTAATATTTCAAGATAAGATATTTTTTAAAACATTTATAGAGATTAAAGGCTAGAATTTTGAGCAAAATTATGTCGATTTGACAAAACTAAAGAAACTACGAACAAAATAATTAATTCAGGTCATTTTAGAAATAAACTGGTCCAGAGAAAACTGCATTTGTCTTACAAATATTTATTTGTTATGTAAACTTTGTAAGTTCGACTTCATGCTTCATTTATGTATATTGTTTTCTTATTTAAGTCATTTTTTAAAATAACTTTTGTTGAATACCTTGCTTTATAATTTATGCGCATGTTGATTTAAAACCAAGCGATAAATGCTTCGAGTAAGAGCTTGAATTACCAAAAAAAAAAAAAAAAACAGCTGGAGGGCATCGTTCTCTTCTTACTCATTGAAACTGGTGTGTCTTAATCTTGACTTTGTGAGCGCGGATATCACAAAAATTTTCACAGGTGCATAGATAACCCTTTACTTTATACACTTGCGATACAACTTTATATATTTCGGCGGCTGAAACTTATCGCTTTCGTTTATGAGTATGCGAAATTTATGTTTCCCGCAATAAAGTAAAAGTAGAATTGACGCTTTAAATGTAATTTCTTATCTGTTTGCCTTTTATGATTTTTACAAGTCAGAGTTGCTTGCTTTATTGTTTTCTAAGAAACAGTTTTGTACAATTTTGTGCGTTGAAGCTTATTTATCGTCCCTTCCAGTTGGCATGCTGCTAGCAGTGTTTTTGGTATGTTTTGAGGTCCTTTGTGCGAATGTCGTCAAATGTGCACTTGTAGAGCATTGAAGAGGTTGAAGAAAATAATGCTCTTTCCCTTCCTTCAGTAATAGAAACTGCAAATGACACCAATAGGTCATGGAATCTCAAATGATATCAGAATTTATATCAAAGACTGGTGCGAGTCCAACCGATGCAGTCAGTTGTCTTAAGACTTGGGGGTGGGATTTAAAACGTGCTATAACTGACTACAATGGTAGATGAGATGAATTTTGACTTTGTTCGGGCTGGCTTAAATTAATGTATAATTTCTTCTTTTAATAGACACACAGACTTCCGAATTGGGTCAGGAAGTTATTTGCCAAACGAAAAAGGAACACAACAATGGAGATCTTGTGAAGAAACGTTTAAATCTTACTAAATCGGATTCTATTGATGTTGTTGACTGTGAGTATTAATAAAAGCTTCTAGTTCATTTTTATTAGTTTTGAAGAGCTTATTGAAAATCTTCGATTTGTTTTAGTTTAAAATTGCTTTAATTAAATATGTTTAGAGTAAAATTTGGACATTAATTAAAAATAAAAATATGGCGATAGAAAAATTTTTTAAACGCTAGAATTTAAATATGGAAATGGGTTCGATTCGATATGTCTTATAAATTATAACAAACTTGTTGAAAACGGCAATTTTTCATGAAATTTCAAGACACAAAAGTATTTTTTGTTAGATCTTCGAAAAAAGCCATAAGAAAAGTTCTCTGCTAGGGCAGCCTGGATACCCTCAAAAAATGATAAATTAACGTAATTTCAGGTCGAAAACTTTCAAGGGGAATATCTCGTGCAACAGATAACATAAATCTCGTGTCTCGAGCGCGTACTGAAATTGCGATGGATTACCACAGTAGTTGTCAGAAAAATATAGATCAGTGGCACTCGATCGACACTCCGGATTGCACTTTTATTCTCCCAAACATCTTCAACTATCCAGCCCCTTTCCGAAACTTCCTGGAAAAGGACCTAATCGAGTGCTCGACTTTGTCAGCCCTCGAACAAGCACGTCGGTTGAATTGGTGGGCAGAGAATGGCACGTGTCGAAAACTTTGGCCTTTAGCGACAACAGGTATGGACTATTTAAAATTAAATTTATTAGAAATAGTCGACTAATATTTTAAATGATTAATCGCCACTGAGAAGCTCATTTTTTAAATTGCATTAAAAGAATCGATTAATCGTTGAAATTAATCGATTATTGTAGCCTTTTGATTAATATTTAATTTACCATTTCTGTCCTCGATTAGGATTAAATTAAAGTAAATAAATTTTTTTTTTAGGAGACGGGAATTGCCTTCTACATGCGGCTTCTCTGGGCATGTGGGGATTTCACGATAGGAAGCTAACACTTCGCACAGCACTGTACAGCATTTTGTCGAATGGAAAATGTCGAGATGCCTTATGGAGGCGGTGGAGGTTCCAACAAACCCGATTCAATAAAAAGGCTGGTTTCGTCTACTCAGAGGTTGAATGGGCGAAAGAATGGGACGAGATTGTTGCAATGTCTTCACCAGAGCCAAGAAGAAGTTCCCAGAACCCCAAAGATAATTATAGGCGGAGGATATCAACAGACCGTAGCAGTTTAATTGGTTCGGACTCGTTTGATGACTCCGCCACTTATGAAAGCTTAGAGGAGATTCACATTTTAGCTCTGGCGCACATACTCAGAAGAACGATTATAGTAATAGCAGACACTGTGCTGAGAGATTTGAATGGTGAGGCCATGGCTCCCATACCTTTCGGAGGAATTTATCTTCCCTTCGAAATATCCCCGAACGACTGCAACAGAGGCCCTCTTCTCCTGGCTTATGACATGGCCCACTTTTCAGCTTTAGTGCCAATGGAAAGTGAGAGCGAGTATCCTCCAGCGCTGATTCCCCTAACAGATCACGAAAACGTACTGCTTCCAATTCAATTTTGTATTGATCCTGGGGAGGACTTCGATTGGAAACATTACGACGGAAATGAGGGTAATTGGGCCCTCACTGACAGGGAACATATCGCTCTGCTTAAAGAGTATTTAGATATCGTTTATGTAACGAATATGGGCAGTCCTGAGGATGAAATTTATGAAGACTTAACCGATGAGGAATTTGAAAAGAAATTTGCTGAATCAGAAGTTGTGATACCCACTACCCAGAGTGGGAGCACTTCTGACGAATCACAGTCGGGCAAAAGTAAAGCCGCGAAACAGTTGCAGAGCGTTGCAAAACAATTCGGTAGTATAGGAAAGAGTATGAGTAAGAAAATCAAGAAGAATATCGGATCCATCACAAAAATAGGCGGTAAGAGCTTACAGAAAAAGACGACACTGTCTTCAGGTAGTTCGATACAAAGTTTTACATGCACGAGGATTTTATGCGCTCGGCTACGGGTCAAGCGACACGAGTTCCAGGAAGAAATGATTAGGAATTATCTTGAATGCGCAAGGAATAGATTTTTAGATGCTGAAAAGACTAAAGAAAAACAGAACGATCACGAAAGGCATCAATTCGAATTGCTGAGCATACAGGAATCGGTTTCTTGCATAAATGCTGGATGCACCAATTTGGCAACATCGGAGACGAGTTATTTGTGCCCAGAATGCTACGAGAAACAAAAGGAGCGGGAAAATGCCGCCTTTTTAAACTCTGCTCCGCGGTATGGTACAGGAAAATCAAAGTTCTATACACAGGCTGATGCTATTAGTCATGACAACATTCGGCATCTTCCACCGGTTCGCAGACTGAATGAAATGGATCAAACCCTTTATTTGTCGAAGTCAACTTTCTTTAACGATAAATTGCCGGGCTTTGAGGTGAGTGTTTTTAGAATTCGTTTCTAGTTAGAACAACCAATTTTTTTAATTTTGTTAAGAAGTGAAAAATTAAATTTGCCCAAGATGTCGTGATTTTCGATTCGATATTATAATTAAAAAACATATTATTTCTTTTATATCTAAGTGCTTAAAAGATTAAATTAAACAAAATTTCATTTTTCAGAGCATGGTGCCTAGCAGAGACTCCATTTACCGTCACGGTTATAGTCCTACCGTGAAATTGACTGATATATCAGAAAACCAAGCACAGCCGGGGACAGTATCAGTTTTTTCACCTGGAAATACTTTAAGCAAGCACAGCTCCCTTGACTTACAAGCATCACAATCTTCAAGCTTAGCCTCTGCGGCGAGCACTGATGAGCCCCAGAGACAGTCAGTTGTTGTACGACCTTTGGGTTCGGCCCCAAATCGAATAGCGACACCTTGGGCCCAGCTACAGGCGAAGCAGTGCAGGACTCCAGGCTGCATGTTCTTCGGGACATCTTGCACAAACTTCTACTGTTCGAAATGTTGTCAGTCTAAGTGCGATTTGGACTTTTGCTCAAAGTTCTCTACCTGTCCGCCGCAATCGAGCACTGGGTACCCAACGGCGGCGAGTGCGATCGCAAAAACTGGGAGCAAAATTATGTCTGATATTTAGCACGTATAGAACTCGAAGACACCAAGTCTCGATAGCAATACTAAGCGAATTACAGTTATTTACTAACGTCCACAAGAAAACACTCGCGGTCGATGTATCGCCCGCTCCCATGCTAGTTTTTACCCACGCCAGCTAATCTAGTTAACGAACAGCTCTATGTTATTCGACGAAGGAACTTAGTCCGAACCCAAAACAACGTAGCTATCTGGAGTAGTTGTGTCGAACAGGTTTCAGTGACCGAATTTATTTACTACCTAAGCAATTAACAGTTTAAGAAAGTTTTATTGAGTTAAGATGACCCTGTATATATTTAGTAAAAAAAAAACTAACGTACGTTGTTCTGCAACGGTGTGACGACGGGCAGAGCTGAAAGGCATTAAGGAAAAAAAAAAGAAAACGAGAATATTAGAAGCAAGTATCACTGCCTCTTAAAATTTAAGAACGAGCAGCCTCGACGAGGGCAGGATCAGGGAGAGACGGACCCTAAACACAATGCCAAAAATGCCTGCAAGCAGTAGAAGATACCAATTTCTGTTGACTTCGCCTCAGTTAAGTTTTACGAAACGCTGAAGATAGTCACGCGGCGCAGCTGAATAACGAGCTGCGCTAGGAGAGCATAGCTGAACTAAAGGGAAATTGTTTATATGTGCCTTTCATTAATCAATCGAATTTTTATTCGCTGTTTAAAAATTATAGAATTTTCCTCGTCTATCTCATGAGGTGAGGGGAGGCGACGAGTACTTTTTCGTTGGCATATTCACATTTGCTACTGTATCAGCTCAGTTCACCCCTTTTGTTGTTGTTTTAATCAAATTGAAGTGAAATATATTATTTATTTATAAAATTACATCATGTTTTTTTTCCAAAATTCTATGCATCCAGGAACATTATAGAAATTCATCATTATTTAATCGCAATAATAGACCCCCATTTTACGTATAAAATTAATCTGACTTCTGCCCCAGTTTGTATATATAACGTCCTTTTAATAAATTTTGTTTTTTTTGTCTTTTTGCATAATTTAAAGTATTTCTTAATGTGGTCTGATCTTAATTACCTTGAAATAACATTTTTGTTGTATCCAGATAATGAACTTCTATAAAAGGTGAAATTAAAAAGTTGCAGCTTGAATTCTACTTCACAAATTGCTTAGGCTTAATTTTAGGGTTCCACAGGATCTCATAATTTCATCTATGCGACCTAAAAAAAATCACATCATCAGATGAGTATCGTAGGATTTTTTTTTTTTTGAAATGTTGGAATTAAAAAATAGAAGTTTGAAGAGTACCTTTTATAAATTTGTGGATTCGGCAGAAATGAAGATCACTTTATAACTAGATAACTGTTATAATTTATTTTCGTTTTCTTTGGGTGAAATACAGTAATTTTTTCATAGTCATAGGGCGAAATGATGAACAAGGCAATTGTACAAAACTTAGTTCTCTTTACAACTGAAATAAATTATTTAGGTTCAACTCTTATAAAAAATTCACTTAAGTTACATTAATTAATAATAATACATCGTCGGGTAGTCATCAATGGTGCCAGGTTGCCTATAGCTGCTATTTACAGGGGAATCGTTGCATTTGTTTTTTTTGTTTTAGCTGTGATCCAGTCCGCGATTTATTATGTATAATTTTTTTCTATCATTATTACTCGAACGGGGGATGGTGGTAGTTAGGCGCCGCGAAAGCGCACGCGTGGCTTTTTGTTTTTAGTAGTCCTAGTGGCTCTTTAGTTTAATAGTAATAAATATGCTCTAAACCTGTAGCAGTACAGTTGTGGGGTGACGCGTGTACATTTAAATTAATAAAAAGTAGTAGGTTACTCGAAACTAACTTTATCGCTATAATTAGGCGTTTGTTTTAAAAATTCATCTATCGCTTTAGCGTCACTGCCATTGGAATTGTGTCGTAGTGGTGGGGTCCGAACGGTCTACGCTCGTGGTGATCGCACTTTACTACATGCACTAGGCCATCTACGGTATCTATGCCGACTCCGTTTTCAGCATTCAGCCGTTCTAATTTTTGGCGCTGATGCCATCGGACATAGAGAATGAGGCAGAGAATGAGGACGAATATAAGCGCTAGTGTTGCCCCGCTCGCTATACTAGCCGTCTCCAACATAACACGAGGACGAGTGGCTGTAACCGGAAAAAATTCAAATCAATTAAACGATTCTTTCTTTTCGCAAATAGTTAAAAGATACTCACGCAAATAGGACCCATCGAGATCTTTATATTCACACCTAGGACCCATAAAACCGTCCGCACACCTGAGAAGTTATTGGGGTTGGATTTAGAAATTTTCTTTAAAGATTCTAATTTTATTTAGTTGTACTTACTCGCAATTGTAGAGGATTTCGTCCCCTATTTTGACGGTGAAGCAGGTAGCTTCATTTAGGCAATACCACGCGGCATAGGACGGCGGGCATTTATACGTGTGGAATGTAATATTTGGCCGAGGCGCTGGGGTTGGCGGTGGTCTAGGTTTTGGTGTCGTTCGACTCGAACATGCCTCTGAAACGAAATAAAACGAAAACGAGATGTAAGGTATACCATTGCATTGGCGGTTGAACACAATATGTAATTTGAAATGCTAATTCTGGCTGATACTGGCGCCGCCGATAGTAATAATAGATTTAATTGGCAGCTCGTTATTTTCAAGAATCACATAATTCATGATATTACTATGGAAATCCCATGATAGAGATCTTGTATTAATTTTCTGTAGTTGATTAATGAAGTTCAGCGAAACTAAAAATACCAGGATTACTTTTAAGAATCTAAAATCCTGTAGGGCTTATTTTTTTTAGCTTTGTTTTAATCCTTCCAAAGTTTATTTTTAGGCCTTGATAACGTTCAGAGTTAAAAAGATACATACTGCCCCCGAAAATTAGTTCTTGTAATTAATTGTGCTATTCAGCAATTTATATAAAGCAATTCAGCATATGTGTGGAATTAAGTTTAATTATGTAGTTGGTTTCAAGTTATTTCGAGTTACTAAAAATGCCATTCCAGTTTTTTATCTACCTAAAAATACTTCTTATGGTACAGTCTTGGGCTAAGTTCCTCAATCATTCACAAATTTCTGGCTTCATGTTTATGTTGTCGGCGTTGCTTCCCCATTAATTACTTTACACTTCTTATTCCACAAGGAATTAGCATAAAATTCCCACAAAGCCTTAAAAGCTCATAATTACAATTCAGAGTACTTCCACTAGAGTGCATCATTTTGATGAAGATGCATTCCATTACTGAAGGGCTGTAAAGTGGCGCCAAAATATTTAAATTTTTAATTAAAAGGAGAATTTTTATAAAGAATCTACTTTTGAATGCCGCCGTTCTCGTCATCATCATGTGTGGGTGATATTTACAGCGGAACTACCAAATTTTGCTGTTTCCCATTTTTATAATGAAATCTCCACCGTCATGCCCACTTGAAGGTGGCTTTAGTTTTATTGCGACATTTCTACTTGAAATTCCATTCTCTGGTGGTGAAATAACAAAGAGCAATAAAATAGACCGTTCCTTGGCCCCAGTTAGGCATTTCGAGTATTTTCGAGTTACTTAATTAGGTGGCGCTTGTCTCAATCTATTTTTTTCTTTCTTTTATCGTCTTATCTTGATAAGAAAACCCAGGAAGACGTGCAGAAAATTTTCCATTTTCTCTCGAAGTTTATTCAACCGCACTTGAGAAGATTTTTATTCCAGATTGCCTCCTTTTCTGATATGAAATTAAAGCTTTTAAGAGACGCAGGTTTCATATCTATTTCATCAAAACAATATAATTTTCGTGCTATTTTTTGCTTGGATAGGTCGAAAGCTGGCTCGCTATAGAGAGTTTCGGGCGACATATGGTCCGATGGGAAAATAATTAATACAACACCCGCCCCGTGTGGACGGGGTCAACTTTCAGTTTCACCTGCGATCGATCGCCATATGTGACACTTTTTTTCGCGATGAACGCATTGCGCAATGTGATCGTATCCATTGCTTTAAAAAACAACTTTTTTCGACTGTTCTCCAAAGACGTTATTTTCCAAGAATGGGAATAGTGTTTAACGTATTTTATTCGTTACATAGGCGGATAAAAATTAATGATATATTGTTCTGATCAGTGATCGTTCAGATTTGGCGAAGATTAGAATCGTTGGTTTATTACGCATCAGTGAGATTTTTTTCAGCGCCATAAATACCACCCACTAATTAAAAAAAATTCGTGAAATTTGAAACCAGAGTAAATAGCAATAGAAACATGCCTCAAAATGTTGTTAAAAAAGATTTTCGTAATACAATTGGAATTTCACGTATTTTATCTGGTAGGTGATTGTTTTAACGGTTATAGAAATATCTATTTGATTTTCTTGGCATAAATAGGAGTTTACTAATTCTTATAAAATGTTTGGTTTCATAGCAAACAAACCCTTATGATAGTAATTTTTAAATGTTAACGACTAATTCAATATTAAATAAAATTGAATAAACTATATACGTTCTAGATTTATTAAAATTTAATTGGGTATTAGGCCCAGAAAAAATGCATAAGATTAAATTAAGTCTAAAACTATGACCTGAGAGTCAAAAATCGTCTTTACTGGAGGGTGGCGCAAGAACTAAGCACCGCATATTCGTTAAATTTTTGTTCTTTTTTGGCCGTTGTGTAGCTTATGCAATTAGTGATCGTTTTTTTTTACGTATGATATTCCTCTAAAAAGTCTAACAGTGTCAATTAGTTGATTATTATTTTAAGAGGGTGGGGAGACATTTTTCTACTACCAATTTTGTAATTTTGTAACTATTAAAAAACTACCAGCAACATTCGTGCGTTGCGGATATCAACCGTTCTTTTCACACCAACTTAAATTGGAGTTCAAATGATTCAGTTCACCTAGAGCTGGGATTTGCATTAACGCGAGTTCTGAAAGATTTATGGATTGTATAACACAGATCTCCACGATCAGTGCTGCAAGCACGTTGCATGCCGGAATCATCAACCTGTATTCCAATTTGTATCAATTTCGGCAGTACACTAGTTTCATTCAGCATAAAAACAATTGTTTTGCATCACGGATCCATCCTCATGCGGAATATGCATCACCGTGCTCGGATTTTGGCCTGCATAGATGCAAAAACGTGATCTAGACGAGTTGCACTACGGCCTGATTGTTCTCATCATGATCACTTTGAATATCAGAGTTAGCTACTCGGTTACTTAATCACGGAAGCGTGTACTTAAAGTCATTGCTCAAGTGGTTCTCAGTGATTGAGTGACAAATTTCCATTATTCAAGTGGCAGAGGGTCGGTGTTTTGCGCGTTAGCCTTTTGTCTTTGAGGGGGCTCACCACCCCTGGCTGAAACTCGATCAGGTTTTCGTTAGGTGGTCTTTGGTTTCCGTGGTAGCGCGCGAAAATCACCTAACGACTTTTAGTGGTGATGCTCAAAAGAATTTCGTGCTTATCCCAAATCTGGATCTTTAAGCAGAAAACCCCTGCTGTCTTTTGTGGTGTACAATTAAAAATCTGAAACTTGGTTAACAGCAAACCGGTACTTAAGTGCTTAGCTATAGTACGTATTCTTGTAAGACTATGCATGAAAATAGAAAGTAGCCACGCCACGCCACACGGCGGAAAGAGATAAATCCGTGCCTCCGTATGGAGCAATTCGAGCGCCAAACTTAGATGCTTGCGACAGAAAAGGGGAAGATTTCGGGCAGCAAATTAAATCGTTCGGCTTGATGATCAGTTAATGTCGGGCTCATTGTTTTGGAACGAAACTCGATAAATGTAAAACTCCGAAACGACGACCGACGACGGCGGCGACGACAGTAAAAAGCCAAAACGCGAGAAACACACGGCGCGGCGCGGTGATCTTTCTTGAGACGATCGACTTAAAGACGGCGCTCTGGTTGACGGTGGAATGGAGTAGACCAAATATTATTTTGCCGCGGTTGGTTATGCTTTGCTTATGTAGAAGACGACGACGATCTTACATCCGAGGCCGATTCGATGGAAGGAATAAAATACAAAGACTCTGGAATACACCGGGCCTTAGTAAATGCGCGCGCCTCGCCGATGAGAAGATACAAGATACAAACGACGCAAACTAGAAACTGTGAAGTGCGTCCAATTTTCCTTGGCTCAAAGTGCCGGTACGCCAGCAGCGATATGATTTTCAATTTTACAATTTCCACTGATGTTCACAGATTATTTACCTGTCGAACCATAAAAGAGCAGGCCACGCCAAAGGGGCTTATGGCCGCGCACCGAGGGGGAATTAATTTTCCTCAGATAGATAATTTCTGGTATTCTAGTTAGGCCCTCCGAATAGCGTTTTGTTGAATTCATTCTGTAGATGGCATGAGAACTACAAGTTCCGACCCACCAGGGTTTTTTATATAATTGGCCCCCAAAATTGGGGCCTCTCTGGCTAGTACCTACTCTTTTCAATCTAACGGTTTAGGGCGGATTTTGAGAATAGTTGCTACTTCCTAAAAGGTGACCTTTTGGTCAAGCTTCGTTCAACTTTCTTCTCGGTTCCCAAAACTGTTTTCTTGTACCTATACACCTAAATATTAGATTCTATATATTTTTTATAAGCACATTACCGTTGTTTTTTATAGTCTATGTTTTTCCTTAGACTCTTAATTAACATAACAGCTCAAAATCGATAAAATATTATTATGATCAAACTATAGTTTTGCATTTTCACTTGATGATTAGGGTAGTTATAACGCTAAAACCGTACGTTATTATTATTATTTTATAGAATTTGGTAAATTAATGTTATAGGTTGCAAATATGAATATTGCATATAGTTATATCAAAATATTTATGTATGGATACCTTTTAGCCAAGGTGAGCTTTCTCCTCGGTTCCCAGTCATGTTCTGGACGTACCTACATCAAAAGTAGAATGGGACATTGGACAAAAAGTGGCAAGCTGAGGTAAAAAAAATGCCCTGGGAAAGTGCTCTGCTAAAAACATTACCTGTGGCAGTTGCTCAAGACATATGTCCTGGGGGAAATTTGATATGCGATAACCAATGAATGGATGATGCTCTGATCGGAGCCCACCGAGGTGACTCAGACCCCATTCAAGACGGTGCTGCGAGTTGAACGTCTGGGAAGGAAAAAGCTCTCATGCTATCACCACTCCTTCCTGTAACCGTTTTCGTACTTTTTGCATCTTTTATATATTTCGCTAATTTCAAAGCCACCACCGGGAGGAACTGGGCATACAGATATGAACTTCCAGAGCCACATACATTTTAGAAGTGGCCGGAGTGCCTGAATATCATCATATGTGCCTTTCTTTGAATACAAATGAGAGGTGAGGTGACTAGTTGCCAGCCACCTCCAAGGAACACATGTGTGGTGCGGTGCGGCCGAAATCATGTTGCAATTCTGCCGTGTGGGTCTCTTCCCGTTTGGGGCGCAGCGCACGGCGCGCGGCGGCGCACAGGTAGACGCAGACGTTGACGACGGGAGAGATGAGCTGTGGAAGCGCGTTAAGGAAACAACAAAAGGGAGTCGAGGAAGGAAACATCTTTGCCTGCACAGGAATAAGTGCTCATTTCCTCTTCAGATATATTCTTTGGTGTGTCCGGAGACCGGGATCGGATCGGAGGATGACGTGTGCCGCTGAACTAATACCTGAATTTACTCTGCACCCGATGGAAGGAAGAAGAGGGAAACCTGGACATCGCCATCGTCATCAACATCATCGTGATCACCATCGTCGTCGACGGTGTTAATGTGTTGCGATGTTTGGGTGCGGAAACTTCCTATTCGGCATGTGCAACTAACTTATTCAGGCGTAGGTAAATATCCAAAGTCAATTCTGTCTGAGTGTCTAGCAGCTTGTCGAATAAATATCAATGACAATTTTTTCTGCATTTAAACAGGCACGAGCAGGCGCTACTACGCCTTTAACACTCGAATAAAACAATTCATTCTGTTGTTCGTGATCAATAACAGGAAGAAAAGTTGAAAAAAAATACCAATGGAGAGGAGATCGGCTGACATGCTTCCAAGGAATAGTTGAAAGTAAATTTGTTATTTTACATCTTTGAACGATTCAAGAAATAAAGTTAAATTTATAAAAATTGTTCTTATTTTTTTCGAATACAAAAACTACTCCTGTATTTCAGCATTACATAAAACCTTAAATCCCTTTAAATTTATGGAGCTGTAACATTGTATGTACATATTAACAAAGTGCCATACAATATTTCATCCCCGAAAAAAAAAATATTAAGAAACATTTCAAATTCTCTTTTCGTTTGTAGGAGCAATCAAATCAGCCCTCTTATTAATATGCATACAGAAAATAGTTCCCCTCGTTTTTTGTGAAGATATTGATCGCAGTCATTTATACCGCACGAGAACCGCCTGAAAATATTGTCGCCGACCATAGTAAGAACTCAGATGAATTCAAGAGCACGTTAAGTCCTTTCAAAGTACACCTAAAACCTCTCGCTTGAGGATTACTTAATGCTTTAATCAAACATAATTAAATAATTTCACTGATAAAGTCTTGCATGCACGTTTAACTGCTCTATTTTAAGGGAGACATTTATTTTCTTCAACTGCCCGAATGTGTCGCGGGATCCGATGAAATCTGATCCATTCACATTCAACCAATCCACCCCCACCGGTAGAAGGTGCTGCGGGTAGCGTGCTGTGGAAATTTTGTGCTAAATTGATTTTAGGGCATTACGTTACTTAGTAGCAGTATTACGGGTACATTCGCTTTTATTATTGGGGACCATAACTCAAACCGTCCAAATCCTGACACAGTTGGATTTTTACTTTGAAAAACAAAGATAGTATGTGGTATCGTGGGGTTGATGGCGGTGGGTATACTTAGAAATTGTTTTGTATATTTTCAGCAATCGAGGGATGTGTGCGGGATAACCGCAATAGTCGGATTGAATGTTCACACTCCCTGGCAGAGTGAAAAATCACTGGACTACTGCAAGTAGGGAGTGGAAAATAACACCGTCATAAAACTTTATTGGTTCGTTCATTTGTTGCATTATTGGATTAAAATGCACAATGCACCCGCACCCAGGTGAGGAGTTGTAGAAGACCAGCAGGAATCGGATGTCCGAATCCCAGTACATTTGTGGAAGCGTCTCTGCCTCTAAGGCTTTATGTATATGGATGGTTAATAACTTTTTAGATTCGAGTATTCCAAAATATCCATAAGAATCTTTGAAAAAGATTTCACTTACACTAAATTAGTGGTATGATTCTTTTAAGAAATGTTACTTCTGATTCAGCTATAAGATCTTGAGTAGGTTAAAATGAATGGTTTTTAAAATAATTCTTAGTGTTTTAACACTCAGATATTGCTAAATAGGTGACTAAATAAAACGTGACTATCAATGTTTTAATATCAGTGCAATCTAGGGATAAAATATTTAGTTTGTCGCCGACTGCGCAATTCAGCAATTTGTCTTGTTAGTTATTTATTAAGCTGAATTGAGGTTACATGGGTTTTTGTGAAAAGAAGCAGGAATTTTGATTTAATCAAAATTAAGAAAAAATTAAACCGAAGTAATTCGTGGTTGTAACGTCGCACGGACTAACAAAATCTACAACTGTATGGGCGCAGATGTCAAGTTCCGAAAACGTAAAATGGGAGAAGCACGAAAAAAAGGAACTCACACAAATCGCTTTGACTACACCTTTAAGCAAGGATCTTCCAAAAGTCTTCCTCTTTCGGTACAAGGAGGAGGATGCTGCGGCCTTTTTTCTTTGTGACCCCATGTTTTCGCCCTCCGTGTGCGCATGTGTGACGAAGACTTGAGCTCACCGATTGTGTTGTTAAGAAACGTGCGCATATAATTTCCTCACAGCATAGGGCAAATAAGAATTCGCCGACACAAAAAGAAGTTCGGAAGTGGCATATCCCCGACACACAGAAGACTTTTTTTTACTTTACTTCTTTGGGTTCTTTTTCGGCTGAGTTCCTCTGGCGGTCTCGTCTGCTTGGAGGAAATATGGAGCAGATGCGCATTTCATAAACATAAGAAGTTTTGTCGAACTCCAGGGGAACGAAACAAAAAAAAAAACGTTTTATCGAAATGTTTTGGCTGGTGGTGACGATCTTTCTTCTTTTGGTGCGAAGAGGTATCTGCAAGAATATGTGAATGGTGTGTGCCCCGTGCCCAATTTTTTTTTATTTCTAAAGAGAAGACACCTTTCTGCAATATTTCCAAAGTAAACAACTGCAAGGGGTCATTTTGTGCCCACGCATCCATTTATTTACCTTGCGCGCAATTCTAATTTTTTTCATTCAAAGCCGAGCGAATATCTTGTTTTTTAAGTCTAAAAGTAGTTTTGCGCTTGCAACGGATATTCCATTTTAAGATAGTTATATTAATTTTTATTTTTGGAAAGTTTTTAATTTGAATAGGAGAAAATAAAGGGGATAAGATAAGAAACATCAAGATGTTCAAAACAGTGTTAAATTCATTTCGGGGGCTACTATTTACTGAGGAATAAAAGGGGTGAAAATAACACAAATATTTTTTACCGAAAACGCTCGGAAACAGCAAGATGATATCGTTGCATATTTTTTCGGTAGAGCTGAATTCAATTTTTTTTATGACAATTTGCACCTGGTCGGCGAGTTTTTAATTATTTTTACTCTGTCTACCTTGTCTATAGTATGGATATTTGATAGTTCTCTTCTCTGATTGATTATTAATATTTCATGTTAATTCGAATTTATAAAATATTTATACTACAATATAATAATTCAAGATCTCGTTATGATCAGTCTAGACATTAGCTTTTCTTTATACTTAACATATAAAATATTAAAAGTACTCACCTGTAACATTGAAAAATGAAATAACAATAAAAAGGGAAATAAGCGTTAGTCCTAATGTATGGAGTTTTCGTTGTACACTTCGTCGCCTCCCTGAAAGAAAATAAAAGAATAAAAACATTAGCATTTATTATTATTGTTGTTTGTGAGAATTGCATTGAGCCGGAGATAATTATATTATTAAAAAATGCTGCTGTTGACGCCATCGAATGTTTCATCTTGTTTGCAACTCACGGGCGGAAACAATCAATTGACGAAGCCAGGTCAGCCCGGAGAGAATGAAGCCAACGCTGAATGGAGCGGAGGAACCGGGGAGGGCACGTTTTCAGTTGACGGTGATGACTCGAAACGACGCCTATGAGGACTATGATGACGGTGCCGACGTAGGTTATCATCATCAGCTCATATCGTCTGATAGCGCTTACCGAGTTGAAGGAAAGTGTTTTATGTTTTATCATAGATGAAGACCTGGAAGAGGAGGAAGAGATCCGCCTATAGGAAGGTAATGATTATCGCGCCACTATGATCCCGTCCCCTCTTCCTCCTTCCTGGCGGCGGCGGAATTGGTTTGAGCTGGCCAGCTCGTTTACATGCAGAAAAATAAATTTTCGCGGTATATAGACTAAGATTGGCTGGTACCACACTTGGTAATAATTAAAAATTTATTAGAGCGGCCACAAAATTACAGCTGGCCAAGTGTAGGTAGAGAGCATGGCCGCTAGATTGCATATGACACGAAATCGACAGGCCGGCGGGTAATTAAATTATAAAACAGGTTGGCCGAGAATTAATACAGAAAATATAATTAATTAAGCGAGATAGCGAAATATAGCAGATATATCTACTTAAAATATGCAGCCTCGGTCTGTGGCGGGTGGCGGCACAACCTCCAGATCACGTGCACGATGGACAATGGGGAGCTGGATTCGGTGCGCTGAATCGCGGAATTTTGAGTCCAAGTTGGACTATTTCGGGCACGAAAACCCACTATCCGCGACCGGCGGCGGCGACGACTTCTCCACCGTATAGTGCGCGAGGAGCCCCAATAGAGAGTAATATTCCACACAGAATTATTTCATGGCGATTTAACACGACAGGTGAGCTCAGTGAAGCATTAAATAGCTTCTAGAGGTCATTTCTTCGTTGGCAACTCCCCCGGACTCCGCCATGCGGTGGAGATTACTAAACCAAGAAGTTTATGACCCGGCTCGTGCTGGATGCCGGCCAGGACTTGCTGCCAAAGCGCAGACCCCCCCCATGCGTTCTTTCACCTCACCTCGGTTCGGCACACGTAAATTTTCTCGCCTGTCACTAAAAATCCGATGGTTATCTCTTTTTCCCAGATTAGCCCGCGGTCTATAAAGGGTTTTATAGGATCGAAATATGTCCGAGGAACTATTTATTGCAACTCTTTCCTTCGAACCGGATGCCTGGCACGCATGCATTCACTCCCATTGACCTTTCCTGAGGTCAAATCGACAAAATTTCTTTTCATTAACTCAAATTAAAGGAAGGTAGTTCAAGGCGAACGACAAACATTAGCAACATTAAGGGTGCGATTACTTCAAAGCTCCGGGAAATCAGTTTCGTCCTTGACGGTCAAACAGGGTAATGGTCTGATTTAGGAAACCGATAAGCTTTATCTTGGTCACAATCTGCAATTAGTGCTGTCGCCCTGACGATACAAGTTCATTTTATAACTGGGATTGGATTAACTTACAGTTCTTCTGAATAAATTCTTATTTTTGGAAATCGATAAGAAAATTCAGATAGTCGAAGATAATATGCATTTATAAAGAAAATTCAGATAGTCGAAGATAATATGCATTTATAATACCAGTGACGATACGTATTATAAACCATAGTGGGAGCCGTTTAGATTGTAAGATCAGCTCGTTATAAATTTAGAAATGATAGCGCTTTATGCCTCTTAACTATTCTTTACATTCGGAATTGAGCTCAATCATTTGATACTCATGTTGTAATTTGTGGCTAATGTTCGCTAAGTTGGGCTTTTTTTCTATTAGCTGTCTAAATCATGCATACTATCAAAACTTTTCAAAACTAAACCAAATCTGTGTTTCCAGAAAAAGAAATAAGAGAAAAGATATAATTCTTAAATTGGATTAAAAACATGAAATATTTTATTAAAGTTATTTCTTTTTTAAAGCTGTCATGTGGGAGTTTCAATAGCATCATCTTTCATATTAATAAGATACGAAATTAAGCAATTCGTGGGATCTTCTGAACAGTATGACTATGAGTCCTTATTCTTGTCAAAATCATTTTCGTTTGAATCAACAATTGGCCCCTCGGGGCCCTACACCGAAAAAGCCTGAGGTTAGGCTGTGTTGACTGTGAGAGTAAATTATCTATCTAAATCGAATTACATCGCACGTGTATGTTGTCCAGGTCCCCCACATCTGCGTATACGTGTCGAAGGAACATATGTGCACATATGCCGCTCAAGGCTCTGGCGGCCACATTTTTTCTTTGATAATTTTTTTGTGAGGACCGTCATGAGATGCACGCGCCCATATAATTGTAGGATCCTTTTGTGGCCTAAAAAGGAGGAGCAGGTGGCGAAAACGGATGCGTTTGAGGCGCTTTTTTTTCATCAACCATCCTCCTTGCTTCATGGGTTGATTTTTCGTTAAACGCATCTGAAAAATGGGACAATGAATGGTGAACGCAACAGGAACAAGCAAGAAAATCGGGAAGAGCGCCGATCGCGAGATGAGGAATTTCTTTTGATAGTTTTCTTTGGAGTCTCGTTTGATCGGTTTTTATTTTATGTAGGAGTTTAATTTATTCTGTATTTATTTATTTTAACTGAAGATAAATTATATATCTTCTTTTCAACGCCAATACGCCGTAAGTGGAAATCACGTTTTTTTTTACATTCAAACTACATAACAATTAAATTTTTTACAAGACTCCGAAATTTAACTTTCTAAAAGTAACTAAGCAATTTGTTTTCTGTCACATATCAATTTCTGGGCTTACCGGACTGAGTAAAGAAATTGCTTTCATTAAATCACTGTTTGGTAAGATAGCGATTTTTTTTTTTAATACAAAACCTAAATTAATAGAAAGTAGTAATCAGTTTTAAAGAAAGATAATCACATTTAATTAAACAATTTACCCAGAAAGTAAAATGAGGTTTTGCGGACGCCTGCCTAGTGGCGTCAAAAAATTTGGGGTTTTAACATATAGTATAGTTACTTACATGCATTTTGAAATGCAAAAAGCAAAAAGACGTAATTGAATGTTGAAAGTTTTTATAGATGATGATAGAATTTTATGTGGCTTGAATTCCTGCACCACCTGGCTCTTAGCAGGGTATAGGACATGATCTTTTGCGCTAAATATTCTTCATATCGACAAATTTGGATTTTCTTGCATATTTTTTTAGAGCAAATATTTTTGCTCCAGTGCACACATTCTAATGTAGTGCTCATAGTTGTTGTAATAATATTTTAATATTTTCTCACCTACCCTACTCATAGTTGTAATAATATTTTATCATCTAATCAAGTGTACCGGTCAGAAAGTAGACTTCATAGCATTCTTCGAATTAGTAAACGTGTCATTTATATTGCATGATAGCGCATAACTTTTCAAATAAAATAGCAAGAAATTGTACTATACAAAACCAGCGATGGATGAGGAAGAACTCGAAGATGGACTTGTATACGCGGTGTCCGGGCCAGGTACGCACTTAACAAAAGTGGTAAAGGTTTCAATTCAATTCAACCCTTTCTTTTTATTTGAAAAAAAAAAAATGAAGTGGTCACAGCCGAACACATGGAGGGCTCAGCCATGTATGAGCTAGTAAGAGTGGGCATGAGCAAGCTAGTTGGTGAAATAATTCGGCTCGAAGGAGCAATGGCAATAATTCAGGTGTACGAAGAGACCTCAGGGGTTACAGTCGGAGATCCAGTTGAACGTACTGGAAAACCGCTATCTGTGGAGTTAGGGCCTGGTATTTTAGGAAATGTATACGATGGAATTCAACGTCCACTTCAAGATATAAAAAGTTTGACAAGATCAATTTACATTCCAAAAGGAATCAATATTCCTGCCCTCTCTAGACATACCCACTGGGAATTTCGACCCAAAATTCAAGTTGGACAAAATTTAACAGGAGGTGATGTTTTTGGTGTTATTCAAGAAAACAATCTCATTACTCATAAAATGATGATGCACCCAAAAAAGCAGGGAAAAGTCACTTATATTGCTCCTCCTGGTGGTTATACAGTAAATGAGAAAATTTTAGAAACCGAATTTGACGATAAGAAGACATCCCATAATATGATTCAGATATGGCCTGTCCGAACGCCACGTCCAACTTCCGAAAAACTAAACGCCAACTATCCGCTGATTACCGGCTTTCGTGTCCTAGATGGCTTATTCCCTTGTGTCCAGGGTGGGACAACAGCAATTCCTGGAGCATTTGGATGCGGCAAAACTGTCGTCCTACAAGGGCTGTCGAAGTACTCAAATTCAGATGTTATAGTTTACGTGGGATGTGGCGAACGTGGCAATGAAATTGCTGAAGTCCTGAGGGATTTCCCACAATTGTCTTTTGAGAAGGATGGAAAAACTGAATCGATCATGAAGAGGACTTGTCTAGTAGCTAATACATCGAATATGCCTGTTGCTGCCAGGGAGGCCTCAATTTATACAGGTAAAACATTTTTCAAATGACTTTAAAAAGGATATTATCTATCAAACTTTTTTGTTATCAGGTTAGATAAAAATAGTATCAATTAAAACAGTGCCTTTAAGTTTCAATTAAAAAAGTTCCCTGTATTGCAGGAATCACACTGTCTGAATATTTTCGTGATATGGGTCTCAATGTATCTATGATGGCTGATTCATCATCTCGCTGGGCTGAAGCTCTTCGAGAAATATCGGGACGTTTAGCTGAAATGCCAGCAGATTCCGGATATCCAGCATATCTAGGAGCCCGTCTAGCATCATTTTACGAACGAGCCGGACGCGTACGTTGCCTTGGAAATCCCGAAAGAGAGGGTTCTGTAACAATTGTAGCCGCGGTATCCCCACCAGGAGGAGATTTTTCAGATCCAGTTACAGCATCTACTTTAAACATTGTCCAAGTTTTCTGGGGTCTTGACAAAAAGTTAGCCCAACGAAAGCATTTTCCCTCTGTTAACTGGCTGATTTCATACAGCAAAAATATGCTGGCTTTGGACGATTTTTACCACCAGCATTATCCAGGATTTCTCTCAGTTCGAAAAAAAGCTAAAGAGATTCTTCAGGAAGAGGAAGATCTAGCAGAAATTGTTCAACTTGTAGGACAGGCATCTTTAGCTGAATCAGACAAGATCACAATGGAAGTTGCCAAGATACTGAAGGATGATTTCCTGCAACAGAATACATATTCTGACTACGATTTCTATTGCCCGCTTTACAAATCCGTTGCTATGATGCAAGCGATTGTTGCATTTTATTCTTCGGCGCAGCAAGTGGTTAAGATGACTCAGCATAAGGAGAACAAAGTCACTTGGGCAATAATAAAAGAAGCCTGTGGTGGACTTCTCTATAAATTATCTGCTACAAAGTTTAAGGTAAGTTTCAAAAAACTTTAGAAACAGAACAGGGACTAGCTTAGGTACAAGACTCATCAAAATGACTATTAGTTAGTAGTAATAGTTTTCCTATCGATGTTAACTTAGATATGCAAAAAAGAGAAAAAGTGTTTTAAATAGTCGTTATACGAAAACGAAACCGCAATACTACATCGAATGAGCAAATTGATATCAAACAAAATGTCGACATGGAAAAGATATTTTTCGATGTTTACTTGTATTTATATTAGTTCCTGTTTAGACGTCTAATGCATTTCTAACACTTTTTTTTTTTTAAATTAAACCGTAGAAAGCATCCACAGCTAACGAAGCTAAGATTATTCAAGAAATTACTGCCGTGAGTGACGACATTACCGAGTGTTTGAGAAATCTAGAATTTTTACGCTAACTTCAGTAATTTGTTTATTGTTTTCTTAATTATTAGTTAAATAATAAATTAATAAAACCGCATTTTTGTCGTATTACTCAGTCCCACGCCCGGAAAAATTCCCTATCCGCAACTTGTCACTATGTTTCTTTTTCGCAATTTTCGCTTTCTCATAGAAGTTCGATAAAATGCCGGAATTCACCTGAATGACATCGGAAATGGAATGTTCAAAGGTGTGATGAATGGCCCGACCATATCTATCTTAAATCTACTCATTTGCAGTTTTGTCGTTATCTTGCGCAAACATAACGTCTTCGTCTTCGTCGTCGTCGCCGCGCCGCCGAGCGTCCATCACTCGATATCACCCACCTTTAAAAGCCTCGTCACCTTTGAGGTAAAAGCGGATCGATATTAGCAAATGATGTCATATGTGTAACATTTCCAGGATGGTGATAAGGCGGACAAATTTTAGTAGGTGGGAATTTTTTTTTTTTATATTTTTTAAACGCCGGTTTTTTACCTCCGGTCACTGCGCACCACAATGCGTAATATTTCTGGTCGCCGATGCAAAGAATTATTATGACTTTATTAAGAAAGAGCATGTAGGTGACATTGTCGTCGACTACCGTCTTAGGGAATGCTAATTTCCTTGCATTATGCACAACAACCAGCCATGGCAAAATTCGATGGAAGACGAGATTATGAGGTCGTAGCTTTCGCGTTCTGCAGCACAATCTTGAATGAGATTTAGCGATTAAGCTTTTGTAGAGGAAACCCCTACGTACCCAGAGGTTTTTTTTCTTATTTTTTTTTTTAATAACTGGTTTCCGCCGCTGGGTATACCGCTCTGGGATTCAGGTGTGCTCTAAAAAGTTTCGCTGGAAACGCGGTGGATTATAAAATTGTTTACTCAGCTGATGTTTCACAGTATGAATTTTTTTCCGATTAATAATAGAATGAAGTGGCTTTACACTGGCCCAGGGGAAGAGCACCAGCACCAGCAACTCTACCGCCCAGACGATGTGCGCCAAGGCTGGTTCTCAATGACGCGGCCTTGTCGGGGGTAAAACTTAGTAACTACATCATAAATAGGACGAATCCATTTCGATACATGACCATTAGAAAATATTCTCTTTTTCACATAGGTATGCAAAATGCATGCGATAGTCACTATGGGGATCTGGCGGTCAAACAATTCAACGGAGGCATATGTGAAAGTGTGGTATGATTTTTGTCACCCGGCCGGGTGGTGAAGTTGACCTAATTTAAAACCTTACCTGGCGGTAATTACGGATTCTGCTGAGGAAGGGTGTAGGCATGAAAACAGGTAGAAAAAAAAAATAAAATAGTGAGTCGACTTGATTGACCTGTATAAAGTCGCGTGGATTAGCTGGATTTTATTTTATCGAGGGATTAGGGGTGCCGAATAGCGGAGCTTTAACTTTTATTTGCTGTTCGGAACTTGTTTTTAGCACACTCGTTATCTTATCTGGCTTAGCGCGATTTTATTGCATACGAGCCTAAGATGGTTCGCAGCGTTATGATTATGTAATATTCTTTTTGGGGAATTTTGCTAAATGTTGTGTAAAGGAGTGTAGTCTTCTTTCTGATTATAATCGATTTACCCGAATTCAAAAACCGCTTTCTCCAGAATTCAAGAGTGGTATATGAATATCACTTAATTTTGAATGACGATTAACTTGAATTCTCTCTATTCCCAGACCCTGAAAAATAAATGACCTTACCAAAATTTAGAAAAGGTTTATACTCGTTGAATATTTTATACATATGTATATATTTATATCAATTTTCGGAGTTTTACTCAGCAACGATATATGTAATATATGGGTAATTATACTTAACAAATATAGACTGAAAAATTTCTTTTTATTTCGCTTTAGGAAATACCTATTTGTAATTTCAACTTGGGTAATTTTAATGTAAAATTAAAATCGTGTAACATTATATACATAGGTGAATCACCACAAACGAGCGACCAAAAACGCTGTAAAATTGGTGAGTAATGCAATGCTTTTTTGGTCATCTACGAAATTACAAACTTTTGAAAAATCTTCAGTTTTCATTACAAAAATGTAACACATTTCGATAAAAACTAAGTAGGTACTTACTGCTTTTGCTGAATTTTTCTTTTGTATAATAGTTAAATTTTTCTAATTTTGCTAATTATTGTTTCCTTATAATTACCTACTTCAAAATACAATATTTGTAGCCTGTTAAATTGGTATTATTTCAGTAATTTTAATTAAATTTAAGATTTAAGTCCAGAGAGTTTAAATAATTTATTAAGACAAAATCTGGAAGTAAGAAAAGTATGTTACAAGCACATTCGTCGTAAATTTTACAATTAATTTTAATCACAATTCGTTTTAGAGGTTTACTTAGAGATGCTCGTTAGGAAATTTGGTATGGAAAATTCTTGATTATTTTGGAACTTCTGAAATTACTTTGTCAATTCGCTATACTTTTAGCTTCTAGTTAAGGAGAAGGCTCTGTGTTTTTCTTTAAAAGGATCTCTCTACATACCTGAAAATCTTCCGAGGAACTTGTAAAATCCTGACTCTGTTTTTGTCGTCGAACTGTATCGGCAGTGCGAACAGATCCTGCAGCAGCAACAGCGTCTATTCTCCACAGGATCTGTCTGGGTCTGCTGGCTGCCCCGACAAACGTTCTGGACGATGCTCCAGCCAAAAAAGTGGGGCTCCATTGCAGCAGGTGCTTGGGCAGAACTAGTTTTAGGGGGATAATTTGTGTTTTTTTTTTTCGTTTGTTTTATCTTAAACTCTAAAGTGTATAGAGGGGTTCGTTACAATTTCTGTGATTGCTTCCGTGAATTCTTGTAAAAAAAATCGTTGTCTCGCGAGATAGATGCAAAGATATCACAAAGCGCACTCACATGTGATGCTCACTTAGGCACTTTATTTTATTTTTTAATTATTTCTTCGGCTTCTTTAGATTGACTTTTCGGTGATGATTTTGTTCGATTCACGATAGTGTGAACATATTTGGAAATTAACATAATTGCGCAAGTTTTGTGCATGAAACGCGATTGATCGGTGTCGGACTTCCAGCGGATCTGAGTCGTCTTGATGTCTTTGTGGGGATTTCATTGTATATCTTGTGATCTGCTGCACTATGCCGATGATAACCGAATTTAATTGCTTCAAGGAATTTTTGTTTAAGGCACAAACAGTCTTAGGGAGTTATTTCGTTTGGCATCCACCGAATGCCAGTGGCTGTCTAGACCGCGCACTTTTTACTTTGTATGCTCGCTAATAGCCCGGGATTTTTAGACGGAACTTTTTACACCTTTTTTGTTATTTTCTTTTTTTACACTGAAAAAGCAAAGTACAAGCAGAGGCGCTGCTGGCTCTTCCGAATCAATTGCCAAATGTTTGTCTGCCTGGGAGCATCTCTGTTCCACTTCTTCAAAGAAAACGTCGCAATGGTGCTGCTACACACCTCGCAGTGATCATATCCGCCTTCTGGTGCGTCTTCGTGCGGGGCAAGGGAGCTCCCTACGGACTTCCATTCTCAAGATCTCCGGATTAGGCCTGGTTCAGCCTTTCAATGGACTTGTGCTGTTCGGTGCTTCGCGCGGTGCTCGACCCGCCAGACTGGCTCTCCGCATACACCGAACACACCAGACACAAAAACCTGATGTGCCTCACGACCTCACCAGCTCTGGATAAATAAAATCGCCTCCTTAATTATTTTGACGTTTCTTCGGTGCTTCCGTGGTGAAGTGCGGAACTTCCGAGAGACGGAGCCAAACTTTCTTGCTGCTGTGGGGATCTACGGGCAATGGGAGCACTGTGCTTCGATGCATAGGAATTTTATCGTTTTCAGGTTCCTTATTTCCCTGACCAAGGAACACGGACAGGCACTTGGGACTATTTCTAATTTAAATGAAATTTCCACCAAAGAGTTTTTTTTCCTCTTCGCATTTATCACACTTCATCCGCACAACACAGCGAGTTTTCTTCACTTCACTGACTTCGCAGAAAATGACTGGTTTTCTGCGGTTCGAGGGGGTTTTCGTTACGATTTATTATATACTGCAGTGCATTTCACTTTTTTCTCAACTGTATTTCACTTTAAGTGGTCAATTTCTCTGGGATTTTGGGTGAAAACTGAAATTTCCGAGTTGTCCTGACAAGAAAACCACTCCGACATTCCCACTCGCCAAGAGATTCCTCACTCAACTGTGTTCGTTTTCGAAATCGAAGGCGAAAGAACCGAGGAAAAGAGACCACCAAGAAAATTCCTCCAGACATTTTCGAAGAACAATGGTCGGTCTTTGGGGCGTCGAAGTTGCCGGGTTGAGCCGGTTACCGATTTTGGCGCTGCTTGTCAACGATTGGCCTTGCGAATTATTTTTTCTGCTGGCAGGGCTGGTGAAATTTGTGTGTGGGAACTTTCAATTGACTTCTTACGAAAATATTTAGAAAATAGTCAGCTTAGTATTTAAGCAGATAAATAGATGGTTCAATGCAAATTGAAAATAATAATATTAGTTATTGGCATTCTCATGTTTGCAAATCAAATAAAAACCACTTCCAGGTAACACCCTGTTTAAAAGTAGGGCGAAATTTTTCTTAATTTGTAATGAGTTTGGACTTCAAAAATATTTTCAAAGGCCACAAGTCTAATTGGCAAGGTCTTCTTTTAATATTTAGCCCCAAGAATCGCCATGAAATTACCCTATTTATTCTTTGGAGGTTCGACGCACATGTGGGGCAAAAGATCTTTCTGGCGGGGCACCTGAATACCCATTATTTTTTAAGTCACATAAGACTATTTTAAAGATCTCATTGCAAGTATTTGGGTTAATGCAATTAGAATAAGGACTCCTAGTTTCAATTTTCCCATCGACACCAACAGGTAACAAGAAGAAACAGTAAAATCATAAAACCATAAATTCAAGAAATACGCAGCACGCCACTTTGTAAGGATCATTCACTTAGTGAGTGGGAAAATGAGGACCAGAAGTAGTTAAACCATTTCAGAGTGCTGTTCTCACGTTTGCGGCCACTAAAATCTCGGTCTGGAGCACGTACAACATTAGACACAATCGCCTTAAACAAGGAACTGAGGAAAGGCTCCTTTCCATAGCAGCAAAAGTTAAAAAGAGCAAAAACCCAGAACTGAATGGATGAAATTTTTGCTGCGATCGCACACCGAGAGGTGCTACGCAGCGAATTACCTGTTCGCAGGAATGCCCACCAAAGGACGACTCCCGCCACTCGAAGGTCAATAATAATTCACTCAGGATGACCCGTGTGTGCGGTCTTAACGACCATAAAATTGCAGACAGGATATTTTCACTTGTTTCGTGAATGGCGAGAAATTCCTGAAGGCATCTTCCGATTTGGCCCTTTCTTTTTCTGTCTTTCGGCTGTGCCAACTATTTTCTTGAATGCGTGGGAACACACGGAAGTAAATAAACAGGAATTTCTTAGTACAATGCGGCTACCTACGTCTAAATGACTTTTCATTTTTTGTGATTGGACGATTTCCTGGAAGAAAATCTTCACTGATTGAGGGATACGCTAAGAAGATGTATTTTCAGAGTTGAACGTAATTATCTTATTTAGGACTGTGCTCCGCACAAAATTTGGTTTTTTTTAATAATTTTCATCAGATTAAGAAGGTTCCAGTTCCAGAACTTAAAAATTCATGAACACTGAATTTTCTAAATAATACACTCTGCAAAAATCGGACCAGTTGGTGGTGTTAATGCACTAACTCTAGAATTTCTTGTTTTAAACAATTCACCCAGATTAATTTTTGCACTTATTTTATCAAATTAGAAGATAAAAGAAGCAAAAATGTACAAAAAGTATATCTGTACTGAGTGAGTTACATACTTTTAGTTGGAGTGCTCTGGAGGATTTTTATTGTAATAAAATAATTTTTTTTATAAAAACCGTCACACCCACTTTTTTGAGTTGTAAGGCGGAGACACAGTTTTTAGACTTTTCATATTGATTTTGTGGTAAATTTAACTTATGTATCGAATTCCTATTTTCTACGATTATAAACCGCAAGTACCCTAAAATTTGCATGATTATCGCTGATTTAAGATTAAAATAGGTGGGCATAATTAATTTGCAAAGTAAGAGAGTATGATAATAAATATCTAGGGATTTCGCAGTTCGTTGTGTTGAATTTACTTACTTGATCGCAACCACAGAAATTTGCAAAATAATTTGTTTTATGCATAACATTAGAAAGCAAAACCTTTTCTGAGATGATGAGTTTTGGAGCCCTTGTGTTACAGATGCATTTGATGAATTGTAAGTTAATATGATGTAGTAAAGGAAGTGTTTTGCAGTATCTAAAACTCATAAGACACTTTTTCAGAGAATTATTAGAAATAAACTGAACCAGCAGGCACACGCAACCGGGAAAACCAAAAAAACCGGAAGTACAATAAAATTTTTACGAAATGTCAAAGAAATCTGAGGCTCGAACTAATTTCGAAAATTCTCTCTCATAATTTTATGAAACTTTGTTTTCCACCAGATGTCGTACTCGGATTGACAATTGAAATTGCACTTAAAAATATCGATTTCCTGGTGTTTTTCGCAAAGTTTTTAGCTTATAAACAGTTTCCTATTTAATTTCCGCCAGAAAAATCTACGAAAATGACAGAGAACACTGTCCAATCGCACAATACAAACGACAAAATCGCTGCTCTTATGAAAGAAGCCGAGCAGTTAAAAGGGAAACTGGAGGAGGAGCGAGCAAAGCTAAACGACGTCAGCTGTAAGCACTTCCTGTTCAATTACTGAAATTTATTCTACGATTTTCTTCCCATTTCCAGTATCTACAGTGGCCGAGCGACTAGAGTTGATTACTTACATTAATATTAAGCCGCGGCGAGTGCTCAAAGGACACCAGGCGAAGGTCCTGTGCTCGGACTGGAGCCCCGACAAGAGACACATCGTTTCCTCCTCTCAGGATGGTAAACTGATTATTTGGGACGCTTTCACGACGAACAAGGAGCATGCAGTCACCATGCCCACGACCTGGGTGATGGCATGCGCCTATGCTCCTTCTGGGAATCTCGTCGCTTGCGGGTGAGACACATAAACCTTGTGTTTTTAAAAATTTGAAGCACTTCGACCTCTTCCAGAGGACTGGACAACAAAGTCACCGTCTATCCAATAACTTCTGATGAAGATATGTCCACTAAGAAGCGCACAGTTGGAACTCACACAAGTTACATGTCGTGCTGCATTTTTCCAAACTCAGATCAGCAGATTCTTACTGGCAGCGGAGACTCCACCTGCGCCCTGTGGGACGTAGAATCCGGGCAGTTGCTACAGAGCTTCCATGGCCATACAGGCGATGTAATGTCCATCGACTTGGCCCCCAACGAAACTGGAAACACTTTCGTTTCAGGCGTAACCATTTCATTTCGTGTAAAAATCCTTTCTGACCCTTCTCTACTTCCAGAGTTGCGACAAAATGGCTTTTATCTGGGATATGCGCTCTGGACACGTTGTGCAGTCCTTCGAGGGGCACCAGTCAGATGTTAACAGTGTTAAATTCCACCCAAGTGGAGATGCTATCGCTACAGGATCGGACGATAGTTCTGTAAGCTTGTGCTGAGATTCATTCCTTTCAGATTTTCGTAATGTATTCTATTTTAGTGCCGCCTATTCGACATGAGAGCTGATAAGGAAGTCGCTGTTTACGCTAAAGAAAGCATAATTTTTGGGGTAAATTCCGTGGATTTTTCAGTCAGCGGTCGCCTGCTTTTCGCTGGATACAACGACTATACAGTCAACATTTGGGACACGCTAAAATCGCAAAGGGTCTGCTTGCTGTATGGTCATGAGAATAAAGTCTCCTGCGTTCAAGTCTCTCCGGATGGAACGGCGCTGTCTACGGGCAGCTGGGATTATACAATTAGAGTAAGCCGCTGCGGATCATTTTGTTTCTTAATCCAAGATTAAATTTTGCTCTTCGACAGGTCTGGGCTTAAGTAGGCTGTTGAAGGAAGAATTCCCCCTTTATGCGCCGCATTTGCTGTTGTCTCGATGTGCCCCGTTCGCTGTTTTGAACAGGAGTATTTAACCGAACATTTGTTTGTTTGTTGTGATGTTGTTCAAAGTGAACGTTTCGTTTTTGTAAGTTTATTTATTTAGAAATAAATCCAATTTTGCTTCTATTAGTAAAAAATCAGAGTGTTTTGGGTAAGGAGTTATAATTCAAAATAGATGCAGAGCAGAGTAAATTATTTTAAGTGAAAAGTTCACAGGTAAGATCTTTAAATTTATTTTTACTTAGGTAGTCCAATAACTTTGTCTCAATTTGTTTTTATTATTCAACCTTTAAATACCAATTTTGCTGGAAAGCCTTTTTTGTTTAAATATAAAACGGAAGTATTAAGGAGTGATATTTTTGGGGGTCAATAAGCTTTTTGATGTACTGGAGTATATTTGGAGATTACAAATAAATATACAATTGATTGGCTTATCTGTTTAGTGAAACACGTTCCCATTTATCTCGTGGAAGATAAAACAAAAGTATTTATTCAGCTTATGGTAGCTTTTCAGCACTTTGAGTGAACTGCTAAAATATTACGCCTCCGTCGAAAAAGTATAAAAGTATATCAAATTAACGCTTAAGCGACATAAGTTTTCTGTTGTAGCTCGAAACGTATTTTGAATAAAATAGGAAAAATGGAGCAATGGACTAACAAGGTGGCAGTTGTAACTGGGGCGAGTGCAGGAATTGGACTCGCAATTTCTCTTAAGTTGCTAGAAAATGGGATGATCGTCGTAGGTCTTGGGAGACATGAAGACAAACTAAAGGCGGTATATGGCAAAATGGATAGCGAACTATGCTCCCGATTTCATCCAATTAAATGCGATATAAGCAAAGAGGAGGAGGTTCGATCTGCCTTCAAGAAGATTAATACTGACTTAGGCGGAGTCGACGTCCTTGTGAACAACGCAGCCCTCACGGTACTTGGCCCTATGCTCGATGTGGAGAAAACGAAAGCTATGAAGGAAGTTGTGGATACGAACATTATGGGAGTCATCTACTGCACTCAGGAGGCCTTCGCCTCGATGAAGGAAAGGAACGTGGACGGGCACATTGTGATGATGAACGGCACTTCGGGACATCGCGTGCCAGAAAAATTCGGCTGCAGAATGGGGGTCTATGTTCCAACAAAGTTCGCTTTAACCGCCATGGTGGAGTCTTTCCGGCAGGCCTTCTTTGAGGCCGGGACCAAAGTGAAAGTGTCGGTACGTATATTAGTTACTTTTTGTATTCGACGGTTTGCAGTAACTTTTCTAAAACTTGCTTTAGAGCTTAAGTCCTGGTGGTGTCGACACAGGAATGAGCAACGGATACAATATACCAAAAGTTAATGTAGATGCTATCACTGATGCGATTATTTACGTTATAGGAACTCCGCCTGGTGTACAAGTAAGTGGAGAAGTTTACTAATAGTTGTTTGGGTTCTAAATATTATAGTACATACATAGTTATAAAATTATGTAGTTTGGATCTTCAAGTCAAGTGTGTAGTTTGTTTTAATCAGCGTACGTACGTACTCTAATTTTTTTATTATCTAATCTAAAGAGATAAAAATAAAATTCATTTATGTACATATGTAAATGCTTAAATGCTAGTAGTACGTAATTGCACAGTATGAACGCTGTTTTTTTTTTATTTAAAAACTCATCACTATCTATAAATTTTTAGCGCTAACAAAGCTGCATTTACTTAGTATTAAACGTATCTTGATGATGGATGATGGCATACAGGGGTACGTTGTAATAATCAGACGCTCAGTTTTTCTGCATAAACACTTTTTATCTTATCCCAAATATTATTTTATTACAACAGATTTCTGGAGAGATTATTTTTATATCATCGCAACAGAACAAGACTTGAACGCTTTGTGTTATTTGTCGAGCAATTTACTTTTTAATCTAATCAAATGAGCATAATGTAGCTAAATTTTTTTAAAAGAACTGGTTATGGGACTTAAAAAATTATCTATATAAGGAGGGAGAAAAGTACTATCTGTTAAAAGTCAAGAAACAAAGGTCGTGGTTAAAGATTGATTTAAATCATTACTATTATTTTTAAAAAAATTGTTTAGTCGACATGGAGCGTTGGGTGAATAAAGTGGCTGTGGTAACCGGAGCTAGTTCAGGAATTGGTCTAGCAATTACCCTTAAGTTACTCAAAAATGGAATGATTGTAGTCGGTTTGGCTCGACGAGAGGAGAAATTAAAAGAGATTCATGCTACTTTAGAAAGTAGTTTGCGTGCTCGATTTCATCCAGTTACGTGCGACATCTCCAAGGAGGACCAAATCCGAGGAGCTTTTAAGTGGATTAAAGAAAACTTAGGAGGTGTCGATGTTCTGGTCAACAATGCCGGGGTCATAAAACTTGGTCAATTGATCGATGAAAGACATTCGCAAAATATGAGGGATGTGGTCGATACGAACGTTATGGGAGTCATTTACTGCACCCAAGAAGCCTTCGCCTCGATGAAGGAGAGGAACTTCGACGGTCATGTGATTATGATAAACAGTCTCATGGCGCACATAACTCCGCCCCAAGGAGCTATTGGTATGAACATCTACCAGCCCTCGAAGTGTGCTTTGAAATCCATGGTCGAGTTGTATCGGCAGGAATTTTTTAAAGCTGGCACTAAAATTAAAGTGACTGTGAGTCCTTTGCTTAGGGTTTCATACGCTTAGTTAGCAAAAGTGAAAAATTATATTTTGATTTGATTTTTTTGATATACATACATACATATCAGAAGTGTTTTTGTTTAACAAGTATTTTTTTATTTGATTCATTAAAGTAATTTTTTTTGGCACAAAATATGAAGAAATGATTAAGTTAGAATAATTCTTCCGTAGAATAAATTCATCGTTACCGCAGTGTTAAAAAATATTAACTATCTAATTTTTTGGTTTATATATTCCGTACAAGATATGTATGCAATCAAAAAATCGAACTTTTCAGTTTGCAACTAAGCATAAGGATAATAGAAAATTTACGAATATCTTATTTTAGAATATTAGTCCTGGTGTGGTTGAGTCTGAAATGACTAAAAATTACAATTTGTTCCCAATGCTTGAAGGAGAAGATATTGCTGATGCGGTTGTTTATGTTATTGGTACTCCACCGCATGTTCAGGTACGTAGAGAAATTGTTTTAACTTGTAAAACAAAAGTATAAGAAATATATACTTATTTTTTCCCAATTATGATAAAGTGTACTCAAATGAACAAACATTTACGAGCTATTGTATGTAATATAATTTAAAACTACTACTTGCTGATAATAAACGTAAGGATTCTAAAGATTAAGATTCCTCAAAATATAAAAATTTACGAAAAATCTGCGTTTGAAAAAATTTAATGAAATGTGAAATAAAATTTTATGGTGTAATAACAATATAAGAATTAAGTTCCGATATATTAATTTTAAGAAAGATTCGCTATCACTGATCACAACACGCTCGCATAAAATAAAATATGCACCACAATTGGTACATATTTGGGAATTTTTCTATCTTATCTCGAAAACGCTTGAGTGTTATGTTTTTGCAAGATTATAGTTTATGAGAAAGAGAGTTCATTTTTAATGAACTACAATCAGTAGAAATATTAAGCTTATATAAAATCTGTCTAGTCATTCTGCTCTGAGCTGAAATTATGAGCTTAATTCGAATATAAAAAATTCTTTTTTTAGTAGACATGGAGCGTTGGGTTGGTAAAGTTGCTGTCGTGACCGGGGCAAGTGCGGGTATCGGGGCTGCAATAGCTCTTAACTTGCTTAAAAATGGAATGATCGTTGTCGGTTTGGCACGAAGGGTAGAAAAATTGCAAGAATTTGAAAACGACTTAGAAAATAATTTACGTTCTCGATTCCATTCAATTAAATGCGATGTTTCGAAAGAGGATGAAGTGAGACAAGCATTCGCGCAAATTAAATCGAGTTTGGGCGGTGTTGATGTTCTCGTTAATAACGCGGGAGTATTAAAGCACGGCGCATTGACCGATGTGGGAGACACTCAAGACATAAGAAATGTTCTGGATACGAACGTTATGGCAGTGGTGTACTGCACCCAGGAGGCTGTTGCATCCATGAAAGAGCGCAACTTTGACGGTCACATAATCATGATTAATAGCGTTCTGGGTCATATTCTATCTCCAAATTTTGTGCTTGGAAACATGTACGCTCCATCGAAACATGCTTTGACTGCTATGGTGGAGATGTACCGTCAAGAGTTCCGTCAAGCCGAAACTAAAATTAAAATATCCGTAAGTAGGAACAATTGGAGCCTTTCTAAAATTCAAAGGTGATCTACATAACAATTTCCACATGTATCAATTAATCAAAATTAACTGATAAGTTGCGAGTATTGTTAAAGTGATACTATGTAGATCATCGTGAATAATGACAAAAATATGTACATATATTAATCGAAAACAAAATTTAGAGCATAAGCCCTGGAGCCGTTGAGAGTGAAATGTCCAAGAATTATGATGTTCCAAAACTTCAGCCAGATGCAATTGCAAATGCAGTTGCGTATGTTGTTGGAACGCCACCAGATGTGCAGGTATGTGCGATTAAAAAATTTCGTAATAATTAAAGCATAAACGATCACTTCAACTCTCTCAAACTGCTGAGATCTCTTTAAATAGAAGTATCTCAAAAGCCGGTTATTTACGCAAACTATTCTTTGCTCGGTATTCTTTTTTTGTATAGAACGGAAGTCAGAACGCTTGATAAATATAAGTTAGTATGCGAAATATAAATGAGTCAATTGACTAACCTTGAACTGAATGATAAACAAAAAGTTTATGTAACCGATAACTCAGTGTAAAATTCTTGATCTGATACATTATTTTAAAATTAGCTTAATGATTGCAAGGTAGTCATTCACTTTTGTTATTTGTTTGCATTCTTTCATATTTCGCAGTTGTATTTTGATAGTAATAGTGGGGTGCAGCATGTTTAACTTAAATTGACGGCGAACATGTTTTTAATAATTTGCTACTTCATTATGCGATACTTAAATCACCATACTTCAAACCATTACTTTAGAGCACACATTTTTGTGATAGTAGGTACTTATAAGGAATAATACGAACCCCATGATGGATATTTAAATAAATATTTAAAAATTATCTACTGATAGAAATAAATTGAATTGAATTGTTTGTATGTAGGAGTTATAAATACAAAAAAAAAGGATTAAATAAAACATCTTTTCTTTTTCAGGTACATGAACTCATCATTAAACCTATTGGGGAAGCGTTTTAGAACCAAGTCTTCAACGTTCCGGAACGAATTTATAGATGATAACATTTTCAATTAAATGAAATTTGTATTAAATAAATTTTTACTCTGTCGTTATTTTTTTGGTTTAGTTTTTTTTTTTTAATTTATTCCAGAAAATACGTTTTTACAGTGTGTGGTGAAATAAATAAACTTTTTCACATGGTATAAAAATTGAACTAACTTAAGGTCACTTCACGTGGTATAAAAATTAAACTAACTTAAGGTCACATCGTTTTTTCGTTTATCTGAATTGTGTACAGGTGGGCGTTTCCATAAATTATAGATAATGAGTTACGAATAAGAAGTTTTAGCAAAATCATTGATTTATGAATCACAAATGTTGGGCTTTTTTTAACTTTGAAAATGAATTTTAAAAAATTGTACAGTCTTTGCGCCTTGAGGTCGTTTTAAGTGTCTATAGGAGCACAAGTGGCATATTAATACCCTCATTTCGTTTTATTCCTGCTTTACTTTAATCATTGGGTGATATAAATTTCATAAATTGGTCTTAATTGATGGAATAAATATTATGGCGAATTATGGAAAGATATAATCTAAAATAACTAAGGCAAGAATAAGGCCAACCATTTTGATCTTCATCATTCGCCAGCTATGACGACAGCAACGACAATAGATTAGAAATGAATCGTCCAACGGGAATAATAATAAAAACATTAATGCGCTGTCGTAACAGGATATTGTGGACTTCTTAAAGTAAATTTTAAGATATTTGCTGAATAGAATTTAGGCGTTTATTATACCAGAAGGTAAGCAGAGTTTTGTTTCAATTTTTTTAGGTGGAAGGAAACAGAAGTAAAATAACGACCAACTCCTGCAGTAATTCATTGTAGTTGTTTTGCTTCTGTTATATACTTATATACTTTCGAGAAATGTAACAAAAAACACAAGATCTTTATGCTCATAAAAAATGTATCACCATGGTTCCATTCCTCTAAAAGAAAAACGAAAATAACTATAAAGATAAATATTTATCTACTTTTCCTGTCTTTATATCAGAAGTCTGCGAGTAATAAGCCTAATCATGTTTAAAAAAATCACATTCCATGCTCAGATTAATTATAAAAAATAAAAGTTTCGATACAAAACGTCATCAGTTCATTTTAAAAGGTAAATAAAAAAAAAATTAATTCTTCCAACATTATCTTCTTTTAGTAAAACTACGTAAATTAGTAATTTCACCCTGGCATTACCTGTTGGTCATCGCCATGATTATATTCAAAGGCTTTGGCGTAGCCTTTCATAATTAATAGATTACTAATGTCCTTGTCGTGCGATCCAGTAAACAGTCGGACGGCTAACTTTTTATTGTTAGTAACCAGGGCTTTAATGTTTTTGTTTAGACCCATAAGTTTTGATCGAAGAAATTCTCTTGCCTCGACGGCCTTGGTGGGAATCTCTTTTACTCCATCAAGTGTGCATAGAATTGCCTGGAAAGGCAAAAACTCAAACATTCGTTCCCATTGTCGAATGTTGTCTAAGGCGACAATTTCTGCATTACCGTAATCTACGTAGAATACCTAAAATATAAAATAAAAAAAAATCTGCCTTAATAAATTTTGAATTTTTATGGCTTGGAAGATAAAATTGCGATCGATATCTATCCCAATTATTAATTTTTTGCGCCATATGGGCTGTGCTCCCGAGAGCGCTAGACACAAGTAGGGGTACAATTTATTCTATTTCTACTTTAAGTAAGCTTGACGTAAGACGGACTCGCGCGAAGATACATAAAAAAAGAAACAAATATACACGTCGAATTGAGAACCTCCTCTTTTCGTCGGTTAAAGAGACCCGCAACTTTCGCAAAACAAAAAAAAAAAATTCACAGAATATTATTGCCAAATGTTGAAACAAAAAAGAAACCAAGAATATAAATGCCAAAGTTTGCGAAATTCATAAAAGGAGGTACGTAAATGTGAACGACGAAATCTTTTGCATACTCTTAATAGATTACTATTGTCTGGGCAGGGTCATAACCAGAATGACTAAACGAAAATCAAACCGTACCTACACAGTGCGACCAATACTGCCGATCTCAGTGAATTGGAGTTGGAAGGTTGTTTGGGATTCATAATCTCTTATGCAGAGTTACAATTAAATCAATTTTGGGTGGTACGAAGTCAGCTAGTAAATAAATAAACTTTAATTTCTAAACTATACAAAACAGCGATTACTAAATTTGGAAGTATACCACATACCTTCACCATTTGGTCGTCAACAAAATTTAGTATTTTTGCTCTGTACCACATATTATCCTTATATTTCGCCAAAATAAGCTGAAATCTTGCTGTTAAAGGCAAATAAATATTCAGTATTTAATTTTTGCATTAAATAAAAAATTATGAACAAATTTCAAAAAGATTTCTACTTTGTTGAGTTATAAAAACTATCAATAATACAAGTCATTTTTGAGTCTGGATAATTTGTGATTTAGAGTTTTAACCAGTTTCTTAGGACTGTAGTTACTCAAACATTGTTGTCCTTATCAGCAAAGTAGAAACTCCTCCTAATACTTCTTACCTGGTAAATTTGTTAACTTCTTGTATGTAAGTTTGTTTTCAGGTGCATTCATCTTTAATATTAGTTCATTGAGAGTTGGCTTATACTTATTTTCGATCGATATGATTTGTGCAAACATAAACTCCACATTTATTATATGCGTTACCCTAAGGGTTATTGTCTCCCCTTTGGAAGGATACACAATTTTATTTGGAATGTCAACCATGGTTTTAGCCAGATCGCGTGTCCAACCATCTGTAATAAAATTATTTATTAAGTTTTGTACTAACGCCTTCGATAGCGGACTGACTTTAGTGAGAAAAATAGCATTTTCGACGAACTAAGGAAGTTTTAATAATACTTAATATTTTTCTACTTCCTTTATCCTCTAAATGAATTTATTCAGATATTGATAAAATAATATACCTCAAGTGAATAAACAGAACATTTTACAAGTAGGTATGAGAAAACGTTTCATCCACAAAATAAATTCTGTTTGCAAATTACTCACCTTTAAGTTTTTGACTGTGCTCAAATTTACAAAGGGAGCCCTTAAAACAGGAATCCTTTCCAGGTTCAGTATGAGGACAAATAACTTTATCATCTTTCGGTTCATAACCCATCACAGCTTTCATTGCATTTGATGTATTCGGAAGTTCTTCATAAAGCAGCCCTCTCTCCTCTTCCGTCATTGTTTCTCGTTGTTTACCAGAAAAGCAGATGCTGCTAGGAACGATACTGCCAGAATTTCTTGGAAAAGTTTCCTCGTTAACAACTTCTTCAGTGAGTGTCGATTGTGACTTTTGGCTTACATACCCAGGCTCAACGAGTAACAATTTACGGAATGGATTTGTAATTGATTCGTGCTATAAAAACAGTCAACCATGAAGTATAAATACTTCCAAGATAATAAAACTAGCAAATAGACAGATTTCTCCAGAAGATACTTACGTTTTGAGTACTATTAACTGAATCTAGGTTACTTCTTTCGTTGAAAGGATTCGTTTCTTCACTTAGCAAGTTAACGTAGAGCATATGACTATTAAAAAGGAAATATTAAAATGAGATATATTCAAACGTATTAATGTTCTCCTACTTAGTTCTTTTGTTAACCACTATTTTGTGGCTCACGTTCAAATGCTCCTCAAGATAACTTTTGAAGTTGATGTCTGTACTTGAATTAACCTAAAATGAATTTTAATTGTTTTCCAAATAACCAATTTTCGACCTTCTTACCGCTTGCAATTTGCACAGTACAGCCTGAGCACAATAATTCTGTTGTATGGTAGAGAGAACATAGAGATTCTCATACATATCCTCTGTTACTGAAATTATTTCTCCGACATCAATAAGGTATGCTTTAAAATTATCCACCTATTTCACAGTATTAGAGCAAATTAAACAAAATTAATAAAAACCATGTTAAAGCCCACCATAATAGGACCATCTTCTCGAACAATTCTAAACATGTATCCATTTAAGTGAAGACCAATTACTTCACCTTCTTCAGGAACTCTGTTTAAGGGCTTCGGTGACTCATTAAAATAATTTTGCAAGTGTTCTAAAAAACTCCTCCATGTAGGATCTCTTTAACGTAAAAGAGATTTAATTAAAAAAAAAACCTTACAATCGAAGTGCATTCATACTTTTCTCCGTAATCATTGATGTAAAACAAAGACTGTTCGCTGTTTTTTATGTGACTAATAATAATATTAAATTTGCAGCCTGGGGTATCTGCAGATTTTTAAGATAAATAAAGAAAATTCAATAGTAATGCAACATAAAAAATTCCTTACATTTATGATAGAGCGGTTGCGGGTATGTGTACGTTTCTATTTTATTCTGAATGTTTCTGATGCTCTCTTCAACCGACTCGAAAATGACTTTGTTGTGATCGCCTGCATCATTATCATCATCTATAGTAATGTGTTTTAAAAGGTGACTTAATTCCCTCTTTAAATTGATCTTCTTAAAATTTTCCGCAAGCTGGAGGAGATGACTCAAAGTGTTGTCGTATTCAGCAAAGCAGTCTGGTGTTCCATAGCGGTTTTCAAGAGCGGACAAAACGTTTATATAAGCGTGTGCTGCCTAAAATTTAGGAAAGATCGTTTAGTTGGAGTTATCTTACTTTCACATCACAGTATTTAAGATTTCGAGTCTGCAAACTGAATTTAACACGTTCCCGCCGGCGGGCGGCGGCCGTATTTGTAGTTCTCGGCATCTGACGGCTCTTTACCTCCTAGTTTGTTTCATCTCGGGCGGCGCTATGGTGAACCTAATCGCATTTCGCTCGTTGTTTCTACCGAATATTGCTTGCGTCAGATAAGGTTTTCTGGAAAAAACAAGAGAAGGTCACTTGCCATTTGCCATTTTCTCAGAAAAATGTGCATCAGACGCAAGCATATTCGGTAGACAGTTGTATATGCACCCTTAAGAGGTACATGCCAGCGGGAACGCGTTAACAAAAAAAAAAAAAAAACAATTTGAAAATAATTGAAGGTGGATATTTTTCCTTCTGCCCTACTACAAAGTATTTTCCAAACGGTAATCAAATCGAAAAATCGAATCCCCAAGAACTACCTTTTTTCGTTTATAATTGTAGAATTATTAGAACATAATATCTTAGAAAATAACAAAAATATATCTTTTTGAGGTTATGTCCTGGTCCTGGATGTTTTACTTACTTTTTTTGCAAAGAGATCGGCCCCCTCTCTGACTTTATTTATTTCAGATGAACACATTTTATACACCATTTTTAAAGTGCCTTTTTTAGACTCGAAATCCATATTTGCCATTGCAACTTAAAAATTCACTACTGACTACAGACGCTACTTACAAAAAACCTCGGAGGAATGAACGAACATGGAGTGGATGAACCGTGTAAAATCCCTGTACGTGAGTGAAGCCAAAAAACCTGGTTTTTAATTGTCAAAAATGGTTTTTAATTGTCAAACTCGGAGGAACGCTGTCAAATGATGAACGAGTGGGAAACTTTGGTTTGTCAAGTGTAGTGAGCAAGCGAGCTAACAGGTAATTTTGTGCTTGTTTTGTGTTTTATTTTCAGTAAAAGTGGGTTACAAGGTGTAATTTTTATGTTTTAATTTGTGGAACGTGATAATTACATCTATTGTGGGTTATTTTATAGAAAAAACTGAGAAAATATGCCTAAAAAATGTTTTGTGCCTGGCTGCAAAAATGCGAGGATTTGCGGGAACTCTGGGATTTATTTTCACAAGTACGTATTTAAGAAAATTATACTTAGTAATTTCATTTCATAAAAATTGTGAAAATGATTGGATTTTATCGAAAAATTCATTCTTAACTGAAGTAGTTTTCCCTCCAGAAGAACTGTCAGATTTGTGCGAATGAATGACAAAGTCGTCACCATAAACATTTTTTTTGGGGGGTCAAAGCATAAATTAATATAATGATAGAAATATTACTTTACTTAATACTTTCTTTTTATTGGGTTTTAGGTCCCCGAGCGATGTCCACATGCAGCGCAGGTGGCTACAACAAATTAAATCGCCTGCAAAAGTTGGCCCCTCCGCAGTGTCAGCAAAAATTTGACGCCTGTACTGAGTGATGTCAATGTGTGAGTGTTTCTACTCACACATCTTTGAAATGGCTTCACTTTTTTCGGCTCGTTTCCACTCCATGTTCGTTCATTCCTCCGAGCAAAAAACTGAATTCCTAACAACTGTTGAGTGTTGACAGATGGTGATGTTGTGATGTTCTTGATGGATTGGTAAAAAAGTTTCGCAACTCTGAAAGAAATGAGTGATTAGTCAAAAATATCGCTAAGTAATCGAAAACAAAATTTAGAGCATGCCCTGCAGCCGTTGAGAGTGAAATGTCCAAGAATTATGATGTTCCAAAACTCCAGCCAGATGCAATTGCAAATGCAGTTGCGTATTTCGTTGGAACGCCACCAGATGTGCAGGTATGTGCGATTAAAAGATTTCGTAATAACTAAAACATAAACGATCACTTCAACTCTCTCAACCTGCTTAGATCTCTTTAAATAGAAGTATCTCAAAAGCCGGTTATTTACACCTCATAATGTCGCTTGCAAACTATTCCTCGCTCGGTAGTTTTTTTTTGTGTATAGAACGGAAGTCAGAACGCTTGATAAATATAAGTTAGTATGCGAAATATAAATGAGTCAATTGGTTGACCTTGAACTGAATGATAAACAAAAAGTTTATGTAACCGATAACTCAGTGTAAAATTCTTGATCTGATACATATTTTAAAATTAGCTTAATCATTGCAAGGTCGTCATCCACTTTTGTTATTTGTTTGCATTCTTTCATATTTCGCAGTTGTATTTTGATAGTAATAGTGGGGTGCAGCATGACTAACTTAAATGGACGGCAAACATTTTTCTAATAACTGCCTACTTCATTATCGGATTCTTAAATTAACCTTTATTAGTTTTAATCCCCTCCCTCCAGTTAACATACTGCCAGAAAATTCAAAACATAAAAAAATGTGATCACCATATTTCAAACCATTAATTTAGAATACACATTTTTGTGATAGTAGGTAGGAATAATACGAACCCTATGGTGGATATTTAAATAAATATTTAAAATTTATCTACTGATAATAAATAAATCGAATTGAATTGTTTAAACGTAAGAATTATAAATACAAAAAAAGCATTAAATAAAACTACTATTTTTCTTTTTCAGGTACATGAACTCATCATTAAACCTATTGGGGAAGCGTTTTAGAACCAAGTCTTGAACGGTCCGGAACGGATTTGTAGATTCTAACATTTTCAATTAAATCAAATTTGTATTAAATAAATTTTTACTTTGTCGTTAATAATTTGTTTTGCTTTTTTTAATTTATCCCAGAAATTACGTTTTTTGTTTAAGCTGAATTGTGTACAGGTGGAGCGTTTTCATAAATTATAGATAATGCATCACGACGAAAAAGTTTTAGCAAAATCATTGATTTATGAATCACAAATGTTGGGCTTTTCTTAACTTTGAAAATGAATTTTAAAAAATTGTACAGTCTTTGCGCCTTAAGGTCGTTTTAAGTGTCTATAAGAGCGCAAGTGGCATATTAATACCCTCATTTCGTTTTATTCCTGCTTTACTTTAATCATTGGGTGATATAAATTTCATAAATTGGTCTTAATTGATGGAATAAATATTATGGCGTATTATGGAAAGATATAATCTAAAATAGCTAAGGCAAGAATGAATTCCAGTCGGGGAAGTACAGCGGTAAAAGAGTGGTTTGCAATTTTTTGTCGGGAATTGCATTTCTTCTTTCTTCTAATTTTAATTATTTCTTATAAACCGTAAGTGCATAGGTATGCACTGTAAAAGATATAAAGTGTTATGAGTTGAATGCACTTAGCTGGACTCCTAGACCACATTCGCGCTCGGTTAAGATACCCAAGTTTCTCCATCAGGCTGGATAAACCCCTGATTTGCTGCCGCGACCTTGACTTACCGGTATAACTCGATTTGAAGAGTAAGAGTGGGAGTGGTGGTCAGTGCTAAGATGTATAAAACGTCTTGAACTTGATTTACAGCATCTCAGTTGTGCGACTGTTCTCAACTAAAAATCAACTCAATTTGAATTTCTCAAGTTTATCGTCTCAAGTATCCCGGAACAGGAATGGATCGTTGGACGAATAAAGTGGCGGTGGTGACTGGTGCTAGTTCGGGAATCGGTGCAGCCACTGTAAAAGATCTCGTTAAGGCTGGAATGATCGTGGCTGGGTTGGCGAGACGAGTTGACCGGGTGGCTGCGATTCGCGACAGTCTCCCTAAGGAATTACAGCCGAAATTGCATCCACTTAAATGTGATGTAACAAGCGATGAAGAAGTGAAAAGTGTTTTCGCTTGGATCGAGAAGAATTTGGGTGGTGTTGATGTGTTGATCAACAATGCGGGAATAACGCGCCTAACCGAGTTAACCAGACCAGGAAACACGAAAGATATTCGTGATGTTGTCGATACAAATATCCTCGGAGTTGTTTACTGTACACGGGAGGCTTTCAACTCGATGAAGGCGAGGAAAGTTGACGGGCATGTTGTAATCATCAACAGCATCGCTGGGCACAGGGTGCCTAATTTTATGGGACAACTTCCGTCGTTCAACATCTACTCGCCCACAAAGTACGCAATTACTGCTATGAACGAGACTCTTCGCCAGGAGTTTCTTGAGGCTGGGACTAGAATTAAAATATCTGTAAGTTATTTATAATAAATAATTCTAAGTCTTTTACATTAAATTTAAATTTTATTAGAGCGTAAGCCCGGGGGCGGTTGAAACTGAAATTTTTCCAGCGGAAACACTGCCAATTGTGAAGGAAAAATTTGTTATGCTCAACCCCGAGGACGTGTCCAATGCAATTCTTTTTGTACTCGGAACTCCACCGCATGTGCAGGTAGAAATATAAATTATATAAACTGTGCAAAATGCAAGAGTAATTAAACCACTGTTCACTTTCAGATCCATGAATTGACCATCAAACCTGTCGGGGAATTGTGCTAGTTACCAAGACGATATTTTTATAATTACTATTACTATAATTATTGTTTTCGTTCTGTAATAATTCGTTACATAATTTTCAAGAAATTATTTGTTACGAGCTTTTTTCACGATAAAATATTTTTTACATTGAAACAATTTCAATAGGTCTTTTGTCTTTTATTTAGCCCTGCACTTCGTGTTTCATTCATCTCCTGAAGGTAATTTTTTGAAAGTTTTTGTGATAATTAAGTTTTTGCATTGCGTGTAGGCAAGTGGATAAAATAAAATTGTCTAGGTGCTTTCAAGGTCAATCTTTGGTTATGCGGTAAACAATAATAATTATGAGGCAACCGAACTTTTTAAAATGGTTTTAGCTGATTGGTTATTTTGAGTACTTCTGTTCTATTTGTGGAATACATTCCACGGAAGTTATAAAAACAGACCAGACAAGTTTTTCTCTTTTCATATATTTGTGAATAATCATTAGCGACAAAAGTGACTAAAAATGTTTTCCATGTATGTATATGTATATAATCATATATAATCAGCGCGCTGAATATTAATTAATTAATTATATTGTGAAATGACAATAAGTGCGTTTTATTTAGTCATTCGTCATTATTAACTCGCCAACCTTTTTTTTATTTTTGCGGTCTTCTTAGATAATAATGAGTTTTTGAAACTAAGTAAGAAGAAATTATCTCTATTATTTTAACTCATTTTTCTTCTTGGATAAAAAACTAGGGTTTTCTTAATTTATTAGTGAACTTGTTTCGCACTATTCTGAATTAAATAATAGGGGTATAGGTTTTTTCTTGTTTATATAATACATACATATGTATGTAGGTCTTCAGATACAATGCTCAAATTGACGATGAGTTTTTTTTTTATTCATTCCATTCGCCAAATTATTGTGCACGCCACTGGTTAGTGATGTTAGCGAGAATGAGTAGACTCTGAATTCAAAACAACTCCACTCTTAAGAGATAAAGACCTTGTTCTCAACAGTATCAAAATTCTTTAAGAACCGGCAGTCAGAGAAATTCTTCTTCGAAGATCTTAAGAATTAAGTATGGAACGTTGGATTGGTAAAGTCGCCGTTGTAACTGGTGCTAGTTCTGGAATTGGTGCAGCTATTTTGCAAAGACTCGCAGGTGAAAAAATTAAAGTAGTTGGCTTAGCCCGTCGTTCGGATCTAATAAATAAAATTCGCGCTGACCTGCCTGCAGAGCAGAAAGATCTGATTTCTGCTTACAAATGCGATGTGAGTTTTGAAGACGATGTGCGAGAAGCGTTTAAGTGGATTGAGGAAAATTTCGGGGGGACTGATTTATTGATTAACTGCGCCGGGATACTGAGGTCTGGTAATTTAGTGGACGAAGACAGCGGAGCCACGATTAAAGAGATCATTGAGACTAACGTGCTGGGTGTGGCGCACTGTACGCGGGAGGCATTTCGCCAAATGAAGCTGAGGAAGGTTGACGGTCATGTAATAATGATAAACAGCTTATCTGGACACATAGTCCCCGAGGTTCCTCCTCAGCTTCCCATGTTCAGCTCGTACAGTGCATCGAAACACGCCGTCACTGCTATGGTAGAGTCCTATCGTCAGGAATTCCAGAGATTGGGAACTCGAGTTAAAGTGACGGTAGGCATTTTTATTTAAACGAATAATATTTATGAATTTAGGAGATTTAAGCTAAATTAATAAGTAGATGATTATTGCATTTTCGTCCAAAATTTACTCATATTTTTGATTTATAAAAAGTAAAACTGTCTTAGGTTTCAACTCGTTAAAACATTGCTGCGCCCATTTAAATTCGAATATGCAAAATGTCCTTTCACGGCTTGTATGTAATATTTGAAGATTTTGATTTAAAATATGTTTCTTTACTCACAGACTTAACACGGAACTACGGTATAGCTCTAAATATTTGGAGTCTCAATTCAGCAAGTGTTTGATTAATTTAATTGTAGAGAAAGAACTCTTAGAGTGGTCGTAGTTAATAAGTTATTATTATTATTTATAAGTTATTACTTTTATAAAATTATGTACCTGATTTTTTACAGTCCATAAGTCCTGGAGCTGTAGCTACCGAAATATTTCCTCCTGAACTGAAGAAGCATTTTGCTGAATATCCATCATATCGGCTTTTGGAACCGGATGACGTTGCCTCAGCTGTGGTGTATGCTTTGAGTAGTCCCCCCCACGTCCAGGTAAAGTTGTTGCTCAGGTTTTTCACAAAATTCATTTACATATTTGTTACAGATCAGAGAAATTATGCTGGATGCTGTTCAAGGTTGACATTTTCTTAGAATTTAAGAATAAAATCTTGTTAGTGGATATTTTGTGATAGAATGAAGGGTTTAAATAAATAATGAAGGAAATTTAAAAAATGAATTAAGAACTAAATTAACGTCTCTCTACATTATTAAGTTTAAAAATTAGTAAGAAATAGTCTTTTTTAAGATCATATAAAAAATAAATGTCAATATTTAATAGTAAAATAATAAATAAAAATTGTAATAGTGGACGAGGATATTAAGGTATGTTTTCTGCTCATAGAGAGCTCGATAATTTAGTAAAGCTACGGAATAAGGAATGAGTTCCGGGACTCTGATGCAATATAATTTACAAAAGAGTTATATTTATTTTAATACTATTCAGCTCAATACTTATATAGGATACAATAAAATCAGTCATTCAAATTGGACGGCACTTAAGCAAAATCTACCCCGGTGTCTAAAAACTCTCTTAAGAGAAGGACCACCTTTCGGGGGAGTAGCCTCATTGCATGGCCCACGTAGAGAACATTCTTTGGGATGCTGACTTCGATGTCGTTTCTGAGTACACCTTCCAGGACATGTTTAGCTGCCAGTCGAGCATCAATTGTTCCGAACCAATTGGGTACCCGCATTGCAATATCGTTGGCCAGTCCTTCGCTGACCACAAAAGGATAAATGTGAACGAGAGTTGCGTTGATGGCATTGTGGAACTTTTCAATGCGAATATTTTCTAATAGCGATTCAAATAATCCTTGAACTGCAAACTGTGCAACACCCAGGGGCATCTGGTGTTTTATGCCTCTTGTGCTGGCCATGGATGTGAGGAGCACTATGTGCCCACTTCTCTGCTTCTTCATATGTGGCAAGATTGCTTCTAAAAGCTAATTAAAATAGGTATAGTTAATAATTTCAAAAAATCGTATTTCTTTTAAAATGGTAACTGCTGCAGTTTTTATTTCAATGCCATTAAATCTGTAGATATTTTTGTAGTATCTAAACATATTATCGTAAAATACGATTTATTTCATAACTTAATATAGTAGTTTTTTACTTACCCAAAAATGCGACAAAACACTAACATCTAACGTTGATTTTACAGGAACAGGTTTAGAGATGTAACTCCTAGGACTCGGTACTCCGCAGCAGTGGAAGAGCATGAAGATTGGGCCGACGTCTTCCCTAATTTTCGCCACTGTCTTTTTGACCAATTCCTCAGAAGTAACATCGCAGGTGTAGGCGTGCGCCCTGCCACCGTTGATCTTAATCTGCTTCACGGTCGACTCGTTTCCAACCGAGTTAATGTCAATGCAGATCACCTGGGCCTCAAGGAGCGCTAGCTCAAGGGCTATTTCCCGCCCGATCCCTCGACTAGCTCCAACCACCACCGCGACATTGTCCTTGATCGATTTCCTCGATCGTGGCTTGAAAATGTGAAGCACTGTCAGGAAGATTTCGAATGCCGCGTAAATTGAGAAGCAGAAAAAATCGAGGATCAGCACGCACAGCGAGTACACGCGAAGCAACATTCTGACAGCGGACACCTTCATTTTCGCGGTTGCAGTGTTGCCCTTAGTTGAGGTTTGGATGCACTTTCGAATCGGTCCAGTACTTTGAAACTCGGCGCTTCGACTAATTGTGATTCAACCGCCGAAAATTTTAAGGTGTCTGGAATGCGAGCAGCCGTGACCTCAGGCACATTCGTCCGCCGGTGACATTTTGTAAATTTTTCTTAACTGATAACGACTCTTCAAGAATCTGAGACGTAGATGGCGATTTTTCGATTTTTCGCCTGAAAATATGCCGCTGCACTCTCGAAGTTATGAGGCATGGTTGAGTTGTTTTGTAATAAGATCGCTATCATCACTACATAGAAGCAAGTAAATATTTGACCAGCTTTTTGAAGGTCATGGTCAAGGAAAATCACATATAAAGGGTTCAATTATTGTAAAAAAATTTTTTTAAAAATCAGCCAATAAATAAATAGTACATAATCTTGGAAAACAATCGTTTTAATTATTTTCACAACTATAAAATGGTTTCCTCAGAAAATTTTTTAAAGATCACCATTCAATTGAAAGACAGTGATTTTTGTCTTATAAAAGAAAACAGGTATTTTGTTTACATTGGATGGAGTACTTTTAAGTTTACTCTATGAGAGTAAAAACTCATGTTTTCTTAAGCTTATAGCCTTATAGGCCAGTTATAGTTCCGGTTAGTTTCTAAATACCTTAAAAATCTTCACTATCCTCAGAAAAATTCTGCAAGGTCATTTCCTCATTCACAAAATGTGAAAAAATCTAAAAAAGAAAAGCAGGACAAGTATGTACCCAATTCTCTAGTGGCAAAACATATAATTTTTCTTGTCCATCAAAACGGCAATTTAATTACTTAATAAATCAGCACGTAGAAAAAAAATTGCAGATGATTGCCACTTACATGCAAAAGTTAGGTGATCGAGATTTCTTGTTTTTGTCTACTTACAGGTTTTTAAATTGCATGATGACGGCCTCTGTTTTCGAAGAAGATGTTTTTCTTTTCTTTTACAAGATAAGTCGGAGGAGGCGGACACGCCGAACAGTATTAGAAAGTCGTTCTTTACTTGATTACTCAACGGATAAAGAAGATATGTATCAAGGGAAATATCAAAATGAAATTGCACTTCTGAATTACCCTGTCCTTTGTTGTCCCCTTTACCCGTTGTCACGTAAATGAGAAACCACTTCGAAACCTGTCGTCACGTCCATCGTTTTCGTCTAAATTAACCATTTCTTTTGCGGATAATTGAAATGGTCAGGAATTCTTTAAATTATTTTTTAGCTGGTTTTAAGCTGAGATCGAAATTTAATAAAGGTATAAAATTGCATTTACTGCTCAGTCAAAAATAATAATATAATAATATTATACTCTTTCTATGTAAATTGTAGGGTATGTTGTTTAGCTTATTTTACTTTACAATGCTGCAGTGCTTCAAAAATGAATTTATAAAGATCGTAGGTATAATTTTTATTATTATATTTTTTAGCAAATTTGCTGAAAGTCATAGTCAAAATTCATAACTATATAATATGTAGTTCGTTTCAAAGGATCTTTTATCTTATACTCATATATGTATCTAAGATATTTATTACTATCTAAAAACGATCGTACTTAAAAGTCTTCTAATTAATCCATAAAGCAAAAACTACAGTGGTAATTTTGCAAATGAACTATTTATATTACTCTATTGCTCTTTTCAAAGATAGTTAAAAAAGGTTGAAATCTATTCACACCCTACCCGTAAACTACGCCAATTTGAAAATTTACAAAAAAACCTCTGCCCAGACATTCCACGACTGCAGGTCTAATTCGGTGTAAAATTCCATTAATTTTCCTGTTTCTAGAAAGTGTGAAAAGTGTTACGTTCTTTATAACAAAAGCAATGATTTAATATAGACCGCGAAGTAGCCACAGCTGGCCAAACAATTTCCACTGACCCCAGAAGAAGTTATCTGGAAGTGCTAGAATCTTAGCACTTTCATTGCCTCTCTCAAAGACATCTAGGCTCCAATATAACAAAAAAAAAGAAAAAGAAAATGTTTTCCTACAAATGCAATCGTCTCAAGTGGACTGAAATAAAACTGAAAACGTTCAAGGCGGAAAGCAAGTTCCACTAAAAACCGTTACTATGTGGAATTATTATTTTTATTTTCCTTCGTATACTCGGAGGTATACCATAAGAAACAAAAGCGCACTGAGCAATTTCTTGCGAGAAATTGAAGACATGTTACGTTCAATTGAGACGGAGACTCGAGGAAACCTGTCCCCGGGAGTACAGTTCTATAAAGCAAGAAGAAAACGCAACTAACCTGGTACCTGGCCATTCGAGCTCCAGGTAGGAAGTCGCGCAACCGGCGGAAGGTAGACTTAAGAAGACCATGTCCAACCGCAAAAGAATGCTTCTTGCTCGATACTCGAGGCCCAAGAACAGAAAACTAGGGAAAGCTGAATCTTGATGGACATGTAAGACAAGGTGACACAATAAAGATCAGAACATAGCATGCTTACGGTTTCGTGACAAAACGAACAAGTCACAAGCGCTAATAGATCCATTCTAGGTCTAAATAGATAGAGGTAGATAAGATAGGATCACCTCTTCTAGGTTCTTTGCCTTGCTATAGAGCCACACTTGGAATCGGTGCTCGGAAAGAGGGGCTCCTCCTACCAAGTGGAAGAAAAAAAAGCAACCAGCAAGAAATCCGATCTATCCACCTGGACGGGAAGACTCCGATGGTGGCAATGACTTTGTGGCCAACCTGGAAGTGCTGTTGGGGCCCTGACTGCGATCTTCAGTCGCAGGTTACATACTGACGGATTAACAAGTATCTTGTATTCAGTTAACGACAAAGAAGTGCTAAATTGAACTGTAGTGCTGACTTTGATCAAATAGTAGATGAAGGAACTAAGTGTGCATCTGAGGACACTAAGGATTACACTAAGGATTTTATAAGTGATTTACCTGAACAAAAACCTGGTAAGCACCTTGTCTTACTGGCTGAGGAATTAAGTTAAAATCGAAAAAAAAACGACAAATTTTCCGCTCTTTCTAATGTGTTAAAGTCCGTTAGTAACCCAAAACGTGTGGCTCCTATAACATTCCATAGTGACAATTTTATAAAATCTTCGAGAACCATCCGATTAACTGTTTCTTCTAAAGATGGGTTCGACTCGTCATTTCCGGCCAAGGGTCCGGAGACTACTTCAACCGCGGGAAGTGTTGGTTCATTGACCCACTGTGGGTCTTCGGAAGATCTGTTCCACACTTCACATTTGCGGGTATTATATTATGTATGAGGTCCCGCGGTGTGCTTCTTCATTACCTAACTGATCAAAAGAATGCACCCTGATGTGGACCTTTTTTTCGCAGAATTATGCTCACGATGGATTACTTTAATTCGTTCGCGAAAATGGTTAACTCTGTAATTCTGGAAGAAGTTTGAAGAAGGTTTTCGCATATTCTTGCGCCCATGTGCATAATTGGGCTAAGGTCTGTGAGTGCGCCAAGCATTTTTATTATTTCGTTTATTGGGTGAAGAGCGGACTCAACAATAGCACAGTGCGAATTTACTGTTTGTTGTGACCCACTTTCTCTCTTAAGAATTTTCAAGATTCCAGAAGAGTCGCACAGTGTCGTTTATGAAGTTGTTTTGTTTTGTTTTCTTTTATTGTGTAGCGAATGTGACCTCATGTTGTGACTTATTTGATAAGTGTGAAAACAACTTATGAGGTTTTTAACACGTCTTAATTGATTTTTTCTACAATTTGAGTAGAAAATTTTAGATCTTATATCCGGAAAATTAACATATTACGAGTACCTACATAATCACTTTTAGAGATTTGAATGTTTTGAAGCTTCTTTCTTCGATATCTTTAATATTAAGTAATTTTATTGAATTTTTCATTAGGTCCGTTTCTACTTTTTTCAGACACACGTACAAAGGTACCATAAAAGTTCTATATGATAAAACTGATTAATGGTTTAGCTAAGCACTAATTTTAAAATCCTTCTTTAGATAACTATTACTTTTCTGAAAAGTATTGAAAGCAATAGAAAAATCCCGACAAAAATTAGCATTTTATATCTTTACTTCCATGTTAGTGTTATGCCTGGTAAAATAAATTTTGAATTTTGATTATCAGATACATGCAGCCAATATGAAAAGTTTTAAAAGGTTATTCTTATCTAAAACTTTTCTGAAAATCTATTAAAGGTGAAAAACAAAAAAGGAAAGATTGGAAATAGTCGCAGCCTGAGATTACTTGCTTAATTTTGATTAAATGCTTTCAAAAGCTTATCTAAGTATTTTACAATGAAATTAATTTTTTTCTGTTCTCAATTTCCACGGTTACTAGTTTACAAAAAGGTCTGCGAATTTCCCCGGGACAGGTGTTTAACAGAAAGTACTTAACTTACACAATCGACTAATGATGTTTATACTTTTCCCTCAAAAAGAAATTTGACCGTGCAACGAGCTTGGGAAATTCACTCATGTCCGGCCTCGGACTGTGCCTCTCAATTAAAAAAAGACTAAAGGGCACACGCTATTAAAGTAGATAAAGATTGATTTTGCACGATCGATGAGGTGGGCACTTTCAATTAAGAGCGATCCAATTAAAGAAAGCTCTTCACCTGTAAGTAAGCAGCCAGAACGAATTGATCGGGTATCCGCTGGTGAGGCTGATCCATGAAATTTTCATTACCAGGTCTTTGGAACTTTTCGGAGTCAGGCAGCCGAAAAAATTCATTTATGCTTTTGCTTAGAAAGCAAATCTGATAGGCGAATGATCCGTCAGTGACAACAAATTTGAATGCCCATCATAAAAGCGTTGCAGGGTTCCACCTGAGACCTATTCGTTGGGTTCCATTGGGTGCATTTAATCGTTTTTCTCTAGAAAATTCACTAGAGCCTCTTGGAGTAGGCGAAATGGTGATTATTGGAAAGTGTTCGGCACGAAACAAACCACTCGATTTATTGTTTGAACACAGACGATTGGTTTCGATTCCCACACCTTCTAGCCGATATTTACCTTTTCTAGTGAAGCAGCGCGGCCCTTCGCCATCAATCAAAGGCGCTCTTTGATAACTTTCTTTCACGTCGCGGCGGCTTGGCGGGCGTCTGGACCATTTGAATCTTGTTTTGTTCACTTGGGATGGGAATCCCTCGTTTGATTTGCCATTGTTTTCGTTTTTGTATAAAACAGAACCGCTGTTACATCTTGATAGTAGAAACATTGCGGCTCGCAGGTTGTTGATAGAAAGTACCACTTTAAGTGAAGCGCACCTGAAATCAAACTGAGTAAGCGCGAGATTAAGTGATTCTGTGATTAAACAGGTGCTCGGTGTATTTACTTCTATAGAAGACGGAGGTGCTGACCTGTCCTCATTAAAATTCTGAAAATGCATATCTGCTAGGAAGAAAGTAGAGTGGGCACAATTCAAAATTTCTTCGTGTAAAATCATAAACACGTAGATGAGAATTTCATGTGCAAAAATATTAAATTATTGGTCTACCATAAAATCAAAGTATATACGTCCTAATGCAATATTTAAAATCTAAGGACATAAATCTTGGAACATTAAATAAACCAGTTGTGTTAAAAAGTGTCCGGAGAATTTCTAGTACCTACTCCAAGCTATCCCATGCTATAATTTTCTTTAACAAAAAAAATAAAAGAAGTTTTGCGTTTACATACATATGTCTTGCAAAGTTGGAAAATAAATTTTCCTTTACTTCTTAGGACATGGTCTTTTTAGAACATGGTATTTTAGCGCCAAAATCCTCGAATAATTTAACAATTATCACTTTGTTGGTCCAATGCAAATAGTAGTTATGTGGGTTAGAGCTCACTGTTTAATAACAGCAATCAGATCCAGAGTGGAAATGATGAGTGTGAATCAATTATTCCGTGTAATTACTGCGCCAAGTGTGTCAACGCGCAACAGCGGAGGATATAAAAGAGCATGCAACGTCGTGATAGTCGTCATAGAGACCCAGTTTCTTTCAAAAATTCTTTCACACTTAATGCATTCGAAAGCAATTTTACTCGTTGATTCTAAGAATCTGTTCTATCTATGTAAGTCTAAAGATAGTGTCACACTGCCTCTTTTAAGCTTAGTGCTATCACTGCTACCGCAGTTTCGGTATGGTAATGAGGCTGTGAATCAAGAATTTTTAGAATATTGAACAGCGGTAAACAGAGCTTTTTTGGGTGAGGTGACCCACTTGATGTATGCTCCAGGTAAATGAGGAGTTTATTCACCTTAACCGAAACTGGTTATTTAATTTGGCAAGGTAAAATATTGAAAATTATTATGTGAATCCGTAGCATGAATGTGGGGCATTATGTTACGGCATATTAATTTTCATCCATTTTTTCGAGAAGTCTTAAGATAGGTTTGGTTTTTTGGAGTAGAGCAGTTGACACACATATGTCTGTTCTTTTATGTTTACTGTAATTATTTAAAGTCTAAGAACCATTAGAAAACCTTTGAATACCACACAGATCGGTGGTTAGGCCTCTTTTTTTGCAATACAATAAATTTAAAACTCTAAATGCTCTATTTGGTTTCGGTCGCATTTATATTTTAGGAGTCTGTCTGCTCCACATAACCACCCAAATACCAAAACTGACATAAAGCGATTTAAAACAAAACAAACAACATAAAAATAGTGGCCCAAATAGTCATAATTTATTTTATCACCACGCTAAACGTATTAAAACAGAAAAATTTCGCGCTTTTTCGATGTAAAAAAAGAAAAACGAATATGAACTTTTAGATACTTTCAAAATTAATTAACATGCTTTATGTTTTATTAATACAACTTTAGTATGTTTTTGGATAAGTGGATAAGGTGGTCTTTATGTAAGTGGTGTGAAAATGATTTATAGCTACAATTTCTCAAAAACATAAAATTAAACAGTCAATTAATCTTTCTTTTATATTTGCGAAAAAATTGCATAAAGAAATTTGTTATTACGACATTGTTCATTTTCTATATGCATGTAGCTTCAGTATCGTAGACTGTAATAGAAATTGAAAATTTTAATTTATATATTCTAAAACAATTTTCAATAATTTTAGGTAAAACAGGATAAAAGAATCTAACTATGCACTGGAAGACAGTGACTGTGGTCACATTTACTCTGCTGTATAGCGTAAGTGCACGACCAGGTGTTCGAACTCCACCTGCAAGATTTTTATCTGAGAATCAAAATGAAAGTGAAAGAGGAGAAGAAAGACGTTCGTCAACAACACCATCAACAACAACACAATCACCAATAACTACACAATCACCTGTAACAAATGTAGCTGGAGAATTTCCACTGGTAACCAATCGCAGGTACTTAGAGCAACATATAGACCTAAGTTCATCTAGACCTTTTCGGCCAAATCTAGAACCGATAAATATTTTTTCGGAGTATACAACTTCAAGCAATTTTATTGTGAATGAATTTTTAAGGAAAAATATTCAGGTACTCTTGGGCGATAGACTGCCGAGGCGGCAAGCACCAGTGAGTAAAAATGAAAACGGGCTTGCTAGGGACGGAGATTTTGAAGAAAAGTCATATCCTGAAAGCGGTTTAAAATATAAAAAGGTGTTTATAAAAAACAAGCCTCAAATCCATAAAGTAGTTACTAATTGGCAGGATAAGTACAACTATGAAATTGAAGATTTAAACCAAAATACTGAGGATATCAACGCAGCGTTCCCTGTTCACGTAGGGCCTTTAAGCGAAGAGATTGATCCTAGTAAGATTCATGTAAATGACCCTATGCCCCTTGTGATAATTACCACAAGGCCTTTTTTTAATCCAAGCTCAGGTGTTAATGATAAGCTTGCATACTATGACCACGCACAGCCTTCTAAAACTTCATCCAGTTATCATAAAATTAAGAATAATTCCCATACCCAATTTTCCCAGAACTCTGCTCCATCGTCGGAATCATCCGTGTACCAAAATTACTATCCCACAACAGTAGATAAGTTTGAAAGACCTGCTTCAACCTACCCCTACGATCCTGCAGACCCTGATCCTTTTTACGATTCTGTAGAAGATGTATCCAACTCTAATCAAGCTGATGCTTCAGACGGCTATGTGACTCCTGGTTCTAATGTAAAATCAGAAGTTCCTTCAAAAAATAAACACAATGGCAAGTGTCCAGGAGTTAAGGTCACTCTAAACAATAAAGTTAGTCTTAATTTTCAGTCAGACACAGCTCAGTGTGATGACCTGAAATTAAATTTCAACGGCAATGAAGCAACAACTGCTAAAAATGATGTAGCTCAGGTTGTTTCGAAAAAGAAGACTCCAGCGGCTACAGGGGCTACACAAGCTATTTTGCATAGTGCTCCTACGCAATTAATTCCATTAATTGCACAAATTCCCGCAGCGTCCGGTGGAGGGACACATGGGGCTACTCAAGCGGCTAGTGGATTACTACCACAGATTATCAGTCTACCCGGAGGGGGTGGAGGACATGGACATGGTGGGGGTCATGGAGGTCATGGTGGAGGTCACGGTGTCCACAAACACAAGCACAAAAAACCCTTGAATGAAATTGGCATTATCACTGGACTGAAGTACTTGGCCATACTTTTTACAAAATTCTTCGCGGTCTTCACCATAGCTAATCCCTTCACCTTCAGTTTTTGGATAATGATGTTCTCACCCTTAGCCGTCCTCCTAGCAGGAGGAGCTGGTCTAGCAATGGTTATATATCCATTTGCTTCGGGCCTTCTTGCTACTGCTTACAAATCCACGAAACGATCTCCGTCGACCGTCGTCATTCATAGGCACAAGTATATCCCAGGTTGGAGAGGTCCTAAACGCCATAAGCACAGGCCCAGACCTTGGGGTCATCGAAATCCCTGGAGGCGAATCGGTCCTGGAGTTTCTCAAAATATTCGTGGTGCCCCAGCTATGGTGGTTCCCTTAAGACAGACACATTTAGACGAGTTAGATACATTTGTAAAAAAATCTATAGCGAACTTTAGGACTATAAAGGAAAGTTGATCAAAAATAGAAGGCAGAAAAACTCATATTAGTGCCATGGTGCTTAGCTTTTAAATATTGGACTGTCCAGAAATCCGGACAAAATGAAACTGATAGAAGTAGTTCAAGACTCAAGTAGTAATACACATTGAGCCTAATTGCAGGTTAATTAATCTCAATAGTGCTCAGCGTAGAATAGTTGGTCTCTTTAGAGCTTCAGAGATCGCATTAAATCGAATATATGAAATTGATAGAACAAGATGTTGAATCATTATGTCGACAATTTTCGAAAAACTGATTGTACAATTCTGCCATTCAGCCATGAATTCAGCTTATACGTTTCATGAAAATCAACGTGCTAAACTCATTTTAAATTATATAGTTATGGAATTCGACCCTTGTCTATTGAAGGTCGAAAATGATTAAAATTTTCAGCAAAAAAATATGCATGTCGGTGCTGCTTCTCTTACTGCGACGATATCAAAGTCAAACTTCCTCTTCACCTTCTATCTACTCTAACTCTATGTTTCCTTAGGTTTAAGCAACTATGCATATGTACTTTAATTTGCATGTAAGAGCCACCAATGCTATCTGTAAATCCATGACTAACATTTGCGCCTGTACATTCCAAATTAAACAAACCAAAAAATATATGGATAAACTGTGACTCATTGTCTCATTGTATAGGTTAAGGAAATCAAAATACTCATCCTGTGCCTTTCTACTCTTATACTTTTGACTGTTAGCTTTCTAGTAATATTTTCCTTGGCTAAGATGTAGTTGGTAATTAGAGAAAAATTCAAATAAAATTTAACCAAATAAATGTACTTGATGCAATGGAGCCTGTAGTTTTACTTCTTCGAATATATTAAATATAATTTTTCTCCTTTTGTAAAAATTTCTTCTGTAACATTCTATTTCTGTTCTACTGTCTTCACATGGAATCTTTCAAATTTCTTGGATGCAATTGTATCATATATCTCTACTATACGTCTACGAACATTGTAGAAGGATATTTGGATCTTCTTGACGAGCAATAATTTTTCTTTTCAGTCAACTAGTTGGTAATGCACGTAGATACTATAAGGCAAAAATAAATGTTAATTTAATAATTACGATATGTGCTGTGTATGCTTTAGTTTTAAGAACACTCGCACCTTTTTAATATTTCCACATTTATTTAAATGGTATTCTTATTCCTATTAATTTTATATGAAATTTTTTTTGTTATATACATTTATCTATTTATAAAGAATATTTTTTTAGTTGACTTGTAGTTCACAAGACACAAGATATAAAGGCTGTGATAGTGTTAAAACCAGATAATTTTTTAAATTATTCCTACAAAAGGAGCACCTAAATTTTATTTGCTAATTAACACACGTTCGTTTCGACAAAACTTGCCTGGCCTAAAAAATTCTTTAAATAGTACTTCCTTTCCTGGTACTTACCTAAATATAGAAACACATGGCAAGTTTCCCCTACTCTTCGGTAAAAGAAAATAATTTATAAATAACTTATCTTTAAACTAAAACTCTCAAAAATCAAAACACACAAAGCCAACTTTTAAATATTTCGGAATTTTCAGAATATTCTCTCCAGGAAATGTTCACAGAACATATGAAAAACTTTCACCGGATAAGCCAAAACACGATTTTCCTTCCGAAAAGGAAACGATTCGAATGGGAGTTGCTGTACCACTATCACCGGAAGATTTCGAGAAGGAAATAAATATTACGCACAGCCAAAAATTGTCTGATTCATCAACAGAAAAGGAAGGTATATCAACGTGGATATTATTAAGTGGGGGTGGACCAACAAAGGAACCAAATACTAACCCATCAGCATACCGATATGAAGCTAAAATTGAAAAAATCCAAAAGGTCAATGAAAAACCTCCAACTAGGCGGACGACTGTTAAACCCAAGGATAAACCTTCAACAACAACCACAACTACTGCACCAGTAACAAAGGAAACAAAGCCAACTAAGTCTACAACCACAACACCTGTACCAGCTAATGTTGAAACGAAAATTGAGAAGAATACAGCGTCAAAACCTAAAAAACCTTCATCACAAAATAGGCCAGCCTCACCCTCAAGGAAGCCGAAACCGAAACCTGCAGCTTTGGCAGTTTCTACAACCCCTAAAACAACAACCGTACAATCAACAACTTTAGCCACTTCTACAGAATATCTTGCCACTTCTGGAATATCTTCTACAACTCCTGAAACCACAACTTTCCTGATATTAGAGCCGAAAGATGCTGACTTTGATTTACCTCAAGATAGATCGCCTGGGCCTACAACGAAAAAACCGAAGAGGACTAATAATAAAAATAATAAGACTAAGAAAAATAAGAATAAGAACGAGGTTCAGAAGAAGCCCAATAAAAATCCTCCAAAAGAGAAACCGCTTTCTACAAAAATTTATAACTACCTCGCTAGAGAGGTGATGCCAACTGTTGGAGTAGGTCTTGTGGGGCTTGCTGTAACTGCTGGATTAGCGACGTATTTTTTGGGACCATTTGGATCCTTGAGAAGGTCCTACGACATTGCTGATCGAAAAGATGATGTTTACTTCTACAATAATGAGGAATATGCGGGGCCGGATGGTCAATCCGAAGAAGAGGTTTTTGGAAAAGTTATTGCTGGTATGCCAGCAAATTCGCCTTATAGGAATAGTATTAAGTACACGGTATATCGTAATCAGCAAAATCCACATAGTAGACCTAATAGATTTGATCCTAAGTACCATCAGCCTTCGTCACAGTATAACAACAGATACCGGAATTCTTATGGATACCAAGGACAACCACCGCCGCATGTTGCTTACAACAAACCTAAGCCCCAGGAATCCTACCCACCACAACCCTATTACAGGTACAATACGGACGGAACAGCCTATCGGGCAAATACTGAAGATATTAACGCTTTGTTGAAAAAAGCTGATCTTGAAAACGATAGTGTTAACTATAACACCCACCCCGTCCACCCCGCCAGTACTACCTTCGGACCAAGTATAGTAACTCCACAAACTTTCCTAGAAAGTTCTGTTTCCACAGAAATGCCTCCTGAAGACGACAATAACGTCTTAAGAAGAAGGTCGCAGTTCGTTGTGGGTTCAGTTGACCCCATGGAGTCAACTGCGCCGCAAGCAGGTACTGATGAATTAACAGTAGACTCGGTACCTGAGCATGGTCCTCGACGACGAAGACGTGAAACAGACCTTGCCAACGAGATTAATGACGAAGAGAACGAAATTGAAGGAATTGCTCCAGTTCGGGATGAGCTCCATAACCCACCTAGCACAGAAGATGCTCCTGAAAAAAATGATATCGCTTCCACGACTCCTGGAGGGATTAACTCAACCCCGAATATCACTGATACCATAAATGCCACAAAACAAAATTTCTTCGATTTCATGAGGAGTGTTTTTGAGATTAAAATCCGAATGGGATTAAACTTTTTACAAAAATCAACAATAGCACTGCAAAGATACCTCAAGGAGGTGGAGAAGAAGGTGGATGAGTCTAAGCTCTTTGCAAAGCGATCTTAATTTATTTAAGAACTTTACCGTACTCGTATTTAAGATGGATGGTACTCACCGAGATTTTGTGTGCATCCTATACCTTCGGAACTTCATCCTTTCCCTGCCATTTGAAATTGGGTAAACCTGAGAAGATTATCTCCAGAGGAAGGATCAACTTCTGACTATTATTTTTTCATTCTTCTTCTGCAATTTATTAATTTCTTCTATCCACAGGGTGTCGCTGAAGAAATTATTTATTAGTAGTCTTTTTGTATATAACCAGAATAAACTCGTATTTACCCCGGAATCCCTTAAGACTGCTTTCTGTGAATTTTTTGTGTTTTTTTTTATACTTATTTTTATTCTTACTTTTAATTTAATTTGTGTATTTATTTTTTATTGGGAAAATAAAGTTTCATTCCAAGTATTCTCTTGGTTAAATTCGATTTATAACTCGTTGGAGTTTTATTTTTCACGCAACATTGAAGAACACTCTTAAAATTCTACGTTAAATAAATATTTACAAGGGTAGGAGGGAGTGGCTGGCTGTTGCTTTAGCCTTAAAGGTAAGTTGCTTACAAATAAACAAATAAATACATTGGTACTGTGTATGTGTGTGTGATGTGTGTTTTTTGTGTTTGTTCGCTCCTCCTCACAATTTTGTGTTATTGCACAGAGCAGGTGAATCGCGAACAGTCTCTTTTGTGGATGGCATCTATTACTTCGGATATGTGCTGTGCAAGATTTTCTTTGATCGATGGATGCATTCTGAAAGAAAAATATATCAATTTAAATTAAAAAGGGAGCAGAGTAGAAAAAAGCATTAGGTTAAAAATAAGGGCTATCTATCTTTTTGGTAGGTTGTTGTTATTATAAAAACATCTTATAATGTGGTACCAAATCTTTAAGATACTTCAATTATAAACTTGTCTCTAAAATATAAAAGTTAAAATACTCACGGATACAAAAGCTTTTCGATTTTCTTCTCCATAAATGCAACCTCATCGGAACCCTGATCCACCATTACTTTACAAAACGTTTGTTTTGCGCACGGTGTGTTGGTCCAATCAGTCCTTCGAATTTGATCCTCAAATTTTACACCAATCGGCTTCGGGAGATTACTATCCAAATCCTGAAGTATGGCACCTAAATCTTCAGATCTTCCATTATTTAAGGACCTCTTCGTTATTCGATGATGAAGATTTTGTTGAAACGTTCTGCTATTTTGGGGAACGAAGGTTTCTGTAATGTCATAAACCCCAATTACATTATCGGGAATTGACCTCTTTAGCCGATTGTATTCCTTCTCTCCCAAATCTTGCGGGGTCATAAGGACATAGAGTCCCTTTTCGCGATATAAGTCATCAAAACTTCTTTTATGTTCAGGTGATAAATTCAGATCATTTCCACCCTTTTTTATGATGTCACCGTCAAAATACCGACCAACTGCAATTGCTCCAATTCCAAGAGCGGCACCGCCAGCCATAAGACCTAGGGCTGGAAGAAGACCAGTAGCTGCGGCTGGGGCTGCAAAACCGACTTTATCTTGAGCATATTGAGGATTTTTGGAGAGTCCCAAATTTTTTGAAATTTTGTGTCCAGCTTCAACGATGGGATCAATTACTGGCCTAGTAATGGCTTCTACAGTCGTCATTCCATTCTGGAAGCTATCGCGGACTTGCTCCGATAGTTTCATCCAAAAGGGTTGATCCTTTGGTTTTTTCAGGTAACCATAATTATAGGGGTATGTGGCTGTTTTGAAGTAGGGGTCAGTTTTGAAGTATTCCTGACTATTTAATGCTGGTCCTACAGGGACTGGCTTTACGTTTGAGTCCTTTACATAGTACTGAATTTTTTTCGTTGCCCGAGGCTGCTGTTGATTTTCATCTTTTTCAATCCTGGGAGCAATTTTCGCTGGTTGAATTCCTAATTCTGGATGGGCATACTCAAAAACTGGAGCTCTATATTTTTCATTAATAGTTTTTCCTGTTGAGATATCATCAAATTCATTGGTACTTTGTAGCATTCGTCTCTGGATTTGAGGTTCCCTTTGCGTTTTTTCAAAGGGTTGATCATCGAATCGTACACTAGATCGTCCAACAAAATAATCGTTGCGAGAGTACTGATCGTTAATTTGCTTAATGTAGTCAATGAGGCGAGCTCCAGATGTTCGAGAATTGTCTTTAACAAAAAAAGGACCTCCATTGCGATGCAAGAAGGGTTCAGGTCTGTTGTCTTTTACTGTAAAAGGACCAAACCCTTGACCTTCGGATGAACGAAAATTATCAGATTTTGTAAAAGGTCCAAAACCTCTTCCTTGAACGGTTCCGTCCTTAAGAAATACCATTTCTCCAAAAACAGTTTTCGATGCTTCTGGGTCAGGTCGAGCTGGAGGTGGGGTATACCCTTTTTCATAGGGTACAAGTTCGCCTTTGATGACACGGGCGTTTCGCCAAACTTTTTTCTTGTCCTCTTCATCATCTGGAACCCGAACACCTTCAATAACCGGGATACCGTCCTCATCAACTTGCATCAAGGACCTTGCTCTTTTCTTCGATTTTGTTCCAGGATGATCCTTGACGAAAACTGGATTCGATCGAACGATAGTCGGCTCTGGAATTTTAACACTTGCCACCGCAATACGGACAGGTTGTCGATCGTTTTTAACAGTGCCATCTAATTCAGCCTGTTTCTGTCTTCCAAAGTACTCGATGTTACCGATATGCTCCATAAAGGAGTTAATTACTTCCAGGGAGTTGCGATTTTTCGGTTCGGCAAAACGTACCGAGTTTGCTACTGGATTCCAATTTCCGTATTCAGTATGAGGAGTTATATCATTTCCACTTGTGATTTTATGCAATCGCGTAATCTCATCATGGTTTGGATTATGCCCCGAAAATGTGACCCCGCTGCCGGGCAATTGATTACCATTTCGTTTCTTCACAATGATCGTAGCATAACCGCCGGTATTTGACCTCACATTAATCGTCTCGGTCGCATCTGGATCAAGACTGCGGGATACCTTAAGTTGGGTGCGTATAAGCGATGGCTGCATCAATTTTTTCTGGCTTTCATTTGTCGTCTCATGGCCCAATGTCAATGACGATTGTCCAAGAAATAGCGAGAAAGCCAGCACCAAGATTGTGGCCGCCGTCGGCGTTATCGATGCGATTACGTGAAGCCCCATACCACCGATGTCTGGGCCTGCGGACTGGAAGAAAGTGAAAAGAGAGATAGAAAAAAATATAAATGAAATAAGACGAGTCAGCGGACGCTTTTAATGAAATGTTTTACAACTAAACAACTTTCACTGCTTTCTTCACCGCGACTTCGGAACTTCAAGGTAAAACCGCAGAAAGAGCATGAGTCAAGACTCAAGAGTAAGAGGTTGAGCCGTTGGCCAATCGAACCGAAACAAATTATTTCTTTCCATGCGACCAGGTAATTTCACGAGAAGCTCAAATGCGGCAGTAGGGCATGCTGACGAATGTCTTAATTAGGGAAGTAATAGCATGGTTGTGGTTAAATCACCACAATGTGACTACAGCCTTAACTCTCTTTTGAAAAAATGTGGGGTCTTTCGAAAAAAAACTAGAACAAAACAATCAGCAAAGTTAATATTTAGTTGCGAAGATGAAGTTTTAAAAAACTACAAGAAAATATACATAACTTAAGAACGAAAAAAAAGTTTCCGCAAAGCCATTAACTTTCTCAGTTATTTTTATTAATTAAGTATGCAATTTTCAGCTAGCAATACCTATTTAAAAATAAACTCTTTTATTTTTAATATATTTATAACTTTATCCAATATTCAGGCGAATATGAAATACATACAATATACATATGTATAAAAAGTTTGTCTGCATTTAAAATGTTGAAACAAATGTGGAACTTCTGCGATAAAACATCGTCACATACTCAGCAAATGAATTTGTTTAAAATTGCTTAGGTGGGATTGCATTCTTACCGAATATCAATCAATTACAAAATATTTTATATACTAGGAAGAAATATATTCTCTTCGCTGCTGTAGAGGTTTTTTTTTACTTACAGTTAGATATAATTTAAAATATCCCTTTGCCTCCTTTTAAAAACATACATCTATTAAGTCTAAACTTTGTTTTCTTTTTCCTTTAATGATGTCAAGTAGTCTATAATCTATAGTCACATTTAGCCAGACACCAAATATTTGCTAGGTCATGTCAACAACTTGTTCTCTATGAATACTAAAGAAATACATTGAAGGAGAAAATAAACATATTAGTAATGACCCAACTTTTTTTTTTTCAAGTAGAGCACCCAAAGGAAACAAGAAAATTGAATCAAGTAATTAACGCCGTTGCTAATGGACTCAGAAGAGAAAAGTTCGCGATTTAATGCGGCAGACTTGAACATTTTCAAAGTGAAAAACAAAAGACTTAAGCGACAAACTCGCTTTCATATTAGCTCAGGCAAACAGATGCTTTGTGAAAGTTTTCGGGTGCAATTGTAATACTAATCCGAATTTAAGTGCTCTAGGGGGCAGCGAACGATGAAAACTATACTTTTCTACCGAAAAATACAAAAAAAAAAAAATGAAATTTATAGGTGCTGCAAAGAAATCTTGAAATCTGTTCAACGAGGTTCGGTGCTTTGCAACAGCATCTGTAGGAATTTCCAGCTATATCAACTTTTTGTTTTGCAAATAATTGATTTAACCAATCTTAGGCTTAAGATTTACCAACTGAATAAGTTAGTTATTAGGTATAGAATGCTGTGAATCGAAACTCATTAGCCCTTTTCAACTTGCCCGACTAGTAGTTCTTCAAATAAATTGTCTCGCTTGTGTCTCTGATCAAAACAGAAAAAACACAATTTTTTCTGATTGCACCATTTACACCAATGTTTTCATTCATTTACATCATGAATGAAATGCAAACAAAACGAGCAACAGACGACTGACCTAATGCTAATAATAAACAGCTTCTGACTGGAGCTATCTAGGTGGAATTGCATAGATTGACTCTATTGCTTTTAAATATTTCGCAATTAGGTATTGACACAACAGCACAAAAGAAGGTAAATGAGGTTCCGTTGTGTGGTAAGTTGAAAAATAATCAAACGTGACATGCGCAATCTGAATTACATATTTCAAATTTTTCTCCTTGAAGAACTGTGGCGAGTACAGCTACAGGTGTATATTTATTATGTTTGTTGTGGATTGAAGTTATATTGGTTTTTTGACTCATGTCATAGACTCGGTGTTTCTTTTTTTTATATATTTTCTTAAAATTGCTAAGCATTTGTCAATTTTATTTCGAAAATGTATTCTAATATTCATTTCTGAATTCGTAATGTACCTACGAAAAAAATGATAGATCTGGTCTAGATAGTATTTTATATATAATTTAAGCCTATCGGCTTTTCGGTTTAAATGTTATTAGCGATAAACTAAATTCGTCGTGAAAACTATGTCTAGAATGCACCATCATGATCGAATTGTTAAAAGAGGTTTTCCCTAGCGACATTTAAAATAACTTCAAAATTCAAGCAATCCCTTCCCACTAAATTAAATGCATATAACTTTCCACTGCGCCATTAAAAGGCACCTCTCGATAAATCACGGCAACCTATTGTTAGTTTTCCAGTGCATTGTCGTGCAGACCTTTCGCTCATTTAATCAAAAGCAAATCCAGCAATCAATTAAGGCATCCAAAGGAAATACCATCGCAAAACCTACAGACTTTTGTGTGAAGTCATTTCCTTGGCATTTAAGCCGCGCGGAAAATGCAGCAGCTGCGGGAGTGGCGCGCGCATCGTTGTGGGAAACAATTTTCATGTCGCCATAGAGGCCATTATTTTATTGAAATCAAAATGTGCCTGTTAAAATTGAATATTCTTTATGAATTCAGCAACTTAAATCGCAAATCCGCGAGAAATTTTCTACAATACATGTTGTTAGTCGCACGTGTGAAAATTTTGCTATAAGATATTTTTTATTTTTGGCATCATATATTCGTGCCTCTTTGTTTCTGAAGAGGCCAACTATAATTTGATGCCAGTGAACAGGTAAATTACTCCATCACCTTTGATTCTAATTACTGTTTTGATGAGTAATAGCAGTTAAAGAAAATTGAAAGTTAATTGCGACACTTTTTAGTATTGATGATGGTTATAATGGCGGTGGTATCCGGCACATCTGAGCCATCTCTTCAGGAGAAACTCTTGGGTTATCAATGATCTGTGAAAGGGTTATTCATTTCATTCGATATAGGCATAAGCATACCAAGCGATAATGAGCATTATTTATGGGAAAATCTGAGATAATCTTTTTAAGGAGGTTTTTTCTTTAACTATATTTATTATCCATATGAAGTTGAGCTAGTTTTCGAGAAAAATGTTTTCCAATTTCTGTAATTTGGCCGTTTTAATGAAACAAACTTTTTACCAACCAATTTCCTAAAGCAAAATAAATAAATTGGATGGAAATATAACAGAAAATCATAAAATCAACGTTTGTCACATAAATTCTTTCTATTTAATATGATTAACCTTAAGTTTTATTTATCTTCAAAGATATCTCGTTTCTGAGGTAATCGATTTTATGTGTAGTAGTAGCAAAAACAAGCAAAATATTTAAATAGTAAATCACAACAGCTTCTCACATAAGTGGCTAACCACAAAACTTCTAATAGACACCAATTCCGGTAAGAAAAAACTTTACAGAAAAAATATATTCGATCAATTTCAGAATTCAAATAAACGGGACGATATCAAGTTGTGCAGAACTACAGCGCCAATATCAGGTTTTTTAATTCAAGAAGCCAATTTAAATTATGATATGAAAGTCAAATTTTGCTAAATATCTAAATCTGAAGCTACTTTAAACCCGATTCCCAAGTCCATTAATTCCTAGAATAGAATAACACTTTCAGTTTCCACAAAAAACCCGGTGCATAATTGACCAGCATAAAACTTGCAGAGGAATTTAACAAAGTAAACTTAAATAAGCCAGATTTAACTACTCTAAAGTAGATATAACTTTATTTTATATGCTTCTCTTCCAAAACGTTAATCTAACCATTCTCAGATGATTTCAAGAAATATCAAGACTTTACGCAACGACAACTTTTATTTTCATTGAAAATCAAATGTAGGCTGAGGTAGTTTACTGCGATAAGAGGAACAGGTGCGGGCTCATCACGATCGCATAAGACGAAGGCCTGAAGATAAGAAAAGTTGGGTATTTCTGCTGGCAGGGCAGTCCACTAGCCTCCAACGTCAAGGCTCCCTCCCATTAGCATAAAAATCACCGAAAAGCCTATTGAAGAATTTCACGGTAGCGCACTGTCGTTCCGGTTGTACGTAGAAGAGAAGAAAATATTTTTTAAGATATATCGAAGAGATTTCGTTAAATCATGTTTTGCGAATTTTTAATTTGTTTTCTAAACCTCTAGACTTTAGAGACTAATTTTCTAAAACAATTAATTATGCTGGTTTTAATGTTTCTTCCCTATTAAACCAATTAATAAACATATATTCCTGAAAAAACAAATAGTGGATCCATTATGAAGAACCAGAAACTTATATTTAAATTACATAAAAACTAATACTTAGGGAGTTTTATTAACCCTAACAACTTCACATTATCACTAAATTAAAGGAAAATCGATTAAGGATCTATGAAAAGTGAAAATGTTCTAACATTTTGTATGTCATGGATAATTTTATGTGTGAGATTCCCAATTTATTATTTTAAAATGGAAAAAATGTACAAATAAAAAGGAAATACTTAATGATCTTGTTAACTTAATAGAAATTGATTTTTCAACTAAATTTTTCAGTTTTCTTAAAATTTCTATGAGAAGGTTTCATTAAGATTGGATATAAAGTAAATAGATAGCTACATTTTTCGTGTTTCTATGCAATAGCAACACGATAGAGGCGGAACTTTTTTTAAATTTTTTAACACTAAACATATAGAACATTTGGACATAACTTGTCAAATCGATAACTCCGCAAGGAAAAAGTGGAGATCACTGATGAATTTACACACGTTTAATTTGAAAACTCGCTCAGAAATAAAATGAAGTATTAGGTGTTTTAATATTAAGATTCAAAATTTTTCAAAGATAGAGTGAATCGATTTGGCCCGTGAATGGCTCAACGGCACTTGAAGATTATTAAAAACATAATTTTAATTATTACTATAATTGTTTTAATTCAGAATATGTTTTCTAAGTGGTGGAGTACTATAACTCTATTTTTTAACTAAAGCGTTAGAGAACGACTTGTAATTTTTACAATATCTAAGAGTTTTCGCGACATACTCAGTCCCACCGAAACCGACTAACCCACTCCGGCAGTAATCGGAAAATGCAACAGGTATGGAAGAGGTGGGTGCAGCTTCGATAGCTACTGCGTAGCTCCGCAATGGAATTTATATAACAATTTTGTCTTCAAATAGGAAATTAAAGTTGTGAAGGTATACACTAATTAAATCTAAAAGATTTTTCAAATTACTTCACTGGTAGAGTTCCTTGAGAAGAGCTGTGACCAAGCTGTTGATGAAGACGTTAAAAATTCTCTGTAGTTAAAAAGCCACTTCGGTGCCAATCCGCACTTTTAGCATATTTTTCTCTTCAATATATTCACAAAAAAGAAATCCGCGAAAAATTTGTTTGGTTTATTCAACACTCAATATCCGACCATTTATACAGAAAACAAAAAACCGACGAAATTCACCCAAAAATCTCCCGAGGTCCGAACGTTTTCTTTCCTAAAACTTGTGAATGTATCTTCAGCTCGCTGTGGGGAACAACTGAGGTGATGTTGCGCGAAGATTTCAAGCCGCCCAGGTGCTGATTTCGCCCTCCCTCCCCAAAGCATGGAGTGGTTTCTCATCGAAGACAATGCAGAAAAGTATCATGACGGAATCCCCATCATACATTTGGGGGGCCCCATAGAGCCCCATGGCAGTTACCACCGTCCGTCGTGTGTCTAGCGCGCTTAAAAGTGGTAGACTTCTTCGCGGGATGGGACCAGTGAACAAGATTTCTTTCTTGGAGCCGCTTCGTCGCCTTACCGTGTCATTTGGTGCATTCCTGTGCGCCTCTTTTATATATTTTATATACACTTTGCGGGCAATAAAACACGCTTTAATGAGTGGACCTTTCTTGTACTGTCGCGAAGCATTAGACTCATTTCACTTTAATTGCATCTGAATAACGATCGGCGGCGGGCGGCTGATGCTGCTTCTGATTGAGATGCATAGATACATCTGAAGAAATTCGAGCAAAACTTGAGAGCTGATTGACAAGGCTTGTTTTAACACATGGCAATCAATGTGCAGCGAGAAAATTGTTTTACAACTCGCAAAAATGTGGAGCGGTCGCAGTTCTACATGTTACGCTTGTTGACTGCCAATCTACACCCATCACACTCTATATGGAATTTTTCATAGCGTGATGCAAAAGAGAGTTATAACTTTTATTAGACCAACTTATAACTCGTTAACGGATTGTATATATTCTTTCATCAAAACTTTAATATTTAAACTTTTGTTTTTGAAAATGGTATACATACATAAGTACATATAAATCCACTTTGTTAACGTATCATTTCAATAACTTCTCGAGTTAAATGTTAACGTTAGTTAGCCCTTATGTAAATTTTTCAAAAAGTGGGCTTATATCAATTTTAAAAATAACGACTCATTTTTTTATTTCCGATCACGTTTTTGACCATAACTTTTGCGTTATAGCGTTACTTAATTTTTTGTTGTTATGTGTATGCATCAATTTATAAAATAAAAACTATGAAACGTACTTTTTTTATAAGCTCTTCTGGGATCGAATTCAGGTGAAAGAATATTTCCGGTTCTGAGATTCACATAAATCAAAAGAAAAAATCAAAACCCTTAAAAATGGAAAACGTATTTATTAGTTATGGAATTTGAATTTTAATCTTTAATATAATTAATAGCTGTTAAGAAAACTTATTTCCTGCTATTAAAAAAAACTTCACTTGAACTGAAATACAAATAGTGCTTTTTCAAATATAATTCACTAAACTATTGTAACAGTTGAAAAGGAAAAGTGGTTTTCAAAAAAACAATACATTTTGTATGTTAAGAAATCTTTATGCTATGCATGGAGGTATTGCATCACCGAACTTGCAAGGAGCCGCAGGAAGGTAATACTTGCCATCCTTAACTCTGTATTTAGTGTCTTTTACAACGGGAAATTTAAAGTACTTTGCATATTGAACAAAATCATCCACAAATTCTTTTCGCACGTGGAAAATCCACCAATTGGAATCAGTTAAGTTTAATTGAAATTTATATCCTTTTTCTTTTGCTGCGTCCGCAAACGTTTTATAATGTCCTGGGGATAAAAAATATACTTTAACATCCTGCGCGAAGTAATCATCGTCATCTGATGCTCTTCGTACTCTCCTATAATATCCAAAATTCATAATTCACAAAATAAATCAATTCAGAGGAAATTCACCTTTCCGATCCTCCGAATCTTGCCTGACACTGGCATATCTCAAGGATGCTTAGGACCACGCACAAAACAGTAACAATTTTTGCCATTTCGACCTACCTACTCATTTTTGAAATTTGAGCAACTTGTTTTATACCCAAACTTTAATAGCGAAAACAATTGAACTTTGGAAACCTGTTCAAATTTAATTAAAATTGCTTCACACCACAGTTATTGACGTCTGAAATAAGGTCTAACAATGAACCTGGTAAGTTTCCAGTCGAAAATATTATTGCGAAATTCATTGAAGAACAAATATTGACCTTGTCTGCAGGTTTAACTCAATAGTTTGCCCTCATTAATTCGCGGCAGGCAATTTGCAAATTGTCTCCATTTTAACCCTTAAGACTTTGTAAACTATTTGTTAACTATTTACGTAATAGCTCATATTTAATGTTTTAGAACCCTGTTTATCTAGAAAAACATGCATCGAACAAAACAATTTTATCATATACATATGTATAAAAAAAGAATCTTAGTGTTTAGATAGTTTTTCAATTGTGTAAAAATTAGGAGAGATCACTTTAAAATTCCAACCTGAAGTTTTTGTTGAATATTTTGAAAAAAAAATTAAAACCATAAAAAACCAAACATAACCTTGCAACTTACCCCTTTTTTATATGAACCATATACACTTTCAAAATTTCTCTCTTCTGTTGAAGTTTTCTGATGAAATTGCAATAGCGAAGCAAACCAGCCGAACGAGGGTTGATGTTGTTCAAACAAAAATTCGAATGCAGTCGTGCAGTGAGACGTTTGCGACGGTTTTGAGCTGGTGCATTTTCTGTTTGCTGCAACACCTGGATCCGCTCTCGTTCCTTTCGTTAGTCAAATAAAAAAATCTTAAAAACAGGTGAAAAAACGAAGAAGCCGTCGCCGCAGCGCAGAAACGAGTTTAGTTGAAAATCAGTGCTATCAATCGCTGGTTGCAGCGGCTGCAGTCTGCTTGCAGACGAATAGCGATGAGCAGCTGTCCTTTCGCGCAGCCGCGAACAACTCCTGCATTGAGACATTAACCTCACTCTCAGCGGGTGGACTTCTGAACGAAATTTAAAAAAAAAATCCGATCATGGTTGCAAAAAACAAAAGTAGTATTTACCGGTCCAAAATGTTTTTGATGGTCTTTTGAAGATCATCCAAAGCTGCACCATGCAGAGCTAAATGCTGGCAGATCAGCTTTTTATCACACTCTGAATCAGACCGGGGTTTTTGCCCCCTAACCCCTGCTAATTTCGTGATAACATCGTCCAAATTTGTTTTACCAATTTTTTCGTCTTCCTTAAGCGAACGTTGCCTTCCTCTGAACAGATTCAAATCAACCGGCGTTTGCTTAGACCTGCAAAAACGAAAACATTCCGAAGGAAAGTTAACCGAATTATATTCATTGAAAATCAATCTCAACTACTTTAGTTTCAATAGGACTGATTTTTTCCACAAAATAAAAAAATATGTATCAATAGGGTGCAAGGATTACATCAGAAACAAATATATATATAGATTGTAATCAAAAATTCTTTAAAAATTGCTGACTGATTTATTCAGTTAAGCTGGCGGAATGAAAGCTGAGAAAGTCCGAAAATTAATTATCCACAAATCGTACAAAAGGTAGCGATTACAAGAAGAAATACCACAAAAGAGGCGTAAACGATCAAAGAAATTGCTCTCCGAAGTGATTAACGGATGTACGCTACCGAAGAAGTTAAGGTTACAAAGAAACCGCTGCGAATCATTTTGTTAACTCTTGGGAAAACTGTTACCGATTTTTCAAAAGTGCAAAGAAATAAATACATACATTTTTTGCCTTTCTAAGAAAAAGTTCAGTACAAAAAATACAGAAAATTTGTTATTTTCATTTTGCAATACAGACCTCAAAAGTTAAATTAAGGTTTATCGATGTCCTTTTTCAGAAAATTTCAAAATATTTTGTAACCATTTTTTGATATGAAATTAAAATATTTTAATAGCAAATAAGAAAGCACTTCAAATAAGCTCTGAAACAAAAGATTTGCTCCTGAAAATTGTCTTTGAAAGACTTCTTGGCCTCGAATGGGTTAATTAAATGAATGAAAATTTGAATCTAAACTGCTATTTTAAGTCAGAAAAACTCAGAAAAGTGCAGAGAGACAGTTCTCATCGAATATGGATCACTTAATCCTCTGTTTTCTAGATCGATCTATCTATAGATCAGTCAACGAACAGACCTACATATACATATATAGATATACAATTCATAAATATTTTAATAGACCAATTTACTTATGAGTCTGAAGACCTAATTTTATTTTCTATGGAGCCATTTTTATCCAAGGCAGAATGATAGAAGTTTTTTGTTAATGAGTTTTATAGCAGTATAACAACTCGGTTTTAAGTACTTAATAGATATCAAATTTATACCTGTCAATTTAACATGATTACCGACAATGAACAATTTTCATTCAGCAACCTAACATCACTGCTGTAACTGTTGCGATTGGATCGAATAAATCAGAGACAAAAGGGGCAGGTGCTTTTGTAGGCTCAAAGCAAATTTTACCACTCTGTCATTGCTCCCGAGCACACAGGTGACTGCGACCACTTTTACTTTCTCCGCAGGCCTTCGGGAGCGGTTTTTTCATTCGAAATCACCGGAGACGAGTACTTACACAAAGCACTGACTGTGTCGGGGCACCGAAAGAAAGACGATCTCACTTTTACTCTCAAATTCGACTATTCAACTTCAAAAATCTAAATCCAAAACACGAGTTATTCGGTTTAAAACCATTAATTTTTAAGACCACAAAAAGACCCCCCCAAAATTGCACCACAAAAATCAAGATACATTTGTTGGTCATTAAAAATGATTTTAGTGTCTAAGGCTTCATTACCATTCATTGTTTAATAATTATCCATCAATTACAAATGTTTGAAGACATTGATGAAATAGAACCCCTCCGAATAAAAATGGTTGTCTATACCACTGGACGAGGGAGTCACAATTTTTTAAAAATTTGTGCTGTAAGGACAGGGGCCAATAAGGAAATTATAGGCAATGGACTTCTTGACAAAATTACTTACGTGCTCGTGGCATTCGGGTTAATCAAGACAACGTTGGGCGTGAGTGCAGAGATCAAAAGGCCTATAGGCACGATGGTGCCCAAGACGTGCAGAATACTCCGCAACGGGCTGAAATGGAAAAGATCGCACCATAAGAAAAACGTGATAAGTGTTACAAAACACGAAAAAATGTTTCTTTCTTACCTCGGTTTCACTATTTCTTTGCCTCTGATGAATTTGCTTTCCCAATCGGGATGGGTATTTGCCCAGGAATGTGGCCTTGACGGTGAGGGAGGAGGAGAAGGTATGTCGTCGTAACTGTGATCTTCGTACTCAGCACCTTCTAGGGGCGGTGGAGAGGAATGCAACCAGTTCGAAGAATCACTGTCTTTCACAAATTCGAAAGGATATGGATGGTCACCGCGAAGTTCTTCATGAACTGGTCTTACATCGAACGATCTGTAGTCGTCCTGATCGTAGAAAGGTTCATGCTGCTCGAAATTGATGATTTTATTTTGTGGTTTTAGTTCCTCCTCACTATTGTCGAGAACCACCCAATAGCCCTGCTCATTACGTCTTTTCACTTGGCTAACTTGTCTTTTTGGCTGAACTTCTTTTATAACGTCTCCTTTGAATATTTGGGATTTTACTGGGAAGATAATCCCTCCATTCTTCGTTTCTTTTGGTTTATGCTTGTCTTGATAATCTACTGATACTCTTCTTTTTGGAGTCAGTAACTCTTTTTTGTTTAAAGAAATAAGTGGATATCGTACTGGCTGAAAACTATCTTTATCAAATAAGACAGCTGATCCAAAATTATTAACCTTAATTTCTGGAGATGGTATAAAAATAGGTTGAGTATAATCTTTACCAACAACAGTACTCGTATGTATTTGTAATGGTATAAACCTTTCCTTATCATTCCGGGTTTCGACTGATTGTGAAAAGATCTGTGGCTTTATTTCAGTTGAGTATCCTTTTTCTGGGACCGACAATTTTAAACTACTTCTAACAGGCACTGATAAAAAATTTTCAGATGTTTTTGAAAATTTGTCAAATATTATTTCTGGAGAATATTCCTTTACCTTTTTTACACTACCAATTATGTGGGCCGATGTAAATTTTTTCATTTTAAAATCACTCTCAATGACTGGAGATGGTGTGAAAATAGGTTGAGAAAAATGTTTGTTAATAATATTAGGTTCTGTTATAAGCCCTTTCTTGGTATTGTGTAGGTTGGTTGAATGTGAAAGAACTTGTGGCTTTATTTCGGTGGAATATTTTTGTACAGTAGGAGTAAAATTCTCGTGGATTTTCTTTTCTTCCTTTTGTAATATCTTATCACTAGCCTCCTTTTGAAAATGTTCATTCTCGTCTACTGCTCCTTCGAATTTACTGGATGCAGTGGAATTCTTTTGACTCTTATCATCTTCCTTTTGTAACACTTGAATGCTTATACCCTCCTTTTGAAAACTTTCTCTCTCATCACTTTGTTTTGAAATATTCTTTAAAATTTCTTCATCGTCGCATCCATCCTTAGTCCTATCAACAACTTTGGTTTAATAGTCGAAAATTCATTTACAGAATTGTTTAACTTACAAGTTTGTTGTTACAAGTGTGTTATTATTGCTCACAATCGCGGTCGAGTTTATTTCACCAGAACCATCAATTATTGTCGCATTCACTAAATTATCCTGATTATTTTCAGGGGAATTTGGCAAATTTTCAATAACATCCTCATGTACTTCAATGGGATTCACAAAAATTAACTGAACTAAAATACAACATATAAGAAAATTCCACAGCATTTTAGCCACCTATCTCTAAACGTGTTTTGCAAGGGTCGCAAAACATGCGTGAACTAAACATTATCAAGTCACTGATTTTACTTTTATAGCTAAAACATAAAATAGTTTCCCACAAAAGTTTCTTAAGGGGGTTCATCAACTGAGTGCGTTTAGCAGCACCCTACAATTTGAGCACAATGGCATCATTGTGCAGTGATTACAACATACTTTTTGCTCAGTGACTTCAATTCTCAATTATTTTTGCACGAAACCAACAGACAGAGTAATAACTATTGTCTCAAATTGTTGTCACATTGTAACAATATGAATGATTATTTCAATAAACAAAAGCAGATTGACTAAACACAGGTGATTTTCCTTATATATAGGTAAGTTACCTATGGGTAACAATACTTCTTCTAAATAATTTTAGAAAATTTAAAGATATCTGGGGTGATCAAATACTTATCGTTTCAAGTTTTGTATACTTTTTATTTTCATAACTTCAAATATTGGCATGGAAATTGATTGCTTTTGATTTAAAATTATGAAAACTCTGCGGAAATATTTATGACGCAACGGAATACCAATCACAGTATAAAAAAAAAATTAATAAATAAGAAAAACTATAATAGTCTGATTACAAATCTTCACAATTTTCGAAAACGAAACCACGATCATGAAAAATTCTTCGTAAAATTCGAATATTTGAGAAAGTAACAGCTTCCAGCCACGCAAAATTAAATTAGTGTTTCATAAAAAGAAATTTTAAAATGGATTGAGTATATATATTTCAAAAACAGGTTAATTCCATCTATCTTTTTGCTTAAAAATTCAAGCAATCCTCATGCATGCTCTCATTCCGTTTCCAAAACTAAAAACAATAATTTTTCTTCTAAGTCTTGAAGCAAGAAAGATATCTCCTTATGTTTCATCTTCGCCAATCACCACGCTTTTTAATCGCTCCATTAGAGCCGAAGAAGTGTATAGAAAATCGCCGGCATGTCTATTTGTCCGAATTCCGCCAGCACATCGTAAATCGCGGCACCGGCCAAATTTCATGTTTAGTAAGACTTGGAAAGCGAAAGCCGAATAAATCATCGTCTTACGTAAGTCTTAAGACGCGAGGCGTTTTCTTTTCCTGATCTCGTGAAGTTGGTTGAACTTCCGAGTGTGTTGGTTGGAGCGCGTTCGCTGCCGGCAAGCGACAGGTAGACGACGAGGCGCATTCTTTCCAAAATTGGAGGAAATGAGGCGTGAAAATCGCCATCGGACAAAGTGTCGGAAGTGATCTTTGAACTGACTGCTCCACGGGGGGCATCCACATGAGACGATCTTGCCAAGCCCCCTCCCCTCCAAAGACGAGCCATACGCGCTCTTATCGCTTGATCAATGATCTTGCGATTGTTTTAGCGCGTCTGGAGAAAGTGAAGAAAGTACGTGAGCATGCAATTGCTCCGTACCGGAGTCGATCGCGATGATGAGCGACATGTTTTACAGAAATATCAAGACCCCCTATTCGAGATTGTCGTGGGTTGCTTTGCTAGTGTGCCAGAAAGGCGCCCAAGCAGCTCCGGAGATGTCTTGAAGGTGTCATCAACATGATCATCGTTGGACCCATATAGATCGAGTTGGTGATAGGGAAATTTTTCATTACAATAAGCCCGCTAATTTGCCGCTAAATTCTCGCGCGGACAGAGAAATGCAACGCGATTGGCCCAGTGGATAAGTGTGCGAAAATGCTGGTGCTTATGCTCAGTGAGGCTCTGGGGCACTTTCCTTCGTTTCGTCGATACGCGATCTTCAGAGATTTTATATATTTCTTTTCTAAATATTCTTAGATAATTGGGTTTCGGGCGCAAGCAATAAATTTACCAGCAAATAGTAAAAGTTGCAGCTACAATTTCTTCGGACCGCAGCAAGAAACATCACTTGATCATTATTACTATTATTTTTTTTTTCTTAATTTACATTCATGGAAAAGTGGAACTTTTCGATTTTACTGATCGCTCCACTGTGCCGATACGGAATTGTCGATAAAAGCGATAACACCTTTTCCAATTAAACCTCTATAAGGTCATGGGTAAGAAATATAAGAAAACACAATTTCAGGAAATTGAAACTTTGCAATGCGTTTCCTCTATTCTGTTTTTGATTTAATACGAAGAAAAATCTGTGTCGTGAAATCATTCGCACTCTTTTGGGATTTTTTAATATTTGAACTTGCATAATATTTAAGACACAAAATATAATATTTTAAGGAATTTCATCGTTTTTACGAAAAAAACCCTAAACTCGAAATTTTTTTCACCTTTTGATAATGTTAATAACCGCCAACTAATTTCGGATCGTATTAAATCCAATACTTTCGAGCATACTTAGAACACAATTACTAAAGCTATGTAATATAGCTTTAAAACATATAGGGGGACCAACAAACCAATTGTTAGAACTCTTTTGAAACTTTAGAATCCGTATTTAATCTTAATATTTACCATGTACAAATGTACATATGTATGTTCTATTGTCTAGCCCCAGGATGAATAATAATTGGACAATGATAACTTTAATATGTAAATCATTGCACGAGAATCAATCAAACTTCTTAACATCTTATCTGAGAGTCTAAAGAGAAGAATCGATTTTGTTATTTCCTAAAGTAAATATCCAAATAATTCCCCCCTCAAAATAGTGTTTCATGTAATGAAACGAAATACGATAGTATGTATGTACAGAATTTTTCAACGATTTTTAAGCATTTTAAGTGAAATACTGATACGTGAAAAAATTGAAATTCTTTAACTTTGAACCAGGATGAGCCACAATATGTATGTTTTTGTTGTTTTATTTTAATATAGGTAAATAAAAAAATTCTAAATAAATAGGAAGACGACTTTTTCTACCACATAAATTGGTAGCAATTTCGTCCCAAAAATTAAATTTTATTCAGTTTTAACAAAACAATTTGTATTTTTTGAAAATCACAATGAACACTAGCCTATAATAAATAGAAAATAAATAAATAGATAACAATAAATCCTAACAATTTCCCCACTAAAAGTTTTCATCGATGATCTGCTGGGGCTGCAGAATAGCGCGCCTCTTCCTTCCAAGGACCATGGGCATGAGCATGGCAACCGTCGCGGGGACCATTCCCGCCCCGACAGCCGCGAGAACCGCTGATTGATCCGCGGCTTTATTGTCTACCGCGACGGCTTGAAGATACTTCGGCTTGGGACTGCCTTTCGATTTGCTCGGATTGCTCTTATTCTTATTGGAAGCCTCGGCTGCGCTAGCTTCTACCGGCTGAAGGGACGAACTAACCTCGATCAGACCCCCGTGTGAGGTGGTCATTGAGGTCTTGTTCGTTCCATCGGACCTCGCTGGAAGGACGGTTAATTTGATCGCTTTGTGCATCTTAATGCTCCCGGTGGATGGACGAGATTCAGACAAATTCATTGCTCGATGGATTCTGTTCGAGTGGTACCCTTTTGTAGTTGAAAGCAGGACCCAATCGCCGTTTCCGTTGGAAGGGTGTGAAGATGGATGTCTTGAATACGGCGACCTGTTGCTACTGTAGGTTTGATGAGGACGTGACTGATGTTGCTGTTGTTGCTGCTGATGCTTCCTCTTAATTGGAACTTGTACAATGTTCGAATTGTAGTCACTAACCAGAATACCGTCGTCTACAGGTTTCTTGGGGTCATCAAAATCAGGTCTAAAGCCGTAGTTGTACCATCGATCAGTGTTAGGAGCCGCTTCAATATCATGGTTTTGATTCATCCATTTCGATGGTTTGTTGGTATTCCAGGGAACATCGATGTGGGAAGATGAAGGTCCTTCAAAAGAGCCCTGACTGCTTCCATGGTGCTCTCGTTCATCATATTCGTAGACTGATGGTCTATTTTGGGAATAGTGATGTATCTTCATTTCGTCGCTGTTTTCCCACTTCGAAGGAGTATCCTGTTTAAATGGATGTGGTTTTCGGTATACACTGATGCCAGAAACCGTTTCTAATGGCTTCACATCACCCTTAGGCTTCCATTTAGCGACTTGACTCTTCGACCAGGGTACAGCCTGAAGAGATACCCAACCTTCCTTATCGTTGAATGGATTTCTCATTTTCGTCCTGTGATAGTCCTCATCGTCAAACTTCTCGTAGTCCCTATACCTATCCCTCCTAAATCCCTGTACCTCACGATTATCTTCGTTCTGTTCGGAGTCCACGCTTAGTTCACTTTGGACCTTGCTCTTGTACTCCTCCATGAATTTTTCCAGTAAAGTTGGGGCAAAAACAGTCTTCTTGGACTCTACAGAAGGAGCTTCGTTAAAAATTTCAGAACAATTCGTAACAATCAATTCATTATTACTTGGTTTGAAATCTGTTGAATCCTCTCGAGAACTGCTTGAATGTTGTTCATCAGACTTCTCACTATTAGAGGATGTTCGATCTTCATCGTTAGCCTCCACGATTGTTATGGTATTAGATCCTGGGACCTCAAGTTTATAAGTAGTAAAATTCTTAGATCGCACAAGATGACCTGGTGAGTTAGTGAAGTGGATCGTTTCAGATCTCACCATGATCACCAGGATCATCATATTTAGTAACAAAAAATATATATTCATTTTAAACGCACAAAACGCGTAAATAAAATATATGATTCACAACGATTGACCGGTAATGGTTACTAACTTCCTAGCCAGAATCCGAGCACAAACTGATCACATCTCCACAGCATAGCCTACTAATATAGTTTTCCGATTGTTTTTCTCTTTGCCATTGCCATACCGCCTTCCCATCTAAAGCCCATCGAATCCGAAGCGAGGCAATAGGAGCACCTGTGATCTGCGCTTTAACCATATAATTGCCCCTTGTCTCATCCATCTGCGCGCATTGTCTGTAGCCATTAGAGAGAACTGACGGTGACGGTGGCTAAAACCTTTGGGTGCCTTAATTTGAAACCGCCACCGATTGATCTCGAACTTGTCTGGCTGTCTCGAGGGCCCCCCAAAGATGCAACAGAAAATAGGAGCCCCTCGATTCCATCGTTGTTCTTTCCGATGGCATACAGCGATAATATCCACGGATTCGATTTAGAAAAAGAAAAAAAAATATAATCGAAATCAAATCGGCCGGCTTTAGAAATAACGAAAATTTCACCGCAACAAGAATTGTGTCTACTTTCAGTTTTCTGTGGGAACTTTTCCCCTCGCGTAAAGAAAACCCAGGAATAAAAAGCAGAGCCAGTGAAAGCAATTTGGCGTTTTTGCGAGCCTCTCCTGTACCGAGCCGCATCGGAGGCTCTGGTGCGTGCGGGGCTGCTGATCTTCAATTCTTCGATTCATGACCTCTGGAGCATTGCACTGCAGCGGTTGGATTATCTTCAGATTCGCATAATTGGGCCACTGTGGAATTTGTTGGTAATTTGAGCGAGAGATCGACGCTCAAATTAGCCCACCGCAGTGCAACAATATTTTTCTTTATACAATTTTATATTTTTTTTTTATGAACGCGAGAGAAGACATTGCACTGAGGTAACATTGAACATACCCAAAGGCATGTACTTCCACTTTCCTTTTGTGTTCGACAAAGCAGAAAAAGTACTTTACTCGCTCCGTAGGTTGATTCACTTAAGACCCTATAAAGATGAAAATGAAGACGATGATCATCGCGGCATTGGCGCGTAATATAATGTAACAGAGCCACTCGCTTAATTGCGATTGCTTAGCAGCAAATAAAAGGGAAATAATTGCATCTAAGAAGTTTGTTAAGGACAAATCATTTTAAATTTCCTAGGGATTAAACAAACCAAAAACTAAATGTTTCCAGAACTTTCTTAATCAAGCCCCACTGGTTACAGTCGAAAATTTTATACGAAAAATTAAACTTGGGAAACACAACATTATAATAATAATCCCACAAAGTAACGGATTGTTGTTTCTTGCTCTCTGAAAATTTAAACTAATCTCAGGTTTTCGAGGACCTTCGAAAGAATTACTTCACATTATTTACCGAAATTTTGTAGTTTTAAATTTCGGTTTCTCAACTTAATACAATTTTCAACAAAAGTAATTAGATCCGATCAGACTTGTTGAAGAAAGTTGGCCCAAGTCAACTTCCAGTTTTGGTATTCAATTTTTGATATTTTTAATAACGTAAAAATTCCAAACGTACAGAAAACGTAGTTTTAGTTTGGTGGGAAACTTTTTGCCGTTTGAGTATGTAAAAAGGATTTCCTTATATTCACAGAATTTGAAGCAAATGCTTCTTCTGCCATATAAATAAAAATTAACGAACCTTTTGCTCATCATTTCAGGGGGAATTTGTGTGTAGGATTTATGACTGTAATTTATTTTCTACATACAAATATTTTTTTTACATTTTTACCTGGATCCACTTGCACTGAATCTCAGCATCTTTGACGTCATCGATCAGACTGCTCCCCAAGGTGCACTTACCTATGGTATCAATTTCGTCTAAATCGTACCGAAGCGCATTTTTGTTAGCCATAATGTTTTCGATTCCATTCCAAGCGATCATCACTCCATTATCTGAGCAGTATTTTTTCAAGGGTCTAAAGGTCCTCACCCCGTAGGTCTCAGCCATTGCACCAATCGACTTAAAAATAAAATCGTTGCATGCGACTCCGCCAGACACAACCAATGACCTGGAGAGATTTGATAGCATCCCTTTCTGATTGCAGTATTCAATGGCCCTTTGGGTCCTGTTTGAAATGTGCCTGGTTACTGCTTTTAAGAATCCGGCACAGAAGTCTTCATAGTGGGGAATCACCTCGTCTGGATGTAGACCTTAAAATGGAAATTATATTTAAAATCGTTGCAGGGATTTTGTAGAGTAGGATATTTACCCAATTTATTTTCTTGATGCATAATAGTCCGGAAGGCGTTGTTTTTGAGTCCAGCAAAGCTGAACTGGCAGTCCTTGTACCTTGCTAAGGGCAATGGGAATTCGAAGCGGTCCGGATCAATTGCTTGTTTTGCAGCAATTTCAATAGCAGCACCTCCGTTCACCGTAGAAAATTTTGGTAAGTGATGGAGTCTCAGCCGACGTGCAACCTTGTCGAAAGCCTCGCCAGGGGCGTCGTCTAGAGATTCTCCGAGTAGGTAAAACTCTGAAGGATTCTTAGCCAGAGCTAGCTGACTGTGTCCTCCACTGATTAGGAGGCACAGAAACGGAAAGGGGATTTCTTCGGTCAATCGGGCTGCTGTTGCGTGAGCTTCCATGTGGTGAACTGGAACGATAGGTTTGGAATGCTCTCTAGCCAGGTGACGGGCATACCTGACGCCGATGAGAAGGCTTAGGGGGAGACCTTGAAAATAATAAATTAATTTTTCCGGTTAGATTGAGGATTATGAGAGCAACTACCGGGACGATTAGTGACTGCGATGGCATCAACGTCTTTTAGGGAAACTTCCGCCTTTGACAGTGCATCGGAAACGGCCTTTTCAATGTTCTTACGGTGAAGATCTTGAGCTCTGGGCGGCGTTATTCCTCCATACCTAATTTAACAGAAGCTACATTATACACAAGAATAAGTGTAATAAAAAAACTTAAGTTTAATGAAGTATCGGATGACACCCGATAAGTCTTTTGCTGGTTTTTGGATTCCGACCAGCTTGGCAAACTTGCAAATTTCAAATAGCCCCATGTTTCTCAATAGTACAAACAATTTCCTAAAATTGCCTTGGACCATGGAAAACCCCAGAAAAATATTCGAAATTTGTCGCAAGACTTAAAAGAAATTTAAAGCGATTACATTCGCAAACTTACCTCAAGTGAGTCAATTGTTGTGAAATGACCGTCTCCCCGAGCACAGTCCCCTCATTATTTACTACCGCAGCACCTGTGTCATCGCAGGACGTTTCTATCCCTAGAACAACGCATTTTTGATTAAATTTTGAGAAAAACCGCCTGCACGATCGCAACAATGAAACTGTCCTCCTGACCGTGATCATGACACTTGACACCGCGGAAAAAGTGAGGTTATGCAGCCCTTTAGTAGGAATATAAACAAAATTCATTTTTTACTATTTTTTATTCCAAATATCTTTAAAACACTTTAAAAGGAAAGATGTGAGAAGAAAGTAGTAGAAAATACTTTGGAAATGGTATGAGACGCCATCTAAAGTCCTCCTCGACCTCTACCGCCCGTAGGGCCGCCTTGCCAAGCTCCGCGTCCAGCTGCAGGCGCCCCTCGACCGGGTGCTCCTCCTCGACCTCTTCCCCGTGCTACAGCAAAAGAAATAATGTTTTAATACCGTGCAAACAATGAAATTCACACAAAATACCTTGTGCTCTCAGAATGGCCGACTTTCCTCGGCCAGCCGTTGCTCCCTTCCCGCTCTGTTTTTTGAACATCGGAGCATTTTTCAGCATATCTGGTAGAATCATAAACCGAATTTTGGAGCCCCGGATGTACACGTTCTCCAAATTAGCTGTACGCCCGTCGCGGTAGGTTACTGTTATTTGCGTTAACTGGCAATTCATGTTGTCCTCAGCTTCTATCAGTTTTCCTCGATACACTTCTCCTGTGATTGTTTCACATGTTACAATGTGACCTTCTGCTTCGTGCAAAACTTTTATTGGCACTCCTATGGACATTTTTAATTAGAAATTAATGCGATTACTTGTGACCGGCTTGGTTTGGTTTTACTCGAATCGAACTCGACGAGCGTTTGACAGTTCGATACACATGCGAAACTGCCTTATCTCCGCTTGTATTGTTGCCGATAATGCAGTTCAGAAATCTCGTTTCCCTTTTTTCTTAAAATCAGTAAATAACATTTAAATTGCAAAGAAAGCTGTAAATAAATTTTAATTGCATGTAAAAAGAGTAATTACTTTAGTAAATTCCTATTTTAATTTTATACAAAAAGATTTTCGACGAATATTTACGTCGTTACTAGAAAAAAACTACCTACAACTAATGACAACGAAAGAAGAAGAAACTCCAGACCCAAAACGTCATTTGTGTTTTCTTCTGGAGGAAAATTTCATTTCATTTGAAGGCAAACTACAAACGGATCCAAAATGCCTGGAGATGGCACACCGGCCATTCCAGAGCCGCCCTCCCAACGGCTAACAAATGAAGACTTCCGGAAACTCCTGATGACTCCTCGGGCGACTCCTTCGGTGAGTACGCCCCATCCTCCTGGCTCAATCCGGGAGGCGATGGCCAAAACGGCCAAGAAGACTCCAATGGGGCCTCCCTCCGAACGGAATGAGGCTCGCAGAAAGAAAAAAAACTTTTATGCGGCCCTAAAAAAGCAAGAGGACAACAAGCTCCTGGAGCTGTCTGAAAAGTACAGAGACCGAGCTAGAGAACGTCGGGATGGAGTAAATCCTGATTACCAAACAGTCGAAACTCCAGGCCATGCAAATAGCGCTTATCGTGCTGTTGCTCCAGATATAAAATCTGGGATAGATGCTGCCGAGCGCAGGCGGCGGATGATCCAAGAGTCGAAGTTTTTGGGTGGTGACATGGAGCACACTCACTTGGTGAAGGGTCTTGATTACGCCCTCCTGCAGAAAGTAAGAAGCGAAATCCAGACAAAAGAACAGGAGCAGGAGCAAGAGATGGAAAAAATCGCTGAAGAGATTGAGACGAGAGAAAAGATTGATGAGGCGATTTCTGAGGAGCCTGAGTTTAGATCAGTTATGGGTAGAAATATTCACAATATAATACACTTCTTCCGGTCGAGGCAGGTGATACGCAATGACGTCTTTGCCCCCGGGAGGATGGCGTACGTAATCGACCTAGAGGATGAGAACAATGAGACGGACATTCCCACAACACTGATCCGCTCAAAAGTCGATGTCCCAGTCTCAAATGACGATATCCAAACCTTGACGACCAACGACATAGTCATCAATAAGTTAGCCCAGATTTTGTCGTATTTGCGCGCCGGGGGACGGGGAAAGAAAAATAAGAAACGCGACAAGGACAAGGGCTTGTTCAACGATGAGGAGGACAAAAATCGGCACATGAATGACTCGATTTACGATGATATCGGCGAGTATAAGCCCGACAGGAAGAAGGGCGAGAGCTCCAGCTCAAAGTATTTGCGGGAGAAGGACTCCGACCGGGACAGGTTCCGCGACAGAGATACGGAAAGGGAACGACAACGCGAGAAAGACCGCGATAACTACAGCAAATCTCGAAGTTACTTCGACAAGCCTGTTGAGGAGGAGCCCGAGTACGAACCAAAAACAAGTAAGGCACTATTCTAATTAAAAAAAAAAAAACTAACAATTAAAATTTCGTTCTCCTTCAGTTACAGCGCCACCTCCTCCAAAGATATCGTCCTCAATTCTGGCAAAATTCGCCAACGAACCCGAGGGGTACGCTGAGTGTTACCCGGGCTTAGAGGAAATGAACGATGCAATTGATGACTCCGACGATGAGGTGGACTACACAAAAATGGATCTCGGAAACAAAAAGGGTCCCATTGGTCGATGGGACTTCGATACCCAGGAAGAGTACTCCGAGTACATGAGCACTAAGGAGGCACTTCCGAAAGCCGCTTTCCAGTACGGTGTTAAAATGCAGGATGGACGGAAAACTCGTAAGCACAAAACAGAGAAGAGTGAAAAAGCTGAGCTCGATCGCGAATGGCAAAAGATTCAAAATATCATCCAGAAGCGGAAAACCAAGGGAAGTGAAGATGAGCCTGACTTTAAAATGATGAAGTACTAAACATATGTGGAAAGCCGGCAAATGTACCGGCGAGTAGAAAAATATATTAAGAAAAACCCTAATCTAATAAAGTTATTAATCATCTTGAAACACACTTTTTTTTATCTAAACTCCATATTCCTAAAACTAAAACGAATAAAAAACTCTTCTTCAATAGTTTCATTTTAATTTTTCTTTCTTTTTCTGTATTATATAAAAACACGCAAAGAAAAAAACAAATTGTTGCATAATTTTTGATCGCATTTGCAAATACTATTCACAGTTTACATAACATCAGTTTCACATTACTTAGTGTTGTTAAATTTTTAGTTGATTTTACCTTTTTCTTTCATATCGCTTTTTTTAAATTTAATTTAAATATAATAAAACGATTTCCTCGCGACTTCGTTTCGTGTGAATTGTTTTAACTAATTTCCTAATGTCTTTCGCCATTTATAACAGTTCACGATTGAAAAATTTTATTTTATTTATGATTTTACACAGTTTACGCAATTTAGATTCCCCAATTCACTTTTCGAATAAACGATTCGCTAGACGCTTATAAAACAAAAAAATTTAAAATTTGTTAAACATAACAAACAAAACTAACTAAAATCCAATTTTCATTAATCAGTTCCCATTGCAAAGAATTGATTGCTTAAAAATTCAAATACTCGGCGCTTAAAACATATTCTTGACCAAGGTTTCAAAAAATTCCAAATCAAGAGGCAGCAAAACAAATGAGTTGTTTTATGGTAAAGGAAGACGTTATTACAGTATAGAAAATCTAAAAAAATTGATTTTTCTTGCATATTAATGTGGTAACCTACAGACGTCTTCTTTGCCACAATCAAGACGCTGGTATTGTATTTTATAGATTATGAATAAATATTAGCAAGTTTTTCAACACATAATAATTTTTTTTATAATAAAAATCGAAAAAACGGTGCTAATTTTAGACCACAATAATTCATTAAATAGGCATTTAAACGCAATGACGTGCGAAACTCTTGCAAAAATCAAAAACTAAGAAAAGTACCAATTAAACTGAGCGTTAAATTCGTAACTCTATGCGAAGGGTTTCATATTAGAGCCGGTACAGGGATTTTCATCAGGAAATACAAATTTCCAAACTTAAATAAAACACACATACTGTTTTTCGACAGGATGGCACCACATGTCACACAACTCTCACGACTACGTCTCTCATTTTAGAATAGTGGAAGATTCGTTTTAGCTGAATTTTACGTTGCAGGAAATTTCGCACGCCACCATAAGTTTAGAATGCTACGTATTAAAACATATTTTTTTATATTTTTCTTTTAAATCCCTTTACTTTAGTATGCTCAAAAGCCACTTAAAAGTTAAATACTCCATAAAAAACGTAAAGTTTTCCCGAAATTCTACATATAACAAACTTACCCAAAAAACTCAATAATCTTAATTATGAAAAAAAAAAAAACAAATAGTGAACGGGGGCGTATTTGATACAAAACATGTTAACAATTAAAAGACTTTCACCTGTAGTGACTGACATTATTTGGCAATTTGTTTTACACGTTCTTCCTCGAATTCTACACTTTTTCATTCAATTGATTTCTTCTTCGGTGAGAAAAATTGGAGATGGCGTCTAAAAATAATTCATCTTAACTAAATAGTAGATAGTGTTACTTAGTACTTTTTACATTATTTTTGCTTTAATAGCTATTATATTTTTACTGAGTGATTATTCATGTTTTTATGTTTGCAATAAATTTTTTTTTTAGTTGAATTATTGATGTTTAATAATGAGGTGATGATGGGCCCATCACGATACTGGAAATTAACTGGTTGCATGCGTAAACTCCTTACTGTGGTATTATTGATTTTTTTAAAATGAACACAAGTTAACACAAAATCAATTTATGTTTTGCAACAAAAGGTAAGAGGTTGGATTGAGAGGAGTCATGGCAATGAAAATTATTATTAATAGATAATTAAATTCTCAATGTTGGATAAGATTTCCAACTCACGATAATGAATTCTTTCTTGAAATCAATAAGATATACACGATTTAAAAACCCGACTGAGGAAATTAGCGAATAATTAAAAACTACTCCAGCAACCTGTCGAATTTTTGGTCTTTTTAATTATACGCAAGTTCACTTATTACTTTGGATTCTTTAAAATGTAGAATTGCTTCAATATTTAATTTATATGCATACCTACCCTTTTTTGAAATTTTGAGTAAATTATTTTTAGGCATGTTCTACGATTTAGCGTACAGCATAATTCACTGTGAAATATATAGTAGCGAATAGCATAATTCAAACTTTATTCAACGATATGACACGTGCCAACATGTAAAATATTTAAAAATAAATGTAATTGTAACAAACAACGAGAGCCAAGGGAAAATTTGTACAATTGTAAACTCACACCTACACCACTTAAAAGAATTTAATACATATATAGACTTTGGTCACAAATACACTACTTACCAGTCAAATATTGAAATAATTAGCGCATGAAATTTTCAATACAATAAAGGTTAAAAAAATATTTCATTTCAGATCATTTATAATTTTTTAAGTTGATTGCTATGCGAGGAAGATATCTTTGCGAACTTTCATATAATCAATCAATTTAGCTTCAAAAAATCAATAAATTCCATAGTCAGACTAATTCTGGTAATTCTCTTGTAAGTACAAATAATTAGATTATTGTAAAGAATTATTGTAAAGGCAATAAAAATGTTATAATAAGAAATATCACGTCATACATTCCCCCTTTTTACACCATCACCAATTGTTGCAAAACACCTATGATTTGTGGATTTAGATTCTCTATTTATCGCATGTACAAGTATGTAAAAACATCGGAAAAAATACTGATTAATTACGTTTTTTTTAGAATTGTTTTTCTCAATTGTTAGTTATTCCAGCTGTATAAAGAATTGATTATAGTTTCGACCCAGGACTGCAACTACACACAAAGTAGTCGTTAATCTGGGAGGGCTTGTATTTAGTTTACTATTTTTGTTATTTTCGTTTTTCCTCACTTATATAATGCTTTTTCGGGAGCAATGTATTGCTCTCAAATGTGGAAACTTTACACATTATTTAAAATTAATTAATAAATATCTAAAAAATTACATATTAACTATTTCATACAGTAATTAATAATATTTATAATTGATTAAGAATTGAGTTTACGTAGATCTCGTTCTCCTCGGGCGCTGCCGCCTCTTCCTCGGTTCTTTGACATACAAAAACAAAGAAATAAAAATAAAACAAGAACAATTTCGCTGTTTCCAGACGGTAAATAAAAAAAATAATAATGTTTAAAAATCAATTTCATCTATTACATCAGCGGTATAATAGAAATTAAATATGTAAAACTTTCGTATGAATCATAAATATCCATCAATCTTAAGTGGATCTTCGCCTGCACATAATTTTACCTAAATTATATCGTATGTATATGAATAAGTGTAAGAGTACAGTAACTATGCACTTAACGTAAATGAACTCTCCGCACTTCAGCAGCTAAGTTAATACAGTTTGTCTTAACATTTTGTTCTCCTGGTTCGCCTACTACGCGCACTATTCCGTTTATAATTAGAATGGGTAATTTGATTTGTTTTTATTGTTAATTTTACATAATGTTTAGATTTACGGCGTGTCTAATGTGGTGTAATAGTAAAAAAAGTATTTTTGTGTATTTTGTAAGTTTTTTTTTTTTTTTGTTTTTTTTATGTAAATGAAGTTTTGAGTTATTTTATTACTTTAGATTATATTACGACTACACAGTTTCTATGCTTGCTATTGGTATATCGAAGAGACCACTCACTCCGAAACCAGTGTAGCTCTGTCTACGATTTTTTGTTTTGTTTTATATTTCTGCCATGGTGGACTCACTGTGCTATAGGGAACCAGCTGGAAAACTTGTTGAACTATTGCTGTGCGCTAAACTTATCATAGATCCCGACAGACTACCCTCCTCGTCCGGATAAGTTTCCTTTGACGCCTCTGCTAAAGCTAGAGCACTGTAAAATATATATTTTTAAAACTTTTACTAGTAATTAGAAAATGAATAGTGACAACCAATCTAACATAGAAATATGAAATGACATTTTCGAAAAAATTAATTAGTGATATAAAGAGGCAGGCCTCTCCAAAAAAAAAAAAAACTTATCGCTCGAAAACATCAACCATCAACTATTGGAATAAGTAAGCCTTTTTCGGACGTTCATATTAATTTGATATCAATTTCGAATTCAGTTTTTGTGTGGAATTATTTCTTTATTTTTTTCTTTCACCAGAATAGAGCTCCCTTACTTTTTAGCAAAAAAAATCTTGATAGTCTTGATTTTTTTTGGTTTCTTTTTTATCTGAAAACACTTCCTATAATTACATAAACGATCGATTATAACAAACTCCAATCAAAACTAACAATAAAGGAATTAAACTCTAAAATACATCTAAAATACAAGTTTTTAATCGCAGATGAATTTCTCAAACATTGGCTTGTGGGAAAAAACCCTTGATATATTCGAATTAGGAATTATTGGCCTTGAAAAAAATATTTGAATTTTTCGAATGCTATATTTTTTTTTGCTCTCCTAACGTACCTGAAACCCATTGCTACAGATTCCTCATCGAAGGCTTCCAGCTCCTTGGCATGCTTCTCATGACGCATTCGTATCCTCTCAGCTCGTTCATTATTGAATTGCTGCAATTCAGCTTCCATCTAACATGAAATACATTGAAACAATATGATATTAATATTAATAAATAAATATCACACTTTCCCGACCTCATAAATTGGTGTTTCTTTTCTTTATCATATTAAGGTTCTTCACAGATTTTTCTTACCTTGCTCTCGAGCAAAGCCCTCCTTACGCTAACGCGATCCTCCAACTCTTTCCTTTCCCTGTCTCTTTGTGCTTGTGCTTGCATCTTATTTTTGCTTTGATATGCCATCAAAATGTCCAGTTCATACTGTAGTAAATCTTTCAAATGTTGGCACTCGATTTCTTGACTTTCGTCCAATCGAAGACTCTGCTTCTGCAGCATATCAGCAATACTTTGTTCATACTGAAATGTTTAAAAAGAGGTAAGTATAAAAAATAATTTGTATATAATATATCTATATAATACGAATATTTACCTGATCACCTAATAATGTCAACTTCCGATGTTTCTCTTCTTTTAATTGTTTTATCACAGCCTTTTGTTGCTCCTTCGGTGTACTCTGGAGTATTTGAGCCTTCAACGCTTTGTATTGTCTAGTTTGAGTTTTACACGTCTCTCGGAATTGTTTGCGAATTTGCAATTCTTTTTGCTGTAAATCAAAATTAAGGGCTTTTATAAAACCCGAAGGAAACAAGAATCTTTCTTTTTAATTACCTTCAAACTCTTTGGCTGTTGTCTTAATTCAAGTGCATGCTTTCTAATCAATTCCTTCTGAGCTCTTTCCATGTATTCCTTTTGGTTTTGCAATTCTGTTGCGTGCTGTTTTGCTATCTACAACATTTTTTTCAAGTAATTACTTGAAACTTTGAAACCTTTTTATTCGAAATAATATTCATACTTGTTCTTCCCGCAGGTTATGTACACTTTTTTGCTGCCTATACTCCAATTCTTGCGTTTTTTCGTGATGTTTTAAAAGCATTCCATGGGCCTGCTCGAGTTGCTGTTGTTTTTTACTTAATTCCTAGAACCGAAAAGAAAATTATAAACTTTATTAATAATAAGATTTAATCACTTACATCTCTTAGAAGTTGGTTTTCGAGTTCATGAAGCATTATCATACGTTTTCGCTTGAACTTTCTCATCTCAAGTTCTATATACTGCTTCTGCACCCGTAGAAGACGCTGCTCCTCCTGCGCTTCAGCCTGCTTTAAATTTTCTTTCTGTGACTGCAGTGTTAGATCCCTCTGCCGCTTAGGTGTTGATTCATCCATCGACAATTCTCGCTTCCATCGCTCTTTATTCGCTTTGTACTCTTTTTTCCTATTAAGATCGAAAGCCTTTCTATCACCCTCCTGCTTGAGGGAGATCTCCTTGAAGAGTTTCTTCTCGGCAGCATTATTTTGTTTTACTCGTCGATCGATTTCTTGCTGATGTTTAAGCTTTGTGTTAATAAAGAATAAATAAATTAATGCAGTCCTTTTATTAAATTAATGAAATTCATTACGGCTAGTCTTTCCAATTCCCTAGTGAAATTGTGTAATAACATATCATACTCCTTGTCCAGGGCAGCTTTATGAGCGTCCATTTCCACCTTACATTTCTCCTCGAGTTTAAGTAAGGCTGCTTGATGTTCTCGTCGCATTCTCTTGTAGCCAGACATTTGCTCATGCATTTCCTCCTAATTATAAGGAAATTACTAAAGTTAGTAAGAATGGGCAAAGGCTTTAAATGTGACTGTTACAACTACAAGACTCAACAATGAGTTTAATGAGAATGCTTTATGTTCTTTGGATTTTGTAATCAATTTCGATATTTTTCGCAGAAAGACTGTTTTTGGTGAGGTCTGTCAATTTTAAGGCCTACCACATTTAAAAGAAAACCATTTTATAGAAGATGCAGTGTAAACCCAAGCAGTCTATCTAATGTGGGCAATTGGACATCAAACACTGCAATTTATGGAACAAAAATTTAACAATAATTTTCAATACAGGAACATTTTAGGCAAAATCGACTTGAGTAGCTGGCAAGTTGAAAAAAAACCTGCTATAAAAGAAGCGGTCTTCGAAGTAAGAATTTATTTCCCAAAGCTTTCGTGCTTTCGCTGGTTTGTCCAGCACCTTCCACTGTTATACTTACGTTCTTAAAATGATTCGATTACGAGCCTTCCTACAATTACAATCAGGGATGCGAACAAAACTGTGAGATTGTATTTTAACATACAATTTTCTTGTTTTGGAGACACTCTTTATGATCTTTTGTTGAGATATACTCGATTTTTAACGGTTAACATCCTAAACGGAAAACTAACAACTAATAAAATTCGGTATAATATAGTAGTATTAACAGTTTTAGAATTCTACAAGTAACTATATAAATAGCTAAATGTTGACAAAACTTCTCAAATTATAACGGGGAATAGAAATAGAAATTCCGAATACTGGAAGTCTGGCATATATTTTATTTAGTTTATTTTGCAAAAGCAAAATTTTGTGAGCTAAAACTGTTGTTCTACATTTATTTCTTCAAGACTTTTATCTGCAACGACAAATCTTTATATTTATATAAACAAATTCCAGGGGTAACAAAACAAACACCTTGGCTGTAAGGATCACAGGTAGTCTAATAACACTGAATGGTAAATGAAATGTAATCATCGATAATCCTCTAATTTAACACAAGCAAAAATACTTAACAGATAGTTCACACAATCTGAGTGATTTAATTATTGTTAAAATTTGCAACATGAAAAAAGCGTTCAACGATCGAAGAGAATGTGAAATTTTTATATTCACGAATGAAATTGTGAGACGAAATGTTATCTTACATGAGAAGAACGGCCACACAAACATTCAAAGTTACGTGGATAATTGTTCGAAGACATTCGGGTAGAGGTAGAAGAATTAAAATGGTCACGTACATGGTAGCCAAGATGCAGGATGACTCAGAATCACGAAAGGGAAGTTTATTTTCGCGAATTCTACGATATCGAACAGTAATTAGCACTTCCACATAAAGCTGAGCATATGTAATACTCCTATGGCGAGGAAAATTTTGCAGTCAGATATTAGAAAAGAAAGTTTTTTTTGTTTTTGGAACGCGATTCTAGAAATACGGAAAAACTCACCTGCATGTGCTCTTTCTGTTGCTTGGTAACAATACTCGTCGTTCGTATTGTCGCAAAATTGTTGGTCCCATGCTCTGATACAGCGTTCGATATTGCCTGCTGGGTAGCATGATTTTGGTGAGCTGAAGAGGATGGTGTATATCCTCCTGTAGCCGTGATGAATGCACTGGGATTTTGAACGATCGAGTTTTGGCTGGTTGCTGGTACAACTGAAGTTGAATTCGTTGGAGTTACGTTATTGTTCATGTGCATCATATTTGGAAGCGGTGGCAAATTGCGATGGCGTGATGAATTACGAGATATAGCTCCTCCTTGCTGATGGTAATTCCCGCCATGGTGTTGTACACCAGCGACAGGAGGAATTGAATTTGACGATGAACTCTGCAAAAAAGAAATTTAATAAAATTTTTTTAGTTCAACCCAAAGTTATGGATGTTTATACTACTTGACTACTGGCAGCGGATACACCAACTGAATGTATCGAATGCTCAGAAGTAATGCTGTTACTCTTACTGCTATCACCCCCAGCTTGCTCATCAATCGTCTCGTCCGTGTCTCCAATTGCACTTTCAGTCTCACAGGAGTCTACCATTAGGATTTTTTTCATCTTTCTATAATTCAAATTGTCCAATTCCCTAACAGCGGCTTTAGTACGGGCTATCAGTTCAATAAGAACATTTGGAGAACGCAGTCTAGTTACAAACGCGTGATTAAGGAGTTTCGTCGATGTTGGCCGGTCTGTAGGAGACTTTTTGAGACAAGATTCAACAAAATTGCGAAAAATGTCCGACCAATCCTCCGCCTATTATTAAGAACTAAACTGTGAACATGAACCTTCTTAAAGAACTTATATATCTAATCTTACCTGAAGCGTAGGGGACTCGTTTTGAGCGATGTGATACAAAGCCGACATGGCATTCATATTAAAATAAGGTGGTTTCCGCTCAGCTAATTCTACGCACGTTATACCCAGAGACCATACATCCACTTTTCCATCATACTGTCCTTCGTCCATTGCCAGAATGACTTCTGGAGCCATCCAATACGGCGTACCAACAAAACTGTTCGCCGGACATTTAATAGCAGCACTTCCAAAATCCGCCAGCTTCACAACACCGCCCTCGGTAAGCAGGATGTTACCGGCTTTAATATCGCGATGTATTCTCCCGAGGCTATGCAAATAACTCAAGCCACCGAGGACCCCATCGCAAATTGCCGCTATTTCCTCCTCGTGAAGAGGCCTTTTGTGAACTTCTAAAATGTCCGATGCCGAACCGACACAGTACTCCATTACAAGCCATGCTGTACTCTCTCTCAAGTAGCAGCCCTTGTACTCGATTGTGTTTGGATGTTTCAATTGACGAAGGAATCTAATTACCAAAAACAAAATCCCAATTGTTAATCGATCCACTCAAAGAAGAATGATAACTTTTAGTCGTCACAGGTTTTTGTTGTGTCGTGCATTAAAGAAACATCCACGAATATTTACAAGAATATTGTTTAAATTAAAGTCACAGTCAAAACAAAGCGCTTTTATGAAAATTAATTAAATTATGTATTTGATTGCTTAGTTCAATTAATGTCTTAAAATTTTATCAATTTATAAAATTTGCAACTCAACAAAGAAAGGGCACCTATTTCAACAGATAAAGGATCATTTTCTGTCCTCTTAAAGGGTGCATTATAATTTATAGAAACGTTTTGTTTTGTAAATATTCACAGAAGTATCATTTATGTAAGAGCTAAACAAATTTTATCCCAGCAAACCCACATTTTTATCTTGGTTTACAGAACTTACCTGATTTCTTTAAGAATGTCCTGCCATTTCTCGAGACTCTGCTTTCCCGCATATGACATTTTCTTGATGGCCACAATTTCTTTGGTAAGATTGCATCGTGCGTAGTATACTGCTCCAAATGATCCATGGCCGATTTCTCTAAGATCTTCAAAAATTTTCTCTGGGTCATGTTTGTTGAATAAATCGGCTATCTCAGGATCTTTTAGACTCCCAGGACGTGCAGAAGGCATTGCTCATTGAACGAGCCAGTCCTAATACTTTTTGGGATTACTAAGTGCTGAAAATATACGTTCTTTTCAGAGCATTTCCTTGATGCGATTTAAAAAATTTTTACTCACCAAAATAACCGTATTTAAAACACATTGAGAAAAATTATCAGCTTAGCTAAGACATGTTTGGTGTGTATTCCGGTTATCTAGAATAGCAAAACATTATACGTTATTTAGGGTTTGCAAAATGTTATAATTAGTTAGGCACTCGACAACAATTTAATTTATTTAATTAAAAAGTGAACAATTCAAATTCGATTCAAAGATTTTTCCGTTGCCCTTAAGATCAAAGTGCTTTGCTCTAAATTATATAAAACAATTAAAATTAATATGGCCAATAACGCTTAACTACTATTTTTTGAATCCCTTTTCAATTAGCATTGGAATTATCTATGTAATTACCATTGCAATTTCCAATCAATTTCAATTTTTTAAAATTGAAGTTAAAACTAAATATTGAAAAAAATTGGGGATTCACGAAATTGCATCCTGCAAACATACCATACCAATACTTCTGAAGCATTGCGGATAATCCCCAGAATTCTCAATTTTCTATGTACCCTTTAAGTCTTTATTAAAATTCTCTCTTATTTTCCAAAGTGGGAAATAATTGTGCACAGTTCAATGAAACAGAAGTACGCATTGTTTGAAGTAATAGGAATTCGTTTCCTTATTACTTTATTATTCCGTACTCCCTAAAAGAATTTCTAGAGAAAAGGATCAATAGTCGCCGGATGTTTCAGGGTGAAATTTTGTTGGATCAATACCATTGAATTTTCAAATAGCGTGATGCCACTAAAAGAATGTTCCGAAGCCCACTCAATAATGCTAACAAATAGGAAATGGATTAATTTTAATAATTACTGAAATCGAACGAAGAACCAAAAGATGCAGCTTTATGTCGCTTTAGGATAAAATCTTTGGATTCGTCTTTGAATAAAGAATTACAAAGCACTATTTTAAGCTCTGCACGTAATATTCGAATAAACTTTTCTGTAAAAGTTTCATACAAATTAATTATCAATGTTAATGTTACAAAAATACAAATTCAGCCTTTTGTGAAATGCTGCTATTTTTTCCCGATACGACCTTTCATTATTTTAAATTTAGCACACTGGAATGGCTTTCGATCCAATGGAAAAGTTGTCTTATCCACAACAGGATCCATTCATTGTTTTACCCTTTTTATACAGCAAAAAGTTGCTTGTCTAATAACTTACCTGACTGTTCCCTACTTTTTGGGAATTTCTCACCATCATCGAAGTCATAATTTAATAATTGAATTACTAGGCTATTTTTCTATAAATAAGCAATAAACTAATAACTACGACTTAATGATCAAATTAATTAGAATCAAAGTGCAGAAGTGTATATTTAATAGTAAATCATCCTCATTATGTTTGAATGGATAATTTTATTAATTGTTTATTGTTTGAAAAATTTACAAATATGACTATTGTCATAATTCCCATTGAATCAAATTCATGCACATCAATATTTACTCAACTGCTAAATTTTAAAATGAAGGGATTTTTGAATCATTTGAAGATTTAAAATATTTTTTAATAATTAAATTAAGATATTTAGGGTCAAATATAGTATTTTACACCCGGGTAAAAATGCTTCAAATTCGTAGGCTATTAATCAAATTATTAGTTGCAATTTTACATTATTGTTGCATTAAAAGGACATCTTAAATCAATTACAACCGAAAAGCCCGAATCTTCCCCATACTTACCACTATAACTGATAAGAATTTTTGTGTTTCGATTTTGGAGAGTAAAAACCGCTTTAGGATATTTGAAAATTCGTTAATTGAGTTAATCAAAGTACTAGTGTTTAATTAAGAGAGCCCTTAAAAAATATTTTAAACCCAGTGTCTGTAGAATACTTGTACGACATGAGGACATTGGCTTTGTTGGAATTTTTCTAAATTGTAACCTGATCACTCGTCCACCACCAAATCTGGGTTGGATTTGTGTCACAAGAAAGCCAATGAATCACAGCCTGGTTCGGGCAAATGTGCTGGGGCCAGCTTTTGTGGTCCTTTCGCAAGTGTTAACTGAGTAATCATTCAGAGGGGCAGAATTTTCTTAAAAATCCAGAGTGGAACTATTTAGTAATGTGACTAGATTGAAGTATTTAAATTAGGGTTTTATACATATACCATGTCGGCTTTTGCTCATCTAGGGCGCATTTTCTTTTCTTATGAGAGTGGACATCTCGGGCATATCCAGAAAATATTAAATATTAAAAGGACCCGTCGCACCGCACCTTCCTTCCGCCCCTGAAGGGATGTAAGGACACCAATTGGGTGGAAGACAGCGCCAAATAGGCTGACACAAAAGCTTCCACTCTGGGGGGAAAAAGGTAAAAACAGAGAAAAACATTTTTTGAGGTTAAATGGAATGGTGGCGAGCGATAGCGGAGTCACACCTACCATAAACAAATTCCGCTTCGCAGAGCCAAATCGTTGAGGCGGTCGAGGAATCGAAATTTTCCCTGCGAATAGATTTTTATCGAAAACTCCACTTATCCGAGAAAAGAAAGTTTCGCACAAAAGCCTGTGATATGTGTCCGCAGATTTCTCTGTCTGAATTAGTCACAAGGGAAATGGTGCGAGCAGTTTTTATCAAAAAGAAAAAAAAAACAGCAATAAAATCATCTTCTGGGAAAATCTCCTAGGGCCCAGAGGTCTACCCTGCTTGGAGTGCAGGGGGCCCCCGATCAATAAGGTGCAAATTGGGCGAAAAACTTGATCGTGTGTTTAAACTTACCCCGTGCGAACAGTCGTTTTTTTTTTAACCAATAAAATTCCTCAGAGTGCTACATGAATGAAAAAAAGAAACAACTGGGCGAGGGGCGAGCTTGAGAAGTCGCTAATTGCTCCCGAGATGGACTCGATTATTCGGTCGGCGACACTTGGCACTTTTTTCTCACTGCGAAGGGAACCGAAGGACTTTGAAAAACAATTCCCTGGCCGACAAATCACTGGGAAAAATCCAATCAAAAATATGAGACGACACCCTTCACCCTCCTGTCAGAGCAGGCAGTGAAAAAGACACGGAAAATCGCCCGACCCAACTTTGGGGTACTTCTCTTGGTCAACTCCACTTAAAATCACTTACGCTGCTAGGAAGCACTGTTTATTTCGACGGCACCTTAAACCGCAGATCCACCAGCAATCGAATCTTCCTCAGGAAAAATTGAAAATTTTGACAATCCACACCGAGGACGTTTTTTTTTATATTCTCCTCTCTTTTTCTTTTGGCTGCTTTTATAAGACGTCGTACGAATTTCTCATGACATTTTATCACATACACCAAAAACCAAGGGAGTTTTCGGTGACAAAAATTGAAAATTTACATTACACGCGATGCGGCCCGGTAATTTTGATATATTTTAGCAATTTGAAATGAACTAACTCAACTAAAACCGTGAAAATTTTGCTAAAATTTCTGTTAAGAATCTCCGTCTCCCCTCAAAATGGCGATTTTAGACGATTGACTTTTTTTGCCCATATGACGCACACAACCGAAAGAGCCCTGCGTTTATTGAGCATTTGCACTTCGATGTATTGATGGCGACTGCGATAATGTGCGATGTGAATCGATTGGTATAAATTTAAATGGATTTATGATTCGAGAATCGAAATGGAACCTCGTAACTTTAACATACAAATTAGTAATTTAGTTACTTTTACCGAAAACTACAGCTAGTCAATACAACTTATCTAAATCTTAGAATATTTTAATATTACGTGATAAATACAAGTTTTGTTTGATCAAAATTAGAAAACTGTATAAATTTATAAAACCGGCAAACGACTGGTTTCCGGTTTTTTGATATTCCCTCAAAATGATTTGAATCACCTCACATTCACGAATCATTTCCCCGACTCTCGAACTCTAGTCCAAAAGCACTCGGTATCTATCGCAGAAAGTTATCGCCGGTCAGTTTTCAGTCAGTGTAGCAAAAATGGCAAAGTGGTGTGGAGGTGACCGTTGTTGGTTTATACTTTATACTCTCCTTTTGTTTAATTAATTGTAATACATCTGAACTCGAAAGTAAGTGCCACCCCTCCTAATTAACGCATCGGTGAAAACTTAATTTCAATATTTTCACAAAGATTCAGATGTGAAATTAAGGGAAGGTAAACAGACCACTGACCCGACGAGTGAATATAAAAATATTCAAAACATCTCGAATATTAATGCAGTGAAGCAAGTCGATCATTTTTCTGAGGAGAATGAGAGAGGAACGGTAGCCACACTAAAAAAGAATTTTACGGACAGTAAAACCGGACCGGATGATGATATAATCGATGAGCCTGATACTGAAAGTTTATTCACAGACAATCTATTTATGAATAATGCCACAGAATTAAGAAATGTAAGTAATTTTAGTTATACCCCACAAGCTGCTTTTTAATTAAATTTCATTTTTAGGATTACCATTATTACTACAATAGCACAATGGTTGTCAATGAAGATTTGGCAAAAGAATACTGGACATCGTTTAAGAATATTAGCGCAAACACTTTGCTATCGAAATCCCACAGAAGGGCTATGGTATATTACAATAAACTGGGTGCTATTACGAAAAATGAAACGAACTCAAATCAGGCGAATCGTTTTGATTGCGTAGTAGCATCCACGCTTCTGGGGTAGATTTATTAAAATCAAAAATTTTTCAGACAGTGCAATTGTCTTTTGACTTTCCGTTTTACGGACATCCTGTTCGAAATGTAACAGTGGCAACAGGGGGCTTCCTTTACACAGGCGAGTACGTGCACTCTTGGCTTGCTGCAACGCAATATATAGCTCCGCTTATGGCAAACTTCGATACGAGTGTGCCTAATGATTCATTCGTTAAATTTGCAGATAATGGTATTATTTGAATTTAAAGTAAATTACATAAAAAAATTACTTATTTGGTAAAACTGCTGCAGGCACTGCATTCACAGTTATCTGGGAGAACGTCTACCTTCAAGATAGAGAAGATATCGGTAGCTTTACGTTTAGTACAACGCTCCATAAAAACGGCGACATTGTATTTGCTTACTTTTCGGTACCTATTTTAATAGCATCAATACAGGACGATAAACACCCTGTAAAAGTTGGTATTTCAGATGCTTATGTAATCGACAAGGTGGTTTTCTGTGAGTTGAAACTTATTTTTCCAACTCTATTGAGTTTAAATTGATATTTTTGTTTTAGTTGCGAGACGCAAAACCATCCACGAGTACCCCAGAGTGAGCTTCGATATTAAGGAGATTCAAAACTGTACTATTATTATTCTGAAGAGGATATATTAAAGATTGGAAGACATTATAAAGAAAGTTCTTTTATTTATTTATTATTATTTTTGTTTTGTGCGTACATATCTTACAACCTAATTGTAATTGCGCAAAAGTAAGTTCCATTTAAAATAGATTTGTCAACATCATGAAAATCTTAAGATGCATCGAGTTCGAATTATGTTATGACATCAGAGCCCGCCGAATTACAATCTGTTGCATTTAAATTTTATTAAGATTGGAAAGAACTAGAGTTTTCCACCTTTTAAGGTTGATTGATCCTCGGGGCATGATGTGGATGTGACAATGTGGATCCAATTATTTAATTTAAACTAGTGACTGAACTTTTTTGCCCACACCGAGGGATTTTTTATTTTCTTATTACTCTCAATTATTTCCTTCGGAAGTTAATTCTAATATGGATAGAATTGTGTTTGTTAACTTGATCTTGTATATGACACCAAGAATATATTTGCGATATAGAGGTTCGCACATTTTCTGAATTTTCTTAATTTTCCTTGAAGTTAAATCTTTTTGGATTATTTTTTAATAGAGCTCTTCAAATTCTTCTTAACATTGAATCTTGTTTAACGCTTAATACATTAATTTCAAAATACTAATAGCAAGCGAATTAATAGACATCAATTCCTTTAGTTAAACTAAAATGAATGAAAGAGTTGGAATTTTACTTACAATACAATATTTTTAGAAAAACAAAAACATAGGGTTTTCATCAACTTAAATCAGCGGAATGTACCAATTTTTTAGGTGGAATATGATACAGTTTATATAAATCTCGAAATGTTGTAATATTACGTCAGAAATACAAGTTTTGTTTGCGCAAAATAATGATGTAAAAATTTATAAAAACTGCAAATGGCTGGTTTCCGGTTTTTTGACATTGTCACATTCTCGAATCATTTCCACGATCGACACTCGAACTCTAGTCCAAAAGTTTTCGTTTCTAGCGCAGAAGTCATCGCCATCTCGCCAGTCAGTTTTCAGTCAGTGCAACAAAAATGGCGAAGTGGTGTGGTGGTGCTACCGTTGTTGGTTTATACTTTCTACTGTCTTTTTGTTTAATCAATTGTAGTACATCTGAACTCGAAAGTAAGTGCCACCCCTCCTAGTTAACGCATCGAGATCCCATTTGAGCCTCCAGGGAACCGCGTTACCGGAAAAAATACCTGGGAAAGATTGTTACTCGGTCGAACTGAATTTTCTTCTACGTAAACATACAAAATCATTCCGTCATCTCGAGATTTCCATTCAAAATGCTGCGAGTGCTTAAATAATAAAAGCTTTCTCTTAAGAATATCTCTCGCGAGGAATTGTGCGAATTGGACGGCCTGCAAACAAGAAAAAATGGAAAAATCCCGAAGGTGTTTAAAAACGGGTTCGCTGTCATTTGCGGCGAAGACGACGAGCTCTGTCTGATCAGCAGCAAAATTATATTTTTTTTTCTTGTTCCATTTGTCCAGCGATTATAATAAGCGCAAAATCCCCCTCGATCTGGATTGCGAGGAACTGTGCTAATTACAGAAGAACGTTAGATCAAAGTGCTCAGAGTACGCCACGGTTAATTGCATTTCTAATTATCGCAGCGGAGGCTCGACGACGATTGGACTTGGACGAGCTCATCGACGGTCCAAATTTCGTTGAAAGATGCTGTTGCTGGTGCTACAAAACAATTGTCGAGATGGTGACTGGTGTCGTTTTCCTCGAAAAAAGTGCCAATCAGGGGATTTTTTAAGATTCCCAAAATCTCACTAATCCCAGCTATGTTGCTAATCCACTCGACCAGCACTCCTGCGCCGCCTGCCCCCCAACAGCCCCAGAGTGTGTTTAGTATTTTTGTTATTTTTAAAACCAGAAGTGCATAAGCTAGTTTGTCAGATAGTGGAAATCTTCGAAGAACTGATGAAGTAGCGAACTAATCTGCGAAGTTTAGTCACTTATCATCGATCAAAACTCACAAACCGATGGCACTTGACATCGCGTAACATTCAAATTCATTGGAGCAGAGCAATTTTACGGCTCATTCATATTTCGTCAATAAGTCGCTTAGTTCCGCAGAGCTCAAGACACAGCTGGTCGGGTCTGTTTCCTGCCCAGAAGGGCGTAGGTGGTCCCTCTCTAGGAAGTAATTCAATAAAGCAAAAACATTGCGCATTCAACTCATCCTCCAATCCTATCCCGGCCTTTTGCCTCCTTTAAACGCACGAACCCCCGCAAGCAGAAGGGACACACGCTCAGAGTGACCTTAAAGAGTGGGCCCCATTTCGTCGGCCCATATGTTACACAACGAAGGTGATCCAGTGGAAAAACAAGGAAAAGTAAAGGGGCAGTTAATCGCAGCCGCATTTCCGCAAAGGGCTAGGGGAGCATATAATTTTTATTTTTATATATTTAGCATTAGATAGCCGGCCCGTTTGGGAAAAGGTGGTGGGAAACGAGTTCTACCTGCCGACACTTCTTAATGTAATTACCGAGCAGGTTTTCCGTGTTCTACGTAGAAACGAAGGCCTGGGTAAGGAGCAGAGGCGATTTCGTGTTCTCTACCTTTTCCCCCCTGTTCCCCTTTTTAAGAAGGTGGTTTGCGAATTGCGCGCCTTGTAAAAAGAAGGTCTATGTATATCCGAAACTCTGGCCTCTGGCTCTGGGTGCTGCCGTATCCAAAATAAAGAAACTCGCCAAATTTGAACGACCACCGGGCGGCGCGGTTATATTCGCGAGGGCGAATTGATGCAGCAAACTATTGCGACTCATTAGCAATTCGAGAATTCGAAAATGCAAATCCGATTGATTTTGGCTGAATGAAGCGCAGCAGCGACGGGCTCGGAGTGGCTGTGCTCGCTGACTCGCTTAACGAGCGGGCAAGGGCATCCACAGGCATCATATGTTTTGTTTTTAAAACACTTGTTAAGGCTCAAGGCTCTTGTTTAAACTTTGATTCGTATCGATTTTAGCAGAGCAATTGGGGTTGGGAATGATAAGCCCATAAAAGATCAATAAGTCCCTCATTAGAAATTCACGTTCCTCCCTGGACGAAGGAAATCCCACGCTGTAGTTCCCCGGCCTAGGCCTTATCACCTTATCGATGAGACTTAATAAATCGATAAATTAATTATTTAGAGAAAATATTATTATCTTGCCTTGAGTCGATGTGGTCCGGTTTTATTGCAAATTGTTGTTTATTCCGGGGGATGACAAAATCAGTGGAATTGTATCTTCTTCAGGTCGGATCAGTCTCAGAGGAAGTTGCGCGCTTATCTCTGTTTAGTCTTGAACAGCAAATCCACTGTTCAGGCTATCCGGAAGAAGAGACTGCGTCGTCTGACCTGACTCCGAATGACGCGGTTAGCTGGGTGAGGGCAATTAAGTCTTTCACTAGAACAAGCTGTGGGAGTTCTTTTAATTTTTTAAGCGATTTCAGCAAGTGGAAACACGATGTGAACTAATTTAATAAACAGCATAAAAATTGTCCAATGTGAGATTTGATTAAGAACAAATTTAAATAATCAATTCTTTTGGGAGGTAAAATTCTAATTGAGTAATTTATACTCATTTGCTATCCACCTACAACAGAAATTTGAAACGAAATATTGCAATAAAAGTGTTTGCTTTGAATTAATTTATAGGCATAGAGCTGATTTTAAAATTCATTGGGGTCAATTAGGTCACGAAGAAGGAAGTTGACTTTAATAGTGAGAACACATAATGGGATTTTCTTCGACTTCAAACAAATAGTGAAATTTTAGGATTTATTATATGTACATATATTGTATTGGTAGCAACGGAGAATCAAGCTAAATTTATTTGATACATTTTAGGGTATATTAATAGAACTGGATCAAAAAAATAATTCTTTTTAAATTTTGTAAGGGATTATTTGCATTAAAGTCTCAGAAGAATCTTCAAACAATTTTCAAACGCCACAAATTTCAATTTAGTTGTTCTGAAGAAATAAATTCTTCATTTTATGGGCACTTGCTTTAAACTGCCAGTGCAATAACTCCAAAGTCAACAATACTTATCTATTGATCACATGACACGCTGAACTATTGAACCAATATGATTATCATTTCCATTGAACCTAAATACACGCAAGTCTTGCAGGTAAATTTACGAAGATATTGGCAGTCGACTTTTGGAAGTAAGCATGCACAGCTGGTCGCACAAATTTCTTTGAAATGTAAACAGCGCAATTTTTGAAGTCACTGCCATTTTCATTTGTTTTATTTTCTAAAGATATCAGCATATCAGATTTTAATTTCACACAATGGGGAATCAAAAAATTTGATTTGATACTATTTCCACACGCATGAGGGACAAGTACCCCTAAAACGCAAGCTTTTGCGGTTGTAAAGTCGCTTATTATCCACTAGGGGTTTCGACGATTAAAAAAAATCACGCTGTAGAAAATAAAACACGGACCTTTCCGCACGTGTTCTGACCTTAAATATCATAAATGTTATTACTGTGTGAAGGTTTCGTTACAAAAAAATCTTTATTGCCAATGATCATTTTTCTTTAGGACAAAAATTTGTGCCTTCAATAATTTCCAGGTAATCTGCAACATTTATTGAAATATGCACACACTACTTGTTTATAAACAGTCAAGTCTCCTATAACGTAGATTATTCGTACCGCGTTATATGGAAAACCGTGTTTTAAGAAATTCAGAATTCTTCTATGGAAATCACGTTATGAGAAACATATGCATATAAGAGACTTGACTGCATTTATTTATTTTCACGAAGAAAAATTCGTTACAAGTGTTTTCTGGCAAAAGCCCCGACCGGATAATTCCAGCTTTCAAATCCTGGAATCTCTCTTCTTTTCAAATCACATGCCTCACTTTTGAAGAAATTATAATTATTGTGAAATTATGGTAACGACACAAAAAATGGTCCCAAAATGCCTAATTTCGAATGAATAATCTGTCATCTGTTGATTCTCGTTCTGAGGCTGGGTTTTTACGTAACTCCTTACAAAATAAAAATGATTAAAACAAATATCGGTGTGGCTTTGGGCATAAAAAGAGTCATTGAGACTGATAACGCATTTTTAAAAGTTTTTTGTTTGTTTTCCATAAGGCAATTGCGGTTTGAAGATTAAACTTGGTTGCTTTCTGTCGATTTCTTATCTAGAAAATTGCTGTATTTGATTTTTTAGCTTCAATATATTTTTAATTTTACATTTAAAGGTGCATCACTTCTAGAAGGTGAACAGCTGCACAAAGGTTCCTACTCAGATGTGAGTTTTAGAGGACGTCGTCAGGTGACGACGGAATATAAAAGTATTCAAAATACGAATATTACGAATGTTAATGCATCGTTGGCGCAAGTTGATCATATAACTTCTGAGGAGAATAAGACACAAGATGTCAAGCAGGAGCCCCCTGGTGCATCACCAGCAGCTCCAGCCGCATCACCAGCAGCTCCAGCTGGGACGGTAGCCCCGCCTGGTCCATCAATCCCTGCTACAACCGTAAGTCCTCCAGCATCAACTGTTCCCAGTGTACCGAAGCCACTCGTCGGTGTGAATGGAACAGGGCAACGTAAGGATAACCCGGAGATTTCCACCCCTAAGCCAGCTATCGTGTCTGATCCCATTACTCCTCCACAAAAGACACCAAAAATATCCACACCAAAAAAGGCCTTTACGGATGGTAAAACCGGACCGGATGATGATTTAATTGACAACATCGATGTGGCTGATGCTGAAAATGCAACCAAGACCGATCTCCTCAAGAATAATTATAAAAATTTTACAAATGTAAGTAATTTTATTTATACCCCATAAGTTGCTTCTTAATTAAGATGATTTTTAGGATTACCATTATTACTACAACAGCACAATGGTTGTCAATGAAAATCTGGCAAAAGAATACTGGACATCGTTTAAGAATATTAGCGCAAACACTTTGCTATCGAAATCCCACAGAAGGGCTATGGTATATTAAATAATAAACTGGGTGCTATTACGAAAAATGAAACGAAGTTAAATTAGACGATTCGTTTTGATTGCGTAGTAGCATCCTACCTTCTTGGGTAGATTTATCAAAATCGAAAATTTTTCAGACAGTGCAATTGTCTTTTGACTTTCCGTTTTACGGACATCCTGTTCGAAATGTAACAGTGGCAACAGGGGGCTTCCTTTACACAGGCGAGTACGTGCACTCTTGGCTTGCTGCAACGCAATATATAGCTCCGCTTATGGCAAACTTCGATACGAGTGTGTCTAATGATTCATTCGTTAAATTTGCAGATAATGGTATTATTTGAATTTAAAGTAAATTACATAAAAAAATTACTTATTTGGTAAAACTGCTGCAGGCACTGCATTCACAGTTATCTGGGAGAACGTCTACCTTCAGGATAGAGAAGATATCGGTAGTTTTACGTTTAGTACAACGCTCCATAAAAACGGCGACATTGTATTTGCTTACTTTTCGGTACCTATTTTAATAGCATCAATACAGGACGATAAACACCCTGTAAAAGTTGGTGTTTCAGATGCTTATATAATCGACAAGGTGGTTTTCTGTAAGTTGAAACCTATTTTTTCCAACTATTGAGTTTAAATTGATATTTTTGTTTCAGTTGCAAGACGCAAAACCATCTACGAGTACCACAGAGTGAACTTTGGTAGTCGGGAGATTCAAAATTGGACTATTATTTATCTATCAGCTCAGCCGACTTGTCTGGGTTATACGGACTGCATGTCTTGTTTGACTCATGACACCAAATTTAAGGTTTTTTTAAAAGGAAATCATATATGAATTGAAAAATTAATTTTTTGAAATTTCAGTGCACATGGTGTCCGGCATTGAATAAATGTTCTACAGGCACAGACCGTAAGCGGCAGGATTGGCTGCAGAAAGGTAATTTTTTTTTGAGGTTTTAGAATATGTTAATAAAGAAATTTAATTCTAATCCGCAGGATGTGATAGATCGCAAATTGAAGACAGTTCACATTGTCCAGCGATTGGGCAAAAAGGAAACAATTCAGGACAAGAGACCCAAGAAGTTTCCATAGAAAGTACGGAATCTTACCAAAAAGAATCTCATGACATCACCGTTCGGGGTAAGGAAGAAATCCCAATTTATGAGAAGAGTAGCATGGAAAAGCCAGCTGACCGCAGTGAACGGAGTAGCGTTGGCCTTGTTCTGGGACTAATGCTACCAATTTGCTTGGTTATGAGCGCACTTGTTTGGGTCCTCTACGCTTACAGAAATCCCCATACCAAGAGTGGGCAGCTTCTTATTCAGGTGAGTGTCCCGAATTCTATGCTAAAGGTATTGAATAAGCTTCACGTACGTCTCTTGTTCTCTATTTCCAAGCAGACTCGTAATTTAAAGGTACGTCTTAGATTACGAAATATTTCTTTGGATTTAATCGCACTCGATAACCCTCCCTCTGTAGAGATATTTAACTTGTTTAGAAATTAATTTTGCACCTCTCTTAAGCTAGTTGTAACATTTTTTGTTTAAGTGATTCGTTCTTTGGGTAAAATTATGTTACGTATGATGATCCGATTAAGACTAAATTATGCAAAATTTGCGTAACTAGTTGTTTGTTGCATTGTTTTCTTCTTCAACAATTTTATGCAAGTTCAGCTATTCACTGCGATGCCATGGATACGACAACAATTACGAGACTCAATTTGAATTACCTGATGAAAATTGTGCTGAATGGAAAATCAAAAAATATTCACGATATCAAATACACACACGGTCTATGGTACCCTGTGCTTCTTTCGAGATTTAAAATTCTGGGAGGCTTTATTTAGACACCAATGGTCATTTACCGGGCAAAGTTCAACTAATGAGTGCTTTAAACTTGGAAGTCTAACCCGAGAGATAAGCGAAATTGCTTTAATTAGTAGCAAATGAACGTGAAGGCGCCGTTTCAGGTCGAAAGGGTAGAAAGACGAAAGAAAAATTTTGTAATATTGCATTAATATCAGCAGAAATAAGTCTTGCATTATTGTTGCAGCCCATGTTTACTATCGCATTATTTTTTGATCATCGCTTCAGAGGGCCACAACTAAATTATCACGGCTACAGAGATATTGCTTATCTATCCGATAATTAGGAGCAAATATCGTGTTTAATTAACAAAAATTCATTACAAAAAAAATATTGTATTTCGTTTTTGTCGACATTGAAAATGATACAAAACATTTTTTAAAACGATAAAGTAGAAACGATTGCCGTAGTATTTTTTTCTCATTAAATAACCATCACATCCAATTTTTAATCTCGCTAAAGTTCATATTGAAAAATGTGACAAAGTATGCATTCTTCTATCTTTTATTTTAAATTTTATTGATAACTAATAATTCATTTAAATTCCTTATTTCAGTACCGCCCGAGCCAGTGGACATGGAGGAGAGGAGAAGCGAGATACACGGCTGCTACGATACATATGTAATTAATTAGAATTCCTTTTTTTATGAATTAGTTAAATGTACTATTTAAGGGCATAATTTTACGATGCAATTAAAAAAACAAAAACCAGACAAGAACCTTATTAGGGTCTGCTAATGTACATTCTGACGCCGTACGATTATTGTCGAAAACTAAAAGACATTTTAATGAAATTGAACAAAAAAAGAACATCTAAATAAGGAAGTGTTAAAATGAAAATAAACCAGAACATCAACAACGACTTCACCTAGTTTGTAATTAGGAAAAAGACAAGTTTTAAGGATATTTATATATTTTTATAAGGCAAGAGGAAGCGAAATTTTAAAGTGGAAAAAAAAACATTAGCGTTTTAAGGTCTACAAATTTTTATACATTTTATTATTGGTGATATTTTTGAAAAAATATGACGATTTTACATTTTGTAAAGAACAAATGATAACGGAAAAAAAATAAGAAATTTTAAAAATGAAAGAATTAAAGAAGTCGAAGTCGTAAGCAATTATTATTATTCAACCGAGGCGCCGTGAATTCCATTTTTTATGAAAAGCAAAACCTTTGAAGACAGTAAATTATGCGGATGGAAAAAAAATATGAAAAACTATTTTAAGGAAGATTAGTCCAGCTTTAATTTGCTCAAATAGTTATTGAGGATAAATGTGATTAATAAGTAAATTAATGTAACAAAATGTAATGCAAACGTGATAATTACACAAGTATCCCAGAGAATTGTGGAGGATTGAGCCATTATCGGGTTGCAGGAGTTGTCTCTTATAAATAATTATGGGAGCCACAAAAAGAGGTATCTCTTCGCCCTATTTTCAAATAAAAAAATGTGCCTCCATTTTTAAAATTTGTGAACGATCAAACAAAACAGATTTTTTTGTAGATTTATATGGCGGCTTAAATTTAGTGATACCATTTCACTTATATAAATAACCCTGTGGGGAAAGATTCAATATCTTCTTATTCGGAAAGTCCAGCGTGTTAAAAGCAGAACTTACGATTTATGACAATTCCGTACCTAGAAAAAAGTTTTTAAGAGAGACCGTAACTTAAAACATCTAGATAAAAATTGTCTCCGTCTTTGTTGGTATTGCGGCTGCTTTTAGAAATTCATCTACTCAGGAGCTATGACTTTCGTTTTGTTTCTTTAATGAATCTCTCAATTTTAAAGTTAATCAACCAAGATCTGAATTAGAAGTCATTCTCAGTGGTGTTATCAGGATGGGATCATCGCAATAAAAACGAATTTCGCTAAGTAGGTTTCTTTGTAAGTAAAATTACCGAAATATTTGATTACGCGTTAAATTTGGTGGCAAGTTTTTCTTATTTTATCTGTAAAAGTGTACCGCGCCCCGACAACATTTTTGGTACGTAACCCATAATTTCCGGTGAAAGGCCAAATAGGCCAGAATTGGTTCAGAGAAAATTATAAACATTTTTCAAAGTAAGGTGACCAAAGTGTAAAAACTAACTCATATTGAGCCAACTAAAAACGGGGTGAGGTCATAAATGCATACAACGTTTTCAGTTGAATTATGACTCTTCTGATAGTGTGAAGTTTAATCGGAAGGAAGAAATTAGTTCACGGATGCTTGTGTTATATTTAAAAAACGAAAAAAATTAAATATAAAAATCGATAAAATTTCAAAAAAATGGGTTGTGCCTACCCTTAAACAGATAGGATCCCTTTAGCAATTTCTGAGCCCTTGCAGACTTCCGAACTCAAAACAAAACTGCTTTATGTGAAAAAACATCAAACACACTTCATTTCACACACAAAATTCTATTCATAGTGCTTGAATCCTCTCTACTTTTTTAAGAATTCACTGCTGCGAAACTGGTTTTCACTTATCTCCTTCGACGTTAATTCGAGTCTTATTATTTTTTTCGTGTTTGTTTGCTAGATAGAGCGGAACTTAACAATTGATGCAATAGGTACTTCTAAGATATTTTTATTGTTGCTTTCTTGTGTTTGTATATTTCATGGTAATCTGAAAGAGAAATTATCTTTAAACTTAGGTTAACCCTGGGCAGCGTTTAGGTTCTAGTGCTTAAGTCATTTTCTTATATTGGTACGTTTCTTCAGCGATTAGGATTATTATTAAAATTTCACTTAAATTGTATTCTTACTCCCGATATCCCGCACTAAACACTGATTGTATCAAATTGTATAAAAAATAAAAATTGATTTTTATAATTATGGTTTTTTCATTGGGCAATTATTTATGAAAGCGATTGAAGAGAGCATTCTGCTTCATATTTTATTACTGTTTACTTTAACACATGGCTTGTTGTCACCGACTGTCTAAACAAAAACAGGACCAGTGCCAGGGAGAATCTTCGACTGACTGACCAGCCGGCCGGTGGTCGTGCGTATGAAGTTGAATCGCTACCGGTCGGTAAAGTGTTTACTCAAGAAGTGAAGTTTTTTTATGACACTACAATTATTATCGCAACGGGAGTTTTTCATTGTCAGGTTGAATTATGAATATTGGAATTTTAATGGAATTGTTTCCGCAATTAATGTAGGAAGTAGAAAAAGAAAATATGAATTAAGAGTAAATATTTCCAAATTGGAGGAGTAAAAGGAAATTATGGAAGTCAATAAAATGAATTTTGCTAACACTTTATTGTGTCAATAATAAGACTTACAATATACCCTTAAAAGTAAGAATAAGCAAACACATACCACAATCTGTGTGAATATTTCTAAAATTGCCTGTAATACGCTTACGGTTCTTCACTTCAGTGATGTTAAATGTAAAAGAGAAAAAATATGTAAAAAAAAATTGTTTGCAGAGTATGTTTCTGTTTGAACGTAAAACACAATATAAATTAGAGATAACCACGAAATCCCGAGCAGAGAACTACAGGATTGAGATGAGGTGTATCACAGCTCACTGATGATCAAAATTACATCAATCGATTTCATATACATGGGAAGAGTTGCCTTGCGTCGGCTGGTTGATATACTAATAGAAGGCGATAGTGTGAAGCTTTAATTTTTACTAACGTTATTTCTGATTAATTAATTACCTGTTGGTGGGGAGCCTGTTGCTGAGCCATGAAAGCCATGGGGTTGATTCCCATCATGTACGGATTCGCCAAGTATGCTTGTGGAGCTTCCAACTGAGCGTGCAGCTTGAGCAGTTCTTGGTACATCTGAGGAAATAGCATGGTTAGAAAAACATCACAGCACTAAATTATTGCTAGATTAATAAAATCTCCTCTCAAAAACAAGAACTGCCTTGCATTTGTATAGTATATAAAAAGAGTTTACATTTATAAGTCTGGTTTATACGTAGAAGTAAAAGAAATAAAAAATTAACCGGCTTCAAAATTGTGATAATTTTTACACTATGTAGAAATCATCAGAATTTGAAAAAAAATATTTAGCGTTACGACTTACCGTGACATCGCCGTTATTCATCTGAGAATATAGTTGCTGCAGATAGACAGGGACCATTCGGATAACTTCCGGTTCATTAAGAGCTGGATGATCCCGTCGAACTATTACGTTTAGTAATCTAAGCAGAATGTCTGTTCTTATTCCGTAAACTTTGTTAGACGTGACAGGTCCGTTGGGATTTCCATAAGCTGCTCGATTGTAGGCAACATACTGTTGCGCTGGTCGTTCCTTTTCGGCTTGATATTCTGCCCAAGCAGCTTTTCGTTCCTCCTCAGTAAGATTTTCACTTTCTTCGCTTTCAAGAAGAGAATCGTGTTCATGGTACTTGTAAATGAGCTGGGAAAAATAATAAATTAGAGTTATAAAGAAAATTCTTAATTGATTAATTGCAACATACCTTCTCACATTTCGCCAGAAGATCAGCGAAAAGTCTATCTTTAGGCAAAGCCGGAGTTTCTCGGGGAGTTGTTGGCTCCAATTCATATTTATAAAGTTCCAGTAGATCGCTCTGATTGTAATGTCGCCCAATTTGCTGTTCATCGACTACTCGCTTTGCAGTAGCTTGCTTGGCGACTTGTCGTTCATACACTTTTTGTTCCATAGTTCCCTGTATTATAACAAAATTTTACATACTTTTTAAACCTGTCCCCATATAGACTTACCAGCGAAATAAAACGATAAATGTAACAAGGTTTATCCTGTCCGAATCGATATACTCGAAATATACTTTGTGTATCATGGGAAGGATTCCAAGACACATCAAATATAATAACTCGATTAGCTGCTACCAAATTAATTCCCAGACTTCCCGCACGGGTCGAAATCAGGAATAGTCTTCCTCTCAGGTTCTTTTTATTATTAAAATTTTTACACATCGCCTCACGATTTTCCACTGTACTTGAACCATCGAGCCGGAAATAATCAACACCGGGTTGCCAGGAACCCCGGAAATCCCCTACATCACCTTCAATATCTTCACCTTGTGTTTTACTATCAATTAATGCTAAGAATTGCTCAATAACATCAAGTGATTGGAGCGACTGAGAGAAAAGTAAAATTTTATCGCCAATCGCTTCACAACTTGCAAGAATCTCCATGAGGAGTAGCAACTTAGGGGAATGGTTAATATTAGTCAGTTCTTCTTCGGGACAAATTTGTTTCCACCATTCGGAGGGATCGGGCTTTTCGTCATCTTCAGGAATTTCTACATCACTTGTTCCTGCTCCTAAAAGTAGTTGAAATTTTATATTAAAATTTGTTCAATTCCACTTTTGATGCTGTCGATAGAATGGCTGGAAATTACAATACATACCTGGATTCCCCCGAGTTCTTCGAGTTCCTATTTTCGGCTTTTTCACTTCAGCGTCATCACTTTCGGAGTCCGATGATTTTGAAGAGGAACTTGACGAACTTGTTGATGTTTCACTTTCTTCAACTATAAAATCTCTTAAAGATGCCTCTGAATCGGAACAATCTCTTGCCAACTGGAAAAAACAATATATTATACAAGTTTTCAATAAGGGAAACTAAAAACCACATACTCTCTTTCTTATAACGCTATCACTATTTACTCGCAAACACATCGGATGAGTCCAAATTCTTCGAAGGTTCTGAAAGTCTTGAAACAACATAGCGCCCTTTCCACCATATTTAGTCTCTGTGATCACATCCCTTTGGGTGGTCATGTAGAACTCATAGAGCTTCTTCTGCATTTCGGTGAGTGTTATGAAAACTACAAACTCGTGCTTTGGTGGTAAATAGGGGGCTAAAACTGAGTAATCTCTGCGCTGAATACATCCCTCGAGAAGTTTGTGTAGTACATGAGATCGATGCTTCATTAGCTGGATATCTCGAGCTGTTGAATCCGTGTATTGACCGTTCATGATTGGATTAACGAAGCGGTTTAGGTACTCCTTATACGTACCCAACAGGTTTGGTTTAATAAATTGAATCATACAGTAGTCTAGGAAAAAAAATTTTTTTGTTAGAATTTATCCTTTATCTTATCTGAGAAACTAACATTCTTTGAGATTATTCTGCAAAGGAGTTCCGGTTAGAACAATTCGTCTTAAAGTCTTCAATCTGTTTACAGCTTGGCTGAGGCTTGTCTTTTCATTTTTAAGCAAGTGACCTTCGTCACAAATAACCAAATCGGGACCTGGATCAACCAGACATTTTTGGAGTACCTCCCTTTGTTTCTTTTTTATGGTCGTAGATTTCGGGTTGGTCATAATACGATACATGTCGTATCCTAAAACACAAACCCCGCCTTCTTCGAACCATTCCTTGATTTTGTGCACACGCATTAGTTTGTCTTTCCACCTAAATTTTTAATTTTAGAATATAAGAAGTCAGCTTAAAAATTTACTTTTCTTAAGACAAACCTAGACATATCATAAACCTCAATGTTTCTATTTTTGGAAAATTTCATCCACTGCAGAAATTCCTTCGCCCAATTATTCAAAGTACTCAATGGTGTTATGACGAGAACCCGCTCGACCTTCGTTTTGTTGCTATGTGTGAGTAGGGTGTGGGTTAAGGTGACTACTTGGAGGGTTTTACCCAAACCCATGCAGTGAGCTAAGATGCATCCTGAACCAGTTTTCTTCTTAGAGTCTTTCAATGTTTCAAAACAAGCATCCCACATAAATTTTACCCCGGCTGCCTGATGAGGCTTCAATTGCTTGAGAATTCCCTCATCAACAGAAAGCAGAGGTTTCTTTGTTTCTTCATCAAAGTCTAGAACCAGTTCGTTCAGCGAAACATTTTCTGGTTTTTCGTAGATTTGATTGTACTAAAATCGTTTCATATTAAAACAACCAATAAGACTGAAAAAATATCTTACTAATTTCTGGCGTTCCTCTATCCTTCTTTTACGTTCCTCTTCCTCCTTGGTCGCCCTTTTGGTATTATCGAGGAGATCCTTTGATTTCATAACTTTTCGGATATTTTTTCTTGTTTTACTTGGACTATCCTTATCAGAACCGCTTGAATCACTTCCAGCTGTCTTGCGAATTCTCTTCCTCCTCTTAACTTTTTTTTCGCTACTACTACTGTCTTTTTTATCATCTTCGGAATTTTTGTGCGACTCAGAACCGGAAGCTGATACTGATTTCTTTCTTTTTTTCCGCAATATTGCAATATCACTGTCACTGGAGTTCCTCCTGTTTGAATCTCCATCGGAATCCTTAGCCTTTTTAGACTCTTTGTCAGAGCTGTCTTCATCAGAATTGACATAGTCGTGATCTGAATTAGCCTTCGAAGTTTGCTACAAGAGTGTTTAAATTTAGATTCATTAATAAAATTAAGCCTATTTTTTACCTTTACATTGGCAGTGTCATTCTCCTCGTCTGATGAATCAAGCGCAGATCTTTTATCTCGGCTCTGTTAAAGAAATTAAATATTAGTCTCATGTCGTTTAAATCTTTAACTCGCTCAGTTAATTGAGGGCTTCTCTAATAACTCATTTATCTTATGGTAAGGAGGTTTTTTTTTTACAGACTACTTTAAAACGTATTTATCTTGCTTTCATAGTGTGTTTGATCGACTTTTGACAAATTTAGTTTTCCAGATTTGTCCTATATTTCATAGATGAAAGGAAAGATCGGTTTGCGTTAAATTTAATTTGCTTTTCATTGGGAGAGTACCTGATCGAAAAAACAAAATTATACCTTCATCCTTTAATGCTTTTTTCTTGACAAAGGGGTTTTAATTCAGATATATAATTAAGGCTAAATAACATCGAAGTATAGTTTTATTAAAAGAAAAAACAGAAGATTTTCTAAAAAATAATTGGAAAACTTCATTTTAAAAACAAATTTTGCTGATATTTATCTGCACTATGGCTTTTTTTATATATTATATTATTTTATTTAATTGATTCTCCAAACCCAGCCTTCAATCAGCTGAACGAGCTCAATAATTCAAACCTTAGTCTTTTTCGAGCAGTAACTTTTAGCCGATTTACTTCCCGATCCTTTCTTGCTAACTGTATCGCTGTCGCTACTATTGGAACCTGCTTCCTTTGGTTCAGTTGTTTTATTGACCTAGGATCGCGTTTAAAGTGAACTAAATTTCGCATTATATTGAATAAGAATACATTTACCAAAGTTGCAAAGCTGTCCTCTTCAGAGGAAGAACTTGACGAATCATCCTTGTGCGCAGATTTCCGATTTTTTGATGAACTAACAGCTGTTGTAGAACCATTCGATACCATTGTGTTGTCGCTGGATTTCCTTCTCTTTGATTTTCTACTACCAGAATTCTAGAAAGGAAAACAGTGAGAAATATATCAGATTTTCCGAATGGGAAGGGACGAAAAAACAACATCCACATCTTCCAAGCTGACTAAAAAACTGTAAGTGAATCAAAGCAAAACACCGGCAAAACGTAACATAAGCAACGAAAGAATAGTACGAAACCAAAGATTAGGAAAAAAAAACAAATTAGAGCAATTCGCCTTTACATTCAGATTTTTCCTCCCATCGCTGTTTTCGTCGTCTGAATCTGACGAATAAGAAAGTAGGAGATTCCGTTGTTCTGCTCGGCGCTTGCGTAGCTCCTTTAACTGTAAAACACAATCAAATTAATTAAGACCCTTACTTAAATCCAAAAATTCAAATCTTACACTATCCCTACTTTTATCCTTCTTTCGCTCGCATTCTGCTGTGGCTCTCGCAAAGGCTTCTTCGGAAACAGAGCCATGCATGTGCTTCACAACTTCGTCGGTTAATGTTACTTTAGACTTCTTGTCTTTAACCATTCTTTGAATAAGATTATTAGGTTTCAAGCGTACGCGCACCTTTTTTAATTTGGAATTGATTAAGCGACTTTTCTGAGCAATGGTGCCATTATCCGTCCTACATTTTGTAGATGTCGAAACGGGCGATTCCTCATCACTATCCAAAATTATCACACTGCTATTCAGGACTACGTTTCTACTTGGTTCTGTCCGAGGAGTATCAATTAATTTATGAAAAGCACCAATATTAGGATCAAGTAGTTTTTCTAAAGAAACCAAACGGATTGTTCCCTTAGACTCTGTTTGAACTGAATCAGAGGAATTACTACATATATTTTCATTGTTAATGTAGCCTGCGGCACTAATTGGCCTAATTTTTATATTTTCAAAATCAGGCTGTTCAATTGTGTTACTAATAGCTTCATTTATATTAATAACGGGTACATTCATATTAACAAAATTGTGATCGGGCTTAATACCATTAGTATTTTCAGCATCGCTACTTTCAGAATCCTTTTGCCCATTCAATAATTCCTGGCCAGAATTGTCATCCTTATTCTCAATAACTTTTGAAGTCCTAGTTATACGTTTTAAATCTTTTAAAACTTTCTGAACGCCATTTTCTTCCAATGCGCAGACCTTCTTAACAGTTTCTTTACATGCATCTTTGAATAGCTTTACCGTCTGACGAATTGAGGTTCTATAATCCTCTGATAATTTGTCTTCTATCACCACTGTGTCGGCACATTTTTTCTTCACATCTTCATAGGATTTCAGTATAAAATCCCCACATTCTTTGTATTGCCTCAGATATTCTTCTAACTGTTGAAGGTCACATTTTTCAGACACTTCAGTCATCTGTGACATCTGAAAAATGTTTCCAAACAAAAGAAACGAGGAATGCAGAAATTAAAAGAAACTTAAAGTTACCAAGTAAATTAGGTAGGTTAGAATAGCAGCGATAGTTTTCAAAATTAAGGCATAAGAAAGGTTTCCCTGTTCACCATCTTTAGTAGAGTGTGCTTTTCTATTGGGAAAGTGTTTATTTTAATAAAATTCACAATTTGTAACTGCGTCAATTATCTTTTCAATTTGTGTCTATTTTTACAAGATAATCGTCATAATTTATTAGTTTACTTTATGAGAGAAAAAACTTTTTGAATCTACCAAAACCAATATTTTAAGTTTTAATAAACTGAAGCTACTCGTTTTTTGTTGATCTGAGCGTTACACAAATATCATACATGAAACATTAAACGCGTTTATCTTTAGACTGGATTTCTTAAACAAATGACCTATCGATTAATTCGATACTTTGCATGGAATGCAAGCACGATTGGAATTTTCCAACACTTTTATTATCTTTCAGCCAATTGTAATATTTTAGTCTTTTTTGCCAAACCGAAATACATTGGCTCGTTCAAATATTGTAGGAGAGTAATTGAATTGGAAAAATAACTTCTTGTTCGTAAAAATTTTGTATGAATTTGTGAATTTTATTTAAATAATAAACTACATAAACAATCCTCCTTAACCTAGAAGTGCTTGTAAATTAGTTAACTTACCTTCAATAGAAATCAAAGATTTATTTCAGATACTAAAAGTGTTCAAAGCTGCCTGATTGTCTGAAAATAACGAGGAATTCGAATAAGCCATTAATTAGGTAAATTTTGAAAATTCCTTTTATATAAAGAATTAATTAATATATAGAACAACTGTTTATCACAAAATCGGGTATTTTAGAAATCAATCAGCCGAATACTCTCAGCTTACATATTACGGATAAAGCCCTTTGAACAATAATTGGATTTTAATAAGAACGAAGAATTTTACCGTTTGGCAGCGGGCCTAAATGCATATTCCAATTACTTAAAACAATAAATTCGTAGTTTTAGGCTCAGTGTTGGGGGGCTGTGTTTCGAAATTGTGATGAATTTTTGACACATTTTTACTTTTAGTTCTAAAAACTATTTTTTTTTTCAAATGAGGTATAAAAAATCTTTCTTGTTGTAATCTGAAATATACCTATTTAACGCCAACATAGTAAAGTTTATTTAAAATGCATCAAAAGGACATACATAATAAAAATTTATTTGCACATTCGTTATTATTTAAAAAAAATACCTCCAAGTGGAAACTACCAGCCTCAGTGACCGAGACGATTCATGTGTGAGCAGCATTCTAGGCAAAACTGCATAATTTTAATTTTACAATTTCTAAGTCAAAGACTTAAGAAAAGCAAATTCGACGACTGTTTTTTTGTTTTTTGCTTTTCCGCAGCTCGTCAGTTGACTCCGAATGAATAATCGCAGCCCAGATAATTCAACCAAACACAAATACCCTTTTTTCAGTCGGTTTACTTTAGTATTGTTTTCTTGTACGTGCGTAGGTCAGAAACAGAAATTTTAGGTATGAACCGATCCCACAATTTTCAGTACTCAGCACAAGGAAGACAGCGGTTTGCTGTTTGCTTCAGCAGGCCAACTGGCCTTAAAACTTTCTTCTAACTTCTTCTTAATAGTAAACTCAAACAAAAACATTCTGCCAAATCCGACGTTCCCATTTCCTCAGCATTTCTGCTTCCTTTGCAAATTACTTCGGATAAGTTCTGTGTTGGAATTCAGTTCTCGCACCCGCAAAAAAAAAAAGTAATGCCGACATATTGGTGATGGTGCTGCATAATGGCGGCCCGGGGCAAGCAAAACTTTGGTGAAAATTGCTAGCAGCTAATTAATTATAAAGTGACTAACCTCCATTTAATAAAAACAGTCCACAGATGTAATTAGTCTTTAGAAACGATCAAAACTGCACGCAAAATTAAACAAAAATTGAACTTGAACAATGATTCTTTTTTGTGGACGTCTACTTTATACAAAGTTTACACAGAATCTGGCAGGATAACACGGTTAAAATCTCTAGTTTAATATAATTTAACACGCATTTTAACTTTCAATTCAGTTCATAAACGTAGAGCGAATTCTACGGTTGCTGTGAGGATATTGACCAAAAATTCAACTTCACATAGCCCGATTAAAGTTGAAGCGAAAACGCCAAAAACCAAGTCGCTTCTTCTTCTTCTTTTTATTCACCCATTTTGCCATTTGAGGGCAGCTTATAGCTTTTCATTTTGACTGATTGAAAAATTAAAAAGTTTTTTCCTTTTATGCTTAATATAAATGGTATAATTTAAATTTCTGGAATTCTTTTTCAGTTATTTTTGTGCAAAAAATCGGCATGCATCGAAAAATGTTATAAATTTTGCGTAAAAAATATCATGTTCTTCAGAGGGGAAAATTCAGCAGCTGTCAAGTTTTGCTTGCAGATTTTTTGCAGCCAGCAGATATCAAATCAAAAGTCATGAAGCGAGTTGAACGGATAGGTGGTGCCTGGAGCCTTGCTTTTCTTATTTTAACGCTTTTAAACAACGTAAATTGCGATGAGTGTACTATTCAGGCGATTTGTGAGTGTGTGGCTCCATATGATAAGATCAATTCAACAGCGGACGTATTGAGGGCCTTCGGAGGGAGCCTGCGAAATGATACTCATGTGGACCTCTGCGAAGCGACCAAACCGACTCCCAAGCCAACAACAACTACTCCTAGTCCTCCTAAACCGAATGGGACTTCCTTGGTTGAGCCTAACAGCGCACAGCTGCGAGAGGCTCTGGGCAATGGATCTCTTCACATGGTGTTGTCCTGCGAGTTTGTAAACACGTCCAAGTCGATTGCTCCGCATGAACTGAAGAACGGGGTGAGAGGAACGCAATTGCCTGGACTTATGGAAAAGTTATAAAACTTTTCTTTTCCAGTCATTTGCCCTGACGCTTCAGTACGCCTGCGATGCGCCCCATCCCAAAGAGCATCCCTACAGCACGGGATCCGTCCTAGTCATCATCTTCTTCACCTGCGTCTTCGCCTATCTTGGGATGGGGGTGGCTGTGAGGTACTTCATGCTCGGAGCTCGAGGAATAGAAGTCCTCCCCAACTTAGACTTCTGGAGGGACTTCCCTGCTCTCATTAGGGTAAGTAATTTTCTTTTACCTTCAGCATGCACTCTGAAGTGCAGCAGTTTCAACAACTAGCTCCGAAGTGCGTCAAGAGAAGCAGATTACCAGCCCATGTTATATTTTTTATGACTTTATTCATAGCTTCTGTTTTTAAAAAGAGCTTCGGGCTTGTTTCTAGCGTCGTCAATAATACGTCTAATATTTATTTATTGTTTTTCACAGGATGGAGCAAGATTTCTTCAAAATGGGTGCAAAGCAAGACCCAGCGACATAACGACAGCGAGCCCTGAAGGGTACGATGCTATTTAATACTAAAGATTGGATTTAGCTAGGTGTAATAAGCGAAAAGTGTTTCTCATTCTTCTACTAAAAATAATTTTTCTGTATATATTTTCTTATATATTTTCTCTAATAAATGAATTAAATGAAACTACATTAATTGATGTGTTTTATTGCGCGTGTGCCGAAACTAACGATTTTAGGAAATTCCTAATTTAAAATATGTTAACAGAAATTTTTCTGTTCGTAGAAATTTAAAAGCGGAATGTGTATTATAGTAAATATTTTTACTGAAAGGCTTTAAAAAAATTTTTAGCATTAATTTTCGAAGGCGGGAAAATTCTTATTCAAGGATGAAATAAGAATTTACAGATTCAGCAACTGAATGTCAAGTGACGAGCTTATTTTGTATGCTACTATCCGGTGAAAAATCAAGGAGGAGGCATATCAGCTGTTTTCTATCAGCGAAAGAGAATTGTCACTGATTGTTTATTTCGTTCTTAGTGTGTTGCGAATTTCATAGCGAATTTCCGGCCGAAAACGCCTACAGAGCAGTACTATTTTTATTATTCTTAAATACAGAAAGTATGTCGATAAAGCTGAATTTTCAAATATTGCAAAATTATTTCAATTACGTTTTCTCAGATTAAAATCCATAACTGAGGAGGAATATTCGCAAGAGCTGTTGAAATGTTTCCACATTTATCAGGCTGGCGAGTGAATCTCTCGTTGCTACAAGAGGCAGCCAGCAAGGAGCTCCTAGAAATCATAGAAAAGTGCGATGGTACTAAAGCAATTGTCTGGGATGACTCGCTTTCGGGGCCGGTGGGTCTAATCGCCAAACACACTTTCTTGAAAGAGAATAATGTGATTAAAAATTTACCTTTGCGAGAGGGTGCTCTGCCCCCATTGGACGTGAAACATATTATTTTTATTACAAGGGCTAATCTCAATCTCATGGATCTCATAGCGGGGAATATTCACGCCGAAACGAGTGGTCACCGACGGAAGACTATTCAGAAAGAGTATCATTTATACTTCCTTCCGAAAAAATCTCAGCTCTGTGTAAAGCACCTCCAGATGAGGGGAGTCTACGGAAGTTTTACAAATGTTGGGGAATTTCCGTGCCACTTCTTTCCGGTGGACAAAGACCTACTTTCTATGGAGCTGGGAAACGCCTACAAGGAGCTCGTTGTTGAAGGAGATCCGTCATGCCTTTATGAGGCTGCTTGTGGTCTAGTCAACCTCCAAAAGTTTTACGGTCGAATCCCTAAAATTTACGGGAAAGGTAATTTCGCCTCTAAGGTCTGGGAGTATGCTAAAACCATGGGGCGTGAGGAGCGCTCAATGTTCAACTCAGACAAGGGAGCTATTGATCAAATGATCATCTTAGATAGATCCATCGATTTAATGAGCGTTTTAGCTACACAGCTCACTTATGAAGGACTTATTGATGAGGTGTACGGTATTAACCAAAACACAGCACATTTTCCGGGGGAAAGATTTGCAAAGCCCAGTGATGAAGGCTTCCAGGCTATCGCTTCTCCGGAAAAGAAAACTATTATTCTAAACTCAGGGGAAGAGTTGTATGCAGAATTGCGGGATAAAAATTTTAACGAGGTTGGTAGTATTCTATCGCGCCATGCAAAATCTATCAGCTCCCAGCTGGATGAGCGGCACAAAGAAAAGTCAGTACAAGATATGAAGAAGTTTGTAGAGCGACTCCCGAACATGCTAGCCAAGAAGCAGTCGGTTGCTACACACTACACAATCGCAGAGATGATCAAGGAAGTTACTGATTCCTACGATTTTTTGGACGATTTAGCCGCAGAACAGGAATTTATGGTCTGTTCAGATATCGATAAGCCGAGTGGCTACATTGAGGATTTGATTGCGAAAAAATCAGATTTTCAGACCGTCATTCGATTGATTTGTATCCAATGCATTGCAGCATCTGGACTGAAACCAAAGGTAACAATCTCAAAAGACTTTAATTTATTAAACATTTTTTTTTATGTTGAAGATCTTAGACTACTACAAGAGAGAGCTTGTCCATGTCTACGGAATTCAAACACTTTTAACGATAAGCAATTTAGAGAAATCAGGATTACTGAGGGCGCAAACAGAGTCCCGGACATATGCTGTTCTGAGAAAGGTAAAAGAAAACTTAATTTTTCTACAATATCTTGAATTATATCTTTTCCTTTAGACCCTCAACTTAACCGTTGACGAAGTAGTAGAAGTCTCACCAAAGGACATAAGTTACGTCCACAGTTTCTACGCTCCATTAACAATTCGGATAGTCGAGCAATGCCTAAAACCTCTAGGATGGCAGTCATTGAAGAGTGTTTTGAATGTTCTACCGGGTCCATCCTTTGAGGACTTCCAAGCCCCTCTAGTTGGTATCGGTGGACGGAGGGCTTCTTTAACCAGCGAAATTTCACAGTCGGATGTTCCACGTGTTATTCTAATATTTTTTATTGGTGGGTGCACCTTTGCAGAGATTTCAGCCCTTCGGTTTTTAGCCCAGCAAGACGAGAATAACGTCGAGTTTATTATAGCTACGACTAAGTTAGTCAACAAAAATTCATTCCTTAATTGTTTTATAGAAAATTAGATAAGTTATATTTTGTTATACGTTTTCACAAATATACAACACAAGCTTATGTGATTTTTTTAATTTTGGCCTCTCTTTTCCTAATTTGGACTTTGAGTTCCCAATTTTGCCTGTTGTAATAGAAATACTAGTAGTACTCAAAGAAACAAAACATTTTCTGTTTAAAATTTTGGGCCGAGAATTTAATAAAATAATAAGCATTTTATTTTTGGGTAGGCATTTTATGGTAAGACTTTCTTATAAATAAGAATTTTATTTAAATGAAAGTTTGTTACTTCACTAGTATATGTATATAAATATATTATTTACTTTTCCTGTTTCTTTACTTTGGTTGTGATAGCATGCTATCTTTTAAAAGTCCACTCTGCTTTATTAATGGCAAAGATACAAGCGACACTCGATATTAACGCCAATAACAAAATCCAGGGAAAGTAAATGTCTCAAGAATCATCTTCATTCTATTTTCTATTTACACGTTAAACAGAAGGAATCGTTTGTTGACAAAAAAAAAACAAATTCTGTGAAACGGGCAGGGGCTCCCTTCGGGACTCGGGAGTCAGTCATACCGAAATCAATTACTTTCTCTAGAAGACTCCTTTGACCTTTCCCTGTGGTAGTAGTTGTCACCCTTTCGGGATGCGAAAATTCATTCCAAAAACTGAAACTCTCCATGACTAGGAGGAGGGCAAGGGAACGAGAAAGACCGGGCCGTTTATTTTCATTTGTGGCTGCTGTTGCATAAATAAAAGTCGTCCGAGATCAAGTAGCTATAACTAACCTTAAGCTATTCTGTTTCGTACAAGAGGTTTCGGATGTTTTTTAAGTCGAATACTGACGCAGAGGACACTTTAGACCAAGGACAGCTCAATGGGGACATTATCTGAGTGAAGACGACGTTAATTGAAACGAACGAGCGCTTTGAACTCGCGCTAAGTAAAATTACTTACAATAAATTGTTTTATACGTTTTCGTCCTCAGGGGTACTTTTAGAGTTTGCGACCGCTGCTGTTTAATTAACGATTCCCTTTAGTTTGGTAACAGGTATTTCTCAAGGGGCTTTCTCCTTAAACATTTTATTTGTTTTCATAGCGAGAACGACGAGTTTTTTGGGTTACTCAGATTCTTCGTATTTTAAGATTTTCAAGTATACTTATAATTAGACCTGTAAAATTTCAAGTACCAGTACCAGTACAAGTTAACATGATGAAACTACATTTCTTGATAGGAAGAGTATGATACATTATGAACCAGTACGTGGACTTAGAAAATTTCAAATACCAGTACAAATACCGAGTACTTGTACTTGTACTTAAAATTTTTAAGTACTTGTACTGGTATTGGTACTTATAAGTCCCATATAACAATTTTAACACAAAAACAATAAAAATTGTCGGCGCCCGTAGAACGTTTGTTTTCTTTTGCTGGATTGGTAAATGCTCCCAGAAGGCAGTCATTGCCAGATAAATCATTTGAAAAGCTTGTTTTATTAATTTCAAAATACACGCCTCAAATGGTTGACACATCTTTGCTTCCAATTCTGGCCCCCTTCAGGCAATTTAGATGTTCAGCAAAGCTCGGTTTTTGTCTCGGGAACGAAGTCGATTTCGATTCTTAACCCCACTACACGTGTTCAGTTGGTGTGGAATCGGCCGCCATTGTTTCGATCGGCTGCCAGCAGCTTTTGCATCGGCGGGTGGCGACAAGTCCAGCCATTTTGTAGTGAGAAGTGCGGCTGTCAAGATGTTGTGTTTCAGAAATTGCTGGAAAAATGCTAAATTTAAAAGTACATTAATATTAGCACGTATTCGAATGGACTTTTTTTACCAGTTTTTATATCTTTCAGACTGCTTGGAAGAAAAAATGAACAACTGAACAACTCGTTTCGGAGTGTAGCGAAAAATTTCCAATTTGCGTGGTCCGTCCATCGATTGTAACAGCCTCCCTCTCGGAACCTACGCCAGGATTTTGGATAATTTCCAGGCTTTGAACGGGTTTATCTTATAGCAGCTGCGGCACAAGGTCCTGTATTTTTCCTTAATGGTAACTCCAGTGTCGATTTGGACCTTATTCCTGTCGGTGTCGTTGCGAAAACAATTGTCTTGGCAGCACGAAAGACAGCCTTAAACAGGTACTTTCTAAAATAATAATTTCAAAAATACTGTTTCAAAAAAAAGGTATATGGTCTTATAAGTAGTAGAACTTATGTAGCATTTTATTTTCTTCGAGTATATAATTAATATTAAATAAAACAATTATCAGGTTTCAGAGGCATGGCATCAACGAAACTCATTATGGAAGTAAAAACCGATCGCAGTTGTTGTCTAAATGCTGTCCGGTCACTCCTAAATAAATTGCAGCCAATAAATTTTTCCATTTTAAAATTTATATTTCAACACTTTGTAAGGTAAGTTCTTAAAAAAATGTTTAAACAGTAGAAATTTGAATAAATACCTCTCCAGAGTCTCAGAGAACTCGAAATTGAATAGCATGGAGAGCAAAAATCTTGCAATTTGTTGGTGGCCAACACTAATTCCAATTGAATTCACCGACATGAGCCATTTTGAGCAGCTGCGTCCGTATCTTGAAGACATTGTTCAGACCATGATCGATCAGTTCCCGTATCTATTTTGTGGCAAAGAGGCTTTCGTAATAGTTTAAGTTCTTATGGCTGATAAAAAGGCAAAGTTAGCATAGGAAAACGCATGCATAAATTTTTAAACAAAAAATAATATTTATGAATGTACTAACTGTGAAAGATGTTGTTTTATAACTGAAAAAAAATGTAATAATTATAATTGTAATTTATCTAGTTAAACTGCATATTTATAAATGTTGACTGGTACAGCAGTATTTGCAGCGAATGTGACGCACAAATTAAAAAAAAAAACAATTAACAAAAACCATAGAGAATAATTTGCTAGGTGATCGTTAAGACAGAAAAAGAAGACACTTGTTCACGACCGAGCGCGTGAACGTTTATGAAAAAAAATTTTACTTGAAAAGTGTGCGTAGAATGAGGAGAAGATTCATACTTTTATATAACACTTATTCTATCAACTCAGAAAAAAAATGTTAAATGTGATTTTACCAGTAAGTGTTTGACTAGATATGACTAAAACCCTACTTGAAGCTTGTCTTAAAGAACTTAATAAACTCACGTTTTATCTTCTCAATCCTTCCACTAAAAGGCGTCTCCTCACGTAACGACGAATGGGTTTCTCTGTTGTTTTACTGTAATTTTTATTGTATTATATGTTTAGGGCTCTTAATTATGATTCGGATAATATTTTCTGTGTATGATATGAGGGACGAAACTACTTTCAAGGCGGAGAGGAACTAATTACTTTAAAAATTTAAAATCAAATACTTACGAAGACAAAAAGTTTGGTAATAAATTCTGGTTCATTTTAAAATACCTTCAAATATTTAAATACATTTCTTTTCATTTACATATTTGTTTATAGCGAAATGTATCGCGATGAGAAGTTAATTAAAAGATTTCCTTTTATAGCCAGAAATCTGTCCGGTCGTTAAGCGACAAAATGAAAACCGATTTTTTTAATAAAAAATTAGTTATCCTGTTCGGCCTTTTTGCAGTGAAAAACTTCGTATTTTACACAGAGACAGCGCGCATCACAGAAAATCGCGTTTGCTTAGATAGGTTATATAGAATTGATATTAAATCGTAAAGAACGTAAATTATAATTTAAAAAAAAAAAGTAAAAAGTAAAAGATTAACGTGTGTATACCTAATGATGCTCCACGGCTATTTTCATGCTTTTTTAAGAAAAAAAAAACAATTTTATAAGCAAAGCGTACTACCGATTGCAACTGAGTGAACCTAATTGATAACGCTTCGTAGATAAATAAAAAATTAATTTAAAAGAAAAAAATTGAGAATTACGAGAGAGGAGATAAAAAGTTGAGGAGCTAACGAATAAAAGAGTAGAAAAACAAATCAATTTTATGATGGAAACTCATTAATTATTACTGCACAAAAAAAAAATGAAAGAAGAAATACAAGAGTAAAGAAATGTTTTAAACGTATATTTTACCTATCAAACAAATAAATGGTGATTGATAACATAGTGGTTGCCATTTTATATATGACGTACATACATATATATGTTTTTTTTAATGGAAACTGATGAAAATGCTTAATGATTACTGAATAAGATGGATATAAGTGTCACATTTATGTAATTATTATTTTGGGGAAACAAGTCCACACAAAGAAAGCAACATGTTTGCAATATTGTATATGTGTAAATAATAAAATGATTTAAATATAATTTATAATTTTTTATTTACTACCCCTTCCCCTTTAAACAAATTTTCAGAATTTAAGACAAAAAGGTAAGTTTTAATTTACTCCTGGGTGTATGCTAAATTCCGCTCCGGTTCGGGTCCTGGTTTCGGGGTAAAATTTCAGCCGGGGCCCAAACCGGAGCGAGCTTACGTACTTGACCGTAAGCTCGGTCCGGTTTGGGACCCGGCTGAAATTTTACCCCGTAGTCAGGACCCGAACCGGGGAAATTGGGAGGTGGGTAATTTTCTGGTTCGGGTCCTGGCTACGGGGTGAAATTTCAGCCGGGCCCCAAACCGGACCGAGCTTACGGTCAAGTACGTAAGCTCGCTCCGGTTTGGGCCCCGGCTGAAAATTTACCCCAAAACCAGGACCCGAACCGGCGATCTTAAAGGTCTGGATCTGAGCTAAAATCCGGATCGAAATTTTGGTGTGGATGCTACAGATTTTAGCATAGACCTAGGAGTCTTTTTCAAAGTGTCAGAAATGAGATAAAACAAGTTTTTCATGAATTATAAATCTTTATTTCTCTTCTTATTATTTACAATTGGTCTTACAGTCAATAGTCTGCCCCGTGATCAATTATAAACGCATTTTACAGAGTTATTGCCTTAATAAGTAGTTAAAAATCCTAACAGACTTTTTAAAAATTAAAATATTTGAAGAACGGCTTCACATAATCGAATAATTTAGTAAAAACATCTCCGTTGCGTACACTAAAAGAGTTAACCTACCGAAAAATATATTAATTATTACGCAAGTCCAGAATGGATTTTTTAAATAATAAAAAGAAAGAAATAATAAACAAAATAAAAATTAAAACACTATATAATGTGGACTAGTTTAAGATTTCAACAATTTTACCTTGTTTTTAGTATTTTTAGCATTAAAGTTTTGACTGGACTACTCGTTAGAAGCCACGTTAAAGGACTTTTTTTTCTACGTGCAATATGTAAACAAAAATACGTGCTTTCCAAAAATTAATGAAAAAATGTATCCAAAAAACTTCTGCTTTCTTATTTACATTTTTTTTGTTTTGTTTTGAAAAAGGCGAGACTACTGCGATACACAGAATATTAACAATAACGTAAAATTACAATAAAAATGCTATGCACAAAGAACGCGCGAGTTAGTCACTGAAAATAAAAACAATTGAGAGGTTTTTTTGGTAGGGAGAGCCAATAGCTTGTACATTAAATTTTTGACTGAGAAAAATTTCATACAAACTCCGCAGAGCGATTTCGGGCCTTATCCTTTAATTGGACAAAAGCATTTGGAGTCGACGGTAGAGCGGAAAAACGCAAAAAAAATGTAATTCGTGCATGTGCGTGTGGGGGGGGGGGGGGGGGGGTTAAATGTTAATTCGGTTAATAGTAGTAAGATTACAGTGGGCTCAGCTACTACCCCCTCTTTCCTAAATTTAGGCGTAAATGATTATTACAGAACTGCCGTAAGGTTAGGTCTAATTATGGCGCTAAATTAAGCAGCTAGCCAAAAATGTCCTAGATGTGTTGATTGATGATTTTCTCTGTCGGTAACGTTTTGTTTGCGAACACAATAATTGCTGAGGCTGGCTGGTCGCTCTGGAGGTCGCAGAAGCCGTGGCACTGGTTGTCCGTTGAGGAGGATGACCGCCGAGCAACGAAAGCGAAGATCGTCCTTGAATTATAGACAAAAATTAAATATCTTAATTTAAAAAAAAATGCACTAATAGAATATCTCACTTATTGTTCACTGGAATCTCTCCTTCCGGAGCGCGAATGCTCCACAGTCGCTTGTCGGGGTCCAGGCCACAGAACGATATCATGATGGCAGAATAGTGCTTCCTGAAAAGTTATAGAATTCGATTTTTAACTGCTTTAATTTTATTTAAAACTCAAGAATTACCTGAAGAATTTCTTCCTGGTATTATCCGTCAAGGTGATGCTCTGCTGTGACACCTTAAAGTAAACTTCGGTTGGTGTTGGGAGCGGTTTGCTGGAGGGTAAAATCAAGAAGAAATAATGAAAAAACTTGGCTGCGGTTTTAGTTTTTAGGACGCAAAAGGAGTAAATTTAAGTTTTTTATTCAAATTGGTACCTTAGAAGAAAGTAAACTCCAGGGATTTAAGGAAAAAAAGAAAAATGCCTATAGAGCAAAATTTTTAAATACAGTAGCCCAAACCATTATGTAGGGTAAAAACCAGATGGAAATAATATAAAGCCTGGCTCCGGTTCTAGTTTTTAGGCCGCAGAAGGTCTAAAATTAATTTTTTTATTAAAATTGTTACCTTAGAATAAAGTAAACTCTTCAGGGATTTAAGGAAAAATATAAAAAAATACCTATAGAGCAAAATTTTTAAGTACGGAATTTTGAATTGTTGTTTATTAATATTTTTTTATCACCTTGTATTACTATCATGTATTATATTATATCATCTACGTATTCTCTTCTATAAATATAAATTTAAAACTACAGGAAAAATTATCATCATTTGATAAAATAATATAAATTTTTAATTATTTGAAAACTGTTTTATCGGCTATCCAGCATTGTTCAAGCAAATCCAGTCCAAGCCTAGCTCAGCTTGGCTTAAGTTGGACTAAGTTTGGCACAAGTAAATTTGTAAATTTGTGCCCACTTCGCAAAGGGTTAAATAGGTAAATACCCGGCTGAGTACATTTCTTTATGGGACTCCTCCGACATGTGAGAATCTGTAAAAGTAACATGAATTTTCCATTTCTCGTCTCAATGAATCGATTTATTTCAATTCAGTGGACTCTGGTTTAATCGCAAAGAACTAAAAAATACGCTAGCTTTTGGGGGGCGGGGGTACTCCGCGTCTGAATCAACAGTTGGGGTCTGCGGAGGGCATCGATCACGTTTTTTTTATTATTTATGCATGACACCGTTTGGAGTTGTTGCACTGATGCTGAGATTAGCAAATATGATGAATGGCTTCTCAGGCCTATTTAAATTGAAAACAACTTGATTAATCGGTTCACCAAGGGGGCTACGCGTTTAAAGAAGTTCTCGAAGGCTTCTTTTGGATCAATAGACGTCTGATGGATTTACGTACTTATGAGGGGCTAAAAGGTTAAGGTTAAGGCAAGCGGACTGATGATGGATTAAGATGTTACAGGGAAACTGGAGTACGAGGTAGTTTTAAGGATTTTGGATATGGTAGATAAAAAGGACAAAGCGATTAATTTGGTCGGGTACTGTTGGCGGAGTGTGTTTTTATCTCAACAGATAGCTTTGGGTTTTTCATAATTTTAAAGGAATTTTTTAAGGTTGTGAGACAAACTGCTTATCTGTCAAATAGTAAATTTCAAATTATTTTTGTTTGTCCAGAACGGCTTAAAAGGTAGAAGTTGTTCAAACGGCAAAAAAGGCATTGGGTTTCTAAACGATTCTATTCTATTTATCCCTTTGCGCTGGCAAATCGATAAAATATTAAATAATTTGTGAAAGATTAACTGAAGACGAAAAAAAGGGTTTATTTTCTTAGCCATCAATAGTGTTTGAAAACAAGTTCTTTAACGAATATTTGATATATGTGAAAAATCTTCAAAGAATTTGTATCAAAGTATACCATTGTCGTAACTGCTAAAACTTTAAACGTGTTTTTCTTAAAAAATTTAATAAATTTAAATACATATTATTATATTTGGTTATGGTTTTTAATAAAACCGATGTAAAGAAGTATTCCAAAAACCTAATAAATTCCTGCACATTTCTTATTTTTGAATGCTCTGAAGGCAATATGTACTTCCTAGTAACAAAGTTCTCATATTTTTAAAATCCATTAATTTATTATCGTGCAGTTACCTAGATAGTAAAAAGAGTTTGCATTATGCATTAGCAGAAATGATTTGTAATAAACTCAATCTATTAACGCAATTTGGAGAAGGATGAAAATAAATTAGCACTCTGTTCCTGCAATATAAGTAGCACGAGTATATAACTCCTATAAAAATCCCATTAAATTGCAACAGGTGAATGATTCCCGAGGGAACTGCGCACGAATGTATCCCACTGTAGTCTTGGGGCTGTAAAGACACCCCTTGAGAAGGTGCAAATGCAAACTGCATGCGCTCAGATATCGTACCTTACTACGTGCGGGAAAAAAGGACACTTTCTTGCAATTTCGACTTATTAACGTCCAAGGCCAGAGGCCTCCCTGGGCTTTTCATCATTTCGCCTTGACCACCAGCAAGGAGTGCACCTTTCCTATAGAGTAGGTTTCATTTGTTGTACCTCGAAAGCTCAGGAGTTCGGGGAGCTTTCAGGATGCTGCCCAAAAGGATTCCTAGGGTATGTAGAAGCAGCTATGAGTGTGTACCACAGATAGCACCGGGACTCCGCCAAGCTTCCAGTTGTTTCCGAATCCCATGTTCAGTTCAGTTGACGGTGGTGTTTCAGCCAACGAGGATTGCTCAGTTGCTTGCTGAACTTTCATAAAACCGCATCTTTGGAGCTAAAGATTGGCGCGAGAATCCACAAGTCCTCGTGCGAGGTTTTCTAGTGCCTATAGGCACTCTGTAGACGACCGTTTTATTTTTTCGTTCCTTCCTTCGGTAGACAGGAACAAGTGTTTTTTATGCAAGGTGTCTGAAGTGGTGCAGTTTTTAGATGTGTGTCTGCAGTTACTTGTAGCGCTTACAGGTGGCTATAGGTGTTTGATTTTCAGTTATATTTTCATGTGGTAAGGATGTAACTCAGGTGTGCACTTGAGCGACATTGTCTACCATAATTAAGTATTTATTGGATCTGCAAACAGGCAGACTACAAGAAAGGTGTTTGGAAAATCGAAATCGAAAACTTTTGTCATTCCCAAGGTGGAGTGGATGAGATTAATCAAAGTTTGATAACAAGTTTGATTGGCTCTGGACAATTTTTTGTTTTATCCACTTAAGTGAGAGTATGTGCCTCACTTGGAGTCGTCGGCCCTAATTGGATTGGGCTGGGCATCAACTACTTACCCTTTTTTCGGTCTAGCCCTCCTTAAACATCAACAATCATTCTGTGTTTTCGCAACATAATGACCGAGAATAAGGAGAAGGATAAGGACAAGAGTCAGGAGAAGGAAAAGGATAAGGAAAAGGATCATGAGAGGTGAGTGTTCATCCCACAACTACTTTACCCGCAATTGTAACATTTTGATAGCTTTGGTATGTAGTGCTGAAGGAGGCGAATGTTGACCTTATTTTGAATAAACCATGTGCACCGACATTAACACCTTTAACGCTCCAATTTGCATGGAACGCGTCCTTTGGGAGGTTGGGTGAAAATTGTTCATATATTTTAACAGCTTGGGAGCGAACGAAATTGCTCACAATCAGCATCCTCTTTAAGCGAAACAATTTGCAAGGCAAATGCTTTTTGAATTCCTCCAAGAAAGCAGAACTGATTATGAGGAGGTTCTAGAGCTTGAAAAGGAAATTATTTTAAAATTAATCGTGCATTTTAGACTCACCAAAGTGCTTATTTACAGTACTGGTTTTATTAAATTCTTCCGGCTTTAATTTAGAACTGATGGAATTTTCTTGTAAAAATATGAAGATGGGAACTTTCTAAAGAAGTCAATACCCTGTCAAGGGAAAAAATACAACTAAAACAATAAAGGCGTACTTTAAGATTAAATTAAAAAGTTTCGTAAAAATTTGCATTTTTCATTTTGTGATGTTTAGTCGAAGGCGTCGGCACCTTAAGAAGAAAAAAGTTTGGAATTTATTTTTACTGCGAGTTTATTAGAAATGAGATAACAACAATTCGTTGTTTAGTCTGCTAACTTTGTTGGCTATGTAAATAATAAACTGCGCCAAAAAATTGTCTCACCTTTAGCAAGATAATAACACAAGATTTAATCCAATAATTTTAGGTTTTAGTCGAAAACAATTATTACACATGTTTATATACATTCAAGATAAAAAATATTAAAATTATCCTATTAGAATAATTCAATTGAGTATAATTAAAATATCAGCCGATCAGCAATATTTACACTCTTGGAATATTCATTATTTAATTAATTTATGTTAATTGATTGATATTTCCGTGAAAGGCAATCTTGTAAAATAAAACCGTGCAAAATCACACTCCGTATAAATGAGCTTCCAGCTGAAAAATTACATCAATTGGATGTCTTCAGTTTTTATAATAGCTTCCTCTGATTTATCTCTCAAAAAATATTTTCAGTGGCCAGTTGCCGAAAAAAAGTTGATTATGTACATATAGTAAAAAAGTATAGTAAAAAAGTACGAGTTAACGAGTGTGAAGAATAAACTTTTTATGAGATATTTTTCGCGTTACATGGAAGCTATCAAAACTAGCATGGAGGCAATTTATCCAAAATTATGCCCAGATTGTTCGAGGTAGTTTAACTTTATTTTAAATGTAGGGTAAAGTGGTCAACAGCGTATCGGTAATTTTTATAAGTCCTGTAAATCACAAAATTATTGTCGAATCGTTGTGATTTTTTTTTCTGTAGATACTTCGGTTATTGTACTTCCGACTGATGAATTGCTGATCCACTTATGACCACTTTTCCCTACGTAATATATTATATATTTATTATATCTTGTTTTTTTTTTAGTTTCTGTATAGCGTACATATATTACAGCAAATGAAAAATGGACATAAAATGAAAAGATTAAAAACTGAACGAATGTAAATCAGACATTTTGTAATCGGTGTGTTATTTAAATAATTAGGAAGCTTTTTGTTTTTCATTATCCCTCCGTTTCCCTTTTGTAGCTCGTAACCAGGTCAAGTTTTCGTAAAAAAGAAACATTAAAAATAAAGTCCAAATGAAAATTTCAGCACGAGAAGATTCAAAAATGCAATTACGTGACAAAAAAATCCCTCAAGCAGAAACAAAGAGATGCGAAGAGTCTGAAGAAAGCAAGAACGAAAAGAGAACTCCTCCGAAGGATGTTCTACACTGATAGAAATTCAGAATGCATGAAAAGGACAACACCCTCGGATATTGCTTGAAGTGTATTTGCGCATTTTGCGGAGTCCCGCATGGACTTAAATGGCCAGCATACAGAAATCGCTGAGCATCTTGGCTCCATGCATACAACATATAATTCAATTTTCTCAAAAGAGTTGTTACGCTTCTGGGGCAAGGATCCCGGAGATAAAAGATGTTTGTTGCTCCATTGCATCAGGGAACATTTTCTTGGCACCATGCATTATTTACATTTCCCTAATCGTGTTACGTATATTTATGAAATTTCAATCAAATGAACATCTATCTTCCCCCGGTGCAGACAATAAATACTTCAATGGGGCGCATATTTCAATTTGGACTGCCGTAAATCCATAAAAATAGACAGATACTGATGATGGAAAGGATAAACAGACGGGCGTTCACGACTACATATAAATTTTACTAAAAGGATCGGCAAACTCGAATTAAATGAAAAGAGAAAGTTAAAAATGATGCTAGACAAATATCCGATGAAAAAACAAACGAGCTCTCATCTTTTGACTGAAGAAAAGTTATTTGCTTGCTTGTTTATATTTATTTTCCTTTCGTATGTTTTAGATGTGAAGTTTATTCAAATTTATCTCTACATTACATACCTATGTTTATGGTGTTGAAAAGCCCAATTGCATAGATCACATCACCTGGTTTGGTTTCGGTGAAAAATAGTCCTGTAGTTGATAACTAGAAAAAAAATATTTACCTTTAAATTCATTTCAAAGCATTGACATATGTACATACATATGTACATATGTAATTTAACAAATTACGGCATAACTATTACAGGAATGGCTTATTTTGGTTTAGCTAGACTACTTATACATATTTGAACTACTTTCTAAAATTTTAAATGATTTGAAATAATATAATATCTGTGTTACATACATACATACATATATGAATTTAAAAAAAAAAATTCTTTGAACTTTAAAAGTCGGATGCTAGTAGAAACCAACTATTTTATAAAATTCATCTGTGACAATGGGATAAAAATGTTTTTCGCAAAAAGGTTCCATCAGTTTTGAAAATATTTTAGCGCAATATTTGTGTTCATACCTTCTGCAAAAGGCGCTTCTTCGAAATTCATTCAATCAGCAAGCATATAAAGGGTCCTCAAAACAAACCGAAGAGGAGATTTTGAAATAAATACTTTGCGGAAGATAAACATTTCCGAAAGGATAAGGATTCAGTTGACCCATCCATGCATCAATTATGTGGCCCACCCGCAACCCCAGCGAGGGATCGCTATAAATAAAATTTCAAAATCAATATTGCCTAACGCTGAATGGGATTTCATGGGTTCTGGCGTGGCAATATTGTGGATAAATGAATGAAAAGCCCGGCATAAATGGATTTTCGATTGACGAACTTCAGATGGTTCAGCGGAGATTAGGCTTAAAACGTACTCAGTTCGGCGGGAGGGCTCCGCTAAGGGAGCCAGCCAGGAACTCCTAAATATAGGAGGGGGATTTTTCCATAATTGAAATAAAATTTCTCTGGGAATTGGTCTTACTTGGATTCTTTGTCACCCCGTGTGGCCAAAACGTGAGCGTGTGATAAATGCTTCAGAGGTTTAACTTTCATTTCCACCTGCCGCCGCTTTTATTAATTTAACCATGAATGCAGCAGCTGGGTCGTCACATAAAGGAGCACAACCTTTCGGCACGTGCTAGATGGCTTTTGGTGATATTATTAATTTATTGAGCTTCACATCTCCATTACCATTATTTCATTTCATAAACGTAAGTCAACAGAAAATGTTTGTTACCTGAGAGTGGAAAATAAAAGTTGCGTGGTTAAGCAGTCAGGTGGAAATATATAGAAAATCGATTTTAAGGGCTCAAGGTCGCCACTCCTTAGTTGGACAGTCAATTCTCATTCTCAAGGGCGTAAACGACCAGAAATCTCTGATAATACAATATGTAGGTATATGTATACATATGTACATACAATACATAGATATATGTATATCCTACAGAAAAACTACTGACAATCTTCCAATTCGTTTAGCAGGTGAAATATGAGTATTAAATTGCAGGAAAAGGTGTGTCATATACAATCCCAGTAAGTTTGACAAATTTTTTGCTATCTGATAATTTACTTTTCAGAGAGAAACTGTCTGAAAATTATATTTATATAAGCCTCCAAAACTAGTTCAAATCGTTTGATCAGAGTCTAAGCTCAGTATTAGGTAGGTATAGTATTTTATTCATTATCATTATTATAAAATTCACAGGATAACTCGTTAGTAATAATGTTTTTCCTTTTTTTCCTCTAAGTGTTTTATTAAAGCATAGGTTTATTTTCTTTCTATATTATTCATTACGCATAAATTTGCAATTTCGAACGGCATTTATAAATTGCTTTTTAGTATCAGTAATAAATTAAAGAATTTGGCTGAAGTTAATGCCAGATTTAATGGAGTTTCAAACAAGAGTCATTATGCCTGTCCCTAAAATAAAATTTTTTATACAATCGTAAATTACTTTCAATTAACCACAGCATCCAATATATCACAAATTGTTCCAAAGTATCTAATCATACGGCCATTAATCGTGTCATGAGTACTAAAAACCAAATCACGTGCTTTTCCGCCATAATGAAGACCTATTAAGAGTTCACTGGATAAAAAAAATATGTTACGTTTGGAATGCCGTAGCAACCGCCAGCCCGTCCCTTCAGCAGATTCACCTAATTTGAAAAATGTGAAAAGGCTGGAAATAAATCAAAGGCCGGCAGAACGTAAGCTATGAAGATAAAATGTCCCAATTTATCCCAGTAGCCTTTCTTCCCCCCACAGCTGAGAATGTTGATGGCAACATGACGACGCGACGGCTGGAAGCAATTAGGCCCAAATGCGAAAATCTTTATAAACGTGAATCTTCGTTCTTCCTTTAGATTTTAGGGCTCTTCTCATCAAGAAGAAATTCATTCGGCGGAAAAGAAGGGGAGGGGAAGAGGGTGGTGGGCTCGAAATCACCATGCCGTGACTATTTCTTTACATAGACGGACTTGGACCGACTAAATGAAGAAACATTGTCGTCAGAGACTAATTATGTGTTTGCGGACCTAATTTATTCCTCAGGGAACAATTTCCAGTTTCACCTTTTCTGACTTCTTAGGATTTGTCGACTATGTTCATCAAGTTGGATTTGTCGACGTTATTCGGATGGATTTCGGTGACGGGACGGGAAAACAGTCATTTTGTTGTGGGGTTTGAGCGGCAAAATGGGGCCCAAATACCTATCATTCCCGGCTGGCAAGAAGGCAGCAATTGTAAGGGTTTCTCACCCTCCCAAGATAATTACGGTGATACCTAAAAGCCACAACTCAAACGACACCGAGGTGTGGCGCAAACGACGTTGTTAATTCGATCGTACCTGCACCTCACCTGTTGATAGTCACTTCGGCGGTAATTCATGCCGCCAAACCAATTTATCGACCAAATCCACAGTTGAATTAAATTGCCGGAATCCCAGCTGGTGCGCGGAGGGATTTGGGGTTGGGTATAGGCTCTATTTTTCTTACGAAGGCCTCATTCGGGCCAATTGTTTGTCGTGTACAGGGATATCCTGGACCCCGTGGTTCTGGAAAGGCGTGAAAGTACGTCATCTGATGCATATTGTTATTTTCTGGGTTAGAAGGCTAGAGATTGTTCGATATTAATACTTATTTTATCCTCTCCTTGCGGGGGGTTGAGCCATTTTGGTTGGGTATTGCTGTAGGCATGTTATGCTTGGGTGATTGCTTCTGTTTCCTCGACTCCGATAATTGAATTTTCTGATTCATTTAAGGAAAGTTGGTGTGACAGGGCTTTAATTTTTTTTTGTGGTTCCGAAAAGGGCGATGCCAAGCCCATCGTCAAAACATTCAAAGTAACCGCCGCGCCGCCCGTACCGGGCTTACAGCACTTTTCCATTCTCTGCGTTGTAAATATTTTCAGCTTTTGTTCTCACTTGGGTTGGTTTTTCTTCCGGAGAAGTTTAACAGAGATTTTACGGGGACTTAGCCAAGCCCATGTTTAAGAAACGACAGAGTCCTTTTTCGGATATGATGGATATGCTTCTATTTTTGTGCGGTGCTAGAATGGGATTTTGTGGTAATATTTCCAGTTCATGCTGTGCTGCACAACATTCATGGAGCTTTTTCTTTGAGTACCATAGCCCGAAGAATTCTTTGTGTTTCCAGAAAGAGAGGGATAAAAGCTATCAAATAAAATTATTTTAACCTTCGAACTGAGAAATTTTCATATGTAGACGACTTTAATTTAGATATTTGCAGCCGTAATTTAGAATTCTTTAGTTTATCTTTGTATCATAGTAACTCTGCTCTATTGCGATTTTATTTCTGAAAGTATTTGGCCACATATTCTGAAAATATTGATTTTTGTTGAACAGTATACTTTTTCCATGAAATTCGTCATATTCATAAAATGCTAGTTGATTAAAAATTATGCAGAAAGTGCCCTTTTACGTCTTACTTTCATTTTTATAAAATGTTGGATTTAAAATGCCCCAAAACAAGTTTTATTTTTATCAAAATCAAGTACCAAGTCTGTTTTAAGGGTCCTTTGGATCTCCAATCAGGATTTTATGGAGTTGATAGCGTAAAACTCCTATTTATGCCGTGAGTATATTTCATATAAATACAAGCGGATAGTTACTAATTTTCATAGACTTAGCCCAGCTTCTATTCTTTTTATATAATATGTGAGTGGCCTCTTAAGGGCTGATTGGGGACATTAATACAACCGAGCCAAACGACGCGAAGGCTGTAAAAGTCTTTGTGATATAACAAGACACATGTCCCAAGGGTGCTATTATTTCTCCTAGTGATTAATATTCTTACCGAAAGTAACTTTTTGATGAGGATTGGATTATACTCTAAAAGAACCCGCTTTTTGTTCCTCGAAGATTTTATCCGGACAGTAACTTTCCACAGTCCTATAGGATTAAGAAAAATTTTCCCTGCCTAATGGATGAGATTATCATGTCTCGGCAAATGAGCCTCTTCCAGGGGCGAAGCGTAATCATCTCCATTTTTATACCAGCTGTCATATCAGTAGTAATAAAATATATTTGTGACCATAAAACGAGCTCCTCTTGGCCTAATTAATTTTTGGGGTAGCACAGCCCTTCGGCCTCTACTTATATTTTAAGTTCGGCAAACATAATTAAGAGCATAGACAGGGGGAAGGAATCATTCGCCCGCTTCTAGATGAGCTCAGATAAAAAACAAGGGCAGCCCCTGAAAAGCCATTTCGAGTTTTGGAAGTTTCATTAAAACTCCCTCCTGTTGGTGCCGCACCGCGCCGCTTGCCAAATGGGAATCAAATGAATTCCTTAATTAATTGCTTGTCATAAGTTTTTAATGAGCACTCAAATTCAGAGCTCTAGCAAGATCCGATTTGCACCTCCTGGCGACCATAACCATCGTGGGAACCTTGTTATAATAAATTATTAAACTTAAATCATCATCATCTGTGTTGCATGAAGTTATTAGTTTCTCGAAACTATGGATATGTGCTCTATGTATTTTAAGTACTCATGATGTTGGTTCACCCTCAGGGGCAGTTCCTTTGTTAGTTAGTCCTTTGCTTATTGAACCTTTCGTGAGAGTTCAGCACTAATATCCGCTGCATGCTTATATATATATGTATATGTATTTATGTAGAATCATTCCCATCAGACATAATTGGTATGCTAATCAAATTATTAATATATTATAATATTACATAACTATTCGAGCACTTCTGATGTTTTTGTTTGCTGCTTTTCAAAGAAGTATATACATATGTATACATACATATACATATGTTATATATCCTACAAATTATTCTACCTAATCCTTATAGTTTAGAAACGATTCATTTAAACCTTTCTCTCACCCCTCTAAATTTTTTAATTTAAAATGTAGATTCGAAAACATACCTTTCTTTACATATCTTTAAAATTCGTTTAGCTAATTTGAAATTTGACCCCAGAAACCTCTGAAAACCAACCTACATATTTTCCATCTAAATTCAAATATGTACATATGTTGGTCATCGTATTGAATAAAAGAAGTCTATTCCTTAATAATCTTATTTGTTAGTTAGGCTTTTATTTTTTTTCTTACTTTGAAATTGAGGAGCCTTTTTTTCAAGTAGTGTTGTACATTTTGTGTATACTAAAAAACTAACAAGCACAAAGTGTTTTATGTAATTAATTAATTATTTTTTCTTTCGATTGCTTTTATAAAGTGTCAAATTGTGAAAAGTAAAATTTTTCGTTTCTGGTTTTTTGATTATCTAGAATGTTTTTTTCAAGATAAATCGTTTCCCAATTGTAAATCATTAAGTAGGTAGGTACACATTTGTGCACTAATTTTTTTCTCTAAAGTTGAAAAAAATAAACAAAATTACTTATTATTACATATTATAAATATTTACATATAGGTATCAAACCTTCTGAATATAAAAACATGTACATGTTTTCCTTAATTTATTTTTGGTCTGGAGAGGATAAAGTGATTTTACACGTGGTATACCGTAAGTTATACCACCGTTGGGTATAAAGCCATAATATGAAAATTTTACAAGGTGTTCTAGCGTCGGTTGGTGTGGTGCAGCACTTGCATAATAATTCTGCAAGCATATTACAATCCACGCTCGGTCTGCGGGAGCTCCTGAAATTTGTGGGAAACCGTACATGGCTCTGAACGCATTCTTGCATTCATAAATTCCGAATTGAATTTTACGCATATTAAGACCTCTCATGCAAGGATGTGTGAATTGTGGAGTGGGTGAGAAATTCCCACGATTACGACTAGCTAGCCTGAAAGCCATGAGTTTGGCCGGAAGAAGTCACTATGGTAAAGCCACTCACATTTTATCGCCTGAATTAATTTAATAAAGGATTTGCGCCTGTTAGCAGGACGAGAAGGGATTTCTAGAATTCATATTTCCATTAATAATTGGGAATGGGAGCGCTGCTACCCATCGTTGTACTAACAAAGTAACAATAAGTTGGAAGAGCATCTGGCTAGACATTAAGCCGGAAGGAAAACTTATGCTGTTAGTGTGCAAAACAAAATCTAGGTCGATATTAGTAGAGAGAAAGGCTTTCTGAAGAGCGACAGACCATGAAACATTATGAGATTCTCACGAAGGGATTTAATAATTCAAATCTAATAAGACTTTAGGTTCCTTGTTGGCAGAAAAGGAAGGATCACCCGTAACATGTGCTATTTCATTCGTTGAGTTCTCGCTGGAGAGAATAATACTCGTACTTAGAAACTATTGCAAAATGAGAAATTTGCGGTAGGGAATAATCGACAACTGCTCATTCAATTGATTGAAAATCGAAGTGAAATTGGCTTTTAATCAAGGCCATCCAAAATTGGCTTGCATGCGAACTTCCATCCACTCATACATGATACCATATCCTAACAAACGTTAAAACAGGTGTTGGTTCCCTTTTCACAAAACCATATCCTATGTACAATGGAAAAGTAAAATTTTTATTTGGTAGTTTATTTATACCTAATGATTGGCATTTTTAGCTTTTTGGGCCCGAAAGGTAGGTCAATATGGTCTACAAAATCTACAAATAAAACGACGTCGATATAATCTAATCTTGGAAATACATATTGTTCTGATTGTAATATTATAAGCTACTTTGTACTGAAGAAAAAAATAATACTTTCATGGAGAATTAAAAAACTGATGGTTGATCAGGACTTTTCCATTTGAGCAACATGTATATGAGTAGATTATTATTGTGAGATATTCAGCTTCAGTTGTAAAAAATTGTACAGATTGAGTAAAAGTTGTCCAGAATTACAAATGTGAGATTACGAATTAATATGTGCATTTTAAATGAGTTTGGATTAATAATAATACCATGATTTCATTCGAGATGGATTTCCAAAAACTCATATTATTGCAAAATGTTGCTTTCAGAACAACCAAGAGGCAAACCAACAGCATATTTAATCCATTTCAGTTCAGTGATAGTACATATTTTCTGTTAAATATTTCATAATTATTCAATGGCGCTTTTGCTGTATTCAATTTAAGTCCATTATCCTCACCCGCAAGAAGATTACCCCACAAATTCCCAAATAATATTCTCTCAGTCTGCATCCCAGTTGGAGCTGCAGAACAACGTAGCCCTTCAAGTAAAATTAAAATCGCTTGTAATAAAGCGAAATAGTGGCTAGTAACAATTAAATCCCATTTGCTGAAAGAATCCCCGTACATGCCGCACTGATGTAAACAGCACTCAAAGGACCAACGAACCTCTCTTTGCTCCATTAATCACAATTTTCTGCTCGAACTCCGGGAGATGAGTGATTCCATGGAATAATGTCTGGAGGAGAGATCAAAAACAGGGAATCTGCACCTTTTCATGGATCTGGTCTTAGAGGAGAGTGGAGGATTATGATTGAAACGCTAATGAGAGCTTGTATACCGCTTGGCAACTATAGGCAATGTCCCATTTCAACTAATAACAAGCCCCGCAGGCTCTTTGGAGCTCATCTGGTCTATGGTCCATCGACTGAGGCTCGAGATTGATTCGTCTTGGTTTGATCAAAAGACCATGGAATGTATATTAATTATTTATTATTTGCCCATGGCTCCGTGGGTCCCTATCGTTTGCTTCCAATTTTCTGATCAAATTTCTCGGAGGGATATTAAAATAAATTTTTCAATGTATGTATATAGAGAAAGTTAACCGGGAACGTCTCGTCCCAATGGAATCACTTCGTTAAAGTCCTCAATTTTCCCGAATACTAAAGAGCTTTAATTTTTAATTACTTGGAAAATGGACGCTGCCTTTTAATTGGTAAAGAAGTGAAGTGCGATTACAAATTAAATCAAAACTGCTGAGCTGTTAACGATGTTCCAAAAAGGTTCATAAAATATTTTGAAGAAATCAGGGGCTCTATATTAAGGAGCATTGTTTTTTTATTTGTATGCATAGCCTCAAGGTAGACTCATAGAGTGATTAATGATTTAGTATGCAAAACCAGATATTTGGGAAGCTTTACAACCGTTAAAATACACTATTTAATATACAAACATTTTCTTTTTAGGGATGAAATAAAATATGTAGTTAAAGTTGCCATTTTGTGTAAAAAATATTCGAAACAGTCACTTTATGTTATTTTAAACAGTGTAGAAAAAACAGTCGGATTAAGGTAGAACTGAAGTATATTATTATTTCTATTAAATTAAATGAATGCCAGTGGCTAATTTATAGCAAGGCTTGATATTTAATTAAGTCTAGTCTCTGATTTAATTTCCATTATAAGAGCGCTAAAATGAGTTCCAATTAATTAAACGCAGTTACTACAAGAGACAATAATTAATAAAGGCAAAAGCAAATATTTAACCGAGCTGAATCGATACCGTCCATCATATCGACGTAATATGCTAATTGGGGAGGTGCTTTGGTGTATTATACCTTTCCTGCTCTTGTTCCTCATAATCTATGCATGCTTCGCCAACAATTGCGTCCACGCGGCACGGCATTGATTTCTCTTATTAAGCCCATTTATTCATTTATTTGTATTTGGCTAACAGCATGCAATTTGTTGTGCTTGGATTAAGAGGGCTGCGGTGCTTTCGTTCAATAAAATGCTGCCCATTATAGCATATTGCCCACTTAGGGCAGCTATTCATTTTTCTATCTTAATTGGCTTTACTTGTCGAATGAGGAAAGCCTTTCGAGAAAATATGCTTTGCTTTCATTTAAATAGATATGTATAACTTTTCCAATCAATAGGGAAAACTTTGTCTGATGAATAGAAATTAGTACTTTGTGCTAACTATCATAATAAGTGTGACAAATGGGAGTCAAAATAGACGGAATCATAATATGTTTAAAATCAGTAATATGCTAATACATGATCCTTTTTCCTACAAAAATAAAGCCAACAATTGACAAGCATATTTAATACGCAGATATGTATATGTACAATATAGATATGTATGTATAAATTATTACGTTGTTAGTTATCTCTAAAAACGCAGTATGTATATTTTTTCTTAATGTTTTTAAGCTTTATCCATCTATCTTATGTTGTTCAAAACCTATTTAGATATATTGATTAACCTGAAGGATATCTATAGAACATAAAAAAAGTCGAGCTTTTAAAAAAGAGCTCCAGATGAAAAACTGTCTGTTTATAAGGAAAATTTGAAAGAAATGAAAGAACATCTTTAAAGAAATATTTTTAAAGTATGATTCATTATATTTTTTAATGTCACATCCATGAAGCATTGGTATGTATAATAACCTTGTAAGATCTTATACTTTAATCAGAGTTTGCTATCAGGTAAACCAAAGAAAGTTTTGGACATTTGTGTAGGTGTGTAGTGTACCTAAATTTATTTCAGTAAGAAGCAGAGTTACCGAAACATCCGTTACTACATATCAATATAAGAATTAAAAAACAATTCCGTATTTCTTTTGTGAAAGTTTGCGCAAAAATAACATTTAAAAAGTATTTTACTTACTTTTAATTTCAAAGTATCGTAAAGTATAATTTATCTTTTCATTACAGTGGGCCAAAGGTTTTTAGAATTAGTTTCTTTACATTTCCTACAGTCGAAAATTGATTGTCAACCTTTCGCTATTTTCGTTAATTAATCTATGTTAATCACTGCCATAGGTGCTAAAACTTACGAAAGTTTTTAAGGCCCTTTTCAGCTCTCGTCGTGGTGCTGTATTCACCTGAAGGCGGTTAATTTACGTAACATGCCTTAGCCGTGAAAGCGTAAAACTTTCTCTTTCATGTTACGAAAAGTGCCATTCACCATTTTTGCTGAAGAGCATAATTTGACCTCCTCCCACTTCAGATGTGAAACGTAATCAGAGCGTCGTTTAGGGCACATTTTCAGCATGGTGGATATTTTAAACGCCCTCTAAATCGCGGAAAAAGTTCTTTTACAAAACTTTATCTTACCGACGGGTGGCAACTGTAATAAATTAGTGAAACCTTCGGACACCCTCGCTTCCTACAAGATTAATCTGGATTTTCAGCTTGATGACGACTAACTTATAAATACTTACGTATAAGTGTAGAAATTTGTATTTACATAGAGGTTGGATGTTCTCCTTCCTGCAATACATCAATCCCTTGCTATAATTAGAGCAGTCTGGAACTTTAAGTAAGAACAGCGTGTGTTGCGGTGTGTGATATGAGGCATTGCAGGAGTACCACGGGGAGAGGGTGCGCTCCTCATTTAATGCAATTAAAGCACACAGAAAGCAGTAATAGTGCAATTAAACGCAGACCCGTAAAAGTGTTTCTCAGCCCCGAGAACTCGCCTGATTTCCGTTTCCTTATTACGCCATTTTCCCTCGCAACCCACTTTAGCAGAAACCATCCTGCTCCTCTAGGAATGAAATTCTCCTGAAATTCGTACTTCAAACCTGCCAGAGCTCGAAGAAGTTTTCTAACTTTTGGCGAAAATGTTGCCTTCTCTCATTCGAAGGATAGATGAGTTGTAATTATTGGAGCTTAATCATGCAAAGTGATTTCAGTTATTATCTGGATTAAAATCTACTCTCTTCCCTTAAACCGTGCCATCACCGTTTGGGGCTCCCAATTATGGAAATACAGCAAACATTCTTAGGCGACACTGATTATATCCTCCTAGGAAGATTTGAAATTTGAGCCTTTTAGGTTTTAGGGTTCCACTTGACGCGAAACTCTTCCATCCTCCCCCGCCGAGGAGAAGACATCCGTCAAGTGAAGAGACTGAAAAGGGGTTGGGGATTTTTCAGCAGGTCTTTGAAGGCACTGTCGTGAGTTCCATGAATCATGTATGGCGCGGGAAAATGGATAATGATTCCTTTTTGACTATATAGAAAGTATCTCAGAATAAATAGCTTTTTAAGAGCATTCGCGTTATTTAAATATCGCTCGATACGACGGGAACAAAGATGGTGGGCTGAAACCGCCCAGGGGAATCTTGTTTCAAACCTACGTATGTAAATTTTGCCAAATGTTTCTATACAGAAAGATAGACCCACAAGATTTTATGCTACTTTGACGGGCTGTTTTGTCTCGTCCCAACAGTTTGGGCTTAATTTAGATTAACCCTGTCGAGGTGTGTACTACTTTAATTAGATTTACATGGTTTAATCCTTCTAGGAAATGATGTTGGAGTAATTATGTTAACTTTAAGAAACACTGAATTATGTCCGAATGGATTAAGTGTGATAATTAATTAATTTGGTTAAAATGGACGGGAATGAGGGTAAGAATTATTAATTATTGCTCCATAATTTTTTACAAATTTAAATTTAATTAATAGGTTTCAAGTGGCATTATTGAATCATCTTCCTACTTTGACTTGCTCAAGGCCTAACAGCTTTTCAGTTTTCAGTTTTGTTTTTGCTTCGTTTCGCTTGTTATATTATGTATAATAAACTCTTAATGTAAAGTATTATTTATTAAAATATTTAGAAAAATGTAATTATCATTATCATCAAAGGACATAAAAATATCTGGTATATCAAATACCCTCATAGCTTCCCTCATCATCAGTCTGTTCTGAGTAAACGAATAAATGACGGATTATGAATGATATAAAATGAAGCAAAATTGAATTTAATATCTACTCATTAAACCCAATGTACCCTGCAGCTATAGACTTTCTTATTTATATATAGACAATATTTGATGTTAATTAAGACTAAATTTGTATCATATACTGACATTTCTCAGAATGAAATAATTGCGAATTCACTGTCCATTGAAAATCTAAAATTATGATTATTGATCGAAATTATGTGGGCGCACAGAATGACGCAGATGATTTCATTTCCGGCGACCTCATTAGTTGCTTAAAATTTATTATTAAAACCATGAAATTCGTTGAAACTTGCTAATTGACTGCACCATGAAAACTAAAAAGTTAATAATTTTCCTCTTTGCTCTACTCATAGCCACTGGGCATCTCTGTAATTCATCGGTTAAATGTTATATTTTGTGAAATTACCTTGAAAGTGCATTAAAACTTGTGTAAAATGTATTTTGAAAAGAGTTTTTCGGGCGTTAATCTGCTACCATGGTAAAATTCCTCTACTTCACTTTTTAGAATAATTCGCAAAGCTTTCCCAATCCGGATTAAATGTAGGATAGGGATGGAACAGGGCTATTAACTAGTCATATTTTTTTTTCGGAAATTCTAATTTGGTTTAGCATATTAATATTAGCGTTGTAAATGAAACTTTTCACGCGGCTTGCAGGAAATCCGCTTACTGGCTGGAACGGAGGGAGATGGATTGGGGTTTCAGAGCAAACAGAATAGAATTTTTTTCTTTAATTCAATTACGCGAAGGTTGGGCCTGCAACGACGCTTCTGTTCCAACTTAAAATTCTGAGTAGCGTTCGAGGATAATTAGAAAATTACTATTGTATAGCGTCTTAAGAGTCGTTGCCACCCTATCTTGGCCAAATCCACCCTATATCCCGTCCGCCCCCCGCACCGCAGACAAACAGCCCAAGGGATGAGTGATGTGCTTAGAATTATCTTGTCCCCCTTGGGGCAGATGACTGCTAACACTTGAGATATGTGACCTGTCGCCACCTAGGGCAAAAGGAGCCCTTGATTAACGACCCTGGATTATGTTGCCCGTCGCCTGATTAGGAGAACGCTGGCTCCGGAGAAGCCGACATATATTAACATGGCGTTTATATTAATGGTACTTTCTCAGCCGGCGCGCGGGTGCGGGGTGTTGTGTTGTTAGCACGCACGGAGCCATTGTGCCTTTCACAGGACTCGTTAATCACTCAGTGTTAAATTCCCGAAGATTCTGGGCATTGACGTCTTCAGCGATGTCCAAATTGAATTAGGATCGCATAAGACACCTGAGCCAATTTGTTACATCCCCAGCATCGTCGAGTATCCTATTCAACCATATTTTTGTTGGTTGTTGTTTGTAATATGAAAATGTCCTCTACCTACCTCTGTTTTTTCTATCATAGCTATTTTTTTTTAATATTTTAGTTTCATTTAAGTAAAGTTTAAATAAAAAGTAAAATAAAAACCAAAAAGCTTGATTAAGTAAATTAAAATTCAGAAATAAGACTAAAGACGGTCGAAAGTTATAAATTCCTATAGTCATTAATAACGAAAATTATATCGCTGTATTTACATTTATTTCAAAATATTTTCAGGAGTGTACTTCTGAATATCGTGGATGTCGTGGGCCGCAAGACACGAGAGCGCGGCAGTTCGACGTTCAGTGAAGATTTCAAATTTTATAAGGGCAGTGGTGTCAGCGTCCAGAGCGTGGAAATAATCACAGTCGTACTAGAGACCGGCCAAATAGGCAGAGTCAGGTAGAAAGAAAAAATACTTTTGTGTGTGACACCTGGAGGGTTTTCGTGAGATTTGATAACACCGGTCCCTCATCCCTAATGCAAAGTGCCAGCAAAACAGATTTGAACTCTACTGCTCGGTTTTATAAAATTATGTGATGGGACCTTCTTCGAACGTGGGATCCCACCTTATTATGGTTCGTGTCGCACGCCCCAAGTCAAGGTCCTTCTCAAATAGAGTCCCTAATGGCACTTTTAAGACTGTGTCGAGCGGCTCGGTTGATACATTTTAATATGAATGGAATACCTAAGTGTGCTCTGTCCCACCACTTTTCTCTTCTGTCCTATAAAATTTTAAAACGTTTCAATTTTATTGCTTCAATTTGAACTTCAATTTGAACACCACTCATTTGCATCCTTTCCCATACCTTTGGTTTTCGTGTCGTAACAGTGTGTGTCAATTGCGATCTATTTGTTCTTTAACCCTTCTTCTCTTACAGTACCAATTTTGTACATGTGTGTTCCTTTTTGTTGTTATAAAAATTGAATTCCCCCTAAACGATTGATTGCGTCAGTTTTATTTTTATTTTGTTAAAGGTCTGTTTTCTCTTTTATACTTGGTATAATAATACCATAAACTGTTTAAGCACCAGTTTTTAAAGTGTTTTGCTTTCTAGATAACAGGTCTGGTAAGTACTTTAATTATAATATCTCGTTTCTCAGAAACAAAAAGGTTTTAATATAATTTAAAATTTTGAAAATATAGATCTGGTATATGTAGAATAAACATATAAATATTATTATTAAATTAGGGGCACATTTTCTTAATTCAAGTTTTTTGCACTCTAAATACTAAATTTGTATACATTAGTATACCTACCTAAATATAATTTATCAGATTTATCTTAAGTGTGTTATCTCACGAATCACTCAAATAAAATTAACCCCAAGAAAACAATGTAAGAAATCGCTTCCACCTTAAACCAAAAAGATTACAAATTTGATTTGAACAGACAAAATATTTGGGGATTTTTATTGCTAGCAGCCGATTTCCTTTAGAAATTGCTGAATACATATTTTAGACAAGACGATGTACTTTAACCTAAACCCAATTCCATAAAAAACCGACACTTTGAAAGGATGAGGGTTACAATGCCCTAAAGGATTGCAGGACATAAATCATCGTCTAAGGAGGACGAAGCCTTCATTTTTTTGTATACTCACCCGCATCAAAAGCTCGCTTGTCTTATTATTACCGCCATCACTTTTCCAGTGAGCCGCCAGTCATTTTCTATTCTGTAGAACTCTGAAGGAAGTAAAAACGTTCAGAAAACTTTCTTTGCTGGGTCGTCTCCTGGTGGTTGGAACCTGGGCAAATCTGGAAACTTTGAAATGATGTTCATTTGCAGGGAAAATGTTCTGACGCGACGGGTGAATTCTCAAAAGAGCATACAATTAGCTAATTATGTTCAAGTGCAGGGCGGTAGACTAAATTGAGTGAACCCTCTGGTGAAGAAATTGTTTTTAATTAGAGAAAATTGCTGAAGTGAAGATAGGACTCCCGCTGTCCTTTAGAGCATACTACGGCTAAAAGCAAACGGTGCAGACTTAATAACGCATATAAATGGAACCTTAAAAGTAGAAAGTCTTTAATTGAAAAATTAATATAAAACTTGTTTAAGCCAAAAATGTCCATAATAGGTATTAAAATATTTTGTGTACGGATTGGTTGCTGCGTCAAAGTACATAATAATTTAAGTACAATCTCCAAATATGTATGTAAATAAATATTATATAATGAATGTAGTCCATATAAACATGCATATGTACACAGGCTAATGACATAGAAATCAATCATTGCTCTCTTCCTGGACATCTGGGACGAGCCTGCGCGTAATGAGGACTATTGCGCCATGTAGGCGGTTGGGAAAATTTTCCATATCCTGCACAATTTCCAATTTTAGTTGTTTGTGCAGGGCATAAGTTCCCTGGGCATTGTGGTCTTGAAATACCTCTCAGTTCTATGGCTCTAATCGCAGTCTGCGGATCCTGAGAGCCGGCCGTGACCGGATTACCATGGAGCTCAGCTCTCTGAATGAAAATATTGGTACAATTTTCCACTTTTCCTTCATCTTGTGGATTTTAAATAATCTGTCGAGGAGCAGCTCCGACTTACGATCTCAATTCCCAGATATTTATTGAGGAAATGCAACGTCCGCATCGACCACCATTGGGATTTCACGAATACGTGCCCGGTGCAAAAATTTTTTCATTATACAAATGGCAGAGGAGTAGAGGCCTGGCAGAACCCCCAGGCTCAGATAGATATGAAAAATTCGAACGAATTTATGAACTGTGGTATCAGGTGTGCCCCGCTTAGGGTATGCTTCTCGTTGATGGTGGGTGTGATCGACGACATATATACCACAATTATTGTTTCCGTCGAGAAATTTATTTTGTTGTTTCTGACATTTAATTTCCGAAGTGTGAATTGTCTAATAAACAATGTCTTCCTTATAGCTACTTCTCAAACTTTCCTAAAGTTAAAGGAAGGTACTTCATAACTCTTGTAGACTAAATATTTATTGCTGGGATAAAATAGTTTCCTTAATCCCATTTTTAGTTTCTCAAGAAAGAAAAGATTTATTTTTTGTTCTACCTATAGATTTCGGTAGGTATTCCACGGCTAGCTACCGTTTCAATTTGTTTTCTGCCATTTGATGAAGTAGAGTTCTTCATATCGTGTAGCTTAAAGTAATATATTGGGATATACACAGAGAAAATATTTTTATCGGAAAACCTTTACATTCATAGCCCCGGCAATTCAAAATTTCACAAGTGTTAATTGCGGATAAATTGAAATGTTTTATACTTTTGAATATTTTGGAATGTGGAGTTGTACTGTAAAAGAAAGATTATTTATATTAATTATAAAGTGATTTGTCAAGAAAGTGTCACAATGACTTTTATTATAATATTGCACATAACGTTCGAGTATTTATAATTTGTGTACAATTTTCCCAATTAACCATATTTTACAGATAAAACTAAAAAAAAGTTAAAGAGTGCTGTTGTAGCTAATTTTTGAGTCTTTATCATGAATATGTATGACAACAACTTTCATATTACTTGAAAATTATAAAAGAGAACCCTAAAAACACTACTAATTAGTACCTACTATCAAAATCTTAAATTGAATAAACCTTGAAAGTATCTCCAATTAAACATGAAAGATTAAAAAGTTATCATACCTATTCCACGTGCGCCATTTATGGCTCTCCAGGATTACAGGAGCACTTTTTAATAGAAGATATAAATTTAGTGGAACAAAAAGTAGCTGAGCCAACCTTTCAAAACACACGTTGCAGGAGCTTTTCCGAAACCATAAAATCCTTTAGTGCTCAAGCCCCGCACACTCTCGCTTCATTCAAAGCAAATAGCCCGTGCAGCAAAACACCTTAAGTCGCTTTCAGCGCATAAAAAGTAATGTTGACAAGGAAGAGATTTCGCCCGGAGGTGGTGCGGTGGTGAAGTGGTTGCGTGGAATTAAGCCGGGGACCACTTCAAAGCCGCTCTATGAAAAAGTAACTCGTCAACAGAGTTGAATGAGGTTCTGCTTATTCTATGGATGCATACGTTTCAAAGTGTTTTCCTTAAGCTGGCTTAAAGTATGGAAGTATTTTAACTGTACAACTTTTCAAGGAAAACTTCATCTACTTTCATGGATTTTTGAAATTTTTTATGTAATATCTTGAAAGTTTTCCCTTTTAGGGATTAGAGTTATTATTTAGGTACATATTTTTATATTTCGAAACTGAGGTATAGTAGAAAGAAATATTATATATGTTGGTAACTTTTCTTGATATTAATTAATGTACCTCACAAAGAAATGTCCTTTGATTCCATGAAAATATTTTCTTAATTATTATTTCGTAAAGATAAAGTAGACAGTTCTGAGATGTTGGGAACTTTTATATAATTTTTACTTAGACAGGAAGTGTCTACATTAACAAACCACCTACACATATGTATATAAATATATACCTAATAATTAGAAAAAAACTTAAAAATCGAATTAATATTATATTAGAACAAATCTTTCTAGAAATCTATTAAAAGTAATTGCCATTACCTGCCCCACCTATAAAGAAATCGATAGGTACGTGAGAACTATGTTTTATATTTTATATAGGTAGGTACATAGTTCAGACAAGCTAGTTTTCTTTCGAATTTTCGGGGTCTGGCCAACTTAATCCATAAAAACGAAAAAGTCGTAAAGATTACCTGTCCTCGTTACCTCGAATCGTTTTCAAATCAGAAATACCTCCACGGTCCAACTTTCAGAAAATTTCAGTTTATCGGGCTGCACAAGTCGTGATTTTTTTTTCAATAAAATGACCACGACCACGTCCTGATAGCGTGATATCTCCTCATGCCCTCTTATAGCCTCAATTGCTCAGTAAATATTCCCCCAGAGTTTTCCATTTGTGTCACGATGCCAACGAGTAGAGCAATTGTTGTGGCGTTTTATTTCTTGCTCTGGTGAGTCCCTAGGGAAATGCGACGAGCTCATTTTTTCTTCTTTTCACTTTTAACCAGTCGGACTGGAGCACCAGAGTTAAAATTTATTGCAAGATTATCGCAAAACAGGAGTACGTGAGCCAGGCGTAACCAGCTCATGCCACATAAAGTTGAGTTGGGCTAATCCTGGGATTTGGAATATTTGCCACATCCTTTGCATGCCAATGAGCTTTGGCGCTCAATTTTGAGCGGAGCGTGGAGGATGGTTTTGGCACGAAGATTAAAGGAAAATTAATTAGCAAACATTGCGCCCCGGGATGCAGGGATGTACTAATGGAAAAATAATGGAGCAGTTTTCTCGAAAAAGTTTTTTGTTAAATGAACGGATTGGGGTTCATTTGCGTGACTTTGTGCTGCGTTCGGAGGATCCAATTTGGGGTATAATGATAACAATGGTCCTCCTCTAAAGCAGAAACCCGCAGGAGTGCGCTATTTTGGGTAATAAAGCACTTCAGATGCTCGAATATGCAAGTTAGTACCATGTCCCATTCAGATTCACTTGCACGTCTATTTCCATTAAAGGAAGCATAAATGCCTTGACCCGGGCTGACACTGTGGTCCTGACGATTCTTTTGGGGCACCCGGGCAGAGCGAAAACATTAAGGCACAGCTGGGTGCAATTTGGAGCGATGTTCGCTGCATTTCAGTAACATTCATCCATTCAGCACATTGCGGATTGGAACTAGCCACCATAATTCCAGCACTCCCACGCTTTTTATGTGAATTCCTGCAGGACATTTTAGCTAGCGTAGCGTCGAGCGGAAGGTTTCTATCTTGTCCTTCGAGCAGAGATAAATTGAAACGTCCGGACGAAGCCCTACAATCGATCCCCTGCTAATTGCCTTATTGAAACGGGTGGTTGCGGTCAGAGCATGTTGGGGCAGGATGTGGGTTTTGTCCAGAGGGATGAGTCCTTTTGGATGAAGAAACTTCGACGAATTTATTGCGAATAAAAACGATTTATCGCCTAGCAGGCAATCCGCGAATTAAACGAAGCTTTAAATACATAGTCGCAATACGTTAAATTAGAGAAAAGGGGAAATCTGGAATAGACCTTTTTTGTCCAATAGGGTCGAAAACTTATTTTTTACATTTTTTTAAAGTTAACGTGTCAAGAAAAAACTTTTCAAGCGTCGAAACTGATTTTTTTGGAGTTCTACCAGAAATATCTCAAAACCACTTAACAGATACATTTCAAATTTGTATGTATGTGTGAAGGAGTAGGATGCAAAATGGGAGAAAAAAGTATGTAGAATCGAGTGTTTTGGGAAACCGAGTAAAACATTTTTGTTCGATTCACGTGAATCTCGAAATAAATACATTCACATGAAGTGAATGTTAGGTGGAAATATTTTTTCACAAGAAGAGAATCTCAGTTGTTTCGGTCGCTGGTATAAACAAATCCATAAAATTTTAAGACGCTAGTGATATGAAGAGGTGCGTTCATTTATTACTATATGTATTTGCCTAGACAAAAGGAATATTACAATCTGTATTTCATTAAATTATCTAAATAAGCAATATAAAATCTTTTGCTTTCATCTTTTAAGACACGCAGAAATTTATTTAAATACAAGTCACATTTTGCAAATACTTTTAAATATGAGTTAACGAGTATCTCTTGAATGTCATGTACAAAAACGATTCAAAGAGCTACACGTTTTCCGTATAATATTTTATTAAATTGTTTTCTTAACCCCTGAAAGCAAAAACCCTTCTACATATATGTATGTATGTCGTAGGGCGAAAGGAAGTAAATAAGAGCCCTAAGAGGAAATGTTACCAAACAATTGAGATCCATACTTAAACTTCTCAGTAACTTCATCCCACGCGCTGAAGAGAACGAGTTGTTTCATAACTTTTTCCATGTTTTTTTTTAAAAATTTCAAACAAATTTCAAAGAATCGTCGAATTTCACCCCTGGGACGTGCTCTGTGCACCACAGTTCGCGAAGTTACGAAATAAAGTGAATCACGACGTCCTTCAGTCGTGGAGGTGAAGTAAGAAAACTGCCACAGAAAATAGAGTCTCTTCTGTTTACTTCTGTCTCCCCCGCTGATTTTCTTACAGGAAAAGTAAATTTCTTACCCTAGCTCCTGTCTGAAAAATACAGGTGAGCTTGAATATGTCTCAAGCAATGTTTGTCTCCCCAAGGAGTCGATGTCTTCACAAATGTGCCAGGATCTCGTTATCTTCTCAAGGCTCAATAGACCGTGGCGGGAGCAATTGTTTTTTGATATCCCACTTTGGCTGAGACTAGGATCTGCGAAGTATGTATATTTCCTTGTTTGGGATTATTTTATGGATTTCCAGAAATAGCTTCCTTTGTTTTCTGAAGTTTGGTCACGTCGAACGCTGTCTAGGCCGCGATAGCATCACGCTTCTGTTCTTCTTCTGTTTTTCTATAATTAATTTCGCTCCTACCCAAAGACAGTTGGTAATCAGAATTTTAATTAAACAAAGTACGTTGCTGTTTGCGGAAACTTTAAGGATTTTCTTACATTTTGCTCGCCATCCCTCGACCTTGTTGTAGCCCGCATTTTTGTGAAGCAACGTTTTTAGTGAGTCTTAAGCCCTTTCAATGTGCACTTACCCTTATTTTTTAATTAAGGTAACAGCTGGCTCGTTAAGAATACGTGTAATTTGCAGATTGCATGCTGGCCAATAAATTTTTTCTTAGTCGCATAGATTTCATGGGGGCTTTTACAATTAACGTAGGATTCTCCTTTCATTGGTATTTTACGTAATTGCAATTAAAATGTGTTCAAACACTTGATCAAAGTCGTAAAATGTAGCATTACTTTCTAATACATTCTGTCATTATTATGCTATTACTTTTAATGGTAATTTAAAATAAATTGGAATCGTATGTAGGTAACTAAAAAAATTTAAATTGCAATTATAACAATGATACTAATATCTGCTACACATCCAAAATATATTATTTACTACTTTAGGTAGACATGTATTTAATAGCTCCCTGTGATGTTGTGATGTACTAAATTAATTAATACGAGTAGCAAAGTGTTTAAATACTTTTTTGTGAATCGTTCCAACGTCCTCTTCAATTTGTCACTCGGGGCTGGCTTGATTAATTTATTACACCTTCCCTTTTGAGGTCGCTGGCACCGGAATCCCCAAATACAGTCATTCATCAATCAATCTATAGAGCCTTTTCCCACAGGAGATTTTTGGCATGCTATTTTCGTTTAATTTGTCAACAAAGGACGCGTTGCCAAAATAAGCCTTCAGACTCCGGAAGAAGCCGTTCTCTGTAAAGTAGATTCTGTCCAGACGTGACGAATACATTTCCTTCCTTATTTTTCTTTATTTTTTTTTTTCTAAGAAATTCCTTGTTTCCCCCAACTTAGAAAGAATTCTAACAATGCTGAGGTCGGGGACCAAAAAAATTTGTAGAATCACTGCATCACCAGGACATGGGTAGGTATGTCCTTTACCGGAGTTGCGGTGATATGTTCGAAGTCGGAAAAAGAAAAATTCATTGGGGTCTTCTATCACGTCTTGTTTACCTCTTGCTTTTAAAGAAGAGCTCTACAAAAGATTGAAATTGCTCCCTGTCTGCCCTCATTAGTCCCTGATCTTCTGGTGAACTTTATTCGAGATTTAGGAACATGTGGAGGGCTGCCGTAAGGATCTTAAGGATTGTTGGGGTGAGGGAATGGGCTTTTGAAGAGGATATCCAAAATCGTATTACGTGACGAAGCATCCTTATGTTCTCTCAGACTCTCGAGCCAATTAGTTTTGTCCTGAAGGAGCGCGTTCTTCTGATAAGCCGTGTTTGATTTACTCCCCACCTTATCCTACTGAGTCCTTAATAAACTTTTGGGTGGAATTACCCGCCACATAAGTCCTGATGTTTGCTGAGACCTAAGCTAAGTTAAATCAATTGTCGCACCGAAGGTTGGAGTTGGTAAGCGAATAAAATGATTTTAGGAATTTTGCAGCGGTGTCCGCCTAATGTGGGTGGATAGCTTTTATCACATGGATTAATCCGACCGTGGAGGACAACGAGATCCCGTGGTCAGGGCGGTTTTCTGTGAACACATTTCCCGAATTTCATGTTTCCATAGCTGGGTTATAAAGACAGAATTTAACACGAAAATAACTATTAAATACACCTCTGCAAAGAGAAAGTGCCCTAAATAATTTAAATGGGGCTCAAATTCAAATCATGCATGCACCACAGTCGGCTGGGATTTTGTTGATTTCCTTTCAAATAAACATTGTTAAATGTAATTTTTGTTTGAGTTCTTTAACTCCCATTGTACTAGCTAGTTAAAAAAATGTGAGTAGTAATTATCAGTCTTGGGTTTAGTTTAGATTTCCAGCTTATACATTAAAAAAAAACATAAAACTACCAATGGTCTCAATTATACTAAGAAGATTTTATGCTAGTTTAATACTGATTTAAGAAGTTTAGCTTAAGATGTTTAACACTATTTTAAAGCTTATTTCTTCGTAATGTCAAACTTTGTTTAAAATTAATTTAAGAATGGTTTAAACTCGTCTTTAATTCGAGCCATATTTTGCTTAATCTCAATAAGATTTTCAAAATACTTAGTTGTTGGGCTGTGATTTAAGATTGATAAATTTTGGTTTTTGGCCAAGTCTATGTAAATTCAATCAAATTCGTTAAAGTCAACGAAATCATTATTACAATTGAGAATTGAATGGTAAAGACGCAAAATTGATGAGCATTAAAAAAAACCTTAAAAAATACACCCCCTGAGAACGTGCAAACACCCAAGAATATCACTACTATACAGGGTAGAGAGGCGGAATTGATAAACTTTGTTTCGAACAATAAATTTTTTCCTCTTCGTTGCAACTAAACCCCAATTATTGGGGATATACCGGAGACAAATCATTTGTGATATCGGTTTCTCGTCAATTAGGGAAAGATACGATATGTTGCCAGTAGCAACCTAATTTGGTACATTTCAAATTGATGAAAGCCGAGTGCAAGCTGCTTAGAAGGGGTTCGAATTTAGGTATTTGGTTTGAATTCCAGAAAGAAAATAGGGGTGGAGTTCAGGGCTAATGAATAATTTATAAAAGGTTTGGTTGAGGATGAAGTTATTTTGTTTGGGGACTATGTCGTATGTATGCACAAATAAAATATATACATACAAAAGAACTTTTGTGACGTGGTAATCGAAATCAAACCATGTCCTCATGTCTCTTTTGAAGGACATTTTGCAACAGCAACATTAAGTTAAGTCATTCCAAGAGAAATCATAAATTCGTTACATGTGCAAACCAATTTCCACTAACATTTTCGACTCTTTGCATGCAAATATAGTATGATTCTTGTAGATCCATATATTGAATTACCTGTTTTAAGTGTAGGGCAACATCGAATCTTTAGTTACATGAGTTTTTAGATTTTCTACATTTACTTAAGTACATATTTATTATTATTGATTTGCTATACATACTGTATGTCGTTTTCTTGCGAGTTGCGATCTTATCCTTTCAGGGCTTGGGTATACCTTAAAATTTCTGAAAAGCTTTATAAACACAATAATTTTTTAGGGTAAATCAAAAAAATGTTTTGGGTAGTAAAACAAAAATTTAACGCTTTTTGTAATACCTTATCTCTCCCTCTAAAAGCACTGTTTATTTTAAATTACTGTCGCTCGTTTCATTATGATTTTGCAATTAAACTCGCCACCTAGTAAATTAGTGGACATAAAATCTACAAACACGGGTACATTTCGTGAAGTCATAATATTCCATGGTTGACGAAAAGTAAACAATAAACCATTTTAAGGTCGGGGTATTAAAATCAGTGTTGAACGACTCAATATATTCGCTTTTATGCGACGGAGCAGCAATTTTAGCAGCACAATAACTTTGCGTAATGGATAATTCCCTTTAATGATCGGCATGTAACTATAGGCCGTTTGTATAAGGAGAGCATATGGCCGCAATTTATGCTCTAAGAGGGCATAAATAAATTTATGACACTGATTTGTATCAAAAATGTTCAACTGAGAACAACAAGAGTGGTAACGTAAACAAATAATTTTGCTAAGGCAATTTTATTTAGCAGTACAAGCAATTTTCTAATTGCCTCCATGGAAATAATATGATATAATTTTCGGTGCTTAGAGTAGAGACAGAGGTTCAAATATTCTAGGATAGCTAAATAAGAAAAATATGTATTTTTACAAAATATCGAAGAGTACCTCATAATGTAAGTAACTAGATTTTTGAGAGCTATAATTATCTAAAATGCCTTTGCTCTTCAACTAAAAGATGAAAAAGCTTCAACAAATCATTAAAAATTTTAAACCTTAATTTGCCCCTTTATAAAAAACTTCGAAAGAAATCCTCCAATTAGATGAAGAAAAAAAAACATCCTAAATTGCCAAGGAGTTTAAAAGGAAACCTATTTTATCCCTTTTTTTCTCCCGTTCCTTTTGCTTCCACAAACATTCCCTGAGGGAAAGAATTCAATAAGTTTTTGAGACGACAGACGGACTGGCAGTTATTGGTAGCAAATTGCGTGAAATTACTAAAGAACAAGAGCCACAACAACAGGCCTGAGGCACTCAAGAAGGAGGTTTTTCCCCAAAAATGTGTTGTACGACAAAAGTTTCTATCCCAAAGTCCCTTTATCTGATAGCCATTTGCTGCTAATGCTAATCTCCACCCAGTTAACACTTTTGATAATGCGTGGGAGGAGATGGTACGACTTGGCAACAGCCCTTGGGACCACATGAGGTTTATGTTCTTAATTCACAAGGAAATCAGGATTTATTAATGGCCTCACAGCAAAACCGAAGAGACGCTTCATAGCGCCTGAATACGAAATGAATGTTCGCTTAATTTGAATTGATAGTTCTAATGAAGCCGAGAAGAGGATAGGCCTTAGGAGGCGAATTTTACACTGTAACATCGCAGGATCGGGGTGTGACCCGACACGTGGCTTCTTAAGACCTTTAGAGTTAAATATCGCTCCTATAGAACAGAACTGAGATTTAACCAATATACAGACGGTAAATTCGTTGAATCTAAATGTGGGCGAGCAAAATTCAGGTAGAAAAATTGTTTTCGAATCATACCCAAAGAGGTCGAAAGGAAAAAGCGTTTTTGGTCCACGGAGGTGAGGTGGAGGCTGCTAACTTTATGAGCCACCCACTGGACGTGAACCGTGAACCGTGAACCGGAGAATCTGGGGAACTTGTTTTATTGTAGCCAAGTACATCGTAATCCCTCAGGCTTAACTCGTTAACCCTCGGTCGTCGATGAAATATCGTTTATTCAGCCAATGGCAATTTTACGAGCTCTTTATTAGCAGTTCCCATGGCGAGTGGATTTCAGTCAGCTGCTTGATCTCTCTGATTTGCTTGCAAATTGCAGGGGTTTAAGTGGGTTCAAGTAATCTGATAAGCCAGTGGGACGAGATGATTTTTTTTCAATCTAGCTACAGTTAAGAACTTTATACAAAAATCCTAATTAGCTAAAAACAAGAAAACTCAAAAATTTTGTTTGTTAAAGAAAAACGAAAAGATAAAAAAATTTGTAACAAAACCGTTTCGTTAGTCTATTTTTTATAATTCATATGAATAGGTAGTTTTTGTTTCGCCAGAGCTAACTATGAAAATAGCTATACAAAACGTTTAAGAGAACCATAGTACCGACCGATGAATCTACTTAATGGTTATAATGAGTTAAAACCTTATATCTTCATATTGCATATGAAAGCTGTACCAGCTATATATTTGGTAATAATAAAGATCTTCTTATAAAAAAGTTAACCTTAGCCCCGCGGTAGCGGATTGATAAGAAATTCTCAAAAATTACTTAGAATATCAATATACTAATCTACATTAAAAAAATCTAGTCAGTTATAAATTATTTTCAACTTTGGATATTTTTATGTAAATCTTTTTCCTGAATTTACCAACCGCCTTTAATTTAAAGAGCCAAATTACAATATACATATTTTAAAAGGAAAATTGATGTAATTGCTCCAAGATTAAGGTCTTACCCCTGGCCAAGAACCTCCAATGGTTGGGGATGTTCGATTGGAACTGTAATCAATTTTTGGAAATTAACTTGTCAACGTGAAAAATGTAGTCCGATTTTATCAAACATGATTCGACACAACAGCTCCAAATTAAACAATCAAGGACAAGGGGGAAATGGATGTTTTTTCAGTTTATAGGCTGTTATAAAAGCAATACGTCCGCCAGGGAAAATCGAAATGTTCGAATCGACTTCTGCTGACTAAACAGGGTTTTGATACGGCTTTATCGTGCCTTGAGACAAGCCCATAATTGCGGGAAGGGACTGTAACGAGAAAATTGGAAATCATGATTAATGTATGTGTACAACTTGAAGGGATGGTTTAATGCCAATTTTACGAGATTTTGCAAGAAAGTCACAGCACAGACTGCTCGTAATCGTAAAGGATCTTATTCCAGCTGGGATTTCTATAACTCTAGTCCAGTTCGGTAAAGGGCAGCATATGTTCTCACTGGATAGCTCATCAACCCTAAAGGTCCTTTTATGAAATAAAATAAATATTCACTCCTTTCGTTCATATTAGCTACATATACATACATACATATATGTATATTTTAAATTTTCAAACTTTTTTGTAGAGTGTAAGTGCTTAAGTTTTGTCTATCAGGACTCACCTTGATTTGTACAAATGTAACTTTGATTCCCATATTAAGGTTTCCCCCTGAGACTCCATTAGAATCACAATAACCCCTGAAGGGACGTATATTATACGACCCGCAAAAATTTACTCGGCGGGACTGTGAGAAATCGCCTATAAAAACCTAAGGAGAAATTCGTTTTTCACTCGTCGGTCCAGATATAAACGAAGAAATAACGACTTCGCGGGCGCAAGAGACCAACAACATCTCTGTTTGGGGCGTACTAAATTTCCGAAGCTCATTAATTTGATGGATTTACTTATCACTATCTTGTCGGCACATCGCCATCGCCTGGAGCTCCCTTTTAAAGCAGGGGATTGCGGAGAACTAAGAAGCATATCACGTTCCATCTTTAAGAGGAGAAAGATTTCTTCGTCTTGGTGACCGAAGTCTTCTGTAATTTGTTTGGTTATAAACAGGTCACTGCAGAAAGTAAGTAGAAACTTCATAAATCGCCAGCAGTACTGGAGTAATTCACTTTAGTTTAAAGACAATGGAGACTAGTCATGAAAGCAGGTGCCCATCTATAAATAGCCCTTGCAGTTGTTTACGTCATTTGCAGGTCTTTATTGGACTAGAACAAGACCAACGAAGAAAGTTTTCCCTGGGGGTATAATGTCCATTTCATTTTATGGGACACGAAAGTCGAGTTATGGCTATGTATACTATTAAATTGTCCAATTATCCGTTTTTCGACGTTATGCTTTCTTTCGTAAATTGGACTATACGAAAAAAAGGATCCTAATTATATTTTAGTAGTTAATACAATTTTCATTTTTCAAGTCATTGTAAATGTTTAACTAACCATGATAAATTTTATGCACGTTGAAAGTATACCTAAGTTACTATACATCAATTTGGACTTTGATTTATCATCCGACTTTATCCGACTATAAAAATCCACAGTAAGAAGTTAATAACAATAGAAGAATAGTTTTATTTAATAGGGATTCTTGCGGAAATTTTTATATTAGAAAAGGTGGAAATATTATATTTTTAACTTATGGCTTTAACACAATTTTCAACGAAATTTAAAACAACGAAGACAAGAACCAAGAAAATGACTTGAATTAAACATGAATTATAATAGACCTTAAGGCTTAAGCTTAAATTTGAGCTATTGAGCATGCGAATTGTAAGATTACAGCCCTCGCTAACCCTCGAGGTAGAAGGTTATCCCGAACACAGAACTTAATGAAATTATTCTTTCGTAAAAATTTGTTACGCTGAATTTAATCTGTCTAGTCTAGAAAGAAAAACAAACAGAGAATAGAATCAGTTTAGGACACCTAAGTTTATCTGCTTGCTTGCTATCTGAAATATCTCCATTGTTCAAGGGCTAATTTATTCCGCAATAGGCCCCAAATTATTCCTGGAGCACCGAGTAGAATTAAACTTTTTCAGGGAGAAATTGCCGTAAAAATTTCCTTTTTTGAGACAAAGTTATCACGCCATAAGGTCGTAAAAGATCTGCTAGACAAAGAAAAGGCACCAGGTTGCGCCTCCGATTATCCCCGAGGGCGAGGGAGCCTTTCTTGGAATATCCTCCCCATCGGCGACGTCCTGATTCCAGAGATACAAATTTACCTGCCGCACGAGATCCAAAACGCCCCCACTTGCTGCTGTAGCATCCAATTTTCGCCACTTTAATTCGGCACAATTAAATATAGTATTTTTCCTCATGCTCATGAAGGAATAGACAAAAATTGCCTTTTGGAGTCGCAAAACCCCTAAAATAATCCGCCTACAATTTTCTAAATTAAAGCCTAGGGCAGGTGAGTTGCCGAGGGCTGAGACGGGTGTGTCGGAATTCATTCCTCCCGGAGCCCGGAGGTGTTAAGCAAAGTTAATTCAAAATCCTTAAGTGATTCAGAAGCTTCTCGGGATATTTTTTGGGCAAAATTTAATATAGCACACCGCGGGGACAATCTGTTTTTTGTGTGGCTTACTGAGGGACAACCGATGGGACGGGGAACAAAGCTTCAAAGTCTGAGTTTTTGAAAGAATTTTCGTTTCCTTTTCGTTGACACTTTCAGCCTCGGACGTGAACGCCGGATTATCCTATTTTGGAGCCTAGTCAGGCTTGACAGGCTTTGATCTCCCCCGAAAAAAAAGAAGATGCTTCATGTTTACAGTGCGTGCCAGCACGTGACAGGCAATTTTGAATTAATATAATAGAATATCCGCCCTAAAGGACTTTTACCCGAGATTATGCACAGTGCAGGACTGATCATCGAATTATGTGCTGACACCAGACGATGCTCGCAAAATCATTTCGAATTCATGAACATGACTTGATTCCAAAATCTTCCACAGCCCGTGGCGCAATCACAAAATTCGATTGGAAGTGCTTCCCAAAATAACGCATTCCGCTCCGTCAACCTTCAGTGCCAATTTTAGCAGGGCTGTTCGGCCATAAATTTACCGGCAAATTTAAAATATTGGGCCCATTACGGCGGGGGAGTTCCCCCAGGACCATTTGCTAAGTGCTCTTATTTGTGATGTAGGGGGCCCCGTTCTGATGGATGCCAGCCGGGCTAGAAAACGTCTGAGCGCGAATGTTGCCCACTTTGGCACTGATGAAAAATGCAGAGATAAAAAGTCGGAGCAACTTGAGCTTAGGTACTTTGAAGGGGTTTTTCTTGTTTCTAAGATTCCCGGGAGATTAAATTATATGGGAGGGACTTCTCCACCGGCAAGTTGCAGCAGCAGTAGTAACAAGAGATATTTTCCTGAGGGAATATCTTTAATCTGGTTTAAGTAGGGAGCACAGAAATGCACGGAATCCTCATTATGTAGGGATAAGGATAATTCCAGGATCTAATCAGTTAACCGGCCCTTTTTTCTACCTACTCAGAAAGCGAACATTTCTCAAATTACATTTTCTGCAGTTAAAACCTCTGCTCCATTTTAGGTTAGATTGAATAGAAAAACTTTATTCTTAAAAGTAGGTACCTAAAGTGGAAGTAAGAGAAGTTTCTGTGCTTTATTGTTCTACTAAAAACTTTTTAACCCAACCTAAATGTCGAAACCTGAGGCCAGTTTACCCATTTCGATTTTAAATGAAAAGGGTTCGAAAGTGTCGTTTTTATTCATGGGATATATGAATGAAAACCACAATTGGCACTTATAGTTTTCCTTCAACGTCGAATTTCATGAACTGAGCCTGTAAGTTAAATTTATCGAACAAGAGAGACCTTCGAAGTTGAACTTAAAACGACACTCGACGTTCCATTTACTTTGAATTTGATTGCCGTAAATTAGCCACTAAAAAATTGGTTATTGTATTTATAAAAAAGGAGTTGCTAAATTTTTCGTAATACAATGCAAAATACTGAGTACCTATAAATAAATATCAAAATGATAGACTATATTTTGAAACTTAAAAACTGAAATTCTTTCAAGTTTTAAAACTAAAAACGTGTTAATATCGTATCGATGCTATTGTAAAGCAATTTGTCTTTAATAAGATTTGGACTAAATGCGGTGAAATTTGTTTGTATGTAGAATACGAAAATAATAATGAAAAATAATAACTTATTCGGTATAATACAATGCAAAAGTAAGGTATTCTGAATTTTAAGTAGAGCCATATAACTGAGACCTTCTTTGCATAGAAAATTGCATACTCATACTATATATGTAGAATACGAACCATCACAATTTGCTGCACCATCAATAACTGCGAGAAGTACAATGCTGAATATCTAACTCATTAAATTTCTCTAATTACCATATGATTGGCACCTTGATAAAATCGCAGAAACCGCATCCAAAGTAACGAGTGTAATTAGCAACTCTGCATATTCGCCGCAACTGACGCTGATTGGCTCCAAGTCTCATTCATGGCGAAATAGAGTTTCTGTGGCTCATGTGTAGTTCCGAAATAATTCCAACATACTTCCACCTTCCGTCCCTCCACCATATCTGCAGCGTTCAGCAAGAGAGTTTTATTCCAAAACCGAGTTGATTTTGTATAGGTTCTGGCAGAAATTAATGCATGCCAGAATTACATCTCACTCACGAAGCTAAAATTTTCAGAGCATCCCCAGAGGTGAATTTTACTAATTACAGTATACCAATCTTGCAGGATTAAACTAGCCATGCATTTCCAAAATTGTGCCCAAGGATAGATGGAAAGCTTTCCTTTTACGTCGAATTAGTTTGGCTATCTCTGATAACTCATTTATTTAAGAGGTTTCGATTGACGATTCAAATTACTTCGAAACTAGCAAAAGATAGGTCAACTCTCGTCGAAATATTACTCCTTTATCTTTAGATATCAGTTAAGTTCATTTTGTTTCTATTCCTTTCCTACTTACTTCGAACAGGACCGCCCTAATTCCTGCGAACTAAAAACAAGGGCCTTCTGTAGTCATGTATGTAGAATATAAAATTAACCAAAACCGTCCGGCGACAGCTCGTACTTTTGAATTAGGAAGATTTCCTTTTTCCTCTTTGAGATTGGGAATTGTAAAAGACAAGCAAAACTTGTCAAGTTCGGAATTGAATTTGTTTTTTATGACAAGTTCTTTGAGGAAATACCGAAATTGGAGGATGCGGTGTAGACTGACTCTGATGTGTCGATCGATACAAAGCGGAAAGCAAAAGTGGGATTTATTTTCCGGCGGAAACACAAAAGATTCAAAGTCAGACAGTGGATGACTCTTCGTGTTTCAAAGTTAAATTGAGGGGATAGAAAGTGTATAGTCAGCTAAAAACTCCTAGGTAGGTAATGTATTTTGTCAAGAAGAGATGTTTGTATATAATATAACTATAACATTCACGTATATTCCATTTTGATATGATGTTATATCTAAAAATCTATAATCAATCAATTTGACGAATTAAATAATATTAGTCAAAGTGTGTGTGTGTGTGGAATGACTATGAAAGTGCAGCAGTTTTAAAAAAAAGTTTTAACTAAAATGTGATTTTATGACGTTTTAATTATATTTAGAAAATAAATTTAATTTTAATAAGCTTTCATATGTGGTTGCAATAATAGAGAAACAAGACATTCTGAATTTTATTCTACAAACAACAAACATATTCACCATGCAAAACTAAAATCTCCCTTAGGAAATTAATCAAATGCTCATTAAAACTTTTGCAATTATACCCAGCACTACCTGCATAATGAGTTTGCCGTTAAACAGTTGCAAACGTATTCAAACGATTTTAGTGCAGTGAGTGCTAAGTCGTTGTGCATAATAAAAAATTTAATTGCAAAAAAGGCACTCAATTTTGCCTCTGTGCCCCTTCTGAACTCTCTCTCATTTTGACGAATTGAAGCAAAGTTCCTTTCCAGCCAATGGTTACTTTATTCAACATAATTTTCATTCTTCGTGCAAAAGAAAGCCTTTTATGGCTGCACCTCGCCGTCGTCCATTCGTGATAGAGACCAGTTCGAGGATAAAAGAACGTTCCACCTCCACAGTTTCTTCCACGAATTGCACCTAATTAGTTACTCCTCCCTGTCCCCAGAATGGACATAAAAGCCTCAAGAACTTCGATTGCAAACGAATGAAAACAAAATTATGTTTCATTTCCATATGCTTTCATGTCTTGAGCAATTTGCAAACGCTAAAGGATATCTGAGGAGAATAACTCTTCAGCGAGCAGGAAACCCTTCAGTCTGGTTAGGCCAGGCGGAGCCCTTTGCATGGCTTTATCACATAATTTAGCTAGCATTCACTGCATAAATTCTTTATTCGCAGGGATTGCTTCCGATTAAATAAATATTATGTGGAAGGAAGACGACGGGACGGGAGAGTCTCAATGACCAGGGAAGGGACTAAAAGTGTGCACTTTATGTGGCGGAATTTATTAGCTATAGAAATTGTGCGGAAAATTGGCCTCGAGACGTTTACCAATTTAATTGGAGTTGTTAGGGCCACTTAACGTTTCTATACAGAAAGTGGCTGTTGAAAGCCATAATAAAAATTGTTGAACAACTATATTAGACCTCGATCCTTCAGTAATTTTATGCTTGAGTCAGAGAAAACTGAATTATAATTTTATGTTTTCTTAAGCTATAATATTTTCAATTATTCGTATTTAAATTTAGCTAGAAGGCATAGGTGGATCAGACACATATACAAGATTTGTTGCATTAAATTGAATTTTTTAAATTGTTCTTACAGTTACAATTTGGTATTCTTTTCTTTTTGCAATATTAAGTTTTCACTAAATTCTATATATGTATGTATGTAGGTACATTTAATTCATTTTTAGTACGTAGGCTACGTATTCATATAAACAAAACATCCATTTATTTTTCATTCATTCCTATATAAAAAAATAGTCCTGAAGCATTCGTTGAAACATAAAAAGTAATATTTACCATGTTTTTAAGTTTCGATAATTGGTAAAACCCATCTGAAATAGATTTAATTTAATTTTTCTGAGTAGTTTAAAAACATCTTAGTGTATAAGTTAAAGTTAGTGTTAAAGTTAAATGCTTAGTTTTTCTATGGTTAAAGTAAGGAGTTATATCGCTTTTTTTGATTTCTTATCAATGGTTTGAGAAAAGAAGTATAGGGAATTCTTTACTAAATGTTGGAATGGGCAAGTGATTAAATATCCCAAAAAGGAAGCAATAAAATCCACTTTATACTTTAATTACCAACTAAGTAATTAAACAACAAATTAAGTGGTGCAAGAAAATTCCATTTGTTTTCGAATAATCCCGAAGGAGCCGACCGTACTTTGACCCACATTGTCTTGTAAAAGTTCTCATGAATTGCATCAATTGCGGAGACCACGACCTCGCCAGTAAATTGAATCGTGCCACGGCCAAGAGGCATCAATTTGAGCGCACTCAGGGTTGACCTGATCCCTGAAGGATAACCTCATTAACTCTTCCGGGAAAGGAATAATTGAAGAAACGTTGCCTGAGTATACACTTAAAAGGGAGGAAATTTAGCCCACTTTACTTTCCTGTCTACTTACTACGGTCGGAGCACTTCCGAGGTATCCCCGACAGACAGGTTTTAATGGGTATTCTACCCAACTTAAAAATAAATGGAAGATGCCATGGCTCGGTACAATCCCTCCGCTTTCGATCTCTATCTTGTAAAAACCGACACAAGTTTCACAGGAAGTTTCCTGGGTCGGACCATTGTCCTGTCCTTAAACTGAAAGATCAGACTTAGCCGCAGATCGTAAGTTCTACCGAACGAAAGAATTAAGACCTTTTTTGGAACCCAGTGAAACGAAAAGGATACCTCACCAAATATCTGAAGCGCCCCAAAAATATTTCTCTTGATGTCGCACCCAACATTCCTCCGAATTATTCCTGACAGGAACAGATGTATGCAGATTCCTCGGGTATATAGTCAAGGGCTTCTCAAAAAAGTTGCGACACTTTGGACAATTTTGGGATTTTGTTTATGCTGTTGAGGATGAAAGGAAACGACTTTTTCTGTCATTCTTGCGTCATGTTGAAATTTTAGAATCGAAACAATTTTCTAGGGTATAGAAAGACGCACACTGCCTTCCGGCAACCGTTGTGAAAGAGTGCATTAAGAAGATCTCAATTCTCAACTAAGAGGGCTTTTAATACTCGTAATTTTCATTTTCATTCCAAATTTATATACCATGAAACTGGCAGAGTTAAGTGGAAAATACTTTGCTAGAGAGCACACGTCACAATTTAAATTTTTGCTGAAGTGCTTGTCGGTTTATTTTCACGACAGCCTGTAATCCTTCTTTTCGCTTATTTTATGTTAAATTGAGATTGCTGAAGTTGACTTGTTTTCTCCCGGTTTTAAAATCGGATTTAAAAGTGAAAAAAATTCTAATATCATGAAGAATATTTAACATAAAATATATACGGATGTACTATACGAGTCCTCAGTCTATAAGTTTAATGAAGATCCCAAAAATTAATCGTGCAGTATAAAAAATCATTTTGAAATATATTTAACAAACTCTATATTTGTCTCGAAAACATTTTATTCTTCGGACTCGTAACCACGCACTGGTTATTTTTAAATTTAAAATGACCTTGTTATGATTTTTACAATGGCTTTGTTTGACATAATAAAGCACTTTAATAACAACGTTTTCTCTTATATATGTATGTATACATACAAAATTTTTTCTGAAACATTATTTTATTTGGTTGAATTTGTTTCGTGGGCTTTTTAGCTGTAGAGAATTTAAGAGCCATCCGACTAATAATGTTTGCTTAGGGCAGGGGATACCTTTCGCTTTTATGTTTTCTTGACTCGTTTTTCGCGGAGCACTGGACAAGGGTGGTCCATTTAAAGCCTCACCAAATTTTAAAGAAGCACACGGGTACAAATTTCTGTGGATTTTTCAACTACATCGTCTTTTAAGATTATTTACTAAACAAATATTTACTTTACCATTATCTTGCGGTCGATCTACGTGAGCCGGACTTTTAACGAATGTAGGTATTTGAAACGTAGAAGCATGCTAATTTTCGTAAGAAAATTAAGGACCAGAAATACTTATCGTAAAAATTTCCATTCAAATTTATTTTGTGAAAGGTATACCGAAAGAAGAGCTAATGCTCAGACTCAGAGATATATAGAGATTCAAATAGAATCTCGGGATAATATAAAATAATACGAAAGAAAACCAACTAAGTGACTATATTTATGTCGAATCTATTTAATGCCCACTTAACTTCCTCATGCCTACATATATAAGAAAAAAAAAGAGGAAATCACATGACTGCCGTCTTTCTTATAAATACATTTCCGTTTTACGCGTCTCATATTTTCTTTGCGAACCATTAAAGCTGCAAAATTCCTTCAGTAGATAAGAAACGTTTATGTTTCCTTTAAGAGTAATGCATGAGTTTTCTATGGCTTTACTTCTACCCTACAACCTACTTTACTCCCCCTTTTTTCTTATCTAATAATACATATATTTATATATTTATGTCACGACAGAAATGAATATCGTCTCCTGAAGCCTTTGTAGTCATGAAAAGAAAAAGATTGCTTTCTCGAAAATCTTTGATCATAAATAAAGAAATTTGTGAAAGCAAGAGACTCACTGTTTGTATACAAGAAACACGAGAAAAATAAAATGTAAAAGTTGAGAGTTATTGCCATCTTCCTTCGTACATTTTTATGCACTATGCAAATAATTTATGCTTATCTAATACATTCTCTAGAAAGAGAAAGGAAAAAAAAATACATTCTCTATATAAATTTACGAATAAATACTGCAAAAAAGGATATTTATAATCCTCGTTTTGAAAATTGTATTCCCCTAAAATATCGAACTCAATGTGAAAAAGCGTTTAAAATTCGATGCGAAAAAGTCCATCTGCTGCTTAAATATTTAACAATTTCTCCAGGACACGTTTTGAATAAAGCAGAAGACGCAGATTTACTGGCAATAAATTCTGGTAAAGTATAACAGCAAAGCCTATTTTTTTTTCTGAAAAATTTCAATTGCCACAGGTAAATCCCAATTTCTAATAAAGCAATTTCCTTCCCTAAAGTCATAGCATCCTGAAGGAACGACAGTGGGGGATGTTATTTTTTATCTTTTTTTGAATAATAATAAAAAAAAACGAGTCCTGTCTAACAAAATGATTTTTTCTTGTATAATTCCAGGCACCTTGCCAAAGACGACCAGATCGGGACACAAAGGGTCTACAAGAAAACATCTGCTAACTCAGTGCTTACACTTTACCTGCCTACACGGGAGCTGATTTCATGTGGATCATCCACCGCCATCCTCAAGGGCATTTTATTCGTTGACCCAAAAATGATTCAGGGTTATCGGGTTTATGCTCAACTGACGTTGACTTTTAGGTAGGAAAGGTGTTTGTAAGAAATATGAAAAGACTCTTTAAACTCCGATTGTGCATCGGTGGATCCTTTCTAAGTCCTTTTTGCTTTTCCTCCCCGCAGGTACGGTCGGGAAGACGAAGAAGTTATGGGCCTCAGATTCTGCAACGAGGCCATCATGTCACTGCACCAAGTGTGGCCCCGAGGGGAGGAGCTGCATAAGGAGCCACTAACTCCGCTCCAGGTAAGAGACAAACGGGTACGTTTCCTTAAATCATTTCCATTACAGAAATAGCGTTCGAATTGGATTGAATTGTTGATGTCGAAAGTGTCCCCAAATCTAATCAAATAAATTTTGATGTTGATTTTTTTTTAAGACTCACATTTGGAGGAAAGTAATGAAAAATGCAATTGTTTTAAATTTTAATGGAAGAATTAAAACATCAAAATTGTTCGAAAGTCAATTCTATATTATTAGTCCTAAAGATATTTCGAATATTTCCGTTGTATTTTATTAAAATACAGCTTTCTTATTCCCGACAAAAACAAAATACGTATTTTGGACATAGCTTTCTTTTCTTTGATACAGAATCGCAATTCCGGGAAATGAATAGATACATATCTACAGAATTTTGCCCTTGACCTATACCTTCTCGGTATCGTTTTTATTTGTTTTTTTTTTCTAAAAATAACTTTAGTTCCAACTAGACCGGATTAAAGAGTCGCTGCTGTTGTATTTGATGGTAAAATTTTAAATGAATTGACTTTATCAGTGAAATGAGAATATTAAAGAATAACAGATTTTAGTAAAACTTAAATGAAGAACCAAGACTGTTTCTTTCTGAATAAACAATTCAGAAATGTGCTTAAGGTAAAAACTTTTGAGTAGATCAAATACAAATCTAATGTTAAAGCACAATTTAATTCAATTTGATGTAAAAAATTGAGATTCATTCCAAACTTTCAACTTTTCCAATATATTTCCATATTCTAACCGAAACGAATATTGTATAATGTTGAATTATTTCCATAAACTTGAAATCATCTTCAGAAATGCCCTTTTCTTTTCAGCCTCAAGTAAATAACCAAAGGTTAAGGTATAACAAATCACGTGCGAGAATTCGAAAAAAATGCTTAAAAGGTCACCGCATATACCTTTAGGCAATCATCGATTAGATTTCCCGCAGAGTATTTTCGTATACTTTCTCCCTTTTAGCCCTAAAAATTTTGGGTAGCTTCCAAAGCGACTTTTCACAAAAATATCTCGCCCTGCTAAGCCAAATTGGGGGCAATTGTCTTTACATGACGGCGCCAACAAAATACACGATAACAAATCGTCGTGGGTGCACCGCACCCACTCTGCTCAACCTTCACCCCCCGGAAAAAGGGAAAAAATCTCGTTCACCAGCAGCCGTCGCCGTGAAGAGTAAGGCGAGCTATTTTGGATCGATTTTTGGTTGACCTGAAAATTTTTCTCCGGTTTAATGGTTGATAAATTTCATATAAAAGTTTAGTGAAAAATAACTGCCGCGTTACAACGGGGGTAAAGTTAAAGTATGCCTATAATTTTTCCCTATTTGATCCTTTGTCGCATAGATACGAACTTTAAAAAATTGCTTGAATCTTCTTGAGATTTATTATATTCAGGAAAATTAAGGGCATATAATGCAGGAAACTTTCTACTTGTTTGAGAAATGCACAACTGAAAGAAACTTTCTGAGTAACGATTATAAGGAAGTGGTTCTATATGATCCCTCAAACCTTCTCGGATCCCTTAGGGTTGTAGGGAGTGAATTAAGTTTCGAAACTTTTCATTGGGAGAATTAATGCTATGTAATTAGCCCAAGGGAAAGTTTTCTTATGTAAGCAGCATCGAAAACTTTTGGTAAAGTACATCATTGGATCATTAGTAAAAACTTATTTCGAGGGATTAAAGAACAGTGAACAGGTGGGGATAAAGTGCATAAATCAGTTGCAGGGAAACTTTTGCCTCTTAGTTGTTCTAACGAATAAAAAAAAATAACTTAACCGCTTTCGGACTCACTCGAATGCTCGTCGTTCTATTCCTTTAATATATGACATTTCCTCTCTTCTTAGGTTAGTCTATAAACCTGAAAAATAAATGTATTTTTATATAAAAGACGTGTAATTAATTAAAATAACTTAATTATTCTTTTGACTACATGCATCCTACGCTTGTCTATGGCTCTGTGTGCAATTCTAATTAAGAAAGCTCTATCATTTTAAATGACTACATAAATATTTCAATAACTAGCTGTTTGCTTCCCATTTTCTTGCTCCTTTGAATGAAGGTGTATCGGGTTTCTTGGGCATCAAGTTTCGAAATTACATGCAAGGAACGATAAGCATCAGTAATTTTCCACTTCCCTACCTATCTTCACTTTATGTTACGTTAATAAATTGTTAGTTCGTCAAAAAGCTGAAAGGAGGAGAGGGAAAAATGAGATTGCTAACCATTAGCTCTTCATAGATGAAAGGGAAGAAACTGAGCAATATTGGATATAGCCTGACTTCTCAAAGGGCTTTATTACCCGATTCGCCCTTGAAAGCCATTGCAGAATGTTTTAAATTGGAATTTCTAAGATAAGGCAGATCCTCTTTCTTTTGAATGACTTTAGCTGTCTAATTTTGCCATGTTATTTATCGAGGCTTTAATCTACTTTTTAAGAATGGGCTAAGTTAAAGAATGAAGGTGGAACCTTCTTTTAAATTATTCGACATTTTATTCCACCATGTGCAAGTGACTACAGATTGATAAAAGTGAAACTTATGCTTAAAACCCGCGATTAGATTCTTAAAATTCCAACAGTTAAACTATCAGATTTCAACAAATTACAATTAACAAGATGTTTAGAACTTCATAAAGTTTGAAGTGCTTGTAACTATAAGACAACAATTTGAAGACAATAATCCAAAGAGAAGGGTTTTGCCATATTCTCTTAACTTAACCATTATCATGTTTTGTAATCTTCATATAATTGCATAAATTTTAAGGGATGGGTCTAATTACATTAAAATTCCTTTCACACCAATCGAATTTCAAATTAAAGTGAGGGTTCTTATCTGGCGCCAAGTAGAACAAGATACCAAATGGCCAATTTCAATTACTAGAGGCTCTGTTTGAATTTCAGTTCGGGAAAGCACTACAAGAAATTATCGATGTTTACATGGATATAAAATATAAATCACAAAGAGACCCTTACATTCTCTATCCAGGATAATCCATTTAATCCCGAGATTTTCACCTCTTAGTGTGACGATGTGCCGTGTATTAACAATTGTGTGCAGGTAATCTTTTCAAAGATCCTTTGTTGAATCTACATATTAAGCTAAATCCTTAACCACTGATCTCGGACTATTTTAGATACTCCGAGTGGACTGTCGGCAAGCGTCAGGACAAAAGAGCGTAGTGTAATTTCTGTTTGTGTCCCGAAAGTCCTAAATAGACAATCTGCCTGTTGCCTGGCGAATTCCCTGATTTCCCTATATTTACCAAGTGATTAACGACAATCTGATGAAAATTTTCTCCCCTAAAATCTACAAGGATTTAATTACATTGTCACTAAGGATTATCCTATAATTACAGGACACCCTGGTGAAGCGACTTGGAGAAGGAGCCCTTCCGTTCACCCTAAGTCTGACACCCCAGGCACCACCCAGTGTTCAGCTTGTTCCAGCGAAGCGCTATTATGGAGCCCCAATTGGAACTAGCTATGACGTCAGGTGCTTCATAGGTGAGTTACAAAAAGTGTCGAGACACAAAAACGTCCCATCAGACGCAGGGTAAATTGATTAAATCTAGTCCCCGCGGGGCAGGACCTATGTTGTCCATGCCGTTGACTTTTCCGGAAAAAAGTTTTTCCGGTTCAAATCAGGTTCATCTTCCGCACCCAAATCAACGGAAATGTGGCCGCGTACCCAACGAGGCTAGGCCACTTTTCGCGATCAATAAATCCCACCCAAAAGTATACACGTAAGTAAACTAGCGTGGGAGAAACTCTCTAGCCCTTAAATTTAGCCGCGACGAAGTAATGAAGTAAGGAAGTTTCAATTGAGCAACTTTTGGGTAGGGCACCTCCTTTAGTTACTTGCCAAAAGCAGACGTTAACTTTCACTGAATATTAAGGAAATCTTAGGAATTTCCGGCGTAATAAAAATCATTAACTGCTTCATGTTCGTCTTAACGTCTCCTCGTAGCGAGCAGGCAGCCTTTCAAGCAGTCACTTGCTGACTTTCGACTTCCAGAAGAAGGCATTTAAGATTTGCTGATGCGAAGGTTTGAGCGGAAGTCATACAAAACATGATATGGGATCAGTTTTTTGATCCCTGCTTTCCTTCCAGCCATCAACCCCTAGGACACTTTTCGGAATGATCTCAACGCCCGCGCCGTTTTGTTGGAGCATATTGGCTGCCGGATTCACGGTCTGGTTATGGCATCATAAATCACTAAAAGGCGCTTAACTTCTAAGTCGAAATAAAGGGAAAATCTTCTTACTTCCAATATGCTACAATACACAATTTTTCTCAAACTCTGTTCCTCGAAATCTTAAGATACAAACCTGCAAACTTAAACGAAAAAATAAATAATTCATTGCGAAAAAACACGAAGCCTTCCACATTCCTGGAACTTGAAAAAGGTCGATTTTTGCCTTATTTGCTAAAGGTGCATTTAATCAGATGGTTAAATAATAAATAAACAAAATAAAAACAATAAGCACTTTTTCTAAACATAAAGTGCAGCTTAAATAGACTATATAAAATAGTCTAAAATGTAGTTTAAAATGACATAATACCTAAATTGAAATCAATGCTACAAAACATTTCTCTTTAGCTAAGCGGATTGAATCATAAGAGGTCCTGAAGTGAAACTACGGAAATTTTCCGGTACATAAAGTTGTACATACTTTGTGAGTTGAGCAATAGAAAGAATTGGTAGAATATCGCTGGTTGTACGATAAATCAGGAGCAGAATTGCTTCCTTATGCTCGGCAAGAATATCTCCGCGGTTCTATTTATTGTAAAAAGTATACTTGCGCAAGCAGAAGTTGCACTTTTCCGCATAAAATATAGTGTTTTGGATTTGTTGTCTTATTGTTTAGAGCTTTGCACAACTGTGCAAAAATTTTCCATATTATAGGTACAATTTGTTCCACGTTGATCCCATTATTAGTTTTTCATCTGCAAAGTGCAAATATGTATGTTGAATTTTAGTGCTCATCTTATCAACGAATCGCCTCTATTCTTTTTTCTAAGGCTCACGTAGCCAAGGATACATAAGCCTTTCATTTCTTTTTCTGCGACTTTACCATTAATTCTTACTTAGATTTAAATAAGAATAAGGACAACTTTCTTTATAGCTCTTCGTTAGTTTATCCGAGAGCAAACAATTCCTTTGAGTGAAGCCAAAAAAAACGGTTTAATATCTAAAAATACAGAATTCTATAATACAATCAAGTAATGCAAAATCTTCGAGGAAACGAAACGCATTCCAACCCTTGACATAAAACATAAATTTGTGAAAAGATGGAATACTCATTAAGTTCATCTCAAGTTTTTATCTCTTTTAAGAACCTCGTTAAAATTAATTAAACAAAAATCTATACAAAACTTCTGCAACATCTTATAGTTTACAATCAACGTCATCCGGAATTGCATCTTTCCTCCCTTTTTGTGATCTTTTAGATCAACAAAAAGTTCCATAAATAAAGTCTATACAGTGCCAGTACTTTTCAGATGAAAAAGGTTTATAAAACAGTCATTGTCTGGGTTGGACGAACACTGAAGTGTCCTCTGTTCAAAGAAAAGCATCATATCGAGTCCGGAGTTTACTGAGAGCAGGGAACAATTGCACGAGATAGAAATCTTTTATTAGATCCAGCAATCCTATAGAGTGGAAATTTATTTTATCGCTGTTGAAAGGTGCACACCACCATGGGAAAACAGAGGATAAAACTTCGGAATTGTGCATTTTTTTCAAGGCAACGAATCTTGTCGTCCTGGTTGCAGCACCACTGTTATTACCTTCGAAGGTATTTTTTTTTAGGAAAACTCCCACAAGTGGTGCTGGGCTCTGGGATGGGAACTAAGAAGTTGTTTAATCTAATCTACCTTTGTAGGTATGACTACTTGTGAAAACATCGGAGCACAATAAAAACGTACGTTGTCATTTAGTTTCCTTACTAACTACATTTAGATGTTATACTATTACATTATTATTATATGTTATACTATTATCTAGCCTAGATTTTCATAATTCCATAATGCCATAACTACACTTCAGCTGTTTGCGCCCCTCTTCAACAATTCCAAAATTATATAAAAATAAGAATTACATATGTATTAAATAATTAGATTACCATTTCAATAATTGTCCACATGAATGAAGCCCACCTGTTACAGGTGTTTTATGTCTCAGAAATGTGCAAAACGACTACTTCGCAAAGCCTCAAAGCAATAACCGTGAATACAGCACCATAAAACTCACTCCCCCAGCTTCAAAAGAATTCAATTTAAAAAAATTTGCATATTCTTGATTGCCTCAATTCTTCCGGCAAAATATCGAAATATCGATTATTATCTGAGCCGTGCTCTTAACAGTCGAAATCGGCGAACCGTTTGTCCCCATCACAGGGTACATAGTCTGGAATCGGGGCAATCTGCTGAATTATTAAGTTGTGGGCCGTCCATCCCCTCGTTGCAGGAGTTCCAGGTGATGGAGATGAATGGAGCTCAGGATAAAATGGATTACTCTGGCCGAACACAAGCACTCTCGGGATTGTGTAATAAACAAAAGCTGAAACATAACCACTGACTTCGTCTTTTCTCATCAGCCCTACAATGGCCCTGAGGGTGCTTCTAATGGAACTGAATTTGGCTGTAAAACTCTGCCCTTTCCCGGTGGCGTTGTCCTTTATCCCGTCATATAGCACAGGACTCCCATGACTGGCTCCTTATCGCTCATCAAACTTTTAGGAGCCATTCCGTGAAATAGGCCCAAGACGTGCTCCGAAGACGACACGTAGAGCAGCCGCATGAGGCAGATATGGGGAGAGTTCAGAAATTTTGTTTTGGCTAGATGGGTAAACTTTAAAAACGGTCTAGTCTGGCATCCTATCCTGCGAGAAAGCATTTTGGTTGCCCGTTTTTCCCAATTTCCCTTCGAGAAAATACCTCCGGCGGCGACGGTGGCAAAAAACATGATTTGTACGTGGAATGAGGGATTTCTTCCCTGCGTCACTGCTCGCCAAATATTCACGACAAATTCAATACAAGGATTCGATAGCTATCGGGCGTGTCACTTCTCATTCAAAACAGCGATAGCGTAAAATCCTGGCAAATGCCATTTCATACGGCTAGGCAACATCTTTTCATATAAAAGAGGATTCGATCCCCCGTGCAAATTTCAAGTCCCCAAAAAGCGGCTTACGGTGGTGGGACCTTTTCATGATGACCTACTTTCAACGCTTGAACAAGCGTCTTATCGAAATTAATTAATCAGTACATTAGCCGCTAGTGTGATTCACAAACAGTAGAAGTGTTTTCGTGCGCCAAAAGCAGGCCACCCTAATAAACATTCAGCTGGAAACTGGCGGTGAATAAATTTAATCACGTCCCTTTCAAATTTACAAGCGAAACAGCCTCAACTTAAGGGTCTGTGGCTTTCTCTGCACGTTCTGGAATTTCTTTCGTTACCTTTTTCAGAACACGCCTCTTCCTAGAACCAAGCTAAAAGTACTGTATACTTTTATATCAGAACTAACACTAAGGAGGAATAAAGATTGCAAACTTAATACCAATTTTACCGGCAGAACTCAAAATCAAACTTTCTACGAAAATGAAAACTTATTCACACTTAAAAAGAACTGTGGTTTCCCAAATATGTTTTTCAAACTGACAAAAACACAAAAAAAAACCTTCGCAAAGAATGCGTCCCAAGGGAATAGTATTTGATTCCAGTAGAATTAATCATTGACCTCTCAAAAATAGTTTACAGCTGAAATATTTTCTTTTGAATTACTACCTACTTATTCAGGAAAATTTCATCAATTGAGAAAAACGCTCCTTCGTACAAAGATCTTAAAAATAAGGTAGGAATGTATAAAACCTTCCATTAAAATAATATACAAATTTTTCTGAGTGTGGTTGATTGGCCTTAAGCAACTAAATCCAAAAAATCTCTTTGATTTTTCAGAACCTGTAAATAAGGACGATTTAAACCATTTTCTTATATCTTTCCTCCTTGCAGCCGATAAGACTGACGAAAAATTCCACCGAAGGGCATCAGTGAGAATGGGGATTCGCGTCATACATCGGACCGATGTGTTTTCCGCCTCCGGCCCTGAGAATTTCGCAGCTCTAATGAATAACCAAATGTCGCCGCCGCCCCCGCAGGACGCGGATCCGACCTCATTGCCTGCGAGCACGAGCAGTATCCCGAGCTCCTATTCGAACGCGACGGCGACGCCACCTTGCGCGGGAACAGGAACCCCACCGGCCGGGATAACAACGGAAACAAGTACCCAAACGGTCGGCGGCGGCGGGAGCGGCAAGGCGAAAAAGTCGGAGCGGGTGGACTCGTTCCCGAAAATTCGACTGTCGCCGAAGTCGTTCCGTTTCAGCAGCAGGTTCGGAAGGAGCAAAAGCGAGGTGGAGAAGGGCCCCAGCGACCCTTTCTACAGCTACAGCAAGTCCTTCCAAGAGGTTTGTTCCTTTGCAGACCGGCCAAATTAATTATTTCTGTATGGCGGCGGGCCGGTTAGCTCCTTCCGCCTTCTGCTTCCAGGACAAAGTGCCCTAATTGCTTGTATTTAATGCATTCATATAACTCACCCAGGACACGGGCGAAATTTTATTTACACTATGTACAGACAGCTAATTGAAGTCATTTTCTTGTTGAATTAATGACCGTTTTGATCCCTCAAATTGAGTTCACTTTCTTTAATTATTCTTACTGAAAAATTTATTAGATTTAATATGCTTCCTTTTGAGTGCATTTAATGGCACTAACGTCTGAAAAACTTTAAAGTCCTTTTGCACTGCTCCTCTCCTCCAAAAGCTCTTTAGTTTGGCGACCATCAAAAATAACGAATATTCTTCAGATTGAGGGACAATCCTTTTCTAGAGCAGTAGAAAGTTTAATTTCTTTTTTCACAATAATGAATGATAATGATCATTGAAAGATAAGAGAAAATAATAATAGAATAGATAGATATAATAGAGGGTCCCCACTTGAAAAAAAAAAAATTGCTTTATCTCAATCTTGAATTAATATTCCGTTCTTCAATGCAATTCTATCCATAGTCCTTGCCACAGAAAAAGATTAAAATTTGATACGAAATTGTGGATTCAAAATTCGTAATAAGATGCACTTTATTTTTTAGACTACCTACTTACATAACGCGAATTTTCCGACTACCACAAAAATCTAGAATGAGAAAATTTATACGATAAAGGAAATTCTTTTCCTCAATCTCCTGAGAAATTCCGGAATAAAATATGATTGAAGGATATTTTTTTAAAACTCCCAAGATACTCGTACATGTGCTCGTCTTGAGTTTACTTCTAGCTCATTTTAAAACCTCGACGTTCTCATTTTGTTCGAGTGTGAAATAACTCCCGCTGGTTGAGTTTCCTCGACATATTCAAATCCAAAAATCCGTGAAATTCTGTGTGCAAAAGCGCCAATAGAAACAACCATAACGTCTCCCTAAAGCGACTCAATAATAAATGAAATATCTTTGCATTCGGCACACATTTCGTCGGGAAACGCCCGGTATTAGCACCCCAATTGGCAGGTGCTTTAATTATTCAATGAGGAGGCGGAAGCACCCATCCATCCAGTCTGACTCGAAGACAAAGCCCTTAAAGCTGGCCTGAAAGTGCCCTGAAAAATTACCTTGCCTTTACCCATGAAAAAAATTCCCAATTCGTTTCGCATATTTTCCAGTTGAAAATTCCCAAAGAAAGACGAAACAAAATTATCCTGGGGATTCAATTTTACCTGGGGTGTAGACGAGATCTGAGAGATGAATGCGTATGAGGCTCTTTTCGAACATTTCCGCACCACCCACATACGTCCCGTCCCTGTTAAAAGTCTGTGGAGTCTGGAAGCCGTGGAGCCGCTAAATCAAATTGCCGCACGTCCCTGTCCTTTTAATAAATTGGCAATTTTTCCCTTATCTTTGCAGTACGAGTCGGGGGGACCGCAAGGAGCTGTCGACAAGCCTTTCCTCCTGCAGGAAGGACGCGTTGGCCTACGGGCGAGCCTCGACAAATCCTGGTACACTCACGGCGAGGACGTTCTAGTAACTGTTAACATAAAGAACGACAGCCGGAAGACAGTCCGTCGAATGCGGGTAAGAACCTCCTTATCCTTTGGGAAATCAGGGAACAGCAAAAAATAGCCCTCTTCCTCTTCCTGCCATCCAGACACAGATGCCGCACCTTGGGTTTAAGTAAAAAAGCATTTGAATGCGGCGCACGTCGATCAGCCAAATAAAATTGAATCAAATCAACTTTGGGACCAGCCAGGACAAGCATTAGCCCATTCTATTCTGTGAAAATCGTAAAAATGTATTTCTAATCTCCTACCTACATATATTTTTTTTCTATATATTAGGTGGCCATTAATTAGGTAACTTTCGAAATTCGTTAAACATGTTAATTGTTTTGGATGCACTAAATTTGAAAAAATGTACTACATATACATACATATGTATAGGATGTCAATTTTTCTAAAAAATGTATATTTGGATATTTTCATTATGCCAGTGATTCGTTACTATTTTACAGAGTCTTAATTTAAACTATTATACCTACATACATAGTTTTAGGGCTAGTCAGGATTTTCAAAAACAAATGCTTTATCAAAGATTTTTGTTTACCAACTTCTTATTTTAATCGCGCTTCATTACCTTAAAAATCAAAATCACACTTTCAATGTTAGCCATTTTGCTCAATTTGAAGAAAACATATAATGAAAAGTTTCGATTAAGCGCATTAAACTAACAATTACAAACGGAATTTTATATGATCTTAGAGTTGATGCAGAGACAGTCCTCGAGGGCATGGTTGCGATACGGCATAGAATTTCAAAAATTGATAGATTTTGATCATAAAATCACGAGTAAGTGGTTTTACAGCGATAAAGGTGTTTATATAAAATTATGAAAACCCTCGTGTCAAACGCCTCTCCTCACGCCGCTTGCGTGACTTTATATAAAGTTGCCTTAAAAATTAAATTTTAAATAGGATTGTTTTGATAAATAAAAAATTGTCTGTGCTTCGTTTGTACAGTTACGAATTTACCATTTTGAAAAAATTCAATTCTAAACAAATCCTGTTGTGTCCCTGCCCTGCAATTGAGAAAGCATTTTAGCTTCCTGCAATCAACGTTTCCTATTTATATTAAACGTTTTTTCAATAAAACAAAATTGCATTTGTTCTGTTTTGATTGAATTGCTTGCGGAGACGTCGCGTCGCTTTGATAGACCACTCCCTGGGGTTGGCACAGCGCCAAGCAGTGAAAGAACTTCTCTTGAAGCCCTTCGCCCTCCTCGCCGTGCAAGTTGGTTAGATCTGGAATCTCCCCTTTGTCTAGTTCTTGTAATCGACAGACGTTCATCGAGGAATAAATTTTCATTTGATTACACCTACTCTCGGTGTTGTTTTATATTCCACAGGTGTGCGCCATTCAACATGTGGACGTGTGTATGTTCAACAACGGAAAATTTAAGAACGTCGTTGCAGACTCGGACATGAGCTCTCCGTCCGGAAACGACAGGATTGTTGGTCCCGGAGGAACACTTAATGCTACGATTATCCTGAAGCCACAGAGAGGTAATTAGTCAGTTTGATTTTTATTTAATGTTGCTTTAGCTCGATTATGTACACTTTTATGGGGCACGTATTTTGTTGAGGTAAAAAATCACTTTAGCAAGGAAGCTGGGCGAACCATGATATCTACATAGTGCGCCAAATTTGATAATGTATATAGTTTTATACAGATCCAATAGGGAGATCATTAGTAAACTAAAGTATCAATTTGATTACAATTTTTTTTTTGAAAATATATGTTGATTTTAAAAAGAGGACCACCGCTAAATATTTTCAATTGCAGCTTATTGTAAAAATTAATTTTGGTTCTTAAAAAATCATTAAGAAGAAAGAAAGGAGATTGGTATACATGCATACATATGTCACCCTGTATAGGTACATAATAAGAAAAATAAGTACTCATATGTATGTCTATAAATCTGTGCATCTACAAGAGCTCAAATATATGAATTTTTCTTTATCAAATATAACTTGAATATGCTCGTAATAAAATTGCACAAAATGTTTTCAATGCAAAGCGGATTTAAATTCTTGAAAGAAAATTCCTTCTCATCTAATAGACATATACCTGGTTACCAAGAAAATTAGTTTATGTCTTGTTTCAAAGCTTGCTAAGGCTTCAAAAGTGTATCAAATTTCATAACTCTCAAAATGGATTGATTTAACTCAGGCTGGAAGAAGCTAGACGCTGTAAAGGCAGAACGGTTTTATCCCATATATGTTCTTATGAATAGATGTATGTATGTACCTACATATTCTAGAAAATCCCATTACATTTTTTTAAGTCTTCTTAAGATGCTGCGATGCCATGCTTGTGCGATTTTGCTCCGGACCAAAGGGCAGCCGGAAGCTTTTTCTTCTACTTACCAACATGTCGATAAAAATCGTTCGAGTGCCCATCAAATTTAATTGAATTTATGTGGTTCTTCCGGTGTCATGTTAATTTTCCGGGTAGCATACATCATATTGATAATTTCCACTATCCCAATATTGAGACAGAGCATTTTCATCACAACTTTGAGTTACAAGCTTTTTGTGAATTTTAGAACATATACCCATCTAAAATTTTACATTAGGTATTTGAAGGAAATCCACAATAAATATATGTACATATATGAATTTGTAAACACAGCTACAATGTTTTCCATGCTGAGTAAATATTTACGCAATTCAAAATTGAATTTTATAGGATGGAGGTCAATTATGAAGAAATTGGTTATATTTCTATTCATACTCAACCCACCAGTAAACAAACTAGCCGTATAGCCGAGTTTATTAAATTCTCAGTCTACCGCTGTATAGCTCTGCGATTCCATGGAAAGTCGCACATTTAGAGCAAAACATTAATACATATCTGGCAAAAGCGAAGGTTATTTATGCGCATTTGAAATTGCACCACAAGTATATACCAATACAAAATTTGAATGGTATTGAATAAAAAACTAGTATAACACCCATGAAATTTATTTGTCCCACTGAATTTATACAAGAACCACCAAAGAGGTTGTGTTTCATACTTTGGAGGCTTTAAGCAACTAATAATTTCAGAATGTAATTGATGCAATCTTGAATTTAATCGAGTTTTGCAATAAAAAATTGTCAAATCATTGACTGTTTTATTCCTCTAAAAGCGACTAAATTGAAAATTAAAATCAGAATAGCCTTCACCACTTTAAGTTATAGAAGGAAGATGTTGTCTATATATCTTGCTAAAGTCAGAGGCAGAAGTTCAAGGTTTCACTTTCACTATGCTTTCACAATATTACAATACATACATGAAAATGGCAAAAACATGCAAAAAAAAGAAAACATAACATATTTAAGATATCTCTTTAATACCCATAATTCATTATACCCTTTACGATGCCGCCTTGACCGAGTAAGCATTTATTGCTACCAACTGTGGGGTAAACTCATGAAGGATAGCACCTCAACCCAGCAAATAAACATAGAGCTCAGCGCTTATCCGCATCTTCATAAGTGAAAACGGGGCGGCAGACGTGAAACATTCTCCGGATCTATCCCTGTGCCCGTAATATTTGCTGTCAACAGCGAAATCCCCTCGGGGCTAAAACTAATAAATTAAAGAAATAGTGGAACTGTTGCGCAACCGAAGGGGGCCTGAGTCCCACAGAATCACTCGGGAGATGCAACAAGTTTCTTTCCAAGGAAAAGAGGGAATAAGGTTCTTAATAAAACAAATAAGGTCTATCTTATGGAAAATACTATAATATATCGATAAATGTTAGGGAAAAACACATAATTAATTCTAATCTTTTATTTATTAATGACAACATTTTCTTCCCCCTTTCTGTCTAAATCACGGCATCTAAGAATCTCATCAGCATATCTTTAGCCTTTTATTTCTTTGAATAATAAAAGATTTTTATAAAATAAATATCTGTGCCCATGACTTCGTACGCTTATACCACTGAAATTCGTAGTTGAGATTAAATAAAAATAAAATGTTACTTCATGTTGAACTCGATATACTTAGTATTTTTTTAAAGACTCCATCCGAATTAGATCAATAATTTTTAAGCTTATAAACTTATTTTAAGAACGTAAACTTAACTATGTAATTTAACTGGTTTTTCGAGTGTTCTTCCTTTTTTGAGCTGAGATCGTCTTTATATCGAGACAGCAGATAATGACGCAAACGTGCGTCATTTTATAACGAACAACAAAGGGCGATCTAATTGAATTCATGCCAAGATATTTTGCCTTCGGCATTTGAAAGCATTTTCCCGATTTTGCCGGCATTTTATCATCTTATCCTTTAGGCTCCCGCCTACTTGGAAGAAGTGCTTTTGTATCTTGGTTTTAACGATGTACGCTGCTCGTTTGTTAAAGAAAAGGCCTTGTAGAAAGGTGTTTGCAAAAACAAATAAATACACCCTTTAGCGTGTAATATTCGCGGGGGGCCAAAAAAAGAGTAAATTGCTAAAGGGGATAATTTTCCTTTTCATGTATACTAATTAGTTTTTCACCCCTTAATTTGCATTTATACGGCGGTTTTCTACTTAATTCCGCAGGCCCTACCAAGAACTGGATCGCCCTCGAGGACTCCCTTCAGCGCAGCAGTGAGCCTGACGAAATTACGGGAGTGATTGCAGCCTCGGCAGTGCGAACGCCCGTCGTGAATCCCTTGGGAAACGTCTCCGGGACAGAAGATCGGAATGTGTTTGCAATTTATGTCTCATATTATGTGAAGGTAAAATTGACCCTCAGCGGAATGGGCGGTGAGCTGTCATTGAAGCTGCCCTTCGCCCTGGTCCACATCGACCAGAACCCCAAGTCTGGAGGCTGTAATGGAGAAACTGCAAGCATCCTAAAGGATTTAGAACCGTCTGAAGATATTAAGAAACTGTCCTTAATGGAGCCGTCTGGAAGAATTGCCAAGAACACCTCTCCACCAGCACCACTCCCCGATCCAGGTGCAACATCTGAACAAGAGAAGACAACCAATGTCCTGGATAAAATCGAGTCTATGGAGGATTCCGTTGAGATGAAGGGGAGATCCTCAGCCAAGCGGAAGCTAATGAGACATGAAACTGTCGCGAAAGATTTTTCCAGTGACGAGGAGCCCATCGAGGAGACCATGGTAAGCAGCAAGCCTTCGGAAGTGCCTAAAACTGATAAAAGCGAGGTGGACTACGCCGCCGGTGAGAATGGCTCTGGAAATCGCAACGTCATGGCCTGTGTTCAAGTTCATGCTCCGTCATCATGAACCTAAAAAGGTTTCAAAATGTTTTTACCCAAAAAGTAGGCTGCATCGCCATCAAAGGAGAATGCGTTGTAAAATGTAGCCCATCACGAAATGCCACGTGAAGAGCTCGTCCCAGGATTTGGAAAAAAATTGAGAAATTGTGCCACCCACCCAGGATGAAGAAAAAACGTCCGAACTGTATTTAAAAACAAATTACGTGTTGCAGTGATTTGAGCCAAAAGCCAAAATGTACGCCTTTGATTGATATAGGGCATAGGCTTTTTAGGAGCAAAATGGTAAAGTATTCATTCCTTTTGGAATTAACTCTCAACTAATTACCATTGCTTGGAATTGAATATTTTTGTTTCATTATTTTTCAATTAGCAATAAGAATTAAAAAAAAATTAATTAACATTCCAAGAAATGAAGTGTGAAACTATAATTTCAAATACATATGTGTGTATTATGTATGTAGAATGCCAAGAGGTACCTTTGTAATTTTCTAAAAAAGAAATAAGTAATGTTGGGGCTACATATCTGCATTCTACATTGCTCAAATATCTCGTAAGTAGTTAGACAATATAATGATGAATGTTCTGATCATTTTTTCTTTGACAGCAGCATTGTAATTTTTGAGTTATAATGCGTCAATTTTTGTGGAAAAGAATTCTGTTAAATAGCTCGTTAAATATTTCTAAATATGTACAATCACAAATCAAGGAGCTTAGCGCAATATAATTCACCAAATATTAGTGGTATCATAAGAAAATTATGAGAAATTCAGTACTCTATAAAAATGATCTTTGTGGCAGAATCCTCTGTTTATGAGATATTTGACTAAACCAAAAATGCAAGATAGCGGCTGAGGCAAGTGCCATTCCAATTTGTATTTATAACAAAAGACACACCTCGAGAAATTTTCTGAAAAAAAAATCTTGAAGACGCTTTTTTCATAGGGTTAATTAACTACATACGTATATTCCAAAAGAAAGAAATTTCAAAATGTATTGGTTTCTGTTAATAAATTTTTGCACCAAAATGAGCCCTTTTCCCTTTTACGTAACTAATTTCTATACAAATGCATACATATAAACGTTTACAATTTGGCAGAAAAACTTGAACAGTAAACAACAATCACCGTGAGGATGATTTTACATAAGAATCTTGCGGAAGAAGAAAAAAATTCTCATGTTGAATAAATTCGTTTGAATTATATGAACTTTTTAAAATCATCTTAGTTTTTTTACATTCCCATTGAATTTTGTGTTTTATGTTTCCATCCAAAACGCTAAATACTATTTGTCATGGTTTTAACTACACTCCAGGATCAGGAGTCAATTATTATTTGATAGGTAGTGCATTTAGAAGCGCAGCCCCGCCTACAAACGCGCTTACCAACTTTTCTATTCCTAGAGCTCTACGTCTGAGGTTCGACCAGCATTTTTAAATCGTCAGAGGAATTAAATAAAAGTTCACATCAGGACAACTTGATTAAATCACATAGTAGGGATAAAGTTTGTTTTAATGTGAATTGAATTTTTAACAATTTCAGTCAGAAACAAACACTTTTGAAACGTAAAAGCAAGAAGTAAAGTGATCAAGTCCATACATAAATAAACTGTAATTTTGTTATAATATTTTTTCAATATAAAATTCGAAAATCGATTTAAAAATGCTAGTAAAATTTTAGAGAAATAGGTTAAATAAAACACATAAAATCAGTTCTGCGCCAAGTAGAAAGCAAACACTTTGGATATAAAAAAATTAAAAACGTTTAAAAAACAATGTCTGTTTATCGTGAACCGAACCATTGTACCACAATTGTACTGATGAAATTTACTGAATAATTGACAAAATGTAAAACCAATATATAAATTGTTACAGTATAATAAGTGAAAAATCAAATAAAAGCTCAACCAACAACTTTACAAGGAATTTGTAATATGGTAATCCACCACCCCCAAATCCTTTAATTGGCGAAACGTGTCAGAATTTTAAATTTCTCTTTTTGTTCCTTTTAATTGCTTCTCTATGGTCGTTCTAAAATAAAATACCCACAGAAAATTGGTGAAAAGGATACGTGCTTCCCCCGAAAATATAAAACGAACTGCTTTCTCTTAATAAAGGTGGAATAATTGAATTTTAAACAACCTATAGACTTGTGATTATTCTGCTTCGCGCACACCTCCGTTCGATAAAGGTGAAAAAATTTGTCCTGGGGACCAGTTAGCGAGTTGGGTAATTTATGCAAAATACTTAATTTTAAGGATCAATTTGGATGCAGAATGGACAATTTTAGCAAATTGTGAGGGTCATCTTGAATGCGATCAAATTCAATTCGTATTCTAAATATATAGGAAATTTTAAACCGAATCAGTTCTTAGGTATTTTATTTCTATTGGATTATTTTGCATAGAAATATTGTTACTTTAATTGTTTTATTTATTATTTAATTTTTTTATCGGGAACATTCGATAGTATCGCGTAATGCGATCGACATCGACTGTTCCAATTTTAAAATGGAACCTTCCAGGGGAAGCGACTGACATTGACTCATTTAAATTTATTTAAGAGACTGACGAGAAAAAAGACAAAATGAAAATGCAGGAATTGATAAAATTACCACAGGGGAAATTAATCGAAAGGACCTATTGAATTCAATATCCAATCTTAATTATTAATATTATAAAAATGATAAAGTTAGTGTGTGTGTATGTTCGTATTTTTTCCCGCGGAAAATGGAGTCAGGAAAAAAACTTGCGGGTGCCCATAAATATTTTTAAGTTATCCCACCGCAGCCCCATGGGGTGAGGGTGGACGATCGGGATTTGTAACATTAGATACCTTTTTAAACAATATTAAATACCTGTTTCTTATCCGATCCAATCTTTATTTCTCGAGATATTTCACTAATTTCACCCCGGAACTACTCAAAATGTCGCACTACCGGCAAGGCAAGTTATGAATGACATCCTCTTGGTTTGCGTCCGCGTTGTCACACAAAACTTTCAAAAAGCTGTGCCTCACAAATGTTCTGTTTATCCGCTCTTTTTTTCTTTGTGCTTTCACAGACCGTTGAGAACTGCCCAATAATTTTATCGCGCAAATGTTTAATCTACCATGTAAATTTTATTTAAATTTCCACTTATCAGCGACATTTTTACCCTTTTTACTTAAGATTTCATAGATAATTTCTTCATCTTTTCCACAACTAGATGTCCCACATCTGCCACTTCGGATAAAATTCCCAGCGCCACCACCGAGGAATACATTAACTTCCAACACGCGTTTGTTTTTCCTTCAAATTTCTTCAATGTTTGGTGTGACGCCTCAATGTCAATTTATTCATAATTTCATTGATATATCGGCGATTTCTAATCGAAAACAGGATTTAACTAGTGCTCTAAATGTGGGAAATCATTAAAATAATAAAATTTTAATATTTGCGCTTGTAACGCGTCTACAAATGATTTTGCGGTGCATAACCTCAAAAATTTAATTGTCAAATAGTGGAAAGTTTGCAATATTTGATTGCGATTGCGACAAATATCGCAGATATTCGGTGTAGTTAAAATATAAGTGAATTAAACCGAATAATGGACACGGAAATTACGGAAGAAAGCACATTTTTAGTGGAACAAAAGGCGGCTACAATTGGTAGTCCGGTGCACAGGGATTATGTTGGCGGGGATGACAGCGACGCCAAAATGACGCTGGCAGTTACCTCCGACGAAGACAGCAGGGACTCGGCCCTGGGGCGCAATAGCATCGAGAAGAAAGATAAACTTGGCAAGAAAGAAGGCGTCCAGGTGCAGGTCCCTTCGAGCGATAGCAACGGCTCCATAAGGAGAAAATCGAGCTCCAGCAGCGCGGAGGGAGCCTCTTCAATAGATAAGCCCACCACCGCGAAAAGAAAACTTTCTGATGTCGAGTGGCTAAGTGATGAGGACGTTTTATTGGGATTTGATGAAAAAACCGGAGAACCAGTGGGTAAGTTATGTCTGATCTGGTGTTCAATGGGAATCACCTGTTAACTAATTCTTAATTTTTAAGAAGAAAAACGTTTTAAAAGGATCAAAGATGAAAAAGTTGAAAAGGAAACCGAAAAAGTGGAAGAAGTAGTGAAACCTGTTGAAGAAGTAAAACCTTCTATTAAAGAGGAAGAACCTGAGACTGAGACTGAGACTGAAAAGCTACAGCTGGTTCAAAAAGTTGTGGAGCAGTCGAAGATATCACCTGAGCCTCGCATTGAAGCAGAAAAAGTACACACCCCTTTAAGTAGTAAATCAAAGGCCTCAAAAGACTCCGCATATCGAAAACCCTTCGATATGGGATGGAAGCGGGAATTCGTATATCGTGCAATACCTGGAGTAAGCAAGGAAAAAGGAGAAGTTTATTACATCAGTCCAGCTGGAAAAAAACTGAGAACTCGAAACGAATTACAGCAGCACATCACACCCGGATTAACTCTGGATAATTTCACATTTTCAAAAGAACCCCTGGGATACGAGGAAGAGGTGATAAGAAGTGCTAAGCCCACCATGAGGTCAAATCCATCAACTCCAACTGATTCGAATCGGGAATCCTTAGGCAAGCGGATTCCGAAACCAAAAGCACCCAAAGGAGCGAGTCCTCCACCACAAGGTTGGACAGCCTCTAAGGTACACTATTTAAATTTTACTATTCAAGACCCACTAATTCACCTAAGAAATATTTTTCACAGGCTGTAAAATCAGCAGCAGCATCTCCACGACCGGTAACGGCGCCTCGTCCGACAGAAGAAATTGAGCCGAAGAATGCTAGCAAAACAAGTAACGCAAAAGGCGGGAAATCCGTTAAAAAGTAAGTTATACTCGTTAATACAACCCCCAAATCCCATTTTCCTTTTGAAATAGTCACTAAAGACACCCAGGTTTTCGTTAAGTATTTTAAAAACTTTAAAAAAAAAAAGCGCTAAGGACAGCTCGCAAGCCCTTGAAACTACTTATTTGCTGGGGAACGCCAGGAAACAAATATTTATAAAGGATGTTTTTTTAATCTTCGAATTTAATAGTGATAACATCAATCTGAGCTTTCATTTTGACCGCTCTTGATTTTTATATTCAGTATAATGAAGCAAAAAATAATTCTTAGACACTTGATTGTCGAAACTTATAAACGACTTCGTAATTTTTATTTTGTATTCAGCGACGAGGTTCACTTTTGATTATAATTAAAGTTTCGCATATGGATTGAGAGAAATTCAGAAGAAGATGGAAGAAAACTCACTACGGTTTACACATTGGTGGTATGAGTCCGTATTTGCTTAAAAATGAGACAGCAGCTCGCTTAATCGTCAATGAAGGTCGTTGCTGGACCATGATATTTATTCAAAAATATGGATGACATCAATATCGCAAAGTGTGATTTTTACAGCCGCTACATGGTATTCAGCAAATAGTCGATTTTCTTTCCTACTCGGCTACATGAAATCACTGATTTATGCTGATAAATCATAAACAATTAATGAAATTTAAGAAAACACCCTTTATATTATATAAAAAAAAATTTTTCATTTACTTGTAATTTTGGGTGCCAAACTCCTTTTTTTCTGCCTTTTGTGGTTACAGAGGTGAGCCCTGCACCATTCAGTGCACTCTTGCAATGGGAAAGATACCACACCTGCAATGCGTCAAATGTCTCTGCCTATTTCACCATGAATGCGTCGGACTGGATCGTTCCGAAAATGATAGGCACAAAACGAGTAGTGAATCAAAATCGGCTGAGTTTCCTTCAAGTAATCCCTTCCGTCAAGGACGTTACATTTGTGAGGTAATTCAAAGAAAAACAAAACCCTATGGGGCATAAAAGCAAAAAAAAAAAAAATTTCATTCCAGCTCTGTGAAAAAGAGCCGAATGCCGCACAAACCCCGCTGACAAAACCTGTCGCACAAAGTCCGACTAAAATTCAATCAAATTCAGCGACTGTTACTACTAATAATGCTGCTGCAGGAGCTGCACCTGGTGCAACGACTGTTGCTTCTGTTACACTTCCTGTGCAGCAGCAGATTCAGAATCCAGCGACACCAGGCAACCCGCAGCGCAAGGTATCTGAGGCAGGGCCGCCTCCTAAAGAGTTGAAGCAGGCTTCTTTGACTCCGAAGACTGCTGTACCACCCCCCAATAAACCCTCGGCTTCTCACAGTAATAGTAATGAGGCCAACATTGAGCTCAGTGCGAGTTTGCCACAGTCGATTGCTGTGATTAAGGGCCGCAAATACGTTGTTATACGGAAGCCCTGCGTTCCGCACTCTACTCGGACTGATGATGAGTCTTACGGCAGGAGGAATGAGTGAGTAATGTATTGGTCCGATCGACCTGTTCAATTCCTTTTGATTTTAAGTTCTTAGTATGTTTTGTAGTTAAAGAGCACTTTTGGCCTTAAGAGTGGCAACTAGTAGTAGTGGGAATTAAATTAGGGAATCACCCAATTTCCGCTCGTCCTAGATTTTATTTTTATTTTTCCGGAGCTATTAAGTTTTTCTCTCACATGAGATCATAAGCCCTTCCGAACCACAATTATTATTAGCTAAACCTCGAGTTCAGTTATTGATGGCGATCAGTAATTTTCCCATCGCCTCACATAGATTGGGATTCGAACGAACTTGAAAGTCGTTTTTTAGCGAAATTAGGAATTTGGGCATATGAGAACGTAAGCTAAGTTAAATGGACCGATTTAGAAAAGTCCACGTCTCTTAACACTATACACTTTAACAAATACGTACATATTGGGATCATCTTTACTATAGCACTTCTTGCTCCAAAAACATTTTGAAATCAATAAATTTCCGTCGTTGGAAAAAACAGTGCCACTCTAAAAGCCATTTCAAAAAGGTGCAAAATATACCGGATTTTTTCTCAAAAGCGTAAAACTCGAAGTTTAAAAATTAGATTTATGGTAAACAAGTTATAAAACCATTTCGATAGGATAGTTGGTTCGCCAGAAATCGTCGACGCAAATATTGAATAACATAAATCCGGAATGTTTTGCACAATAAAAATTACACATATCGAAATGTTATTTAGATAGAACATAAGCGACACACAATTATCACTACTCGAAAAAGGTCTAAGTTTTTATGTAACTGACAATATTAGGAATTGTAGTTTAAAAATTAAATCTTTGAATCTCTCCACTCCTTTAAGGGAAAATCCCTTCTCAGCTCACAAAAATTACATTCTAATTTTCATAATTTACCCAGGAATTCCACAGTAGAATCCAGCACAGTACCATCGTTGCAAACAGGCGACGATCTCCCGATAAGAAAACGAATCCCAAACGCACGGAACAAATTTTCTCCAGACTCCCCTGCTGCTCATCACTCACAACAGCAACATCTTGTCCCTGCTCCATCAACAACATTGCGCCCGTCATCAGAAAGTTTTGCTGCAAATTTCTTCAGTAACGTTTCCCTCGGCTACGAGATTCTCGTTCAAATTTTCCAGTATTTAAAAGTTCAGGTAAGCGCTAAATTTTAAATTGATCCCCATTTCATCCAGGTCTAATGAACGTTTGTCTACCAGGAACTTTTACGTGCTGCTTGCGTCTGTAGAGTGTGGTACGTTGTTGCTAACAACAGATCCCTCTGGAAAACAGTTCGCATGAAAAATTCACAGGTCAACGACTGGACAGGTTTAGCAGCCGCTTTACGGCGCAATGAGACCAAACATTTAGACTTAAGAAAGATGCTCACCTCTAGCACAAATGCCGATGAAATGTGGGCCAGTTTCTCAAAAAATATTCAGACAGTCGTGTCGCTGGAGATCATTGATCTATGCCGGTGTTCGGCGAAGATCGTCGAGAGCCTGTTTGAGACAAATCACAACCTAAAGGTCATCAATGCAGTGACTATCAAAGATGAGACACTGAATGTAAAGAATTTAAGTCAGTTGAAGAATCTAGAGGAATTGAGACTAAAGTCAATCGATGGGTGCACGCTAGAGGGTGGTTTGTCGTCAATGGAAAGCCTAAAAAATCTGCGGCATCTCTCCCTGACATCATTCAGGGAACTGGGCTTAAAGGAGATTGATTTTATCGGCGAACTGACCAATCTTGAATCACTAGAGCTTGGGGAATGCAGTGAGTTCAGCATAAAATTCGCAGAAAATGTTCTTCCCAAGCTAACAAAGCTTGAACGCCTTCGACTAGAGAAGGGCCAGGCCGAGTGCTGTACTCTAGAAATTCTTGGTGCCGTTGCTCAGCTCCCTAAATTAGCTCAACTAGAATTAGTCAATTTTGACGTAAAAATAGGTTTCGACGAAAAGCTGGCGATGTGCAAAAACATAAAACGCCTGCTCTTAATACCCACATACATTTCACAATCTGCCACGACGAATAATATTGTTCTGAGTGCTGTTTTACAACTATCAGAAACCTTGCAGACGCTAACTTGGGCAGTTACGCTGGAACTTCTTCGAGTGACCGCTCTGTACGTGGACCAATGTGACAACAAGAAAAAAGATAAAAAGTTTTTTGATGAAAGTATTCCGGTGCTGAAACCCGTCCCTGGAATAGCTGACGAAAACGAGAAGTCCCAAAAGAATACATCTGATGTGCCCCAAGTTGAAATACTACCGCTTGTAAAAGTTGAGAAAATCCTCACAATGGGAATGCCCACAACGAAATTTAAAATTCTGAAAGTCCCCTACCACTTCACCTGGCGGCAGAATTTAGTGGATTTACACTAGTCTAGGAGATTTGGTGTTCCACGCCCAAGAGTGAGTCACCCTACCCCATCATCCAGACAGCCTTAAGACCCTACTTCAAAGTTGGACGACGACAATTACTTGAAAATTGGCACAGTTATTTGTTCTGCATGGAAAAAGTTGCGCGAATGCACGTTATTTGGGCTCGTGAGGCCCAAAATGTTTGTTTATAATTTTTTTTTAATTCTTGCACACCTTTTTTTATTATTCTTCAGGACGCATGGAAGCATCCGAAATTGTTTTTATTGTGCCCAAAAGAAGAGGCATAGTAAGTTTGATTCCTTCCTCCGTTCATTGTTGATTTATTCCAACAAAAAAACATTTATGCAAAGACTTTGCCTAGGTCGTAAGTGAATTATTATTTGGAGATTTTAGGAACGTTCTTAGTCTGTAAGAGAACACTGGATAAAGGGTTAAAAGCAAAAATTAAACCTTTCAACTTAAATCGGTATTTCTTTTTTTCAAATTCATTTGTTAAAACCAACTTCTTTACAGAGAAAATAGCTAAACACTAAATCAGTTTACAAATAACTATTATGATTGCATGTTTGCTCCCTTATGAAGACCATTTATAAAACCCGTATATCTGGAACTCGAAAATGGAATATCTAGGCTAGAATATTTCACAGGAATATGAAAATAATTCAAGAATCCAAGTTAAGGCCCAATTTCAACAGTTGGGATTATCCAAAGACTATTTTAAATGCCGCATATTTCTGCTAACTCGTTGGATTTTCATCAAATAGACTAGGGTAATGTATAAAACGTTTTTGGGGAATTTGGAGAATGTTTTTGGAGTTAAAAATTTTTGAGAAAAAGCATGAACAAATAAACACTAACGCATCGATTACGATACGAAAAAAGTATATTATATTTTTGGGTATCGAGTACTGTTATTCGATACAGATCCATTTTTCGTTTTGCTCGATACATGTGTGTTACTTGTGAAATTTTTGAAGTGCTGTTGTAAAAAACTTCAGCCTGAATTAATACTAATATTTTACTATCGGTTTTGTTTTTAAAATACGTTAAATATTGATTCATCCAATAATATAAGAGCCCTAGAGTTTTTCTTTGTTCATTCTCAACTCGAGTTTATTTTAGTTATATACAGTGTAAGAAATGAATAAGATAGCTTCAAATAATGTTAGCATTTACTCGGTACAATCAAGTGCGGTGGATACGCTAAATGCAAAATTAAGTTCTTAACCGCCAAGAGAGCGCACGATTTTCCGCCTTCTCGGCGTCATTTCTCCGAGCATCCGGCTTGGCTTCACTTCACAATGATGGGACAGAAAAATTGAGCTAGAAAACACCTCTCATTAAAAACCGTTATAATTTGAAGTAACACCAACACAATTTGCAAATGCTCGGTCATCGCGCGAATGTCTGAAAATGACGAAAATTGTGCCGTCCCACCTTTTCGCCAGCAAGCCCGAAATTGCATTGCTTGCTAATTAAGATAATTTTCTTGACTGAAGATCAAGGTTAGAAACGTGAAGAAAGCACGTTACCGGCCGAACTGGCACCCATAGCGTCCGCGGAGGCTGCAAAAAACACATATTGAGAAACAGTGAAATGTGCCAAGCCATTGGCGCAAGCGCACCACACTGAATCGTGTATTCAGGCGAGAGGCCAGCCAGCCTATTGTTTGCCGGATTTTTTTTTCCAAGCTCTCTGTGCATGGGGAGATGCAATCGGGTAAATTGCAAAATTTATTTAATTATTTCTCTCGCAGATTTCATTCCATGTGAATTAGAGAACTATGGTAAGTGCACAGAGCACTCCATAACGTTCACCTTCAAAACGAACTATTTTCCTCAAGAAGTAAACTCTACTCGAAATATTCCGTAAGAACTATTTTCAAAAAACTAGAAACTATGACGATTTGTCTCAACCCGTTTTTAGCACACGTAGGACTAAGAGCATCATCTTTAAGAAATTTTAAACCTTCGTCATTACTCCACACAATTTGCATGGTTATTTTGTTGAGATTATTTGCGATTTCCTAATACACCTAATTCTGTTTTTACATGGTAGATACGTTCCAGAAAAAAAGGGGATTAGTTTCATATACTTTAACCCTTTAAAAAGTAGGGAAAATACAATGATTCATACAAAAAACTATTAAGAGTGTTTATAAAAGCCAAATTAAATTTTTATAAAAACAAAAGGGAATTTTATTCTTAAAGTAAATGTAACATAAATATAAAATTATCGCAAGTTCAGGAACTGAAAACTCATATATACAAGAAAACAAAAGGTACATAATTCAATTCTTAAAGATTAAAACAAAATAAAAATCATCAAAAATTCATAAACAAAAAATTAATCAAATTTGTTTTTTTCTAGACCGTGTTAAATCAAAACCGTGTAAAAAAGTCGTGTTAAAACAGAATTGGGTGTATTCTAAAGTCGTATATTTTCATGGGCGTCCTACGATTAATCTATAAAAGTTGGGCAAATATTGTATGTATACATTTTTTGCAAATATTACAGACATTAAATTCTGTGGGAATAGCTTCTTGATATTGCTGGTCCGAAATTTAAAAAAATAGTGACTCTTTGGAATAGCACGTCATCACGCAGACCAGTGATAGTGATGATTGCTTTAAAACTTTCACTTTACAATACCAACTCTTTTATTACCAATATAGTCTGAAATGAAACCTATCAAATAATATTTTTGAAATCCAAGACCGCTTCTCTATTTGCCCATTCAAACAGACGATAGATAGATATTTTCCTTTTATCGCGCCTCTGAAAATGTAAAAATGAAATTTCCTCAGTGAAAAGCGATCGCCCAAGGGGACGATTGAATTACGGTGGCATTGCTTTCGTTACCACGGAACCTAGGTATTTTATTCCATCAATGGGGTCTGCGTGCGAAGGCGCATATCAATCCCACGCCCTTAACACAACACCGGGTCCGAGAAATGCGCCCCGAGTAGCCCCATTTCCCGCACTGATGGCCAGTTTCCGCGATGACCGCGGTCTTTTATGCCGTAGGCCGTGCCTTGTTTGATTAACCTGAGCCCCAGTGCCTGAAAGAGCACGTCCACCGGAAGTGTTCTTTCTTAGGCACCCACTGCCAGGGGAAGTGTTCCGAACCAACCTCGTGAACTACACAGAAAGGTTGGACACCAATCCGAGGATGTGGGGTCAACTGGGCGTGAAGAGACAATGACGGTAGGTTTTTTATTTATAGTGCTTGCTGACAATTATATTCTTGATTAGGGAAATAGACAAATTTTGTTTAGCATAATCGAAACTCAGGGGCATAAATTACGCATACATTAGATATCCTGGACGCTGTGCTACGTAATTGAGGATGAACAAAATGATTGTGTGTGTGATTGTTTCACTTATGTATATTTCGGAAAGTTATACATTAAGCTGCTTAAAATTATTAGAATCGGTGCTATTTACATATAATTCGGTGTTAGTGATCATTTCAACACTTACCTCTAGCGGTTTCCGAGAAAAAGTCCTAAACGGATCCTGGAAACCTAAAAATAGGAAAAAGCATATATTGGTTTAATTTGAAAAAGAACATTTCAAAAATTCATGTATCATAATTTTATTTTCTAACTTATAAAATAAAATTAAAATGTGAATCCGTAGATAAAAATACAAGGATATTAGTTTTAGACCCCGAGCTAGTAAAGCAGAAAACGTACGACTCGTATCTACAATAATTTCATTTAAAAAATTGAAACCTTAACTTTACAATTGAAATTATCAAAAACCCATTTCAAAAATGTTAACAATCTGATCGGTATAAACCTCACGACTTTTTACTAATTAGATTTGATCAGAATCACACTCATTGACAGTCGAATACAACAAAACGAATTCCAAATATTAGTTTAAGTCTTTAATTTCTTAAGATATGATTAAGAATTTCCTGCTGACAATTAGCGATAACAAAGAGCTTTTCCATTTTAATATTTAGACGAAAAAACAATAAACAGCTGTTGGTTTAGTAAAACAGCAGACTCTAGACAATATCAAGAAAGCATTGCACCAGGGAATTGGAATTTATTTGATAAAACTTGGGGAATTTTTGCAGAACAGCTTCAACTATTAACTTATCACGATCAAATAAATACCTGGAAAAAAAATATCTCACACCTTTTTTCAACGCCAATTCAACTAGCGAATGTTTAAACAATTGCAACTCCCAGACGTGTTAATGGAGAAATATGTTTGATTTTTAAAACAGATCGTTGCGCAATCGGGCATCACTGCACATTTTTTGCGCCTATTAAATGCTCTCTTAATTAGCCACTAGCCAAACATTTTTCTTCCCGGTAATTTCCATATCATAAATAGTTTATTCATAAGACCGAAAAAATGCGCACTGTTACGTAATAAAATCTTTGATGATAGCATAGCATGATATTAAAAGAAATTTTTCTGCAGCTCTAGTTACACCCATTTAAAAGAATTACAAAAATTATTAAACAAAAAAAATGTTATATTAAATCATGTCACACTACACAAATTTCGAATTGTACCCGATTGAAAATGTGAAAACCATGAGTACTTAAGTAAGCGTTTGACGCATTTCTTTATAACTGGCTTTTTCCTCACCGCGTATTCACAATAACAACGGACTTGTGCAAGTTATTGGATATTAAATCAACAACTCTATTGCAATATATTTTCTTACGATAATTTTATATAAAATGCGAAATCTTTTAAATTAGAAATCGAGTCGTTATAGGTCCGTAATTTGAAAAACAGGATACATCGTTATATAAAGTGTAAATGGTAAATGGTTAAGATTTTGATTTTTTTTTCGGATACCCGGAAACCTCCACCCCAAGAAGTTAGGCTAGGTGAAAATAAAAAATTTAGAAGGGCATGAATTAAGGAATATTCCTTTCGAAACCGTATCCAGGTTTTCGGTCTAACTATAACGTTAAATTCGTTACCACGATTACCTGGAGAAGTGGCAGTGTTCCACTCAAACTCAATTCACTTTTGAGTGATTTCCTTCCCAGGTAACCAGGTAAAAGACAGGTAAACGTTAAAAAGCTCACCGGCAACTTTCCGCTCGGAGCAGAGGGGCTTAACCAGTCGCGATTGCGGAGGCTCTTACCTGGGCATGGAGAGAGTGGTCGGAGCACTATCACCTGGGAATCGGAGCGCCAAGCCATTTTGCAGTCGTTACATTCGAAGACAATTCATTCGAACAGAAACCGTTGGGAAGTGCGTCCGTCTGCTCGAGCTCTTTCATCTCGTTCCGCGTGCCTAGCCAAAAAATTCTAATTGTTAACGGGATTTTATTCAGATTTGTGGACAATTTCGGCTAAAGTGAGTGCATCCTCCTACAACAAAATCAAGTACTCTTCCCCGTTCCCAGGGCACTTGTAATTTTTATCAACTAATGTCAAATTTGGGACAGGGGAATCCTCTTTGAAGTTGGAATTTCTACCTTCGAAAATACCGCAGTTTCGACCGTTGGGATTTCTCTGTCACATCGTTAAAGGATTGGACCACGAGAAATTCGACGGGAGTTACCGGAAAAAAAAAGTGAAAGGGCATTTCCCCGGGGGCTGTGTGACGACGAATCGCGATTTTTTGTGCTAAAAAAAAAAATAATATTCGAAAAGATAGAAATTTATCCAGTGATCCTGCTTCCTGTAGGCTGTGAACAACAATTGTATTTAAATTTTATTTCGAATTAATTCGAAAACATAATTGTCGGGCGTTGGTCGTACCTGAGATTAGCTGCAGTGCAGGAGACGGACGAGGTCTAGAACTGTTGACGGTGCCTGGATAAGTTCCAACCGAGGCGAGAGAAAGAAATGAGGCAAATTGGAAGTGAGGTAGGTGCCGTCGTGTTTCGGCCTTAAGCCAATTAAGTTGCTTTTCAGCCGCCAATTACCCCATTCTTTTTGGTCTCTCAATTATTTAATCGCTCGTTAGTTGTGTCCTTAAGTGGCATTGCTCCGCGGTTTCTTAAGGAGAACTTTAGCGAGTTAAGAAATTTTCTAGCACTCATCCAGTTACCCACAGTAAAACCGGCAGAAAACATTCTTTTGAGGTATCGGATTAATCGAACAATTCGCAAAATCTCATTATTCCATTCGTGGAGAGTGTGATTAGTTAACTGGGGTCTTCTTTAGGGGATTTATTAGGGATTAGAAGACTAAGCGAAATATTTTGTAACTTCCCAAATGCCTCAGAAACTATACTTAAATTGAACCGCTCGAAATTTCCCAGCGTAAATAATGTAGCATATTTTGTATTTGATCCACAGTTTTTAAACTGAATAAAACCGGAGTCCCTATAGCCGAAATTGTTCTTGTGTCTTTTAACTGAATTGCCTCGAACAATTCTTAAAACAAAACGACATGCGATTCGGCTATAGAGTATGAAGAGTTCGAATTAAATTAGCTAAGAACTCTGATTTTATCTAAATTTGTATGTATGTACACTTTCCTTTTAAAATTTTTTACATGAAATGAACGGAAAACGACCGGAGTATTATTTTTTAAAAACAATTTCTAAATATTTCATATTTGATTGTCAAAAATTAATGAATACTTTAAATTTTTTACAATTATAATCGGATAACTATTGTATATTAACTTTTAACTTTTTCCTTTTACTTTGCTTTGGGCGGGTATTCATCCATCAAATCAAAACAGATCATAACTAAATTTCTCCTTATCTAACTATGTATCTCTTAGCAAATTGAGCAAAAACTAATTGGCATAACGTGGGAAATAGGAATAACCATTAGCTATCACAGTATCAAATGAATATGCAGGCAAATAACTGCCAATTAAAAACTTCCGAAACATAGTCACAAGATAATGTTCGCTAAGAAATTCACTTTCTTCCCATTCCCATAAAATGCAACAGTAGCTGAGGTCGCCCCGTGAGATAGCGAACAGCTCGTGCTCTATACACGAGACTTAAATAACGATTGACGAATTACCTACCTGTGGGCTAAACAATAAAAAAATCGCAGGTCGAATAGTTATTAAGTCTGCCCGACAACAGTTATGTAATGCAAGTTATTTACATTTTTATGCATGGCGATTCCGTGAAAAACAAAAAAATTGGTATTTTGCAACAACAAGGGCCCGTATATCATTAACACTATCCCACCGTAAAGGAATCAATTTAAAACGTGGATTGGCAACCGTCTTTTCAGCCTAATGGCTCCATTAAGTTTGGCTAACTTTCGGAGGGGCCGACAATATTCAGCAAGAGAAGAGGTCGAAAAAAACATGCACCAAAAAATGAAACCTGCTCTGTACGTGAAGGTGAGACCCCTAGGCGAATATTTACCTGTGAATCAGCAGTAAAACAATTCACGCAGACTAACTGCCAGTCGTACTGAGGTTGATGGGAGAAAATATGCGGCCTCAGCCGCGGTAGAGAAGATTATCAAATTAATAAAAAATAATGAGAGGAAAAAGCCGTTTTGATTAGAGCGCAAATTGAAAGTGATTCGATGGCCACACAATGCAAAAATCTTACCGTTTTAAAAAAGTGAAAATTTTACACCAGGGGTCATTGTTTCGCGGGGCCAGCCCCGCCGGTGCACAAGGGGCACAATGGGAAATCGCGGTAAATGGGATAAGCGTCTTTTATTAAAATCGCGTCGTCAATAGATGACTGTCTTCAATAAAGTTAGAAAGACGGTAGATAGTCGTTTAATATCGCGAATTTCTGCATTTTTAAGCTTTTTATTTAAATACGTCTGCGATCGTTCGAATTTTAAGACAAATGATCAGTTATCGATCGATTGTGAACTGAGCTACGATCAACCGTGACTCGATAGAGTTGTAGATCTGTAACGTATTCAAAGACATGAGAAAAATAGCGAAAATTAACTGTTCCTTTGATAAAAGAAAGAAAGTTTTCTCTATCCACTGTATACGCCTCGGTCAGTCGATCCAAACAAGAATACAGTGAGTGGATCAATTAAAACGCAAACGAACTATCTCCTCTATTTGCATTCGCATAAAACTCTGAAACAAAGTGGTACTATATCTACATACCAACGGAAAAATCCGCTTGGATGCATTCATTTTGTTGCAGTGCCACTAATTATTCACCGGTGCACCTGAAGATGAATCCTAAGTCATCTTAAGGCGATCGAAAAAAAATGTTGGAATCGTACGCGGCAAACGGCAAGGCAATGCCAATGACCGGCCAATACCACCTTACCCCCGGAATCGCAGATTATTAGAGGAATTGAGATTTCCAAGAGTCGCTACTTTTTAGGGAATCACTGAATTAAATATAATTAATCAAACAACAAAGCAGTGTTCACCAGCCGAATTAATTTGGCGCACCTCGACCCCGATATTCACCAGGAAACTCAGAGTCCGAAGCTAAAATTTTGTCATCGTTGCCGCGCCTTTGTTTGTTTTGAGGGAAATATGTTTTTTCTTTATTTTTGTTTTATTTTAAAATTAGACATTTTCTTTCAATCGATTAATATTTCATCGAACGACTAAAAATACTTTTCCCAATTTGACACGATTGAAGTACACAACTTTATAGGTCTTTCCAATAGAACAGTGCAAGACTTTCTCTGAATTGTTTCACCAGTGTAATCTTATCAAAACCAGTTAAGGCAATGCGTATCGAATTTTTGGCTGTCTTTAATTGGCCGCAGAAAGCTGTTTACTTCCATAAATAATTGGAAACGAAAATGATATTGTTTTCATTAAAAATTAGGCTATGATTGGTTTTGATTGGATTTAATTGAAGAATAAGGCAGAAAGCGAATTTTGAGAAACAAGCTGAGTAAGTTACTTGTGGCTGTGACTAATTTTTGTTAGATAGCCTTAAGTACATGATTATTTCTCTAGTAATTTGATAAGATACAATTCATGTTTTTACTGCACTTTCATCGTTAAGTGGGCAATTGATTTTGTTTCTTTGCTTTTGCCATTGTATATTTCTTGTAGTATGTGCAAAAGATGAGCTGTTACACACTTGTGTAAAGTACATACATATGTGGCGACATTTATAAAATTTTGAGAACGAGAACTGATGATGACCTTGACCTAACCTAGTGTTTCTTTCAAGGCTGTATTTTTATTTTTACAAATGGAAAATATTGTGTTCGAGAAATTCGAAGTTCCGTACAGTACCAAGATACCAGCTACTGCCCAGCAAAGTCCATGAATTACACAGGTACATTAAAATTTAATGAACAGCAATTTATCTAATCCAGTTCATACATCAGATCATCGCTCCTAGCACATTATGTCACTAAGCATAATCGCCTTGCGAGTGGCTGCCCAGTAGCGTCTTATTAAGATTAATCGCAAAATAATCGTTTCAAGACCCAGACGTACCTTTGTATGTAGGCGCCGCGCCGCCGCACTCACCAGCTCTAATTGCCGCCATGGTGCTCTTGTACCGTGCTATTGCCCCTTTGGAATGGTCTGCGGAGGTCTTAATGCAAGATCTAAACTAACCGCCGTACCTCTTTCGTCTACTGCCGCCCTACCGCGATTCTATCGAATTCAATTTCGAATTCGTAACTTCTATTCGAAGAGACAAAACAACCCAGCGCTCGGGGCTCCGGAAGAGGGCAATCACGCTACCGTGGTAGCCCCAAATACCGTTGTTGGGGCTCCAATTTGAGATAGCCCCCGGAGGTGATCGGTAAGAAAAAGACGCTGGAGCTGTTGTTGCTCCCCAATTCTTGTGCAATCTTGCAATTGGGCAATTCCATCTATCGAGTGATCTCTTGCACGCATGCAAATTGTTTGCTTAGCCCAAATGGCGCGGCATACCTTCGACGTGAAGCAGCAAGCAGCTGGGTCTTAAACCGCCACGCCATGGCTGGGTGACCGGTTTAAGTGAAATTCTACCGGTACGTCCGCGGGCAATTTGAATCCGACTCACTCAGCTAAAGTGAAATGAGATTCAAGCTCCAATATGTCGAGCATCGTTCTTTTTTGCTTTGTAGGTCACCACTTCATCTTGGCAAGAGCGTTTTATTTTTATTTTTTTTTATCTAAATTTTGAGGGTCCCCACCCGCGGTATTTTGTTACTCTTTTGTTCAGGTACCATGAACGTCTTGTGCTAGCGGTTATGGCCAAATTGCACATTTCCCGCACTGTCCATGGAGCGCATCTTATTATTATTATTATTTCTTTTTATAACCTTCGTCTGGACTTGAAGCATTTTTTTATGCAAATTTCCAACGTAAGATTTATAAGCTAGACTGCGGTGAATAGTGTGCGGTTTGATATTGTAATTTCACGTGCTCATTGTGACTCGGATCAAAGCTTATATGGGCTTGCGTGGAAAATCTTACGGACAAGAGGGTTTCAATTTCCCCGGCCCGATCGTATCGCGACCCGGTCTGGGGCCTTAACAAAATAGGTGTAGTTCCCTGTTTTGTTTCAGCTACTGATCACAATCGGGTAGAAGGTGTCTCTCTGTCGTTTCCGTTGACATTAAAAAATGGTTTATATGCCCTGAATTTTATGGCCTCAGTTTTGTTGCGAAAGAATTTTTGCAGATTTTGGGAGATTTTTAGTCGCCGGAATTTAATCAAGCCAACGGTGGGTGAATGACACCATAAAGCAAAGCAATGGCTCTTGAGAAAATGAGGGACTTAAGTGAGGTCTTTATGACCCTACTTGGCATTTGCAGAACAGGAAATTGTAACTACATATACGATAAGTGCAGAGCTTATTTTAAAGATATAGCAAATTTGTCTGTTTTGATTGCTTTTCGATTATAGTTAGACTGTTAGAGGGAAGTGCTTACTTCTGTTTGTCCTTATAATGGCATTATAAAATCTTGCGAAACATGTTATCTACTTAAAATCAATCAAATGGAAAACCTTGCAGGATTTTATGTACTCCATAAAATCGCGTGAACTGTAGGAAGGCAGTTTGTTGGCTGCAAGATCTACAGACCTTTTACAAAATAAATCTACACATTAGCTTTGTTATAGTTCTTTCTTAAGGTTATAGCTAATTTGCGATCTTTTGCATATTCAATTTTACTTTAACATAAATACATCTAACTTCATTAAAGGCGCTGTTACCTTCCCATTTTGGTTGTTCGAATTCATGAATAATTTATAAAGAAAGGACCAACCAGACAACCTTGTGAGACGCCGTTAGAATGTTAAGTACATAAAAAATGTAACAGATCAATTTGAATTCCTTATCATTATTTTTTAATTCCGCGAAGCCTTGTTTAGCCTACATGTATGTAAAAAAAATTTCGATATTCAGATGATAGTTTAAACTCGATGTGTAATAATTGTAATGGATTAAATATGCCTGATAAATAGGATTTGATAAAATTCAATATATTTCTTGACGTAATTTTCTAGTCGTAAAATTGTGAAAGCACAGAAGCGGGTTTACGTATTAAGAGCCTTCTCGACAATAGGAAATCTTCATCGATTTTACATCACTCCAGATAAGGTAAAAGGCCACCCCAATCATCACTGTATTATGGAGAAAAATGGAAACCACCTGTGTACTTGTACTTTTACCTGATAGGCGTAATCAATAAAAAATAGATAGCAAGTAATTTTGCCCCTTATCACACCATATGATATAACGGCCAGATAGTCAGACCACTCAAAATTGCTTTCACATGCGAATATTTCGATAGTCGCTAAAAACAAACAAGATCGCGAAATTTTCTGTTTGTTTGCAACAGCTCCGATCGCTAAAAGGAAATTGGATTCAATTAAGTGGAGAGTTATTCATGAATAGTAAACAATTTCTTAATTACAAATCTTGGTTGGTAAACGGTCGGTAACAAAAAAGAACTTTTTAATTGTTTCGTGCAGTTCTTTTTGTTGATTTATTCCGGCCTTAACTCTTAAATAGCCACAAGTAATTTTTTTACCTGGTGGCGATTCCCAAGAATTTCCTCCTATTTGTAGAGAGGTCGTTTACTGATTCTTCCCCGTAAAATACCTTTGGAAGCATCGTCAGAGAATCGGGTCCACACTGTCGTCAGGTTACCTTTAAGATGCGATCACAGCACGGCCGCCAAGGAATTCAACGTGTTTACTCTTCTACTTCCTCTGCCATCGTCGGGTATAACCAATATAAGCAAGTAAGCTGCTAACGAAGGTTTTTGCCCTCCGAACATGGTTAACTTAGATTATAGACTACGGCGGAATCTTCTGTCACTGCGCCATACGGTTGTAGATATATAGATCATTTTTACACCTGTCCAGACATCGGCAGCGCGATCCCCCAAGAAAGGTAGCGACGGTGATGCATGACAATTAGGCGGCTAGAGAATTCTAATTGAATTGAAGTTCTTTATCCCGAAGTCTATACGTGAAATGTTTCGTTTGCTCTTTCACACATGGCTGAGTCGAGTATCACGTAGCCAAGCGACTGCTGTTCGACTATTTGATCTTAGTCACTCTATTGTTGATTTGAGAAAACAGAAAGACTGTTTGCTGTAGAGAGAATTTAGCCTTGTAGTATGTTTTTGGCATATGGTGTAACAACTGTTTTGTATAGACAATTGCAATTATTCATCATTTGATATACCAGTGAAAATGGACTTTTTTTGCATTATATTATCAAATAATTTGAGTAATTTGACATATTATTCATTGTTAACATTACTATCAGAAAAACTGCTATATTTCTGATATTCAATTAACAAAAGAGCAACCAAATATCTCATTATCTACTGCTCGACTGCCGAGAATAAATATTATCAAAAAAGTACTCAATTTAGCTTAAAAGATGAATTGACTGTTCGATAGTTCAGTTTTACAATCGATTAATTAATACAGCTTAACAAAATTAAGCGCTGAATTGCATCGACGACTTTGAAAAACTAAATTCTTGATTATATGGTCTACTTCTACAATCCATTATTTAATTCAGCTTAACAAGTTCAATAGCTGAATTAACGATCGATTAAAGGAAGTGTTTTTAAACGGAAGCATGCATAATAAAAATCTGAAGGATTAAGATGCTAATTATTTGCAGACGTCTTTCACTATCACACATCAATCACAGGATGCAGTGACAAAAGTGATTAAAATGCCCACTTTCTCGGAGGGTGTAATATTCGTCTTGGAAACAATGCAAAGAAGACTTACAGTTTCATTACGCTTCTTCCGTCTTATAAGACGCAGCCTGAGATAGCCCACGAAAGCCCATCCATTAGACAGTTTTAATTACCTCCCAAGCCAATCTTTTCTACTGAAGTCGAATAGTCGTTGAATAGCACCACCATCGCAGGCTCTTTCCGACGAGAAAATTCTCATCATTGTAGCCGCCGCCGTCGCCACAATTAAGCAAGGGAACAATCGCATCAAGCACTTAATTATGAACATTTTGAACACCATCGCTCCGCAAAGAGGAAGTCCGTGTTGCGCTTTTATCGAAAGAGAAATTATAGCGCGCAGTTGCAGAAACACGATTATTACCAAAAAAACGAAAAGAAGAAACCTTCGCCAGGTGACTGGCTATTAAAACCGCAAAATTTGGTACTGGATGCTGGAAAGAATGTTGGCTTAGTTTCATTCCATTCTACCACCGCTGGGGTCAGGTATAATTCATCCAGTGAGAGGACAGAAGCTAGGTAATAATTCAAATTATGTTGCTTACGTCTGACTCATAACCTCTTGAAAGCTACGACAATAGACGAATTTCACCGGCTCAAAAAGATATAGCAATTAAGGCGTAATTACACGGGACACATTTACATACTTTTCGTGATGATATCAAGCTCACAAGTAATGTAGTGAAATTTGTGTTTTTACTGGCGTCTTTCACGATTTAAAAGCTGCTTATCCTGCTGATGGTAATTACGACCGCACAGAATATTGTCGGCAAATATTTCGACTTTTTGCATTGACCGTTACTTAAGAAATGTAAAATGCTAATAGTTGTTATGGAAGGCTTTGCAATAAATTTTGGATTTTATTAAACCTTGCAAAATTTAATGATTTTCATTCAACATACGATTTCACATTTGCAGTGAATATTAATGCACAGTCATTTAATGATCATAAGGTCACGGTCCATGGCCTTAAAGGTAATCATTTTCGCAAGTAAAATACTGTTTTATTTTTAATATCTTACTACTTCCTTCTGATGAACTATGATGTGCTATGACGGAGGAATCTTTCCAAAAGATTGCAATAGAAATCAATAAAACTTTTTAACTAAGTCTCTTTATTTTTACTTTTATAAGTCAAATGAGAAACCTTTTTATGAAATGACCTTTTTAAAGTAAACGGGAGTTTGGATTAGCAGAAAAAAGCCCGTTAATGCGGAATACATCCTCAAATTCAAATGTCAATATTGACAATATTAATTTTGGCCGAGCATTTAGTATTTTACTTATTATAAAAAATTGGATGCTTTTATAAATTAAGCTTGAACGAATATTTAGGCTTTGACTGAATATACGACTGTAATGCAATAGCTGAATACAGTGCTGAATAAAATCTGGTTTACTTATATTTAAAAAAAGGCAAATAAAAGATTGTTTAATTACAGGAGATTTTTTTTCGACATTGTGCAAGTAATATGTATCTCTTTTGCAAGGTACAACCCTATCAATTTACTTATGATCTTCCGGTTTACTAATATCATACAATCAAAAGCATGCAATTCAGGCTAATGCATCTATTTAAACTGCAGAACCCTCTCATAGCAAAAGCATCAGTTTGCTTATGACCAGAGGCTGAGAAATTATACTTTTATATACTAAGGCCATTGTTCTCCGACAGTTAGCACCACTGTCCCACCCATTTCTAGGCCGACACTCGGGATATCGCGACCGGCCTCAACTTAGTAATCTGCATTTGGCGTGCACGGGTTAAAAATAATTTTTCCACACGATAAACATGTAGTTTGCGTCTATAATAAAAATTCATCACGACACTCACGTTTTGCACTAACCGCAGACAAGTTAAAAAAATCCCCTTTTCCATCGCATTTTAACGATCAACAGCGAGAAAAGAACCCCACTATAATTTCAAGTGCAGCAGAGTGAGAAATATCGGTTTGCTCTTTTTTGGGGACAGCTTTTGTTTTGTTTAATATATGAATAAAAAAAATAAACATTCCGAAGGTGCGTGGCTGCGTATATACATATGTTAGTTACCTGAGCGGTATAAAGCATAATATGTGATGGACGAAACAAGAGCGACATTCCAGAGATCACCCAAAAGCGTAAGCCTGATTTAAGCCAAATTATTCTGACTTGGTATCCGACTCACGTTTGTGAATGCATGTAATATGCAAAAGCCATACCAAGAATTGTCCATTTGGGTTCGGTGATGCAACAAAATAGATTTGTTTGCTTTTCCTGGATCGTTTCATCTTAGCTTTTTTTTCATTTTGTCTCGGTCTGCTTAAATCCGACGACTTTTTCTATTTGCATACCTTGTGACAATTTTTTTCAACCGGACAACGACCTGGTACATCGTGCTATGAATTTGAAAGTAGCATGCAGTTGCGTCTGGTAAATTAAATATTTTTTTTTCTTTAATGTTCATAAAGAAGATACTGTCGTAACTGAAAATTTTTTTCCTGTTTTCTTACATAATTCCTTGTTTCGGACAAGACAAGCCGGACCTTATTATTTTCCACTTTTTGTACATTTTTAACCGGCGCGGGTCCGGATGAAATTTATTCTCCCCGACCGATGCGGGGGCCACTTTTTTCGGTTCAAGGCTTTTTCTGCATGAAGAATCATCAATGGCTGCAAAGCGTTGTGGACTTTTGGGGCCCAGCGGCGGCGATGACGTGGTGAAGCAATCATGAATTTTCTCATTTCGGCTAACCTTTAATTTTTTTACGAAGTGGTAGACTAATGACGAAACTAAATTCATTCGTTTTTCTGTAATTTACTCAAAAATATCTGTAAGCGAAAAATAAAATGTTCGTCAGCAAAATAGTTAACGGACAAAATTGATGAGCTCATCGTCGACTGCATTTTATCAAAAGAAAGACCTTTGGGAAAAACTTTGATTTGATTGTTACGTTCTGCACTAATCTTCGTCGGAAAGGTATAAAACTCTATTGACCTAAATTGATTAGGCGGCAATGGAAAATCAAGGGGACTTCGAAGCAGCCTGACCTCAGAATTGGCGGATAATCGCCGATTATTTCTTAAGGAGGCAATGCCCTCTAGAGGTCGTTTATTTTATTTCCGATAAATCGGTGGAATTGATTGATTCCCAGATATTTGCACTTTGTCGTCAAAGTCTTATATGCCTCGTGCTGAACTGAGGATTTCGCTAAAAATCGCGAAAAACCGGGGTGATTCACTCCGAGAAAATCTATAAGGGCAAAAAAGAAACAACGAGGTTCATTTCGATAATCCGGTTTAATACCCAAGCAAAAAGGAAAACAGCGCACTATCAAACGAGAAATGAAGGCATAATAAACGAAGGAATGCGGTGGAAAATATACAAAACAATGGCTGCAGGCTGCAGGCTGCAAGCTGCTGCTGCTGCTCCAATGGGGCCTACGCACGCCGGGTAAATAAAACAAATCGCATCTCAGAGGCGAAAAGAAACCAACGTGAGGCCAATAAATCCTCAAACTTGGATTGCAACTTCTGAGCTACGAGACACGGCAACAGATTGCAATTTTTGATCTGGTTATCTGACGACACGGCGGCACTCAGCCAGCTTCAACTTCTTTGTCGCCTTCGACTAGTCCACCGTCCAGCAATGCAAGAGGAATAGAAGAAAAGTTACGGAAATGTTTCAATCCTGGTACTGTTAACGCCTTTACAGAAAACTCATGAATTTCATTGACAATATAATGTCGGCTACTTATCTATAGAATATAAATAAACAAGAATCCTCCGGAGTTCTTTAGTATAACACTGTACCTGTTATACTGTCTGTTCCAAAATAATTTCTAAACCCTCTAAACGAATTCCACTGTTTTACTTTCTATCTTTGTTGGTTGCTAAAAATCGAAACTAATGACCCTAAACGAGAAGACATTTTCTCAGTACAACAAATTTATAGAAGTTTGTTCTCTTTATAGTTTATTATTCATATCTATTTTTAAAACAATTAATAAATCCTATACTACATTAAATATTTGTCAGCTCAAAGTTAATATACATATGTATGTACTTTCCCTATTATCCTTTTTTTTGAAATGGAACGAGAATTTTCAAAGAGTTGATACTTTTGGAGGATAATAAACAAAGACTCTAAATAAATAGACATTGTAAATTTCTACTTAATGAAACTGTGTAACTGTGTTGTAACGATAGATAGAGAGCCCTTACCACTTGTTTTATTTAAATAGAAGTCAAAGGTTAAAAGTATAAAAGAAAACTTCGGTGTAATTTGACCTTTCCCGACCCAAGGGCTATGCCTTCAAACATACATACATACAGACATATCTCATAATTCTATCTTTCTCGTTATCCAATGATTCTCTTTAGTTTTGCATCAGATAGAATTATTCTCAACTTGATACCCTACGTGCAAAGTACCGTTATCTGGATTGCTTATAGAGGATGTCAGCAATTCAGCCGCTAGTGTATAGTAGAAGTAATGTTTCTTCCATTAGTAGAACAGTAGCAGCATATGAAGTCCCAGTAAGATAAAGAACTTCGTGATCTACCGATTTATCCAAGTGGATTCTCTTACGCCACCTCTGCCAGGTAATGGCACCGTTAAAAATTCAATTTCGAGATCACGTTTTTCCTATGCAAGTTCAAAGTTGTTCGCTGAACGGAAAAAAAATATCAACTCATGCACGCGTTGCAGGCACGGAATGTCGGCTCCAAGCACGGATATTTCAAAGTGATTCTCGCATGCGCATACCGATCTTGTGGAAATTCGATCAGGCACGATATCGGAGCACTTTCAGATTACCATGAGGAGGCCGGGCTTTCCGCGGCCCCACCATATGATGTGATTGATGAGACTCCGTTGCAGCGGGGCTTTGCCACCGCTATGTGCAGCGGAGTCCCTTATTTTTGCATGGGGCCTCGGTCTGGCGCTTTACTTTGCCGAGTGCATGCCCATGCAGACTATAATTGCTATTTTGAATTAGCGAGCTAATTGGTCGAGGATTGTTAGCGATCAACGGAGAATCAGATCAGTTCGCTGCAAGAAGGCGTCTTTCCAGGTCGCCGCGATATTGCAGGCTGTCCACAAATGAGCATGTTAAGCGCCCCCCCGTTGAATGTTTATAATTTATTCATATAGCAGACAAACTAGGCCAAACTCTAGATTTTCTTTGCGGAACACGATCTTGCTATGAGGGTTCTCAGCAGCCACACTTCGGAATGAGGCTCCCCCAAGGAGATTTAAGGTTAACATCGATCGCAGGTCAATTAAGCCGTCATTTGGCGCTTCGGAAATTATCCTAGAGCAAGATCGAAAAGATTTTCCACTTGAGTTCATGTTACAGCCCCATTTGGCGTAATCTGCCACTTAAGGCGCTTCAGTGCGCAAAAACGTTACGTTCCTTACTATGAGCGTTGCGATTCCGAGCAGATTCATCCTGCTCAACGAAGCAATTTTCACGCAATTACACGCATCATCAGTAGATCATTTTCGCTTCGGTGCTTCAGCCCTGTCCAAGATGCTCTTTAGGTTGAAGCGGAGCGTTTCTACGCGGCTTTACCGCTAGAACGGGGGCAAAAGTAAGCCGACATCAATCCGTCTACAGCTGCTGCCATTGTGTTTACGGTGAGATGTTGCCCAGGTGCTGACGGAGCCGCTTCCCCGCGTAAACATCTCACAGATCAGCAATTCAGCAACTATCTCATAAAAGTCTGTCGCTGAAAAGCACCACCCAGATTTGCCCGTTGAAGACAACCAGGTCACCGGTCGTCAATGTCGGGGTCTCAAGCCAAGACGTGCAAATATAATATAAATATAAAAAATAAATCTCATTTTGTTTCTGTGCACTCTGCACTGGCGCTATACTTATAATTTTATGTTTTATTTTTTACTATTTAACCTCCCTAGAAGACAAGGGGGGGCCTATAGAGGCTTCTTCCTACCTTTCTTTTTGCATCAAAACTGGCCGTGGCGTCTGAAACCACTTCGACGGCGCGCGCAGATAGAGCCATGGCTGGATGTCTGCTTAGACCGGTTTATTGAGGTTTGAAGGTCTATGCCAAGATTTTACTTGCTATTTTGTGCAGGTTTTTACTTTTAAAGAGTACACGCTCAATGGACGCCTGGCATCAGGGAAATTGTTACAAGACCACAATCACTAAGGAAATTGAGAAGAAGCTCCAGTTCAGGCGGTTTCAGTCATACTCGTAACAGTAGCCAAATGGGGCTCCCGCCTGGAACCCCAAAAGGTTTACTTTCAGCTTTTGTTGGAAATTCAGGTGAATTGAAAAAAATCTGTTTCATGTATCCAAGATCGGATGCTGTTGAGAAGCGGAAAGGGATGCCAGGTTTTGTGATTTTAATGAAGTTTCACTTGAAGATTTAATTGACTTCTTATATTTTTACCGTTGGACTTAACATTGGATTGGAATGCTTTAGAATTCTAAAGAGGAAGTAGGACTTCGTAAACTGTTTTTAAATATCCATTTTAAACGAAATAGGTTTGAGAAAAATTAAATTTTTCAGGAGGAAAATTGTCGACCGATTTTTTGACTCGATGAGACAGAAAGCCCCCTTAAATAACAAACAACTTCTTCTGAATTTTCTGAGCAAAAAAAAACATAGTACATGCCCACGATTACCTCACCCACTTGTCACCTGCCTAAAGCTGCGTATTCAGTCCACTTCGCAGGTAACATTTCCGGCATGGCACTAACCACAGCCATATGTCGCTCCGCCCTACGGTCGAGCGAGGCTCCCAATCCGCGGATTAAAAACAAATTTGTAATCCAATACCGCTCATATGCCCTACAAAACTAATTACGGCCCCCTCGGGCTCTTTTCCTCTATTTTTGCAGAAAGATGATCCCCTGAAGCGCATTCAGGAGGAAATCAACGAAGTAGCTCGTCGTGAACGTGAACTTCGAGAAAAAATGCAGCTGCAGCAACAGCAGCAGATACCCCTCGAAATGGGTAAGGACACGACCCCTGCGACCAGTCCCACTCCATCGACCCACGAGGACTCCTCCAGCGGGAAGCCGAGCCTCGAAGAGGCCCACTCGGACGATTCGGGATTCTCGGCGTCCTCGAGCCCGGTGAATGGGATCTCGGCTAGCAGCGAGAAAAGGTACATCCGACCAAATGGGTACACATCGATTCCTACGCCCCCGCCGCAGAAGCTCCTTGTTCGCACCATGTCGACGCCCCAGATTTTCACGCCGAATAGCCGCCGATTTAGCTTCAATAGCCCACAAAAAGGGATTATGCAGAGGTTTATCGCATCCCGAGGACGACTAGGCGGTAATCAGCCGGCACGAGACTCTGGGAGTCAGCCCCTGTCCCCATTGGATAGGTCCTTGGGATCACCGTTTATGCTGCCCGTGACCGTGACTCCGCCGATAATCGAGCGTGATGCTGACGGAAAACCCATTCGACGGGGATATGTTCCCGTTGAGGAAAAGATTCAGAAGGAGTTAAAAGATCTAAAGAGCCGTGAAACGGAACTGAAGCGCATGAGAAAGCTGAGACAGTCACAACCAGACCTCCTGGATTCGATAGAAGACGAGTAATTGATTTAACGCCATTCTACATACCTTCAATGTTTTCACAAAAAGATATTTTTGCTAATTTATAGAAGATGCATCGAGTCCGATGATGACTCCGACCTGGAACACTGCTTCCCACCAGGCAAACTGAGATCTTCGAAGTCGATTGGAGAACTATGTGACACAATGAGCAGTCTTAGTCCCACCAGGTAAGGTCGTCTACCTTAGGTCAGTCTTTATATCCTGTGATTGAAACATTGGATTTAATGACCTTGGGCTAATTTTTAGGGTTCCGTGCCAAACTAGTATGTCACAGCGTTTATACTCATAAAGAAAAATTTTACTTCTTTTAAAAATAACGCTTAATGCAAATAAAATAAAAAGTTCCCTGTTTTTGATAATGAGAATCAAGCGCCTTCAAAAAAAAAAAGAAGAAAGGGTTTAGACCTTCCTACCTTATATTTTAGAGGAAATGAATTGAAAACTTCTTTTTACATTTCATATTTTTTAGGACAACGCCCAGTCCGGATTTCGACCGAAAGATCCACCAAAGCCAGCTGAACGGCATAAGGCCGGCGGTATCGCTGGCCCAGCTGTGTGACCTTGACCCCGAGAAGGCTCCATCCTCCCACCGCCTGATAGCGAAGTGGGAGAGCATGATACAGCAGAACGCCTAAGACGAGCCGACCAACAGCTGGACTTCTTTTAAACGCCCTAAGCAGTTATTTTCGTTATTTTTCTACTATTTATACTTAGCACGCAATCCCTGCGCTGTTATGGGATGACGGCGGCAGGGCTTACCCCCTCCAAATTATTTGTGAACTGAAGAACAACCTAAGGTACTTTGTTGCGGAGAATTTTCTGAAATTTATAAAGTATAGAAGTTTCCGCTCTGCGCGGTGTACTTAACGACTTTAAAACAATAAATGAAATTTCTTATGGAGTTATACGAATTAGAGGATTATTTTTATGTGTAAATAAACGATATGCATTCAAATGTGTCTTTTTCTTTATAAGCCATCTGATTTGAGGTCATGACACCACCAAATAAATTTCAACTCTTATATCATCAATTTTGTTTTCGTACCATAATGATTCAACGTGAATCTCTAAATTTTTATTTATCCGATCCTATTCTATCTTTTAAATAAGTTCTTAATTTCAAAGAAATTTTTAAAAACAACCTTTTACTATAACCTGCTCATCGAACCTTTTAATTCGATACTCATTGGTAGATTCAGATTCTTTTATGCGACTGAATCTAATTCAAATAATAAATCGCCATCTTGTCGCGTCCACTATATTGAATTTAACACGACTGGTTCAAAATTCAGTTGCAGTATGTATTTGATTCAAACATACAACAGGTGAAGTTAAATAAAAGCTTGCAATTAAATTATCGTTAGAAATACAAACTTTTTTTTTGGACTGAAACTTCTTTGGGGAGTTGCGAGTAAGTATATAAGATAGAGTTAATGTCGTATACCTAAAAGGGCATGTTTCTGCCCGTTTTTGAATGCAGTCAGAAGAAACAGAGTTCTTTAAAAGAAAAGAGAATGGAAAACTGAACTTTTGGACACTGTCAGACAAAACAATCAGTTAATTTAACCATAACCATAGACTAAATAATATTATTATTTAGTCTATGCCATAACACAATTGGAATGATTAATAAAATTTGTCAAAATATTATAAAAATAAAGAAATCAATGGTGGTATGTGCGTTTAAAAACTCTATAGAAACACACATTACTCTTTAAAAAGGAAAAGATTTTTTACTCATCTCCTTCAAATTCTACGTTTTTTAATCGCTTTAGATTTTACTAAGCGAAAAAGTAAGTTACATACATACCTCGTAAAATATTTGCTCAGGGCACTTCCTTCACTAAGTTTTTAAGTTTTTTAAGTTTCCTTCAAAAGAAACGTCGACCCGCATGCACTGAACTAACAAAATGTCCGCTTTAACAGTTATTCACTGGTATGCTTGGGGAAAATTCTTGAGATTGCATATTTCGAAGGAAACGAAAACATTTGGAATTTCGAAGAAACGTGTTCGAAAGTTGAATTACTACAGATAACACAATTGCAGTATTTTATGCCAGTTTGTAGCTTAATCAATCGAAATATATTTTCTTGCAAAAGCAATCGCAAAACTCTGACTGACAAAATCATCTGGTGATGACACAAGCTAGCTGAAGCTAGCTTAAATCCAGCTGAGCAAAAGAAGCTGCAATTTTGTGTTGCCTCATTCGGTTCTATTAGTTTAAAGCTCAAGCAGGCTTAAAAATTACAATTAGGTTTCAGGATTAATGGTAAAAATTATCTTTTATATTTGGAGATTTTAACTTAAATCTCCACCTTAATTGTCAGCCCGTTTCTAAAACCTCCGCTAGATGTCACTGGAAGCGTGTAGAAATATAAATTCGCACATCTTCAATATTCGACCATTTATCTTTCGACCAAATTTCGCCATGCCATGCGCCATTTTGGAATAAAACCCTCAAGATAAAAGTTGTCAGTGGATTTCGTGCTAAAATATTTCTGCAATTTTCAAATTCCTCTATCTAAGTAAGTAGGTACCGAGTGCATCAAACAAACGATTCGCTGAAAATGTGAAAATTTTGCCCATTTAGTAACCATCACCATGAAAATTCCATGGAATTAGTTAGGTTACTGTCAGTCTCTCCTCGAGGGGGAGGGGAAATTACAAAACCACCAGACGTCGACCATCGTGTCACCAGCCGAGGGCGATCTAATTTTTTTCCCATCGCAACATTTTCACGTTTCTCGGCGACATCATCAAAATTCCATTCGATCTACCTTTTTGCCAACGAATTGTTTTTGTTTTGTATTTTCAGTGCAAACATCGCTCCGGATTCAGTTACTAACTGCGAGCACTTCAAGCAGCAGGGACGAGTCAGCGGCGGCGAGAAGCTTCGAAGGAGATTTTCCCTAGTGAAATTTTTTATTAGTTGCTTTGCGCACGCGTTGCGGTAGATTTCTTCCGATTTTTTCTTTCGTGTTTTGAGTTTTCCGTTTGCAAAGTAGTAGTCGAAAGAAGCACCCCAGGCAGTGTGCTTCAAAGTACCTTTTTCCAGTTTTTTCATTTAGTTGCAAAGAGAAGAAAGTTTTAAACAAAATAAAAAGCGTAAACTCGTAAATTGACTCGTATAAGTGGCTATTTTGACGGTGGTGAATTGTTTTCCAGCATAGTTCCCGTCCTCGAGCAGCGCCCAATCATTTCGAGTTCTTTTTATTTTGAGACATCGAGCTGCACCCCGGAGGGGACCCATATTATTTTATATGACTTTTGAAAGAATTTGCGGTAAGTACCAACAATTTTACCGTAACTTTCCACACTTCCAAGCATTTTTTCGCGGAAAACTACTTTGCCCAGTGATAATGTGGACAAAATGAGATCTGCTCAGAACGGGGTACACGCGCCACATGGAGCAACAACTGTCATAAAGCTGCATGCAAATCCACAGTGCTGGGTTGTGTTTTTGCTTTATTTTTTTTATTCAGTTTAGCGAAATTTTTGTGCCTCCAATAATTGCGCAATGAAAGTGGTTTTTTCGTGAACCGTGAAGGGGACTTTCATAAAAATTTTGCAGTTTCGTCGTTAGCAAACCGCGCTTAATATTTGGAGACAGCCGCAACGAATCGTTAAATCGTTGGCTTTTGTGCTAATTTTTTCTTAGCGACGTTTGAAACTTTTCTACAGCAAGCAAAGGACAGAAATTAATCAGTTTTCAAACATTTCGGGCACTTTCAAAGGGTGTTACTAATTTTGTTTCGGATGTCAATTTGTGGCCACGTTATGTATTTTCAAATGTTAATCATTCAGCTTGTTTCCTTTCGACACGAAATATAAAAAATGCATTACTGCTTAGTGCTTAAATGTTTACGCTTTGTAATACGCGATAAGATTGCGATTCCGTATTCTTAAAACTATGCAGTTTCAAGAACTTTCTCTTGTCCTGCGCCAGTAGACAGTGTTGGATTTTTTTAAGGGATCTATCACCCTATCAATTCCAAAAACAGTCCTTGAATTCCAGACCGATTTTAATACTCATAAAAACATCAAAATTGTTAGGAGCAACAAAGAATTGAAAGTGTAATAAGTCCACATTTTTGACACATTTTGGCAACTTCACTAAAATTAAATCTTATCGTGTAGATAGCCCCCATGTGAATTTTTCAAGAAATGGACTTTACCACTTAGAAAATTAACGACTCAAATATGAACCTATAAATTCAGATAAACAATGAACTCAGCAGTTTTAAAACGATTAGGTATATTGTGACTGATGTAACAATGGTTTAAAAGGTTTGCACTATTGCACTACCATACAGTTGAAAAATGCAACCTATTGCAACTTGAGAGTCATGAAGCTTAATCATGTGTAATAGGAACAATATAATAAATGTTATACACCGATAGACACTAAATAAGTTTATATATTATAATTGCAAAAGATGGTTCGTTTGAATTTTATCTGCAGCAACTTGCAAAAGTATTTACTTTAAATTTTTCAGGTTAGAGATAGTTATCGTTATTAAATAATGGTTAATAAGGAGACATTGTATAATAAAACAGTAAAACCCCAAAAATCGTAAATGTCGGTCTAATTATACTCAGTTGTAGAATAATTTTTTTTACCTCGTATTCCCACAAAGCTACTATGATAAATTATAACTACAATTTTAAACATGTTTATCTAAATTTAATAATCTCTTGATTTTCTTATATGTACATTTCCGATGAAAAAAGAATCTATACACCGGTGAAACTGCACTTCTCATGGATATCTTTGGTGCAAATATAAACAACGCGATTCGATCATATCAGAGCCTGCCTTACTTAAAAATCCTCCATGTCTCTTGCACGTGGAATTCTAATTTTTTGTTCAAGGAGGATACTCCATAAAAAAGGAGGAAGCCAAACGAGACTCATATATAACCCAAGTCCCCATAAATATACCCAACCATAAGGCAGGACTATCTTGGACTCCTGCGGCAACTGCTGCCCAGGAACATCGATTTTAAAAAGCTTGCAATTTTCCTGGCAAGCTCAGTCAGTTTGAAGCTTTCCACGAAGTGTGCAACACACGAAAAAAAATGAAGGTATGTGTAACCCATCCACAATCCTTCTATTTGCATCAGAGTGAAAAATTTCAAAATTTTTAAAATTGATTTCGATTTTTTTTTTGTACGCTGCATTTCATTCCTTGCACGGCATTGTGATTGAAAGAAGAATTTTTTTTTTCGTAATTTTTCGCTTTCATTAATTTTCCGCCGAACGTTCTGCATATATATTTTTTTCTTCTCTAACAAAAGTCCTTTTTGCTGCCAGGAAAAGGAACAAAAGATGAAAGTAAGGGGGGTGAAAAATATAAACGACTCTGATGAGATGATAGCAAGTCCCGCACCTTTCGCATTGGGAAGCAAAAAACTTTTGCCTGCTTCTATTTGCTCGAGAAAATCAACTGATAGATTTTCAAGGGTGTACACCTTAAAGCGAGAAAATCCGCCGACTTAAAGCACCTTATCGCTTTAGGGTGGGGGTGTTACTTTTTCAGAGGGATCTTATTGGATTTTCGGCTGCACGGTGAAAGAAAAATTGATGTCATCCCAAACTGGCTCCCTATACGGACTCACAGTGGCAAAAAACTCGATAGGTTTTCTTCAGTAGAAGGAAACAACATTGCTCTAACTGAAAGCTTTTGCCGAAATTGCTCCTTAACAATGTCTTATGAGCAGGACACGCGGTCTTACGTTCCCCGAGGGGGTTATAAAAATGTTACCTCAGATCACCTTACATGGCTAGAAAATTGGGGCCCCAACCGAAAAATGGAATAATTTAAATATTTGGAGAGCGAAAGTAGTTTATTAAGTGCTCAAAGTCGCCCTGTTCACACCCTGGCTGAAAGCCTTCGGTAACATTTTTGACGATTAAATGGTACTCGCTTTTAGCACCTGTGCAAATAAACCAATTAGCACAATAGCGAAGTGTAACCGGAGGCTAAATATGTGTGATTTCATACCCATACATAGTTGCACTAGTAGGTGAGTGTGTTTATCGCAAGGCAACTCCCTTCTAATTATAGTGATGCATGCAAGCCGGCATGGCACCCAATTAAAGTACAGCCAAGATATTAAAATTAAAAGGAACTGCAGAGACCCATTGACTTTGCACCTATTTACAAGAATCCCTGATGGTTACAAGGTGGATTTAAGCAGCTAATTAGTTTTGTCATTATTACAAAAAGGAGTGTGGCTAGACGCTGTCGTCAAAGGTTTTTCTTTTTAATCATATTAATGTGAGTTCATGGTTCAAAATGTCATACTTTTTAAAAATGTCTTAATAATCCTAACATTTTAATTAATAAAAAAAGGAAATTCAATTATTAGTATACGTGCTGTGACTGGTAGCGTTCCATAATTATACGGCCTAACCATTTTGTCATATGTTTTTGTAAAACAGGATATTTCAACTAATATTTTCATTTTACTAATGACTAAGTCATTGTTTTCCATTTGACTTTTAAAAACAGTCAGTCATACAAATTTTTGCTCAGTATGCATAGAACGTATTTTCTTAATGAAACAAAATATCCAGCAGCTCCCTATAAATTTAAAAACTTATTCTATAAATCCCTCCTTCTCTATTCTTCTCAAAGCCCGCTTTAAGAATTACAAGGGGTTGTACTCTTGAAGCAGCCCTCGGTACTTGAACTTTTCTACTTAAAATGCCAACAGTGCGTTGAACATGTGAAAAAGTTATGTAAAACGCGTACAGCACTTATTCACCACCCCCTCATTGCAATTAGTCACTTACTTTACCTTGTAAGTCTTCCTGGTCTTTTCTATGAGATCATTTCAGGCAAATAGCTGCAAATTCCTTATATAATAGTTGCGGAAGTTTTTTGCCTCTTTTAGCAGCTAGGATAACTCCCTTCTTTAACATTGCAAAACTGTCTCAAGGAGGATGAAGATACAGAAAATTAACCATTCCCACTCCTTATTGAGGATATATGTATGTATCTCGACAGGAAATTATGTCATTTAATAATTGCTGCTCGTGAAAAATTAACCAAAGCGGAAATTTAATATTTACGTGTCGAATTTGAAAGCAATCATAAATTTTTTGTGCTCTCATGCTGTATGCATCTACCATTGTGGAAGTCAAGCAATTCGATAGCTTATCTGTTGGAAATTCGAGATCTCTGCTCGAGTGCTAAATAAACAGGCAAAAATCATCCAGCACCTTAGGCTCGATGCTGACTGTCACTTAATGCGGAGCCACGATTAGATAGTCTGGTCGAATTAGGCAAACGTTGGCAGTTTTCGGTTTTATCTGAAGCACTAAAGATTATATGGATTGCTTAAGAAAACATTTTTTTGTTGATAGTTTCTACAAATGGCTCTTAAGAATTTTAATAATTTTAGCAAACATGAGTGAATGTCTTACGTTTACAAAGGAGTCTTAGCAGGCAAACGCAGCCAAAAGAGTTTTAGATCAATCGATAAAACTGCACTATTTTTTAAATTTTAAATTAGAGGTTGTGAATTCGATTCCTATAAGAAAATTTGTGAATAAAGAAATTGATCCGAAATACCCAGTTTCAAAGCGCGTGACAAAAGCAAGGTAGGATAAAAATTAATACTATACTTTATCAATATTAATAATAATACGCCTCTTGCTAACAAGATTAACTAGATGGGCAAATAATTTCTGTAGAATTAATTAGACTTAAAAAATGGATATAGACTTTGAGCGAAAATGTCAAGGGTCACGCAATTTAGTATTGCCCTTTTACATATTATTTAAAGGACGCAGAAGCACGACATCATTGCAGCAGGTTTGCCTCTATCAAGGGAATAATAAGGCTGCTGTGATGATATTTTTATTGTAATTACTCATATCGCACAGTTGTTCTACAGCAAATTTGCGTGAAATATGCAACATTATTTTTTTTTCGAATTTTTCATTGAAAGTGCCAAGGCTGCTCTTGACACTGCCTTAGGGGAGAAATTTCGTTTTAAATGCCGAGTTTAAGGAAATGGAAAGCGGTTTTATGACTTACACTTGAAGTACTCGACTTTGCTCAGAACATTGAACAATTGCGTTATCATTAAATTGCTATAATAAAAGCAGTGTCCTTTATTTGAACTGATTCATGTTGGAGGGCTTGTTTTCACTTGGGGTAAGGGAGGAAAGGGTTCGTCTAAGTGGTTGGAAAAAGGCAGTTAATTTTTGTATTTTTGTTTTCTTCCCAGAAACCCCTTTTATGTGCTTTTAGAAGGGATGAAATGATATGTTTATTACCCCGAATGCAATTGAAAATAAATGTAATGCCTTCTAAAGGAGAAATTTAATTATGTATACGTATAGGAACGTAAAAAGGTTTCTAAAAATAATATGAGGAGCTACCTTTTAATAGTCGATGGAAAATTCAAGATTTTCCTATAGAAAATCCTGGCGAGCACACATATTCACCTCCACCATCAGTGTCGTGCTCCTTCTCCTCGGCCCCCAGAGTCTCTATACACAAGGCAAAGGCCGGGGCCAGTCATTACACACACAAACATTATCGGGAAGTTGAACGCAATCGCAATGGAGAAAAGTTTGTATAAAATCCCTAGATCCACACTTTTATTTGATATCTTTCAGCTGCTGATGGCTCATAGCTGGTGCAGTGCAGTTCATCGACTAGATTCAATCGTATCTGACGTATTTTGTGGTGTGTAGCGCATCTAGTTGATAGTATCCTTCAACTTTTGGGGGAAATTATTTCCGCAGGAACAGTGATATCCTTCGGCCAAATTTTACCTTTATCCCTGTGTATTAGGGTTTTTCTGTGTGAATATAGTGAGACTGAAAATAAATAATAGCTGTGCTTTAGGGTTAGACCCAGACAGTGTGCTACAGTAAACCAAACTATATTTAAAAACCCTTTCCCAACAGTTCTGTCCTTGTGTGCTACACTGAAGCTCCAATCGGATACCAAATTGGCGTACCATCATATGGTGGGCGCTTTATTGCCGTCTACGGCATCCGGCGTTCATCTTGACGTCGTTGTCCGTAAGTAGAAATTTTCATTTGTATCCTTAAAGATTAGTGAATAACTTTAATAAACTTTTTAATATCACATGGAATCATCTTTATGTGCATAGATTTTATAAAAATGTAAATTTCCATTCCAAGTTCTATCAGATTAGTGCTATGCAGAGCAATTTTGCCAATGGTACCGACCAGATGGTGGTCATTTTGAAGGAGGTATCTTATGACTCCTACTCCTAAATCCTGTACTTTAATTAGGTTTGCGGTTTAACTGAGTTGTTCAAGTTATGAAATCCACCTGGTTTTTTAAGATAGGGCATTATACAAATCAATTGATATGCGGTTGTCCATCTTCCCCATGTGGCTGAATTGAAGCTTTTTAATTACCATTCCCATTCTTATTGCTTCGTGAAATGAAAATCTAATTATTAAATCTACCCCAAAATGTAACAAATTCACATTCAGGGTGTCTGTTGTAATTTTACATTTTTTCAGTACAGTATTTATTTCCATTGCTGTGCCAATTTTAATTTTTCACCAACACCACTCATCCGGGGTAGAAAGTAGACCGGCAAATTGTGCAAATTAATGGAATTACCGGCAATTAAAACCTCTCCAAGTTCGCTTTTTGTGAAATTGTTAGTTGGACGTTTCGAAGCTCTCTGCGACAGACCTTGCAGATGAATAGCTGCTCCCTTTTTTTTTGTTGCAGCAGCTCCAATGGAAGAGGAGCAGGCTGCATAGAGTGCAATAGGAAGATTTTCTACAGTACTCAATTTTCAAGGAGTTATTACCCTTCACGAAAATTCTAGAATTATTGATTTTTCTCTGCAGAAATATTTCGTTGATGGTCAAGGCAATTTTCAGCCAGACATTTTCTACCCCCACAGTCGAGGGGCAGTCTCCAGACTTTAAAATGAATAAATATGCAAACCAGAATCTTTCAAGTGTTAGGAAAATATGCATTTTGTTTTTCTATAGTCCTTGACATTATTTATCATTGTGGGCCGAGTTGAAATGATGTAAATAAATTTTAATTCTTTTTCTCGGAAGTGCAGAAGAGAAGACATTGCTTTTTTTCCATTTTTTTTTTCATTGTTTTTTCCTAAGATAATTTTTATTTTATTTCTTTATTGCTTGATTTGGAAACTTGTTATCTTTTAACTTGATTTATTCGGGTAAATCATGTCAACTACTTTCACGTGTTATAAATATACTTGCTACTGAAAGCAGTTCAAAAGATAATTTCAAAAGGTAAAAGAGACCTTTGCACAAGATTTATACATGTATTGTTACTATTATCCAAAAGTAAAACGTGAGTTATATCGACACTTACTCACTTAAAAATAAATTACCATAACAATTTATCGGGCGTTGCAGACAGTATGGTAAGTCTCTTTTGCGACCTCTTAAAATTCTCATATTTCTATTAAACTAAATGTTCATGCAATATCTGGTCATAATAGAAATAAATGAGATTCATTTCCATTTCAAATTTCCTGAACAGTTTTAATTTTTCTTGAATTGAATGTGTCGTTAACTACAGAAACTACGTTTTCTTATAATTTCTTATCTGCAGTAGTTTTTTACTACTTTTTCATTGCAATAATAATTTACTTTGAGCATCATGGCGAGTAAGTGCGCTTTTAAATAGCAAAAGGGTTTTCCGCGCGAAAATGCAAATTATAATTTGTTGGAGTTGCATGCAGTTGCATTTTCTATTATTGATTTAAATAAAATATGTTATGTTCATTTTCAGAAACATCATTACTCAAAGGAGCACCTCCAACTCCACCTCAACGAAGCAAATTAGTTAGATCGTGCATGAATTCACATAGGCGATATCTAAGTCATAGGTGAGTACAATCAATTACACTCCACTTTTTGTTTTTAAAGAGAGTATTAAGAGGATAACGTAAAATTAAAATTAAATATCTTTCGATTTAAGAACTTCTCTGCATTTGAAACAATCCTCTGCTTTTATTTTGGCATTTTTAATTATTTAATGTGGTTGAAAAGTCAAAATTGAAAATGGGAAACACTTTCAGTGGAAATATATTCCGTCGAAATTATCTATGTATACGTTTGCTACCTCCATTGAAAGTATAACACTTTGTTCTAACAATCCATGAGAAATTTTTTTTTTTTACGAAAATTATGACATGTCCGCTAATATTATTTGAGGCATTTGAGAAATTTATTTTGAATATTTAAGTTCATTTTCAAGAGGAAGGATAAGGCAGATGATATTAATCATATAGTAATAGAATAGTGAGCAAGTTGAGAAAAGAATTGAAGACTGCCGGGTGTGGCGAAAAATAAATTATTGGTATATGCAAAAAAGCATTAATTTTTATAAAAATATATTTACTATTTTCTTAAAATAAGACAATCAATACGAATCGAAAAAGTTCTAAGGCCCCAGAGAACTTAATGGTTGAGCTGCACAGATCGAAAAGTCGAATAAAATACTGCGACGTCCGTGATTTGTATCGAGCACGAAATTCGTGTTCAGCATGCATACAAAGGTATTTCTTTCTATATTGTCCTGGTTCTTTAAATGTAAAAGAGATTAATATATAATATATGTATAAAAATAAAAAAGGCATAGCATCCGATTTAAGCCAGGGTTGAGCGAGGTAGTTTATTTATGTTATATTTAAGACATTGGTTATCAATACAATAGAAAAAATCTGAAATTTGTTTCAAAGTTTTTGGAAAAAATATATCTATTATAAAAAATAATTCCCATTACAGGACTTCGAAATTTTCCAGTAATAGACATCGGAAACTGCAGCCTTTTAGAGAAACGTGAGGAATTCACCAGTATCTTAGGCGTCACATTAACTAATCAATTAAAATTTAAAAAAAAAAAGAGAAAAGCAACAGAAAACAAAATCTTTAAATCATTTATGTCAAAGCACTGAAAAATTTCCAAGAGTGAAAATCAAGAAACCACAGATCACCGTCACAAGCACAGGACTCCCAAAAACGAGAAAAAAAACAAAAAATAAAAAAAAATTATTTCAATTTATCGAAGTCTGTTTTTAAAAACAAGCCAAACCATTTCTCAGGCTGAGAAATCGAAAATAAAAAATATTTTCGATAATTTAACCGGAGAGAGGACCTTTTGAATTGGGGCATTAGTGTCTCAGTTCAGTGGGCCGCAACTGAAGGAGATAGAATTCAAAATACTAGTAAAACGCAAGGTTCAACCTTGCACCAGACCTAATAATAATCTATCGAAAATAGACTCGCAAGAGCAGCCAACCGATATTAAAACAAACTTCATGAATTTACCAATAATAAAGAAAACAACAAATAATCCGTCAACGCAACTGACGATTTGTAGTAATAGCCACAAAAAATCTGGGAAGCAGCAAATGATTTAATGGTTTAAACTAAGGTTCGGAAGATACAAAACCATAAGCTCAGACTTAGGCTGATTGATGAAGAAAAAGGCATAAAAACGTTAAAAAACTGGGCACCAATTTTCCGTTGTTTGATTTTTGGGGTAGCAATCAGAGCCCGAGGCAGACAGTACAGGAGACCACTTTTATGTAGGTCCATAACAAATCCTAATGTGCTTTTCCTCTTGTGGTACAACTGTGAATGAATGAGAGAGATATTGCTGTCGTACAAAGCTCAAGAAAGGCCTTTTGTAGTCTGGAGAGAGGAACGAACGTTCGTCGCAGTAACCAGTGATCTGGTTCCTTAAAAACTAAAAGAATATCACTTTCTTATACTACCATCGGTTTTGAAGATCATCAAACTTACTAGGAGAGATCAGTGCGGCTGATCTAGATCGCTTTGAAAGAAAACATCGACTCATCATCTATACAAAATGGGTACCGTGAATGTTAACCGCAACGTTACCGATGTTTTCTACCGGTACAAAATGCCCCGCATTCATGCCAAGGTAGAAGGCAAGGGTAACGGCATCAAAACTGTTATCGTTAACATGGCCGAAGTTGCTAAGGCAATTGGACGACCTGCAACCTATCCAACAAAGTATTTTGGTTGCGAGCTAGGAGCTCAAACTCAATTTGATTACAAGGTAAATAAAAGTGGTCTCACTATTTAAAGTCAAAGTATCAGAGTGTAGGCTTAAAAAATAAAAAGTAGTCAAATTAAAACGATGATAATTTGTCCCTTTTTAGTTTTGATCTATTTGAATATTTTATCTTCACAAATACACATATTTTTTTGAGAACTTTTATATATTTAACTGACTTCCACTTTTTTATGTATATTCCAGAATGAACGTTTCATTGTAAATGGATCGCACGACGCTGCAAAGCTCCAAGATCTCCTTGACGGCTTTATTCGAAAATTCGTTCTATGTCCTGAATGCGATAACCCTGAAACTGAGTTGCTGGTATCAACCAAGAAGGGTACAATTTCTCAAGGATGTAAGGCGTGTGGTTTTCATGGTCCTCTCGAGGTTAACCACAAAGTGAACACATTCATTTTGAAAAATCCTCCAAACATGGATCCAGCCGCTCAGGGTTCATCACTGACCGAAGGTAAGCGTAGCAAACGTTCCAAGAAAGGCGCCACCGAAAACGGCGGAGAATCAGCCAACACCTCTATGACTACCGCCGACGGTGATACATCTAATGCTGGACAAGCAGAGCCTGACTTAAATATTCCTGTACTGAAAAAGAAGGGTGGGGACGATGACGATAATGAGACCTGGACCACAGATATATCTGAGGAAGCTGTCCGTGCACGGCTGCAAGATCTAACAGATGGAGCTAAGGGTATGACTATTTCGGATGATCTTGATAAAACTGAAAAGGAACGGTTGGACATCTTCTACGAGATTGTAAAGAAGAAGCGCGATGCTGGCCAATTGGACAATGTCCAGGTACACAAAGAGTTGGCAGTTGAGGCAGAACGCTTGGATATCACCACAAAAGCACCGCTTGTATTTGCTGAATTGCTCTTTTCGGCTAACATCATTCAAGAAGTTCGCAGACACCGCAACCTTCTGCTCCGCTTTCTCCACAACAATATGAAGGCTCAACGCTACTTAATCGGTGGTCTCGAGCAAATCATAGCTCTCCATTCTGCCAAACTGATGGAGAAGGTTGCCGGAATTCTTAAGCTGTTTTACGACAATGACATCCTGGAAGAGAAGGCGATTCTCGAATGGTCGCAGAAAGTTAGCAAGAAGTACGTTTCAAAGGAGGTGGCAACCGAAATTCACGAGAAGGCAAAACCATTCATCCAATGGCTTCAGGAAGCCGAGGAGGAAGATTCATCCTCCGATGAGGGCGAAGACGATTCTGATGTTGAGATTGAGTACAACGATCGTGCTCGCATTGAACCGCTCAAGAAGGCACAAGCCAAGCCAGCCTTGAAGAAGCTCGAAGACGACGATGATGGCGAAGAGATCGATATCGATGAAATCTAAGTTACCCGTTTCACAATTACTGCTTCTTCAAATGATTCTCTTTAAATTTTTCAAATTGGATACTTCCGTTCGCTATACTATCCATAAATGCTTCTGTAGATACAACTGTGAGATTTGTAACCCTTCAAGGGCCCTCTATACCCGCATTATTGTTCGATCCGGCAATTATTTTACCTCCCTGTGCTATCAGCAAACCGCCTCCCTCAAGCCATCTTTATCTAGCATATATTCAGCAGTGATCAAATTGCAACATATTCAGTTAAATTTGAACGGTTTTTTTTCTTTTATGAAAACATTTTGTATTATTTTATTTTTCTTTCAAATTTTATTAAAAATAATCAGAATGTATTTTGCTGTTTTTATTCCTACCTAAAATAACCCACTCCTAGAATTCTGGATATGTAAAATTCCAAAGAAAATGTCTTTAAATCAAGATCTTAAATCGTTTCACGAGTTTTATTTAAAATGCGGATCCTTTTGATGCTAAGGTAATGGCAAGGAAAGTATTGAAAAAAAAAACTCTTCGGTCTATTTGGTTTTGGTCTTAAAAGGATAATTATAAACTGAAAAAAAATTTAAATACAAAGCTAAAATTTTGCAGACTGCTGTTAGGCGGTAAATTTGGTCCCCATATTACCATATTTTATTATAATTGTTTATAAATTGGAAACACCAAAGATATCTTTATACCAATTTCTAATAAAATCCTTTGAAATGGGCCATTCGGATTGAATTTCAAAATTTTATAGTAGATTCGAAGTTATGAGCTACTGTAGAGCAAAAAGAGAAATCCACTTTAGCATTATTTATAATATTACTTAGTTAGCATTGATTTTCGCATTTATTTCAGGCCGTTACGCGAACTAGAAACAATTTTAGTGCAAAGTAACCGAATTTTCTAGTCGCCTAGGCTACGACTGCAAAAAGAAAAAATTTCGAGCAGAGTATGCCGTGCAAGGAAACAAAAGATTAAATAAAATATAATTTTCAGTTCGCCATTGTAGACTTCGCAAATTTTCTTTTCATCCTAATATTTAATTTTGATTTTTTTGTGAAGCCGTAGACTACGCAAATTTTGTTTTAATCCTAATATTTAATTTTGATTATTTTGTGAAGCCAAAAAAAATCGAAAATGGTAAATATGTGAAAGATTTTTTTAGAAGGATTCTATTTAGTTAATTTTTTTTATTTTTTTCAGCGTGAATGTATCTCCATCCACGTTGGTCAGGCTGGGGTTCAAATTGGGAACGCCTGTTGGGAGCTGTACTGCCTGGAGCATGGAATCCAGCCTGATGGGCAGATGCCCTCTGATAAGACCGTGGGCGGAGGAGACGACTCCTTCAACACGTTCTTCAGCGAAACTGGTGCTGGGAAACATGTTCCCAGGGCTGTTTTTGTTGACCTTGAGCCAACTGTAGTCGATGAGGTAAGGACGGGAACCTATCGTCAATTGTTCCACCCGGAGCAGTTGATCACTGGTAAGGAAGACGCGGCGAATAATTACGCCCGGGGCCACTACACTATCGGAAAGGAAATTGTCGACCTCGTGCTTGATAGGATTCGAAAATTAGCTGATCAATGCACCGGTCTCCAAGGGTTTTTGATCTTCCACTCGTTTGGTGGAGGAACTGGGTCAGGATTTACATCCCTTCTAATGGAGCGTTTATCGGTAGACTATGGTAAGAAATCCAAGCTAGAATTCGCTATCTATCCAGCACCACAAGTGTCTACCGCGGTCGTTGAGCCCTATAATTCGATCCTGACCACCCACACCACCTTGGAGCATTCGGACGCCGCTTTCATGGTAGATAACGAGGCTATTTACGATATATGCCGCAGAAATTTGGACATCGAAAGGCCGACCTACACCAATTTGAACAGGTTGATCGGTCAGATCGTTTCGTCCATCACCGCCTCGCTACGGTTCGATGGAGCCCTAAATGTTGATATTACTGAATTCCAGACAAATCTTGTCCCATACCCCCGGATTCACTTCCCCCTGGCCACCTATGCTCCGGTGATCTCCGCGGAGAAGGCCTATCACGAGCAGTTGTCCGTTGCTGAAATAACGAACGCCTGTTTCGAGCCGGCCAATCAAATGGTCAAGTGTGATCCACGGCACGGAAAATACATGGCGTGCTGCATGCTCTATCGCGGGGATGTGGTCCCCAAGGATGTGAATGCCGCGATCGCAACGATCAAAACTAAAAGAACAATTCAATTCGTCGATTGGTGCCCCACTGGATTCAAGGTGGGTATCAACTATCAACCCCCGACCGTTGTGCCTGGAGGAGATTTGGCCAAGGTCCAGAGAGCTGTTTGCATGCTGTCCAATACAACGGCCATCGCCGAGGCTTGGGCACGTCTGGACCACAAATTTGACCTAATGTATGCAAAACGAGCCTTCGTTCACTGGTATGTAGGTGAGGGCATGGAGGAGGGTGAGTTCTCCGAAGCCAGGGAAGATTTGGCGGCCCTTGAAAAGGATTACGAGGAAGTTGGAATGGACTCTGGTGAGGCTGAAGGCGAAGGCGGTGAAGAGTATTAATTTATTAATTTGTTTGTCATCCCGAGCTATATATTATTAACAGGATCATTTATTCTGTTAATATTTTAGTAACAATTGAAAATTGTAGTGCAAAAATACATTTCTTGTTAAATTATTATCTGGTTTTCTATTTGAACTATTTTGAGTTATTGCAGCACTATGCTAGAAAAATGAGCAAAAGTAAAAAAACAAATATGTACATATTTGATAAGCAAAATAAAACCCCATTATCTAGGTCAATATTCAAAAATTGGGTGGATTAATAAAGAAGGAGGAGAGTAACGCTTAAATACGTGTTACTTTTTTTTCATTTTATTTGAACAATATGAGCCATTTCAAACAGATTAACATCACAGTCCAAGAAAATCCACAATAGATTCTACAATTGGATTTTCACTAAATCTGCCTATTCTCAGCGCATAGGCGATCACATGTGCTACATACGTCTGTTCATGAACTTTATGAAATAAGTGCGCCATTGGACCTGAAGTAAAAAAATAAGTAAGTACCTTAATCGAATATCTAAAATCTTATTAAAATACCTATGGCATGCACTGTGACATCAGAGCCTCCGTGAGTATTTTCATCCGTATAAACAGCCGCTTGCTGCACATAGTCGTACGAAGTCGTATCCTCCAAGGTTGGGTCCTTCCTCTTTGGCATCCCCGTTTTCTCATCTATTTCCACCTGGAAGCCTTTGTAGCTAGTTCCATAGGTAAGTGTCGTATAAGGAATCGAATCTTTTTTCGATTTTGATGCGATTCCCAAAATATCGTTCCCTCGATCAGGATATCCATTAATCGTTAAAGTATGTGAGTGATCAGCCGTTACTATAACTAACGTTTCGTCGAGTTTTCCCCTTTTTATATATATAAAATAAAAAAAAGAATATACATATTTCATTTTTAAATACATTAGAATTACGTCGTTTACCTCATAAATTTTAGGGACTCTTTTACTGCTTCGTCTAATGCTAGAGTTTCAGTAAGAGCCTTTTTAGCCGCTCCACGATGGTGGGCTTGATCGATGTTTCCGCCTTCAACAACAAGAATAAATCCCTTATCCTTACTGTCGAGCATCTCAAGAGCCTTTAAGGTCATATCTTTCAATGAAGGCATCCCTTTTGGGCCGTCATCTCGCTGGTAGTCGTACTTGAGGTGACCATTCGCAAAAATTCCTTAAAAATGATAAATGATTTGATGAATTTTTTATTAATAGACAACACGACGTTAAATATTAAAAAATTCAAAAATATGTATAAGGGTTTAGGGCAGTAATTTAGTCATTTAATGGAAAAATAAAAAATAAAATCTATAATTGCTATAACTACTGGAGCATAAATATACTTAAAGGTAACGAAAAATTCTACGATGATGTGTTAATGCCTCTCGTACAATAAATACCTAAAACGTAATCAGTCTTTTTAAAGTCGAAATTATTTAAATCGCTGTTCGTGCTGAGGATCGCGTATGGAGCCTCACGTGCCAATTTGTCTTTCTCCCATTGGGAAATCAAATCACGTCCATCAGTTGAGTAGCATGCCCAATTGTCGATAGGATCTGCATCGGATCCAGTCACATTGGACATGAGACACTGCCGTCCACCGCCCATAATTACCTGTAAATTTATTAGTCATTTCCGCGGAAGCAGTTAGATTGGATTTATCTTAAATTCCTACATTTATATTCCTTCCCGGAAGGTCTTCGATCAGAATTCTGCCAATATCTTTGCATCCGGCTGATTTCGCAGCCTCCGGGATTTTTGCCTCGCATTCCCAACGTCGATCAGGTACATGGGCATAGAGAGCAGCCGGAGTGGCGTGTGTGACTCGGGTCGTCGTCACGAATCCCGTGTTCATCCCGTCGATTTGGGCCCATGTTAGTATCGAATGGACGTGATGTGTGCTATCCAGAGATGCCGTGCAATTTTCCAGTGGGACAGAGGAGTCAACGCCACCGGTCTCATAGTTGGCTTTCACTCCTCCAAAGAGTGCTGTCGCTGTTGAAAACGAATCCGGAACTTGCTTGTTGGCGCAGTAGGTCTATTGGAAATTAAAAAAAAATAAAGGTCACGTATAAATCAGCTTCTCCAATTAAACCAACTCAGCAATTCAGCAATTTGTTCTGTTAAGCTGAATTAACCATTACAATGCAAAAAAAAATGTACCTACCTTTAGCATTCCCATATGCGGAAATTTTTCCCAGGTAAGCAATCCTTCCTCCTTTAACTTCATGATCCTTGAAGCTGTAACAGTATTCGGACCCATGCCATCTCCCACAAAAAGAATCACATTTTTAGCCCGTTTTGAGTTCACCTTCACATTTAAGGCAACACGAATTTCATCAATTCCTTTTTCAAACCAGACCTCCTGCTCGATGGGCAGATCCTCCTTCCAGAAATCAACGGATTGTGTCACCTCATTATCAATTTCATAATTCATCAAAAGTGCTATGCAGATTATCATACCAATCACTGCTATAGCCGCAATGAATAAATAAAATACTTTGGACGTTAGACAATTTATAAAACGGTCCCATTTCGATGTTGGTCGTATTTCGAATTCAGGACTGCGTTCTAATTCGAATTGTTGCTTCTCAAGAGCAATTTCTATCGGAGGTTTACCGGGAGAGTCCATGGGATTTTTGAAACGTTGCCTTATTTCTAGGAACAGATTTTCGCAGGCTTAGTAGAGTTTGACTAGAAATAAAAAAATTTTTTTTACTTAAGTATCACAAGAAAATGTTTATTATATATAATACTGAGGTTTTAGATAAGATATAGGAAAACGCGCTTATGAGTTGTAAATTGTTTAAGCACGATCGTTATTTGAACAAGTTAATGTTCGTTTGAACTGCAATAAAAAAAATATAGAAATCGTTTATACCGTTCTCAATACGAAAAACTCCTTGCTTTTGCTTTTTATAATTTTAAACCCGCTTCCAAGATTTATCACAAAGCCACCAACTTGGACGCACTCTTTTCTGCTGGTCGAGACTAGCGCACGCTTTTAACAGCTCCAAAATCTTCAGCACACTAAAGGCTGTGATTGCCACCAGCAGCAATTAAGTAAATTCACGATGCGAAGAAAATGACTATCGCAGTTTTATGTTTTATTATTTATTTACATTTTTCCATAAAAGTAGCTATGGACGTAAATGCGAAAATTTTTCTTTTTTTTTGTGGATGAGGCTTATTTAGACCGCATGCGTGTTTGACTTTATCAGTTAAGAGTCTGCGGACTCTTGGTTGATTCATCTTCAACCCTTAAACGCTTATTGGTTTCAACTAAAGCAAGTGAGTACGTGATTAATGAATGGTACGCAGTTCTTGTTCAATTCAGTAGTTAGAGGGATAACAATTATTTTTCAACTATGAGTCTTAAAACTATAATTTTAGTAAATACTTTTCACGGCAGCTTAATCATTTTCAGTGGGATTAGATTTGATTCAAGAAAAGCAACAAAAGAAGATGGATTACATTTAGGTACAATTTTTCCTTTGGCTTATTCATTTCGAAAAATTTGTTACTCTTTATAAGAAACATATTTTTTCTTGGTAAGCCCACAACAAGAATAGGAAAAAGGTTTCTTTGTTCTTATTATTTTGAATGAATTCCTAGTTACAACATTACTGTATTCAAAATTTTCAGCATCTCCAAGAACCTCCAACTATCAATTTTCAAGACAATCTCTCTCTTGCAAGTTTAAAAGTTTTGGTTACATTCTGAAATCCTATATTTTATCCTATTTTTTTATTCGACATACATAAATATGGACGTATCTAAACGAAAAACGTTCTATTTTCATCTCCGCGATATAAACTAATGTATGTATATGATAAATTTAATGCCAAATGGTTGAATAGGTGAGATATGAAAGTAGAAAAAACAAACTTACTTTTGTATTTTGTAACAACAGTTACATAAACTAAATCTAGCTATTTCTTATAATTACAACTATACTAGAGTTATAAAAAAAAAATTTGACCATTGTAATACATTTTTTTTAATCACTTTTTCAAGATTTCAAATTAAATATTTGAATGCTTCGAATTGTGGTGGTTTTTTAATTAAAAAGGCATTGCCATGAAATTCGCCGATTTTCGTTCTTTCGCTTTGCCGAATGACAGAAAATTTAATACACACTCATTAAATAAAGCTCTCATTGTGCCTTCGCCAAGAAGCTCGAGAAAAAGCTGCGTTCACATTCGTTTCCGTCGCCGAGCAGCGCTGTCGTCAGTGTGTTTGCCGCCCGAATTGTTCCAGAGCGCAGTTGACCCTGACGCGTTATAAGTTAAAAGTACGAAAAAAGGTTCAGCATCCAAATCGGAAGCTGATAAAATTGTGATTTACACATTATAAAATAAACCGGGAAAAAAAGATAGTGTACGAAATTGTGTCAGCATTCCAATTTTCGTCTAATCTTTGGCTATTTATAGTGCTGCTTCTTACGATGTGCTCAAAGTGAAATAAAGTCAAACTAGGAAAAAACAAGAAGACTTACATGGAATTTAATGAATGGAACGATGCTGGAGATCTGCTCTGATAGTGAATAATTAGTAAATTTGTACTTTTGAGATTGAGAATCGCGCTCAAGATTCGAGAAGAAACTCTTGGTGACTTGTCCGCATCAGCAAATTGATCGGAGGCGTGACTAAAGTGTGAGTGTATTTCGACGACTGGCTCTTCGCATCTCTGACCCGCGGAAATTCTTCATTCGCGCTTTGTTTTGACATCCATCAGCTGTTCACGCCTGCTGTGCGAATTGTAGGCCCATTTTTGTTATGCCGGCAACCTAAGTGCTCTTGTACTTGGGCTTAGAGGGAAATTTATAAAAATCTGGTAACTGGTCAGCATCTGCATTAATTATGAAACATCGCCAGCAGCAGACTCAGCACTCGCGGGGCTGTTACGTGTCCTTAGCATGCTCCATCGGGTCGATCAGCATCGCGTGCGGCAGCCTCCTGCAGCTCAATTCGAGCAGCGATCGAATATCCTTGCAAAGGGGACTCTTTCTAACATCACTGGGATTCGTCTATTTTGTTTCATTGACAGACTTTTTCAATAAATATCTCCTGGAGACGAGGCAGGGTATTCAGTGGCGACGGAAGTATCGCCTAATGGTTTCCGATGTCATGGACATCACAAACAAGTGAGTAACATTAATAATACCTAAAATAGTAGGTCCAAAAATATGGATAAGTATGACAAAACATTCTAAAATTTATTACAAAGTCGGCACATCGACAGGGCAAAGAAGTCTGAATTTTCAAATAAATTGCATTAGGTCTCCTAGACGGCCGACGTAAATTTGGCAAAGTTCAAGACTGTTCTAAACTAAATCTTTCAAAAACTAGTTTCACTTACGGTTACTATAAAATATTGCAAAGTACAGCTGAAAAAATACTGCACTTTCATTAAATTTTTTACTTTTAATAAGCAAAAGTTGCTTAGTATGTAATTCTTTAAAATGTTACTATTCAAATAGTCTCAAAAGCTCATTTAGATTTGAATTTCCCTGCAAATTTCATGTGGTCGTCTTAAGACCCAAAAGAAATTTCTCTTTACATCCAATTCAGCTGTAAGATACGAAAAAGACTAATATGCTGAATTAGGTATCAATGCAGTTTTAATGCATTTCTGAACTCACCCCTTATTTTATTCCGCAGTAATGCAGATGATGCACTCATATTTTCTTTTCTTGACCCAATTTTCACACTATCTTTGGTGTTGTGTTGTTCTCATTTCAAAATTTGGGGCACACACGGTACGCTGTTGTCGTGAATTTTCAATGTGTTCATAAACAATGAGGCCCTCCTGCGTTCTTCGTGTGTTACTTAATTGAGGCGCTGCGTAGAACACGGATTCAATGGTGCTAACCGAAGAGAGGCTGCATAAATGGGCAAAGTGCCATAATATGAATTTTATGTCCTTGATTTCTGAAAGAAATCCTTTTTGCGTCCTCTGGAGAATAAGTAATAATATCGATCCCTTGGGTCGAGTTAACTTGTATTCAAATCTTCTGTAAAGAAAAAAATTATTTGAATAAAGTTGAAATTCAATCCGAAAGTAGTGCTTTGACTCTTATTAAAAAAATTCAATACGAACTCTACTATGTTTGCACAGCATAAAGAATGAATTCAAATCAGAAAATATGGAATAAGTTCGACTGATGTATTTCATTAACAAATTAAGAATCCTAAAAAAAAATTAATGGTGCGTTATATACTGAATCCTTAATACTTACACCTCAAAGTCTTCATACATTCCTAATTAGCCTTGTTTAACGGAGTGAAACCGAAGCCCGAAGGTTAATCGCATTTTATGTAACAACTCCAGATTACAATTAGTTTGAAAGCAGCTAATGTTATTTTTCCTTTAAGATTCCGCTCCGCTTAGTGGGTTGGAAATTATCGTATTTTATTTTTCTTTTCACCGATCTAAAACGTTCGAATGTACACATGCTGAGCCAATCCTTCAAAACCATTTTTTATGCCGTCGTGTTTTTCCTACTCTCATGCATAAACACTACAATTAGGATTCGTAAGACTTTCTCGTCAATCATTTCTATATAGCTACAGTAATGTGTTAATACTTTGGTTGGCAAATTTTATTCAGCCGCGTATTCAGCTATTACTTTGCTAAACGAGCTGATTATTTTGTGTCCTTAACTCAAAAGAAAAATCGTCGAATCCAATTAACGCAATTTTTTGTGCTTGATGGCAACATGTTAAATATTAAGTTGTAATAACTATTTAAAACTTCTCAAGTCACTTTTCTTACTAACGCATACATAGCAACAATTAAAGTAGACTCTTTTAAATTAAATCCACTTCAAATTTAGATAATTTTCCCGTTTATATAACATAAGAGATAACTAAAGCGAATCAATATAATTTCGTAGTATAAATTGAGGCTACTAGCAGTACCCGCTTCATTTCGGAATATCTAAAAATACATGCATTGAACCTATTTTCCGTAAAAAGCGCGAAAATGTTTCAGTGGGTTACATAAAAGGTTTCACTCGCATGGAAAAACGGGCTATCTTCTAAAGATTTCGACCTCTAACTTTATACTCGAGCAACAATGGGAACGAGACAGAGCACGCAAATTTTTATGGGTGAACGACATGCAAATGCTGATAAGAGAATTCTGTGCTAAATCAAGCACAATCGATCGGCGGTCTTTTCGAGTTATAAAATTGAGCAGACCTGCCTCGCTCATATTTTGGGGCTTGGAAGTTAAAAAGGAAACGAGGTTGCTTACTGAGGGTGGACGTGGTTAAATGAAGTAACTCATTTTATTTTCGCGTTTACATAAGAAATTATTTATAAATGCAAATTAGCGCATTCGATATTCCATAGGTAGTAGCTTTTTGAATCGATTATATCGATATTCATTGAATCGAAATTAAGCGGGGGAGGTGTTGATAGGCCGTTTTTTTCAATTTTTATTTTTAATGGTCCATGAATTCATTAAAGCAATCTGTGGAAAAAAATTTATATACATACATATACATATGTAAGTACGATTCATCTCCATTTGCCGCCCGCGGATCCGATAAATTCCGTTCAAGAGGTTGGCCACGCGGTGGAAATCAGTGCACAGCGAGATGATGATCAGCCGCGGTTCTGTTAACTCAATAGGCCACTTATCGTTCCGCGACTATCCTCCCCATTCGGGGCGACGTTTTTTAAATGGCACAAAACGTTGCGACAAGTTCCATCAATTGGCGAATCTCGACTCCAGAGTCTAGCCTAGAGTCAGCCCGGCGGCGATATCGCGATCTCGTCGACTCGTGCCGCTTCTATTTTATTAAGCGCAGCCTCCTTCGCTAATTGTTATGTCACTGTGATGCGATCATATGCTAGAGTTAATCTCACGATCACTCAAGGGCACGTGATCACTTACTTGAGCCCGAAATCATTCCATCCTGTTGTATCGCCTTAGATTTTCTGTTCTGTTCTTTTGCATCTTTAAATTAGGTTCGAATCATTTTTCGTCACGTGGACTCGCCTGGCCTGGCCTGTAGGGTTTAAAGATGTTAAAAAGTTTAAGGATCATTTGATTAATTGTCTTTGTGATTTATGAATTCCGGTCAGAGGGGCTTTTAAAGGTACTGCATAAGATCAGCACTCTCAAATTGAGACTTGGGGGGAATTTGCAAGCAAAATTTTTAAACTGGTTGCACCAGGAAATAGAAGAACTGAAATGATTCTTGTTAATGAATAACAGTTGAGTCACTACAAACAAAAAATATTTGAATTCGTTCGAGCTTACATAGGTTGGTCAATTAAGAATTTTAAAATATGCATTCGTACATTAAGATAAAGTAAAATAAAATAAACATTTTAAAATCCCCGCCTAAAATGTATGATCGTGTTTTCTTAGAAGGAGAATATATACGAATATACGAAATGTATGAAAAATTAAAGAAACTGTTTCATAATAACTTCTTTTTTAAGTGAAACTGCTTTTGTCGCGATAGAGTAACTTGCCGTTTTGAGAAACAAAATCGTCACGAGAAATGAAACGAATGATGGGGAATTACCTTTGATTTTAATTAATTTTTCCGTTCAAAGTGGTTAAAATAATTCGGTAGAAAAATCCAATCGAATTATTTTGACGTTATGTTACGGAAAAGGAATGGAAATCAAAGGCAGCTAAAGTGAATTTGTGAGTATTTACATAGGAAATTGATTAGACACCCTTTTAACCTTACCATTCGATTCGAACGGATTCAATCGAGCCCATATTTACAGGATTTTAGCTTAATTTTTTTTCGTAGATTACGAATCCGAAAGTTGTTTATAATTTATTATTTTTTTTTAAGAAAAAGAAAAAGTGAAACACAACCACTGATCGACTTATTATACATAATACATTCAAATTGAAGCTGAATAATGATAAAACAATAGCAACGAGAGTTAAGTTTCGAACTTTTACCCTACAAACCCATGCACCCAACTTTTTTATTTATATTCATAATTTAAACATACATTGGAAATATTTTAATATGTTTAGGAAGCACATCTAAACGAGGTCAATCCGTCTAATTCTAATGTACGAGTAGAATGTAAACTTGTAATAAACAAATTTCTTTAATGTACGTTTATGAAAATCGCACTGGACATAAATGTACCCCAAATTTTAAGTTAATGCGACTTTTATATCTCAATTTGTTTATTTATAGCAACTTGATTAGCATACTACAAGATTATTTTTGCCAAATAATCCTTATCAACTAACTTTGGAGAAAACAAAATTGTCGATATACTCTATCAATGGCAGACAGGATTAATCTTTTGAAACTTCAATTTCATTTGATTTGAAAACTCGCTTTACTCAGGGGAATCGTCATACGTTGTATTCAAAAAATCAGTTTTTGCAGCATACTGCTGAATAAAAATAAAAACAATTTGTTAGCAAAAGAACATGAATGAAACAAAACAATAACTTGCTTCTTTTAAGCTATTGAACTCCTGGATAGTGCCGAAAACACTTTCAACCTTTAAAAATGCATTCGAATATTTTTGATCGCCGCAAAATTCTTCCAGTCATACAACACAAATTGCAATTTGCACGTTTCTTAAGATCATAAGATCATTTCTTGGCATCGAGAGGAGAGTAAGCAAACCGCAGCAGTATCGTCTGCTTTTTCCCTTTCCGACAAAAATAAAGGTGAGCTCAATAAGACGTGCAATTATTCAAAAATTTGAAACCAATCTATTTCGAATCATGAGCTCAATCGATTTTTTAATTAACCCACCATTCATCTAGGATGAGTCATTTTAGAGGTGGCGATAGCAGGAGCGAATTCTCTGACGCTATTTTATCATCACATCGCGGTGATAATTAAGACGGAACTTTGTCAATATTTATTTCTCCGCGGCCCCGAAAGCTAAAGGAGCCGCCACTCCTCAGTGAGGTGATAATGATGAACGCGTGCCAACGTTTTCATATTTGAATTGAACCGTTTTTAGGATAATTAAAGAACCAATATTCAATCGATTGCAAATCCAAGGGGAAATTAAAAAGGACTTAAATAAGATAGAACATTTGGAAATTAAAACATTTGTAAAAGCAAATAGAAAGCGTTGCCCTGATAATTTTTTAAAAGTATTTTTTCTAATACCCTAAAGATATAATAATCATTTAAATATGTACATAAGATACAGTAACTTTGGTGGTATCCTACATAGAACTAAATAATAACGTATAAATGTAAAAATCCTTCTAAAATTGAAGCAGTAAGATTTGAGACCAAGAAAGTAACAGTCAGCGAATTTAATTTTGGACACTGTCGTTGGGCTTCGTGAGCGAGCAACTTTCGAAAGTCGTAAATTTAGAACTTCCACAAATTTGTCTCTAGATATCTCAAGCTATGCAATTTGTCGAAGTTGTCGATGCTCGTGTATACGCTGAGCACCGAAATTTCAGAAATTTCAACTCAAACTTAAACTAGCTCCTCAAGAACTTTTCATTTCTTTTGTCATGCAAAGTTGAGCACTTAGTCTCGACTAACTTCATTACAACTCCGTTTGGTGTGCCCTCTTTTTTGCATGATTTGTGTGACATAAAACTACTGAACTGCAATAGTAAGAGCCAGAGCACTCGTTCTACCACTTGCGCAATTAAAATGAGAGAAAACTTGATTTACATCTGTAACGTACTGGAAAATATATAAAAATGTTTTTCCCCCAAGGAGCGTACCTTTCTTACCAAGGAGTAATTTCATTACGTAAAAAGGAACAGCTTAAAGGCTCTTAAAGCTGAGCGTCTTATCTTACCAAACACACCCTCAAGGCCTTAAAACTACTTTTGCATTTCCATGTCCACGACTAACCTGGAGTTCGTTTTTCCTTCCAGAATTGTGTCAGCCATACAGGCGGCGTTTTCATGCCTCGCTGGATTTATAGTATGCAAATCATCATGCAGCAAGTCATTCCTTTACGCGTCCCACTTTGTTATGGAAGCGTATGCGTGGTTTGGAACGGCCTATTTTATGTATGATATTTGGTCGATGTACAAGGTCCACACCCACAAAATAGCTGACAAACTAAAGTTGATGAGTCTTTCGGCCGCCAATGCCCAAAATGCAGCTGCACTGTCTCAATGCACAAACGGAGGACTCTACGATAAGCATACGAACCATTCTGGAACGAAGAGGTCAACAGCAACCCAAAAGGATGACCTTAGTCCCACCGATGTCGACTTCCATACGAAACATCACGAGGACGAATACGACTACGGGGAGAATGTCGAGCTGCCGGAAGACGGACGTTGGGATTTTGCCAAGTATATCATCACTCATCCCATTATGATAATGCATCACATTTTCATCGGAACTTTTGGCCTCTTGGTGGTGACGGTGAGTGATATTGATATACGAAAAAATTCAATTATGTGTTTCTAAAAGATTAATAATTTTTGACTCATTCTTTAGTATCTACGTGGCGGATTCGGGGACTGTGTGTACAGCTTCATTTACCTTATGGAATTTTCGACACCCTTCGTCTCGTTGCGGAGCATCCTGAGCACGCTCGGTTTGAAAAACACCCGCACGTACATAATTAATGGGCTTGTGATGCTCGGAACGTTTTTCATTTGTAGAATTCTCATGTGGCCGTATGTCCTCTACTGGTACAGCGAGGCTATTAATCTACCATTTGTCCAGGTCTGGGCGTTTATTTGACTTTTCGGCATTGAAACCGTCCTCACTAATTCAATTTTCTTTTTATAACCCTGCTTCAACAAACAGGCTGTTCTGGGACTTCCCCGAGGCTGCCAAATAAGCATCCTGATTCTGTTCCTACCACAGCTTTACTGGTTCACCTTGATGGTTAAGGGAGCTCTTAAGGTAAGCATGTAATTTAGATTTTCGTTTTTTCGAACTTCTACTGTTTTATGGGGCTTTTGGAGGAAGTGGAATTCTGAATGTAGCAATCCAAGATTTAAGGATAAACTGATTTAATCAATTCTTCATACAATTGCGACATACGCTTCCTCGTCCCGATTCGAAAAAGGACAAATCAAAGTTTATATGCCTATTGTGATCCCCAGGAAAGTGGCCAAGTCACTTGTAGCAAATATTACTAAACATTACCAGTCGATAGCCATTCCTAAACCTTTCTTGGAGATAAAATGAGATTTAGTTGAAGTATCATTCTGTACTAATAAAAATATTTAAATCCATTTCAGGTCTTCTTGCCAAAAAAGACAACACGAGTGTCGAAGAACAATAATTTATCTCCGATTGAAGAAACATCTCCATCTCCAGTGATGAATAAAGCAAACTGCTTCTCGAAACACTCATTAAAAAGAACAAAATCTTCAGTGAACGGTGTTCAGCCACAGCCGTGAGAAGATAAAAACTAAAAGAATTTAAAACAATAAACGGCAAGCCATACGAATTTGCGAATACAAAAATAAAAATCATCTAACTCACTCATCTAACATTCTCCAAAAACTGATTAAAAAAATACCAGCGAGCTTCTATTGAATTTATTGTTGCAATTAAAAAGCAAGAAAAAGTCTTGGATTAAAATTGTAATCCACTCCCATGCATTTTGAACAATTTTTAAATAAAAAAAGCAAAGTGATTTTTAAGAAATCTTATTAAAAGAAGCATTAAAGTCGGGCTATGTTTATAAAAAAGCAGAAAGCAGCAACAAAAAACAACAAAACATGAACCAAAATTGAAACTTGTTAAACCCTAAAGCTAATTTCTTGCTTTTGAGGTACTGTGTTTTGTTCTTGACTTGTATCGGCGAATTCAATTCGAATCACATAGTTTCGCTAAATAGCACATAATTTTTCTTATACATATTTTTACATAATTCAGCTATAAGAGACGTTACGATTTGAATTGAATTCGCCAATATCGAGTCGGTTTCTGCTGTTACTTTTTGCTTTTAATGAGCTGCAACATTAAATCATTTATCATCATTATCATATCCAGGTTCTCATAGCATTTGTTAGTCATTGCGAACTCATTTCAGTTGTTATTGTAACGCACAAGGGCTGCACAACCGAGGAGGCTACTGACTTCCAAAGGCTGACCGGATTTAAGCGCTTCTCTGAAGGATTCATTCAAAAAAAGAAAAAAAAATGTTTTAAGGCATTTCTTACAGTCAGCCGGCTGTGATAAGGGTAGCCTCCCCGTCCAATAGTTTTTGGGCTTAATCCTTTAAAACATTTATATATTTTTTTGTATAGCATTAGCGCATTTAAAGATACTTTGAATCCTATTCAGTTTTAAATACTTACTCTAGTCGCGATAATTTATTTAATTTCCCTTCTAACTTCGACACTAACCCGATCAATTTCGGAATCTCGGTAAAAAACCACCAGCCGAATAAAATTAGAGAATCACAAGTAAAAGCTATCGTGCAGGAGCATTTCTTTACGGCAAGCCTTAAGTGATTTGGAAAATGTAATCTTAAGTTTAAGAAACTGGTAAATTGTTTGATGTAAACATTAGTGATTGTTGTTATTGTTGGTAATATTGAGCGTACTTATCGGTCGAATAATTGAATGTTTTCTTCTTTTAATTTTACCTTTTAATAAGGAAAAGACTAATTAGGCAATTTAATAACCCAGCAATTTCTAAGATGATTGTAATTATTACACTTTATCTGAAATTTTTGCCCTTTGGGAATTAAATTCATAGCCGCAATTTGCAAGTTATTAAGAAAAAACACTAGAACGAAAAAGTAAAATGGTTCTTACTGTAACAGATTTCTACTTTTTACTCAAATAAATTGAATTCCATAGTGTTAGATCTTTTTTGAAATTTTATTTCTAGATGTAGTGCATTTAAAAATTTGTTGAAGAAGACTTGTTGTGAGCAGTGGTTCTACTTGAAAATTTCAAAAGAACGAAAGTCTCAGCTTAAACAGCTACACAGAGTTTTTCTTGATTATATTTGTTAGAAAATTTTTTTTTCTATTGCTTTTGCTCTAAAGCCAAGTGCGCGCTACAATTAAAACTCTGTTAAATTAAAACATTCGGATCCATTGAATTATTATGATAGAAAGAAAGGTTTGACTATTTCAAGAATATTTTGATTGTACTAAACCAAACGAAAACATTCAGTCGCATTGTGTCCAAAAAATAGACCACCTCTTTAGCGCAAATTTTTTAAATTCGCAAAAGCCATCTACAACTTACTCTATCATCAACATTAGCTACATAAAAACCACTAAAAATTTACACATTTTTCATTATTCTTTAGATAAAACTAATCAAAATGCTTTCGCAAAGAGATAATTAGAAAATTCTTCTCTATGATAGTCGCCATAAATGGGTTGAGTAATGAGTAGGCACCTTAGGTGAGAAATGATCAGCAGAATTATCGAAATTCGCATGTTTAGCAATTAAAACAAAATGACATTGAACGTAGAATGTATTATTAATACCAAAAAAAAACCCTTACATTACTTGCGATTAAATGTTAAAAGAAAAAAGGAAAAGTATTTAAGTGAATACAAAATAATTACATGGACTGATTGTTAGCAACAAATGTAATAAACAAAAATGGAATATAAAAAAATTGACTAATTTTTTAACGATGTACACTAATACTAGAGGTAAAATGTGTTGCCGGAACAAGTACATACGGGGAAGGCGCAGAATTGTGACGATGTTAAGTTTTAAGCAGAATATGTAGGGTTATTTAAAGGAGCTTAATATGAAAGGGGGGCTCCATCTGTGGAGTCTCGCTTTGCTAGAATACAGGAAATTTGTTTGCCCTAGGAATAGCGGAGTTATCAAGAGATCAGTGAATGTATTTTGAGTGTTACCTGTATGTTTTGATGTATATTTTATGTGTTTCATGTAAAACTTGTTCAATTGGACATTAAATTATTCTGACGATTATTGATACCTGAGTTTGATTTTTCATGGATAAAAAAAGTCATAATGAATCTCCATCCCTTACAAGGTAAGATAAATATTAAAAGGTCCTACTCATCCCGGGATCCGCGTGTCCAGTTTGCTACATGAATAAGAAAATTGGGAGAGTTATTTAATTAAAAATTTGTTCAACCTCTTTTCATATTCTTTTATTCTCGTATTGTTACATACGTACAATGACAAGACAAATTGGATAGGACTGCAAAAGTCAACGATTTAAAATGTACCTTAGCATTATTAAAAAATAAAACTAAGCCCATATTTCTAAGAAACTAGGCGCGTGGGCAGGTTTCATTTCCAAATCCTAATTTTATTAGATCGCTTAAAATGAGTGAAAACCCATTGTTTATCCCCCGTTTTACTTATTTACATATTTATCTCGTTTTACGAATCGAATCGAATTGAAAAGATCTTACAAAACCCCTTTTTACACAAAAATTTCATTTTAAACTTCAAAGATTACTGAATATTTTATGAGAAATAGCAACTTTATTAAGTAATTTTTGTCCGAAAAGGTTTTTACTTAAATATTATACCGCTAAAACACCGTTATACCCAAAATATGAAACATAACGATGGCGTGGCAGGACATTGCAGTGTTTCTGTCTCGAAAACATCCGTTCTGCTCCCCAAATATTGATTTTATTCCAATTAACGTTCGACGAGGAACCAATCCAAAACGAAAATGAATTTCAATCAAACAAATGCAAATGGTTTGGCTTGGTCGTTTTCTTCACCGAAAACATAAACGTCATCGTCACCGATGCCGCTGAATGCAAAAGAGTTTCTCTTTTTAAAAACGAAAAAATGCCTAAGAGAAAAAAATTTTTGGCGATACTGTGAATTTTTCATGCTCTTCCTTATCTGCATACACGGGATAGGCGCACGTATCGAGAGCGAGAGAGAGAGAGAAAGGGTGTGAAAAGCACTCACACACGCGGAAACGTGCAAACCGATTTTCAACAGAGAAGAAGAGGTTTTTAATTCCTACCCCTTAAAATCGATATGCGCGCGCAAAGGGATTGCCATATTTAGACAAAAATGTTTTTAAAAAGAACAAAAGATTTTGTGTTCCATTCGAGGAATACGGATATAATTTTTTACATTTCAAATGGAAAAATTTTTAAAAGAAAATTACAAAAGCAAGGGAGTATAGCACCCATAACAAAAAAGTCCCATCTAAGATTTCAAAATAAAAGGAATCTGCAATTTTTTACATTTCGTTGTTAAGTATAACTGCCAAGTCGGAAATATTTTCAGTCTTGTGATTTTATGGACTACAAAATACTTTTTGCAATTCAAAGTCAGTATAAAGTTTCTTGATACATTTAAAAAAAAAAACGTTAGGTTCTGCAATTTATTTTAGCTATACAGGTAGATTGGAAAACACAAAATGGCAAGACTGGCTTCCGCTTATTCAAAAATCTCAAAAAATTCTCTTTACCTTTGGTTGCTTCACACAATCTCCTTGAAAATGTACAGGTAAAACTTGCGCGTGTGTAGGTGTGAAGCTTTTGAAAAGGAATTTCATTAAAGTGTTTAAAGCCTTAAAGGGCCAAAATTGCTTCAAAGTAAAATAAAACTGGAAATATTTAAATTAGCTACCGAAAATATTCAAATTTTAATATTTTTATCAAATTTAGACACTGCGAAAAAATCGGGACAAACTTCCAGCACTCTCCGCGGCTGGGAATGTCCGTGAATCATGTATCGAAAAACACGCACACACTCGCAGCCTCCACCGGCGCTGAGTGGAAACTGGGAACTCGATTCGCCCTTCTTGCGGCACGTCGCTCTCATTTCCGTGAAGAGTTTCGTGGAGTCAGGACTCGAAATTTTTTCTCATCGGCGGCAGAATTTTTCTCAGAGCTCTCCCCAACCCCAAGCGATTTGGCGGAGGCCATTTGAAAAAGAGCACGCAGCAAACACATCGAAACGAAAAAATCTCGAAAGAGAGCAGGTTTCCGTTCATTTGTGTGAAAAAAAACTGTCAATTTTTCTCTATCAGCGACACTCTGGGCCGTACACACACCAGCGCAGGCGGTGAATATATAAAAAATGCCGAGAACGAAGCACACTACAACCGTAAGTTTTGCATGAAAATAATAATTGAAAATATTTAATCAAAAGGAAAAAATCTCCCGAGCGGGGAGGGCGCACATTTAAAAGAGCGAATTTTTGTGATTTTTGTGAATGCGACTGGGGTCGCCTCTTCTGCCGTCGTCGCAGTTGTCCCGTTTCCCGTTCGCGTTCCGTTCAGCAGTCTTCATTTTCATTCGGCCTCGGCGAGTTGTTGTTGCTTTTTCCTGATCAGCGCACGGAGCGCAAAAGTTTTGTGTGCTGCTGCAAGTCGAGTTCTTGAGTTCTCGAGTGAGAGTCACGCAAATCCGACAGAAAGAATTTTTTGTTCCTCCAGGAGATCAAACGACGACAGGATTACGTCAATTTGTGAATTTGGAGGCTGTTTCGCAACCACCCAGGCGAATTGGGCAAAGAAGATTCACTGTTGGGAGAGCTGGGGCCGCAAAAAGTGTTCGAAATGGTAATTGGAGCTTGTTCGTTTCGTGGAAAGAAAGTTGTGTACAAAGTTCTTGCTGCTTATGTTTCGCACGCCTCGGCCCAACACCGTTCGCTAATCGGGCGGACGGTGTATAGTGGATTGCTTTTTTTGTTTTTTTTTTCATTATTTCATTTTAACCATGTAATGGTTGTCCTGAAGCGATTTAATTTTGCCCCGTTTGCGTTGATAAATTTTGTGTTTCTGTGCGGTTCGAAATGGACGGGACGGTTGGCCGGAATTCGGGAAAAAAGGCTGGCGCAGTTTTGTAATCACGAGAAAAAAGTCAAAACATAACCAAAAAGTTTAGAAGAGAAGTGACATGTGCAGAAAAAAACCATATGGCGGTCTCAGTCCGACGCACACAAGCTGAGCCGACGGGAACACAGTCGCTTGTAAAATTGGCACGTGGTGCTGCCCTCTGGATACAGTCACTCGATCAGCTGTCATTTTTTTGTTTACAATGCACAAAATGCCTGGGTGGCTGGACTGGACTTGTCTGCTCCGGCGGGCGGAAAACATTTTTAAACAAAAAGGGCAAATTGCAAGGAAGGGCAATCTGAAAATTTTGTCCACCAGGTGCTCAGCGGGCAAAATTGTTACAATACTTTGGGTATAAAGGCAGGACTGTTTTGATTCATAGTCTCGTCCTATTGAAATCAGCCTTAACTTCTTGGGTTTAGGGAGTCTCGGAGATACAAGAAGGAAAATATTTTAATTTGTATGTAAAATCATGTTTCTGAAAAAAATAGGAAGACGTCTTTTAAACCATGCAACCAGAGGTTTAAAAGACTGCTTCAATTTGCTTTCGGAATTTACTCAGCTAATATTTGTGATACACATGGGGTAATACCGGGTATTTAAATTACCCCCTTTTTACTCCATATGTGTCACTAGAATACCCCGGATATTCTGAAAATACCTAGCAAAAGAAGCCAGTAAATTCGGGGTATTTGAATACCCACAAAAATTGCTGGGTAATATCAATTACCCATGTATTAAAAAGCAATTAACTTACAAACTCTATCATCTAATTTGTTCTAATCGTCTATAATATTCTAGTCAGTGTGCAATTGCCTACTACTTTCTTATACATACTAACTTCCACTCATTTATTATTTTTAATCCAATAAAGTTTAGTTTCAATTAAAGAATTCCAAATTTTATTTGAATATGGGCAAAAATAAGAGTTGCACTCCTTTCGAGACTGTTTTCAAACCAATAAAAGCGTCGGCAAAGGTTACCTAAACTTTGGATTTTTTTCGCGGCAAGGAGAATAACGCTATTCACTTATTCATTATTACCATAAACATCAAACATCTGCTAATCTACCGCGAAAACAAAAACCTAGAAAAACAACCAGGCTAAATAAATCTGAGCCATTTTTAACATCTTCGGAGATAAGAGCGCAAATGGAAAAAATTTATAACGTCAGAATATCTACCCAAATCATTCGACGACGACTACAAGAAAATAATTTAAACGGACGTATTACAAGATGAAAATCAAACGTATCGAAAAAATATTGCTGTAGAGTATTTTTTGCCAAAGAACACATTTCGAAAGACGCAACATTTTTGTTTTGGAAACGTTCTTTGTAGCGATGAGTCGGAAATGAAGGAAGGGTTCGGGTGGTATTTTTAATGACCATCCATTTTTGTGATATGATATCCTACATTTTACCAGAATGAAAAGGAAGAAGGTGTTAATTTTATTTTATTATATTTTTTTCGTTTTTGAAGACTTCGCTAAACTTTGTTAAGAGCCAACAATTATCAAATAAATGTTTACAGTAAATGTTCGACAATCGGGCTATAATAATAAAATTAAAACGAAAATAGCCCACTTGTATAGAGGTGTTCCATTTAAAACATGAAATCTCCATTACAGATGATGTGATTTGGACTTAATGTAAGCATTATTTAACAAGAGATTTCACAAGTAAAATTGTGGAAATTGGAAGCAATGAACTCAATTTCTTAACCTCTATATTTTGCAGTATAACGAAAAAATGTCTTACTTAATTCAATAACATTCAGATTTATCCTTAATGAATTGAATCAAACGAGTTTTTCTTGTAAACAGGTATTTCACTTACGTATATACACCCACGAGCTTCAAGAAATGGAAGCATTTAGCATTATTAAGAACCTCTGTAGAAACACAAACAGACCAATTGGAAGAAATTCACCCACATTAAGCAATTTGTACTGAGGATCAAAAAGAACTAATTGAATGCAATGAATTCCTGGAAGTTGAATCTGATATAATCAGACTGAGTTGCACTGTAGAAATTTCCAGGAAAAGAGGAGTGTTCCTATCCAATTTCAAGCATACCCTTCTGTTTACCATCCGAGTAAATTACAATCAGTGCTGATTAAAATGTATAATAGCAATAGTGTGGTTATTATTAAATGTTGTTGCGCTGCCCTTTTATCTTTCTCCGCCAGCTGAAATTTAATTCAACATGAGTAAACAATAAGGTATCGTTGACCTTGAATATTGAAATTTAGTACAAAAGAAGGTTAAAATATCAGCTTGCTTGAATTCTAATTCAAAATCTTTGTTTTTGTCTTCTAAAAACAACTTTTTTTTTTTAGATACATATTAAAATTGGTAAAAAACACAGGAAATGTAATTATTTTTGTTTTTGAGAAATCAGTAAATCTATGTTATTTTACCTATTCGCTCTTGATCGGTTTTTTTTTTTATTTTTAAATTCAGGATTAAATTGTATGTAGGAATATTTATAGTTTTTTTTTAAGGGCATTTGAGCTAGAAGATACCGAACAAATAGATTTGCATATTCCTAAATAGAACCTCCGTATATAAGACATGGAGCTTGCTCCCTAACCGCAACCACCATTTCGCAGCAGACTGTAAACCTTGCAACATTTCTCCAGAAAATCTGCAACACTGCACTTAGCATATTCAGCGAACCAAACGAGAAAAATGTTTCTACCCAGGCTGAGCTAGGGCAGGTTGCGTTTGTTCCTCTCTGTTCCCACGGCGCTCGAGTATTTGCGCAACCACCTTCTCTTTCCCGCCCACACGGAACTGCGTGCTCGGCATGCTTCAGACAGAGACGTCTGCACCCTCAGCTGAAGCAGGAACACTAAACAAAAAATGCGGGCCAAACATAACACCCCCAGAGAGTGGTGGGTGCTACAGGGGGTGAAAAAAGCGCGCGATTTTTCCATATTTTTGAAATTTGCACAGACCGTTCCGGCGGGCGCATCTGAATTCGTTTTTTTGGTAGCTTCCGTCAAGTGTCAGCGGATCTAAAGCCGGAATTCCTGATCTACATAGGTCTTATAATTTAATCTGGGTGTGGCTTGGGAAGGCGTTTATTGATTTTACGTACATACACTCCTCGTTTTCTTATATGTTCCAAAGGAGCTAGTCTTGGAGTTTCTTCTGGTTGAACTGCAAAGGATCCACAGACAGTCTGAGTCCTACATTTCGTGCAGTCAGAAACAACTTCCTTAGGTGTGTCGGGCTGGGAGCTCTTTGAATTATTAAACTATAAAATGAAAATTTAGGGCGTTTCGGTTGAATCGTGCTTTTGGGACATTAAACGTTGCGTTTCTATATAAAATAGGTGGTGTTTGTGCAATTTTGAATTTTCTTTATTAAGTGCAGTTTTTATTTTGAAAACTGGGAAAAAAAAGAATTATTTTTTCAAAGTTTGTTTTTCCGAACTATAGGCGACGAAAAGAAAGTCAGACCTTGAAGAGGAAGATGACATCGATGATTCCGTCTCTGACTTTGATGACGACGATGATCCAGACAAAATAGAAGTTCCAGGTAAGTTATTATTTTTTCTCCTTTTAGTTTTTTTTAGTTTAAGTTTTAGCTTCAGAATTGTATGTTTTTTTTTTTGCCTAGGTTGTCTATTTACACGCCCGTATTTACTCTTTCTCTGTGCGGTCGGAGTTCAACCATAAAATTCCCATGCATATACCGCCAGTTTCCGTCTTCCGCCCTATTATCCCCTAGAGCTTGAAAACATGTATAGTGCAGTTTGCGAAGAATCTGCTTGCAATTTCTCTGCCATATAATGCAGACGGAGGCGAACGACGCATACAAGAAATTGTGCGCGTCGTCCGCATCCCCGGAGCCCGAGCCCCGAGCCTTTGCCCCAAAACTCGATGCGGTACCGGCAAAAGATTGATATGGTTCATATGTTTTGATATCTCCTCGGTTGGTAGTTCTGTGCTGCCTCCTACGACCTGGAACCTGGGACTCTGGTCTGCTCTATAGGAACATATCCATTGAAACCCACTACGAACTTATCCAGATCTCAGGGATTCGTCCACCGGGGCAATTCTGGTGTGCATAGAGAGCGACTAGTGGCCCCGGTGCTGTTGCTGGGCTCCAGTATATCTTGGACTGTGGATTTATTAGATACAGATTGATGGACGTATATAAATGGCTCAAATTTGCTTCTAGAACTACGGCTATTGATTTTAGCTGGCATTTCGACTCGAAAACCTAATCGCATGCCATACAATCGAATCCACACATGTGCATTTATATCTCATCCCCCCTGCTTATTATTACTTGTGTTAACTTGGCCCAACCGAACCATTGGAGCTATTGTTGGGGTAGTTATGCGACGTTAAAATTCAAATGGAGAAATATTTGAGGAGGTGTGCTGTGCTTGATTATTCATTTCATGCCGGCTCTAATGGGAATTCTGATTCGATTATGGATTTGGAGGCATTTTAGACTTAAAACTATATGTATAGAGTGTATACCTAAAACGTTATTTGGCTGGGATTTGCCAGAGTTATGTTTCGTCCTGATTAGAATGCAATTCTCCTGCTTGAGTACAGCCCCAAGTGGTTAGGGATTGAAGTCTTATTGGGATTTTAATTAATTTTGCTTCCCACAAACAATTTGTTTTAGAGTGATATTCGAAGCTATTTCTATGATGTACAAGAGCAAGCTTATAAATAACTGGTGTTGAAGGCTTCTGTTCTGGCTACACAATGCATAGATGTAGATTACACTTTTTCATGAATTGCATTCAAAAAGTATATAGAATAGGATATGAGTCGAATGTGCAGAGCTAACACTTGCAATTGTCATTTTTGTTCCCATTAAAAATAAAAGCTATCATAGGCCTAATTACTTCTATAAATTTATTTCAATTTAAACCGTGCTTATTTCTATACCTTTGAAAGAAGTTTAAATAAGCATTTCGTACCGTTATATAAGTTTTATATAAAGAAATATAATAAACATAATAAAATTCTTAAAATATGTGGGTGGTTATGAAAGTCAGCAGATTAACTGATATAAACTTAAAGCTTGCTTAATTGATTGAAGTCCCACACACACTTAAGGGCCAGTGTCGATAAAGAGCGTAGCTGAGGTTTGGATAATCTCAGAAAATAAACAAAAATTTGCAGATATAAGCAGAAATCATGGGTTTAGTTTAGACGATCGGTCTGATTGGGGAATTTGTGATGAATTTTATTCAGAATGTATGGAAATATTTGTATCGAATTTCTCTATAAGAATTTTTAGATTATATCAGAATTAACCAATAAATTCCAATCTTACGAATTTTCAATAGAAAATGATACAATTTTAAATATCTTATAAGCATTGCGAACCAAGAAGGATGACAACTAAGTGTAAAAATATTTCGGTTTATGTATAGAGAATTTATTTTTTCGTTAGTTATTGAATAGGGTATTGTATGTTTGAATTACAGTGCAACCTTAATATAACGGGTCTAAGGGGGATTGGAAAATATTCGTTATACTAAGTAATTCGTTACAGTGAGGGTTTTTGTATAGAGGTTAGGTTGGTCTAAGATTCTTTTTATGAAGGTGTGAGAACCTCAACGAATTATTCTATTGTACTTACCCTGAGCGTAAGATTTCTACTAGTAAAGTAAATAAAACACATTATAATGAAAACATTGTATTTGGTGATTGTCTTATAATGAATTTAGCGTGACTGAAGTTATATAAACGTTTTATAGGTTTACGAAAATCGTTAAATAGAGGTAAATTATACCTTCTATGTACATATATTCTGCTGGGGATTGAAAATTGTAGTTATAAAGAGGTTTTAGACAAAATTTACTCGTAATTTAAAGGTATATTTTGCATTGACTCATACGGACAGTTCTAGGGGATTTCAAAAAATTCGTTACATCGAGGAAATCGTTATATTAGTTGCGCTGTATTATGTATAATTAATTTGAAGCGAGCACTTAACACATTTTCGGGTACTTTAAGTATCCAAGGTAATCTACCGCTGTCTATCAGAATTAAAGATTTCCAAGAACCACTTCAGTCAAATTAAAGTTGATAGTAAAATTGCCTTTAAAGTTTTTCGGGTCAATTTTCCAGATGGCGGCTCATTGATTATTTCAATTTCTCGTCCGAAAATAGCCATCCCGGTCTCGTCAGCCGTATGTTGTCGGTACAAAACCCCTTCGTAAAAGTCGCTGCCAAGAGTTAGCCAGGTTTGTTCTTTTATGCTTTATGCTGCCTGGCTTGCCAATTACCTGTTGCTTCTTTTACGCTATTTACGGGGTCCTCTTGTAACCACTGGCCCCTTGTGGCACGGCAGCGCCAGCAGCACATGGTGACATTGAATTAACGACTATTAATCATTCGACCCCAATCGACTCTTTGTGAAATTCACGCGTCTCTGGGGGGCTGGTCCAGTCCTAAGCATCCACGTTGTAGCGGCTCACAGCACGGCACAGATTTTGCTCTCTGATGTGTGACCGGTGCTCATTTTAATGCGTATCCCCAACAGGAGGAGATTGTGCCAACATACGCCCATACGCTGCATATGTTTATAAAAGTCATTTCTACCGTCCAAATCTCCACTAAAGATATTATGCTCACTTATGCTAATGATAGCCAACACCTATACTTATGCGACACTATGTGCACGCATACACCACCATCGAAACCAGCTGAGGGGGCTGCTGATTTTCTGGCTCCTCTAGCCGCCTCCACTTTCGTTTGTTTTGTTTTTATAAAAACACGTGGTCAACTAAACCAAAAAACACGTGGTGAAAGTCACAGCCATGCGTTCAGAATATTTTCCCATTTTCGCACTATCTTCCCTTCTTATTTTTTGTATTATGTAAATGTGGGTCGTCCTGCGTTTTACAGATGAATGCAGGGGGGGGGTTTATGGGGATTCCTTTCATTCATGAGTTAATTACATTCTCATTGTAAGATATGTTACTCAAGATTTGCTCTATGGGAAGAAAGCGTATTTTAATTTACTTAGGGCGGTGTTGGAACAGTATACATAATATGGAGTAAATTGGGATCTAGATTTTAGAACCTATTTCATTTTTCGATCATAATAATTTATTCCATCTTAAAATCTCATATTCGGACTATTTACGTAGTAAAAGGGGAAGTGCTGTCACGAGCTCATTTTTACCCTCATTGGAGTTAACAAACAGCTTCAGGTCAAAAATTTTACCCATAGAACTTTCAAGTTAACAAACAGACCTATTATACATTTTTTATAAGGGACAAATTAACTTGAATCCGAAGATCTCGGTATTGTTAATGTACATACATATATGTATACATTTACAGCCGTATTCATAAAAATATTTTAAAATAGGTTTTAAGCTCTCATTACTTACAACCCTCTTTAAGACTAATGAGCGTTTTAAATGTATTATTATTCATAAATTCGCTGTAAACCCTTTGCAACTAAAATAGAATTGAAGTAGGATTTAACGTTCTTAAATTGAAATAATTGTGTCAAAATCCTGGATTTTTTGAATTGATGGATTAAAATGGGTGTGAGCTCTTTTACCTAAACGTTAATAATTCGTTTTGAACAAATTTAAAAGTCTTGTTCATAGCATCATATTTTTGATAATTAAAATTTCTACCAAAAACATCTGAAGGACTAAATTCGTAAATCAAGTAATTTAAGCATACATTTTCGTTCGTAAATTACCGCAAAAATTTAAATTGATAAATTACGGCCGATTTATGCCTTAAAATGTACTTTAAGAATTCAAACAAAATGATTTCTAGGAATTTATATTTTGACTGTCTGGCCTGGCCGGATATCCTTGTTTGCACCTTGTGAAATGAATAAAAAAATAATTACAAATATTTACGATTTTCATTGTTAAGAACTTATTTTTCTTGAGATGAGTAATTAAGTTTAAACAAGATTTTATATTATAAAAGAACTTAATTTTTTGGATTATGAAAGTGTTAAAATGAATAGAACGAGAATTTTTTGTAAACTATTTTCTCTTTACTTACTAATCAAGCCAATAAAAATTAAAAAAAAACCCGTTATATTTCTTCGCAGGTGGTGGAAAGGACCTACAGACAGCAGTAACGTATGCCAAAAATAGTATTAATAAAAGTAAAACTCCAGCCGGAACAATGCAGACATCAGAAGCCACAAATGTTTCAGCAAAATCAACAGGTAAAATACCTGTAGGACTTGTGACGAAGGCCAACACAGTTGGCTACGATGTGATCAAGCCCACGATGGCACCCGGAGGTAAGTGTACCTTTCTGACTACGGCAATTGTGTCGTGGTCGAAATGTTCTCACACTTTAAGCCAAACAGAAAAGAAGGCAAAAGAAGAAAAATATCTTAAAACTTTTGACCACTTACATATGTAATTCAATGATACCGACGGCGTATTTTTATTATTAATGCAGCTGGAATGCCTTATGGCATGGGCACCAGTCACATGATGAACATGGCGTTCGCTGGAGGCCTGCCAGGTTTCTATCAAGGAAATAATATGGCAGCGTCCTTGCTGGCGCAGAGTAAGTCGAATAAAGTTGGTAGTAAAATTAAGTTTTTCATTTAATCCGCCTTACACCTCTCCTGCGCTCGTACATTTGAGTATAGTTCGGAAATCGAAGGAAATTTCGTTAATCTCGTTACATATCTTAAATAATTTTCTTTTATAAGTATCGATTACTCGGAGTATGTGCCTCCCTTTTTTTTATTTTACTTCCTCAAATCATGCAATGCCTTTAAACTTGTTTTATTTTTGATAGCAATGTAGATATAACACTTATGAGTTACATATAAATCGATTAAATTGCCTTTTCCTTAGTATGTACATAGTTGTTGGCATTTCAAATGAATTTTGCATGTTTTTATTAATTTTAAATGCAACTCCCTCACAATTTCCAGCATGTGGCTCCGCTTGATGGAAATTTTATTGACAAATTGCTACTTTTCCTTGAATTGGAACTTAAATGCGATTAATTGCAATCGATCGAAAATTAATGGGTACTTCTAAAATTAGTACAGGGTTAAGATCTGGTCTAACAGCGTCATATGCTTGCTTTTATCTGCGTGAAAGCCATAATTCACAACTTTATTATTATTTCCTTCCTGTATTTGAGGGATGGGACTTGGGGTTGCACTAAAACTAATTTTCTGGGATTTATAAGATTCCAGCGTGGAGGCACTGGTTTTGGGAACAATTTGTTATGAAATCACGGTACGTGGTATACATATGTATTATATGTATATGATTTCTCAGAAGTTATTATTTTTACTATTTTCCCGCCATCAATGAGACTTAATATAAAACAATAAAACACATGTATTCAAAAGCGTTGTAAATTCTATAGTTGCTAAATCAGGATATGTCAAAGAATAAATTACGAACTCTATAGAGTCGCTGGTTGAGAAATAATTAAACATAAATAATGTATAATATGGTAAATCGGTTGCTGTATGTACTCTGTACTTATTTGGAATGTTAGAAATAATTCAATTACGTTTCGTTTTTCGGTCTTTTTTGCTTTTGCTTTTATTTAATTTACTGTTATTTTAATACTTCTGCATTTGGATGGAACTTAGTAGCGATTCAATTCAAATGCAACTTCGAATTTCATATTATTGTTGAATATATTTTGAATTTAACACCTTTCAACGCCAATTCACATTTTGCTACTTTTATTTCCTTTTTCTCGCCCCTCGCCGACAGTTTGTTCTGCTCTGTGAATCAGTTTATTTACTTTGTTCTTGCAGCGATAAAAGATTGTAATTGAGTCAATTAAACTAATAGCATGGATCAAAATAAACGCCTAAAGGCTTGTTACTTCTTTTTAATTTTTCGTCTTCAAACTCAACTTCTCTATTTGCATTATTTGCTGCAAAAATAGCTGCAATGTTTTATGATAGTTAAAATTGCGATATTTCCGAAAAAAAGCATGAAATTTAAAATTATTGAATGTTATTTCAATTTTCCCTTTTTTTCGGAAAATTGCCTCAATAAATAAGTTTTTTTAATTTAAAAATCATTAATAATTTTACAGTGGAAATGGCGGCTGGTATGGGATTTGGCAGTTTCATGGGTGCCAATCCAGCAGCTGGTGTAATGAACCAGAATCCAATGAGCAGTATTAACCAATACGTGTTACAAAATCTCCAATCCTTGATAGCAGCCAATCCAGCTTTCCTGACAGGAGGCATTCCGAATAAACTGCTCTCCCAGATGTGGGTGGAACCATCCAAGGTGATGCAGACACTAAATGTATGTTTTTTTTCTCTTGAGTTCGTTTTTATTTAACGATTTTTGATTTAAGTGGTATCTAAGAAGATTTACACAGTGGATTCTAAGTTAATTTATGTTTCAGCAAATGAATCAGGTTGAAGAGGAAGAAGCTGAAGATGAACAGATGGGCGTTGCAGAAACATATGCTGAATATTGGCCAGCAAAATGTGAGTTGTAATTGAAATTTCGTGGCTATGTTTCGTATTATTACTTGAATTTTAGTAAAACTTGGGAAGAAACACCCTGATCCTGTAGTAGAAACAGCTTCACTATCTTCAGTTGAGCCTAGTGATGTGTACTATAAAGTATCAATTCCTGCAGACACCGTGAATAGCGGTCTTCTTAGTGCTCTGCAGCTCGAATCCATCACGTATGCCTCACAAGCTCATGACCATCTCTTACCTGATGGGTCTAGGGCTGGATTTCTTATAGGTGATGGTGCTGGTGTGGGTAAAGGCCGTACAATTGCCGGAATTATTTATGAAAATTACCTTAAGGGACGAAAGAAGGCACTTTGGATCTCAGTTTCGAATGATCTCAAATATGATGCGGAGAGGGATTTACGTGATATAGGGGCTGCGAAAATAGAAGTTCATCCATTGAATAAGTTTAAATATGCCAAAATATCATCTGAAATAAATGGCAATGTTAAAAAAGGCGTCATATTCAGCACATATTCAGCATTGATCGGAGAGTCGAACAATAAAAGCGGAAAATACAAGTCACGATTAAAACAATTGCTTCAGTGGTGTGGAGACGATTTTGATGGCTGCATAGTTTTTGATGAGTGTCACAAAGCTAAAAATCTTTGCCCAGTTGGGTCTGGGAAACCAACAAAAACTGGCTCAACTGTGTTGGAATTACAAAATAAATTACCAAAAGCTCGAGTTGTGTATGCGTCCGCCACTGGTGCTTCAGAACCGAGAAATATGGCTTATATGGTGCGATTGGGTATGTGGGGACAGGGAACTCCTTTTCCCACGTTTAACGATTTTATTTTTGCTGTAGAGAAGAGGTAAGATTGTGATAAATATGCTATAAATATTTATGTAATTTATTTATTTTTTCTTATTGCAGGGGTGTAGGGGCTATGGAAATAGTTGCTATGGATATGAAACTCCGAGGAATGTACATAGCTCGTCAATTGAGTTTCCATGGTGTTACCTTTAAAATTGAAGAGGTTCCACTGGCAGCGGATTTCAAAAAGATTTATGATGACTCTGTCGCATTGGTGAGTGAAAATTTATAAAAACAAGCAAGGCGAAGAATTTTATATAAAGTACATTAGGCAGGAACAAAAATTCTTAGAAGGATTATAACACAATTCAGCTACTTTGTGCTTTTAAAAGCTAAATTATGTTTAAAATTTTACCGCACTTAAAATAAAATTAATACATAATCATACTCCGAAACAAATTCTAAAAGTATCCTTTCAATACAAAACAGTGGGTGGAGGCGATGCAAAAATTCACTGAAGCTGCCGAGCTGATCGATGCTGAAAGTCGAATGAAGAAAACGATGTGGGGCCAATTTTGGTCGGCGCATCAACGTTTTTTCAAGTATCTGTGCATTGCTGCCAAAGTGAATCACGCCGTAACAGTGGCCAGGGAGGCTATAAAATATGGGAAATGTGTGGTAATTGGTCTGCAATCGACAGGAGAAGCTCGAACATTGGAACAGCTCGAAAGAGATGATGGGGAGCTAAATGATTTCGTGTCAACAGCAAAGTGAGTTAATGTTATTTCCCTAAGAAGTTTTGATATGGTTTTATCGATTCCATTAAATTTACAGAGGGGTCTTTCAATCGTTGGTGGAGAAACATTTCCCAGCGCCAGATAGAAATAGAATTAACAGACTACTGGGTTTGGAACCGAAAAAAATAACATTACAGGCGATAATGGAAGAGGATGTGGCAAAGGCAGGATCTTCTAAGCGAAAATCAGGTAAGTGAAAATCCTACAATTTCACTATAATTTTATAACACACATGTGTGCGGCTTAAAGTGAGGCAAGCTGCTCAAAAAACTAAACGACACCGGCTCGGGTCATCAGACGCCAGTGATGAGTCGAATATAAATTCAGAAGATTCTGATTTTAAAATGTCTGCAAGCGAATCGGAGGAATCTGATGTTGCTTCGGATAGCTGCCAGAGCAGTGATTTTAATCCATTCTACTCAGGTTCAGACAGTGATGCTGATCCGTGGGTCAGTTCGCGAAAGAAGAAAAAAGCCGCAACTGATAAGGCAGTTAAGAAGAAGCCGAAAACGACTCAAGATAAAATCCAGCAGCTTTTAACAAAAAAACAGGAACAGAAACCGATTGTGACCCAAGTGAATGGGTTTAGGATGCAATTGGGGCCACCCCCTAAGGATGCTATTGAGAGAGCCTGCAGCATGAAAGAGGAATTGCTGAAGAAGATTGAGCGATTAGGTGATAGATTGCCACCGAACACTTTGGATCAGCTAATTGACGAGCTAGGAGGGCCTGATAATGTAGCTGAAATGACTGGACGAAAGGGGCGTGTTGTTCAAACCGAAGACGGATCTATTCAATATGAATCCCGGTCAGAGCAGGATGTTCCACTTGAAACTCTTAATCTGACTGAGAAGCAAAGATTCATGAATGGTGAAAAGGACGTGGCTATAATTTCAGAAGCTGCTTCGAGCGGTATATCACTTCAAAGTGATCGTAGGGTAAGAAATCAGCGCAGGAGAGTTCATATCACTTTAGAATTGCCGTGGTCAGCAGACAGAGCTATACAGCAATTTGGACGAACACATCGTTCTAATCAAGTCAATGCGCCTGAGTATATTTTCCTAATATCTGACTTGGCTGGAGAGAGGCGATTCGCGTCTACAGTAGCCAAGCGGCTTGAGTCCCTAGGAGCCCTAACCCATGGGGATAGACGAGCTACCGAGACACGTGATCTGTCCCAATTTAACATAGACAACAAATACGGACGGACTGCACTTGAGGCTGTTATGAAGACGATTATGGGATATGAGTCGCCTCTTGTACCACCTCCACAGGACTATAAGGGTGATTTTTTTAAGGATGTTGCTGGAGCACTGGTCGGGGTTGGATTAATTGTTAACAGTGAAAGCAATCCGGGTGTCCTAAATTTGGACAAGGACTATAATAATATTTCAAAGTTCCTCAATAGAATTTTAGGGATGCCTGTGGAACTCCAAAATCGACTTTTTAAGTATTTCACAGATACCCTTACTGCGATCATAAATCAGGCAAAGAAAATGGGACGATTCGATTTGGGCATTTTAGGTAAAAAATCTGTCAATTCTCTGATAGATGGGACTTTTATACCTTTTATGTTTTATTAATTTTAGACTTGGGAACGGCTGGAGAAAATGTGACAAGGATAAAATTAATGAAGTTTATCAGGAAGCACGCAACTGGTATTGCGCCAACAGAAATTCATACAGTTCAGGTGGAACGGGGAATGCTATGGCAGGAGGCCTTGGACAAGTGAGTTTTTCTTCTCATAATTTACTACAACCTTTTTACATTTTTCTAAGAACTTTGCATTCAGTGTATTAATTATAAAATTAATTAAACTTAAAGTTTCGAATAAGAAAAGGGAAATAAAATAATGATAGTGTAATTAATTAATTTAATGTACTATATGTATATAAAAATAAATATTTCTAGGTATGCAGATTTAATCAGCGAAAAGGAAGGCTTCTATCTGTCCCATCAAGTACGAAATGGAAAACGTACTGCAATTCTGGCTGTAGAAATTGAGAATCCCCAAAAGAAGAAGGACCACAAAGTAAGCAAGAAAGACATGATGTTCCAGATTCATCGCCCAAACACTGGATTACAGTTCAGGAATGAATCTCTCGCAGAGCTGGAGAAAAAATATAAAAAAGTCACATCAGAAGAGGCGGAGACCCACTGGTCCCAGCAATACGACGCATCCGTGAATATTTGCTCGCACGCCTACTGGAATGGGAACTGCAGGAATGTAAATATGGGACAGGAGTGTGAGGTATGTTTGTTGTGATTGGGTGTAGAGAACGGTCGTTTATATTTTTTTAAATAATAAAATACAGGTAGGACTGCGTCGTCGAACATACACAGTTCTATCGGGCTCGGTTCTTTCCGTCTGGGCCCGTGTGGAGAATGTTTTGAGCATGAAATGTAGTGTTGCAAATAATAAGATGCAAGTGATCCGCTTAAAAACCACCGAAGGGAATAAAATCGTCGGCACGCTAATACCAAAAAATTGCGTTGAGGCTCTAGTGCAGGACCTGAAATTAGATACGGAGAAGGTGGAAGAACAAATTTTTCCTAAGGCATAAGCAGCGACTGGGGGGGAGGGGGGGGGCATTCGCGCGAGATATCTATAATATTACCGCATACTAAGTACTGAAAAAAAACACGACAGGTTATTCTTAACGATACAACTGCTAGGAGTAGCTTACGTTCGTTCTAAGTAGGTGTTGCATATGAATGGATTCCTGAAGTTATATTTTCTTTTGTTCATGTTTCATTAATTTTTTTTCCGTTCCATTGACTGTATTTAGTGTAAGATTTGTTAATTTTTATGTTATGAAAACACTGTCTGTCAGCACACGTACAGTAATAAAACATATGCCACCCAAGTTTGTTATCAGAGCTGTTTCTTGTGGCTCCGGAACACGAAGAATGAAGTGATTTTAAATTTTGATTTTTTTTTTTTTTTGAAAACACTTTCCAGTGTGGCAATCTACCGGGGACTCGGATTTTATTTTATTCCAATATTATTTTTGCTATTACACTTTCGCTAGCCTAGCTCTTATAATGAAATTTTATAATGCTGGGGGCGGGGCGTTCGCACACGGCATCCCAGTCCTAGTGCACTTCTGCCACTTCTAGTTCAACTGTTGATGCTGTCGCTGCTTTTTGGTTTAAGTTTCTCTTGAATTGTGATTTTTTTTATACGAGTTATCTAAAAGAATGAAGGAAGATTTTATATATAAATAAAACAATTAACTGTAAGTTAGCAACTAATGTATCTTCTATGTAGTTGGTAACATAAAGCGTAAACTTAAGCAGATCTTAAGGAAAAATATACGAATGTTCTTCAGGTCCTGGAGAAACAGTAAATGTCTGTTATGTGTGTTTATTCATTTGTACCTGTCCTGTCCGTTAACATTCTCTGAAAAAGTGTTACTCATTTGTATGTAGTAACGATTTAGGGCTGAAATCACTCGAAACAAACATGTGAAAAATTAAAGCTCTTTATTTAACATTGAGACATTTACAAGGTTTTAAATATATTTCATTTAAGTAAACTTTTCCTAACTAAAACCTAAAACGCAAAAATATGCCTAGGCGATAAGTAACCTTCTTGTAGAGCCGTGGAGTACGCAACGAGGACTGTTAATTTACAAGTAACTGCAGTAACATGGAAAGCTAGAAAATTTGTTTTTTCATTATCACAAGCTTCGAAAGGTAGTGTTTTTAAATTGGAGCATATGTTCAGGCACCCAAAATCTAAATTGAGCAATTAGGACAAGGCCTAGTCGAAAATTCAGCGCTCTACAGAGATAAAATTATTCTATATCTAAAATTGGGCAGGTCGCTAAAAAATGGAAGTTTTTGATCCTGCAATTGTGAACTTGCAGGATTTGAGCAATGCTAAAATTTTGAATAGGCCTATATTATTTTGGATGAGTGGTAAGGTACTACTAGGAGTAGAATATAAGTATCACATCTTGGTCAGTTCCGAAGGCTTTCCTGGCCTGGTCTATCACAGAAAAACTGGTAATGCACGTGTCTGGAATAGATATTTTATTTATTAGTGCTTAAATGCTGAAATAAAGTTTTTGCCCCTTACGATTGTTTGTCCCTGGGTTTTTGTAAAATATTTGTCCCCTTAATAAGTCGTAACCGGACAGGACGATATAGTGTCCGGAGTACTCTGTCCTCCTGTCGCTGAAGTTCTGTTTGCAGATGTCACATCCCAGGAATGCAGAGTTTGTGAGCAGGATGATGGGCCCGTTTTTGGCCAGGTGCATGACAAGCTCCTCAATAGCTACAGTTTTTTGGAGGATAGTAATCCCATTCTTCTCGGCCTGCCGGAGCTTGTGCATCACCCGCTTCTCATCTTTCGTGATCACGTTGATGTAGTAACTCTGGTTGTAGTACGCCGGGTTGATTCCGATCAGCTTTGTGAGGTATACGTGCCGAACGTTGAATCCCCGGAGAATGTAGCATAAATCGATTGTCCAGGTGCTGCGCTCAAAGCCCCCCTCTGCGCAGATTTTCTTATAGTTGTCCAAGAAGACCTGCTTAAGAATGGCGGGAAGGATCATCACGACGCAGGCTAAACCGCAGTCCCAGGTGTCCTGCTGCTGATAGTGCTCCAACTTGTACTCTTTGCGGGGCTGTATTCCTTCAACGAAAAGGGATTATATAACTTTGGGGGTAATTGCAGTATATACAAGGACAAGGACTCAAGGATACATTCACTGTAGAGTGAGTGGGTTTCAAGGGTTTTTCGAGATTATAAATTAAATTATTATGGAATTCACCTTCCATTTTTCCGTTTACTTCAGGAAAGATGTTTTATTTATTTCTCTTGCCAGAATCCCCCGAGAAACACAGGAAAGAAAGAAGGAATGCCCATGCCGTGGTAACGTTAACGTACAATTTTTTGTCTGGCTGACGTTTTGAAGTGATTTTGGCATTTCTCGCAAAAACAGCTGTCATTTCCAGTGCTGCCATATTTAAGGAAGAAATATAAAAGCTTTAATACCGCTTTTAAATATAATAACTGTAAATAATATTAATAAATTAGTAATAACCATCCAAATATTAATTATATTTTATAATAAATTGAAAATATCTGCTCTAAAAATCGTTTTCTTTTAAATCCTTATAATCGCGCAGTCAAATCAAATCAGGCACCGTCCACTTACGTTAACAGTTTGTTGACTGTCAATCATTTTTAGCTGGATGTAAACAGTTACAAATGTTTAAATAATTTCGATTTTACTTTTAATAAACGGTGCTTTTAACAAGAGATGGCAACGATAAATCAGGACTTGCTGCGAACTACGCTGGAGCGGATGATCGAGCAGTCGAAGTACGTGAAAATGCTGTGAGCGTTCCTCCGTTCGCTCGAGTTGAAAATTTTTAGCAAAAGTTCATGTTTGGAGACAAAAAAACAGCGTTATAATAAGAGAATTTTAACGTTTTTCTAGTGCAAATTTCACGGTGGACGATGTAATCCGGGAATTTCGGCTATCCAAAGATAAAATTTCGAACAGAAAACTTTTAACAATCCTCAAAGTAATCTCAAAGAATCAGACCAGTGCCCGGGAACCTTTGCTGGAGGCCAACAAGCTCTTGGAGAAGTACGCCAAAATGAATTGCTGTTTATAAATTCGATATAAACCTATTTTCTTGCAGGAAGGATGCATACTTCTGTCTGGTGAGGTTCCTCAATCATTTTGCAGGTGGAAAATTATTGTCGCAAAGCACTGCGATCAAGAAAGAAAGGCCCGCCACAACCCCAACGACCGCGCCGAGCTCCTACAAAATGTTTGAGTCAGTCACCCCAGAAAATGTCTCTGAGGTAAAGATTCAGATATTGATTATACTTTTACACTTTTACCTCTGCATGCAGGAGGTATTTCCCTTATTTCACACAGATAAATTTATTTCAATATTCTTATTTTTGTTAGTTGGAATTTGAGTTAAGTCTAATTTCAGTGGTTTTTGAATTTGAAAATGATTTCCTTGTATCGTGTTTCTCTTTCAGATCAAAGACCGCGTTGTTCAAGCCGTAACAGGAGGATTAAGTAAATCAGCCCAAGGGGGGAATTCGATAAACACCTCAAACTCGAACCTTCTCTTCCCAGCATTAAACAAGAGCCGCACCAGTAGTCAGTGGGATTTCAAAAGGACAGATTTAGTGCCATTCCATAATCCAAACATTGTAGCTGTGCCCATTGTGAACCAGGAACATGCCCTTCTCAATGATCTCATCTACTGCCTCACAGGAATGCGAGGCAGCTACATTTACCCTGAGGAATACACCGATCCCGAAGGATCGCATCTTTCCTTTAAAATTTCAGATCAAATCCACAGCTCGCTTAGGGACATTGCCATGGAGATCCTCCCCCTAACGACCCATTACCATTGTATTCAGAAATTTATACAAAAATCGAGTTGTACCGCCTGTGGCCAGGTACAGCAGGCACTCTGTGCAACTTTGAGATCTCTGATCCATGATTACTACGTAAGCTTTATATACCTGTTTTTTGTGTGTGTTTAAAGCTAATTTTTTGGTTTTTATAGCTCCTTCTTGCCCAACTGGAAAGCGAGTTGATGGCGGGCTCCCTTACGATGCATAAAATGCTTTTCTACATACAGCCAACTTTGAATACAATGGAAGTGTTGGCGAGTGCTATTGCTGATATAAACTCTGTAAGTCTATTATTTTTTACTATTTTCTCCCAACCTCTATTTAGAAAACTGGACATGTATGGTCTTCGGTTAAAATTTATTGCACATTCCTTTCCGTTTATTAGGCTGATTTGCGAGGTGGAGCAATTTTAACTCTTCTATACGATAAAATAAACGTGTTGACTGGCGATGAACAATCTCAAAAGTTTCTAGTTCAGCTAACTCAAATGGCAGCTGTGCCATACATGGAAATCTTGCAGCTCTGGATCCAAAAAGGTCACATAGACGATCCCCAGCAAGAGTTCTTAGTTGAAGATAACGAAGTCATACGTCGAGAGGAGCTACCAGAACACTACTCAGCCGATTACTGGGAGAGAAGGTGACGATAGTTTGCCGTATTAATAATATCTCCATTTACCAATAAAACACAAAAATCTTAGTCCAACCTTTTCTTTCAGGAAATTATTTATGTTTTTCCACTTTTCAATATTTTAACCTCTTTTATTACTTAGGTATACAATTCGACGCGAACGCATTCCTCGATTTCTTGAGAAAGATTCGGATATAATTCTGCGAACTGGAAAATATTTAAATGTGATCCGTCAATGCGGTAAAAAAGTGACTACACCACAAACTATGAATTTACAGTTCACACCTACGAATCAAAACCATACCGCTTTGATTCAAAGCGCCTACAGGTTTGCCTCAAAAACTCTTTTAGAGGTTTTAATAAAAGAAAATGATCTTATGGGCCATTTAATGTCTGTAAAACGTTATTTACTGTTGCATCAAGGCGATTTCATTACACAATTCATGGACTCGTGCGAGGAGGAATTGAATAAAAATGTGGCCAAAGTTTTTCCAATGAAACTAGAAAATTTGGTTGGGCTCACTCTACGTTTATCCTCTGCTAAACATGACCCGTATAAGGATGACTTGCATTGCGAGTTGCTGACCTACGATCTCGTTACTCAGATGTCGAAAATTATGAACAACGAAGAAGGTAAGCAAGCCACTGATTTTATTTTGGGGATAAAAGTGCAGAGGCTCTCACTCCCTTATATGTATGTTTTAAAAATTTTGAGCGAGGGTTTATCTTTTTTAGAATATTGGCAATCTCACGATCGAATTGATTTGGTCGGTTTGGAGTGTTTCGCGTTTCGGTATGAAGTCAAGTGGCCGGTTTCGCTTGTACTCAACCACATCGCTATTTCTAAGTACCAAATGTTGTTCAGGCAATTGTTTTACTGTAAACATGTTGAAAGACAGTTGTGCAAGTAGGTCGTTGCAGGATTTATCTACAATTATTAAATTTAATGGTATATTGATCTTCTTTTTGAGCAGGGTCTGGAAGGAGAACAACACGGCGAAGAAGTTCTCTCCGCAGGCTGCAGAGCTGTACAGGTCAGCGTTCACACTTCGCCAGAGGATGATGAACGCTGTACAAAATTTGGAGTATTACATGATGATTGAAGTAATTGAACCAAACTGGCATGTTTTTATTGGCAACATGAATAAGGTGCGTAATGCATAATATTCAAGCAACGTGTATAACCCAAATTAATGCACTGAAGCGTTGAATATTTAAAAAGGCTTCCTTTGAGTAAAAGCACATAACTAGGTTTTAGACGCTATAATTTATTTGCAGGTCGAGAACGTTGACGATGTACTTGCTGTTCACCAGGACTTCCTCGATCTCTGCCTGAAGAACTGTATGCTAACCGATCCGACCCTACTCCGGTCAATAATCAAATTGTGTAATATCTGCATAAAATTCTGTGACTTCATTCAGGTATTTATCAAATTTTCTTCATCTAAAAATTTAAAATGGTATCAGTGGGTGTGTTGTTGAAACTTTTATCCGGATTTATCTCTTTTTTTCTTTTCTATTGCTGCTTTCCCCGCAATGTAACGTCTCCTTTTTTGGGAGATGTGCTTTGGATTGTGGTCCACCTTTCCTTACTTACCATAAAATGTCTCTTAATGAAAAAATAGAAAGCTCAGCGAACCTTCTTGGATGCTGAGCTGTCTTCTATGCTTTGTGACAGTAACGAAGAAGATAACTCTGATTGTGAAACCCAACTGGGCAGCCATAAGCAGGTATTTACGGATTTTATGAGTGAGAAGCACTTTCTGTTTAGTTGCGCGCACTTATTTCCACCGCTTATTTTAGCTACCGTCGTTCTTTGTTCGTTAATTTACTTAAAGCGAAATATTAAATCTATTTTACACTCAAAATAATTCCCACAGTCCGAAACGTCTCTTGCACCGACCGACACTTTCTCGGAAAGGGTAAAACGTTTCGATTTGGAATTTACCGGATTGCTCATTGGACTACTTAAACAAATCAATGACGTCGCTTCCGACAATCCTTCGGATCGCTTTATTAATCTCGTTCACAGGTAAAACCCGGTTTATAATTTTTTTTAGTTTTATAAAAAATATTGAGTTTTGTTTTGCTCTGTAGAATTAACTTTAACTCCTTCTACAATGAACAAATGGATAAACTCTGCGCCAAAGACTCAATGGCTCCACATCATTAATATTTAATTGCTTTACATGTTGTTTATGAACAAATTAATAAATGTTTTAACTTTTAAAAAGTTATCTATATCCATACTTCCATACTTCCTTCAATAATATTTCCTCACGAAATTCCTACTTGACTAAACTAAACATTCAGAAAAGTGCGGGGTTCCATCGGTAAACGTTTTTACTCAGAAATTTCAGCTATTCTCTACTGGGGAGTTTGCTAGTTGGTTTAAAGTTGGAACCGAACAGCGCTCAAGTTTCCATTTCGTTATAGTTTTGAGGTTTTTTGAAAAATCGTTATATTTAAAAATTTGACGAAAATTATAAAAAAATGGCTGTTTTATGTTAAATCCTTTATTTAGAATCTTAAATAACATCGAAAGCAGTTGTCAAAACAAAAATAGCTCTTCACCACCAAAAATTTTACAGATTTGTGTAATCAATAATAAAAACAAATCGATTTTTTATGCTTCGGATAATTGTTACTTTGTAACACATCAGTTTTTGGTTAGCTTTGCGAACATCTTGACTCTACTACCCTTTATAATTTGTTGACGAAAAATATAAGTATCTGTTTTTTATTCATCGGAATTCTAATAATTGGTTCCCTTTGTCTTTTCTGTTAAGTTTTTAGACATCGATATCTATTATGCACGACATGTGTGTACGAAAGACATGAATTTATGCATGCCTGTACTGCTGCCCCCGGAGGATACAAACAGAATAAAATCGATTGCGTTTAAAGCATTTTCGTTTCCATCCATCCTCTGGCCAACCGCGAAAAAAGCCGCGTAAAAGAACGGTACGCTCGAGAGGCAGCAAACAAAAAAAAATAAAAAAAGGAGGAGGAGGACATCACATCTGTCCTGGCATCGTGAAATCACATTCATGTGGCTTTTTAACTTTTCATAATTTACCGCTAAAAGCTCTTTTAAATTTTTCAGAAACAGTCTTTTAAGGGAGCCCCCGTGGCTTTTACGGGGTTGTCCTCATTGGCTTGTATTATGGGGCGCGCTCGGAAAAGAACCTCGAAAGTGCTCTCGGATGGATATGGGTTTGCCTTCTACAAAGCTCTAGAGCTCCGGCGGTTGGACCTTCCAGAGGATGCTACCCATTCCACCTTTAGTCCCATTTCTGACTGCCTTTTCTGGGATAGGGGTTTGAGTAAAATATATATATATATATAAAAAAAGAAGAAGGATCGTCAAGAACCAACAACGGCAAGAAGACAAAAAAGCTCTGATGGGCCCTCGGATATCCACTTTTATCTCTGCTGTCGACATTTAATCTACGGATCCATTCGTGTCTATACGGCACTGTGCCGCATCTGTACGTATGTGGGGCTCCGAGGGTACTCTGGATCGTAGATATGTGCTACATCTAGGACGGGTCCGCCATTCGGATGGCGCATAGCATACCCTACAACAAAAACCACCCCGGCTCCACATATGCGCCCCCGCTCTGTCCTCCTCTTCCCCTGACAGAGGATCCAACCCTCGGTAATGGGAGAGTTGTTGTAAGCACTGTAATGGCGCAGTATAAGCACCGAAGCTCCATAAAACACTAGAATCAATGTTTTATCGCCATGGTAGATAGATATAGGGCTCTGTCTCTCTATGGGTGCAAAGCGCTGCGTCTATATCTATATATATCTATTTACAGAGACCTCTATAGGAGCTGTTTAGAGACCGAAATGGTTCTTCTGGAGGGAACTCGATTGAAACCCAGGGCTGGATGGGCTGTTTGGCAAGGACGAGGTGGTAATATTCAACCACACCGAAGGCATACAGAATGGTTAGGTGGATAGCTTTTCGGGGTTATGGGCACCCAGAGCCACCCAGCTCAGCGTACCCCACACCTGACACCAACGAGAGTGTGTATGGCAACTAGCTCTGTAGCAATTTAGCTGGCACCCTGCCCTAGCCCGCCTGCACCCCCCAAACCCTCGCATCACATACGTTTTGGAGAACGTACATGATTCCTTAATATACGGATTCGCCCTGTACCTAAAGCGGATGGATATGAGAGATATCAGTTGCTTTTAGACGGTAATTGGCTAGTAAAGCTTTTAAGTTCTTATTATATCTAGATATGTGTGTCCTGACGCACATATAAGGGACCTGTAATTTGTTTGTAATAAAATATGAGGCGCTCGGTAACGTGCCGCCCCCGCATACACTTCGCTCATTTTCAACCGACGAGCTCGGGGTTTTTTTTTTTATAACTTCAGGTTAAAGGTAATTCAACACATTTTCCATGTTCATCTTCTAATCTCTCCCCCTTTCTCCACCTACGCCTTCCTATTTTGGGGAGGGGTACCTAGTCACGCTTAAAGTTCCATTAAATTTTTAGCTCAAAATTAATTTTCCCATTCCTCTGGAGGCTGGTAGGGCTTATCGCTCAAACGGGGGTTTATGGAAAATTCCACTCAAAAGAACAATACGTTGTGGAAAAGCAAAGTAGGAATCTTCTTTGGTAGAATACATTGCAATTATGTTACGGTTTTGAATAGCTCAAGTAGGTATACATAGTTAATGAATATTATATATACATATTTTGTTTTTCATTTTCTGAACTTATAAAAATATTCACTTGAAATGTTTTTAAAAAATTCAAGAAATTTTACAATCTACACAGTGTAGTAAAAGTCGAGCGAGGGGAATCTTGAAACTTTATATCTGACGTTGAAAAACTACTGTATTGATCTTTCACAAAATTTTACACAATGTGCTAGCTAGAGTGATAAATTTACAAGTTGAACCATGTTTGTCTGGGAAATGGGATCAATCATTGCTTGCGATTTTTAAAGTAATCGGTTTGCGGTCAGAAATCAATTTTGATCTTAGAAAATACATATGTAAGAAATAATCCCTCAATAGAATTTAAAAGACCGATTTGATTGTGGTTTCGTCCTACAGCCTATTATTTTATATTGATTAAAACCTTTTAAAAAAAGAGTCGCATATCTAAATGAAATATTTAGGGTTCCAAAAGACTAATTTTTTGTTGCTAATCCAAACGGCATTAAAATTATATAAAACGTTTTTTTTGTTATCCTTGTAGGTTTGTATTAGACGAATTTCAAATAAATAAATAATAGGTACATATACATATGTAGTTATATCCTAAAAATATATGAATTTACTATATAAAAAGGTACACTGAATCTGTTGAACCGCAAGTCGCTTCTGAAGTATCTGAAGTTTAAATACGAGAAGTAACGAATGCATTTTGTACCGTCCCCCAAAAGGGCGGATTATAAAAGCTATTCCGTCACAGCATCAGAAAAACTCTGCAAAATTAATTGGATCGAAATCAGGGCTCTTGCTAAGGGTCAGCTTTGCGAAATCTACCAGAACTGGACGCTCACTGGGCCAACTGCCTTCAGATGGAAGCCTCTTTCAGGAAACACTCGTGTAGTTTTAATATTTCAGGCACCGAGAGAAAGTTGTTTCAACTTAAATTGGAATTTTACATAAAAATGCAAAAAAGTTCGTTCGCCCATTTTACGAAGAGTCTCCCATTCGATGTCAAAAGGCAGAAAATATTCTCCACCTTCTCCCGGTCGAGGAGGATGTACCGCCGCATCTCAGCGAAATTCCAGAAATTTTCATTAAAAAGCCATTAAACGCAGCCTCCCGGGTATCCCTTCGTGGAGTTGGCAACTTTTCGAATCGTCTGTTTACACAAAATTTCTAATGGAATGAGGCGGGGCTGCGGGATGCTTGTAAACTCTGCGTGGGGGCGGAGGCCCACTTGCGCTGCCCTTTTCCTTTTGCAGCTGCATTTGAGGGGCGCAATGTTTTGCAAGTTTTCGCTTAAAATCAACTAACAAATTTTAATTTGCCTTCCTACTGAGACCCGAAAAGGTTTTGGAGACTAATGAGGTGCCCCATCAAGGCGACGCTGCCTTCAGGGGTCATAGGGATTTTCCTAATTAAAAACCATTTTTAGAATATTTGTATAGTTAATGAAATGTGCACTTTAATTAAGGTTTGGATACTTTTATTGGCTCAAGGTTGAGGTCCCTCCTTAGATTTAGGACCAAAATATGGAAAGAATTATAATCAGTATATTTTAATTTTCTAAAAACTGAAAAAAACTATTACAATTCTTTTTTCGTTCTATCATGTTATATCTACGCAAAATGTTGTCAACGTCGATTAAGTTAGAAAAAACTAATTTTAGCAAATTGAACAACGTATTAGAAATTTAAGATTATCCAATTTTGATTTATTCATTCAATTTGGTTCATTTGATTTCTGTTAATAATTCTATACAAATGCGCATGGAAATGAATACGTAGTTGTGCTAATTCAGCACTAATCACAACATTCTGGACATACATATTTTTTAGGTTTTTAATACGTCCTCCTTTTGTCCTTTTAAATAATAACGCTCCATTAAGATTGTCTCGGGGTTGACATTTTATTTGAGAAAGTAGGTACACCAGAAATACCTTGTAAGTTTCGTCCTGAAAATTTTCGACCCCTGCTGGAACACATCACGCGGAGGGAATCCCTCTCATTACGAATTAATCCCTTTTCAATTACACGTTGAGTCGCAGCTCGTCGAGTTCGAGGTGTCGAATTATCGGCTGGTCACATATGCCAGGATATTCGTCACTTTTGTGAATGGAGCGTAACCTGACACCAGTGGGTTTTATGTGTTTTGCCCCGGTCATCCTTTGAGGTGGCGGCGCCACATCGCTTAACTTATCCAGGATCCTAGTCTCGGACCCGTGAAGAAGAAATCAGATGCCCCGGGGCCCGGTGGTGAACACTCGAAAATTTTGCTGGAAAACGTAAACTTTTCCATTAAAAGCCGGCGGAGCGGAGTCTCTGTACGGGGGGTACCCAAAAAGGGAAAATCGCACAAAACCCAAATGGAGGCTCCATGCCTCGCTTCCTGGTAGCATTTCACATAAAATTTCGAAGTCATCCGTGCACCCAGGGGGGAGGTGAAAGCATAAGGGCTGATTACGGGGTGTGGGTGCCGCTCCCAAAGACATTTGCTGGAAAAATCAAGAGCTACGCCCTCCCGATGAGAGTGCCTCGGGCGCACATATGTCGAGTTTTGTCCTCGAAACGACACAGGACCCGCTTCGGCCGGCCGGGGCAGGTCCTGTGGTCCTGTGACGGACTGAGCAGAAACTGTCGACAAGTACGGGGCTATTGAACACCGATAATTTAAATAATTTGCACTTGAGCTAGTGGAGGGTGCGCACCATGTGCTTTTTCTTTCAATCAATTCAAATGAATGCTGGGGTGTTGAATGACGCGTTTTTGTGTGCAGCAGGTCTTTGGACTATGACAAATTTGCAATTGCAAGTATTTGCAACTTAAAGGAGCCTTTTATGGAGCAATTTGAGGTAAATTAACCTCAGGCACGTACCCAGAATTTGGTCCATGCACAAAACTAAAATGTTTGTTACATTGATAATTCGTCATATACTTACTAAAAGTGGGATTCGGCGACTCTCTTTTTGAAATAAATAAAAATTCGTTATTTCAAATAACACCACTTGATACTATTTGCACTTTCTATAACATAAACAGACATAGTAAAAAATACTAGAAATTAATCATCACGAGCCATCCTTTTCGTATGTCCTTTTGATTATAAAAAGAAAACGATTATTAATAACATTTTTATTTCCACCCACTCGGTAACCAATCAGCAAATAATTTTCAAGAATTTTTTGAAATAAAACTTATTTCATAATTTTCCTTTCTTTTGGCAGTGGAAAAGTAAAAAAAAATAGCCGTGGGCAACAACTATTCCTCTGAGGCGACTGTCTCGCTTCTAGCCTATTTTAAAACTAATTACTCTGGAAAGTTTGCGGTCGTTTCATTTGTGAAATTATACTCCAAATGCGTATCAGAAATCAATGAAGTTTTTGCCTACCGTATAACCAAATTCGGGAAAAAATGTATATTTTGTAATTGAGCTTTAAAACACTTTGCGATTTGGAAACAATGCTGAGAAAATTCCTTGTCCCATTGCGCCTTTCTTCCTCACATTCAAAATTTAATATATTTTAAGTTTTTCTAAGTAGCACTGATAAAATAATCAAGAGAAAATCAGTGAACTGGTTGAAAATTTCTTATTTATTATTTTGATAACATATTTAAAAAAAGTTATGAACATTAGCTTCTAAATTTATTTGAATATAAAAAAGGAAGTTCAACTCAAATTTTAATTCTGTAGAATAGACTAATTTTTATACAATTTCATGTAATCATTGTATATTGGCAGATTCTTATAAACTGCTCCCTAAAGATGGTTCTACCCTTCCCTTTCATTAAAAGCAATAAAAGTCACAAACATTAAATTAGTTGAGTGTTACAAATAGGCGTAAAAATCAACGTAAATATTTTGACCCCTTCCTGATTAATAGCAATCGTGAGGAAAGTTGGGCACGTGGCACCTCTTTAAAAATAACCAAGAACGATTCAAAGGACACGTGTGCCCTTGGTGCACTCATCAGGAGTCAATTGAATCCACCTCAATAAAGGCCACAGTGAAACCGAAGGAGAGCCCTAATTTGCTCCAAATTCGGGGCGTTGCTTTTGTTGAATGCACCAAAAATTTTCTGTTGTTCGGGTATTTCGCACACTTTCAGCTAATAATATGTTTGCCCAGGATGCCAACGCCTTCTCTCGTGTCGTTATTTTTAGATTTTTAGTTGCTGACTATTATTTTATGAATTTTCTAAAGGGCAATACGCCTCTTTTTAGGGTAGTAGAAAGATGAGACTATTTTGTTGCGTTTTTCACCAATAAAAATTTCAAAGGACTTCTAATGAAAAGGCGTTTATCGTTGTAAAAGGTTACATGCGATATTTTACGCTTCCCATGGAGCCCGTTCCCGTCCTGTCCTGGGTTAATTAAAGGAAATAGGTCAAGATCTACCAAACTTTTGGTATATTTTATTGTGTTGTGGGAGATCTTATCGCTGAGAATTGTGAAAAAATTGGGGTCTCTGGTGAATTTTTGGGGCTAATGGCTATCATCCGGCAGGACTTGGATGCTGTATCTGCGAAAAGCGCGAGAAATTTTCCCGCAGAGCATACTGTCGCGGAATAATAAAAGAAAAATTGTTGGGGTTGAATTAAGGTTACGCCCGGGATGAACCCGAGGAATTTCCTTTGCGTGAGTCGGGCACGTGCAGAATGTGAAATTAAGCACTATCGCCCTGGTGGCATACAAATTGAGGGCGCCGGCGGCAAGTGCAACAACTGTCACGAATTTTATATCAAAGCGCACCAGCCCACGACTGTCCCCGCCCCCGCCGCGCTGGCGGTCCAGCCGCATATGCACTGATCCCGGATCCTGGATCCCGGCTCAATCCCGAACTTCGACTATGGGATGCGGCCAAATGAGTGCGCGCAATGGGCACCCGGGACTCATGCCTACGACCGTCGAAAAGTCCTTTTTAAATCGGATAAGCAGGGAAAAATGTCGGCAAGTGAACAAGGCCGCGTGGAGCAGGATAAAAGGAATAAAAGGATACTCAGCGCAAATTCGCATTCATTCCAAATGACTGACAACACCTTGGGGTGCTCTCGATAATTCTGTAATTTGAGATAGACACGGCGAGGCCCTGCAGCGGCCGGGGAGGGCGAAACACCCAGCATCCAGATTCCAAACCGACTATGGACCGGCTCGTCGATGTTGTGCCGCAGAATTCGAAATCAATTTGTCCCTGCGGGTGGGCCGAGATGCGAGGAGGGCATAAATCCAGGAGACTTGCCGCCACTCTCCCGCGTCCCAATTCCGATCCCGAATCCCAAACCCGATCCCGATGCTGGACAAGTTGTTTTGCGTTGTCGCAAAGGGCCACTACAAAAGAGTTAATCTAAGTGGGTGCCAGCCGGGCGCCGAGGGGTGAGCCCGCTTAGTTTCGTATTCATGGACCAATTAAGGCCTCATGATGTCACGTTAATGCATCCTGTAAATCAGAACATAAATCGAGGGTTTGTTATTTTTGGTTAATGTTTAGCTTGTGCCGATTCTGCTTAGAAAGTCTAAATATATTCACAGAATTACTTGAGACTAATGAGGAACCATCGCACCGGAGTTGTCCACCTTCGAATTTGCTTTTCTCTTAAAAAATACAGCTTGTAAATTTGCACAAAACTCCGGAAAAACTCTATACTGAAATTAAATTCATCCTTAACTATAGATCTAAAAAATAATTATCGTGCAACAAACCCCCTTATAGTTTTTTAGGGCTCGTGAATTTCAAGGGATTATGTTTATGGCATTGATATTCACTCAATATTTTATGCATATGTATCTATGTAGTTTCGTTTAAGAAAAAGTTAAGTTAAACGAATTATCATGAGTTTTTAATTATGTTGGAAATTAAAATTCTTTCAGTTCCAAAAATTAAATACTAATTTCGAGGAAATCTAAAATTGTTAATTTGCAGTATGAGCAAGTTTTGCGTCAATGTTATTGGCATGATTTTCAGGATAAAAATCAAATTAATTTATATGGAATTGTAAAAGATGGTTTTTGATATAATATGTACCTACATTAAGTATACTCCATAAATTTGCCCATTCCTTAACTATCGAACTGTCGAATTAATTACTACATTTAGCTTTAATTTGAAAGAAATTATGAATAACTCACATCAAAGAATATAACAATCAAAAAATTCACTTTTAATTCAAAAAATAATCTAAAAAATGTTGAGATTAAAATTTTAAAATAAGCATGAATAAAAATTATGATTTTATGCCCTACTCCAAAATTTTCAAAACCTTTCTTGGTTTTAGTTCAATATAAAACGTACACATCAAAATATTTTTAGTTTCATTATATATACTTGGAATTTGTTCTTTAGAGAGAAACGTTTTCTTAAAACGCTGCATTTATCGTTTAGACCAATTTACGTGAACATCAGGGTTAGGTGAATAAAAAAATAGGAAAATTTGGTCATAGGTACTCTGGACTCGTTATTATATCATGTATCTTTGAAGCATCCCCAGTGCCGGTTTCGTTCCTCAAAAGCGCTGTTTGAACTAAAGCCACTTACTAGCTCATGTCATTTGGGCAATTATTTTGACTAAGCTCTCAAAGGACGACCCTCCAGAGCCTAATGGAACCTAGGCAGATGCCTTGCGATTCTATTAAGCCCGGCCTCATTTGGGTCATAAAAAATGAATGGCCAGGTCGAGCGGCTCACTTTGCCCACAAGTGAGCAACTATTAGAGCCCCCCAAAATGCAATCACGTCGACGGGCAGGTGCATCTTCGCAAGCGAATGGATGCACGCACGTATCAATCGATTCCCGGCCCTGGTCCATGCGGCCCCAGCCTCGAGGAGCTATCATCGCCCGGGATGGGCTGGACCTGGCCCGGAGAACGGAGAAGTGCATTGCCTGGAATTACCAATTTCGTCCGCATGAATATAAATTTCAATTATGGGCTCGGATGCATGATTAAGGGCTGAGGGGCGGCGGGCGGCATCGGGATGCTCCGGCGGGGCGACCTCTTTCCCGAGGACACATCACGAGTCGTAAGTGTACGAGAGCGCACATCCTCCGGGACTGGACCAGGCCTCCAATTGCAGATCCGTTCCGGACTCCGCTGAGGCAGGTCGGGGCCGGGGACCTCTGTGCGCCCATCGAACCGGAAATTGGACAAATGTTTTGTAGCGGAGCTCATTTGCTTATCACCCGAAATATCCACTTGGATATCTCCGGGTGATAATGCGCTCCAGCGGCGCCGGATCCGTCTCCTGCACAAAATCCATGGTCGAGGTTCGGCGGGGGCTCGCCTCAAAGGGTTTTATCAGCAATTTTAGATTAGATTGAAATTTAATATTTCGCGGGAGTCAATTTCGGAGGAGACCCGTTGTTTGTGCGCCATGTAAAATAGGCAATGATCTCGTTCCAGCAGATGCCGGATGAGATGCAGATCATGTTCAATTGCTCTGGACGCATTGCAGCTACAGAATCTGCCAGGGGTGGCATCCCCCAGACGTGAGTACAGTATGCGATTTGCGTTGCTAATTTAGTGGAAGAGTTTTCTGGAGGGCATTATCGTGGTTTTCATCTAATTAAGTGTATTGTAGTTGAAAGGATGAAATTCGAGGCAGGGTTAAGATTTCAGATAACGCAAAAATAATAAAGCTGCTAGGTACTTCGAAAGTAGAGGTGAGTGAATGAAACCAAAAATTTAAACTTTTTTATAAAAAGACTAAAACCGTCTTTAAAAAATTAAAATCCCTAAAAAGTATTGAAAATAAATTTTACTGAATTTATCTGTTGTATTTTAGAAGTAGTTTCAAATCTGATAACGGAATTTGAAATTAGTAAACTTAAAAGCCCCCAAACAGCCGTTTTATATTACTACATATTTAAGTTTAAGATATATTATATACCTTTCTTTTGGGACCCTATAAGTTTTAAGTCGGTTACAAAATTCTTTTACAAAATTTCAGCGATTGTATTATGCAAGAACCATCCTGAGATAATAAGCGCTTTTATAGGATGCGTCAGGAAGAAGTGAATTGCGCCCGGGGATGCATGATTTCTTATATACATATATATTGGAATATTTTTAGCCACAGAAATGAAACAACTACTATTGTATTACTATGATATATATTAATTTTTTTTACTTAAATCTTTATCCGATCAATCAAGACTATAATATTTTTTGTTTAGTTGCAAGGCTAATTAGGATATCTAAAAATGATTATTCGCGTCGGCTAAAAGGGATGTATCCCTTTCAGCATCTATTTTTTTGGTTAATTTTCCACTTTGCAATTAAACTATAATACATAGGTACATAATGTATTTTCTGTGTTCAAAAGAAGTTTGTTAAATAAGATAACTAAAGGAGCATTTCAATATTAATGTGCAACGTAAAGGAAATTCTCTGAATATTTCATTTGTATATACATAGTATGTACGTGATACGCAAAAGTTGATTTTTCTAAAAGAACAGTAGTTAACTAGTTTTATTCAAATCAGTGCAGATATACCTGCCTGACTGACGATGGATTAAATCAACTCGAGAATTTTTCGAACGCACTGTAATTGAATTTTTTCACGTTTGACAATTTGTTTACTAACAGTGCCATGACCGAAAGGACATTGATTGATCAGATGACCTTTAATGCAGTTAAACTTCCGGCTAAAAACAAAGCCGTAATGATCCATTGCTACTCTTATAGTGTGAAAACATGTATCGCTAATAAAATTAGGATTTTAGCTGTGAGTTAGTAGCTTACAGGTGCAGTTTTCAAACAATTTAAAACCTTAAAGCTCTCGAACTAGCCTCACCATTGGCCATCTTGGATAACGGTATGCCGCCCGGGTCTAAATAGGATGAGTATCGCTTTGTAGCGTTCCTTTGTCGGCCGCAAAATTGCGGAAATAACGGAACAACAAAAAAATATACAGTTTTTGTTGTTCGATTTTCATGGAAAAGTTTCCTCGCTGGCGTCTCTTAAAGAGTTTATTAATGCCTCGGCATCCTGCGAGAGAACAACACAAAAGCAAACAATGGCGGACGAAAAAAAATGTTAATAGCATGGGAGAACGACACATTTAAAAACAAAGAAAAAAGGGATCGGCGTGAAAAATAATAAAACAAAAGAAAAAAAAGGAAAAAAATAATAACAAAAAAGGAAGAAAACGTAGAAGCGGTAAGGAAAAAAAGGGAACTATACAAAAATCCTGTCGAGCTGGAAACGGGAATCGTACACAGGACAACAAAATGAGAAAAAATTGTTCAACTTTTTGTGTATCATCTCGATATGGCGCACATCGAGGACGGGAGCAGGCGCCCGAACGGTGCGCGCGGTGTCCGGGGAGCGTCGGGAAGCCTCCCCGGGCTTGTAAAAAAATGTCGCATCCTTGTTTGTATTGTTACCATGAAGGATATTACACATACTTACCAGGAATTAGTCAGCGAAAAAGGACAAAGCGAGCCACCGGCAGCGGTCCATAAAACAAACAGTGAACGCACGTATTTTCGTATTTTACCATTTTGGGGCTGAATCCTTGTTTTGTATATTCGGTGCGTTTGTACGAGTGCCCTGCGACCATAGGAGCGACAAGGAAATGAAATCCCGGGGCCGACCCGTTCTCCGTCGCTCCCAAACTCCTGAGGCCGTCCGGCAGGCACCTCCCCCATTTGCTGGTTACAGCGGGCCCAGGACAGGACCTACTCAGCGGCGCTCCTGCTCCTTTGAACGCATGTTTCCTCCTCGCAAGTTGGGTCACGCACACTCCGCCGCCAACCCTTCGGCGAGGGGTTGGTAGAATAAAAAGGTTCGTGGTTTGAGCGGCTCTGATTGGTCCTCGGTGGAAACGGGAGGGAATTTTGAGCCTGGAACAGCTTGGATTTAGGGCTTCTGTGGAGGAAGTACAGTCAGGATGAAGACGATTTTCTCGTCCTGCGCGGCAGTTCCAGGATTTCAGAGGCTCTCAAACATAGTCCAGAAGCAAAGGGAAAAAATTTCAAAAAGGAGTTTATTTAAACTGTTATTTAAACTAAACCTGTAAATATCTGTTATCTGATTATAACCCACACCACACTCTGATAACGATCCAGCTCTAGGTAGGCCAGTTTGATTCACGAAAGACTAAGCTTAGCTCAAGCAGACTTAAACATGTACAAATATCGTTGAAATATGTACCTACATAAGTTAAAAGGTTCAGAAATTGTATAAAAATATGTACATAGCTTTTTCATATTTGTATTTCTAGATTAGATAACTGTTTGTAAATATATGTACGTACATACATAGAGCAAGAAAAAAGTAAAATTCTGTCTTTAATATTTTTAAATTCACAAATCTCCAATTTTGATGAGTATAACCTGATGGGATTTTCATCAATCATCAACTTAATCCAAACTAATGAATAATTGAAAGTGTTCTTTTGAATGTTAAGGAAAAAAGGTATTTGTTTATTGTTTATAAAAAAACAAAAGTATTGATCAAAAATTGGTCAGCACTATAGCTTTTTATGTAATTTTTCACCTCATTCAGTGATTAATTTTTTTTAATTTGTCATATTTTAAAATGTTCTTGTGAGTTATGTTGGTTAAATGACTACTATTGAGAAATTGCGAATTCAAATATAATTGTTTCAATAATATAGGCACGTTCCTATGACTGCAATTTTTCTGACTTTTAACTTATCTATATTTAAATTTCAAAAGAATTTGTTTTGTTTCCCATGGATGAAAAATATCTTTTTTCATTTTTCGATACAATAAGACGGTTTATCATAGTTGCGTATCTCTAAACAGATTCAGGGATCCCATTTTTAAAAATCTATTCAAATAAATAAAACTGTTCGTATATAGTTCAAAGATTTAACCGTTTAAATTCAAGACCTACTTTCCTTGGAGGCGCGTATAGATGAGCTTCTCCAAGTTTCCTGAACGAGGAATTTGTTGGGTTCGTTAGCGAAAATATAGCAACAATATAGGAAAAGTTGACAATCACAGAAAGGATGCTGTTCCCACACCGCATGGAATCCCGAAACGTTCCCTACTTTTTGCATTATCCTGGCGGCTGGTGATTCGTGCGCAGAACGGTTCCCGGGACCCCCTCTCAGCACACCCACACACCCCAGGGATGAGGGGTGTCCTGGCGCTTCGCTGCAATCACATCAGCCAACGAGCGGCGGATGAATGAGGGCCTGCAGCCAAACAGGACGAAGGCAGGCGGCAGCCCCATCGCAAGGACGCAAGACGAGGGCTAGAAGAGGGCAGGACCACACGATGCACCCTTCGCCGGGAATACGGACGAACTCTCTCCCGGACCTGGAAGCGCACATGATCTTAATTTGGTTATATTTCGCCCTGGAAAATATCATTTTAAGTCTGATCGGCCGCGAATACGTACCTCGTGAAAAATTATCATTAGAAAGGAAATCGAGTTGTGTTTTGTGGTTGTTTTAGGTGTCCGCCATTCTTTTCTTATATCGGCGCCCGCCCTCGCTGCCGCACGAGAGGCCACCCGCAAACTCGGTTCCAGGGACACCTTTTGCACGCTCGATTGGTCCTCGTTGGGTTTGCTCCTGGTGAAAAAAACGTAAAACTACTTAATTAAAGAAAATTTTTTGAGTGCGCCTCTACGAGGAGGCGATTTAGCGCGGAATATCCGCTGATTAAGCACTGTGCGGTGGAGTCTAAGGAGCCCCCTCCCCCTCCCCGCCAGCCTAAATCGGTTTTATTATATACTAATTGAATTTGTCGGCCACCGAATCTTTAAGAAGTTAAGTTTTTATTTATTTCGCTGGTTTGTTGTCCTATTCGTGGATAGAGTTCCTTCGGATGGACGCGGCAGGTTGGCGTACATTTTGTGATTGGTGAAGGTTACGTGGAGTGTGAAGTTGGTGGGAGCCAGGTGCGTGGATTCTTGGGAATCGCGGTGCATTTTGGGGAATTCACCCGGATTCGGCCACGTTCGCATTCTCGCACGGCGTCAAATTGGATTTCAAACATAGTTGTGCCGGCGGCACTGGCAACGGTGGCGGCGGCGGCGGTGTCGGAGGCACAAACAACACAAACGGATCCGGAACTGGACCAGGCTCAATAATTGTCGGTAGTGGACCAAATTCGGCTGGTGGCGGGGGCAGCGCAAACAGCACCAACACGACCAATTCGAGCGGGCCATCTTCAAATTTAGGACTAAGTCCATCCAGCGGCGGGGATTCCCAACAATTTAATATATTCCCGGCAATTTTTAGCCGCCAGCTAAATTTCACGACAGGATCGTGCGGACAAGGTAAACTGATGGACGAATTGCGACCGAATCTAGTTGGTGGCCTTCTAGGATTGCAGCAGGGTCTGCTGGAGGACCATGCCCTGACCCACGGAAATCTCCAGCATGGGGGCCAGGACACAAAATTTATGTCCTTCCAAGATAACCGACTCATGGGTATCGCCTCCCACGAGAACAGGCTCCTCGGACTCACACAGGATGCGCGCTCCTCGGTTTCGTCCGTCGACAAATCGTCGGTTAACCAGAGGAAGTGCAGCAGCACACCGGAGGATTTCAGCGCCCTGTACACGGGACTCCCGACCTCCGGGATGGACTCATCGTCGCACCATCACACTCCGGCACACACCCCCCCGACCCGGCTGTCAGATCACGCTCTATCCGGTAATTGTCCAAACATTTTTAAAGAAATAATTGAGTCCGCCGACAGCTGGATTGCAGCTAATCCCAATCCTAGGTCCAAACGTCCAATTGTTAGTTCCTGGACTAGAGCCGACCGCTGGTCAGTGAAAGGATTCCGTCGCCCACAACAAACCCTTTTTTATATCCACTTCTAAATTCTAGCACCTGAGCGGATTAGCCCGACCCTCCCTCCCTTGACCACTCGCAGTTGGCACGCGCCGCGGATAATCCTCCCGGCAGCGGCTATAAATCAGATGCATGCAAAATTCATGTCCTTTAAGGAGCAAATTATCTCCGAGTTCAGCATCCTTACCGGCAAAATTTACATTCTCAAATTAGATTCCGTTAAACGGCCGCATTTAGAAGGTCGCCAGGACTCCGGTGTGCCTTTTTCCAACCTTTCGAGGAATCCTGTCGTCATCGTCCCGATTCTCGGTGAATGGCAACAGGACCTTGATTTTGGTCCTTGTAACGAAAATTCCGCCGGATGGTAGCAGTTTTGTCGACCATTTAGTACGGAAATTTGCATAAATTATCCCCCAAGTTGCATATTCATGGGGCCACATCCTTCAAGTAAACCTTCACAAAATTTCGGGTTCTGGGGGCGCGCCTTTCGCAAAGGTCCCGAATGCGATGGATGGGGGCTCCTGCAGCCAGCACCTGTCTGTAAATCACGGGGTCAGGAATCACTGACGTGTTAATATGCAACTCTTTGCGAATTTTAATGAGCGTCCTCCTCTGGGCTGCGTCCGGGACGAAACTTCTGGAGCAGGCCTCGGCGCCGGATCAGAAGCGGGAAGTGTTTTCGACAAATTGGGTTAAGCACTTTATGGAATTAGTGCGGATTTACCCGGGTAATGAGCCCGTCGACGTGGTGAATCCCTGCTTATAGTCCACGGGCCAGCTATGTTTTTTGTAACTGATTAATAACAAGCTGATAATGGGTGAGTAGCTTCGTGTAGCCGAGACGCCCAACTTGTCTGAAGGAAAAATCTTGATAAGGGTAGGTAGCGAAGTGGGTGGTCGTGAAACATGTCGATCGGGTGGCAAACTCAACTTGTTTCATAACAATTATTTTTATTGTCGAATATTGAGATTTTAGTATGCTAAGCTCGAAAAAACATTTGTCCTACAAAATGGGCGGTTTCACCGAAGCGTCCCCCATGTTTGATATGTTTAAATAATGACGTCACGAAATTGATTAATAACCAGCTAATTTTTTGTACTGTTATTAGTTAATGATTGCGCAATCACAAGGACACATTGTCCTACAAATTTAATGGTATGATTTCTCTGTCCTACGCTCCGAAGTTGTCCGATCCGTGGTTGCATTTTATTCATTAATAACCGTAGGACAAAAATAAAAAATGAAAGATCAGTATATTCTCAAAACACTGTATCGCTGTCCTACACAAAAATAAGTATGTGACGCCAGTCCGACAAAAATTACCTTTTTGCAATTTTTGTACTCGAAGTTCAATATTTTATTTTTTTTTATAGCTTTGTCAAATCGATCTGCTGCTGCTAGAGTCTCAGTAATAAAATTGACACGTTGTTTTTCACCCTCGACCTCAACTGATGCCAAAAATTCATATATTTCGTTCCTAACAGACTGCCCTTTTGCTACATTATACAGATGATTTTCAGACAAATTTGATGCAAAGCGATTAGAGTTTTGCCTGATCATTTGCAGCAGAACTTCTACGTTTTTAGCAGATTTTTTGATGCTAGAGTATTTTAATTCTTTTGTTGTATCATCAGCCGATCTTATATCGCAAAACTCCAGCACTTTCGATATAACACTCGTGAGCAATGAGTGCGTAATTGACCACTTTTGTCTCGCGAAGAACGAGTTCGTAATGTTGATGATGCCAGAGGCTCGAAAATGGTTTCAATGTTCGTCGAATACCCAAAAAATTTCTTTTACAATCTTCAAGTAAACCCGGATGCGTATTTTCAATGTTGATTAGCTTATTACAATAAAGAGTCATATACCTTGCTCTTGCATAGTTTTGATGATTCATAGAAAAAAATATGTTAGAAATTTTTGTCAATACGTATAAAAATAAATCCAAATCACCTCTACGAATGCTGTAGTCAAATATGAGATAGTATTCAACTAATTTAGTATAAATTAAATAAATTTGTGGTGTTTTACCATGCTTGCCTTCCAAAGTTTCAGTTGTAGGTATACTTCTCATATTCTTCGAATAATGTTTTCACATTTTCATTCGTAATTTGTTCATTGAAAAATTCTAAATATTGTTGAATATTATCCAGATCCAGATCCGTATGTTGAGATTGTAAAAACTGTTCCAAATGCAAAATTTTCAGAGCAAGATAAAGGATGAATTAAAACTACTTTAAATTAATTTTTCATTAGTATCTACCTTTTTTTTTGTAGGACAAGTGTACATTCGTGTTCCATGCTTCATTATAAACAGAAGAAAAAAAAATTAGTCGGTTATTAATGAATAAAATGCAACCACGGATCGGACAACTTCGGAGCGTAGGACAGAGAAATCATACCATTAAATTTGTAGGACAATGTGTCCTTGTGATTGCGCAGTCATTAACTAATAACAGTACAAAAAATTAGCTGGTTATTGATCAGTTTCGTGACGTCATTATCTAAACATATCAAGCATGGGGGACGCTTCGGTGAAACCGCCCATTTTGTAGGACAAATGTTTTTTCGAGCTTAGCATACTAAAATCTCAATATTCGACAATAAAAATAATTGTTATGAAACAAGTTGAGTTTGCCACCCGATCGACATGTTTCACGACCACCCACTTCGCTACCTACCCTTATCAAGATTTTTCCTTCAGACAAGTTGGGCGTCTCGGCTACACGAAGCTACTCACCCATTATCAGCTTGTTATTAATCAGTTACAAAAAACATAGCTGGCCCGTGGACTATTAGCTACTTAATTCACTTTGCCCCTGAATATTTTCGGGATGCGGAGGCATTTACATGCATGTCCTTTTTGGGTCTCTGAGGTTTGTGAAGCTGGGCCATGCCAACAGGAAACTGCATAAAGCTTCTCCTAGTGGCTAATTTCTAGTATGCATATCAGCTGGAATCGCTCTTTTGGTGCATTTCAGTGCTTGCACCGTGATTTGATCAACAAATTAATTGTTATCTTCTGTTGCCGCACAAGAGGAGGGATTTTCTACAAAATTATTTTTTCGTATACTATAAAGCATAGTTCAAAGTATAGTACGGTTCAATTGAGAGCTGAATCTTAATCTAGAAATATGAAATATCACTTAAAGGGGATTCTGGTCTAGTTTATTTACTCTCGTCTTTCAAAATGGAAAAAAAGGTTTCAACAACTTTTATTGGATTACTTGTTAAGTTTTGGCCGACATCTATTTAGTAAGTAAAAACAGATAAAAATTGACAAAACACTAGATATTATTAAAAAAATATAAAACTTAATTATACAGGAATCAGGAATCATTAAAACTGATCAAATTTTAGAAACTGAGAAATTTGTCTAGTTGCTAAAGATTAACCATGTTTTTCCAATAAACTTAAAAACAAACTCATTCATTAAAACGATTATAAAGTATACGTATAAATATAAAAAATTAATATCTCTGCGGTATCTATGTTTAACTGAGAGAAATAATCTAAAAATATTCTTTCAAAATGAACATTTTTTCTTAAGATTTGTTCGAAATTTGATCGCAATTGATCAAGTCGATTTTGAGAAATTGTGGGCTGTAATTAAAAAAATGTTGTTTCGAGAAAAACCCGATTCAAATGTTTTCAACCTTTGTTCTTTGACGCACATATCCTTTAAACTCATGCGAACTCTCAAAAATTCTTCTACACAGATATTCTACAAAGTATGTAAATATACTTGGAAAAAAATATGAAAAATTTAATTTTTGGAACTTCTAGCCCGGAGTTTAAATTTCTTTGCTAAATATAGCGTGCACCTCTACTTTTTTCATTATATTGAATAAAATAAGAAAGCATTTCTGGTAAACAAGCCAATTTCACGGATCAGTTTAAGAGTCAACAAATTAAAAATCTGGTCTATTTATTATTCAATAGCTTAATTTTATTCTTATCTTAACTAAAAGGAGTACTTTTTTCATTCCTACATCGCGCCTATGTTTTAAATGGTGATTATAGTTTGAAACGCATTTCATAAAAACAAAGTGAACAAATTTCTCCGAATCCCAATTTACCTTCAACAGCATAACTATGCAGCATAAAATGCACACAAAAGCGTGCAAATATTATGCATGATTTTCTATTATAGTTTGTTTTTAGGTTTCTTTAGCGTTCAGTTTGCCATAGTGACTGTGAGTTAATAAATAAAACTTTTTATCTGAAATAGGCAAATTTTTATACATAGTTGAAATTATGTAATACCTTTTTTCAACAAATTGGAATTGAAAGAATAAAAACAAAAATAATCTTAAAAAATATAGAATTTTTACATGTAGGTACATTTGTATGTAGTTGATGTTGTACTTATGGTAACCTTCTTTAATTATTCTATTTAATTTAAAATTAATATTTACATAAAAGATAACCGAAAAATCACATATAATTCCACTTTGTAGAATTTTAACCAAAGTAAATAACCCCCTTAAATTTCTTTCCCAGTTTCCTGTTGGAGAGCAGCTAAATTCTCCATTATGGAATACTCAAACGATCTTAAAGGTAGAATAAAGTTTATTTTGTTTAAACAAAACTTTTAATAATATAATTTATTAATTTGGGGACATTTTAAAGCGGAAGACTGTTTTATTCAATTTCAGGAACAAAACTTAAAAGTAGTACATTTTGAAATGGAAGAAAAAAATATTTATAGTTCAGGGCCCTCTTTGAACCCGTCACTCGGCAGTCCGCACAAATGTGTAACATAAAAATCGATTTTCTATATTTTTTCTGTGTGAATCATCAAAACATAAATGAAGCCGAACTATCCAATTAAAACAATAAAAGTTTCTGCAAAGTGTAAAAAGGCCAACATTAATTCTCATCAATCTTAGTATAAATGAATTACAACCTTTTATAAACCCATCCTTTATGGATCTAATTCAATTCGTCGAGTCAATGAGCCGCCAACAGGCAATAAAAGAGTTAACTGAGTTACATTTGTGTAAGCCATAAATAATTAATTATGATTTAATTGTAACCGAAATGAATGCAGAGTACGGATGACTAAAAGGAGATTATATGCACACACCATTCAAAGATCATTAAATCGACACCTTGAGTTTCACTTTTGTTACCAAATATATACATAATATATACTTATTTTAAAATAGAGAAATCCTGATAATTATTGAAATGATTTTGGTATTCGAGAATTTTAATTAAATAATTAATAAAATAAGTATCGAAGATTATAAAGGATTAAATGTGTTTATTAAAATGTGCAAAACACTTTCTTGGATATCAAGTTTGGCCCCTTGAAAATAAAGAAATAAGGCACAATTTCAAAGTATGAATGTCAACAAAATTGTTTAACTGATTAGTTTTTTTCTTTTATTGCAACAGAAAAATCTGCTATTCAAACGTAATTATTAGGATGCAAATTTCTTTGCGACTCAATAATATTAAAAAAATTAGCATAACCGACAATTAGCTAAATATTTTTAGAATTTTCCATGAAAATTTATTTCTTCTTTCCTAGTTCTTCAAATATTTTTCATCATATATATGAATATGTAATGAAAATATCTATAATCACATTGTTTATAAAAGGAAAAACAATAATTTCCAGTCCCTGGGAGTATTATGTATGTATACATATATAACTTCGCAAATAAACTGATTCCACAAAATAAAATTAAAAAATCCGTGACATGCAAATATTTAATAAATGGAGAATTAAAAAAGAAAGCAATAATTGATTAAATATTAATCTTTGAGCTTTTAGGACATTTTCTTTTATTATTCATATGTATTTTAGTAATTCTGAGTGTTTGCTTAGCCTGCAGAGATTAGAAAAAAGGCTCTAGTTCGTTACATTAAAAATATTATTTGAATTTAGAATTTATTATACTCTGCATAAAACTAATAGTAATTTCGAAAGGAATATCCACATCCTTGTTCCTAATAAAAATGATTTTTTTAAACAATTGAATGGTTAAGAACTCTTATCTTTAACATATATGTTATAGAGTGGGGAATATCGCAGATGTTATATCATCAAAATTACGCTGATTTCATTCGTTTTTCAATTAGCTAATCCTAATATGACAAATTGACTCTTTTAAAATTACCTGAATATCTCGAAAAACATTTTTTTCTCTTAGCAAATTCAGTACAAAATTGGAAAATTGTATGCTAATTTAAAAAAAATTTAGGCAAATTATGAATATTTCTTTGAATACATGCAGTCTGTAAGATTTCTTATCTTTTTAAAAACTTATGAAACAAGTCATATTAATTTGAAATATTGTGGATGTCAGTTTTCTACTTCTACAAAATAAATAATCAACCACATATGTATGTATTTTATCGATTGGCACAATTCAACCCGCCAGGGGATCATAATGGATATTAATTATGAATATTTAATCGATTTTGGAAGAGAGCTTAATTAGCTGAAATCGCGAAAAAAGCTAGTAAATTCTCAGAATGGTAGGAACGACTCTGTCTAGCTCTAAAATATTATAAGATTAATCTGTGCTGGATTTGTATATAGCTCCATACCTTACCCCTTCCTGAAAAATTGTAGCCAAAACGAGCTAATCTTTAGACACTTGTGCTTAGGATCATCCATCCTCTTTAAAGTGACTGTGTCACCACAAATTCTAACATCAAAATTTCCCTTAATTGCAGCGGAAGGTGCTTTTAAAAAACTGAAGCCAGAGCCGAATAGTGGAATCTCGTCAGTTTCCGGTGGAGTAACGTCGCCAGGAAGTGGAGTTTCATCGTTAAGTCAGCACGCTGGACACACCCCCACGACGGCATCCTGTCCGACGCCGGCGAGGAGAAGGCACAGGACGACGTTCACCCAGGTACGAGATTCATTTCACGGACACGGGCTGTGGATAGACGACATGGGGTGGGTGTGAGGGCATCCCATCGTCATCAGCCTTAATCGAGAGATAGTTAGACCACCGCTAATCTCGGTAATTTTTTTCTTTTTCCCCATTACAGGAACAATTGGCGGAGCTGGAAGCAGCTTTCGCTAAATCCCATTACCCGGACATTTACTGCAGGGAGGAACTAGCGCGAACAACGAAGCTGAATGAGGCTCGGATACAAGTAAGTCACCTAGAAATCGGAATCGTGGTGGCACTTTTCTGGGATAATCGAGGGTGGTGTGATTATTCCGGGCCACTACCCTCACACCCGGGTGCCGTGGGCATGTGTAGTCGAGGAGTCTATCAAATCACGGGGCGATGTCGGGTCGAAGCACCCCGGCACCCAATTCTTTTCCCAACTTTTTCAAGAACCCGTCGGGATGAAGCTCTCTGGCAAGGGAATGTGTCCTCGGAGCTGAAATGAAGGAGTCTATTTTTTTTTTTTTTTTCGAGGGTTTCGGTTTTGAGATGGTACCGATAATTAATTTATAGTTTTATCACAAGTGTACTTGCCTGCCGACCAGATGGAAGGGGTGGTTTCTGAGGGGATGTCGGGCTCTTATTCCAGAGCCAAGGAGGATTAGGGCTCGCTCAAAGGGATGCGAATATTGTGACATTTGGATACGTCTGATGGAGATGTAATTGAATGATATGACAAGGTTTCAAACGAAATAGGCAATTACGCGCCCTGGGTGGGCGGCTTGCTCCGAGTTCCTGTTCCGTTTCTTTTGAAGTTTACATTGGTTCGGGTTTAATATTTTATTCGACTAGAATCGGGGTCGATCGAACTTCTAATTGTCGCAATGGGACATTATACATATGTTAGCTTTGGCCTTTACCAACATACGTTTTTAAATTTGACTCTAAATTATAAGCAACTTATTTAATTTATTTGTTCTTAACGTCCTTACCAATAAAAATTAACTTCTTCAATGAGTAAAAATTTGCTGGAAATTTCTAAAGTCTACATATGTAGTTTTCCTAAATTGATTAGCTACTTTTATGTGTAATGATTTCCCTGTATATTGGACATAAAAATTCAATTTCCAAAGGTTTTCAAAGCAGAAACAAAGCGATTAAATCGAGCAATCGAATATCGCAAAAAATTTTTTTTACATAATAAGCAAACATAGGAAATACCTTTTTATGTTTTTAATTCGAATTTTGGCTTCAACTCCAATTCTGTTTGAATTTTAACATGATAAAAGCAGAGTCACTGTAATTGTAGACTAAATTGCATGGAAGTTTTAGTTATGTATTTAATAAAAATGATCAACATCATAAATAGTGTCATGCGGTATTGTATATTACAGTTTTTACGTTAACTAAAATATTTAAAAAAAATTGTTTAATTAAAGCAGTAAATTTTCCTCTCTCTCTCTTACTTACCCCTTTAACTGACCAGTAAAAGCAAGTAAGCACAAAGTTTCTAGGAAAACGTTTTCTCATTTTTGGCCCATTTATGTATTAGTTATTGAACGATATTCTCTGCAGCACGTATGAAAATTATTTAATGAACTCTAAAAGTTATGAAACGTTTCAGAGAATTTTATTATACGTGATACGTGAATTTGAAAGGTAAAAGTAAAAGCACGTAAAATGTTTTTAAAGTTGAACTTTTTATAGTAAAACGTTATGGAATTTTCGGAAATAAATTCAATGATGGTCCAACGATATGTAAAAATAAGTATTTAAATAAAAACTAAAAAGTATAAAATTATTTCTCCTAGCCCCATAGAGCTAGTCCTGAAAATTTTTAATTGTGAATTTGCAATAGCTATGTATATGAAAATGTTTGTAAGATTTAAAACGAAAAACGTGAGGCGCATGCAATAGATAATTAATGCATGAATAGTTCACCTATGACACTAACAATTTTATTACATTTCAAATGATTTCTCAACCCAGCTACTCTACCGACAAACAGACAGACAAGAAAGCGATCTAATAAAAACATGATAAAATAGAAAGGAATTGTTGCATCGAGCGCAATTTCCTGTTAGTGAAGTTGAGATAAGTTTAGATTTTATGAGATTGAGACTGTAAATAATCGATCGAACTCGACGATGTAAATGAATCGAATTTCCCGGTATAAGTGCAAGCAAATAGTAGAAATTAATTTAAAGGTATTAAATGTTGTAGCGATATCTTTAGTATATGATGTTAATAACAATTTTAGTAAAGCTTAGTTATTTTTAACCGGTGATGCATTAAAAATACGTTTTTACTAAAATCTTTCCATTTAATTTTTATTTTTAAATAAGTGTAGAAGGAAAGTTCACTTCTTCAACCAAATCTGTCTAGTAACCTATTTTACTTTATTAAATATTTACGCTAGAGAAACGTATCAATAAATTCCCTGGTGAATTATCCTAGCATCCTGAGTTTCTGGTCTGCAGTCGTTAATATTTATTTGAAAGGATGATTGCCCAATTGGGTTGTTGGAAACTGTCCAATGAAACTTTGGCTGGTTTGCCTTTTCAAATTTTCGTCTGTTACTCTTCCGCCTTGTAGTGGCCGATTTTATGCTGCTCGGTAAGCTGCATTTTGAAAAACATAAAGAGGTTTTTTACTGTTGCCTTCAAAAAGATTTGCAGAACTCTTACAGATAAAAGATGGGAACTAACAATGCTTTGTTCAGCAAAAAAAAGTCACCTTGAAGGAAATCTGTAAGCTAAAACCACGCTCTGGTAATTACGCGATAAGATAAAAAGGAAAAGGGCTGAAGGGAGAAACGAAGTACACGCATCACGGAAGAAGTTGATTGTCTCTAAAAGCGTTTTTTTGTTTTTTGTTCTCCTTCGTCATTTTTCCTTAGTCTTGAATTTAAATTACCCCGTTGGCATGAAGGAGCCCCCGAAGTCCCTGCCTTCTGAGCAACACAACAAGAGAGCGCCAGGACTCGGGAGCTGCTGCAGGCCATCCTGGCACAGTTGAGCCACCCAAAAAAGCCCGTCCGGCATCTGCCCTTAAAGCTGCAGAGTCCTGGCGGAGGAGTGGGGAATTCCTCATCTAGCCCTAGCCTTGATACATAAGGATAGACAGCAAAATAAATGGGATTTTCGCAGTAACACCACGGGGGCAAGTAAGAAAATCTTAAGGAGTTATCCGTCGGGCGAATACAAAAAAAAAAAAGAGAAGGAAAAGGAGGACGAAAAAACGTCCACTAACAGGGTGATGTGCAGGGCACGGGGATTGAATACCCAATCTTCTTGTGCTCTCCAGCGCAAAAATGGAGGAGATTCACAGGGACAAGGGATCCGGGCCGTGCTTTCACGTCTCCCAAGATCCCTCTCGTGCTGCTCCTGCAGGGCCCGCGGTATGCGAGTGTGTGTGTGCCATCAAATGGATCCTTAATTGAGTTACTCCGCCTACAAAGCCATTCCGCCGCTCCACCCACTCGCCGGAGCCCTAAGAACACTCGGGGCAGCGCACCCCACCGCCGACGATGCGAACGTTCGACGACTCCACGCTTTCTCCGTTCGCAGGGAGCGACATCCTTGTTCCTTGCTCGGAGCCCCGAGACCAAAAAGGACGTGGTGGCTCCTTCTTTCATCTTTTCCATTTTGCCGTTGCCTACGAGCAAATCCAGGGGGAGAGAATTGCGTGCAGCCCTCCCGTCGCTCGCTCGTTCGTTCGGCCCTTCATTTCTTTTTTCCCTCCTGCTTTCCTGGAAAAGAAAATCCCGAGATACGAAAAAAGAAAAGAAGCACGCCTTCCTTCATCGTCCTAAAAGTTTAAATATGCGAAGACGCGGGATGGCTTTAAGCACCCTAAATTGAAGCCCTGGAATGACGCGGGGATGCCCCGACAGACTACAGAATGCCACCGCGGAGGTGTTGCAAGTACTAATAAATAGGGGAGCTCCGCAGGGCTCCACGATGGTTGTAATCATGCAATTTTCCGATTTTTGCTTTTATTATTTTACAGAAAATTCCTGGACAGGTAGATACACTCAAAGAAAAGTCTAACGTTCATATTTCCATCATGAAAAGTTATATCTATTTCGATTACATAGTAACTAGGTATATACCATAATGAATTAATTTCAAAATATGAAGAAAAAAGTGCTACTACAATTTAAAACGAAAACAAGATTGGCGCTAACGAATTACCAACTTTAAATGGTTAATTATTACTATTTGCATTTATACAATTAAAATAAACCTTTTTCATTAAACCGTAAGAAAGGAGAGCGAGCAAAATGTAAATACAGTCAAACCTTTTCTACTTTCACATTGATTAAACGGCACCCTCCAATATCCGGAAAAAAATCTTTTATGAAATTATGACTTTTTTACAAAATCTAATATCTTGATAAATGCAAATGGTAATTCCACGAAATATTCCCTAATTTCGATAAAACCACTCAAACGACCATCGCCGATTTTGATAAAATCTTGAATACTAGTATTATTAATTTATTTTGTTTAGACATGAGAAGAGATTCAAGATAAATCGAAAGGATAATATTTCCTTTGATAACTCAAGTTCAGCAAAGCTTTTCGATTAAGCAGATAAATTAGGGGATTTTAAGGTCGTTGATTTTGACTTTGGTATTTCTAATTGAAATTATAGACAAAGAATTTTATATAAAACCGAACTTGTAGAATATATAATAAACATTTTTCTAATAGACTACCGAACTCTGCCAGTCTTGCGAATTGAGATGTTCCCGTACTCGCAAACTTTGAAATCTGCCAAAATTTAAACGCACTTTTCTATTTTTTATATAAAATATATATTTCTCTATCTCTTAAGGAACGTTGATTTGTTTTAAATAATTAAAGGTAATATAAAAGAAATACATGTTTTTAATTCGAAATCTATAAAGGGAATAATTAGTTACAGAGTGACACCCCTTTGTTAAACAAATACAGTACAAATTTGTGTACATACTTCATAAAAACAAAAATCCTTTTTTGTATTGCAGGTTTGGTTTCAAAATCGTCGTGCGAAGTATAGGAAACAAGAAAAACAATTACAAAAAGCTCTAGCACCGTCTGTGATTCCTTCGTGTAATGGGATGATGAGGAACATCCAAGGCTACAGTGTGTCGAGAGGTTATCAACCATATCCTCATCCTAACTCGATAAATCGTTATCCTCAGGTACGGGAGTTTGCCTCTTTGAAGAAAGGAGAGGCAAAGTAGCAAAGATCTTATTTTTCTACATTTTCCAGGATCTCTTTCAAATGGGAGCCACCTCCTACCCCGGCATGACCCAACCGTTTTCAATGACACACGGTACAAATATGGGATCTGTTGGAGTTCGGCAAGACACCATGGGTAAGTTTTGCTTCATTTCTTTTTATGTATACCTCTAAGACGTTTGCTAAGAAAACTTTGTCCATTTGGTCAAAAGGTGAAAGGTGCCGGCAAAAAGAAGGCAAGGCAATTGCTTCTTGCACTTTCCAAAGTGAGGTATGTGCACTCTTCTATACATTGCCTAGTGCAACACGGAAATTTTCAATTTGGCAAGACGTTCGACTTCTTGGATATTCCATTTCCGGTTCTTAAGACGACGTTTCCGCGAATATTAAGAAGCTCTTTAGTAATTATAAATTGCAATTTTAGGCGACATTACGCTTTCTATTCTGAGTCATCGGTAATATCTCATATTTTGATTTTAACTACGTCATTATTTTTAATGTCGACCCATAAAGACGACAAGAACATAATTGGTATGAGTTAGAGGAATTAATTAACTCAAGTCTTCCATTATTAACCAATTGAAGCAATCAATAAGGAATTGAATCAATAAACAATTATGCGATTACAGCGATTATTCGTAATAACTCTTTGTCATTATGCTTGACGTAGCGTAAGGTTAGATATAGCCATGAATCCGGCAATTTTCACTCGCTTTTTTTCACGAATAAAAAGATCTAAATTTTTTTAAAAATTAACTTTTGACATCAACTACATATCACAATTTAGATAACTTAATTCTCAGGTTGCCACAATGCACAATAAAAAAGGATATGTTCTTCTTTATAATACTATACTTTGATTACTTTTTTGATTCTTATACATATAAAATAGACTGGAGGTGGGGAATATAATATTGCTCCGTTTATATTTTGTATTTTGATACATTTGGCCAAAGCATTTGCTTCAATTTAAAAACAATCCAAGAGCCGGACAAGACACACTTTACAAATCAAAGGTGTTGAATTGAAACGATGTTAATTTCCGCTTCCAAGTGTTATTCTTTTCACATTTTTATGCTATCAAAAAATATTCTTTACCTGCTTCCGAGGAGCAATTTTTCGCTTGAATGCATGGCTAGCCGTTCGAGCAACAAACACGATTTTCACGGAAATTGAAAATACTCTCTGAATGCAACAAATTTCACGATGTTATACTTTCAAAGGTTTTTAAGCATCCCTCTCAAGGCCCCCAACTGAGTATGCTTTAAGCGACAAAACGACAATCCACTTCCTGAGCCTGGAAGACCCTCCGCCCACGTTCGTATTTTCGTATTTCTTACAACAGCAGCAAAAAAAATATTCTACCGGGCCTTGTGCCTCACCTGTCGTAGTCGAAATCGTTTTATGTACCTTTTTTTTCTCATTTCGAGGGCAAAATTGATTCGGAAATGACGTTCATCTCGTTGCTGGTCCTTTATCTTATTTACTTCATTTTTATCTTTGCCTGTTAGCTCTTTTATTTACTAATTTTCCCAATTTCCCAATTTCAGGTATGTCGGCCGAGGACGAGTGGTACAACAAAAGTTTGTCCGCCCTGCGTATGAATAGTTCGCACCATCCAAACCTTTCCGCCCCCATGCTCCAGTACCAGACATAATCGAGGACCTCTGACGACTTTATTTAAAGTTTTCCTTTATTTTCGCAACTTTTCAATTAGGAGAACTGCGGGAAGACACGTCCGCAATATTGAAGGACGTTAGTGGCGCAAAACAGGATCAAAAACATTTTAACATAATTACGAAAAAAAAAAGTACCGGAAAAAAAATCGAGGACGGGCGGCTTGTTTAAGGCGTTTTACTAAATATCTTTTACAGTAAAAGACAAGGCAAGTACACCAAGTAGTCTTTATCCAATTTTCCGCGATCAACTCATAAATAAAAAAGAAAAACTTAAAACATAAAAAAATATGAAGGAAAATATACCACGCAATTGGTCGAAAGTTTCTACTTCAATAGAGATCCATCGGACGGGATTAATTCGAATGCTATGATAACTGTATAGGTAGCGTAGATAAGATAAGGTAAAGTAAATTCAGGCAAACTTACAACTAACGATAACGTGAGCAACAGAACATTACTTCAGCCTAACAGCGTTGTTTTAAGGGAAAAATCATTGCTATTTATTACTACACCTAGGGTTAATGCAATTATTTATTTATTTATTTATTTTATATTCGTTATCGAGGCACTCATGTGCCCTGCAGCACAACGCTCGTGCGTGAATTTTGTAAATATTTGAACGGACGAGTCCAAAGGCCAAAAACTTTCTGTAACTCTAGTCAAATCGAAATGTTCAACTATAAAATAAGTATAGGTCTTCCTTAGCGTGGCCTAGTTAAGTATTGTTTTAAAATTAATAAACGAAATAACCAGCAGACTATCTTTGTATCTAAGATATCTTGTGGATATACATATATCCATCCGTATATGCGGGGACAGGAAGACTTGCATATTTTATAGTCGAACATTAATTTTCATTTACATTTCCAGGAAACTTTTACATTTTAAGAAGATTCACAATTATTTAATATTTTCAATAAAAAAGAAAAGAGAAACATAGTAATCTTATGTGTTGTAAAAAGTTATAAATAAAGAAAATATTTCAAATGTATCCGAAGACGCATTTTACTTTTATTTTATGTTTCGCTCATCAGCCAGTCTTTAATTTAGCAGTACAAAGAGATTTTTAATTCATTTTGAAATGCTTAAAAAATACTGTGTACCTACAGTTTGTGCTATATAATATGTAGTTACTTGAAGAAAAAACTAAACATTTTCTATCTTTCTAGAATTTAAGGATTTTTGCAACATAATTAAGAACTTAAAGCTTCGTTCCTTTGAAAACATTGTTAAAAACAAGAATTTCCATCTGCAAGTGCATCAAGAGAGAGCATAATAAATTCAATGTGCGACGACAACTGAGGACCCACTTACAAAGCAGGAGGAGCTCCAGGGGCCTCATTTGACAATGTAATGCGAATCCGCGTCGCACCTGAGGAGTTTCATTTGATATTAATTTCTTTTACAGATACGAAGCTGCTAATTGGGTTCAGCTCTTCTTCGGGAATTTTAAAATATCTTGCTCGGACAAACTGTTATTGATTGAATATTTTCCCGAATTTTACTTATTTCTTAAAAGACAAAGGATAATGGAGGCTTTTTATGGTAAGATATACATATACATAAATTCCAGTAATCTAAACCTAAACATGATAAAGTAAATGGGGCTATGCCTGTCTATCCGCTCTAATACTATCTACTTAACTTATTCTAAAATTTATAAAATCGTTATAAGAAATGAAATTTATAGTTACACATTTTCCAGAAAAGAAAACTTCTCGAGCTATAATAGATTTCTTGTTCTGAGCAAAAATTCGATTTTAAGGAAGATAAATTTTTCCTTTGGCTTTCTATAAACTTTCGTCTAACAATCGTCCTAAATAAACCTCCATAAAAGTTCTGGAATTTTATAGTCAAATATGTACTCAAGTGAAAAGGTAACATGTTTTAAAAGCATTTCCTGAAAAATTACTTTTCTCCAAACAACGCCAACGATAAGCCAATTTGGAGATAACAAGGGTTCGTATTTTCGCAAATCGTTTTTCTATAGTTTATGTACTGAATTCTAAGACTTAATTATGTTTTACTTAATTAAAATTTCAACTTTCCGGGCGACCTACTTTTCCGGTTAAAAAACCTTATTGTTTCATTTATTTTTAATTTTTAGAGCTGGTAGGTAGTAAAATGAAATTTCTTCTTCAAAGAAGTTCAAACATTTATTTCAAACAACTCCAAATAAAACATTGTGGCAGCACGGGTTCGCTGAATAAGAAATCCAGCGTAATCGACCATACGCCATCTTGTAAAAAGTGCTGAAAGCGTCCAGCCCGTTTTTAGTATTTGAAATTTCAATACGTCGGAGCTTCTGAGTCCTGCGTCGTGCTGAAAGGGAAAATTAAAAGAAATCCCCCGCAAAGTGAGTTGAGGCCCAATAATTAGCGATTTGACCATTCACAAATTTAAATTCAAATATCCTTAAGTACGTGTGCATGCCTCGCACGTCAAGAATCTGTCACCTCGCCTGTGTTTCGTTCCCAGCTCGCGAAAGCCTTGAGAAGTACGGTTGGACGCAGCAGAAGAAATTTCAGTGATACAGAAGACGTTCGGTTGTCTTGGGTACTCTTATCGCATCACGTACTTCATCTTGGCTGGGTTTCGGATGGAAATCAAAGGATTTCTCTTGAAAGACTCGTAGTTGAGTGGTTCCTTTGATCTGTGACCAATTTTTGAGGGCCTGAAGAGGATCCGAGCCGCAAAAAATCAGAGACTTCGCCTGCTTTGAAATTTTTTCTTTGCCGTGAGAATTCTTCCCCCCGAGAATATTTCGTGTGGATTTTGTTATTTTAGTGCAGTTATCCTTTTGGACAGTCGTGTTAATTCCGCAAGGAATAAAATCGCGAACGGCGACGGGAGGAGCAGTATTTCTTTGAAAATTCAACGATCACAGCATCGGTTAGTACCGTCCTAGAATTGGCTTGAAATCCTGTCGCGGCCCAAGTCGAGTAGGTCTAGAATTTATATTTTATTTTTTGGTGGCAATCCACCCGTCCGTCCTGTCCAGACCGTGGCTAGGGATTACCCTTCTAATCATCCCTCCGGGCAAATTGGCTAGGAATTTGGGGCAAAAGGGCTAATTTTTTTTGGATAATTTTTGACAATTTACTCATTCCCCGTATCTGTCAAATTGTAAGGTTGCCACCTGAAAGTGGCTCGAGAATACCGTCTGGAGTTGAAGTACAGAGATTTGGTCGCTTTCTGCAGTGGTGTGTTTGGATTTCATGCCGTGTCGCGTTTCAGATGTTTCATCCGCGACTTTTCGCCCAATTTATGTGATTTAGAAGCAATTAAAAATCGATAAAGGGTCGCTAAAATAACGCATTTAATTCGTTTTTCATCAAATTTAGTATGGTTCTGGCTGAAAGGAACTCGGAGATAATGCGGAATGGACGCAGGTCAAGAGGACCTAGCCCCAACGGTCATGGGGGGACTCCCGACACGAGCTCAGACGACGACAACTGTAAGTATATTTTATTTTTCTATATATATATAAGCGTTCGCCTGAAATCCTTAAGGGCCCCTTTTAATTTGTTGTTTCTTGTAAACAGCCATTAAAAAGAACGGATCAAAGTCGAAGACAAAGCAGAGCGAATATGAAGGTAGGAGGTGCTCCGCATTGCGTCATTAGCGCTTTTTTTTGACATTTTCATTTTTTAATTCTATATCCAGAAAAAATCCGGGTAGGACGCGATTATCAAGCCGTATGCCCAGAACTGATTCCCCAACCGGAGAGGAAGCCCGAACTCCTCAATGATCGGGCCTTGCTAGTCTGGTCGCCGACGAAGGACATCCCGGACACCAAGTGTAAGTTATTTCGTTCGATTTCGATTAAATTCATAACTCCAAGGATGTTTCCTTTAGTGGAAGAGTACATCTCGGTCGCCAAGGAGAAGTACGGGTACAATGGGGAACAGGCGCTCGGTATGCTCTTCTGGCACAAACATGATCTCGAACGTGCTGTCATGGACTTGGCCAATTTCACACCCTTCCCAGACGAGTGGACTGTTGAAGATAAAGTTCTCTTCGAGCAGGCCTTCCAGTTCCACGGAAAGAGCTTTCACAGAATTAGGCAAATGGTGAGCAGTTCCCAGCACAATAATCAAGGCGTAAAAACTGATAAGGTCTCTATTTATCTCTAGCTGCCCGATAAGTCAATCGCTAGCCTCGTTAAATACTATTATTCCTGGAAGAAGACGCGGCATCGTCAGAGTGTTATGGATCGCCAAGAAAAGGCTAAGGTTAAGGATGGATCGGACAATGGGAGTGACAATGGCAGCAATGACGAGTCCGAAAATGAAGAAAAGGTATATATCATAAGTATTCTTGCATTTTCCCGTGTTATTTGAAAACCCCTTTAGTTCTGTTGGGTAGAGCTTGAAACGTAATTTTAATTTTTTGCCGATTGTCGCTGATAGTCTAGCCTCAACCTGATTTGTTGCATGGTTTGCCCGGTTTTTACATTTTGATAGAATTGAGGGTTTTCATTTGAAAGAATTGTATTATAATTTCACAAAAGCACTATTTTTAATCCCCAATTAAAATGTGAGTTTTAAATTATTGTAACTAGTTATCCTGGTTTATGTTTGCACGTTGTTCGTCCTTTCTATTAATTTAGGTTTTTAGTGGGATACTATGACATCCGGAGGATAAATCTTAACCAATCATACAATGTCAGGAACGGAACTGATTTTACTTTCTATTCCACAATTGATGTTGTATCCTAAATAAATAGAAGTGAAAATTTCATCTTCTGCCAGTATTCCGACAGATTTATATACCAAAAGTTGTCAGAAAGAGAAGACCTTTTATATTTAGCTTTGTTGAGGTTGAAATAACCAGGTATACTTTTGTTAAAAATATCGGTATATCCTCATAATTCAAGTCTGTCAAGTCAATTTCGGCAGCAAATGCGAAAGAAGAAAAGAAATACACCAACATTTTCAGCAAAAAGGACTCTAGGCAGGAGTAGATATTTGAGACTAATTAGGCTTCTTTATCCTTCAGAAACTGAAAGTCTTCTTTAGGAATTTGCTATCTTTAGATACAAAGTGAAAAAATCGTATATAAGAAAACATTAATTATAATACATATATAGGTTTTTTCTAGAGCTAATATTGGAAAACTTCTCAGTTACCCAAATTCAAAAATAAATTCAAATCTGATAAATAATGATTTGAGAACAAATCGGTTCGAAAAAAACGTATTTGTTAATATGCGATCTGGTGTGGCCTTTGAAATTGGAAAGTTATTTCTGCGTGATTGTGTGGGTTTCAAACCAAAAGATCTAATTTCGACAATTTACTAAAGGACGACGGACTGTTGAAAGAATTAAACGTAATTTAGGAAAGTAAAAGTACATTTTAAGATTAAAAAAGAATAATTGAGTCACTGCAGAAAATGCCAGATTAGAAACAATAACTTAAGTAACCTCAACAACAGTCGCCGTCATCTCATTTTATTCATTAAATTGTGTATTAAGTATTACACAAACCCATGCCATACAACATTTCGCATTATTAATTATTGCATTTTCAGTTAACGCTTTTTAATTGCAAACATTGGGTTCTCATATTAAAGTTTTGATATTTTGCATAAAAGTTATGAGTTTACAACTTCTTAATTACTTGAAAAAATCACTTTCATAATATTTAAGGTAAGAAAATCTTTTTACAGTATCCACAAATGATAAGATATCAGATTATTTGTAGAATTTATTATATACTGAGACAAAAAGTAAATTCTTTTAATATGATTTTTATAGTAGTCAAAAAGCTGAGAGAACACTTAACTTTGATTCAGAATGGGAGTAAAAATTTACATTGTATCATTTACATTGAAGGCATAAAGAATGCAATGCATTTAATTTGGTGTGAAGTATTTATTTATTTATCAAAATGCTTATCAGTAGAAATGAACCGTATTACAATATTGCTGTAATACAAGAAAAACTTTGGCTCTCAGGTGACTGCCTTATACAAATATAAACCGAACATTTCTTGTATCTTTTATACTAGAAGTGTAACTTTTTTTATCTTATTTTAAATGTTCTTTTTTAATGTGTTGTGTTTATTCAGTTTATTTGCACAACCCTATAAAAAGCAGATGAAAATTAAACAAATCAGAATTGACCAATTTACTCTCTTGTTTCTTTTCCATTATCCCTCACATAAACGAATAAATAAAAACAAAATCAAAACAAAAATATAAACTGATTGAATGTTTCAATTGATATTTTGGCATTCAATTTCCACTAGGATCAATTGGTCACTGCCTCCTCGCAAGAAACGAAAACAATTGGCGATAATAGTAAGAACAAAGCAAGCACATTATCATCAGCAGGCAGCAAGAGGCAACAGGCAGGCCAACAGCAATTAAATGTTACACCAGCATCTTCAAATTTGGCCACAAATCCCTCCGGAACAGGCACAGCAAATGCAGCTGGTGGATCAAACACAGCTAGCACTGCTTCGGCAGCGAACACAAGCTCTGGTAGTAACGCTGCCTCTTCCACAAATTCATCGATCTCATCATCCGGTTGCTGTACCGGATGTGGTGTATCTTGCAACCATTTGAATAATGCACCACATGGCAAATTGTGCAACAGTTGCTACCATCATTGGAGGTACTGGAAATACCTTTTCATAGGTAGACCCGACCGCATGACCTTGTGTTTCTTGTAAATTTTATTTTCCTTGATTTTGTTTTGAAACTTTAAAAAAGGCAAAAAGTCCAATTGTTCGCGGTTTTCAAACTCCTCTACCTCTTAGCAGGGATGATTACCTGGTTCGTTTCCATTTAGTTTCTTCTTATTTTAGTTTTTTTGGCTACCGTAAATTGCTAGAAACACAACTTCATGTAATCTGGTCAATTTTTTTATTAATTTTCCTCATCAAATTGATTTTTATTAAAAAACCCCAAAATCATAGACGCACGGGTACCAAACGGCCAACGACTGGGCCATATTTTGGAAAAAGATACCGTGACCGTAACGCTGATCGGCACAAGCGTAAGCCACCGCGGGGTATGCATATTAATCATGATGATATCGTCGCTTTAGCTAGCTCTAATAGCAAAGAAGATGAACTGCTTGCAAACACGGAGAGAGAAATCATAACTTTGCTGAGCCAAGTAAGATTTCGTTTTTCTTTTTATATTCAAATTCAAGTGATACATACTTATAAGCAGATCCATTTCCTTTTTTATATTAATTTTTTTTTTTTTTTTATTATTTTATGTTTTGTCATTTCACGGCTACAAGTACCATGTTGCCTGAAGTGCCTTTCATAACATTTTTCATGTCGTGTCGTTGTTCGCTGTTATTTATGGCATGTATTTTTTATGTGTACTAAATATTAAATTTCAGTTTTTGCTATTTTGCTTTAAGTCTTTTGTTTTGTATCGCTTTTTACTCTTTACCTTCGCTTAGTAGTAATAGAATTTTTATAAAACTCCATTGGAGGCTGTAGCAAATTGAAATAAATGAAGGGTTTTTGTTAATAATTTGGACTTTATTAGATCATTGGTATTGAGAATCTCCAGTCGCACATGATCGATCCCGAATTTTTATTTACCCAGACTGCAGCAAAATACTTAGCCCCAAATTAAACACAATCGGGAACTGGTCGAGGTTTAACAATATTTCTTTAGTAAAATAAAAATGAGCCGTTTCGTTTATCTTTTCTTTTGGAACCTCTTCTCTTTTGAAAGTATTGTAGCTTTGCATTTTTCCATGTTCTGAATTTTGTTTTTATTTTCTAAGCAGTTTTGACTCTTAGTGAAATACTTTATTATAAAAATTTGTTTTTCCTAAAAGGTCCAACAGAACAAGCAAACGATCAGTTCACTTAAAAGAAAAATATCAGAAACATCGGAGGATTTACGTCCTCACGAAACCAACAGTCGAATAAATTCCCGCTGGACTAATGAAGAGCTACTACTTGCCGTCCATGGTGTTAAGAAATTTGGTAAAGATTTCCAGGTATATTTTTGTGATTTAAAAATAAAAACAGTTTGCTTGATAATTATGTCATTTTATAGGCAATTGCTGAAACAATTGGAACAAAAACTGAGGCTCATGTGAGAACATTCTTTGTCAACTATCGCAGGCGATACAATTTAGACAACGTCCTTAAAGAATATGAAGCTGAAAAGGAAGCACAGCAACAGGCGAAACTTGAAAATGTCTCAAATGCAGGCAATGATACCGCGAGTCCGACTTCGAATGGTGATCAGCAGCAGCCACAGCAAAAACAATCGGAGAACTTTATAATGGAGGTAGGAGTTTTTTCTAAAATGCAATGTTTTCTTTCGATTTGTTTGCTTTGTTTTTTGAATATAAATTTCTTCTGTGATAAAATCGTAGTTTGTCACGATAGTCCTAGGCTACAATTATTGTTCGTATTATACAATTTTGTTGTCGGTGACATAGAATAAAATATACGTACATCTAAAAAATAAGAAAATGCAGTGATAAATAAAATAATTTAAAAAAATATTGAGGAATTCAAATATGACCTATGTGGGCTAACCAAACACAAGTACAAAAGTACGGCAATTGTACAGTAAAAATATTAAAAAATTATTTCCTTTATTTCAGATTGACTTGGAAAGTGAATCTTCGGAACCAACGTCAGTTAAAAAGCCCGCTCTAAGTGTTAGTCACGATGTAGCTAAAACAAATATTTAAATTATTTCCTCAAATTCCTAACTGCGTTCAAAGCAACTTTTAATTATTATCTAGACTAAGAAAAAACAACAAAGAAGAGGTACACGCAGGGGCGAATGAGCCTGTGTTTATTTAAAAATAATTTAAATAATTAAAACAAAAATAACGGAAGCGATGATATTCTAAAATGCTGCCACACATGGAAACTGTTTGGGGCGATGCGATACGATCGTGTTTAGATTCAATGGGACAATTTTTTTAATTTAATTCAGACAATTACTATTTGTGTTGTTTTGGTAGAAATTTCTTAGCAGTAAATATGCTTGTCCATTTATACTTTATTTTTCACTATATTTATATTGCACCCTAACTACCTTCATTTATTTGTTCTTTTTTCTGCTCCTTGAGTATGGGCACAGTGAAAACTTCAGCGACGCGCTTCTTTGAGTTTGAGCTTATTAAAAAATTCGCAAGCTCTGAATTTTTTTCTACTCAAAGTTTTGCAGTATTTTGTCCATTATACACGAAGCTATTTCTTTAGGAAAGCTAAGATTATTTCATTTGAGATTAAAAGTCTGAGAAACGAGATTTTATTTAATTGGTCGATTTTATTTTTATTATTCCCTTTTGTGATTTAGTTTCCCATTTCCAAAAAGAAGAACTAACACGAACATAACAAAACAGATTAACTTTGGGAAATTTAATGGGAGAGCTCTAAATTCATTGCAGATAAATTATAAACAAAAATATCAGGTTAGTGCAAAATTACCTGCTTTTAAAATACGGAAAAAGGAAAACAAATATGTTTACTTTATAAGCAATTAGGTAGAATCCTTGGTCATGTTGAGAGGATACTAAAAATCAATTTACTTAAATCATCTCCCACTTTAAACGGAATTCGAGAATTTGAGAACAAATAAAGGATGATGTATGAAAGATTTAATCGTTAAAACTTTTCACTATTTGTAATGTAGACTAAATACTTAGTTTTGTAACATAATAACCAACTTGTGAATAAGACGATCATCATGAGGATGAGCCAATCACGGCAATCCCGTAATATTGTGTATCACGCGATTTTCTTAGTTTTCCTGTTCTTATGCAAATTCAAATTATTATATTTTTATTGTAAGGCCTTTAGTCAAATCTACCCTTTTATCACAAACATTTTGTACACAAAATTTTCAAAAACTATTTAACTGATAAGTTTCGCAATAACTGAAATATTTAATGTTATGGTAACGTTTAAGATTTAATTTATGTGTTTACAAGGAATTACATATGTATATGCGCTCATTCGTATAATTTTATTTTATTTTTATGCCCTATGATTTTCTTTGGGCACACACATCCCCACCATTGTTTGAGTGTCGTTCGTGTAAAACAAATTTAAGAGAACATGAAATTTTTAAAATTTAGTGCTTAAGGCTCTTTATGTTCTATTTAATTATGAACGCATATAAAATATATACACGCATATATTTTCAATTTGAGTGTTTTTCTGGAAGAAAATATTTCCAATGCCTTCAAGTAAAATAAAGGAAAGTTCATTAAAAATTGTATCAGGATTTTCTAAGAATTATTATTCGTATAGAATTTCATGATAGCTCCCAGACTTTAGCACAAAAAAGGTGGAAAAGTGGTCTCTCATCGAATGCTGGTTCGCAATATTGGAATATTGGAAATGATTCCAAGAAGTTGTTTAACAAAATGTTCGTGAAGATTGTTAAATTTGCATGGATGGAAATGAATACTTAAAACATAAAATGCTATTTTCTTTCTTCACTTTTGTTAACTTTTACAAAAATCAATATGTATTCATTTATTTATAATTAAATTTTATCAATTTCTACAAAATTTACAAATTTGAAATATTTAACTGCTTGTTTCTAGACTTCAATTGTAGGCTCTGTGAAGTTGGAGCTAAATGGGGTTAGTTTTGTAAAACACTGTTTTCTTTCCCGCGACCGCTGTAACAAAACGATATTCATGACGTCATACATTGTGACATTTCTCATTTCTAGTGAAATTTGTGTCAACAGAATCAGAAGCGAGTGAATCGTTTCACTCGGCCCGATAATTATCTTTTTTCCCCGATAATCCAATCAAATCGAACTCATATCTACATCCGTGAATATCGAGCGGGCTAGGGGCTTCTGTTGTGAGTAATTTTTAGGTGAAAAATGGCGACGATTTCGGAGTCCCAAGAAATTCACGTGAAGTCTAAGCGACCTTCAGGTGAGTCGAATTTTTCCAGTGCAATGTCTTTTACTTGTGGAGTTGGCTTTTTTACGAAAATATCTTCCCATACGCAGATTCTGCATTTAAGCAGCAACGATTGCCAGCCTGGCAGCCAGTGCTCACGGCGGGAACGGTCCTTCCGACGTTCTTCATCATCGGGATCGCCTTCATTCCAGTGGGCATAGCGCTCCTCTACTTCTCCGACGAGGTCCGGGAGCACATCATCGACTACACGGACTGCACCAGGCCGAACGAGCAAATTAAATGCGCGGATGTGATTAAGGCTAATTACAGCGATCACTGCATGTGCAATATAACTTTTACCCTGACCAAGGACTTCACTGTGAGGAAACTGGGCGTGGGCGTCTGTGGGGCTTCGGACTGATAGGGCTTTTTTTTTTACAGGGGAAGGTCTACATGTACTACGGCCTGAGCAACTACTATCAGAACCACCGAAGGTACGTAAAATCGCGGGACGATGACCAGCTACTGGGCAGGCTCAGCGATAAACCTTCCACTGACTGCATTCCGTTTGCTTACTCTGATGAGCCCGACAGGAAGCCGATTGCACCTTGTGGAGCGATTGCTAACTCGCTATTTAATGGTAAGTCCTCAGCTGCAACTATTATTATTATTAAAAGAAAATTTGGAATCACAAAAACTCAAACATTAATTACAGACACTTTGGAGATTCATTCTTATGACTTAGGCAAGGTACCGCTGCTAAACACTGGAATCGCCTGGCCCTCTGATAAGCAAATCAAGTTTAGGAATCCAAAGGAGCCTCTGAATGAAAGTAAGTTAACGAATTTTCGAGAAATTTCGTCTCTTATTGAACCAATTTTGTCTTCCCATTTAGCACTCAAGGGATTTGCAAAACCTAAAGCTTGGTCTAAGCACCTCTGGCAATTGGATACCAACAGCGAGAACAACGGATTCCAGGTACTGTGATAAGCATTGAAATTTTAAGCATTTAATAGATTTTATTTATTTAGAACGAAGACCTAATTGTATGGATGCGAACGGCCGCTTTACCCAGCTTCCGGAAACTCTACAGGCGTGTGGACCATAGTCAGAAATTCTACGAGGAGGGTCTGAGACGAGGCAACTACTCACTTATTGTGAAGTACAGTAAGTGTTTAAATGTTGGATCTATTACTAACTCGTTTTTATTATTTTTATTTTATTAATTTCGAAGATTTGAGAGCTTATCTTACACTTAATGTCTGCAGTTTTTCGATTTTTAGGGCATCGAATTTTAACTATTAATTGGAGGGCTGGAAAATTATTCAAACTGCAGTTTTCTTATACATATATGCACTTTCTTATTTACAGGATATTCAGTCAGCGAGTTCGATGGGTCCAAAAAAATGATTCTTTCGACGACATCTCTGCTCGGAGGAAAGAATCCCTTCCTGGGAATCGCGTACATTGTCGTTGGATGCATCTGCCTCTTGTTGGGCATTGTTCTCCTTTTCATTCATATCAAATGCAGCAAAAGGTTTGTGCACATCATAAACCATTTTTTCGTTCTAATATTTTATCAGCGGACAGCGGTAGGCGCAATCCATGTTCTGTTGGCCACATGGATGCCTTCTGTGCGGTGCTGCTAAACCGCGATAAGGAGAGGATTTTATTTTATTTTTTTGTTTTAAACCGTCCTCTGCCTCAATCGCGATTGGATACCCAAAAAGCAGTTGTTATCTATTCTTTTTCTCTTTCATTTCTTTACAGCACCACGGAAATGATAAATGTGAACCCACGTACGCCTTACTCCTAGATTACTGGCTGAAGCTCTAACTTAAAATTTTGCTTGCTGGTCGTCGTCGGGAAGAACCGCCTTCTTATTAGTCACTACACATTTTCATCATGATCGTGTTTTTTTTTCTCTTCTCCTCAAGCAAATCATCATCTTTCTGGCAAGCTTTGTTATTAACTTGATAATTTTATTGGAGACAAAAAGAGATGGAGACGGATTGCAACACGCCAAGTACAAAATTCTTTAGCATTTTTGTTTTTATTATTCACACCAAAGGCAGATATAAAAAAATTTGAAGCGAGGGAGATTTCAAGAATATAATCTACTTTCATTATATGTGTACACTTGTGATAGAATAAAATTTGTTTTTAATGAATTTAAAACATTTCAATGAAATCCAATAAAAATTGTTTTTTGTATATTTAACCATTTCTTCCTACAAATAATTTGAAACAAGCAAAAGTTGAACAGGGACAAATTTCAAATACATTTTTAAAAAAACAAAGTATTTACAATATTATGATAGTATTTAATTTTCTCCTCCATCCTAACACTTAAAAACCTCTTAAATTTTGAAATTAATTATTATTATTCAGTTTGAAATATTTGGTTAACAGTTGTAAGATTTTCAATCTTTAAAGAAAGCGAGCGTTACAGTAAAAAGTTATTTAACAAATATTTTTAAGTTTAAGGAAAGAAAGCAGATTCGTAGATTTTCGGATAGCTTTATATTTTTAAAGAAAGGGTCTGAAATTCGTAATAGCGGAGAACGAAAGTAAATACATATATTAAAATCAGGATGTGTGTATGTGTGGATGAGTCCCAGTCGTCCGTTTTTGAGCCACTGTTGATAATTCCAATGCAAAAATAAGTTGTTCGGATTTACAAAGTACCTTAACCCTTTGCTATCTTATAAAATTTGCACTAATATATTTATTTTGTGTAGCATTGCAGTTAAGAGGATTTTCAATTTGAAAATAATGTTGATTTTCTATTCAGATAAAACTCCTAAATCTAGTACATCGTTCGACTTCTTGAATTATAACATCCTGCAGCATGAAGGGTGTACGTGCGCATCCCTCATTTCCACCTCGTGTGTTTGTTGTGATTTTGATGGGGTCGGCAAAAATAGACCAAGAGGAAACTGATAAAAACAGAAAATTCTCAAGTAAATACCAAATTCACGTGAATTGCAGTGATTTTAATTAAAATTATATCAAATGTGTAGTGAAACTCAAGCGGTAAATGGTAAGAAATTCTCTCCGAATGACCGGAAGACGGCTTAGTCGCTTTATAGTGGGGTGCCCTAGAAAACCGATAAATTGTTTATTTACAATTTTCGAATTACTTATTAATTTAGGCAGTGGCTCAATTTCCTTATTCAGAATTTGTTCGCTAAAAAGGGCGTGATTTATTCGAAGTGGTCGATTAATGGATAGGTCATTAGCGCAATTACATGCGAATTTCTTGAAGAAGGCTGCCGTCGGTGTGGCTGTCGCACGTGACCTACTAAGGGGATGGGAAAAATCTATAAACGAGGACTTTACTATTGAATGTCAGTTTTTTGGGGTGCTGTTTGGATGTTTTTTGTCGGCATTGATTTTCGCAGACCACTTGGCTGCTCTGTGATTATCTGGTTTGCTCTGTTTTGGCATCATCGGATTTTTTTCTCTCAAGTTTATTTATTTCCATTATGCGGATATTCATTATTTATTTATTTATTTTTTTTTTAAATTCAAAACTGCTGTGGAGGGCACACTTTCCGGAGAATTATCTCATAAATGTATGCTGCCCTGATTAGTTCGTAAATGGCCTTCTACATTGTTGTGTTCATATGCATATTTTCTGTATTTTTTGTTTATTTTTTTTGGTAATGATTCATATTTGTGATGGAAGATAAACTCAGTGGAGCCGAGTTTTTTAAACCTTACTGCTATTTAGAGCGTACTGAAAAGAACATCTCCCTTAAAGACCTAAAACGCTTTGGCTTAAGTCCTTATAGGAGTTATTCTCGTATAATGCTTAAAAGTTCTTTCATTTAATTTAAATATCTTTTAATTAAAACAAGAACGTTAAAATTTAAAAATGCGTTTAAAAAATAGATCCAGAATTGGCTAGTTAGATTTTGAAAATAACATTATTTTTTGATTCTCTAAATACCATCGTGTCATTCAACGGTTACTTTAAAGAGATATGAATGAGACTTTTAAAATATTACAGCGCTAACCGCTGAAAAAACGATAACGCTAAGATAAAAGCCACTTTTATTTTAATCAAATTTTTTCCAGTTGTCCAGCATATGCTACTACCATCCTCTTAAAAGATACAACAGGCAGAAAAAAATTAAAAATTGGTTTCTTTCAGATAAGTTTAGCTGAAACATATGTCTGATGAATTTCCACAACAATTCAATTCAGCTAATACCTTTTTTTGTTTTTGTTTTAAAGTATTTATTTCCCTGAATTCGTTATTTTCAGAAGAATCTCCACCCGATAACGTAGCACCAGACCAGAGTGGAAAAAAGGTCTATGGCAGTGGCGGTTAACCGCTACGATTTTTTATCACCAAGGGCTGTGGCTCTTTATCGCAAATATAAAAGGAAATTGTTACTGCAAAAATTTCATATTCGACAAGTTGACTTCAAATCGTGAACAACATCGTCATCGGATAAATATTTTCTCGTGTTTCTGGATTAAGGAAATATATTAAAATCGAACTTTTGATCTTTGAATTTTTGTGGTAAATGATTTTTGTTGTTGTTAAAAACCGGATTACAACTCGGCCCATCATTGGGCATCTAGCTAATTTTTATGTGTTAGCTGCCACATGAAGGGCTTTTTTGTGGTCTTTGATTCAACGGAAAAATAAACGAACGATCAGATATTGGATTATTGTGGAGTTATTAAATATTCGGATTTCTATTCTAAAATGGTTTTGTGTTTACTTTGTTTGAGGTGTTGTACCAATTTTTATCATTATGAAGGTAAGGAATAATAAAGGATCTCGTGATCTCTTCCAATTATATCAATTTTGGTAAATATTTTAATGTTTTAAACATATTTTCGTAATAGTAAGGCTTGGTTCCTGCATTGTTAAATGTAATGGAATAAAAGTAAGTGTCATAAAAAGGCGTGGGCATTTTGATATCCACCGCGATGTAAAAGACTCCTATTACTGGTATTTCCAAAAGAAGAAAATGTTATATTATTCGATATGAGAATAAAAATTAATTTGAGCTCTACTGCTTGGCGATTTTGAGTTTTTCGTCATTTAAGCCGATAAAGAAATGGACAAACATTTTCCTTTGCTCGAAGAAAATGTTTAGACATTAGACAGTTTATATTTCGCAAAAAAAAAGAGTATTTTTATTTAAAATTTGCAACAGTCTGCCCTCGCCGCTCCTTTTTTAAGTTGTCTTTTCTTTCGGAGATAATTTTCAAATCGATTAACCATGGAAATCGGATAAGTCGTTTAATGGTTATAAAGAGCTAGCTAGCTATTAATATCGCCTTGGGTGTAATCAAAGTACCAATTTTTACTTTAAAAAGACGTAAACCACTGATAAAATTTTAAAATTGGTTCAACGGAAATTTGTTCTTCCGGTCATTGGCAGTTCAGAATGTTGGGCTGCGCTCGATTTTTATAAGAGTTTAGAGGAAAATTAGCTAGCTGCAGAGTTTTTGTCTGCGTTTGTAAATTAAGAGAGAAACATGTGAATTTCCTGAATTAAATTATCAATATTGCTGCAGATTTGATAACAAAAATGAAATCTGATTTAAATCCCTCGAGTGCATCGAATGGACTCTTTTCCAGTGGCGCTGCATGAGAATCACGCAACACGGTCGGAATTCTAGTGGAAGGAGGTAACTTCAGTCGGATCGATAACGAAAGGGGATGGCGAAATGCACCCCATAAAAGCTACAGTCGTCGTCCATCTTTGAAAGCATAGAAAAATCTCTCCCCCTAGGAAAACCACCCCCTGCGGGTGAAGTACATGTGAATACATGTAAACATCGTCAAATGTTTACAAAGCCCTACAGTGACTGTGTACGATCGATGTGGCCATGTGTTGGTCGAATGCATTTTCCTCGTAGTCAAGTGTGGCGTATTTTGTGCTCGCGTTCGAAACGAATGGGAAATGTCGAAAAATGTCCAAAAATTAATTAAAACAATCGTAAAGTGTTTAAATTTGTGCGCAATGTTAGCGTTAAGCGGCTAAAACAGTGGAAATACGCTAAAAATCACACGCAGGTGCGTACGCAGTCGTGACAGCCAGACTCGAAACTGGGCTTGCTCTATTTTTCTTATTTTACTTTGATGGGAACGAAAATCGGTGTGGATGCCCCGATCGCCGGACTCTTTAAATTTAAGCGACCGCCGGCACACCTGACGGGACATTCCGGGCGTTTTTGTTTTTTTTGGGGAATTTAAATTGAGAGGAGCCCGTCCCGTCCTAGGGCGCCCCATGCGTGGACGCGTGAAATGGTCGTCGCCTTTTCCGCTGATGGAGAGAAGAAAAATTTTTTCCTTTTCCTTGCACGGCCCTCAGGAGGATGATGGGCCAGCGCAGGCACGGGGGCTGGGGGCTCCTCGTGTGCATCTTTATGCGCCGTACCAAACAAAAATCATCCGCTCGTGTGTCGCCCCCCAGTGTTTATGTTTTGTTTCGGGCCGATTTTCACTTGTTAGAATTTCTCGTTTTCGTGCATGGACGACGGACTTTTTTTTCCCTTCGGGGCTGTCAGAGCCCCACTGTGTGTTTTTTTGGGGACATCTCTGACAAGCAGTCCGTTCAAAACAAGTGCGAATTTTGGGCAACTTTAATTCAGGAAGTTAGCCAGAGCATTTTTGTGCGAGAAATTCGATTTTCTGCAGAAATCCAAATCCTTATCGTGCCCCAAGGGGTAGATAAGGGTTGCTTATGCCGCCCTGTCCCTTGCGCCCCAACTACGTCTAGGGCCATCTTTACGTCAAGCCAAAAAACTCGACCCTGTGTCTGGGATAAGTCGCAAACGCAAAGTCGGGTGCTGAATTGAGCGTGTATGCAATGGGGCCCCCTTGTCCTCATCAGCCCGACCCGACTGAATTTTGACCCGTGGAGGTGTGCATGCGTGACTAGATAACGAGGGATCGATATTTTTTTTTCTTCCCTTTCCTGCCTCACGAGACCTTGTTAATTCCGCTTTGCATGCGTTCAATAAAAGGGGGACGGTGCGCCTGCTTTTGATGAGGGTGAAGCGACTGCGGCGCTCACAAAGGGGTTGCTTTGGCTTCCTTCCATTGTAAGCCCGTGGAGGGTGCTCAGAACGATTGTGCGGCACGAGTGGGGTTTTTAGGAGGGTAGACGTCGTGTAGGTACAATCGATTTTTTCCTTTAAGTCTTGCCACCATTTGAAAAGAATTTCTTTTAGATTTACCTTCCCTTGGAACAAGCATAGCTGGATACCGTCTCCTAGTGTAATACTGCTTTTATGATTTTTTAATCATACGCCACAGTAGTTTGGATACCAGATGAAATCCAATTGGAATATATTTAGTTGAATATCCCACAGTTACCTTTAGTGCAAAGAGTACGTTGCAGGTCCTTTGCGAGTTCTGGGGTTTCTATTGCATGAGAGGGTACGAATTTCCTTTTTAATTAGGTACTAAACTAGGATAATGCAGTTCTGGCTTTCTAGATTTACCATTAGAGGTACATACATCTAAAGGCTGCACAATTATCGTACGGTGTTAAATTTTTGGCTCTTAAAACTCCCATAAATAAGAAACTTCAACAAACATAGCTTGAATGTTCAAGGTTGTATTATAAGTTCGAAATCAGGGGGGGAATTCCGTATCTCGATTGGAAGCACTTCTATTCATTTCGATTGAAAATGGCATCAGCTATTTGGAAGCCAGCTCAATTCATCTTCGAAATCGAAGAAAGTACTAGTTTCGAGCATTATTTCAGCTCGAATCGTATCCAATTTGATAGAAATGTCGAATGTGGTTTTGTATTATAAGTTCGAAATCAGTGTTTCCGAAAACCTCCCCATACTCTTTTTTTTTAATTAGGAATAAACTCACAATTACAATCACGAATTTATATCTGTAACTGAATTAATTAAACTCCGGAAATTGTGTCATTTTAATTTCAGATCCTCGAATAGTTTTAAACTTAGGAGAAGGAATAATAGCCAAGCGCAGAGTAAAATTGCGACTGAAACCAAAGAAAAAAGTATCTACTTTAGTGTAGTATTTAGTAAAACGTAAGCAAAAATGAACGTATCCACCGTAACAACGAGCACAACCACCCACACGACCACAGTAAATAATAAAACATACAAAATCGAAATGATCGAAGATGGTCTCATAAGTGGTCAGTCCGATGACGACGACGATGAGCCGCCAAGTAGTCCTGGGAGCGGTTACGAAGATGGCAAAGATCTTCTTAGCATGTCGATGGGAGATGAAATCACCTCACAATTAGCAGCAGCTGGACCAGTCGGTGTTGCAGCTGCGGCTGCGATAGCATCAGCGAAAAAACGTAAACGACCTCATTCGTTTGAAACGAATCCATCTATTCGAAAAAGACAACAAAATCGTCTACTGCGCAAACTAAGACAGATTATTTTCGAATTCACCGGACGCGTTGGCCAGCAGGCGATCGTCCTTGTTGCAACGCCAGGAAAACCAAATACTAGTTATAAAGTATTTGGGGCAAAACCTCTAGAAGATGTTGTACGGAATTTGAAAAGTATTGTTATGGAGGAGTTGGAGACTGCGTTGGCACAGCAGGCGCCAGCACCACCACCAGAAGATCCTTCACTCTTTGAGCTTCCACCTTTAATCATAGACGGTATCCCAACACCTGTGGAAAAAATGACTCAAGCACAATTGAGGGCATTTATCCCACTCATGTTAAAGTATTCCACTGGGAGAGGAAAGCCGGGTTGGGGCAGGGAATCGACACGTCCTCCTTGGTGGCCAAAAGAGCTTCCTTGGGCTAATGTAAGAATGGACGCGAGGACAGAGGAGGAGAAACAGAAGGTAGATAACCGACTTATAAGTTTTTCCAATATCATGTAAATCCTGAATTTCAGATAAGTTGGACACACGCCCTTAGGAAAATTGTTATTAACTGCTACAGATATCACGGCCGTGAGGATCTGCTGCCCACATTCTCCGATGAAGAAGAGAAAGTTCAACAAATGGTAAACAGTGCTTCAACAACAACCACGACCAATACCTCATCCGCCAATAATAATGTAAGTAGTTTCAGAAATTATTTTAAAGACAGTTTTTCTAGTTAAATTGCGCGTACTCATCTCACGTAAATTTTCCCTCCCAATTTTTACGGCATTTCCTTTAGGTCGGAGTACTAAAGATTCACAGTTCTGGGTCAATTGTTAATACAAATTCAAACGTGACACAGTCTAATGGATCGAGCGGAAAGATCGAGATGCAATCGAATGCAGCGCAAACGATCGCAAACGCCCAGGTTTGCCTCGACCCGATGACTTTGAGTGACGTCGATGTTCGTACTAACACTTATCGTTACTAACGTTTGCATTTTGTTCATACCCTTCTCCCAGTTTTTTTTTTTCAATTTTGGTTTTTTCCCTCTCTTCTCTGACTTGTTTTACGGACTATTTTGCTTTTTGATTTTCATATTTTTCTACTCACTGTTTGTCACCACAATCAGTGCGAATGATTGTTCTTCTTTTTGAAAAAAAAACCCATTTTGTTGCTGTCTGTGTTTTAACTTTACCTTGATTGCTAAGCAGTGGTAAGGTGAAGTTGTAACTACGGAAATTTGTAAAAATACTAGGGTCAATTGAAAGGAAACGACTTTAACTTCAGGAAAATTTAATGTAGATGTCCAGTCTGAAGCAATTATTTTTAGTTCTACTATGGAGGATATAAAGCATAAAATTCTCCGTAATGATTACAGTTTTACTTACCGCTGCTATATATACTAATTTTCTAATTTGTCCATATTGTTTTATACTTTTGAATTTTGTCGTTTGCCAGTTTTTATTAGTTTACAGGGGAATCTTACAAAATATTTTTTGAATTACAGTACACACAAACTGTGTTGTCAACTATCCAGAATGCGGACGGAACTGTCTCACTTATTCAAGTAGATCCAAATAATCCAATCATCACTCTTCCAGACGGAACAACTGCTCAGGTGCAAGGTGTTGCAACGGTTTGTTTAAAGAAAAAAATTGATTAATTTAGCAAATTATATAACATTCTTAAAAAAAAAACAGCTACATACAACGGCACAAGGTGAAACGGGAGCCACAATTCAAACAGTTCAAGGCCTCACAGACGCTAATGGCCACACTGAAAATATGACTGTCGACCTTACCGAAGCGACTCTAGCTCAAGATGGTCAATTAATTATCACGGGCGAAGACGGTCAAGGTACTGTACAATAAAACAATAAAATTAAGCACAACACTTACTAGAATTAAATTCCATCGTTTTAGGTTATCCGGTGTCAGTAAGTAGCATGATAACAGTGCCAGTTTCGGCGTCCATGTATCAGACGATGGTAGCTAACATTCAGCAGTTACATTCAAACAGCGACGGGACAGTGTGCATTACACCGATGCAGGTAGATTCCAATAATCCAAGTAGTTTTCCATCCATCCCCATGCAGGGTGGCGCAACGGGGAAAGTATTTCGTGCCATTTTTCAAAATCACCCGCTTCGTTTTCAGTTGAATTCTAGTCAGAATATTGGCCAAGCCAAATTGTTTCTAAACAATAATAATAATAATAATAATAATTGTAGTAGTCAAAACAATAATCTGCGATCTTCGTCCCCTGTTAAACTAAGCAAGAAGCGCAAACAGACAATGCAGGGAAAAAGGTCCGACGAGCAGAGGCCGAGAATTTGTAATATTGAGGGGGTAGGACAAAATCAGGAAAGTTCCGGTTCGGATGTGGTTGAAATGATGTCTATTAAAGTTGAAGTTAGCTCACCAAAAAAGGAGTAGATGCTTGTGTAATTAAAGTTGAAGGTAGAGTTTTAAGTACGTTTAAATTTAATTGACTTTGCAAACAAAAAGTGAAACGTGTGTAGCTCTGATGTGAGCCATGTTTTACACGGGTTAAGTCAGTTAAGATGTCTGGACGAAAGTAAATTATAATTTAATTAGGCTAGTTTGCCAGTGGAATTCATCTAGTCATTTATACAATGAAGAACGTTGACTTAGTACCTTAGCACCTTTAACCGTGTTATCAAAGAATGCTGCAGCTGGGGTCTGTTGTAATCTCGAAATCATTATTTTATTGCTTTGTTGCCATATACGATTTTCGCGGTAATGCGACAATTTCTTTGTTGTTGTGCTGAGCAGTTAAGACCTCACACGACTGCAGCTTCATAGTGGCACTATATAGTATTAACCAAAAACTAGAATAATGTGGGGGAGAATCTGTATATCGAATGCTTTTAAGTTAAGGGAGGGAGACATTGTTATGTTATGAGTGTGCAATCTATCTTATCCCGCCTCATAATTTTTGAGTGAAGAGTTCCTTCTACTTGTTAAGTATAGAGGGTATATACCAGGTCAAATTGGACACAGCTAATAAAAAGTACCAAACGCAATTTAAGTTTTATATAGTTAATAGTTGAAATTTAATTTCTTCGAAACGTAATTATAGGGTTACTTTAGAGCTTGAGGTGAATTTGGAATTGTAACAGAGCTAATGAATTGTTTGAGGATGCACTTAAAATATTAAATGAGGATTAGGGCAACGATGTTTTTTTGACTTAGTGAATATCTAATTTTGTTATGAATGAATTTACTGGTTACAGTGATGACTAAGCATATTTCTGTTAGTAAAATTGAGATTTAGTAGGTGGGAATTTCTTTTATGTTGTGTGGATAGTAAATATTTGAGGATGGGGAGTGGTAGCAAATTTGCAACAGAAGGTATATTTGGTAAGTCATTTTTTAGATTTTGATAGGTTCCTGATAGGTAGATAAAATATTTACTTATTTACTTTTCTCTTTATAAGTTTAAAAGTGTTGCATGCAATGCTTTTTTAATCATTTGCTACAATTTTGCAAATAGATAAAATATATACATTTTTATTTAGAAAATTCTATAACTTTAGAGTTGCCTGATTTTTATGACACAAGGCTAAAGTTTTATTGTTAAAACAATGGTTCTCTGAAACGTGGAAGAAAATTTGGTACAGGGACGGAGAACAATTTTGATCAAATAATTAGTAAAGTCAATCCTTGGTATCTGGTAAATCAAAGTTCAAACCTGGGATTATATTGTTATTATATTTTCATTTTCAATTTTGTAAACAGCCTCAACTAAGTTTTTGGCTATGAAATTTTTCTCATTTCACGATATGCTCTATTGCTATTGATTTTATATCAATTAATGGGTTTAAATAAGTCCTTTTATAACCTTTTGTTACGAGTTGTTAACACGTTTTTTTTATTTAAACGAAATTAAGCGAGTTACTATTGTTATGATAATTGAACATACATATTTTGAAATTTAAATTTGTTTAATAAATAATCGTATTAAAAATTAGAAAAAAGTGGTCGACTTAATTTTTTCTGCACTCTCTGCAGAGATCGGGCAAAGAAACAAATACAGCTAGAAACTTTTATCCAAAAAATAGGCTCTCATAACTCTTAAAAAAGTACTGGCACAATTCCAAATTCATAGCAACGTTTTGTAAATAAGAATAATTTGTACTTGGTACACTGTATTCGAAAATAACTGGATGTTTAGTACAATTTAATTAGATTTTCGTGTTGTGATGTGAATTTTTAACGGAATTAACTTAAATCGTTTAAACTAAGGCCCTTCCGTGTTAACGAAGTTGACCATCACCAAATATATTTATTTTACCTGCCGTTGTTATATCTATTTATTGATAACGCTACCATTTAATGAATAAACCAGAAAAAATCTAAGGACAGCAATAAAGATGTTCAATATTTTTGTAGAACGAAGAAATTAAAAAAGAAGAAGATGGAAATCGATTTTTGCGTTCTCCTACTCGTTAAGAAAATGAAAAGTGGAAGGAATTAATCGCAAGAGATTTTAATTGTCTATGCTCGTTTCGGATCGCAGTTTTTTTGTCAATTACTACAACATATATTTCTTTGTTTCCTGGATTTTTTTTTTCTTTTGTGATTGTCTGGTCTTAATTGTTGTTTTATGTTATTTTTATTTGGATTTGTAGTTACACATTCTGAATGCAAATAAAGAAAAATTTGTATTATTTTTTCGTTTTATTTTGTGTTCGTTTATTTTTATATGGTTTTATCGACTTTCGTCGATGCATTATTGTAGAAAACCATTGCAACAGGAAGCAATTTAAATAAGCACAATATTTTTAATCAATAAAGGCACTCAGTTCTTTTAAGTAAATAAGAAAATAGCTGCAATCTGTGTGATCTGCAATTGTTTGCAATAATTTTTAGAAATTTAAACATGATTGATTTCTTTAATTAATATTATTTGAATACTTTTATATAATTTCAGGTTGTGTTTACACTTTTTGTTGAATTTTCTTTATTTATAAAATTAAATATTTTATTTTGAGTAGCTGCCACAACTGTACGTATTATTTTAAAATTCCAACCAAAGTTTGTTTGTCCAAACTAGATACGAGGTACAATCTAATGCATATAATTTTATTTTCACGCTTGCTAATGATGGTGTAGGTGGAAAACGGAGACCATATGGAAACGATAACTGTGTCACCAGGAATGCACCAAATGATGATTCAAGGACCACCTGGCTCAGAACCCCAAGTATTGCAGGTACTTAGTCTTAAGGATGCTACCGTTCTTACAAAGGCAATGGAAGCAATCACAAGTAATGTTAAGAGTGAAGAGGCAATGATAGAGCATTAAGGTCAACTACAAAGTAAGGTGAGATAATTAATACATCTTTTCACTTTAGTAGTTGTGCACTTAATCATATGCCAATCTAAAAGAAAGCTTTGATAATTGTGTATATGTGTACATCTACTTTTACTGTTCCTGAAAGGCAGTTGCAAGGGCCTGAATTTGTTTCCACTGTACAAGTTCTCTTCTTTATATCAAATGTGTTTAACATCACATCTCCCCACATAGTCTGAGATTATGAAGTTGTGTCGAAAACTTATGGTATTTGATGTACTTAGGGTTAGTTTTTATTAAGAAAGAATGCCTTCCTTTGATCCAGTTTATTTATTAACTTAGATATAGTTAAAATTATAAGCATAAAACTACAACAAGCAAACATCAAACTGCAACTTTTTATACTCTTACACATTTTAAATTCTATATCGATTTAATATTTACTTCTTACAATCTTAGTGCAAAACACATAATTACCAGGCTTTTCTTTTTGATTAAAGGAAGGCACATCTTGAGTTAATGAGCATGCAATAGCCTCACAATTCAAGTTCATAACCACAACTTATTAGATGTTGTTAAAAGTAATGCCCGAAAAGGAAAAATATATTGATTTCATATAATTACGAAATTTGAAAATCAATAAATAAGTCAGAGATGGCAAATTCATTTCGAGAAAGTTATTTTATTTAAAATTACTAGACGTGTGGCCCCTCTGCAAATTATCTTCGCTTTTTGTTTGTGTCATGCTTTTCAATTGTCTTCCTCTCTGCCGTTTTCATTTATTGTTTCCATTAGTCTCATTGCTCATCCATCATTGTTTCAAAAAAAAAATGTTTGTCGTATCGCGGCATTTCTGTTTTATGTCTTTATACTTTCTTGAAGTATCTTGGAAGTGTTGGTAATTTTTGAAAACGTAACTAACTTATATTTTTTTTTGCAGGTCATGGAGCTGTCGTAAATGAAATGTGTTTATAAACATAAATCAAATGGCAGTGAATAGGTTTAAGGATAGAGAGATTCTTTATATTCCCCCTTATTTATTATGCAATTTATTATTTATTTAAATTAATATTTTTTTTTGTTTAGCTTGAAATTGTTTAAATTATTTATTTATTCATAATTTATTTATTTATTTATTTGAATACTGTCTCTAGTCAAAAAAACCAAAAATTATTTTATAATATCAGATTGAAGCCAAAGGACAAGTAATAAAGTAGTTCGACTTAACAAAAAAAACAAACCGAAAAAAAGAACATGTTGGACGTGTGTAAATATGTATGTACCTGAAATAATTTGTTTCGAATAATTTTATTTTCTATCTCGAGAGATATTTACGGACAGAAAATATTTTGTTTTTATAAGAAACGAAATTAATAAGCAAGGAAAATAAGTGAAGAGAGCAGAAGAAAGTAGGACAATTTTTCTTTGTAGGATATAAAGAGGCTTGTTTTTATTTTATGTGTAATAAGTGTGTTAAGGATTTTAATTACATCATCAATGGTTTTTAGGATAAATTCAAATTTTAATTAAACAGTTCTTAAAGTTTTGAAATTGTCAGAACTATAACAGAGACAGAGTATCTGTGTTTTTCGCGTATCTATTGGATTATAAGCCAACTGCATCATTCATTACCAAGAGGCTTTTGGAAGTGGAGTATCACATTAAGAAATTGAAACCATTCTTTGGGATTATTGGACTCATTGTTAGTACATGAGAGTATGCAGAAAATCGGATATAATAGCTAATACAAAAGAAGGATCTGCTGAATTTCATACGTTGATTTATGTACACTATCTATGGTAATTTAAAAATCTTGAAATTAGTTTTATTAAAGGCATGCATCTAAATAAAATATTCTTTGCCATTTAAATTAAAACAACTTCTCTTCAAATGTTAATCAAGTTTTAAATATTGCAAAGTGTAAGACGACAGGCTGAGTACTCCTTTGCAGCCACTTTTTATATTTGACCGAAAATCGTAAAGTATTTTGTCATATTTATTTAGTTTATTTACTATGAAGTGTTTATGTACTCATGTAATATTTAAGCGTATTTCTTTATAATAATATCTTTATTGGCTGTTTATATAATCCAATGATCGCAGATCAAAATCATAGTTTTCTTTAAAGAACGAATTGATTTTAGATAAGAAATAAAATCCAGACTTCGGATGGACAAGAACTGTTTAAATTTAGTTTAGTGCAATTGACAAGAACAGTTTTAGAAATTTTAAAAGAACACAATTGGCAGTGTATAAACTTAATTCCTAGTTGATTTTTGTACTTACATAAGTCATCATATCCTTTGTTGATATTTCTCGTAAAAATTTTGGCGCGTGTGTTTTGTATCTGCAATAATAGCAGATTTTCTAGTCATTGGCAGTTTCTATTCAAAGCGAAAAGATTATAAAAAAAATTAACTAGACAGGGTGAATAGAGCGCCAAGATGTTTTTCGCTGCCTACAATTTTAAATACCTAATTCTTTTTAAGTCTTCAAGATTTGTAAATATTCGTAAAAATTCGTAAAGTTGTGTAAGTAAAGAAAATGAAATGATATTAAGAAATTGGCTCACGAAGTGAAAATTTTTAAGTGTTTACCAAATTTTTAAATCGGTTACATTCACTTAGATGCATAATTTATATAAAATAAGGAAGCATGCATTTTTTGTTTCCTGGAGAAGTTTTTAAACTAACATCGAACGAGAAAAAATGATGTGCTTCCGAAAGAGTTTCCGGCAATTCTTAAGTTTGTTTGTATGTACGTATTCATCGGGGAATAATAATTAATAAAATTAAAAAACAAAAAAATCACAAAAACAAAAATACTCAAAACATTTTATTATTGCAATTCTCTTGACTTGTAAATAGCGTCATAGCTTTATAGCTCTATCGCAACAATTGTAAAATAATACGTAATATCGCCAAAGGACAATTTGTAGAAATTATTTTCGCTGATTATTTATTTATTTTTTTCGTATTTAAAGATATCAAAGAACGAAGAGAATCAATTCATTATTCCTGTCGAGTGAATTTAAGTAAAACTCGTGTTGTATAAATTGCCGCTAAAATTGTAATTATTTAGGGTACACGAACTATGCTCACATTGGAGAAAATACTCATCCTTGTTCAACTAAACAGATCGTAATGTTTTTAAGAATTTTTTAAGATGTGAACATAATTACTAGCGAAATGCATTTGTTCATACGTGCAAAGAACTAAGAACTAAGAGGGTTTAAGGAAGCGGTCCATTCGTACTGCGATTGGTTGGCTGGTTGTATTAAAAAAAAAAATAGTTACACGATTTCAATTTGTTTAACTCAAGATGGGTTTCTAACAAAGGACATGTCTATATCTCATTTTGAGCATCTGAATTTGCGATGTAAGTAGGCATTTTTTCGAATTTAAATCATTATGGAACAACAAGGATATTGACGGTGTACATCTTTTTCTGTAGCAAAATTTTAAGAGATTCGGGTTAAAATGAAAAATGCAAATAATTATGTATATTGTCTCTTTTAATAAACGTATGAAAAAATTGATATTTAATTCTTTATTCTTTTCGTTTTGGGGCAGGGTAGAAAAGAGAATGTTACAAAATAAATTATTTTGTGTCTGATGATTTGGAGATTAAACGAAAAGAATATAAAACTCTTCCCTATTTTTTTAAGAGTCTGTTTCTATTATTACAATTTCGAAAGAATCTTCATTTGTGAAAAACGGGGTCTCCATTTTGAAATGAAGAATGACGTTTTCAGAGTTGTGAGGTTGAGCTGCGTGGAAAAGTGATTTTTCTTTGTTTCTTAGATGAAATTAAAACGATCTGTTTTAGAATTCAAAGATTATTATATATCTGTTGCTTTTTCATTTCTAATTACAATGCTCAAATTAAAAAACCGAAATCTTTTTCAAAAATAAATCCTTTTCAAATACAAGGTGTCTTGCTAAATTACTCGCCATCTAGGAGTCGGCAGTAGAACTAACGCATTTCATCACTTATCAGAAGTGCGTCTTATTTGGAAAAATGATCCTGCTGCGGCTGCCTTCGCTGAGGTCGTCACAAGTCTGCCGAAAAGTAAAGTTTTTAAGTTATCCTGATACGGAATTTGCTAGGAGATGAGATGCCATAATAAATATAAAGGCTCGAGGAACTTTTCTGCACTGAGGAGATCTGAGGATAAACAAAAATTTTGGAATTCTGAGAAACATCGCATGAGGGTTGTTGGACTCCATTTGCATTTTTGGGCGTTTCATGTCTTCTACGGATTTAACAAATGTATTAAGGTAAGTTATTCGAAAATTATAAGCAATTGCTCCTCTTTCAAAGTTTCAAGAGTTTTAAAGTAGAAAGCGGCTCAATTAAGCCAACTAAAGTGAAGGTGCTCAGAGAAAACTTCAATCTCAAAAATTTGCGTCGTAATATCCGCGGTGAGGAAAAGTGCTAGTGCTATCGTGGCGTATTAATTTACTACCTTTAGTTTTTAATTTAAGTAGGCATGCAAATCGAAACTTTTAATCTTAAAATCCTTGCGATTATATTTAGGGTTTCAGATACGCGATTCTATGCATTTTAAGTAACTAGTTTTAATCGCAAACTACATATCGCCTTTATTTTGATATGGTGATATTAAACGGAATTCAAAATTCTATAAAAAAAAAAAAAATTTGAATGCTTTAAAAGTTTGAAGAATTAAAGGGCATTTCTTAAAACTGTTATCTGCCCGGCATAGTCGTAAAGAGTCAAATTAGGAATATAAATACCTATGTATATTTTTCTAAAATAATAGTATGTTAATTACCTACCTTTTATACAGTGTTTACGTATGAATTACCTCTTTCGCGAGTGTAGTTAGTAACACGTAATGGTGGTAATCTACTGGTTTTTAAAATTAAAGTGTAATTGAGAAACGTTTATCCTTTTTTAAAATTGGATGTGAACATTTCTACAACTATAAGGCCCATGAACGAACCCGAATTGTTTTGATAGTGTTCTTTTCTTCATAGATTTATTATGCTTTAGATGTTCTTACTTTAAATTTCATAATGCCAGTATCTTATCCGCGATATATTTTTTTTTATGTTCCTGTGTTTACTTTTGTATTTAAACTAAGGTCGTAAGATTGTCGTAGACGCCTATTAATTAAAACCAAGTTTAATGTATACAAAATTGCACCTCAACTTTTGGGGGAGTAACCCGGAAAAAATTGTAAAATAAGTATTTACTTTTACCCTCTGACAGAGAGGTTTAATAATAAAATGATCTCACCTCTTGGCGTCAACTCAATTTAAAAAAAATCTTCCGGTAGACATTTTAATGCATTTGAAAAGTAACCGCTGTGCGGTACTCGAAATAAATGAAAATAAATTGCAGCAAAATGATTCCGGTCGCCCGCGTTAATTATGCGAAACTTTTAATATGCAAATGCAGAGTGCGGTGTAGTACGCGTAATTAGCAGGTAGCCGCGGGTTGTTAGGTAATGCGCCATCGTCCTATTGGCGGTGTGTGCTCCATTCAGCTCTCAGGTGATCCGGAGCTCTATCTGCCCACTTCTACCTGCATTAATAATTACTTCCAGATTGTCGAACACACACGTGTTAGAATCCCAGCATCTGGGCTATTTTTAGGAATTATCACTTCGACGTCGATTTACTACAATTGCGCGAATAAATTAAATATTAACGGCCGGAAATGCCGATGCATCTCTTTGAGATAATGTCGCGCTTTTTATTGATCTTTTTAAGGATGTAGTTTTCGAAAAAAAAACCAGCTAATTGCAACTTTAGTGGCAAAGGGGCGCGGTTTCATTGATTTTTTTTCTGGTGGGAAACTGATTTCAGCTGATTTGATAAGACGAGGCGAAATGCTTTGGGATTGGGGCTTTTATGCATTCGGCCCGACCTCCTTAGCCAAGTTTTTGCTATTCAGAAGATTTCACTGCAATCTTGCGGTTTTGTCAATTTAAAATTTAAATCATGGGAGCCAAGCTTGGGGCACGATTCGAATGGCACGAATTTCTGCTCTATCGCTTTTGGTGAAACAAACAGAAGTCAATTCGAAGACGCTTGAATTATTTTTTTCTTTTTAGATTACTTTTCTTATTTTACATGACCTTGGAAAACCTAATGAATTAAAATTCTTAACCGAGCTCAAATTTGATTTAAACCGTCATAATTTTGACTCAAGCCGGGAAGTATATGACCATTTCTTGACCAATTCTTTTTACAAAATTTCATTCAAAGCCGTTGAGGGAGTTATGATAGTTTTTGACTAAAGACCTGCATGTGGCACTACATTGGTGCCACCACCTAAAAAAAACTCATTTTCATTTTGAATGCAACAAAGTCCCAAAAGGCGGTATGAAATATGAGCAGTCTCCGCAGTTCGAATTGATTTAACATAAAGAGGTGCATCGCTTAAAGCAGCAAAGGCAACTCGACACCTTCGTCGACAGTAAAAGGCATCGTAAAGCAATTGCATTTCCCAGGTTTAGCCTTCCCGAAGCGGCCCCCAGCGAGCGGAGTCTCTCGTGCCTTTCGTCGACGTTTCGGGCGTGAAAAGCACAGAGTCTCAGACGCAGATAAGATCGATGAAATGTTTGACAGGTGTAATAGTCTTAAGACGGCCGTGACGAAGCTGCTAATTAGCCTAATATCCAATCGGACCTGAAGGTCTCCTGTCTCCTCGTGCACCTGGGCACTCCGGGGCTATTAAGTGATCTGACCATCGCCGCACAACGCGATAACAAACAATTAAACAAATTTCGATACCACCTATTGGTTGATATTCGAGATGATAAATACCCAAATATCACTCTGTTTGTTTATTATGGTATTATACGATAGTTTTCACCTAAATTGGTATTTTTAGGAATGGGATGTGAGTTTCGTTTGTGGAGTTCAGTCTTCAAAATATGTTTTGTTTTCAAATTTTATATCGACAAGTGCTTGTACTTAAACTTAAATTTAAATACTTATAAGGGATGTTGCTTTAGTTCGATATTTTGGGTGTCACGACAAAAAACTTTGAAAATAATTTCTGGCCCCACTATCAAACACGACTAATCGATAAATTACATATATTATTTTCAGCAAATTTGATACACTAATGGAATATGGAACATACATATAATTTTTATTTAAAGTTTTTATATTTCTAGTCGACATCGACATAGCTAAAGTGTCGGTGATAATAAGAAAATTCGACGCGATTTTCCCTAATGAGATTTAAAGGCGGCGAAGATGCGGTACGAAAATGTGCATTCCGCCGTTTACAATTAGAATACCTTACGACTTGTAACGGACGGGCCGAGCAATTGTCGAGCGGACGAGCGGGCGATAAATAACTCAATCAAATTCCGTTTCAATTAAAATCACTCAGAAAGTGGCTTGCAAAGTGGCAATTACTTTGGAGCGAGAATTTAATTAGCGCGGGACAACCGTCAGCGCATCCTCAGTGCAGCAAAGTGCAGCTTCGACGGAGCGAACTGCATTGGGGCCCCGGCGGAGCACCCACTATGCGCGATAATCGCGGACCGCCCAATCGCACTATCGGCGGATCTAATCAAAGACCGGGCAGCCGATGATTGCCACTCTTTGGGTCTGTTCGTTTGCATTTCTTGGACCCTCTGCGGCCCCACCGCGGCGATTTTGAGGTACATCCCATCAATTTGCATTTGATCAAAACCAAGCGCAATATCGTGTAAAAAGTTGTCGTAACTGCTTCGTAGTGTGGCTTTTAACACTTAGCCGCCCCCGCAATCGATCGCAAAAAATATGAAAAATTGAGGAAAATGCAAATTGTTCGTTGGTTTAATGGAAATTATGCGATTAAAAATGCATTGAAATTCACCGCCTCTAGCCGGCGATCTGTGAGAAAAGATTTCGAGCTGCACTGCATTTAACCGCACTATCGATAAACGATGTCTTTAGAGGACTGCACCGACAGACGACAAATTAATTTTGCGATAGGTGTGGAGAGAATTAATCAATGTTATCCAGAAACAATTTCAGGTTAGATTTCGCTAGACAAGTAAAGTCTTTAAGTAATGAAAATGCGTGATTTTTTAGATTTTTTTTTATCTATCTGACCGTCTTGAGCATAGACTTCTGAAAATGATTTAATTACGGCACTTCATATAATTGTATTATATCATGAAGATTTGTTAATTTATTAAGTCAGTTTTTAAGTCTATTCTTTTGCTTTTGTTCGCTACTTTTGGAATTTGAAGCTCAGTAGAATTATGACTAGTTTAAGATGTAAGGGCCCTATTGCGAATATCGTCATTTCTGCGACTAAGAGTCGATCGTAAGAATCGAAAAGAGCTTACGAAAGCCCTTTTTCGGTAAAAATTACTTAATAAAGTTTCAGAATTCTCATAAATTCATTTAAGTAACCTGTGATTTCATTTAATTTGTTCATTATTGTGTTAAAACGAGTCGATTAAAAAATCCAATCGAATTATTTTGACAACCGATCGACTTAAAACACTTTGAACAAAAAATTAATTGAAGCCAAAGGTTACTGAACTGAATTTATGAGAATTTTGAAACTTTAAAGGAATTTTTACCGAGAAAGCTTTCGTAAGCAGAAATGACGATATTCGCAATAGGGCCCTTGTTTAAAAGTAATTTAAGAAGAAATTGGTTTTCAAATTTTTCACCTATTGAATCGAATAATAGGAGTTTGTAACCGAACTGGGTGTTTTAAAAAGTTTTATGTTTGTTATATGGATTTTGAACAGATTTAGCTATTCAATCTATGTAAAATTTAAAACGCCTTTATTTGGAACAATTAACATATTTTTATTTTCATATTGGGATCTATTATCAAATCCATTCGAATCGAGTTAAAAGGAGCCCAAAATAAATCAGGAAGTTTAGCCAGAAAGGGCTTTTCTAAGTTCCTTTCGTTTTGATTCAAAGGGATGAAATAATAGTCAATTAAAAAGAAATTATAAATTAAAACAACGGAGAACAATTCTTTTGCTTCTTCGATTTGCAGATGTTCTTCTCGGTCTTAATACTTTTCTGCATCTGAGAAATAAGCAAATTTCGTGAATTGTCCCATAGATAGTTAGAATTCGAGCTGGTCACTTACCCAATTGAAGAAGCGCTTTGTCTTCGGATACATGAGGATGGCCAGCCACAGGAAGAGCAGAAGGTGCACCAACGGCAAGTAGGCGTGGTCAGAAACCTTCGAGCCGCAAGAGAACGTGACCTGTTCAGATGGATCTATCATTTCGCCTATTTCTTTTCCTTTGTTAACACTAGGAGTTGAGGTTTCGATATAGCCGAATTCTTCCTTTTCTCCGAACAATGGACCCTTTGTATCGCCGTAATCTTCATCGTTCAGGTTTCGATCCATCCGTTCATTGGCTTTGGCTAAGCTTTGATTTTTGCCCTCAACGCTTGTTATGTTCATTTCATTGGTTTTTGTTTGATTTTGATTTCCAATGGTCAAATGGCCTCTATTCTCTACCTCAGTCGCATTTTGATCTCCTGGAATGAGGAGAGTACCATTTTGAGGTAAATTTGGTATATCCGTCTTCGACTCATTTTCCGGTAAAATTTCATTAACTTTTTCGGCTTTTGGTGGATTGAGAGTCGTAATTTGAGTTGAATTCGATGTTTCCTCCTTTGGATCATTTTTTTCTCCCTTTTTATCCTGAGCTGAAACTTCTCCTTTTTCTTCTTTTGGCTTTTCGAGAGCAGAAGGTTCTTCCTTTGAAATTTTTGTTGCATTCTTTTCAACCATTGTAGTGTAATTGTAAAATTATTTTGAGAAATAACTTATAGCACTCCACAGCTTAAATTCATTAAATGCGACTAGTCTCGGTCTTGCGAAAAAGAAAAATGAATAATCGAGAATAGTTTTCGTTTGTTTTAAAACAAAAGAAAATCTGTAGAACCAGTGCTATCTTTGTTAAAATATTTTTTGTTCAAGCAAAGTGTTTGCAAAATTTTCATGTGCACAGAGTTCTTCGATTTGAAGAAAAATTTGATTTTTGAATTTTGAACGATTTTTAACAAATGTTTTTAAGAGTTGCTAAATTTTTTTTTCTTTTAAACAAGTTTTTAGACATTTACCTCTGGGTCTAGGCTAGGGAATTCAAAATTCATAGCAGAAGCAAAACATAATTCAGTCCAATAAAGAAAAATTAATCTTCTAAAAAATTCTAGTGTAGGTATATATGTATAGCTAGATTTTCTTTGATATGTATCATTCCAGTGAATTTCGTTTTATTTACTACAGTTGAGAAAAAGAAATTTATCATACTTTAAAAAAAAAAATAATTATAAAATGTAAACCGCACAGGACGATGGATAGATTCATGTCCGAATTAAGACTGGAACCTAATCCAACCTTTCCTAAGTCGTCTATTTAAGCCTAAATCTGGCTTAGGAAGTGTCTTATCTTGCCTAAAACTTGGCTTAAAAAGCCGAGCGTAAATTTAATGTTGACCTCCTTGTTCAATAAACCCATAAATCGCATAATCATGTTCTATGTAAAATGTGCAATTACACTACACCATGTCTTCAATTTCAATTCACACCATTTGTTGTAAATTTTGTTCATTCCGCCCACGCTCAGGAATTTTCCAAGGAAAGAAACCCAAAATTAATTACCACCTTCTACAGCTTCTTACTGAGCATACCCCCTTTTGGCCAAATATTTAGTGTTACTCTTTCAATTTTCCTATTTTTTTTTTATCTTTGCTAACAAAAAATTGTCGTGAGAACGTGAGTTGTTAATTAGCCATCGGAGTCTTTCCTGTCCTCGAAATTAAGATGTTCTTCTTTAACGAGTTACTGAAGCGTAAAAACGCGCACGCTGAAAAACAATCGACTTTTGCATAAGCACAGCCTCAGGCCGTTTGCGGTGAGATAATTTATTTTCGGGGCACGCATATTATCGCTTGCTAATTAATGTCGCAAATTTTTTTTTTATTTAGGTTTATTTTATTGTGTTTCTCTTTTAAATTAAATGAAAATTATTTTTAACTTTTTTTTTGAAACGAGGATTACGCGTACATTTTATGACTGTTATGAATATGAAAAGGGCAAGGACGTGAGCGCTTAAAAAAGCGTTGATCTGCGAAATTATCACCGGAAAAATTGAGAACGACTTTATGCTTTAATATGCATCTCCTCTTTTTATGGATGCTTCCAAAGGCGGTCTAAGATGAAAAGCTCCGTCTTGTGACTTTTTAAGGTTTTACAACAGCTCTGGTTCACAAGGTCTCATTTAGCTGTGGTGTCTCAGCGCTTTATTAAGCCTTCTTAGTGATCACAAAAAATAATAAAAGAAAATATTATTTCAGGCTAGATATTAGGAAGTCGTAAATATTTTTATATCTTTTAGCTATTTAGATACTGTACAAGTTATTGTTTGAAGATCACCTTGGATGGACCTTTTGTTTTGCTTTCGTTCATATAAGGGTCTTCATTGTTTTAATTCGGCATTACTGAACATTACTCAGAATTATTGATTAACAATTTAAAACACTATAATTTGTTTTAACGAATCAACTCATCTTTTCGCTTATCTGGTTTGAAAAAAAAAAAGTTTCTTATCTGAGCGATTTCTGTAGAATTTTTAAAATTATTATTTAACGAAACAGGAATGGTTTTTTTAATTCGAGATGTAAAAAATAAAGATATATTTGTGGGGGATAATTTCAGAAACTTTCTTTCTTTTAGGGCATTGGCTATTAATAAGGTATACAATTACATAATTATTAATGACCGTTTATCGTTGATTCTGAATGTACTATCAAATCACACTATAACTATCTTTTAAGTTAATTTAGCAATAGATTTGTACATGCAGAAATATGTTCTTATGAATACTTATCGTAATGATGACTTACAAATGTTATAAAATCTTAAAGCCTACGAGCTTACAATTTAAGGTATTGGGTTATAAAAATTCAATTGTAATTAAATGAATCAGATTCGGTTTAATTACCGCAGTAAAATCCTCTCTTACCTCAGGTATTTCTTTGCTTGAACAATGGGGCGGGCGGCACACCTCGGCTACATGGAATTTAATGGGACATTTATCGCCGAACTGCTCCTGTTGCGGCGAGTTGCGTACTCGCTCGAAGAACGCCAACTGAAAAAGATAAATAAAGTGAAAAATATCACCGGGATGGAATTCGTGATGCCCCAAAATGATAACGTGCTTAAGTTATGTCTCCGGCACAGGCCTGGGGTGCTGTGTCGTGACAAAGGCGGCGGCATGCTTCACCTGGATGGGAACTGCTTCAGGGATTACCTCACTAAATCACACCGGGCTGCGCTGAATTGCCCGACGATTCGAAGATGCCACTTGGCCGTGTAATTAAATTCAATTAGCGAAATAAACATCTTGTCACCATCTTCTTGGCATTTCTTCATCTGAAAGAGGTGCAAAGTGAATGGGACCTTCTCAGTCCACGCCCCCACTGAAAACTTTCCCTTTTAATCGCTCCTCATGGGCGTAATCGCAATATTTAAAACGATAGGGTTTTTTTAGGTTAATTAATATATTTTTTTTTATCTACGGTAGAAATTAATTCTGCGAAAAAAAATTAAAACTAATTGAGAGCAGTTGGCGAAACGGCCCACCGTGCGTGCCAACTATCCCGCAGAAATGTGTCCCAGTGGGAGCTGGTACTGGCCAAAAAAAAGGGTTGGTGATTTGCAGGCTGGCACCGGACCTAATTAAGCAGATGATAAGTTCACACCTTTTTTAGTGTTGGCAATTAATTGAGATGTCGACCGAATGTGGCACCCAGGTGTTAATAAAATAGAATTAGGCACGCGATAGAATTATTTTTCGTGCCATTTCCGAAGGACACATATGAGGCCAATTTGGCGGTTATGAAATTAAAATCATTTTTCAGATGTTGATGGCATTATTTGACTTCTTTTATCAGATTAAAGTTTTTATAATGCTTCTTCAGAGGACCTTGGAATTATACAAAATTCAAAAAAATTCCGTTTTTATTGTGAAAAGTATATTTTTTCTGTAGGCCTTTCAACTAAAAACGCGTTGAGATGTAAATGGCGCAATCCATCAAATTGTCGGCTATATGTCGCATAATCTTAAAAGTGAATTTAATACAATTTTTTTTTCGTCTCGTCTTTTTCGAAATTCAATTCCAATTCCTTCAGAGGTTGTCTTTTGTTCTATTCGCCATTTGTTTACCCAAAGTGCGCTTGTTTGACCAGTTCGACGGCGTTTTTGACTGACTATCTTAGAGCGGAGTTTCTACAAAACACCTCACCCAGGTGAGCTTACATTCGTCTTACGTGAAACGGTGGCGATTTAATCGCCCGTCCCGTCCGGCCGGTTGGTGGCCACAAAAGCTTCAATTTGCATTTAGGCACGCTTTTAAAATTTGCGACGCGAGAGGAAATCATTTAAAAATCTCCGCCTCTCGGTGACGCCATTTTTGTTTATTTTCAGCTTCTATGGTCCACCTCTTGAGGTGTTTCTTCTCGATTTTTTTTATTATTCTTCTGCAATTGTTTTCATTTGCTCATATGGCGATAGTGCAGGCGATTCACTTTTTTGCCTTCTTACTTTCGGAATTTATTCGTTTTGGGGTGACTCAGAAAACGTCTAACGCTTTCGTTTTTCACGAGGGACGGTCTGGGGAAGGAGTTACGATCGCAAAATATTAGCTCAGCTCTTGTGTGACTTAGGGATTTCTTCGAAAGGTGGGTTGGTTTTGTCACTCAACTTTTGCAGGAATTTTCGCTTTTTTTTATGAAACTCATAATTTGCATTCACATTGTTGCAAGAAAATTAAAATCCAATGAGTAATTCTAAAATTGCACGTGGTTTTCTGCAACTTTTTAAAAAATTATCGAGTTTTACTCGAGGTTTACTTTGAACTTTAAAATAGGTGAATTAACTTACTAATATTTGTGGTTTTATGTTCTTAAATCTTAAGGACATACCTACTATTGATTAAACACTTTGAAAGCTCTTAAATTACCTTTTTCTGAATTTACTCCTTAGAAATTATTTTACGGTAATTATAAGTACCCCGATATTTTATGTTTTTAAATCTCAATAACAAATCAGAATTCAGCATCCCTAATAACTCATGAGATTATTGAGATCAAAATATATCATGTCTTAATTAACATAATTTAAAATATGAAGTAGAAATTTCGGTTTTTAATATTTATATATTTTCCTTAAAATATTTAAGCAGAACCAGAAAAAACCATAAACAAAATTTATTTCAGTAGGTACTTCTATTCATTCACCAATATTTCTTTAAATCAGTTGTTCCAGAATGGAGTGAAGTTGAGCAAAAGGGTAAACCTTTCGGTTTTTGTTCATTTTCGGGTTTGTCATTTAACTGGTAATTATAGCTCCAAATTTCCTCTTTTACCCACATTTCCAGACACTATGGAGGAACAGATGAATTGAAAGAGAAAATTAATTAAATAGAAAATGTTTACTTGGTCAAAAAATTTGTTATATATCCGGCAAATGGCAGGAAGTATGTAAAATTGGAGGACAACAAGATATAGTATTGCTATCACCAAAACGAAGCTATATTCTAACTGCGTGCATGCGCCTGAGACGACAACACCCTCCATTTCACGAGGTTTTTCAATTTTAGTCGGCGGCTTAGCTGTCCCATCCGACATGTCTCGTGATTTTTGACTAAATCGCACTGGTGTCCGAAAAATATTAGGTTTTTTAAATGCTCTTCTTCAGGGAAAAAAACACTGCAAATTTCAAAAAGATTTTAAAATGTCATATACATAGTTTAATTGAAGATCCAAAGCTTACTCAGTGGTTTTGTCGCAGGCTTTTTGAGTAGAGAATCTTTTTTGAGAATAAAATTCTCTTTATTTAATTTTAAATTAATTTTGCTTACGAGTTTCGTGACAAAAACAAGATATTTTCTTATATATGTACATGATGACGACTGTTATATTTTTTCAAATTGTTTCAAATAACGAAAAATGTATATGAGCCGTTGAGAATTATTAGTGAAAAATTTTTACAAACTGAATTAAGATTAAATTCATATCACTTACCCATCATCCTGTTAAAAACCGAAAATAATTTTTGCCAGATTACAAAAACCATCGTAGATGAATAAACTCTTTCTGCTCTACCATAAGTCTCTTATTTTTGAAATAAGTGTCTATTATAAGTATTTTATTCTGTTCTATTCTATTTCATCCTTTTATAAATTAATTGATACGATTATTTTGACTCGATCAATCTACTGTTCTAAAATGTTTGCCATTTCTATTCCGAACTGATTTAAATATATAAAAAAAAGTAACCCTAGGTAAAGTTCCATCAGATAGTTCTAAGACTAAGCAATTAACTTAATTTCATAAATATTTAGAAAGAGAAGGGAATTGTAATAACGGGTTAGCAATGAAAAGGGAGCGATAAATTATGAAATAGGTCGAATTATGACTCCATGAAAAATAGAAAAATACGCCCTGCTGCGTCAATTAGTGGGTCCAACGAGGATGGGAAGCATTTAGAACGTTTTCGGGGAGGAAATGCTTACGAAAATGACCCTACCAATCATACGGCGGAAACACTTTAATTAATTACACCGAAAGGAAATCCATTTGCTTACGACCAGGAGACTGAAGACGACGGAGGCAGCAACAGAGAGAAAATCCAAAACAGTTTGCGCCGCCGATTTTCCTGGAAATCAGCGATATTGACCCAAATTCCTCGGAGGGGGCTCACGAAGGCCAAGGTGGCGAGGACTCGGCGCCGCGACGTTCGGAATCGATGTTGTCGTGAGTCGACCGTGGTGGGAGTGCCGTCGAGGTATCAGGCCACGAAATCAGATCCCACGGGGCTGTTGCGCGCACAAACCACCTTCAGGGCTAAATCTTATCCGTCCACATCTTGACTCTAGACTCAGCCGCGGAGTCCCTGGGGCTCTTGCGACTTGGGGCTCGCGAATTGTCCAAGTCGAAGTCGAAGACGATGTCGACGTCGGTCGACCAGAGAACTTCCGAAGGTGGTGGTGCCCCAGCGGAAAAAGAATCACTGCTCGGCATGCGATAATTTGTCTTCCGGTTCGTGAGCTGTTTTTAGCCGGATCGCTATTTTTACCCGGAGCCATGCTTTTTGTGGTAGCGGTCGGGTGTCGTGCGTTTTTCTGGAAAAGCATTTTATTTTTGTTTTTTTTTTCGTTCAGGCCCAGAATAAGAAGAAAATGTCTAAGATCGCCTTCACCGGGTGCTGGTTCCGAGTGAACACGTCTGAAGGAGTTTCAAGGTGAGGAAGTCGTCAAGCCCACATTTTCCGCTCTGCTACTGCTCCACGGCGCGATGGCTGTTCGTGCAGCGACTGCAGGCTCAGCAATGAATTTTCCATGGTCCCACATTTTTCTGGTTAAAATTCTTTCACTATCCGAAACGCAATGTGGGATTACATTGAGACACTTTCAAGAAATTGATGAGTGTTTTGGAATCTTTTCGATTATTTTCGAATTTCAAATTAATGGCTTTGTTCGATTTCGAATAGTCCTGTGGGAATTTAAAGAAATTAGAAAAAGTTGATTCGTTCTCGTATGAAAAAATATCAGTAACTTTTCGGTATCGAATAATTCTATTCGATTCTTGTTTTAATCGATACTCTTACTCATATTGTCATTTTTGATCCTCCAACAAAATATAAATATGTACATATGTATGTACATAAATCGAATTGGGTAATTAAGTGGTTGAATTTCTACTTTAATTAGATTCTACTAAATTAATGTAATATAGAAACTTTCTAAATAAGATAGACAACTGACTATACTTGGTTCTATGGGGATAGAAAAAAAGTTACGAATTAATACTAACCTCACTCTAATAAAACACTAATCATGCTAAGAAAACTAATATTCTAATAAAAAAATGTATTTTTCCAAGCTCCATAATATTAACCTTGTACATCATACATGAAAACTATACGTGCTACATCTTTTACGAGTAAATCATGTAGATTATTTTTGTCGCTAACTCCTGGACTGAATGTTTTGATTGAGAATTTTAGTTATTTTTAATGTCGACAATTCTGCCTTCACTTTTGGCCTCTAAACAAATCGCCTTAGGACCTTCTCGTAGACCAAATGTCCAAGTCGACTTGTTTTCTACATAATTAATCCTCTCTAAAGCCAGGCCAGTCGTCGAAACCCACATGCTAGCAATTGTCCGAGACCCTTCCATGTTACAATTGTCATAAATCATCGAAGTATTTCGACGTGAGCGACAGCGACTTCGACTTCGACAAGGCTCGCGCCAAGAACCCACCAAGAACGCGATCGCATACCAAGAGCATGCCACCCGGCACCTAGCTACCATCAAATGGCACAATTCCTCCGTCCAGCTTAAAAACAATATCAAGACTCGCGGCGGTCTGATGTCATTGAGCAGAATAGCGACCGACTCAGTCCGACCAGTGATCGTGATCTTGTCGCTGATTTCTATCAAATCGACAAGATTTGCGCCGGCATGTTTACTCACTTCTCGGGAGGGGGTGTGGAAGACGTTGGCGCATCATCTTATAGCCCCTAAGACCAATTAGCCCAACGTCGCTGAGCCGGACTTGTTTACGCGATTATTACCACCTTCGCTGGATCCTCCTGACTCGATCTCTGGTTGATGAGACATCGACGACGTCACGGTGAAGTCATAGTTCGTGTGTCGAACGTTGGAGTGTCGTTTAATGAATTGTTAACTGGTTTCTTAGTCGACCCGGTCGACACATAAAAAAGGAAAAAAGCGTAAGGTGCAAGAAATCGCTTACTTCGCAGCTATTTTTAACGCTTTTACCAACCGAATGGAATTGGAGGAGTTTATGGGTTTATGGTTGACTAGCCCAGTTGCTGCCTGCTGTTGGGGCTCCGAGTGGGACTGTGTCATCCAGTGGAGCACGCCGCGAAACGACCAGGTGAGTCGCGATTTTTTTTTCGGACATTCGGAGGTCATCTAGTTGTAAACAATTTTTGGACTGCTGGTCTCACTTGGGTTTTTTTGTTTAATTCGCATTTTTAACTGCCTTCAATTTGTCAACTGTTCCACTACCCAGAAACCAAAAGTGGGCCTCAGGTTATTTATGCTGAAAGAGGATTATTTTATGACCTTCTCACGTAATTAAATTGAGGTTTTTGCTCTAGTTGTGTTAAGTATAAACAGATTACGGCTCCTTTTGTTTCAAGACAACATTAATTAAATGTCATTGTTGTTTGATTCCTTAATATGGACTTATTTCTATTTTTGGATATAACGAAATCCATGTGGAATATATGCCATATGAAGCAACTGAATGGATTAAAGCAAAGTATTTTGTGGCTCTAACTTATTTCTACTTTATTTTATCAATTTATTTTATACATCATTTTTTAGACCAAATTCATGACTTACGAACGACTAAGTTGAAAAAGCTATAAAACAAAATTAAGGGAATTCCGAAAAAATATAACTATAACTATATAAAACTTAGTCAATGAGATTACGAAAATATTTCCTTATTTAAAATTTAGAATCGTACAATTGTAGTTAAGTGTTATAAAATATATTATGTATAGGATTTTCTGATTTTTGATTCAAAATTTTTAAGAATATGCTAGTATGCAGAAATTGGATGGTGTTAATGGTGTTTTTTACCTTGAACAATTTTTATCGTATAGGAAGCCAAGGATTGTTTTATAAGTAAACTTGAACTGATCACTTATCTTACTTTGAATAGTGTTAATTGTATGGAGGTTAATAGTTTTTTTTTCCCATAAAAATTGTCTCTATCAATAATAAAAATGAACCCAATGGAGCCATATTTCACTAATCTACGATTACTGTTCACATGCAGATTAAATCGAGATCAACTCAAGGCGATTAGGTTTGCGATCAGGGCGAGCAATCTTTTCATAACCATATCTTATGATGGTGCGCAACACTAATGGAAATTAAGTTAAAGCATAATTGCGAGCCGCGGATCGAGCGATCGCTAGCCAAGGTGGCCCGCGAAATGCATAGCAGAACAGGCGAGAAATGGGGTCACATCAAAACAGATCCGTTTCTCCACCTTTTTTCTGTCCATTGAGATTCAGGCAGCGTCTCAGAATGCACATTGAATTGCATCGCAAAACGCACTGCAGCCAGTGTTTTTTAGCGCTCTGCTGGTGCACTGTTCACTGCCCACACTAGGAGTCTCCGATTCTGGGCCTGTCGTCGCAGGAGACCCCTGCGGCGGAAAATACAAATTTATTTATGAATTCGATCGATCGTCTACCTTTGGCGAATTAATTCAGATACTATAAAATCACAGCAGACAGATCGATCCCTTGAATGGTGCGGGGCGGGGTTGCATTGTTTTGCCTCGCCGCTGTCGTCGACTTCGACATGGAGCGGAGAGCCCCTCCGGCACCGTCAGAAATATGTATGTCGAAGCATAAAAAAGACTAGCGCCACGCTGACTGAAGTATTTCAACCATGAAGGAAACCGAAAACGACCAAAAAAAAAAAACCGCCTGAATGCCGGCGAAGTAAAGTACGCGGGCATCTTAAGAATGCACCGCGAGCGCACTTGACTTGGTCCGCCTCTTTGCGCCTCCCTCATCCTCCTTATCTCTGTCGAGGAGATCTCATGGGTGCATTCGATTACATAAATGTGCATGTGGGTCGTCGATCTTTGGCGCATGCGTAATCCGATTGTGGCGCTCGTGCGTGCACGCCATGCTCGCGGATGCGCCTCAGCGACGAATGCTCCTTGGAACGGGACCGTCGCGTTGCGCCCCATCGTCTTTTGCCCTCGCCTCGCCGTGGAGCCGGTGCCAATAGTGCAAACGGGTGGGCGTGGGTTGATTTATTTTCGAATTTTCTATTTACTGCCGTCTTTTCACTCAACTTGGATTTCCGTTGGGGATTTATCTTTCTGTCGAGTGCGTATTTATTTATTTTTTTTAGCAAATTTTTACGCAGCTCTAGGACACCTATAATAATTTGCCGGGATTTGTTACCTAATCCCGTCCCCGTACCGTGACTAATCGATCGTGATGCGTTCTGTGGGGTTTCTTATTTTATTTACATTCCTCCCTCTCTCGTTTTATGCTTGAGAAGTATGAAATCAAAGACACCGACGGTATGCTAGTGCCCCAAAAAATTTTCATTGCCAATAAATTTCTAGCCAAGCGCTATCTCGGGATTTAGTTCCTTTGGTTCCGAGCCAGAGCTTTCTTTTGATTCGATATTCTTTTGCTTTTTTGCTTTTCTTCAATTTTAATTGAGAGAAAGTCAAGCGCAGTCAGACACAAGGACAGGAACGTTACTCGCGAAATTTTTATTTTTTATTTTTTGGTTGGCATCTGGCCCAGATTTATTGCTTTTTATTTATTGTTGACAATTTATGAAAGGCGGTGGCGTTTATTTGCTTTAGTGGCATATTACTGCGTGATCGTTCAAGGGAAACGTATGGTTGCAAGAATCTCATATTTTTATTTTAGTTACCTGAAAAATACAGAAATCAATAATTCACATATCGATAGTGTAATTCTAAAACCTCGTAATCCTAAATTCAGAGATTTGTTAAAAAAAATTACGGGATTTTAGAATTTGTAGACTAACGACGTTTAACTAAAATCCTATACCAAAATCGAATTAGTCTTAACATATTCAATTTGAACAAGAAAATAAACTTTAATATTACTATTACCATTTATTGTCTAGCTTATATTCGAAAATGAACAAATTATAATTAGTTATACTAATTTTTCTTGAATTAATGTTTTGATTTAAATTTTAGTAGTGAGAACACGTCACAGGTCAAGCAGAAACAGAAAGGAATGCTCTTTAGTAATGAATGTTTGCTATCGATGATTTATGGCAAGTTCTATCAAACACTTTATACTAGTGCCCGATGAGTCAGAATCCATTGATACCAGTAATTAAGTAGCTTTTCACATGCATATATTAATTAAGCTCAGAGCCAATTACTACAACTATGCAGCTCCATTGAAAGATCACTGATCTACAATCTATAAAGCTGTCAGCGACTTATTCTCAGATTTAAGCTACCTGGAAAGAATTTTATTCATCCGCAACAGCTGCGGTAATACAAGACGAAAGTTATTAAACGCATTTATTTAAATGGCTATGAGCGACCACTGACCATTCATTTAGTGGACAGACACACCCACCTTCATTAGCTTCGATCATAGTTAAACTAAGCCCAGCCAGTCAACCGTCGATCTCAGTGGACTAACGCCGGGGACGCATTGCATCCGCAAGCCTTATACTTTATATTTATCAGCCATTCCCGCGGATCTCTACAAAGACGTAGGGCAATTAGATTCTAATTTGCTGCGAGTCTTCTGCAGAAATGAAAATTTAAAGGCGGCGAAAGCCTGTCGAATTCGTTTTTCATCCCGACAGTGACTCAGTGCACGCATTCCGAGTAAGCGACAGTCACATAATCTGATTGTAGCCCCGGGAGTCGTTTTGTTGATACGCCAACATGTCTACCACACGCTGCAATCGTCGAGTAATCTTGGGATTCTAAGAAAAGCGCCTTTTTTTCAAACTAGTGTTGAACTTCCCGCGCACGCGCGTGATTTCAGTGACTAATTGCTCATTGAACCTCGACGCAGCTGCGTTAAAGGATTGACAGAGTGCATTTTGCAAAAATTAAAAGTTGCAGCTCACAACGTTCGGTGCATGCTAATTACTTCTTAAGCCCAACTCCCCCCTGGCGCTGGAAAATTATAGGAAAACTGAGATGCGCACACTTGCATTAGCTAAAGTTGCAAAAGTTGTACGCTCAGGGGAAAGGGTTTAGTCTGCAGGCTCTTGCGAAATGCAACTTCAATTTGCACTTGTAAAGGCCAAAAAGGCAAGTTATGCAAAACCGGTCGCTTTCTGGGAATCACGCTAGAAATTCGAAGGAACTCATGCATATTGCAAATTTAAGTTTTGCTGGAAAAGTTCGCTTAACCGGCTCATTTTGCTCTTTTGTGGTCGATAATAGCACTTAAAGCCAGAGAGAAGAATGTTGCGGTTTTATTGCTATGACCCCTTTCTTTGGTCGCAGAGGTCACATCTATTTGAGAAGAATGATTATATTTTTATTAAATTTGTTTTTTAAAATTAGGTGTTTTAAATGATTTTATAATAGATTTTTGAGAAATGTTCCCACTTTCTTTCAATATACTTACATACATAGTTATGAATATGGAGGCAAATACGTTTTTACGCGATATAAAAATATGCCATATTTTAAAATTGGGGTCCCTAAAGTTTAAATAAATAGGTACTCCAACAATCAGTGGTAGTATTAAACTTTTGGTTTCAAACGATACTTTGTCTACCTCTTTAACTTTGAATTATTTTCAAAAAGTATCATTTACCTTCGAAATGTCGAGAATTATGAACATCATCGTCAATCTTCCATTATGAAATAAACAATTTGAACTTTCAGCAACATAAACTAAACTCAAAAATAATCAAACTCATCTTTAAAAAAAATATACCTATGTCTTCAAAGCTTCTACCCTTCAAAATTCTAAAATGTTTTCTTTACAATCGGTTACCGTTACATAATGAAATGTAGGTCATTCGTTCAAAATAAAGTCGACAAAGAAAAACGTTTTCGCAGCGGAAAAGCGAAATGGTGCGGTACATACAAAAGCTAAAAGTCGAGTTGTTTCGAGATGAATGAACCATCGACTCATTCATCAACTCAAAATAGAAATGGCACCACATCAAAAAGCGTCGCATCGTCAACTCAACAATTAAAATGCACCGAGTCTCCTCTGCACCGCGGTGGCATCAGGGTGGAATCTTGGGGGCATTGTGGCATCCGTGCCATCGCGACCTCTTATTAAATCGCTTCTTATATAACTGGAAGGAATTCCAATTAATGTCTTGTGCCCCACTGGCCCCGAGGAGGGCGATATCTGCAGATGTCGCGCACCAGACGGGCTGCGTGTCGGACACGTTCGCAGCATGCTCGTCTCGGTGTGTGGCATTTTCAGGGTGGCAAAGCATTCAACTTGCAAGCAAATAAAAACCCGAAATGAAGCTCATAAACGATTTAATGATAATTTGCTTATTTTTTTATTACCGGGCGATGATAGTTCTATTCTAGGATAGCCAGAGCCAACCGTGCCACTAAATATTAAGCACGTTGTCAACCGACACTAATTTGTGGCTTCAGAACTCTTAAGATGTTACTTTTCTAGTTCTTTTTCTCCCCAAAATTTGCAATATCACAAAGATGATTTAACTTCTTATCTGTCTGTTACTCAATATTTGACTGTGCGGCGAACTCTGAGGGATGCATAAAATTTGCATAATATTTATTTGAAATCGCTGGCACATTTTTGTGCACTACCGCATGCTGTGCAACGTGACTGAAGAACATTTGTTAATAGCATTCCGTTGGGGCTCTATGAGATCAAAGCATTTTATAAATATTGCTCACGCGAAACTATTCTAAGCGGCTGCTTTATGATCTTCCTAACTGAAAATTTCTTAATTGATTGTTAATTTTCCTATTTGTTGACCCACAATTAAAATTTAATAGAACAGTATAATCTTAAATTAAAAACAAAAGAAGTTAACTAATTCAAATATTGTTTCAATTGAATTTTTAAAAATCAAGTGTAGCAAATAATTTCCAAAAGCTATAAATTTTATTTACATAAAAATGTACCTATACGTTTTATAATATGATAATATGTTTATCTTTTATAATTTATAGATTCTGTAAGTTATATTTATATGATAAAACACGAGAACTTTTTCGCTTAATATAATTAAGTCATCATCAAAACATATGTAAATTGGTTTTCACAAAAATGTTAACTATCGTGAGAATTCCCTCGAATCCGGTTTACATTAAAGTTGATAAAGGTTTTCTAAAATCCACCAAAAGAGAAAAATCCATTTGCAATCAATTTTCCTTGGCCAGAGCACCTTTTGCAGCCTTGGCGAGTGGATTTATCAAAAAAAAAAAAAAAGAAAAGTAATGCCTGCTTTGCCTGCGCGAGGACGTGTTCAGAAAGGTCGCATAAATTTGCAGTTTGTTATTTTATCCACATAATTTTTTTTCACCCCGCCAACAGTGGCGCGCGATGCATGGTGGGAGCGCTCGGAGAAAAAAAAAAGGCGCAAAGTGAAAACGAAATTTATTCCAATTCTAATTAAATTTATGTTCGGCTTTGTTCAGCCCACGCTTTGAATTTCCAAAGTTCTGCAGAGTAGCTGAGGCCAGGTCTCGACGATTTCGCGCGACTTTGGCGCTCGCAACAGGTGGCGGGCGGGATGCGCATAAATCGGGGCTGGTTAGTACGCAAATTTTGCTCACGAGCTGAATCTAATTTTTCCTGTCGACACTATGCAAAAGGCCTTAAGAAATTCTTCGGCAATTACTTAAGGGTTGATGTAATTTGCGAGCCTTGACATGCATCTCGTCACCAGTTTGATTCGGTGTCGAAAAAATAAACAAATTCTAGCCGTTGTCATTACTAATGGCAATACAGCGTCTAAATCTTATTCTAGAAGACGCCAGCTAGATTCTGGAGAATCACTTAAGATTAAAAAAAAAACTGTTTGTGCGACTTACAACGCACACAAATTTTTGGACAAGATCACTTTGGGGCAGACTGGTAGGTGGCAGATATCTCAGCCGAAAGATAAAGACATCCACCGGCTGGTTAAGTTTTCAAACAAAATATTTTATTTTGTTATTTAATTTTTATTTCTTTTTTCTAAGTATGCAAATTTGCGCAAAAACTTTTTTTCATTCCATTTTAAGTTTAAAATGCGAATAAAGTGTCCAAAATGATAAATTTTCGCTAACGAGATTAAAACGGGGGGAAAAATGTTTGTCCAAAAAGCCTCCACAAGGTTGGGGCAGATTGATTCATTTATCATTCCGTCCAAACCGAAGACTCGTCTGCGGGGCCAAACTTGGCCGTGAATCGTATTTTGGAACCTCGTGGAGTCGGGGCAACTCTTCACTCATTTTTTAAGTGCTCTGAGTTTACTTAATTTCGCTTTTGTTGTTTTAGTCTGTTCATTATCAGACGTGGGTGTCCGACTCCTTCTACTGGGCTTTGAGCATCATTTTAATTTCAATTTTTGAATTTGAATGACACTCGATAGTGCCGCTTTCACGAGCTAGGGTCTGTAGAGATGTGCAAGTTTTTTGGTAAACAACTGCAACACATTTGTAGACTTTCAAAAGTATGAAACCGTAACTATGTATTTCATAAAAATCCCTGGAAATAGACATTTTAGTTTTGTTCCATATTTTAAAAATTTTATCGAATATGTATTTCTTTAAAAACAGTTGAATTTAACAAACTTTGGTCACATTTGGAATATCATCAAATTTAGGCCATAATTTTGAAGTTTAAGAAGTAAAAAATAGCATTTTTCGATGGGAGCATAACAGCGAATTGCAATTTGATCCCTTATTTTGCATTTTAAAATTTTGATAGCAAATTTGAAATCAGTGACTTCAAAATATCTTTATTACGAAGCAAGCATTTATTGTGATGTGATTAGCCAATAAACAAACAAGCAGAAAAATGAATTTTAGATTTTATAAATATAGGAATCAAAATGACACTCAACTAGTTTCTGTTAGCAGTCCTATTTGCAAAATTGTTGAGTTGAAATTGTTGTAACAGATGTCGATCGATTTGATGAGTTTGTTTAAATCTTGCGTAAGTCGCTGAATTTGCAGCATTTCATCACATTTTAAATATACAATCGCTGGGTCTGCAACTTGGGGCTCCTTCGGCCGAAAAGACAAAAAAACATTTGGCCCGAGTGAGCACTCGCTCTGTTTACCCACTTGACTAACAAAATTTATATTTGCAGCCACTGAAGCCCCTGGCTGATGGCTGCGAAAAAGTTCAATTATTTAATTTTCGAAGTTTCGTTCATTCGTTTATTTCTGATGGATCACATAATAGCCCCTCGTCAGCCTATGCTCTGTTTAGTTTTTCGCTATAATTTTACACTTGCTCGTAAAATTGCTACCGGGGGCCACCTTAGCGGCGGCCAACCGACGGCTTTTATGAGATAATATCCATCGACTGAGTGCATGATGCTATACGTTAAATTTATCGGTTTGTTTTTCAACCGCTTCAAAGCGCTTTTTCCTCCGCGGGGGGACAGAATAAACTGCGACCACCCGATCGCTGCATAAGCCCCCGCGGAGCCCCACTCGATGTAAACAAAATACTAAACGGAAGTTGCCCCCAAACGACACGGGGACACATCCACTGAAAATTTCCTCCGTTTCGATTTTCTTCCACAAAATTTTCTTCAAAGTTCAAAATTTATTTTCGACAGAAATGAAAGCCAAATGAGTCATTGAACAAATCGTGGACAGTGTGGCTCTATTAATTTCGCTGGGACTCCTCCGGGTGTTTAGCATAGAAAACCCGCGAACGGGAGCACCGGGCATGTCTTCGGAGATATGTTCGAACTGGCGAAATTCGAAGTTGTCACAACAAATGTGGGGCTCCGGGGCTAATCTTTATGTTTATCGGCTAATTCAGGGGCGCTCGTTTAGCCGTTTAGCGACAGAGACCAAGGGGAACATTCGTTTTGAGTCAAACTGTCGAGGAGTCGACTCAAAGGAGGCACGTTATTAATTTTGCTGTCCAAATTTAAAAAAATTTTTCTTTCAGCAACTGAAGGAGACGTTGGGTGTTTGGTACGAAATTTATGAGTCATGTCAGTTGAGAGATTTTGTGGTGAATTATGATCGGGTATTTTGGCTATTGTTTATTTCTTCTTGCGATTTTAATGGATTCCCCAAATGTTAAGTGGCTGTAGTTAAGATACTTGGTACTGCTGAATGAATATCTCTGCTGTCGAGTTTATTTGGAAATTTTGTATTATACAAAGATGCATATGAATTACTCATATTATACTTTTGCATAAAATTTTGTACTGGCACCAGATTCGACAGATTCAGGCTTGCCCAACTATGACTCAAGCTTGGTTTAATTAAAGTAAAGTTTGATCTAAGCCTCATTGAAGTCATTGAAGAAAGTTAGATATTTATATACATATATGGTGATCTATCATGAACTTTTTGAAACAACATTTTAAAATTTTTGTACAATATTAAAATAGCCCTCTTTAAAAGAGTTCAAAGTAACCTACACAGCTATTCATAGAAAAACTTCCCTTAAATAGTTTGCGACAGTTGCCTCTATAAAATCGAACATTATTTTATCAATTTAACTATATTCTTACTAAGCGAAATAGACATGCCATAATTTTAGAAGTCTCAGAGGTATTTAAAAAATATACATATAATATCAAATTGATACAAATTGCTTTTTCTCAGAGCTTAGAAATAAGAAATAAGCAAATTATATAATGCACTTGTCGCATTGCGACTTCAGGAATTAGGGCATTATGTACCTCTAAAGAACATTTATTAAATTTTTCGAGGGAGTTCAAAAATGTCTTCCCAATTTTGCGGCATGAGTTTATATTTTCCCGGACAATGAAATTTTACGAGCCATTTTATAGGAACTCATCCAATTTAGCATTCAGCTCAGGTATTCATTTGGAGATAAAAATTGTTCCGACCAACGTAATTGTGAAGCAGGTGCATTTTCCCAGAGATGATTTCCGGGGAAACGAAAACTTTTCGTTATCTTGTGTGAGAAATAAAAGGAAATGTGGGTCCCAACCATGACGAACTTTTTGATTATAATCTTGGAGAATTGCATAACCTCATAAAGCACCTGACTTGACAAATGGTACGTTAAAAAATTTGTTTAAAATTTCCATAAATAATCTAAAACAAGTTCCCCTCTGATAAATTGCTACTACTTCGATTTGATTTATTGTTTTAAACGTGACACAATTCCTCCATCCGAATATCAGGCGGATTTAATATTTCAAGATGAGAAGAAAAAAATTGAATGATCATTAAGTGACTCTCATCACCTACGTCTTCACTGCTGAAGCTGTCTGTCTTTCGGAGACCACCCAGAGAAATAGACAAATCGAAACGCAAATGAAAACTCGTAAATTGATCGTTTGTCGATCGTTTTTATTCCTTTTGTCTTTCCTGAAGCGCTTTTCAAGCGTTCAAAGATACGATCGCAAGAGTTATTAACTGCAATTTGCTCGCAATTAGAGACATTGAGGAACAACAGCACGAAGCCGCTCCTTCGGCACGTCTGAGACACCTTGAGGCTACCGCGCCGCCAAATTGTCGATTGTTTGCTGCGCGAGCCGCGGTGCTAAAGCAAATAGACCCCAAGCAACAAGTAAACTCTCGAACGAGCTCTCTGAATTTATTTTAGACGACAGAAGTCACTTAATGCAAATCGTATAGCCGCATATTTCGGTAAGTGATGCCGAGGTCCCGAAATAGACCCATAGATAGAAAGATATAAAAATATTTGATAGTTTACAGAAAGGGCAAGCTCGAAGTGACTCAAATCAATCTCGCTTTTTTTAAAAATTCCACAAACCTAGAAGTTTGTTAAGGCCTTTATCTCAGTTTGTCTCCGAAAAAAACTATTATAACAATTTGCATGAAAATTTCACATAGTTTCAACAAACAATGTCGGGGGGTTCGGGGGACAATTAAATTTATTAAAAGTGTTAGTTTTAAAAATTGACAAATTTAGAAATACGATCAAAACGCGCATTTTTTGTGTGTTTTTTGATATTCTTACGATAAGTTTCGTCAAACATTCAAGTTGGGGAATTTTTAAATGTTAACTCTTAAAAATTTCAAAAATTAAAAGAAAAATAAATATGAAAGTAATGTACACACAAACCTTCTATAAGATTCGGAAAGTTTACACTATCTTAAAGCTAAAGAAATTAGATATTAGATATCAAAGATTTAATCCCAAACTCCATTCACCAGCTTAAGACCTCGGGGGCTTAGAGGAGGGCTGAATACCGCAGAAATTGCTGCTGCTTACGAGACATGGTCTAATGGTCTAAAAATGCGCGATCCCTAGGACTTTTCCATCGAGCTGGGTGCTGGCAATTGTTTGATTGAGTGGAGTCGCGGTAAAGTGGCCCGCGGCGTGAAAATCACTCGATTCCATCGCGGGGCGAGTGAGGCCCGAGTGGCGTGTGGCCAGCGCTCAATTGCAAGGTGACAGGCGCGCATTATTGGATTTAAGCGATTAAGTGAATAACTAAAGCCGCCCACAGTCTGAATCGCGACTTGAATCATCGCTAAGCGGAGCGCCTCTCGCGCCCCAATGACCTGCTTCAGGCTGATGCTGGAGGACGCCGGGGGATGGGGACCGTGTTTATTTTTGCTTTGCATATCGGGCCCAGTTTCTTCTCGGTGCAGAGCAATTATTCCAGCGCATACGCAATTAAATCGAGATTGACGGATAATGTCAGTCATCTGGGTGATTTACTTGCATGATCTGCGCCAGGAACGATGCCCTGACTCACTGTTGCGCAGAATTAGTTCTTTTTCTGTGCCTAGGAACTCAAACTGCAAGGGTACTCCTCTATGGTTTTAGGAAGGAAGTTCGCCTATTCAGTACTTCAGAAGTTCTATAATTTATTTGAAAGTATGTACTTTTTCGCTTACCTTCGACAACAGCAAAATGCATATCATTTCATATGTTTTAGAAACCATTAAACTCATTTCTGGGTTATTTTATACTTAACCTTTTCCTGTCACGGCTTAAGATAGTCTCGAAATTTCAATACCCCCCAAAAAAAATGGGCCATTTTAGTAACTCTTTTTTCACACGGAATATTAAACATTATTAATTAAAATAAAAGAGAAATAATAATTTTTGGCTGAGTTCTACTACCACTGGTTAGGCAATTTTTGTCACGTAAAGTATATTCGCTCTTGCTCGTTCATATAAAAATAAATCTAATATGGGGTAACATTTCTGCCACCTGAAAAAGTCGTCAGCCAGAGCTAGAATTTTCAATTCAAAGTCACCCTTTCATCATGTCGTTACGTGCCTGGTGTGATGACTGACTGCATAGTCACAATTTTTAATGTAACAAAAAGAAAATTGGATTTTATATCCAGGTGTTCCTCCTTAGGGGATTATAAACTTATTATTCGATCATCAATGAGCGTGGGTTGGGTGGCCATTAATAAACATAGGAATTTCTAGAATTCAGGGCTAACACTTGCCACAATGGTGTCATTATTTTGAATAATTTCCTTCTTTAATTTGATTGCTAGTGAAACGATCCAAAGGTAGATTTCGCAATTTATAGTAAAATAAGGATTTTAACTAGATATTTATTGTCGAATTTTCAATCAACAAATATTATATTACATTTGTTGCTAATTTTTGAGTCGTTTAACTCCTTCAGTTTTCAGTAAATTGAATCTTTTCTTTCTTAATTTGCGTAGTTATTGGAAAAATGGCTAAACGTCTTTATTATTTTTTGAAGTCTGTTTTGTTTTAAGTTTAATTTTTGTTATACAATTTGTCTTTTGTTAAAATTCATTTACTACTGCCTTATGAAAAGTTCAACAGCTATAAAGTATAAACGGTGGCGAAATAAGGTGCTGAATCTTTAATTGTTTTGGTCACGTACTTCCACTAAAATAACATTAGCAGTTAACTGATCATATTTTTTGGATTTTAAACATAGAGGCAATTCAATTTTTTTCTTGTTAAATGATAAAACTTCATGTAGAATAGAGAAAATCGTACTGAACTGAACGCTATACATATTGTTATTTAATTCAATTAAATTTGGCTACGGAAAAACTTTATTCTGCAGCTGTATGAAGTTTTGGAAAATATAAAAACAAGAGGTTGAAGAAACAAAAACTGTTCATGAAGACAATACACAATGTCACTCATCGTCGGTTGCGCAATAGTAAAAATCGATGGAATAAAATTTGAATTCAAATCGTATGAGTGTTTTTTTTTTTCACTAAATCTTACAGCATGTGACTTTCATTTGCCTTTAAACCACAAAAAAATATTTAATTCCTATCCTACCTACAAAATTAGCTGAAATTATGAAGTCACTCCAAAAGGAACATAATCTACTAAAAATTTGCGTAAAACTAAAAATAGACTTCATGCATATAACCGTGTGAGTAAATCATTTTGCCATTTATTTAATTTCATCTCCAGAAGTTGTTCGTTTTCCCGCCCATTCGAATAAATCCTGAAAACGCATCGAAATTTCTAAACATGAAAACAGCCATCCATCAAACGAAATATTTTCTTGAGCGCAACGGAGCCGGGTCCTCCTTCTTTATTTTGCTTCTTTCAAGGAGCAGCAGGAGCTGCTGCGTGATGGAATCGATTTGTGTTCGTTCGTGTTCCCGCTGATTGATATTAGTCCTCCGGGCGAGCCATAAACCCGCCGCCGGCACCGAGAATTACGCCAATTCATCAATGCCACCAATGCGAATCTGGCCTTCCTCAACGAGAATTTCTGGCGAATGCGAAGTACATAATCGGAAGGGGGATCGATTTCGAGATTTTCAATTTCTCTGCCTCTAGACGGAAAATACTTGCAGTATGCCGTCTCAAGCAATTTCTAGTTACTGCCGGAGGTGCATCAGTTGCGCATAAATCACATTTTAAGATCTGAGTTGCACCTGAGGTTTAACAAATTATAAAGAAATGTTAAAATTAACAAAATTGTTTATATGTTAGAAGATCTCTTTCTTAATTTTGCGACTACAGTTTTGTATAATTTACAATACATCGATATTTGTAATAAAAACTAGCTTCAAATAAACAAATTTTACAATCAAAATCATAGAAGGATTCTTAAAACAACGGAAAAGCGAATATAGATACAGTGATTTTGATAATCACTAAGATATTGATATTGATCCAAATTATATTTTCGGCATCGCTTACAAATCTTATAACATGCTTAGTTAAAGTTCTAAAAGTTAAGCTCATCATAAATAAAAAAACAGTGGAACTGAAAAATGAAAATAATGGTATTGGGTCATCACAAGTATTACGGTTGAATATCATTTAAAGTTATTTCTTAAAATTTATTTTCGCAGATTTGCTTTTTACTCTATATGGAACAGCTCCCAAAATATGAAAAAATAAAGGAAGCCTATTCTCCTTGAAGGAGCTCGTGCCTAATTAAAAGTAATTAATCACTCGCTCACAAATCCGACATTATCGTGCGCCAAATACCCAAATTGAATACAAAGCCCCCAAAACATTGGTGTGGCTTGTACGAATAATTTCTTGGAGGATAACGCCTTAAACCCTCCATTGTTCGAGCACCAGCAAGCCGAGATTTATATTTCATTTCGTCGTCAACAAAATACCCGATCAGCTTAACTAGAAATCGTCCCGAGATAAAAATTTGTCACCTGTCGCAGGTATCACTGCGCCATCGTCAGGAACAAGTTGAGTTGTTCCGCCATCGATTTGGCCACCTGTCTCGCGGTCTGATGTTGACATCGAGAAGGATTTATGTACATGTGACAAAAATGAAACATACTTTTTTTAATCCGACAACATTAGGCCCGCCCGCCCGCTCAGCGATAAGCAAGACAACATTTTTTGATGCGGTGTGCCCCTCGTGCGAGGCACATAGAAAAAATGTGGTCACCTTGGGCGCTTTACCGTCGCCATTGACACGGTTCTGCACGAACAGGGAGCAGGCATGGATCGATTTTAGCAAAAACATATTCAGCAAATCGAACGCGCACAGGTGTCGCTGCGCCGTAGAATTAAGACGCAAACAAAGGAGAACCGACCGCGCGCCGTTTGGAGGCCGAAGGCTTTTTATTTCAGGCAGTCGGCGCGCGCAGATAAGCCTGAGCCGCGAGCCGTGAGCCGTGACCCGGGTCCACTTTGACCCAACGCAAGCTGCGCGCGCAGTCGTTTTCCGTGTCGCACACCTCCGCCTCTAAAAAAACGTTTTTCTGGGTCGCAAGGGCAATGCTTCCTAAAGAATGGAAGGAATGTCAGGTGCAACTCGACTGCAATCTCGATTTGTGATTTATGCGCAACTGATACATCTCCGGTGGTAATTTGCAATTGCCTGAAGCAAAATTATAGAATTTCCCGGTAGTCCAGCCCCGCACATAATTTACATGGTACTCAATTAAAAGTTTTAATTTAAAGTCTTTTATCCTAAAATATTAATTTTGATAACAGATTTGAAATTAGCACCCAGAAAACCCCGAAGCACTTATTTTTTTATCAGTTTGATATGCCAAACGGACAGAACTAAATTGGAGAATATCAGTTTAGAATCTTCTTTAAAACAAAATGGAAAACCAATCCTTTGGTCCTTTGTGAATCTTTTTGTAGCTTCGGTAATGAATAGATTAATTAGAAAAAACGAATTCATCGACTTAAAGAAGAGTGACACTGTCCCATTTTAAGCATGTTTGATTTAAGGAAAACGCCCTGGACAAAAATAATAGTATACCTACTGAACTTTTATAAATACTGTAAAATTAGAAACGAACTTTGGTTCTGTAATCTGAGTGAGGGGGAACTAATTGCAGTGGAAATCTCAAGAACAGGTATTTTTTTTGGTCCTAATCAGTGACGACTTTAAATCTATCTACTTCACTGCTGAATGTTTTTTCCACTCTTTCCAAAGTCCATAAAACTAATCTCAATGACCACCGATTACGTTCTTTAATTTCCAAGTGCCGCATAGTGAATCACGCACGGGTACCCTTTTGCCGCCTGTTTGTGATCAAAGTGCCAAAAGTGGCTTTATCGCGTCTCTAGCCAGTCTAGATGAAATTTTTCGCAATAACCGAAAAGCTCACAATTCTAACGCTGCTCAAATTTCCTCATGTTTTTTTCAACATTTTTATCTTTTCAAGTTTTGGCGGGCAGTTAAAGTTAGTCCGGAGTTATCGTCTTCAAACGGATAAGATAGCGACAAAGAGTCGTAAAGCGTCGCGGCATTGATTAATGTGCATTAGCTAAACTGTGGGTACGGCGCGGAGCTTCTCGCCACACGTCTCTAGCGAGTTCATGTCAAGTTTAATTACATTGATATTCCGATTACACTTGAGATTCGACTAATTATGTTAATAGGTCTCTCCTCCACGCGGCGGGCAGTAGCGTAGCGGTGACTCCGCCGACTACAGCTGGCCCCTGCGAAAGTCGAGCAACCGGCCAGAGGAGTCCGAAGATAGAAAAAAGTAAATTTGCTCTTTCCAGTGTCCCCAATTATTTCGCAAACATTTTTAATGGGGGATGAAAAATTAAACAAACAAATTGCTGTTTGGCTATTTTGGACTATATTTGGTATGGGCTTATCAGCGCTGATAATGATACCAAGGGGTCAGCTCTTTTAGCTATTTTTAAATAACTTTAAGTGACGAACTTTAGTAACGTTCAACTTCATTTGTCCTTTCCTTTCAAATCACCAGACATGTCCGTGCGGCAACTTAATGCAATATGACTGAAATTAAAAATGCAAATGCCGCAGACCAGCCCATTTTTTAATTAACTTTTAAGTGTATCAGGTCGAACCACGCTTGACACACATTCGTACAAATGTTTTTTGTGCACAGCTTCTACCATAAAAGAAGCGTATAAAAGAATTTTGGTGAAAAAAAAACAGCGAAAAATGCGCGCTCTTATGGTCTGCTAGCGGAAGAAAAATTGCTCTGACCTTGAATTCTATCGTTGTGGATGCTGTTGTGTTTTTTTTGTTTTTAGAGAATTCTAGACTAATTAGGAGCAGATGATTATGAAAAGAAAATGAAATTCCTCGCCCTCGCACAGACTCCGTCTTGCCGGCCGTGGGGATTCTTCACGGTCTTGTTTTGCTGGTGATATCGCGTGAAACGAAGTCACTGTCGCGAGATAACGAACGCTGAAAAAGATGCCAGAGATTTTTGAGAAGCGATAAATGCCTCAACACGAAAACTTAGAGAAGCAACCTAGATGAGGGAATTTGGGGCTGAAAAGCTTTTTTTTTTTTGTTTTTCTTTTTAGATACTTGTCATGTTTGAGAGAAGTGTTTATGTTTGGGGCATCTTCAAAAGAAACATTTCCATCATGGGAACGGTGGTCAATGTGGTCAGCATATGTTCGCCTGCACCCGTCCTTTAAATGGGTACGTATTTTGGGAACTGTCGTTTTATTTGCTGGTTGAAAAAGTTCCAATTTCATCGTTTCAAATAGTTGGTTTTATCCTTATACATACATATGATAATTGTTATTTAATGTATCTTCGTTTTTTTTGGTTTTGCACGCTCTGTGGGAATCTACAGTGTACTTAGACCAAAGAGAGTTTAAAATCGGGAGTTTTTCATTTTCAAAATTATGTTCGATTTTCTCAAAATAGTAAAATTGTATGATTCCAAAATGCTTCTTCCTAAGAAATATTAAAGTTAAATTCTATGATGAAAAGCAGAAACCAAGCTCAAATGGTGGTGATTCTTACCGCATTCGATGATGTTGATTCATTAATCTTAATTATTGTTAAAAGCTATTTTCTTTTCGCAAAGATTTATTAAAATCTTAGACAGTTATATAAATATGTTGTGATATTTGCAATATTTGAACTGGCTAAATTTAGTTTTGCTTGTTTATATATTAAACAATTTAATTCAATAAAATTCAAATGATATTTTTAAAAAAGATTCTCAATATCTAAATTTACCACTGATTTAATCATTTTTGAAGGGTGGTCTTTTCAACCTTCGTAATCTTGTTTCACGATCCATTCAATGTCACGGTACCTTTTTAATTAGCTGCAGTGGTCCTCGAAAAACGTGACCAAATCACGACTGTCCCTCTAATTAATTGCGAACTTCTAAAATAGTTCCTCAATTAATGTCTTACTCACTTATTGATTATTTGGTGTCCCGCTGGGAGAACAACACCCCGTCTAGGCGCACCTCAAGTAAATTCCGCCGCGCACATCCGGATTGTAAGAAATCGCGCACCTTGACAGAGGAAGATCGATGGGAATTGATTGCGCGAGCGACCGTCTGGTCTTCAATGCTTTTTTTCCATGTCCGACACGATCATAGATCGAGTATTTTCCCAAAAAAATTATTTCGCATTTCGATTTTTCATCAGATTGGAATTAAGTCACAGCCACCTCCTTCAAGACTCAAGAGATTGAGATAAGAACAATTTTGGGTGAATTAATCAAATGTCTACGGCAGCTCTGTTAGCTGATGCAGTCACGTCTTTTGGTGGTGTCGGCACAAAAAATTGTTGGACATCTATCGACAACAAAGTTGCATGTAGGAAGGAATCCGACACCAGACAGAATGAGTCTCGCGGGAACGTGACCGAAGGGAAAACACTCGCATTGTTCCCGGGGGCACTGTAACCAGGTTTCAAATTGAGTTTGAGATGGAGTTGGAGCTGCTAGTCCGATTTTAGGACTTCTTCAAAGATCCACGAGTTCGGACGGCGGCGTCCATAAAGCCCACGTACAAGAAATCCGTGAACGGATCGAGACGAATTCTATTCAAACTGCGGTTCTAACGTCAGCCAGCCTCTGCTCTTTTTGGGATTACCCTGCCCTCGTGGGGCTCCCCGATTATGAACGTAAAATCGCATTAACAGCATCATAAATCTCGATCGTTTTTTTTTTTAAGATTCGTCGAGGGACGCCATAGACTTTTTTTTAGCCAAATTGATTCTCTGGTTTTTGAGTCTCCGGAGACGAAGAGGAGGAGATGCGAAGGTGTTTAAATGCGTTCTCGAGGGTTTGATAGGATTTTAGGATTGGATTTTTGCTCGCGAAAATGTTCGATTCGAAAAAAGGACCATAAACATGACGGTTTATTTCGGTCTTAAAATTCGAACGAAGAAACATAATGTGGTTGAGGCTATTAAATTGTATTCAGTGTTTTCCTTGCTTGGTTGATTATGAGCAGCAGTAAGAGGATTTAAAACGAATGAATATCTCTGCTACTTTTGCGTCGCACCGTCCTAAATACGTAGAATACAAAAGATGGATTACAGCAGCTTCCCCAGAAGAACACAATATAATCATAATTTTGATGGGATCATTCGCGTTTTATTTCCGTAAAGCATTCATTTCCAATTACTTCATAAAAAGTTTATTTTATTCTCTACTCTAAAATTCAATTTTAAAAGTAGGAAGTTTATATATATGTATATAAGGTAGATGTACCTAAACCTAGTTTATGTACAATATCTGTCCTATTTAAGAAAGACATTTTGAACGGTCTGCTTTAAAGTGTAAGAACATAAATTTCGTACTGTCCTTATACACTACCTTTCTTAAAGTTCCAAACTTTAGAAATTTAACAACTTTATCGTAATTATGAACTTAAAAAGCTTTAAATTTCAATAAATATTATTATCCCTGCTAAGTAACGCTTGGTAAATATGTATATAAATAAGTATAAAACTCGTTACCACCCTGAAACTGAAACCCAATCTGCCGAGCCCAAATGTCCCGAAAGATAAGAGCATCTTGCCAATTACCTTTGAGATTTATTTCTAATTATCTCTTTTTTTTTTATTGGGATTCTCAATTTGAATGTTTTCTTCTCTAAAAATAATTTTTCTTTTGCAGATAAACTCACATCGAATACTTGCAAAAGTATGAAAATTACAACGACAAAAAAAAAATTCTCAAACGTTGCTCACCATCACCTTCGCGAATTTAGGTGTCTTTTAGAGCATATGCGAGACAAGTTTCTTACCGTTCCCACCTTGAAATTTGAAGCAATGTGACAGTTTTATTGGCGATTTCTGAAATTTTATTGATATAGTTTCTGTTGGAATGTCTCTTCAACTTCCACGTATCGAATTTCGCGCCCATATCCGCGGGGTATACGGGTTAAATGTCTTTTTCACCACATGGTCTCGCGGCCACCGAGGTGTGCAAAAAGGGTAAATTGGAGAGAAAAAATACAATTTTCTGTTTGGATTCCGGTGAAGGTGTTCGTTCTTTTATTTGATTTCTTTTCGCATGCCTCGAAAACGATCGAAGATTGGTTTTTGCTGCTTTTGGCAAGAATTTCTGAAGATTTAAGGGATTTTATGATAAACAACTTTGTTTGTGTGGAATCAGGGCTCTTCTGCTATTTAGGGACTGCTTTTAAGGAAATTTATATGTCCCCATTGGAGGTATTTTGTTGGTTTTCATATAAAAAAAATGTGTGGCCCCTTGTGTTTATATTTATTTAACAATTTGTCTTTTGTTTGTGACAGTTTTTCAAATACATAGTCAGATTAATTTTATCTCTTTACTTAAAAGCCAATCAATTTTATATTTTCAGTTAAATCTTTAACAAATTTTGTTTAGCTAAAAATTAAGTATAAAATAGTAAGAAAATACATCTTTTTAATGTGGTATTCAAAATCGTTAATTCGAAAAAAACAATTGCGTTATAATTGATGCCAAGGGTTCTGAACTAAAGGTTGATAAGAGAAATTTAGTCTAATCTGCAGAAATTTGAAGCTGTCCAAAGTTTGGTTCACAAACAAACCTGCTTTGCCTGGTGATGTTAATCAAAAAGGCTAATGTACTTAAGCGCTTTAACTTAATACCTAGAAATTAGAAATCAAAATAAAATGTTTTATAGCAACTAATCTATCCATCATTTGGTCAAACTAAGTTGTAGGTAGCACACTGTGCCCCCTCATTATTGATAAATCGTTAATAAAACTCACCTGAACTGCAGAGAATCCTCCAATGTCATTAGCGAACGACGACCGACGTCGCCTTCAATTAAGTGGAAACTTGCTAAAACACGGACTCCGCATCTTGTGCATAATTTACAGATAAAATTAATACGTACAAGATATAAAATAAGCGCTAAGCAAAGAGAATAACCCCGCACACACCTCCCCGGATCGTTCGAAGTTTCGTGGGCTGTGCTGATAATTGGAGAGATCTGCCAAAAATCAGATTGACCTTGGCGGTTACGCAACAGAGCCCCATACGTCGTGAGAGGAATCTTCAAAAAGTCGCGGAAAGTTGAAAATTTTGATAAATGTCTGTTAATGGCGTTTAAATTAACAAGTCAATTGTTTTTCGGTCAAATGAAATGTTATTAGCGGGAAAAGTTTGATTGGGACATGTGGGTCCATTAGGCGGGACTGATTCAATTAAAAGTCGTTAGGAAATTAGGTAAACACGTTCCATTTCAGCGGGGGACTACTTCACATGCTAAGCAGACTTAAAAGCTTCATTAATCTCTGTTACCGCCTGTAAAGGAGAATAAATTGCGCCATTAGGGAGTTTTTCGAAAAAAAGCGAACATCACTTCCGCCTGGTTGCATTGTCTGTGGGGCTCCAACGAACGACACCTCGTCCACCGGAGCCCCAAAACCTGGCTGCGTTTTTGTTAATTATGCAATTTTTCCCCGGACTCGGCGACGATAGTCAGTTCGTGCGATAGGCGCACAGGCAGAAGGTGTTTCACTATCAAAAGAGGTGGAAAATTCAAATTAGTTGCTGTAAACGACACTCTTCCTGCCCACTTCGGTGATGCGGCATAACTTGCGCGACTTGCGGCGGAAAGACCGCGTTGAGAAAATCGAATATGGACAAAAATTAAGAAGAAAAAAATATCTTGGAACGACCGAAAAAACAGAATTTATGGGTGTAGGATGTAGCTGGAGATGATCTCGTTCTTTTTTCTTGTTATGTTCCATTATGAGTAGAGGAATTCAATGTTGCGTGCCGCCTAATTGGCCACACCACCTCTCTTTGGTTAACATTTGTCCAGGGTTGCTTCTGTGGGCTGTAGAACATCAAATTAATTCGATTTAATAGCACATGATGCTTTTTACATTTTTTGTACATTTCTTTTTATGTCTACTGAGAAAAAAAGAGCTAGAATAAAGCTGGTAAAGTAAAGTAGACTAATCCGCAAGCTTTGTGGTGTAAAAATAATTAATTAAATTATATTTCAAATTATCTACAGTATATTTCGGAATTTGCAACAGATCAGTAGAATTCAAGTACCATTTCCAGCTCAAGCATCAGAATCACAATTTTAAAGCCCAGATACTGGCACTTATGTAAGTTCTAAAGGAATTAAGAACTTTAGAGGTTTGATATTTAATAATTTTGCTAATGATGATGCGTTAATTTTTCTTGTATACACGTAGTATTAACAATTTTAATAATGTTTGTCTTTTCATTTGTAGATGTTTAAATACGAAAAAAAGAAGAGGAAAATCAACATTAAAAACTTTGAAATAAATACTCCTGATTGATTAAGGCCGATGATTCTGTAAATGCTACTATCCAGAGCAACTAAATAAAAAGGATATTTAAGGAAGAAGTAATGTGAATTTCTTCACTTGATAAGTTTTAAAAGGAAAATGTAAACAGGTATGTTCCTAGTTTTTCAACCCTTTTGTTTATTTAATTTACTTATTTCTACAATTAGTAATTTATTTATTTTTTTACCAATTCATGCGATAGTAATACAGAGACAAGTCCAATTACATACTACGGTGGGGTTACAATTAATACAGTAATTCATTAAACTAAAGAAGTAAAACAACAGAACGGAAAGATTCGAAAATTAATTAAAAACTAAAAAGTAAATGGCAGAAAAGACAAAGGAGCAATAAAGGATGATGGTAAAGAGTATTGATGGCGAGAAAATTTACTTTTTAAAAAGAGGAATTAGAGGAGCTAATAGGTTATTAAGCGAAGCTGACTAATTCATTACGCAGGGAGAGTCTGAAAGGGTAGAGGCTTTGATTGAGGAAAAGATCAATTGAATTAAATTATTCATTGTGGCTTTCTTGTAATAATAATCTAAAATTAACTCAGTCAGTATTCTAAAATTCTGTTGAAAAATCATGCACAAATTATTTAGTTTTTATTTTTTCAAGGAGAGTATTGTTTTTTTTTTTAGTTACCATAAGCATAAAGTATAGTAAAATGGTGCGAAATTTGTTAAGAGGGGAATTCTGGCATTTGCTTTCAAATACCAACGTTTTAGGATTAAATTCCTTTGTTCATTTTTTATTGATAGTAATAATTTTTTGGAAATAGAAGTAATATTTATTATTATTTATAAAATTGTTCTATACTTTGTGGATTTTAATACATATTATACATATGTATTTGCATTGATTATGAAAACCAAATTTTTCTCCTTCCTCAAAAAATTAACAACGTATGGAACTTATAAAATTGTTATTTTCTAGATCGAATTAAATTATGAAACCCACTATAAAAACCGACAATTACATAAAAACCCCCCCAAAACGCGGACCAGCAAAGTGGAGCTTGTTTTCTCGGAAATCGGTTCACTGTGCCAGAAAATGTGAGTCAAACACCATCTGCTCCCTCGAAAAATCGCGTTCACCCTTCCGGCCGCGTTGCACATTTTCACGGGGCTTTATTTGTTGCATGTGCCCCAAAGACGGCGTCGCTGAATCCATTTATCCGACACGAGTCATTTGCTAGAGCCAACCACCCGTTCAGGCCCAGAGGCACGTACTTGGGCCGACACTGTCGCCGCAAAGGAGCCCCAGTCCTGGCGCTTCGAGGGGGTTCCCCGGAGCGGTAGGAAATGCTCTTATCACTCGAACATGACTTTTAGATAGCATCCCGCCCCCCAGCCCCAGGCCACAGGAGCAAAAAACGCCAGCGGAAAAGACCGCGACGAAAATTAATTGAATGAAGCGCGGCGGGGGAAGAGTTCACGTTCAATGTGAAAATTGCATAATTGCGGCGACCGAGCGATTGTAGTTAGTAACCACAGCCGCCGGAGCCCCGCGCGACCCCTCCTTCACACTTGCGAAGATCGCGTGGAATTCGCGATTGTAGGAGGCCTGGTCCATCTGCAGCATCGCTCCCCGCGATCTCTTATCTCCTCCTCCTCCGAGCGAATTTGAAGCTCGGAAGCTTCGCGGATCTTCGAAGATCGCGATCGCAAAGTCGATCGCGTCGACTCATCCATGCGACTGGCCAGTCTTACCCGATGCTAAGTTTCTAGCAAAAAGCGTATTTACTGTTGCGTTTTAAATATTTATATTCAGTTTTATCTCTTTTATGCAAATTTTACTGCTTTTTTATAGTCACCGATCTAGCGCTCCGCATCCCGCTCACCTTCCGGCTTAGGGGCCACATTATCGGATTTGTATAATAGTTTTGCACATATATTAGCTGTTTGGACGTTCCTTAATATTTTTTTTCTATCTTATTTGTTATTTCTGCAATCTTTTCGAAAAAATGTTGTTTCTACTGATTGTAAATAGAACACAGTCGAAAGGAGCTCCACTTTCGAAGCGAACTAGTTGTTGGTTTAGTGCGTTTTTATTTCTTATGACATGAAAATATTAATGTGTATTTTTTTTTTTTTTTTATAATTCCCCACACTTAATCCAGTAGCTTCTTTGTTTGCATAGATAGCCTTTTGTATTTTTTTTTTTGTTTTAAGTATATTCAACATCTTTTGTGGCTATTGATGAGTAATTTGTTTTCAAGAGGTTGACCTTGACATATTGTAGATTTTCAATCTATTGCAATAATTCTAAAGCGTCGAATAATCGCTGTTTTAAGAGAAATTTATGATTAATTCTGAATAAATTATCTGCTTACTTCTTCGAGTCATAGTATTTGCCTCAAGGGTTGAGTAGGGGTCATGATCTGTAAGAACGCTGAATTTGTTATGTGATATTTTACGAAAGTAAATTTATGTTATTTTTTGTTTTCCATTTAGGCAGTAATCGAAACTTTCACATATTTCTCAATTTTGTATTAAGCGTTATTAAGATAAAGAATTAATATACAGAAATAACATGATATATATCCTTTTTCCAACTCCTTGATCGATATTTTGAAAAAGCGTTGAGTTTGTTTTGCTAATGATGAAGTCAATATGACCATCAAAACATATGAGCCCTTAATTTTGTTAGGCTTAGTCGAAATAAAACAATAACAACAAATTATAGAATTGTGGAATAAGGTATAAAAGCCGGCAGTTTGTTAACAAAATCTTTCAATAGAAGTGGGCCAGGAATATTGCTTTGAAGTTATTTTGCAATAAAAGTTGCATATGTTTAAAAGTTGATTATTTTTCTTATACTAAATGCCTCTTTGGGTTTTATTTTTCTATGCTTTTACGGAACGCCCATTTAATCATTTTCCGCCTCAAATAATAGATATTGCCGCTGTAGGGTTAAATAACTAATCAAATTCTTTTATTACTAGCTACATTTTAGTGTCGTAATTAATTTAATGACTGCCCATTTATTTATTTACTATCCAATTGGATTTTCGCGAATTCAAGGATTTTTGAGCTATATTTATTTTAAGATGTACATATTACTCTTCATTTCCATTTATTTTACTGCTTAGTTTTTATTGCCCAATATGTTATTAAACGTAAAGCAAATTAGGTGTTTTAAATTAAGTTCATTCTCTCAGAAATTTTAAAGTAGAATTAACTTCTGATGCCACCCTTTTTCATTTTTAGGTAATCGTAAAATACTTGTTCCCCACAAAGAATTGAATTATTCAATGAGCTCCCGGCAGTACTTCTTAAATTTTTATTGATCAATATACCTTTACCGAACCGCTTAAAATATGCATACGTCTTATGATGTGTTAATTACGCGGTTTTTGATGGCTCCTTGTAGTCCTATATCAGCCTACGAAAAACTACCATCTTAATCCTTCCGAACAAAGGAAACTACGCGCAACAAACAGAAAGTCGTGACATGCCTTATGCCAAAGGGATAAAGGTTGACTCCTTTTCAGCCCCTTTTGCGCCCTATTCGCGCCCTATCTCCCCTGGAGCACCTTGATATTTTCGGTTTTCTCGAAGGCCTTCCGGGCAACAAAAGTTAATTAGCAGTATAAAGCGAGGGTTGCACCCACTGCATATTAACGCTAACCGGCCGGTGCATTGGCAACCCTGTTCAACTGAAAATCGCCATGTAGCACGCCGAGCTTCGACGTTGGTCGCTCTTACTTTTTATTATCGCCGATATGTTTTTTTTCCCAACTTTTTTGCTTTTCTTCGTCAATTTTTTGCTGCCTGCACGAATTAAAGTCTCATTCACGTTGTACCCAGTACCCACACCCGTTCGAGGCTTGTTCGGCTCTTCGCTGGCAATTTTATTAAGCAGCCATGAAAAATAAAACGTTGCCTGCCCGCTTCTTCTCCACTCGCGCGCATGGTTTTGAATCAAACACAGGCAGCCAATCAGCAACAAGATGTCGCGACATTTCGCGAATCAACGGCCATGATGACCACATATCTATTTTTAGCCCGCGTATAGTCCGCACGGACGGCCGCTCGTCTGAGCGAATAAATTTTATAAATTTTTCTCATGTTGGCTCGCTCAGGCTGGCTGTGGATTTTTTGGGTGTATGCCGGGGGATAGTGTGTGCAAAAATACAGATCCACTATCCGACGTGTTGAACGAGTACCGGCAACAGTATGTTGACGGATCTAATTTGACATATTTTTATGTTGGTATGGAATGTTTATGTTTTTCTGCGCTAGTGTTGGCACCATGTGCTTTCTTTTTGGCTGAGTGTTCACACCTTTTTGATAGCGCGGAGCTTTGCCGCCCCTCACACACTCAGACCTCAGCTTGTTGAACATTGGAGATTCTATGGATTGCCGAAGTCTCGAGAGTCTCCTCCGCTTCAGTCGCACACAAATGTTATTTCGATTTTCTGCGCTTGGCAGCGCCTGTGTGCAGCGGAAAAAGCTTGGACCGCTTGTGTTTGATGATTTTTCCCCAACACAACGGCGTCTCCGCGGTGGTTATGTTGATTCTTCTTGAGTTCTTCAAGTTTAGTTCGGACGATACACTTGACATGAAAATACCGCGAGAGCGAAGCTCCTCGACGTGCTTAAACTTTTCTGAAAAAGTCGTTTTAAGTTACGGGTTTATAACTGTAAAATAACTGCGTCCGTTTATATACATATTTTTTTAAAAAAAAAAGGACCCTTGTTGCGTTTTCCTTTATTTTATTTTGTTTGCCCTGATTTCTCCGCTAGCAGTAGGAGAAAGGGACGTTATATTTTATTTTATTTTTCGGATTTATTAAGTTGTAACATCTGCACAGGTGAAGTTAACTTCCGGAGTTTGATTTAAAATAAAAATCCTGTGAAATTATGAGGAATATCTTAATACGTCTTTGTTCCGTTAAAAACACAGTTGAGAATTCGCGAAATTTTATGTGCAGATTAAAAGGACCGCTGAGCGAAAAGCATAAACATTTTCTTCAAGTGATTCCCAGCAGTTGTCGGGTGTAACAGACAAAATTGCCGTGGATTTATATTTGAGCAATAAAAATTAATAATAATAGTTTAGAGACACCTTGAAAGTGCCGTTTGAGCTTAAAATTTGCGTTGGAAACAGGAGTGTGAAATATAAAAATAACGAAATTAACGGTATTTTAATGAAAATATCGTATAACGGATTATGTGTTGGTTCCGTTCAGAAAGTCTAGGAGATAATTCATAAGTAACCCGCCGGGTGGTGCGTTGTTTACGATCTTTCGGGCCAAAATCAGTGCGATCTAATTAGTTTATATGTGAATTTACGTGATTTTCTTACGATATTTTTGGCCTGGAGACCGTTATATCAATATATTGTTATTACGTGCATTCCTCCAAACAGCTGGATTAATCTGTTTTTTAGCCGTATTCACTGGCGCGACGAGGTCCGCTGCAAGCAGCTTACACCGGAAAGCGCACTTACGATCGGCATCAAACAGGTGTTTACCTTTTTTTTATATTACCCGTCACACACACGCTCACATATTGTGGGTGTGCGTGCATTTGTGTGTATGTGTGCGATATCATTACATTTTCCACCTCCGCGACTGATTAGCGTTAAAATTTCAGAGTTTATCCAAAATTTAAAGACTGCTTCCACCAAAATTCAATTTTTAGCCGAAAAATATTTACGGGCACGACCACACCTGTGCGCTTAAAATTCGTACGCAACAGTGCGATAGTGGCTTTAGGTGTGTGGTCGTTCGATTACTTAACAAATAATTTTTTGGACCACATGGTGTGCAGGCCGGTTCTCAAGCTTTTTCCGCTTTTTTTTCGTTTTTCTTGTCCAAATTTACTGCAGACTTGTATTGAGCGATTTTTACAAAAGTTATATTCTTCTTCTTATTCTCCTATTTCTTTCGTCTACATCTTTAAAATTTGACTTTGACTCGCTCTTTTGCTACGTAGAAGACCGACGAAAAAGATGTGAATAAAATAAAAAAAAGCAACGATTTTTTCAAGTTGTTTTTCGCTCATCGTTTTGACATTATTCTTTTGGTTCTTTCAGCCACAATTTCGGGTGTGTTTTTTGACTTATATTCTGCTTCTCCCTCAAATTCGCCCCGTCTTCTTAATTTATTTTTTCCTTTAATTTCTCGCGGCCCCAAAGTTAGATGAGGCTCTTTGTATTTTTTTTTCTGCGGCTTTTACACATGCACTGGCGGTGCTTTCCGCTTAACCTTGACGAGAAGATAACTTTTTTGGCCGATTGCTATTTCACTGTGTTTTTTTATTATTATTTATTCCTTTACTTCTTTACGACCATTTGTCCGGCTGTTTTTCTTCATCTTATTTTATTTTTTTTTGTATTATTTATTGCTACGAAAAGAAATTAACAATTCCCAGATTATGGGATAGAAGGATTGAAATGGAAACACAAAGTATGAAGGAAAAAAAGAAGTGTTTTCTCGATCAGCCCCCGGTATTCGAAGATGCTTTTAGTGGTCCCCATTTTTGGGGGCACTGCAAAAATTGCAAAAATGGTTAAAAAGGTTTGGTTGTTTGTGTTTTTATTAGCATCAAAAGACTGCGGTTTTTTTTTTTATAGTTTCTCAGTTTTATTGTCAGGGACTTTGTAAGGAATGTTTTCGGACAAAAAATGCGTTAGATAGTGGCACCTGGGTTTGTCGTACTTCAGTGCAGATGGCTTAGTCAAGTTAGACTTTATCTTAATTGCTTTTTTCTTGTATCTTGACTATAAACGTTAGCTGGAGATAGCTCAAAACACTTTATACCTTGTAATTTCGCGGATCTGGACCTTTGAAATTGCTTTCGGGCTAGTTTTTATATCGCTATGGCCTAGGAAAGTCTGAAAATGAATAATGTTACTTAAGACCGTTATACATATTTATAATATACTCAATACTTTCATGTCATTTTTGAAAGCATTATTTAAAAAGTTGTCATTAAATTTGACTAAATCACTGCTAATTTTTAAATTGATTTGCGATCACATCTCGCTAAAGAGCAGTTAAGCCCACCTTACTAGTGATGATAAAGTTGGTGATAATCTTAAAAATGTCATTAAATTAAAGAATAAAACGTTAATTAAGGGCACTTGATTTTTGACTGTTTGTTTACGTTTTTACTTTTCAGAAATCAACCCAAATATTTACCTATGTATGCATTTGCATTAAAGTACAAAATATTTAAAAGATAATATATGTAAATACATACTTATATTAATAATTGGATAACGTGGACATTATGTCCATATATAAATGTTGGTTAGTTTATTATTATTTAATTTCTTCAAATAGGGGTGACCTTGAAGATTAATCAAAGTCTCTGCCCGGAAATATTCGATTAAAAAACTGCGTTGTGTATTGTTGTGGGCTTTGATTTATTTATTTATGTACTTATTTATTGTATTAACCATTAGCGTTGTCTTTCTTCACTTTACAAAGAATAATTAAGTATAAAATTCATCATAATAATCATAACAAATGTCTGTTTTCAAATCGACGTAGTGTGGTTTAAAATTTCAGCTATCTATTGGCTGAATTTTATGTTCGATTTAGATTCTAAATCTGCCTAAACTAGCTTTATTACCTTCGCTGTTTTATATAAACCACCCATTAATTATTGCCACTTAAAATATGAAAAAGAAAAGAAAACCATTCACCAAATCTCCCCGTTCACACGATTTGGCTAAACTTTATCGAATTCATTCGTTCAAAATTTTGAATTTTCCCCCCGATAAATCTTCATAAATGATTAATCGCCCGCAGAACGGAACAATTAAAGCAATAAATTATCCTCACCGAGCAGCTACCAAAACCCGCCCTCCCGCACTACGAAAACTTGCAATAGGCACACACTACTTTTGAAAAAAAAAGAAATAAAATAATATTTATGAAAACGATTTGAGTTTTGAACAGAGTTCGGAAAAAATTATAAATATCTTAATAGCCGTAAATAAGCATCACATTCGAATAAATATAGGCGAACAGGAGGAGCCATGAACTACTTTTAATCCATGTGGTGCTGCTTTTAGCACACCTCTCCCAGAAGCTGAGAATCGGGTTCAATAAGTGAATCACCCTTTTTTTGCCGAAACCCCGTGCCAGAAACGATTATAGTTCGATAATTTGTTAACGTTACGGCGAAAGATTTTGAAAAATTGAAAGGGAAGAGGTCGCTTTGTTTGTCAGCAGTGCAATGTGTGGGCTAAATGAGTATTTATTTATTTTAATATTTTTCGGTTTTCCATTTACTATAGCGAGGAAGTGAAAATTTGTTGTAGGCGTTAAAATAGATTTTTCTGTTCATTGACACAGCGTGGTATAGTTAGTTAGATTTAATACTTTCACTCATATTCAGCAGCCGTTAGTTAGGCTATGTAATTCGATTTCATTTGCTTTTAAATACATATTTTGAACTAGGGCAAGAGATTGATTATTATTTATTAAAACTATAAAATAAAACTAGTGTGTTGTCAAATTTCAATTTTTTTTTATTTGTAAAACAAAGTTAAGTTATACCTTTATATTATATTAATATGTTAAAAACGGCAAAATAGAAAAAAATTATTATGCAATCTCAAAACGCTCACTTAATAAATAATTTATTCTTAAATTAAAAATTAAAATTAATTGCGTCTCATAGTATGAGAAAATAGACCGCTATGACCTTCAGTTCTATAAATAGCCCCTGCGGTCATTCCTACCTCTCACTCACCACCTTACAGCTATCTCTTTTTCTCTTTGACCTTCAGCGCTATAAATAGGCATTGCATTCTATCTACTTCTCTCTTTCTCGCTCTTGTCTCTTCAGCTCTATTAATGAAATATTGCAAGCTTTTTATCTCTCTTCTTCGTTCGATGCTTTATAAATAAATTTCGAGAGTTTCATATAGCTATCTCCCTTTTTGACCTTGAAATTTATTATCCTGAGATCACCTCTTAATTTATATAATTTTATGAGGGTTTTTATATTTTTTTCAAAACTATTTTCATAATTTTATTTTGCGGTACTAGGTCACTGGGTATTTATGTAAATGATTTAACTTGTTTATGAAACGTTTTTTTAGGTTTAACGAATGTAATTGGAATGTGATAATGGTTGCCAACTTGACAAAAAAAAATTAAAGAAAAATAGCTTTTCAGCATAGTTTGAAGAGCTTAGGAGGGTTTGCCAACTTTAACTTACCGAAAAAATATTTTTGAAATTACGTGACCAGGTTATTTGAGCTGATTAGTTATACAATTAGAATTTAAGGGGTGCCAACTTGACGGTTTTTCAAAGTAAAAGAATTTATTGTCCTTTGCTACCAGGACAAGTTATTAAAAAAATTGCTTACTGAACACTTAAAACTTATTGAACTCTCCAGAAAACAGAGGCACGATTTCAACCCAAGTGCACTTTTCGATTAATTAATTAATCTTCATTTGAGCGAAGTTGAATCTAATATCTTAACAGGTAATCTACATTTATTTTACTACGTTTTTATTAGCAGGTAATCAATCTTTGATGAACTTTGTAAAATTGAATAGACAAAATTAATCGAATCTAAGGAATTTTCGAGCTCATCAACGAATTCGGATGATAAACAGGCTCCGTCAGCAATTTCCTCTGATAAATAACCACATAAATTGCAAGTGAACACGAAAAATAAAAGAATCTTGAGGAGAAACAGCGGCGAGGTATTTCCGCCGGAGAACCCTAAACTTTCCATCATCTCTCATTCGATAGCATATTTTTTCTTGTCGAGTGTCACCAAAGTGCTTTTTCCTCGGTTCTCTTGCCGAGGTCTTGGAGTTGGAGCTCGTCTTGCCGATACTCATCCAAGCTGACTTTGTAGGTTTTCATGGATAACTTGAATTGGCAGAGTTTCTGCGAAGCCGAACTGGATGGAAAGGGGCGGGTGGAAAAACGTAAGAAAAAATTAATTAATTGCGGTGGCGGCAACTTGCCGGGAGGATAGTGCAGTCTTTTAAAGAGTGTGTATTTTCTGAGCGCACCTTTTCTGCGTGCTAGAGGCTACCAGCTCCTCAATGCTAAGCCATTCGCACGACAATAGGCGGAAGTGGTAATGTTCTGTGCACACGGCAATTTAAAACACCAAACGACTTAAATAATTGCCAAAGGCCGGCTCACGGCGTGGTTTCTGGCTCTTTCGAGAGCCCCTTTCGCCGCACGTCTGCTGCATGCTTTGCTTTGCCCAAGCATAGAGGTAATTTTCTAAAATTAATTTCGAACAGACGTTTTTTCCCACTTTCAGGTGTAAAAAAACGCTGATAAGAATAACAAGGGCACAATTTCTGGTTTACCCACTTGCAAACTAAATTGGTCGTTAAAAGAGTAAGTTAGCTTTTTCGAAATTAATTTCGAACTTTGTACTGTTTTTTCTATTTACGAGCACATGTTTCTGCCATATTCAATTTTAATGGCTAAGAATAATAACGAGAACACAATTTATGTTTTTGTCCACATATAAACTTAAATGGTCGTTCAAAAGACCTGTTTAAATTTTTCGAAAATCGTTTTGCATTCACAAAAAGTCGAATAGCCGGCAAACAAATATTTCGTGTTTTCTTAAACACGAAAAAGCTCTTGTCCAGCGGATGTGCGTTAATCACTCTGAATTGTGGGGAGTAATTTCGTTTAATTTGCCACCTTCCAACTTGGCTAATAGCTGTGCAAATAAAGGTGGTCAGAAAGTCAGAAATCGATTCTCGAAATCACATCCTTATCGGTTGCGCGGCTTTATTTCCTCTTATCGCTGCGGAGGCACTTAGCCGCATGTAAATCAAGTTCACCTTAAATTACAGAGCTTAAGAGCCGATAAGAAGGTGGCCTGTCTGCGGAACAATCTTTAGCTATAATTGCTTGAGGAGGGCGCAGGGCAGAGCGCTGGGGGTTTTTAGCAACTTTGGCCGATATCTCTTGCAAAAATATTTGCGTAACATCCTCAGACCGATTTCAAGAGTCGATTGCAGCTATTGTTAGCCGGCTATGAGTAAGGGAGTTCTTATTTTTCGCATTTCTTTACTTTGGCGGTTCGCCTAGATTTAATTTTCTTGAAGACTGCCGCCACCTATGTCAATTCGAGTAGTGATTTATGCTGGAAATTCCCATTGGATTTGTGATTCAAATGCGAACGAGATGGGGCTGATTAGATTGCAGCAAGAGGGGTTCATTTGCCCGCGCATGTAAAAAAAACATAAGACATAAAAGAGTCTATAAATTGGAAAAGTAGGAAAAATAAAATAGCTATTCCGCCCTTCTAACACTTTCAGAATATTTTGTTAATATCGCTAATAAAAAGTATATGTACATATTTCAATCGTAAAGATATTCGGTTCGTATCAGATACATTCCAAAAGACCAAAGTTCGATTAATTAGTAGAGTGTGTGCCCCATTGAAAATGATGAAATTTGTAAACAGAGTTTTTCTATAGTTTTAATTCAAAAATTCGTACTGTATTTACAGAACAATACTTTTTTTAAATGTTTGCTCTAAAAATATAAAAGATTTTATATTTGTTTACTCCTACTGCTAAGGGTCATTTTAAAGTTTTTATGTGTTTTTTCTATTTTAGGTATAATACCAATGCTAAAAAAGATCCCTGTAACGCCCGGCAGTCCACCTAAGGTATATTTTTCAATCTGAACTCAGTTTTGAGCAGCTGCCGCTCCTAAAATTGCGTACTTACATATTTTATACCCTATGCGCCCACTTCTTAAACCTTTTTTTTTCTAGCCACAAAAAAATAGTATCTTTCTATGAGACATAGTCAAGCCGTGGATAATACAAACAACTCCTACGATCGAACTCATATCGGAAAATGAGTTCTTGTAACAATCGAGAAGCACTCTCCAAATTTTAATTACCGTCCTCATGTTTCGAGTTGTTATCTTAACCGGGTACACCTAGAAATTTCGATTTGCTATTACTAGCAACAGAACAAACAGTTGGCTAAGAAAGATAAAGCCCAGCGATAAACGAAAGCAATTTTTAGAAATTCTAAATCACTCTTTAGAACATTGCAGCACCCTATACACCTCCGTCCTTCAACTCGACTTAGCCCGGAACAATACTTCTCCTACGTTCGGTTGAAAAAATAAAATAAAAAAATAATAAATAATAATCAGAAAATTCCGGTCGCAGCCAAAACTGAAATTTTGTTAGGAGCTTGAATACCTCAGCGTTAATTCAATAAGAATTTATTGAATGTGCCTACGCAGAGAAGAGAAGACTTTGGGTCCCCGAAAGAGTCGCCCGCTGGCTAGTGGCTAGAGGTCTTGCTCATATCGCGACGATATGCAGATCAGATCTGTTCTGGTCGATCGTCTATAACATTTTCAGACACAGGAGCAATTAATTAAATCGAGAGGAGATCGTTTTTATTTTTTGTGATTTGCTTAACATTCCTTGAGTAGTTTTCCCATTTGGACAACAAAAGACGACAAGCCTTGATCTAGCCATTATCACCTCGCCCGCTGGGAGTGTAGAAGCCACCTGTCGATCGGCTTAGTGGCCCGATATTCAAATGGGCGGATAACCGGATGAAAGGTGGACGATCAATCATCGGTCTCTTCGAAGACACTTATTTTTATTTAGACATCTTTTGTCTGTGCTCTTTTGAGCAAGATCAGCTGCGATCAGTATCGATCAATTTCGATCTTGCTCCAGCCCTGTGGCCTTGAAGGGACAAAAATTTCCCTTATAACCCGTGCGGCAACTGCTTGAGACATGTTTGGACCATTAATTGATCAAAAAACGACCCAGACGGACACTTTTTGGTGATCTACCAGTTCCCACTCGATGGTATGCTAAGGTTATATGCAAATTTTAACGACAAAATTAGACATAAAAAAAAAATAAGCTACGAAATTAGCGGCAATGGAGGTATGCGTGATGGTCAGGCGGTGCGATACAATTGAGATGGGAAGTCATGAAAACGAAAATCGACTCGACTCGACCCGCTCGCTGTTATTGTAATGATAATTTCCTTTTAATTAGAAGGTTTTAACGTTTCAAATGTGAGAAATTAAAACGGTGAGGGTTTTTTTTTTTTATTTTTTATCGCTCTCGCCTGTGGGGCCGATGCGCGATTAACATTTTTCATGGGATGCTAACGAACATACAGCAAAATGGGTAGTGTGATTTGCATCACTAACGCGTTTTTTTGTCGTCCTCCCCTCTTAACGATTTAATAATGGGAAATTACAGCGCTGTGGATGCAATAAAACTCTTTTACTAGCGTTCAGTGAAATTGTGCAGTTTGCAAGTTTATGGGCTCTTGTAATGGGAATAGCCTTCACCTGGGTTGCGTAAGTCAAGTCCCTGGAATAAAACATTTCGCTACTTTGTTACTCTTCCCGCTCTGCATCCGATTTTGTGGGTAATTTAAAAAATTCTGCAGTAATAACAGGAAATTGCTTTTGCGGTAGATGAACGAAGAAATAAATATTTTATTTATTGTGTAGTTGTGGTATAAAAACCCCTTTGCACATATCATCTTAAAAGTTCCACTGGTGTAATCAATTTTGAAAAAAAATGGTACTCTTTCTCCACTCTGAAAATTGGTATAAAGGAGGTTTTTGGGTTAGTTATTTTAAATAAATACTTATTCAAATATGGGAATTCAACAGAATTAAAAATATTAAGGTGTTGAGCTTACGGCTGTAAATTATAAATTTAAAATGCCATTTTCACGCTTATTTTTTGATATCATTAGGAAAATTATTCAGGAATTTAATCATAGATCTAACTAAAACAAAGTTTTGTCATGTAAATCATTAGCTAGCGATAACATTTTTTGCTGATAATGTGCATTCTTCAGAAAAATGAATTTTATTACTCAATTTTCATAAATTTTGTAAAGAAGCGAAGTATATGTATGTATTTGTAATAAAATGTTTCAATGCTTCATTTTAATATCTCAGGCTTAGGGAACATTTTTATTTTAAGTTAAAAGCTAGTATGGAACCCTTTATGTTTCAAGGCCAACTCCGACTTTACCGGTTTCTTCGAACCTTATTGAATTAATGATTATGTGTAAGACTATTGCAACCTTAAATTAATATAGCGTGTAATAAGTAATTAGTAGCAGTTAGAGACATCGAAACGGCCTATTTCCTAAAAGTAAAACTTTCAAGGATAAATTGTAAAAGTGAGGCCCCCCAAACTGTGTAAGGTCCCAAAGTCCTTCAACGATTACTTGATCGTTTAAAGAGCGCTTAAGCAAGTGAATCGCAATCGGACCTTCACCACGATCGCACCAACTAAATCGTTTTAATCAGCAAATGTTTATTTGCCCGTCATAAAAAGTGAATTAAGCAGGATGCTGCTTGGTGCATATAACGATCGTGGACCACGTCGAAACACGTTTTTACCTCATTAAGCTCCCGGCACCGCAGCTACAAAATGCCGCTGGACCTCCTACTCATTAGCGCGAGAATTAAAAAATTATATAGAAAAAAAACCGATCGTTTCACATCATGGAGCGATTAAAACTCGCGTAAAAGTTTTTTAAATTAATTTCCTCTAATAGTGAACAGTCCGCCACCTCCACCGCCTCTGCGGTAATCACACCCACGTGTACGTTAACCTTCTCTTCCTTTTGTGTGGGGCTGTGAGCTGGTGCTGGAGCCCCCGGTGCAGAGTGAGTGCACTGTGGGGCCCCGTTGCAGGCCTGAAACCCCAGATCGCAGCGGTGCAACCGCGGACCGTGCGGGCACTGTGACCACAAACCTCAGCTCAAATAGCGCTGAACGCAACATCAGAAACCAAAAATCCCCGCCGGAGAAATTCCAGCCGATTAATTAGGGATAGACGTTAATTTAATCCATCGAATGGCAACAGTGTGTTTTTCCCAGTCCCCAGGGAGACCCTTCACCGATTTGCAGAAAAATCGATCAATATAGCGGCACTGTTCGCAATCACCATTGACTTTCGAAATTCGAAATTCGAAGTCGACTTCTGGGTTTTAGTGTCCATAAAAAGCGGAGATGAGTTCGATTAGGTCCGCACCTCGGGTGCTGCAGAGACCTTTAGAAGCTAATTTTTGCCCTCCTTCGCGAAGTTTCTAGGGGTAATTTTGTTGCTCCGACACTGCCCTCAATTTGTTAATGCGCTTTTTACGGGCGTATTATCGTAAAAGCAGATTTCATGCATAATAAAATTGCAAAAGTCAAGTAAACTCCGCTACGAGTCCCCCATTAAAACGCACGGAGAGGCTCTTTCTTTTCTATTTACGATTATTTCTTGGAATGCGTGTGTCTGCGTGCAATTACGATGATTTATTTTTTTTTAGCAGGTCGGGTCGGCGCTATGTTGCGTGCAGTCTCTATTTTACTCGGTTCTCGCAAGCCGCGGCGACTGGGTGTCTCCTAGTCAACCTTGACCCAGTTGAAGCTGCGAATTTTCTCGGTATTGTTGATTCAAGTAGAAAATAGCAAAAGTACCCAATATCTTTAGAATGCAATGGAATTTTTTTTCTCATTTGTCTTCTCTGTGCAGGGTTCAACTCAAAAGAATATCTAAATAGTTAATTTATTATTATTTTACAGAACATTGCCCTGGTTGCACTATATAAAACTAGCTTATATGGTATAAATATAAAAATTACAAATTAATAAATAAATTATCGTCTTTACCTATTTAATAAATTTTTGTGCGAAAAAATTTATTAAATAGGAAAAATTAGAAAATATTTTTGTATTTTTTAAAAAAGATTATAATTATTATAGGAATAAACAGTTAGGATTTACTAAATTTAATTAAATTTATTATGTTATATCAATTTAGAATGCCGCGCAAATTCATCCAGTCGAAACTGTAAACGTGTTTTCATTGGAAACATGTTTTTCCAGCTGAGTTAACAAATATCTTCCAAAACTATTAAAGAAATCACATTAAAATTCTCTTAACTGCCCATAAAAAACTCGTTTTTCTATAGCTTATTCTAGAATTAAATCAATATTTGCATCCGTTTGTTGTCTATTAATTCCAAAATACCTATTTGTGTTTGATTTTGTTTTGAAAAAAATCTCTGTTTTTAAAATATATATGTGATAATAAAAGAGAAAAACAAAAATCTAATTTAATACGAATTAATCTCTATTTCCCAAAGTTATTTCAACTTGTTTCACATAGTATTTACAATTTGCGAAACTTGTTTATAGCGCCGTCGGTAATTCTCAGAAATTTTATAAAAACTTCCAAAAGAAAATTACAACTGATTAAAACCTGAAACCGATTTAAAGCTCTAAATCTCTTGATTTTTATCTATGATATATGGTTGTATTGTATCGAAAGATAGTGATAATAAAAGTAAGGCAAACAAAATTTTCTCAAAGTCTCCACCTCTACAAATATCAGTTCGTTTTCACGGAAAAAAATTTAAACTTTAGGGCGAAGCGAGTAAACAATTTCTGGGAGAAGAGAACAACCGGAAATAGTTTCAAAATTAGTCGAAAACTGAAAACGAATTCATTATCAATTCTATTGCAAGAAAACACTCGAGCGCCTCCTTTGCCTTATCCGGAAGTATGAAAATAAGCGATTAATAAGATTTCCCCATAAAATCAGATGTGTCATTAAGAAAATAAATAAAAAAGTAAGAATCTGATCGCCTGTGGGACCCAACTTATGATCTTTTCTAGGAAGATCACGAGCTGTAAGGGGTTAATGGGTCGTTTGGCTATCCCTTTTTTTTTTTTTTTAATTCTAGTGATAATTATGGGGACAAGATTAAATGATCACGTCGTGTTCGCGGCTTAGAGATATGTAGATGATCTGGTTGCAATAGTTCCGTATTTGTATTTGGATATTTGTTGTACGTATATACAAACTAAAACTATAGATATTATAATATTTGTATGTCATCTGAACATCCCGCAATAACTATTCCAATATATGTACTATATTGCAACAATTTAAAATGTTAAACCTGTTGAGAAAAAATTTAACTGCAACATTTTAGGAAATATACTTTCTATCTAAACTGCAGAGAAATCGATGAATGAAATCGGATATATTTAGGATCTTTTCTCTAATTAAAGCAATACTAAAAAAGTAAAACTTTCGATTGTAAACTATGAGTTTAAAAATAATGTTTTTTTCAGTAAATCTTGTAATTTACAATGTAGTAACCAGTTCGTTCATAACGATGCCTCCCGCTGAAGAAGTTCCAATAAAATTTCCGTAGTTATTTCCCCCGTCAATAGAATAATGTAAAACGGCTTAATAAAGTCAGATTGTTCATAAATCGTCCAGAATATATTTAAATAAAACCAATTCGCTCAATCGAATGAATCGAACGCCCCCGGCCACTTAGCATGGCTAAACAAGTCCCAACCGCTGTGACATCCACACCTCCGCAAAAATGCGTCCACCTTCGGGGCGAATAATCGTAATATGGCAAAATTTGTTACTTTCATTCAGAAGATAGCCGGAGTGGAGTGTGTCGCCGCCTTCTCCTTGGAGCGGCCCAGAAGAAAAAGTTAAAAAGACACGGACTCCGCCGCTGCCGCGCGCAACGCAAGAACGCAACGCACGTTTCAATTTGGTCGAAGCAATTGAGCCGCGAAAAACAACTACAAGATCCAAACCAGCGACGAGGGAGGGAGGGGGGACGAGGCAGCGTGTGGATTTGAATTTCCATACCTCTCCACTTAGCACTCTGCGAAAAAACAAAAGGAGGAGTGCAAATGAGTGCGAATCGCACGATGATCGTGTCTTGGCCGCAAAACGAGTCGCGATCTTAAAAAACAACTTCTGCGACGCGTACACCCACAAGGAGCCGAATTGGAAGCGCGCAGCATCCAGGCGCGATCATCTTGGACGATCTTCTTGAATTTCGCGAAGACGATTTCCGTCTAATTGCCTGGGTGCAGTCCGCCGCCCGATCACTCCTCGATCGCTAAGAATGCAGCGTTGGTCCATTTAGGGCAGATGATCTTCTCCCGGGGGACACTTTGGTCTTTTGTGGGGCTCCTCGCGGATTTTATGGAGCTTTACCGTTCCCATTCACCATTTCGATTTCCGCTTCGAACAGCACTCCTCGAATTAAATGGTCAATCCGCTGGCCAAAGTGCGATCGCGCGGAGGTGGTCACCGTCGATCGAGCGATAAAATCTTTTCTGCATCTGTCCTAGCTTATTTTTGCAACTTCATTTGTTTCCTTATGCTCAGCGTTGCAGTTGCTTATCTGTTTTTTTTTGCAGCAGTAGAACTACCATTTTAATTCAAACAGTTTGTCCACCTTCGCTATTTTCAAAATCACTTATAGGCATAAGAAATCTTCCAGTATGTATTTTTATTTATACTCTTTTCCATCGTTAAATATGTACGTCGAAATGACTGCAAATATATACATAGCTGAATATGCGTAGGATTCTAATAGGAATTTTACACACGATTCAGCCATTGAACTCATTTCGATTCGATATTTATTAATCTCCCGAAACTCTGAAGAATTTAATTTTTCTCTTAACCCTTTTTTTTGTAATCTGTGTACTTAAATATCTTACGATTGTTTTAGTTAGAGCACTAAACTTCTATGAGGAATCGAAATCAAATTAGAACGAAACGATCCAATCCTGGTCAGGTCAGGAATATATTCATAAATAAGCAAAAGAGGCCCAAGATAAACTCCAGCGCTACTCTTCTAACTAAAAATAGATTTGTTAGAACTTTGAAGTAAATGTATTAATCTATGCGGAACCTTTTTTCGCTCATTAAATAAAACTCCTGCAATTCAAGTGACCTTCAACTGAAATAGAGTAATACAACATCTAAACGTACATAAGTCCATTGTATTACATTGAAATGTCCATAAATTGAACGAAAACAAATACATGGATCTGATTAACATTTTAAATTGAATGCGAGCGATTAGAGGCAGGCCTCTGAGCCTCGACGCAGCCGATAATCAAGACCACAAAACAATCGCCTATTTGGCCCAAATGTCATTGCATAATTTAATTGATCGATTAATTCGGATTAATGAGGCCTTCAGACGATGGTATCGGGCGCCAAAGCTTCAATGGGTTGCCCCGCGAAAAATGGCCAAATTGGCCAGCAGCCGCATTCATTCCGTTCAATTGTCGCCGGGCCGTCCAATAGCAAGGTTGCCGCGAATTGCGCGCAAAGTGGCGCCTTTAATGCACTTTAAATCGCGAACAATGTCGCGCTTGGGGACTCTCTTGTATCTGGATTTTGTGGTGATCTATGGCCAGCGGAGCCCCCGTCGGACAGCCACCGGGCCAAGACTGTAGGCGCAGAACTAGCAGCCGCCCACCACCACTACGTCGTGGATGCATTTTTCATTTTTTCATTTTGATTGATAAACATTTGCTCGTGGCGATCAATGCCGTCGCAACTGCGCTGGACAGCAACTCCATAAAATTGCACTTCGCGGGGTAATTGGAGAAACGTAAATAGCGCCTGGAGAGGCTGCTGCACACCCACCCGCTAAACCAGGATCGCCTTATTTCCGCTGTTGGGGAGCTTTTTTTACAATATTTTATAACAACTCTTTGCTACTCTGGTTGAAAATACAAAATTTCACCCACGTTCTATTTTCTTAAAATCATATCAATGACCCTTCGCTTATTTTCATTTATTAATTTTAAATTCAAAAATGATTCATTAATTCTACCTTAACTCATTCCAACTTGGCTCAAACCTGACTTGATCTGTAACTTCCAACTTGTACCAAATTTTATTGAAAACGGTTAAGGGATACAAATTGTGAACGAAAAGGACTGCTTTAAAAGTTGTTTCTAAGCTCTAAAACGTTTTTTTTTTTAAATATCTTAAAATTTAGCGCAATATATTTTGTTTGACTCAAAAGTATCAAATTTCAAGCTTTGAACTGAATGTTTAATTATTCAAATGTTCCTCCGTATTGTAAAAATATAAAGGTTTTTTTTTAAATAAAATTATTGTTAACACCTGTTTTTTAGGGAAACAAATATTTAATTTATGGATGGAAAGATGCTGGCAGAAATCTCAAATTCTTTTCCAATTATAATTGCTATAAAATTCGAGGACATCGAACTCATATCAATTCACACCTAGACTTTTGCTTTTTTTTTAAGAGAAATGGCTTAACTGAAGAAAAAAATGTAAATTTCCTGCTGTGCCAGTGAATCTATCTAAATTAGCCGCCATACATATAAAACTCAACAATAGGTTTCTTTCCTCGATATTACCTAGTTCGCGGTTCTTTTATGAATATTGTTTTCTTTTTTCAACAGAACAACAGCTCCAACCACACTGCGAAACTGAAACAAGCGAGTAACACCTGTTTAAATAGTAAAATCAACACAAATCATACAAAAGCCGCATTATTTCTTCCATCACCGTGAATTTTCCGTCGAGTATCATTCATCTATCTGGGGCGGCCGGGGCCCCGGGGCTCCGGGGTTCCGATGCAGACCAAAAAGATAGATCGGTGCGCCGATCGAAACGAAACGTAAACTTTTCCCAGCCGCACCAGAAGCAGAAGCGGCCTCCTCGGCCGGCTGAGTCATGTTACGAGGTGTCAGAAAATTCAGCCCGGGCCTTGATAAATGGGTGCACCGTGCAAGCGGAGGAGTCTCAGAAGAATGCTTGCAGATTTTCCAAGAGTAGCCGAGAGCTGCTAGGAAGTTACCAAGTCGGGGGGCAATTGCACGCACGACCAGAGGGCGAGAAAATAAATAAGATCAAAATTGAAATTGTGGCGCCAGTCTGCCTATGCATTCGGTGGGGCTCCAACGCACTGTGCTGTGAAACAAAATACAAAATCTGAACTCGAAGATAGGAGAAAATAGCTTTTTTTTCTTTTAAATATGGGCTGTTTTAAGAAATCCGAAAATAAAATTTGTTTATCAATCTCCACAACTTACAGGAAACTGGCGAAGTTGGGAAGTAATTAAGAACATGGAAGACACAAAATCGATTTGAAGGAAAACTATTTTGGTTTATACTATATGAAAATTAATACATTTTAGAATTTTAAGCGATTTCAAAAAGTATAATTTACTGGCCAATTTGTTTCTGTAGCAGTATACTTGACAGATTATTTTGATAGCATTTTTTTCATTAAAGTTTAAGATCCTCTATATTTTAGGGAAGAAGTGTAAGGCACTTCGTAAGATTTTACACCATTTCTTATTTTATGGAAATAGTTTATTTGAAACACCATAATAACGATCTTACAATTTTTAATTTTATTTGAAGCTACAAAGTTATATTTTTACGTATTAAATTTCATTTAAAATTATCTCAACAACGTAAAGATTATTATGCATTTTAGAGCAACGTTCATCGCCGCGGCGGCCGGGATCATGCACTCAACAATTGGAATTCGTTTAACCTCAAAAGTGCGAATTGTGATAAGAAAAAAATGAAAATTGAAGAAAACTGATGAGAAACAAGGAGGAAATGGGGGAAAAGGGGCAAAATCGGATTTTGCTTGGTTTTCATTGAATTACTGGCGCTCCGTAGGCTCTCGTTAATTTCCACATAAAGAAGACATTAATTCGTCTAAAAATAGAATTATCGCTGCTACGGAAAGAAAAAACGAGCCCCACAATGCGGAGCGTCACGGATGAGAGAGGGGGGCACAGGCGCAGCAGCGCTTAATGAATGGGGCCAATTAATTACCCAGCGACGGCCATATTTGCTCAAATTTGGGCAACAATTGGGCAATTTTGCTCTACAGCCTGCTTCTAATTGCCTTGATCATCCGAAAAGCGCAAGTTTTCAGCAGATAGATAAAAAAAAAAACGGTCGTGGCTTGTTTTCAGCCCCACTGCGGAAGAAGACAAGAAAACCTTAGGCCGGCTAGACAATGGGGCTTTTCTGGCCGGGCCGGCGTCTTAATCTACGGAAAGCGCCACAATCGACGCGGGGCCCCAAACGGGCAAACCAGTCGCAATTCCCTCGAACTGAACTTGTGGAACACCGCTGGGCCCCCACGGAACCCCAGCAGCCTCTAGTTACCCGGCTTCACCTGAGCGGGTCTAATGTTAACCCTGACCTTGAACGAATTATCCATTCCCATGTTTTGGTTTTCGCTTCAACTTTTTGCCGCTTTCAACGAATTCTCCGGTTTTTTTCCGAACTCTCAAGCTTGTGTTATATAACTCCAGCTAGGAGCTTCTTACATCTTCAATTTTAGCCCGTCCGGATGCTTTGTATCTCTGTTTTTTTCTTCTACCTTCTTTTGTTAATTAAAGGAAAATGAATGGCGATTTTTCTTTTGGTTGTATCTGTAGGTATTTCTTTTATTTTTTGTGGTATCTAACTTTTGGCTGAGTCCAAGAACAGGTTTGGGGTATTCAGCCGAAAGCGCATGTTCCAAACTCACCAAAGGCGATGCAGAGGGCAGGCAGCCTTTTTGTTGGGCCTTGATTTTTTGAGCTGAGAGTCAGTTTGCCAAATTTCGCATTTCGCATCTACGTCTAAGCGATAGAATTTTTTATTTATTTCTTCTTTTTTTCTTCTAACGAACTTCTAAGCGCTCCTAGAAGGTCAAAGAGTTTTTGCATGAACTCTTTACGAGCGCTCTATTATAATGAGACAGAATAAATCTAGAACGTTTGGTCTTTGTATTCCTTTTTTCTGCGCAAAAAATGCAAATTTTGCGCGCTCTTTTTCCTTCGTCTTCTTCTTCTTCGTCCACCTTGCCTTTCTTTATCTGAAGAGAAAAAGTTTTTTTTTCTTCTTTTATTGAGGGATTAAAAATCTCGAATTAATTTGGCAATATTCCGTCTTATCTGGCGACGGTGATCTGAAGTGAAGTGAAAGAAGTCGTGCAGAGGAAATAACCCTTCGAGTGCAGTCACAAATCTCACTGATTGTGATAAAAGCTGATTGAGAATTTGGCATAGCCACCGGTACAAAGATACCTTTTTAGATATAAAATAACCCACTTTGAACCTGACTTGACTCACGATGGTGAAAGGTTGTTGCTGATGGCACTTCTGCATTTCAAGTTATGGAGTTTTTGTTTTTTTTTTTGTTAAAAAAGGTTTGTGACGTTAGAAATGATGTGAATTGAAAAATATTGAACTATTTTTTCTCCTGTCTTTATTTCACTTAGAGACATGATCCTTTTAGGAGACCACCGTCACGGAGTTTGTCTGCATACATTTTTCTTGTTAGGACTTCTGCCATTCATCAAATGGTGTTTTTTTTAATTAAAATCGCATATATTTTAAGAAATCATTTTTTAATATTCAACCTTCTCAAAGACAATTAAAAAGAAAGGCTCATATTTTTCAAACTTCGAAACTATTTCTACTTAAAATATTCATAATTATTAGAAACCCATGAATTTACTTAGTGTGCATAATCTTAATCTTTAAGGGAATTTTTATCTAAAAATAACTATTCATATAGAATTTGTTTAATTGCTACCAAGTAATTCCCCCGAAGATTTGTGGAAAACGTTTATATACATATGTATTTTTAAACATTGGGAATTCTTTTTTAATGGGAAGAATTTTTAATCTTGAAAGGCTTTAATAAAAAATAAAAATTTCTACTTTTACTAAGCGTGCTAAAAATTTCTCTTTAAAACCTAAAATTTAAATTAATTCGAATTTGAAAGCTAACAACACTATCGCTGAATTGAGAAATGATTGATAGAAACCCTGCAGAGTTTACATTGAGATTTTATATGTAAAATTTTTAAAAAAAATATCTGTGCATCAAGCATCCAACTGAGAAACATTAACCCCAAGGAATTATAAAAATTTGCGCAAAATTACGTTGAAAGCTCCACAAATCTTTCACGTCCGGTCAGAGTGAGAAAATCGGAACAAACCGCCCAACAGCGGTCAATTCATTTTAAGCGCAAAACTCACCACGAGACGTCGGACACAAAACTGACCCGAAAAAAGCTCAAACATTAATCAATCAGCTGCCAGTGATTTATGAGAGAATTTATGTTGCGGGTTGCATAGAGTCGACAAGACAACGTTCATCAAATAGATCGACCGCTGGGGCGCCTTTTCGACACTGCAAATGTCGCTAAGAAAATTTGAAGGGGAGGGAGGGGTGGGGACGAAAGAGACAAAGTTGCAATGAATTAATTAATGAGGTAAACTCAAGTCCGTGGTGGCTTCATTGATTAGGTCTAATAGCTCCTCGCCTTGCATATTAATCTCGCGACAAAGTCGCAAAGCAGGGAAAATTCTCTCGAACTGATCGACGGCGACGATCGTGACGAGAATGGACGGGGCCGAGTTCAGCTGATTCGGGAAAAAAATGTGCAACTAGTTGTTCTTTGGCTAGATGCTTTTAAGGCGGAGGTTGCAATTAAACTGTAAAACTAGCACCGTGATCAGTTCCCAACCTTATCAGTGGATATGTATTTTGGCAAAGATTCAAATCGATTGAATCAAAATATCGATAATTGTAATCGAGAATTAAGTTTCAACTATTCAATTCAGCTATTACTTTTGTCAAGCTGAATTCCGCTGAATTGGTTTTAATTCCGGTAGCCAAGTGCCGAGTCTTATTGTTAGCATTTTTTATTATTTTCGGCTTCTGTCGTGTCGGCGGCGGAGCTATAAAAAAGAAGGCAGGTCGATTCGGGAGGAATTCTTTCTCTTAAATCTTATTAAAAAGCAGCGTCTTACAGCCGCCTCCCCGTCTTCTGTGCACTTCGGAAAAAGACATTCGCATCGTGTAAAAAGTGAAATAAATTAAAAAGGGGCGCGCGAGCGGGCGTTTAAATGCGGGTTATTTATTGCTGGGGTCTTGGGCAACATGTGGCCCACTCTGGCCAGCGATAGTTTCCAAGCAAACTTTTATCTGGCGGCTGGCGGAGGAGGCCCACCCATGGCCAGGGAAGCGCCAGGCCAGGCCAACACCAGGCCAGCACCATGACCAGCTGCCTTGCGATGGCACCATCCTCAGAATGGAATGCGGGCGTAACTCCTCTCCCTTCTGCTTGCGTTATTTTCATTTTAATTTTTTCTGACCGTCTTAATCTTGAAGACGTTTCCCTTTTAATTAAGAAATGAATTGCTTTCATTAGTGAGCTCCACCAGAACTGCTTTTTCCACCGCCATGGTGGCGAAGCCTTAGTCTGCTCTGCAGCTTTAGGGCTCGAGCTCGTGATGAACGAATTATTGCTCAGCTGGAATTAGCAGGGGCCCCCGGGAAGGGTATGCTCCTTCTACGGAGCACCCGATTGATTTATTGGACGCGCATTATAGTCGCAGGGGAGGGAAAGAAATGCCATGAATATTCCGAAAAATGAATAGCCGAAACTTCGGCTGGAGGAAAACGAGAAACGCAGAGTCGGTGCCCCGTGTTGTTTCGGATTTTACGAGCTGCGAAGGGGGTTCTTATGGATTTTTTAAGATGAAAACGACTGCCCAAGTGGAAATCCAAGTCCAAGTCGGATATTTGGGGGCTAGTGTGAACGGACTTATGGCTTTATGTGGGTCGTACGACTTGTAAAGTTGCCAAGATATCGTGAGGGGAAGTTTTTGGTAATTTATCACCTCGCCGCTTGGTACTGTTCGCTTTTCAATAACTAAAATGGGGAAAGTTTTCATGTTTATTACGATCGTGCATTAATTTTTAATGCAGACCGCCGCTGGATTTATGTCTGACGATAACCCAGTTATTCAGAGGGTGGCGACTTGGTCCCATAATTTTTCGATTACTATGCACTTTTGTCCTCTCCGAGGGGTTGAACAGCATTTGCAACTTTATTGGGACTTCGTGTGGGGGTTGCGTAAGACTGAATGTCTTGGGACTTGTTTTGAAAGCATGACGATGATGGATTTAGTGCTTTTCATACATCAGTAAAATTTCCTTGTCTTCTGCTCTTGAAAATTGTGGAGAGAAAAGTAAAAAGTTTTTAGTTTATCAGCAAAATTTTCTTGAAATTTATTTTGAAAAGTCGTGGAAGAAGTAGTAAAATAATAAATATTAGTAGAAATTAAGTACAACTTAAGAATTTAATGCATTGTTTTATTTTACTAATTTCCTGTTTTTTTTTCTCTTTCAGATAATCGCAATGTTACCGTCGTGGTGAGTAGTTTTTTTCTAAGAAGCAAAAACTTACAAATTACAAATATTTCTTTTACTCAATATTTAAAATTAACTCAAAGCAAGGTAGCGGAATCATATTCAGCCATACATTCAGCTATAAGTAACTACGAGATTAAGAATGGTGACCATTTTTTATTTTTAAATTGAGTGGGAAGTCGCAAAATGGTTCACATTTCCTTCTTTTAAAAAATGTAAATTACATCAGGAAGCCGAAAGAAACACCTCCTAGTCCCCATTGAACCATTCTAAGGCCTTCAAAGACCATGAAGGTAACATAAACATTTCGCACTTCCCCGACATAAAAATTTAAAATATTTTTTTTCTCTCTTTCAACTAAATAAAATCATTGAGTGCTTCCTTTACACGAAAGGCACATCTAAATTTGAATGGAGCGAAAAGCAGTAAAACTCCCCGAAGCGTGAACCAAAGACCCCACGGAGTTCTACATAACTCCCAGGCCCCACTGGCCGGCATACGTTACAGTCGCGCTCGTATAATCCGCACATGACCCATTTTCAGCCAGTAACAAGCAAAAACGCTTTAAAATGCCATTCCCTCGGCGCTGGGACAAATGAATTTAACGATAGAACAAAATAATAGTGGGACTCCAGTGGCGGCACGGCGCTCGGGTGCATGGCAATTTCTAATTTTCCTATGCGCCGCCAGCGCACGCTTTATGGCAATTTTCTATTAGTTAATGAATGGCGTGGGTGTAAAGCACTTTCAAGGGAAAACGTAATAAAACGCAACGACAGATATTCCGCCCTAATTACCACTTGCCGCCACCCAGTAGTCAGCCTTGGGACAGCCCCTGTGGGACCCCGTGAACTTCACCAAGAGCCCGGAATTACTTGGAAAACTGCAAAATTGTTGCCATAAAAAGTGATATACGGCACTATGGCGCTCGTAAAATCACAATGGGTAGCTTCACTTAGTCGGAATTAGAGAGAACGCAAAAAAAAATATAGGAACATTAGAGAGCTGGGAAGCGTGATTGTCCTACTTTGTGGCAGTCTGTTGAGTCCTTTTAAGTCCTCGAGTTCCTTCTATACTGCAGTTGAAAAAAAATTTTTTAGTATTCCCGGAGACACCCGGCTCCTGGAGCCAGCTCGCCGCCCCGTATTGCTTCTGGCACGCAACCCAAATTCAATTTCTACGCTACGAGAATATTAATGTGCTGCTCCTGAGCATTTCGGGAGGAGGAAACGACATGAAACATACACCACAAAACATAGGGACACATATTTGAGTTACTGAAAAAAACTATTCCAAAAACCACCAGCAAATGCTCGAAACTATAATTTATAATTTTTAAATAAATTAGCTAAATATTTTGAATCCTTTTATACTTACGAAAACATTCTCACAATAAAAATTTCAATTTAAAGCAAAGTGATGGTCGCAAATTAGTAAAATAATTTATAAAATTATTTACCTGCTATTTTGAAATAGCATCGAATTACCGTAATTTATACAATAAATATCTTCTATGTAGGTCTTATAGGGTGTATACACTTATTAAATATTTAACAACAAAATTAAATCATAAAGGCCATCACTTCAGAGACCAATTAAGAAATCTCTGAATTGCATTGTTTACGTGTTTTTGCGACAAATCCCTCGAAACTAATTATAAACATGATAGCCAGCAAAAACAGTTCTAAAAGTGAAACTTGTGAGTGAAATGGCGTGAAATCAAAGAGCATTACTAAATAAATAACAATAAAAGATTCAAAGAAGATCAAATTCCATTAGTATACTATCAACAGATGAGTGCGAGACCAGAACCGAAACAATTAAGCGATCAGACGACTTGTTTCAAAGCCTTGCTCTAATTAAGTTTGAGAAATTCCCCACCATAAATCAGTTGAGCAATAAATCCCCCAACCATCATCTTAAGATTAAAATTATTATTTTATACCAGAAGACAGTCTGTCGCCCGCTATACGGCCGTTTTATAGTGATAAAGATGAAAAAGAAAAAAAATTCCCATCTTCCGAAGTCACATGCTATCGTAAAGTGCTCATCTATGTCTGTAGAGAAGGGAAAAACAACATACTTTCGAAATTGCGATAGTCCGGAGGATGTATTTTATATATGTAGTAGGTATCAAATTCTCCCCTGGTACCATGTTTTGGGTGGAGGAGTTATTTAGACATTCCTGAATTCTAGGGCTGATCCTGGTCTGGTAGCAGAAATTCAGTCCTTTAACGAAGCCATCAATCTAATCCAGGAACTTCCTCGAAGCGAGCATTATTAACGCTTCGCTTTGTTTGTCCGGCATTAGATTATCAAGGATGCGCCCTAATGCGTGGCGCCATTCAGTCTGCCTCCCTGTCCCCGACGCCCCCACATTGGGGCTCACCGCCCCATAGAGACAGTTTTGCTGGAACTTTAGCCTACATTCGGACGTGGGTAGTTTTATGCTAGAAACAAAGGGCACCAGGACGACGACGACGAAAACGATGTCGACGAAGCCCTTCTAAGTGTAGAGTGATTGACTGGCTATGTTTCGTTGGAATACAAATTGCTGGGATGATTGATGTCCATCATCAACTTATTTAATTGCGATTGTTCCTAGTGTCGACCGTCCAGGACACTTCGAATGTGGGGCTCTATTTATTTATTTTTTTTATTCAACATCAGACCGACTGCCGTGGGCCTAACATATATACATAGTGAAAAATTTGATCGGCTAATTTTCTTTGATGGCTCTGCAACTTGACCTTAGATCGCGATAGAGGCGGGCCTCGACTTGAATTTTAATTGGCGTGAAGATAAATTGATGTCGCTCATTCTTAGCCCGTCTTGAGTGTCACTTTCACGATTCTAGATTCTGGACGATGTAGACGAACAGTCGGGACTCATAGACTAGACAAAAAATAAAAAAAAATATATAAGTAAATTGAAGGAAAAAAACCCAAAGCTTATCTAATTACGCTGCAAGCTAATTTTTGCATCTTCTACACCACATGTGGGCACTTAAAAAGCTGCTTGGACCATGTTTGTGTTTTCGTTTTTTCTTGAGAAGACTTATGTAGGTATGTTTCTCATACCTCTCAACTTCCTGAGGAGGTCGAGTTGAACCATTCTGACCGAAAACATCTGGTCCGCGGTATGTTTTCGACCTGTAGTCCAGCACGGCCAAGGACATGGCTCCACTAATGGCCAATAAAATTTATTTATTGTTCCAGTCACTCGTAATCTCGCGTGGCTGAGCTTTACCCAGTGCGGCGCATTTATTATTTAACGTAGAACCCCCAGTCGTCGTTATTTTGTTTTCCTTTCAATGTTTTTTTTTTAAATGAAAAAAAAATGTTTCTTCGACGTTTTTTGGGAAGGCCATCAAAAGCGCTCATTGTGTTTTATGCTGCCTCTTTTCCGCGGTTCCGTGTCTACCGTCGAACCGTCCGGTGGCGCCGGTGCGGTGCTGCTCAACTCCCGCATAAAAGCGGTAAGTTGAAAAAGGTCGCCTCGATAATGAGCCACTCTCAGCGAATCAACTGTTCGTTGGCTGCCAAGCGATCGATCCAAAAGCCGCCGCATAAAACATCTTTCGAGGGATTGAGGTGTGTTCCTAATTAGCAGTCATTTAGCAGTAATTCGTTCGGAGTTCTCATACAATCAATTACCGCGACTCAACGGAGCCACTTAATAGATAAGGGCTCATCGGTTCGTTTCTAAACGAATTCCACCCGCAGGTAGCTGTTTTAGGCCTTGATTTCACAGTCTAAGCTTAAGCCGTAATATAGGCTTAAGTTCAGCTTAAATATTCAAAACAGTTTCACCAAACGCTCAATCTCGATTACTTAAGCTCAGCTTACATGTATGTATTTGAATGGCAAAGAAAACAAGTCAATGATTTCAAATTTATTTCAAAATTACGACCCACTAAAGAAAAGAATCACCACATTTAGTTGTCTATGATTAAGTTGAGACACGAAATCTAGAAGAATTTTTATTTCCCTGAATGAGAAAATTGGTACCCCTAACCGTTTTATTAAATTCTATGCAAAACTATCCAACGTATTTCGTGTTATGTATTGAAAGTTCATTTGAACAAAACTATATTACAAAATGTATGAATACTTTTTCTTGTTAATGTATAGGACAAAACAATGACACTATTCCAAAAACCACCCCCAACTAAGCAAATAAAAATGTTTGCAGCAGAGAAGCACCACTGCGACGACAATGGGTACGTAGATGAAAGACGCCTCTCAGGGACACCCCTGCCCTTCGAGAAGGTCGAAAACAACCCAAGCGAAATGCCATTAGTGTCGAATTACATCAAACAAACGCATAGTTATTCCGAAGCACCACTTCCTCGTCGCGGTGGGACGTCTGAGGACAGGTTGGGGCACCATTACCCCACTACTCCCGTCCTCCCGTACACCCCCACATGTGTCAAGGACAAGCCCCACCCGCTTCGTCCTGTGCTAGAACCCTGTCAGCAATAAATTTTGGCTGCCACTTCACGCAATTTTCGGGTGTTTCTTTTGTTGTTACTGCCGTGTCTTATGGTTGTCTTACTGCCAGGAGACACGCTGAATGCCCCCATTACGGGCTCCATCAATCCGGATATACGTTTCGCAACTCTAAATGACTTTCCCGCGCGGAAGGTCACATTCAGCGTACAAAATAATAATAATCGAAATGGGTAGGAAATCGCGATCGAAAAAGCAATAGACCAAAGATTTTTTGGCGAACACAACCACACCGCCTACGCGCGGTTTATAAGTCTTCAAATCTACCCCCTGAACCCTGTTATCGTTCCCAACTTTTTAGCCCCAAAACAAAAAACCGGGCAAAAACCAGTCACTGAAAAAATATATAATCGAAATGAAGAGCGCTTATGAATTTTAATCGAATGCAAATCGAATCGAGGACTGGTTGTGAATCTCATTCCCGTGAGTGATTCATCCGTGCGATGCTGCTGCTTACCTTTTCTCCGCCGTGCCGTTTTCTAGTCAGCGGGCTATTCCGCGCCGCTGAATTTGTGTGCACATAAATTTCGCTTTGCCAATTCGAAAAAAAGCGCGAATGCCACGGCTAAACCGCTGCCTGGAGGAGGTGAGAAGTGGACTCTTCTTCAGGTAAATTATGCAACTGCTAACGTGTCACGTCACAGCTGCGGGGAGGTGAAGCACTTTCAGCTTCTTCGCGCACTTGCTGTTTTTGGCGAGCACGCGGCACCGTGGCGGCATTGGGTGAGGGCCATCCGCACAAAAAAGTTCACCGGTATAATAATAAAGTTGCGGATATGCTTTCAATGGCGAAATTTATTACTTTTGACGAATTTTAAGCGTACCTACCTAGAGGTGGGGAAGGTGCGATTCGCTGTAAAGGTGTTTGGTTAATGGTTTTAGTTTTAGTTTACTTCTCAAAAGTTCTCGGCTTCCTAAGCAGAAAACTCAAAAGTATCGTTTGTGTGTTATAAATAATGCTGTTTTTATTATCTTTCGCAACTTAAGAGAGTTGTTTTTCAGTCGGATGAAAACTCATTTCAGCGTTTGCTTTTATTAAGCTGATATTTTCCAAAAGGCAAAATCCAGAAAGTAACACGAAAAGCTACAAAAATACAACAAAACAAGGTCCAATTTTTTTTCTTTATTCATATCTTTACATCTATACTTTAATAGTGTGCCCTATCCCTTTAGAGACTGTTTAATCAAAATGTTTATCGACTTAACTCTTTGATTCTAATTTCTGGTATTTGTCGTTAGGTTAACAAAATGCTTTTCAGCAAGAAAAATGCTCATTAAATATGCACAATACGAAACAAGTTTTATCAGCTTTTTAACAAAATAACTGACCAAATGGATAGACCAAATTATTGATCAGCTTCCCCTTGAGCTACGAAAATTCTCAGCTTGCCCTGGCAATCGATGCCTCTGAATTGGAAAAAAAAATGCTGACCATTAGCCAGAAGTACTCTCTTCAGCTGAACCAGGCAAACATACTTCACATTCGCTGGATATGAGAGCCAACACATTCAAAGTGGGGGGAAAAAAAATAACTTCAAGGAGCCAGCACGTAGCAACGAACAAAAAGCAAAAATTGTTTATGAAAATTCCCTCGCACGAATTTTCTTATGTTGCTGGAGGCACCAGAAGTAATGAGTCGCACTCAAACTGAATTTGAATTGATGAAATATGCTTGCTTGAGACGCTCGATGACTGCCTTGCCGCGCTTTCGAAGAAAAGAATTCTCGATGCGGACAATGTTGCAGCTTGTGTACTATTTACGATCAGAAATATTCGATTTCACAATATTTTTTTACGTAAACAAGCGAACTAATTCGAGATGAGTGTTTACGTTACGGCACGAGAATAAGGAAATGCTTTTAAGAGGGTGCAGCAGAGAAAACCCGGCCTTGAGTGGCTCCACATATATCTTTTAAAAAAAAAAACGAAACATACACAGCAAAACGCCCGCTGAATCACTCAGCCAGCCGATCCCAACCATCCTACAGGATGTGGGTGAAAGACTTTTTAAGGGCATTTGGTTTGGTTGCATGAAACATTTAAAATTCTCACCAAAATAAAAAACAATTTTAAAGAAAAAAGCTAATTCCTGTGGGGGTGGTGTTGGATTTTGAGCAGCACAAGACGCTGAATACGACCAAGTTTGCTTATTCGATTTGCGGAGCATTAATTTTTAGCGAGGAGTAGGAGGCTGTCGCCGTAAATAAAAAGAGGATCAAGCTCGAGCAAGCGTCTCCGAAAGGAACTGGCAAAATTGAGGTTAAGTGCTTAAGTAAGACTAATGATGCGAATTCGGCGAGTTTCTTGTTTGCATTTCTTATTATGGCCCAAAATCGACTTACTACTTTCACGTTTTAAGCATTAAGTAGAAGAGGAGATAGAAGTAAAGTGGATGAGTCGGGCCACTGTTTGCTTTGGGAATTTTAGGGCGAAATGGGGATCCTATATTTGCTCTTTTTGGTATTGATTTTAATGATATTGATATTTGCTAGAAAAAGCTTTTCTCCGCATATTGTTTAATGTTTATCTGCGTAAAAGGAACACACTTTGTCCTTTATACCTTGACCCATTTCATTAGATTATTATATTTTATTTTTATTTTTTTTAAGAAATAGGTTATTAATAGATTTGGAATTCAAAATCGAAATCCTTAAATGTAGATAGATGAAATATTTGAAAAGGTTCCAAAAATAAAAAAGGTGCATACCTTTCTTAACCATTAGATTAGATCGCATGATCGACAAGGCATCTTAATATTTAAGATCGAAAACCCTTTTAAGGAAGACGAGTGAATTCTTTTTATTCTTTTTTGAAGCTGAATTACGTGAACACAAAATTCTTAAAAATATTTTGTACTTTTATCAACGCCGCTTTTGTCTAAAAATTTGCCACATTCCAGAATAGTGAACAGAATGTGTTCGGGAAAAATATTTTTGATGGGCGAGTCCAAAGGTAAAAATCCCTTTAAAAATATTCGGACTTTAGCATCGGATTTTAAAAAACGGCAAAACGCTCGGTAGGGTCTAAACTGTCTGGGAATGCGTCGTTATTACAGATTTCAAATATTAAACTTTTAGAAAAGTGTTATTCTTATAAGACTATCTAGCTGTAAAAATAAATGTAGAACTATGAATCAAAATATGTGCCTATAAATATCATGAAATATAAATTTGTAAATATCCGTCCAGCCTTCGTTGCATGCCTTGAAATGCGTGACCATTGCCCAGGTAACGACTACCTTTCGCCGGCTATCTTTATAGCGACATTTTTTTTTATTATCAAAATTGTGAAAACACCTAAATCCCCAATAGATGCAACGTCATAAACGTTCTTATCATCTGTTATCATAGATCAGTGTCACCTTTTTCTTCAAAATTTTTGTCTTTATCAGTCCTCACGTTGATGACGACGGCACTGCGAGGTACAGGGGTGTAATCTCGAGCGCCGTGTAAATATTTTGACACTATCAGTCATTATCACGATTTCTCGAGGGAAAATAATCAGTTTGTAGCTCCTTTCATCGAATCGTAATTATGTCAAAGCACCAAAGACGACCATTGTAAACAATAATCAAGTGGCTGCCGTTGGCCTCGTTTCGCTTGATCACGTCGCCTTCTCTAATATCTAAAAAAAACAACAAAAATTCTACGACGATCGCACCAAAATGAAACTGCAACAAATGCATAAAATGGCTCAATTCCAGCGAAGAAGTCCCCCGCCGACCACTTAAAGACTTGGAGGAGGCCGCTACAGTTCTCCGCAAAGGAAATGTAAAGTCTAATAAATTTTGAAAATTTCCAATTCTTACCATCAGTAGGCATAAAGCGAACGTTTTAATTGGCGCAGAGCCATTAAAGCGGGTAATTTACGCGCTACTGCCGCTAGATTTGAATCGACAAACAGGCAAGAAATTGTGTCAACCTGGCAATTCTACAACCAGTTTGAACCGATAAATTTTTCAGTTTTCACAAAAAGATTTTTAGGTAGATATTTTTCCCACAAGAAAGCGATAATGTCCTCCCCCTGCAGCCATCCGCCTCGCCTCAACGACCAAATAAACAATTAAGCGATAACAAATTCGACGCTGAATGCAAATAGTCGACACAAATTATGCCAGCCCCCGGAGCTAAGTGCGGGCTCCACAACGCTCGAAAGTCGAGCCTAGTGTTTGGGGTCATTATTTAGATGATTCACGGGGGAGGCTATGCCATAAATAAAACCGATGGTCAGGACTTTCCTATAATTCTGCCGTGGAGTGAATTAGTCGCGTATAGGGGAGCAAAAAGAGTGCCACTTGTTGCACTTTTCGGGGTCATGGCGCTTACTCTGGAAAACCTCAAACCGAGTGGCTGAGGCAGCAGTGCGTTACGCACGCCGCACAATCGGCGTAAAGTACGTTTTAAGCGGCTACGCGAATTGTGCATTGGACTTCGAGGAGCATGTGATAGCAATAATCTGGCCGCCACCATTAGCAGTCGACGTTTGTGGAACGGACATAATTAGAACCGGACCTTTTCAGCCTATGCACACAATTGTGCTCTTTTTGCTGGTCACTTATTTATTTATTTTTTCTACTTTGAACGACCACTTGAGTGCGTTTTAATTGCAATATGCTTCCTTTGATGTTGGCTGAAGAATTTGCGGCATTCCTGGTTAGTGTCTAGATTTGGAGTGCCACATTCAAAAAGGGTTCTAAAATTTTGTATGCCACGATGGCAGGAGCTGGTTCCGGCTAAGTAAAACAATTGCCGGACATAAGAACGGTTTTGGAACTGCATACTTGCTGTTAACAGACACGTATTATTTTACGTTTGATAGAGTCTTAATAGTTACTTATAATGCAAATAATTTAGCAAAAATATAGCTTCTAATATCTAAAGTTCAACCACTAAAATCTGTTTTTTGAAATAAATATAAAACTTCATACAATAAGTTGAGCTCGCTTCAACTAGTTTCTTTTTTATTACTATTTTTTTACTATGAAAATTGATATCTAGGGTTTTTTTTTGGTAGCTAATATGATTTGAAACCTATAGGTAAATTTCAAATTTAATTAAAATTAAAATAGCACTTAGATCACGTTTTGATCTGATATCAATTGACACGGCCATAAATTTTTTTTAAGTAGGAATTCCCTATAAAAGCACCTAAAAGTGTAGCCAAATTAGATTTCCGCCTTATTTCGAGTTTATTCGCATTTAATCCACAAACTACGCTTTTTCAAAAGTTGCACTTGACTATGTTAAGTTTAGTAGGTAGTTTACCTTCCAGTGCGAGTTGCCTAAAAAGAGTTTGAATCGACTAAATAAATGTCACTTCGAATTTAGCCGAAAAATTTCTCCCACAGCCCACGATGCCCGCTAAAACTTCAAGGCTTGCAAAAATTGCATCTGCCGGAAATAGCTTTATCGCGAGATCATTTGAATTTGAATAGTCCCTCCGAGCTTAGTGAGTTTAGTAGATAACAAATGCTTCACTCGAGTGGGCTTTTATAAATTTACCCACAGCAATTAATAAAAATCCTGTGACCTTCCCAAGCCGTGCCTGCTCATATGGGACTTTCGTAGAAATTTTGGTTTTTTTTTAATTTTGTCACGTACTCGTGAACTGCAAATGAATGGCGGCGCAGTTCGGCGGATTCACAGTGATCAACACAAAAGAAAAAAAAATTGTTACTCAATCTCTGGAATCCGTAAACAATTTGTTTTCTGCCATTGCTCGCGAAATGAATTCAGCAAATGCAACTAATTTGCTTAAATTAGCATAGTCGAGCGGTAATTGCCTCGATAATTCTCAAAAATATATTTCTGGTTTTTTGTTAACGATCCGAGGGATATAATGCCCCCTTTGTATGGTGGTTCAAACTATTTTCGAATAGTCGAAACAAGTTGCCAAAATTCCTGTTTATAAAATCAGAAGTGAATATTTTTTGAAAGGCTATTTTTGGCTGAGATATGATCGCCCCCTGTCCCGTCCGAATTCACGCATAATTGAATAAATTAACCTTTGGGCAATAAAGCAAATTGCACCGTCGAAAAAGCATAATTAAATCCCCGTACACCGCCCCTTGGCAACAATTCTATCTTTCTATCTCGGAGCGCTATCAAGGAAGTCCATTCATTCCAGAACGGCTGATGGACGGAGATAAAGTGGTCGCCGAGTTCTTTGGCTGGGTCTCGCGTGCAGCACCGTCTCAAGGTGTGTCACCCACTCTCAGGTGAATAAAAGACCCCTCGCATGACTCCGTTCCCACATGGCACGTTCTGTCGTGTCCAAGTATAGTCCATTTTCCAAGACTGTCTTTTTCGTGGTCGGCGCGGTGCATTTACATGCTCACGGCTTGCCCGGACTTGGAGGAGTCTTGATTTTCTTACCGCAACTAGGCAAACAGTCGTTCAAATTCCTCCAACCTGAGTTAAGGTCGAAATTTCAATTGTGGTGTCACGAAATTGCTTTTGCTTAGCTATTGGTAGAAAAAAATCAAGCCACAAATTGCCAATCAATCGCGACAAAGTGCACCAACGAAACCAATTACAGCGAACAGTGTGGCGGAGCCCTGGGATCCAATAGGGGGGATTTTTTTTCCATGTCGTCGTCGTTGCTGAGAAATTGCGAAGAATGAAAAGCACCGCGGGGGCTATTATCCAATTAGGTGCCAAATGTGGCGCACTTATTGCTCTCTCATTCAATTTCTCTTAAAAGGCTCTAATTAGCTTACGGAAAGCTGGTCGCAATTTTTGTAAATGAAATTCTTGCGATTAGAACGGCTTCCGGTACGTATACAATTTTGTTTTTGATATTTCGAAAAATCAATGTGCAGTAGGTACCTAATATTAAATCAATAATATAACATGCAATAGCTGAATACATTGCTGAATAGAATTTGGCAGTTTGAGTTTATATTTTAAAAGAATAATGAATAATTTTTAAATGTATTCAAAATTTAATTTAAACATTTAGCAGCTATCGAACAAAACCTTATTGAATAAAACATTGAAAATTCGTATTCCCGAAAACTCTGATTTGACAGGCGTTTTTTATTAACTTGATCATTTAACTATACATAAACTTATTTTAGTATTAAGTATGCTATAGATCAAAGATTTCAAATGTAAATACACAAAGATACGTTGTAAGAGTTTAAAATATAAACATAAACTGCTTATCGAATAACATTTCAAAAAGCAAAAGTAGAGTAGAATGAGCACATATGCTAATTTTTATGATCAATTAGAAAGGTAATGGAACGATGAAGTTCTGCCACATTGTAAAACCCATTTAAAATGCATCAGTCTCTCTCTAATTTCAGCATTTAATTATTTATCCACTTTCGCGTGTGTGCTTCATCTGGGCCAGAGACGAAGCATCAAACAGCTCTCGTTTTGCTGTCATGATCAGCGGAAGATAAATTTCGCAAAGCCACCCGACACTTTTGGTGCCCTCCCCCAAAACATGCGGGGCAGATCAAAGCCGGGGAGCTAATTACAGAGCAAGAATAATTGCAAAACTCACCGAATTCCGCACGACAACGCGAGAGCACACACTGCTTGTGTTGCGGGTATCTGTGTGGGAATTAGCGAAGATGATACTCGCGCGATCACGACTATCAAAGCCATGTCGCAAGCCGGATCATCTCAAAATCAAAACATTCCGGGCATATTTTGAGCGTAGAACAGAGGGGCTCAAAAGAACGTTCAATCGGCGCATTTTAATCGTGAAATTATAAAGTCGGACGGGAGCCGGCCAGTCGTCGGCCCGCGATCTGAACTGCGTTACGTAAGGCGATCAAGTGAATGTTATTGAGTTATTGCAGCGCTCCTATGCGTCGCCGCGTACGTGCACTCCGACTTTTTGATACGTTCCAATCCGATCGACGATCGCGGCCGGCCGGATCTGATGCGGCACGTACACGGCCCAGAGGTTTCGCGCCACAACTCATGTTCGGCACGGTTATGACTCTGGCCAGTCAAACAAATTAAATTTATTATTATGGACATTTTGAGAGATTTTTTTTACCATAGAAATTGCCGAATTATTGTCGAGGGGACACTCAAACGCAATGCTGCGTGTACATTTCGCGTGCGCGATGCATGCAAACCAGCCCGCGGATCTTTTGATCTTGAGCAGAATGCGAAACATGTGTAAAGGCATTTAATAGGGCCTTTTTTCGCCGCTCATATGCTCGCCGCGTTTTGTGTGGGTCTCTGAAATGTGTACTTTATTTTATTTTATTTTTTTCACATATTCTCTGTAGGAAAGAAACATTTGTTTAATTTCTGTTTTCTTTTGCTGTACATTAAGCACTTGATATTGGGGTCACAGACGCAGCTGAGGTGAATCATTCCGGTTTTTGTTTATGATCATCGCAGCCACGTTGACGGTTTTGTTGATTGCAACGCAAATGCAGCGTGAGATACGCGCTAGAATGTGATTAGGGCTGAATTTAAATTAAATGGGGGGTGTGAACCATAGGTTTGTTTAAGTGACTGATTCTTTTTGTATTAACATTAAACGTTTAAACTTTCATTCAACAAAGATTTCTGAATATTCAAGTTGAAAACGTTTATATTTTTTCAAAGTTTGTTAACATAATCTAAAATTTACTTTTCTTTTCTTTCAGATATAAGCCAGTAAAAATAATCACTAAAAGAGTACACCGAGCAAAAACTCCAAAATCATAAACTCAAAACCAAAAACAGCAAAGAAACTCAGCCGAATGGAAAGGTAGTGATCATACTTTTACCAGTAAACGTGAAACTCCTAGAATTTAAACTTAAAACAAAGAAACTCTTTAAAAAAAAATATTTATTACCGAAAATAGAGTAGAAAGAAAAAAAAAAAGAAATTGTTTGCTATTTATTTACGAAAGAAAACAACAACAAAACAGGCACAAAGTTAGAAAGAAATTTCTAAAGCAACTAACATAACTGTGATTTACTAAAGTAAAATTTCGTGATATTAATTAAGAGAAGAAAATTGCCTAAAAAAGAAAAAAAAAATGTTTAACTTAAACATCCCCACGACGTCATCGCTGCTCGGAGTGGACAGCGGTGGATTATGTACCACTCCAAAAACGCCGGAGATCGTCAACTCGTTGATTGCGATGACCAACCCTCTGGACAACTACGCGTTTACGGCGATCCACAGCCACCAGCATCATCAATCGATTAACAGCAACAGCCATCACCAGGTGAGGAGCCTACCGCTTTTATTTATACCCTACCTTTTAAATTAGCACCAATTTCGCGCCAATAACTCTGCCCCTTTAGTGGCTGATAATCACTGCATTTTAAGAGTTGGCAATTTTTTCATCATGATAATGACCTTTTGCGCGAGCGCAATTTTTCATCTTCACCATCAGAAAAGCCTGTAATTAGTGTCTTTAGTAATTCCTCCTTATTATCACCTTGCGCCTGCCTGGTCACTCTAATTGAGCCTCGATTTTTTCTCGGTTTTCTTCCAGATGATGTCCCAGGACAGTAGTCATTCCAGTTGTTCCGGTTCCCCCCTGGAGTCGCCGGCTGGCACCAACACAACGCCCAGTGTACAGCAGGTAAGCAGGCGCGCCATTAATTATTGATTTTTATTTGTTTACAATAAATCCACTTTCCGATGATTAGTCGTAGACGTAGCGCATCGCATTGAATTTCCGTTGCAGTCGGACAAGCGGATTAAAGTACATTTATTTTTTTATCTATTTATCACCGCTTTTTTCTCCGACGTTTTTCGCCGATGTTTGTAATTATAGGTGATTTCACGGAATGAAGTCCAATAGTCGTGCAGATGCATAACATTTCAAGCTGTCTGAGTGTTAGCAAAATTTAAATGTTAAAGAGGAAAATGATTTTAATTTATAGTTTGACGAGAATTAATCTATAATTTGAATTTGAAAATTATAGTTCTGAATAGTTGGGCGATTGTACTGCTGAAAATTGTTTATCAATTTCTTTTAAAAATTAATTGTAAGGAAATTACATAGTTGTTATTTTATCAAGATTAGCATAAAGCAAATCAAAGTATCTGCCTTTATTTCGTGTAACCTCTGCCAGTTTTTATTCAGCTTAAATATTCAGCACAAATGACGGCTATTCAGCTATGTATAGTTAATAGCTGAATAGTCGTTTCTTGCAGAAATTATATTTAAATAATAGCCCAACCTCCAACAGTTTTCGATAAAGAAGAAAAGCATTAGATTATATATAAAGAATTTTAGATCTTAGTCGAAACCCTCTGATCCTTCGTGTCTTTTTCAACCAACTTACAATATGCACATCCGTGTTGTGTATTTTGGATTTTCCCCAAATAAAGCAATTTTTGTATAATTATCTTTTTCAATAAGTTGTTAAGGCCAAAACCACATGCCTCTCAGCCAACGTCTTTTGTACTGAAAGTCGGTGGCGGCCGCACGATTTCATTGAATTCGTAAGTACGTGTCAGAATGTCGCAATTGATCCGTCGTATCGTGAAAATATAGTCCGGGGGTAGAGGAGGGTGCGTAACAATTAAAACAAGCTTTCGACAGCAACAACATGAGAAGCCAATTAATTTTATATTCGCGAATTGGCGAGAAAAATTCGCATTAAGACAAAAGAAATCGCGACTGGAGGAAAAGGCGAAACCCCAAATGTACGACACTCAACAGAGGCAGCGTCTGTCACCGATATCCAAATTTGGCGGGTCATGTGCACACCGTCGTTGTTGTCACTGGAGTCTCTGGGGCCCCAAAAATGGAAACCTGCGACCACATCGCAGGCCGGGACTTCGCGACCGGAGTGCACTCCAGCGCCAAAAGTGTTTCGCCGGCCCCGTGCATATGAGCCCCACTGCACGCATGACTTATGTTCTATATGGGCTACATGCCAAAACGGATGAATTTTAAATTATTTCACCTTTTTTTTTTCTTTACATCGTGCACCTCAGGGTGATACAAAAGTTGATGAAAAAAAAAAGGAATGTAATGGACAAACGAAAACCACTCAGGCTACCTTGCCGTCACGGTAATCAAGTGAATGCTTGCTTAGGCATGAGCGAAAAAAATGTCCCGATTTTTGTGAACATTTTTTTCGTGTTATCGCACAATTTTAATTTTCTCTAGATGCTACTGCGTAACCGAAAAGAAAAGACCAAAAAAAGATAGTGGCTCCTTTCGAGCTGTTTTCGGGAGAACTACAAAAAAAAAGTTACCGGCAAAATGGGGACAAGAATGATTTACAATCCTCAACGATCACGATTGTATGACCATAAGTCCGGCTACCTCGAATTTGTAGTATTTATTTATTTATTTTTCTTTAATGTTTTATTTTCCTTTTTTGGGGACCAAATCCAGAAAATTTTTATCGAAAACAAAAATCTTCCGAGGTGACCGTAGAAATATCTTTTTAACGCTTTTACGTGCACCGCATGCGAAATGCGGCTGCGCGGACCCCTCAAATCGGGTCAGATCGCGACCAAAGTTAGTCACAATTTACAACTATCTTCTGGCGAGGGTATGGCGTGGTGGTAACCCACAAAATTGGTATACGTGCCCACCACCACTCGTCTGCCTCCAGTTCCCTTGAAAAATTTTCTGATTTTATAGAACAGCCTTTGAATACAAATTGCCAATTTTAAATTGGGAAGGTTGCAGCCATTTTTAAGCTTGAAACGCGATAGACCGCAATGGGCGATAAATTTTAGTAGAAAATAGTTCGACTGTCAACGATTTTAGTAAAAAAATAACTTTCCGAAGGGGAGAGAAACCACTCTACCCACTTAAAACTACAGTCAACAACGTCTCCAAGGCGAGGGTAATTGTTTTAAGCGTAATGAGGAGCTTCTTATTTATTCAGGGCTGTCGGTGGTAGATGACCCCATTCTACGCGATAGCTACGCATGTGTCAATGTCACTATCATGCAACTCTCATTAGCTTCAAAAGAGTTAAAAATTATGGATCTCAATCTCCTAAATTTCGCGTGCAGTTCACATTTTAATTGCGTTCAAAAGTGCTGCTTTTTTTGACGCAGGTTCGTAGTTATATGTATTTAAATGTAGGCGAAGGCTAAAAACAATTGTTTCTACCTCTTAACCTTTTTGCGGTTTAATTGTCTTGCCAACTGTCGTTTAAGCTCTGAATTGTAGACATATTGGCGCCGATCGTTTACTTTTATTGTTTTAATTCTTTTAAAACATTAAATTTAATTGAACCATGTGGGTCAAGCAAATTGCCTTTGGTATTAAGTTTTATGGGTAGTTAAATCGATTTCGTGATATCCTTCGTATCAGATTTTTGTAGACTATGAGATAAATTTATAAAATTAAGAAAACGGATGGCACAAAACATTGTAATAAAATTTAAATGGATATACGTAAGTTCGTACCTAGTCTAACTTGCATTTTTACGTATCAATACAATTAGATTCAAATTATTTTAGGAATCAATAGGACAAGAAAATTGTGAATTAAATTGACTTCTTCATTTTCCCTAAACAAATTCGTGAAACAGGTCAAGGGTCACAAAAGTTTGTTTTCTGTGAAAATGTTTCTTCTTATTGTTTTCGCGAGAAATTGATTTTCGTGACCTTTGACTTTAAATATCTCATTACAACCCCACTGTTGCTTCGTGGGATTTTAAAAAAATATGAAATTTAATATTATTGTGCTAATAAACAAATCAGATTTATTATGTACACCAATTCTTCGTAATCCTAATACTCTTAATAGCATTTATGGACATTACTGGTTCTATTGAAATTTCCACAATATTAAATTTGTGAAAACGATCAGTTTTTAATTATGCCATTGTTGCAGCCGTTATATGTGAAATATTCTGAGCTGCAGGTAATAAATCCGATTTTCAATTGCCCTAATTCTGCTTACAATACATTTCTCTTGCAGTTTATGTATAAAATTTGTTTTCCTTATTTGAGATCGTAAGTTGGCATTCTATTTAAAATTTTCTATCAACAATAAGCTAGAGCTCGCCGTGAAATCAGATAGCGCCCAAAGGTAAACTCGAGCCCATAACTCAACCTTTCAGCCAGAGTGCCCCCGTATCCTGTTCTCATTAACATGTATCACGAACTTTGCATTAAAACTAAATGAGCACCAATTTTATTTCCCATCAAAAAATTCCCGCCGCGTGGCCCGTGTCTATCGGTTCGGCTCGAGGGGTCTTAAAGGCTTTTCGCGTAGTGTGCTCGAAAACAAACAGTCGCTCGTCACGGACTCGAATAATTCACACCTCGATTAAGGCCTCTCTCGCTGGAGGCAGGCAATTGAAGCCGGCCTGCACGAGAGAGATCATTAATTAACACCCGTGAATTAACCCATTCAGCGATCGACAGTGACCTTTTATTATTTTATTTCGCTTTTTCTCACCTCACCCGGAGCCCGGACCCCGGACCCCTCATCAGAGCGCGATGCTTTCAGCAGATGAAAATCAGCGATCGCGACTTGCTTAGCCATAAGTCGATTCACCTTGACATCGACATCGCGATTATCGGACAATCGATCGGTCGACTTAGAAAACATTTCACTGTCGAGTCTAATTAGCCCCCTGCCACCGCCAAGCGTATTATGATTTTCAAGTAAAATTAGAAAAGAAATTTTTCCACTCGGTTCTAATTTCTTTCAGATATTACTCAATTCATTTTTCTTAATCGGTCCCCCGCGGATGGTGAACAAAGCGAGGAAGGCGCTGATTTAAGTGGACAGGGCTGGCGGAGTCGTCTGGTCGCCATGGGAAAAGCCAACTACTTTTGGGTGTGGTTCGCTCTAGAGATTTTTTTTTTTGAGCGGACTGGGGCCCACTGATGGGGCACCTTTTATTTTTCTCAAGAAAACCCATAAACTCCGAGGAGGAAACTAAAAAAAAAAACAAGAAGTCAAAGCCGAAAGAGAAATTCGTACGAGATTTTGCGATTTCGCTTCTTTAAATGGGTAAGGCGAAGCCCAAAAACCAAAAGAACTTTTCCGAAACCCCAAAGACGCTCGAGCTGGAGATGTATCTTTTGATTGTTGACTTGACCTAAAAACGTCTTTAACTCTGTCCTCTGGTCGGGAGGAAATTGTCTGGAGAAAAGTGGACGTTTTATGTTGGTGGGTTTCGATTATTAATGGCTCTTCTCCACAGCGTATCCTCGCTTTTAAATTCGCCTTTTTTTTATGTCTTTAAATTTTTCTTTTATTTTCTGAAATTCGGGGGAAGAGCTTTCCGGCTCTTTATGTGCCCGCGACGGAGGCCATGTGGGTGGAGAGCATGAAAAACGTCTTTTCGAGTGCACCAATTTGCATGGTAATGTGCTCGGAACCATTCGCAAAATGCATTGTTCAAAACTTCCATCTTTATTATTTTTTGTAATCACAATATGTTTTTAGAAACGAGCTTTTAATTATTTATTCACTTACCTTGGAGAAGGCAAATGCAACATTCACTTAATAGCAATGTCTACGAACGGATAATGAATCACCTGCCGCTAAGATTATAGTGAAATCTTTAATTATTAGTTAATCTTTTTTTAATTACTGTTAGTATTTAAATTGAAAGGCTTCCTTGAACTGTTTTGTTTTATTTATCTAACTAAATGAAAAGAAAGTGTTCTTCAAGAAAATTTATTAATTTACAAGAGAAAACATTAAATATATAAGCCAATTTTTATACAATTCGATAACGTGGCTATGGGAAGAGATATGTATAAATAAAAAAATTTCTGCTTCAAATTGTACCAAGCAAGTCAAAAAACCGTTGCTAAAAATTTGCTTTATTTGCAAAACCCGACCCTGAAACAGTGAACCCCAAAAATTCTAGAAGTGGACCGTAATTACATAAATTTCATTACCATCAACACATAATCCCTTTAGCCGTAATTTGAACGTCTTACAAAATTAGGGGCTCACCTTGACCGTTGTCGGTCATTTCTTTTGCTTCTTCGAAAACATTTGCTTAAATTTGCGCAAATTACTGCAAGCCCGGAAAGACTGCAATAAAACAACTAACTACCAAAAAAGAGTCAACAAAATTTCGCCAATAAAACCGAAATTTAATCGCATCACAATCATAATTTGTTAGCCGTTGGGGCGATAAGAGAAGGGGGGTTACCTCCCAAATAATTGCTACTATTGTCGCTCGCGCCAGAGGAAAGTAAATTACAAAAAATATATAAAAGGGATCAAATTGCATGTTGTCGGGATTATGAAAGAACTCTAGAATTAGACGAGGGCTTAAGAAAAGTCGGAGTAAGAAAAATTCCCGGGCCATAAGTCGGAATGTTTTATGGAAGGTCATAAAAAAACATGCAACATACGGCGGCGCCTGGACCTGGCCAAGAAATCCCTGGATGGGAATTAATTTGTAAGGAAATTTTCGGTGAGAGAGAGCATTGTGCTTTTTTGACTGGGCTCGGTGCGTTCTCAGAATTTTATTATTTGCATCCTCCAATTAAGTACGACTTTCATAAAACATCTTTCGTGTTTACGGCGTACTGCAGCTACAAAAAAGAGTTTCGGTCGAACGACTTCTGCCGAGTTTTTGGTTGTTAAAAAATGAGAAACTGCGGAGGGTATAGTCGTAAAATGGAATTCGTGCCTCTGTGCACTCGTCTTCAAGAAAAAATTGAAGGAAACAAAACAGCCGCCTCTTAAAAATCCAAAATCGTAATAACTAGATATAAAATATTTTTAACTTCCAATTAACCTATGTATATTAAAACAACCGTTTTTCTTGTACAGATTTAATTCTCTTAGAAATTTGATTTTTTACAAATTTTCCGATTTATACTAAATCCACTAAGCTTAAGCTTGGACTATAAAATCGAATCATAATCTCAATTAATTTAGACTACAATTCTATAAAATAAATGCATATCGGATTGTGGTGACCTTATCCTTTTTAAGTTGATTAAAAATGCCTATTTTAATAGTTGTCCTTTTTTGCAGACATGTTCGCAGTTAATCAAAGCCGGGCTTAAGCTCTCTATCCAGAGCAAGAGGAAGATGTCCAGCGGGGATTCGAGCTCGGGAACTGAGCAGCCAGCCAGCAAATACGCCCGGAAGTCGATCACCGGGGACACAAGCGAGGAGGACACCGAGAGCAGGAAGTCTCCGAAAACGGGCCTCACTCCGGAGGATGAGGACCGCAGGCGCAGGAGGCGGGAGAGGAACAAGATCGCAGCGACCAAGTGCAGGATGAAGAAGCGTGAAAGGACACAAAATTTGGTGAGTGAGTCCGAGCAGCTTGAGCAGGCGAACGTCGACCTAAAGACCCAAGTCCGGAGTTTAGAGACCGAAAGAAGGCAACTTTTCGACATGCTCCAGTCACACGTAAGCTCGTGCGTGCTGCCGGGGGGTTACCACCCGCCCCCAAGTCTCTGCCAGTCTCCCGCCTGCAAATATCTGAACGAACTCGGGATGGGTGACCTTCAGCAACCGGACCAGGGAATCGGGGACCCGTCCCAACAGCGAACTGCGATACCCCCCATGAATACCATCAAATATCCGCGGAACGGCCTGAGACACAGTTCACAGTCGAACGGAGACCTCCTGCCGAATGGGTACTGCAAACCTTCCCCGCCCATCCACGATATAGGCTACCTCAGCTCCCCGACGCAGGATGTGGTCTGCCTCCATCCCGGTCAACAACAGCAGCAACAGCAACATCAACAGCAACACCTGCCTCACGCCCCCGCCATCATAAAAACCGACTACATTCCAAATTGCGAAAATAGCAACGGTGGAACGACTGTGGACAGTGGGACCCCCGACTTCGTCCTGAAAAGCGAACTGGTCGACGCCCACAGCCCCTACACCACCGCCCAAAGTGCCGAACGCTTCCTTTTCGAAACAAATTGCGAAAATTTCGATATCAAGCACAGCAACAACATCAACAACAATAACAATACCACCAGCACCAACAACAACACCATCGACTTCCACACGCAGCTCGCGACGACGCCGACCAACTGCCAATCGTACGACAATCTTTTGATCAAAAACGATTTTTTGGCGCACGACTCGGAGCTGCTCGCCCAGCTGACGGAAAGCGCCGAAGCGGAGTTCACTGACCTCGATAGCGGCGTGACGGCCTACTCGCACTTGACGAACGGCGGGTGTTTGGCGTGAAACCAATCCGGGCGTTTCTGTAAGGATAAGTTTTCAAAAAAAAAAAACAAACCAATGCCATTTATACCTTTTTTAGCCGTGGACAAAAGTCGGTGGGATGATTCAAGGAAATCGGGAAAAGAGTATTATACAGCTTCTGGGAGGGAGGGGGGTATGCGGTGAGGTTGTAGATTTTGATTTAACTCTTTTAGTAGACAAAAGCCTAAATACCAAGTTGTAAAATAATGGTGCGTAGAAAAATGGCCAGATACTAAAAAGGTTGAGATAGACTTAACCTGCAACTACACTCAAAACAAAAGAAAATCCCATTCAAAAAGTCCATAGTTATGAACTCAGATTAAGAAAAGCTCAAAACTGTTTCTCAATTTTATTTGAAGGACTAAAGTTGGTGAAATAAGCCTTTCTCCCAAACACAAAAATAATATAGCTTAAAAATTCAGCCCCCATATGAATCTACAACTTTGAATATAGTCGAATGAAAAATACACTGACCAAGATTTTGTATGTTCTTTTAAAGTGTTTTCCGCAGATATAAAATACTTCAATATCCCCAAAAAATTTTAGTTATCAAAGTACATAATAATCCCAAGCAAAATAAGATTAGGCCATATTTAAGAAAAAAACTAATAGTAAAACATGTAAAAATGAATTTTCTTAATTTTAAAACACTGCCATTAAGAACGAATTTTTCAATTTGCAAAATTTGCAAAAAACCGTCCAGTGAAAATCGAAAATGTTCCAGCAATGTTTGCATTCCGTCCAAATGTTTGGCAACATTTGGCTTCTTCCCTTTTTTCGAAAAGCCTACAGACTCAGAAAGCTGAGGCAGGGTATACAGAAACCAAGGTATGACTACCAGAAACGAGGGTCCGCCATCTTGCGCGTCACATTGGATAGATTTTCTGAGTCCCCATACATTTTTCCCAAAATGGCCTCATACTCAGCTGTCAAATTTCGGTTTACCATACCTTGGTTTCTGTATACCGTAAAGCTGAGGTATGTGTTGCTCTTTGTTATTGTTGTTTGTTTGTTTACTTATTTATTTCACTTTACCGACCAGTGACGATTCAAGATCATCCGATCGACTGACCAGTTAGCCGCAGATTGTCCCTAGCGTCGGTCCAATTTCGGTTTAGGCAGTCGACAAAAAGCCGATCAGTCGGCACGTGGCGGTGATAAAAAGCCGGTCGGTGAAGTGTTACGAAGTTACAGTGAGTGAATCTTAGTTTCTTAATCTTCCACAGATGCAAAGCTTCATTTCTGATTAAATTCAAGGTATTTACAATTTCATTACTTGCTAAGATTTTACTAGCCGGAATAAAAGACATTACTGGTCGAATCGAACCCCTGTTTTTTATCTGATAAAATATGAAACTACTACTACTATTGTCTGCAAGAAATTCTTAAAATGGCATGGCATGGCAAAATGGCTAATATGGAAGGGTACATTTGAGAACTTATATTATTTTCTTATTATTTCGATTATCTTTGGATCTTATGGTTAAAACATAAACCAACCACCCAGTGAAAATTACCAGAAACTCGAATATTATTGAAAGAAATCAACCACATTTTGTCTGCGGCTGAGCTACCTCAATAGAATTCAAAATGTTAAATAGAAAAAAAAAAAAAATAAAATAAAAATAAACAAATACAAATTAAGAAAAAAACAGTAGCACAGGTGTAAAACACACACATCATAAAACCAACAAGAAAAGAAACAGACATAAAGAATTCATTGGCAAAACACAAAAAGCTTTCTACCAAAACAAGTGACACGTCTTATTAAATTGAAAGAATTTCTTTGTAACTGTGTTTATTTGTTTTTTCTAATTTTATTTAGTTTTGTGAAGGAGCACAATCAATTTTGAGAATTTTAACTCTGAAAAATAAAAGAAAAATGTATTTGAAAAAGCAAGCAAGGACGATAGCTCTACTTTTGTTAGAAAGTAAAATTTTAAAAATACAATTAAAAATGAAAAAATGAAAATAAACAAAAAAAAAATCTGATCATGAATAAACCAGAAATGCATTCCCCAGTAATGTTAGTTTTAAAAATATTGTTGATGAGTGCGGCGTGTTTCTCCGTCCGTTCAGCTGCACGTGTTCTATTTAAAATTAACTCTAAGATTTTCCTCTAAAGATCTTTAAGTGCTGTGCGAATAATAAAAGTAAATATTATAAATCGGTGCAGTTCTGCAGTGACGGAGGGGAGCACGTCCAAGTTATATCCAAGAGAGATTATTTTATATTTAATGAAAAATCGAAGAGAGGAAAGAGTCGTAAGTGTTAAAAATGCTTGTTAATTTTTTATTTTTATATTATGATTATATTTTGTGTATATTTAAAGAAAAAGTCGTTGTATATTTGAGCAGAGAAAAGATTACTTTAAAAAGAAAAGAAAATAAAACCTATTAAATATTTCGGTAAATATTTCTTAGATTTAGGAAAAAAAAACTTTAAATTTTTGATGTAAAAATTAAGAAAGAGATATAAAAAAAAATAATGCGAATGCGAAAGTCTTGACATTTCGTGAGTGATAAATTGGAGGAAGAACGTTTTCCCTTCTTTTTCTAAAGTTACTTTTAAGGGTAAGAAAGAAACTAAATGTGTCCTTAGGATTTTCAAAATTCGTATATACCGTTATGTATAACTTATATACATCTATGTGTCGTCTATGTTTAGGTATGAGATAATATTTAAAGAAATACAATAAAAAGAAAAGTAAACGAAATTATTTACACAAAAACGGTGATTACTACTTTTATGAAATTCAAAAATGCATCAAAAACGCATCGATCTCTTATTCAGTGCAAGGGTTTATGTGGCTGAATTATGCATCCAGGCATTTTTGATGCTGGTTTGAACTCACCCAAATTTATGTTCTGTTTTGGACTTTTACATTTTGTGGATACTTCTTTGTGCAAATTTTGGTAACTAAATTGTCTTAAATTCTGCAGTAATTTTTTTGGAGGTAAGAATTTATAGCTGGAATATTTGTATTTCCTTCTCTTAATCTTTAAATGTTTGTTCAATTTTTCTTTGTTTTATACAAAATCTTTCTAAAATCGCATGCTTTAAACTTTAATGTTAATATTTAATGTATTAAACTCTTTAATTTTCATGTTAATTGTGTTATGACTTTTAAATTGTTATCGATGACTAATGGATCATATTTTGCATCAAACTCTATTCAAGTTTAATACCGGACAAATAAAATTTCATTAAGAAATTATGAATTCTCGCTCAAATGCTAATTCCCTTTTATTTAATCGTTAAAATATCTGAATATGCTAATAAAATGCTGACTGAAAAACAAAATGATTCTTTCAGGCAATGAAATAGAAGCTTTTTACAATTCAATTTAATTAATGGTATATTTTAATAATAATAAAATTTATAAAGATGTTGGTTATTTCTCGAATCAAAAAAGAATTCATAAAATTTATTATATGCTCATTTCTGTCGTTTAATCTTCAAAATGTTCTCGGTTAAAGCAAAATTCCAGCTGTAAAAAACGTTACATTTAAATTCTTAATTTTCTTAAAAGCCCAATAAACAACCTGAGAAAACAATGAATTTAAGAAATGTGCTTTACTGTTACAAAGGTAGAACCGTACAATGTAAGTTTATTAAATAAAAATAATAATTGTAAAGGGAACGAAACAAAACAAGAACCCCGAAAAATTCTAATGTTATCATAAAAAAAAAACGTGCATAAATCGTGTGAATGTTTAAATATTAAATAAAAAGTCAAACAAGCAACAGACAAAGAAACAACAAATGCCTTCCTATTTTAAGTAATAGGCTTAGTTCGCATAAATGTTACCTCATTTCAATAATTCCCTCAGATCGTGCGAGAAAAGTATTTAGACCGAAACGATATTTATTTAAAAAAAATAATGAGTAACTATGCAAAATATACAAGAAAAGTTAAACACGGTTAACTGATATTTACAAAATTATTGTTGTCGTACAGATTTGCTACTACTTTATGTGTGTAAAAATAGATTGTTTTTATATTTTATAAAACTGAAAATTGAGCAGGAGAAAATACAACTCAAAGCACACCTCAGAAACTACAAGAAAAAATTAGAATCACAGAAAAATAGTTTTAGCTTCTTTGTTAATTTATTTATCAACTTGAAGAGAATCTTTCTTTCTTGCACAAGAGCCAAAAGCTGTTGCACCTTTTAACAAACTGGTAACAGACCCACCAAGAAAGAAACCAGTGAGGGTGCCCTTTTGGAACTTTAGACTTGAGCTAAAGTGCACAAAAGGAGCCCTCGTCCTCCGCTGTACCCAGCATCGCGCACAGACCGGGACCTCAAATATTATTTTGTTTACCAGGAATGAACACATAGACAATATTTAAATTACCCTTGTATTTTTTTTTATACAATTTTTACTATTTATTTTATGTACCGCATGTTTCATCCCTAAAATTTATTCTATAATTTTTATATTTAAAAGTCATATTTTTATTATTTTGTACCTTTTATGTTAAACGGCTGATAAAAATCAAATTACACCCCCCAAAAACACACAAAAAGCAGACACATTCACAAGCCATCCAAAATCAAGAGTTCTTCTGTTTTTTTGTTATTTTAATTAGATTTGAACCTTTAACTGGCGTAAAATCAATTAATTTATGAGTAAGCGAAGGAAATCTATTAATTTTTTAAATTGTAAGGACAACAAATTTATATTAATGAGAAAATATTAATAAACAACTGAATTTGAAATATTAAAGATGAATATTTTTGGAAGAAATAAATGCATCTACTCATGTACCTGTCACTTATTGTCTTTTTATTTTCACCGATGGAAGGAACTGATTCTTATTCTTTAACTGCGGATTACAATTATGTTGGTTTCCTAGTTCCAATAAAGCAGAGGGTCTTGATATCAAATGGAAATATACTTCCAAGACTTGTAGAAGTAACACTTTCAATTCGTTTTAAATTTTCTATTCATTTTCTTAGTTACAAGAACTAGTACGAAAGTACGCTTTCCGAAAATTTAACCCTCATTTTTTTTCTCATGCAAAATTTCAAATTTTGAAAGGTGATGAAGGTATTAAATAAAATATTGTAAGATTATTTTGTATAAAAAAATATATATTTTTGGTAGTTAAAAAAATATTATAAAAATAACTTTGAGTTTAACATTAAGATAAAAATTCATCCCTTACTAACGTAGGAATGACTTCAGTTTTTGTTCGTTTTTCTCTGAAAAATTTTGCAGCTGTGCCCTGTACCATTCCGAAAGTATTTGGTGTTTGCAAACATCTTGATATCCATGCAGGGAGCTTCTTTACAACTCGTTCAGAGGTGAATCTTTCGTCCACCAACAAAACGCAAGCGTAATCTTTTATATGCCGCACTGATCTTCCTGAAGTTAGAAAAATAAAAAGATTTCAATTACTCTAGCTGCCGAAGCCTGGTAAAGTAGAAAACTCAGATGTTTTTTTAATTTTTAGCTCTTAGTAGATAAAAACATTGTGCTCACCAATACATTGATTAACAGCTTTCATGCATAAGTTTTCATAATATTCAGCGCCTTGACCATTTCCCAAAGTAGCATCCAAGTATTTCATTTTTTCGATCAGTTCAGGTGAACTTTTATTTGGGTACGGCATTCCAACAACGATTACACACCTTCCCAAATCATCGGCGAAATTGAGTCCTTCACTCAACCGTCCGCCAACGACGCTGAAAAGCAGAGCTCCACTCCGCCTTGAGTCTTTTATAGACACCGCATATTCAGCTAAAAGCTTCTCGATGGACTGTCCACTTCCTGATCGTGGTTCCTTAAAAACATGCTTCTTCTTTTGGAGATTCTTTAAAACGCCTTGATTGCTTAGAAACGCATAAACGGAATCCATGTAGTCATAGGATCCAAAAAAACAGACTATTCCAGCGGGGATTACGTTGCAGACATTTAAAAGGGTCATTCCGAGTTCTAGTTGCTATGTGAAAATAAGTTTTTTGTTTATTAAGTTTGTGTTTTAAGCAGTTTTAACGCATCAACTAACCATTTCGGTATTGCTGCGATTCGAAAAATTAAATAAGAATTTCTTCCCGGTTGGACCCTTTTGGACAACGAAAGGCAAGACTGCTTCTGCAGAGACAACATGATCGTAGAAATGTTGTTGAATTCGATCTCTGTGGTTTTTAAAAAGTTGATCCAGCAAGTCCGTCACTGGTTGCATGGTACCACCGGCAATTATTATCTAATACAATAGCATTCATTAGTTCGCTTATAATTCTTAACTGCTTTGAATGGATTTCATTTATTTTTATGTCTAGGCTTTATTATTTAGTAATAAAAAGTATTGAGGACTTACCGATCGACACTGTTTAACGATTTCATCAAAGTGTCCCCCAGGATTTAGAAGAACAAATTTCATTCCCGCCTTCTTTGTATCCTGGTCGTTTTTAAGTAGAATCATACCGTCTTCAGCACATTCAGTCAGAGATTCCAAAAATGCTAATAAAGGTCTTACTACAGATGGAACTGTTTTGTTCTGGGCATCATCTTTCTTCAACTTTTCATCTGGCTCATCTTCGATTTTTTTCTCTTTTTTATTCGATTTGCTACTACTTTTTGCCTGCTCCTCCAGTTTTTTAAGAAGAGCTGTGGTGCCCGAATTTTCATTTTCTTTCTCTTCCTTTGGAGGTTCTCGAGCAACTTTTTGAGCAAGCCCATGTACTTTTTGAGCAAATCTAGTATTTTCACAAAATTCTAAAATTTGGAAGAGGTCAATGTTGAAGAATTCTCCCTCAGACATGAGCTCGTGAGTCCGGACCATACGAGAGCTTGTTTCAGTGGTTTGAAGAATTTTAGCTAGTCTTTTAGTTACAAAAATTAATTGATTTATCTTAAGGAGATTCTTAGTACTAAAGCGACTAAAATATTTCGACTTATAGGAAGCAAGCTGAGTTAAGGCAGTCTGCAGTTGATTTAAGCTGATTTCATTGCTGTAAATACTCGAAATTGCATCCAGTAAATTATGAGCCTCGTCTATAATGATGATGCTCTTCTTTAGGTCGATCCCAGTCTGTAGTCTTGTCTTTTTGTGAAGGAGCATTTGATAAGGAAGCATTACGAGTTGGGCGTCCTTTGCAGCCGCCCTTCCCGAATAATAAGGACAAGCTTTGAACTGCTCACCTGCAGACACCAATTCCTCAATATCGAGAATGTCCACTAAGCTGTTCTCGCGCAACTCCTCGACTAAAGCCTGGCTCTTGAACGGGCAGTGGGCTACTTGCCTTAGCCGAGACCTCTTCTGCACCTTCCCATCAGAGTCTGAAGACGTGGTCTTTGATTGGGACTTCTGCATGTCCAGGCACTTTTCGTTAATCAACGCACCTGAGAGCTTCTTCACTGCTGGATTAATGCACAAATTTTGCCGCGACGCCAGAGATATACAGCGGATTTTCTTGCCGTAAAAAGTTCTTTTAACCTCTCGGACTACTTGAGATAGCTGGGCATGAGTCCTGCTGCAGAAGTATATCTGAAAATTCAGAGACGGCACCTGGTAACTGGACTCTTGGGTTCTAGCAGAACCTTCTAAAACACAAGCTTCGAGTCACCAGGTCTTGTTTTTTTTTTGTTTTTGTTATTTACACCAACGGGCTGAAGATCTACGAGGGCTGAGTAGGCCCTCAGTCCGCCGGAAGTGCCAATTACCTTTATATCTTTAAAACCATCCTCTTCAACTCCATCGCCTTCGTCAGCTTGTTTCTGCTCTGCATCATCGTCTTCGAAACTTACATCCTCCTCCTCGATCTTAGCCGAGTCCTCTTCCTTGGAAGTTTTATGAAATGTTGCCTTCTCCACCTTCTTCGTTTTCTCAGTCTTTATCCTCTCCTTAATCTTGTTTATTTTCTCCTCATACTCCTCAATTAATACTTTCATTTTCCTCAAGCGTACAGCCTCGTCCTTCTTCTGAATCGCCCCAAATTGAGCCTCAATCCAGTCGGAGCTCTTAGAACCACTACGCTCTAGCTCTTTGACTTCTTCTGCAACCTCAAGGATTTTAGCACTCAGCTCCTCTTTAACCAGCTGTTCATGGTCCAGCAGCCATTTAAGGGCCCCACAGGTCAATGTTAGCGACTTCCCTGTCCCCGTGGGACTCTCGAAAATTCCAATGCGCTTCTGCTCGATGACCTCATACAAAGATTCCATCAGATCTTGCTGGATTTTATACGGAGTGAACGGGAAATTGAAATCCCGAGGGCACTCGAGCTCCTTCTTCGGGGAGTACATCACTTAACATAAAGTTATCACATAATTATCAAGAAAAACGTAATAACTTGTATCGGCACCCCAAAAGGCACTTTGACTTGAAGAACGAAAGGCGGTTATTTACACTTGCGCCTTGAGACGGAAAACTGTCAAAAGTTGCGTTTCCTAGTGGACTGTAGATGGCGATAGCAACGTATTGTGGCTTCATAATTTCATAGGGGTGAATTTGATTTAAAATGGTGGAAACAAAGTGTCATGGAAGTTGGACCGACTAAGAGGTGAGTGTTTCCGTTTTGATTTTTCCTCAATATTTTCTTCAGGCTTTGTGTAAAAACTTATAATTCAAGTTACCCCGGGAGGTCAGGTCACCTACCGTTTATAAACAAATAAAAACAATTATACGTACCCCTCAGAGCTACGCGCTTGCTTGAGGCGTACTCCAAATGTTAGTCGGGTTGAATGTCACCTAAATAAAAATTTCATAGGCAACCTATCTGACGAAGGTAAACGTAGCCCGAAGGAACGATTCAGGGTCTTCGTAAATTCATCAAATGAAATTAAATAAACATCCCTTAATGAACGATTCGTATGCAAATTAGCCAGAAAAGCCAAGGAGCAAATACATCTTCTCTTTGCCTTTGCCATTTTCTACCTGGAACCGATCGCAGGGTCGTAAGTCCTGAAATTTGAGCGATATCCCTTGTCAACTTTGAAATGGATAAAAAGTAGCCAAGACCCTTCTTGAGATTTTACCTACCCGCCAACTGGAACATTTTAAAAGATTGAGAGGTAACTGCAGCGGTTACCGCCACTGTTCCGGAAGGGTATTCCCACGTCCACAGCGTCCGATGGGTGGTCGTTGCAATTAAATTTAAATAAAAATTTCCACTGTCAATTTTTTATATATGTACCTACTTTTCATAGGGCCTGTGGTCCACGGCTAGTGCTGGTGGTGTGCTGGGAATCAGTCTGCTTTTGGACTGGGCTGTGATCTAATCCAATTACGGGTGAAACTTCCGCTAAATTTCTTGATGCCTCGATTGCCCTTTCAGTGGTCCGCTATAAGATTCAAGAATGGGTTTAATTTAACGCTCGAACCTTTGGCTACCGAGGATCACAGGAGATAATAGCCGAAGGTAAACATCGCTTGTTTTCTAGGGGTGACCACAGCCCATGTCTTTTGTTGGTCTTGATAATCCTTGTGTAAATAGAAAACACAGGTCAGAATCGGATACCACTTAAATTAATATTCTTAGTGTAACACATCAGCGAAATAAAAGGTAATAAATTCACTGCATTACCTACATAGAAATTTGAGGACTGAGACGGATGACGATTTTTAATTTTAATATATACATACACCTAGTTTCGAATTATTTCTCATCAGAATTTTATAACAATTCATATTATTTATACAAATGTTAGGAAATCCAAATCTTATCTTTTATTTTAAGTTAACCAACCGAGAGTCAAGAAATCGGGCATTCGAACTTTGTTTTTAATTTATAGTTCATTTGATATAAAATGTAGTTTGCAATTTTTATTTCAGAATATTCGTGACACATTTACCTGCAAATCTGAAATATTTTCTTTACATCAGCTCTGAATTTTTTAAAACTTGTTACTGAAACTCAACCTTTTACCTTTTATGTGAGTTACTCCTTTAAAATAAGGAAATAGGGAATCAAAAGATAATTGCATGCATTTACCCACTTCCTTTTCAATTGTCAGTAAATTCGCGAAAACGTTTAACTCCTGTTTCCGCTTGCCTGAGAGAAGGAAATTACATGACTATATAATGGTATAATGATTAGCATATTTTTTTTATTTAATTTAATAAAAAACCAATCAAATCAATAATTGTAACAAAATCCTTGAAATTATCCCCACGTTTACTGGCTTTGGTGCACCTTTACCCGCATAACTGGTAAAGGCATGTGGCGATTATCAAACGGTGAAAAGAGCCCAAATTTTTGTCATATAACAGAGCCAGAAAATTGATGAAAATTGGGAAAGTGTCCTCTCAAGTCACGTTCGTCCTCCTCCCCTCAGCTGCTTGATTGAGAACACTCGAAGCTGAAATTACTTTGAATTGTCCACTTTCCTGCATCCCATTAGGAGTCCTAGTCCTCCTCATATAGTGGAAAACATTCAAACGAGCCGGGGATTCACAAAAGGGAGAAATTATGCTGGCGGCAAAGGTGGATTTCACTTCAGCGATACGCTGGGAGATAAGGAAATTGTTATTTCAGAAAACATAAAGAGGAGCTGTAATTTGACCATTTCGCTGAAAAGATGCGTACGTTGCCTTAATTCGTCCCTAACGCCTTTACCCCTTTTGTGTCTGGCTCTGCCAAGAATGGTCTAAGTGAGATTTGAGCCCCCGCGGTGGACTGAGGACACGTGCCGAAAACAAAAGGCAACCTGTCGGTGGTGACCAAACGGAGGTGAGGCCACAAGAAAGCCTGCTGCTGATCTTTCCTTAAGATTAGAACTGTTTCCTGAGATATTTACGACGAAATGTGGGAGACGATCGCCGATAAAAGGTGAATGACAACAGCAGGTGGAATGAACGAGTCCTTTGACAATTTTTGTTTCGCGGAGAAGTCCCTAATGGCACACGGGTGCACCTTTCCTGATTCAATTATCAAAAGGTCTGTAAGATCAAAGAGGGTAATTAGGTTACTTCCTAATGGTTATATTTTATTACACTATAAAAACGGTGGGAATGCTTTAAATCATTTTAGTGACTGTTTCAGACAAATTACAGCGGGTCTGGATTTTAACGAAGTAGTTTTGCATTAAGTTAAATTATTCAACTATTTTCAAATAGCTTAAAAAAATATATTATTTTCATTTAATTTATTTTCTAACTTTATTTAAATCAATGTGGATGCTTATAGAAGTTTTGGTCCTTCGGCACGCAATTTTATTTAATTCTATACTTTATAACTAACTGAACTACTATCAACTTAAATTGAAATATGTATGTATTAAAGGTACTTCAAATTTCAAGTGAAGCTGTTAAAACATTTAAAAAAATAACAATTTGGCGTTCTTGATTAGTCATGTTAAAAGCTGAAATTTTGATAGTTCAAATATTTCTCTCATATCTTAACTATAGGTTTCCACTCAATTAACACATTTTCGCAGCTGAGATTTAATTGACTGGCAATATTTACCCCACACACCACTTAATATTTTGAAAGAGCCTTTCGGCGCCACCGATTTAAACCATTTATCATAAATTGGGCGCGTGCCAAGTCATCATTTGAAAACTATGCGTTCGCTCCAGGGAAGTAGCATCGAATGGATTTTCATAAAAGGCACTCTGATAGAAAGGATTAAAGAGCACAAAGCAGGAGGAGCCTGCTATGAATATTTTCGGCAAAAATCACCGTAGGGGGTTCCGGATTTAGCGCTGTCTCATCGAAGCCCAGGGGCTTGCTTCTCGACTTGTTTTCCACCAATGATTTTTCCGAATATAAAAATTAACTCGAATGAGTTTCGGAAAACCCATTCACTCTCTCTCTGCCCTCATCGTCGTTACCGCGTTTTATAATCCCTAGAACTGGAATTTGAATATTTTTACCTTGTTGAATACGGGCAAGTTGCATCTGTTCGTCAATCGGACAAATGTTGTAGGATAATTACATACAAATCGAGTTGGCGGCACAAGCCAGTAAAATCCTTAAGGCAAACGACAGAAAAATTTCATTTTCAAAAATCGCATAATCTGATTCGAGGGTGTTTCGGGGATTTGTGAGATCCGATTAGAATGTTTTTTGAAAATAATATGGAAAAGCCCTAACAGGTTTATTGTAAATCGATTTTCTTTCTCTTGAGACTTTGAAGAGTTTAAAATACCGGAAGATGCGATCCGGGTATGAATGAAGCAGGTTAAGCTGGATTAGCCTAATTCCGAAGCACGTGTTTATTTATAAACAAGCTGAGCGTAGAATAAGACCCTTTAAGTCACCGACAGAAAATTGTTACGAGTTCGCCTCTGAACTTCTTGTTAAATTGCTACAAAGTTTAAAACGACAACCAAATTAGAATAAATCTTAAATCAATAATATTCTTCTACCCCTTAAAAGACCCATCACGTAATCGATTCTACCAAATATATATTTATCACCGTGGGAAATTAATTGAAGAAAATCGAAAAAGTTGTTAACAATAAAATGTTTGGCGGTGGCACCTTCGACATTTTCGACACGGTTTTTAATTTCATGGTCCCAAAGGTGCGACCATTTGGCCACTTCCGCCACCCATGAAAGAGAAATTACAGGAGAAGGTAAAGAAAAAATAAACTAAAACGGAAAGTCTTTCCCCCAATGTGTGCAAGCAGAGAATTTTTCTCAAGGCGGTCAAAGACTTAAAATGGGTCCGTGTCATATTTCACGCCTTTTTAACTTTTTTGACGCAATTAATATTGACAAATAGCTGGGGACTAATTGACAATCGGATCGGCCGTTTTTTGTCTTGCAGTTGAGTTGGGTAGGTATTGATTTGAACATAGAAAAAGTACTTCAGCAAGAAAAAATTATGTTTACTTTCCCCGGTTTATGGGAGAGGTTCTTGTAAGTTGATAGTGATGCACTACACAAGTTAATATAGTTATGCACTACTAATTAAAGTCTAAAAAGACGTTACACATGGAAGGAATCCAGGTACCAGATTCAAAAATTTAAAAAGATCCTCTTAAAATCATAGATTTTTTTAATTTCAAAAACAAGTGTTACTTTGCTAAATGATTACAAAGTTTTGGTTTTCAAGGAAGGCACCTTGAAAATAATATACCATCACCATTTCATAAAATACTCGTATTGCTATTCTGTAGTTCAACATTGAAAATAAATCGAGTTTGATATCGTATAACTATTAAATACATAGACAGACATTCATCTTTTTTAATAATAAAAAGAACAAAAAATACGTGACGTAACAAGTACTACTATACTTATATGAAAAATATGTGGAGACAATATAATATTATACTGCTCTATAGGATAAAAAAAAATGTTTTGGAACCAAACATAATATGTAGCCCAATACGAAGCGCTATGCATAGTTTATAAAAAGCCATAAATTTTAAGCTCTAGTTACATGTTTTTATCATAAATACCCTGTCAACCCTTCCAAAAACCATCTCCTTCGCTTTATGAATAAAAGGATAAACTCAAAAAATTATCGATCATAAATCGCCGATTAGGTGCGCATTGTATTCAATGCAACTCGCATATAAATTGTTTCATTAACACTGCTAATCAGCAACTACAAATTCGCCCTGAAGAGAGTTGCTCACGCAAAGTGGCCCGTTCGGGGACATTTCAACAGGGTAACCAGCGGATTAGCCTACCCCTTTGAAGCAATTGGCGGTTTAACCCACCTCTTCAGAGCATCCGCTAATTTATTCACGACCACGATCCGGCAATTTCGAGGACAAATCTCTTTATTTATAGCGCAATTAAGACTCGCCCGGACATTTACCAGTTTCAAATCGAAGCTGATTAATTTTTGGTGACTTTCGGCGACAACATTTCTTCTTTATATAAATTAAAAATATAATTCAAAATCAGAATAGGCAAAATTTGGGTATAGTGTAACCCATGATTACCTGGAAAATTGAATTATACCTTGTGAGGCCTTAGCCCGGTACTTATTTAATTTCGTCCTATTGCGCATCGAGTTGAGGCCTATTCACGGTGCATTTTTGGGACCCAGCAATTTACGCTGAATCCTTTGAACCCTCCCGTGGCACTTTCTTTTTGTGGAGAAAATTTTCTGTTCCATATCTTGAACGAATCTGTCGGAGGTGCCTTAGATTTATCCCTTGAGCGTTAAGATGAAAGCGGATCACTCCCGTCGTTTCACGCCTGTTGTCCCTGCAAAATCAGCAGGAGTGACAAAACCGCCAATGGTCTGATCGAAGGGCCGATTTATTTAAAACGTGGCGAATTTCGCTCCTCCGGGTGATCATAGGGTGCTTTATGCCGTCATGTTTGTGTTATTATTTGCTGTTGTTGTATACATTTCACCGGTTAGTCGGAAATTTTTGCAGCGGATCCTTTCAAGGATCAAATTTCTGCAAAGAGTAACGCTAGGAGTTGAAAGGGCATATACAACTGGTAGTTTTGAAATTCGTTTGCTTAGTTCTGAAGGGTTGATACATATTTTTGATTTTGCATATATACATTATGTACATATGATATCGCATTATTATGTAATGGTAGCCTTATTTTAAATAAATAGTTTTCTTTTGAAATTTTCTTTTTTTCAAATTTCAAGATTGCTAGTATCCATATCCGACCAATTTCTACTACATTATTATTTATCTAAAACAGGTCTTCAATTTATCTTCAATCTTCATAAATATATTTTTCAAAAATAAATCTTGATTTTAAGCAAGCGCCACCAGTAAATTAACGTACTTCTTAGATTTTATTTATCAAAGTTTGATTGGTAAATTCGCTAATGGTTGGGATACAAAGAAGGCTACCATGAGGGATACCAAAAATAGAGAATGGATTCTGATATAACTTAACCAAATTAGACTTGACAGGTTAATTGTACCTTATTATGGTCCGAAAATGTGAGCGCGGTGAAAGCGAAACATATTTACCTCGATAAATTCAAATAATAAAAAATATCTGTTCGGAATTGCATATAAAGCGAACAAATATTTCAATATCCATAGATACAAAAAATAATCCTCAATGATCTTTTTTAACAATGGCAACCGAGAGTAGAAATGCATTGCACCAATTTCATAAAATAGCCATGTAAACAAGGGTATCAATAAAAACAGATGTGACCGCGAATTTCATTGCAACTTTCTATGAAATATAACCGAAAACAAATAACTTTTCCCTCTTTACGAAGAAATTTAAGGAGGTCACCCTAGTTTACCTTTATTTAAAACTCTTATAATATTCCCACGGGGATGAGTCCTCTTTGCAAAAATTTCCAACGAGCGAAATTTACGAACTTTCTCCCCGATTTGTTAGACAATATATTCAAAAATTGTCAAAATTGCTACGGAAAAATGAACTACAAATGCCGCAAAATATGAAAATCAGTGACCCATTTCCATAAAACGCAGACCCTCTTACATTCAAGGAAAGAAATGAAAAGAAAAAGGAAATGGGGTCTGCAAAATAAATCACCGCAAAGCTGCAACTTAAAAGAGGAGAAAGAAATTTACAAAATCTTAAGAGTAGCCAAAATTTTCCCAAGGACTATTTCTTGGCCAGGGTTCGACTCTTAGAAACTAATTAAACCACTCAAAACCCTTTTACAAGGACTTTAAGGAAATCAATCTGTCGCGTGCCAGCCGCATAAAAACTAAAAACATCTTGAAAAAAGTCTTTAAGCAGTAGAAAACCTTGTCAAGATCACTCCATTCATCCTCCAGACTCCCGGTTCCCGGTCCATTGATTCGGTTGCCGTACGATCGCTGGTCATTGTTCCCATTCACCCACAACCAGAAGTTGTTACCGAATCCCTTGACAGATGTCCCGGAACCCTGAATAGGTCCTGGTGATCGTCGTCATCGGGATCAGTACCTTTCTTACAATTTTTAAGTACCTTAGACGGAGAAATGCCGCAGAAGAGAAAAAAACTTCATTTTATTCAACTTTTCTTCTCGATTTGAGCCAGCTGTGATTTAATTTCATGTAACTCCGAAATGAGTTTCCAATCGTACAATTTTTCGTCTTCCGAAATGTGGTTCAGTTCAGTGTATAACCCTTTATCGTTGATTAATGATTCTTTTAATGCAGGGTTAATGGTAAAATATTAGAAAGGGATTGAAATGCGATCAAAAGTTTATTTGATTTTACCTTTGAGGGATTTTGCTCTTTAAATTTTGCAGTTGTGGTTTTATAATAAATGGATTTTTAATACTATAATAAATTCGGTACTGATAGTAATATTTCAGAAATTTTGTGCCCTCCTTTTTATCAGAGCTATGTATTTGGCATTATTCGACACAATTATTTAACACATGTTCTTGATTCTAACCACATTTGCATTTCTAGTCCTATTATTTGGTGGTAATTTGTAATGTGTACTTGTAAAAAAATTGGAAGTTAGCCTACTTTCGATAGAAACTAGAACTTCAAATTTATGAAAAACAGTTTTTTTTAAATTCATCAAATTCGGAAGGTTCGCACTTCTTAAGTTTTCATAATATTGAATAACATTAACTGCAAAATGAGAACACTAAGTAAACATTAAGGAATGGGATGATTAATGTAAAATATTCGTCAAAAATCATAATGTGAATTCGGTGAATGTTAAGGGTTTCAAATTAAAAATATATCGAGGAATATATTTTCTAAAGTTCAGGTAAAACAAAAGATATGAAGACAAAGATTAGAAATTAGAATTATAGCTAAGACGATTCTTAATTACTGATTTTCACACAAGTCATCCCTTTTTCGACCCAGTGAATATTCTCGTTACTCAAAAGAATTATTATCTCACCCTCAAAAAAGTAGAAATACGTTACAAAAATTATTCGAGAAAACCACTTGTGGGCCTCGACTATAAACCCCCGCGTTCATCATATTGCGCGTTAACCGCACAGTAAAGTACCACGGTGCCCTTATGTCTTCCGGTCTCACCTGGAACATTTCCTATGCATCCGGAGAAATTTGAAATTCAAATCAGAAGGAGCCACTGCAGCGCAACTAAAATATTCCGTCTTTGACGAAGAAATTGGCCTCAAGGCAAAACCACAACATGTGCCCTTTTTATTGCTACTGCGCGTCTAGCCCATGGTGATTGTCCTTTCCTTCCATGGCCCTTAAATTGCCGATCCTCCTTCGTTTATAATTTGTAGCCTTTCCTGAATCCTGATACAAAATTTATAGCGTAAAACCCTTACAATTTTCACGTTGCACATTGAAGAAACGAAAATTTTTCTAAATAAGTGGAAAAAGGTAAAAGGTAAGACAGGACCTCACACATAAAAAATTATAGGTTGCTCGAATTGTGCGGGACGATGAGGGCTACTAGGAAGTGGATCATCCACCGCACATGGCGCGATGATCAATGAGGGATAAAAAACAAAAGTAATCGCTTAAGTGTTAAATGTTAAGGCCAAGGGCTGCAAGCCTGCACTGCAATGAATTAATTCAGAAGTAACAGTTGGCACAGTTCAAATCTTTAAAAAAAATTGCTTTAAACTGTAGAAAACAAATATTCCAAATTTTACGATCATTCAAACTAATTGAGTAAGAAGTGATAAAACCACAGCATACCTAATGAAAATCATGCAAATTTTTCACATCCTCAGTTTTCATTTTTTAGTCCCATCAAAAATCTACATCTGATAGGTATCAATGCAAATTAAATTTTCACTAAAGTGGTCCTCGCAGAATTTCCCGTGATACTCGTGTGAAACTGATAGGGCACTTTTCTGCCCTTTAAATGCTCTCATTTACCTACAGAGGGACCATGATCAACCCAAAAAATTTTGCGGTTTTAAAATCTTGCAAAAAATATAATTCAACAATTTTTCGACCTGACTGAGCATAAAAATGCGATCGATCGATTGCATCAATTCAAAAGCCGCGCTGAAGGGTGAAAAAGCCTCCTTCTAAGAGACTTTTAGCGCGAAAAAGGGTTCGAAGGGCAGGCGACATGTAAAATAACAATGAGATCACCGTGACGTCCTTTGGGGCTTATGTTGATTTTTCACACACCACCAGTGGTCCGGGGGCTGTGCTATAAAGTGAAAAATCTTCTTGAATAAATCGAAGGGGTTATTTCGGTTTTGGCAGTGTAATTTGCATCCGATTAAAAGTAGGTACTTTCGATTCATAGCAAATTGAGAGTGAGAGTTTTTCTTGAGATCAATTCACGGCCGCAATGTGATCGCGGTAAGGTGATTTCAAGTGGAAGAAAATTTTGTGTTCCATCAAATTGGAAGGAATTGTCGATTTTTGTTATTGTCAACCAATATGAAGGTTTTTCGTACCTGAGACCACCCTTCTCTTGCAAGAATCCAACAGCCACCCTAGCAACGAAACCGCCCAAGGGAGGCAGCAGGCTAATGACAATAATTCAATTTTCAAGGGCAGATGTCTTTTTCGCCTGCCGTTCTAAAGATTTCGTTCATTTTAAATTAAATTACGACACGGCCCAGTTCACATTCTTACAGCACTCGGTCTCTGCCTTCTTCCTTTTAAAGGGATTGCAGGGATTGCTTGAGTTCACGTACGCAGCTTCAACTTCCTCACCTTGAAAACATTCTTCGCAAAAAAAAACTGAGCCAAGCCCATCATGCAGAAGTGATCACGCATGAGAATGAGTGACGATCGGAATCCCTTCATGCCTTCCTCGGTGATCAATCCTTGAGATGATGTAGCGAAGATCATTTTTTGTGAATCGTACCATCTTCCTTGATTAATCGCATTCAACTGACTAAGAAGGACCTTATAGGGTTTTTTGCTCGAACTGGAAAAAATTGGTTTAAGGGACATATACATACATACCTTAAGAAAGAATGGGAAAACCTTATTAATCTGGGAGAAAAATTGAGTTTACTCGTAATTGAGATTGTGTCCCACCTTGTACAAGAGGTGTAATGGGACAAAAAATTGATCGAATTTTTTAAAGGAATGAAAGTCCTTTTAAGGATACGACTCCCTAGTGACATCTTTCAAAAGTAAGTCTATCACTCCAGCAAAAGATTAATGGTTCTTTTACACCACTTCCACAGTCCCTTAATATTCGTTATTTTACATCTTGTGGTTTGCAAATGACTTGCAAAATACTCCCCTAAAGCTCTTGTTGTAATTATCTCAATTTTCTTCAGATACTCATCCCTAAAGGAATAAAATTAAATTTTTAAAAAACCAGCCCCGACCCCTTCAACAGAATCTCTGATTACTTCTTGATACATCGCGACACGGTTCCGCGATTAAATCGCGAGTGAAAGGTGAAAGTAAGAAAGGTCACTCTTCTGGTCAGAACCCTTTTTCCGATTGTTTGGAGGATACAAGAAATGTTTTCTCTCTGGGGACGTCTTAAACTAATTGATGTCAGCCTATGTTCACACATGTCACAGCAGCATAAGCCTTAAGGTCGCAGTGGTCAGTTGAGCTGCTGACCGCGGTTTTGTTCGCGGTCCTCGCGGTCTTATCCTACTTTCTTTTCTTGACTTCATTCCACCCTTTCAGTTTTTTTCTTCATAAGGTTCAGTAACCATTAAGTCGTGAATAAATATAGAAATGGGGTTGGAAACTAGACTTGCGACGGACACTTTCACGGATGGAATGTTAATTAGCGCTAAGATATGCCGCGGAATGTAGAGCAAGGATACTTTTGACAGTGATTGCTTTTTAATTATTATAAATCGAGGTAGACATTTTTGTAGGGAGCTCTTTTAAGAAGAAACCAGTAGCATTTCGCACGAACTGGTTTTTCATAAATACATACATAATTGCATAATTCGACATTATTAGAATACGATTTTTTATCTTCATCGTGTGGTTTTGCTATCTTATCGACTCTTACAAAAAAAACTATGACAATCATCACACGTTTTCACTCCTAAATAATTTAATAAGTTTCAAAAAATTTTGCACGTTTTGATCATAGAAATTTGATCACAGAAAGAAGGTAATAACTTAAGTGATAATAACTCCCTTACGCCCCCCTCAATAATTTATTTTTTATCCAGCTTGACTTTTTATTTTTTGGAGCCAAAAATAACAAGCTTTGAAGCTTCTGGCAAATTTATCAAGTTACCCTTTTTCCTGAGAAAAAAAAATGCATTTTTAATTCTTAACGGCTGTAAAAATTTAATATAAATCTTTGTAATTTTATAATTTTCGTTTGAGCTCAAAATTTAATCGATTGGTAATAAAACCATTTGTTCCATTTCTAACAAAACAAGGACTACACCGGCCCTATGGCATGGTCATGGTTTAATCACGTCCTTGGTAGATGGGCCCCTTGGCTACACTTTCGAAGGGAATTTAAAAATTTAATCCTTTTCGTAATTTCCACACGTCTGACCACTAAAGCGGCACTGGATTCAGTTTACGGGTCAGTAAGCTGCAACAAATAAATTTTGAATTAAATGCCTACAGTGATGATAATCAGGAAACTACTGATTTGGAAAATTCTTGTTAATGTATTTTGTTTTTTGAGGTGATGTGACGTTTTGTTAAAAAAGATCTAAAATAATTTTATAACAATTATTGTTCTTCTTTTACATATATGTATTCGTAAATTTGTTACCACTTGGTCCTGGATCTACGAAGCTAAGCTTTTTAAATTTGTAGCCATTTTGTCATGAATTCGATAAAAAGTTTTACCAGTTATCTTATTTATGAATATTTATTAACTCAAAGGAAACAACAATAAAATTCTTTGAAAAAAATATTTATTAAAACACTATTAATAAACAAATTCTTTCTATAAACACTTAAAATCTAACGTAAGCCTATAAGCGCATTATGCTTTTAAAACTTCATCAAATCAACAATTTCGAAGGCCCCTGTATTTATCCAAAATAGTTAACTACCCCTAAAAACTACCCACCGTAGCCCTAAGTATCTTTCGACTTCACGGGAGAAAAAGAAAGTCGTCTCTTCGTGAAGTTTATATCTTCCCCAGACTCTTCCAAATCACTAGCAGAATTTCGTCCACTATCAGGGCTCAGGTTGCTGCATCCCTTTGGTGTCTCCATTTCTGCTAGCTGCTCGAAATTCCGCCTCAAAAAGGAGTTATTCGCAAACAGCTTCTGGGCCGAGTGTTTCATAGTTGTGGCGATTGAAAGCCTCCTTTTCCTCCTCACAGCCTTCTGTCTCCGAAGATGGCAGGATTTGTCGCTATCTTCGATTACATCTGAACTTTTAGGGCAATTTTTTGAATCCTGACCAAAGTACTCTGGCGTTTTAACTTCTCTTTCGTTGAAGACCCGAGCAGGATTCTCTTGCAGACTTCTACGGATTTTATCATGTTGCAAATATTTTTCGCTGCTCGGGTCCCAAATTTCGTTGAGGTCACTTGCTGGGTCATCGGCGGGGGTGTAAGTTGGTGACATGGTGTAGAGAGCGCTTTGTTTGGCTTTAGCGGGTCGACGATCTTTTCTAGCGCTTTCTAGAATCGCATCTATCATTTTGTCTAAAGTAATATCACCCATTCGTGAAGAACTTAAAGATTCTTCGGTTGCTTCATTATTCTTCTGCTTCAAAACGATCGGATCAAGCCTTGGTCGTTTAAAACTAAAATTCGATAGTTGTGTGGAAAGTGGCGTTGTCGGGACGAGTTTCTTCTCTTCGCACTCTGGAATTTCATCGGATAGGTAGCGAGGCTTTTCAAAATAGGAATCTCCGATTCCAACTCCGCGCAGAGCCAAAATTGGACCAGGAATAACACCACATGGGGAGTACTCCACATCAAAAGTTGGTAGTGTTGCTGCATACTGAAGAGGGTTATTTTTGGAGTTAGTTGAAGTCAACATGCTTTTGTCGGGTGGCTTAGTGCTCTTCGGAGTTTGTAGTAGGCTTGCTGGAGATTTATTAGGTGTTAGGCTAATATTGCTTAAGTCCTTCAAACTGTCCAGTCGTCTTAAAGGACTTGTTCGGCTTGCTACCATTGGAAGGGGTGTTGAGGTCAAGTGGTTTTCTTTGTCGCGGTGAAGCACCTTTCGCCTCAGGTTTGTCATCTCGTGTCCTATTGATTTTCGGCGGAGTCTATCCCGACGATTAATTGATGAAGAACCCTCAGCGTTGCTTACTGATCGCCTAGTACCAGAGCTCTGTCTGGTTCTGGTTGAATTTGCTTCTAACGCTGGTCGCGTTGATTGTAGGTGTGACTGGCGATGTTGTCCGGTTACTGCCCATTTCAACATTTTAAGTATTTTTTCTGAAAATAGAATAAAAATGAATTTATAGATTTTTTGTAATATATATGTATGGAAACAAAAACGAGTATATGTATACATATTTTCAAAAAATATTAAAAATGCATATGTTAACTTTAAAAGTAATATTTTTTGTTTATTATTAAAATACATATGAGGGAATTTCTTGAACTAATTTTTAAAAATATATAAAGCTAACCGATTTCATTTACGTATATTTTTCATTTGTTTTGATTTACCACATGACTAAAAATAAAAAACCATAGATTTTACCTAAGGCACGTGCTGGAGATGACAACATAAACGCAATAAATCCTGCACAATTCTAAAACCATTGTTGATTGCCCTTCGATTCCCAATTTAAAGGATCTCGGAAATAAAACGAACGCGTTCCTTTACAATTCTTTTCTTAGAAAAGAATTATCCTGACGATCAATAGAAATTTTTGGGTAACGAACTTTTCGCGTTTCGCGTTTGAGGACGAAAAAAAAAGAACAGAAGAAAAGGAGCAGACAAAATTGGCCGTCCAGGTGCTACGTAAGATATGCCGAAGTTGGAAATAGGTGCAAAGAGCCCTTCATCGATGTTTGCGTAACCAGAGTAAAAACGATAATTTTTCTCAAAGGCGCCACAAAAAAACAAGCAAAAATGATATATGCGACAGCAAAAGGACTAAATTAACATAAAATTTGCGACGAAAGTCCTATATGTTGCCTTAAGAGGATAAAGCCTTTTTTATTCGCGAAACCCGCCACAAAAGGGTCGCGTACCTTCCTCTTTTTGCGCTCAAAAGAAAAGACAACTGTTACAGGGCTATTTAAAAGATACAAGATCTTTTGATCACTATCAGCAGAACTCTTGCTCCAGTAATTCTTGCGAATGTACATCTTGCCTGACCGTTTTTTTCTTGAAGGACATAAAGGGCGTATCTTCCCTTCTCCCTGCAATTAATCTATTATTTCCCTAAAGGAACCAGAAAATCTGGATTTCGCTGTAACTAAATTTAAATGCGAAAAACCGCTAATTATTAGACTGGACGGCAACAGACAACCCATTGAATAAAAACAGGATCAGTGGGGAATATCCTTGCTCTGTTCGTCTCTGAACAGGAAGCCCAAGCACAATACCTTTTGCGAAAATTTTAAGCCGCAGCAAAGGTGTTCTCGTCGTCTTATTGTTGGAACACCAGCGGCGGACTTTATGCTTAAGAAATGCGTGTTTGATTTAGCGGAAAGAAACGATCGCGACGGGCCAGTTGGACAAACAGACGATAAAAAAACCCGTCAAGACATCTTTCGAGGAGGCAGCCTGGCCAGAAAAGTCCTATTCATGCACGGTGACGGTGTCAGCCTTTAACTTTACATTCGCAAAATTCTTTTGGACTTCTTTAATCCAACCGTGAAATACCCTTCGTTTCCCTCCCTCAGGTTAAACCCTTCGCGAAATTTTAATTAGAAAAAAAGGAGGTGAAACCCTCTTCTATAGCAAAGCTCTTTGCAAATTTTTCATGACCAACGAGGCAGATGGATTTTCAGTTAATTTGAAGCCGGGGAATTTCGTGGACCACTTAATTCGGGAATTGGGGGAGCGGCCGGTGTTAGGCCGCCAAAGTGGGTTTAAGTGTTACCTTTTATTGGATTTTGCGCGATTTTTATTCAAATTGGCCTCTTTCGATTGGATTGATCATTTTACTGGGGTCAATTTTGAGTGGAGTAAATTGTTTAAGTGGCGAAGCTCTTTTCAATTGTGGGATTAGTGTGGAACTTTTCAAGTTTTTGAAAATTTATTTGAGGCGTATATTTAAATAAAATCTTCAGGAGAAACAAAAAATACCATCATATACCCTATAATACAGACAGAATGACTTTTTTCAAGGACTTGAAATACTTAAATTCAATTCTTTCTTTAATTTCTCAATTATCATATTAATAGTTGTTCGATATTGTGATATTTTAACTACCACATTTCTTTACGACACTATAAAAAAAGTATCAATTGAGAAAAGAAAATTTATTTAAGGGAGTAAACCAACCGAATAAAGAAAACTTAAAAATGTTGGTTAGTTTAAGAAAGATACTGGACGATTTTCGACAAACTGGGCCTCTTTTTATTTCAATAAATTCATCTCAACTTTGCTTCAGCAACAAAAATTTTTAAATTTTAATAATAACGTAAGATATTATCAACAACAATTTTATAAATTTTGTTTGTTTGTATGTTCTTATGAACATAACTAAGAATGTGCACAAAAATAATTTATTTTTCAAATTCGATATTATATTTTTATTTTAAAAATCATACAATGTCTCAAAATGCCTTCAATTAGCATCAATCAGTATTTTTTTGTTACAACAATTTGAGTAATTTAATTCTTCTTACTGTCATCATGGTATTAATCCCTTCAACTTGTCAATTTCACCCGTAAACAAGGATCTCAGATTTCAGCAGGAGATACCAAGGTGTGTCGTTTAAAGAAACAAACGAAATCAAAAAACAAGTTTTTCTTCAAATGTTAGAATGCCCGCACATCGTCTGGCGCACTATGGCCATCTCAAAAAAAGGGTTCGATACCCTTCGAAAAATCCTTATACGGGACACTTTCCATCTAGATCCCGTTTTGGAAAACAAGTTTTCCTCTCCCGAAAGCATAGGCAATTTTTTACAAGCCCTCTGCTCCTTTGGGACCTACATATCTTAACATGCATCTTCGAAACTGTCCTCGCTAGAAAAACTAATGAAATTCTTATCCTTATTAGAAATTCTAAAAACGGATGCACTGCCCCTAATTTAAACGAAGTCGCCCGGCAAAATATGGATGGAAACAAATCAAAAACTTCAATGAAAACAGGAGTGGTTAAAAGGGGTGCTATTCGTACCAAATGTGTTCAAGTTCAAGCCCTGACTCCCCAGGCTACTGCTTCTGCTTTTGTAGCAAATTTTTGAAAATGTCCTCTGTTTACATTATAGTTAACGTGGATTACGGAATGAAAATAGTTTCGAGTACTTGCTGATCCCGAGTGTATTTTGAGGACTGTCAGAAGGTTTGTCGATGTCGTCAGTCCTCCCCTTAGCGATTTCTTCATGCTTCAATGACCAGATCAAAGATCAGAATTGGACGATCACCGATATTTTTGGAAAAGTTCCATAAAAGGTGAAAGCAATTAGAGAAAGAAGTATTCACGGTTCAATGGAACGCAGTGAGAAAGTCAAGAATTTAATTTATTTATTTTGATATTGAACGGGCGATGCATGAACTCTCTAGTGGTAACGAAATTTGGTAACAGAAGGGAGTGATAAAGGGCGAATTGTACATATGTACATAGCTTCAGATATTTTCCCTTTTATAATTTTCAAAAATTGATTAACAAAACTAACGAAATATTGCATATAAGTGAATGAAGATGGGAAAATAATTCTTAATACAACTAATGTTGTTTAATGGAATAATTTTACCCAACGAACTAATTTAATAACAGAGAGGTTCTTAAAGTAGTTTCAACTCCAACTCCCTACATCAGGTTGTTTTAATTACTTACATTATATAAAAATTTACTTTACTGGCAATTGACATTTAAGAAATGTAAATTAAAATACTTAATAACATATGTAAACAAAATAAGAAACCGGATCCAAAAAACACCTACCTTTCTTTCAAATCCGGAAAAAAATTAATATTATCGCCTAAGAAAAGGCTCCAAATTCATAACTGATTCCTTAAATATTATTTTTAAAAGTTTTTCTTCACAATGAATGTTTTACTATTATATAATTTTTCTTTCATAAAACTTAATCACAACTTTTCGAAAAGTTTTCACAAACAAATTTTTTCATTCACATAAATTATTAATTTGCCTTGAGACACCCACAAGAACTGATAAGAAATCGGAAGATAAAAAAACATCGCACTTGGACGTAACCACACACAAAAATTAGCAGAGAACACCTAGAAGCGTGCTGCGTCCGTCCATGACGACCTGTGCTACCCTAATGAATTCTGTACCAGCCGTGCCCGCATGCTTCAGCTCGCCAGAAACCGGGATGGCGGGATACACCGGGAATAAGAGCCGAGGTCCCTTCCCAGCTGAGCTGAGGAGCAACCGAATTCAGGCACTTTATCCTGAATATTGTGAACGAAAACACACGTATTGCTCAGGACGGGAAGGACTCAAATGTCCTTTTTGTAACGTAGTGGTTGTGAGTTTACCTTTTCAGATATTTTTCACTTTGATAGTAGTTGAGGTTTTTTCTCTTTTAATTTTTTAAGAACATTAAGAGAACTGCTAAGAGTCCAGGATTTTAAACGGGTGCTTACTTCGTCTGCTGTCGGTTGACCATTGGTTATTTTCTCATATTATATACCCTTGCTTTTTTAAACAAATCTGATTTTGTAGAAATAACTCCATTTGTTCTGTTTTTAAGATTCCGTATAAAAAACGAAGTGCGATAAAATTATTTGTCTTCCTATTTTAGATCTTTCTATTCCACAGATAGGCTAGAAGTTAATAATTTAAATCTTTCTTATCTTTCGTCTTATAACTATTGTTATAAATACATTTATACTAAAATTTATTAATGATCATTCATTCATCCAGTCATTATGAACAACTTTTTAAAACTAGTAGTGGAATATTTTCTGTAAATATAGATTTCAAATAAACATTATAGTTTCTTAATTTTAGTTAAGATAAAATTTATGTATTGACCTATAAAATCTAGAAAATTTGAGAAACAATAAAATCTGGGACTTACATACACTGAGACATAACATGATAAAATCAAAATTACCAAAAGGTTCTCATCAATTTGTCCTCGATTGGAAACGCTTGAAAAATCGGTTCAATTAATCTTGGTATCAAGGAAGAGATCAAATTCGTCGTCCAGGAGACCCATGGACCCTACTCGTCGTATTCATCCAGCTGTAGATCGCCCTGGTATCTGCCTGAATGAACGAAATCTTCCACTGCTCTTCCTCGAGAACTCGATTAATCTCACCTCGATGTACAATTGACAAAGTGTCACACGTTCATCTTGAAAGATACCTCGAAGAAACATTTTTGCGGAATTCATGATAGAATTGCGTGATACCATCACATGGACAGGAGACATCTGCTTAAGATGATTGAGGCAAAAAGAAAGATTTATTTCTCTCCCCCAAGCTGAAGGCACACGTCTTGAGCTCCGATTGTGAGTTTCTTCCTTTTTTCTGGCATAAATCTCGGAAGTAAACAGGGGCTCGAATGGAATTTTATTATTTCATCTTTCTTTTCCCACTCTTTGTTAGTGGCGCATCCAAAAATGACATCCTACCAGAACGATAGGCACTTTTTCCTTTCACCACATAGGGGGTATGCGCCTTCCAGGTGTTTGCTATGAATTTCTTTTTCGATCCATTTTGCGTAGTGAGTTATGTAATTTTTGCGTAAGAAACATTACGTGAAAATGAATGATATAATTTATATTATCACTTTCGTATACTAAATCGCAAAGCTTTCTTTACTAAATTATGAAATTTTCAAAAAACATGAATTGTTTGCCTATACAAATAAATATTTCTAGACTTTATTTACGAATCGTTGAATTTGCTGGGTAGTCGTTTTTTTTGCAACTTAACTCATCAGGCTCAAGAAAAAATTAGGAGAAACGTTTCGCGTCAATCATGACCAAATTTTCTATCTAGCCCATTACCCACAAATTATATTAAATTGCTCTAATCCAAACAGGGTCGCTATGTATGTATGCTCCTTTTCTGTTTTTCTTGAACAAAAGAATTTTCCCAATGATCCATAAACTAATAATTTCTCCTTAAAACTAGGCAAGATAGACTTTCACTTCAGAGGCCTTAAAACTTCAACCAAAATAAATATCTTCCCTTTCTTAGGGCGTAACAATCAAGCTGGGATTAAGAAGTTTTACAAAGAACAATGAGAATGTCGCCCAAAAAGGTACCGAAAAGTGTTGTTGCGCAAAAGGAGACCATACGCAGCCTATAAGTGGAAAATTCGATCGAAAAAGCCAATCGCAGTATATTCTATACGTTTAGGTCCCTCTGAGAATTTTTCCATTCGCGTCAGTCCTTCGCAGTTTATCTTCTTGAGAAGCTGAGCAATTTCAGCTGAGGAGGGGGAGAACAATGGACAACAATGAAATGGTTAATTTCGCAGATGATAGAAATTGCTCGCAGATATCCTTTTTCTTTTATTGCGTTCCATTGCCTCCAGCCTTTTCATCCAGGTGTGGCCCAAACAGCCGATTTCTTTCGATACCTCCAGGAAAGTTTCGGGTATCTCGCAAGATGGAGATTAAGCGGCTTAATTTGCCCAAGGAAAAGGGATGAGGCTGAGGATTTCCTATCGCTTAAATTTCTTATTCATACCTCCTGCTGCATCATTATTTTGCCGAAAGACTTCATCGATTAGCAATTATTGAGAGACCTTGAATAGGTAATGCATTGACGACTTCATTTAAGATTCGATCTGTTCAGGTTTTTATGTACTACTCATAAAATCCTGATGTGGTTGCCTTGGCAGAAATGATTGATTACAGTTTTTGGTATCATTTCAAAATTAAGAAAGTTTTCATCAAGAGATCAGTAGCCCCACGAAATTTAAGTCCAACTGGCTTAAGAAGCGTTTTTAAGTCAAATTTGTCGTAATCTCAGATTTCTAAATTTTGAACAGATTTCGATTAAAAAGTGTATTTGGGGCAATATAAGTACGACGAGTTTTAATTTCAATTACTAATTGCATGCAAAATTACACAAATTATTCCCAAACCCTATCTAAGCAACCAGAATGCACTAGATAAGTAATATTTACTTTCATTTTGCTGACCAACAGAAATATTTATGTATATGTAAATAAAACAAACTCGATCACCCGGAATGGGCGAGTGGCCACCGAGAGATTTTTATCAAAAATTAGGGAAAGCAAAAAGTTTAACTGATCCCGTGACCAAGATTACTACCGCTGAAAGGGTTCGACGAATCTAATGCCCACTTAAATTCCGCGCACGCGTGAGCAACTTTCTAAGTTGCTCCTGTTGTTTCTCGCGGAGGATTATACCCAGCTAAGTACACAGAACAGCGGCCGAGTAGCCAAACAATTGATATTCAAAGAGGGTGAAAGTACGCGGTCCGCGGTCTTCAATTCAAAAACGCGAAATGCGGACCGGTAAAGTGACCGGCTTCACCTTTTTCCGCGGTATCATTTGTTAAGCGCCGTCATAAAGTCATATTTACGGCCTCGCGTGCTCGTGCGGCGGTTTTTTAGCTAAGGGTCAATATAATGGTCATTGAACGGGATTAGGAGCGATATATTACAGGGGTAATTGGCATTACTTCAACTCCTTCTTGACCATTATTAAAACACCACTGATGATCCATTCGGATGCTGGAATTTTCGACATCAAAGAATTTAGACTCTAAATTTTAAAGGTATGCAATAATCGAGGTTGAGAACAGATATGGGCCATCCATAAATCTATGGAAGGGTTGTTTGATGTTTATGAATAATTAAGGGAAGAATGAGGATCTTCCCAAAGTGTTCAGTATATAGCACCTATAAATTCGCTTTTTTTTTCCTACTCTGTAATTTAATTCAAATTTGAATTGCATCAGAAGGCGCGTAACCATTTCGACCCGGAAGGGTTCTTGACATTCGCCAAGTCAAAAAGATATTGCATGGGATAGTTTTCTTGAATTTATGAGATGCGCCTTCAAGATGCGTCTAGGAGTTGTGACATCTGACTGTCAGAGGTGTTGTGCGACCATGCAGAAGAAAAAAAGGGCCTCTGTAATTTATGCCACTGTTCGGAAAAAGGAAAAAAAATTACTGTTTCAAGGACCCTGAGATTTTTTTGAGAGATAGCGTAATACACTGTAATAGAGGATGAGATGGCTAATAGATTTTTATATCAGAGATACTCGTATTTTGGATACAAGCAAAAAATATTTGGGGTGAGATGAATCTAGGAAAGGGTTGTTATTGCGGCAGTTCTCTAATTTTATTCGAAAAATTTTTTTTGTAGGTCAAAAGATAAAACACTCTTTGATCGTTATATGTCATCTTTCACTACTAGGAAACTGAGAATTTACTTAAGTTCAACTTGTCTTGAATTTTGACCAAAAGGTCAAAGGTTGGAAGGTTAGAAAAGCATCCGACTTCCATTATTTCCTACTAAAGTTCAATTGCATGTATTCAAAAGTATACAACAATTCAGTTCCGCAACTTTTCAACCGGTCTGCACTATTTTTATATAAGAAGTTCAAACGACGGTTACGTTGTTTCAACCCATAGATATATGTACATATGTATGTATGTAATAGGATTTCTTTTTCTCTTTATTCGTTTCTTGCACAGTATTTTAGCAAAAATGAAAAGGTACATGATGAGCTGAGTTTTACCGCCCAAGTGGAAATAACGAAGGTGTTTTCATCACCCATAATATGCAAATTTCAATATATCTTAGCAAACCCTTGTCGCCTTACCCGTAAAATTTAACACATTTTGCAAGGATTAGCCTAATATCTTACCACCTTCATTTTCTTCCTACCGAGTTTCATTACGTGTACAAAGCACACCTTTTATAAATTCTAGCGTGCGATGAACAGAAAGATTATCGCAGGAAAAATTGTTTTTCTAATGCTTGCCTGGTTTCGACAGTAATTTCATGCATACCTGAGCAGTTTTGTTGGTTTTCACGGAATTTTTCCTTGTGAGTTACTTAAATTATTTTGCGGTATCTTTTTAAAACGAATATGTAATTCTTGAGTTGATTGAGGTGTGTTTCTATAAGCGGATAACTTTGAACAAAAAAATTTCATTTTAAAATAATTAGTTAGTTTTAAAGATATAGATATAAGGGTGATATTTATAGTTGTAGGAAACTTAACTTGGGTATGAGGCACGTGGACAAACCAAATAATTACCCTTATCTTCGTTTTAAAATCGGCAGGCGGAAGCAGAATATTTTTTTGGTATGTCACATCACACCTTACCATGAGGGTGAAGTACAGAAGTTCAAATTCAACTGATTAATTAACTTCACACTTAACGACATTGCTGTCTATCAAAGGGTAGTTATTAAGCGAATAGCATTATTCAGTGTAGTATCTATTCCATTAATCATTTTTATATTTTGCGGGAAACAGATGTGTTGGGATTGGGAGGAATAATGATTGATATTCATCATAAACACAGTAATGCGGTATCTAATACCTACTATGAGTTAACAAATTTTAACTAATTTTTTAAGGGGAAATTTACGTTGTTAAACTTATTAAAGAAAAAATATAATTATTTGTGAGAATACAAACAAAACAAAAATTTACGAATGTTCAAAGGGTTTCCTTGAATATAATCTATAGTAGAAACAATATTAACCTCTAGTAATGTTGAAAAATGTAAAAAAAGAACTATAATTACTCCCACGTGAACGGAGGCCCTTCCACCTGGTTGATCCTGCAATTACCACCCTTATTGAGAGATACTTACTCGACAGATTGACGACCACTTAATGCATTTCAACAGACTTTGCCCTGTAAAAACAATAAAATACGAGAGATCTCCCGATAGCGCTGCGTTACTTCGTCCAGGATAAAGGGGCAAAATGTTTACCTGTCCTGCAGAAAGTATGTACTTACATACAGAAGTTTACCTGCCAACGCCAATTGCATCCAGCAACAAATGACTATTTTATGTCGTGTCCGACACCCTTAATTGCTGTTCGCTCCAAATTGATTGGCAGGAGTCACTTGAGCCATCTGTTCCTCGGCTCGGACATGCAAAGAGTCGCGGTGGTCTGGTCCTTCCTGAAGGTCCTGATGAAGCTATTTGGTGACATACTGGCTATTGAGTGCTATCTGGAGCTAATGAAGATTTTTCGCTGACCCTTCTGATTAATGATGTTCGATGCACTTTTTTCCGCTAGCACGTGAATAAATGCTTAATATCGTGGAAGTAATTTTTATGTAACCGAAAAAATATGTTTAATGATGAGGCGAGTGAAATGGTATGAGAGGATAATGATAGAAATTATTCTGGATGATGTAGAACAGATTGCATTGTAGGGTACAATAGTTTAATAAATAGTAAACCTCCACAGATGAGAAGTTTGCAATAAAGAATATGGAGATACCGAAAATCAATCAGTTCATATATGAAATATATTGATATTATTCATGGACACGCATTAAGGGGTTCTCATTTTGAGTATTCTAGAATTATATGAAATCCTTCTCTTTTACTTTTTATTTTACATACGAGTATGTATACATATTTAATGCTTAAAATTGTAAAGTTTTTTTAGACTTTACGCTGAATATTTAATATCAAATATGTAAAAACAGCAATGCAACAGATATACCCAGTTTTTAAATTAGCAAGTTTCCACAGTGCCACCTTCCCCCGATTTCTGTTCAACCAGGAATATTAGGTGTAGAAGTTAGGTAAACTCTTTGTTAAATCACTCCATTTTTTTGAAGGTTTACTTTTGGATTTCTAAATTCCACCACCCCACTTACTAGTGAACCCTAAAAATTCGGCTATGACAAAGCGTCACTTATCGCCGAGCGTATCACCCAAAGGACCAAAAGGATATCAGAGATTAGCTTACATTTGACTAAGCAAACATCCTCGAGCCGCTAAGTTCTCTTTCAAGCCTAGTCAGTTGTGAAATTTTTGAATTAGGCATATTAATAAAAAATCAACGAGATATCTGCTCCCATCAGGGGAGAGGCGGCTCCCGGAGCCATTTGATTGGCATTTGTTTATCGTCCTCCCATTCTGCTCCAGTGATGCACGGAAAATACCCCGGAGGAGAAAGCCATGGCAGGAAGAAATGAGAAATTTAATTATTTTTTTTAATGAATTAAAAAAGGGAGGTTTTCGATTGGTACGAATGTTTATATTAAATGTTACTTTTAAGTCCTTTAATTAAACTCACAATCTATTTACTAATTAGGTAGATTAAATACGTGTATAAGAGATATTTGGGAAAATACTTAACATGTTAGATTCTATTTTGCAAATGGTTTAATTTAATCCAACTATTTTCTATTGGGGTAGAAGGGCATATGTTTGTATTTGTATAATTTAAAATTGAGCCAAAAGCATATACCTGCTTAGATATTTTTCCTTTAAAAACCCCTTGCATTCACGAGGACACCACAAGAACATAAAGCGCCCTAACACTCTGCACGGGTCATGCAAACAACAGGGCGGTATATAAAAATATTTTCAGACAGTTTCCTTTATGTCCTCCTGATTTCCCATTTGAATCTTTAATTGCAAGAAGACATGTAGCTCTAACTCATTTGCATATTTAATTTTGAAAGGAAAGGGTAAAGGCCAGCAAGATGTGCAAGTTGTCTAAGGTCGTGCTAGTTGCTAGACTATCCCATCTGGGAATTAGCTTGATAGACTTTGAAACAATCAGAGTTTGGAAGATTTCTTTTTTTAATATTTATAAGTTACACAGAGATAAGATTTCATAACTTGCTTGTAATTCCTTATGATAAATGAGTTTCCTTAGCATTTTAGGCCGACCTACTCATACTTTCAGTAAAATAATTAATTATTAAACTCTCAAGTTTAATTAATCATTTTGTGCGTCACTCATTGCTTACTTTTTAGTTTATAGAAAATAATTCAATTCAAGTACATACTTCGATTTGGTCTGCGGATTTTCAATTGAGACTAAGTTTTTTTTTATTTAATTGAGTGCATTTTAAAATATGCATAATCATAAGAATTCATACAAATTAAATTTAATTTAATGCAGACCTGTGAAGTACTTAAGTATATTAGGACTTCAAGTACCAGTACGTGGACTTAGAAAATTTCAAATACCAGTACAAATACCGAGTACTTGTACTTGTACTTAAAAATTTTAAGTACTTGTACTGGTATTGGTACTTATAAGTCCCATATAACAATTTTAAGTCCTGCTCAAGTACTTCAAGTACACCTCAAGTACCTCAAGTCCAGCGCAAGTACCGCAAGTTCGGCGTAATTATCGGAGATTAGACAATTTAAACTCATTCAGAGTAAGTTTTGTGCACATATTAACTTACTTCAATCATCATTATACGAGACTAAAAAGCAAATATTAATTTACACCTGGAAAAAATTGATTTTGTTCAGAATGGGTGGGGCTTCATTGTAGAATTTACGAATTGAATTTTTTGTTTCTAATTGGCCCGAGCTGCTTGTAGGAAAAGTAAAATCAAGGTATGTCCCGTGAAAATTTCCAAAAAATATAACTTCTGGTGATTTATTTAATTGTTGGAAATTTTGCTCCATAGGTATTTTTTTGTATTTTTCCTTAAATCCTTGAAGAGTTTACTTTCTTCTAAGATAACAATTTTAATAAAAAAATTAAATTTAGACCTTCTGCGGCCTAAAAACTAGAACCGGTGCCAGGCTTTATATTATTTCCATCTGGTTTTTACCCTATCTACATAATGGTTTGGGCTACTGTAGGTACTTAAAAATTTTGCTCTATAGTAAAATTTTTAAGTACAAGTACAAGTACTCGGTATTTTTACTGGTATTTGAAATTTTCTAAGTCCACGTACTGGTACTTGTACTGGTACAGGTACTTGAAATTTTACAGGTCTGATTTAATGTAATTAATAGACAACTTTTTGAGAAACAAGTTTTACTAATTGTTAAGGCATTTCCGGAATTTCAATTGTAACTTTCACCAATTTACATCGAAGACCTCCACCAGTTTCATTACTTGCAGAATCAACGCCTACTTCACATAAAACCGATTTGTTTTCAACTGTCAAAAGTTGTCAACAATTTCTCAAATGTGCTTTAGAACGGGTTTCACTGCAATTTCCTCAGCTAAATAAACATAAAACATGTTTTCAGGCACTTTTGGTACAACGTACAATAAAATCTGCAGAATATGCCTCAAGGGATGCAATAGTTCAATTCATATCTTCAGCAATATTCACATAAATAGCAAAAAACTTCTGAAGGAATGCATTGAAGACATTTCCGATATTTCAGTATACCTAACTTTTATTTAAATTTTAAGAAATCTTTGTAAATCTTTCGCCTTCCAGATCTCACCCGATGATAACTTACCTGATTCCATTTGTCCAAAGTGCCTCGAACACTTGGATCAATGCTGCAGTTTTCGAATATTAGCACGTAAAACCGACGACTTCCTGCGAAAAATTTTGGAGGGTGATATTATTGAGGAAACCAAAGACGAGGTGGATCCAGCACTGGCTGGAAAGGAAGAAGAAATGCACGAAATCCACGAGGAGAGCACCAAAAATTCTGACTGTGATAGTAAAGAATTTCTGAATGATTCCGAAGAGCCTGATCCTCCAGCTTTTGTGCTGGAACCAATTTTAGAAGATTGCGATGAGCTGTACGAGGAGGAATTGAGCAGAGATAATGAAGATTTAGATACTAAGCCATTTATTGAAGAAGTTGACCATCCAGATGTGACTCTAACCCAGCTGGAAATAAGTCACCACGACGAGGAATCTGGCTTTACGGACCAGGCTATTGAAACGGAAATGTTCCTTGAAGGCACAACAGTTATGACCCCAAAAGAAAAGAAGTTCCATTGTGAGTACTGCGGTGCGGGGTTCGCCTACCTTAAGAATAAAAAGCAGCACGAGAAGAGACACATCAGGGAGGGCAGCAGAGAGTGCTCCGTCTGCCAGAGAAAATTTTATACAAACTACGACCTGAAAAGGCACCTTTTTAACCATCAAAACGAGAAGAACTACAAGTGCGAGAAATGCCACAAAATGTACCTAACCCAGTCGGAGTTGAACAGACACCTTAAAACCCATGAGCAGGTGAGGAGATACAAATGCAGCCACTGTGGAAGGCATTTCTGCGAGCTGGGGGTCCTCAACTTCCACGTGAAGACAGTTCACCTCAGCGAAAGGAGACACCAGTGCAACACGTGTGGGAAGTGCTTTACGACGGGGTCAAAAGTTAGAAGGCATCAAAAGTCGAGAAAGTGCAGAATGAGAAAGACCGTGACGACCGTGCATAATGAGAATGAATTTTTGATACTCGAGGAATCGGACGTTGCGTACCACAGCGAATATGAGGAGAACGGTAAGTGGAAATAACCAGATGCCTTTGATCTAATATATTATTTTTAGATCTATCTTTCTAAAAATAAACTCGAAATGGTGATAACACTTTAATTATGGTATATTTTTGTTTTAAAGATAAGGGTATCTATGTCGACAAAATTCTGAGCTCTGAAAAGCCACTTTTATGTAGAGGAAAATTACCAATGTTTTTGGAAACCAATCCTTATTTTTCACGCATTTTAAAAATGTCTCAATTTTTAGCGTAGTTCTTCCAAACATATTCCATTTCGGAATACCTTCACTAAGTTTCAGTATATGTAGCTGACGATATTTCAAACTACTTACTAAATTTAGACCTTTTAAAGGAAAGCTTTTGAATCTGATAAATGCATGGGCAATTTATTTTTGAGGCACAGCGACCTTTGCAGCCAATATAACCAAATTTCGAACAATTTTGAACAGGTCTTAGGAATAAGTTATAATTTGTTTAAATCCAAACAATTTTTTCAAAGTTAAAACTATGCTTCAATTTATTATATAAAGAAATAAAATTTTACGACCGGATCAGGCGCAGACAATTAGAAAAAAAATTCTCTAACGATATTTCCTTTCGTACTCTCCTCGCTCCCTATGCCGGTCACTGCTGCTCCTGTCTCTATAGTACTCCTCCTTGCGTTCTCTACTCCTGTCCCGGTCTTTATTCTTGTGTTTCTTCCTATGTTTCTCTCTATATTCGGAGCGGTCCCGTGACCTAGACATTGATCTCGATCTCTCATAACGCTCCTCCCTGTGGGAATGGTATTCACGTTCCCGTTCTCGGTCCCTACCTCGTTCCTCCCGCTCCCTATCTCTAGGACCAGGAATTTCCCTCTCGTCACGCCTTCTGCGATCTGGTGGTATTTCTCTGAATTCTCGCTCCCGTTCCTGGGGACCTGCAGGACCAGGAGCACTCGCACCTCCCGGATACTTTCCAGGTCTGGGCTCGCCAGCATAATTGTTATGCTGTCTCTGTTGTGCTGGTGCTGGGTGCTGGACGTGCAAGTGATGAAAATTTACATTGTTCGTCCGGGTAAAGTCTTCGAGCTTCTTTTCAATTTGCTTCTGTATGGGGACTGGGATTCTAGGAAAAAGTGTCGAAAACCAATCCAGCTTTGTAAGAAACTGATACACCATCTGACCAATTGTCATGACCTGGAAGCAAAAATGGGCTCAATAACGTAGGACTTTTATTTCGAAGAATTATTACATCTTTCAGAAACACCCACCTGTCCTCCACCGGCTTTAACGTCGATTTCTTCTTCGTCCAGAAGGTAATCCTCGTACCAGTCGTACAGATCAGAGGGAGGCTGCGTGTACCGGATGTACATAAAACCTGGGGGAGACAACAAATATTGCATATTAGATAGAGTCTCCGCGGGGACCACATACCTGAATGATTTTTAGAACTTATAAACCCCTTCTCGATATACATTTTCTTTACAAAAACATAATTCTCACAGACAAAACTCTGCCACAAAGAAAACGGTTCACCCAATCGACTTACCACCTACCTAGTGCCCGTATGTACGGTGAATCTGTATGAGTTAAGAGTCCATTAACCTGTTTCCGGGTCAGCCGAAGGGTGTAGAGTTTGTAGAGTAGACAGAACGCCGTCGAAACGATTCCACCAGCCCCAACACCGCGAACCTATGGGTTGAAAAACAAGCGATTAGCGTATATTGGCGCTATTTATGGAAGGGAGCGATTCGATATGTTAAAACATTACCTACCCCGCCACACATCCCCGTCTGGCCAGCCGTCTTCCGCGATCCTCGCTCCCATGGCTCCAAGTGCTTCACCTGGTAGTAAATCTCGTCCACGACTTCGTGGTAAGTCTTCAATTTGAACAAGTGCACTGGAACACGAGAAGGTGGCAATTAAATTTGAACCGGACAGAGACTGCTATGAGGCTGATGCACCTCACTGCCACTTGGCCGTCAATCAATACCTTTGTCACGTACCTTTGAAATAGCTCGATCCCTGGATGTTCGCTAAAATCAGGGGGTTCAAGTTCATCGTCGATTCGTTGCCCCACAGCGGCAGCACATTGTGCTGCTTGCTAGATTTTTTCGGCGCAGTGCCGTAATCTGGAAGGACAAAACGTGAAAATTTCTCAAAACCTCAAAATTTATTTAAATTAAAATTTTATGGCGTTAGGTTATAAAAACAAGCACTACAAAATGTTGTGTGGTGAAATAATTTTTTTTTTGGCTCGGAGGCCGCCAGTTACCTTCCTGGTGATCCATTATTTTGCGGATAATTCCTTGCCCACTTTGTAAATGCTTTGTTCCTCTCAAAACAATAAACAAAGTTTTTGATCTCTAAACATATTTTAGACAAAATAGCGTGGAAAATTATAAGAAAACGGAGCCAAAACACTTTTGCACTTTAACTTCCCAAAAAAGAAATCAATATGGTCGCTATTACGGGTTGCCACATCGGAAGTAAATTCGGTCTGAAGAGGGATTCTCGTGCTTACGGGATGTTTTATTTCCAATTTTTGTTTTTGTGGGTTGCTATATGAAATAATTCCCGCAGGAGACGGTTTTTAAATCAAATTTGTTAGTTTGGCGCGAAATTAATAAATTTTATTTGAACAGAAATTACTGAAACAATGTCTTACAAAACGAAAAAGTTTAAGGAGTTTCCTCTTAGAAGTAACCGTTTAAATAAGTGTATTTAAAAATGGTTTTTTTTTTCTTAAACAAAAGGAAATAAATTTCTTTTTCGTATTTCTATTTCTCTTCCACCTCCCGTTTCCGGTTTTTTGAGAATGTTTACTATTAGTAATGGTGTTTTATTATCTTATTTCGTCGAGTTTATTTGCTCAAAAATTGTAAACGTGCTGTAGCTGCTTCCACTTGGCTCAACCGAACCGTTCTCGAAAGTCTAACTTTTGGAAAAAAGTATTCTCCATCGAAATTAACTTGAACTTTGTTTGCACGTGTATTACCTGCAGAACTTTTCGCTGCTCAACAGCTAGCACGTGAATTTTCAGCTGCCTCCACCCCCATCGCCTCCGGTACACGAGCCACCCAAAGCCACCCCGAAGATCACAAGAAGCTCCACTGACCTGCTCCTGAGTCCTGCTGCAGGAAGAATCCACAACCCCTTGATCACACCTCCACCACGCGGATGTACCGTTCGAATAACGGCTCACCTTGTAGTAAAGTAACTGTGAGTGTCCCCATCTTGCTTGGAGCACCCCCGAAGGAATCGGGTTGAGGTTGGGTTGGGGAGCGCGTGCGCATGTTGCAAGGACCATCGACAGCTGGCCGTCCGCCACAGTCCCGTTGTTCCGCGCGTGAAAACGAAATACCGCGACTCGCCCCTGAACTCGAGTAACCTTGGGAGTAAAAGCTCCGCGGGATGGAGCGAGCAGCCTTCTTCCGGCGGACCGCGGGGGGAAATCATACAACGGTTCTTCTGCACACGCAGTTAGATTATAGCAGTCCCCCGTTCTCGCGTTAATTTGGTGCTGGTGCTGTTCCCCCTGCTCCAGCGCCCGCTGTCCTTCAGGCCAGACGAGTCTTCCTGACAAGACGCTCTCAAGGAGCTGATTTTCGCTCCCCAAAGCATTCGCCGTTTGGCCATCGCGTCGTTCCAGCCACAGGGAATTTGTTCGCGTGCGTTAAAATTCGGTTGGTCCTCGCGAAAATTATCGCTAAAAAAGTGCATTAAATGTGATTCGGGTGTGCCGTGAATTCAAAGAAAAAGCCATCAGTGTTTTGTGGCTGTGAAATTTAATGTGAGAAACGCGGTAAACGGTTTTTTTCTTCTTTTTGGCAATTTTTTACATGGATGAGTTTTTGGACCCGAGGCTTAAACCTGAAAGGGGAACACCTCGACGGTGTCGAGCCATCCCTTAAAAGGAAGGAAAAAAGAAGGCATACTTGGGATTTTGTCCGGTGTGTGGTGAAAAGGATTTTTTGTTGAGGAGGTAAGGGATGCAATTTTACAGAATTTAATATTCAAATATACTGAAAAATACCAAAATACAATCCTTTTGGATGATTTCTATTAACTGACACTTTTCTGATTCACAGACAGTTTAAAGAAATAATAATTTAATAACCGCGTTTATTGCATAATTTCGCCGTTAGAGTTATAATTAATCTATATATCAACTGATTTAAAAAAGCATCAAATATATACTTTGAAATACATCGCGTACTTTCTTAATTTTAAGCCTTAGACTAACAAGGCAACAAAATACCGCCTTAAACATTTTTTTTTTTATATTATTTACATATATACATATGTGCATTAAGGTTCGTAAACGTGTACATATGCAAATTAAAAATCTTATTAATTAAAAATAAATATGTCGATTTTTTAATTATATTAATTGAAACCATACCAACTGGTAATTAAGAAAGATAACGTATGTTAGGACTACTGACGTAATTCAAAAATGCCTTTGCCGTCTTTTCAAGGTTTTTATTACTCAAGGAAACGGTTGTGGCGTAACAGTTTTATCTGGCAGTACTCAGGGTTCCGTTCCACGACCCACACCACTTTTTCGTGTCAGAGCAGTGCACTTTTGGGGCTGCACTGAAGCTGTGCTTTCCGTCTGTGGCGTCTGTTCGGAAAATAAAAAAACGGCAATCGCCGCCGAAATCCTGCAAGGGATAAAAACCGTTTGGTGAAAGTCGAGCGCAGTTTCCGCGACGGTAACGAATGACGGGGCCGCTGAAAGAATGCGGAGATGGCAGTGCTAGGTGAAAAAGACAGGAAAATCTGCGGCATCGATAACGGCACATTTCGAGGGGGTAGTGGTGGTGCAGGTTTCAATTACGGAGGGTGCGACGCAACGGACGACGGCTACAGCAGCAGCGGCTGCAGCAACAGCAGCAGCAGCAGAAACGACCGTCGACTGAGTGGTGGCTGCAGTGGTGTTGGGTGTGGTGAAATAAATAACAACTGCAAAACATCGGGCGGGACTGCGACAGCTGGCAATACTACCGGATCTAGTGGTGGTGAAAATATTCCGACACTGTCATTTGTGTACACGGAAAAAATGTCATCCTCGACGGATGACAGCGACGAATTGCTGGATCCTCTGGCTGAAGAACTGAGGAATATACAATCTGTGATCCATGTAACGCGAGAGAATATCGATGCCTTGAATGCAAAATTTGCAAATTTCCAAGAGCCGCCGGCTATGTACGTCACTGAGTATCAGGAGCTCACGTCAAAGTTACACGAACTCGAAATCAAGGAGCATGAGCTGATTGAACAGATCCAGCAGCAAAATGATGAAATTCAGGAGCCCCCCGATATCCCAGAGGAACAGATTGAGGTAAGTGCTACCAATTCAGTTATTTACAAAAAGATTTTCAGTGAAATTTAACTAGGTAGTGTAGATTTCCTTTTTCGAGTTGTTGATAAGGCTGAGGTGTGGGTGGGAGGCCGATTTTCAAGGTTCCATGTCCTTTTCTCACAATCCCTCCACCTCGCACACGTTCGCACTTCCCCTATTCCCTGCTGACATTATCGTCCTTTAACCCTGAGAGTAGCGGTGGTCGGCTCCTGGTGGGGTGGTATGATGGACTCCGGTGGATGTCTTGCGCCTCGCGCATTGTCCTTGTCCCTGCTCTTCCACGCTTTTCTTCTTCTTCCTCCACTTCATCAAGGATCCGGACTGACGTCTGTGGCAGGACGATGTTTGCCTCTGTCGAATACCCGAGACAGGCTAAAAATTGTTTGGGGCTACACGACGGGCTTATAACGTCGTCGCTGGAGCCGCAGCTCATTCCGGGTCTTTCGGTGCTGGGGCTTTTGACATATCAACAACAATCAGGAGTGGTTGTATGTAGTACTGGCAGGAGGAGGAGTTCAAGATGTTTGCGACAGTCGAATTGCATTCTTGACTCCTCTCGCTTTAATGTCGCAATAACAAATTGTTTTTTCGTGGTAACTTTTTCTTACAAAGGTAAATTACATACATATTTAGAATTAGTCCTTCTGTTAAGTTTAAGAGAATTATCTGCAAAAGACTCTTATGAAATCGAAACAATCAAGATATATTTTGGAAAATTCCCTCATTTTTAAACCTGGTGGACAAGTAAATTACCCAGACACTTTTAAAATGTCAGTATTTTGTTATGCCAATGATTAGATGCAATTTAACATATGGGATTTCGACTAGTAAGCTAGTTTTCGCAATTCTTTTTATAATGCATTTGCCTTTGTCCTTTATGTCTATTTTGAAATTTATCAACTTATTATAGAATATTTGAAAACTGCACTTTCTAAAGAATTCAATTTTGTACAATTATAATTTAAGTACATATATGAAAAAGTATAAAATATTTTTTCAAAGTTTTACGGAAGGTTTTATTTTTATTCTTTCTGCAGACTGAAAACAACAGTGGTACTTTACCTCAGCAACCAAAGGTATTCCTGCGGGCGCATTTGCCCAATCAACAGAGGACCTCGGTTCAAGTGATACCTCGCATGAGATTATGTGATGCCCTTATGAAAGCCCTTAAGCGACGAAATTTAACGCCTGATATGTGTGAAGTAACCGCAAATCCTGTCAGCAATACACCAATTCCCTGGGACACAGACATAAGTTTAATTCAGTCCGAAGAAGTCTACGTAAAGGTTTTGGATAAATGTCCCGTAATGACACACATCTCGCATCAATTCATCCGAAAAACATTCTTCTCCTTGGCATTTTGCGAAGTTTGCCGCAGATTACTATTCATAGGATTATACTGCAATCAATGCAATTTTCGGTTTCATTTGCGCTGTGCTCACAAAGTTCCAATTCTGTGCCAACAGTTCCCAATGGATAATTACTATCAGCGTTTACTGGCGCAAAATCCAGAAAAAACCGCTGGTATACTTAATCCAGGAAGTGGAGCTGCACTAGGATTTCAGGTCAGTTATTTTATACATTATTTTAAATCATCAGATTTTCATCAATTGATTTATTTTTATAATATAGAGTCGACATCCTCGTTCACTGAATCAACAAGATCGATCTAATTCAGCACCTAACGTTTGCATTAATAGCGTTAGGCCACTTACTGAGTTCCAAAAAACACTGGTGCAATCTAGGGGGCCTTTACCGGTTGGGAGAATAATTAATTTTATTAATATCATTTACGACCTCTTCTCTTTAGACCCAAAGCACCGAACATTCACATTCAACGCAAGCATCACCCACAAATACTTTGAAACATGTAAAAAGGCAGCGGGCGAGATCTGCGGATGAAAGCAATAAAAATTTGCTTTCCCCTCGAGACCAAAAGAGTTCAGAAGAAAACTGGGTATAAGACTTATTATAATTTACTTTCGCATTTTTCGTTTATAATGATTTTCGTTAAAACTACAATCGCATCGACTTCCTTATAACTGAACTTGCAATAGAGCCTTTTATTAAAGCTTTTGTGATTCATTAATAAGCAGTGGATAGTATTATATTTTTATTCATAAATAGCTTGCATCGGAGCATACATTTTATTCTATTGACATTACTGTGCAAGTAAATGTTAGTTTAAAGATCACTTGATAGGGCAATTACGGGCCGCTAAAAAAATCCTAATCAACAAGAAAATATAATTATATTAAAATCCACTTCACAGAACATTCAAGCGGAAGAGATTTTAATAGGGCCTCGCATAGGATCCGGCTCCTTTGGAACGGTTTACAAGGCTCACTGGCATGGTCCAGTGGCTGTTAAAACGCTTAACGTAAAAACCCCGAGTCCAGCACAGCTACAAGCCTTTAAAAATGAAGTAGCCATGCTAAAAAAGACGAGGCACATTAACATATTGCTATTCATGGGTTGTGTCAGCAAACCATCTTTAGCCATTGTAACGCAGTGGTGCGAAGGCAGTAGCCTCTACAAACATATCCACGTGAACGAGACAAAGTTTAAACTTAATACCCTCATCGATATTGAAAGGCAAGTGGCTCAAGGTATGGACTATCTTCACGCAAAGAATATTATTCACAGGTAAATAAACTTTACTTTCTCTTTTTAGTTTTTTTTTTTATTAATTTTCAAAAATTTACAGAGATTTAAAGTCGAACAACATATTTTTACACGAGGATCTCTCTGTAAAAATTGGTGACTTCGGTCTGGCTACGGCGAAGACTCGGTGGTCAGGCGAAAAGCAAGCTAACCAACCAACAGGAAGCATTTTGTGGATGGCACCTGAAGTTATAAGGATGCAGGAACAGAATCCCTACACATTTCAGAGTGATGTATATGCATTTGGAATTGTTATATATGAGATGCTGGCAGAGTGCTTACCGTACAGCCACATTAACAACAAAGATCAAATACTGTTCATGGTCGGCCGTGGTCTTCTTCGGCCAGATATGACTAAAGTTAGATCAGACTGTCCGCAAGCACTTAAGCGGCTGGCTGAAGACTGTATTAAATTTGATCGTAACGAAAGACCCTTATTCCGGCTTATTTTAAACATGCTAGAGAATATGCTCCGCACTCTGCCAAAAATTCATAGGAGTGCTAGCGAGCCAAATCTCACCCAAACACAATTGCAGAATGATGATTTCCTGTATATGTGCTCGAGTCCTAAGACGCCGGTCAACTTTCATAATTTCCAATTTTACAATGGGGCCGGAAACATTTAGCGGTTCATCGGTGAAAGTGCCAATTTTCCCTGTGTTAATTATTTAATGAAGATTATAAGTTAAGCGGATTACTATTGACGGCTTACAGGGACATTTTTCATCCTGTATGCCGTAGTTGAATGTTTAAAATTCTGCTGATTATCGATGTAAGTTATGTCCAATACGTCCTAATATTTTTATTGTTTGTCCGTAAGTTCTCATTTTTATTTATTCTTTTCGAGCACTTCTACCTTTTACTTTGGATTTTTTGTACCTTTCGTTAATTCGAGCTGAATAGTAAGGGTTTTCTCTTACTATAATTTTAATTAAATGAACTAATGGATTTTCCCGTTTTTCATTACTTTTTAATCTTGCTTAGCTTTTATTTAGATTTGAGATATGGTATTTTTTTTTATAAACTGGAGTGGAGTTCCAGTCTTGTAACTGAATATTAGAAACACTCGCGCTTTTTTAGGTTTTATTAATTTTAAGATTTTAACAAAAATTAATATCTCTCTTATCTAATGGTTTGTTTTCCATTAGTATAGAGAATATCGCAGACGTAAATTAAATGTTTTAAATAGCCACACCCGTTTTCCTGGCAGATAGTTCTCTCCAATCAGGCGGTAAAAGCGGTAATAAATTATATTTATTATGGATCAATTAATTAATTCATCAGTCGGCTTGAACAGGCATGAACAGTCTCTACTTAACTTCTTATTTTCCATAATAGAAACAAATGCCGCAACATTATGAAATAGTTCGCGGAAAACAATTATATATTTTATATTTTAAATTCTTTTCATTCGGGGCTACTACACGTGTTACTCATTAGACGTTTACCAAATGATATTAATTAAATAAGTAATGAGTTGATTAATGCCGATCTGGCGGCCAGAGCTACCAGTTCAAGGAATTTTCCCAGTTTACAGCCAAACAAACGTCACATAATAATTTGAATGAATTTTCCACCTAAAACGTTATCTTCGACCTTAAATATGTTCCAAATGGTCTATAAATCATTGAAATAATATATAACAGTCTCTAACTTGATTCTCCTCGTTAACAGTAGATGCAATTTCTATACAGTGCTTTGGAGCTTAATTAAATATAATAAAAAAGGTACCTCCCATCGCCATGAGCTAGTTAATAACATGATTTCCCAAGGCTATGACTTGCAGTTTTTTTAATAATAAATAATTGATTGTTTTAATAAAATATAATTAAAATGAATCTTGTTTTCCAGGTAAGTTTTCTTCATTGCCTTAAAAGGTAACTTCAATATTGATTGTGGGATTTAATTTAAAAATATGTAACTGTTTATATTTCGTTTAAGTGGATTCCATGTGAAAAGAAGATGCACTTCTCAGTTCTCCCTTGTATGCGCATACTTCAAATATTCGTGCAAATTTCAGTGTTCCCGTTACGCAATTTTCATGCAACTAGGTATAATAAGGTGGTTTTTTGAATTAGTTCAAAAAATAATCCAGGAAATTTTTGTAGCCACTAATTTCAAGTCTAAATTAAAGAATTCAAGATTGCATACTTTTTTATAATTCCAAAAACATTTTGATAATATGCTTTTCTTAAAAAATATTTTTTTTCCGTTTACTTGTATGAATTAGTCTCCGAATTAGTCTCCTATTTTTTTTATGTTGTTTTGCGACCCAAGGACTATTGGCTTCTTCAAATTGTAAATTTAATTTTAATTTAAAAAGCACTTCACACTAACAAATTTATTCATAATCCGTACTTAAATCCATTATCAAAGGTCTAAAAATTGTACATACACATAAATGTTATGAACTGAAGCAAAATTACAAATAAAAATAATTACAGAAAATCCATAAAATATAAAATTTCTGTTAATATATTAATTAATGAGGAAAGCTACGTAAAAACTATGAACGTACGAAAACCTTTCAGCAGAAGGATGAGGGTCCGATCTCTATTAGGTTTTACAACAAGTGTAAAAAACATTAATAAGTAAAGCGTAATTAAGTCTAAATTAATGGAGAACACACATGATAATGAAGAATAGAGGACAATTTGTAAAATAGCCATAAACTGATCAATTATTATTGGTGTAGGTGTATGAATTATTCGAAAAAAAGTGAACTGGATGGATTTGCGCGTATAGTGCGTATAGTTTTATCTCAATCCTACTATCATTATCTGTTTGGTATGTGTAATATAGGTATATTTTGCAGATTCATAGAATGTGGCTGCATTTATCAAAGCTCTTTTATTGGAGTTCCGAATACTATTCATAGGGGAGTATATTGTGCTTACATACTATTAAAATTGATATCTACCTTAAGTAATGATTACTTTTAAACTCAAAGAATATCAGTCCAATTGTATATTTGAAACGACTGATTGTGCTCACTGAAGGCTGCTTATTCTTTTGGTGTGAAGTAATTTACGCATAGTTTATTGTTGCAAAATGGAATGGAAGTATTGAAATTCAGTTAATAACATGTAAATCCTATTCAGTTTGTTTAATTGACGTAAGTTTTACGCTGTTGTAATGCTAATTGCATATGAACTTTAAACTGATCTAGGTTGATTTTTCCAAGCTCTGCATAAAAACAGAATTACACAATCCCTGTGTGTAACTTTAAACGAGTTTTTTGTTTCATATTAATTATATTTGTTTCAACTAAAACGTAATTAAGTGATATACATATATAAGATTTCTTTAGCATGATTCGCAAAAGATTTTCATATCAAAAAACATTTCAACCTTGTTTTGAAAATCCTAGTTATATTTCATATTTAAGTACATACTTCATCTTTTTATAGTTTTAAAAAAAAAAATTCAAATTCAAAATATTTATATGATTTTAAAAAAGCTTCTTGGAATGTAAACGAATTCCACAGCAAAAAAGAGCGTGGATTTAATTGAGCTTTGGTATATTGTAAAAAACAATTAATGAATGCAGCGAATGATGTTAATTACTTTTTTTCCTACCTTTATTAACGCCTTTTCTTTCAAGCAACAATAAATTGATTAAATTACTTCAAAGATAGAAGTTGTATATATTCAATCACCACAAAAACTTAAATAAATAAAACAATTGTAGAATACATAGTTGTAAGTTGGCTAAAACTAAAGTGTATATAATAGAACCTAATTATTCGATAATTAGAAGAACACCTAAAAAAATCATTAGAAAAAGCAACATAAATGATGCGACCAAATTATGCGTACAATACAGAGATACAGAAGAGTATGTTAAAAATATTAAGGAAATTAAATAACATTTTGTAAATATTTAATCAAAAGCAGAGCATTATTGAGCATACTCTGCATAGTTTCTCTTACTGAAAACTTCTAAAATATAAAATTCAATCAGAAAAAAGGTTTCTTCAGAAAAGAGAAGCATAAAGTGGAAAGTGTATTTAAAAAATAAATTAATAGTTTATTTATAATGGTAGCACTATCTAGAAAAATGGTAATTTGTCTAGATTTGTCGTGGCTGGAATACAATGGTAAATGTATATTTTATAATGTTTCAGTTGATTCATTAATTCACTTTGGCACGATGTGTTGTAGTTAGAAATAAACAAGAAGATTAAAGGGATTCAAATTTCATAAATTAAAATGATTATGTAAATTTTAAAAATTACAAAGAGATATATAAAATTATCAATTCAAAAAACTATGTTGTTTTATCTACATACATAAATGGTACTACATTATACCTTTTCTTACAAACATCGTGAGCCAGAATAGTAATTTTAAAAGAACATTACTAGTGAGTTTTGCTTTTCAATCTCATCTGGTAATTAAGAAACACAAAATAAAAATTTTATTAGTTTATTTACATCCATGAACTTTAACAATTTGTGCTAAACATTTTAATCTTTTTATTTTTGTAATATGAAAATATCTTCAATAGCGTGTATTTTGAAAAAGTTATTCATTCCAGTTGTCATTGTTTTTATAAAAGCGCCGTCAACAGTAGGCTCTACTTCATCCCAAATAACTTTCCAATTTTCATTCATCACTTTGTTCAGATTATCGCCCAATGTTTTATCGCCATTGAAAAGGTTATTCATTTGAATTTTCATACTGTAAATTAGAGCAAAAGATTAAACATTTATTTTATATCATTTAAATCGAGAGTATACTTCTCTGCTGTGGTTTTGATTTTCAATTTGTCAACGTGCGCGTAAGTTTTTCCGTCCTCCTTGTGCGTACTTATTTTTGCTTTTATCGCAACTAGAGTATTGGTCATTGTCATGTGCAAGTCTCCGCTTCCTTCTATAGGGAGGACAAGAATTTTCCCTTGGATTGTATATTTCGCTTTAATATTCAATACGGGACAGGTTGCAAAATAAGTGAGAACTGTGTTGTTCCAATCGGCTGTTTGAGCGGGTCTAAATATTTCATGTTTATTAATTAATTATAAATAATGAAAAAACATAATGACAACTCACGTAGCATTGAAAAAACGGGCTGTGTGAAATTCCTCAAGTTTTACATCCGTCATTTTCATATTGAGACTAACGCTTTTGCTAGAATCTTGGTTTACTTCAAGGGTATCAAACTTCAGAGGGTCAAGGTCAGGCACAAATAATTCAGCATTTCCGTGAGGGTATATTTCGAACACCTTATTAACCTGCTCAATCAAACATTGGAAATCTCCGTTGTTGCATTTTTCAATGCCTGCAGCTAAAAAATAATAGAAAATCTTTTAAAATCGATTTTAGTTTTTATATATAATATATGTATACTAAATTAACGTAAGTTAGCAAGAACACAAAAAGGATGTCAGTGGTGGTTGGATATGTATTTGATCGTTATAATTTTTGTGAAAAAACAAATTTTAACAATCCAACAACTTGTCTAAATAACAACAGTTTCTGTGAAACTATTTTACATATCAAACGGAGAAAACCAAAAAATTTGATTTTTTCAGTTAAATTCTTCCCATTCAACAGGATCTAATTTAAACTCCGAATGATTTAAAAAACACTTAAAATGGCGTCAATATATTCAGAGAACTGTATTGGAATAATTACATATATACGTTCTTATAAATAACATTATGTGACCTCATAATAACAATCCATCTATTGTCTCCAAAACAAAAATGAAAAAGAATGCAAACCCGAAAAGGCGCGCTCACTAAATAAATAAAATAGCAAGAAAATTAAATTGTAAAACCAAAATACATATAAAAAAAAACTTATTAAAATAATTTCAATAACAGTAATCACAATACTTTATAATTCTATGATTCTATTCTACTAATTGATCCGCGATTTTGCTTGTCATACGAAAAGTAGTCAGGGATTTCATATTTTTACACTGTTTCAGTTTAAATCTTTAACACTATCTAGGTCATTTTGACCCTTAATATCTCAACAACAAGTTCATGCGCTACACATAAAATTCAGGTCAAAACGTATTATCGCTTAGATCTGAGTTAAGTTTGAACTTGTGGACCACTGAACGTATGAATTTTGTTATACTTTTAGGAGCCAGTTGTAAAATAGACGTGGAGGAACTAGGCGAATTTAAAAGGGTTCCTAGCCTTTTGGAAATAACACAAGTAAAACACTTATTTTAACTATTTCTGTTAACTATTTTGCCGGAATTGATATAAAGAAAGAAAATCGCTTACGAAGTTCAAATCCACTAGCATTTTTCACAACCGTCGCAGCCAGGAGGAAACAACCGAGAACCGAAATATTCCACATTATTTCTTTCAACTAACGATCTAATGAGACGCGATCAGAGGCAAACTATGGAATAAAAGCCAGCAGCTGCAGCAGACATATTTATGGAGGAAAAGCCAATTAAATTTTTAAATCAATTTAATTACTTTTCATATTATTCTAAAAAAAAAAATTATATATGTAAATATACCTATAAATCCCTACAGCAGCACACATATGAACATATTATTTTTCACATTATACGATGGTTGAAATAATCGTAGATAATATCAAGTTAAGGTTAAAATCCAACTTCATTGAGTAGTCAGTTCGCGAAGCTGTTGACGCTTTTTTAAAGTGTAGTGTGCAGGCTGCAAGGTAGACTAATGATTGCGTCGTTTTCATCTCGTCATTGAGATCATTTGAATTATTAAAAAAAAAGCGTAATTAATTGCCTGTTATTGTAAACGATTATAATAAAGCAGAAGTTAATTAGCAGTCAGAGGAAAATTATTCTTAGCGATATGAGCTGTGCGTATAGGCATGGATAAATAAAAGCTTGAATAGATTGTTAAATATTAATGTGATTGTCGACTGCCCAGCGATCGAGTAACTTCAGATGCAAGTCGGATAACTGCAAAAACCGCATTTTGTTTAAAGTTCTCCAGTTCAATTTGTGTAGATATAATTTTCAATTGCATAACTGATTTATAGAATACCATTAATTTGTCATATCTCGCATAATTGTTCACTGTTTTTAAAGTGATGGTCTATGTACTCTACAATAAGGCAAAGTGCGTTTTTTAGATTTTCGAAAAAATAAGACAGATAAAACCAAACAGACATTTTTCAGATTGTATGGATTAAGAGGGTAAAACGTTTTTGGTAAAAACGTAACATATAAAAGTTTCATGATTTAGAAAAATACATTGAATGATAATATTTATGTGACATTGAAAAATCATCTAAACAGTTTTTAAAACAATTAAAACCATTTGCTATAATTTCCGTGGAAAACTGAATACATTTTGTTTACGTAAAACATTATTAATAATATGCCTAGCGAACAAAGCTTTTACATTTCTTTAAGATATTTCTTTATTTCAGATTTCTCAGCGATTACATTTGTGCAAAAAGAAAAAAATTCATTTAATTGCTATTTTGTTACAAATTTTGTTTCAGCATAAAATATGTCTGAGTACTTATTAGAGAAGTGTAAATGAGAGAGAAGACTCATTTAATTTGATTTTATTTATTTTTTTATCATTAATAATGTCTTGGCTTCTTCAAATTGTAAATTTAATTTTAATTTAAAATGCACTTCACACTAACAAATTTATTCATAATCCGTACTTAAATCCATTATCAAAAGTCTAAAAATTGTACATACACATAAATGTTATGAACTGAAGCAAAATTACAAATAAAAATAATTACAGAAAATCTATAAAATAAAAAATTTCTGTTAATATATTAATTAATGAGGAAAGCTACATAAAAACTATGAACGTACGAAAACCTTTCAGCAGAAGGATGAGGGTCCGATCTCTATTAGGTTTTACAAAAAGTGTAAAAAACATTAATAAGTAAAGCGTAATTAAGTCTAAATTAATGGAGAACACACATGATAATGAAGAATAGAGGACAATTTGTAAAATATCCATAAACTGATCAATTGTTATTGGTGTAGGTGTATGAATTATTCTAAAGAAAGTGAACTGGAGGGATTTGCGCGTATAGAATAATTTGAGCGTCGATTTAATTTGAGCTTTGGTATACATATTGTAAAAAACAATTAATGAATGCAGCGAAATATGTTAATTACTTTTTTTGCTAGCTTTTGTTAACGCCTTTGCTTACAAGCAACAATAAATTGATTAAATTACTTCAAAGATAGAAGTTGTATTGTATATATTCAATCACCACAAAAACTTAAATAAATAAAACAATTGTAGAATATTTGTAAGTTGGCTTAAACTAAAGTGTATATAAAACCTAATTATTCGATAATTAGAAGAACACGTAAAAAAAAATCATTAGAAAAAGCAACATAAATGATGCGACCAAATTATGCGTACAATACAGAGAGACAGAAGAGTATGTTACAAATATTAAGGAAATTAAATAACATTTTGTACATATTATTCAAAAGCAGAGCATTATTGAGCATACTCTGCATAGTTTCTCTTACTGAAAACTTCTAAAATATAAAATTCAATCAGAAAACAGGTTTCTTCAGAAAAGAGAAGCGTAAAGTGGAAAGTGGATTTAAAAAATAAATTAATAGTATATTTATAATGGTAGCACTATCTAGAAAAATGGTAATTTGTTTAGATTTCTCTTGGTTGGAATACAATGGTAAATGTATATTTTATGAAGTTTCAGTTGATTCATAAATTCACTTCGGCACGATGTGTTGTAGTTAGAAATAAACAAGAAGATTAAAGGGATTCAAATTTCATAAATTAAAATGATTATGTAAATTTTAAAAATAACAAAGAGATATAACTAGTGAGTTTTGCTTTCCAATCTCAACTGGTAAATTCATAAGTGAGAAATACAAAATATATATTTTATTAGTTTATTTATATCCATGAACTATAACAATTTGTGCTAAACATTTTAATCTTTTTATTTTTGTAATATGAAAATTTCTTCAATAGGGTGTAGTTTGAAAAAGTTATTCATTCCACTTTCCATTGTTTCTATAAAAGCGCGGTCAGGCTCCATTTCATCCCAAATAACTTTCCAATTTTCATTCATCACTTTGTTCAAATTATCGCCCAATGTTTTGTCGCCGTTGAAAAGGTTATTCATTTGAAATTTCATACTGTAAATTAGAGCAAAAGATTAAACATTTATTTTATATCATTTAAATCGAGAGTATACTTCTCTGCTGTGGTTTTGATTTTCAATTTGTCAACGTGCGCGTAAGTTTTTCCGTCCTCCTTGTGCGTACTTATTTTTGCTTTTATCGCAACTAGAGTATTGGTCATTGTCATGTGCAAGTCTCCGCTTCCTTCTATAGGGAGGACAAGAATTTTCCCTTGGATTGTATATTTCGCTTTAATATTCAATACGGGACAGGTTGCAAAATAAGTGAGAACTGTGTTGTTCCAATCGGCTGTTTGAGCGGGTCTAAATATTTCATGTTTATTAATTAATTATAAATAATGAAAAAACATAATGACAACTCACGTAGCATTGAAAAAACGGGCTGTGTGAAATTCCTCAAGTTTTACATCCGTCATTTTCATATTGAGACTAACGCTTTTGCTAGAATCTCGGCTTATTTCAAGGGAATCAAACTTCAGAGGGTTAAGGTCAGGCACAAATAATTCAGCATTTCCGTGAGGATATTTTTCGATCACGTTATTAGCCTGCTCAATCATACATTGCGAATCTCCGTAGTTGCATTTTTCAACGCCTGCAGCTAAAAAATAATAGAAAATCTTTTCAAATCAGTTTTAGTTTTTATTATAATAAAAAGTGAGTGAAATCAACATCTATTACATTTTTCTTGTACTAAATTAACGTAAGTTAGCAAGAACACAAAAAGGATGTCAGTGGTGGTTGGGTATGTATTTGATCGTTATAATTTTTGCGAAAAAACAAATGTTAACAATCCATTAGGAAATTGTCAAAATAATTACAGTTTCTGTAAAACTATTTTACATATTAAACGGAGAAGACCACAAAATTTGATTTTTTCAGATAAATTCTTCCTATTCAACAGGATCTGATTTAAACTCCGAATGATTTAAAAAACAATTAAAATGGCGTCAATATAATCAGAGTATTGGAATAATTACATATATAAGTTCTTATAAATAACATTATGTGACATAATAACAATCCATCTATTGTCTCCAAAACAAAAATGAAAAAGAATGCAAACCCGAAAAGGCGCGCTCACAGAATAAATAAAATAGCAAGAAAATTAAATTGTAAAACCAAAATACATATAAAAAAAAACTTATTAAAATAATTTCAATAACAGTAATCACAATACTTTATAATTCTATGATTCTATTCTACTAATTGATCCGCGATTTTGCTTGTCTTACGAAAAGTAGTCAGGATTTCATATTTTTACACTGTTTCATTTTAAATCTTTAACACTATCTATATTTTTACGCTAATTTTTTTTACGAGGAGGTCATTTTGACCCTTAATATCTCCACAACAAGTTTATGCGCTACACATAAAATTCAGGTCAAAACGTATTATCGCTTAGATCTGAGTTAAGTTTGAACTTGTGGACCACTGAACGTATGAATTTTGTTATACTTTTAGGAGCCAGTTGTAAAATAGACGGGGAGGAACTATGCGAATTTAAAAGGGTTCCTAGTCGTTTGGAAATAACACACTTGTTTCAAAACTACTTCTTGTAACGATTTTGCCGTAATTGATATAAAGAAAGAAAATCGGTTACGAAGTTCAAATCCACTAGCATTTTTCACAACCGTCGCAGCCAGGAGTAAACAACCGAGAACCAAAATATTCCACATTATTTAACTAACGATCTAATAAGACCCGATCAGAGGCAAATTATGGAATAAAAGCCAGCAGCTGCAGCAGACATATTTATGGAGGAAAAGCCAATCAAATTATTAAATCAATTTAATTTGTTTTCACATTATTCTAAAAAAAAAAAATTATATATGTAAATGTACCTATAAATCCCAAATCTACATACAGCAGCACACATATGAACATATTATTTTTCACATTATACGATGGTTGAAATAATCGTAGATAATATCAAGTTAAGGTTAAAATCCAACTTCATTGAGTGAGTCGTCAGTTCGCGAAGCTGTTGACGCTTTTTTAAAGTGCAGTGTGCAGGCTGCAAGGTAGACTAATGATTGCGTCGTTTTCATCTCGTCATTGAGATCATTTGAATTATAAAAAAAAAAGCGTAATTAATTGCCTGTTATTGTAAACGATTATAATAAAGCAGAAGTTAATTAGCAGTCAGAGGAAAATTATTCTTAGCGATATGAGCTGTGCGTATAGGCATGGATAAATAAAAGCTTGAATAGATTGTTAAATATTAATGTGATTGTCGACTGCCCAACGATCGAGTAACTTCAGATGCAAGTCGGATAACTGCAAAAACCGCATTTTGTTTAAAGTTCTCCAGTTCAATTTGTGTAGATATAATTTTCAATTGCATAACTGATTTATAGAATGCCATTAATTTGTCATATCTCGCATAATTTTCACTGTTTAAAGTGATGATCTATGTATGTACTCTCAATAAGGCAATGTGCGCTTTAGATTTTCGAAAAAATAAGACAGATAAAACTCAACAGAAATTTTTCAGGTTGTATGGAATAAAATACTTTGAATGACAATATCATAATATTTATGTGACATTTGAAAAATCATATAAACAGTTTTTAAACAAATTAAAACCATTCGATATAATTTCCGTGGAAAACTGAATATATTTTGTTTACGTAAAACATTAGTAATAATATGCCTAGCGAACAAAGCTTTTATATTTTTTTATTTCAGATTTCTCAGAGATTACATTTTTGCAAAAAGAAAACAATTCTTCATTTAATTGCTATTTTATTACGAACTTTACCGAGGTATGAATGAGGGAAAAGATTCATTTAATTTGATATTATTTATTATGCTTTATAAATAATGACTTACAATACTACATGTCCTCGGAGACCTCATATAACTCGTAAATGGCCAAAATCGTGCAATAATTATGGCTTTCGTGAAATTTCAAAAACATGATAACTTTAGAGTTTTCGTTAAACTACCGTTGAGAACCAAAACAGTTCCGCAATTTAAATTTCGTAAATTTTGCTTCATATTATTAAATAACAGTTGTTTGCAAACGCAATATAAGCCAATTTTTGAATAGCAGATATAAAAATAATTTTAATTTAATTTTTCAAATTCTGAACTGAACCTGTAGAATCGCGTAGTTTTTAAGCGAGACTCTTGCCTGACCCGAGTAGTTACGTTATTAATTTCGACCAACAGTGTAACTAGTTTGTGAGAATAACAAATTTATACGAATTGATATGGCAGCACTGTACACTGCTACCGAAACCAAACATCTTTCGTCTCTTTTCGCTGGCAGTAAAAAATCCATACAGAAGCGAGGAAGAAGTCACAACTGCGCACTCTGCTACAGAGGAGAGAGTGGGATGCACAGATTTTTTTGTGCAACATCGTCGTCGGGATTGAGGGGAACGACAAGATTTCTCGGACGAGATTTTCTTCCTATGGCTGGCATCGGCGTGCGTCGGTGGTGGTGTGCCGTGCACTGTGTACTCGGCGCTGGGTGAAGAAGATCGCGTCGGCCATTGAAAGGCGAGGAAGCATTGAACCGACTGATTCTTGCCTTGGGTGAAAATTTGTTGGGAAACGGCGAGCAGCGACGGTGTTATTTAATCGCAACGTGAATCTGGGAACTGAAGTGATAAATCCATGTGAAAATAAAGGTGGAAAAAGTTATTTATCTGTGAAATTTGTATACGAAAAAAATATTCCGAGTTATTGTTTCTTTGGATTTGTTGTGTGTGCGTGTGAGAGTGTTCTTTTGGGGTTTTTCTGTGCGCTAGGAGCCGTGCGAGCCTGGGGTCTGCTGGAAGAAGTTTCACTAAAAATTGGAACAAATCGAGGAATTCGCTGAGCTGTAGCTTGAAGTAAGTACAACAATTTCTGACCGTGTAAAAAATACCTGAAATCGCGTGAAATTAAACCGTCGAAGGGGAATTGTTTATGTTGAAAATGTCAAAAATGTTGATTGACATTTGATGGCTTTTTTTTTTACATGTGTGTACGAACACTGCGTTTAGAGTGAAACGCACCTATGCCAAACAAATGAGGTGGAAGCGTAATGCAAAATGCTGTGATAACTGTTCGAATTCCCATCTAAACTGTCCTAATTGATCGATTTTGTAACTCGGTAGCATGTTTTCCATTTGATTTATGAGTTTTGAGCAGTTGAAAACTCGTCGTACTGCGTGAAATTGCAGTGAGACTGATTTTTTGCAAAAATTGAGGAATTTTCTTTGGCTATTTCCAGAGTGAGCTTCCATACCGAGTTATGGAAGATCCGAACAGAATGATGGCACACACGGGCGGAATGATGGCTCCACAAGGATACGGGATGCCTGGACAGGACGATGGAACGAATGCTGGCAACGAGAACGAGGTGCGAAAACAGAAGGACATCGGCGAAATTCTTCAGCAGATTATGAGCATATCAGAGCAATCGCTGGACGAGGCACAGGCTAGAAAACACACCCTCAATTGCCACCGCATGAAACCAGCGCTTTTCTCAGTGCTCTGCGAAATCAAAGAAAAAACAGGTGAGTTGTTTTCATTTTATCTATTTGGGTAACAGTGGGAGGAAATTGCATTTTCGAACATTTCCAAGCGAATGTGGGTTGCTGCAGAACTTTTCCAAGAATATTTTGCCTGGTTTTCAATCTACCTAAGAAAGAGAGTCTAATATTTATTTTTTTGAAGAATATACAATTTGCGGCAAGGACAGTTCAATTTAATCGTAAATGAAATTTAAATCTAACTACCTTCTATAAAATTCTGTACTGAGCCCTTAACTCAATCCTATCTATCTACGTTAAAAACTTCAGTTATTCCAGTTATCAAGGTGATTAACATTTTCCTTATCTCTCAATTACAAAATTAGCATCCTCCTTTACTTACTTACTTTGTCCAAACAAGGTCTAAACACTCTGTAGGTGAAATTACCTACCAATTTTGCTTTTGCGATATGCGTTCTTTCCCCTTTTCATCCTTAAACTTAACTTAAACTCAACAGAATTTTAATGTTAAACATTTTTTTAATTGTTTTCTAAATTAGTAATCTGATTTCTAAGAAGAATACAACAAATACAGCTTAATTCAGATCAATTGAGCTTCTATTTTCTTACAATTTTACAAGTAGACTACTTATTTTTTAAATTAGCGCCTAAATAGTGAAATATGTGATATAAGAAATGGTTTAACTTAAAGCCCAAAACGACTTCCACAAATTCCCTAAACCATCAAGTAAACCCAAAACAGTCTTTAGCTTCCGGCTCGTCATTAAAACCACATCTCGTTATCTCCTGAGATATCTAATCAGCGTTATATCAGTTCGAGCATCCATAAAACCATTAAGAGCTTAATTGAGCCTACTTAACTTATCTCGAATAATATCCAGTTTGTTTGGAGCTCGTATTGTGCTATGCGTGGAAGCAGCTGGGAGCCGGCTTTTACAAAAGTCTGGAGCGCAACAAGTAAACAACGAGAGTGAGAGCAGCACCGGGATCTAGTAGTATTCTTCCCGAGGGTTGTGAAACTTTTACGGCCTCACCAAGATGCCTATAAAAAGATCGTAAAATGACAATCTATGCATGCTGTAAATTTTGTCTATAGAGTATGCCCCGGACCGGTGGCGGAGTGCTAACTTCCACCAGTAATCAAATGGTTCGTCTGGCAGATGCGCTGCTACTCTTGAGCACAATAAAACGCTTGTAAAGTTTACGACAGCTTAAAGCGTTTAGCGTTGATATCTTAACACCATCATAATCATAACAATCAAACCGAATTGGGCCGGCGAATCGTAAAAGATTTTTTTTTACGATGGTCTCAATTTCTTAGCCTCGTCCCGTCGGAATTCAGTTGTTGCGCCGCTGCCTTCGCCGGTTCTTTGAGAGATGAAATTTTGAAGGACAAGGTGAAGATCTTAAAGCGCCTAAGTGGCTGGATATTTTTTGAAAAGAACGTCAAGCTGTGCAAGGCGATGTGGTATCTTTAAATCTTGTTAAATTGAAACGGGTGGGTTTTGAAAAAAGAATAATGGTTTAGGCAACAAGTGAACCTTTTTTTATTTGTTTTCGTAAAGGAAGGATTTAAGTTGAATAGGGTTTTGGGAATATTTGACGGTAGGAGGCGATAAAAAGATTAGATTTCGGCAAAGATCCGATTTGGCTAAAACAGGTATATGAAGTCAAAATTAGTTGGTGTGTTCTTGCGGCGCATATTAGGATGGACATAAATTTATAGATACAAATTTGGAATTATAAACTTAGATAGCGTTTTTCTTATTTGTATTATATAATATAGAATTGGTAGAGTTTCACAATTCGTCTTACATTGTATATGTATTAAAATTTCATCAAAATCAACTTACAACTATTTGCCATACAAAATCGTTTAGAACATGAAAGAACATTTCTAATTTCGCGAGAAAATCTTAAATTTATTTATTTAATATTTCCATTATTTGCCATCTTGTAACTCTAAATAGAACTAAGTGCGATGGCGTTCTGTTCTGCTTTAGCAAGCAAAAGTTATCAACACAAATAAACTTAAGTTCTGGGTTTGATTTGCCGCCGGGCTGTAATTATTTAACACGAAAATAGCTGCCGACTACAGACCGCTCTGGTAAGTCGTTTAATTACACTCCACTTAACCTGAATCTCATTCCTGTCCCTCCTGCAATATATTTGCATATTTTATAGTTGCTGTTTTTGCCACACGGGTCCGATAAAATGTAATTCTGCACAATCGAAACATCAAACTGAATGTAGAAAATTTAAAAACAGCGGGGGTAATGTGCTACACTTCATCAAGAAGGGGAGCTACTCCTGCTCAAGTATTTAAAAGTTAAGGAACTCGCGGTGGGAAAAAGAGAAAAAACAACAAAAAATGGGAAAAGACGGAATCACACAGAGGAACATCATCAGCGGCATCAATCGATGGTTTAAGACGCTGGAAAGCACCTTAAGACGGCATAAGTGTAGGCAAATGAAACGTTCTCGGTCGCAAAGTGGCTTGGCTGCCGGAGCCCCGGCCGGGCCACACCAGAAAGAGAGTTATGGCATGAAGCACCGACTTTGCATGAAGCTCAGATGTAGCTCCGGGTCCCAAGTTGTAATATACCTCAGAGGAGTATCCACCTTTAAATTTCTTTTATTCCCTTGATGGCCTTCTCAATTGCCTTACAGTCGTTTCTTTTTCTTATTTAGTTTTTCTTTCCTTTTTGTGGTCAGATCACTTTTGTATTTAAATTATGCAGCAAACGAGGAAAGAATCTACCTCTCGTCTCTCGACTTCGATTCGAATATGAGCGGGTCATTGAAATTTCTTGTTGTCGTCTGGATGCCTGCCGCAGCGCTCTGTACATCGACTCCGTCGTGGAGATCGTCAATTAAAAGATGGGGAGAGATGGGCAGTAAGAAGTTTTGGAATTTTCGTTATTTGGGAATTTTAAAAATAGAAACCACGAGGTCTTTTGGCAACAGAGCGTAGAGTGTCGTCTAAATTGGAAGTATAAAGATGAAAGATGTAAACAGACTAAAAGCGAACTCAAATTAATTGAGTCAACGAAACTGCGTAAGAATGGAAAAAAACCTTAAAGATATAAATAATTTTAACTTCGGAAAAACTCATATGAGTCAGGGCCGCACAGAAGTCTAATTGTGTCTAATATAAAAATTAAAAGGATTCTCAAAATTTTAAATAATATTTACTTCCAATATTAGACATCCAAACAAACAAGGGCTTAGCCGATTGAAGAAAATTCGAAGAAATTATTGATGATTTACGCTACTTAGCTAGATTTTGTAAGCATGGAAAAATAAGGAAGATAGTGGAATAAAGAAAGTGAAACGAAGAACGAGAAATGTCGTATCGTCTGTATAAAAAAGAAATTAAAAGATATTTGATTGAAATGATAATCTCTTTCTTATTAAACTTGTTAATTAGTCATCGTTTTTGATATGGCTAAAATTAAAAATATATAGTTAAACATACACATACACAGTGTGATTCATGGCTTCTAATTTTGTAAACCTGTAATGTTTTTTGTTGCTAGGGTGAAGAAAAAATGGTTGCCATTACATATATTATATTTATATTTTCCAACAAAGTTTTCCGATTTACGCCTAGACCGATGTTTTTAAAGAATTTAATTGCAAAAGAAACATCTCGCAGATTTAATATATGTCTTTTAAATCTTCAAAAACGAAAATCCATTTCCTCAATATCATCATAAATTTGGAACAAAGCAATTTCTGCGCTAGTTCTTCCGCTGCTTCAGCTACACTTGTGAGCCTTATGGAGTCATTTTCCGCGCCAATTTTTCCTACATCAGCAGTGCTCCGATTCGTGTTCGAATCTACGAGACTTTTGTACTTTCATGCTCCAGAAATAACACGGTTCATGTCTCTTCCACCAAATCATCCATTCGTTGTACATTCACCCACCATCACCCATTCCAGAGCTAAGCCCTTCCCGCCTACAACAGTACGAACATGGGCCCTGAAGTACCGTCTCCGCCCCATTCCAGAATATCTTATATTCTTCCAGAGAAGCTTCCTTACGTTTATTGCATTGCTGAAAAACCAGGCGAAATTTATGACACCGATGTGATCCGATTAACTTGAGTCGCGCGTCTCATACTGTCGCCCTTTTTGGGTGGCTCGAGGACAAGAAATCTCATCGGCTGTAGTTATTTATTTATTTATTTATTTTCTCTCTCTTTCGTTTTTGTTTTCTGCGTCGTGTGAATAATGAAACTTTTTTGCTTCTCTGTCTGGTTTCTGCTTTTATTACCCTTAGTTATATCCTTCGAATGGTTTTGTGTCTGAACATTATCCAGTTTTATTTGGCTGAATTAAATCATGGCCCGACAGCTTCGGTCCCAGAAACATTTTTAAATAGTAGATACTTATCACAACTCTTTAAGAATAAAATGAAGGGAATGTTCATGAATCTCGCAATGATGTGGAATCAAAAAATCATTGTTCACGAAGCTACCTTTATGGAACTCCAAAACGTCGTCACTACTTACCGCATTGCAGTATATTTTTAACACGTTGACGCAAATGACGTATAATAAGCTGTTTGCTTGCGTCAACGTTCTAATTTATGAACCAACTTATTACTTATACCATTTTATAGAAATGATAATTCGAAATATTTTAAATATGATTACCAATTATGAAATTCCTAAGACCATTCAAGGATTACTTGGTATTATTCACAATTACTTACACCATTATTCAGCATTACTTTTACATAACTTATCATTAAACACCATCATATTCTCTGATGTGGTTAATAATTTATTTCTATCATAATTAAAAATGTATCTTTCATCTCCAGTCCTCTCAATTCGCAACACCCAAGAAGAGGAGCCCCCAGATCCTCAATTGATGCGCTTGGACAACATGCTAATAGCTGAAGGTGTCGCTGGTCCAGAGAAGGGGGGCGGCGGTGCAGCGGCTGCATCAGCAGCAGCAGCCAGTCAAGGTGAATAAATAGCGAATATAATACTTTGGTTTATTAACAGTTTTCAAAACCTCGACCGGGTAGGTTCCTCCTTGTCCATTGATGGCGCAGATAATGCAATTGAACACTCGGACTATCGCGCTAAACTGGCGCAAATCCGACAGATCTACCATCAGGAACTAGAAAAATACGAACAAGCGTGCAATGAATTTACCACACATGTAATGAATCTACTTAGGGAACAAAGTCGTACAAGGTAATTTTTAATTTTCGTTCGTTTGAATGGAGTATAAATTTTTTAATGATTCCCCTTTTAGGCCTATTACTCCAAAGGAAATCGAACGAATGGTGCAAATCATCCACAAGAAATTCAGTTCTATTCAAATGCAGTTGAAGCAATCGACGTGTGAGGCGGTCATGATTTTGCGTTCCAGGTTTTTGGATGCTAGAAGGAAGCGGAGAAATTTCAGTAAGCAGGCGTCAGAAATTCTGAACGAATACTTCTACAGCCACCTAAGCAATCCATACCCTTCCGAAGAGGCCAAGGAGGAACTAGCAAGGAAATGTGGTATAACGGTAAGTGTAAGAATTAAAAAAATATGTCCAACAATTTTATTTTTGCACCTTCTTTTCAGGTATCACAAGTATCCAATTGGTTCGGCAATAAACGCATTAGGTATAAGAAAAATATTGGCAAAGCTCAGGAGGAGGCGAACTTGTACGCAGCTAAGAAGGCGGCCGGTGCTTCCCCATATTCTATGGCGGGTCCGCCAAGTGGTACAACAACTCCCATGATGTCGCCCGCGCCTCCTCAGGATTCAATGGGTTACTCCCTTGGTTCGGGTGGGTATGATCAACAGCAGCCATATGATGGCAGCATGGGATATGACCCAACAATGCATCAGGACTTGAGCCCTTGAGGACGGTACTTTGATAAGTTTTAAGCGTTAACAAAGCAAATAATTATGATAAAAAAGCAGAAGCAAATTCAATACAACAATCCTTTTTTATTATTATATTTCGGTCTTCGCTTTTTTTAAATTTTTGTTGGCTTGCGTGGTTGCCAATTTTTAGATCTATTTTACTTTCTTATACTTTTGTGTATACTTTAGTTCTTTATTGATATTTTTTTTTATTTTGGGCCGATTGTGCCAAATGTTTAGTCTTTCAGTGCACTGCAATATTGATTTGTAATTTTTCTATTTTTTTTTTTTTTGACCTTTTCTTTCTCTTTTAAAAGGCATTTACGTGAATAACTTAATTTTTTTTTTAATTAGTAAGGTTTAAACGAAAAACATCGAAACGGTACAGCGATAAATTATTAAGAGTAGAGTTGCAAAGGTAAATGTTGGTACCATATTCGTTTGTTTGCGTTAGTTTTCACTTAATTTCCCTGAAATCAATTATAACAAGAATGAGCATTAATCAAGAAATATCACAAAATAACACTGCACTGGGATCAACATTTATAAAATCCAGTGGGAAAATTATTCAAGTGTTTATAGATGAAACAATTTTATTACACTTTTATTAGGTCGACCCCGTATATAACTATGTAATGGAATCTAATGCCTAATCTCCATAGAAAACCAGACCAAACCAAAACCAAAAAACCAATTGCTGACAAATCAAGTCTGTACACATATTAGCAATGTAGTTGTGAAATGGCAGTCAGCCACTGCTTCACTTACCGGTCCAATAAAAGGGCATTTTGTAATAAAAATTTAATTATTACGACACAAATATTGGCACTCTTTGCCGGCAAAACACAACAACCGATTTAACATCGGTTTATTTTAGACATTTGCAACTTATCGAGTACTAAGCCTGTACTAAATGAGCTGAATTGCATGTGCCAACTCAAAATGGTTTAAATCACACAGAGGAAAAAGCTAGCGGGTGATGACCAAAGTGAGCGAGATAGGTGATGGCCGAATGTCAACCATTTCTAATCGTTTTATCATGAAAATTCTTCGAAAACGCTTGAATATTTTCCTCTCTGGCATTAGCGTAAGTGGTCTTAAATGCAACAAATTTATATTGCCGCTTATGTTGATCCGTTCCATCTTTTTTTGCTCTATCACTAAATCTGAGACCACTAAGTTGCGCATAACACACTATAAAAAAAAAAATGATCGGTATTCTGTGTTAGAAAGTTCAACTTTCACCAGGCTGCACCGTTCATAGTGTAAATTGCAAAGGTTGGTCTGCGCCATTCAAAAGCTTTTGAGTGTTTCATCAACTCAATAGTGATTGTGTTGAACTGTGACTAAATTTCTTATGCCTTGAGTTCGATTCATAAAAATATCCAGTTTTGTTTAAGCTTATTGTGAGACGATTATCAGCATTAGCAAAATTGTCTCCAATTACAAACCGTGACCCATCAACAACATTTAAAAATATACTCTATTCAAGCTTCAATTATTTATAAAATAAAAGAAATCCAAATGTAATTTTAAGTGTTATTCTACAATCTGAATAGCTCAACTTACTAGCTAATGATGCTGACAAACTTTATATTCGATGGCGCTCTATGGCTCATTTTTAAATTATTTTCACAAATAATCACAAGTTTTAGAAACTACTTTTGGATAAAAAAAAAACTTAACGTTTGAAATGTCGTAACATACCAGTATAACGATAACATTTAAGATTTTATAAACTTTTAAGATACTCTCTCGAGTATCAAATACGCACTTGAGGTTGATACCTGCCAATAGCTGCTTATTTTTTTTAAACATTAGAGCCCCTGCAAAGGTCTCTACCACGAAGATCTCGTATACGTCCCTTTCCTTTATTTTATTGACAAGCGTTTTAATTTTCAATCCTCATAATTTCAGTTTACTTTTCTTACATCACAGTTTTACTTTTAAGGAAAATTTTATATGACTGCGTTTCCGTGGATTATCTACCACGATTTTTTAAGTTTCATTTAAAAATTCTGTTAAGAAAACAAAACCACCAAATTAAAACAGTATACTTGTATTTGTCTGTAGATAAATATATTTCTTTTTTAAACTAAATTTTTCAAATTTTGTTTTAGACCAATTTATTAAAAAAAATGCTTTTTCGTTTATCTAGAGTAGATGTTTAGAATCAAAATTAAAAATAAAATATCCTGACATTGTATACGAAAAAGAGTTCGAAGAATCTTTGAAAATTTTAAAAACTTAATCACAAAATGAGAACATTTTTAGAAAAAAAAAACATATTTATAAGTCGAGTAAGAGTTACGTTAAGAAGGAATTAGTTGATTCGTTTTTTAACTTCATTTGTTCAGTAATGATTTAGGGTTTGTTGAGTTGACTGGTAGTTCTATTGTTTTTCAATAGTTCACCCTCAGCTCTTTGCTTACAGAGCAGAGTAAGAATAACAAGAGTTGTTTCGTTGAAGATATAAGGGCAGAATGCCCAAAACCTTGTATACATGATAATTGTACTAAAAAAAACTATGTATACTAAAAAAACGATACAAATCTTTATATGCAGTATGCTTTAAATATTGATAAAGTTGTAAAGTGAAATTAAGCCTACCTAAAGTATTTTGAAATTTTGACTATTTGAGATAAATCCAGAAAAAAAAACTATTTAAGATTATACAACTCAAGATTGCAACTAAAGTATACACAAAACACTTTTATTAGGAAAATGAAGTGAAATAGTGAACAATTGCCTCCTAGGAGATAAAGTAAATTATTTTGTGAATAAAAGCAAAATGCAAGAGATACGTACAATTTTTCAAGTGGATATAAAAAAAATTAACTTACCGCTAAGAAAAACTAACTAAAATTAATTTAACGAATAAATGTATACGAGAGTAAGAAGTAGGGAGCCACTAAATTTAGAACGTATTTTTTTTGCTTATGTTACCTTTCAAATTGGCTCGAAGAAGTGTAACTAAAATCCTGGAAACACGTTGAATACTGTAAAAATAAAAGTGGTGGAGTGAAATGGGGTAGTTTTCCTCAGCGCTCCGGGTGAAAAATATACGTGTAAAATATTTAAAAATATTTAGTAAGGAGGTTACTGTATCTGCAATTTAACTATTACGGTAACGTACAGTTTGATAAGGTTAATTACGAGAAAAAATATATATTTAATTATGACGAGCAGTTATGTGTACTTAAAAAGAGTAAGGAATAAAATGCGAATAACATTGTAGCTTTGGACTTTTAAATTTTTACACTGTCTTCTTTTAGGCCGGTTAATTTGGAAGAGCATATAATCGTGGTTACAAAATACGAGAAATCTGATGTTTTTTAGCAACGTCGCATGTGTATTAAAATCCAGAAGGAATATCAATTTTATTAATTTAATTCAAAGTGATAAGATTGGAGGTAAGCTAAAATCACCGAAAACCCAGTTTACCAGATCGTACCAAAATGATTAAGCTAAAAGTTTAAACAAATGCATATTGGATTCTGGCAGCTGGAATACAAAGTTGAAAACTTGAAATTGACTCATAGGTTTATGTGAGAAAATAAAAGTTTTATATTTATTTATACTTTATATTATTTATTATATTTATTTATACTTTATTTTATTTATTATTATTATATATACTTTATTTATTTATATGTTTAAATTTTTTATACTAAGCAAGAACTTCATTTACCTTCGATAATTATTGGACGGAACGAGTTGGTTAGCCTAATGAGAAGTAATAACAATTTTGCATATCGACCCCAACGTAGTGTCTGCCGTCTGATGGATAAACTCACATTTGAAGAAAAACGCTTGAAGATAGTCTAAATAAGGAACGATATTCATCCACCTCATAAAGGTAAGTAATTCCAGATTTATATTTTTTGAATGGACTCATATTTCGCTGAAATCAAGAATGAAAATTCAAATTGAGTCAACTCAACAGCCAAGATTAATAATAGTATCTTGTATTGCATTTTACTTTTAAAAAGGTGTCCTGGGTGTCGATCAACAGAAATCTATTTTCAGAATAGTCCTCTTAAGAATAGGAGTCACATTAATCTAATACTAATTTTTGAATGAGTATAAAGAAATATAACGTAATATGTGCCACTTTTCATTAGGTGTACGAAGAGTTAATTATCTGTACCGGAAGCAGTTTACTAGTCCTCTCGACGTATTCAAAATACCTAGTTTTATTCAAATGCGACCAGAATTCTGCATTTCGTTAGAAATTTTCCATCGTATTGTGTTTGTGAATGCGATTCAATTGGGTTTTTATTCAGATAAGCAAAGTTCGTCTCTCTAAAGCCCTCCAGAGGCTTGCATCGTTTTGTCATTATGAAAAGCTAAAATGTGAAAAACCTTCCGCTCTTCACATATCCTAAAAAAGGTAAACCCCTCTAGTTAGTCGTCCTTTCGTCCTTAACTAGCAGAGCTCCATTCGTGCAATTACGCAAGTTCAAGTGGAAAATCATGAATCATCCGAGTAACGAGGATGTTCTTTCTAGCCCGGTCGACTGTAAAGAAAATCAATTTTCTGTGAAACTTAGAACGAGAACGTTCTGCAGAAGCCCGTCACCACCACCGCCGTGCCGCGCTCCGCCCTGGGGCCCCATTTATTCGTGTTTATTCAGAATCAGCATGTAAATCAAACGTTTTCTAGCTGAAAAGCCCTTCTACAAAATGAAAGCGCGCACTTTTGCGCTCCCAACCCAGCCGGAGTTCGTATTCCGGGAGGCTCCTTTAGGGGGGCTCATCGCGTTATTATCCGAGGAAAGCCCTCTGTGTGTGCCCCGCGGGGCGGCAGAGGCTCCCCTGGCAAGCTCCAGTGTTCTATTAATGGCGGTGAAATCGAATCCCATCCGGTAAAGCGAAAAGTTCGATTCAGGAAACAAATTCAGAAGAAAAACTCTGATTTTCCGGCCTTTAGACTCCCATTGCGGAGCCCCATCTCACCCAGCCACCCATGAACCTTCTCGAGCATCTATTAATTAGCGAGAGCTCGTTATCTTCCAATTTGCGGCGGTGGCGGCGACGGCCGGATTGGTTCGTTTTGTTCGCTGATTCTGGTGATGATGATGGCAGCCGCTTTTTGCAATAATATTTTCCTTTTGTTGCGAAAAATGAGAGGAAAATATAAAAAGGAATGAAAATCGCATGGGGTTGAATGAGGAGGAGCATCATGATGTCGCGGTTAACTCGGTTTTGTGGATCTGCTCGCATGGAAAAATTTTACGAGTCCTCTATAAACGGAGTTAACAAAGGGTTTTAGGAGTGCTTCATGCGCAAAATTATGCTGAGGTTGAAATAGTTATGATAAATTCGGATAGTAGTTTACAGGTCACAATTCAACAGACTAATTCAATACTTTTTTGTTAATGGCATGTTGAAGTACTATATATAGTAACAATCCGATCGCTTTAATAACATACATAGTAAAGTTTAACGTCATCAGCACAAAGTAATGTACTAAAATTTGGGAAATATCATTAAAGCAAGTTATGAGAAGAATGGCGCCAAGATTACTTCCTTGAAGAATGCCCCGGCCAATTAATATTCTGGGTTTAAAAAGTCCAATCTTGACAAAGATAGGTAGCAGAAATCTCCTCCCTCTTTTCGCGTTGAAATTCATCAAAATTTTCGGTCGTAGTACTGCTTCTTTCAATCATCTTGAATTTAAAAAAGAAAAACTATATACATAACTATCATCTTGAATTCAGAAAAACCCAAAATACAAATTTTGCGTTTTTCGAAAAGCAATATTTAATGTAAAAATAATAAAACACACTTAAACATTTGCCAAATAATATTTACGCTCTTATTAACTAAATTACACTGGTTATTAATTTTTTAGAGTGAAAAGGTGAAAAAGGGGAAAAAATCAGTTACCAGAGGTACAACGACGAAAGTATTCAAAATTTACATACTTTTGATAAGTAGGTATACTCAATAAACAATACAACAAATCGTCGATACCCAATTAAGAAAGGTAGGATTAAATTTTTTCCTTTCACGTCTTAACTACTTCTAAACAAAATAAAAAAAAGAGTGGTATTGATTTTCTACAGAGCTCAGATTATAAATGATAAAGTTAATCCCATCGTACATATTTAAAAAATTGTTATGAAAAAATTATACAAAGACTCGAATCAAGGGTAGTATAATTTTCCAACTCCAAATCTAAAAATAACAAAAGCTGCATTTGGGCACTTTTCGCATTATTGCGATAAACAAATAGAATTTCCTGGCTATCAAGATCGCAGAAGATCCCTAGCAGGGGATGATTGCCTTTGTAAATTAGGGCGACACGTGCTCTTACTTGCCTCATCCGCTGCCACCCAGTCATTTTCCAAAATTAGACTACAAAAGTGAAACTGTAAATAAACTCCCCCAGCAGTCCTATTATATAATAATGGGATTCCGAGGAAGCACCCGAATTAGAAGGAGGCCCTGGGATTTTGCCTTTTCAACCCCTCGTTAACTGCGGCATTGAAACGCGCTAATCAATTGGCCGCAAATTAGCCGTAAGTACTCAAATTTGTAGCGATTTCACTTGTTCCGTGAAATACGTATTCCCTCACCTCTCCCCGCAAGTATCTAGAGCCATGCACGAGGTGAATCCACCCACACCGTGAAGGGCTTATTCAGAGTCGCCTTTATGTTGAAATTGAAGAGGAGGAAATCAAATTTGCGCTGTTTGTTTGCAGTTTTATTACGAGGACACTTATGCGGATGGATGGCAAAAGACATGGAGTTATATCACAATTTGAGCGGGAAGTTTCGATGTTATCACTCCGCGGATAAAGCGCCCAATTTGCTTGATTCATTTTTGTCTGCTATCCCCTGAAATTTTGTGGGACGATTTAAAGGGATTGCTGAGCTGATTCATGTGATTTCATCATAGTCATCAATTAGGGATGATTATGAGAAGATAACGACATAATGAAAGACTCTCAAGGATAATGTCTCTTATGAGCGGTAGCTTGGTAGGAAAAGGAGGTCAAATACAGAAGAAGTGCTTAATCGACATTAGTTAAAAAAAGAAAAAGTTATAATCAAAAGGGTATACTATGCGGTAACGAACCTGGGAATTCAACAGTTACTGAATTCTGTAAAATAATCAATCGTATCTTCTATCTTGGCCAGTAGTTTGGACATTTTGGTGCCCTATGGCCTATTGTATATGTAGGCTATAAAAATTATATACCCTTTTTGTGTAGTAGCTATCACCAAATATTTGAATTTAAATTTTAGACATTGATTGGAAATATATGCCAATTATAACTATATTATTTCATCCGCATTCTTGTGAATTAGAGATGAAAATTATTATTTTATTGGATTAGGTATTATTTCAATCTTCAAGAGGCAGAAATAAAGAAATAGTTTAAACTCTTGATTAAAGAAAAAAAATCCCTTCTGATTGTCGCTTGTTGTTCATTTGTTTTCTCGATACCAAAAGTTCTCGGGATCATACAGTTTTTAATTGTAAAATTCCGTTTGATTTACACTCGGGCAATCATAATATGTACATAATAATAAAGTAAATAACGCTTGTTCGTTAATTTGTGGCTAAGTAAATACCAAATAATAAAATAAAGAAGTGCACTAACTAAGTAATATTTGATTAATTTTCTACAGATTTCTTTATAGAGTCAATCTCTTGTTTTTCTGCAAAGATTCAAAAGATTTCCATTTCTATAAATTATTCGTTTCTGTTATTTCTCTTTTGCATTCCCCTTTTCAATTTATTTTAAGCATATACATTTTACAACAGCAAAGGCTTCATACTTCAAAGTATCTGTAGAACGTTTTTCTATTTGTAAAATTTCCTTTACTGGAAAAAAAAGAAATCTCAATAAAATTTTCCTCCATTTAATTTGAGGCTAAAACACGTCTGTAACTCTAATTAAAAATTCCTTTCCTGCTCCTTTCAAGGCATCAGGCAGAGCGTGGAGGGTTTTGTAGAAAAAATACAACGTGCTGTAAAATGGCCCCAAAGGAGCAGGAAATTGGAAGTCCCTTAGAAAATGTCTTGCAAGCCCCACTGATGCCTGCGTTCTAATGGCGGTCGGATTGCTCCAATCCGAGCACCGGCATATTTTAATAATAACGAGGAGAGTAAATGGTACCTATGTTGGGTGGAGCTCAAGTTCCCTAAACCGTGGCCACCACCACCATCATCCTTATAATTTGAGGCCGGATCCACGGCCTATTCATGCCCGTCCTGAACTAATGGCGTTCTTCCCTGGTCCTCTCCTCTGGATGGGACTGGGGCAGCGCAGCATCCAGATCCGTCCCGGACCCCATCCCTCTAATCAAGTCCCGGGTCCTGTGTGAATCGACTCCGGCGAACGTGCACTTAAAATTCCCATTCACCGGGGAGCCTCTCGCTTGATGGTCTTTTCATGTGCATGCATAATTAAAATCCGCAAGGAATCGCAGCGCAACTTAGAGCAAAAGAGTGCTTTTTCTAAAACTTTTTATATGCCGGGATTCCCCGGACGATCTCTGGGTGCGGCCCTCTCGAGATACCCTCAGATGCCTCATCTCCCAAGTTTTGTCATTTTAGATGAGTTGCTGGCTGTTTGCGCTTCTTTTCGCTTTTTTAATTATTTTAAATTAGAGGCCCGGTCGGGTATGGGGAGGCGGGCACTACACTGACATTTTGCTCGACTGATTTTATGTTGATTAAAACGAGAACGAGCACCACCGGATGAAGAGTTTTAAGGAGTTTTAATTCCCAAGAAAAATATTCATTAATCCGATGCGCTTTTCATGGACCGCGAAGCTGCAGTTTTCCTCCCGACTTTACCCTACTTTGCTCAATGTTTTCGGCCTTTTGGGTTTCTCAGTCTGCTCGACTGTCTTTCACTGGCGGCGTTTTGTTAATCATCGTAATGCATATTATATTTAGTAATGGTGAGCCCCAATCCCGTGAATACCTGCTTCAGACTCGCATTGCATAAGTAAGGAGGTCTCGAACAAACAAGTAGGCCTGAAGATCTATTTCCCAACCTGACTGACTGACTTTTTTTTGCAAGGCCTCTAGATCCTTGATGTCGTTATTATCTTGAGTACTACTGTCAGTTCTTCTCATTTAGTGAATTTTCTAAAAGAATTTTTTTCAATATTTTACATTTCTGTCCACTTGTTTTCAGAAAATAAATTATGGAGCCGGTTAGGGGATATAACATTTATAAAACGGGCTACTCACCCGAGAAGTTTATGATATACTTCGAGAAACATGGAATTTTCGAAATAGTCCAGGTGGGTCGTGATCAAAACGTGGGCGCTCAATTCATGTAAATTGATACCGAAACAGAAACGACGATCTCAAGAGTCACTAAATTCGATTTTAAAGCGAAGATCCTTTTTTTTTTTGAGTGTAAACTTGTTTTTAATCTCATTCTGCCCAAGCCTTTAAAATTTGAATTCTCGATTCTGTCCAGTGTCTTTTTCAAAGGATAACGATTTTTAAATTATTCCTGCTCAGACTAATATAGAAAATGCTTTCAATATAAACGCAAAATTTTTTTTTGCAAAACTTCATGATGAGTACTACAGTCTTTTTTATGTATTTGAAAATATGTAGAAACTATTACTGGAAGCTATTAATGAAAGACCTGTCGACGCAAGAAAATTTATTGCAGAAAACATCAGGAGAATTGCTGCTGAAGTGCAATCGACCAACACTTTGATATTGTTGCCACCAATTTTTGGTGAGTTTATCTTCAGTTTATATCGCTTTTTTTAATCTAATTCAATGTTTTCTTCCTGGCTGTTTTTCGATGCACTCTTTATATGTAAGTTTAAGGAGCTCATAACATTTTAGTGATTTTCAAAGACTTCTTTAATGTTTTTAATAATTCCTTACTCTTAAAATTTCACATACAGGATTAATGTATCCAAAAACGGGCAGCTTGAAGGGATATCTTTAATAGTATGTAAATACGGGGTTTTCCATAAATTCCTTAAATATAAACTATAAGTTTTGCTTTTGAAGTTGCTTGTTCATCAAAAATTATATTTTGTTTCAGACGTAGAGGATTTTGTGAAAAAGATTGCGCTGTTTTACAATATACCTGCTGTTATTTACACAAAGGAGGTAAACCATAATTATAATTTTATATCAATGCCCTTCTATGTTTCTGTAATAGAGAAAACCTGGTGATACTGCGACCATTTTTAAAAAATTTCAAAAATTCCTAAGGCATTTCAAATGGGATAGAAGGCACAAAATATTTATAAGTATGAATTTTCTACCTTGTAACCAAAAATTAAGTTTCTGCATGAATTTATTGATTTTGAGCAAAAATGTATTAGTAGTGTGTGCGAAATGACCTAAAACTTGTAGAAATTTAATTTTTGTGTAGTGTCTGCCTAATTAATATAATTATAAAATTGACTTATTTAAGACTTTCCGCGAAACTGCAAAGAAATAGCTGAACTAAAAGGAACAGGATTCAAACCAAATTCTGTTATCGAGATTCGACATGGATTCCAAGTTCCTTTTAAAACTCGTGAAATGTTTGCAGCAGATGGAGCGAGTTTTATCACGGAATTCGCAGAAGTCGAAGAGTATTATAGCGAATCCTTCAAAACTATGTATTTTGCCTCTAGATGCACGAACTACGAAAACAGAGCAAGGTATCATCAAAGTGTCGATGAAATTCTTTCAAAATTGATCTCTGTGATGAGGAACACCAATCCGAAGAGACTTGACAATGCCCATGGACGATTTTGTTATAGGGTTGTTATTTTTGGACGACGAGGCTCAGGAAGAAAAACCCAAGCGATTGCCTTGGCGAAGAGATATGAATTGGTTTATAGTAATTTAAAGTCGTTACTTTGTACTTCTATTGGAGAACTAATTGATTTTTAATCAAAAGTTGACACGGAAGCTCTCATTGGGGAGTATCTGGCTTCTCCCTGTGGTATGGGACAGTTCCTTCGAAACGAAATGGAGCAAAATGAGCAGTTTTCAACATCTGCTATAGCTACAGTCGTATACAAAAGGATTCTTCAGAAGGACAGTGTTACGAATGGATGGGTTATCGTTGGATTCCCGTTTGACCTTGCCGGCTTTCAGTACATGGATAAGTTTTTAACTCCACCTAACAAGTAATTTTTAGTTTTATTTTTTTAAATTCTTATTTAAGGATTAAAAACCGAAAAGTAGTCGCAAAGATAAAGGAAGAAAGAAGGAAAGCTTAGTTGGTATTTCGATTTTTCCTTCATATACTAAAGCCCCATTAATTTGTGAAACATTTTAGAACTTTCGCATTTTTAAACCGTAACTCCTAATTTGGTACTGAATAACTACTAAAAGTATAGCAAAAACAATTCTCCGTTTAAAACTTTTACGAAACCAACAAATATTTACTTGCTTCATATTTTGCCAAATAACCTCTTTAATATTGTTTAAGAAAAACTAAAAAGTTAATTCAAGACTTACAGTTAATTGCTCGAATTTTTACCTTGCAAATTTTAAAAGTGTCGAATCACTTGTATTGTTGTTCTGCTTTTATACAATAATTGCTCTTGGTTTAAATATTTCTACCAGTTTTCAATAAGTTAATTTTTTAAAGAATTATAGTACTTCACTGCAGAGAGCGAGTTGCGATGCGCAGGTTAGCAAAACGAATTGCTTTCCGACAGAAGTGCAAATGTGTAAAGCTTCATTGTTGCAAACGACTTGAAAAATTCACAATGGAATATATTAAAAAAGAGGTCTTCGTCTATTTCCTTATATTTAGATTAAAAGTCTCGTTTCATCGTTTCATTTTCACAGATGGAATTTTTCACTTTGAACAAGAAGCCAATACTCGAATATTTAGAGAAAAAAAAAGAAACTATTCACGTAGACGGAAACCATAGTTTCCATACAGTGCAAACAAATATCTGGGCACGTATTGAACAAGTTCAACATAAAATTGGGATGACCTTTCCACCACATTATTAATTGAATATTTGAATTTTAATATGTCTAGAGCCGAAATTGTTAATCATGTTTCACAATTTATTTTGAGAAATAAATATTCGCTAATTTACCTTAATCGTGAAGTATTTTATAGTTAAAATTACTATTACAATTTAAAGCAAAAAAAAAGTCTCTAATAATCTTGAAATTGCCTTTCCTTTTCCCTAGTTAAAAAATAAACCGCAGGCAGAACTCAGGACGTGTTCTAGTATGAAAAATTTTATTCAATGTTAATAACTCAACGAATTAGCCCTAAGGCAATGCAATAAACTTGAAAATCGACAGAAACAACAAGTTTAACAAGACAAACACCCACAAAACAGCAAGAGTCACACAAAAGGGCGTATCACCCTAATCACCCAACGCATTAGGAGCGCTCCCCCAGAAAATAGCGTCAAATTTTCAATCTGTTCTTGTCGTACGACCGACGTCGACAACTGCTAAATTGCCGAAAACTTTGAGGAATCATTTTAACTCTCAGGTTTTGTCATAATCTGCATCACCCTACATCAGGGCAGTAGTCTTGCAAGGCCGGGACGGGTGCGGCCACAAGGGGGAAATCTGTTTTCTTTCAGCAATTGAAGTCATTACAAAGCGCCCGGGGGCGGGTTGCATACAAATGAATCTGAACAATTGTTTGCAGCGATATGAAAACCACTTTGTGACGTAATTTTGAGGGAAAATCTCTTTGTCCAGTAATTTTGGAGGGAAAATCGCTTTTGGGAACATAGGCACTGTTAACGAAGTGTTGTTTTGGTAAGCGAAACAATTTTCGGTTTTTGTTAGAAATATAATGAGAAATTGTAAGAAAACCCCTTATCCATTGTAGATTGTGACCACTTTGCTGTAGTTAAACGTAGTAAGTAAAAAAGCATTTTATAAATAAATTCAGTAGCAAGTTTTTTTGAAGAGACTACGTGCATCATTAGAGCTTTGAAGCATCAAAATGGGAATTGTATCCCTGGAAATAAGAGACCTTAACTGACCTTAATAATACTTTATTGACCTCCGGAATTCTACTATTGCACACGAAACGTTATTTACAGGCTTAAAACAAAAAATGTATGATTTTTCTTACAGAGGACATCCGTGGACATAGCTCACATTCCTGAATATCGCCGCAGCCGCCGCTGATGTGAGAAAGGAGCAAGGATTCGGGGAAAACGACGCCAGCGATGTCGGACAGCAGGATATCGTCGTTTGCGATGGATGCTCGTTGGATATGAGTTCCTTCTCCAAGGAGGCCTGGTGGCGCAACTGCTCCAATCGGAGTTGGTTCTGCCTTTTCCACTTTGTCCTGTTTACGAAAGAAAAAAATTGCTATAAGAAAACTTTTTTTTTAAATGTTTAGATTAACCCTCACCTTCTGTTCTGGTACCATGTCTTGACCTGTGTCTCTGACAAATTTAAGGTATCCGCAACATCGCTCCTATCCGCAACTGAAAGGTACTTCTGGCACCTAAACTTTCGCTCAAGGTAAGCTAGTTGCGCATGTGTGAAAGCAGTTCGTCTCCTCCGAGGTTTTCTTCCAGTTTTACCGACAATGTTCTTATTGTCTGTCTGGGAGCACTGCGACCCTTCAGACGAGTTCAACATATTCGATTGAGACCCATGTCCACTGTATAATTCGACTCCATTCTGCTGCAAGTGGCTGTGATCGAATTGAAGTGAAGATTGGCAACCAGCAATTCCAGACTCAGGTGATGATCGATCCTCTATGTCAATTTCCGTGTTATCGTCGGAGATTTCGGACTCTGTAGCAGTGGAAGGACACGTGATTTCATTAAGTAAGTACACATTACAGAAGATAATAACATAACTAATATAAATATATGTATATACAATACTCCGTATTGCATAGTTATTATTTTGAAAGTGCTTGTACTGTAAACATTTTGAATTTTTAGAAATCTTACAAATGTAGAGGTATCCAAATTCATAATTAATTGACCATTTGAATTCGGTTAGGTACAAATTCAGTGAACTAAAACCCATCAGTAAAAATATTTTGGAGGGAGAAGAAGCTATTTGCATTTTTGAGATTGCAAGGACATTCTGTATGTAAAAATGTTCATGAAAAACGCATTCTTTCATTGTCAATCCTCAAATACCTCTAGAACAAAGAAGTCGTCTTGGGAAGCACAAACAGCGCCACAAGACGCCCTAACTTCGTGCAGATCCAGAGCCCTTCACACGTAACAATCGACTTGAATCCGGGAAAACAATGCGCCTATTTTCCTTGTGGCGCATAAGAGCCCAGAAATATTTCTCCTTGATCCAGATCTCTCGGAGGAGCAGAACAACTTCCTGGCGAATTGTTGGGAGAGCGTCCTTAATTAAGCGCTTCCCAAAGGCTCACCGGAGAAGTCCCTTTATGCAGTCTTCCTTTGAAAGGTGACGGAAGCAGCCCCAAGATAAAGGCGAAGGTTCCCCGGCCGGCGTCTTGGGAGCCCGCGCAAGACACCGCAAATTAAGCAACAACGGGTGACTCCTAGACCCATACAAAGGCTGTGGGAGGAAGCTTTTAAAATCGTTAAATTGTGTTGAAATTAAAACTAACAACGGGCTGCCCCTCGGGGAGTGTCTTTGAGTCTTTCAGCTCGTGACCAGGACAAGAATGCCTCAGCGAAATTATCCGTTTCAGGATCACTTTCAGCGGGTTAAGGGGCTCCCTGCGGGGGCTGGAGGGCACAGAGCCTCGCCAATTATCCTCCTTGATGCGCTGCCATGCAATTTGTCACGTACGTCCTCTTTAGCGTCGGGCTGCAGCGACATCCTGCTACAAATCGCGGGCTCGCGCTCGAGGATTCGTCTTGAATTAACGCGATCTGCTTCAAGTGCACTGAGCTGCAAATTTATTTTTAAAAGCGAGGCACAAAGCGAATTAGACGGGGTCGGGGGCGGACTGAGACCGCCTTCTTCTCGCGCCATTGTGCGTCGTCTCGAGGTGCCTTTAAGACGCCACTGGGCATAATTAATTTAATAAAAATGAAAGAAATGTTAAAACGATGCAAAGCCAGGAGTTTAGCGAGCTTGAGCCATGCATGCGCCTTCGCACAATGGCGATCCTCGAGGGCCGGCAATTACCTCGCAAAGATGCTTCTGCTTAACCCCGGCTAATTTGCGTTTCCTTTCTCTGGACAGAATCTTGAATCTCACATTACAATCTATGAATTTTGTACTTTCCAAAAACCCACCGGTTTTAGTTAAAACCCGGACAACTGTGAGTTAAGTTCGCTTATCAACTTACCTTGACTTATCTAAGGTAATGCAAGCTAAGTTTTCTTTTATTCTAAACCTCATTTCTAACATTCTTAGAAAAAATTAAAAATTAATTTGAGTAGATATTGCATTTTATACAGTTTTCATTTTGATATACCCAAATCGGCCTATTATGAAACTACTCTATGAAGAAATTTGAACAGAATTTGTACTGTGAATAGTTCATTCTTGCTTAATTAAACACACTTTTCGATATTTGTTAATTTACCCCACTTATGAATTTTTGGTAGTGAAGATGGTCAAAATTTAATAGTGTTGCTATAATGCGGTCAAACGTTATTATTAGCGCTGAGTTTGATTGATACGATTAATCAAGTTAAGTTAAATGATTGAAATCCTGATAAGTTGAACCTTAAACGGCATAAAAAGCCCCGGATATTTTTTTTTTCGTAGGGCCTTCAATTACTGAGTTTCTCATAACAAATTAAGCCCATATCTGAAGTGGAATCATTTCCCAATTAAAAGCAATCACCAGATGCCATCAGAACAGAATATCCCTAATGATGAAACCTTGAAATCCTATCGCAAGTGCTTTTCCAGCCATTAAGTCAAACTCTCCAGGCGAGCTGACGTGACTTTTTGGCAAACAGTCCCGGAATCGTTTTAGAGATGAAAACTCATTTGGATTTTGGAACGGGCACATCCCACCAGCAACGGTCTGGGCGGGAGCAGTGCACGAGCCCAAATTGGGGGAAATCCCATCGACACGTGAGTTCCTCTCAAGGACTCAATAAGGAAGCCGGCGAAGGAACACGTGAGCACAATCGACATCATATCCAGCGGAAATGCGTACATATTCCGACGAATCCTTTTCCTCCTGCTCCCGGAGTCCCGGTTTGCGTTTTTATTGTGGGCTCCAGGGGAGCCTGTTTGGATGGGAACCGTCTGAATGGTGTATCTCTCCGTGGACGAGCGCACAAAGGATGAGGAGGCTATCCCGATCGTAAACGAGGGAATAATGGGATCGTAATGGGATGGTTCAGAATAGAGGCTGCGAGTCGAGTGGACTCACGGGCGATGGCATGAGGCCGACTCAATGAAACTCAGCTGGAAGTTGATGAGCGCTTCTCAAGACGTTCCACTCGAGATGCAATTTTACAACCACCACGTAAACGTTGGCGTACTTTGACAAAAGGAAAAAAATATATTTTGCGGATAATTAACTCGGGTTAATGAGGTCCAGATTTGCGGATGGGTCTAGTTGAAAAGATTTGTTTAAGCGTGATGCTTCTCTTAATTTTATACTGATGTACAACATTATGTACCTATAAAAATTTAATAGCAACTAATTGACTCAATATCGTACCTAGATCCGTTTTAGACGTTTTTTTGACTGACTTAACCACAGACATGATTAAAAAGGGTTTTAAACATGATTTATTTAATTTTATTAGTACCTCTTACCTCTTTATAGTATAAAAAAATACCTATGTTCTTAACATAGTCTGTATAGCTATAAGTTCCGTCTCAAGTAAATGTTCTTAAAGTTATAATTTTAAAATCTCTATTTAAATTAAATTATTTTTACTTCCTTATTCAAATATCCTTATGCCCGCGAAAATATCGCAAAATCTACTTTAAAAAAAAAAAACGTAAAATAAACTTAATACTGCCAGTAATTTTCAAGTTAAAAACTAAAAACGAAGGAACAAATATTATTGATGTTAAAATATTTAATATAAATTACTAAACTGCACCAAGACTTTTGAAAAATATTTTACTTCAGAACTAAAATCCCATTATTTTGACTATTAAAAAAAACTAAGAATTTTGTAATTACAAATTTATTTTCTGCAGTCAAAGTTACTAGACTAGTTATCCTGTTTATTATTACAAAATCTCACCCTGCGATTTAATTGACAAAAGTGTATGCTAATTTTCCAATTAGCAACAGAAATTTATCCATGCTGCATGATGCTTCCTTCCGTGCAATTGTTCTTTGAGCACAATTCAGTCGAAAAACAATGGTATTTGAAAATTGAATCAACACCGCTAATTCAACAGGGTGCAACCACTCATCAGTGCATTAATGCAACTTAGCTCACTTGATTTGCTGCAAATGCGTGCAAGTTCGTCGACGCAACCATGATTCTGCATAAATTCGGAGCAGATTTCGAGAAGTTCAAAGGAATTGAATTATTGCACTGCATTTGCAGCTTTCTAGCCCTTCTTCTAGCATACTTCTTTTGTTTTAATGAGTTAATTGCATTTGCATCCAAGCAAGTGCAGAATTTTTATTAGCGATAAATTAAGAAAGCTAAAAGCACTTAGGTTGAGGTACTTTCTACACGAAAGAATAATAAATTACTTATTTTGGTTAATTCGAATTGGCATTTTGCCAATTAGAAGTCTATGTAGTTTATCGAACTCTAACTTAAAGCAATGCTTGAGGTAAATTAACTTTAATAGTTAGTCGGAAAAAAAAATAAAATCGCAGTTTGGTAAACGTTATGAAAATTATACTCCTCAAAAATACCAAACATTCGATAAAGGTCTGTGGGAGAAATTTATTTTTGTATCCTTATTAAATATGAGAGACATGTTTTCTCAAAAATTTTAACTTGATTTTAAATTTCACTACCAGATCAATTTTGATGCTTAAAAAAGACTTTTAATGTTAAAACTTACTTATATTAAAACTTTTGATGAACTTATAATTGAAATTGTTACTGTGACCTCAAAAAAAGTCGTAATTAATTTAATTATCATCATTATTTTAGCTTATAGTCAAACTACTTTCAAGAAATATTCGAAATTTCGTTAAACTGGCAGCGATGAGAAACTAATGTGTGTTATGAACAATCGAAATGTTCAATCCATTTTTTTTGTATGGATACTGTTAGATTTTTATAGTCACTATATAGAAGACTTCAAAATTTCTGTCTTCCTCTGATAACTTCAACACTCCTTCACTTAACAATTTTGCAACGAAGTTTCATAGAAAGATTCTCATTCGCATTTTACATGTTCCAACTCGCATATTTGCAAATCAGGTTATTTTCAAGAAAACGCCGGGTAATAAAAAGTAATTTTATTGGAAAAGGAAACGAAGGAAAAGAAAACTATTTATTCTATCTTATAAATTGCCAAAGATAAAGGGCATTGGTATTTATTTGCAAAAAGTCCCATAATTTCAAAATGTGTTTTGTAGTAAAAATATTTCATTTTATAGAAACTACGTTGTAAGGAGTTAGGAGTAAAAATTTTATCAGTCTTATGGGCTGGTTATAAAGATTTGAAAACTATTTCATAATTACGTGTAGATAGTCGTTACTTTTGAATATATTCTTTTATATATTGAGAAGTATTTAATGAATCAATGAATTTCCAATTTTGTGGATTTTTAATTTTTCCTTTGACCCGCATATAAATTTTTGGTTGTATTCACAGCCTCACTGAAAATGTTTGCTTTTTTACCTTCTGCTTGATGGTGTCGATTAATCAAATCGCCGAGTAAGTCTCGAATCAGAAAGGACTTGGAACTATCCTGCATGGTTAACATAAGACTTCCACCACCTCAAGAACACGCCGAAGAACAAATTCGTGAAAACATCCACTAAACCAAAGATCACTTCGTTAGAACCACCTGGGCACTTTCTTTCGAATCACCTCGGCACCCGAAAGCACTCCTTTTTAACGTCTTGCAGTCCAAAAAAGTCCCCGGGACCCGTGCGATCGAACCAATCGAAGAACTCCAACTGAACGTGGTCCTGAATCCTGACTCCTGGCTCCTGTTGCGGGAAGTGCGGCAGCCTCCCACGCTGCAGCCGTCGACCGGGGCGCGGTGTGCACTCGGCCCCTAAACGAATTTTCGTGCAATGATTTAACGCGATAAAAAGGATTTTCCAAGCAAGAGGCCCTGAAAGGTTCCATCCACCACAGACGAGGAGCTAAGAATTTCCCGGCGTGTGTCGGGGCCAACGGTAATGAGAGAAAAAATCCCCGCGATAAACGCGGAGATAAATGAAAAGCTGTTAGCCATTTTGGAAGCCCAGGAACCGGATGGATGCTGTGTGTGGACCAGGAGCGGCTATCTCGCTCCGGCGCAACGGACCAATGCGGGGGTGGAATCCGTGCGATGGTATTTGCGCGCCGGATTGTCCCAGGCGGTGGGTGTGGCACCTGGGGCCGGTGTATGGCTTCCACGGATCTGATTGGGCGGGCACTTATCAACCCCCCGCAGCCTTTTTGGATTGGATAAACTCGATAAACGTTAGAGCGAAATGGTTTCCCTTTATCACCCTAATTGGAAGTGATTTCGCTTGCTCGGGGGGCTACGGGACGCGGAACGGAGGAGCAGGTGGGCGCAGGTGTGGGTGGGGGAATGGAAGGCGATTTTCTTCGGCGTTTTGTAGCCTATATTAAATTAGGAAGTTTTTCTCGCCCTCGTGGGTGGCGGCAGTCCCGGAAAAAGGGTTGTGCGGGGGTTTTTTCTTACAAATCTTCAGTCCAAAGTTATCATCCTTTTTTCTGTTTTCCCGGAGTATGATGAGGTCTTTTTTCAGTCGGGAAGTAAAAAAAAATGTTTTTAAGAAAATTTTCTTGTTGCCCATTAGAGAAGTTTTCGCAGTTGTTTGTAAGGAGTATTTTCTCCCTACAAATTGGGAAAATGAGAAAAAACTTTCCTTGAGGATTGTGCTGAGGAACTGTTAAAACTTTTAACATCGTGAGCATCTCCGGCAAAAGTTGCTGGCTGTTGCTCAATGTAAAGAAAACGACGAATGACAGTTAATTGAGAAAGTTTTCCTTAAGTTTTAGTGCGAGTTTGAATTTTGCTACCTTCTTGATTCACTGAGTAGAAAAGACCACTCCGCGTGGACACTTCTTGGATATGGCTTAAGATATCTGAAAAACTAGGGTAGGAAATGAGACAATTACACAATAGTTAACAAGAATTTTGCGATTAACTAAGCAATGATATTGCTGATGATAACAGAGTTTAAATTAAATTTAACTGCCAAGCAAATGTGTACGTTTAGCTGTGGATTAAAACTCCATTTCTTTCTTTTACAATTTTATTAATTTGTTGCTATTTTGGCAGATTAGTACAATAAATTTAAAATTGATTTATTTATTTTTTTTATTGTTCGCAATTTTCCTAGGATTTTTAATGAAATCTAAATACTGCGGAACATCGGTGTAGATTCCAGGAAAACCAGGTGTGGCACATCCTGTTCCAGTTGAAACAATCCCTGCTAAAACTCCGTTGCAAACAAGTGGACCACCGGAATCACCTTGGCAGCTGTCTATTTCCTTACCGATAACACCTTTTATATTTAAAACAAAGATTAAATAAGTACCTAAAATTTACAGAAGGAAAATGTCCACTAACCAACGCAAATCTGTTTTTCCGAAACGACATAATCCTCTTTAGTGTAATTTTTAGCGCAATCTGTTTTCGATAGGATGAAAACGTTGGCTTTTTGTAGGGTTTCAGCGATAAACTTTCCTTGAAATCCAGGAATCTATAAGATGAAAAGGGAAGGGTAATGTTTAAGTAACAGAGTAACACGATAAAAATTTCTAAATAGCGCATAAAGAAACAAACTCATAAAATTCTTGAGTGTAGTATTATACAAAATATAAAGTTTACCATATTGCCATATATACTTTTAAATCTTATAACAGCATAGCAAAAAAGCCATATTTTTCTAAATAATTTAGAGGCAGTTTAAAGTACATATTTCAGCAACTTTATCTCTTTTGATTATATCTTTACTCATCGCAATTAACACAGTAGACTCGGCAATTATTGGGAAAAACACAATAGTTTTCGCGATACCGACTGCTATCAATAGATAAAACGATGTAACAAGATTTAAATTGCGCGTGGAAGTAAATTAGTGATTTTAAAATTCACAGTACCTTCATGTGACCCCATCCACTGACCATACAAGAAGACTCCTCAGGGAATGATTTTTCCGCTAAAGGAACAGGATTCACATACTTGCCATCAATTGGAATCGATTCATTCAAGTAAATAATAGCGACATCGTTGTACATAGTTTCCATGGAGTATTCCGGATGCACGATGATCTCCTTTGAGGTCCTTACAACTTCATGGGTTTCACGAAATGATCGATAAATTGATCCAACCACGATACTGTATGAATTCGGCATGCCAAGGAAGTTACCACTAAAATAAAACATTTAAATCTTTTTTCATTCAAAAAGGAACGATTCCTAATTCCTGTAAATAAAATACGTACAATTTGTCATACACGCAATGCGCTGCAGTTACCACTGTTTGATTATCAATCAGAGCTCCACCACAAATGTGATTTCCATATCCAAACATATCCTCAAATTCCGTTCTCCTTATGGACACCTATTCGAAATTCTTTCGTAATTGACGATTGAAAATAATGAATAAATCCTACAGAGTAGGGAAACTCTTTCTCGTTTGCGTCAGTCCCACCAACAATCCTTTGAATTCCAGCATCACTAAATCCGAGGAGCAGAAGCTCTATTGCCAAAATATGAAGATACATCTCGAAACCGTGCGAATACGTTCAAGTAAAGATATACAATGTCTTCTTTGATTGCAATATCGAAAAAAGGAGATTCAAAATTCTCAGAGCTTTTATCTTTCTTTAAAGTGTGATTATCTTTAAAAGCGTGTTTGATAGTACGAGTGACGTAATTTTGATTCATTCTTAAAACAAGAATCACCTCAAGAGCAATTGATATCTCTTGCTGACAATGAGATAAAGGCGGCCGATTTCGCTAATTGGTACTTTTATTATATTTAGACATGGGGCACCCCTTACAATAACCATCATAAATTAATTGCGATTTTTACTAACCGCTTAGAACGAAAGACTCACAGGAAATTGATTAAGAGGAAGCTTTAAGAATGGACTGTAAGACTAGGAAGTAAGAAATATTTTTTTCTTTTCTTTAAAGAATGAATGTGAAAAAATAAGCTCGTAACTAACTTTTCTTCGAAAACTTTGATTTACGAAAGTACATTGCTTAGATATTTTTTCAGATATTTGTTTCTTCTGCGTACTTTTAAATTTTATACGGAACGCCAAAATAATAATAAAATAAAACAAAATGTTTTCTTCAATCCAACATTTATTTATTTGTTTGTATGTTTTCAGTATAAATGTAAGTACAGACAGACTTAGTAAAATCTGTTTTTAAACCAAAGTAGATCAAAAAATATTTTGTGAATCAAAACCACAGCATGAGAAAAGTAATTAAGTGCAGAACAAAATTGCAATAAATAATTATGTAAAATACGAATTCCAGTTATTAAGACTCATTTAAGTATTAATAATGCTTAACTGCTATTTCCTTATCAAATTCTTCGAGAGCTTGTAGAGAGGCGCCAATCAGGTGCAGAGAGCCTGTGACCAGAACTTCACATTCGCCATTAAATTCACTGTGCAAAAATCTTAATCCATCTAGAATGCATCCAAAATGCATTGCATGTCCTCCTTCATTCAAACTAATCCACAGCTCAAAGTGTTCTTGAGCTTTTTTCTTTTGCTCCTGGTGACCCCAAGAAGAATTATTGTCTGCACATTTGTGGCCAGCCTCAAATGGAACGTTAGGAACAAATAAAGCGAATTTAAAATGTTTTCTGCAATCGCTAACTATTCGGAGAAGTTGTTTCGAGTCTCTGTCACCGGCAGCGTTGAATATTAAGCACTTCTTGAGGTGGCTGAAAAAAAAAATAAAAGGTTAAATGTTAAGAAAAGAGTATGTATTCTAATATCAAAATTACCTATGATTTGTCTGTTCCAAAAACCAATCAAGAGACATTTCGAGACTTTCTTTTGTATGCGCACCATCCAAATAAAACCTAACGAGATAATAAAAAAAAGGGTGAAAATCTTTTTTCTAATAAAATAATTTATAAATTAACCTTTGTTTATAAAAATGGATAATTTGTCCTCTTCCAGGCCAGAAGCATTGCTCTAAGCCTGTAGTAGTTCTGTCACAGACCTCCAACGTGATTCCATCTGAATTCAACTTTTTCACAAATCCATTGAGCTGCGCCAACTTATGTCTTTTCAACCAGTCATACGCAAGTTGAATAGCTAATGATGCATTCAACTTTTGGATTTTGTTAGTCATTTGTAATTGTGGAGGAAACTTCCACTTGTACTTATTGAAATCGGGCGCCACGAACAATTTAGCCTGCAAATTTGTAAATTTTCAAAAACTCTATTAGAATCAATTTAGGTTCTTCGTCGCAATTTGAATGAATTTGAAAAGTTTAATATATTTCGTTATTTTTACATTTTTCTCCTTAACTCGTTCCTCGATAATATTCATGCAAACCTCCGGCTGGGGTGAAGTGAATACGTTTGAATTTGGCTTGATGATGCCAGCTTTCTGCCAAGCAATTTCCTCCAAAGTGTTTCCAAGCAGTCGAGTGTGCTCCAGTCCGAGGGAAGTGATTCCAACTGTTTTCGTATTTCTTTGTAATACCTCTGTTTTAGAAATCTTGAAAAATGACTTTCCTCATAGATAACTTACCTTACAACATTTGTGCAATCGTTCTCCCCTCCAATTCCTACCTCGAGAATAGCAACGTCCACTTGCTTTTCTAGGAATACATGGAAACACACGATCGTCAGGAATTTAAAGTACGGTGGCATGTCTTCAACATGATCTTTCTGCTGAATAAGAGCATTGTAGACTTTCCAAAAGTTTCTCGCAAAATCATCACGACTTATTGGTTCGCCATTGACGCGAAATCTTTCAGTCACTGATAGAAGATGTGGTGAGCTGAAAAATCCAGTTTTTACACCGAACGATCGTAGGATGGATTCTGTGAGGGCACATGTGGACCCCTGATATTTTATGTGAAAACAAATTGATTACAAATTACGAAATTCACACCTTTGAAATTTGTTATACGTATGCTTCTCCACTAATTGATTGATTTAGTATTTTTTATCACAAGCTCAGAAAAACATTTCCCAGGTTCTTGTCTTATTTTATACGCAAAGGTCTCGAATTTCGCTTTTTGTCCTTTCTAGACATTTTATTAATAGAAGAAGAAGAAAATATCAAGAAAACTGCTTATACGACGTTATTCTAAACCCAATATCATAATGAATCAGTTCCAATAATTGAAATAAGCTGAAATTTTACGTACACATGTTTCAATAAATAGTTAATAACAAATTGACGGAAAGTTTTGTAACGGCTGATTTGGGCGTCGATTCTAAAATTATGTACTTTGATCCATCTATGTACTGTCTAATGGTTTATTCTAATCTTTACTGTTGTGATATGGAAATAACAAGAAGTCAAAGGGTTAAAATACAAAAATTCGCGCCATCATCTCTTGCGCAGAAGACCTGCCTCCTATGTAAATCATTTCAAACCACAAACAAATATCGGGTTACTCCGCGCCGTTGGCTGGTCAGTGATTCTTCCATGCAATTTCTATAAAAAAATTACACAACACAACGCGATTAGCAGCGACGTAATAACCATTGGACGATAACTCGCAAGGGTCAAATAATCGAAGCCAGGGCTATCGCTGCCCCGTGATAAGGTGGCACCAAAATTCGAATTATTTAAAACTGAAACCGACACTCGCAGCCATCTTGCAACACTACCTAGCTCACCTCCAATCAATTAACCGGAATTGAAACAAAAAAAGCGCGCGAACTGAACCCACCTTGCCTTTAGTTCCCGCGACGTGAATGACCGGAAGTGCGTCGAGATCCTCCAGGGAAAGTCCGGTCCTGCTCAGGTACCTAACGGTGTCATCCAGGTTATTCAACTGGCGGTTAACGGCCTTTTGGACGGTGACTGCGTTTGACTGGAGCCCGTTCAGAGCGTTGACAGCATCCTGCGGAAGAGATTCGGTTCAGCTGCGAACTTCTCCAATTTTCGTAAAACGTAGGCGCGCGGCACTTACCTCGTAGGACGCGCCTGAGCTGCGTCGATTCATCTGCCCCGCGCCGCTGCGCAACGGACACTCTTTCGAAACTGAGGCGAACCCGCAAACACGTGACGCGCTGAACATCGTGACTACAAGGCGAAAGCGTTGCGTACTGCCGCCGCGCGCCGATTGCGCCAATTGTTGCACCAGGTGCGTGCTGGCCGCGCGGCTCCACATCGTGTTGCGAGATGTGTTGCCAGCCGACAATCGCGGGTGAATTTATGGAATTTTTGATTGCTATATGTTGTTGCAACAGTTTCAACGGTTTTCTAGCATTTGATGGCCCGAGGAACTTGTTGCGTGTATCAACACCGAACGGCCGAAAAAGAAGTTCGAAAAAAAAAAATCTTTCTGATTAATTAAGCTTTTTTTAAACGGAGAAGAAGCAAAAAGTGCTGATTTCATTCCATAAAATAATTAAAAAAAAAATATAGACATGGAACTAAGTTTTTTTTTACCAATGTATTCGAATCTATAAACGACAATTCGCTTTAGCTTGTATTTTAGATGGGTTTTCTGTTTTAAATTCATAAAAGAACTAAATTTTCATGAGAAATCGCAAATTGTAATTTTTATAAGTTAACATCTGCCGCCACTCGGCAAGTTGGGCGCGCAAATCTTCCAATTTTGTTTTAAGTCAGTTTAGCGCTATTCAAAATTCTCTATTGTGAATTTATAAACAGAAATTTACATAGCCTTGCCAGCTGAGAGAAGTCTTGGTAAGTGTCAAATTTCAAAAAGAGATGAGATAAAATTTCTCGCATACAACAGAGTGAGACAAAACGAAAACAAACGGGGAACTTCACGTGGTTTAAAAGCGAATTAGAAATTAGACAATAGAAAGTAACTGGCTATTGATAAAATAAAACCGCTTTGTTCTATTCCGTTACCCTTTACAAAAGTTATTTAAAGGATACTCGGCTTTACGATGAAACGGCATTTGAAAATGGACAGCGACTCAGACTCGAATTCGGCAGACTCCTTAAAAATCTCCAGGTGAGTTCCGTGCAGCAAAATTCCGAAAGAAATTCTTCCCTTAACTTCGTTTTTCCACAAAATATAAAAACGCAGGCTAGGAAAATGTGAAGTTTGTGCGTATACCGCAGCAAAGTACAGCTGCCCCCGATGTGAGGTTAAGACCTGCAGCCTCCCGTGCCTGCAGATCCACAAAAAGGAGCTCGGCTGCTCGGGGATCCGTGACAAAACGAAATTTATACCGGTCAAGGAAATGACCGAAATGGACTACCTGAGCGACTACACCTTCCTGGAGGACTGCACCCGCTACGTGGAGGACCGCAAACGGGACAAAGTGAAGCGATATACGCGATACAACAAAATCCTGCCGCCGCACCTTTTCGCCCTGAGGAACTCCGCGCTCGAACGGGGCACAACTCTCCGATTTTTGCTCGATAACTTTACGAGACGAAAGATAAATACGACCTGTCGCGACAAAAAGTCAAAGGTTATCTTTTGGCGTGTCGAGTGGATTTTCACAAACGCGGCTAATTTGAAATTCGAGGACCCAAAGTGCTCGGAGGAAGAGGCTATTTGTAAGCTGCTGGAGAAGTACATAAACCCGGTGGCGGCGGTTGAGCTTCCGGAAGCCGGGAGGAAGGCTCTGGAGTTTTATCAGTCGAAGGGCATGGGAAGTTTGAAGGTTCTGCTTAAGGCTGAGGGGATTAAAAGATGCAAGGAGCGGTTCTACCTGCTGGACAGTGAGAAGAGTCTTAAGGAGAACTTGGCTGGCAAAATTATTGTGGAGTTCCCTTGCATTCATGTATGCTACGACGATTCCCTGTCCTGTTTTGATGTAATTGGAAGTGGTAAGTATCCTATTAATTTGTAACTTCATATGATCATCTTTTCTATCTATAACTTCTGTGATGCCAAACCCCGCAACGATTTTCTAAATAATTTTCTCTTATAGACGAAGACGTCGAGAGTGAAACAAAACAGTATCGGGATTCGTTGGACACCCTCCACAAAAATAGAATTGCAAAAATAAAACAAGAGCAAGTCAATATAAAAATTGAAAAAGATATTGAAATTAAACTAGAGGATCTTGCGATCGAAAAGAAGCGAGAAGAGAGAAGGATTAAACGGGAAGAACTTGAGAAGGAGCCTGGAAATTTATTGTTTGCAGATGAGCGCCTTTGGGATCTTCTTTCATCCGACTCAGAAGATGGGAACGAAACTGAAGAAGAAATGACTTAGTATAGATTTAAGGGAGTAATGGCCGATTCAGTTTCTGATAATGCCTCTACAAGTTGGGCCAATCAGCGCCAATTTCCAACATTGGAAAACTGCGGGGAAGCTGATCAACAGATCCAGAAAAACTTTATTGAAATAATCAAAAGGTTGATTAACAACGAGGTAAGAACAGAATACTGAATTAACTCTTAAAGAGTACATGGGCTAAAAGTGTAGAGGCAGATGAGATACGAATTTAGCTGGCCATAATTCTCTTAAGAATCCCTCCCTTTGCCTCGGCTTAAAGCAATTATTTTTAAATGGCTATAAATGAGCCACAAATTATAGATCTCGGTACCCTATAAAATAACTAACCGAAAAATAATCCTTGATGTGATTATCGCTCATCACCCTGTAGAATTCCACATTAGCTTTTAGGTTTATTCAGGATTGTCTAAATACATTTAGTTATTTGCAATCATTTAAAATGTGTTAAACTTGCAAAAACTATCTTATAATTGCGACTTGTGCATGTCGTAATAGAACTTTTTTAAGTTAATGCAATATGATTTGCGCTTTTGTGTAAATTTAAATAAATTTTATTTAAGTTTTCTTAATCATATTACTAAAACTGAAAATATACCAGAAGTGTACACAGTTATGCCAATAAGGGTAACGAAAAAAACAATATATACTAGGAATTTTCCCCGTCTAAAAAATTGGTTGTTTTTACAGTCAACATACATCCCAAATACCAACAGCTCTTTTTTTTATCGAATTCCTTGTTTCCACCATAAATACAAAAAAAAGAAAAGTTGTCTCTTGTCTCCAAGGCTATTTTGTTGCTTTTGCTAAATGATGGGCTACAATCGCTTCTGTGTCCCCTCCACGCCTTGGAAACCACCTTATTACAGTATCCAGAAGTACAAAATGAACACGATTAGCACTATTCCGGCTGCGACCGCTTTAACGTACATTGACTTTCTGTTCAGATAGGTCGCGTCCTTCTTGTACTTTTGGGACATCATAGAGAGGTTCTGCGTCTTTGTGTCCAATTCTGGAAGAAAAGAGAATTGTTATTACTCTGCTGCAGAAGAATGATACATTTTTAAATTCAATGAGGTGATTGAATTTTTATGTAAATCGATGATTGCAATAAAAATATATCCTCAGATAAAACCGGATATTAGTTTGAGCCTCATGAATAATTTATCAGCAAAACAGTTGATTGAAGGTTTTCTAGTTATCATAAATTACAAGAGTAATTAATGGATAAGCATAAATTTTGGATGCAATAAAAACATAAATTGCTAATCGTGGTAATTTCTTTTTCGTGTAACATTCATAAATATATTTTCTGTTTATCAAATTGAATTGAAGGGGATTTTTAGTGCTTTTTGTTAATTTCTGCTTACTAAATAATTACATGACATGTTGTCTAAGCCTGTATGAAAAATTAAAGGTGAGAAATAATTCGGAAATAAATCGACCTCGAGATTGTTAGTTGCAGGAAATATAAGATTAGTTTGCCTGTTTTATATTTGTTTCAAGCTGTGACTATCAACATCAGATCGAAAAACCAGAATATGCTTACCTGAAAGAACTGTCCCTCTTTGGAGGACATCATCGATATTTTGGACCTGAAACGATTAACTACATTACTCTCGCAGGTCTTCTCTGACAAAGGAAAGGTCACCTCACCATAATTCTCTGGACATCCTGGAGCTGCGTGTTAATAGTATTGATGTTCCTTCTCCTGTCGGTCAGCTGTTTCTTCGCTTTTTGTATGTACACGTCGAACTCGATGAAGGCGTAGGGCCTCGTCACCGAGTTCACCTTTCGGCCGTAATGTGTATGGAATTCTTGCGCCAAATCCTCCAGGTAATTGAAAGCAATCCGCTTCGAGTACATTTTATCGCACATAACAAGATAACAAACGCCGTTCTCGATTAAATAGCTAAAAGTGGTGAATTGCAAATTCAAGAAATCCATCGAAAAGGTGACGAAATGCAAAAACATACTGGAAAAGATACGGCCCAGTCTCGATGCTACATCTCGGTGGTGAGTGTGATCCAAGCTTTCTAAACAGCATTTTGGCCTGATTCTGGTATTCTAAGATGCTTCTCCCCGACTACAAAAAGGAATTGCTTTGAAAACTGGCAAAATGAGCTGAAAATAAAAGATTTTTTACCTGTTCATCATCTTGCATTGTGCCGACGAGGGGTAACCCGTCGATTACTCGAGCTATCATCGTGAGAAGAGCCATTTTGCTGGAATTCCTTTATTATCGACCGATTAGTTGTATATTTTAGCATTAAACTCTGCTAACAGCGATCATAATACCGACAGAATTTTGTCTTATTTTGAAATTTGCCCGGGCCTAGTTATTAGCAGAGATCCCTGTGAAACTACACACGTCAGCTCTGTCACAATTTGGGTAATACACGAAGCTTGGAAATGTCAAGCTGTTTTGGTAGGAGTATGTTTGGTGGCGTTGTAAACACTAGGGAAGTAATTTTTATTTCTTTAAATTTAAAAATGCAGCCAATTTTAATCGACTTTTTACTCATTTTCTTGCAGATTTAAATGCTGGAATGAAAATATTTTAAAAATATGCCTTAAGTAACTAGCTTAAAATCAGCTGATGTGACCCAGTCACCCTGTATCACGCACACAACAATACTCTGAGAAAATGAAAGTTCCAAGCTGGCACTCGACTTCTTGAGACGTTTCTCTCTGTTTTTCGTCGAAAATTTCCGTTTAATAACTGTTTAAATTAGTGCAGAACGTGTTAAAAGTTGTAATATTGCAAGATCTTTAAAAATCACTGTGAATTTCGTGTGTTAAGTGGTCATAATTTAGGGAAAATTGTGAGTAGGCAGAATTAGCTGGGGAAAATTTGCTTTCATTCGGTGTACACGCATACAAATAAAAACCACATCAAACATAAACGACCATCCCAAGAGTATATATACACATCTCGCTCTTTGTTTTGCTTGTTTTCCACTAGTTGAAGTGAGTCGGATATATCACAAAAAAAATAGTATTCTTGGCGAAAAAAAGGGAAATAAAGAAGAGTGTTTGACATTTTCCTGAAAATTTCGAAGAACGGGATGCAAAACAGGTGTTTCAAGTAGAAGTAAGCGAGACAGGGGATAAACGATAAACTGTCAACTTGGCATATTGGATGTGGATTGTAACAAAAATTTTTTCCGAAGCATTTTCCCTCCGATATTCACATTTTCTTGGCCATTTTACATAATACATTGCTTGAAGAGGACTAAATTAATTGTTTTACCCGTGTGAAATCCCTGAGTTTTGTGTTATGTGACCGTAAACAAGGCACACCACCTTTCCACGTAAGTCCTTGCGTGACACCTTTGCAGAAAAAGACGTCATTGAACTCCCTCGCCAGGGAAACTGCGATATTTCGTCGGTTTTAGCACCTTTCTTGTGTAATAAAATGTAATAAATCCACCCGTCCCGCTACCTTTAATTGATATAGTGTTAAAAAAAAGTTAATCCAGACTCCCATCTGGCCGCTGAAAATCGATTAGTAGGAAAAATGTCATGGATGCAAAGTCGCCAGCAGCAACAGCACCAGCAGCAGGGCCCCACTCCACCTGCGGCTCAAACTAGTTCAGCGGTGTTTAGTGGTCAACAGCAGGTAAATGTGTGCCACCTTGTGCTTCTCTTTGAAAGTGAATTGTTACCGAGTTTTTCTTGTATTTTCCTATTACCTCCGTGCGCCGTGGAGCGATTTCACTGGTCCGCGGCGGCGGTCTGCCCTGCTGCAACACGCCGCCGCTCAATTTTTTACCCCGATTACGAGCTCCCCAGAATGCCGGAGACCACTAATTTTGCTTCCGTAGAGCTTTCTTAAATTTTTTTTTTGGCTTAACCAGTTTCTTCGAGTATTTTTTGAATTATTTATACTGTTCAAAGAGCTTTTGTGTAACACATTTTTGCTGATACTTAACATATATTAGCATGCAAATAAAATTCGCCTCGGACGGGCCCAGATGGCTCTCAATTGACTACGTCAACCTAATAAAATTATAAAATTTTCTTAATCTTTTTTACCCTTCGCATGTCTTGAACTAGAACTCTACAACTGATTTGTGTAAATTTCTTTAGCAAAAATTCATGAAATTGACTAATTTTTCATTTTTAAAATAAATACTTAAAAAAAAAAAACAAAAGTACTGATTAGGACATTCTCAGCCACTTCCTTGGCCAAGAAAATAGTGGATACACCTAAATTTAAAACCGATAGTTTTAATACTAATGAAGTAGTAAAACTTGACATAGTTAGTTTCATTTATTTTCTTTTATTATTAAGATCTCTTTGATAAGAAGTTTACAACAACGCCTTTATTGTGACCATTATTTAAATTGATCGCCACCTTTATTTAAAACTAATCTTTTGAGTTCGTATGGTACAAACTTGTATATTTAAAATATCGATCGGTTTAGTATTTATTTATTTATTTTTGTAAAAAATTAGTTTTAGGAATCGAATTTTAGAAAAACTCAGTAGAGGGAGGTGACAAAACTACTAAACTAACTAATAAATAAAAAAGTCTGTAAATTGAGAAAAACATGGTGCGCTAAAGAAATTAGATTAGTAGCCATCAAACTTAATAACAATTTATTCTTTCATTCGTTCATATTTGAAGAACTAAAGTATTTTTTTAAAACTAATTACAACTTCCTCCTTAACAGTGGCAACAGCAAAATTACAATAGCCAAACGCCACAACCATCACAGAACCAAAACAATTGGTATAACGCTGGTCAAACACCCCTTCAGCAAAGTGTTCGAAATCCCCCCGCTCAAAATTTGCAAAAGCAGAATCCCACTCAACAGCAATCCCCACCATATTTTGCCAAGTCTCAGCAACAGCAACAGCCAGGTATTGTTAATTACATGCAGCACCAGCAACAATACCTACCACAGAACCCTCAGCAACAGCAGCAGCCTCCTTTTCAGACTGCATCTTATCAGCAAACTCAGAGCAGGCAGTCAGCTGTTGCGCAGGCAAATGGTCCCATAAATCCTCCGCAGTACATAAAAAGTGAGCAAATGTCTCAAGCTCCAGCTCAAGCACATGATTCCGTTGATAATCAAGCCAACGATGGTTGGGGCGATTTTGATTGGAATGACAATAACCAGGGTATGCAGGGAGTTGTAGGCGTTGGCGTGGGCGTGGACGATGGTTTAAAACATGTTAGTCAAAATCTGATAGAAGAGAGCTTCAAAACCGAGCCAAACGACAACTGGCAGTGGAGTGTTGAAGATAAGCCTGCGATATCTTTGCCCGGGGAACATAAAAGACAGGATAATGCTAATAGCTATCCAAATCCTCGAAGACAGGATGCATTAAGTGATAGTCCTGTTAGTCAGAACTATGATGGACGTTATCCAAAACTTGACCCTTCCCCAGTTCTTGGAAGGCAGGATTTGGTTAGTGATAGCCTTGAAACTCAGAGATACGACGACCAATCTTATAAACCTGGACCCTTTGCACAACCTTTCGGCCAACATCCAGTTTCAATTCAGCCGCTGAAAAGTCAGCCAAATCAGCAAATGGTGCATTCAACACCTGTCTCATCACCGCAACGAAATCATCAGATTCTATCGCAGGATACTGCCTTGGAAAATACACAGCATCCAGGTGGGCAGAATTCAGGGATAGTACCTAATTCTAAGTCTGCGGAGAATAGTCAGAATTCTGTTGGTAGTCCAGTTTATGTTTCTCAAGCAAAACCTGTAGCACAGCCTCCGAGACAATATGCAATTAGTCCCTCTGTGTCTGGAGAATCAACACCTATTTTGCAGCCGACAGCAGGTTCTAAATCCTTACCACCGGCTCCTTCTAATCAGAACGTAAATCCTGTCCCGGTAGTGGGAAATGTTACAGCTCCCCATCCTGCTAATAGTCAGTCTCCAGGACTTGCAAATTTACCACCACCACCTTCGCAAACGCCACCACAATTAAGCAACAGTGCAAATTCAGTTTTGCCCCCACCACCGCCAATTGTGCAGACAACATCGGCGGTTTCTAATAACCCTTACAAGCGTACAGGTGTTGCCCAGCATCATCGGAGTCTGGTGGCTCCTCCTAAAAGCAGCCAACAACCTGCTGCTGTACCTCAGCAATTTTTTGCTCCGCCTCCAGAAGAATTTCAGACCCAGCAAAATCAAGAGTATCTTGCTCCAGATAACTCTGAAGTAGTGGATAGAAATTTTGAGGTTGAAAATCAGGAAGTTGCTCCCAGCAATGATAGAAATCGTTACCTCCAGACGAGCCACTTGTCGGAGGAGGGATATAACAATAATAGACAGGATATTGGAGGTATTCAGGAGCAAAATAATGAATTCGATAGCTTCCCTCCTCCTGGATTATCCAGACTTGTTCTGGGGCAGCCTGAGGTAGAATCTACTCAACAAAGTTCTGGTAGTCAATCAGATATACCTCCTGGACTAGATCGCATGATTCCTGGAACTGAGTTAGCTGCTTCTGATTTAAATATGGAAAGACAGGCTGATGGGCAGGACACCATACCATCACCAAGGTCTGCTTTCACAAATGTGCCACCTGTTGAAGATAACTCTTCCGCAAATATCGATATAACAGCCGATCGCAATCTCTATTTAGTACCTGGCGAAAGCGATGTACAAGTTCAAAGAGTTGTGACTGGAGTTGAAAATGGTTTAATGGGCCAAGGGGCGGAACAGCGTGAGGTTGAATTAGATGGGGAAAATCTCGAAGATCAGCAACAGCAACAGTTGCAACAACAATTGCAACAACAACATCAAGGCTACCAACATGAGGTCGAAATTACACGAGAAGAACCCATAGAAGGAGCCAACACTTTGGATGGAGTTGGAGGGCAGAGCGCGAATCACGAGACTGAGTCTAGTCTGACTCTTGATACAAACTTGAAGGACTTATCGAACGTCTCAACTGGAAATGATGAAAGTGATCACAGGGATCGTAATTCTTATCTCAATAAATCGAAAAGATCTGAGGATAAGAAACGACGTCCAGATGATAAGAGAAAAGAAAGGTATGACTCCGAAGAGTCGGATCTTTCTAGTGAGCGGGAAAGGCGAAGATACAGGGAGGGAAGTGTAAGAAATGATCGAGGTCGTGATAGTAAGGATAGGGATAGGAAGGAGAAGCGAGAGAGCAGGGAACGTGATCGTTACCATGATGAAGAGGATGGAAGTGACAGAAGGTATTATATATTTAATTTATTAATATAATATACCCTTTTTTATTAATATGGTAATAAATTTCAGATTTGATCGCGATAGACGACGAGATAAATACGATAGAGAACGAGATCGTGGACGATATGATCGTGATCGCGACCGAAATCGATATGAGACCGATTCGAGATACGAAACCGAAGGATCAGTGCGATACGAGCGTAGACGTAACGACAGAGACCGTGATCGCGATCGTGATCGTTACGACAACGAATATAGAAGGGATGAAAAGGATAGGCGATACAGGCGTGATAGGCGGGGCGATGATCGTGAAGATCGTGATCGTGATCGGGACCGTAGACGTGGTGATAGAGAATATCGGGATGATCGCGATCGTCGTCGTGAACGCGATCTTCGGGATAAAAATCGCAGTGACTATGACGAAGATTACAGGAAGAGTCGCAATGAACGAGACAAAGATAGATTGCGGGAAAAGGATCCTAGGTACGCGCAAATGTACAACTATCCCCCTGGCTACAGCTACGATATGTACTATCAGCAGCAGCAGAAGTACTATGAGCAGTTGCGTCGAACAAATCCACAGGCGTATTCGGAGTGGTATCATAAGTACTACGCCCAAATTCAGGGCCAAGACATGATGACCAATGACGGCCGGGAATCGGTTCACTCGGGCAGGAGTTCCGCTAACAACGAGAAAGAAAGGTAAGAAATCGTTTTTATTAGGTGAGCTTCCTGCCGTAACATAAATAGAGTTTGTGTGGAGGGTGAGTGGTATATGTAAAAAGGAATTTCATCGGATGAGTGAATTTGTAAATTACTTCGATTATAAGTTTAGGCTGTCGAAGCAATTTTTAAAACACTGCAGGATTATTAAAGCAAGTTAAACAGCACAGTTGTTAAAATTATGAACTTGTTAGCTATTGGAAAAAATAAAAACCCTTCTATAAAATTTCGTTGGGAAATTTTTGTAAAAGTTTTGCATTTTCACTGCCATATCACCCATACAAATATGTATGTGTGATACGTATAGCTGAATACCTGTAATCAGAAATTTTAGAGAATTTTTGTCTTTTGAGAATGGTTTCTAATATGCATTATACAGAACCAAAATTTCGCACATATTTTTATGTATTGGTAACAGAAATCTGCCGATTACATTTTTTCTGCACACGTATCTGCCGCAAATTGTTCAAATGATCACATTAACTATAATCCTTAAGGTGTTTTAAAAATCGCTAGAATTAAGAACGTTTGGCATATTAACTGGTTTTGAAAAGAGCATATCTGGTGTATGTTACTTACCATAGAACATCACCTACAATGTGCATATGTACATGTACATATGTGTTCTTACACACCGAGAGACATTCGTTGTTTCAAAATTTTATGGTTGCGAGTGCGATTTCCGTTGTAATAATTTTCCTAACAAAACCGTTCTTGTTAAGTTGCGTTAACCATTCACATCCATCACCATTTCTTATCATTTTTTTTCAGTATACCTTTTTAGTTACTTTATTTTTCGTTCTATTTTTAATTATTTTATTGTTCACAACAAACAAAATCTGAAAGCAAAATGTAAAAAAGAATAAAAGCAATGGCACTAAGAGGCCCAGAAAGTAATTAAAGAAATCTAATAAACAAATTCAGATATAGCATTCAAGCAGTTCGACAGTACCTCCAGCAGCCGAACGACTATCATCGGTCATCGTTAAATTCGTCAATGATTGCGGACGCATCCACATATAACCTAGGTAGTGGACCATCGACTGGAAACTTGTCGCAACATCTTCAGCACCACCAACTGCCCGGTGGATACCTAATACCCACCTCGAATCGATCGTATTATGCTCAAAGTGAATACTCGGAGACAACAAGGTGCTTAAATTCTTCTTTTATTTACTTTGCATAATAAAACGTAAAACAGAAATGATATATATTCAATTATAATGGTAAATTTTGATCTAAAACATTAAAACAAGAACCATAACACACGAAAAAAGGATGTATTTCTCTATATCTCTGGTGTACATTGCGATTTTTATTTGGCTGTGCCCATAATTTTTTTGTAAATTCATTTTGAGGCTCGTTTAATTTTTATGTATATGTGCAATGATGCTGGATACTCGCAGCTATGGTTTATAAAAGTTTTATCGTATTTTTCTGAGTATCTTTGTATGTTTTGTTTCGTAATATATGGTACACAATGTAAACGTTCAATACCGCTTATTGCTAAATGAAAAGTAATCGTAACCTTTAATTTGGGTAGTAATAGCAATGAGGAAATTGAAGTGAAATTGCGCTTTTCATTGATTTGGTTTCTTATATTAAAAATAAAAGATGAAATGTAACCTTGTCTCTGTAGAAATCAGCGGCGGAAACAGAGAAACAACAGAATTCTCTCTGTGATTGCTCGCTGGTGTTCAAGAAGATCTAAATTTCACCAAAAAGCGCAATTTCATCTCAAATTTAAAAATAAAATATTAAAAGCATTTTTAAGGTATTTTGTAAGTGATCATTTCGATACTCATATTTTCCGCATTACCTTGGGCATAAATTGTTCGCTTCATTACGTCCCCATAAAAACCTTCTAAATTACTCACACCATTCACATCAGCTGTTTTATAGTTTTGTAGTTGCTTTTTAATCATTTTTGCACCTTAGATTTTAATGCATGTATTAAGTATATTAAGTATATTTACTAAGAATTATGAATGACTCTAATGTTCAGTAAAACAGTGCACCTTAAAGGCCAAATATTTAGCAAAATTTACCTCCTCAGGCACGAAAACATGTCCATCAATTTGTTGGACGAATCAATGTCAATCCAAGATCCCCAGAGATCGACACCTTGCAAGTTCACAAATGAACATCCCTCAGTGTCGCTTTCGGCTGGGATTTTTGTTTGCGTTAAACCGAAATATTCGCAGAATGGTACTACGAATATAGTTAAAATTTTAAAGCTGGGAGGGAACGATTCTAATCGTCGGCTGTTCCAAACATTCCCTGGACCACTCATTAGAGGGCTCACCCACAAGAAAACGATCATCGAGTTCTGTGAAGATCAGATTCGTTTGGGGCCTCCATCAATCACACTGCGGTCTCGACAAAATTCGGTTAACAGTATCTGCTCTGTTGGACAAGCAAATAAGGCGTCATTTACTCTCATGTGGAACTTGCTAATTTTACTTTTGCGTCAAAACGGGGTATGAAATGAGATAACTTGCATAAAGGTAAATTAAAACTAATCCGGGTTTAATAATTCAGATGGTCGTTGGAACTGATATTGCTGAGCTGTTGATGAAAAACAAAGTACAATTCCCGTACGATATTCAGACATTCGCTTCAAAACCGATCAGTCGCAGAGATTCTGTGCAATCAGATGTTAGGAAATCTAAGGAAAATTCGCCTAGTGACGGTGAAAATGAGGTTGAACCTAATGATAATTCAACCGGAAACACTTCGGATGAAAATGATGGAAAGGAAGCGATGTCAGAAGAGGAAATTACCGAGAAGTTTAGAAATTATTTGCTCTATGGAAATGTAAATGAGGCTCTGGGTATGTAACTCTAAAATTTGTTAAGCACAAATTATTTTTTCTGCCGTTGTTATCTGCTTTAAATTGTCAGATGTGTAAAATTATTGAAGCTTATTTTTACTTTCATAGAATGGGCAACCGACAACAATTTGTGGGGACATGCTTTGTTCTTGGCATCGAAAGTAGATCGTCGTTCACATGCCAATGTAATGATGAAATTCGCAAATAAATTAGCGCTAAATGATCCTCTGCAAACTTTGTATCAACTTATGAGTGGTCGATCACCGTCGTCGGTAACAAGTGTTCAAGATGAGAAATGGGGTGATTGGCGACCCCATCTGGCTATGATCCTTTCAAACACTTCACAAAAACCTGAACTAAACCGAAAAGCTATCACAACACTCGGAGATTCGTTGTATAATCGTGGAGATCTATTTGGAGCTCAATTTTGTTATCTTATGGCCCAAGTGGAGTTCGGGCGGTATTCTGCTGTAAATCAGGATTCTACTCTAATGCCAAATTCACCTAGTGCTATTCGGTAAGTCGATCTTTTTAGCATAGTACTTGTTTTTATAATAAGATAAACAAAATTATAGCCTCGTTCTTCTGGGATCATCACAACACAAAGCCTTTAGGGAATTTGCAACGAACGAAGCTATCATGATGACTGAGATTTACGAATATGCGTGCTCCTTAAATGACGATAAGTTTTCTATCGTTGAATTCCAGCCTTACAAATATTTACTTGCTCTTCGAATGCTGGATTATGGATTCCAAATGAAGACGTTAATGTACATGGAGCAGATCGCTTTACATATTCAGCGAGATCCTTCAAAATATGATTCATCATTTATAGAAAAAGTAATATATTCAATCAATATTCTCATCCTGTTTCAATTTTTACGATTTTTTTGTTACTGCAGGTATACAATTTGGCTGATCGCCTTAAATATTACGATCCAGTTCTTGAAAAAACAGTTGATGATCAGCAGGACGGTAACCAGAGCTTTTCTGGTTTGCAGTTTGAGGATCAACAGTGGATTCAAGAGTTGCGTAATATTTTAACGGAATCAAATGTAAGTTTAGTAAAATTTAAACATTTATAATCGAAACAAAAGCAGAACAACTGTACTCTTTAATTTATAATTAATTTTATTTAAATAATTCAGGCTACCAATGGTCTTACACAAAGCAATTCCTATGGTTACGACTACAACAATGGCCAAGCCCAGCAGCCCTCAAGTGAATTAGACAATAAAACGTTGATCGATCAACAGTTTACGGAAATTAATCAACAATTTAGTGAATTGAGCATGAAGTATAATAACTACGATCCTACACAACAACAATTATCTGGTGGGTATCAGCAAGGAAATGAAGCAGAATATCAACATCAACAGCAACAACAACAGCCACAGATGCACCAGCAAATTCCTAATCAAACTCATGATCAATATGGACAATTCTATGGGTCCAAACCGATGTACAACAATGTGCAGGATGGGAGTAGTGCGGGTTATGGGAACGGCGTAGTGCAAAGTGGATATATGCAGCCTCAACAGACTGCTTATGATCAGCAAAACCAAGTCCTGGAACAGCATCAAGTAAATCAGGGTTATGATGGTTACTGGGCTAATCAGCAGCAGCATCAACAGCAGAACCAAGAACAGAGTGAGGTATGATAAGCTTTGTTGTAGTTTTTGTTATTTGTTTTTGTGAAAAGTGAGATTATCTTTATGCTTTGAATCTTGTGTAAATGCAAGATTATTCCCTCTCTTAAAAACTTAAGTGAAGTGGTTTAAGGAGAGAACACATTAACTGCAGAAGTGGGACAACAAATTTTAATAATTTTTCATTTTTTTGGTCTTAACACATTTCCGCAAAATATTCAGCTACATAGGTTGAAATGTGTATAGTAGCAAGAGGTAGGCTCAACATTTAGTTGTAGACAGTTTTGCTGTTCTGCTTCTGCCGTTGGTCTAACCCATTTGCTATTTTTTCGTGATTATATTTGTTAATATTCAACCAAGTCTATCTTTGCAGTTTTGTAATGAATGGGTTAATATGTGAAAGTTTAAAATAAAACGCGTTGATTTAGGTGCTTTTAAGGCTAAAGCTTAAAGATATTCTCATGATAAAACCGTCCTACTTCCTGCTCATTTCATTATATTAAAATAAAATTAGAAGTGCTAAAGCCCAATTATGAGTCACATAAAACAAAAAAAATTTACTTTTCCTTCCGATGGAATGCAGCTTGAGGAAAGTAGCGAAATTGATAAAATTCAACAAAGTGCACCATCAGCTAAATACGAAAATTCATCTCAGACCACATTAGAAAATCCGGTTTCAAACATTGAACCAAAAACTACAATTACAGACGGCCACAGTAACAGTAGTTTTGATAAAAACATGAAAATTATAAAAAAATCGACTGTAAACCCTCAATTGACCCAATCTCCTCCTCCTCCTCTAACACGACCAGAGGGGAGAATTAGGGATTCATCGAAATTAAATACTGCTTTGAAGCAGCAACAGCATCAACAGCGAATTATGGGTGGTAATCAAACGCATTGCGAGGATGATTGTCTGCCCGGCGAGACGGCCGAAGATGTAAGTAACTTTGTACCATCGACATCAGTTTTATGTGTAAACAAACAAACAGACAAAACGCTTTCGCTAACAAGACGCAACGTGGAAGATATTCCTAAGGCGACTAACTCGTGTGAGATCCGCGCCGCATGTAACTCGAGTAGTAACGTCTCTAACGCTAGCAAGCGTGTTAACTTTGATTTGCCCTCCACTAACAAGCCCCAACCCAGTGTAAGTTGTAACAGTAGAGAGCTAGTTAATGTTTTTGACGGTAGAAGTAGAGAATATGAAGGAGTAGACGGCCAGGAACTCCATAGGCCATGTGCGTTTAAGAATATCGTTTTCAATGGAACGTACCCCATTGACCTGCCGTTGAAGAGTAGATTTGAAACCAAAAATAGAAGTGATTTGGTTGAAGACGGCGGGTACGAACCCGATGATTGCTCATTGGATGAAGACTACAGTGATGAAGACGATGACGAAGGGGATGACGACAGCGATCAAAAGTCTCAGACATCTTGGACGATGAAGGAACTCATTGCAGATCGTTCGCTTCACATTGATTATAATAAGCGTTTTATGAAATTTGAGAATTACTTGACTAGAAGAAACAGGAATAGAGTAGTTAGGACTTTCAACATTGATGGGCCTGCATAGGGATGTTTAGAAGGGAATTGCAGGGCATTAATTCATTTTCGCATCACTTTACGTTTCGGTTTTTGAACTTGTTCGGAAAACGTTCCTAAAAGTCCTAAAAGCCATATCGTCGCTGATAAGCTTAAGTTACACCCAGGCGCCAAAGCAAACAAAAAGACTAGTAGTGGTAGACTTTTCTAATCATTCTGGGCGTCTTAAAATATATTGTTTTAGTGCTCAAATGCACGCTATGCAGATCGCTTCATGTTCTATTAGTAGCAGACCTGAATTTATTAATTGAAACTATAAATGCGTGCACGCATTTGTAAGTCGACGGATTTTATACAATGGCACCATTCCACGTGGTTTAATAGTTTTATAACTTCAAATTAATTAATTACCTAATTAAAGTTCAATCGCTGAAAAAGTATCGAAATTATACGATTAACACGTTTAGATTTTAAGCAAGATAATCATGTTGCTCATACTTCAAATAGCTTTGCAGTGCAGCACTGAATTTGTCAACAATCGTACCGAGGGAAGATTATCTTAAAATCCTTTATCAATTTCGATCTAGAGCTAAACGCTCAATCATCTGAATTAGGCCAATATTCCGTTTAGGAATCATACCGCATATCATTTCAACTTTTGAGGGGTATCGAGATTTTTCGAAATTTTTTGTTGAATTTCAAAAACTATCGAAAAATTTTCCGTTGTTTTCAATCATAGTGATAATAAAATTAAAAGGCTTATTCCCATTGCTGATTTTAATCGACTAGGTACACAGCCAAGACAAGTTGCTAAGGCTGAAATATATGGCAGTTATGAAACCGTCTTGGCTGCCCAGTCGACTGAAAATCAATACTTGTAATATGATTTTAATTTCCTGAACAAAAATCCACACAAACAAAATTCAGTTTCCACTTTCTTTTTAATACTTTTTTGTTCGGGATTCTATACTTCTCTATTGAACGTAGAATAAATAATGATAAACGTATTATAATCCACGCGTCTAAACACAAATAGAATTTGCATTACCACCATCTGAGGCGTCTTAATATATCAGCAGCAACCATAAATGAAAAGTAAACAAAAATACGTAAAATGCACTGACATATTTAAAAAATATATATATATAAAACACAAAAGTAGAGAATCATAAATGAAGTGAGAAAGAAAGAGTATTTTTCTGAAAATTGTAATTATTTTAAGACATGAATAAAATATTGTAATCCCAACGAACTATTTGTTTTTTCAAATTCTTAGCAAAAGAGTTTAATAGTCGCCGCAATTTTTTCATTTTGTTGTGTGTTTTTATTATGTTTTTGATTTTTTAAATTCTTACTCATTGTGTTGTTGCAAATTTTATCAATTTATAATTGTTGAGATTTGGTGATGTTGAATTAGGTGGTATAATTAATAAAATAAGCTCCCATCTATTCTATGAACAGACAAATCGTATAAAGGATGTTACAGTCTGCTTTCATCCTTTTCACAATTAGGGGTTCAGAGATTCCTGTTTTAATTTATCATTTGGAGGGCCCTTTCTCAGTCGTTTTAGTATGAATATGTCTGCGAATTTGTTTTTTGAGTTTTTGGGAAATACTCTTTCTTTTTTTTTAAATACAGTTCGAAATAGATTTACAAAAAAACCTGCCTTGGATTTGTTTTTTTAATAGTGCTAAATGAAAGCTGACATAAAGGATTGCTACAAACGCGCGTTAATTGCCCATAGCCTTGAGAATTTACAAGCAAATACCACAACTTTGTGAATTTCAAGTTTTTTTCACAACTTACTCACATAAAACTTATTTCAAGAAGAGGGTGGAGAAAGTCCGTCAAAAAACATTTGAATGAAATAATCTTGTCTAAAAGTCACAATTTTCTTACTGAAATTAGAGTCATTTTGGCTAGTTACCTACCAACATTACCATTTAATATTATAACATCACCTGATCTCAATATTTACCAGCTTTTTATTAATTTTCATCTGCTCCTCTTTTCCGTTTGTAAATTAGGTTTCGAAAAAGAAAAGAACGAAGATTTAGTGCCTGCCTACAAACGCTTTTTTGAATCATTATTTTTTTCTACCTGTTTCCTTTTGTTATAAACTTTAGATACAGAGGCCTTCAATTTCGATGCCAAATTCAATGTCGAGTAAACCGGGCTTTTATGACGATAGCCACAAAGATGAGAATTCATCCCATGATTTAGGCAATCAAGGAAAAACTCCAACGAACGAACAGAAGACTAGTGCTTCAAAAACTGAGACAAAATCGCAAAATAAAAGGTTCGTTTCATTTGGAGAATATGTATAAATTTTTTTTTTGGGAATGTGTAGATGATTTCTATTTTTTTTTTTAAATACATTTTTTAGTACTGCAATTCAGAGCTCGAATTCTGGATGGTTTGGTGGTATTTGGAATAAACTTTCTTTGAAACCGAAAAATCAAATGATTTTGCCGGACGATAAGAATCCTACAATTGTTTGGGACCCTGAGAAGAAACGATGGGTCAATACGGAGGGCGATAGTGATGAACATGAAAGTTTTAAACCGCCGCCGAAAATGAGTGATATCGTTCATGCTCAAAGTAACAAAACTCCAACTCAAGCCCCAAATATGATGCCTCAGGCACAGCAAGCTCCACAGCAGCAGCAACAACAAGTTCAATTTACTTCAACACAGCAACAAAGTGCGCCTGCCGTTGTACCTCAGCCTGCAATAAGTCCTATGAGTGCTGTTGCTGCGAACGGAAGTGCAAGTGGTCCGATTGAGGCCAACAAAACACCTAGTCTTCAATCGAATATGTTCAAAATGCAGAGAAATAGAAGTGAGTATCAGTGGTCCATTTCATAATTTCAATAAGAGACTAAACTTCTGAAAAGCGTAGCAAAGTTAGATCTTTTTGTATCTTTTCTGCTTTTATTGTTGCGCTTCTTCATTCCCTGCTTTTTGTTTTACCCAATTTGTGAAAGTCATAAAAATAAGTCTTAGAGTATTACAAGTGTTAAATTTTATTTAAAAAAAACTATGTTCACTCTTTTTCAGCCCTAAAAAAATCTTACGTTGACGTATTTAATCCCTCTGGGGCTCAACCATCGAAGCCAATTGAACCAGTCCTAGCACCAACTGTGCCTCCAGCTGCCGTACCACAAAGTGGGTTCTTAATTCCTGCTCCTGTTCCTGCAGATGATTCGCAACCGCAACAAGATGTGAGTAGTTTCAGGGCCTGTTTTTAATTACGCCTTCAAATTTTTAGTAATTTACGAAATATACGCCGAAAGGTTGTCGTTATCAAAGCAGAAATTGTAGACGAAAGTACATTTACATTTTTATTTTTATCAACGAATTCTTAATACATAATTTAGCTATCAAAGAATAATTGTTTTGTTTCAAAATAACACTTTAGAGGTCTTAAAAATGTCTTCTGCTTTTATATATCACACCTTTAGTAGCGCAGTGATGCTGAAATTATTGAATGGGCCCTTTGAATTTATTTTGATTAATTCCTAATACACTTAATTTATTATTACTGCAGGGAGTACCGCAATTTTATAATCCAAACCAATTTGGTGGCTACCAACAGTAAGGCGAAACGGCAAATTATTAGTAGTAGAATTGTAGGAGATTTTTCTCGTGGGCTGTTAACATTTAATTGTTGTTTAATTTTAGTTAAAAAGAGATACAAATTTTTCTCCCCATTTTTTGTTCGTTGTAATTATTTATAATGTTCAATTTTTTTATTTTGTAATATTTACCATTTCTTGTTCAAAGTAGAAAGATAAAAAACCGTTAAATGAATACACAAATTATTATTTTAAAAAGAAAAGGAAACTCAAACAAGCGAGTAGTGGTGATTCGTTTTACTATTGGAACGTTCAAAAGTATTAGGAACATTTTATTTTATTTGTTTTATGTTAGGTTTCCGCAGGGAAAGATATAAGAATTGCGGGCAGCATCTTGACGTCAGAAATGGCAACGAGGGCTTATATTTAAATAAGGTACGATGTTTAAATTTATTATTGAGGTAATTGTAAATTACAATAATTAACGAAATGGAGCTAAGGGGCAGAGTACGCCATGTCAATGTACTAGAAGAGGTGTTGCTCCAATTTTCGCAGGTATAATGATAAACACTAGAAAATATTAATAAAGCAAATTTTAGAATAACTGGACTGTTTACAATTTGTATATCGCGTAGTTAGGATGAAATTCTATTGAAACTTGTTTTTTATTGCAATCATAACCAATTATCCCGCATGGTATTGCTGGTTTTTCCGAATATGCGGGACAAGGGATAATGTTACATTATAACACTGATAAAAAAAAACGATTGTCTTTTTCAGCGGAGTGAAAGTTTACTAGTGTTTATATTGCAATATAATAAGGGGTCTTAGTAAGGGATTTATTGAGTTTATGAAACTGAATCTCCAGCCCCTTAAAACCTAAGTAAGCTTTCACTCTGTTGAATGGGGCACATTTATTGGCGCACTGGCGAGAGGGAAAATTAAGAAGGAACACAGTAAATTTATCATTACAACGCTAGAATGTAAGAAATCTATGTGTAGGTATTGTTAAACTCAACTGCTTCAATTGTTGTTTGCCAAAACGGAATCATTTCTTTGAATGGAAAAGCTTGCTTACATGTAGAAAATATCAGTATTTTTTTTTTTAATGCGTTATGAGCTGTCCTTGATACGAAAACCTCTCGTGCAAAGGTGTTTTTAAATTTATCAACTCTAAAAATAAATCATTTTATATACCTACATCAGAAAATTTAAAATAAACTCAAATTATTTCGGATATTCTTTGATGCGTCTATTGCAATTATGTAATAAGTTTTAAATAAAGTTCGCGCTTCCCTCTCACCTAAGCCTGCATTATTTGTCCGCATTTACATGTACATTTTTATGCTAGAATAATACTTGACTTTTTATTATATTTTAAAAACCCTAAAGATACCCAGCATATTTGCGCGGCTTTGTATAAAAATATCCCCTAATTTTTGTTCTTCTTAGCTCAATTACAATAGTTTGTACGAAAGTTAACAAAGGTTACATGGTGCAGGACATATTTGTAATTTTAGTTTATTTAGAAACATTCACACGGTGACACAGATAAATATATTTTTTAAAATTTTTATTACGTTTGTCTTAGCTCCGGGCAATCTAATAATAATTAAAAAGATGTGTATTTTATGTTCTTATTTAAACCCAATTTCTGTTGTATTTGAATTAGCTAGGCGTAAGGAAAGTGCTTCGAGGGAGTGATTAAAAAGACTAAAAGCAAACAAAAAACTAAACGATATTAAGATTGAAATAATCTTTTTTGCGATATTTTCTACATTATAAGGGGAAGTAGGAGCACTAAGATTGTAAATTAAACTGAATTTTATTGTGTTTATATGAGAACGCGTGAGTACCGTTTCCGCCTATCTATTCGAGCAAACGGCTAAACAAATGGAAGGTCGATTTGGTTATGTTTAATACGGTGGAAATTTATGAAATGAAATATATCTAGAAGAGAGAAATACTACTGAATAAATAATTATATACCAGATCATGCGTTTGCATTTTTAATTTTTTTGCCTTAAACTTTCGGCGGTTACTATGAAGATATTGATACAAATTGGATCCCTGTGTCTAACTTCCAATTCCTTTTAAATGCCGCGAATGAGAGATAATGGTAAATTATTCAATTGACTTAAGATATTATTTAGCTGCATAGTAAAATGATCAAATCTTTCGGAAAATAAAGCAAACTTTCAACCAAAAATTAAGTGGAAAAGTTGTATGAGTGAAAAACTTCTAAATCGGATCAGAGTTTTTTTTTTTTTAATCCATAAAATGCAAACTTTTAGGTGAGTATGTTATTTTCTATTATAATAGTTTTTTTTTTTTGCCAACGAGATTTTCGTAATCGATTTTTGAAAAATCACTCGAAATTCTAATATTTCTCCTGGTGGTGGTTCGGTGAATGCTCATACTAACACAGGACCAAATGATGATGAGTTTCATGCAAGAGAATAATTTTCTCTGTAGCTTGAAATAAGCTCTGATGGTTCTGTTTTTTTTTGCGCCTCAAATTTTTGAAAAGATATGTATCATAAAATTTACGAGTAATGATTAGTGGAGTATCGAAGAGGACTTTTCTGTTATTTAAGTAAAAAAAATTTTTCATGTACATAATTCGTTCCGAGTTAAGTTAAATAGAATTAGAAGGAGAATAAATTATAAAAGAATTAATTTCGGACAAAAATAGCATTTATTAGTAACAGTAAACAATATTTCTCAGTAGTCGTCCTGCAGCTTCAGTCTGTGCTGGGTCAGAAAAGCAACGTCGAAGATAGCCTCCTGCTCGAGCAGCTCGCGAATCTCATACTTCTTGGACTCCTCGTAGGCGTAGAGGATGCTGGTGTCATACAGCATCATCTTGCACTGGGCCAGCGCCAGGACGCAGTTCCTCAGGCGGGCGATAACCTCCCGGTCGGATCTATTCACAACCTCCAACAAATTCTGCGTGAATCCACCGTCACTTTGATTTTCAGCATTTAGAGGAGGCGAGATCCAGATGAATCCGTTGTTTCCCAGGATGATGGAGGCGCCGCAGGGAAGGTTGTGAAAGTGCGTCTTCCTTCGCTTGATTAAAGACGGGAAGACCTTCACTAGAATGCCTTGGGATAGCTTGCCGTATTTAAGGGTCCGAGTGTACAGAGACAAGCTGCCGTCCTCGTAGATGTTCTGGACTTCAGCTGAGATGAGATCTCCTTCCTGAAGGTACTTTCGCATCGTTTGCTCGTCCTCAGCACAGCGCCGACGGAGCTCTCCGCCAGGCAAATTCACTGAGGAAAGAAGCAGAACTGAATCCAATCGAGAGTTTGTGTCAACCTGGATTTATGTTACGAGTATCATAATTTTTCAACTTATAAATAAAGTGGGATTTATATGGTTACCTTCCACCGCTTCTGCTGGATCTCTGTGATTCGAGCAACGACCACGTCGCCAATTTCACCGACGTATCGGCTCTTGAGCGGTTTTATTGAAATTAACTTGTTCACTTGGTCCATAACGCCGGCGACGGACGCTTTGATATCGTCGTCCTCGACGTAGGTCCCGTGGCCCTTCATGAAACCTTCGGCGCCTGTGACCACTTCGCCAGGCGTGTAAAGCCGGGGCACCCGATCGCCGGCCATCAGAGTCATATTGACCCGATCAGACGCAGAACGAATAGTAACATTTGTTGACATGTTTTAAAATGACCTCGTATCTCAACTTTTTAACAAATAAATCCTCGCTCCTTCGCGCTGTTTACGCTTCCTGAATTCGACTTTGCTTTGAGGTTATGTTTACAACATTTAAAGAAATGTCAAATTCAGAGTCACAATAAGAGAATTGAAAGGTTGAAAGCACTGACATCTATATGTCAGTGGTTGAAAGGTATACACGAGAAAAGAGTAATTGTGATTGATTATAACGGTAACGAATTCTTTGACACGCCGCCGCGCGGTGCAAGCCACAAAATTTTCTTTGTTTAGTTTATGCGACTTTCAAGTGTTTAATTCAAGGTGTTTTGCTTTAAAACTTAATATTTACGTAGAAGCATTTATTGTGTACAAGTGAACAAAAAATTACATGTTAGTTTTGTGATTTGGAGATGCATTTTAGCAAAGGGATAAATCCTGATTTTGTCTGCCTAAAAGGTAAATTTCTTTTTATAACTTTTCTTTAACTAAATTCACTATTCCTTACTGACTTAGTTTAAGGTAAGAGCTTAAGAGCAACCTGAATTGATTTTGATGAAATTTTATATATATGTAAGCTACTCTACTATAAAAATATGCTTAATAAGATTCCGTACCTCAAATTGTCCAGATTCAATATCATTGCTCCTACTCTTCATAAATCTATTTTATAAAAGGTATTTTTCGGGATGATTTCAAGGATCCACACCTTGTCCTTAACTATTTGCCACTATTTGAAAATACCGTAAAATCATTAATTTATTTGAACTGAAAAATTGATAAGACATAACACAGCATTAATTAATTCACAGCAATATAAGTCTTTTTTCAAGGCCTTCAGGGGCGTTCTTGTAACCAAAAATAAGTATTTATCACACAACTGGTCGTTACCCGATTTTTCTACTTCATTTGCGAAAACAATAAGCAAGTGGTATAGCAATTGTAACCGTTAAATTATGAATTTTTAATTTCTTCTATTGTAAGGCAAAGAGATTCGATTTTCAATTGTTCCATACAAATTTGATTTTGAATCTACTTTAGATAGATAGAAAGATGAATCAAAACAACTTTACTGATATTCGTATAGGTTTTTTCTTTATTTAAGATCAAATAAATATATTATTTATTTATCAAACTTCCCTTTCATAAGTCCATTTATACCTTTTCGCTCGGTCTTCAAAAGCATTCTTAAATCTTGGAGGTATTCCTAACGTGTAGCTTTTAGGGATATACTTGACATAGGTGCTGGATAGAGTTACCTCAACTTGTTTTGCTGACTGGTGTTCTTTAAAGTTAATAGAGTAGATAAGTGGTCTGCAAATATGTTGTACGTAAACAAAAGAGATATATTTCGTAATTAAAATTACCTTTCGTTTCCTGTGGCGCAGAGTTGGCCTAAAACTACTATCAGGAAATACGACAGTAGCAATTTTAAGACCAATATTTTCCGCCATTATCAATTTACTCTTTCTATTAAATAAGAATCCAATTATCAACAATTTGAATAAAATCACAGCATTATAAAGGTTTTTACAAGGGTATGTTTCCAAGAACCAATAATCAATATTTACTGCATAACTGGTAATTGTCACTGTTTTTTTCTCTATATGCAAAGTGCAAAGATAATAAGCAGGTGATACGGCAGTTGTGATCGTCACTTCTTATTGTCCCATAAAATAATTGAGGCAGATTTTTTATTGTTTCGCGTGAGTCAGACAAACTTTATTTATTGACTTTGAGTTTTTGTATCGAAGGTATACAGAAAAAAGTTTTGTAACGTTTTTGAATAAGGGAAAGAAGAATTTAATTCTTCAGGATTTCTGGAGGAACATGAAGGATTATAAAACAAAACCATTTGTTTTTTTTTAAAAACAATTTTTTATAATGTTCATTTATTTGTAGTACCACCTCCTCGCTTAGTGAGCTAATATCATTCAAAAAACTTAGCAAGATTCAAGTCGTCAATATTCCTTTAAAGATCGTCGATTCCGGTCCTATTTAATCGCGCCTCAATATTTTGTATAGTATTTTGTTAGGATAAAAATACAATTTCGGCTGCTTGCTTCTTTTATAGGCAAAATTATAAAAAAAGAAGAAAATTTAAATTAAATAATCGACCTTTGCGTCATTTCTAGAAACGCCGTGAAACATTAAAAGCAGAAAGCGGCGGCAGAAGCAGAAAAAAGCTACTGTTATTACAGGCTTGTTTTTGATATACATACTTTCACGTTGCTTTCTTCTTTTAAATGTGTCATGGCTCTTAAAAAAATATATATATAAAAGTAGTTAAATTGAAGTAAACATTTCTAGCTCTTCGTCCCTAAAAAATTGAATGATGGTTAGAAAATCTGTAACAAAACTGCCGCTCAAACAGAAGAGAATGTGTTATCTAATTGTTTTTTTTTTAATTTAACGCTCTACTGGTCTGCAGGCTTTTATTGTTTAATTTCTTTATTAAAAATTTCGTAGCATACAAAAAGCCTTAAGTTATATTTTTTTGTTTCTAATTTCTTTTCTAGTGTTTTAGTTTTCATTTTTCTTGTTCCAAATGTTTTGTTGATTTATTAATTTACAGTATTTTGCTCGGATTTACTCCTTAATATTTTCTTATTTTTGTTTTACACCTTCCCACGGCTAGTTGATATCGAACAATTATTTACACGGAGCGGTAGCGCTTATTATAAATATTTCGAGTGCCTTCAGTGGTTCGTAATAAAAAAGAATTTTAAGTAGCGTTAACAAGCTGCCACGCACCCTATTAATTTACATCGTGTTAAAGCGCGGTTTTTTAGTTCCTCTGGAATGAGTTCTTACATCCTACCATTACTTAGCTAATAACAACTTCTGGTTTTTGTCTCTTCATTTTTTAATTGATAATTCGATAGTAAGGCGTAGGCGAAACTAACTTAACATTTACTTCTACCACTATCATTTTATTTTACATTTTATTTTTTGTCAACTTTTACATACTCCCTTTTTACAGCGTTTTATTCCTAGACGATTTTATCACTGTTAATCACTAGAATGATTCAACATGTTACTTCTGATACACTTTTTTAAAATATTTTGCAAAAAGCCCTTCATTTTTATGTTTTTCCTGATTGAATGAATGGCTGTACAAGCTTTGAAAATGCCCCCATGTCTGTGGTGAGATGATCAAAATCTTCCAGGGACTCCTGGAGGAACTGGGTAAATAGCTGGCCCGCTTTTTCTGGTGGTTGAATATAGTCGTAGCTGAACTGAACGGTTTGATATTGATTTTATTTGTTTATTTTGAAAGTGTCGATGTTGGTTGAATGCAGCTTGAAACCGATTAAAGTTACTAGACTTAACGCTTTAAGTGGTGGAAGTCATACAGTAGGGAGTGAAAATTTGTGGCATCTTAATCGTGATATTTTTTTTTATTAGTATTTTTTTTTACAAAAATTTGATATGCTTAATCAATTGGTTCCTCGATATTTTTATCTCTTTCATTCATTTGAATTCGATTTTCTGGGTTGGATAAGCATTTTCAAAGTGTGTATGGTGTTAGAAAAAATGTATGGATGTTTTGTTACGAGGAGTTACTGTCGACTTTCTTATTCATAGAGATATTTAATACAGAAAAATGAGGAATCGTTTAAAAATAAGCAAATAAGAAATCTAGCGAACATGTCGATTGGTAAAATTAAATAAAAATTGCTATTTGTCTAATGAGCTACAATATATTCTAACTAAGGATATTCGAAATAGGAAGCTCAAATTTTTTTTCTGTCCTGGAATCTGGCCATAATTTCATTTTTATAAACTTTAGGTCATAATTTTAATGTTGAAGTTTTACAAACGACCAAATCAATTGTATGTACCTCACTGTAAAATTTGCACCACAAGTGACCACATTTTACAAGATTAATCGTACATACATACATAGATTTCATTTTAAATAACAAAAAAACGGGGGCATTTATTAAGAACTTTTAAGGTAGAAAGTGTTTTAAAAATATCATATTGCCATAATTTTGTCAATTTAAGCGCTAATTTGGACGGACGGACAGATACAATGGACGGACTAGTTGGCAAAATAATATATATTTGCTAATCATTCCCACATTGAGTTTTAGTATTAATCAAGTTTCAAGTTCAAGTTGTTTGTTTTGTTTAAAATATGGAATGTCAATTAAAATTTCGAAAATGGAAATTGCTCAAACAAAAAACATTTTTTTATTATTTCACAACTAACAACTGTCCTTCCTTTCTACGCTTTTCAAGTGAATTCAAAAAATGTATGGAATATATTTTGAATCGAGAAACAATTAATATCACTTAAGGATTTTCCAAAAGAGATTTTGTGAATCATTTTTGCTTGATACTGTTATTATTAATTTCGTACTAATGCTAGATTCCTTTTTTGGTTATAAGAGTTAATAGTTTGAACAAATAAGAATTTAATTTAATACATATGTATAATAGTTATTTTTGAAATGCCTGAAAAGATGAATTTAAAAAAGTTACGATTGTGTTTTTAAACAGAAAACGCTTAGCTCATAAATTAAGAAAGTCAACAGTTGTATTACAACAATTATCGAAATTATTTTCTACAACGATTGTCTGTCCATATTATTATTATTTTTTCAACGTGTCTGGCCTATTTAATTACAATTACAATTAATCATATAACCAATATCCTTGATAATATTATTTAATTAGATCAGTTGCAGTTCGAGAAAACAATAAAACAGTCTCTGAGTAGACAACATTACATTACCAATAACAAAATCACTACGTTATAACATTTTTCGAGCTACATAACTTTTAAACAAGTCAATTATATTTTTCTAAATTTTTATAGTAACAGAATTATACTTAGAAAATTGTTGATTAAATACATACGCGGAAAAATAGAGCAAATGAAAATATGTAATTGCGAAATAATTCTGTTCATTTTTAACGCTAAGACTATTTTCGGCATTTAAAAGTTAACAATTTTCGATTAAATATGCAAATCAAAGAAATTTCGAACTTAAGAATAAATAAGTAATACGGGTAAACTAGGAAATTACAAAATTGCTTTTAACGTTCATTCTTTCACAATTTTGTAAACAATTGGACGGTTTGATTTATTTTAATTTAATAATTAAAATAAATATTTCAGCGCTTTATGTGTATATTGTAATTTCTTATTTCGGCTTTCTGTTTTCTGATAATTTATTCTTCTTCTATTTACTCATCATTTATTAGTAAATGCAATAAAAAAGTTGATTAAATTTAAAGTTTCCTTCATTTCGTAAAGCTATTTGAATTATTTCCATTCTCTTATGCTAAACAAATTGTTCACATATACATTTTTCGTTTTGTTCTCATTGTTCTTTGTGATTATTTGTTTATTTAATTACTTTACATTTTTACAGGCTCAATTTAAATCTAATTATTGCGATTTTTTTGCTATAAGCGTGGTCGTTTAAGGTTTCCTTTTTGCGAAGGATACTCAAGTCGTGTATCCTAGAAAGTTAACCTTTATTTCTGTCGCTTTTTGCTAAGATGCTAAGTTAACGTTTTGTGTCTAACTAAGCAAGAAAATTAATTAATAGAAAGAACGTATAAATAGAAGCTTGAGGAACAGTTAAGGGGTTTTGATCTTTTTCATACTTTCGGTTTTTTTTTTAATAGTGTTGGGTTGGATTACCCGAAATCGTAGAAATTTTGATAATTATATGTAAATAAAACATCAGCAAAGTAAACAATCGCCTGCATGGTTTCCGATAGTATAGAACTAAAATAATAACAATCAATGAATTTCAATAGTTGTAGTAGTAGTAGTTCGGAATAGACAGGCTTTTAAAGAAATTAGTATTTTAATTTATATATACCTGCATTTACTTATTTTAATTTTAAATACGTAACTGTGTGATCTGTTAAGTTGGTGATTGGTGAGTTTAGTAGATTATTGCTTTATTCGTAAATCACAGATAGCTCTATCATAAATTATTATAGAATTCAATTTAATGAAAAACCCTTTTCTGTTCCAAAGAAACCAAAATAAAAAAATAATAATGGAAAAAGTTTGGTGTTTGTTTGTTTCATTTCTACTTATTTTACGTCATTCCAACCCCTGTCTACTCCATAAAAAAGGATCTTTTAGATAGCATCTACTCTACTTAGTCAATTCTTTCAATTCCTATTTTCTCGAAAAAGAAACTTCTTTTTTTTTGTGTTTTTGTTTTGTTTTTTTTGTTTCGTTTTTTTACAATTATTTTACAATATTGACATGCTTTTGTGGCCTAAACTATGTTCTGACTTAACAAGCGACTTAGCCTAAGAATTATAATCTTCAGTTGCCTCCTAATATCACAAAAATGAATTTATAAAAAAATTGTTTAACAGTAGAAAAGCGGACATTAGAGCGCCATCTGTTGGAGCACCATATCCCCAAATACAACCACATACAAGTGACGTGCATGTGGGCGGCTGGGGGATTGGAGGACTACTGTTCAAAACTACTAGTGTCTGACTGATGGCGCACTAAAATCCTTGGCTAGAGAAATTCCCGCTTTGGACGACCCCCACCGCTGCCATTACCGCCCCCACCGCTTCCAGTCGCCTGAATGGTGGATGTTGTCGAAGTTGTTGTACTTGTGGAGCCGGTCTGTTGCTGAGACACAATCAGCTCCGCCTCCAATAGCCGTGCTTGCTCTGGAGTGGTTTGTGTCTGTTTTGGGGGCGCTGGTGCCTTCCTGCTCTTAGAACGGCGCTTCTTGAGCAATATGGGACCCAGTCCGTTGCCCCCTTGACCCGACACAGGATTCATTAGGCTTAATTGACTAGATGCAGGCGGAGCTGGGTTGTTGGCCTGTGCAGAGGATGTCGTCGGGGTCGCCGAACTGGTCGATATTGTGATGACCGGGTCAGTCGAGATCCCGGTCGATATTTGCATCGGTATTGTAGGTATCGTGTCCCCGTCACCCGGTGTCGTTTGGCCCGATGAGTCCTGCGACAGCCTCTTCACCAGCTCACTAAGTAAATCTTCAATTCTTCCGATCCTCTGCGACATTCGTTGCATTTCGAGACGTACGTCTACTTTAAGGTCTAGGACTGTCGCGATCAGATCACGTTGAGCTAGAGTTGGGGGCTGTTCCCTGAGCCCAGTGTCGTAGGTGTCTGAAGTAGTGGCTCGGGACGAGGCCATTTCAATTTGTCGTTCCCGCTCCAGAGCCAGATTTCGCTCGATTCGATCTTTGACACTATCTCGTTCCACGTGAAGTGAGCTTCGCTCTCTGATTGGGGGTGAAGCATCGACTTCGCCACTTTCGTCGATGGTGTCCTGTCGCGCCAAAGTAGCTGGACCTGGCGACAATTTCGGCACTTTCGGAAATACCTGAAAGACATGCGTTAGAAATAGACTAAAGGAACATAGACCAGTCAGGATCTGAAAATTTGAGCAGCCGCATATACATTTCCATTTGCATTAATTCGCTGATAAAAAACAATATTCTGACTATTGAAATCGATTGAAGAGGAATTAAAATTTTTAAATCGTTATGCTATGCACTTTTGGATTATCGATGCTTTTTTGCTGTTTCAAAGCATAAGTTGTTTTCGTCGGTTTGCTTTAGACATGAACTGGAAATTGATTTGGAACTGTTGTTTGCTTGAATCTAAAAATTGCTATTCCTAGAAGTTGATGTTTAAGAAAGAAAAGTAATGCATTACAATTACAAATATTTATAATTAGAGGTTCAATCGATTGTAATCATTAGAATATCCGTTTTTTTCTTACCTTTGAGTTAATGCAAGTCATTTCAGATTCTGACTGGTACAAGCAGGAGTCTTAACGCTAAGGCGCGCTACTGAAAAAAATTACTTTGTTTCCTTGTCCACCATTACTACTAGAGCTACTATTTTGCCGTCCTTGGGCAGCACTTTCTCGCAAGCTTTCGCGAGCGCTCAGACTTCTTGAGACTGCTACTTTAGTGCTTGTATCGCTAGCTGAATCGACACTTGAACTACCTAAGAGTCGGCCCCATTTACTAGCGCGAGTGCTACGAGCCGACGGTGGTCCTGAGGATGGACTCGGCGATGGGGATGGTGAGGGGACAGCAGCCGTAAGGATGCGTGAGTCTTCTGTTAAGGTTAATTTTGCTGGGAGCTTCTTGGATATCAAAACATAAAAGCATACGATGAAAATGTTTCCGTTAGTCATATATTATGTGTAATATATATGTAAATGTTATTGTTTTATCGAAGAGAGGTGATCAGTGTCACGAACACATTCACACAGAAGATAATAGACACAAGACGACATCGATTCGTTATGTAGGCAGCAACAACATAGAAAAGAACAAACCATAAGTTCACGTTCAACTGATCTTGTTTTTTTTACAAAAAGGACAGGCAACAGGAAAGAAACATTTCTAAATGCGTCAGGCTTGAGGCTCTAAAGAAGTAGCCACGTGGAAAGCGACGAGGCTCTAGTAAATGTCTAGAACATCTATCTATAGCACAACGACGAGTAATACATGCATTCAGTCCTGCTGAACTTTTGAGATGTCCTGCGTCTTAAGGCTGTTCAATTAGTAGAACGCTAAGCCTCTATTTGTGAAAGCACATTTGGACTGATTTTACTCGTAAGTAGGAAAGGAGATCCTTTTTTTTGTTTAAATTAAAGTAGGAAAAAAAGGAGAAATTTAAAGATATTGTGAATAATAAAAATTATAGGAATAGTGAGAAAGAGTAGAAGTGGGAAAAGAAGTAGAATATTGAGAAAAAAAAATTAAGAAAGTAGGAACCAGCTTCAGAAGTAGAAAACAAAACTACCTCAAAAGTTGAGTCGAAGTTTTCGAATCCTTTTGCTCTTGAGGTAGTTTTGTTTCCATTTGCATCTGCTGCTGCTTTCTTTTCCTTGAGTGTGTCAGAATTTTTAAAGTAAAGTGCTTCAAAGGACGCAATGCATAGATGCGAAGATAGTGAAGAAAAGGTTAAAATAAATAGTGTGCAATTGTAAGAAGCAGCAAAAGAATAATGTGCTTGAATAAAAAAGCAGAAAATTAAAATGTCGTTAAGTAAGAAGTCTCCGACTTTTATGATTATCAAATTTTGTTTTTATGGTAGCAAGATTCTTTCGTTTTACGCTTTACCTATAGTTAGCTATTCCATTATGATCTGAAATCCAGCCTGAAATTACTTTTAGGAAATGTAGAGTTTCCCTTAACTTTCACACTATACGGAAAATTTTAATTCATTCTTTATTAGGCAAACGAAAAAAAAAAAACCTTTAAAAGGATTTATATTTACATATATCCTTTTTTCGTATTAACTTAACTTAATTAGCTTGGATTGGATAAGCTTTTGACTTTTTTTGAACAAGTTATAAAGAAAAGAATGTTAAATTGCCGAAGGATGAGCCTTATACCCGTATAAAATAATATGATAAAATGTTATTAAAGGTTTATTGCCTGTTCATAATTTATGACTCTGAATTGTAAATATTAAAAAGAGATTCAGATTCAGACAACATTAAACATAAAAAAATAATTCCTTTTTCGAATTTCGGGTCGTTTTTGCGTGTAGGCAATATTGTAATTGCCTTGGATAATGAAACTATGATAAGAGAATGTAATTTATAATTTTGATAAAGTTAATTGTGCTTATTAAAAGGAAAATTTAGTAAAGACGTATTTCAGAGGGTTTTATATAAACTGTTTTATAGGAAGCGAGGGTAATTATTTGACACACTTTTTTAAGGTTTCAATTTCAAATAATACTTAAGTTGACTGATTTTCCATAGAATTGAGTTCTTTTCATTAAATTTAATTAGGCGTAGTTCGAGGCTAGAAACTCTGTTTATGTTTTTTTTTCGGCAGAGAAGATTTAAAGCCATTTTGAAATCTCGTTAAAATTATTAAAGCGCCTACGTCTAAATGCAACATAAATTCAACCGATTTCTACTACATTAAAAACGCAACACCTAAAAGCACTCACGATAAAATTCTGGAAAAAAGGTACTTACCTTTCCGCGCTCGTTTTCCTGTTCACCCTTTTCAACATCGCTTTGAGTCGATGCACCGCCACCACCACCACCTCCGCTTGCTTCTTTGGAGCCCAACTGGGGCTGTGGGGTTCTTCGAAATTTAGAAAAAATCTTTCTCACCAAATGGTCCTGATTCTGTGGAAGTTGTGGCTCATTTTTTCGCCTTTCGGCGAGCTCCTTTTCCCGCTTGACGTCAGCAACCTTACGAAAAATCAGTCGATGCCTTAAATTATAGGTGAGAACTAGGTTCCTCGCAAAGCTGTTGGCGAAGGCGGAGTAGAAGTCGAGCACTTCTAGGAGCTTATCACGCTTAATCGCGTGCAGATCGCAGTAGGTCAACGCACGGACGTTAGCTGCGCTTTGGCCCACTGCTGAATCCTTCCAAAATTGGTCACCAAAAACATCCCCCTTTCCTGAAAATGTATATTTGAACCACTCCAATTATGTTGCAATGTAAATTAATATTTTTGGGTGAATGGGTCCTCACCTAAAATTGCCACCACCTCGTCGTCCTGGATGACTTCGAGACTCCCGGTGACTATGAAGCAGAGGCTGTCGATGCTCTCCCCGGTGTGGTAGAGGAGGTCCCCGGGGGCTGAGTGGGACATCATAAAGTGCATGGCTAGGGCTCTTAGGCACCCATCGGACGCGAGCCTGAACGCCGGGTGTTCGTTGAAAACTTTTCGATTTAGGTGAACACAGATATCAGCCTTCATGTCCTTTGGACAGTAGTTGAGCACCTGGAACGAATGCGAATGAAAATGGACCGCAGCTTTCGCCTCGGTGGCATATATTTCACCTTATCGGGGACGGCGCGGCACGGGGGCGGTGTGGTACCTACCTTCTCCGTATCCAGGCCCTTCGTCATAGCCCACGTTGAGACCACATAGTCCATAACCCGCTCGCTTAGGGCCTTCGGGACCTCGTGGAGTTTCATAAACTCCCGGACATTGTTCAGCATGTCGTGGTACTTGGCGGTGGCCGATGTCATCTGCTGGATAATTGTCGTCACATGACCGAAAATGGTCGCGTAGAGGAGAGCTATAAGTGGAGTTGGGTTAGCCGCCAGAGTGGTTCCCGGCCGCCGCCCCCTAGGGCGGGGGTTGAACGAAATAAATGCTACATATGGGGGTGAGGCCGCTATTCAATCGCATGATACCTGGGACCGTGTCAACTGACCAGCGGCTGATTGATTTGTGAGTGAATAAAGCGCCACCTGAGCACACCTAGCCGATTGCTGCAACGGAAGGGCCGCAGTTCAGACGGCCGCCAAGTGCTCTGTAGTAAATTGGCAAACTCATGGATTTTTGGGCTTAAATATGACCGTAGGAAGTAGATAGGTCTTTTTGCTTCGTTTACAAATACATAAAAGCGACTTAATTTCGCGCTTCAAAAGCGAGTTGGTTTCGTAATATCAAAATTGTTTTTTCTTTTCAACATTATCCTAAATTTTAAATTACATACTACGTTACATAAGTACATAGTTTTAAAGAAAAACCTTTTTGACAGACGAACTGACTCGAGAGTACCTAATCTTATAAGAATTCTATTTTTCCTTTTAAGGTACGTAATAACTCTAAAAAAGAAATAACAAATACGCAGAAACCTAGTATTAGGCTAAACCATTTAGTAGGAGTTGTCAGCTAGTGGTTTAAATTAAGAAACTCTTGGTTTAAAAAAAACCATATATTAAATAACTTGATATTTTCCCTCAAGCTATCTATGGAATACAATTTTATTTTTAAAATGTTCATGTTGATCTATCTAACAAAAATAAAATCTAGACAGGTCCAAGGGGAATTGTAAATCCACAGACTACAGCTAATCAAAAGAAATATTTTTGGGCGGAAAATTTCGCAGTGTCAATTTTCATAACAGATCTACTTTGGGTAAATTGAAAATAATGATACGGATATAAAAAAAAGAGAAAATCTATAATTAGCGACAAAGAGCCAGTAAATTTAGTGTCATCATTTCTAAATATATGTATAAGTATAGTTTAAAAAAATTGTATAAGAGCGATGAATTAAATGGTTGAGTAAAATGAATATATACCAAATGAGAGAATCTAACATTTTTAATATAACAAGCTCAAAAATGGTTTTTAAAATATTTATCGCATTTTCTTGAAGCAATCTACGAATATAGTCTACGAGCATAATTTCTATTAAATGCACACCTTTACTTGCTATGTCACATCTAAAAGATGAATTTACCAATTTACTTAAAGTATACGCATACACCGACTGCCTTCTAGCAATGTTTCAAATCAAAAAGTTGACCACCTTTTGAGTAATCTTGCACACCAGAACACCTAGCGCCATCTGAAATGTTAAGTTTGTTCTTAATTTTGATATAGAAAATGTGGCGATCAAAAGCATAATGAACTACTATACTGCTTATTGTTGCAGCAATTGACTAGCGACATTTTACGTAGCATTTATTGGGTTCTAGCACAATTATGGGCTAAGACTATTCAATGACGAAGCAACGGAACGTGTCAAGCACAGCACCTGCAATTATCATCATGCAGATGGTGAACACCTTCTCGTTGTCCGTCTCGGCGGCGACATTTCCAAAACCGACCTGAAATTAAATATTTTTTTGAAGGAGATGTTAGTAAAATGTAAAAATGGCATTGATTCTGCTGAGAAATTTTTGTCTTTTTTTTTATAAAAAGCGTATAAATTGCTTACCGAAGTCATGCAGGTCATTGTAAAGTAGAGGGCTGTTACGTACATTGTTTTCCGGGACGGACCATTTATTAATTCCGGAGCACCTGATTCGTTAGACCAAATGTAGGAATACGGATTCTGTGTAACATTTGCTAATTTCCACAACCAACTATATTGGACCTGTGTGCAGCGCAAGTAAAGATAAAATGTAAATGTTACAGAAACAATGATATGTGCTTGGTAGCCTCACCCCGTTGTCAGCATCACTCCTCCCAATCGAGTACCATATACACGCTAACCAGTGAGCTACAAGCATATAGAAGCAAAGTAGTAGAATAAGCATGGCAGCACCATATTCGAGGTAACGATCCAATTTTCTAACGACACGTCCCAGACGCAGGAGACGGACGACTTTTAAAGCACTAAATAGTGAACCGATACCATCTTCATCGTGATCGAAGGCATTGAATACATCATAAGGCAAACAGCTGAGCAAATCAATTATAAACCAGGACTTAAGGTAGTTCATCCGGATTACTTTCGGATCGCTGACTACCTCACCGCCAGGCCCCACGAAAGTTGTATGAAAATTTAAAACTGTAAAGAGATAGGAAAAACCGCCAAGATAATATATTTGAAGAATTCATAGGCCTTAAGGTACATTGCGTACCACGTCATTGATATACTACACTTAAGGGGCATATTCGAAAAGGATCTTTTTTTTTTGTATAGAAATTATTTTTCATTGGGCTTAAATTTTAGGTATCTAATTTTTTTTTTGTATAAAATCGATCGAGTTAAACAATCAAAATTTCGTAAAGCTGTGAAAAATCTGGTTTGAAAAGATAGTTTATTCAGCTACATATTCAGTAAACTGTGCGCTTTAACCTTTTTAACACACGACCCCAAATGATGGTTATTCAGCAACATATGTTTATATGCTGGCGCTATAGCTGAATAGCTTTCATTTTCGGTAATATGTTAATTTGGCCCTCAATGAGGCAATTTGAGGAAGAGACACATGAAAACAAGCAGCGGTGGAATTAAAACAAGAAAAAGTCTGCCTTGAAATAGAAGCTCTTGATTTTTAAAAGCGTATTTCCTACTTCTGCGACATATCTTTATTGTTGTTCTGATTTTGCCGTTGCTTGCTGCTTTGAATGTATCACGGCTCGTTTATTTTCATTAGGGTAATATTTTTTGGGATTATTTTTAGGGAGCCTGATGGCGCTGTTTTGTATTGAAACAAAATAAATTTAAATACGAAATGAGAGTTTCATGAATGAAATGAAGAATCAAAACCTGTTACTCTTTGACCGCCACGCCGGTGTTTACAGAATGTCGCTTTGAACCTATTCTGAATTTTAACTTAATTTTCAATTTTAATATCAGTACAAATTTGATTGATCAGTAAAGGCAGGAAACGTGTTACAAACAGAAAGAAGGCTACACACAAATAATTTGTTGTTGACTTTACGTGGCTGCATGCTGCTTAAGTTTAGACCTTCATAATTGTAATCGATATTTCATAATTCTCCTTTTTGTTTTTAACACGCTTTCGTCTTCTGCCTAAATATAAATATTCATTCACGAATTTGATTTTTTTACTTTAATATCCGATCAAATACACAGACAGACATGATTATTTAGTTTTCTTCACCCGTTTCATCACTTACTGTTAATTTAACTACAACAATAAGATTTATTAAGAACACCTTCATCCGAAAAAAGTTTAATGGCAATCAAGGAAGCTTTTGATTGGCACGTTATTTCGATTTTTCATTTTCATTTAATTGGAAGAAGTTTCTTATTCCTGCTTAGCTCCTGGAAGGGTTAGCGTGAGAATATAGTGCACTGATCCTTCTGGTTACCAAGCATCATATCAGCGAAAGTTTCAGTAACATAGACTTAATAATATTCTAGTTCATATGAGGGAGATCTATATTTATTTAGAAAATTAAAAATTACGAAGCTGGTTTATGGACAGAACTCTAATTAATTATTAGACATTTTATTAGAACACATTTTTAAATAGAGGAGAAAAGCAAGTGAATTAGATCATAATTAAAGTAAAATAGACAATACAAATAAAAATAGTACTAAGACGCGTTCAATCATCGACTACAGTTGTCATTTTAACTTTTTCGTCTACAGCGTTAGACTCTAAAGTCTAGCTAGAAATTTAAATGTTTCTCTAAAGCTTAAAACTGTAGTTGACTGTAGTAGTGGCATTGAACGCGCCGTTCGATAGATATAGCGAAAATTTGGAAATAACTAAAAAAATAAGTTCAAAATATTTAGCTAGGCTTAAGCATAGCAATAGCAGTGTAAAAAAAGGGAAGATAATAAAAAGAAATATAGAAAGGAAGCAGACACTATTATTAATTTAAGCTTTAAGCTCAAGCAGAACTATATTTTCAAATGTCAGAAAAATATCTGAAATTTTTTGTTACATATTCAGATTTTCAATTTCATTCGACATCGCATCTGTGTCTGAAAATGCAAGTTTCGAAAGTGCCCTACTATTTCGTTTTTATAGTGTAGTGTGATTTAAATTTTAAAGAAAAGCTTTTAAATTAATTCTGTAAGAAGGTAGTGTAAAAATTGAATGAAGGCGTCTACCAAAAATATCGTGTACACTTGAGTAGTTTTTGAAATTCTTAGCCCATTATACACGTTACGATCAATTGTAACGATCAGCCTTCAAATCCTTGTAGTGTAAATCTCGTATATGAAGGCACTAGTGTAGGGAGCTTTTATTATATTATTATGCATAAAAAAATAAATAAATTTAGTATAATTATAGCGATATTTCTGAAAAATTGAAGTTATTTATTTGTGAGAAATAATACAAGCTACAATCTTTCATTGCGTATACGTATATTGGGCTTTAAGCACAAGAAAATCTAATTTTTGAAACTTTCTAAGAAGTGAACGTTAATACTTTCTATTTCTATAGAGTACTGTATAATCAATAATTGATCTTGGTTCTTAAAAATAGACTGTTGTAAGCCTATATACTTTCTGTATTATTCTATCAACTAAACATATATGTCTGTGTGTGTACCCCTATTATTGTAAATTTATATATATATTTTATTTTATGTTGAGTATGGTTACTGTTTGATGGAAAATGTGGTTTATGTTGTGATTTGAGTAATTTTTTTTACTAAACATATTTTAAAAGGTTAATCAATTATCTGTTCCATTTCAGGGCAATCAGGCATGACAAAAAAGGTAAGCTTCTAAATCTTACCAATATCTATGAAGAATATCACGTCTACAATTGAATCAACTACTAACAATGAAACGTCTTCTGAGGTTTTGTTCTTGAAGGCTACATTGTATGGCACCTGAAAACCAAAGATATTTCTTGTTTAGTTACTTTTATTACATAAAATGGGCAAGAAGTACAAACCATAATAGCGGTATAAAACGTTAAACACAATATCACCCAATCCCAGATTGCTTTAAATGCACAATAGTGTAATAGTATATGTGGTGGAGTTTTAGGCGCTTCCTGTCGGTATTGTGGCATAACATCGGCACTTAGTGACATCATCTGTAGCAAAATAACAGGATTAACAAAACCTTTATATTTTAAATTAAAAATATTCTTACATGAGCCAAATTGGATTGTTTCGTTGGATCTTTCAGCGTTGGAAGATGTGCGCTGAATTGGCGACTTCTTGTTACCGATCTGGCCAGCTTTGCGAACTTTGACAATCCTAGAACTCAGAGACGAAAGATGAAATTCAAATTTCTTTTACTATGACATAAAACACGCAGAAACTGCAATATGTATATTATAATTAGAAATAACAGTTGCAAGCGACACAGTAAGACAGTTGAGAACAGACGACAGTATCTAAGAAAAAAGTTAACACACAGTAGCAAGAACATCACAGGTCCAAGGCACTTCACCTGGTAGAAAGCGGCTAAAAGTTCTATAAGTATAAGTAAACGCTTTGCTTTTTGAAGATTTTATTATTAGTCTAGTCAACGACTTCAGTTTTGTGAAATTTTTTCATTTTTAGAAAAGCAAAATTAAGGGATTATATTAAAATTGTTAAAGTTACAAAATGTTATGCAATTTTAGTAGGCAAGGCTGCAAATAATATAATTAGAATTTCAATTATTTTTGGTGACTTTTAAACTTTCTGATGACATGAAATCTAAACCAGTGTTTATCTGGTTCTTACAATAACAATTAGATAAAATAGCCTCTTAACTATAAAACTTGAATAAATTGCATCGCAACCCAAGTTAAGTTCAAAGATTTTTCATATAATTATTAACTTGATTTAATATATCAGAAATCTAGATTGTAGATGAAGCCATATTTTTACAAATAAATAATAAATAAGTTTGTTGACTAGACTATTTAGTGCATGCAAGTTTTAGTTGTACAGCACATCAATGAGATAAAATACAGATAACTTCTAAATTATAATCCAGATTTGATACATACCTCCCTTGGTGTCTTCGCTGTCGATAGGCTGCTTCAGTGCAGTAATGTCCCGAAAAGTCAGCAGAAAGAGGACCACCAAATCTCTCTCGTTCCGAATTGGGGCCACTTGAAGCAGTAGCCATAGTGGAGTTTCTGTAACAGAAAAGTTAATTTCAATTAGTGGAAGGCCCTTCAATTCTTAGAATTGTTGTCGTAGTTGGTCGGTCCCCTTAATCCAATCCAAACCCAACCTTTTAGTGAAGAATCTTATGAAAACCCAACTTTTTTTTCGTCTAAGTGCCTCTTTAACCACGACGACAAAGTCCCCCTAAAAATTATGGAATGTAATCTGCTAGTTTTGCTTATCGTGACAGTCTTGGGAAAGTCACAAAATCAGGGGTACCCAGCTAACTCTGCATGTCTAAAAGTTGTTACGTGACTGAGGTCAACTCTCAGGAAAATGAAAGGCAAACTTTCCAGCAAAGTCATTACAGCGAAAATTTATGAAAATTAAGACCAACACAAGGAGCATTACGAGCCCGTTCCGGCTTTAGGGCCTATGATAGTTAGACTCGTTCCACAGCTCCCTCGAAGGGGAGGCGGGAGTGACCGAAATTATTCACAGGCAACGGGTCGTTAGTTACCCCGCGTGTGCATAGGGCAGCCTCCAGATGGCGTGCTTGTAGGACACGAATATCGCCCTTCTCAAGGTGCTGGATTAATTGAGGAGCACTTGTTTTCTTAAATCCCAAGGGGCAACCTGCCAGATCCAATCTCCCGCTGGGGGGGTTTTGTTTGTACCATCGTCATTCTGTTGACCACTTTTCTTTCCAAATTGGACAGGTGCCAGGAGATCGTTTTTAACCGGGAACATCCTGTTTTTCGTTTGATTTCCAAACGAACGACTGCCAATATTTCACGGTGAATGCACGGACGGTCGCCGAACTTTGGGATCATGTAATATCTCCCGAGGGAAGGGTTTGGCCATGTCCTATTTTCGGGAAACGCTACCTTTTTGGCCCACCCAAGTCGCGTGTTTTTCTACTGCAAATTTACAATTATTATCGTTATAATCATTATAATAAACATGATTTTTTGATGGCTGTAAGGTGCGCAGCAGAGCGTGGAACAGGCTGGATTTTGCCCGTTGGCGTCGGGAAAAGTGATAAACGACCCTCGGGGACGAAGTTATCATGCCTTCTCCCGCTGGGATGGTGGAGGAAAACAATTGCCCGGGCGCGATGTGAAAAAGTGATCTATGAAAATATGCCAGGTGTGAAGCATATCTGGGATTCAGCTTTGGGAGCGTGTCAGCATTAATGATAGAAGCTGATGAAGATGGAATTTTGCTATTTATCTTGTGATTAATGGCCTCGGTCACTCAGGGGGCTTTTCTTTATTGGCGAAAGTTGTGAATCACTTATTCATGAATTCTTTCGCTTTGGAGGCTATGAAAGATTCGAAAAAGTCTATTTATTTTCCTGGTATCTGTTTGGTAGCAAGGACGTAGTCTTTTATTTATTTATTTCTCCGAGATTATGTAAACAAACGCAGGACTCCATAGTATTACTACAAGGACACGAGAAGATTATATGTTTTGGTTTTATTTTAAGAATGGAATGGAAATTACATGCTTTGAAAAATATATGTATATAAAATTGTCACGAAATTCCCAATACAATAATACGGTTCATGGTTTTAAGTTCAATTTTTATAGGCTTTAAAATGCAATCTCGTTCTCAATAACATTGATTAAATTTTATATAATTGAAAATTGGCTATATACGTACAATAATCTCTAGTTTTTGCTATCCCGCACGTTCGGGACTCAATCGACACTCTCTATTGAAGCGCCCAATTGAAGGGCAAAAACTCTAAAAACTTTAACAGAAGCAATCAATTTTGTGTAAAACCTCGTGGGCGATGCGTTTGGAGGGACCGCCAACACTTTTAGGGAATAAACTGGAAAAACGTATCATGAACGAAATGCCCGACATTGATTGATTCCCAGATCGTAATTTATAGAAAAATTTGTTTTTGGAGACTGCATGCCATTCCTATGGAGCATTTGTTGTCCATTTGCTCGAAATCTCTCACATAAAAAAAAAAAAAGGTGTCATCCCGAAATCGAATAGACATCCTACAATTGTTTGGGGTGACGCACGTGTGGGCTAAGATGAATAGCCTCCAAAAGGGGTGAAGGAGTTATCGTTCAGATACTTTCAGGACATTATTTGAGGTGTTGGGATACCTATCTACGAATTAATTGTTTCGATACTAATAATAGATACTATAAATACGTATATAGGTACTACTCGTATTATAGATTTTAGCTTGTGATAACTTAAAAACATTTTTGAATTTTTAAACGATAAAGTTGAAACCTCCTCCAAGAAAGAATAATTGTTTCAATGAAAAGCTTCTATTGTCTTATATTAGTTATTTTAGTTAAGTTCGGTTCACTTTTCTGTGAATTAGATTAACTTTTTGTTCGATCACAAATTGCATATTTTTAGTGATTATTAAGCCTATAATAAAAGAGTGTTACGAGCGAGCTTACATCTGCAGAAAGCAAGCCTAGCTCTAGGTAATTAAATTATTCAAATCCAGTCGAGCAATTAAGACATCAAATGTTGGCGGAGTCGTTGCGAATAAAACCGCCGACACCTTAGTTGGGTTTCAGAGTTTCGTTAAATTGCACGCCACATCGACGGCATCTCGTCCGACGTAATTCAGGGCATCGATTTAAGTACGACAGACCGCCCCCGACCGCCTCCTCCTCCCACGCCCCCTAATCAATTCGAATCGCGGATTAGAGCGCATGGAAATGCAATAATCTGTGTCTCGCTAATCCGCACCTGGAGAGTTTCCTTAGCTCGTTGGAGGTCTTGTCGAACCGACATATGCCAATTCCGCTGATTTTGCGCTAATTAGATTCACATGGATACCTGCGCTGGGCACGCTTTTGCCCCGGCGACACGTGGATAACAGGTGCAGCGGGTCCCCCGCGGGCTTGAACAATGCGGAAGCGGATTAATTCCTACTCGTGGGATCAATAAAAGTAATTCGGCCTCCCGAACGTGCATGTTTTGTCTATCATTCCGCGAGCGGGTTGGTATAAAAAATGCGCCAAAGTTGGTACTTCTGTTTGAGAGAAACCAGGCCCTGCAATGGCATCACATGCCGCCTGGGACGAATTGCGAACATTTTTTAAAAAAACATTCCTTTACATGCAATAACCATTTAACCCGCCGCACCCCAGAGAGTCCGCCGAAAAAAGCGAAGCACGCAAAAATGCAGAAAAGTTGCCCAATTCCCGCCCAACTGGGCTGCCCTTTTGGACTTGCTCAGTGCTTTTGTTATTAATGTTTAAAACACTGCTTGCAAGGCAAAAAGGGATAAATTTTATTTCCTCATCCTACTTTTTACTCGCGAAAATTTTGCACACTATGGGCGAATATTCTTGCAATAACTTTGCCCTTTCTCCGAGCCTTTTTTGAGGGTTGAACTAGGACCAGAGACCCGGGGGGGGGGGGGGTGGGGGGGGGGTTCTCCCCCCGCCTATACAATTTAATGTTTACTCTCTTAAATTTTTTATGCTGGCGCTTACGTGCTGCTGCGTTCGAAACAAATTCAGCCGTCTGCAGCCATAAATCGCATGCAAAGTGGGATCCTATTTTTAGAAAATTCTTGGGAAAACATTTTTAGAGAGGACGTACCTGGAAAAAGCGAACTGGGTGAAGGTGAAAAGTGCAATTGATGTCAGGAGGTTTGAATGCCGCATGAGTAATTCTGTGCCACCCCCAGGCACGGCACCTTTTAAGGCACCGATGCACGCCGATTTGCCCTTTGTTGCGGCACAGGCTGCAACTCATATTCAAATCGCGGCTTAGCCATAGAACGCCCTTGTGCCGACACCGGCGACAACATTGTTGAAAAATTGAAATTGGGCCTGACTCCTGCTGCAGGGCAATCGTCCTCCCCCGGGGGAGAACGTGAAGGGAAAGGGACTAGGACTAGTGCGGATTTCCCAGCTCCACCAGGATTTGTCGTGTCGTGATTGGAAAATGGAGGGAAAAACACGCCAACCGAGGACATGTGATGTCCTCAAAGCGGTGGCATAACTACAAATTTTCGAGCCCTTGGGGAAATTTTCACGGTGGCCGCTGTGGTACATACACATACATACATAAATATATAAAATTGTTTTCCCTTTTTTATATTAATCATACAAAACATAACTTTTATATTATAAACTGAATTTAGACTGGATTTCGAACAATAATAATTCAACTAATGTTGGACTATATGTTTGTAATTCGTTCGAGCAAGTAGACCTGGACTGGTAAATGAAATAAAATCAGAGATGAACTTTAAGACGCTTTTGCAATTTATAGCTAGTGTCTAAAATATGTAGGCTAAAATCATATCGTGACCATGAGACGACAACTATTTAAAAATAATTTTCTAACCGCACATTTAGAATTTTTTAGAGTTCAGACCTACTTAAAATCTTATCTTACTTATTTACTTAAAGTTAGTATGAGAATGTAGGCTATAAATATAGTAATTTCAAATCGTACAGACTTTTATTCATTTGACATAATTTAATTTCTCAAATAATTACCTCTCAAGTAATTACACAATCAACATTTGTTTACGAAACAATAATTGTTTATCTGTTCTATTTTCATTCATTTTTATATTCTTTTTGGAAGACATTATGGGTATTATTGATTTGTTGTATTTTCTATTGTATCCTATATTTCACAGTTGTTTCAATTTTTACAACGATACAAAAGCAAATTCATCATAACTTGAATACCTTTATTATTTTCACATCGTTAGCATAATCAAGTTTATAATTGCAGTTAAAACGGTGGAATTAATTTAAAAATAATACTCTACTTGTTACTTGTCGTGGGGTGCTTGAGGTTGGGAAGCTTTTGGCATTTTGCCAGCCCATCTACCCTGCTGTAAGGCAGTGGGGCTCAAAAGGGCGCTCCTGCACGGACAAATGCGGCACATGGTGCAAGGACTTGTCACGATCAATCTCTTTCAATTATGCGCGGCACGGACAGGCAGTGAGTTGGGGGCTCAAGGTCACGGGAGGCTCAGTGCTCCCTCGGAATCCGGGCTTTCGGGAAGCTCAAACAGAAAAGTACTTCACTGCAGTGCTTCTCTGAATTTATTTATGCAACTGCAGTCCCCTCTTAGCCCAGGAAGGACGGTTGACATATTGCATCAACATACACTTGGTATTTTAGGTATTTCTTATACCCAAGAAAATCGGGGTAACAGCCCCACTGCCTACCACTTCAATGCCGCTAAAGTTCAAATCGTTACTAAGTCAAGTGGAGCTCAGCTCGACATTAAACAATTTGAGTTCTCCCACGAAGAGACAATCCGAGGAAAAAACAAAATTGTACTATATAGAGGGTGAGGCCATGATCCTTTATCCTTCAGGTAACCTTCCACAGGACGAATTTATTATCGTAGACGCTCTCGCAACTCCATCCCTCCTGCCCATGGTGCCTTTGTCTGTTTTTCCATGTACCTATCTCTGGAATTTCAGTTGACTAAATTGTGTACCCCGAAGGAGCCCCCACAGTCAGTCCTCCTCCACCGTCCGCATCCTTTCTAGGCTCCCAAGAACATAAAGGGAAAAATGTCAAGAAGATATTTGCCTTTGTTCACACTCATAACCCCCGCAAACAGAGGAGCACCCCGGCGGAAGGGCTTTTTGTGTTGAGGGCATGTGTTGATAAATTTTCCTCGTCTAGAATTACCAAATATTTTGGAGGAACAGGATGTGTTTCCCGGTGAGAAGATGTTGAACGGGGGCTCAAGGGACTGGGCTCATAAAAGAGGGCGTATTACAACTCATTTCTTTTGTTAAGGAACTCGAAAAGATAAATTATCCAGGAGTCAGAACGGCATCCACTTTAGTTGCGATTATTTGCCGATTTGTCGGCACAAATGCTCCTTCAATGAAGGCTCCTCCTCTTTGGGGGGGTGGTGATGATGGCAAAATGCGACCAAGCTCAAGGTGCACCGAAAGCCTTAGGAGGCGACAAGTACCTCCCTTCGACTTAAAGAAAATCGTCTTTCTGCGGCATTGCGATGCGATGTGCCTTGAAATCAAAAGGACATTGCCTGGAATTACTTGCAGACTGCTTTCTGGTTGGCAACAAGGAGCTCGATGTTGGGGGCTGTTGTTGTGGTTCTATCGCGGCACGTTTTATGTCTCACAAGATTGTATTAAGGCTGAATGTTTCTAGCTAAACTTCTTGAAGAGCCTCTCACAATGATCTACCGAATGTGCACCTTATATATGAAACGTAGAAGTAGAAGCTCCCACGTGGAGTTTATGCCGTGCCATAGGGTTATTATATAGGCACACGTAGGCCAGTTATGTTCCAAATTTTGAGAAGATTTTCGCTGCTTGAGGGAAATTGGGACTTTGTTAGAATTGACAAGAATTCCTAGTTGAGCCATTGTCGTCACCCACTTTGTTTCAGTTTATACATACATATCTGTAGATATTAAAACAGACGAAAGGTAGAGTTTTCTTAAATAATATATTTTTTTACTAAAATTCGTATGGGCTTCAAATTGAGCCTTTAAAATTTAAGCTTAAAATTTTGAAGTTCTTGATTTTGATTTTACTACATACTTACACTTATTTGCCTTAAGTAGTAAACGTCTTGTCGGTGGAACATTTTTTTTAAACATTTGCAGCAAAATCGAATGGTTGTTTTTGACATAGACTTTTTCATTTTTACTTTCTCAGAAGCCCCAAAAACTCGTTACACGTTTGTGAATATAGTTATATACAGTAAATGTCCTTTTCGTTTGTAAAAATGTGTGCAAATAGTTCCAAAATGTGTTTGGGCATATGCATGTATATATGTTTAATATATACAACAGATTTATAAATTTAAGAGTATAGCTTACATATTTTCAGATAGAGAGATCAATTTTTTTTAAAAGGTATATGTCTTTTTTGCATTTTGTTCAGCTTTGCGGAAATATTGCACAATGAATCGGGGCGAAAAAAATATTTTATGTAACACAACTTGACCTTGGTTAACTTATGAGTCCCATAAAGAATATCTGAACTTTAAAATTTGTAGCTACTCCATTTGGTCTGAAATTCTCTCTTGAATTCTTGAAAAAGAAACATTTCATCGCACAGAAAAGTGGCAACCTCATTGTATTGAATTGAGCCATTATTGGCTCACAATTCGTTTCCGTAAAAACATAATATTTCTGCTCCATCAGCATATGATAGGTGCGTGCAGAATATCAACGACGAATCAATTTTCAATTTCTCCAAGACGGCGCCCAACTTCGAATGTGCCACGTGTACGCCGTACATCCGGCACCTGTTCCCAAAATGTAATAAACTCCAGCATCAGGCGGGGTGTTAAATTAGTGAGCAGTGTACTCCTAACCTTTCAATAAGGTTCGATTACGACGCCTCATCGTGTACCCCCAGTTTCCGCAATCGCGGAAAGCATCGTAAAAGTGAAAATTCAAATTTCCTTTGAAAAGCCATCAAGTTTCCATTGAAAACGTCCACCTCCTTGCGAGCGGGGGGTCGTAGGAGGGCGCACACCTTTCGCTGCACTGAACCCGCTCCGGAGGCCAGTTAATTTATTCATACCTTTCCTGGATCGAGGTCGGTGTGGGATCGGGAACGGGCCCTCAAAATATCGACGAATTATGAATTCCATTAAATGAAATGCTTTCGCTCGCAAAAGAGTGCCACAACGTCGGAGGATTCACCTGGCATAAGCCGAGATTTCGCAGACGGCTTGTGGATGAATTCCACTTTTTTTTCCCGGACTTTTATGCATTGCGGAAATTATTGATTGGATCGTTCCAAAAGCAGCCGTTTCGGTGATGGCCCGTATGCCGGGAGCAGGCCACCTGCCCTGGGTATTCCTAAAAAGCGAGGGCACGAAGGAGCCGGGAGATGTGCCCAAAATGAGCTCACGGGAAGTAAAACTCGAAAATTCTGGGTCCCTTCATCCAGCCGCCGGAAAGGGTTTTGCTTCCACTTCAAAAAGTTTTAGGACTTATTTTAAGGAGATGCCAAACACCCTCCAAGGTCATGGATAGTGTGAGTGGGCGGGGTGCAGCGTCTTAATGCTGTTTGCCACTTTGTTGCCTCTGCAGCACTTTCTGTCTTTGCTGCTGTAAGGCCGAGTAATGCTGGAAGACGACACAATTTAATTTAGCCCTCTCGAGGCATCTGGGAGTCGTCTTGTGTCGTTTTAATGGGCCTTGCTACTGCCGCCGTTTTTTCCCGTCGTGTTAACATTTTGTTTGTCTTAAAAGACCCATGAGAGTCGGGTGGAAAAATGTCGACTATGTAAAACAAGTTTGCCCCTATTCAAAGAGTAATGGAAAATTTCCGAAAACAATTTGACTAGGTGTACTTAAGTTACTTTCCTAGAAAATGCTTTCAATCGAAGAATTATATTGATAAAATTAATAAATTATAAGTAACTAAGTATTTTTTAAAATGTCGAATAATTGTAGGAATTTGTCATCCAAAAAAGTCAGCTAACACAAATTGTTTTGTTGACCTCAATTTTTTTAAAATGAAACTACATAATTGTAAATGTTGTTCGCTTAACACGATATTCTTTTCTTAAATGATATCAAAAACCCGGAGTTTTTGATTTTTATCAATTTAGGTTTAGGTTAGGTTTTTTTGAAGGTTCATGCAATAATTTAGTTTACATTTGATAAATCGCGAATTCTTCACATTTTTATCATAAAAATGAAACAAATTTTTACGGGAAAAAAAATTTCACGCTGTTTGGATTTTAAGTAATTTTATTTAATAAATAATTTTAGTGCTATTTAAATTCTCAGTTCAAAAACACTTGAATTATTAGTGGTTGCTGCAAAAAACAAAGCATGTTATCTTGTTTTACCACTTTTTCGAATTATTTTACTGACAATACAAACGAAAATTTAAGCGTTTTATTATGAATACAGATTTTTATAAAAGTATATGACGAAACTTATAAATAAAAACTAGTGCAGTAGCAAAGAAACGAAACTTATTCATACATATATTCATAATTTATACGTTGACGCTTATTTTGAAATCATTTTCTTTCCCCATGATTAAATTTAATGATTGATGACATTAGTTGGAATTGTTTTTCCGGACTTATACTTAAAATTATAGAGTGATCTAATTTCGATATTCATTTATTTTCTAATTACAGAAATTGAATACCTTCACCGAAGTATGACTTTAGTTCCAAAATTTTTCAAAACCATTAGTTTTCTGCATTACAGATCGAATTACATTTTTCGAATTTGCATATGTCCTTTTATTGCCTAACAGAAATTTGGATGTGTTGATGATATCAAGATATTCTTAGAAATGGTCTTTCAGTGTTCGTGGTAAATAACTCGTCTCTAAAAGCTGAACAATTGTTTTAAGTGTTCAAAGAATTTTATGGTGTGCAGAAGGTGAGATATCTGTTCCTCAAGGCAATACATAATTTAGCATGCTTTCAGGTATCCAACCCTCAGTAAATATTGGTAGCCGAATTGATTTCTCAGGATAAGAAGATTCTTAGCCGCAATTTATTAACTCAGGCGGTGCCTAATTTCCCTTTGATCCTCGATAAATCACTTCCACAATGTGTGGACGACCTGACTCCACGGCATGGTTAATGACGGGCCGGCCCATAATTAATATAGGGGATAGGGCCTAACGGCACTTCCGCGGAAAGCGTGCAATTAGGTGGAATTAATTCGCCGATGAAACAGATTGCTGCAATACGTCCTTGTACTCGATCCACGTTCCCGGGCAAATGCATCACTCGAGGAATTTCAGAATTCACGTGGGCGAGTCAAATATGCTCCCTGATTTGGGGCCCCAATCTGGCTCGAATGAATTTGTGTAATTGAGCCATGACGAAGAGCTTTGGGTTGGACTGTGATTAGAATGTCGCTACAAATCGGTGTTATGCTGCGTCTGCAGCAAAGGGGCTTAACTTAAATTGAACTTAAATTAAAGTTGGACTTACTGTTCTTCTTGTAGAGGAGGATTTCAAACTGATCCTGCTGCTGGTTCTCAAGACAGTACTCGAGCCGCGCCACCGTCTCCTTGTCTGTCAGCTCACCGTACATGAAGCCACATCTGGAAACAATTAAGGAGGGTTTCTTTAGTCTATATAAATAGCTTTTGTTAATTGGAAAATCATTTGAAGGGACTTTAAGGGTACTTCAAAGTTAAAAAAATAATAATAATTTTGTTGTTTTCTATGATTTATTAGAAGAAAATTTTAAAAGAGGAAGAAATTTGATTTTTGTGATGAGACTGAATTTCTCAGAAAATGCCATTTTAAATAATAATATTTTAAAATGGGTTACATAAATTAAAAAATAACTAAATTTATCTCCCTCTGCCTTATTAAAGTAGAACTTAAGCTCACACTGTGAAATGGAGCAACAAAGTATACAATTTTTTACTTATTCATTTTGTAAAAACAGAAAATTATAGGTTTTTAAGTAGGAGTAAGTAACGACTTAGTTAAGGTATATAGGTCGATGGTCTTCAACAATTTTACTATGCCCCCCACAAAAGGATATTTAAATTTGAATCATGTTGAACCTAATGAATATTTGTTTTTTGATATATGATCTCCCCTTACGAGAATTACCGATGGAAGAAGCTAAGTCGCTCATGTCCTGTGAATTAAGACACATATGTCCTTCACCAAGAAATTTAACAAGGCAATGTTGGAACCTTTCCAAGACTCCTTAAGTAAACCGCTTGGAGAAATTAAATCATGCCTTACCTTCAGGTAGCAAGGACCGAGGAAGGGCAGAAGCATTGATGAACATGGAGCCCATAATTACAACGTCCGAAAAGGGCTCACACGCCCAAGGGTGGTGCTTCCCGCACCCGGCCAAAGGAATACGTCTTCCAGACAGGATTAGCCTGCTTGGGGGTATTCTCGTTATTGCCCCATTCATCCCGGGCAGCTTAAGAGAGTGCACATTTGGGGGCTGCAAGTATTTTCGGACATTTTGGCAAGGTCGTGAGGTTATTGGGTTCTTTATTAGCTCCAGGAGTGGGTTCGGTCGGATTTAATATGCGGTCTGGACTGGAGCATGTGTGGTTGAGGGTTAAGCATTGTGAAATCTCTACCAAACAACGGTCGTTCCGCAGAAATTACAAAATTCAAAGTTGAAAAAGGATCCCAAAAGAGAGGCTGCAGGCATGCACCCATTAACCTCGAACGTTGTCATCATACCCCACGTAGTCGAGCAGAAGCCCCAGAATATTAAAACAAAGGCGACCTCTCGGTTGGATCGTGCGGTTTGGCCTATGTGGGGACTCTGGACGGACGTCTCCCCTATACCCCGAGAATGATATTTTTTTTTTCATATTTCATATAAACCTTAGGCATGCAGACGACAATAATTTAAATAAATCCCCCAACGGGTGGACTTTTTGTTGCTGCCGGTGGTGCGCTTGTTTTACACTTTTCAAGTTGGTTGACACCAATTTCACGGAGATGAGGATCTTTTCACTCCTTTCAGCGGTGCACCCGCCGCCGCGACGCATCTTCTGTCTATTCAGATGCATCTGCAGCATCATGGGTACAGAGCATACACAGAGCCCGCGGTGCATAAGAAAAAAAAAAAAACGCACCAAATTAGAAACCTGTGTCAAGCTAAATAAATAGAGGACAAAAGGTGCTTCACCGAGCTTTTCACACATTTAATTCTCCTGTGGACAGGGAGCGACTTGAGTTGGCTCTGGCTGTTTCTGCGGCTGATTCTGGCTGGTTCTGGCTTGTTCTGACTTCGCAACCAGATTGCGGATGGGGCTTTTCTAAGGTTGGCGACGTCACTGTGCTGACGTGGATTGTGCAACCCTCTGCAAAACCCTTTATTTTGTGGACGAAATTCCAGTGGAAATGTAAGGAGAAATTGAAAGAATGCAAAGTACACGATGAAATGGGACTTCCATGAGCTTGGAGGGATTACGACAAAAAGAGCAGATTGGGAGGCAAGTTCATGGAAGTGATACCCTTTAGTAATTAATTCCCTTTTTCTTGCAGCGTCAGTAAATTGCTTTTTCTTTTGGTGCATTTGCAACCAAACGCAATTGTATTTGTTAGTAATCCCTATTGTCTATTACAGTGGTGGTATTTTGATGTGCGCAAATTTAAAATTTATAAATAATTTGTTTCACTGAAATATAATTTAAAGCGATAAAAATATAATATTATCTTGAAAACAACTAATTTTTCGACATTTTTATAAGTTTGCTATTTTTATATGTCTTATACATGCAAATAAATATATTTTATTATATGCATATTGGAATTACGCTCCTGCTCAAAGTTGTTGCTTTTCAACTATAACTTAAAAGTTCAATAAATTATATATAACATGGTTCGAAAAAGAGGAAAAGAGTAACCAAATTTCTCTTGAGAAACATACCCAAGAAGAAAACGAATAAAATAGAGCACATAAGATAATGTGTTTTATAAATTGTTTACGTGCCACAGGTTCGCCATCGCTCTGATCTATTGTTAAATTCAATTAACGAACTTCTGCATTGAACATTTTTGATTTCCCATAGGATTTACCATACAAATCTCTACTCTACCAAAAGCGTTTTGTCAAGGTGAATCAATGACTTCGACCTACATATGCAGCTACTTCCATATTGAATTGAATAAACCAATAGTTACTGTGTGGTCCCAGTTGGGATGAACATTTCACACAATATATTTCCCTAAAGATGCAATGGCTTTTCTAGGGTAATCTTAAAGTGCAATCTACTTGGCGCAACTATTTTTAGAAGAAACGCTAAGAACGTGCAACAATATTTATTTGAGAGAGAAGAAGTTTTATATATTCAATTGAAAGTTTCGATGTTTTATTACACATTTAATAATTATAAAGAAATTTTATAACATTGCACTTAAAATACTGAAACTAGGATTCTGAGATCACGGACTTATACTTTTTATGGAACCTGTTCTGTACTAAAAATAGTCGGGTTGAAAAAAATAGTTTATAATTAGGGTTCTAAGGTGGTTCAATTTTAATGAAATTCTGTAATAAGAAATTTTAGAAGTTAAAATCTCAAGACTGAAGAATTCCTTTTTAAACTTCCGAATTAAAATCTTTGAAATCTTTAAACTCGTCAGGAGTGTTAAACTTTTTTCTCTCATTTTCTATCGTTCAGATCTTAAAAGCTAATTATATTGATTTGCCAAAAAGTTAATAATACACTTCCAAAAATCCACATATATGTATGTACATATATTGTACAAACAAGTACTTGTTAAAAGCCGCGTGCATGCAAAATGTGGGCACATTAACCTTTAGCGCGTGCCAAATGATAACATGATTGATTCTACCCAACCCATAATTAACCCGGAACACAGTCCACGTGCCGTGTCGTGAATGAAACCGAATCACGCTTATCAAGGACATCATCAGCCCATCAAGTCACCTATGATTTTCAAGATTTCCTCTTCCATTCGTGCCCGTGGTTACCCATTCCAGGTCGTTGTCTGGTAGTCTTTTGGCGGGTAGTCATTAGCCGTCTAATGAAAATGGCCAGGATAATGAGTTCCAGCCATGACATCCTCGACCGCACGAAGGCGGCTATCACTGTCTACTTCGAGGGCAGTCGTCGGCTACTAATGGCAACGCAATCTCATTAAGTGGGTGGACTGAAGTGTGTAACTCCGGTGATAGCATCAAACCCTTCCTGGGCTCCTCCTCAAATGACGGTGATTCTGAGAATTTCCTGCATAGAAGCCAACTGCTCTCTGCACTGTCAATCTAATGTAAGGTGAATTGGCTCTTAAAGTTCAAAGTGGCTGGAAGATCATTTTATACCTCAACACAGAATCTCACTCAGTGGGGTAATTCCAGTCCAAATAAAAACATTTTATCCATTTACGACGGTAATCTTTTACTCCTACGCTTGCCGCTTTAGGGCTCTATAAAGTTGGAATTCTATTTAAGTAAAATAACGAAGTTTTATTATACTTAAATACAGTATTTCTCATTCTGTTATTGATTTTTAAAATTTTTCAATTTTACTTGCTAAGCCCTTTTTTATTACTTTACAAAATTTGAAAACAGACCAACTACCATAAGATTTATTATTTGTCATAAGGATAAAATTGCATTTTGAGAATAATTTTTAATAAATATAATTTAAATTTCAACATCTTTCTCAATTTTGAGTTCATAATATTCATGAAATTAGGCTCAATAACCAATTTCAATAAAAATGTAATCTATTGTTCATAAAATCCATTACTGATATCTATTAAAAAATACTACAATTATAGAAATTCTATTATGTGTGTAGATACAAAATTAATAATTATTATTTCATAAAAGTATTATCGGTTGAATTATGGAATTAAGAGTACAGTCCCATTTGAATTGGATTTCTGCTATATTTGCGACATTTAAGAATGAGTCCCACTTTAATTAGCCCTAGGGATCTCATCCGCTTAATTATAAATACCGATCGATCTACTATTGCGTTCAATTTTTATGTTCTCGTTTTTCCAGAGTTCGCTAAAGCTGCTCTTCATTTTCCCTCCGGGTTCTTCATAATTTTATAAGACCGGGTAAAGATAGGGCTATGAAAAATTTATGCCTCTAATATAACACGAGAAATGTCCGCTTTTATGAGACATTAATCCTGGACAGGCAGGCGAGGATTCTTAAGCCTCCCCAAAATCTCCCATTCCAGGAATACGACATAATCGATATTTTCTCGGGCAGGGACACTTTTGGGCCCAGGACCAAGCTGCGAACTGCCAGAGGAAGACTTATTTGGCTATAAAAAAATTAATCTATTCCCGTTCTGATAATTGACGTTGATGCAGAATGAGGGAGGCATGAGCATGACCTTTTTCGGGAGGGTGACTGCAGGTTTTCTGAGGGTTTACTGAGGGGCTTCAAGAATTGTCTCAAGGAATCGCTTCCTCTTGGGAGAATTTATTGCTCAATTACTGGGAGACGGGATCAAAAGGCAAATGCCCTGTTAATCCCTTTCTTCTCTATATGTACTTCCGACTGTCCACGAGTAATCGTGCTGTCATCAGCGCCGTGTTTGATTAATATTCATAATCTTCTGATGATGTCGACAAACTGCCAAACTCTCGATCCCCAGAATTGCTATGTCGTCCCATTAATTTGTTCAACAATTAGTCACATTTCCAAGCGCTCCAAGAACTCAACGCCATATCCTGAGGAGGATTTTGCGTATAGTCGACATAGTTGACACTCATGGAACCGAATACGTGACCCACATCCTTAATCAAAACAAATTTACCTAAACGCGCCTGGGGCGCTTTACCCGGCGTCCCCGGGTCGGGCGACAATGGTGACGGGCTCGGAAGCCCTGCAGGAAGGATTAATCGGAAGGATTCATTACTTTCGGCATATATCCCGACTGACAACCGGATCCAAATCTCTATTGGGAAAGGGGAATGTTAACCAGCCGCGAAATAAACAGAGCACCTTCCCGACCCTGAGCTCCTCCGGAGGTTTTCGGGGCGGGGAACACAATTAATCACAAAATAGCCCTAATTTCTGCGCTTTAGAATGTCACAGAAAGGACCAATTCCATTGTTCTTCTACCCCGGGTGCCTAGGATCATTATTTCATTTGGATTAATTCGCCCGGCGACGGCGGGGGCGTATACCTTCATCAATTTAATAATTTCACGAATTCATCCACTTACCTGCACGACTTCTGCATGACCTCCGCCCGATTGTAGCCGCTGATTTTGCAGAAGGACTCATTGCAGTAGACAATTGGAAAGTCGACGATTTGAGCATTTGCCAGAAGAAAGGAACTGTCCGCTGAAAACGAAAGGAAAATTAATTAGCCAATTTGCGAGAAAGTTACCTACTTTTTCAGTTGTATTTTTTTTCGGGGAAGGACTATTGTGCTCGCCTTGGAGATAGTCAGCGGAATTTTGACGGGATGAGGTTTTTTTAGGAAGAATGGTGCAAAAGGCTTTGTTTCTTTCAGTGAAAAGGAATTGTCCTTTTTTTTTTTTGTAGCGCACATCTGTCTGCATTTGCTTTTGTTGCTGAAGTAATAAGTCAAGGAATAGATAGAAAAACTGTAGCCACATCTTTTTAATAACAATTCAGAAAATTTAGGATAATTGAGATAAAGTAGAAACCTTGAAAGTTAGCAGCGACTCATAAGGGAAGGTATCATTTAAGGTGGTGAGTCATTTCAGAAATTCCATTCTTTTCAAAGTTTTTATAATATAAAAATATTTTATACTATACGCAGGTATAATCTTCTCGTACAAAATAGTGCTAAATTATACAAAAGTCGGTAGTATTCTTCTTTATTCTTTAGTGACCATTTTGACCTTCTAATACTTATTTTCATATAAATATTATGTGAATTTGGAAATTTTTGTTGCGGATCTGTCGTTTTCCAAATTTTGACTTTCTGTAAATCTAATTAATAGGTAAATCTAGCTTTTTTAAATTTTTTGAAAAAAAAATAATTTAGGGAGCATTTTGTTTTTCAATACTCAGAAATTTTTTCAAATTCTTATTGTTTTTCGGACTATGGATGTTAGTTATGTACCTCTTTAATTGCAATTACTTAGTAAATTATGAATGATAATGATTTACATATTTACACGTAAATGCGTTCTTACTAACTTATTAAATATGATAATATATCGGTAATAATAGGCAACGACTCAGATAAGAAATTACGTGTTGTGTTGCAACAAAATTAATCCTTTTCAATTTTGCATGGTTTATACGAATTAACTTATAATTTTCGATTAGGTAATTAATTATTCGACTTGTTTTCGTTCAAGAGTAATGTCTCAGGGTGTCGTTCACAGCTCCTATTTCTCTTATTTATTTGCTTACCACAATTAACACCAGAGTTTATAGTTGTTTAATGTTTCCTTGGCACACTGAGACCAAGTTGTCTTATTTGCAATGCTCCGGGGCATTCGCTTCCTAATTTAGCAAACTAATTATAAATCAGAGAATCACAAGGAGCAATAATTATTTCCCTCTGAGAATTGTCTGCAAACAACGGCGAGGAGCTGAACTGATGTCAGCACGTATGGGAATCTTATGATTAGACGAGGAGATGTCGACCGAACTATAATTTCTACAAATTTCGCAAGATCCTAATTACACACATCTTGTTAATTTTGAAGAACTCCTTAAGCTAGACATAGACGTCCCGTGTCTTTTCCAATGTCTTCACGACGCTCTAGGTTTTGATGCTGTGCTCCTTGCAAGACTGATCACGGGAAGAGATCAGATAAATTTGTTCCGGGCCCGAAGCGGCAAACGAAATCCTGCCCAGGAGGCAATTGAGCTCAGACTCTCGGGGAATTCGTCCCTGAAATTTCCAATTAATATTGAAGCACTTTGGAAATTATGCTCTTCGGAGCCGTCAATAATTCGAGGAAGTTGGGGCAATTTGGGGAAACTTTATGGGCTCCTGCAAGGTGAACTGTTGGGCCTTTCGGGGTGGTTTAGGAGCGAACAAGTCGCAATCAATTGAGTTCCGGAAATAGGCGCGACCAGGCGAACCAAGCCCCTCGCAGGTAATTTTTAAAAGAATTATCCTTCTTAAGGGAGCGCTTAAAAGGCGATTAATGAATGGGTGAAGAGCAGCAGTTGGGCACGTCAAGGCCAGTTCGACAACCCTTAAATTATCAGCCGCTGCGGGGATTGGTCCGCTGTTTTTTATTTCAGATTTATCTCCGACGAAAGGGGGAATCTAAGTAAATCCAAGGATCTAGTCAAAGCCACGTAGAGTTCCCCGAATGAGCCTTGTCTTGAGCCCTCAAATCCCCATCACGTTCAGCTTTCGGAGTTGTTTCAATTTTTATTGTATGCGAAGGACGTGACGAGCTGTTCCCAACCAGCAGTGGGCTGATGCCGCTCTCGTCGATGGAAGCAAGCACAGCAATCCTTGAAGGATTAGTTATTCTTGCAGAAAATGTTTTTTATAGAAATTGGATTCCATCATGCATGCACAATTTTGTGCTCTATGGCAGGAGACCAGAAGGTTGTTAGCTTGGTCCTTGTGTGGTACAATATTCTTTGCAACATTGCTGCTAGCGGCAAAACCCATGATCTGGAAGAAATTTGGGGCAGCACTTTGAAACTATAGAAGTGACCATTCATACTGATTTTTCACTTTTCGAACTTAAGAATAATTTGAGTACCTACCTTTTGCATTCATTTTTAAATAACTGGAATAAAGTTTTGAAGTGCGAAATTCCATGCACGAATTTAACCCTTACTTGACCAGTTTTTAACGAATATAATTGAATTTTTACTATGCCACCATAATCTTAATTAGTAAATGCCCTGTTAAAACTCGTTAACGATCTGTGAAGGGTAGCGTGTGTATGACCACGTGCTAATGGACGATTAAATGCGTTAATCAGGCATTAAATTTAATTGCCGCTCTGAGCATTCGTTAATCTCTTAATGGGCTGTTGTCAAAACTGAAAATGGAAACTATCATATTATTTTATTTTTGGAATTGAAAATGCGTTGGATATGTTAGAGGGCATAATACATGTAAGACCGTCAAAGAAAATATAAATCGGCATACCCAAAATAAAATTGATTTTTTACAGACATTAAATAGTCTTCAACTTCTTTTGATTATATAGATGTAAATTTTTGAAATATCTCTTTTTAGTGCGTCGTGGAATGACTATATTTTTTGAACATCACGATTTTAGATTCAGAAGTTTGGGTGGGTTTATTTCTTGCTTTGTGGATTAAAATTCGTTTGTTGATATACAATTTTCCCAACAAATTAGTGGATAAAAATCTTATTGAGAGTCGAATTTGTTGTATGTAGGTAAGTAGGTTTATAGAATCATATAAAAAATATTAATTTTGAAGCAACTATGCATTTTTATTTGTAGGTATATGATATTTTGTAAATATGCATTAAAAATCTATGTTTTCAATTCTAATACAAATTTTTTAAAATAAGGACGTGGTTAGTGCTATAACTACGTTTAGTATAATGATAACAATAGAAATAAAAACATTTTTATTTGCTTTATAACTCATACCACATCTGAAGATCTGATATACTGATTTTATTCCTCAACACCGTCGCCTTCGGGATAGAGCGAAATACTTCGTCTTCGCCCTTCGGTAGAAATGGAGCAAAGTAAACAACTCAGTCAAGGACCACAGCTTCCTTCATCTTCGAAGACGTGGTGGCTTCTGCGACTTCCCTTAAATATCTCGTGAAGAGGGACAACGGCTTCCCGATACCTGAATATTTCGAAATTCTTTGATTGAGCTGGGAAACTTGGGATTTCCGCACCCTCGAACTGCGAGAGGTGCTCCCGCGGCAAGATGAAAGACTGGCATTCCGCCCCCGCCAGCCCGGAATGAAGGACGCTGTTAAATTCAATCTGGCAGGTTACCCGGGGATGGTGCGGGTAAAAGTTTACTTTGGAGGCCCTGCCAAGTGCGCTCGCATCGTATTCATTCAATTATGGAAGCGGAAAGTTGGAGGAGTTTCTGGATAAAAAAAGTTGAGATCTCCAGGCTTTGGGTCGGGAAGACGGGAATCAAGCGACAGTGCCGGCACTCTGCTATCCCGAGGGGCCTGTGCAAATATTGAGAAAAAACAAAGGGACCACTTTGAAGTCTTGTAAATTTGCTTTGTCTCAACTTTCAATACAAAGGGCAATTAAACGGAAAAAAAGAAAGCATGAGCCTTGGGCGGCTCGGAATTCTTATTTTGATTTTCCCTTTCTTTGCGAGAAAGTATGGCACTCAGCCGAGGACCTAATTAATTCGACACACTGAAAGAAAAGTAAACATTATCCTGCTTTGGACAAACAAAAATCAAACTAAAGTCCACGAGCAGCTCAAATATGCTGCAAAATAACAAATATGTGGCTGGAGCATGGGGACGGAGGAAATTGTATCATTTAAAGAATTTCATTGGATAAACAGGTAAAAGTTTGAAGATAAAATTAATTTAGAGTTTTTCTTTTTAAATTTGTAGTAGGGTAGGAATTTGTTGTGTCATTCTTTTAATTGCCAAGAATCTTATTCGTTTGTCATTTGTCTTTAGTTATAACTAATTTCAAACTGAGTATTGAGTATTGGTGTTTTTCTTTTAAACTTCTGTTCTGATTAAAAAGTACAGATTCTGATAACTTCTGTATAGTGTATACGAATTTAATAAAAACTATTTAATATCAGTCTGAAAATTTCTTTGCTGTTTAAGGTGCTCTAATGTGTCTACATAATTTTTTCAAGAATAACATATAACAAACTCAATCAAAAATTGAAATTGCCACCAAAGTACGAAAACGTATAATGTCTTTGAGGTAAAAGCGCACAGATCGGCCTTTTCGCTTGAATACCCAAATGCTTTTAATCGATAAGTTAATTACAAAAACATGACCCCTGTATATATACGAGTGAACATTATCTGGCGAGTCTGGAGCAATTATATTTTCAACCAAAGCGGATTCACTGGAGCAGTTTTGATCCCTCCCTGTAGCGTTTTTTGATTATATAAAATACAAAAAAAATAAAATAAAATAAAAATAATTAAGCAAAATTAATTTTCAGATTTTCTGTTTTTATATCGCCTTCAAAAGCAGGCACGAAAATCAGCGTTCCTGAAAATTCATTATTGCTCTTTTACCTCCCCTGGATAGATTAAAAGCGCCTCTTTTGAATGAAAATAATTACCGTGAAAATTTCAGTTGGACAAGCAAAAACAACAAGGTGATTTTATTACGAACGTTATTATTTTCCTTTTTTTTTGGAAGGAGCGTTCAGAATACAAAACTATCCCTCCCTGAGATTCAGCCTGAATACGAAAATTCATGTAAAATTGAAACTAAGCTCCAGAGGAAGGCGTAGTATTCTTTGAGATTATCATTTCCGCACCAATCTCTGTTTTATAGCTTAAATATGGTTAAAAATGAGAGTGTTCAGAAAATCTTATCTGCTGACGACTCCCTATTCTTCAGTTTTTCCACCTCTGGGTGAATGCAATTTTGGAATTTTTTATTTTCCTAAAGAGTTTCCAGCCAAGGGCCTTTATAAATTCAGAACAATTTCAGCGGAAAAATAGCCCAGAGCACACAACAAAAACAGGGAAAATATTTTTTATCGCTGCAGAGTTTCGTTCGCGATAAGGGAACAATCCTCTGTTTAATTTTGTATTGCTTTATTTTTGTGCATTGCTTTTCTTCAAGATTGTTTTAAGTGGATCCCTCCTCCACGTCATTCCTGGAACACCCCAAGACTTCATCTTACAGTGGAAAACTTTGATATAATGCCAAAGAAACTGTGAAACTTCACCTGCAAGAATCTTAAAATCGAAGGATAAAGTTCGGCAGCCCGAAACAATTTTTGGGGTCAGGATAAACTTCCATAAAGGAAGCATCCATCAGCGCCTCTGCAGAAAGCAATTAGGTCTTCCTGATCCAGATCAGACGTAGTTTTGAGATCAAGTGGTTTCAATGGGGCTCAGTGGAACGTAAGATCCAATCAATTGGTGATGCCACTTTGGGATCCCTTCTGCTCCTCGAGGAGAAGAGTCAGAGGATTCAATAGAGCCCGAAAATAATCAACACTTCACTAAGTTCGGGAGGAGCTCCGCGGGGCGACGATGTAGACGACACTCACGCCCACGCCCGCCCACCTACATCGATTAATCAGTCGTAAATTAACTTAATGCGCCACCACCCCCGGAACGGGGCAGCTTCTGGAGTTTTGACGACGGTATCGAGCTGCGGAGTCCCTCTGCCGTCGGGGGAGCACCCGCCGCGTGGGGTTCCGGCAGGACTTATAGCAGTATCGATCTGCGGCAAGTCTTAAGTCGATTAATCGCGCACCGCCGCAACTTCCCCGAGTGAAATTTTCTGCTGCGAACATTGCAAATTATGCAATCAATGCAAAGTCGGGGGCGTGATGTAATCCAGGTGAAGGCACGCACCCCTCCGACACCGGGGACTTCGTACCGCTGGCTTTTCTTAATTAGCCAACTGAAAACCGCCCTTTGTCGAGAGTTCCCTATCTCAAGGAGATCTCGGCTGTTTAAGTAATTCCCTGGAATATCTTTTAGTAGCCGCGCTAGACCTGGGCCGCATCTATAGTTCTTGATAGATTAGGGCTTTATTTCTGAAAAGAACATAACTTTCGTTGCCAGAATTGGAGATAAGGCAAATTTGTCTGTCTGGGTGGAGATGGTCCAAACCTAATAACTTAGTCAAGAGGCATCCTTAATTAGGGCTCCTATAGCAACTAGGAGCCCTTAATAATATATATGTAATTTATTTTTGTCCGACTGTTGGAGTTGCTTTAGTTTGTTCATTCCTTTTGATATAAGATTAAAATGATCATATATGTAGATGAAAAGCTGCATATAGTTTTACTCTTCTTTTTTCAAAGAAGTACTTATCTAGCGTCTTGCATTTATCGATGAGTAATTATCTTTTGTAAAGTTTGAGATGTTTCTGCAAGTTTATCTTTGTTTGAAATGGCTTTTTAAAAATTGTAACAATTTGCGACACCGCACGCAAACATTTAACACTCAACATTTTTAAAGGTCAATATTCATCGAAAACTTACTCTGTGGTTCTGTAATCACATCTAAATATTTTAGGAACATTCCAATTCATGCACAAACTTATATTAGGATCAAGTGGAAGAAAAACGTACAGTATTTTGAGAAATATATGTATGTATCATATAATAATTTTATTTTTTTATCAATAGGTACGGGTACTGTGACGTTACATACATAAAAGAGAAGATGCATATTTAATTAAAGACTAAAGAATCAGTAATACAATGTAAATATTATATTTCTGATATTTCATAAATTTTTCTGATTTATAAATAATATGTATAATGAAATTGTAAAAGCTGTGTACCTACATAAATCCATAGGGATTTCTAAAAAGGTTTTGTAGATTTGCTTCAAACAACAAATCCCTACCCAATTAAATCGTCTCGTTGAAAGGTCTCCAGCATATTTTCATTTCCAAGAATAATAGACTCAGTATCTGAGTAACCTCAATTTCTTAAAGTAAGAAAAATACCCACAAACGCTCTCGACGGGCATATTTTTCGTAAAATTCATTCACCAATTGCTGCTTAAATTTAAACCAAACATCTTGAAAATCGCCGGAGAAATGCTTTCCCAAGAAACCACTCCCCGAGAAATATGCGATCTATTCAAAACCACATCTGGCCCCAGAGAGCTCATCTTTTTCTTTGTCTAGCCGACGACCGAAAATCCACCGTCTCAAATTGTTTGTGGTAAAAACATAGGCCACATGCCCAGGAAGTGGAAATTTGACCCATTCCCACACCAGGGCGGCTCAGTTTAGGGCTCCCGAACGGCCATGAAAAGGACTCCGCCCCACTGTGGCCGTTTCACTTAGAGCTCTTTCCGGGACTCCTGTGGCGAGGGCCCGAATAAATTATGCAAGCCATTGACCACCGCATGCTCCATGTCCATCGCTAGTGAGCCTGGGAGCGGTCGAAGCTTGATTGAGACGACCAATGGACCGAACTGGATCAAGGTGATCCTGCGGGTCTGCGGATTGATCGAAACTTTTGCAGCGATGGCTTTCTGCGGAGTCCGCCTTTGTGCCCCAGGGCCCCACTAAGTGCACAATTGCCGCCGTATTCCGCGAAAATGGCGACAGCGACAAAGTGGTCATTGGAGCGGACCAGGGCTGCCGAAAGCAAATATTGTTACGAATTTAATTTCCGCAATGCGCCGGAAATAATTATTTGAAAAAAGAATGGTCCCGGGTGGACAAAATTCCGGCATAATTGTGCAAATGTGGAAATCGTCTCTGATGTGTGGACGGAAGGCAAACAATTTTATTTTCTATTTTTTTTTATGGGGCTCCTTGAATTGAAAACTATCATCGGAGGATGGGCATGGACTAGCTCCCGTTTGGAACCATTTCAATCAATATTGTGTCCCTGTGGAGTCTTTGCGGGTGAACGAGCAGAACGGATGCTGCTGGGGAGCACCATCGCTTCCCCGGTTTCGATCGATATGGGCAAGGTTCCCATGGCTTTACTTCGACCACCCAGGGAATGGGGCTCCGAATTAAGACTAATATGCAAATGGAATCCTAAATGGGGCTGGAGCCTCCTCCTAAAAAGGCGATTAGTATGGCTCGGATTGATTATTAATACCCTCCTCGTGCCGGAGATATGCTCAATCTATGTACGTACGGGCTCTGGCGAGGATGGCAGTAGCCCCCGTCCCTAATAATTTCTAATAGAGGAGAATGGAGATTTGATAGCGCCCGAAGGACACTGCCTTGATAAAACTCAAATTTTCCGATCCTATTTCATGCCCAGAGATGTTTCAACCAACCTTAGGAATGTGCCTAAGCAGTAAATTGCTTTCCGTACAAATTTGCACAAGTATTTTTGGGTATCACGTGCCCCTAGTCTCAACATATCAAGCCAGGATGGAAGGAAATTACGAGGGTTTTTTGGGAGGGAATATTGTTTCCTTGGAGTAAAGGGGGAATTTTGAGAAAATCTTATATACTTAGCACGCATAACAAGACATGAGAAAATGATCTTCTTAAGCATGCACCGAGCATACTTAAGCAGGAAAATATGCAATCTATTCACGTTTGGGAGATGTGGCGTTTACCTATGCTCCTGTTAAATCTTGCAAAATAAATAAATTTCAAGCAAATATGCAAATGCAGGTCAACAAGTAGCTGTAGAATTTTCCTAAAGCAATATACAACAGACACGTATACGTCGTTATCTGAGGGATGTTAGAAGCTCTTTATGAATTTATTGCAATTTTCCGCATCTCTACATACATATTTGCATTTGAGTCAGGTATACAAAAATTTCTTTTGAGCTAATAACTCATCATAAAAGCTTTTATTATCAAATAAATTAAAATTAAGAACCACGCTACCCTAAATTCAAAACCTTTTCCATGTAGGACTTATGTGTTAAAATGAAGTTATTTTTGAATAGTAGACCCTTGCCTATATAGGGCATTATAAAGGATGTACATATTTCTTTCAAAGAATGTTTTGAATTAAAAACAGATTAATACAAAAATTTAGAAATTTAAATAATGATTTGATTTTGACGATTGAACAGGTTTAAAATTTGAATTTGAGTTTTGTTGTTTTCAAATTTGGTTCAAAAAGGTGTATGCCATTGAAAATGTTTTACTTTGAGTATAAATAAAATCTAGCCAATTTCGTAAAAAGGTAACTTTCAAGGGACTTCTTTATTCTAAAAATTTAAATTTTATGCTAAAAGTGTAAACTTCTATTTTTACATGTTTACAACTTTCAATGGAACAATTTTAATGAGTTTTCTGTAAGGGTTCCTTTTTATTAATTTCAGTGCGAAACGTTAAATAGAATACGATATCTCAAGAAAAGACGAATTTCTGATTTCCTTTTCTTAATTATTTTAGAAAAAAAATTCTAAGGTGACTGTTCACCTTCTAGGAAATCATCAAAAAAGTTCACAGGTAATTTTGAAATAGGACCGTAATTGAATTGAAAAGCAGCGAGAATGCGTCAAGAGTTCGCTGTAATGTAACCAGAGAAATTAGAAATCTAAAGGAAAATATCAAGAGCACCCATAGAATTTCTTGAGACGGCAAGTGCTCTTATTGTTCTGCTTAACTCGACTACCGACAGAAGAGCTAACGCAAAGTGATTTAGGGACGGAGAGGCACTTAGGGCAATCTTTATTAAATCTTTCCATTTCGATTTCTTCATCTTGAAGTGAACGCAAACTCGTTGCCATTCCCATTTTAATTTTCCCTTCTTTCGCGAAGCACGACTAAGAGAGGCTCTTTGATGTTTAATTTCCTCAAAACAGAGGTGAATTGCGGCAGTCCAAGGATGACAGGCTTTTTAAGATGAAAAGGAACTTAGAGCCACGGAAACGTGGCAATCCTTTTAATCCGCTCGAAACCTCAAGATCTATCTTAGTCTTATATTTCTTAATTCCCATAAACATGCCCCCGTCTCCCCCGCACGTAGTCCACCGGCACGTCACGCCAGCAAATCTCAACGTAAATAAAATTGTTCGTTTCCTGTAAATATTTTCCTTGTCATCCACCCACCTGGGCCCCTGTGGCCCCCTCGGGGTCCCTTATACAAGGAATGGTGTAAAGTTCCATTAGCCACACATCGCACAGTTTATGGCTCTGGGGCTCCTCTGGCATCCTGAGTTCCTTCCGCCCCCCTGAGTGTGGGTGGTGGAGCGAAAGCGAAATTACCTCAAGTAAAATTTAGTAGTTGACGTAAAAGTTATTTTAAGGGTTCATGAAAAATAAAGAAGGTCACGAGCAAGAAAACGATCGCCCGCGAAGCGCCAGAAAGTTGTAAGCTGCCATCCTACCCCCGCTTTTACTCCTGTAACCAGATCCTGTAGGTGCGGATTCTCACCTGGATGGAGGAGGAGCAGAACAAGCCGTGGTTGGGTAGCGGTGGGGTCATGTAGAACAGCTTGATTTTATCATCACCAACTCCTATCCGGCCGGTGGTACTGCGATGCTGTTCCAAGCAAAATTTTCAGGAAAATTTGCATTCGTTGTGCGGTTGGTTATTAAATTCTAAATGAGTGGACCCCGACTCCCAATTATCCTTATCCGGGCGGGTGCCCCAGATCGCCGTGAAAGGACATAATTAATTCATCGGTAATGATCCTTGGCAGTAAGTGGTCAAGGGGTGGTGGCGCTGCTCATGAATAGGAGCTGGATCTGCTAAAAGAACCCGGAGGTCGCGCGTATGCCGGGCCCCCAGGACCAGGTCTTGGTTCTGGTTCTGGTCCTCGTTCTGGAACATTTCTGGAGCTTCAACCGAAACGGCAGACGTGGCACCAGCTCACAGCACGACGCTCTTTATGAAAGCACCGCCACCAAAAGTGTTAAACACGAACGACCACAACCCCAGAAAGAGTTGGTCCTTAAAATTTTCAGCTCGTAATTTGGGTCATAATCAGCGCTGACATACATGCCAGCGCTCAAATTATTCAGGCGGGTTGTGTTTGACACCGGTCAGCGTCCACATCCATGGCCGTGGGGCAGTTCTGGCAAAATGAAAATTTAATTAAATCGATCCTCGTTGAGCACTGAAATTCGGTTAAAATTGCATGGAAGTGGTAAAATAAAAACATAAAAATAAATCTGGAATATATGTATAGGTACAAAATATGAAAGCACCTTCAAAAACCCCAAAGCGCTACAAAATATAAATATTACCTTTTAAGATTTGTATTCTTATAAATATTTAATCATTTTCGATAATTCAGTGAAAACTATTTTTATAAATATTAATGGCCAAAAGGAAGGAGTTCTTAATATGTTCGTTGCAAATTTGTTTAATTCGTTGTAATTGTCAGTAAATCTTAAAATAGTTTCTAATATTTTTGAAATTAAAAAATACTACCCATTATGCCTTTATATATGTATGTATGTAGGTATGTAATTAAAATGATGATACTGAACGAAGTCAATCACCAAAATAAAATGTATTGAATTCGTTTATTTTCGAGAATTGAAAAATTATTTCACCGATTTCAGTTTGATCGATACTGAGACAATTGTAAAGAATTTTCGGAAATTTGGTCCAATAATTCTCGTAAAATTGAAAATTGTGTTTTAAATTCGGCTAGATTCACACCCAGTACAGTTGGGCGTGGATTTATTTAAAATTTTTCCGAAACACTCTCATTAGGTACCACCCCATATATTTCATAACCCTTTCGTCCCGTAGGCCATATTGCGAAGTTTCCAGACATTTTTTCATTTTCCGCACATTTTTGTTTATGAAAAAGAAGGAAAAATTGAAAAAAGAAATCCAGCCGCACTTATACAGACTGCGAAACAGAATGGAAGCAGCTGCACTGCATTACTTTGCTAACTTTGCAGAATGCCCCATGGCATGCCGAGAATTTATTCAGCGCCCAGACCTCCCACCTTCCCCGCGTCTGGAATGAACCCCTTAGAGGGAATTCCCGGGATAGACGCTCGCGAGGGGGTTTAATTGCCCGGATCTGAGAAGAATTCTTTAAAGGAGCTTTGATGAACTCTTGAAGATCCGGTAAATGGCTTATTGCTCCGGCGGCTCCGCGCACAAAAAGGGGGGCGCGCGCAAAAGAAGAACTTCAGAAGGGCACTCCTCGAATTAGGTCGTTGGCGGAACCAGAAGGCAAAATGCATCACTAAGTTGGACGGGCGAATGCTTTTAATTGCAAAATTAACTACGTAATTCATTCGCCGAAAGAGGGAGGAAGGGCAAGGGGCCAACTTTAGCTAACTACCGCACATCCTTTAGAGTTGTAAACTCGCAAATAAACTTTCTGCTGGAGCTAATTCCTAAAGACAAACTTCAATTTAGCACAAATCATTCTATTGTTTACCAAGTACGACAAGGATAGAGGAAATCCGCTAAGAGGACGAAGGGCAATAGTAACATTTTTAAAAAGAAGAAATGTTAAGGATTTTAACAACTCAAATTAAAATCGTAACCTAATTTATAGTTGAAAAACTGTAAAAATTAGTTCATTTAAGTATATGTTTGTATTATACATTTATAGATACTGCTTTTTAAAAGTAATATAAGTATATCAGTTTTTTTTGGATTAAATGACCTAAAATCAAATAATGGAACCTCTGAACTTTGGTGTTTTGTGCAGCGATAATTAAGTTTTCGTTTCAAATACATAGATATATAAACGAAAACTAACTCACACTTTGAGGACTTTCTTCGTTAAACGAGCTGTTTCTCAGCTTTCACATTAAAACTGAATAAATTGAGTTCAATAAATCGAATCAACAATATTTCTCCACTTCATCAGCCGCTGAACTGCTCGTTTCCCACATAAAAGAAATTCGCTACAAGTTCAACTTAATACAACAAGCGGAACCCTAAACCTCCCCTCCACAAAAGAATATAGGATTTGGGCACGATGCCAGCGAAAAATCGAAATTTTCCCAATGTCTGAAAATAGCACAAGTTCCTGAAATATGCCCACAATTAGCAGTAGGTTTTGATCACTCCAGAGTGCTCCTGACAGGACCAATGGCCCCGAATTAATCGGGCTCCATTTTGCACTGGCATTGTGTTCGAACATCAGCCAACACGATGCTTAAGCTTAAATTTGCATAAGCAACAGTTGTGCTATTGAATTTAGCGTAGATAATAAGGCCTAGGACTAAATATACCTTTGAAAGTGGAATCAATCAAAACGTACTGCTGGGCGGATATTCAACTTTTTTTCCGGCTCATACGCAGCCAGAGCTTCCCGAAAGAAGGCTCATGTTCGAAAATGGCTAGCAAGGGAGTTAGTATGAAGATTCATATACTGGCAAAAAAAAAAATCCACCCCAACCCTAAGGGTGCAACTGATATTCATATGATTTTGTAAAATGGGTTGCCACGCGCTCGATTACCAGCCAAACGACCCACGTGCGGGCAGTGGAATACATTCGAAATTCGAAAAGCTGCAGATGCGGATTCCGATTCTGAACCCTTTTGTCGGCCCATTAAATTCACCTCATTTAAGGGCCCGGTTGAGTAGCAGACAAAGGGCTTAACTGGTTTTCGTCGTTTAGGGCTAAACCAGCGGCCATTCGGCCGGAATATCGCTACCCGTTGAAACGTAGTTCATCGGAAATTTGTGAACACAGCACTCCCCCGCTTTCCCTTCAAACCCTAAAACCTATCAACAGAAGGGTTGCTCCCGGCTACAACGTCGGTTTGGATCCACCCACCCTTACACAGCAACAAAATGATTCAGCGGGGAAAAGGCTGAGCCCCGAAGACCGTGTTTTGCTCCTTGCGGAAGGTCAATGACACCATAAATCAGCGGAGCATATCACGGCCCCCCGCCCCCGCAAGGAATGATAAGGCCCGTCAAAGTCAGCAGTAACATCAGTCAGTCAGTCGTTGACATTGCCCGCCCCGGGGGTGGGAGGGGCTGTGAATTTCCTTTCTATTTTCGTCCTCTAATTTTTCAGGACAGGCCCCATCACCCGGGTCTTATTGATCCATCAATCAAAATGGATGAATTCCGGCGTTTCGCAGGAGCAGGAGAGTCATGTGCCCGGCGAAATGCCATTTACGCAGCTTGGGGGAAAAAAAAATTCCAAATTGTCTTTTAATTGAAACGCAGTCGAAATCACATTAAGCCATTGTTGCCCTTTTCCAAGAGAAAGTGTTTCTTTCGGTAGGGTTCACAAAATTTATTCGCGATTAATAGGGGGAAATGTAGGGCAAGCTGACGACTTAAGACAACTTTTAGTTAATCGTCTTCTAAAAGGAGTACGCATGATTTTAAGATCCTTACGATTTAGATATTTTTAGAAAGCTATTGCTTCACTATAAGTACCAACAATTTGAGTTGGGGTCGAAAGACTGCACCAAAAATAATTATAAAAATTTATAAATAAAATTTTCGCTGCTAAAATAATGGGAAAACTTAAGATATTTTTAACTTTAATCTAATTAAAAGAAACGTGTACCTACTCTCATCTGAGCAAAGTTAATTTTAATTCTTAGATTCTTATAAGAAATCCTTATCCTTATAAAACTTGTTACTACAAGATTTTGTAATTCGAAATGTCGCAATAATTGATTAAAGTAAAGCAGATAAATAGAAAAATTATTTTATTAAACCCTTATGTTTCTAATCCTAACTGAATTGTCTTGTCTGTAATTTGAAACGACTCCAATTAAGGAGCATATTTCACTTTGAAAAATTGCGTTAGTTCGGAAAAATTTTGAAAAATGTATTTTCTGTAAACATTTGAAAAGTGCTTATTTTTGATTGTTTTTGAATTCCGTGAGAGTTGCTCTAAATTGCTGTAACAACGCTCTTTTCGTTTTTTTTTTTTGTTTCATTGTATAACTCACCCTGGCTATTTCACCTGATTTATGACTGGAAATTAAAACTTTTATGATCTCGCCAATCGATTTGCATATCTGCCACGAAACGTCTCACATTCGGCGGTATCTCGAATTCGAAACAGAATACAGCATAAAACTTTTGCAATTTCGTCCACATCGCGGGTAATTCAAATAATTTATAGCGCCCCGGCAGGAGCAGGACCAGAATGGAAAGAGTCCTTCTTCGTGGAGCTCCTCGCAAGGCTCCTCAGCCGACTCTTGGGGCTCCGGCCCCTTTGTTGCGTGACACATTTTTATTCAGAAACGGCTCAGAAACCACGTCGCATTAGCGAAAGGATAAATGGGCCAAGTCAAGATTTACGCTGAAGGCAGAGCGACGTTTTGATTAATTCTCTATGCAAATAATCCCTGGTCTCGCTGTGATGGGGCTGTTTTCTTGCTCCATAGCAGCTCCGTCCAGTGGGGCTCCTTTCATGACGCAATCCACCACCACTTCGTGGTGGAGCCACTTAAGTTGCCCCTCGCAATTATGCAGGACGTGCCACTCGGTGACCATAAAATGCTAGAACATATCTGCGAACATCTCCACGAAGATCGCAGAGCCCCCTTGAGAATGCAAACACCCAGAGCACCTTCCTGCGAGAGGCGGCGGCGTCGTAGATGGAGCTAATCTTGAATGCGATTAAATTGCAGCTAGCAAATTTCGAAGTGAAAAGGTCTCCACCTCGGAGATACAAGATATCTACGACTCGATGTTGCCGGGGCCAATCGAGAAGCAACATTTGTTGAGGGTGTGTCAGCCATAAATTTGCCTTTTTGTAGACCAACTTCAATCGACTCTGAATGGCAGCGCTAAAGGCTCGTAAAAGTTGAAATCCCTTAAAAGTGGGCCGATTTTATTGGGAAAATGTTTGCGGCTATAACGCTCTTTTCTTGTTTTTATTTTAAGGTGAAAGATGCTGAGGCAGACATTTATTAGCACTTTAGAAGTTGCGAATATCTGTGTGAGCTGTCGAAATTATCATAAGCCAAAGCGATCAATTTCACGCTAGATATTGCTTTTATGGGCATCTGGATGGCATGATTTGGAAAGGGTTTAGGCCCAGGAGCAAATCCGCAGATAAGGAGGGATAAAAAGAGCTTAAATTCACCGCAGTAAATATTTGTAAATTTCATAAAATAAAAATTCGAAATACTGTCAATTTATATTAAATAAATTTTAAACTAAACATTATAAAATACATATGTAGGTACATAATTATTTGTTTATTTTTAAAAAACCGCACATAGAACATTTTTCGAATTCGTAATCTTCGTAAGAAGTTGTGATATCATAATTATCTACCAGAAAGAAATACTGTGAAAAAAACTTTTTTGTGTTGTATCTTTTATTTTGAATTTTCACGAAAATCTTTTGAAATGTACGTAACAGCAACAAAGTGGTTAAACTTTCATGTTGGACTTTATAATACATTATAAGAGTACTATGATAAAATTTATCTCCAGTATGTACCTATATATTGAAATTATAAGAATCCTATACAGAATCTCGAAGACTAAAAGTTGCAAAACTAATTGTTTCCTTTTTTAAAGAGAATAACTTATTCTGGGGAAAGCATGGTAGATAATAGAAAGATATTACTAGCAAGATAAGCTATCTAAGGATTTGACTCTTCATAATAAGTGTTAAGTCAAATAAAATCTTTTGTTTTGCTTTGACGACAAAACGCAAGTAATTATATCGCCTCGTTAGTAAGTAAGATATAAGTTGGGAAATGAAAAAACTAAGAATGTTAGTGCGAACCTATGGCTATTTATAGCGACTTCGTTTGCAATTCGTATTAGTTGGAATGGGAGGTGGTGATAAATTGTTAGATTAGTGTCAAGCATTAGGACGGCGATAATTCTACTTTTATTAAATTTCCTTGAAAAGCCGAAGTCACCTACGAAAATTACAAAGGAGATATATTCATCGCAATCCTTCTTAGTCACACGCGCCAGTGGCAGTGCCTTGACCATTCCCAAAATGCCTCCCTGACAAAAAAAATTCGTTTTCTTTTTTCTGTAACTTCCCCGAAGAACTCCGGCGGGTCGACAGGTCGGCATGTCTGGGAATTCCAATTTTTCTATTTCCCCAAGAATAATTGTTCCTCCTCGGAGGCATCATCCCAGAGACCTGGATGTTGAGCAATTCCAGCCTATGTTTCGCCTCCGTGACAACGTCGACCTGGGGCTCTCTCAGGACATTTCATTCGCCTCATTACCACACAGCAGCACCCCAGAGGCTGAAGGTTGTCTACCTGGGGGCGTCCTTATCTGCGTTGTCTACCTGGTCTACCTTGAACGTCCTCTAAACAAATTAATTCAAGCATTTTTGAAGCCCTAGTAGACGTTGGGCCATGTCTCAGGTGGAACGCTGAACGGGTGGTGAATTCACACACTTTTTTTCCCTGTTTTATTGAACGATGTATAACACGTTTGTGGGTGGGTGCGGGTCCTGGAAAAACATGTTTCACTCCACCAAGAAAATACTTGGTATATTTGCAATGTGGAATTACTCGCACTTAGCATTTTCTTAATTGGATGCTGGGTAGAAAGCATCCAGGCGCTACCTGAAGACATTTTCACGGCCTCACTCCCGCTGGAGCACCGGAGTAGGAGAATAGCTCAGGTCAGATCCTTCTTAGCCCGGCTAAATGCCAGTTGAAGAGGAACTGGCGGCTTGTTTAAGAAATAATTTTATTTATTTTTTTCGGAATGAGCCGGGGTGGGTCAGAGCACAGAGGCTCCGTCTGGTTGGTTCCAAGGATGATGAACCTTTTTCTCGTTTTTGTTTTATGACCATCGAGCGGCTGGAGGAGCAACAAAAATCAATCAGAGCCTTAAATGGAACGAGAATGACCACTTCGTGGGGCCAAAGTGGGCCCCGTTTGTGAGGCGGAGATGTCCTCAACCCCGCAAGTTTTTCAAGCATCGCATTTATCTCAGCCAGAAGAAGTAACACTCAGCGGCTAAGAGACGGCTTTCTTTTTATCTGCGGACTCGATCTAGGGAAGGATGCACTTTCGCCAAGGAGGCGGTGAGCGCCATCGAATCCACCTAAGTGGGTTATAATGACGATGGTTTTCCATCGGTTTTATGGGGTCGGTAAACACGGAAAAATGGGACACTCCGGAGCCCTCAGGCTCAGATATAGGCTCGGGCTCCACAGGCAATCTTAGTTTCTAAGCAAGCATCCATTACGATGACGCTGTCCAGGCGCCTTGCCAGAGAAAGAAGTGGGCGAGAAATCCCTAAGACGAGCTACAAGAATAAATCATGTGAATGGGTACTAGAGTCTAGATTTGCCACCTTTTATAGAACATTAAAAGTACCTATTAGTTAAGTAAAAATATTACCACTAAATTCTTGATGAAATATGTTTTTATAAATCACTCTGTGGCTACCTTATTACTCACCTTATAAACTCAATTGAAGATATGTATATAGCGACTTCTTTTCAAGAATTCTAGATCTATTAAAAAAATCGCTAATTCAGTCATATGTAGTTGCTGAGAATTTAGGGCTTGTTAATTTGAAGTGATATCTTTGGTATCTCGTTATATTCTGATGGTGGACTAACCTTTATGAGATTTGTATGAAAATGGGTATTTGGGGATTAAAAAAAAAGTTAATTTTTAGTGACGGTACATAATATACATATACATATAGACAAAATTGTAATAAAAATAGCAAACTGCTTTTAGTACTTACGTTGGGAGTTGGAGCGCCTTATGATATTCTCCAAGAAGGTGTTCTGCGGTGCAACAAGCCCCCTCCTTCCGCCTGGCATGTTGGCTGGTTTCTGTATTTCCGTGCAGTTCGTTCGTATCAAACTTTTTGTGGCACGGCACGTGATACCATCTCTCGAGGAGGGGCCAACTGGGGCAACTTGTGCGATTTATCCGCGAAATTCCCTACTGGGGCCACGATCTAAGCATTTCTCCTTTTTTTTTCTATTTTCCACCGAATTTTTTAATTTTAATTTTCACTGATGCAATGAAGGTTGTCGTGACACGAAGAAAGTCTTGCAGTTTCTGTTCATTTTCTTTTTTTTAGAGTCAAAAACGCTTTTAACTCCAAAATGGAACGCTAATTCACAAATTTGTTACCCATTCGTTTTACGTTAAGCGTTACTACTTAAGATACATGCACTATTTTTTAATTAATCACGCTCTTGCACAAAACCACAAATTTTTAATATTTTACTTGAATAAATCTAAGATTAAAAGATTTAAATTAATACTTTGATCGTTGTTAGTTTTACCGCATTTTCGGTTTTATTTCAAATATTTCGTTATGTTTTCGTTTTTTTCTTATTTCCACTTGAGGTAAGGAAGAAGAAACGTCGTTCTAAGAGATGAAGATTGAGGCGGCAACCAGCGATATTTCGTTCAGTACGATGATCTGGAAGAAAATGATTTTTTTTATTAGTTTAAAAACAGTACATTTCGCATATAAACGAATTTTAATGGTAAAGGTCTGAAAGATAAATATGTTTAAGATTTCTTGACGTTAAAACGTCTATTAGAAAGATTGACATAACTCACGTCGCTCTGTTACTGTAGTAATGAAAAACTACAGCTTACTTGTAATTTATGTATGAGCATGGAGAAGGTGTTTATTTCTTTTATATATACATACGTATGTACCTACTTTTAGAAAAAATAAAAATTAAAAAATATATCATATATGATTTTTCTAAAAATCATGTGAGAGCTTTAAACAGGCAGTATTGAGGCTATTGTAAAATTAAAAATTTTTTTTATCAATTACGTCCACACCACATATTATAAAATTTTTAATTTTCTTTGCATAAATTGCAGTGACTTCAACTTAAAATAAATTAAAACCTTGTGTTCAAAGCTTTCTTACATTGACGTTCTCTGAACTTGATTTGCATTTTGAGATAAGAATTTCAATAAAATTAAATAAAGGTAGCACCCCACTCCATAAAAAGAAATGATCAAAAAACAATTTTCACATCGTAAACTACTTACTTGTCTTTCGGAAAATATTATCACGATTTTAATGACTCGAACATAAACTAAATAATTTGATATATAGATATGTATGTAGGTACCTAAAAACTGATTCTACTGCGAAAACAAGTCATGTCACCTAGACTGACCGACGTGCACTAAGCCACGTGTTTCGACTTATGTGATGAATATATGAATATTTGAACTTATACATATCATAAGTTTAAAGTTATTTGCAATGTTACTTTAGCTCCCTGTTAGTTTTGACTCCGGGCTAGCCTACATGAGAAGTTCGGATGGGGTATATTTTAAATTTGTCTTTTAATGTAGGCACGCTAGGTGTTCCCAAAATGTTAAATTAAACAAGAAAAATTATATAAATTTCAAATCTAGAAAAACAATTATTAAATATAGCAATTTTTTAGTGCTGCTGGGAAGAAGTTTAAGATCAACTCTTGAAAAATTTTGTTTTTGTTTTTTAGACAATCAAATGATCCATTCATCTTTGGTTTTTTAATTAAAAACTAGAACCTAAAATACGCTTTCGTTATTTAAGGTTATCACATAGTTACTCATACCTAAACAAAAAAGTATAATAAGTAACTCTAAAAGGAATTTAATTAGAATTACAGGAGGGAAAAGAGGTTTCATCCAAAGTGGTGAGCAGCTGCTAGCCAGCTGGAGATGAGAAGTAGTTCACCATGTCTTTAAGTCGTCCTTTAGCTCGTTAAGTAACCGCCGGGACAATTCACATTGTAAATTGTGCTCAACGATAAATTTCCAACCCGCGTTCCCAATAAACTCCGGGGTCCGGCTGGAAAGACACATCTGAATAATTACCACAAAATCAGCTCCCCGGCAAGGACAACAATGGCAACAGAGGCTGATAACCGCAGCCAGTCGCCGAGAAGAGAAAGATAAATGGATTCACATCTTAAAGATTCACCACCCGCATAACCCACCCCCCTTTCCCCCGCCAAGACGCTCGGCTCCTAGAACAATGAAAGGAGGACGCTCGGATTACCATCGACTGGTGGCGAGGAAATGTGCAGGAAATTAAATTGGAACTGTGGTGGAAGTCCCGCATTAATGGAAAAATGTTTTGCAATTCGATTTTCGAGAAGAAACATTGGTTCTGCAGAATTAACAGCGACATCTAGTAGACGGCTGGGGACGGGGAAGTGTACTTGTTTTCCCTAACGAGGCAGTGCAATTCCTGAGATATGGCAGCACTTGTCGCAATGTTGTCACTGAGGAAAATTGATGATTATGGATGTGGTGAGGAAAAAGAACTTTCTTGTTGTAAATATTTCATCTCGTACAATGGAAGGGAATATTAAAACCGTTTTTTATTAGACATTCTGCTAGAATTTACTCACTTTTTGACTTAGACAACATGAAGAAAATTATTGATGAATGAACTCTATTTCGTATATTGTAGAAGAGACATGGCTGTTTTGGGAAGCATTCAGTACTACTATATAATTTTTTTTTCATCTTTGAAGAATAGGAATTAAAATAGTTTAAACAATTTATTCAGTATTCAATTCATCAATATAAAATAAACAATTTTGATTGGTTTGAGTTGAAAATTTAGATTCGTTTAGATCTTGTGTGACTTTTAAATCAGTTTGTTAAGCTCAATTGGCATTTGAAGTGTTATATATTTCTTGTTTTTAATCAATTTTTTATATATGTAAATTAAATAAAAAGACTGTCCATATGCCATCTATCTTTATACTGAGCATACATTTTAATTAAAAGAAAAATACGAGAATTGAAAGCAGTTTTAGGCATAACCGTTCTCCAGGGCCGGTTGGGGCTTCGTAAGAGCCTTGTCGGTTCCTTCAATCCTCGGAAGAGTTAACCAACTTAATTTTCTTCTAAATAAACTCACAAGGCATCCCCCGGAGGATGTTTCAAAGACTGCACTCCTTCCTTCGCATTAAGCTTCCTCATTTGCACAGTTTTTCGCTTTTTGCCTGCAAGTTGTAACTTTGTTAATTTCCAGAAAAGCGGAAGCGACAAACAACACAAAGGCGAATTTTATTTGCTGAAAAGCACCAGCGTCGTCCCTTTGCGCGTCGCCATGCCCGTCCTCAAAAAGAAAATATCCTCAAAAATTTTTGTTGACGACCGGGTAGCGTTGGGTGTGAGTGAGAGGGGAGATAGGGGAGGGGGTTGGAGGATTAAGCGCGGATTTTACCCGGTGCGAGCACCACATTTTTTTATATTTTTTCACAAGTGGGATCCGGTTATTAAGCAAACTCTCGCTGTATCTGGCGGAAGAGGGGAAGTCGCGCTGGGTGGGGGAGGGAGGAGTAATTAAAGCAAAAGTATCATGGGCCTTCAAAGAGAATTTCCCCGGCTGTTTTGAGTCGTATTCCGGCCACGCTGCAGTGCACAAGGGTGAGGGGGAGCGGTATGCTTCGCAACTTAACTTTCTCGAGGAGGAAAAAATCTCATAAATTTGTGACAACTTTGACGAATGGTGACACTCTACCCCGGGGGAATGATGTGCGGTGTGTCTGTAAATCATCCCTGGGAAGCAGCGGAAGAGCTCCGGTATATTTTTTTCGTGTGCTCGCCACTTTTTGTACGGTTTGGCCCAAACAAATAGACCTGCACAAGTGCTCCAAGAATTGCCATTTTTTATACAGCGTCAGTAGAACGAGGTAAATAAAAGCATTTCATGTTAAGTTATACAAGTAGAACAATGCATATAAATTAATCTGGTTTTTCTTTAAGTATATTGTCTTTGTTAAATTGAAATTTTTTATATTATCTTAATTTATTTATTTCTACCAAAAAGGATAAGGTAATAATTAAATGAGCATCCCCCTCCTTTCACAACCATCGATTTTGAGTCAAACGGATGCATAAATAACAACGTTATTTCGCCATTTTACAGACGCCATCTTGAAAAATTTAAACGTATTTTTTCATAAAGACCATACGTATATGTCAATTTTAGTGAAGGTAGATATGAGATTTAGTTTGTTATTTAGTTTTTTTCTAATTTTGGGATTTGGGAAAAATACATAGTAATAGTAATAATAACTTCGAAATTTACCAAACAGAGATTTAGGAAATTACTTAATTCAATAGTTGTTTAAGAAAAGGTCTACGTAATGTTATCATTAAAAGGATATTTATGGTGCTAATAATCATTTTTTAAATCTCAAACTGACCTTTGTTTTCTGAATAACTTTATGGCGCGTGTTATTAAAAACTACGTAATTAATTTAATGAAAGACCTTATTACCATTAGTTTTCTTTTCCTGAAAAAGGTGCACGTTGCAACTTCGGTTCGAAATCAGAGCGAAAGAAAAGCAAAAATTAAACAAACCCCTTTCTCGCTCCAGTGGGGCCCTGCTGCTATGAAATTTCTGCAAGGACACTTACCTGAGGGGCAAAGTAAGTGGAGGCACAGGTGTGTGGGTGCGTACCAGCCACGATAGAGAGATTTGCTGCGTAACAAATCCCAGCCCCCGCTGGAGCCGCACCTTCCGTCATAGGAGTCATAGGCAGAGGCACTTGTCTCTGCGCTAAGGTGAGGCCAGATTCGCACAAAGGAGACAATTAACCTTAAAAGAATTAAGAGCTTTGATAAGGACGACTCCGGCGGAATTAAACATTGCGAAAATGCTTTTATCGTTAATGAAGCAATTTTGCGATGTGCATAAAACATGAAGCCACAAGGTGCGCTCAAAGGGCACTGGTGGAAAAAAAAAGAGGAAGCCTCTTGACATGAAAATTTAACGAACCCTGAAAGCCCATTTTTAGTGGATATAATTCCTCGTCTGTCCGCTCCCCGACTCCTGGGGCTGGTGGGGTCCTGCAGCCGCCCTCCTTCAGCCCGGTTAGAGGGGCTGTGGGCGATGCGGAAGGATAACAGCGTTACTCATTGTGAGTGATGGGGCACCATAAACCTCTGCATATTTCTTGGCTGGGTGCTGCAGGAGGGAAACTGTGCAGCGTCGGTTCGTCGGGTCAGGGGGGTTTCGGGGCGCCTCCGCAAATGTGAACAGGACGTCGACGCTTAGCCTCGTTACAGTGGTATCCCGGGCAATTGGAGCCCCCGAATATCGTCGATCATATTTTCCGGCTAATTTGACCCTCCTCCGCAGCTGGGTCCTGTCCGGCTCAATACCGCTTAAAATTGGCTCATGGCCGAAAGGTCAGAGGAGCTGTCGTAATGATTGTCTGGGTTTACTGTCTTGACACCGTTTGTGGCATTTATTGGAAATTCGGCTGGAACCCATCAATTTAAGCCTAAGAGGATTTGCAAACAGGGTTCACAGGGCTTCGAAATGTCCAATCCGCTTAACTCTTTAATCCTATCTATATTACTAAAAATACTCCACCCTTGCCTTCTCCCTTAGGACCAACTTAAAGACTACGATTTTAAAAATTTAAAAGGGTCTTCTATGTAATTTGTAGGACTGAAAAATCTCATTTTCTAATAAAGTAAAGTCTTAGACATACTCGTAAATGGTGAAAAATTCAAGTCGATATTCGAAAAGTTGTTACATTTTCAGAACTTTATTATGTTTTACGTTTTTTATAACTAAAATACTGGCCTAAATATCCAAAACTTAACCTTTTTTTAGTGATCATATAACGCAGATAAAACTATTTGTTATTTTATATCGATTCTAGAAAAATAAATCCATATTTTTTTTTAGGTATACCTAACTAATGTTTTTAATGTATTTTACTTTTTTCTGATTTCAGATATAAAATTAGGTGAGTAGCTCAATTTCTTTTTAATATGGCTCTAAAATTGCACCTTGCTTGAACTAAAATTCCAAATGCTGACAAGAGCTTATTCAGCCCAGTATTCAGCTATTGCCAACCAACAATATACTCGTGATTGAAGACACTAATTTTGACCGCAAAAAAAGTATGGCCACATGACTTCCGGAGTAAATTTATTTAAAAAGAATGATAATTGGGCTCCCTTCCGAAAATCGTTCAGAAAGTGGGTAGAAGCATGACTGTGTCATTTTTCAGCAATGCTCAAACTTGATGATGGTGATGGCTCCAAAAAAACCGCTCGATAACTCGGGAAAAGTCGGAAAGGAGCCAAAAAAGCAGCGCGCACAGCGTCCCCCCGCCTGCCCCAAGCAAACTAAAATTTGCCACCGTCACTGCTTTTGCAGAAGACCAACTCTTGAAGCAATTTAAAAGTTGTTGGCAAAATTGACTGCCCCGCTGAAAATGAAAGACAAATCCGGGACATTCGTTTTATACACATCCTCTTCCCGGTCATTCTGAGCCACCCCCGTACATGTGGGGGCCGATTCAACTTTTCAGCCCCCTCCCCCGAATATATCACGAGGGTTCCATACAAATTGAGTTTTATGCAGAGGAGACATGGGACCCCGTCAACGTTTTTTGATGAGCTCCAGAATGGCGACGGACTCCGAAGTCACTTAAACGGCTCGTTGGCTTCCATTTAATTGTGATTTTATGGGACGGCACTGGGCGGCAATATCTCTCCTGTTGCAGTTCAATAGAGTTGCGGCGCCCCGGGAAGATCTACGCCACTGTCGACCCCCCGCGCCATCGCACACATGCATTTGTCTATATTTAATGGCCGGAGCGGGAGACGGGGACTTCATCGTGCATCGTAAATTAAGCAATTAAACGTGAAAGGATGACGCAATGCTGCCTGGTGCAGAAATTTAAATTACTCGTCCTCCGGGGAGTCGTAGGTCTCCGGTGCTCCACCTGGCGGAGGCCGTCGCAGGTACGTGCCACGGCTCCTCCAGGATGTGGGGGGGACGTGGGGACAAGAAGGCAAAGAATGCCGTTATGAATTTTGCATTGTTATCGCTGTAATTACCGCCAAAATAGAGTCGACCGGGGCTCCGAGGGGCGCACAGGTAGGCACTTGCAGGGACTAGGGCTAGGTTATGCCGCAGGGACCTGCGGGCTAATACTAATTGCATAATTTTAGCCTTTCTCTTTTTCGTCCGCTTTAATTAAAACCACGAGTGGTAACGAATTTTTTTTTTTTTTCAGAAAAGGGGTCGTAATAAAGTGTGTTAATAGTTAATAGCTGCAATGAATAGAAGGTTTAATTATAAAATAAAGCATATTCAAGGATTCAAGCTTAATCATTTACGGAAATCTATACTTTCAGGGTCCAGACGGAACTCTCGAGGCAAGTAAGGGCCATTTAATTTAAAAAAAGTATTAAATTGTATTTTTAGTGGTACATGCAAAGAAAAAGTCTTGTAGAAACGTAGACATCGAATTTAAGTTATATCAATTTCAATTGTTTTAGATTAATTTTAACACGATTCAACTTAGAAATAGGATCTGAATAAAATTGCTTTTTTGTTTGCGGGTTGTATCTGATGCTGGTGGTACGCATTTGATACTATAGCTGTGAAATGTCGAAAAATTTTATTTCACAGTTTTCCCTCTATAAATAGAAAAGGGTTTATTACAGGATACCCGAAATAGTTTTCATTGAGAGTACCCACCATTTTAAAAATTTTTGGGTCAAAGAGTTTAAAAATTTAATACACGTTGTTAACAACTTTTAGTGGAACATATCTCGCAAATGGTACCACTAATAAAAATATGTTGTATGGAAACACTGTCATATTAATTTTTTTATATTCATATTTACATCTAAAGTATCCTTGTAAAAAATTTTATGAATATCAATTCATAGCTAGCAAAGTAAAGATGGACTTTGCGGGGCGGATTGGCCAATTTTATAAGGAATAAAACCACTTGTTTAATGTCCAACAATATATTTTTTATAAACGAGTGCGACGCGTTTCGCCTTATTAGGGCATCATCAGGTAATCGACTCCGATGCCCTAATAAGGCGAAACGCGTCGCACTCGTTTATAAAAAATATATTGTTGGACATTAAACAAGTGGTTTTATTCCTAAAATGTCTAGATTCCAACAAGTGCCTTCTAAAAATTCAATTTTATAAGGGTTCTACAGAGCCGAAAAAAACCACCAAGTACTCTACCTTGAAATTGGTGAGCGGAAATAGAATTGAACATTTTGAAAATTATGAAAGTTAAAATTTTTCGACAACACTATTATCTCACTAACAGTCATTTGTATAAAGAAAATTATAGAAACCTTTCTTGTGGGAGATTTCAGTAGCTACAAGAAAAATTCAATTTACTCAACTTTGACCCTGGATAAAATCTGTAGCACAATGAGGAATTTTATATAATTTACTTTATCAACTTTTTCTTTACTTGCAGTGTAAAAATATTTTTTTTGAAATATCATAAGCGGAGAACCTTGCTTTAGATTTTAGTACATTCTAGACATTTCTAATTGGGTTGAGGTCCGATGAATATTGAAGAAAGAAAATCATATCAGTTCTAGAATAAATTAAATTAATAATACTACATCACTATATTCAAACCCTATTAAGTACGTATTGTCAATATTTCCATGGGACTCAATTAGGTGTCTTCCGCTTTAATGCAGCATAAAACTTGATACTGCTCCAATCTCAAATTAACCCACTGTTGAAGCATTTGCAGCTCCTTCCGTAGCTCCACATATTTGTAGTAATGCTTCAACTCATCCCTTAATTTCGCAAAATCTTCGGAAACTTTGAAGGAAATGACTCGGCAGCTCGTTAGGGGGCCCCATTATTGGGTCTCGGAGTTGAGACGTCTCCCCAAATGGCCCAGAGAATTATACGACCTACCGCCGCCGCAAATAAAATCGAATCAGGCACACCCTGTGCGAGCCGTGCCGCCTGAAAAATTAGCGAACATAAAAGCGATAGAGTTGCCTTTAAGGATGCGTTGGCGGACACAAGTTGCCTGAGACGTCGCCATCGTCGAACCGATCCGAAAACGCCCTAACTGCCGACAGATATATCATTAGACGGATCCATCTCGGATCGGATTGCTATCTCAATAACCGTTGCCGCCCCCGTCCCATGCGGCTTTCTTCCGCCTGAGGGTTGTAAGCAAGGATGCGAACGCGCCGCCCCTCACTATCATCATCATCTTAAGCTATTTCGAAGGGTCTCCGTTACGAAAACCATTCCGGTCGAATCCATCGAGCTCGTCAATTGCCAGACATAAAGAGGTTCCTCCCGATGAGGGTGTTTCTGGGTGATCCACCCCAAACTCTTCCTGGCGGAGTTAGCTCCACGTACCCGAAGGCGTCGCATGGAATTTCAGTTTTATACGTCCCGAAATTTCTGTTTTGCCCTTCGTCGGTTTTTTATCTTATGAAACGTCCCGACCCCAAACCCCATATATATTCCCTTTTTTCTTTGTTGTACACCTCACTTGCTTCGGGCGCTCCAATGCCAAATGGAAGTCAAATTTTGCCGATACGACACGGGGCCCCACTGCTCGTATTTCTATGTGGGGCTTTGCCCCTGTTGCCGGATACTCGTCACAAACCTTGGACGGGTAAAAAAAATCTAAGTAATGTGTGTCGTGTTTGGCTAATTTTCCAACGACCGGCTTTACATTCCGAGCTTAAGCTTTTACATCGATTTAAGTTTAGCTTAAATGTTTAAAACAATTTCACGATTTTAGTTTAAGTGTCTAATTTCGGTGACTTAGGCTTTGCTGTAGAATAAATAAAGAATGAATTGCACTTAAATTTTTAATTTGTGCAAATATTATAATGTTACGCCTTTTATATTTGAAATGAAAAATGTCGAAAACCTTTACGAAACCTTTTTTTACAGTATTTCAGTTTAGTGTCCGAAAGTTATTTATTTATTCAAGAATTGTTTATTTTAAATAGAATCTAAAATGTATGCCGTATCAAATTGAAGGATACGAAATTAATTACGTGTTATTTTTCTTTATTTTCTGATTATTATTATTACTTTTCTATTTTTGATTTGTTGATTTAAAAATTAATTTGCTTTAAAAATATGTATAATCAAAACAAGCCATTTTACGAATTGAAACCTAGGGCAATACAATAAGTAAAAATAAGAAGGTACATTTTGAGTTGTTTTCATTGATTAAATAAATAAAATGTATAGAAATGTCCGCAAAATTTGATCATGTTCTGTATTTTCTAGAGTTGCCGGTCGAATTGGTTTCATAGGACGTGGGTGGTGTTAACTTATGCAGTTTAGGAGATCGATGGTACCTTCAAAATCTAAATCAAAATGATTTGCACATTTCAGGATTTACTGGGTCCCATCACCCCTACAGAGAACCGAAATGTACGAGACTTGTTCCTCGTGTATGTTCGTCCTTCTCCAGCCCCTCCCACCACTTTGGGGTGTGCGTGGAGCTGCATCGATGAATAAATTAACCGCACCGAAGGGGTATCTTTATGGGCGAGCTTTTGTGCAGTGACGCGAATTAAATATTAATCACCTTGCACATATGGGTGCTCCGCAAAATTTGGGGGTGGAGCGATTTAATGTCTAGGGAGAGGATTCGGTGCAGGTATTGTAATCAGGACTTGGCATCCGATAAGCCCCCTCTGAAAGCGGCTAATTTCGATGCATGGCCATAACTCGTTTTCGCCTGGACAAAGGTGAGATAAAGCGCTCCCCAGACGAATAATTTTGTGAAACAAGGGTGGTTTTTCACCGGCCGCACAATTAATCACCCTGTGCCAGGGATCGTTCTGATGCAGTTTTCTGGTATTGCCAGAGGTGTAATTTACTCGATGCACCGAGCTCTGATACATTTTCGGGAAAATTAGCACTTTAACAGGTTGCATTTTGCCCACGGGAACGTTTTTCTGGCAGTTAACTCACTTTATGTGGGGCTAAATAACTAATTGTAATTCCCAAAAGAGACTCAGGCTAAAAAGAAAAAATCGTGCTTTTATTCTGGCACAAATTGTATAAATTGAAAGAAAACAAAATATCTGAGAATTTTCTAAATAAAGAGTTTGCAGAATTTGAAATCCATTCCTATTGAATTCTCTATAAATCGATATTTATGAACATATACATATATACATTAGAAATATTTGGTTTGAATTTGTACATATATATATAAATAATTATTATTATGCATTTAATTAGAAATGCAATTACTGAATCTACCACATCTTAAACCTAAATTTGATTGGTAATAGTCTTTATTGGTCCAAAGTCTTACATTTAGTTTCTTAGTTTTACCTCAAATAGCATCCAAATCATTTTAAGCAGCTTTCAAAGCGATTTCTATGGAATTTGGCAAAGCCAGAAAGTTACATGACAGGTGAAAGGTTTTTGCTAATCTCAGTTCTTTAGCACTTCGCTCGGATTACCTCCTGGATAACACTGAACCGAGCAGTCGAAGTATTTACCAGAACTTTGAGTTTATTCAATCCGGTTGAATATCAGCAGTGATTAAATCTGCCTCTATCCCACAAATCCAAATCCGTTTGCATGTGATAAACACAAAATACGTATAGATACGAATGCTTTTGAACGAACATGACACAGGTTTCATGGGGTATTCGTTTAAAAGGTACGAATTTTGTTTTGGCAGGTATGTTAAAATTTATTATATTTTATTTTAATGTCTAATTTAAAAGTTAACTGAAAAAAAATAATGAAGACAACCAATGATTCCATGATATTTAATATGTTATAATCATTCAAAAGAAATAGTGATACAAAAATATTTTAATCAGGAATTAGGATTTTAAAAATAATAATCATAATTCTCGGTACTGACTGCCACAAAAAAGCAAAGATGTACATTTTAATACTACATTATGTTGCCTAACTTTCGATTGGAAAAAATATTATATAGGTACTTAAGAGTTTTTCTCAATTATTTTTAATTTAATATTTATTTGAATAAAGTGTAGCACATCATTGAACTTATGTAACAAAATTAGTGGATGTGTTTTCGAGTGTCTTCTCTTCCTTGACTAACAAAATTTGGGCATGATTTAATCCTTTTCTAACGAGGCCAGGAAGCCTCAGTTGCCGTCTGGAGTTCGAAAGGACTGAAAATAACTCGAACCCGTCGCATGCCCACAGAGCCTTAATCCTTTTGTTCGTTTTTGTTCCTGACCGGGACTCACATGCCGTGAATAATTAGTTGCAAAACTTTTTCTCAGCGAACTTCCTGCAAGTGTAGCGTTTGTCTGTCTGTCTGCAGCAATGCAAATAATGTTCTTGATTTACAGCCTTTGGCTGAGTGCACTTTTGCAACTGGGATGGTGTCGTGAGAACAATAAGGGGCAGCGGGGGCGGAACAGGGACTGGCAATTTTTACTTTATCTTCCCAGTGTGACTACAACAAAAGTCGCTTGTGCTAACGACTTGAGGAAATTCAGAAACTTCGAATTGAGTTGACGTCAGCGTCCCACCTACATCGAGCTGGGGAACAATAAGAAAGTGATAAGCCCTTTGGAATTTATAATTTTCGGAGCGAGGACAAGACGCCTGGGAATTCGCATAGAGTGAGGACCGAAAGTTCTTCTACTTAAACTGGGACTCTTCTACCACTGGCGAGGATTACTTAGCGCCCTTAATTAAAAACTATTGCTGATCTACGAAAGAGCAGCCCAAGTTTTAATTAAGAAATACGCCAAGGAGTTTTGGAGGTATATAATTAGGTTCGGCAGTCAAGAGGATTAATTGACTAGTCGTTGAGCTCTTTAAAATTAAGAAGCTCAGACGCAGCCCTTTACAGTTGAAGAAATAAAAGGATCTGCGCAAGATTCTGGTTGAATTATTCTCCGAAAGGTCGGAGGACTTCACGCATTTGACCTCCATGTCATGATAAACTATGGGAAAGCCATGTACCATCGCTTCTGAAATATAAATAAGGTTGCCAGGCGGTTTTTATGCGCTAGCCCCGCTCGAAGGGACCATTTTATTACCTTAATATAGGACTCCGTGAGAACCCAATACTCAACTCAATTACCCACCGGCGGCTTAACTATATTTGATGAAATCTGCAGAAAATCGGAACTTCCAGGGACACTACGCACGAAGGCGCGCCTATGTGACCGGGGAGCCAAATGTCCCTTAATTGCGCTTGTTTGGCCGAGGCTCTTTCTGCGGAGACCCTGCGGTCATTTCAATGATTTCATGTGGCATTCTTGCGTCTGTTTACAAACCTGCGGTGTTTCCTATAACACTCAGGGTGCCCGAAGTGGGATTGATTCGAACGACGAAGATATTCATGTAGGAATAAAAGCAGGTAACTGATTAGTGATTAGTGTGATTTGTTTTAGGCGACATACGATAAAGGTGGCTTTAATTGTATTTAATTATCTCACCCTCAGAATAATCGACAATGCGGTTAAATTATGAAGAAATATTTTTTGTACATTAGAAAGCATTGTCAAGAATTTAGTGCAAAGGAAAATGTCGGTAATAAATTTAAATATTTGTATGCCAAGACGTTTTAAAATCTACATTTTCTTTGATTCGAAAATTAAATTGAAATTCACTTTAAATAGCAAACCGAAATGCACTTTAACTGTTTGAGGCACAAGATTTCAAAGATGAAGAAAGCCCATATTATACAGAACTTCTTATTTTATTAGAAAAAAGAAGACATTCCGTAAACTGTGTGAATAGTAATAATTTATACTTTTCGAGGGGAGTTAAAATATATAAACATCGAAACTAAATTACTTTTAAAAAAATCGAACTCTATTCGTAAAATCAGCTAATTTTCTCGTCACCTCCAAAGTATACCTACATTTGGCTTTATTTAATTGTTTAGTATTTACATATGTATAATATTTAAATATCTGATGCTTTTACAAATAGTTTTTTTATTAGGTACTCTTAATAGTCTTAATTTTCCATATAAACTGAAAATCTCAAAAGTGCTTATAAATTTTATAATCATTGTATATAAACTGATTTAAAAAAAATAGTTATGTTTTCAATGAATGCGCTTTTTATTTTTTGTTGATAGTATAAAATCCATAAAATTGGTTCACTACAATAAAATCAATTTTTATGATTGTTTTTAAAATCATTTTAAAAGGGTTTTTTAGTCAAATTCTTTTTTAAGGTCATATAAACAGAAAACATAAAACTATGCCAATTATTTAAACAAGCTAATCACTCAATTTTTTATGTTCTGTTGACTAGAACCAACATTTCGGTATAAACAAACAAAATAAATCAATAAAATGTTTTATAGTCACATCACTGCCTTTTATTTATTGCGAATAACCACCGTCTTCTTTTGTTTTATTCCCTGAATGCGATGCATTGTTAATGACATGCACGCGAATATCTGACGGCAAAATAATAACTGCAATTAATTAATAATTTCCTACCTGAATTCTAAACAAGAGTTTCTGTATCAACAAAGACTGAAAACGTTACAAAAATATTGATTCAGTGCTCGGATAGAAGAAAAATAAAAGCACACACATCAAAAATTTATGGGATTTTCACAGGATTACAGCTTTTCACGTTTTCTAAATATTTTATTTATCAGTTTACTGCTTTCTTTATTTGTAATATGAGAAACAAAAGAATAGAAATTTCTCGAATTATTGAGAAGTTTTTTAAATCTTTTATCTTTAACACAAAATCATATTTTAAAGTAGGTAGGTATATAGTATGTACATACATACATACATACTTGAAAACTTTGAGTAACTTAATTAAAAAACCAACAGTGAAAAAGCAATGAAATGTATATTCTTAATTTCGCATTTCGAGTTTTTCGAATTAAAATTACTTTTATATACCTAACAAAAAATTATAAAAATTTTATATTTGCACAACACGATGAAATTTTGAATACAAAATTTGCCAATTTGTCGTAATATATACTTGATGTAATTAACCATGAAAATCTTCAAATATTTATCTTCGCTGAAATTCTGCTTAATACATCGACGAAAACATCCGTCACACAATTTCATTTTACGACAACTTTCGATTTATATTGCGAAAAAAATATGTTTTACTCTATTTGAAAAAACCTTCCATAAAATAGCCGATCTTTTGTGTTTCTAGATTAGGCATTATTTTGATAACAGTATTAAAAATAATTCTGAAAAACGAATTTTTACTTTTCTCTAGTAGTATTTCTCTAATAGTATTGCTTTAATAATATCAAACCACTAGAAACTTCTTCGGAGTAGTTTTTAAATTAATTAAATATTTTCCATGGAAGATGGAAGAGATGGAAAAACAAATGAATGTGTGCGCCAAACAGGCTATAAAACTTCAATTTATCTAGTTGTTTGCGACATAAAAATGTAATAAAATTTTACTTATCTTATGTTGTTAAGAGAACCCGTAAGCCGCAAATGACACTATTAAAATTTTACCACTCCGAGAAAATCTTGTTGAGCCGCAATAATGGGAAAAAGACACCTCAAACGGCTTGTAAAACCAAAGAGTGCCGCATTAAAACGAATTTGGTGCAAAGCATCTTCGAGATCGTTACAAATACCCCGGAATCCCATTAGCGCTAAATGGCCGAATGTCCTCCACCTATTTAAAGGCGCGACAGTAACCAAGCAAATACTATCATTATTATTTGAACTTTTATGTGTCATTTTTCCCCATTTCCAGGACGAATTGAGCGAATTAGAAACTGTAACCGATGGACCATTTCGCCCTCAATTTTCAGCGCAGTGAAGACATCGCCGCCACCAGTTCATGGCGATATTAATCTTAATTGCCGCAAGGTGATTGTTTTCAACGCTCTTTTTATCTTAAAAGACGACTGAAAAAAAGTGGTGGGAATGCGCCACAATGTGACCATAAATTAGAAGCAACGCCCACCCCTGGCGTCGCGCCCAATGCTGAAGTTTTGTAACTTTGGCGAATCAGCAATCCTTAATTTTTTTTCGAAATGATGCTCTACAAATGTTTCCGTTTACGACTTATAGAAATTGATTTTTATAAATTCGCTGAGGCATTATTTTATAAAAGAAATACGTAAGTTTACATGTCGATCTTATTTTTATTGATATTATAAGATTTCAAATTGGACATTCTTTTTAGACACAAAAAAATAAATAGCAGTTTTGTTTATGTTTGCGATACTTTCATATGCAAGAGTTAATTAAAAGTTAAAATGGATTTTAATAATTCTTGAAAATATTTATATATACATCTTCTCGCTCTTAAAAGCATTTACTAAAAGAGCGATTTAAATACGGTGAAGAAGATCTGTTTGAATTGAGTGCAAGCGATTATTTTCGCGATATGCAAATTTTCATTATTTTTATTAGGTGATGTAACCCTTAAGTAGTCGTAGATTTATTCTAGACTTTTTAGCGCTTTGGACTTCAATTCTATTTCTTTTTAGTGCCAACAATTTCGAACGATTTTGTGAAGGCGTCACCGCGATATTTACCCTAATTGCTGCAGTGCACTCGTAATTGTCTTGAAAAATTTTAATCTTTTAAAAAAGGGGCCTGAAATGAGCTAGTACGAGTGCGCTACATTGCATCCATAAATTAGGAGCGCCATCCCCTGGCACTGCGCCCTGTGCAGCTGCTGGAGGACTAAACCACGTTCTTCGACCGCGACAAAATAGTTCCTCGTTTACAACTTTGGCGACGGCCGAGCGTCTTTTCGCCCGCAGAATAAAAAGTTATTAGCCAATTTAGCGATGTTCAAGTGGGCAATCTTCCAAGGGAGCTGCCGAACCATACGACCGAACATCTGATGCATCCTGGAGGTACCTACTACGTGGGGCCCTTTCGCCCTGAGTCAGCGCTCCAAGAAAGAGGAGCCTCATTCCTGTTTATTCAGCTCCTTTTTGCAGGAAGAGCCGGGACGAAAAACGGTTGAGAAAATGGGGTGAAACATATCCTCTAATTTTTTTCTATTTTTTTTCTTTTGCCACCACAAGTTGTGGTATTAAAATCGAAATGCCAAGAGGATGGAAGGAGCACAACCCTTCCGGAAAGTAGGGACTGATCCTATGCATGGGCTCCTCTCACCCGAACGCCCGGGAAGAAGGGAACTCCTCCATCAGCAGTTAGGCGCGTTCCGCATCCCCTGCATGCACCTCTATTACTACCGGTGGCATCCGCACACCAGGAGGAGCTGGTGGATCCCCACCGACAAAATCGAAGCCCCAAACAAAGCCCCATCGTCGTTGGGGGTTCGGTTGAGTCGCTCCAGTTGCCGGATAAAGAGGAAAAGAGACGACGCGGCCGGAGGATTCCTCCAATTCTTTTCGACTCCTTCGGGTTAATCCCGACTGTGCAGTCCCACAATCCTGTTGTTACTCTGTTTTTTCAATACTCTACAGTTCGGGGGGGGGGGACCCATATGACTCACACACGCACAACGAGCAGGGGGTGCTCCGCTGATGTCAAAGGATTTCTCTATTATTCCTGCCACAGTTTCGCTGGAACCTGTAAGGATAAGGCGGTCCTGTCGTTGTGTGGGTTCAGAACCAAAACTGTATGGGTAAAGGCCACAGCACCATCCCCTGCGGGGATACAAAGGACCCCACTATTGGCGCTCCACCGCACGACTGGACGTGAGCAGAAAAAAGTGACTGCGATAGTGTCGGATTTTTTTTTATTTTCATTCTACTTACTGCAGATTGACTTCCTTCCCGTTCGCTAGATGGTCCAACTCCTTCGCGGGGGCCCTTATCTGGATCACGGGGAAGCACCTCGGATCCTCAGGTTCCACCAGTAAGAAGCAGTTGCGGCTAACCTCCGGCACTGTCTCGGAACGACACCGTCGTCCTTTTTTCCTTATTCTTCGGAACGGCCCCCAAAGCGCACCTGATAACCGTCGTCGTGGGGTCACACAAGTTTAAGAACTCACCTACTTCTTCTTCTTCCCGGAGAGGAGTGCGGCAAATGAAAAAAAAAACGCACCCGAAAAGAAAAAGAAATTCACTGCATGCAGCAAATAGAGCACTTTTATGTAATAATGCCACACGAATATATACTAACTATATATATATTTTTTTTTTCCTACTACCCAAAATTGAATTAGCACCAGCTCTCTAAGTGTATTCAACAAGGATTTCCACAACTACACTCAATCCCGGGGTCAGGCAAGGATATAAAATAAGAAGGAATATTTTCACAAACGGCACCGCACCGCACCGCACACTCACCGAGGAGCCGACTTTCGGACTCGAAGAAAATTTCCCAGCGATACACCGACCAACTGGCACACAATGTTTCGAGCCATCTGAGGGAAAAATTATTTTTTCTTTCACGATTTTTCCCTTTATTTATTTTATAAATATGTATCTTTTATTTTTCTAGCAAAAAATTCTGGAGGATTTTGTGATCCTTTTTGTTTCAGAGAATCGCACTGAGGATGTACAAAACGAAACGACTTACACTGCTGCGCCCTTAAACGGAGACTAGAGACCTAGACCCGTTCTGTTTTCCTTTTCTCTGGACTGGACACGACTTCCAGTTGTTCGTTCGTCGCAACGGCCTCTTCCGGAGCAGGCGCCCTAAATGGGGCTTCTTTTCTGTACAGTTCGAAGGTACGTTTGGGGATTATAAATTGAGGGGAGCACTTTTCAGTACAGGTTGAGACGAAAATTTTGAGAATCTAAAGTTAAACGAAGTCCTTAAGTCCTGGAGTCTCATATCAATATTTCGCTATTCCCAAAAAAAATTTTCTAAACTCGTCAAATTATCTGGTTTGATTTTCGCGCCGACTTAAACACATCAGACTTAAAAGATCGCAAGGATCCAGTAAATTGAATTTTTTAAAATTTCATCAAAACTACTATCAAAAGCTACTATTGTGTATTTATATGTATCTACTATATATTGAAATCTTAAGTTATCACCTATTTTAATATTAGTATTTAATTACATATTTATCAAAAACTTAAGGAAATTATTTAAACATACGTAAATGTTTAAGTAGGCTCACATACTTTAAATCTTCAAATAAAGTACTTAATATTTATATTTTTAAAAATTAATTAAAGATTAATAATATTTTGGTTTGACTCAAAATAAGAAATAAGAGTCATTCATTGTTACTTACCTAATACATGATATTTTTTCCAACTGTTTTGTAATAAGTATTCCAAAACGTTAACACTCTTCGTATTTTTTAAACTACTGGAATGTAGGGAAACTTTTATATATTGTATTTACTTTTTAATAGTTACTAAACAACAAACGATTTGTGAAACTTTATTATAGAGGTCTTTGATTTAAATCTTTATAGAATCACATCATAAAAATAGTACAACACTCCATATTTGAAACTGAGAAGAATTTAAACACCAGTCAACATTTTTCCGCAAAATCAAAATTCTCAACTTGCACTACCAAATCTCAATAATCGACTGTCTAATTTTTTCGGAAAAACATCAGTAACTTTTGCCCTAATCAATCACCCCTAACTTTTCGGAATTACCCACTTTTTTTTTAATCAGTTCAATAGCGGCCTTTGAGCCAGATATTTTACTCCGCTTGTAAAAAATAGCCTGAACTTACATAAAACATTAAAAATCTTAGGTCCATTGTCAATCACTCTTTTAAATAATCTTCAAAACATGCCGCCTTCTCAGTTTTTTATCTCCCTAACTTTCTTCTGAGTCGGGGTGCTGAAAAGCTTAATAAAAAATAAAAAATGGTTCTCTGGTAAGGCATAGCTGTCTGTCAGTCCGCATACTTCCGACTTATTAAATCAAAACTCAAAAATCCCATACGAAACAATATTTGATTTGATACAATATGAAAAAATTCTTACCACCACTTTAAAATTTAAAGCGAACTTTCTCATTTGAGAGCTTTAGAAAATTATACTCTTTTCGGTTCGATCAAAAGAATATTTCTAAAAATACTTACACTTATTGTTTGCACGCATAAAATTAATCAAATGTTTCTGTCCTGGTAAAATACACTATTTTAATAATTGCAAACATATTTGGTGTTATTATTTTATCATTTGTATTAAGATTTCGAGTAGGCAGACAAATTACAATTTTAAAAGAAATATTGAAGACAAAACTGAAATGTATATTTTTTATCTTAAAAAAAGTTGTGTTTGTTTTTAAATATGTAACTAAACTTTTTTTTCTACCTTGGAAAACCTGTAGAATGGCACTACATAGGAAGATTTATTTTTGCCAGAAGCATTCAACAGCACCCGAGAGGATGACTGTTAATAGCACGCTCTTTAAAACGACTATCTTTAATAAATTTCAAAATTTGATCGGACTCGCTCAAACTTTCCGGCTGCTCGGGGACAACTGCTGAATGTTAAGTCAGCTTGCTTCAACGAAAAATCTCTCTTCCCAATAAATTTAATTTATTTAAAGTATTTCTCTATTTTATAATTCATCCAGTCGTCTTGAGCACTATCAAGAATTGTTGCAGGCAGTTGCTATTGACTACTTCTAGCGACAACATTTCTTAAAGACTAGTAGTTTTTGTAAAATTAAAATGTAAGTAATTTGTAAAATTTTCAATATTGTGTTATTAATTATGCAACTACATACTAGGCTAGTGATAATTTCTATTTTAAAGCAAAATGAAAATAATTTCACGCTTTAACTTCAATTCAATTCATTGTGTACATTACAAAGATAGAGGGTGAAAAAAAGTACATTTTTTATCACTCTAATAATAGTTTTTATGGCGGGACTTTTGGTGTACAAATTTAAATAATTTTAAGGATGCTAGAGTTGACAAATTGTATTTAATTATGTATGTTTGATAATTTTCTAATCTATTTATGTTTATGATGCAGATTTAGCTTTGTTTTATTATGATAGTGAACTAGTTTTGAATTCTTTTATTTGTTTACATTTTAAGCTTTACTTTATTTTGAAAAACATAGTTCAAAATAATAGTTCTTGATATTTATAGAACAAGATTTGAAAAGTATAATAGTAGGTGCTTTTGATAACTAATCATTGAATTCCTTAAATAAATATTATAAAAAAAATAAAAAAAAACATTTTTTTATAAAATAATTTTTTAAAATGTTAAAAATATAAATTTTGATTCTAATATAACTATGCTGTGATAAAGGATTTAAAAACAAAAACACTTGATAACTTTTATTCTCGATTGAAAAAATAAAAATCATCTGATAACTTTTATTGTCGATCTAAAACAATAAAAATCATCTGATAACTTTTATTCCTGATCGAAAAAATAAAAATCATTTCATAACTTTTATTCCTAATCTGAATAAATAAAAATCATTCGATACCTTTTATTCTTGATCTTAAAAAATAAAAATCACATCATAACTTTTATTCGTGATCAAAAAAATTAAAATCACTTGATAACTGTTATTTCTGATCTAAAAAAATTAAAATCACTTGATAACTTTTATTCTCGATTGAAAAAATAAAAATCATCTGATAACTTTTATTCCTGATCTGACTATTAAAAGTTATCCGATAATTGTTATTCCTGATCGAAAAAAATAAATGTCAATTGTTAACTTTTATTAGAATATCGTAACAAAAGAAATCGTCATTATAACAGTTAAATTGTAATTTTTTTTTATTTTACTTATAACCGTTTCGTCCCTGATTTAAATATTTATTGATTTAAAAATTCGTTTATTTAAGAAATAATTTATTTAAAAATTAATATGTTTACAAAATTATTTATTCAAAAATTCATTTATTTAAAAATTCAGTTATTTAAATATTTATTTATTCAAAAATACATTTATTTAAAAACACATTTATTTAAAAATTTAATTATTTAAAAATTCATTACTAAGAATTCATTTCTGTATAAATTTATTTATTTAAAATTTCTCTTAGATAATTTCAAATCAGAAAAATTATAATATATGAATTTTAGTATTTGCGGTATTAAATTCTCTAAATAATCCTTTCTTTTTTATTTTTTCCCACAGAAAACAATCGCCTGCGATCAGGACTCTGGGAGCTGAAATTTAACCCTGGAAATATCCGAGGAAGAAACTTTTAGCTGGAATGACCCATCTGCTTTAAAAAAACCACAAAAATATTTTAAAATTATTATTAAAATTGCATAAAAGTTCATTTTGTACAAGGCTAGTTTTGTAACTTATTTTTTACATAATTTGTGTGCAAAAACTTAGCCAGTGGATGTAATTAATAAACAAATTAAGAATTAAGTTCAATTAGAATTATTTCGAATTTGTAGAAATGAATAAACGTTTAATAAAACATTTTTTTAGATAAACTGTAATGTTTTATTTACCGCCCATTCCTTCTCCGCTTCAAGGAAAAAAAAGAAAAAAAAAAATGGACACTGCTGCGATTTTTTTTTAAACTAGAACCGGAGCCCCCTATAAGATCCCCGGTTCGGGTCCTGGTTTCGGGGTAAAATTTCAGCCGGGGTCCACACCGGACCGAGCTTACGTACTCGACCGTAAGCTCGCTTCGGTGTGGGTCCCGGCTGAAATTTTACCCCGAAACCAGGACCCGAACCTAACAAGTTCCCGGTTCGGGTCCTGGCTCAGGGGTAAAATTTCAGCCGGGACCCACACCGAAGCGAGCTTACGGTCGAGTACGTAAGCTCGGTCCGGTGTGGACCCCGGCTGAAATTTTACCCCGAAACCAGGACCCGAACCGGGGAAATTTTACCCCCAAACCAGACCCAAATTCGGAGCGGAATTTGGGTGTAGAAGCTACAGATTTTAGCATAGACCCACTAGTAAATTAAAACTTACCTTTTTATCTATTCATTCTTTAGGAGAAATTCAAAGGGAATAATATTTAAGAAAACACTTCTGATAAAATTTATCATTTTATTAATATACATTCATACATATATAATATTGCAAACATGTTTTTTTCTTTGTGTGGGCTTGTTTTTCCAAAATAATATTTACATAATGTGACACTTATTCAGTAATCATTAAGCATTTTCATCAGTTTCCATTTAAAAATAAACATATATATGTACGTTATATATAAAATGGCATCTACTATGTTATCAATCACCATTAATTTGTTTGATAGGCAAAATATACGTTTAAAACATTTCTTTACTCTTGTATTTCTTCTTTCATTTTTTTTTTTTTTGTGTAGTAATAATTAATCTATTGAGTTTCCATCATAAAATTGTTTTGTTTTTTTACTCTTTTATTCGTTAGCTCCTCAACTTTTTATCTCCTCTCTCTTAATTCTCAATTTTTTTCTTTTAAATTAATTTTTTATTTATCTACGAAGCGTTATCAATTAGGTCCACTCAGTTGCAATCGGTAGTACGCTTTACTTATAAAATGGTTTTTTTTTCTTAAAAAAGCATGTAAATAGCCGTGGGGCATCATTTTACTTTTTTTTTAAATTTTAATTTACGTTCTTTACGATTTAAAATCAATTCTATATAAACTATCTAAGCAAAAGCGATTTTCTGTGATGCGCGCTGTCTCTGTGTAAAATACGAAGTTCTTCACTGCAAAAAGGTCGAACAGGGTAACTAATTTTGTATTTAAAAAAATCGGTTTTCATTTTGTCGCTTAACGACTTAGCGGCCGGACAGATTTCTGGCTATAAAAGGAAATCTTTTAATTAACTTCTCATCGTGATACATTTCGCTATAAACAAATAAATGAAAAGAAATGTATTTAAATATTTGAAGGTATTTTAAAATGAACCAGAATTTATTACCAAACTGTTTGCCTTCGTAAGTATTTGATTTTAAATTTTTAAAGTATGTAATTAGTTCCTCTCCGCCTTGAAAATAGTTTCGTCCCTCATATCATACACAGAAAATATTATCCGTAAAATTTTTTTTCATAAACGTTCCCCCGCGCTCGGTCGTGAACAAGTGTCTTCTTTTTCTGTCTTAACGATCACCTAGCAAATTATTTTCTATGGTTTTTGTTAATAATTGTTTTTTTTTTAACTTGTGCGTTACATTCGCTGCAAGTACTGCTGTAGCAGTCGACATTTATAAATATGCAAAGTATAACTAGATGAATTACAATTATAATTCTTACATTTTTTTTTCAGTTATAAAACAACATCTTTCACAGTTAGTACATTCTTAAATATTATTTTTTGTTTAAAAATTTATGCATGCGTTTTGCTATGCTAACTTTGTCTTTTTATCAGCCATAAGAACTTAAACCATTACGAAAGCCTCTTTACCACAAAATAGATACCGGAACTGATCGATCATTGTCTAAAGAATGTTTTCAAGATACGGACGCAGCTGCTCAAAATGGCTCATGTTGGTGAATTCAATTGGAATTAGTGTTGGCCACCAACAAATTGCAAGATTTTTGCTGTCCATGCTATTCAATTTCGAGTTCTCTGAGACTCTGGAGAGGTATTTGTTCAAATTTCGGTTTTTACTTCCATGATGAGTTTCGTTGATGCCATGCCTCTGGAATTTGATAATTGTTTTATTTAATATTAATTATATACTCGAAAAAATTTAAAATGCTAAATAAGTTCTACTAATAAGACCATATAATTTATAAATATAATATAATATATTATATATAATATAAATAGTAACGCAACGAAAAATATTTTTGAAATTAATTATAAATTAAGTAAATTTCAAGTGGTCGTAGAACCTGGCTCAAAATATTTATTTTAGAAAGTTGAACCTTATTTATTTGTATTTTAAATTCTAAGCCCTGTAGTTCAAGTTTGTGGAAAAATAGAAATATTTTCTTGGCCTGCGAAAAATTGCAGCATTTACATCTTACCATGTCCTAAATATGTAGTCGAATAATTTAATTATGCGGACTATGTCTTTATAATTAATCTATGTACGTTTTTATTCAAAATAAAAAAAACAAAATTCCAAGCAAACGTTCTAGTTTTCAATTTACATAAATTAAAAATATTATAAATTAAATGATCAAACTGAAAATTAAATTTAGTAAATCACAACAAAATTTCAAATTTTTAGTTCACAGGTATAGAAAATTTGCACAGGCAATCGCTGGCCTTGCCGGTAATTTTGACGGAGCATTATTTAAAAAAAATTTACAGTCCAGCGGAGTCAATGTATTTAAACCTCTTTCAATTAATGCAATGAAGCGGTTCCCTTCGCTGGATTTTACAAATTTTTTTAATACCAAATTCTTAGTCAAAATTGCCAACCGGAGTGGCCCTTGGAAATTTACCTCATAAAACTGTAAAGTAAAAATATGAAATTTATTCAATACATATATATTTTTTCTTCTTCTTGTTCTTTCAGTATTTAAATATTTATTTCTTCACAAATCCACCTAAGTTTTATGTTTTGTTTTAGTTTTTTTGTTGTTGCATTGTTTCTTCATTTCGCTTCCATTTGTATGAAGGTATGTATTACAAACAAAATTGAATTAATTAAAGCCATTATTACAAGAAAGCGCATATTTATATTTATTTTTAATTTCTTTCTTAGGTTTAATGATCTCCCTTAAATATAAATTATTATGAGTAAGAAATTGGCATTTTTTCTGGTTTCATTTTTTATTTTTTTAAAATAATATCCCCCGTTATATTTTCAATTTTCATTGTCGTTTATTTTATTAATTAATTAAATAATGATAGATTGTTTACTGGTTTTCTTTCTTTAAAAAAACCAATAAAAGTAAGTTAAATTTGAAAAAATATTCATTATATTTGTCTGTATTTGTGTGTTTTAGTTTTTATTAAAACGCGTTAATATATATTTTTTTAAATTTTATAAAATATTTTAAATATATGTATGAATTTTATGTACATACCATATAAATAAATATATACATACATCATCGTTATATACATATATATATTTTTTCAAATTGAAGTAAATTTACTCATTCATTTATTTACGATTTCTAAACAAGCTGCAAAATACCAATTGACGAGAAAGCAAATTTACCAAATTTAGTTAAATAAATTCTTACTTTAAAAAAATATTTGAAACTTATATTTCTAAAACTTACCTTAAAAACATTTGAACATTTGAAAATCCGTGAAAAAGTCTTCTCCATCAGCAAATCTTTTTGCGCTGTTCATTAGCTCCTCCATGTTATCACTTGTGAAATTCCACTGTCTAGTTCTAGAAGTAACCCAGCGAGCTGGAATGCAAAAATGAATTAATTACAATCGATATTAAAACATATAACGTACTCGCTACAGTCAATTATTTTATTTTCTCCACTTGATGCAGCAGTTTTGGTTTCGATCCCAACATTTTTAAACAAAAATCGATAAAAGCAGCTGGCAAGGTGCAAAACAGGAAAACAAACGTTGTGTACCAAAGTTGATTTTGAGACACGTAAACTCGAGGATAACCGCGGTTCAGTTTGTTAGGATATTGCACAATTGTTGTGTTCAGGTGCTTAATGAAACTAGCCATAGGTAGAGGATTTAAGTTCCCAGAGACGCAGTTGTAAACCTGAAATTTAGTGCTTCTGAAAATTTATTGTAATTGATCAGGAATTTTTACCCAATTGTTAGTCAAAATCAAAACTAAGAAGTACCTGTTTAAGGCTGTCTTTCGTCCTGCCAAGACAATTGTTTTCGTACCGACATCGACAGGAATGAGGTCCAAATTGACACTGGAGTTACCATTAATGAAAAATACAGGACCTTGTCCCGCAGCTGCTATAAGATAAACCCGTTCAAAGCCTGGAAATTATCCAAAATCCTGGCGTAGGTTCCGAGAGGGAGGTTGTTACAATCGATGGACGGACTACGCAAATTGGAGAATTTTCGCTACACTCCGAAACGAGTTGTTCAGAAACTTTAGTGGTCCCTGAATATAATCAAAAACATTTTAATAAACTTTTATCGAGCATAAATAAATCATTATTTACCACAATTGATTTCAATTTAGCATTTTTCCAGCAATTTCTAAAACACAACATCTTCACAGCCACACTTCTCACTACAAAATGGCGGGGCTTGTCACCACCCGTCGATGCAAAAGCTGCTAGCAGCCGATCGACGCAATGGCGGCCGATTCCACACCAACTGAAAGCACATGTAGTGGGGTTAAGAATCGAAACCGACTTCGTTCCCGAGACAAAAACCGAGCTTTGCTGAACACCTAAATTGCCTGAAGGGGGCCAGAATTGGAAGCAAAGATGTGTGTCCAATTGAGGCGCGTATTTTGAAAGTGATTTTTAAGTCCAAAATGTCATAAGACAGATTTTTCTACATTCTTTTAAGGTTAAATCAACCTTATGACTTTGTGGTCTTGGACCACTTTTAAAATTAGCGGCCCAATTATATCTTTATTAATAACCTTATTATGTTTGGTAAAAAACAAATTTATTTTCGCTTTTTGCTATAAAATAAAATTATTTCCTCTATAAGTAATTCAAAACTTACCTTTTTGTTTAAAAAGCAATCAAGTGATGAAGCTAATTTGTCCCAGTCCTGATCCCGGGCGATGTTGTTCTGTGGAAAAAAAAGAATAAATTTAAGAATTTAACTTAGAAAATTACAATATAAATATTATTAAACATAAAAATGTGAATAATTTAGAAAACATATTTTAAGCAAGTTTAAGAAAACCAAAATATGTTAAAATTATTATTAAAATTGTATAAATGTTCATCTTGTACGAGGCCAGATTAATATATGGTTTATTAATTTGCATGCAAAAGCTTAGCAAGTAGACGATTAAATTTTAAATTTCTCCATCCGCAATGTAAATAAAAAAAACATATGTATTTAGAATTAAGTTCAATTATAATTACTATTTCGAATTTGTAAAAATGAACAAAGCGTTTAAAATAAACATTTAACACAATCTGCAATTTTTTATTTACCGGCCTTTCCTTCTCCGTTCCAAAGAATTTTCAGAAATTTTCTTCATCAATTATTCGTTTTTAAAGACAAAAAGGTAATTTTTAATTTACTATTAGAGGAAAGGACTGCTTTTATAGAAAAAGAGAAAACAAAATTGGCCCTGCTTCGATTTCTCGGCTCCTGTTAAAAAATCTGAATTTTCTAGTCTCGGTTTTCACGGATTTTGTAACAGGAGCCCAGAAATCGCAGCAGCACCACATTTACACATTTACACATAAATTATTATTATGTATCTGTAACGGACAAACTTTTTGATTTTATTTCAATGGAGAAACTAACGTCATCTGTTTTTCTTTACGACACTCAACACCCTGAAGATGCGCATGCCCGTCTCTTCCCAACGAAAATGTCCTGGACGCTTTTCTGGTGCTCCAGCCAACCTTTTTAATAAACGTAGTTCCTCACCTCACCACAACCAAAAGGACATACGCGAGCGGGCGGAAGCCGAAGGAAAATGTGCTCCTCTGTGAGCGTCTTGAATCCTTGTTGTCCTTCCCAATCCCCCTGTTTGCCCAGGGAATTGTGTCAGTGGTACGTGTTCCAGGATCTTGGCGTGAGTGGTGCAAAAACGTTTGTTGTTATATGTTTGTTCATGTTGTTTTGGCGCTGAAGTCCTTATGGGTTCACTTCCATCACCTTCCTTTATTTTTTTTCGCCCTTTGTTTGCCCCTAACGCAATTAAGCGCAGAATGATGCAGTTTGCAGCTTCTCGCTTTGTTCTCCCGCGTCCTTAAGCACATCCTTCAGAGTGGTGTAGCCCAAGCAGGACACGGGGGGCTTTCTTACTCCTGAAGTTTTCCCGCCATTTCGGGCTAAAGTGTGTAACATTAATTTTCGTCTTTATTTAGCTCATTTGTGGGTCTTCTTTTTAAATACCATATGAGGAGTTCTTTTACCTTGCTGTTTTAACAACTTAAAATGGGATGAAATTCTGAACTCTTGTTAATGCACTCTCGAATAGCTCTGCTGAATTCAATTAAACTTCATATTTATATTTAACGCATCATGAAACTCTCATATCGTCTTTATTGAGGTACTATAAAACTCATAAACTACATTTTATTTCTCCTTTCGTTTACATTTGTATCGCTGTAACTTTTCATTATCCATCTGTTTAAAAGCCACGTTTTCTGCATTCAACGATTTTATTGTTCATATTAAAAAGTTTTATTTGTGTATTGTATGAATAATAAAGTGTGGACTATAAGAAATGAAAAACACGAATCGTTTAATATGAAAACGTAATTGTGGAGTTATAAACATTGTAATTTTATAAATCGAATTCATTGCCAAGTCTTACAAATTAATCGGTAGAGATTTATTTTTCAAATGCAAATTATTTAGTTCAAAGTTATCTCTTGTTATGATTTTTTCTTAAATAGCTTATTTATCTTTATCTTGCCTGACAGGTTAATGCTGATTGCTGTGTAAATTACTAAAGATCTTTTAATTGTCTCTACTTTGTTGCATTTAATAATTAATAATTTGTATTTTAATTATTATTTTCCGTTTAATAATATCAATCAATTGTGAATCGTGAGGGAAATATTTGTATGAAGGTGAAATAAACTTATCTATGCAAAAAGAAGCATTCATTTAATTCTTTTATGATTTTTCTCTTTAAAATATAAGTGATTCAAGCAATATTCTGCTTTACTTCCATGTAACTATAAGACGAAATTTGATAAAAGAACATAAAAAGCAAACACTATCTTGTGTATTTTTCTGTAACTAAATAAGTTTGACTTTTAAATGACCTCATAAAACTGAAACATTTTTTTTCGGAAAATATAAATATCATTATAAAATAAGTAAAGGAGTATTCAAAATTTTATATTTCCATACTTGTTTCTATATCTACCGATCACTTTACAATAAAGATAAACAACTGTCCCTTTCGAATTATGTAAATATTTTCGGCGCCCAATTCATTCATTAAATGTAAGATCAATTGATTGAAAAATTTAAAAAAGTAATTTAAAAGAGGGATCACTTACTCAAGCGGACGAAACCAGAAACCAATCATTGTCTAGCGTTGAAAACAACTCCGATCAAAGTACAAAGTTGAATAATTTTGCGAAAATGATCTGTAATTTCGATTTGGCGAACCTTTTATTGTTGTACAATCCACCAGACGGTCAACGGCAGTGTTGTCTTACGCCAGAGGGTCTTCTAATTGAGCTTCTCATTCCACCTTTGAACTCAAATTATTTCATATCTACCAGCTGATCGATAGATGCTCTAGCGCCTCAGACAATCGTGCAAAATCTAGCGTTTCGATTACTCAACTTAAGTCTTGCATGAATCTAAAGAAATCTTAAAGATATCTCGAAATCTTAAGACGTCAACTGGTTCGATTCATTCACTTGAGGGAGTGAGAAAGACTACGACGTTTGTTTCGCGGGTTGAGTAATGATCACCGCGATCGTAGGCTTTTATTAGTTTCTGTCCACCTTTCGGCGAATAAAGTTGATTCGCGACGAAGCACCGGTTTGTTGTCTGTGCTCCAAACGTCGAACCGAGAGTTTGTTAAACTTTTTGTGTTTGTTTTAAAAAGTCCAATTCCAGTTCGTGTAGTGAAGCATCGAAGCATCGGCCAAGAAGGTGCAGTTTCTCTAGCCGAAAAAGGGACTTTCTTCAAAAGAAGAATATTTCTTCTTAGGTATATTTTATATACTCATACTCATGACCTCCAAGAGGTTTAAGGCCATTTTTACATAAATTCTCAATCGACCTTTGAAGTGAAACAATTTTGTGCCCAGATTGAAGCCCCGAGAAAATCGCCTGCGCTAGCGTTTCAGATAACGTCCATCTAAATGAGTCTGGTGTATTTTTAGAATTATATATTCTCTGTTGTATTTGCTGGACGTGAGGGATACTTATAATTTTATGTCATGCCAAATACAATTATATTGTTATGAAACGCTTTTTGTGTCGCACCGGCGAATTTATATGGATATGCGTTTTATTTGACTAAGCAGTTTCAAGCATTCATTATATGATACAAATAAATTGAAATGCTTGCTCAAGTCCAATATATTTTTTTAATATTTGAATTCTACACCATGAGCCTAATGAAATCATCAGATATGTTAGAAAATTTGCAGAAAACTGCATCATTCAAACATCTAAAGTCAATTCGGCAAAAGCTAGATTAGTGTAAGTATTGTGACAAGTACTCAAGATTCAATACTTTTACTTTTTTACCACAAAAACTGATTGTGAATGGCTTAGTTCAATAACCTTTAATTATATCAACTATTAGAATCGTTTTAATGTTCTACATACATATAAACAAAAAACTATGAATGCCAATTCAAGGCTTGGCAGTTTTTTTTCTGTTATACGAATAGTAAAGAATTAAAAAGGAAAATAAAGTCATAGGCGCTGGCTCTCATAATAGAAACCAGTTTTGAAAAGTGCTTTATAATTTAATAACATGTGATAAGATGTGACTGAAAAATAAATTACTACAGCTGATAAATTTTTTTTTATGATCAAAAGAAACAATTTAAGTGGCCTTGAAGATTAGTGACTTGCGTAAGGGTGCACCAAAAGGAGGATCAAGTGCGTGTGGCGTTTGAAATCAAGTCAGAAGTATCTTATTTTTATTATACATACATAGTTTAATACGAGTAGTTCATACTTTATACTTAATATGTACCTAACTAAGCGTACTCGAGCGTTATGAAAACTAGGACTTGAAAATACGGATTTTTAGTGGAAATTCTCTAAGAAAATTAATAAAAATTATATATTCTATTGATCTGTATATAAAAACTATTTTCAATATGAAATCATATCTTTAGAGCTATATAGGCATTATAGGTTAAATTGCAATCGTTATTTCTAAAATAAATTCTTAAATATTTTTCTTGAAATTCGAATTATTTAAATTACAAATCAAACTAATTTTTATTATTTATACGCCCAATGTAATTATGAAAGGGTTCAAAAAATTCAATATAAAATAAAATTTAACATTGGGCTAAACAAAATTGTAGCAATTGCAAAAACCTTATGAAAAGCTCAATAAATTATGTATTTCTAAAATAGTCTGCTTCGTCCAAAATGTATGCAAAACTTTATTGTTATATATTTTTCTATTTAAAATAATCCATAAGTCAAATTACATATATTAGCTAGCTACCCACTGGAAACATGTTAAATAATAAGCTCCCTAAAAAATTCAATGAAAATTTCTTAAAGGCAATTACTTATTTTTCGAATTGTTTCGTCCAGACGTCGGACGTCGTTAAAGATCACTTACCTAAATAGCAAATTTTAAGGTATTTCAGAATATATGTAATTATGTAAATTGCGGGAGGTTTTGCTTGTCATACGAATTACTACATAGCTCAATTACTAGCTGCTTATCTCATTGCTCTGATAAATGATTAACATTAATTTCATACGACACGGGAATTATTCCGGTTTTGAGCTGTAAGTTTGTACTTTTCATATGTAAATCGCCTTTAAACGCCTTCGTCAACATTAATTTATGTTATTATGCACAAATAAATTTAAAAAACAAAATTAAGAAAAGCACCTCTTTCAACTTATCTAGGTAAGGGTGTAATTAACAATTAAAATTAGCTTAATAAAAGAATAATTAATATTTTTATATTATGTAGGTATACATATCTATACATGTTCGTAATCAAATGTAGTAGAAATTATTTTTTAGATTACTATTACGCTATTACTGATTAATTAATTAATTATTTTGATTCAATATCAAATGAGTAACTACATACTTTGAAATCCTTGTAAGAACATAAAGTGGCGAGACATCAGTATTCATTACTGCAGTAGTGATTATACATGCAATAGTATCTTAATCGATTTTTTCTTACTGATTTAATCGCAGTACAATGACTAGATAAATCAAATTACCGATTAATCGATTATTCTAAAATTTGCTAGCAAGTTGCGAAATTCACAGACCGCTAAATCCAATTTGTTGTTTATGATACATATAGTGTAATCGGACTAGGATTTCTTTTGCCAGATAAAAATTATGGTGTAGTAACCTACATTTTAGTTGCATTATTTCCAATAGCAATATAATGTATTCAAATACATTTAGGCCCTGAATTTATCAAATAACATTAGGCTTAATTTTCGGTTTTTTTTTTTTAATTTATTGCCTTCGCCGCAGTTCAACGTCTTTCAGCTAATAAGATTTTGTTGTTGAAAAGTAACGTGCTGGAAAAAGTTAAGTGCAGAGAAATCATTGTAAAAGAAAACACAGTATGATTTTATTTTATAATTTTTTTTAATCTGCAAATGTCACTTTGTTACCAATACGCGGCTATAAGAAATAATCCTAGTGAATTGTTATGTGCTTATCTCAAGCCATCTAATACTGTTACAGTCCATACTTTCTTCATTTCCTTTCTAAGTTTATAAAATTTTCTTAGATCCCTGTGTTGTACGTCTACTACTATTTCTTCCTTAGTTAGGTATTTTTCAATGTATTCGATACCACTGAGTTTGAATGCCCGCCTTACTGATTTAAGATTCAATGCAAGATTCCCATATGGAGGTCTTATGCTATACCCAACGCTGAAAAAAATATGTACTAGTTAATAAAACTACTATTTAGTATATTTAAACTATGAAGCTACCTTGGTTCTTCAATTAGTTTAGGTCCCTTTACTATAGCAGTTGGCTTAGAAGGTTTCTTTGTAGGCAAGGCATCGCAAAAGAGTACTACAGCTCCTATCAGGGCTAAAAGAGCTACCGCTTTGAAAGAAACACAATTTGCCATTTCGACTGGTTGTTGTAAAACCGATGAAAGTAGTTTACTTATGACTTCCTCCATAAAAACTCCGCTTTTATAAGGAATTTTCTCCATTCTTCTTTTTGGACGTATGAAGAATTTACGCCAAAAGCAGTGTCAATATTTAATTTAACGTTGATTGTGTTCGACGTACCAAAGACGTTACGATTTTCAATTTTCTTAAATTGACGTAATGCAATGACGAACACACAATTTAGACAGTCTTTTTTTTCTAATATCTTTTATCTCTTGTATAATTTATTTTCTTTTATAAAACTAAACTCAGAACCTTGACGTTTTCTACTTTATTTATACTAATTATAATGTAGAATTGATACAAACTATACAACAAATTTTCCACGATTTTCGGAAAAATATTATCAGTTACATGGTTTTATACCAATTTTCAAAAATGATAAAGATTTATCATATGTATGTACATTCATCAATCCCAGCTATCTGCGGAATCATTTCGCTTCCTGCTCTTATAGTAAAGTGGACGCAGATCACTAATCTGAGTTTTCACTTATACGGTTTCGAGTTACATGGAATCAATTAATCGTGTAACTCGAGCGACACCTGTATTAAAATGAAATATTATTATGACTGGGATGAGGATAGACGCTTATTTTGTTGACACATTTTCATTAAATTTACTTAAAATTGGAAATTTCGAATTACATTCATGGCTCGATATCCAAATTTTTGAAATTTTGGTTTACAAACATTTATCATTATCACTGTAATATATATATATTTTATTATTGTATATTTTAGAAATTCGATTCAAAGAGCGGTCAAAATTAAATATTATCTTTATTATTTACTTATCTTTAAAAATAATAAATATTCCGATCTAAAAGACAATCTGTGATGAAAACGCTTTTTTTTATGTTATAGTTAAAAAAAAAAATTATGGAGAATATTTTGTTGCTTATGTAGTTTTCGATCTTCATCAATTTTATCTCTTTCTGAATTTTTGCGTTCATTGAATAGATTTTTTTCAACTAGTTTGTTTAACTAGTTTTTCGAAATATGTGTTTTAGTTTTCGATTTTTGGCGAAAAGGGAATATTCTGTAAAAAAACAAAACAAAAATGATTAGAAGCATATTTCAGCTTTCAAAAAATTCAAAATTTCTTTGCCTACGTATGTATGTAGCTATTTCTTTTACGTGCTTAAATTGCATTGCGTCGATTCAAGTAAACTTAAAATCGTTTCTAACGAACAGAAACATCTGTTTTTACAATTGAAATACCCGAACAAAGCAAAAATTAATTAAATATTGACACAACTTTGGGCGTAAATACTACGCAAGTCTATAACAGAATTGGGACTCATTTTCGGAAAAATTTCCTTATAAAGCCTGCGTTTTTATAGAAATAATCAAAAGTGATCAGTGATCGAATCATCATGAAAATAGTCGCTCTTTTTCTCCTGATAGGAGCCGCAGTACTCCTCTGCGATGCAGAGCCTAATGTAAGGGGTTGTACTGGGAATCGTTGCCGCACTACACGAAAACCGCGTCTTACTCCGCCTCCTCTCAGTCGTATTGCCGATCTTTACGAAATACTTCTCAAAAAAGGACAATCAGTCGACGAAATCAGAGAACAATTAGAAAAGAATGAAATCTCTTATGGGATTTTAGAGCCTCATTCACTTCAACTGTTTGTACTTAAAGATGATGTAGCAAATTTCACTAGGATCGCACGTGGGTCTGGGTGGAGAGTCTTAAAAGAATACAAATAAAGATTCAATATTCAAATGTTACTGCTAAGCGTCATTAAAACTTTAATGAAATAAAATTTCATAAAATCAAAATGTTGCATGTTTTCTTTTTAGATATATTATAATAAGTATCATTGGAAAAATTCTTTTTCTGAAAGTATATAATATGCCTTGAGACATGTTGAGATAAAATCTCCCAATTTTTTCGGGACTATCTGCATTTTTGTAGAGAGGTCTCAGAACGCTCGAAATGGGGTTTTAAATGTTTAAATATGTTTTTATCAAAATCATGTTTCAAAGCCGATGATCTAAATATCGCGAAAATCGCTAAACCTATCGTTCCAAAATTTTAACTCGCTTTTATCGATAATTAATAATAAAATTAATGTTTTCTCTGTAAATATTTATTTATAAATTTTATAAGTGAAGAAATACGATTTTTTTTCGTACTGATTTGAGCTGGTCCAGTCCGTAGATGTTTTGATCACTCTGTTAATCGATGTTTTTAAAAAATGATTCCGGAGGTCGGAAAGAAATACAATAAAAGAATTATCTTATACATATATGCCGTTTCAAATATAAAAAATTTAGTTCATACGTCGTGAAGATTTGTTTTTTCTTTTTAAGTATATGTATAAATATGTTTATATAAATATAACCGGCTAACATTTTAGGATACATGAAATTCGTATTTGCTCAAAGTACATATTAAAAAACATATTAATTTTTGCTTTATGGATTACTCCGAATTATAAAATTTTACTTTTAAACATAATTTTCTTCAAAATAAAGAAACTTTCAGATACCATGCTTTTGCTATACAGAGCCAAGAATCCAATTATTAATACAGAGCCAAGAATCAATTCAAAAATCGATAAGACAATTGCAAGTTAAAAAAGTTCACTAAATTTGGAATATCTTTGTAATTTGTATTAAACATATTTTGCGTCTGCCATAATATTTTTTACGTTTTATTGACTCAAAGGCTATAAGTTAATTGGCGATTTGACCCCCACATATTTAATTGGCGAAAAACTCACTAAGTAAGTAAATATAAGTAAAACAGACTAGAATTAGGATTTTATAAAATTTTATTTTAATAATATATGAGTGTTTGAACGCCACTCAGAAACGAAACAAGGGGGTGTCATTAGTATTGAGTAACCCTGTTAGTAATTGTCGTAGTTTTTGGATCTAATCATCAGACATTCTTGGCATTATTGGTATGATTTCCCAGGAATAATTCCGTGCAAGAATTTCAAGGCGGCGTCGTTGGTGATCTGGTATTGCTGCAACAATCGCATCGTTCAATTCCGTGGTCAACATGTAGATATTAATGTGTTCATGCCATAGATCGTTTATAAGTATACTTATAGGTTTTTCTTGTTTAGGATATATAGCATAGATGTTGAAGTTCCTGAAACAAAGTAAATGTTACTGTTTTAAAACAACAAAATTCGCTATTTAAATATTTCGCTTACTGTGGTGCAGGAAGATTTTCTTCTGTTGTAGTTAAATTTTCTTCCGTTGTAGAAAAATATTTTTCCGTTGTTGTAGAAATATTTATTTCCGTTGTTGCAGAATCTTTTTTGCAATTAGGATTATTCTTTGGGCATTCAGGTTTCTTCCCATGGCAATTTGGATTTTTCTTAGGGCACTTAGGTTGTTTAGTTGTTTTTATTGTTACAATTTTTGTGGTAGTTGGTGTTTTAATTGGAGTTCGTCTTGTTGAAGTAATTGGAGTCCTTTTTGTTGTTGGAGGTGTCCGTCCTATTGGAAGTGGCGTTTTTGCTCCAAATTGATTGTTTTGTGGTGAATTGTTTGTACCTGACCCTCCTCCCGAAGGTTTTATTCCTCCTTCGGCTGGCGGCTTTCCCCCTCCTCCACCTGACGGCTTTCCCCCTCCTCCACCTGATGGCTTTCCCCATCCTCCACCTGACGGCTTTCCCCCTCCTCCACCTGACGGCTTTCCCCCTCCTCCACCTGACGGCTTTCCCCCTCTTCCTCCTGATCCCCCTCTTCCTCCTGATCCCCCTCTACCACCTTTAGGTTTAGCATCACAATGCAGGGTTACAACCCCTAGCAAGATAATTAAAACAAAAAGTTTAAAAAAACGTAACTTCACCATTTCGAAGAGTGATTAAGAAACTAGCAAAAGCCAACTACTTACTGATGGTTCTTTCTACAAAAACACGGTATTTATAAGACATTTTTTCTATACCAAAAACGTAAGTTTTTTTTAAGACGTAAGTATTTACGTTCAAACGAGCGTCAGAATTGAACTGCTGTTTCATATCGTTCGCATGGAAATGTAGCAGATGTTTCTATGTAACGAAACAATTTTCGGTTACTGAAATTGACGCGTTTTAAAGAGAATTTGAGAAGTTTTAGCAAATTGTGTTAAAAGGACTTAGCCAGTCACCTTGGCTCAAGGGCATATTAATGTTTGTCTTTTTTGTTAGGAAGTTTGTTTAACATAGCACTTGAGTATGCAAGATTCAATCGTCAAAAAAAATTGCTCCTGGACCCTTTTTAAAGATAAGGATTAACGTGCTTGAAAATTCCGTTAATATTTCAAATTTTTAAACATATTTTTGCTTACGAGAAAATGATCATATTGATTTCATTCATTTAATTTTTTTTTACAAACAATTATTGAATTAGCTTTCGGAATTTTTTATATTTTGGTTTTAGTAATAATTCTGAAATATCCCGCCAAATTGGAAATATGTAACTTAAAAGTAAAGTTCTGCTTCCAAAATTTCAAAATATCTTTGCATTTGTCTCTTACGTGTTTGAATTGCCTTGCGTCAATTCAAGTGCACGTAAAATTGTTTCTAATGAACAGAAACTTCTGTTTTCACAATATCCGAACAAAGCAAAAATTAATTAAATATTGACAAAACTCTGGGCGTAAATACTACGCAAGTCTATAACAGAATTGGGAATCATTTTCGGAAAAATTTCCTTATAAAGCCTGCGTTTTTATAGAAATAATCAAAAGTGATCAGTGATCAGTGATCGAATCATCATGAAAATAGTCGCTCTTTTTCTCCTGGTAGGAGCCGCAGTACTCCTCTGCGATGCAAATCCTGATGTAAGGCCTTGTTATGGGATCCATTGCCGCACTACACGAAGGATTCGTATTCGGAAAACCACTACAACTCCAAGCCCTCCTTCAAATAAACGTTGGTGTGTGACCACCGCAAAAACATCACCACCACATTTCCCTACTAGGCATTTCGGCCCCCCCAAAAGAACACCTCCAACACATTTCCGAACTAAATGCGTTCACTTGAAAAAAAAATTCAAAAATGTTTCCAAGGAATTACAATCTGTAAATTCAACTCAGAGTGAGTAAAAAAGTGTGGAAAATCTTAAAGAAAATAAAATTTAAATGTTACTGCAAAAGCGTCATAAAAATTTTATAAACTTTCACAAAACCAAAAATATGAGTATTGTTTATTTTCATTTTAGATATAATAAATTAAACGTTAACGTAAAGTGGCTTACTGTATGTATTATGCATCTAATGATTTTAGTTATTTTCGATATAGTTTTGAAGCATTAAAATTTGAATTTTACGTTTTGTTGCACATCTCCCTTTTATTATTGTAAAAAACTTGCTACCTAAATACATAACCTACTGAAAAAGGCAACATTCGTCCAAATGCTATGTATTTATTCGGGAGGAGATTTTCATAGTTGTCTAATTATATAACCCCAATTATTATCTCATATCCCCATACTATATCAATTTATAAATATTTTTAATTTTTAAACTAGTCTTTTCATACAAAAATTTAATTAAGTAATATGTAAACTATTATACCAAACCAACAAACATTGTGTAAGGTAAATATATAAATGTTATATATAAATTTTTGAAAAAAAAATCACTTAATTAATATTAACCATTAGACGGAAATAGGTATTTTGAAAAATCGAAGTTTTTAAAATCTAACATAAACTTCTTGAATAAAAATCAAAAGATAATATTTTAAACTTGGAATATTCGTGAAGAGCTAAATTGCGTGTAAAGTCTGGGCAAGTACTTAAAAATCAAATGCTCGATTTTATTTATATTCATTTTAAATTAAGTTTTAATCGTGACTAAGCCGTTTTTCCATTAAACTCACGTTTAGAGTAATTTTTGCTATTATCAGTACTGAGATAAGAAAATCGCTAAGGAGTACAAAGGTCAAATGTTTCAATAAAATTGCAATTCAGCACTGCAAATTAAGCTTAGATTCCCGTATTCTGTAGCGCAATCAAATTATATTAATAACATCGTCCTACCCCCGCAAAAATAAGGTTCTTCACACAAATTACCGGGCATAAAAAAAATATAATCTGCAACTAATAAACTCGTTGTTTTGGCGGGATGTTTATTGCTTATTATCTAATAAGCCAGATCCAACAAATTTTTTTTTTCGTTGAAGGGGTCTCAAGCACTGGCGGGAATGTAATCACATATTCAATCAAGAAAAATCGTTGATAAGTGAAATTATTGCACATTCTCTCTGTTTATAGATCGTTATCAATTTGGGGCATATCGCAGAGGCTCGACAGACACTCCGCGAACCCGAACTTTAGTTAAAGTTCGATTGCTCCGGCGGTCGCCATGATTCGACCGAATTCTAGCAGATTTGTAGCTCAAGGCATTTCGCTAATTAGAGGAGCAGGAGTTTCATATAATTTGAAGCACCACCGACGGAACAGCAGTGTTGCGCAAAGTACAGAGAGAGAGGAGAAGGACAAATGCTGGTATCACACCCCCACGGAAGGGTACGTCCGCCTTTCGCCCTTCGATCCATTCACCCCACAAGAAATTACCCTTGATAAGTACGTCTGGCAAAATATCCACCAATGGGAAAAGAAAACTGCAGCAGTAAGTAAACTTTTTTTAAATTCAGTAATTCACCACTGCGTGCTCTAGTATGTATTATTTTTAATTATTAATTTTGGCCCCATTCAATTCAGCTGTTTTTCATTTGCTTCCAAATTTTGAACCATCAATAAAAAATTATAGCATAGAATTCTAAGGTCTACCTAAAGCGGTGATGAATACATAATACATCACCAGTTTATACACCTGAAAAAATAAATACATAGCTGAATTGCGCAGTTGGTTTGTAAAACAAATCAAATACCACAACTAACATTTGAGCACACTCATAGTAAATTATTTGCACAATTTAGCTTTAGAATAATTTCTTAATTTGGAATTATTTTTTTTTTTGCAGATTTGCATAGTTTCTGGGAGACAGTACACCTATGCACAAATGCGAGATCGGTGTGCTGCTCTGGCCGTGCGGCTGCAAACCAAGCTAAAATTGCAGCCGAAGGACGTTGTCGCTGTTTGTTTGCCAAACCTTCCAGAGTATCCCATCGCCGCGTTAGGTTTGCTGGAGGCTGGAATCGCTGTAACAACAGTAAACAATCTTTACAATGCTGGTAAGAATATAATTTTATTAATTATTTTATTATTTTATTAATCTGCAAAATTGTTGATAAATTCAAAATTAAAAAAAATCTTTTACTTAACTCACAGATGACATCGGTCGTCAGCTGGAAAACTCTGGTGCTAAAGTTCTCATCGGAACAGTTGCCAATTACGAGACCCTCAAAAGCGCCTGTAACAAGTCCAAAAAAAACATCCCCATAATTTGTATAAAAACCGAACAATCGGACGTCCTACCCCAAGGCACCATTGACTTCTACGAATTTACGGACCCAAAGGGCGTTAGTTTCAGTGACTTGAAGCCTCCGGGAATCACAAAAGATGGGTTGGCGTTTCTGCCGTACTCCTCAGGGACCACAGGGCTCCCGAAGGGCGTTGTCCTGTCGCACTACAACGTCTGTAATAACTGCGAGATGGTGCATAACCAGCGGCCCTACGGCGGGTGGGTCCTCGACACCACTGAGAGCCACCAGGACGTCATCCCGTGCGTCCTGCCCTTCTTCCACATATACGGATTAACCGTGGCTATGCTTTCGATGCTCCGGATGGGCTGCAAACTTGTGACACTGCCCAAATTCACACCCGACGACCTCATCAAGTCCTTGGATGAGTACAAGGGCTCAATCCTGAACCTCGTTCCGCCCCTAGGTAAATTTTGGCTTTTCTTTGTAAAGGAAGAGTTTTTAAAATTCGGTTGCATTTTATAGTCCTTTTCCTCACGAACAGCGAAAAGATCACCGCAAAGCAAGCAGACAATCTGAGGATCGTCATTTCTGGTGCAGCCCCAATTGGGGCTTTGGATGCAGAGAAATTTATAGCAAAGTAAGTATAACTTGGTTTATTTTAACATGATCCATTTTTTCTATGCAACTTTAAATCAATGATTTTGGTAAACGAGATCTCAAGAAAAACTAATTCATAGTCGTAATGAAGTTAAAGTTAGGTGGTATTTCTCAAAATTTAAATTGATGTTAGAACACTACTCTTTTCATTTTAAGAAGTCCAAAAAATTTGGGCTATTTAAATGAATATAATCAAAATAAAATAAAAACCGAACAGAATTCGTTAAGTGTTAAAATCGTATAAAATTTACGAATTTGTTAAGATCCACTAAAAGAAGAAAAGTACAAATGAAGACACGCAAATGTCTCACCTTTGTCTAAAAACTCATTCAAATTAATTAACACGCTCAATTTGTGTAATCACAACTGGTTTAATTGAATTCATGTCGAGCGAGTATTTTATTTATTTCAAAAATATACCAAAGTTGTAGTTTTTTTTTATGGAACATGAAATATTATTATTAGTTATTATTAAATATTATTCCCCGGGATGCGTTGCTTATTTTATAAATGACATCTAAAAGATTAATGCTTTCATTTGAACTTGTTTCAAAATATTTTAATTTCTGCAAATGAAAATTTATAGGTAATATTGGATTTGTTTTTAATGATCAACTCTTTCGCAGGTTTCCTGGTAAACAATTTTCTCAAGGTTACGGGTTGACGGAGACTTCCCCCGTTTGCCTGGTGACCCCCAATGGGACCAAGAAGTACGCCGCCGCCGGCTTCGTTGCGTCGAACAGCAAGGCGAAGGTGGTTGCTTACGACGACTCGAACGCTGTAGGGCTGGGCCCCAATCAGAAAGGGGAGCTCTGCTTCCAGGGGCCCCACGTGATGGAAGGGTACTTAAACAATGAGGAGGCGACCCAGAACAGCTTCTACCCGGGGAAGTGGTTCAGGACCGGCGACATCGGCCACTACGACGAGGAGGGCTACTTCTACATCACGGACCGCATGAAGGAGCTGATCAAGGTGAAAGGGTTCCAGGTCCCCCCGGCAGAACTCGAGGAGCTGCTCAGGGACCACCCGAAGGTCGTCGATGCTGCGGTCATTGGGGTCCCCGACAAGATGTGCGGTGAGCTCCCGAGGGCATTCGTGGTCCTGAAAAAGGGCGCAAGTGCCAAAGAGAAGGAGATTCAGGACTTTGTGGCAGAAAAAGTAATAGAGTACAAACGTTTGGAGGGCGGAGTGATCTTCTTGGAGGAGATTCCGAAAACTGCCTCAGGAAAAATTCTCAGGAAGGATCTGAAAGCAAAATATAGTTAAAAGGGGACATTTTTTCTACGGGACTAATTTTTGTTTTCACCTCACGAGGTTCACCATTCCGTAATCTTAAGGTGGTTGACTTAGAGAGATACTCTCAGGCATAATTTAAGATGTAAGAAATACTTTCTAATAAATTAGTGTATGTATGAGAATGTTTTCTTAAATATTTTTTCAACCTAAAAATTAAAAATTATTAATATGTTTATTAGTCGTCAAAATATTTAAATTTTCGCAATGAGTTACTGAAATTCCATAGCATGCAAATTTACGAAAAGTACCCAAAATTAAGTTGTATCTTATTCAGTGTTTTTGTTTGTCAGCTCAATTCGGCAATTTATTTTCCCTTCTATTAAAAATGTTTAAAAAAATCAGTATTTATAATTATAATTTTATATTTTTGCAATTTGAGAAATAAAATTAAACTTTTTCTTCGGTGTAAAAGTTGCATTACATAATAAAGCGAAATTTATTTATTTGTACCTTACTGCAATAAAATGAAAAGGTAGGTATTCACAAAAAAATTAAAGTCTTTTCCGTAATTTGTTTCATTTTATTATTTTAAATAATTCTCAAAGTCCTAATTACACCAAAAAATATTTTTAGTTGTTTTCTGTTTTGAGTTCTTTATGTTAGAATTTTCGTTTTTGGGCACGGATTATGTCCAATGCTCGACTCATATCCTAAGATGGTTTTTTTTTATCAATTTTAAAGAACAGTTTCCTAAAGTTGAAATAAAATATTGTTTCAGCTCGCCTACTCCCTCTTAGCCTAGGTAAGAATATTTAAAGTTGCTTTTTAGTTAACTTTTCTTAGTCTCTCTCTTGCATCTGCCTATTTACAATTCTCTCCTGCTGCCTATAAACTCCCTCCCTACGGCGCTCATAGTTTTGTTAATAACATTTTTTTTTTATATTACGTGTTTATCTTCATATGCTAGCGATAAAAGTACTCTCTGCTCTACGCATCTGCTACCTGTCTGTATTTGCTAGAATTTCCCTCTGGACTCGTTTCGAATTTCATTCTCCAGAGGCGGACCTTTGACCCGGTCATTTTTGTTTTTCATTTGTATACGCTTTACGGCTAACTTACGGGGATCTAACTTAAGAGTTATGACTCGTCTCGGTTGTTGTGAACCCAACTCGCCGGCACCCACTGTGGCTCCCGCTCAAGGGAATTGATCTCGGAAAGCAGCTGATGGTAGGCTCGCTCAGTGTCGTTATTTATTATGATCATATCGAACAAGTGGCCCCATCGGGCCTCCATGTCTCGTGCCGTTGCAATGATTTCCTTTAATTCTTCCTCCTTAAAAAAACAAGTTTAGAAAGAATTTTTAGTTCATCTTTTACCATATTAAATTTTTAAAATTTACCTTAAAGGGTTCACCATTTCTTAGCTTCTTTTGCCTTAATTTTTCAAGGCTCGGAGGCGCTACCAAAACTACGTAAGGTTTTAAATCGGACGCCCTCAGTAATTTAAGGCTCTGTGGGTGAAGGTTCAGAACGCAGATTTTTCCACTGGCAACTACTGTCCTTATTGCTTCAAGTGATGTACCTAAAAAAATAATTAATTAATTAAAATCCTCTATACTAATTCAAAATGTATTATTTTTTTTCTACCATAGTAGGCTTTTTCGTATTCGCCGTGCTCCACAAACTTTCTCGCTAAAATATCGGCTTCGAATTGAGCTCTGGAAATGAAGTGATAATCTTGGCCGGGCACTTCTCCTTCCCGACGAGCTCTGGAGGTGTCTACAAATATTTAAAAAAAATGAATTTTGTATAAAAATTCAAAAAATATACTGATGAAAAAATGATAGTTATTTGAAACAGTTTACAATAATTTTGCCTCTAAACAAGTGATATATCGTTTCTACAAGATTTTTTCTGTAGATTACAAATTCATAAAGGAAAATCTCCTATAACGTCAAATTTTTAAGAAAAATAGGTTTTAGTTGATAGTGAATGAAAATCACAGGTAGCGCACAGTCATGAAAAATTACTTCCCCGCTTAGTAAGAGTTATGGAATATTTGTATTTCATGCCATAAATCTAGATAAGGATTTAGGCTTTCCTTTGACCCATGTTATGAGCACTTTTCACGTTGCATTATTTTTTAACTCAATTTTCAAATAGACTCAAAATACGATTTTTTTTAGTTTTCATCCTATTTTTCTCAAAAACGTGACGTGATGGAAACAAAAGAATTCCACGTTAAGGATTAGCTATCATTAAAAAAATTAAAAAAATATATGTTATACAGGTGGCAAAACAAAAATATTGAATTTTGTAAACTAGTGAAATTTATGGTTCTTACGAGGAACAGCCGCTGCGAATCGATCCGAATCGGCCATCAGTCGCTGCCGCAGCTCGTGTCTCCCGATGTTTGGCGGTCCGATCAAAACGATAGGCCGCTTGTGTGTGGCACGTGGGTAGTACAAGGCGACTTCTTCGTAAGTGAGTATTTCCTCAGGATCAGGATCGTCGGTTGTTGTGGTGGCGTACAGGGGATATCTAAAAGTATAAATCAATTATCACAAATTCATCTAAAATATAAAAACTCATCCAATTTTTCTAGAAATTTTTACTTTTGAAAATGTGAAAGTTAAAAAATATGTATGATCTCCAAAGCCTTTAAAATCATTGCTTATCGTCTGGGTCAAATTTGAAAATAACCGAATTATATTCTTGCAACTTATACATAGTTTTTATTCCAGAATTATTTACTATATACTTCTCGAAAGTAAATCAAACTAACGAAATTAAATTTGAAAACAAGGAAAAATGAGATATACGCCCATGTTCTGTATTCCGAGTGAGTAGAAATCGAAAAGAGCTTGTAAAAGTCTTTTTCAGTTGAAATTCTTTAATACAAATTTTGAAATTATAACAAAAAACTTCTGCATTTTTTTGATCGAATTAATTTAATACTTTAAATGAAAAATTTATTGAAGTCAAAAAGGTTACTGAAATGATTTTACGGAAATTGTAGGAATTTTATATGGAATTTCAACTGAAAAAGGAGCTTTACAAGATCTTTTCGATTTAATTTCACTCGAAAAACAGAATGTAGGCGATAATATTTTAATTATATTAAGTAGTTATTCTAAAAATCTTACCCTGCTTCCGAGCTGGCCTTCTTTTTTTTCTTTCGGCCCTTTCTCGCGCACAGCAACGTCGCTCCCTTGGTGGTGGTCTCCTTGCCCCGACTCCTGGCCAGGCCGGCTTCTTCGGCGATGGCCAATTTCATCGTCTCCCGCTGATGCTGGAACGATTGACTAGGTATCAGTCCGGCTAGAGTTTGGTCTTCCTCGCCCTCCCGGTAGGCCTGCCACCAGTTGGGGTCCTCTCGGGAGATCACATGCAGGACGTCGCCCTTCTGAAAACTGATGCCCAGCTCCCGGCAGGGTATGTACAGGTCGTCCTCCGGGTCGTAATCGAAGTGGGCCCGCACGTGAAGGACGGCGGAGTCCCGACCACCTCCAGGCGGCGGGGTGTGGGCTGGCACTATGAGAAAAGTTAAGGTCCCGGTCATGCCGCTCAGCAGGGCGCACACGTCGTTCACCGTCTTCCCGCGCATCTCGATCCCATTTACTTCGAGAATCTCGTCCCCTTCGTGGAGTAGGCCCGATTTTTCTGCAGCACCTCCGCGGACTATCCGCCCAATTACGACAGCCTCGCCCTCGTTGCGAACTGTGGCCCCAAGGGGCTCCGAGGATTTCTCGATCTGAATGATCCTGATGTGGTCCTGAGACCCGTCGCTTAGGACCCCAAACTGGGTGCTCAGCTGGGCTTCGGGCCGTTTCAGGATATTATTATTCATCAGGTGTGATGATGCGTTTTGGGACATTCGTTGGCTGCTAAGGGTGGAAGACGCCGAGTGGCTCCCTATCACCGAGGGGGTTCTGTCCGTGAGGGACGCCACTCGATCGTGGGCCTGCAGCAGCTCCTCCATCTCGTGGCTCGTCAGCAGGTTTCCCAGCTCAATGGCAGCCGTTGAATTCGACTGGGCGAGCAGCTCCACGACGTCCTTGGACAGCTGCTGGGCATTGGAGCAGACCGGGTTCGCCACCCGGGGCCTCCGCCGCTGCAGGACCGCAACCCGGGCGGCCAGGGCATGAGCGATCCCCGGCCCCAGGAGCATGTTTTGAGCGGCAGTGACTCGGCCCGCAAGCGCTGCCATTCCGTTTTTGTTAAGTTGGGACTGGAGGCGCTGAAGGGCTGCCACCAGCTCCCCGTAACCTGAAAAAAATAGTAAAAGTAAGCAAAATGCTGGAGGAGCAGGCAGGGACTCCATGGGGTCGGAATCTCATCTAATGAGTTTCAAAAAAATTAAAATAACTAGGTCAACTAGGGCTTTGACAAATTATGTATATAAATCTTCAAATTTGGTTGGTGAAAAGATGTTTTAGTTTTACCAATTGCTTTAAAATGATATTCAAATTAAAGCTTGAGCCCTAGGCTATAGTAAAAAAAATTAATTTACTTGTAACTATGTATTGATAATGATCTTAATTCACTTTTGTTTTATGATATGATTTACTTATAAAAAAAGTAAAGTTTGCGTAAATTGTGAATCTTTTTGAAATAAACAAATTTTTTAAATAAGGCCTCATGGAGCCGCGAATGGAAGGAATATTTCTTTGAATAGAATTTCAACTGACCCCGATACGCACCGATAATCTTCTCCACCTCCTCGTCGTCCGTGAAAGCATCGTTGTCGACCCCGATGGAGGTCCGGTCGACGGCTGTCGGCTGCTGGGGCACTGGACCATCCTGGAGCGCCTGGAGCTTCCTTGAACCGCGTAAACTTGCGCGGAGGAATTCATTTTGCTGCGCTATCCGCTCCTCCTCTTCACGACGTCGACGAAGTTGCTCCTGGAAAAATTATAATTTACATATAATATATTGTATTAGAAAATAATTATAGATTGTTCGAATAGCTTCTAATAATAACAGAAAAATCAGGAGCACCCCACTGTTCCCACTATTATCGAAAGTGTATGATCAAAACAACTGACAAATTTTCAATTTTCCAATAACGATTATATGAAAATATACTTGTGAAATATTTAATCCCCCAGGAACTTTTGAAGTATGTAGTTAGTTTTGAGTTTTTATTTCTTTATTTTTGAGTTCATTTGAGTCCTTATTTGAGGTCGATTAAGGAAGCAACCACCTGAAAAAATGTGCCAAGCTGCCGCAAACCCATAAAACAAAACGGAAAAGTTATATGGAGCACATATCACCTTGAAGAATGGTTTCCTTATCATAATGTGGGTTACTTTCTAATAAAATAATGGATATAAAATTGATATGAATGATTTCATGCAGGAGAAGAATTATCGCACAACTATCTCTTGCCATAAAACACAAGCTATGAAACCCTATTTCTATGTCCAAAGAGGAGGTAACCATAAAATATTTATGGATAGTTTTAAGAAAGTAATTTGGACTATAGTGAATTTAGCGAAAAAGGTGAAATAAAAAAAATTTAAAAATATTATCATTATGAAAATAAATTTATCATTTTACCGAAGGAAGTATTTCAGGGTCAATTTTATAATCTGAGCTTAAGCTCTTACATCGACTTAAGTGCAGCTCCTTAAAGCAGTTTCACTGTGTAAGTTAAAGCTTCACCAAACCCCGGTAATTAGTTAAAAAATTCGAACGAAATATTTTAAGATCTTTTTGAAGTTGTTTTTTAAAAAGATAAAAGCTCATTAGCTACTTTTTTTTGGGGATTATTCATTTTCCTTTGCTTTCTGAGTAATTTGAATTGAGAATTTTCTCATAATAATACGTAACACAACTTGTTTAGCTGAGATCTTCTTGCCCCTGAAAATATTTTGTAAATTATCTATTTTAGAACATCGAAAACATGAACTAAAATTGAAAAAAATAATACCTTTAGGTGGGACTCTTGTTTACTAGGTCGAATTAAATTTCATTTAAACTTTAGGAAAATTTATGAAGCTGTACAGAAAAATACGACATTCATATTTTAAGTAAGTAATGTCTCGCTAATCCGAATTAATTATTGCAAGGGGTTAACCGGATTAGCGAATCATTCGGATTAAGGTATACGTACTACATTTTAATTACATTTGAAAAAATACGCTTCGTTGAATAAAATAAAGTATATTTCCTTTTAATATTTGTTTCTGATTATTGGGATATAAAGTAAATAAAAAAAACTCGTAAATCCCCATATAAAAATGTTGTATCATTTTACTAACTTGTTCGCAGTCGATGCAAATTCGGATTGCAGAGTACAAAATTTTCAACGATTCGGATTGTAGAAGACAGTGGAATAGAATAGGTCATTCGGATTAGCGCGGTATTCGGATTAAAGGTGATTCGGATTAGCGAGACATTACTGTACTTATATTTATTCTTTATAATTTTTATATAATAATATTGATTTAATATCTCTGCATTACTACGGCTTACATGAATCATATAACATGCTTTTAAAAATTATTCAAGTCGGTGAAGAAGATTAGTTCTATAAGTCTTTAAATATTTGTCAATATAAATATGTATGTATGTACTACCTTATTTTTGTTTAACGAACTGTATTCAATTAACCCCAAAGTGTAAGTCACATCATATAATTATATTGCAATTTATTTATTTTAATTTAATTATCGTTTGGTTGTAAATATTACATTACAAGCCAAGAGAATGTTTATGTACTTAAAATATTTTTTTTAATTACCAGATAAAAATCGATTGATATGCGGCGAGGAAAATTTATTTGCCAGGCTATCTGACAAGTTTGCGTGTTCAAAAATTAACAGAAAAAGTAAAACAATTCAAAATCGCAGACAAGTTGATTAATGGGATGAATTTATTTAACGAATAAATTAATCTGACTACAGAAAAATTGGGTCCCATAAAGAAAATTGACCTACCAAATAACTTGGTTGCAATTTAATATTATTTACCAGGCTATTTGTTAATTTTTAAAGACCAAACAAAACAGAAGAAAATACTACCCTCAAGTAGCGGATATTATACTAGGCACTCATACAAAAATGTTCATAAAGTGCTTTTAATGGTCGTTAAATTTCGAATTTCCTCTTGGTAAATCCATAAAAAAATAAAAACAATGGAATTGCACTTAAAATAAACGAATGTAGTCACTCGACTCGTATTTAGCAATACATAAGCTATTTATGTAGTAATTGAGAAGTTCATTCTAAAAATTTTAAATTATTCCAATAAACCGCAAATAAACAAAATTTGAAAATTTGCAGCCTAAACACGTACACTATCAGTATATGGTCGGAGACAAAAAGTGGAAACTGACTATCACATTAGGAATTTAAATAAGGTAGTAATGGTCACCTAATATTGGTAATGAAAAAGTATTTATTTAAATCGCTAATCTGAAATAACGACAACTTAACCATCTAAACGTTTTTGACATCACTAAAAAACAAATAAAAGTTTTCGCAACACTGATCTCATCGTAGTCGCGGAACATAATCATCCCAATTGTTACGATGTTACACCCAAACAAACGGCTCGACATTGGTTAAATACCATTAGCATCGTTTTTAATTAAAATTATGTCAACAGAACAAAAAGACAAAAACACAAGAAAAACATCAAATAAAATTCACGCAAAACTTGCCTGATGGTACCCAATTCGAGTGCCAAATTCGTCCGGTTTTGGTATTTGTTGGGAAATTGCGGCATTCCCGCCATTAACGCCGCTTCCAATGGTACCTTTGTAACTATCATTTTGTGGCGGGTCACCGCTGTAGCTTAAATTAATGTTGAGCGTAGTTATCACCATGTTTTGCACTATCTACTTTCATCTCCACAGGCATTTTTTGGGGTAATTCACATAATCTCATCACAGTTCCGTTTCAAGTTTTTGGTATTTAGGTACAGAAATTTCGGTTATTGGCACAGTCTTGTTTTTTTAAATTGGAGCGAGAAACTGGTAGCGAATTTTAACCACTATCAAGCAAAACGACCAGTTGGACACTTTTAACGAGCAAAACGCAAATTGCGTAAATCTTTTATAATTTAAACGCGGTTGCCAAAAAATCAACCAACATTTTTAACTAATTAAATCACATGTATCTATGAAAGAAAAAAAAACACGTATTCTCCCACTATTGACGACACATGTTTTTAGCACCGATGATAAAAAACGATTTAAATTTTTTTAAAGCGCGACTGATGCTGGGGCTGTGCTCTTCCTCCGCGAGGAAGTTCGCGATTGATTTGTTTACGATAAATTTTGTAGTGCTCGAGGAGACGGGCAATAACAAAGTAAAGAGCCCGGTAGAGGCCCACTTTGAGCAACAACTTTACAACGTGCTCGAAATTCCTTAGAGGTAATAATAAGCTCAGGTAAATCCGGTGAAAAACTACGCGACAACCGGTCTAAATACCGCCGCGGGATAGGAGCGGGAGGCGCGTATATAAAAGAAGATCGATTAATCTTCGATTCTGTGTCGCTTCTGTATGCAAATTTAATGAAGCCATAAAAATAATAAACTAAAATGAAATGCCTATGAAAATGTGAGCGAATTAAACGATTTCTCCGAGGATGCCCAGGTGTGGAGCTGAATGCAATCTGCGATGGCAGTCATACGTTGAACTGCATTTTAGCGATAATTGATCGATATTCGTTTGTTATTTTCTCTTTTGAGTGCTGTAACGAGCTCATTATGTAACTTTATGCGATTTTAGTGACTGACGCCACTACGCCTATGGGTAGTTATTGACTGCTGCTTCAGCTCTTTTGCTCAATTTTGAATTCTGAAAGTGGGGGAGGTACAGAACAGACTACGGACGGATTTCTGGGCCAGAATTACTAACTACAGATTTAAAATAGAAAACTGCATTCAAATGGAAAATCTGAACCACTAAACCTATTGACGTCATAGAGAACAAGAGGGAAAACAATAAGTTTTTGTTATCGATAAAAGCCCTGTTTGAATAAACCTAATTAAGAGAATCAATTTTATGTTACGAATATACATATGTACATACTTTCATCAAACATTTTATGTTTTCATCACACGGTATTTTGCGCAATTGCACAAGCTTCTGGTGTTTACATTTAACAACCATGCAATAGTTTTATTTGAACCAAGGAAACTTCTTTTTTCTTCTTTTAAAAAATAATCAGTTTTCTTTTTCTTTAACATATTTAAAAATATATTATAGCACTATTGAAATCATACTGAAGTTTACTCTTTTAAAAATTCAGCAATTTAATTTAAATATTGGTCCTTTCAAACCAATTTAAAGTATAGAACCGAGTAGAATACAAACTTGGACTCAATAACAACTAACAAGGATACTTTTAATTGTTATCAGTAAAATACCCTAGAAAATGTCTTTCTCAAAATTACTCTTAGAATCAGATCAATATTACATTTTTACAGAAAAATGCAAGAATTGTCTATTAGAAGAATAAATTCTTTCAAAACAAAAAACAACCTCAAATTAACTCACCATACTTTTATACCTAATGTCTCACTAACAAAACACAATATGCAAAAGAAAGAAAGAGAATTTGAACAAATTTGAAAAAGAAGCAAAAAGTTTCAGAAGATAAAAGCACATTCCAATCAACACTTTTGCAAAAATGTGGAGAACCAGAGCTTGTAGAAAAAGATAAAAAAAACTCAATAATTCCAACTATAAACCGATTTGTTAACAACAAGTCGTTCGCACATTCGAACAAATTCAGTCACACCATCGACACTGTTTTGAATTGCGCCAAAATAACGCGACTGATATCGAAGTACTTTTTGATATCACAGGTGTGCGTGCGATTCAGATAAAGTTATGACAAATCCGTAGCATAATATTACTTTTGGAGACAAAGAGCAATTTTGTTGTTGTACGTAGTCTTTACTTACTGAGAGAATTTAGCTCAATTTTTTGGTAATGTTTTGAAACTCAAGGAATTTTTATTTAAAATTTAAGTTGGATCTTGGATGTCTGATTCTAAGAGACAGACTTCGATATTTTTCCGGATAATAAATAAAATCTTATTGGTCTCCATGGGGCTTACGAAGGCAGTTAAGTCAGCCCATACAAAGCAGATTTTTTGGACGTTGAAGAAGATATAAAACGTAAGCAGGACCCGAAAGAAAACAGAAATGACCGGAGGGAGCCTTTTTAGCTTCAGATGGGATACTCTCCGATTAATAAATCCTTTTAGGGTATTTAGAGACACCCATTTTCATATAGGAGTTTATCTCACAATACTCTTAGGAGAAGTTTAAAGACCTCTAAGGAAAGTTAAATGTAAAAGCAACTTTACGCACTTTTATTTTAAGGTTCAAATTACGTGGGGTTAGAAGTATAAATATTTCATGTATTATACGTTTATAAAAGTTACCTAGTTTCATTTCATTTTCAAATTTTTAATTTAGTATCCACATTTTGAGAATTTATGGAGAGGCCAGCACCTGATTAAAAAACAAAAAGAGCATAATAATCCACAAACTCAGTACTCCCTCTGTCTTCTTTTTTTAATTTTTACATCTCAACTGAATTTACGTCAAGAATTCTAAGTTTACCTTTGTAATTACGAGTATTTGCCTTTTCTATTTTGAGCAGCGTTACTCATATTAAAAATAATTTCCTTATACTCAGAACATTTTGCTTAAATTTATGTCTTGTCTATGGATACAACTTTATAAATTCTGTACATTCTTGTTTCGAAATAATGCAACTTTCAAATTAAGAATTATTTGCTATTAAGTCGAGGAATAAGAAACCAGTTTTCTTACTTCTAGAAAATCTTTTTTTTTCCGTGTATAAATATTTCGTTGCGCAATTTATTGTTGATTTTATGATTTTGTTTCCTTGTACTTTAAGCATGGATTTATTTCACACTTATGTAAGGAAAATTGGTAGTTATAGTCTAGCAATTTGTTAAATTCTCCAAAATGCCTACACACCTGGTCCGATATAAGTGCCAAAGTGTTCTCCTTGCACAGGTAAAACTTTAAATTCCCGAGAGCACAAGACATTATAAAGCGGCAGTTAAAATTCGCATAAATTTCATCGTTATTTTTGGGGTTGACCACGGCTCAAGTTTGAAGGCAGTAAAAGCACCCGCTGCATGGATTTTACTATGGAAACCCGCCGGCCGCAAACAATGCGATTAAATTAAAGGCATATAAAACACAGACAGAAATTCACCAAAACTGTCGCGAACACAACAAAATTGGTTTATGTTTGAATCGCGTGATATCCCGGAGGGGATTTCCCGCAGGATGCTGCGTTATCGGAAAACAGATTCTCTCTTGTCCCACCGGAAGTTCGGAATCCGCCCCCGCTTTCGGCGGAACGACAGCAGTTCGACAGCTTCCCTGTGGAGGATCGCTGCAAGGTGCATCGTGTGCAGCCGAAGGATGATGAGTTTGCAGATTCAGAATCGCGAATTGACGTCACTCACGCGAAAGAAGACACGCGTTCGCACTTAAGCCTCGCGGCAGCCACTGAAAAGATTTCTTGAATTTGAATCGAGAAGAGCTCCACACCTGAACGAGCGAAATATTCCGCGAGAACAGGTAAGAATTTTTTTTTTGTTATTTATTTATTTATTTTTTATTTCTATTTTTGTCTAAACAGCTCTTTGGTAGCAGTCAGGTGTGTGACGAACGCGTACTGGCCGCGTGTTACTGAATTGAACAGTTCACGTTTTATGCGGGCGTACCTGTCCTACACCGTTTTGTACGTCTGCAAAAGACGGCAACGACGGCAACGACGACGACGACGACTATGACGATGACGACCGGCAGGTAACTCAACACAATCAGCGAGGGACGACGACGACGATGGCACAGGTAAAAATCGTTCGTCCATTTCTCTGTTTATTTATTTTTCCCTGGAGCTTTTTCACGCTCGACGACATTCTCCGGGTTATATAAGAAGAGCACCCCCGGGGTCTCTTTCCGCTTGGCCGATGGAGGTGACACCCCGTGTCTCTCTCACCTGTTATCACCTGCCGCACTTGATATCACTTGCGGTTATCAGCTGAGCCCAGGTGGGGCTGAAAGATTCCATCAAGCCGTGCGCCGAAGAGACACGGTCATGCATGGGTCTATCTAATCCAAAGTTACATATCTATCTATTTATCTACATATCCGCTTTTATAGAGGCCGTGGAATATCAACCGGACCGAAACACGTTTGCGGACAACCCAGTCCCGGAAGATAACAAAACTCCAGAAAGATGGACCGTGGAGGACCGAGGGCAGGTTGGAATTCGTGACCCAATGTCCAACTTAATGACGAACCGACTTTCACAGGAATCCCGCTTCCATCAAGCTTAAGACAAACTCGCGACGTGACAATGGACGCTTTTCCTGATCCACTGAAAAAAAAAATTTAGTCGGAGGTGGCTCAGGTAAGTGATGGAGCCCAGCTGCGGCCGCTTAAGAATTTCTAAGAACTATTACTCTGCTCAACTCTACCTGTAACCTCTCCCGTTGGGGCGTGTCGTTATGCAGATTACCCAAGCTTCTACTTCTGGGCGGAAATATACTTTCATGCTCATTTAGATGCACGCAAAAGGTCCATTTCGGGCACCAGCACGTATTAGCATCAATATTTTTCTCAGAGGATAAGATGTTCTATGCTATGTTCTTCTTTTGAGGAGGAGCAAGCAGGAGGGTAGTGGTGATATATCGTCCACAAAAGACTCCTTCCCATTTGCTCATGTCTATTCCCGGGATTAATTAAAAGATGCCCAACCTGAATAGGATGGAGGACATGAACTCTGGAGCAGGTGATGTACAGCTCCAGAGCGAGCAGGTATGACGAGAAAAATTGTCGTTTATGTGCTAACTTTTTTTTTTGTAGTGAATAGTATAAAACCCTTTAGATTTTTATGAGACTAAACCAAATGGACAAGAACTGCATCGCAAGTCGTATCTTTTCACATGTCATTTACCTTTAGGAAGGGATGAAACTTGTTCCAGTAGGTATACGTAAATATTCCGGGTTCAGCGTCACATATAATCAAAAAGACTTTAGCAAGGACTAAATTTTACATAAGTAAACAGACCATTCTAACTTTTAATAGAATCCTTTTAAAAACGAAAATTTAGAAACGTTCAACATTACATTTAACAGCATACCAGCGAAGAAAGTTTAAAAAGAAATTATTTCTTACTCATCATTGTTCTGTTTAATATACATATGTACTTAATAAGTAATGTTGAATAATAAAAAAAAAAATGAATTACTGAAATTGTAAATTTAAATATGTATTGTTAACTTAACACGAATAAATTCATCAAAATTAATTTATATTTTTTTTTCTGAAATTTGAAACCATTCCATGATTTACTCCTAAAGTACAAATCAATTTAAAATTTCTGCGATCAAATGGCTTCATCTCTTATATAGCTGAATATTGAATATGTATAAAAGTTAATGGATTTTTTGCACTTTTCAAAATTCAGTCCCAGTAGAACATAATAAAATTAAAGCAGTTGATGGATGCCAGATCAGATATTGAAAAACCCATTTCTCAGTAACCTACCAAAATAGTCAAAAGCATTCTTCGTTGCATTAAAGCAAACTGACACAATTCCCACTTTCAAATAGCCCCACGCTCGACCTACGGGCGCTCTCTCACCTGCATTATCAAAGTAATTACGTGTGGTGTGGCGCACTCGAAACAATTTTTCTGCATGCTTTAAACGAATGCAACTGAACACCCACTCGCCAACTTTTACCCATTTTGTTCATTTTTCGAGTGTTTCTTATTAACTCTTGCCCGCACCGATTTACATTCAAGTATTATTGAGTTTTCCACGTATTTGGCCCCTTTGTGGTTTTCTCTGGGTCGACGGCTGCCCTTGTGGCAGTGGCATTTAAGCCAATATTCCCGACCACACGTCGAAGCCCCTCAAGTTACTTTAATTACAAACTCTGTAACTCTGTTGCCCCCCCACAACTGCTTTTTACGAAGTTCCAAGAAGCTGATGAAGGGGCAAAGTATACAAAAGAAATAACTTTTCTTTGTGGTATACCGATGACCTGCCAGAGAAAACTATCGTTTGATGATGGAAAATTAACTGATTTCTTTAACACTTCTAGGGATTTGTTAAAGGTAAAAAGTATTTTTACTTCTTCGTTCGTTCGAGAAATTTTTGTAACTCATTTAAAATTTTCAAATTGTAAGCTATACTCATTTTTCGCTAGACATATAAAAAATATTCTACAACAAAAGTAACCTCAATACAAAATTTTTATATAATGAACCCCTGCAAAGCTATTCAAAATGTTCTTCCTCAATTAAAATTGAACAGGAAAATAACTATCGTGACAAAGTTATAATAACATACATAAATAGTAACAATCACGCTTACCTGATATTTTTTAATACTATCCAATTGCTCAACGGTTGGTTCAACAATTTGGGCAATTTGATGGTTCGGTGTACCAGTGGCTGAAGGTGAAATTTTTCTATCAGGAACTTGTGGGGCTGGAGCTCTATTCACCAGTCGACCATCTTTTTCCATACGAAGGTGATCACGAGGTGGTGGAACTGGCTTTACAGAACCGTTCAACTGAAAATATTTTTATCTTTTGTAAATTAAAATTGAATAAAAGACTATAATTTAGAAGCGACGTTTTATCATACAAAAAAAAAAGCGTTATTCAAGCAACTAACCCAGTATACAATTTGTTTACTGCAAAAAGCCCATTATTTGTTTTACCTTAGCTACGGTCATGTTGTTATTGACGGGTTAATTTTTATGAAGGTGGGTGTGAGTGAAGGTAGCTATGAATTGTTAAAGTTTATTTTCTTTAAATGATATTCTTATGTATGATTTAAATAAATATAATTTACAAAAGGAGTAATTTCTATTCAGTTCTGCTTAAATTCTCATAAAATATCTTATTTCTGATACAATGACTGTACGAAGATTTGAAGAGGGAAAATTTGCGATTTATAGATATAATGAATACTATTTTAGTATCTTTTATGAAATTAGATTAGTTAATTTATAGATTCCAGTTTAAATATATTGAAATTGCATAAATCTGAAACCCTGCCCCATATATCGATATATGTATTGACTATACCTTTATCAGTTTAATCGCCACTTTTTGTTTTAATACAAATATCTCTGACAAGCATCCTATAATTTTTATCACGTCGAACAGATCATAACATAAACAACGACTGGTTGTTCTATAAACATTGTTCAACAGTCGATAATATCCAACGACAGCACAATCACATGATCAGCAACTGCAAAAACTGGAGCATTTTGATCGGCCAGAGACTTCAAATGGGCGCTCCTTCAATTTATGTTTATCGGCATATCGGAAGTGCAATGTGACATTTTCCAGCCAAGAAAGTGGGCTATAGCAAGTACAGCATCTACTTGCCCGATCACTGGTAAAACGAAAATACCTACGGGCACTCTGATTCCACCAGTAGAAAATTCAGGTGGTAACCAGAGACATAAAACTAGGTGCACACTGCCAATCTGATGGAAGTTGGAATGCCGCCTACTTTTGCAGTTCCCACGACTCTAAAGCCCAAATTTAATATACTTGAATAGTCGACTGGACAGAAACCCCTTGAGCGTCTATGCATTTTTTAATTATTTTTTGCGGATTGCAGTGGTTTGCCGGGATATTATCGCGCCAGATTGAATTACTCATAATACAAAGCATTCTCACATGATCACACTCAATAAACAAAACTGATTAATTCGGCTATCATTCTGCGGCTTGTGATAATTGCATTGGGGGCAGTCATGCTGCGGTTCGTGTAAATTACTTTCTGCGGCGAGAATAGTTAGGGAAGGTAGAAAATGCAGTTTGATTAGAGTAAATATTTACTAAAATCCACCGCAGATTAAACTAGTGTAAATATTTGACCCAACAATCTTATAATCAGTATCATTGTGAGTGTGAAATCGCTCGGAAGTAGTCGGGCTTTTATATTTATATTTATTTGTAAAAAAAAATTGTTTAACAAATTTAAAATAACGCGGGGCACGCCTCATGTTTATTCGAATAGCCGGACTTCTGTTTTAGTAAAACTACTCGGCACCAAATTAATTACATTAACATTCTCTACTTACATGGTCAAATAAAATACCCTAAACGACTTTCATTTGAAGTTAAAAAATAAATTAACTTCTAATTAAACTCAGTCATACAATTAATTAAATGTATCGTAAATAGACTCAACCTGGGGACATCTAAGTACCTAAAAGGCTAAAGAAGTTGCGCACATACTGAATAAATTTTCAATATTTTGGTTATTATTTAACATAATTAACGGTGCGCACGTTCGCACTATTTGTAAAAATAAAATAAGAACACGTACAAGACAAGTTTGGGTAAATTAATTGGCTGTTACTTTAAGTAGCCAAAAATTTGAATTGAATTAAATTAACCGACTGACTTATTAAGAGTAAACTCCTTGGGCGTGTGGATAAAAATATTTACCAGAGAAAATGGTAAAGTACTTTTTAGGTTGAAATCAGAAAAACTATATTTAGGAAAAGTATTTCCTGGGGATTTCAGACTTAATTGATCAATGGGGGTGGAAAATTTCCAAGCAGATTTATTATCCTTAAATAGAAAATAATTGTTATCTAATAATCTACATAAGTGGTTCCGATGATTTGAAATCATATGTATTTTGATTTCTTTTATATGGTATATCTTTACAATATAAATCATTACTACTACTCTACTTTTTTTCATATTAAACAACGTATTTTGTATGAATTCATTCAGATTAAAAAGACGTAAAAATCGTGTAGATTTCAGGAAAGCTAGGAAATTCAGTGCCGAATCCAAATCGATCAACTATAATTAGGGAATGTAAAAAATAAGAATATCAAATCTTCTTTGAGACGCGATCCGAATTCTTACTTAAAACTCAAAACCAACTAAAAAACTACACTAATTTAAACAAAATAAAATAAAAAACAACCACAACGAAAAAACTACGAAAGAAAACCCAACTTAAGAATAAATTCTTCGAAATTATTGTACATATAAAAAATATGTTGTTAGTGAAAAATCTACGGCTGTTAGAGGGTTGAAAGTTACTTGACTTTGGAGGGCCTTCAAGAAGGTGTCAAGTGCTCTAAGAGAGTGGGAAGAACTAACAAGGGACAAACATTGGCTGCGTACTGTAGAGATAGACTAGACTATAGCGATTTAGATACTGGAGGAGAGTAGACTGAGTGCCGTAACTAGTGAAAGGGCTGCTAATTTCTTTTTTTTCCCATAATGTAGTACCTCGTCGTTGCGCTTGATAGCCACTTGGGGCTGAGGCTTCTGCTTCTCAGTGGAGGAGGAGCCGTGCGAGCCCTGCGATGAGGAGATCGAACTTTTTGCCTTCACCACCTCCTTGACAATCTGCGGAGGCCGTTTAGCGCAAATGTTATTAGTCGTGGTCGTGGTGGTGGTGGTATTCGATGAGGATGCGTTCGACGATGACGACAGGGAGGATAGGTGCGGCGGAGGTGGGTAGCGCGGGGGTACTTTGATTATCTCGATAAAACTGTCAGGACAGTCAACAGGTAATTCTCGATGAGGCCGCTTTTCTCGCAGATCATACTCAGGTGGCCCTAGGTCCCCGGAGGATGAGCTGCGTGTGCTAAGCGAGCCGCAGGAGGTGGTTGTGGTACCCCCCACCCCCTTGCTATTGTTATTATTATTCTGCAAATTTCTATAACTAATCGAATCAAAATCGCATGTTGACTCGCTCAACGAGCCAATCGAAGAGGGCTCCTTGCTCGAAGATTTCTTGCTGCACTCGTCAAAGGACGAGGAACCCTTTCGGAACAAGTCTAGGGGCTCTAGCTCTAGTGAGACCCCACTGTGACTGCTGCTCCCACCTCCTCCACTTCCTCCACTGCCACGAGTCTTCAAATGTTGACTGTGTTGTGGTGGTGTCATATGTTGCAATTGTTGAAATGCTTGTTGATGATAGTTAATATGATGATGCTGTGTTTGTTGTTGATGGGCATGAATCGTTTGTACACCACCAACCGGGGCTATGCTATTGCCATTTGGCAGTAAATTTACCTGAACTGGTGGACGGGGTGGCGGATATCGTGGTGGCGTCTTATTTCTTGCTATAAATGTGTCCGGAACATCGACAGCCATCTCACGATGCGGAGCTTGAAAATAAATTATCATGATTAATATACAATGATTCTTAATATTATTAATAATAACTACCATTATCTTGGTTTACAGACAGCATTGTCAACATTTCTTTATCTATGTCTTTGCTATCCGAATGCTGATGGTGGATGTGGTGACCAACAATGTAGTCATCAGGTAGACAAGGCTTTAGGTCTTCACCGTCTATTACAACTATACTAGAGCCGGATCGACGCCGGGGCCTGCAAGGAAAGAAAATTATATTAATGAAAATCGATTTATTTGTAACTCAGAAATAACGAAATTGACAAATTAGTTAAATAATTTTATTTGTATACAAATTTATATGTATGAAGTTAAAATAAAAATCGATGTGTAACTATCAAATTTGATATGAATCATTTATAAAAAGTCTTGAACAATTCCCTAAAATATTCATTTTCTTTCTAAAAATAATTCCTCCATGAATTCAAAAAGTTCAAAACATAAAAACAATGGGAGGAAGTGAGGTTTCTACGTGATTGCGCTCCCGAAATGAATTCAAATCACCTCGACCGGATCCCTCCTCCGCGCGATGATAATATCCTTATTACTTTAACTGGGAGCAAAAAATAGCTCATCCAGAGTCAGGTCAGGTGCATCCATTCCGTCATCCATCACTGCACCTCAATTTCTGGTGATAGGGAAGAAAGAACAGGTTTTTTCCAGAGGGAATAATCCAGAGACCATGCACCGTGCACGGGGCAGCAAAGAATGTTCCAATCGAGTTAAAATTTTCAAAGAAGGGATTCCTTCACAAAGAAGCCCTAAAAATTCCGGTCAGGCTTAGTAGGTATTTTTGGATGTTTTCTTATCCCATCTTTTTTCCCCCAAATTTTTGTTTTTTTTTAGCGTCTCTGGCCTTTTTTTCACGTATCATCCTCCAGGCCCAAACACCAGAAATTCTCTGTTTTGGGAACAAAAGGAGGATCGCGCACTGGTGCGGGGCTGATAAGTTGAAATTAAGGCGGGATGAAAAGAAAATCGGCGATAAAATGAACCAATTAAATTTTCTTTAAAAGATTTTAACTAGAAATTCCGCCCTAATGCCCCGGGCTCCAATCGACCTCCAGAGTATCCAGAGGAATTGTACGGAGCACTAAGACGATTACGGCAGGTCGAGTTGCCCCATAGAACCAGGAAGCCGCGCTCCGCAGGCCCGTAGTTGATTTGATTTCAGACATTCTTGCCTTCTTCCTAGCTCTGGTCGTTTTCTGTTCAGAACTCGCTTTCTATTCTATCAATCAAATCAGAAAATTCACCGGATCGACACTGAGAGTGCAGTTGTTGATTAACTCGAGAAAATGGAAAATTTCAACGGTCGATTCTTTTCCTCGTTTAGAAATCGCACAGCATAAAATCACTGGAGTCATTAGAAATTGATGAGAGTCTCCGATAAATTTGACAGGCACTCCATCCGACCTCCAGGACGTAATTAGCTCGAAACTTCATAAACTTTTAATCTGCTGCCAATTACTTTTGCATTAGCCGAGGATGGCCCCAAAGCCTGGCGGGGTTCGGGCGCCGCGTCGCACACTCAGATCCCGAATTGCGCTGATGATTAAGTGCCCCTTCTTTCCTCCTCTGTTGGACCTGGACGGAAGGATGGCCTCTTGGACAATTTTTACAGATAAAGGGGACTCCTCTTTTGTCCTTGGTTTAAAGCGCCATTGCCCGGTTCAGACGCATTATGAAAAGTTTTACGACTTCTTTTTAATGACGCTGTGGAATTTTAGGAGCGATTTGTCGCCAGGAGAAGTTCTAATGGACTTCAACGTTTTTATTGCAGTTTTTGAATTTTCGAGAATTTTTTCGATAGTAGCAGAGAGAAGTAAAATAACAAGAGATTCCAATGCGAACAAATAAGAAATGTATGAAGAAAATCAACCTAAGCGCGATACCTCCAGGCTGGCCTGGAGACACAGACAAGTTCCACACGAGATGCCCTGTTCAATTACTTGAGCTCTCTCGTGTGGATTACTTTTCAATAGGCGTTGTGTGTTTTTGCCTCCTGGCATCTATATATGCTCTCCGATTCTGCGTACATACATACCGTGAGAACCAAAAGTGATGGCACACTTAGACATTTTATTTTTTACTTCCCACATTTTTATAACTGTAAGAGCTCAAGTAATCCAACAGTAATCCAACAGGGCATGCCGTGTGGAACTTGTGAGTGTCTCCAGGCCAGCCTGGAGGTATCGCACTTAGGTTGATTTTCTTCATACATTTCTTATTTGTTCGCATTGGAACCTCTTATTATTTTACTTCTCTCTGATAGTAGCCATCAACGGAGCTCAATGGGGTGCTAAGCTGTACTGTAGTTATTTGATGCCATAAAGGGATCTGTGGCAATGATTTGAATTGAAAGATGTCTGAAGCAATATAAAATTTATATAGCTCAGCAGCCAAATAGGTGAAAATGAAATACATACTAGATGTTTTCGTTGTTCAAGAATTCATTTCACTTATCTAAATTGGTTATACGTAGCTGAGATTTATTTTATATTTTCTAAAGTAGATTGCAACTGCATCAAATCAACAAATAATATAATTCAACTAAATCAAGCAGGTATGTAATTGAAAAACAAATTCAGCGATTGGTTTTATTAAGCTGAACTAATACGACTGCAATTTTAGCAATTCAGAACTAATTTGTCTCAGCTGAATGACTGCAGAAATCAACAACTAACCATTTATCTTAAATTTCAAGGAATTTGAAAATGATTCATATACTTTTAAAATAAATATGAATTTAAGGGAAAATTCACATATTTTAAACATTAAGTTTCAAAAAATTTAATTTTTCTAGCATTTAGTCCACGCGCCTTTATTTTTAATAACACTTGCTAATTAATCTCCGTGGCATACTGTCGATGGAACTATTATTTATACTTTCAGCGATAAGTGTACTACCATGCCACACTTTTTTGATATTTTGCAAAAGCATTTGTTTATATTGCTAATTGCATTTAGATATTGGTTCGTTACGGTAAGTATTTATTCTTTATTTAGAAAAACTCTCCCAACAAATGTTAGCCTCTGATTAATTGTTAGCGAGAAAAATGTAATCAGAATTTTCAAATTTGTTAATGTCGTTATAACTTTCTGTATCTTTCTCTATACTGTAACTCTGTTAAATGTCAATGTATAATTAAGCTTAAGGCAATTTTAATTTACTCCTGTTCAAATTTCATTATCGCATACAAACAATAGCGCAATATTCAACTTAACAAGAGCATATACAAAGGTGGATTTCAACAATCGTTACATTCCAACCGTTCCTATAAATTCTGTTTAAAATGTTATTGGAGCCGTGCAACTTTAGAAGCAAAGGTAAAATAAGAACGTCTACAACCCTTGTGCTCGTCACCTTAAAAAGTTTAAATTACTGCAACATCTAAAGTAAAATAGAAAAATCGACACTCGTCAATCAAATAGAGCGCGACTCATGGAAATTGGCAGACATTTGAAATCGGACGTCGCCGAATTTCCTCACTTTCCCAAGAAAGCATTTTAAAATCGTCTTCACCAGAAATATTCCCATTAAGTCTAATTTGCTTACACTTCAGTTATCATTTCCCATGACGGGCAGAGCAATGCTCGTTCGCCTGGTGCTTCTTCAAGTTCATTGTTTGCGGGGTTCGGGAAAAGAGTGGCAAGGCCAGGTAAGATACAATACAACGAAGAAAGACATGAATTCAACAGGTAGACGAAGTCGAAGGATGCTGCCGCTTGATAGCATGCCATGCCGAAGGGCTATAAGAAAACGAGAAGGGAAGCAAGGAGAGGTCCCTGAAAGGCCCCCGAAGCCTGTGGGAAATAAACGAAATTGTACACCAGCCGGGGTTTTGTAAGGGAAATCGAAATGGGCCAAAAGTTGGGTAAATAGAAAATCCCAAGTAAACAGGAACGGAGCCGCTCGAGAGGTGGAATCGAGTGTCCTCCTCAGAAAATTGAAGTCGTCAAAGTGTAGCACCAGCACACAAAGCAGCGTAACTGCGTGCAGGTAAAGGCCGAGGGAAGTAAAAGAAAATTCCAAGAACCTGTGAATCACCTGCAAAAAACGAGAGCTGCTTGAAGGCAACTATATAAGCAGCAGGGGCACACGAAGAAAATTCCCAACGGCCGTCAACTTTTGAAATATGTATATATTATGTATCTTAACGATTGTGAACAATTTTATTAAAGACAAGATAAGACAAGAAAATCTCACCAGTTCTTCAGTAGCCGCATTTTGCTCTTAATAAACATCCAATTAAAATCCAATTAAGATGTGAAACTTTTCCTTTTCACCGGATGCCTGTGCACTGTTTCACATCTCACTGAGTTAACCACTGGATTTTCCTTTCATTTTTTCGATTTTCTATATATTTTGCAAACGTATTCTGATCGCACTCAATTTCTACTCACTACTGGCGCGAAAAACAACCCCCACAAGATTGAGCCGTGAAACCGTTTTGATCACGCGAATCACTGAAGCACAGAAGAGCATAATTATTGCGCATGCTCAGGAGGATCACTTGATACAGGCTTTTAATCGCACGCGGGGTGCTTACTAATTAGGCATTAATGCCTCACTACTTAGCGATTTTTTGCTTCTGATTCTCAAGACTTTTAACGGTTTTACTATAACTTTAGATACCGCCCTTACTATCTTAAGACAGAGGTTTTACCGGATCCGATCAGGACTGAAGTTCGTGCTGCACTGACCGACTGAGAGGTTTCGGCCAACCGACAATGCGGCTGTTTAAAATGAGGTACCCGCCGAACCGCCGCTTCTTGGGCGAGCATACGACGACGACAGGTACCCCACAACATAAGAGGAATTTTTCTTTAGACCGAAGTCCAACTCTAGCTCTGGTACCAATGCTGTGATAAAGGTGGAACTCAAGAAATACGCAGCAGAGAGGTGAAGATCTCTTCTTGCAGTGCGCGGTGGAATTTATGTTTGAGGTCTTGCTGAATTATGAGATTTCATTTCATGTTGCACTGTCGCGGTGAGGCGGCAGCGCTCTAGAAGAATTTTGTTGCCAGGGCGAAATTGGGCGACGTGAAAATGACACTATGATGACATTGTACCATTGTTTTGCCCGAGACCGAGAATTGTCGGTCGACCGGGGAAAAATCTAGTTCTATTAAAAAACAATTGAATTGTATAAGAGAAAAAAAATTATATAACCACCTATCACTTGAACAAATCTGAGATGTAGACTAGTTGAAACAATGAACAGCAGTCTCTTTCATTTTTGATTAATATTTAAAATTTCCATATTTGGAAATGTATTGCTTATAGGAATCATATCATTCAATTCTTTATAAAAAACAGGTAAGTATCAGGAGTTTTCTTTGTATAAAAAGAGAAGAAAAGAAAAACTTGTTAAATATATAAATGTTATATGCAATTCAGCTGTCTTTATAGGTTAACAACCTTAGAACTGTGGTAGACTTTTAAAGGTGTCATTATTAGAACCAAATAAAATATTCTTTCTTATTTTGTACATACATATAAAAATCACATAAAATATTACAAAAATGAATCAACGATTTTTTTTTTTATAAATTGTGGATGATACCTCTCAGTTTAGATTAATAGAAAAAACACAATCAAAAACATGAAAGCTTCTAAACACAAAGCCAAATTGTGAAATTTGTACAATCAAAACCAAAAATTCGCTACTCCCAAAAATCGCAGGCAATTAATCAAAATCTTAAAATAAATGCCGGGCAATAATTCAAAACTTCCCAGCCTTCTTCCTGGGTGTAAATATCATAAAGCAACAAGAATTTTTCTTTTCTTTCTTTCATTCTTTAAATTCACGAAAAACCAATTTCCTCAACTTTTTTGTAAGCGATAAGCCATGAGATAAATATCCGCCCACAATGCGCGGGCCCCAAAAGATATCGCGACGAGCAGACACACCACAAAGAGTCGAAACAAACTTTAGATACTTTTGTTCTGATAAGGGGGAAATTCCAAAACATAGTGCTGGAATTTCAGGCACATCTTTATGCTCCCCAAGTTATCTGTGCAGTTCTGTGGCGCTTGGCCCCCAATCTTGGCATAGTGAATTCATCTAGAAAACACCCAGTCCAGAATTTATGCACAGAATTGTCCAAGTTTCGTATTAGGGAATAAACTGCGAAGCGAGTTTCAGGTGAAAACAAAAGCCGATCAAAAACCCTCTGTGAGACACCCTGGTACCTTTAGGGCCAAATAAAAAAAGAAACTGGTTAAACCGATCCTGCTAAAAAGTTAAGACGTTCAGATGTTTTCTGACTCTTCTCTTAAACAAAAGTCAGTTCTGTTCTGCAGTCGTACCTTTGTTTGTCGCCTCAGGTGCGCACCACCGACTATCGTCTTGAAAGAAGGTTCTAAAAAATCGTTTTGTCCTACAAGCATATGTATGCATTCAGCCCTTTTTTGTATCTTATTTTTTTTCGAGAAAATTACTCAGTTACATCAAATAGAGACTTGGTAAATTTGTTTTGAGCAGGTAAATAATGGCTCACCTTCCTCTTTTGCATATCTCCGGCTTTCTATTCAGACGGGATATCTCTCTTTCGTTCACGGAATGTTAATTACGCACCTTTGTGTTTTCTCTGAGGTTCATTACTATCAGTGGCGCTCAGATATTATTATGTATGTTTGTGCGTTTCAGAGGTGTTGCCAACGTACATATAACACTAGATTGCTACCTTATTTTTGGAGTCCAATATTTACAAAGATCACACGAAACCTTATTAATTTACCACAACATTACTACCTCGAAAGACGTTTCAACTAAGCTCATATGATGATTTCGGCAGCAAATGACCGATCAACTATACATACTATTCAGAGTAAAATGAAACTTAAAAATATGAACGTATTATAACAGAATTTTCGATAAGTGTATCAGACTATTATAGATATACATATATTGTCATAGTTCTTCATATAAAATATTTTTCGGAATCTGTCCCAATTTAAAGTCACATGTGTGACCCTTAACTTATTTTTATTTTTAAAAATAACATGACCTGTTCGAATCGTTTAATTTGCAAAAACAACCCCAAAATAACCTCACGTGTAAATATCTTTTCTTGCGCAGCTGTTATTTATGCCAGTAATGTTTTGATCGCAACCAGAAGAGTCGAAGTCCAACCATTGACGTCTTAAAAACAACATTGGAATTTAACAAATTTCTATCTGACCCAATCCCGACCAATGCTGAGGAAACCCGACTAACATTTCGCTTACCTTTGCGCAACACCCCAATGAACTTCAGAACTACAAAATCGCATCAAGTAATCATTTTGGGCGCGTACTACGTTACGTTTTCACGTAAGTTTGTATATATGTATGTGTGCTGTGTTTTGTTAGCAGTATCAAGGGTCAGTTTTCGCGGTGTCCGTCACCCCTGTCCGCGGACGTTTGATATTGCAGAATGCCCTTGTCTACCTGCAAAAAGCAAATGAGGCAGTTTCCAATTGAAAAAAAATAATAATAATGATTGCATCGCGCTCATCGGAAGGAAATCATTAGCATCACGTCCAGAACAGATCACCTGGCTCTGATGATTTCTTAATTTACCACAGAAAATTGCTCTGACTACTGTTCGTTCGCGGTTCCCATAGGGTTTTTGCTTTTGGATTCTATACAATCATTGAGACCTTGATTTCTTAAATCAGAATTTTTTTCATGATGCAAAAAGAAATTTGGCATTAATAAGCAAATTACAAGAATATAAAACCGTCCGCGAGGTTCAGCTGTAGTTTTTGTATAGCTGAATTAATTAGAGTAAAATTGTATTGATAAGCTGAATTCGGCTAAATACGCAAAAAACTTTATTACAATTCGGACAATTGTAATTCAGTTTAACATTTGGTCTGCCAAATGTTATTCAGCTACATTATGTATTTAACAATTGCGTGTCATCCATATCTGGATTTTATGGCATTCAACGGTTAAAGAAGATCAATTCTTTAATTACGTAATAGAATGCAAAACTGACTAAGCTCAGGGTCATTTGTTTTGCTGCCGATTTAAAAGTATTAAAATTCAAGCTCCCACGAACAAACCTTTTATGTTTTTAACTGAATAAGAATTTAAAATATCGTGCCGGTTATAGTTTCTGCAAATCATTTTCATTTTATCGCTTTCCCGCCAATTTCAACCGGACGTTTTAGCTGCGGATGACTCAGAAATCTTCTTGTCGCTTGAAGAATGCAACACAACACCAATTCGCATTGAACCCTAGAAGGCCCCCTGCAAAAAGCATTTTAAATCGAGAAAAACGTTGAAAAATATTTTGCTCTTTTGCTGCGCCATTGTTTTCATCGTTTCTGTCGTTGTGTCGTCATTATTTTTACATGCACCCCACTTGCCGGACAGTACCGACTACAACAAATATAAAAAAAGTCGGAGCCGACTCTTAGGTCGTGTTGCATATTTGCTAGCGGGAAAAATAACTCCGCTTGGGGCGAAGTTGTTTTGGTAAACAAAAGATCAGCATTCAGCACAAAACATCCAAGCTGAGGTACTGCAGCACGGCCAGGGCAACTTGAGTCGAGAGACAGGAAAAACGCACGTAAATGTAATTAGCCGGAGGAAAAACATGTTGAGGTATGCAGACCAGGCGAACAAGGGAATTTTTGCGGAAAGGCAACTAACATTTTTATTTTATTTTCTACAGTTTTGCGATACAATGTTGCAAACTGTGAGCTGTTAAACCCATAAAGAAGGAGACTCTTTCCGCATCAAGTGCTGAATAATAATACATAAGAAATTGGTATCTAATATACATATATACATATATGTATGTATATATTTCTAAATTTTTACAAAATCCAAAGAAAGTTTAAAATAATTATGATAACAAATAGAAATAATTAGAAATATTTTCAATAATCTTCTTGAAGTACTTCCTCCGTCAATATTTTGCCTAATCTCTAATTTAATGGTCTTAGGAGCATAAGTTCGATACAAGTCTAATTCTACCACTATAAAAAGCATCCTTTCAATTTAACCTTTTGAAAAAACAAGCAATTGTGATACTATTTTCCCCAACAGCACGTACCGGTCAAAAATCTCTAAAAGAAAATCCCAGAGCACATTCAACGAGAGCATTTTTCTCCAGTTTTTTTTTTCATGAATTTCACCAATTAGGGCTTTAGAAAGGTGGCAATAACCCCGTCAAAGGAAATATAGTTCCCTTGGACGTGACAAGTAGAGCTCCCAATTTGCTGTTACTACCCCGTTTTCAAACAGCATCCCTCGACACCATTTAATCCAGGCTGCACCGCAGTTGGCTTTAAAAACTAATTTTCCCGAAAGGGGAAATAAAAGGAGTTCCTCAGTCCTCGGGTTCCTGCTAATCCTGGCGGATAAAGTCCTCCTTTTGAAGCGTAACGAGTGCTTGCCGCCAGGATTACAAGGCGACGAAAGTGAAAGAGACCTGAACGAGAGCAGCCCATGAATCAGTGCACTTACTTAAATCCTGCGGATTGAGGGCAATCCCCCCGGGAGTGCGGAGCGCTAGCATGATGTTGATGATGCTCTTGCGAGGGCAACATACACGCGAAAGGGACTTAATGCGGGCGTGGGAAAAGTGTCGGAAGTAAGGAGATCGAAATTGAGCGGTATAAGCGATGACGAGACAAGTTCCACGCCCTATTTACTCCACCCGGGCCTATATTTTTGAATTTAGTGGAGCACCGCGGGGTCACAGCTTTATTAGGCGATTCCCTCCCAAAAGTTTGGAGCCTATCTGCCAAGTGAACAAATTGATATACTTTCATTTCGGAGTCGGAGGTAGGACGATCCGGGGATAATAGAGCGGAAGCGGTTTCAACCTTTTTAAACGAAGATTGTCGCTATAATGCTCCTCTAAATGCGTATGTGGATAATCGGAAGATAGTCGCCAATAACTCAACCCTTTCCGCCCCATTAAAAGCGCTACCTCACATCGATCATCCGCAAATGTCCCTCTTCCTGTGTTTTCCCACATTTTCTTTTTTGTGTGCAAGCAAATCACACACGATGCCACATTCTGGGAAAATGGAAATGACCACTCTTCTGAGATTTACCTGTACGTTTTTGCACGCTCGATTTTCAATTTCTCATGCGCAGACCGCAATCAATCTTCCTTGCCTCTCTCCGAAGAAGTGGCACGGATTTATCATACATACGACCGGAAAATGAAACTTGTAGTATTGTTTCTGTGCTGCAAAGTCGAGTTTATTCTCGTTCGTCATAATTATACGCCTACCCTAATTTTCTCTAGTTTCACAATTTTTAACAGAAAAACCTGTGACCAGTTCACACAAGACAAGTTAAGTCAACTTCGACGCGCCGCCGCCATGTCATTTAAGACACAATTTTAATTTTTAAGTTTTAATTTTTATTTTATTTTTATTTTTTTAAATTCATATAAAATTCATGTATGTACACTATATTCAGGTATTTAAAATCATTTCCACTTTAGTCGGTTAATAAGTTTATTGTGGCATTCATACATATAAGCCGAGTTTTTTTCGTGCCTCCAGAACAAAAGGAGATTTTGCTTAGATCTGAAATTAAACATGAATAACCTACAGGAAAAAAATTAAAGTTTTCTAAAAAAAACATCAAATTGCAATGACTTCTATCCACTTTTAAGTCAATAACCTGAAATTTTTTCACTTCAAGATTTGAAGTATTGCTGAACAAAAATCATGACAATTTGATGCATTGTTGATGCAAATTGATAATCCTTACTCTGACGAACTATTAATAAATTTCAGTTCAATATAAATTTTCGTATTGTTCTGGAGACACGAAAACAACGCAGCTATAATATTTTTTAGCTCTACTAATTAGAGACTTGTTTTTTTTTTCAAACAAGACAATATGCCTATTTATGCAATGAGTTAATAATCTTGACTATGTAATTCAGCTGAGTATTACCAAAATCAAACCTAAATATATTCCAATCTTATCCCGGCTCAAATGATAGTACCTCCGATTAATTTCCAATTAGTGAAACACGTCAAGCATATGGTCGCCACGTTTCATCTATTCTTGCTTTTTTTTCCCAAAACCTTGAAGCAAAATAGTACGGCGTAGTTGTGACACAGCGTGCACACCCGTGACCAGATCGCAGGTAGAGCACGAAATACCTGACTGCAACAATCGTGTCCGGGGAATGGCCCACCGACGCCGCCCGGCATGAACGGGGCCGTGCCATGCCGGTTTAGGGTCATAAAGGAATAAATCAAAACTGTCCGTTCCGGAAAGACAGAAACCGGAAGTGCCATCAAGGGGTAATGCATCGTTGCGGGAGTTTTGATGTTCGCTCATCATTTTTACCTGACTCTACCTGACTCTACGACGGCACCGATTGCCGCCGTTGACCGGCCGTTACCTTGATTTGTGTTGTCGTTGTCGACAATGCGCTGATTGGCTGAATACCGCCGCCACCGCCTGCGATTCATGCTGAATTTGAAACGGCGCGGTGTGTTGCATTGTTTCGGTTGGGTGGACGTAAAATAACCATGTGAATGGCACTTTGATTGCGGCGACAATTTTTTTTTTGAGACCCCAATTATTTAACTGTTATTATGCAGATTGCAGAATAATTGGAGGTAAACGCAAACGAAAAGGTATATTGACCACTCCTCACCTTGTGTCCTGACGTAGCGACTGATCCCCGAGGAGGAGCTCAGTTCGGCCTTTTGATATGCTGCTATTGCTGTTGCTCAGCTGCTGTTGATGATCGTAAAGTGATGTGAAATTATCGTCAAGCGGTTCACTATCTCCTTCCGAAAGTGTTGAAAGCTGAAAGGAAAAATATTTAAATAAAATGCATCTAAATGGAGGTACATAAAACATAGTAATTTATATATGTATTTAAATTATATCTAAAAAACTTTTTTCCGACTGTTTTCAAAATTGCCAACTGGATGAAAAATTGTTTTTTTTTAAGATATGCTAGTAAAAACGTACTAGTCCAGATAAGTCTGGAATTTTATCTAAACTTAAAATTTGAATCGGTTTAATTTAATTCTTCATATCAAGAGCTAAGTCTTGAATGTGAATTAATCTTGAACGAATAAAAGATCAAATTGTAGAAATTTAGAAGTAATTTAATGTCGTTTGTGGAATGCGATCGATGATCGATTATTTTGTCTTATAGAAATATATAATAGTTAAAAGTAGTTAAAGTAATTAGAAATGGATCATTATAATTGGTACTATAACGCATCGATTCAAAATGGTTTAAATGAACAAATCAAGCTTGTCTTTTCTATATTTGCATGAAAAGAGCGCTAATTTAAAATTTATTACCGGTTAAACCGTTTCAGTTTCGAATCGGTTCAAATCGATTTAGGTTTAGGAAGTAAATTGTAAAACAGAAATGGAAACTTAAAATAGGGGAGACTTTAATGTTTATGGAAAAAGAAAAAAAAATATTTCTAAAAAATAAAATAAAATAGTATAGTAATAGTAAAGTTATACGCACACTCACCTCCCGCCTCGGTGGATGACCATTAGCTAATAATAAATCACAATTACTGTTTGCGTATGTATTAAAACTAGTTAAAGTGTTACCAGCACCACAATTACTAATATTATTGCTATTATTGTTATTACACAAATTACTTATTAACAAATTGTTATTGTTCAAACTTCTCGTGTTGCTCACGCTGTTATAGTTGTACAGCTGGCTGCTCGTTGGAATCGTTTGATTTTTAAAATTTGCATTGTTACTAGATGTTGTAGGACCGACGCCGACACCGATGCCACCGCCACCTGGATAACTGACACTAGGAACGCTAGTCACGCCCTGATTTTGGGCGATCGTGCCCAGAAACAGAGCCGAGGCGGCAATACCAGTCACTTGGGGCACAGCACTGCCAGGTGGGTTCGCACTTGACTCACTACTGCTACTTATTGAACCGAGGTGAGCAATATTATTGCTTATTTGCGCTTGGCAACTGCTACTTATCGCACTTTTGGCTTCTACGTTTGATTTTTCTGGACGTTTAACGCTGCTATCACTCGCAGGCTTGCTACTAACTTCAGGGGGCGGGCAAGCGCCCGTCGTAAGGGAAATCGCCGACGAGAGGGACGAGGACGATACAACGGCGGTGGTTGTGTGGAAGGTGCCCGAAAGCGGTTTGCTGTTTCCGTGTTGCCCTGGGGCTGTGGCAGAGAGTCCCGGATGACCGAGGGGATCGTTCGGGGTGTTGTTGTTGCTGTTGATGTTGTTGTTCTGCCCCGCTGGAATGTAGTTCGGGTACGTTTGCCCGGCCTGTGACGACACAACAGCTCCCGACGATGAGGACGTTACCGTCGTCGCTGAGGCAGTTGCTGTTGTTAGAGTGGACGCACCAGGTGTTATGTGGTTGCTCGTCAACGAGGTCACATAAATGGGCGAAGCCTCCTTGAGGAAACTCAAGTCGTGTGTTGTCGTTGGGCCTCCTTTTGTGTGATTTTGTTGATTTAACTAGAAAACAAAAAAACAAGATCATATTTTAGGTGGGTCAGATAAAATAACAATACATATTTTGAATTCGAACTCTTAAAACCTTTAGTCGACATATTGAATTTTCCAATTTTGATACTAGTAAGTAATGACTGCTGTACTACATTTCATTAATATAGGATTTGAAAAACTTTTGGCACCATCATTAATTTTCGAAATATTGATACAAACATACACATATTAGATTCGAAAGCAGTAGGTATACGTACCCCCAAAATATGCTAGTGCAGAACACAAACTTCTATTATTATTTATGTTCTTTCCAGCATATGTAAGATTTATTAGGAACTAATTAATTTCTGAGCTGTTTAACTTCTACAAAATGTATACTTGAATGTATAAGGAATTAAACGTGTAATTTCATACGTTACACCTTATATTGCTAATTCCCATTAATAACTGTAACGAAATGAATTTGAGAAATTTCCATTCTTACTAATTGAATAAGATATATGTACATATGTACTAAAAACAACATGTTCTTAGGATCACATATTATATTCTATTATACTCATATTTTTGGTTCTGAAAAAGCTTTTAATATCGGTGCTTTTCGCAAGCAATTCGCTGTAATACATCCCAATTTGTATTCAGTGGACGCATGGAGCATTTGCGACAAGATTGATTACAACGAAGCATATGTTGTCCCCACCGCAACCATCCTATGCTGCAGGACCACTCCCTCGAGGCAACAGAGACCTCAGAGAAAAAGTCACTATGAAATAAATCATCTGTTGCCAAAAAAACAGTGGAAAACTTCCCCTGTAGTAATGTCCCATTTTGAGGCAAACTTTATACCACCGTAAAAGGCAGCAAAAATTGCCAAGAATCAATCCAAAATGGGACTGGCCATGGCTAATGAAAAAGTCGAACCTTCCCGGCGGCTCTGTAGCCCAAAAAAAAAATAAGAAAACAAAGGCGGCTAGTCCCAGAACAGAGTGGCTTCGGGTGGCCTTTATTAGCATGCTCCCCGGGATAGCACTCCTCGGGATTGTGGCTCAGTGTGACACATGCTCCAGGAATTTATGCATAGCATCGCCAAGATCCATCAAGAAAGTGTTCAGGCCCGAGATTTAGAGATTTCCTCCTCAGACTTCGTCGTCGGGGGCCCCGAGGCGACACAGAGTACCTCAGGGTTGGGCCCGGCACATCTCGACGCAATTTGGCGATTTTTTTTCCTTTAACATCTTCAAACGATGTGTCAACGCACTCAAGGCGATGGATTCTTCTGCTGTTTGAATTATAAAACAAAGGAAATTGATTGCGAACAGCGAGGAGTATGAATTTTTAAGTAATAGTCCCGCCCGATTGGGTGCGAGCATAAGCTAATTTGTTGCATTTGAAATTATTCCGGCGCGGCGGAGTCTGGAGGACAGCTCCAATTTGCATGGGCTGGGTACAAAATTGCGCGGTGGGACGTGGGACTCGACTCGCTACACCCACCTCACTCGAAATTTGAGTTACTGTCTTTTCCAGGAAAGTATGATAAGTTCGATTTTAACTCGATATTATGCTTCAATTAGAGACTTTTGTATTATGATATTATCTAAACAACGGGTGTGCGTTTAATCAAATAAATCAATAATAGTAACAGCTTGCGTAGGTTTAGGAAATCATATTTCGCTGTAAAAGGTACCTACAAGCTTAACGTTGATCATAAATTTCATCGTATATCCATATTTTGCGTTAACTCTCTTTCAATTACGCTAGGTTATAAATGTACATAGCTATCAAGAATTTAAAAAAATTATAAGAACAATACATACATTCATATATTTGGAAATTAGTCGCTTGAAGTGAGAAAAGGCACCCTCTATGGAATTATTCGGAAAGGTGATTTTGAGTCGACTCAAAAACGTATCTTATTATTTTCAAGTTTTTCGCTTTTGGTATCTTGATGCTTTATTATGACCGTCTTATTGAAGATTTTCAAAAAGCATAGAATTAAGGTTAAGTCGCAGTTTTTTAATAGTTTTTATAGATTAACCAGCGGATTCTTTGTTTTAAGGCACCTAGCAACTATGTATCATCTGAGCTAAACTCAGTTTGAAAAAAAAAACCAAGAAATCTCCCACCGGAAATACGGGCGTTAGCCGCAATAATTATAGAATAAGATAGATCTTATCATCTCACTCCATCCTCTCGATCAGATTCGACTCGACCGAAATCAAGCCAGGGCCGAATCGAATCCAAAACCAACATAAAATAGGCATCTTCCATTTACGGGACAGGACACACCTTTCCAGCTCCAGCCCCGCAGACCATCACGACTCAGGTGCGCGGGGTTAGCAAGCTTCGCATGCGCAGCTGACGTGCTTAGAATAAAATCTCAGCCGCGGTGCGCACCTTCGTGACTTGAGAATTTATTTGCTAACTTGGCGCGCACTTTTATTGCATTTGAAAGCAAAATCAACGACATTCACGTTTCTGGCTGACTGGAAAATTTGACTGAATGAAAAATGAACGGAAAGTAAAAATTGAGAGAGTGAAAAGAAGGTGCTCGCAAGCTATAGCCAAGAAGTCGAATCGTCTCAAAATCCCCAGTGACAATGACCAAAAATTATATGGTAGCACACTCAAACGTGCGCGGATTACTTTCACTCAATGGGGTTTTCAGTTACTTCTGCTAATTTGATTTGAAGGTTACTTCTTGTGGGTAACGAAGCGATCACGGGACAGGTTGACTTTATTTCATTTTTTTTTATTTTCTTCGAAATTTGTTTACCGTAGAGAATTTGATTCATTTGCATGCCTTGAAAAATGATATTCTACTGAATCGGATGCATCACTTTCTCTTATCTGAGATTTCTAATTTTGTCGGGGGCACAAATACCACTCACTTAATAGTCGTGAGTTGATATTTTTTCTTAATATTTATCTCTTTTTAATTATAACCAATTGAATAGCTGTTTAGAAGAAGCATTTCTACATGGCAAAGAGAAAAATAATGGAAAATTTTAATATTTTATAAGATTAATAATTTTTTGTTATCTTAAACACAATAACATTTTTTTAATTTTTGCAAGATTCTGAATTAGGTACATTTCAATTGAATTTTATTCTAGAAGTTGTTATTTTCATAAAAGCAAAAGAAGCTATTAATATTTAGGTACCAAAGAAAAACTCAGATATTAAATTGAAAAGACAAAAACCAAAATGAGACCATAAGCTCTACGCTTTTTAGTCCCTTATAGCTATTTTATTGGTAGAATTTCATTAGTACGACATTTTTATGCAGTTTCTAGTAAGAATTTAATTAGTATGCACATCAAGGCTGAAACTGTTACTATAAAGCCCGGCTATGCACAGAATCTCAGCACGAGCCTTAGAGCAGCATTCCAGCTTTTGTGGCCATTCACAACGTTCTCTGCTCATAAATCTGCACGTTTTCATCGGGAGTTCAATTGAATGAAGCACAAAAACTTAATTAATCCATAACTCACAGGCCTCTAAGTTTCTATGGTACCATAACCGCTCCCTGAGCCCCCTGGCTTAGTCTGACTCTGACGACAGGCGGCTCGATTTGGATCTTTGGATCGTGCCCATATGGCGGATGAAATATTCGGGGGGTAGAACCGCGGACACATCAATCAGCTCCGGATTTCAACGTTTCAATACTTTGACTCATAGCCACCCACCTCCACCACAATCTGTGCAGGGCCCACTCTCGGGCCTTTTGTTCCACAGACCACAAACTGATAGGTGCTCCGTTCGTTGGGGCTCCGGAATATCAGAATATATCAGGGATTGAAAGAGGCATAGTAGCGCTCCGCTAGTCATTCATCATCGTGATCGGAGGCGCGGACCAGGGGATGTCCGTTTTCAATATTCACTTTAAGCCGACCCGAGATCTCATCAAAATTTCAAATTCGTGCCCAAGCTATATAAACGAAACAGAATACGGCCAAATGGAGCAATCAGGCTGATGGTAAATGCACCTTTATATGAAACGTGATATAGGTATATAGAATGCACTTCGACGACACCAGCCGAAAGTGGAGGTCACAAAAAAAAACGTGGCTATTAATCATAATATCAAAATTCAAAAAGCATCTTACGAAACGAGATCGATCGAGCTGAGCTGGGAGGTACCGCGCCTCAAACATGCAGCTGGGCTGCACATAGCTTAAGATTTATTTGGCAGGATTCCATGGGACAAATTGAAATAGAGTTTAATTGTAGGGATTGACGTGGACAGGCATAGTTACCTTAATTGATAATTGTGACATATCAACTGGTGTGACCCGCTTGAGGGCTGACAATCGCTGCAGCCTCTCACGGGCCTGTTGTTCGACAGCAATAACGAAGGCATCTTGCACAGCATTACCAAGCTCTCCAGCTGCAATGAAAATTTTTGCAATTTATTAGAAAAGCAATCTCACACCAACTATTAAAATATAATAAAAAAAACATTTGTTGTTTTAAAACTATATGAGCTCATGTTTTCCCCATGAATCATAAGCATGATTTCAGATTTGTAATAATTACACGAACCAATTTCAAACATACGCCCACAAATTGAAAAATATGATTCGTGTATAATTGCATTATCAATACAATATTAAAGAAATGTGTTTATTAATTTGTAATCAGCCATACAGAGAACCAGGAAAAACTAATTTTCATGGAAATAATTTTGTTGATTTTGGATCCACAGTTTTTTAATTATTGTTGCAAGGTTTCAAAGTTTTTGGAATCAAAAAACTTTACGCAAACAGTTTAATTATTATTTTAAACTAATCTTCTGACAAGATTTTTATTTTTAACTCTACTCTACTAAACATTTTCGTTTCCGAATTTGTAATCTATAAATTGACTTATTATTTCTGTTTTAAAATTGATGCCCACATATTTTATTAGAGAATAAAGGTTAAAAATGTAAACTCTGAAATCCCAAAAAATGTATGGTACACTTATGTCTTAAAGCAAAAATGAAAGTGCCAAATCAGAATAATTCTACTCAAAATTAGCTGCCTTAATAGACGACAATATAGCAAAGATGAATCTTGTTTGTCAGTACAAATTAGTATCTTTTCGCTAAAAATAAGAAAATTAGAGACGTTTGCGGTTGCATGTGTGTATCCATTGTTTGCTTCTGTTTAGTTTTGCTATTAGCATTCATTCAGACGCTTTTTAGATTCACAGAAACATTTCTACATACATTGGTTCTTTCCAGTTTCCACTGTCTTTACCCACGTCCTTTCCTCCTTTTTAATGAGTTGGGAGTTGGGACCTCCCCAGCTCTAGAGCTTTAGCATCATTGCACAAACACCCGGAAGAGCTCCTAGTTTTTCAAATTCTATGGCACTCATCGTTGAAAGTTGCACTCAATTATGGACAACAAGGGAAAACGCGAAGAGAAAATGAACATTACATCTCCTCGTGACCCCAATAGGAGATCATCAACAGCTTCCATGTACCGAGTATTTCTCCCCCGCTTCTCTGGCATGTTTTTGTCGTTGAAAATTGGAAAAAAATTCAAGATCTGCGAGTCGGAAAAGTGGCTCCATTGTACTGGGAAATGCCTTTCCACGTTCCATTTCCTCAGTATATCTTTTAATTCTTCGTTATAAAAAAAAGCGTTCTAGCTAAAGGCTAATTGCAGTCTATGAAAAAAGCTGCCTCAATTACGAGAGCAGCATTCCTTTGGGGGCACAAAACCGCTCTCGGCTCCGTCGATTGTGTTATTACAGTCCGCCAGATACACGGTGCCATTTCCAGAGGCGTTCATAATTCAAGTAATCAACAAGACGCACGCCAGATCGCTAACAATGGCACCGCCTCCACCTTGGGCTCATCGACATTCAATTTTAATTGCGACTCCAGAGGAGGGTCCACTTGACTTGAGCCCCTCTTATTCTTAACGCACCAAAATTTCATCAAAATTCTGTAAAACATTATACAATGGTTACGAATTAATGGATATTTCTCCATAGATAGCTCTAATAAAATCGGAATAATTTAGACCTCATACAAAAAAGGTATATGTATATTTATTAAATCTCAGAAAATTCAATCAAGACAAAATTAAGAGGTCATTTACACTTAGTACCTTAAATAGAATAAAATCATACATTCGAATTTCTGAAGCCTCTTGTAGCCCTCATTTGCATTAATCTTTTTCTAAACTCAAAAAGAAATTTTCAATGCTTCGATGGAAATGGACATATTTTGATGAAACAACAATTTCATTTCATGTTTATTTCTTTTTTATAATTCAGAATAGATAGAACATTTTTCATTGAATTCAATTACAAAAATCGTCACGTTGAAGTGCATCAAAACTTCAAACGTTGAACCAGATAAATTTTCGGATTAAGTTTTTGATGCCAATTGATTTTATTTTTTGCAAAATAAGTTGTAAATGCTCTATTTCAAAATAATCATATTGTGCAATTTATGTTATAACACCTGCAGAAGATTTTACACCAATTTTTCGGCACTAACTTTTTCACGAGTCCTTTCAATTTTAACAGACTTTTAATGTCGAAAGTAGTCCAATTGGCATTCGTCCCATTCCTTAAAATATCACAGGTACATCTCCCCAGGTGAGGTTTTGTACCGACGATATAATCCTGCTCCCTAGAGACCTTAAAAAATTATGTTTGCCTCACTCCCAGCGGCTGTTTCCGCTTTTACAGCGTTTTCGGCCGTGAGCTTTTCTCGTAATTGTCGCTGTTCCCGGCGCAATTTATCGCCCTGGAATTAATCTCACCTGAACAATGGGATAGCCGTAATGGGGCCCCGAATTTCGGTAATTAAAAGAGGACTGGGGGTCCCAGGGTCTGAAGAGCGTTCATCGCCCTGATTGCTAGTTAGCATAATCTGAGCTATGGGACGGGAACTTTGTTAACCAGATGAGGTCGCCTTTACGGCAAATGCAATTAAAAAGCACCTGGAGAGCATCGCACCTATCCAGGATATGTTGCGGTGTTGTAATCATGTACAAGAAGATAAACTTGGGATTTTATAATGGGACTATGTAAGGGGATACCTTTAGAGACCACAAATGCTCATTTTTATCCAATTTTTCGGTTTGGGCGTTAACACGATTTGCTACACGGCCAGGTGTGTTCCGGTGCAGCACCTTGCATAATTGCAGTGCCTCGAAATTGCGCATTAAGAGAAATTTGAAAAATGCAACAATGAAAAAGCATAGCAGAATAAAACGATTCTGCTCGTTTCCCTCTGGCTAAGCAAATAGCTTAAGATAGGGCCACCTGCACTGCGAATTTAGCGCTGGTGGCTGGATTCTCTATAGTTTGCAAAATAAAAGTTAAATTATAACAAAAAGCGCAACGGCCTCTGTTGACACTCTCTTCACGGGGCGAATTTGGGGCGCCGGCCGCTGCTGGGGCTCCTCTGATGCGGATGATTTTCAATTTGTGTAGTGCAAACAAAACGCCTTTTGTCGGCAGGTTTTCCATTCTATTTATGCCCTCGGGGTAAATGGGGCACTGCTGCCATCGTCGAATCCCCGAGTCCAGCTGAGATGTGGGTGATGCCCGGATGAGGGCAAACCCTTCTCTGACGCAATTCGAAAAACGTTTTTGTTGTTTCTTTTTTTCTCGCTAGAGCTGATTGTTTTGTTCATCTGATTTGTATCGAATGAATTGACAACCCGGACGAGGGCAGGGGAGGCGGGAAAAACCCACTTAATGGGAATGAGCTAACATCCACTGATGGCCTATGGCTCGTTAAATTAGTTTTTAAAGCGACGGTTTGCTGGAACTTCTGGCAAATTTAACGCTTTAACCTTCAGATGCGAAGAATCATTCGATTGAGGAAGTTAGGGAGGCTCAAAATGTGGCTCTTTGCTTAAGGAAATCAGTCTCATCAAGGAGCTGACGAATATTTAATAACCACTCTTATCATAGAGTTTGTATTTCTTAGCTCATCTGAAAGATATAATTAACGTATCACTCAGATTTTTCGTCGTAAAAACTTAAACCATACACTGAGAGCAAAACTGGAAGAAACAATATTGACTTTGGCACTTTTATGCTTGTAACAAAGAAAAGACATAATTTGATTCGCCTTAATTCTTAAGTAAGCTTAAATATCTGCTATTGTTGGGAATTTCATTTATGAAGTAAAAACGAACAAACTTAACTAACATCTTTAGGGTAAATTTTTTTAAGGTGGAGAAACTGGTTTTAAACTTTATTTGATTGCTTGTTTACTTATTTTTTACCGACATCTATTCAGTAAGTAAGAACAAATTGGAAGAACAATTAATTATATAAAAGGAAACTAAGTTCACAAATTTCTATTCGCTATTAGTAAAATAGTAATAAAAGTAATTTAACAAATTAGGTTTTTAAAATAAAGTAAAGTATTTGTATCTATTCCAGCTAAAAGACGAGTTTCTCCATCTTCCTAAGTTATTGTCACAAACTTAATAAATGTTAATTATAACGGGTGGAACATTTTTTTCATAAATTCCAACATAAACTATGTGGTATCTCCCAACCCTAGGAAAAGAAGAAGAAGAAAAAAATTAAGGTCAATTAACTCGCAGAGCTTCAAATACATTCCTTTTCACTCAGAGGGTATTAGTAGTCTGCAAAGAAGGGTCTCCGGGAACGAGATGACAATCACCTCATCACTTTGTCATTCGTTTCAAAAGTAATTGAAATCTTGTGGAGGCAGACAACGGGCCTGGAACCCTTCCTCGAGGACGCATCTCCCTGGAACATCATCTGCTCGACTCTCCTGACAAGCAGCAGAATCAGCGACACTGCAATGCGTAGGAGCCCGGGGATTCCCCCGGGAACACCCACCACGATGTCACTATGACTGGAGTTTAATTAGAGTGGGCCAGCGGGAAAAAAATGAGCTGTCTTTGAAGGATGCAGGAGGCAAATAATAAAAGTAATAATAAGTCCCAGCGGGGCACAGAAACGGGGCTAATTACGCTAATTCCCGTGTGCTTAACTAAAAAAGTCGTCCAGTTCTGAAAGGTTCTATCTGGCGACAATTTGAATTTTAGCAGGTCATCAAACGACGCAAATTGCAGGTGAGGCTGGAGCAAGCCGCCGCGCCGTATCAAACAACGCGGAACAGGCCTGGAATCCGTCACGAACCTCGTCCCGCAAATTAGAGGCAATTTTTTGATTAAATCAAATTAAAAGTTGCGAAAACGCGGACAGTCTTATACCGCGATAAGGCGGAACAGTTAAGGGGATCGTTAAGATCTCTTTGCGATAGTACCGCTGTAATTGCAGCGCAACTTTTAATTGCAGCAAAGAACCGCTTGATGAATTGCACTTATTAGATAAATGGCGCCGGAGACGCTAGAAAACTCGACATTTTGTTAGCCACTTCAGTATGATGGAACCATTTCCAGATTTTCACCTGAATTTACATAGATAGTTTAAACGGTTTCAAACTTAAATAAATATTATATAATGGAATATACATTTTTTTCAAAAAGATTCGCTCAATTTTGCAGAAAAAATATTTTAATTTAAGTTCTCGAAAATGAGATTCAGAATTAGTGCAACATTCTGGAAAATTATAAGCTGTCTTTTTATATATTTTTTTATTATTGCATAGTTAAATTTTTAAAATGAAATTGCGCATAGTTGTAATTTGCGCAATTTTAAATAAAAATGTAAAATTCTAAATAGAAAAAAGATTTAAAGATTTGGTATAAAAGTCATGGGAGCCACAATATGTATTTTAGCATTATTATTTTTTCGAAGTTGAGTCGACTCTGTGTAATATGAATATCAAAAATTAAAAAAAAAACATTGCTTTGCTCCTAGCAGCGTGGATTTGAATTTTACGCTTCATTTACAAGCTGCAGAGAACTCCCAGTTTGGGCCCCAAAATGGGCACTAGTGTTCCTTTTGGCGTCGCCGCAGAATGCAGTAAAACGAGGCGCGCACATCTGGCTGGAATTCGGTGACACAAATTCGAAGAATTTTGCGTCCGGCCAAATGCGCCGTGAATTTGCATAATTAATGACGAAAAGGAAAAAACATTTCCGTTAGTTAACTTGACCAGTTTTGTTCAGAAACATTCGGTTTCGGTAGTGGAAGCCGACGGGTATGCGTCCCTAATTGGATGCTAATTCGTCTCATTGCTTCTGGAGATCAACTTCGGCTAGAAAAAGGCCTGAAACTCTCTCTGAAGACCGAAGATTTGAACAAGACAAGGCTGCTAGATATTGAGACGACTATGCATCTTCTTCTTCTTCTTCTTATGATCCGGGCTTAGGTGTGTCTTTTCCCAGCCCAGAGTGTGCCACATAATTGAGGATCCATTGGAGCATCGGCGCAGCATCAGGCGGCCGATCTTGAAGAGTCGCGAAGAGGTAGGTGTCTGTTTTCAGGTTTCTTCGCGGCGAAAAGGAAGAAGTCGCCGCGCCGATTAACACCGCGCAAAGGTGCAATGACCTGTCTCCTCCGGCGGCGTGTGTACACAACACGAACCGTGCCGGAGTCAAGTTTAGAGCTTCATCCTCCGATGAGCTGTCTCTCGAGCCAAATATGCATAAACTAGATCAAAACCGATCTAGCGCTTCTACCTGCGCGGTCATGCTGAAAGTGGAAAGCCACCGCGCGCTCGCGGAGGTTCCGAACATGGACCCAAAGGTGCAATTGCAGAGGGTGTGCTTCGGTGCCACGGATCCACCGCAATCTATCTCAGATTGCAGCGTAAAACAAGTTTCAAGTTTTGCGTCTCATGGCGGACGCGATCTTCAAGAAAAACAAACTCTTCCACCGTTTGTAAGCCTCCAGCTGAAGAAGCGACCGCGCTGCTGCTTCAATTGCGTCGAAAGAAAGAAATCTTGCGTTCACGCGAAAACGTAAGAAATATTTTTGCGCACGAGAAAATCCCGTGTGTGACCAACTTTCACGCGACGGATGCTGCGATGCAATTCAGCGTTCCGTTGAGGTTGCAGTGACCTCACCGTAACCCAATCCGATGCAGTTTTTGCAGCCACGCTGGAGCAGGTGCTGAGATCGCGCGATTTCGATAGAATGGAAATTGGCGAGGTATTTTGATTGCTTATTGATTGGCCACAATGTTGTCTACCTTTCGCAGGTCACGGAGGAAGGTTAATAGACGCACGGAGTAAACACCGGCCAGTGGGCAGTCGTTATGCAACCGGTGAGTGGGTACAATCCACGGCGACAGGATTCGATGCTGAGCGGAAAATTGCTGAGCCAGCGTGGTGTCTTGCTTCGTTGGTTAGGCCGTAATCCGTAATTAGGTGATTTGTGGTAGATCTAACAACGCAACGTGGAACCTGCACAGCAGCCCTATTATAGAATTTTATTCCACCTATTCCGCATTTTCTACCTGAATTGCTTGAAATTTGTTTCGCCTAAAACGATTACTGTTTGGATTTTATTCAGCTATTACATGTTCACCATTTAAGAGTTGGTAGAATAAATGCTTTAAAATAATCAAATAACACAAAATTGATTTCCCTTTTTTAAAAGAAACAAATTTTAATAATTTTGTACCTACATAATATTGCACCTAAAAACCTTTACTAGAGATATGATTTTATTTGTAATAAAGCAGCGCAATTAAAGCTTTTGATTGATTACTCCCCGTCGTCTTTTGAATTTGATTTATTATATCACGTGGTTTCATGTTTTTATAGTAAGAGTTTTCCTCATAATCAATTTGCATACACCTGCCGAACTGCACCTTATAGAAGGATTAATATCTTTAGTTTTCTGACTCCAGCATTCTTGCAATAATTGAGGAAAAAAAAAAGAGGTAGGTAAATTCTTTCCTTGCAGGTGGTAATTTGCGTCTGGAAAAGGCTCGTGACTATTCCGCTTCCCATAAATTTAGCGCAATCAATGCGACGAGACGAGACTAAAATCGCTCCTATTTTCACATAGTGCGATAGTTGCCGGGGCCGATCGAAAGCCTGCTTTTCATGCAAATTGCGCGAGTTCCATAAAATTGCTGGCGTTGCTTCGTTTCCAGGTAGAGCACCCATTGGTGCTTTTTTTTTTTAAATGGGCCCCGGCTGTGGTGCTCCATACTGCGGAGCATTTTCCAACCAGTCGTGAGTGTTATTATAGACATCTTTCGCCGGTGATAAAACCAGCCATCACGTAGCATCGTTTTGGGGCCCAAAAGAACCTGCCGTCGCCGTCGTTGTCGACACCCTTTTTTTTGTTGTTGCGGAAAATTGCTATGGATCACTTCCACTCCTTTTTCATAATTGACATCTTCCCGGCTTTTTATCTGCGCCAGCCTGCGCCGCCTCGACGAGGGGCTCTGCCCCCCGGAAACGGAAGGGAGGAAATGCCTAGTTGCCAGCCCGCCAGCGGAGCGCCCGTCAGCGCGCAGGAAGACGCAATTTCACGTAGCGGCAGCACGTAAATCAAACGAAAGTGGTTTATTGCCCTGACAACGCGGGGTCCAGCATTTTCGGGATGAGAAGGATGAGGACAATTTCCCGGATGAAAGGAAATAAACCATTTTCACCACAAGCTGCTTGCTCAGCGAAATCTTGCTGGGATGAGCCCTCTGAGCTTGAAAACTCTGCAAAGGTCACTTTATCCTCTTCAAAGCAAACCGGCAGTGATTCGAATAGCCCAAAACGCTTAAAAGTCCAGATTTGACCAGATCTGACCAGAAGATAGTTCTATTAATCTAACAGTTTAAAGATTATTAAATGAGTCCTTTTCGTATGTTCAGATTAATACACAATTTGATATTGATTTGAAACTTATTAACAATTTCCCAAAATAAGGGTTTCAAATTTGCATCAACAATGTATCGGATTGCCTTGATTTTTAAATTCATTTAAAATTTCGGGCATATTCAATTTCACAATTAATTATATTACTTTGCAATTAAAATTTTCATGTCGAAATTTTGTTTGAGTTTTTTTAAAAAGTTCGTAGATATTTCTAAAATTGAGATTTACGAAATTCTAAACTTCGTTTATAGTCTGTTCAAGATAATAGGTTATTTAAAACAGCTATTGATTTAAAATATAACCAAAGAATCCTTCGTCTCTATGCATAAAGTTATGAAATATGTAATTTTTTTTAGACCTATGGTTGAAATGAAGCAGAACTTATTTTTTCAACAAATTGATGTACAATGTCGTTTATTCTTATTAAGTAGGTACCTAATATTTTAATGAATTTACTAAGTACGTAGTACACACCACAATTCTTTGACTTAGGTAAAAATATGTTGATAATTTGTAAAAATGCGGCTGATTTTATATTTATTCCCTAAATTAAATTTATAATTATAGGTAAAATTTTGATTTTTGGGACACCCTTGATACCAGGGTATATGACAAAATGTGAACTAGGTAGGTATAAGAACTTTTTTAACTAAATTTGCTATAGTCTTCTGAATGAAAAACTGGAGCTGCACTAGCTGCCGCGTCACGGTGCGATACCTCGACTTTCGTGCCGGATAGCCGGAAAATGAGGTCGACTAGAACCCCGGCGAGTCCTAGAGCGATCGTAGGCGGGACTGCGGCTGAATGTCATTAATTAAATCCGTTCACGGCTGAGCAAATCTCAGTGCGCTCTTTAATTCGTTCCGCTGATTTGTGAAATATTTGCGCCGCACTCTCCTCGCGCTTTTCTTGTCGACATCGAAAAGAAAAACAGTTGTAAATCGGCAATGAGAGCAAAATACGACAAAAAAGTCGTAGTGCTGGCAAAAAAAGCGGAAAAATCCAATTAATGGAAATACAACTGAAATCTCATGAAACTCAATATGCGCTTACCGGCCGCATCCCGGCGAACTTTTGACTGGCAAATCAGCTAAAGCAGGTAACCGATTTTATACCTGCCAGCCGCTAAATGCTATTTACGAGGTGATGGGGTTAAGGGGGACGACATTACCTAATCACGCGTCGAGGAAAAAAAATTTGCTTCGTGGTGGGCCACAAACGCGGCTTTTTTAAGTAGGTAGCTGGAACGAAAAAATTTCCCTAACGATCATCTCTCTTCTGTGCATGCATTCTTGCTTGCTATGCTAATTACCCGCACAGAACGGTCTAATGGATCTGATTATAATTGCCACTCGTAATTGCTAATTATATGGCACAACTACAAGAAAAATGCAAAATGTGAAATTGATCTGAGAACGCTGATAGACAATGGGAGGTAAATAATAAAGTAGCAGAGAAGACAGTAACCTTGGAATATGTTAGAACATTAAATAACGTTGGGGATAAGACGGATCCCTGAGAAATATCGAAGTTTTTTAATTAAATCAACTTTTAAACTTAGATTATGTTAGATTGTGATTTCTCAGAGAGAAAGAAATCTCTAAAAATTAAGAATAGTTACCATTTCGAAGATATTCAATAAATAATAAATGCCCAAAATCTTAAGTAGGTACGTTAAATAAACTAAAATTAATTGTTGTAGTCCAAGGCCAATTTATTCATTCCAACGAAATTTAAAACTATTCAAGAAGTAGGTTATTTAAAAATAACCGGGCACTATCAGATAACTTGACGCTTATTGCATTTTTTATATGTTTCAGTCTACTTTTAAATGGTCTATATTCCAAACGGATTTAATTTTCGTCGCTATCAAGAATTAGGCTGATTATTAATTTATGCGGACAAAATTATTAGCTTACGACTTCAGGCAGCAACACCATTTTTAGTTTTTGCATTATTATTAAATTCGTGGACTTATTGTATTTCAAATATACATATGCATATATGCAATCTGTGAAAAATCCTTTTATAAATATTATGTTAGGTACTTGTCCGGAAACACAAATTTCGCCGAACTATGTTTGATTATAATATTTCATTCATTTCGTCCAACAGACAAAATACGAACAAAGTAGCAAGCATAGATAAATATACAAACTATCAATCAAACAGATAGACAAACAAGAAGATAACAGACATATGTACATACATAATGTACGACAGACAGAAAAGCTTGTAAACAAACAGTCGATATAAATCAAATTATTTTTACTACTGAATTGAAAGACCTGAAAATTAAATGGATCAGTAACAATATAATTTCCAGAGTTTATGAAATAGATCAATTGGTAGATAACGTATCCTATACATACGTTGTTTTAATCCAAATTAGTTTACAGAGTACATACCTCTGATACGTTTCCAAGATAAGAAAGGAATGCGGCGATACCACTTAAACAACTCAATACGAAAAAAAGAAAAATGTTTCTGAATAACTCCGAACACGAAAGAATAAACAGAATCCGTGAAGTGTCCCACAAAAAACCACACGATAAGTGGTTTCAAAAGAATTATGAATGCCACAAACTATGAAGATGAAAAAGAAACCATTTATGAGCTTTCTCAGGGAAAACTGAGGGTTTCCTCCTAATGAGGACAGGTGAATCAAGCATAAAGAAAGACGCCACAGTCCGACTTAACAAGCTCTAGGCAATTAAAATTAGTCACAAACCTCGTCGCCTTATGCTTATCTTATCGCGCAAATCATTTCAGGCGATTTCTTACAGCGCATGCTCAACCAGCTTTCCAACTTTTGTCCCACACAGCCCCCTTAGTGGAAGTGATTTTTTTCATTTTCGAAAAATAAAACAATCCACAGAACTACCGCTACTTCGACGTTTATTTCGAACAGTGAACAGAAAAAGCGAGTCAGCAACTGACCATTCGCTGGCATTATGCTGAGTGCACTCATGCGATTTGGCGACGCAATGGGACTGTATACGACCAGCTCAAAACCATAGTTCCATAGTCGACGTCGCCATTGTGAGGTGAAGCGGTGGCGTTGGTCGCTCAAATCTATCTTCAGATGCCACAAATCCATTGAGCCGTTTCGCTTGAAAAACGTGAAAATTTCAAAAACATACACAGACGGAAGCAGCACTAGCCACCTGAGCATGCGCAAGCGCGCACGCTTGAAACATTGTCAGAAAAAATTAACGAACCGCCACCGTTTTCTGGGTAACAGACTCAGGTATTTGGTGGACACAAAAGGGGCCCCAGGTATTCCGCCAAACGGAGCCCCCCCAACCAGAGAGGTTACGATGATGCAACGGGTGCCTATGACTTCTAACGAATTAATAATGCCTTCATTTCCGGGCAGCGATGATGTGCGCAAGTGGAATTACGTAAAATAGTTAATTGATGCAATTTGTGGGTTTTGCTGAAGATTGATGAGCCTTAACCTGATTTATGGCAGTTTTTCGTATTGCGACGGCCTTTCAGCGAAAAAGTTTTTTGGTTCATTTCAGGTTGAAATTTTGACGAAAAATGTAGTTGTTAAGTTCAGCACTAATTGGCAAGTAAACCACTAATTGATAGACATGCACTTTCTTTTGCAGGTATTCGAATTTTAATACATAATACATTCAGAGTAGGTACGTACCGCTCTATTTAAGATCATGCATATTAATAATGTAAATGGTCGTCCAAAGAAAATTATCAATTAACACTTTCTACTCCATTAAGAGTAGGAGGCTACCCTACGTAAGCTTCAAAAGAAATCAAAATAATGTTTGTTCTGATATTCCTCCATTAAAATTAATCCCATTATATCATTAGAAAAAAACTATTTCACACTTTTAAGAAATACATATATGTATGTTGAAAAAGAAATAAAATGGTTTAAAGAGAAAACTTGGAACATCGAAAAACCAAATTATCGAAGTTTTTATATAGACACAGTTTAAGTTTACAATAAATAGCGTATTACGAGTGGTGTTTGTCAATCGTCTCTCCAAGGCCAATGTTAGGAATTTTATTATATTAACATTTCAACCGCTCGCAATAGTCCAGTAGGTCTTTATAATGTCGATTTTATGACGAGAAAAATAATAGAAAAATTAAATAAACAAACGGAAAAAGATTATTTCACAAAACAAGAATAAATCCCATCAGGACCACAAAAAAGGCCATTAGGGAGCTTAACAATCTGACCAAGAAAGATCACAGCTTCATCAATTATGAATTCACAAAAATAAGAACTTCTCGACTCGAATAAATAAAATAAAAAAGCATGCAGACTTATTTTATATAAGCTTTAGTAAACATGGTTTTCTCTTATGAATATCGTCGATTTTATCTTTGATGTATAATTATTGAAATTTTTATTTAACCTTTATGTATACCATATACCTACTTATTGAATTTAATAATTAAATAAACTCGGAAACGATAGTTCGCGAGGTAATTCCGAGTAATAAAAATAATCATCGTAGTAGATATCATTTAAAAACTATTTGTTATACCATCTCACAAGTTCATGCCGAAAATTCCCAAGATCAATTTGCATTGAATAGGACCCAAAAATGGAAACGAAGCAATCCAAAAGAAACCTTCAACAGCGTCAATTACGCGTATATAGGCAACGTCATGTCCATCAAATTAGATCGGACGCTTGGAGTCTTTAAGACAAGTTTTTTGCTCACTAAAGTATCTAACAATTTTGCCAACCGCCTCCGCAAGATCTTGCTTAGATATTTAGAAAAAAAAGGCGTAATTCAACGCCGTACCCGCAGACTGTAGAAAATATCGCCTATAGTTTTTGCAGTACCGGAACTCCATGGAGCGTTGTTACATTGCCATAGGTGATCTACAAAAATCGTACCTCGCATCGAGAGCATTCTAATTGTTGCCGCAAGACAAGACAAGAAAAGACAAGACAATCACACGGCCAATTTTCCCGTTGTCTATTCTTTCACCCATGAAAAATGTAATTTTGTCACGTGCTAATGACTCTAAGTCCAATGTTTTCTTGCTGAGAAAATTTCAATTTTTCACCGGAAAAACCTCCAGCATGTGCTGAGCCGCTCTTAGCATGAACAGCAGATTCCCTTGCATAGGTGCATTATTGTCCGCGAAATTGTGTAATGCCTGGAAGTAGTGCGGATAATTAATTTAAATGTGGCAGAGCTTGCCTCCAAGGCTTAAGCAGATTTCCTTGAACCAAAGAAAGCAACCTCTTCCGCTAATGAGATTTTTCTAGGGATTCGCAGAAAATTTATATTTTTACCTACTATCTGTTATTTAGAAAATCCGCAACAAAATTAGCATAACTATGCAAATCCCTTTTATTGTGATTAATCGAGAAAAGCGGCGCATAGTTTACATCATTTTGCTTTGCCATGAAGCTTTAAAAGATCCGAAATCCAATTTTCAAATGTGAGCCACCCTCGCACTGCTTGGACTGTGTGCCATACCTGGGGGACCTCGGCCAGGTGACAAAACTGTTGGAGCTAATAACGTGCAAAATACCCCCCTGTGGAGTGAGTAGAGGCTTTGCTGGGGACGCAGAGTCGGTTACCAGGGCTCCACTGGCAGCGAGCCCCTCGAAGATTTTATAAACGACCACTTAGTCAGCGACCTTTGAATAATTCCATCAATCGCATTACGACGCAAAAAGTAGTGCAAATATTTTCCTCTTTTTTTTCCCATTTTTATTTCATTTCGCCTACTTTTCTATGCCGAGATCGTCGCATCTCGTTTTATATCGCAATTGGTGGCATAGGTGGGATTTCTGTTGAGTGAAGCACCGGTGGCTCCAACATACCTGTCCCCGTTGGCCTCTTGTGGAAATTACTTTCATTCGGGCAAAATGCCAAGGAGCAGTGCTCCGGACGGTAGCTAAATGAGAAAACCATCGACGGCGCTACTCGTCCAGGCCCATGATGGACCGACCTGGAGCTGGACAATAAAATTGCACCAGTTGATGGCTTGCTCATTCCTGTCGATTTATGGGGCGTCCGTCCCACTCGAGCTGGAGGTGCTCCTGGTCTTTCCGTGCCCCACCTCCTGTAACCAGGCGGTTAAAGACAGATTCCTGGCAAGAGCAATTGAGTTCCTTCCTCGGACTTCTAATTGCTTTTAAAACGTTTTCACTTCAGATTGATAGCTGCATGTGATCTCGTTACTCAAAGCATCTCTTCACCACATATACAAAAAAACATTTTCTTCTCATGTGGTGCGACGCATAAGTGAGCATTTGTCTAATTAAAGGAAAAGGATGAAAAATATTTTTCAATTAGAGCTTTCCAAACATGAAATGCGCTGGTCCAGAATCAAACCTGATTTGATGTTAAATTTATGAAAATAAACTTATTTGGGTTAAAGAAAAAGGTAAAAAACCCGTCAAGTAAGATTAATCTATTGCTGGAACATCAAAACAACTAGATTAAAAATTAAAGCAAAAATTCTGATTCCTGAAGTCGTTGTTAATTAGAAGTTCGCACAAAGATGGTAAGGTAACAATATGGATGTGATTGAAAAATATTAAGTTTTTTTTTGGATTACTAGAATTATATAAAATGGAGCATTCTTTGCAGTTGTTTCTCTGTTATGAAAGAATTCATTCTATATGTTTTTTTTTTCTTATGAACATATAAGCATATAGACAATATCTCATAGCTAAACTTTAAGTCATTTTAGGGCTTCATTATTTCCCAACACCCGGCAGTAAAAGGCGTTTAAAATAATAAATTTGTTTGTATCAGAGTAGATGGTATAAATCATCAAAATTCATCCCTTTCATGGAAATTAAGTCAAGACCTCTCTATGAAATCTTCCCTTTTTGAGGTTTGCCTCCAAATAAATAAAAAAATTAATCAAACTTGCCAAACTTTCCCTGCCTTACGGTCCGTCCGACTTTCAAATAAATTTTGATTTTGGATAGCGATAAATCGAGCAAATCCAAGAAATGCACTGAAATGAGTTTTTCCCATTAGCAGAAGCAGATCTGATTCGCAGAGGCGACTCGACTGCATAATAAATAAATTCAGCATTCAGCCCCAAACACGAAAAGCTGGGTGAGAAAAATCGACAAAAAAGTGAAAGCAATAAAGCCCCACATCCCGCCGCAGAAAAAAAAATGTTGAGCGTTAACTTTCAAATACAATTTCGAATCGCACTAAATGCATTTTTATTTCAGGCTTGGAAACGCGAAAAATTGCGCCGAGAGGGCCTCATACGAAAAGTTTCGATGATGACTCCCTCGGTTGGGGCACGTAATGCAGGTTGCTTGAAAAAATGTTAATTACTTATTACGAAAACGCCGATAGACTCGCATCAAACTGACCTTTGAATTCTGTTGAATTGCAGCGCTAATTGTTGTTCATCGGAGGGTCGGGGGCGAACTTGCATTCACTGGGAAGGTATCCACAAAGGTAGACGTGCGGTCACCGTTTTTTTTTTTTTTTTGATAAATATTTCCCACCTTGTGTATTTGGCAATTGCACTAAAATTCACTCAACCACCGCGGATTACACAGGTATCACACGCGACAGTAGGGAAAAAAAATCACGAATGAATCGCATGAACTTTGGGTGTAGGTAGGGAATTGCGAATAAAATTAAATATACATATATATATTGCAAAGATACCAAGATATGTACAACTCCTTAGAGTTTGGATGCTGTGCCTGTGGAACGTATTCCACCTTGGTACATGCAAACGTAAGGTAGCCAAGATCACATTTTCTCGTCAATCTTTTCGCACCGTGCTACAGCAAAAATGGTCGATCATAGGCGCATAGCTGCCGTTGTATGTGTACGAGAAAAACTGAATTATCCACGTATTCAATTTCTTAGACCTCAAGCGATCCAGCATCCAGTCCGATGGACCACTGTCCGTATCTTCCGCCACAGCCCCGTCTGGCCCTGCTGCAAATGACCTGACTGGAGTGGAGCCTGGAAGTGGTCTGGAGAGATCTTTGGCCACTGGATCTATACACACCGCGAAAACCACTTGAATTAGGTCTGGCCTAACCGGAACAAATCTTTTAATTGAAACTTCGCGAAAATCACCACCAATTTCGGAGATCAATTTCCCCGGGGAGCACTTTTTTTAGTCAGAATTATGGAAATATATATATATAAAAAAAAGCAATCCTCTTGTAATTGTAAACCTATTAAGCTCTATCGACCGCTGCTGAACAGGTAAAGAAAGGTAAACGCGACTGACTGACTGAGCGCTGAGTTTTCAGGCCTCCACAGGTAAAGCGGGGCTCAAATTCTATCTGGAAAGCCACCGCCGGAACCGGTGCTGGTGTAGGTAAGATACAACGACGACACAACTCGCAGTGTATCTCACGAGATTAAGTGAAATACAATAAGACGTACTCCACACCGACCAAGCACCAGCTCCACAAGATATGTATAAAAATAAAAGAAAAAAATTTACTTCGCGTACAATTTTTTCGCTTTTTTAGTGCTTCTCGCTCCATGCTCCACACACGGGCAGGCCGTTCAGAGTGCAAAAGCTATACTCACACAGGTGTTCTCCTACCTGACAATTTCGAAAAATGCGGCTTTGTGGGCCACACCACACTCTGCCGCCGCCACCGTCGCCAGGCTTAAAAAAAACCACAGCAGCTGAGGTATTTTAACACAAATACCTCAAAATGGTACGCAAGATCACCATTCAGTCGCGATGGCGCTGTAGAGGTATGCAAAAAACCTCATAGTGCAATAGTTTTAACATTTCTGGGGAAGAAAACCTCTTGCAGTATGCAAAACCAGGTATTTAGGCTTGGGGGTACCCGATGGAGGTTTCGTAGATTCTACGAATTTTCAAACTTCCAGGAAATCTGGAGAAAAAAAGTGAGTGATCATTCTTCGTGATCTTCTGGGGGAGACAAATATCGTTAAAATTAACATTATACAAGTCACTTATCGTTAGACTTACAGATTTGAGTAGTTAAAAAAAGCTCTCTAAGGTCAACCGGACGGCGACAAAGCGCATACCGCTGAAAAATTTGTGGACCGGCATTACCGCGATGGAGGCAAATATTATCTACCTGTTATTAGGATTATTTAAAGCTTTTTGAGTGCTTTCCGCTTAATCCGACAACATAAGTTGGAGAGTATTGAGTCGAGGCCGTTTTATGTTATGTATTAAAAAAAAAATACTCATTTCATTAAGGCTCCAAATAAACCAGAAGTCCGAAAAACAACAGCAATTTGATTCATTTTTCCGCACGTTCATTCATTAGTTCCACATTCAGCGATCAACGAGCAAAAAGATTTTATCGATTGAACAATAAGATTTCCTTAAAATTCGCAACAACAAATTTTTTTATTTTATTTTTTATCGCTATTACTCACCCAATCTTGAGTCGCTTCTTCTTTTTACGCGGAGTTTGATCATACATGACTGTATGCACTGTAAAGTAAACAGGAAAATTATTATTTGTGTTATATAAATAGGGGCAAATTTTGATTGTAAAATGAGTAATTCAAATTGCTTTACACTCACCTCATGGATGTGACGTATAACTTCGGTTCGTGGAAGGTCCTCAAGTTTTCTTTCGTTGATATCGAGTATCTCATCTGCCACTTCGAGGTTATCTTTATCAGCCGGCGAACCATACAGTTTGATTTTTCCATCTCGTCCTTCAACTAAGATTATCACATATCCGTTTAATTCAACAACTTGCTGTAAAGAATGAATACAAACCGCATTATTATTTTATTGTGATTTTAGAACTATTTAGAACATTTAGTGCAACAGTGCATTAATATTTTCAGTTGGAAATCCAAAAAAAGTTTGTTAAAATCGAAGAATATTAACTATATAGTGTAAGCAAACTGCTACAATTTTAAATAGATCCCACATACTTTCCTTCAGCCATACGTAAATTATACAATTATTTTAAGGTATTATTATTATGTTGCAGTATATTTAAATATTCTCTTTCCAAATAAATTTCGTTTCTCCTCTTTACAACTTTAGTTTTTTGGTTCTAGGTGATTTTCAATTACTTTTAATCCAGTTATTATTTTTTACACATTACTTGGATAATTACAAAAGAAAAGAATTGCAAGATTCCAATTAGATAAAAATTATTTGCAAATAGGAATGATGACTTTACATCTCTAATTCTATAGTAGTAGAAAAGTGCAACACAGAGGGAGGGACTCAATTCGTTTAAAAATCTTAAACACGTTCTCTAGATTTTTCTGTTTTAAATTTACATAATTTTCCCTTAAAAGCCTCTATTAAAACAGAGAGTCATCCGCTCATTTTAAACCTACACACAGTCCTACCCTACTTTTTTACCGATGACCAAATTTCATAGACAAAGCACTAAATTGTCAAAATAGATAGCGTCATAGCGAAATATATAGGCGTAAAACACCTTGAAATGAGTGTCTCATTTGATTCATACGGCGCAAACTTAGTTTAAGCTTTTAATTCGCAAATCCTCAAGGATGAAAACCATTGTCCTTTGCCGGATGGCTGGAGAGCAACGTTTTCACCGGTGTATCTCTTGTTTGTCTCGGGCATTGTACCAAGCTAGTTTTCGGATTTCTCCAAGTCGTCAAAATCAGACAGAGGGTCTTAGACTGACATTAATTTATGAGCCCTTTTAAAAAAAAATTAATAATAGCCTTAAGTGCTTCAATCTAAAAATAGAAATTGAAAGACGTGATAAATACAGGCCAATCCCACTCATATGTCAACATGCCCTTTGAGAAGAACTCTTGTCTTCCCACAGAAAAGATACAGAGAGTTAAAGACACATAGCCCCCGAGCAGAATCTTTTGCGCCCATCAGAGAAATATTATTCACCGCGTCCTGTTATCCTTATCGAAATCAAGCTCCTCATCAAACAGCCATTTCAGGCCGTCTCAGTGACGAGAGCAGAGGCCATCAGGCAAAACAACAACGTCAGTTAGCAGCCTATTTACGCACGTTAGAATAATACAGGTGGAATGAATTCCACAGAATATATACAATCCCGAGTAAACCGCGTGATTTTGCATTCTTCTGCCCCCAAGTCAGTTCTTCATGCAATGTCATCGTGCTTTAATCAGAACCATGCTCCTCGCAATTATGCTCCTTTTGAGTAATGCCGAAGCAAAAAATAATAATAAAAAAAAACAAAAACCTTCCAAACGTGATAAAACACCTGACTCGCTCAAGGCATTGTAAGGCCTAAGGTGCGGATTGTTTCAAATGTGGGACGACATTGGGTGTATAATTGAACAAAAGGGATAGTGTCAAGTGGAATTATGCGATAATTCCCGTATTCTCTTTGCACAGTCTCCCTTTTCTTCGTGTGGAACGTATGTTTTGTTCCACACCTTAAGGGGCTTAAATTTATGGGATTTTAAGGAAAAATCCTTAAATCTTAGAGCTCTAACAATTAGTCGAACAATGAAAAAGAAACAGCTATTAGCTGAGATATAAATTACAATATATAAATGTAGAATTATTAATTTAAATAAGGAACGTCCCATACCTTTCCTGATGACGAACTCGATGTTTGTGGTCCAAGTGCCGCTCTAGGCTGCATTTCACATCCAAATTGGAACGAAAATTAAATTGCAAAAAGTATTTGAACCGCAAATTGAACTCAACCATAGGAAAACCTTCCACATCTATCACAATCCGCATCTGCAGCCGAGCCCATCCGAAGGGCAATTTAGTTGCGATTGGGACCGTCTTTGGTTGCACATTTCAAACTCTTCCGTGGGATGTGAATTTGCTCCCGATTAAATTAAGGGTGGGTGGGCCGATACCGCCCGAACTTTAAGGGCTCTGTTGCTGCTAAATAAATCACACTACTTTTCCTCTCACATGACTTGAATCCGGTCAACCATTTTCACTTGCCCCACTCGATGGCACACTTTTTATATTTTCTTTAATCACACGACCCCACGACCGAAATCAATTTCCTGCGAGGAGGAGCGCGGAAAACGTTTTGCATTTTATAAAAAACTTGCATATATCCGTCCTGCTGGCCACAGACACTAAGGAGGTTTTGTGGTATTCCAGCAAAAAACTCTTATCGGATCTCAAACGCTACGCGAACGATTTTTCAACAAGAGGAGTTTTCCTTTACAAAATCGCGCCGGCTCTTTAAATTTTCGTTTTTAGTGGCTTAATTACAATCAAATAAGTGAAGATGCCTTGGGAAAAACATCTTTGCACGTTTTCATCTTTTCCACGGAGATCAATACTCAGCTTTCGGTTCCGAACTGAAAATGGGATGGAATCTGCTGTGGACCAGCTGTGGAACGAATTTCCCATCTCGCACATCTCAATGAACGGAAAAGCCCAGCATCCCATGAGATGCGCGAATATTCCGTTTTTATGGGGATTCCTTGGCTGTCCGGTGGTTTTCCTGTGTCGCTTGCTCTCTCGGAGGGAAATCGCCTGTTTTATCGTACGATATTTCTCTTTTCCCGAAAATATTCTCCGATGTTTTCTGGTCCACCGTTTTATGTGGATGGTGCAAGGTACTTTTGGGGAATTTATTTATTTTTATTTCTTTTTTATTTAAGTAAATGAAATCGTTCTTTCAAATCTTGAAAACTATATTTCAATATTTTATACTAAAGAAATCTACGGACGAAATATTTGTTCAGTTCTAAGATTAGAAGAGATGGACCTGTAGCTGTACATCTTAATTTTAAAATTTAATTAATGTAGTGCAAAAACGTGAAAACCAAAAAAAAAAATACTCATTCTTTTTACCATATATTGACCTTAAATTGAGTAGGTAGTGCATTCGCAAAGCTGCCAAAGTATCTTAAAAACATATTTTTGAATTAGTAATTTTAAAAATCCATTGTACCGACTTTGTTCAAAATCTCTTTAGGACTAAGCTACTACAAAACGCGTCGATTGTAATATCAAAAGGTTCAATTGCACCATGTGTTCGCCTTTAATACGTATAAGCTCAAAAATGCAGAAATTGCTCTAGATCTAGAATATACTCCTTAAAATGGAATTATTACAAAATGGTTAAAGCAATGCAGCCGTAAATTTACATTTAGATATTTGAATAATAGCAAAAGAGATTTGCTTCTGTTACGTTTTCCTAATAACATCAAAATCTCACCGAGGTACTCATCTAGAGTAGAATTTTCTAAAACCTCGGAATCTGAATAATGCAACGAATTTTGTTAAAGACGTGTAGGTATTTAAAAAAAACACTTACACAAGGTGCATCCATATTTGAAATTTGTTTTTTATAGTAAGATACAAGATAAAATATGAGAGGAATTTTTTTAGTAACTTATTTCAATATTGCTTTCATGCTTTATATTGAATTTTATAAAAAAATCTTGCAAACACAATTTAAATAAAAGCTACAATAGAAATTGTTAGTTTCAATTTTAGAAAAGCAATTTTCGTTGTTAAGAAACTCAATGTTCCAGTTAAAGAAAGTTGAACATATCCTGCCATCGGTTCCATGGTGTAATGGTTAGCACTCTGGACTTTGAATCCAGCGATCCGAGTTCAAATCTCGGTGGAACCTGGCTTGCTTTTTTTCTTTTTCTCCCGTGCTTGTCGTTTTTGCACATGTAATTTAACATTCATAAATTTTATAAATTTTTCCTCCGCACCATGAGCTCATTCATCAAAAATAATAATTCGAAAGGGAAATTTCTCTGAAAATCATCTCAATCGTTATCGAGTTCGCACTGCCTCCGGACTTTGGTGCATTTTAAGAATACTTAAAGTACCTAAACTTATGGAAAGTGATATTAATATTTTTTTCTTAAGGTTTATTTAAGTAGACAAGAAAATAATATATAATACAACCATGCTAATTAATAAAATTTTGACGATAATGATACCTTTAGCTTTTGCAAAAAATCGGTAACTTGGGTTGAGAAATTAGAAATAACGATTCCAAGAACACCCAAATTGAAAACAATTGATTTCGAAAGTCGATGGAAAGCCAGAAAAACAAAACATTGAAACCAGTGTTATTGGGGGTAAAAGGTTTTTTAGTAAAATGTCGTACGATTTACAGATTATCTAAAGATCTATGATATGAAAATAACGGGAAACTTTCTTTTACGGAAACGTTGAGCAAACACCATTCAGAACCAAATATCTGGCGCTCAACTAAATTAAACTAATAAATAACTTACTGTACACGTTCTCCATAAGGTATAGCACGTTTTTTAAAACAATTTGGATGTCATGATCCACTTAAAAAACACAAAATTAAGCTGCACTGAAATGTCGTCGACCTGGCCAAAAACCTCAAACACAAAATGAATGACATGAATTGGTTTCATCTCCCAATCAACACTGGCGACGTGTCTGACTTCACGACGTTTGGCGAAACTACGAAATTTGACAGTCTCGATTCCACAAAACAACATCACATCTCCTGCTCTCGTCCATCTACCGCCGAATAAAACCGTCCCGCTCGCGAAATGCAAACCCAAATTCCCGTCGAAACAGGTCCCACACGCATACCTTCACAAGATTTTATGACATTCAAGTATGGCCGTCGATCTGTCGTTGGTGGAAATTCGCAAATGATGAAGATTCGCCACAAATCGGGCCAAGTTTCAATGTGAATGAGGTGGATATCGTCGCCAATTTGCTCCTCAACCCGGAAAATTCGAGGGTGTTCGCACGGGAGTGAATTTATTCCCGGGAAATCGCCGCCCGTCCGACGATGTTTTGAGTGGAATTCGTGTGCTGCCCAGTTTTTTTTCTGTGAACTTTAGGGGTGCTCTCGTCGTCGTCGGTGCCAGCGCCTGGTTTTTGTTTTTATTTTTGTGCGCTCAAGTTTTTGGTTAAGTCCAGGTCGTATGCGCTGCGGTGTTAGGTAAAAGTGATTCGAAAAAGAACGAGTCCCAGGAAACTCAATTTGGATGCCGCCGTTGATACTGTTCAACGATTTAGAAAAAAAGTCTCTGAATGGAATGCAGGCGGCCCCACAGCCTGTCGGAGCCACGATTTCAACCATGACAGGTAGGACCCCAATAACGGATGCGTCCTTCGTGACGGCGGCGGCCGACTCCACTCACATGGTTTCTATTAGCGAGGAGAATCATGACCCCGCGATCGTTGGAGGTGCCGAGAACGGGCCCACCCAGGAGGAGCTAAATCAGCCCCTCTGGACGGCCCTCTACGATTACCACGCACAGGGGGAGGACGAGCTGTCGCTGCAGCGCGGCCAAATCGTCTACGTCCTCTCCACCGACAGTGCCATTTCGGGCGACGAGGGTTGGTGGACTGGGAAAATTGGCGAAAAAGTAGCTATCCCGCACCCTCATCTGATAGCCAACTTCTGATAAGAATGCGACTCTCTTTCAGGTAGGAATTTTCCCGTCAAATTTCGTCGCAAACGGAGACCCGATGCTCCTAAATGTGCCTTCTGCAATTGGAAACATCCAGCCCTTGGAGATCGACTACACAGAGCTGGACATCCGGGAGGTGATAGGTGTTGGCGGCTTCGGTAAGGTCCACCGAGCCTTCTATGAGGACGAAGAAGTCGCCGTAAAGGCAGCCCGCCAGGGATCTGACGAAGACATCGAAGTGACCAAAGAGAATGTCCTCCAGGAGGCGAAACTGTTTTGGTCCCTGAAGCACGAAAACATCGTTGCCTTGCGGGGCGTATGCTTAAAACAACCTAAACTCTGTCTAGTTATGGAATACGCCCGAGGGGGTTCGCTAAATCGCATCCTTGCTGGGCGCAAAATTCCCCCAGATGTTCTCGTCAACTGGGCGATTCAAATTGCGCGGGGTATGAACTACTTGCACAACGAGGCCCCGATTTCCATCATACACAGGGACTTGAAGAGCTCCAACGGTAAGTGGAATGCTGGAATGCACTTAAAGCAGGGAGACACTGTGTCTGGTCATATCACGCCACGCTGCGCCACTTCGCCAGAAGACCAAAAATTGACCCAGATAAGATAAGATACGAGGTGATAGCGTTTCTGTTGAATCGTGAGTTGATCAGGGACAATTTGTGCGTGCGATTGCACTATGAATAGCGCTGTTGTGAGGAATATGTGTCTCTAATCCAATCATAGTCTTTAAGTGTCTTTGATTCACTGTTTTAGGAATCATTGAAAAAGTGACTTCACAGCACCTTGGTTTTTCCAGATCAACAATTTCGTTGACTAGCTTACTTCCGTAATAAAACAGCCCACCAGAGGCCTAATTCGTTTCGATTTAAATCGAAAAGGTCTTAAATAGGCGAATTGCATATAAAGTTCTTATAGAAGTCTTATGCACTGCATTCAGCTAAAACCACTTGTTACATGAATACCCCAGGACCTGCACTCGCTTGGATCAAGAAGTTTTTATGGAGTTGATTTTGTTTAAAACGCTTGAAAAGTCAATAGTTTTTTAGACGTATTCAAACGTCTGAAGTCAAAAGCCAAAAAAGTAATGGAGTTTATTTCTTTCAGAAAATTTTAAAAGTCGAGTAAAAAATCCTAGGTTTTTTTTTTAAAAACGGAGCAAATTGAGACAATTCGTCTCTTATGGCTGTATTCTAATAACAATTTGCATACATAATTCAGCCATTAGAAATAAATTAATTTTTCTTCAATCGACTTTTTTCCTTGTACTGAATACCTATTAAATATCGGCAGAAATAACAAATGCAAGCATTTAAATAAAAGTTAAATTATATACAATATAGTCATTGCGTTTTCAAAAAAAATTTCAGTGCTTATTTACGAGGGAATAGAAGGTGATCACCTTCACAACAAAACCCTTAAAATTACTGATTTCGGATTGGCTCGAGAAGTGTACAAAACAACGCGAATGTCAGCGGCTGGAACGTATGCTTGGATGCCTCCGGAGGTGATACGAAGAGGAACCTACTCCAAGTAAGCTATAAAAAGTAAAACTCTTATTACCACCTAACAACCATCATTATAGAGCCTCAGATGTTTGGAGTTATGGTGTCCTTCTATGGGAGCTATTGACTGGAGAAACACCTTACAAAGGCTTCGATTCACTTTCCGTTGCTTATGGAGTCGCTGTGAACAGTTTAGCCTTACCAATTCCTAAGACTTGTCCGGAGGCATGGGGTAAACTCATGAAAAGTAAGAACTATTAGAAACAGAAATTTTTCTGCTTCTATGTATTTTGTTTCGAGTTTACTAAACTCTAATATACCTTTAGGTTGTTGGGAGTGTGACCCGCACAAACGACCGACCTTCAAAGATATTCTGCATAAGTTAGAAGAAATTGCAAGATCTGGGTTTTCACAGACTCCGCACGAATCCTTCCACACGATGCAAGACGGTTGGAAGAAAGAAATCGCTGAAGTCCTCCAGGAGCTGCGCATGAAAGAAAAGGTAAGTAATTCCTTTGAGATGGTTCCATCTGTTTCGGTTTTAGGTTTCTTGTCAAACATCTTATTGTTGAAAACATTGTACGCTTGGGACCGTGGAAATTTGTCTTGATTTGCCAAATTAGATTTTTTCCCTTTCGAAAATCAAGTGAACATAATTTTGATTTGTTATTTAAACATTTCTTTCTTTCTTTTTTACCTTCCCTGCTGCAATAATATTTTATCACACAAACAAACAAAAAAATATTTTCAAACACTCCCACAAAACAAAAAAAAAACCATCAATCGTCTCAAGGCTTTCAAGACGATTGAAGAGGTAAGCTTGCCTTATTTATTGTAAACAATATTTTCCCATTTGTTGTTGGCTTTCATTTTTTCAGTTTTTTCTTTACTTAATTATTTCGCTTATTGTTTGTGACGGCATCGATTTCGTTTAGTTTTGAGGAATTTTTTATTTGTAGCTTTGTGATCTCAGTATTTTTTTTTGTTTAAGCTTAATCGAAGTTGTTTTTCAAGTTCCTTTTTCTATTATTTGATGAGGTAACACCTTTGCAATTATTTGTATTTGCTTGTACTTGATTTTTATATTTCTAATGGACACTACATTTACATGTTTTTGGAATATAATTTAATCGAACCTATTTTTGCCCTGAAGGCCCAATATTCTACATAAGTACTATAAATCAAAGCGATAGTTTTTCTGAACCCAATTTTTGTTGCTTCTTGAGCCATTCGTTTATTACCGCACTGCTGCTTTCTTGTAAACGTTTTTTCATGATTATTATGTGATCCCAATTACGGAATGCAATTTATTGTGATGTTGTGTTTGTTGCACTCATTTGGTTCTCCCAGTTGTTCGCCCCCTAAATCCATTCTAAGTTATCCCCGAAAAATCTCAAAATGTTTCCTTTTTTTCTAATTAAAATGTAGGAACTGCGCTGCAAAGAGGAGGAGCTTGTTAAAGTACAAATTCAGCAAAGACAGCATGAAAAAAATCTACAGCTACGAGAACAGGAACTGAATGCACGGGAAATAGAACTATTCGGCAGAGAATTGAATTTAATCACACAAAGTACACCAACGCCAAAAAAACGACGTGGAAAATTTAGTAAAATGAGATTAAAGGTAAGATAAGTGGCAGTACCTCATGTATCATTTGCTTGCTGCCTTTAAAACGTAATAAGCGCTCTTGTGTAGTTCTAAAACAAAAGCTTGAGAAAAAGTGTTTACTAATGTACTTTCTATATTTTGCAAAAAAAAAAAAAAAATAAAGCTTCTAAAGCGTGAACCAGGCCAAATATCACTTCCACTAGACTTTCGACACACAATAACTACAATTCGTGATAAGCCTCGTCCGAGGACGGATACACCACCTGGTTCTCCGGCAATTTCAGGTCTTCGAGTAATAGCACGTAAGTACCAAAATATGTAGGCGCCAGACATATTGCTTCATGTTTTGCACATTTGGGTTTTTAACATTAATCAAAAATCATGTTTCACACATTCCCTATATCTTTGCTTTTGTAAGGCTCTTGCAATGTAAAATTGTAGGAGCCCTTTTATGCCTTTCAGTAACAGTAATTTACACAGGACTTTTGTAGCTTTCACATATAACCGTAATTTGTGCTCTCAAGTTTTGGTAATATTTTTAAAGTGTTTGAATATTTCGTATATAATAAAGCTTTTTATTGTATTTGCACTTATTTTGATTAAAATTCTTATTTTTATTCGTTTAAGGGAAGACTTTTTGTCTGATCGGAAATCGAAAATTTTGTGTAGGTAAATCTAATTTTAAAACCTGGATTTCTCATCAATATTACAACACCACGTTTTGAAATTTATCTAATATTTCTATTTCTGTTGTGCTCTTGCAGTTATTTTAAGATACATATATTAGAATAGGTTTATATAAAAAAGGAATAGAAAACCGAAGTAAATTAGGCAAATTCATCAAATATTCAATCAGTTTTTGTAGCTCAATGAGCAATAGCTGGATAATCAAAAAATTTCAAATTCGATTTCGGTTTAAAATCTATTTGCTGTAACAGTGGACAAATTTTTCCAAAGATCTCTAAAGAATAATTTTTGATATCTTGTCGTTTACTCCTTAAAAAGATCACTTTCTTAAAAAATGCTACATTTTTTATTTATTTGAACCTGTTTTCTTCCCATTAGAGGATTATGCCAAATAGTGTCTGTCTAGCGTTTTTGTCCTAAAGTTCACATTTTTTAAAATTTAATGATATATAGATCAAACAAAAATCCTTCCTATTAAACAAATTTTAATTTCAATTAATTTTGTTTATTTGTTTTTTTTTTTTTTATTTATCTCTAACGATTTACTTTCAATAAGGAAATTTTAAAACCCAAAATGAGTGCTGAACAAGGCGCGACGGATAAGAGTAAAAGACACAAAATGTTCTCCCGTGGTGACGGCTACATAACTAACAAATTCATGAAAAAAAAATGTTACCTCTTTCCACTAACACAGTTCATATGCTCAAAATAACAAATTACTGCATTAAGTATTAAAATGAGTAAAAATCTTTAAAAAGAAAGATTATAAACAAAAATCCTTCAAATAAATTGTCCAGTTCCGGCTGATGGCTTCAAAGGTAAAACCTGGGGTCCATCAACGTTGCACCAACGCGAGCGCAGTCACCTGCCGGCATTACGTCCAACCGCATGGACACCGCAATTTAGCAAAAGTGCCCCAAATCTGGATAAGGCGAGGACCGCAGCCGCGACGACGGCTTATGGCACAGGTACAGCAATGATGATTAATCCGTCAACAGTCGGCTCACGGCATGATATTTTAGGTAAAAGTCATGATCGTGGCTTAGATGTTTACAAGAATTTTAATCTAGACAGTAAATTAATACCGTTCCCTAATAACTATCATAACAATAACAACAACAGCAAAAATAACAATTTTGATGATGACGATGATGAGGACGATGAGATTGAGGTGACTGGTTGTTTCGGTTTTAGAAAGAACAGTGATTATAGTAGTAGCACTAGTTATACTGCATATGGGCAGGATCGTCGTGGTAAAAAGCATAGTTTAGATAGCAAAATTCCCGACATTAACAACTCATCTCCGAGACAGTGCAATTTAGATGATGTTACCTATGATAGAGTTTTTTACCGGGCCATGCAAAAGAGTCTAGATCAGATCTTCTCACGTGACGATTATGTGAACAGGAGGATCAGTCGTGCAGAAAAAGGTAGCTCAAAGTCAAGCGTCGATCTGACCATGTACAACTACCAGGACGAAGATCGACAGGCCGAGGACGGTAGTACTAATAGCTACCGTTTCCAACGTCTGGGATCAGGGTCTCAATTCCCTAGACACTGCTTCTTTAGGTCAAGACAGTCAAGCATCGCCGACGACGTCAATAATTCGAATGATGAGGCTGGAGTCAACAGTTCCAACCTAAACGAGAGCATGGCGTCGTTGAGCATGAATAGTTCAGATAGGGTAGGGGGTGGAAATAATTCATTTGATGAACACACCAATTCCATGTGCAGTGATAGGTCTTCTTCGGTTGACACGTCGACCCCCTCGCGCAAGAGTTCAGTCACATTTCGCACACTTCCTCTAGTTGGTGGGAGTGGTAACAACACCACAATTAGTAGCATTGACACCAATGAATTTTCCGAAGCGAATTCCTTTGCATCACGTTGTAGTGATGATATCTGGTCTCCCATCCGAGACACAACGCCTACAGTTAGCTACTTAGTTAAGTCAACACTCATTGCACCGCGCAAATTAAAAGACATTCACCCCGATCCGGAGGTTTTGCATTCAGCATATTTCCAATGCAACGCTAGCTGCAAGCATCAGCAGCATCAACAACACCAACACAACAAGGTGTTTAAATCGAGCAAAATTGAAAAACCGGAAAAGGTGAAACCTAATAAGGTTAATTGGAAAAAGATGCTCACCTTTCCAAGCCTGAGAAGTACGAAAAAATATGTACAAAATTCTGGAAGTGCGTACAAAAAATTTCAAAATACTTCCGAACTGAATGAGCACCTTTTAGCTGCCGAGGCCGGCTCAAATGGGGATGGTCAGTATGAGACGATTTTCCAGTCTAAGAAAAACTCTGTCCTCCAAAAATCCAGTCAGGGTAATAGTAAGAAAGGTTATGCGAAATAAACGCCATTATAGAGTTTTTTTTTAAGACTTTAGGGGATTAAGGAAATAGTGTTTCAGATGGATTTTTCGTAAGATGGAAAAGTAAACTCACATATTTGGCTGGTTTGTTGTAAGGTTACACTCTAGGTATTTTTTTTTTGATATAATATCAATTTAACTAGCTTTTTTTTTATAAATGCTAAATTATGTATACAAATTTGTGTAAAAACATTGCATACAATTCAGCTATAAGAAAGACTTTAATCTTTAAATTTTCGTGCTAATCTAATAATAAAATGAATTACGTATTAGAAGCACAATTATTTCATTCACGATTTGCATGTAATTAAATTGAGACTTATTAGATCCCCTTTTATACATTAAATTATATTCCCGAAGCACATTATGTATGCTTTTATTGCGGGGAAAACTAATTATAAAAATGTGAAACATGAAACATGAGGCTTGCATAAGAAAACTTAAAAAAATTTTGCTCTGCTTTTTGGGGAGCTATTCAGCTATTGTTACACAAACCTAAATTTGTTGTTATTTGAAACACTGATATAAAAGCCAATATAAATAAAATTAAGGGGCAATTTTAAATTAGGCTAAATTGAAATAAGTATTCGTTTTGTTTTTTCGTCATGAAATTATTTACAAATCTTGTATAGATGAATTTAATTTATATCCTCGTTTCGCTTAATTAGTCACCATGAATAAACTTCCAACTGCTAATCATAGATCTCATTTTGATTTTCGGCTATTATAAATCAATCGCCTGAGAGACGATGATTAAGTCTGAATATAAAAGATAAAAATTATCCACAAGACGGTGAAACATTCTCTGTTTAAATAGTATTTAATACTGACTATTAGCGCTTGGAATTAGTGAATCAAGAGTCAATCTTTGAAGGAAGATATGAACGACAATAATGGAATATGAACAATACTTTATAAAAAAAAATTATACTTTTACTATACAATATTATGTAATAATGTAATCTGAATTAAAATCATTTATAATGAATTTGGAGAATGATCATAGCTTTCTACATATAAAAGACCTCAGAAGGGCTCAGGGATCCATGAACATTATGGAATTCAAAAAACAAATACGTGCTTTTCAGTAAATTTGCACGCAGCAAGCACGTATTTGCATAATTATCGACAAGCAGCCTTCAAATACCTGAGTAGCACCTTAAAATATACCGACGCCAAACAAATGCCATACTTTTTTAGAACACTGTAATAACTTTTAAAATTGCCATAATATTAGCAGGAATATGTATTCCCATATCCACTTAGATGCCCGACTCAAAAATAATCGTCTTAATCACTCTTCCAAAATGAAACTGAAACAACTACACTTAAATCTCTTGCATTTAAAAGTTAAGTAAAAAACGAGAAATAAGCTAAAAAGATAAAAGTAAAAATAAAAATAAAAAAAAGTTAGAAAAAAACAAAAAAAAAGTAAAAACTATTATATAAATCGTAGAACTACGCAACTAGTTCTTAAGCTAAAACTACACGGATACATTACAAGTGATAAAAAAAACAAGCTAATTTTTTGTCTTTTTTGATTTCTAGTTAGTTTTCGTTTTTATTAAGTTATGTTAACTATATTTCGTTTTTTTTAAATTCATTTAGCGTTTCTTTTCGAAATTTATAGCAGAAAAAAGCAGAGCTTTTCTGAGTTGTTTTCACTGTTATTGTGCAGAAAGTAAACGATTCGTATGTAGCCTTAGCTGCGTTCTCTAGTTTTTAATTCTTATTTATTGCAATTTCTTTAAATGATATCTATTGGCTTCCTCTTAAAATTGTGGTAATCGAACTGCGCACTAACTCGATAATGTACTAAATGTGAGTCATGTAATTCGAAATCGTAATCGTTTAAATTTAAATTTTTGGAATTCTTCATTATATTTACTTATTTAAATTCAAGACATAAAAATTGGTTTGAAAAAGAACACAATCGAGTTAGTAAAAGTTCTTAGTATTTTTGCTATTTTCAAAAATTCAATCACAAGTTCACATAAAATAGAGCGAATATTTTAAAAATTTATTTTCGTTTCTGTTTTTCCTTGTCCTCTCTTCAGTTGAGTTTCTTTTTTTTAAGTTTATTACTATTGAAATTATTTAATTTAATTTATTGTTTCTATGTTTACTGCAAAAGTGAAAGAACGATGAGAGACAAATCAAATTGTTTTTACCTTTAAAGAGGAATTACTTTTAAAACATTGTAAAAAGCGATTTGTACTTGACAAAATTTTCAAAACGTTTTATTTTTTACTTTTACGGCCGAATTTTCCAAACGACAAATAAAATTGCTGTTCGAGAAAAAAAGAAACAAAAACTAATTTCTTTAACTCTAGTGGTGAGATGGATATTTAAAGCTTGCATTTGTTTTTAACGGGTCGTCTCCTAACCTAGTAATTGTTGGAATTTCGAATAATAGTTCAAGTGGTGTGGTCTTAAGAAATTTTATATTAAGTATTTCAGAAAAAAAACAAATTTGACTGTTGAAAGCAAAATTCTATAAATTACAGTATTGACCACCAATTTATAATTCGGATATAGACAAAGTTCACATCACTCATTATTCGGACATTCTTCAGTAGAATTTATAAAAAGTTATATTTCACTGTTACTGGTGACGGTCTTTTACACAGGTTTCCCCGAAGAAGGCCAAATTAAATTGGTAATTGCAAATCTACAATAAATCGCTTTGAAAATTTTGCTAAACACCAACGCATTTTGTATTAAAAATTCGACTGGTGACGGTATTGTATCGAATTATTTCTATTTTTTAGTGAAGATTAAAAAAAAAAGATAAAAGCAACAAACAGTTTTGATAGTTCACTAAAAGAGTTCTGACAAAACAGACACACAGTGTAATCCTTAAAGCAACAATCTTTTTTGTATTTATAATTTTTTTTAACTTAATTTTTTTAATAAAGGAAAATTATTTGTTAACCGTTTATTTTATTTACTCGTTTTTATTTTTATTAAAAAATAGAAAGCGATTGCAAACATGGGTGCTCGGTAGATGGGTCTAATCTTATTCTTAACTTAACTTTTTGGTTTTATTGATTTTATTTAAATAATTTATCTTTTGCGTTTTATGATTTCATTTAGCTCTTCTCTGTAATCGAACACAAGAATGATATATTTTGTCATCAATTGTTTTATTCGGTTATTATTTTCAAACGTTTCTTTGCTAAGCACGGATAATGGAACACCGAACGAGAGAACTACTGCTTCATGCTAGATTTATGTTGGAATTAAATATTATTTACCTACAATTTATACATCTTCATAGTACTTAAAAGGCATAAAACGCAAAAATTCGAAATAGTAAAAACAATAAAATATAAACCAGCATTTTCTTTAGTGTAATTTGTTCGGAGTTTCTACATTCATTAAAAAAGGAAAAGGTTATTAAGCAAAACTTTGAAAATTTAATACGATATTCTTCTGAATCTTTATTGCAACATTCGAAATGCAAACAAAAGGTCAAATTGTAAATTTAAATCTTAATTTTGGCAAACCGAAATAATTACACAGTAGTTAAGAAAAAATTATCCTGGAATTAAGTATTACTTTTCTTTCATAATATTTTCAACTTGATTATAACTTAAATATTTATTTTTCAAACTCCAAGAAGTGCAAATCAGGATTATATAACAATCAGAAAGCAGCAGTTCTCTCGAGTTGATCGAAAGCTTATTCAGTAATCAAAAATATTGAATCAGCTATCCATCTGTAGATCGTTTTCAATTTTTATACTATCTTGTTTCTCCCTAATTTCACCCAATTTAGAAGTAACTTTAAAAAAATAAACTCCCGAAATAAATAGCTCCCATAAAAATGAAAATAAAACCAAAGAAACCCGTTCCAAGCAAACCAACTACATTTTCCAATTTTTTTTTATCTTTCCTTTCGCTTGGCATATAATAAAAAAATGCAAATACCAAATCAAAAAAATAAATACCGTGAAAAAGGTTATGGAAGTCAGGATGAGTGGTGTCCGCCAATCGCTTTAGCCCCGCAAGTTCCGCTCGTTTCGCCGAATCTGCTCCTCCTGAATCGGTACACGCCAAATGTTCCCATGCCGACGCTCTACTCGGGGGATTCGATGCGAAAGCCCCGGGTCTCGGTGGTCGAAATCCTCCTCTACAACATGGCGGCGCTTCTGGCCGGCGTCGCGGCGGGCTACGACGTCCGGATGTCGAACGTCTCCCCCGTGCATCCGGTGCTCCAGCCCCCGTCTCTGCTCAATGAGGCCACCCTAAACCCGATAGAATCCGAGTTTACAGCAACTGTGGACAGGAAATTTGGACACAACACCTACCACGGTCCAGCCAGACATAACAGGTTAGTTGAGTTTATTTTTATACTTTAAACTTGTTAAATAATAAAATTAATCTGAGTAAATAATTTTATTATTTATAAATATTGTTAGAAAATGCCGCCTTCACTGAAGCAGTTATGAATTCACTTGCATTCCTTTTATAAGAGCAAATATAAATAAATAACTAATTGTTTATTTCCATGGAATGCTTAATGTTTATGTGTGATGAAATAAATAAATATTTTATTGTATTGGTTCTATGAATTCAAATTAACCCAACCGAATGTAAGTGAACTTACAAAGGTTTCGATGAAGGCGAAATATTGTAGTCCAAGTAATAAATTCTTTTTGGAAAAGGAAAATTAATTCCGTGTGTAGAAGACCAAAAAAGCTAATATGTATTTCAAGGAATAAACTATGCGTAATTTTGAAAGTAAATAAGGAAATTGTTCACTGTTAATTTATTACCAGACAATATAGATAAGTGCCAATCAACGATTTTGTTACAATACATGGTAATTTTAAAATTTGTGTACAATATAGTTTTATTTTCTTCAAATATCATTAAGCTTATTCAGCTTCAGCTATAATTCTGAAATCTCAAAATTTTATTAAAATACATAAATAAATAACCTCTAAAACCTCTTTATATAAATATTTAATTCCATGGGATAGAATCAAAAATCTTAGAGACGTACATTCATATAAAGAAAATCGCTGATTGGTACTTCGTTTGAGCAATTTCTTACCGTTTTATTAAAATTATTATTTTTTAAATAATCTTTCCATCGCCAGGGCACTCCTTACTTCAATGTCGCTAGTGCCAGACGATAGACCTCTGCGTCACACCGATTCGCCTCAGCATTACCTGCAATCGACAATGTCCACGACGAGCGGTTTGGGCTCAAATTTCACTACCAACACTTCCGGTCTTTCGTCTTCGCTGGGCGGCAGCACCCAGCCACCCACGCCCTCGCCTCGCCGCAAGACTAGCGCTTCCTCGTTCACGGACAACATCGACTACCCCGAGGTGGACCAGCCGCGGCTCGATAATCGGGCCCCAATTTACGTACCTGGAGACTACTTGAACCGATACCCGAGCATACCCCACGACGGTTTCACTGGCTACAGGAGTGGATATTTTGGTAAGCAACATTAAGTAGATCCAAACCGAGTTAATTCTGCTATCAAAGTTATAAATTCAAGTAGGCAAATTATTTAAAACAAAAAAACAACAAAACAAAAAAGAACCATCAGCTTAGTACACAGCTCAAGCAGCATTGCTGCAAGTGCATGTGATTGTATCGTCATTTGGTTCTTTTAGTTAGTAAACATTAAACACAACCACAAACAATGTATAACAAAAGATACATAAAATACACAGTCTGTTCCAAGAACATAAAGGACGCAAAGAAATAATGCGAGTCATATTTACTATGTAATTTCTTTATAAAGTTTGTTGACACTTTCGAGTGCCAGATTTTATTCAGCTACGTATTCAGCTATTTAAAATTTTCGACCATCATTTAAGTATTTAAACAGACTTCGTTCTAAAACACAAGACACAACTAAAATAACTAAGTCAGTGAATGGAATTAACTAAATCATAATACAATTTTTCAGGTTCTAACTATTTCCCATTTCGGCCAGAGATTAATTTGGCTTACGAGCGAGATTGTAAGTCGTACCCGGACTATTCCTACGATCATCCAAATTACCACGATTATGCCTACGAAGCTGCCCGAGCCCCACGAGTGCCTCAGATGGGGATCTCCGCTGGACACCGGCGAACCCTCTCCAACATTTCAACGAATTCCAATGTGAATCAGGGTTTCCGTCTGGACTCCGATGAGCTTTCCTCCCTCTACGATTTTACCAATTTAAACATAAATTCGGATCAGCGGGACGCCTACGGTCCCACGCCTTACATCAGCAACCTGCACCCATCCGGGCCGAACAGGATGCGGGACTATGAGAACCTCACCTTCTACAACCACCGGAGCGGGCCCCCGGGAACCTACACGACCGTGAGCACCTCCCCGGTGGCTATAATAAGCAACAGCCACGAAGTCCCGCTCCTGGATCGGCCCTCGAGCCTGCCCTTCGAGCACGGGGGCACCCTTGCCGGAAACAAGCTCCGGTCGAGCCTCAAAAAGTACTCCGGACAAAAGAACGGATCTGGGAACTCCGGCGGAGGGACTCCAACGAATCCGACGCCGCCGGACTCGCTAACGAGCGACGACAGCTCGTACCTCAGCGCCAAAGAAAGTTCGATTTCGTCGCAACAGAGCCGGGTGCGATTCAGCCCGGAGTCTCTGCTCGACATCCCTGCACAAACCCAGAGCCTGGATCCCACGGTCCCGCTCCTCCAGTCCGGGAACAGAAGGACCTCCAGGAGGCACACCAGTGACATGGCCTCCTAGCAGTTGGAGGACTATCACCCGCTCCGGTGGCACGGACGACGGTCGCGATCCGCACACTATGAGTACGAATTGTAAATAGTTAAAAAGTAGCTTATTTCTTAGTATTTTTATTATTTTCGCTTCCGTTTGCGCTAGAGAAGAGTCGCTCTGTTCGCTGAGGGGTTGTTTTTTTGCTTTTAAGGCACCCAGAGGGATTCTTTTTCTCATCATATTTTTGGAATTTTTAAGCTACTCTGAAATTGCTTAATTCAGCGCTTTAGTTTCTAAAGCTGAATTTGTATTTATGTAGCTAGAGTTCAAGAAATCAAATTTTGCTGCAACGATGGCATTTGATATTCAAAAAGCTATTTCCAAAATTTCGAGTTTGCCTGCTTCTTATTTTTTTAAGAACTGTGATTCCATATCGGAAATGAAAAAATGCTCTCTATAATTTTTTCCATGGATATCAAAAGTGAATTCCTTTATTTAAAACTAAATTTCCATCTTAATTATAATTTAGACCATACATAGAATCTTCCTCAGTTGCCTGTAAGCAACAATTAGAACCCTGAAGTTTTATGCATACGTGCTATTATTATTTTGCATTTACATAGCGTCGGCTTCATTTTTACGCAAAAGAACGTTAAAATACCAGATAGGAAATAAGAGCGCCTCTTTTTTTAATTTGAATTTAAAGTGCTTGCTACAGATGCTAAAAATTATGCGGGGGCTTACTAAATATAACCGAAAAGAGCTCAAAGCCAGTAGCGTTGGAAAAAGACATAAAATACGTTAAATTAAATTAAGATAGCTATGCAACATTGTTATAACCAAGTGCTTTCCTATACTAGGGACGCGTGGCAGTGCGACAGTACGTGCATTTTAAAGGCATACTCGTAACGTACCACTTAAGTAGGCTAGCCAACTCATTTTTCTTATATTAAGAGTTATTCGTGCAAACATTTTGTAAAAACCACAAAAAACATGTACTGACTAAGCATCATGACTATAAAATAAACCGAAGCATGCGCACGATTCCGCCAAGGATCGGGAAAAAACGGCCGCAGGGAGCAGCGGAGAAGGCAATAAGAAGTAGTGAGGTTTTTTGTTTTATACTTTTACTTGTAAATAGAGCACTGTAAAATTCTTGCATTTAACCGTACGTACGCGGCTAGCAACCTAAACAGCTAAAAAAGGCAATACTCCACTTAATCCGTAGATAATCGCGTTAGTGTGCCCTTCGAGTTATATAAAAAAAAGTTATTGCGACCGTGTGATGCGCCAATAATCAATCGCCTTAGTGTAGACGTTTAATCGCGGTTACAAGATTTTCTATCCCCTTAGACTAACAATCAAATTTAGCTTTAGCCATAAACCTTAGCTAGAAATTTAAACTTAAGAAAAATATAATCGACGAGTGGGCGGTCGATTTCTTTTATATTATTTATTCGAATTTCTATTCAAACATACAAAAATACGTGCGTGCAGATTAGTCAAAATGTTTTTCTATTTGTTGCCATTTTAATTTTTTTTTTTCTGAGCGATGGTGTTCTTTTTGCTGGTGCTACGCGAAAACTCTTGTGAATCATGAATTTTATTTAAATTACATTTACATTCATTTTAGAAAAATGTATAAAAGCAAAAATTTTAAATTTAGTTCGATTACGATTCGAATAAAGGATAATGAGTAGGAGAAGTGATTTCTTTTATTAATAATATGTAGAGTCAGATATTTTTCATTATTCAAATAATTGATAGCTTAATAATTATATTGTTATCCAAATAATTATTAATATCTCAATTTAAGAAGAAATGGGTTCAGTCCATTACACTTACAAAAATTATGGAAAATATTGACAATCAAAAGAATTTGAAGTACTTCGGTATTTGAAAATATTTGAGCGAAATAGTTAAAAAACAAACTGACCAAACCTTTATCAAAATTGAAAATATTTGGCTGTAACATTATCGATTGCTTGAGTAATTAAAAATATCTCGACCCTTAAGCCCATTGAGTATCGTAATGATCACTGCGATTTGTTAAGAGTATTTTCGTATCCTAATCGATATTTTCAACATCGCGACGGTAATTGGTTTTGGTTTTCTTTTATACATACTAACGGACGAAATAAGACTGGTTTAACAAAATTAAGTTCCCCAGGATTTGAAAGCCGCTTTTTTGTTTTTAAATAATTCCACATTTTATTGTAAGCATTTTCGAAAAATTTACCACTGGTAGAAAAGTATTGGAAGACCAATGTTAGAGAACTCACAAAAAGTATCACAAGATAGGGTTTTTAATATAACACTGCAACGGTTTTCAAGAGATAATTTTTCATATTTACGATTTTAACCGTTTTAGGCTTAAATTGATAAGTTTGTTATAAGTTCAGATTTCTTGTACAATTTTGAATAATGCGGAGCAATTTTGAGAACACGCTAACTTGATATAATAAATAAAAGTTTCGTATTTTGATCACATACAATTGTTAAAATTTCTAAACATACATAAATTCTTGGTTTCGAAGTTTAAACAGCGCTTATACAAGCTTGCGATCAATCGGATAAAAATAAAATTTGAGGTAGGGTCCATTTTTCAATAGTCAAGATAAATGTATTACTAGATAAAACTTTCCCACTAGCTGTGATTTAAAATTATGTGTTAATTTTTAACCTGAATTACAAAAAATGTTATCGCATCCAAGTTGAATTTTGTATACAGAATAATTTGTCGGGCTATTTCAAATTCAACCTTTAGTAGTGCCTTGGTGAATTTTCGAAAATGCCCATTTATTTGCAGTTGCATATCCTGGACAGTTTTAATAAACAATTCAACATGTGGACCCCAACCTATATACATATGTATGTACATATATACAGAGTTAATAAATCAGGAAATATATCAAACCAAAAACTTCAACGATTCACGTGGTAACGTTTTAAATTGTTTATATAATGTTTGTATGTATGTATATTTGTGAACAGACAAAAATCGTTATGATTTCGAAGAGAAAAACAGCAAAACCCCTTTAGTATTTTTAAGGCATTTCCATTAGTTTTTACATGAGAGATTAATTTAACAACTCTAGTCCCATAAGAAGTGTTTCATAATTTTAGTCTTTTCTTTTGTATCGATGCAATTTTTAATTTAATTTGTTTACTTTTAACGCTGTTAAGTTAGTTTTTAGCCTTCGAAAGAACATTTTTAAAACATTCCATTTCGCGGCAATTCTTCGTTTATTTATAAGGCTATCGATTTATTCTTACTTAGAGAACAACTTATTTAAAAAAATGATGCTGTAAGACAAGATTTCCATTGTGTAATATTTAAAAAAAAATTTGCTGCAAAATTAAATTATTTTTTGATAATATATAAACAAGTGTTTTTTATTTTATGTTTCCCTTAGTCTGTCTGTGGTCCTTGCATTTCAATTGATTAAATTTCAGCTCGACTTGGAAAAATTTTGAAAGTGTCCAAAAGTTTTGAGAAAAGCGTAGGTAGAGATTATAGCTACAAAGAAAAAAATGCACCGTGTTTGCTTGTTTAAATAAGTTTTTAATTAATTAATAACTAGTCAGATAAGTGTATAATTAAATATGATTTTTTATTTAATCAATTTTTTCCCTTAAAAAAATATATCTATGAAAATGATAATAATGTTAGTCAGATATGAACAAAACTTTGATTTTGCCTCAAGTAACGCCACCGTCATCACTATTTGATTTCTCATAAAAACATCTTATTTTTACGAACTCTTGACTGAGTGGGTGCATGCCCCCACCCAATCTGAGCTCTCCTCCAATCAACAACTGCAAATTTCAATAATCAGGCGATATAAAAATATATTCATATGTGGCGAGAGAGTAGCTACACCACTTCACTATTTACAATTAATTACCATAAGTAAATTCTCAGGTTTTTTGTTTTCTATTTCTGTTTTGTTTATATGTCTCTCGTATCACTAGAGAACCTAACTGTGTTTATTACGCTCGCATGTTGCAAAGGCGGTTGGTTGGTCACTTGTAAAAATTCAACGCAAATGGACCTCTGGTACATACTAAATTTATCCTAGAATATAGTAAGACTTAATTGTGTATATATATAAATTTCATTGATCAAAACGTGTCATTAAATATCATTTGTTTCTTGATTAATACTTAAACCTTAAATAGAATTTGTAGATGCTCCACGCCCACCGGCGTGAAGGGTGTATAATATAAACCTTCCAAACCAAACAAAACTACATCGACTTCGGCTATTTCCAATAAAAATAATGGTAGTCACATAAAATATATGCTACTGCGCCCCTTGATCTTATAATTTACCCTACGTTCAACATAATCTTAATGCAACTTTCCTCTTAAACTTAATTGCTACGTATTACGAATATCAGAAAGCGGAGTAGAACAGAAACATTAACAAGGTACATAGAAAAAGAGGGTCCAACTCCGCGCAGGAGTTATACATAATAATATATATACAATTACCGATTGGTCTTTCAAGGGTGCAATTAAATTCATATTGGTGAAGCTCTTTTCTGCAACATGTTAAAAGTTCTGCTGTTCCTTAGAAGATTCCTTGGCGGCAGCTGTGTTTGGCCAGTTTCTCAGGTAAGCCTACGAACAAGCCATGGCATCCTAAGGAAAGGATTAAAAAATTGTTTTTTGTGGTTTATGAATAGAATTCCATGAGAATTTCATCTATCGATTAATTAAAAGAAAAATTGCTACGCTTAATAAAAATTACATTTACAAAAATACCTCTGTGATCGTAATTTAAAGACCATTTCAGAATTTTTAAATTTGCAATTTCTTAAAAAAGAACATATAAATATTGAGGACAATGAAAATTTAACTCACCTTTATGTACTTCAAAAACTCAGGTCTCCCGTCGCCACAAGTTCCAAGCCACAAAAACTAAGGACCTTAAGGAATTTCTCACTTAACAGAACGAACATTTAAATGTACAGAATTTTCCTGTAAAATGTCTTAGGCAATTTGGTTGCAAAGTATGATCAGGCACTAGTTAGATCGTCTCCGGAATTTCCGCAGGGTCGTCCTTGTGACTTCCTTTGCGGTATGACCGTCAACGATTTGGGAATTTTCGACAGTACTGAATTATCGAATACAACTGTTCCAGCGTTGCCCTGGTGCTTGAGCGCCGACGGACTGGATGAGCTTGAAGATGATCCCGATGAGGATGATCCTGCCGCTGCGGTCTGATTCACCAGGCTGCCGTTAATCGTGTTGTTATCGCTGGTATTGCTCCACAGCCACGATGTGGAATTTGATGCGGATGTGGTTGGAGCCGCCAGTGTGAGTACATTTGAAATTGTTGGTAAAATCGAAACAGCCGAAGTGCTGCTCTGACTTAACATTATGGCGTGCTGTTGAGATGCAATCGAAGGTGGGACGATGGGAAGCTGGCCGGAAGTTTTTGGTCCAATCGGCGCCATGGAATTAGACGAGGCAGATTTAAGCAGTGATTGCTGTGGCTGCTTCCTGCCCTTCGGATCCAATCCAAGCTGCTTATTCGACACTGGAATGAGTGAGTTTTGCTCCAGTATCTTGTTCGGAATATGCACTTTGTGCTGAAGACTCTGGGATTTCTGGATATTCACCATTTTATTCCCAGCATCGTCACTCTGTTTTTTACCCCCTTTTAACATGTGTTCCTGTATCAGCTTGTCTCGGCGTAAAATGCACATGCGGTTGTAATCATGAATAGAAATTAGATAGGGCTTCCCTCCCGATTGGACTTGTACAAGGGCGGGTAAGCGCCTACCATCGGCAGTTTGATAAAGCGGTCCAGAGGCCTGCAAGTGAGCCCCTGGGCTGACGGAATTTACTGGAACAAGAGTAGGCCTCCAGTTCTTACTCTGCATCCGCTCGAGCGGTGTAAGGCTTTCGGGTAGAACGATTACATTTCGCAGGCTATTTGCCTTCGAAGTCCCTGGCTTTGGGTACATTTGCATTTGTCTAGTTTTCATTTGCATTTGATTGTTTTGATTGCGACCAATGCTTATAAGCTCTGGAGGTATGCTGCCTGGTGGGCCGGATCCCGATTTCTTGTGACTTCCTTGAAGGCTGTCCTGGTTATTTATCAATCTTGTAGCAGCTTCCAGAAGCTTTTGTTGCCTCGTCATTCCACCAGAGGAATTTCGTCCTCCAAAATTCGAGGGCCCTGCCATGTCGCCTCCTCCAATCGGAAGAATCTCAATAGCGCGATTGTTCGCAAGGAGATTTGTTTTAAGAATGCTATTAACATTTCCGGCACTGCTGGCGCTACTACTACTCGAAGAACTCGTACTTGAGCTCGGTCCAGCCACTGGCTGAGATTTTGATTTTGTTGTTATTGTTACCGGCAGGTTTCCGAAACGTTTAGAAATTTTTTCAGGCGAGGAGTAGGGAGTCTGCCCACTCCTAGTTCTCGATTTACCCGATTTATGTGGTGGTGAAAGATTGTCATAAGACTTAAGGCGATTTTGTACAGTGTCTGAATACACGAGGGCATTCGACGAGGCGTTCTGCGAAAGGATTAAATCCCCATTGCGGAAAAATTTCTCGAGAAGAATTAAATGCCGCAGGAAACTTGATTGGTTCCCATAGGGCTTTTGTAATTCCTCCCAGAGTCGACGAGTTGGCTCGTCATATTGTAGGAATGTGTTTACCCGGGTCCAACCCTCTGGTGTTCGGACAGAAGTTGCATTACCGAATGGGACGTTTATCTGAAAAATACAATTATTTTTTGTTTAAAAATTATGCACGGACAAAACTAAATGCAAATGAAAAGATGACAATACTCTTCAAATTTAATACCACTCAATACTTTCTTATTTCAATGTAAGATGATTCATAATTTTTAATAAAGAAAAAAATATTTATCCTCACTTCAATATTTACCTGCAAACCCATTTCCTCTTCTCCTGGAAAGAGTTCCCTCATAGAAATGTTCGGATTCGAGCGGAGCACAATGGAGATATCATCCTTATTACTACCTCCGCTTTGCAGGATCGTTTGCAATTTGGAAGGCATTTGAAGTGGCGGTGGTGAAGGACTATCACTTATGGGAACAGGCATATCATAATCAACCATGACATCGTTGTCGAGCATCATTTGACCACTCGTAGCAGCGCAAAGAAGTGATTGACCATCTTCAGAAGATTGCGGAGTACCTGTGTCCGCCCTTGAATTCTTTTCTCCCTCAGTAAGTTCTTGTGTTGTTGAAAGAGATTTCTTCTTTCTAACCCGTTTCTCAATTTTCCTTTGCCCATCTTGCTTTCCATCAGTTTCATTTTTCTCTTCACCTTGCTCCTCACCATCGCTCATGGTATCTGCCTGAATATTATAAAAGTGCAGAAGTCTGTAAATATGAAAAATATTAGATTTATTGATAAAACAGAATAAGGTTATTTTACCGTTTACGATAATTTTTAACAAACTGCTTCTTCTGCACTTTCCCAATTTCAGGAGGTTTTAGTAGCAAACCAGTAAAATACCGGCACAATTTACAAACGGCAGTGTTGTTACCAAGTTTGGCCGGGATACCCTGCTCCGCCAAAATTTTCTCCAGTCTTTCGGATTCCTTAAAAAAACTTTTTTTAAAATTTTCTTTCAAACGTTTGAATAATTAGTGACTTACATGATTGATGTACATTTGATTTTTGACCAATCTTCGCTTGCACAAAGCGCATCCTAGCACCTGTACAATCGCATCAAGGTGCTTTGCACAAGTTGGCGCCATGCATCCAATTGAGGATAGGTCAAAATTCGGCAGGATTTTTTTAATCGTTTTTCTGATATTCCTGCGACGCAATGAGTGAACTGCTTCTCCGTTGCAATCCGGTACAAAACAAATATTTTTCTGTGTAGCTATGTGAGTCTGTTCAGATTGTTCATCGTCCATCGAAACATCCCCTTGAGAGGCACCCTGTGCAGTGTCACTGGCCGTTCCGCCGCTCGAATGAATCGCTGCTGAACCTGATATCCGCTTTTTATAGCTATTGGGGTAATTCGCCCGGCGGTCCACATGCCTAAAGCAGGCATCACAAAGGCAGTTGTCGACGGTCAATTTTTCTTCATCTAAAATTATAAATTTGTACTATCTGTATTTCGAATGGATTTGATTGTGATCATACTTTCAAGGATCTTCTGTTGCCGTTCAACAGATTTGAGCTGGGCTACATGACATGGAGTATCATAAAGACCAAATTTTCCACCACAATAGAAGCATTGATCCTGACATAGACGACCGGGATGTATATCAAAGGACGAAGCCTTCTCCGGTATTACAATCTCTTTTGCGTCCATTTTCTCTAAAGGATCGGTAGTAGCTGTGATACTTGTGGCATCTGGAATATTGTTTTTGGGCCACTAATTAATTTGGGATTTCGTGCGGTGTTACTGTACATGGAGCGAAATGTTAGCCATTTGACTATTTCATAACGTAAACATAATCACATTTGACAATATAACTTCGTGCATCAAAAATTGAATTTCAGAAAAGCAATCAACTGCAAAAACTGAATTCTTGACATCAGAGATAGTTTAATTTCCTCTAACTATTTACAGGAAATTTTTGGATTACATAACAATTTTTGTACACCTCTAGCATTTTCTGTTTTGTTAATTTTTAACTTTATTTAGTAATTTAGTTTCATCTAACTACTTTAGTTCAAAATTAAATTTATTGTTCCCAAAGAAAAGATTTAGGACCAGTTTTCCAGAAATTTAAGTTATATCAAATTCTTTGCTTAAACAAAGCTTTTCACACCGCTCTGAGCTTAAGATATTCAACTCAAACATAAACTAGCTTAAGCCACTGAAATTTAGGGTACAAGTGAAGCTTAAACTATCACCGTGAAACTGGTTGAACCTTAAGTCGCTGATAGAACTTAAACTCAGACTGTGAAAACGGTCCTCAAAAGAGTTAATGCTGTTTAACTACAAGGAGTGAATTATCAAATCCTAATGCTACATTTTATGAAAATAAAAACTGCATATAAACTTCGTTCAAAAACTAATTCTTTGTATGAAATATCTTGTTATATTTATATTTCAAATTCTTACAACTAAAAAGGCGATGTGAATAGCAAAGCAATTAGTAGCTACCAAGAAAGAGCAATGGGTTAAACAGGAAGAACACACACCAGTTGTATGATAGCGATTATGTGATTTTCTACCATGAGCTACAGCATCCTGCTGTGGTTGGCCGCCTTCAGTCTGTAAATAAAATGAGAAGAAAATAATCGAAAAATAGCAATATTAGTTTGGGTGTGCTACAGAAAAAGTTAGACTAATTATGATCCGCATACCTCATTTTGTATAGTGTAGTAAGTATCCTCTCCAGTATTAGTGGACTGATTAGCGTCCTTTTCACTATTAGTGCCCCTCCCTCTGCCCTTTTGGAAGGTCATTTTTAGTGATTGGCGACCGCCACCACCACCATGTGACCCATTACTACCTCCGCTGCTGGCACCGGCCGATTTTCGCTTATTATTATCGCTACTGTTCGATCCATTCGATTGCCGATTCAGTTTGATTACTGTTTTTAATGTGCCAGTGTACTCTTGGGAATTTTTATTGCAGTTACCTGCAGTTGCTTGCCCTGATGTTGAAGATGACGATGATGCTGACTCGTTGCTGTTGCGACCACTCTCGCTCGAGGAGCTGCTATTGCCGCTGCCACCATTGCCGTTCTTTTTTCCACTCCCGGAGGATCCTGTCGTCGTTGTCTGGAGCAATTTTTTTCTCCGTTGCTTTTCTATTTTTGCCTCCACAGCTGCTTTGTGCGTTAGCAATCCCAAGTTTTTAAGATGGTTCTCCTTTTGCTTAAGCGTCTCTGGTGTCTCGAGCAGTTTCCTTTCTTTTACATCCTTCGCTGCAGCAACATCAGACTTTCCGATCTGTAAGTTTTAAATTCAAAACGCGCTGTTAGTTCCTGAAGGAAATTCGATTTATTGTATAATCAGGTGCAAAGTACAAACAAATGAAATGAATTTTACCACCATAATGAGGGTTAATTGTGACATGAGTATATTAGTACTAAGTTTTGCTATTACAATATTAAGTTCCTTGTTTAATTTGTAAACTTAATTTGTTTATTAACGACTTCTTTTGAAACAATCAGTAGGGTTTTCCTGACATAGGTTTAGGTAATACACAAACAAATCATAAATCGTTTATATAAAATAACAAAACGCCATGTACCCAACGATCTGATCAACCTCAATGAAATTAACTAATTTCACAACGTTACGTCGTTCTTTTTCAATATGGGAGACAGAAAATTAGAAATTTCAAACGATTATGGTATTGGTATTACTATAAAAATAGACACATAGGAATTTTTAGAGTAGTTGATTTAGAATTCCAAAGCTGGATGATTTATTCAAAATTCCCAGATAGAACTCCTTGCTACATAAATGTTATTACCATTGCGGTTTAAAAGAGCAAGAAACCATCAGCTAAGAGATGTCGCCGATGCAAATGATAAGTACATATTATTAATGTATTTTTTTTAAATGAATATAAGTGAAATATTTCAAATGAATATGCATAACAATTATTTTCATTTTACGAATTAAGAAAATGTGATAAATCAAAGATATTTTCTGTCCTAAATCTCAATGAGATACAATGCAGAACTATTTCTATAATTTTGTACAATATCTTTATAATTATGTGATTAAATTGAATCTTACGCAAAGGATAAAAGAAGTTTGTCAAATGTGATATTTAGATAATGTGCAAAAATCAATTCAAAGCAGCGGTTAGTTAAATAAAATTAGATGAATAAGAAAACAAGACTTCCGAAATTAGTTATTGAAGCGTTATAAAATTTTAGGATGACTTACATACATGAGATATAATAATTCTTAAAAACTAAGACGTACCTTCTTTGGAGTATTGATGCAGTTCTTAATGTTTTCCTTGGCTTCTTTAACATCATCAGTTTCAGCCTCGATTTTCTGATCAACATCTTCATTAGGCTCCTTCTTTACAGTGGTTTTATCAACAAGGTCTCCATTGATCTCCTCTGCAGTCTCACCACTTAGTTCTTCCACGTCTACTTCCATTGTTTCAGTAGGTTCAGAAGATACTGGTAACTCTTCTTTTCCTACGGCGTCACTACTGCAGTTACTGTCCTCTATCTGAACATTTTCTAATTTAACCTCAACGTGTTCAAAGTGCTGATCCTTGCCCAGCTCCACACCGCTAGTCTCAGTATTGCAAGCAGTGCTGTCTTTTATTTCAGTATCACCTTCAAGCCTGTCTTTATCGTCTTCTGCCCCAACTTCTTCCTCATCCACAGCCGTATTTACATTAGTACTATCACAAATGGTTTGCAGTGCATCTACGTTCTGCGTAGCAGCGCTATTGCTTAAGATTTCTTCCTCATCTTGCTTCTCGCCATCTTTGTCTTGTAAAGGATCAAAGGTAGCCGTTCCATCTATCTTTGCCGTTTCTTGGACAGCAGATAAATCGGATATACCTTCACCCTCACTTTTACCAATTCCATCATCTTCGGTGCTATCCTCCAACACTAGCCGTTCACTTTCCTTGAGTGAGTCACCACTACAACTAGGGCTTCTTTCAGGATCTTCAGCAACTTTATCCTCGAGAACTGACTCCCCTGATTCTGGAGGTGTTGGAAGAATATCTTCATCGGTACTTGTTACATCTTTGCTTTTTTCAACCTCCTGAATGATCTCGCCCAGTTTGGGATCTTTCTCGATGCCAACGTTATTTTCAAGGAATTCTGGTTTCTTGTAGAATTTTTGCACACTAATTGCATTAATCCCTTCACCATCCGTACTCTGCTCCGAACTGGAGCTGGGCGGATTCTTTTCTGTTGAAATGTTTACGCATGCAGTGTCCACTGTTAAAGGTTCTTCTACACCATTAACGATCATCTCCGGAAGATTACTGATCTTGGATTCTTTTTTCTCAACCTCCGCGGGAGGCTCTATTTTAATTTTTGGAGTCTCAACCTTCTTTGCCTGAGACTTTCTGTTTGATTTTGTTGCTTTGGTCTCTGAGCTTACTTCAGTCTGTTTTTCCGTCTTCCTGAGTGATCGTTTCGGTGTCTGGGGCAAATCCAACAATCTCTTCTGACAAACCCGCCGCGGTCTTTCGTAAGCTTCATATTTGGAGTCCTTTTCCACTTTAACGTCATCCTTTTTAACAGCTGCCTTTTTCTGTGGACCAGATTCAGAACCCTGTGCAGCCCCTCTCTTCCCACCCTTTTGATTTACAGGCACTTTCTTTACGACTTTATCTTTTTCAATCTTCACAATTTCTGTAGTTTCTATAGGTTCTGCTATTGCAGTCAATTCCTCCTCCACTGGGTCCTTAAGGAAGCCCTCCTCCACAGGCACTTCTGCTTCATCTTCCATCTCTTGCTTAATCGCTACAACTTCTACAAGCTCATCATCTTTGGAGTCGGTCTCGTCAACGAGCAGCTCAAGCTTTTCGTCCTCATCCTTTGGCTCAACTACCTCCACCTTGATCATCTTCTCTGGCCGCTTTACATCCTCTTTATCGTCCGGCCTCACGGAGTTGGTTCTCTTCCTCTTGCTAGCCGCTGAAACTCCTGGTTCAGGTGTGTCACAAGCGGCCCTCCTCACCGAGCGCCTCTTCACCTCGGGCTGTTCTGGACTTTCAAATCGACCGGTACTATTTCTCCTATCGCACCTGAGGACCCTTGTCGAGGTCTTGGCTAGGTCCATGACCGCCTTCCTGGTCACAATGTTGCTTCCAGACTTTTCAGCAGGTTTCCTTCCCCTTCGGCTGCTCCTGGCCGGACTGTCCGATACTGTTGATGTAGTGTCACCCTCGCTCTTGACGCTTTTGTCGTCGTCAACATCTCCACTTGTTGAAGTGGTCTCATCCACGTCCGGCTCGGGTTTCTTCTTAACATTGCTTCCTGAGGATGTTGACGGTGTAGTTGGAGTCCGAACAGTTGACCTTCGCGGTCTCTTTGATTCTGGCACTGTGGTCTCCGCAACTGGTGCTGTTTCTGGGACTGTTGCCACAGTGGTTGGCGCTGGAGTAGCTGGCCTCAGGATATCACGTTCACTACCGATTCCAACTTGGGCGACTGGAGACGTTGACGGCCGGCGAAAAAACGCCAAAATTGAATTTTTTGCCGTTGATGGCGAAATGTTTGTCGTTAACGGTGAAATTGGTGCTTTTGACGGCGAATTTGTTACTGTTGACGGCGAAACTCTTGCCGTTGATGATAAAACTTTTGTCGCTGATGGCGAATCTGTTGCCGTTGACAACAAATCTGTTGCCATTGTAGGCGAATCTGTTACTGGTGTTGTCGCTGTTGGGGGCGTTGTTGCCGCCACCGCCGCCGCCGCTGCCGCTGCTGCTGCAGCTGTTGACGAACGTGTCGAACTTGCCTCGGACGACACCGATGTTGGAGAGTCCGTGAGTGCTTTGTTTGCTTTCCGTGTCGACATTTTTTGTACTCCCTAAGTTATTTGGTATCATAGATGGAGCCGTGCTATATTTGAATTGGTCACATATAAAAATTGGCGAGTTATCTGCAAGAAAAATGAAAAAGATATTTGCTTGATTTTGGGAAACAATAGAGAAAGAGGGGAAAATTTTGCACAACTACAGATCGATCGCACGTGCTGACGGTCAACAGCTTATTTTTCTACAAATAGAATTTTCCGAATATTTTGTTTTTATTGAGAAGTTAATGCAAGCCAAAGGAAAACTGAAAAGCTGTTAGTGAAGAAAGCTTGCAAGGTCAACACTCACGAGACAGTGCTATCGCAAAGAAAGACTTTTATATAAAATTTCTTAATATTAAATATCATAAAACTCTTCCATCTCATTTTCACAACGTAGCCCATTTTTGCAAAAATTAATGTTAATTAGAATTTATATTCAATTAAGACGTATACTAAAAAAAATAAAAAAATCAAACAAAAATTCTTTACGTTGCTAGACGCGTTTGTAAGTAATTTCAGTACTCTAATCGACTATTTCTATAAACTCTATTACCACTATAGTTATTTAATTTCTCCACTAAAGTTCAGCAACATTAAACTTCTAAGATTCCAAAATGGGGACAAAAATCAACTGTTTCATAAAATTTAGGTAGTACAGAATTTTGCAGAATCATTTTGAAATATTATTTACTAAATACATAAAAAAAAACATTTTATTTCTTATATTGTCTTCTCTAATTTTATATCACAATTAATGTAAAGAAAAATATTAGTTACCGTCCGTTTTCATGGTTCCGTGGGTAACATGCTAAAACATGCTTATTATTTATTTCTCAAGAATTCAAGCGAGAAAGATGAAATGTTTATCAGAATGCACTAAATGTTGATATCTAGAGAAAATGGCTTGGTTGAATGAAAGCAAAACTAGAAGAGTTTTTCCCACACTGTCGAGTGTCCAGTTTTCTGACTAGTTATTGTAATGTGCTTTCAAATGAGAATTACACTGAATTTTTCCAAAAGATATAAAGGACATTAAGCTATTTAGACTATAAATTGTAATAAGTATTCTCTTTAACGGTTATGTTGGTAGATACCCAGTATCCATTTCGACTTTCCAACAAATACAACCTCATGTGCACTAAAGTATTTTTTCCATTTTTTCTCCATTTTATGAGTATGTAATTTAAAAAAGAAGCAAGACTATAATTTTAATCTCCGCATAGTTAAGATCGTGGGGAGCATCTGCTAAAATCATCGCACAAAATTGTAAATTACTCTTTTCTCAGCTGACTATATTTTCTGCCAAACAACTGTGCCGATATTATTTGGATATGAATGCACAGGTAGTTTAATTTGACCTTGAATAGCTTAAAGAAATGCTGTAGAATAAAAGTCTACCATTTTGACTTAGAAAATTATGATTTTCCGATTTTTTCCTTTATTTGTGATATGAGATCTTCCTTCGTGCCAAAGTACCCTATAGGTTTTGATTCGTCAGTCAGTGAGTTAAGGCTATGAAACGTCCGTATCTTGTTATTACATTGAGTTAGAAACTTTGACTTTTTACAGGACTACAAGGTTTCAGTCTTTAGTATTTGGTAATTTCAATACGATACCTCTTGCTGTTCCTGAAAAAAGGATTTTGACGGACAGATAGACAACAAAATGATCCTATAGGGATAGTGAAAAATCCTGTTGTTTATTTTTCATTTATGTGATATTCATTATTTAAAAATGTATTTAACACTTGTTAGTCTCATTCTATCGAATCGCATTCTACCTGGCCCTAGCCACTGATTTAAGGGACTTATCTGCTACGCAACATTAACAATAATTTCAAGGACGAATTTCTTCTCTTTGATTTAGACGAGTTTTCCTACTTTATTCTTTGGAAGCTGTATACTTTATATTGCACTGATCGTATTAGAAATGCTAATTTATGCGGAGTGCGCGTTGTTGCACTTGAAATTTCGTGCAAGAGCCTTTAACTCAATTGAATAACAATTTCTTTTTAATCTCGTTTCTCTCGAATATTTTGTTTACCAAAAAGGATCGATCACGAAACGATCAAAGCCACTAGGATCAAGTCTTGGGTTTGTATCGAAGCTGGAGACGATATCACCAGGAATTTCCCTCCAAGAAGGCCTTTTCCAAAAACCCAAATCCTTAATCTCGTCCCGAGAAGATCCGCGATCGGCTCGATCCGAGGAGGTAAACATCAAAATCCGATTACACGTCAGAAAACAGCACGAGAAACAGCGAAGCGAGCGATCTGCAAAGTGGCGATGACACTTTAAAAATCATCTCGCACTTCGACGAAAAGCTTTCGCCTCTGGGAGCAAATGTAGCACGAAAATTGCAATTGCTTTTCCTTTCCCAGTTAGCCGATTCAAAACAAAAATCACATCCACAACCAGGATGAGGAAAATCGGCCGTGAGTTCAGGAGCAAACCCTCACAGTACGGCGTCTTCCCAGAGACACAACACCCAAAGGAAGAAAACTTCAAGACTTGGGGCAGCAACTGCCGCCGCGAGCAAAACTTACCAAATAAACAAGAGACGCACACGGCACGGCACAGCACGTGAAACTCGCAACGTTCCCAAAAGTTTTAGAATGGAATATAAAAGAAAAAAATAATAAAAACTGCGCGTAACTAACCCCATCAACCTTCCTGCGAGGGGTAGAAAATAAAACTAACGAGAACCGAAAACGTCACATACATGCAGCACCCAGGGACAAGCTCCGTTCGCTGCGATTAAACTCTCCGGAGCCAAAAGTCAAACCAGACGCGCTCTCGGTGCGACTTCTCCTCCAACTCCAAGCCTCCTCACACCGCGGCGATCCGTGGGACGCACACGCGCGCATTGGCCGTGCACAGACGCCGTGTAGTGACACGCCGCTACCACTCGCTACCAAAAATCATAGCGTTTCCCGTCAAAATGGCTGTTGCTCGTGCACTTCATTCATAGAACCGCTACCGGCGGGGAACACACCCAGCTCCGCATGAGAGAGCGTCCTGTGCACGTACACGCGAAGAGAGAGGAGAACCCGACCCGACTCCGGAACAGCTGTGGAAGACGACCGCCGACGAGTTCGAGCTGGGAAAAGCTAACGAGAAAATTTCTTGTATAAAGAACGTGACGCCCACGGATGTGGTGGTGGATCTGATAAAAAAATATGCTGGGCAAAATAACGAAAAGATCACCACAATTTCCGTTAATTTAGATCAGTTTTCGATCGCTTTTTCTAAAATACCGCTAATCCCCTATACATCGGGTGTAAAAATGGCCGCGTACTCGCCGATCTTGGGGGTAAAATCACTTCTGAATTTTTTGGTGCGCAAAGCACTTTTCTTTGTCGAACAACAACATGGCGATCGCTTGGTGATAGTCCTGGCTAAATTTATGACTTAGCCGAGGCGCATGATGCACCCGCTAATTTTATTTTTCTTTAGCTTCCGCAGATTTCTTACAACAAGACTCTTTGGGCTTTTCTTTTTGTTTTTTTTTATTTATTTTTTTTGGAGAAAGTGCAAATACAAGAAATGCTAGATAGTCTAGAAGTAGCTTGTCCTAAAATTTAAGCGGACGAGTTCCTTTCATTAAGGCATGAAGCAATTACCACAACTCTTGGAATTTTTACGACTTTAAAGAGCATTGAGAATTGAGTTCATTTCCTGAGTCCGCACAAATTGACACTATTGCATTAGATTATGAAATATAATGCCATCAAAAGCTAGAAAATGGTCACATTTCCATGGACCATATTCCATGCATTTTTCATAAGAAAAGCAGAAAGCACTGCTTTTTTGCTATTCTTTTATTTCATAACAAAAGAATTTCGTCATTTTGGGTTTTTATTTTATAAAAATTTCGAAACATGTAGCAAATTCAACTTTAAAGAAATGAATGAATGATTGAGTGTATACATTTTATATCATTATAAATGTTGAAAGCCATGTATAAAATGTTTCCTAAGGTGTATGACGGCATCCATACAAAACTCCTTATTATTTATATTTATCGACGTCTTTTTATTTTACCTCACTGTCAGCCTAAGTTGTTTATTTGTATTATTAAATCTATAATTTTAAGTGCGTGTCGAACACTTATTAAACAAGGGGAGTTGAAACCTCTAAGTGTTTCTTTGTTTATTTTTCCTTTTAATTCTTTGATTTCTTATTGTATTGTTCAACAGAGAAATTCACATATGTAATATAATTTGTTGTAGTATTTACAACTTAAAGTAAAAATTAAATTGCTGCTAATTTTCATTGAAAGTACTTTGAAAAATGTTATGTCGCATATTGATTGCATTTTCGGACTCATACTAGTTGCACGAAAACCTTAATAAAGGTTCCTCAAAATATATCTTTTATTTATTTCTGTAAAGGCGGCAGCTTTAATCTAAATATAATTAACCGCAAGATACATACACACAGTAGCACTGTTACTCAAAATAAATTATACACTGTCTGGGCGATTGCTTAAGTAGGCCAGCAACACCTTAAAACTCCTACAGGCTATTCAATTTTATTATTCTTTATTCACCACAGAATTTATTTGTCCTTGGTGTCTGAAAGTATGTGATACTTCTGAAATTTTCTCTTAATTAACACACACATAGATCACAATCTGAGCTCTTCTGGGTTTGATAATGCTAGGGCACAGAGTTAAAATAAAACATTAATTTTACACCCTATATAATTAATGAACTTCTTTTATACTAATAAGCATAAATATCATCCTTTTTGTGCATAAAGTTTATTTTTGTGGAACAGATACAAACTGTCTTTTATGCAACTTCATGCATAAAATTTCTCTTTATATTTCGAAGGTATACAAAAACGCTTAGTAAATTTTTAATGAGGTATCGATCCGGGATGCAGAAAACATGAATGTCGGGTTTCACTATGTAAATTTTTTAGGCAGTAAAATGAGTTTAATATTTTACTTGATTATTTTGTTTATATATATGTATGTACATACAGAATTATCGCAATTATATTTCATTTATTTTCAATATTTGATAATTACTATTAGGATCATTGCTTTTACAGCTGATGCCCTTCCATGTAAAAAATATAATTTCATAAGTATTTTCACAGGTTAATTAAAACATAGAAGATTCACAATATAAAAAGTAAAATATATGTATAGTTAATATGCTGATTTAAAAAAATAGGTATATTTTCATTAGATTCATAAAAGACTTTCATTACCGTTTTAATTTGAAATTAGTCGATATGAACTGCTAAATAAAATATAACGAGAAAAGAATGTGCTTGGCCTGGAGACAACTTTGATCGATTCTTAGAAATAGCAGATAAACATCACTTCTGTAACTACATTATAAATATGAAAGGTTTTGTGAGCGATACGAAATCTTCTTTGCAAAAGAATTATTTGTATTAACCCACTTACATTTTTTCTAAAAGTGATTAAATTAAAAATCATAATTTTAAGAATAATTTATGCATATGGCCATCTTTACGGGTGATATTCTAAAAGGCAATGAATAAACGTCTATTGAATGTTATTACTTTATTGCTTCAAAATCAAAAAAAAAACTAGAGGATGACTATTTGCTGAAATGTAGGTTTAACCAGCCTTAGTAATAATAATTTGAAGAGTATCTATAGCAACGTGTTTTTAAAGGTTTAAAAAGAAGGGGTTTCTTGAGCGTAATTTAAGTTCAAAGATATTGAATAAATGACCTTTATTTTGAGATCATCCGAACGACTAATATTACTGAGAAATAGAGAAATTCATTGAGGTATATCATTTTATTTGAGCACCAAAGGTTACTTATCGGGACTCTAAACAAAATTTGAAGACGGATTATAATCAGCAGCATTACAATATTTACTTGTTATATAAAATCCATTAAACGCAATCCCAAATTTCAGTATACTATTATATATATTGGTGATATGTTCGCTAAAAATGCAAAATCCCTCCGATTGATTGCATTAGGTATAGCAAAGGACTCGTATTTTTGTACTATGGAAAGAGCAGAATAAAATCCAACGAGTGCTTGAATTTGGAACGATATTCGAGATATTCAAGCACGAGGATGAACTTATAATTTTTAAATCGATTTTAACCCTTATACTAACCCTCCTATTCTTTTTTCCTGATACTATATTAACCCTCAAACAGCATACGGGATTTTATGCAATACACCTTAGCGATTTATTTATTCATTAAACCCCCTACCAACAGTAAAACATCACCTAAGAGATTTTCGCATCGATGAGCGAAACAATAAAAAATCACGCAAGGAGTTTCATGTCTTTTTTTCAAAAGTATTTCTTCAGGAGGTGATAAATTATTTGGGTATACTTACAGTAAATGAGGGAAGAACGTAAAAACATCCTTTGAAGAAATGAATTTTTTTAAATATGAACGTCATAATAAGAGTTCCAAAATTAGAATTCATATCTTTAGGATTTCATCCAGGGATTAGGAATTCGATAAAAATACAAACGTTTTAGAAACGGTTTTCTAAAGTTTTTTTTTGGAAATACTGATTCGTTAATTTTATTGGTCAATTCGACGTTAATTATAAAAGTGTATAGGCTGCTCAGAACTACTGCAAAATTAGCGAAAAGTTTGTATAAAATTGAGAAAAAAAGGACATCTTGTAATTTCCTTATAAGAACTAAGAATTCCTGCAAGTAAGAGAACACAAGTATTATCATACGAAATAGGAAAGAGAGAACATCCTAATAATAACCTCTAAAATAAATGTTTTTTTTTTAATAAATAGACTCAAATCGGTCGAATTTTAAAAGCTTTTAAATTAGATTATTAAAACATTATTGTTTGCTTGGAACCTTGCCAGTCAATTTTGAACCAGTTCCTTTTATCTGAACAGGTTGAAATTTTGCAGGCGTTAGTAAGTCCCGTGAGAATTCAATGTAGTATATTATTATTATCGAATATTTTTTCTAAATCCAATGCACACTCCTGGATTGTACATGCATATATGAAAATGTACAACAAATTCTTAACAGGATTGAAAAATACAAAAGGCATATTTTGATCATTTATGAAAAATCATTAACAATTAACGGATTAATCCACAAATGATAGCTTTTCGAAATAATCCATGAATTTTAATTTTTGTCCATAAACTGATTATTTCATACAAGCCACGCTCATTAAAAACTTGTTTGCCTAGGAGATGTATAAAAAGGGCTAGAGAAATAAATTTTATTTGATATTCCTAGATTAGGACTCAGACTCTCATTTAAGCCACAATAAAAACATATCTGATAAACCTTTATTTTTAAATTATTTTTCAAAAATGTCCAAACTGAATATTTTTAAATACTGTTCAAAAAATATTTGTAACTTATATGGTAAGTTATTTAGATAACATTTTTTGCGTAAATTGAGAGTCTGGAAACGAATATGCTTTTGACGCGTAATTTTTTTTTAAACTAACTTTTCTTCACAGGTTCTCAAATAGCCTCACGATCGCAAATCCATTAATGTAAAATTTCAATTTCATGGAAATAGTTTAAGGTTCAAAATAATATTTATATTAATTTGTTTACATGTATAAAATTCTGTTTTGTTTCTTATGCTGTTTTTTTTTCCAAAATACCTTGTGTTCCGAACAATTTTATTTTGCAGATTCGTCAACTACAGAAAAACTTTTATTGAAGTTATTTATTACTTGTTCTGTTACATAAACGAACATAAAAAAATGCCGATCAGTGTTTTTGTTCTGCGGACTTGTTTGTAAACAGAAAATAATTGAAGTTTTTGAGCAGTGTTATTTACTGAAAGTCTTCCACAGAAATGGAGTTGATTTCTATGACAACTGAATGAAGTGCCTGAGTTTTATTTTATTATGTGACGCGCATAATTAACCCCGGTTGGCCGAAGCTCGATTCCATCGCTGGAATCAGAGCACCAGCAGCGGCAGCATCAGCCGCATTCGACAAAAGAAAACCGTCGCGTCGCCGGAGGAGAGACCACGAAGAATATGCAAAACAGCGAGCACCGCGGAGCACCTGAGCTCGAAAGCTTTCGAATCTGGCCCAGGCCAAGCCGCGGTAGCTGCACTGCACTCGTCCTAAAGCTCCATGGCGAAAAGCCCAAAAATAACCCAAAGCCGCTGTAGCGGGCGAACAAAGTCTGGAATTGCGTCTGCAGCGAGACGAAGGAAAAGGAAAGAAATTTCTTAGGGCTAAGAAAGGAGCGGCCGCGCAGGCTCTGCTTCTTTTGAGCTCCGATGCGCAGTTGCACCTGAAGAAAATGATCTGTGCCGGCAGCTGTCTCCGGCCCCGGCGGACGATCGCGCCACCCGTGCTGCACCGCAACGCGCCGGGGACTCAAAATGCAAGACTTTGCCCCGGGTCGACTGCGGTGCAGGAAAGCAACAGAAGCAACAGCGAAATGATCGCTGCCTGTTCCCGACGAATTGCTGGGCTCAATTTTCCCTTTTTTTTTTTACCCGGCATCTTTTGGGAAAAGGACGCGCAGGAAAAGCGCTTTAATTCTAAGTAGGGAAAAGGCAAAAGTGAAGAGAATCGCTTACCTTCGTTCCTGGCTCAGCGGGATCACCACCACCCGGAATCGCGCTGGTCCCGTTAACCGCGGGCGAAAAGTTTTCCTCGGTTTTCTCAATGTTTTTTGTTCAGAAAAACGGAACAACTCAAAATCGCGAAAAAGCGACAAAACCTCGTTATCACACCACTGGACGGAGTGCACCGAGCACTTCGCACTCAAGCCGAATGTGCCTTGCCTGGCTGGCTGTTGCCCCGTCGTCGCCGAGCCGCGAGCCGGCGCTGGTGATGAATATGTTCTTGGAAGTCTCGACAAAATGGCCGACGCTGGCACCGAGGTAGACGCGTCTTGTATGAGGAATCAGTCGGGTCACGTTTCCACTCCGTTTATCTATTATGCACGTTAACCGTGAATGTGTGCGTGCACGTCGGTACACGTTTCGTACCCTTGGAAACTGTATTTCGCCTTCGTGGTCGCCGCGTGAAATGACGCTGGCGGCTGATCGAAAGCTCTCTCAAAGATACGGCGGCCGAGGCCTGCCTAGCGTTTTTTTTTCAGAAGAAGACACGGCACACCATTTTTCTTCAATCGCTAAATAAAGAAATTTTTGAGAAATTCGGGGGATTTTCGGGCCGAATTTCGGTTTACCCGGGAATCGAAGACGCTTTTGGATCAATTTTTAGGCTTCAACAAATTCTTGAATAAAGGATTTTCGGAGTTTTCACCGAATCAATTCCACCCCAGCAGGGATTTGCGACGAGAGAAAATGAGCGGAAAGATCTGTTTGCGCTAATTACAGCACCGATGACATTTAGCCTCGTCTGAAACGAAATTAATTAGGGCGTTGGCTGCGCGATCAGCATGCGAGGAATTTCCTTGCTTTTGCGCCACAGGATTGCGCTTAATTTGGTTTCCTCGGCGCATTCGGAGGGGAGATCTTTAAATTTTCCGAAATACGAAGATGCGATCGCTTTCAGGAAATTGTGATCTTGGAAAATGATGCGAAAATGTAAACACAACAAGCCAATTACGGCGAGAAATTGGTATTCTAAATTTGGCTTAAGGATAAAGAGATAAATGTTATCGCAAATTAAGCAAGTGACAATCCTGACGATTAATCTGATTTTACTATCACTTGCACTAGTAATTAATGGTCGCACATTATCACCCCTATTCTTGATTCAGACGAAAAGCAAATTAGTTCAATTTGTTGAGATTTTGCGTCTAAGAACCTTATTACACTACGTAGATATGAAATAATAAAATGTACTATATGACAAACTAATTATTTCAATTGAACCTCAAGACGTATACTCAATGCTGATTTTTGCAGTTATAATTAAAGGGTTCTGTTTGAATTTTTTTTGTCTATTTCTTTTTATTGGCTTAATTGACGCACAAATATCTCAAAAATTTATAACATATAACATCATTTAGTAATTTTAAAATTTCGTAGATTTACATTCCCAAACCTTGAATACATTTATCTTGAGTTCACGTTTTTAAAATCGCCCGACAGTCGAATTCAAGTAATTACGATTAATATAAAGATAAATTTTTTTTTTTCAAACTGATGCCAAATTTCAAAACTCATGTAAAACACGTTTTTAATTGTTCTAAATGTATGACGTTATCGAGCGTTTAGCGCCTCTAAAAAAACAAAAAACGCTGGCAGTGTACGTCTAGTCTAGCCGCCACTTTGTATAAAAAAAATTCACTTTAATTATTTTTTGTTTAGTCTAAACATTTTAAGCCTAAGATAAGCTAAGAATAAAAAAGTCTTTCTACATTTGACTAAAATAACAATGAAGTGTTTTGTACAACTTAGGTATAATATTTTAAGACTCTAGTAGTCACAATAAATTCACAAAAAAACCCTTCTATTTTTAGGGTTCAACAGATACTCGAATTACCCTTTAAAGGATGACATCTGTTTGATGATGATATTTTGTGTATTGTATCAAAACTCAAAAAATAGAAATAGTAATAATTGAATTATCAACTATCAATTTTCCCTCAAACAAATTTTACATTTTTTGTGATTAATTTTCAAAACCGAACATTTTACAGTGCAAAATTTTTTTATAATGCTGTATGTAATATTTGAAGTCAATAAGCCAAAAATTTGTCGGCTTATTGTCGTTCGAATTTCGAGAAAACAAAGTTTGAATTTTTGTTATCGGTGCTCTGGTATGAATTCATTCAAAAGTGTATGGTGTAGCCAATTTTATTGAATATATGAATTTACGAATTATGGAATTTGCGCCCTAAATATTCTTAAAATTTCATTCTATTAAAATATTCAAAAAAGAAAGATATTTTGAAAATAAACTTTTCTTCTATCTTATCTTTTAATCTTTTTTTTATATCGATATCTGTGATGAGACATCATGAAGTTTTCGATATTATTATTGCTTAAAATAAGCTCTTCTTATACAATGTGAAGAACAACGTTTTTGAATATCAAATTGTTAAACAGGTTAATAAAAGAATACATACAAGTCTATTTATCTTCTTAAGGAATACTGGATATTGTGTTTGTTTAGCATTTTATAAATGAAAACTATTCTAACTTATACAAAAATTCAAACCTTATAAAGAAGTAAACAGCAGCTTCTAATTGCAATATATCGCTTTACAAATAAGAGCATATTTTGAAACGTAACATGAAACAATTTTTGTCCCTTTATAGCCTTTGTCTGATGTTATTGTTTTAAATAAACCTGATAAAATATCATAGGTTCATTCTAGTTTGATTTCCACTTATCTGTTTAAAAAAATTATTGCAATTGATTCTGCATTCCGAAATTATTGTTGCTATATAGTTCGGAAGTGCTGCAGAGTAGCTATCTGTTGCCATATTCTGTATATTGTTTATAAATGTTTACCAATGGTTTTGTTATGATTCATAAATTCTTTTAAAATTCACGAAGTTTATAGTTTCTGGGAAGATGAATGGAATGAATGGAGCTGCTGAGTGCCGACGACGGCTGTCGTGTGTTTTGGCTAACGATTCTGAGCAATTCACAGCCGTTGTTTATCAGTCATGGATAAACCAATAATAAGATAAAGAAGAATGGTAACATTTACTTGTGAATAACTATATGTTAATTTGATTTAGGTATTTAAAAATCTATTTTTAATGCCGTTTTTGAAAAATCGTGAACAGACTTCTAATAAAGTATGTAGTTACATAAATGAATTATAGGCACATTATTTCAGATTTGCTCTCAAAATTCATATAATTAATGCGCAAAACTTGATTTATTGAAAGTTTAGTAGTAGTAGGACGCTTTGTAAATTGTTACATGGCTCACATCTCGTCTTCATAAATTTTCGTTTATTGTAGACATATAACAGAACGCTTTATTATGTGGAAATCTGTATTTCTATGACTTAATTTTACCATTGCAAGGTGTAGCAACGTTTCTGTGCTCCTTAGGTAAATACGGTAGGTTTCTGAGAAACTCCAAAAAATTGGGGGAGGGTTCAAAAGTACTCCTAATTGCTATGGTTGCTTGCTCGGTTTGCCTACGGAGAAATTCCAGTGGCGAAGAGTTTTCAAATATCAGTACTGGAAGAGTTTTTTAATTGCATTCATTCAATAAAGATGTATCTATAAATTGAATTGTTTCACCCACGTTCAATTAACTCCTTTCTTGCCCAAATACGAAGAAAAAAATTAAATATTTAACGTTTACTTTATGTGGAAACTTTTTTATAAAAGATGTGAAATAATCACTCATTTTTTGACATATTACTTAATTCCCAGCAAGTAAACAAGGGGAGTTTGAATCCCTTGGAAGGATTATAGCAGATTTGGGTGTATGTACATATGTAATCGTAACCTTGAGCACTTGTAGTAGACATTTGAAATTTTTCTAGACCTGCTATTTAATGTTTTTTCTAGTTAAGTGTAATAAAAAAAACACACCCTAACTTTTACGCACTCAATCTCAGTCAATTAGAAAAGAATCATTGTCTTGCTAATTAAGCTATTGTATAGTGTTTGCTATTACAATATTTAAAGAAGAATGCGTTTAAAGTTTTATATTCTTCTCGGTCGCTAGCTACGTGTTTACAATTTTGATAAATTAATAAGTTACAATCTATCAAAAAGTTTATAGAGAAAACAAAGCGAATTGGTCATGCAAATGGCTCCGTATGTAATTATTTATTTCTATTAATGTTAACCAAATCAGATACTGGCACATAATAGTAATGATTGAAGAATATTGAGTGATTGATTTTATCCTAATTCTACTTTGAAAACTAGAAAATAAAATTATTTGTCAACCTATGATTTTTGATGGGGGAATATTCTGATTTTCCCATAAATTTTCTTAATTGAAGATAAGAATTAGAAATTATTATATTACAATAAATTAACACGGGAATTGTAGATCGGAATATTTCACCCAAAGAACTACATATAAGAGCTTTATTAGCAAAGCTAAAAAAAGGAAATTAGATGTTAAATAACTGTTCTAATTTTTATTTATCTTCAAGGCTTTTTTAGAATCCCAAAATGTTAACGTGAATGTATATTTAAAATTATACATTAGCCTTTCGCAATAAGCGGGCATTAATATTATTGAAAGTGCTAAGGAACAAGAGTTCTTTTTATTTAAGTATTTCACAACTATAAATATGTATATAAATACATTTTTTAAATTTCAACAGACAATGAAATGAAAACCCGTGCAATTTAGCTTAGTAAGGTAAGTACCGCCTTCTTTACTAAATTAAAATTAAGTCTCAACCACTTTAAAACATTCGACTGTATTTTATAAGTACGGTTCAATTAACTAGGAAACATTTATCTATTATTATTATTAACCCTTAACTGGAACCTAGGGGTACGTAAGATAGACCCCAACCTCGTAATTCGCACTTGAGTACCTTAAAATTGTTTAGCAAAAATTTTCTGGGCGGGGGTCAAGCTATGCGATTCTTCGGAAGTGTGCCAGCTAAGAGTCAGTCGTGAATTTGATTGATTAATTTTTTAAAGAAAATATACATAGTTCTAAACTTCATTTGTGGTGGCAGGCGAATTTGTTTAGGAAAAATTTTGAATGAAAAGCACAACCGCGACTAGAAGAATTCACTTATGTTTTAAAAAAGTTTACACTTTACCATTAAGCCTTTTTTGGCACTTTTTTTTTTATATTTTGTCTGTCTCTGAGATAAATGCGTGGGTGCAGGAAGATTAACAGTGCACAAACAATTTTATGAGGGAGCTAAGAAGTATTTCAAGGAAATTTAATGCGTAGGTGTACTAATTCGGACTCTAAGTGTGATAAAATAGGGACCGACAGTCGCTCGAGACAATACACCGAACAAAAACACAGCGTCGGTCGACTGTACCAAATATTAAAATTTGGAAAAATAATTCGAAATTACACACTGATTAAGAAAAATTTAGTGTCTGAAGAGAAAATATACTTGATGAAATAATATAGAAGCCGTCTTATTAAATGTTTAAATTTTTGTAGAGTTATTTTCAGAAGTAAGCCATTATTTAATTTCTTTTTGAGCGTGAAATTGTCGAAAAGGCGCATAGTTTCTTAAATAGAAAGTAGTTATCAACCTCTCATTCCCTCAGAACTATTAATAATTCGGCAAATTATTATGTATATTTATGATTTTCTGACACACACAGTTTCTAGCAATTCCAAGAAAAGCCTAAAAACGCCTAAACCTTAACACAATTGAATGATACTCTGTTTGCATCATCACCAGGAAAGATGACGGCATCAATACCTAGCAGTTGTAGACGCAAAGTTTTAATAGTCACCTGGCTTTGCTCCGGTAACCGGTTTTGTTCTTGTTTTTGTTTCTATTTTATCCTACATTATATAAGTGAATAAGGGTGTTAAATTGTCTTAATAAATTTTAATAAAGAATACTTTAAAAATTAATATTTCATTGGATATTAATGATCTTTATTTATTAGTTTATCAAAGAAACCTACATCGAGCTAAGTGTACCGATTTGATAGCTAAGACAAATTTTTAAGCAAAAAAGTTATGCATTTTGGTATCTGGGCTTTTGAATCCACTGAAAAATAACACTTTTAAAATACCTCATAGATTTTAGATGGAAATCGAGCAGTTGTTGCAGAAGAGGTAAAACAATAAGTGATATTTGCGTAAATCGAATCGAGGTATTATTGTGATCTCGTTTTTCTTCATTAATTTTGTAATTTAAAAAAATTAATATAATGTATACGGTTTGAAAGGTGTGAAGACGGCTTTATCAGATTTAAAATAGAAAGGATATTTGTGTTACTCTGACTTTATAAAATCCTGTTATTTAAATATAAGATGATAGTTGCTCTATTCCCTTAATTTACATGTTTGTTATTTAAATTGGTTTTTAAGAAGATTTAAGGATAAATATATGTATGTAATGTACCACATAGCTTTGTAAGTAGTTATAATTATCTACTACATTTTGATCATAGAAAAATAATTAGGTTTTTCACGTTATAATTTTGAACATTATTGATCATTTTGACTAAATAAAAAAATTCCATAAAATTGAAAATTAATTTTCGGATTTATTCCCTCACTTGTGAGAAATTTCAAAATTATAGGTCACCGGAAAATGAGTGAACTTCATATTGCATTAAATAGAAATTTTGTGCATCAATATGAGCAAGAGACTTCAGAATTCAACTTAACATTTTAAGCTGTTTCTAAATAAAAAGGCCTTGATACACAGGCAGACGGGCAAAAGTGAACCTGCAAGGGTTCTGTTTCTCCATTATGAGGTATAGAACCCTAAAAACCGGTCTATTCAACGATGCCCTACACCACGGAGTGTGTGCGAATAAATACAAAACCAACCCTGCTTTACAAGAATTGAAGTTGTGGCGAAGACTTAGGACCTTTTAAAAAAATTTGTATGAAGAAGCTTTTTGAAACTTTCTGTTAAAAAAAAATATAATAAAAAGTTTGGTTTATCTTATTTTGACAATTAAAAGTGTGAAAACCGATAATTTTATATGTTTAATAAAAATTAATGTTTAAATATAAATTTAAAAAAAAACGGTATTATTTAATTACGTAAAAAGGATTTGCCACACTAGTTAAATAAGATTTCTAAAGACATTAAAACGGATTAAGTTAAACTATTAAAGAGATAAATCAATGAAGGACACATTAAAATATGTACATAAAAAACTTTACAAAGAAATAACCAAAAACCGCCTTTATCTAAATTAAAACGACCTTCCGTCCAATTCCCACAACAAAAGGAGCTTTTATAAGAAAATTCATAATATCAAGGTAACCAGAAATTATAAGAAACCGAGAAGAATTCAAAATGAATCACAAAAAGTGCAAGAAATGCATAACAACCGACTGCAGAGTTGCCTAGAAATCACAATAAAATGGCGCCGGGTGACTCACGTTTGGCTTACACCCTTTTGGCGCAAATAAAACAAGAGCAAGCGAAAGCCCGGTCACGAGCAGAAATCGCGCGGGAGCGGGGCGGTGACGAGGGCGCCTACCGCTACCACAGGAAGTCGAAACTCGAGCGGGAGCAGGCCCACTTCCGTTCCGATTCGACTAAAAATTCATTCGTCCTAAATAAATTAGGTGAATCCTCCAAGGATTTAAAAAAAAACAAAAAATACCCACGCATACACCGAGAGTGACCCTAAAAATGTCGTCGGCGAGGCACGCTAGCGGCTAGGGAGCCTTCCCCTCTGTTTGTTGCTTAAGCGGCCCACACGGCCGTGAGCGGAAATTTATTGAAATTTCGCCAAATTGGGGCCGTTTTTGGCCGGATTTTTTTATAATTCGTAAAGTTAATGGGGGAAATTTTGATAAAATTGTGAAAATTGCACTTACCTACGCCCAGAAACTTGAAAATTTTCACTTTAAATAAAAAAGAACGCGCGGCACGGCACCGAAACGTAACATAATTAAAGTAAACGGGGACGTGCTTGTGTGCGGCAACGGCACACAGAAAAAGTGCCAAAACCCAAAAAGCCGAAGGTACGTGACGCGCACTCCGTGCCCGATTATTTTGTGTCCTCTCCTCTCTGTCAACTTTTAATGTCGATGTCTCGTCGGGGCCCCGCAGAAAAGATAAAAACCGAGGCGAAAAGAAAACGATTTTTGTTTTCCGCTCTCCTCTTCGACGATTTACGGCACTTTAACGAGTAGTTGTAGCGCGTTTACGCGATTACCTCTCACATACGATTAACGTGCCACTCTCGGCGGGTAGCCGCGTCGCTCCGGTAGAATTTTATTTTTCCCTGTAGAAACATGACCACACATTTGCATGTGGCACGAATACAAAACAACCGATGGTAGCGGCTTGTCGATGTCTGCGAATTTAGATAAGTCCGGCTACCAATTTTTAATAAATATAATTGATGGGAAAAAATAACTGCACTCAGCGTCAGAGCAACTCCTGAAAAACGATTAATTGCGCTGTCCAGCGATCTTTTAGGAGCTTCTTTTTCATATTTTCTGATCCCCACGGGCTCCGCTGCCCTCCAGCGCCCCATAGGCTCCAATGATTCAAGGAATTTAACGCCCATTAGCGCGAAGTTTTGCTCCCCACTGCTGTTTTATGGCGAAATTAATTTCATTTAACTGGAAATCCCCTCGATTACTGCGGCCCGTAACTTGGTTAATTCTGCGGCGTCATCGAGGGGTTCTTTGGGGCAGGCTGAATTTTGGTTTTTGAACGGAAACCCAAAACAGTCCGGGCCCACCGATTCGTTTGGTGACAACTTTCCGATGACGCAGTTGGCTAGAGTCGCAGAGCTTTTAGGCTCCTTTGTAGTGGTCGAGGTCAAGCGATGGAATTGGCAAAGTGGGACTTCGTGCCGGCGCTCGTTCTGCGCCAACTGTGCCCGGCTCACGTTTCTTTTCTGGTGCACCTACTTTGCATATAACGGACGCAGGAATGCCTCAACCACCCGGAGTCATTTTTCTGGCCCTTCCCCAGCTTTACGTTTTATGGAGGCTTTGGAATGCCATCACTATGCTCGAAATAAGCATTTTAATTACAGCTAAAGATAGTAAACTTTATTGTTTATCACCTCAACTATATAAGAAAAATAGGGTTATCAAATACATATCGATATTTAAAAAACTGAACTGAAATATGAAAAATAGAATAAATCTTTTTAGTCTTAATAACTGAGCTCCTAAACTAAATTTCAGTTAGCGCCAAAAAAATAAACAATTTTTCCTTTGGCGTCAACTCAAAATTAGTTACTTACATTAGTTTAGGAGCTCATGTTATTAAAACTAAAAAGGTTTATTTTAATTTTCACTGTTTTGGTGCATACGTTAACTATGTAAATATAATTAACATTTGGTCCCAAAGGTCACAGTATAATCTTAACTATGTCCAGAAATTACTGAATAAGGTTCTCAAAGATTTGTACTCACTTTCCGAAGTTTATACTTTCATGAATAATTTTAGTTTTAGTTTAAGGAAAGTAAAGCAAAATACATACACAAGGTAATTAAATAAGAAAGTAAAAAACATAACTCGTAAAGTACAACTTACTATTTATTACACGCGAGAAAACTAATTAAGGATGGAAAAAGCGAGAACAGAAAGAAATCGTACAGAAATTATTACCAGCGCAAGTGAAATCTAAACATATGGAAGAAACCTTCTTATTTCTAATAGTAGATTTATACAGATTCACAAGAGCCATAATGGATCATGTTAGGTAGCAATTGCAAATAATATAAAATAAATGAGCGCAATTGTAATTTTAGATATCATCTTTTCTTTTCAAACAAAAGAGGGTGTTTAAGTGTCTGAGCGATTGTGAGGTCAATTAAACTTAAATTTTAATTCTTTAAGCGTAATATATGTAGATTAACTACGAAATGAGCTACAATGTAAAATTCCATTTGAACAATAAAACCAAGAATTTTAAGTGCTGGACGCAAAGTTATACTGGCTCTATAACGATTATTATAATCGCTTGAAAGATGCACTTGAATGCGTATGAAACATGAATCCACATTCATTTTAACTTTAAAGGTTCAATTGATTTTTTAATGTACTACAACTAATGAACTTTACCAAAAATTTTCAAAGTCTGTAGTGACCTTATTAGGGTTGCTATACATTTTTGCCCCGAGTTCTAGCAAGTGACCAAAATAAAGTTTTTGTGGTAATATAATATGTAAGTAGCAAAAACAACAAATATTCTTTCTCATAATTAATTGAATTGTAATTACATTCTTCTAATCGCAACTATAAGATTGATGCTAGTATAACAAGTAGCCATTATTTCAGTTAAGTAACCGCGGCTATCCCGTTTCGTAAAAGTATCCATTCTGTATATGTATTAAAAAATAATAATATTCTTAAATGTATATTCGTCATTTGTTAGCCACTGGTTCCAAATTACAAAACTCACTTAACGTTCCTTTGGGTCTTACAGACAACAATTCAAACTACATATGAGAATTTTACCACCTTAAAGTTGAGCTGATGAAATTCCAATCATATCCTTATAAATATATGAAGTTCAGTATTTCAGTAATTTTTTAGCCCTTTGAAATTTTCAGATACTAAATATAAACGTTCAGCTGCCACATCACAACGGTTCCGTCTCTTCCCGCATTTTAGTTAATTTATCTTCCTTTGCGATTTAAGTACATATTTGAGAAAGTTCAGCGCTATAGCGAAAAATAAACCAAATCTTTCTCGCGCTGCTACCTTTAATAGTTGAACACTGTGAGGGTTGGTAAAACAACGAAAAAAATCAGAATAATTGTGTGTTTTGTAAGTAATTTTCTGTATCCCAAAACAGATTAAAGGGATCCGAAAATGCATCAATAAAAACAGTCAAACACTGCAAATGTAAAGATATTAAGCTGATTATTAATATGAAAGCTCAGCATTCCTAATTAATAATTCCTTTTTTGTTTGTGCAAGTAAATAATTCTGTACTTTGTGGAAACAGAATGAGATTTAATTAATACACTAATATGATAATAAAAGAATTGCTCTTTAAATTTGCATTGAAGTGTATATCTGTTATGATAGTACTTCGGATTTCAATAAAGTTAATTCAAACTCACCTCAGAATAATCGTAATCTTTACCGTTTTGCTTAATTAAGTTCAATTTTGCATATGCAAAAAGAACAACAATTGCACACGTTAATCGCTGATGCAATTGTCTGGTATATAAAGTTTAATAGGAAGGAAGACTAAATGAAAGGAACACATGTTTAATTATTAAAATTTAAGTGCTTCTAAAATGTGTTTGAGTTACAACTCAATTCATCTGAAGACGGTTTTAATGAGCAACAAGTTTAATTATTATTAAATACATGCCATACTTTTATGGCTTTTTTAAGTGTTGATATTTCAAAGAACTTAAGTTTAGTTGGAACTTTTCCAAATGAAATTTATTACTTTTTCAGTAAGATATAATATATTTAAAATTTCGGTTTTGGGGTTGTTTTCTTCTTGGTTGATGTAACAATATTCATAAAATTGAAAAATCTATTTCTACTTTGTGAAAAGAAGACATATCGTACTAAATTTCGTCTAGATCGTGATAAGCGGGGAGTAGTAATCAGGGAAAAATATGAATTTTTTTTAATCTGAGAAGGTCGCACTATAATTAACCTGAATAAAAGTCCCATTTCAGCAGAATCGATAACTTGGCCGGATTACGGAGCAGAGTAGCCTTGGCTAAGGCCAGAAATAGATGTCGACCTCGCCGCACCCGCCCGGGAGGAGGGTGAGACTGTTTCAGCTTCCTCCGAGGCACATAATGAATTTCACTCAAAAGCGAATTAAACGCGCAATTAAAGCGGAATAAACAAGCCCGAGTCCGGTTTCCAAAAAGTACCCCCTCAGCTCCTCCTGGCCCTAGGAGCCTCTTTGTTTTCCCTAGGGAACCGAACCCCGTTGAATATTCTGGGACGCATTCCGCAGCACCTACCTTTACGTATTTTTTCAATTGTGACGAGTGAAACTGTCGCGCAAATGTCTCATTTATTGTTGAGATATTTTTCAAACAAAATGCAAATTGCTGGCGCGCCATTCATCGAGCAAAGTTCACATTTCACCGAACGACAACGGGAAGCTTTCCGTTTGCACGTGTGAGCTTTTGATCCGCCTTTAGCCCGCGCTACGGCCCCCATGTTTTGTTTTTAGTTTTTATTTCTTTTAATAATTTCCATAGCGTAGTTTGTCGAGTTAATTGCGCCCACTTGAGAGACATTAACATGTCCGGTGGGTGATATACTCTTAAATAGCTCGAGGTTTCATAGCTACACATAGAGGCAAACCCTGCCACTATCCGGCTAATCGCAATCATTTTGCATATAATCAAAAAATTGAAAAAAACAAAAAATTTGGGAAAAATCCAAGCGTGCCAGAGTCCACAAAAATCTACAGAAGTGGCGCATTATTCACAGCTTTGCGTTTATCGCTCAGTATTGATTTAATGAAGTCATGCTACCTTTTTTTCCCACCCCCGCCCCGAGGACCCTTCACGAAAGCTCGGCTGGCTTCTACTATATAAATAATATTTCATTTCGGTTATCTTTATGGAGTAATGTAAGTTTGCCCACCCACGTGGCGGAGGCGCACGTAGAAACCGCGTGCGGGGGTGGTTCCTTGCATGCTCCGCGGTTATTAGGTTTCAGCCCACCTAGGGGAAAGGAACCAGAGGGGGTTGCCCCGAAGACGTTTTTACAATGATTCGAGAGCCCTAGGAATGTCCATCGATTTTGAAATATTAAATTTCAAAAGGGAGCTTATTTAGAGGGAGCAACTCTTTTCCTGCTGCAAATAGCGCTGTTTTGTTTTTGGCTAAAATTGAGTACATAATCGGATTAACCCTGCTTCATTCAATAAGCTTGAAATAGATAAATTGAAATGAAAATCTAATTGCGAGCTAATAAAGGGAAGAACCTAATTAAATTAATTTTTCTCATTTTATCGTCCTTAATTTAGTATATTAGGACACTTGTAAAGGATAAACAAAATTTAGTGTATTATAATAAGAGGCTTCAAGTTTTGATTCGAACCTTTACTTTCAAAAGATTTATTTGATAATTAAATAAATATTCTGTGCCTTCTCCGTAACTCCATTATGGCAGTTTTCAAGATATCGTGGTTTTAATTTTCGTGGATTACCGAAGAAATTGAGCTAATCTACGAATTTCTCTTTGAGGGGATTAACAATTACTCAAAATTCACCATAATTACTATTTGGGTGGTTTTACCGGGAAACCACCGTATTATGATTAAAATATTTCAATATTTTTATTTGTATGTTATTAGGGGGTTTTTTTGTTATTGTAATAATATAAAAATTTCGATAACCGATATTTGAAGTATTTCATGTGGGTACATTACTTTTGGTTGAAGATCTAAACGACTGAAACACTGATACCTAACTTAACTCACATAATCACCAAATCAATCATTCAACGGTGAATGTAAGTTTTTAAGTTAATAAACATAACTTGGGTAAACATATTTGCACTAACTAACTCACTGTTTTCATAATACCCAATCTTAGTCAGATTGCAACTTGATATCGCGACGCTGAAAATTATTAGAGACTAAAATTACCTGCAGATAAAGATTGTAAAAAGATGTTCATAAGCATTTCTTACAGTGCAAAAGATTCGCCTGTCAAGTCAAGAAATCATAAATTATTATAACAAATTTTCTTCCCTTAACAATAAAGAACTTATTGAAATCATTTGTTTTGAATAAAAGAAAGCTGTTCTTATAGCTGTAGCTGTAGCAGGAAAATGAATAGAAATTTTCTTCCGCAGATATTATGTGAACTCTTTATACTTTAACTACTTAATATTATTTACTTTTAATAATTATCGCATTAATTTTTTTAAATCCATCTTACATAAATTAGAAAAGATCGAAAAAAGTAAAGTTTACCTAACCAAGTTCTTCTTGCTAGCTGATTTGATTGCGTCTTAAGAAAAGACCCGTTTCAAAAATTCGATAAATGTTAAAGAAGTCCTTTCGTTAGATTGGTATTTAATTCAAAATTACTTCCGTTTAAAATTGTAAAAACATAACTATAGGATTCTTTTGGTGTAGACCAAGTACTAGTACCTACATAAAAAAAAAATCGGATAGTAGATATAAAATATATACAATTATAATATTTTTAAAAAAATTTAAAAGTTAATGGCTCTATTAGGTAAGTAGTAAGTAGAGCCTTTTTGGGATTAAAACTTTATGTAGTGCCGTAAGGCTAGAAAATCCTTGTTTTATCAGTGTAAAATTGTGGGACCCTTCAGTCTCACACATTGCACACGATGACACTAGGAAAACTTGACTATTTTAAAAAATACATTTCACAAATTGGTTACAATCAGATAATGTTTTTTTTTTAATTTTTATTAGCCTTAGTTCAAGGACTATTTCATTTTTGTATTACAAATGTTAAAGGATTTTTTAAAATTTGAGTAATCCAGATTGACTTCTTTTGGGGGTTTGTAACGTAAGTTATGGGTAGGGTACACTACATGGAATATGTATTATAAAATCAAAAATTTTTGTTCTTCTTTCTTCCTTTACCTTCAAAATTTCTTAACCCTTGAGCATAAGAAAACTGTGAAATTTGTTTGAAAACTTTCAGTTAATCAGATTGTGTTCAGACCATATCAAGTTATAAGGCCAGGCAAAATTTGGTAAGATTTACGTCTCGCGTGTTTAGTTTGGTCTACTGGAGCCACAAATTGAGACGAATTCTCAAGTTACTTTATGCAGAATATGTTAATTAATCTCCCTTCGTAGGATATTAAATTTTTAACGAGGGTAAGAGGAACCACAGCGCCACTACAAAGTTGCTATAAACCTAAATTTACAGCCAAGGTGCGTCTAAAATGGCACTTGAAGTGCACTGTGCTCATGACTGATTTATAGTCGGACTGCGGAGCCACTTCATGTTGGGTACGAAAGTGCAAATGTTTCGAATTGTTTAACCATTCAGCTCGTTTGAGTGCTATTAGTCATCAGTTTATTGCCTCAAGCTGATTAAAAATCCCTCTCCCACGACCTTTTTGAAAATATAATAGTGAAAATGTCAGCAGGTTTTCAGAAAGGCCACCCGCGCAGATCGGTAAAAAGATCTTGCCGCGGAAAGGACTTAGTAGAAGAGGCGATGGATGGTGATATTTTCGCAGTTGTCGAGATCCGCGACCTCGCCTGATTAGAAATCTGCCGACGATCGCAATTCAATCCTGCAAATTATCGATCATTTCTCATTCCTGCGCTGTTCGGAGTGAGCGAGAAGTGATCGCGGCACGGCGCGGTGCGGTGCGATCTGCAGCCACGGCGCTACCAAGGCTCCCGCAAAATTTTGCTTCTGTTTGCTCTCCGTCGCCCGCGCCCTGCTTGCCACCCTCCGCTCCCCGGCCCCGCATTTTTCCATCCGCCTCCGTCGATCGTGCGACGATCATTTGTACAGCGACTCCGGCGCGGCTTCTGATTCTGATAATCGCACAGTTTGGCTGCGTGCTCACACGGCGTTTTTCAATTTCAGTTTTCTTAAAGTTTCTGGGAGCGCTTTTCTACAAATTGAAACTGAGGCTGTTTTTGTCTGGACCACGGTGATCCGCTGACGTAAACCGCTTTCGAGTTTTCTACAGGTTAAAGGCTATTTGCAGGGGACTTGTTACCTAGGCTTAATCCAGGGCAGTGATTTTTCTTCGATTATTAGAAAAGCTTTGTGCAAATGATTTCTTTGCATTTTCGAGAAACTCACTAATTATTTGGGTGGGAAAATTAAATTGATTTCTTCGGAAAAATTTTATCAGCGTTCACTTATCAGCTCTTCGAGTTTTTCTGAATGTTTAAGGCGATAAGTTGCATATACATAAATGAAAAAGGAAGTGCGCGACAATTTTTAGGGCCACATCTATAATACAAATAATATATTTTTAAGAAAAGCAAAAACTATAAGCTTAAATATTTATTTATTCAGAAAACAAATTTTCCAGGGGAATCATAATCCACACATAAATTTTGCACAGATGTAGAAGAATTTATTGAAGGAATACAAAAACCTTTGAAAAGTCGCTAAAAATAAACGAAACACAACCCAATAGATTTCAGTTGTTGCGAATGTCTTCTTAACAATTGAATAAAATTTTGTATTGATACTGATATTACGAGCTCTTAAAATTCGAGATAAACTGAATATAGAAGTTGCGGTGCATCGAGGCCATTTCAGCGACCGTAAAATTAACCCTGCACTCGTGAACGCATGACAACAAAAGCAAATAAAATTTCAAAAGAATTTTACAAGCTTAATTAACACTTATGAAGGAGCTGTTCTATCGAAACTACCTTGCTTTTGTGATTTTTATGCAAGATTTTATCCATAGTATACGCGTCGCACGAATTACGAGCAAAAATTCGTCTATGACTGCACAGGTGATTAACGATTTACAAATTTTAACATGCAATTTTTCATTCATTTTATTGTAAGGAATCGTATTCCTTTGTAATGAAGAGAATTGTTTTAGTTAAAAAGATATGGCAATTAACCTTTTATAAGAAATATTAAACACCAAAAGTAAATGTTTATAATAAACATAAGAACATGTATGTTCATCAAAATGGAACAGGTCAAAGGAAAAAATTGGCTCGGGTGGCAATTTCACACCCGGGTAAAAATGTACTACTTTACTCCCTTGGTGAACAATGTAGTAACATTTTTTCCCCGGCATTTTTCAGGGCAAAAAAGCGCTACTTTGCTCCCTAAAAATAGGGCAAAAAATGAACTTTCGACGCTGATATAGGAAAAAAGGTTATATGTAGGTACATATGTATGTTTGAAGAACTTGTTCAATTTTCATTTCAAAAGTTTTATAGGTCTTTCAACTATGTACATTTTAATAACAGCATTTAATTTAACATGTTTCAATTACGAACATATGAAACCCCAAAAATATATTAAAGGTTTTTCTTTAATTTCATTCTGTTTTTATTTGAAGTCTAGAAAGTATATTTGTTGCATTTTGACTTTGATACACTGTACCTAATTTCAAATAAAGTTAATGTAATAAGAAATCCTACTGTGCTTTCGACGTTCATTTCGCAAATGAGTTAATCCTTCTCCTTTCCTTTTTAATGTCTCAAAATGTGCAATAAATCGCTAAAATCACGCAGGCAACCTGTTCGTAGAGTGGTCAGGCAAATTACAAATCGCTGGGTGCCAAAATGAATTTTTTATTGCCACGTAAATTAACCCCTGCCCACATGGCGACGCGTCCGACGCAACTCCGTGCAATTAGAAGCCCACGTGCGTTACATAAAATCGCCGTGACGTGCCCCGCCGCCACGACGTAGCGCCAATTGCAACAAGCCCCTAGAGCGCGGGAATCGCAGCCGCATCCCAACCCAACCCTTCCCGAAAAAAAGGAACAGCGGCAAATCGCCGGATTCTGGACGAGATTGCAAATGCGTACAAGGCGGAAATTAGCGGGAAAATAAAAGACGCATCCCGGCACAAAATTGGCTACTTTTGCTTCCCCCAGGACGCGATGCAATCACAATTTCCTGCTGCAGCATTGCAGTTTGCAATTGCAACTCGCCCTCTGGTGGCAGTCGAGAGGAAATTTTGCTCCGCTGCTCCGGCACAGTGTCAAATTAGCAATTAATCATAGGAGGCGCACACCATCTCACAAGAGAGCGGAATGTAGGGGAAAATTCTCACACATACAACAGCTTTTCCCGATCAACACGTTTGCAATTCTCTCATTTTTGGTAGCAAACCTCCGGCAACCGCGTGAGCGTTTGTCAAATGTTTGGTAGCAGCGCAAAACATGGCGAGCGTGGTGTTTAAGGCGACGCGAGTAGTTTCCTCGATTTTCCGGAGTTCATACAAAATTTTGCCGGCCGAAAATTCATCAAAAGTAAGTGATAATTGTATATATTTTATTTCATTTAGAATTAAGTTGCATCTCTGTGCAAATCTCTTATATATTGCATTAAAACTGTACCATCGCACGATGCAAAATCCCCTCAGTTTTTAGGCGTGTGTGCGTCGCATTGCATGAGAAATAAATTTTCGCTCGCATTCCCCGACCCGAGGGGAAGACGCGACCACAAAAGGGAATTTTCGATAAAATGCTTTTTCACTTACCGCTCAGGGGCCCCTCGAAAAGGCGCCTTCCTTCTTTCTTCTTCACTTCCTTGGAAGCCTGCAATTAGTGCAGTTGCACCCGAGGACCTGTACGCGGATTTTTGGATTTTCGTTCACGAAAAAATCCGTTTTCAATTCACGGACGCATTGCTGACTGCGAGATCTTTTGAGCGGCGTACGTCAGGCGTTTGTTTTTTTTTCTCGGCGCGTCAATCGCGTCGCTGCGCTGCACACACGTGAATACCGTCCCCAAGCCCCAAAAAGCACACGGCGCAATCGCTCCGGACTTTAAATCGCGCTTTTCGCGAGCTTTCCGGCACTTGTTCGCTTCCTTCGCAGCCCTTTCGTCGCGCTGCACTTGATTCTGCTCCTTTTCGAAGCTCTGCAGCGTCTGCAAAGTTTAATTCAGGTGCTGCTTCGAGTCTGCAAAGCGAAAACGCTTACCCCCGCCTCGCTCCGAACCGTTTTGGATCTTCAACTTCTTGGGCCAGAACGGCAGCGGCATTTTGTTTGACGCCGCTGCTCAGAGCTGAAGCTTCGCCTTTTACCGGCCCCGTTAGAAATTTTAATTTATTCCGGAATCGCGTTGATTCCGCTGCTTTCACCCGCTTTCTCTGCGTTTCGGCATTTTTGTTTTTAATGGCGCGCCGCGTCGTCTTGAGCTTGTTTTTGTCCGCTACTCTTCACCGCCAATCTTCAGGGAACTTTCAAGCCGAGCTTTCGTTGCGCCCGGAAGCTTTTGAGTTATTTTTAGGGCGAAGGCCGGAAGTACGCGGGAAAATATTTCGCAGAGGCTTTGTCGCAACTATTTACGCGACTTGGAAATATTTACGATGTTTTCGTCATTTTTTTTTAAAATTTTGGCCACTTTTTTAGGAAACATTGTAGGAATATCCAAATAAATACCTAAAATTTTAAAATTTTTGAAAAGTTACATAATTAATTCGTTTATCATGAATTATTGCGGAATTTTTTTTAAAGTTATTTTATTTACTCGAGTATTCGCGTAATTGAGAGAAAAATTACGTTAAAACTAGAGTAAGGGAGTATTTGAGTACTCATGATTAAGGAGTACATATTCAAGTATTTGAGTCATATTTAATTAATGCATTAAGAATTTGAGGATGCTAGTTAATTAATTGTAGGTTTCAATAAGTAGGTAAATAAAGACCTTCCGGCATAAGCCACAAGAATAAGATCGTGTACTCTGCAGATTTTAGATAATTGGTATGAAATGGAATGTGTTAGGAGAATATTTTAGAAAGAACTTTAGGAATTCATTCCTCTCTACCAAATTCTCTAAATAATTCTTCGAGGCCAAATACATATGTAGCTTAATATATCGGAAAGTATAAGCAACTGACAAACAAGTTTTTTTAAATTGAATTTCATTAGAATCAAGATTAAGGAAATTCAAATTTAAATGTTTTATAGTTTAAGTGTAACAATCACTCTATGGCCGTTTTTCATATAAATCCTTAGAGGCTGTAATTTTCTATTTACCGATTGAACAAAAAGTGCTCAAGAACTATTGAAATTGCCGTCTTCTAAGATAACTCTCCATTGCAGGTTCTTTCATTACCGACCGCAACTGTCGTTTTGCCAACCCGTTCCTCGAGCTACCAAACATCACCCAACGTCCGCGAACTAAGCGAATATCCCGAAGTCGAGATAGTGAAGAATCCCCCAGAATGGAAATACGTTGAAAAACTTCTCCCACAAGTCATAGTTCCACGGCCGAAACAAAAAACAGAGTATCCTTCGGGCTGGAAGCCCCAAAAGGAGCTGGATGCTGACGCCAAGTACCACATCCTACGTACCAAAAATCACATGATGCCGGTCTACCTGAAGACGTCTCACCGCGGCATGCGACAACTGACTGTGGTCCGTCGGGTGCAGGGCGACTTGTGGGCCTTGGAAAAGGAGCTCCGCGTGGTGGTGGAGAAGGCCAGGGGCGGACGACTCTGCGCCAGTCGAGTGAACGAGCTGTGCGGGCAGGTCTTCTTCCATGGAAACTACGTGGATGAGATAAAAGAGTATTTGGAGCAGAAGGGCTATTAATTAAGAGGTATTTAAAAATAAAGGATTAGATGCAGGCAAAAATGGTGTTTTCATATAAAACTATTTATTTAGTAGTAAACGTTTGCCTTACTCCTAATTTTCATTCTAATTACATCGGAGGACTTGGGATCGACGCACAAATCCTGGTTACGGTACATGGTCTAGCGTTTTGTGCATAGAATAAATTTTCTCAAACGAACATTAAATTGAAGGCGTCATGAGTTGGGGTCATAGCGCCTCCATAAACTAAAAAAGAGATAAACATTATAAAATATAAGAGGGTCGAGAACAGCTAGACTACGACTAATGAGGGTGAAGTGGTTATCTAGCTGGCGCGGCCGCAGACCGCTTAAGGGCCTTTTGAATAGTCGTCCAGTCTTCCAAAATGTCCTCCTCACTTAGCATGTAGACAATGTAGGGGCCGGAAACGGTGACTGCCTTTTTCCGGCCAGGCCCACGAACTTTGCTAGTGCGAGTGTTTGTGCCCCAATCTGCCCAGGATATGTCCACGTTGTGACGATCCTCCTCGAGGCGGCGGATTTTATCCATGAGCTCTTCGTATATTGCATCCATTGTAAGCTGTTTCTCGCTCTAAAATTGAAAAAAATGATTGACTATTTTTAGGAAATTTAAATACATCATTTAAACTCATCGTTGGTACTCCTTTTCGGGGACAGCGACGTGAAATTGTTTACTGTGGGACACGACGGCATTTCACGTTCAATTCAATCAGGAGTTAAGATGCAGAAGCAAGTGGTTCTTTCAGAAACCACCACATAAACTATAAACTAAGTGTCTGCGAAAGGGTTAATTATAGCTTTAAAAAAAAATTTCTTTGATAGCAAAAACTTTTTCGAAAACTGCAGAAACTGGAATGCCACCACTAAATTTTAAACTCAGTAGTTTCATGATGTTCTCGAATACAAGTACGTAAAACATACTTTGAAAAAATAAATTTGCATTAATATGTAGACGTTTATTGAATTGTTTAAATGTTGCAGCTTCAAGTTAGATTAGTTCACATCTAGCCCACTTCTGGAATTCGAACCGATTTCGAAATCCAGCTAGGGGTCAATTTAATATTTTTTGTAATATTCACTAAATAATAATATTCATTTAAATAAATTATAGCCATTTCTTTTCAAAATCGGCATAATAATAACACAAAATAACTTAGGAGTGATGGCAGTAATTTTATTTTAACCTCAGTACTGAAAGGTTCCAAATCTTTAGCTATTGATGGTTTCACAAGTGGTAGAGATTTCAATTTACTTGGGCTCTGATTTTTATAAAATTTGGTGGAGGGAGAACATTCCTCCATACGAGGGAGCTAATTTTTCAGCCCTATAAACAGAAAACTCTTCTGGGATGGGGCCCCTTGGCCTTACAGGCTTACAGCAGAGAATCACCTACCTCAAAGTGTTGTCTAGCAGCCTGCTCCTCTGAGTAATACTTGTGGCTTATGTTTTCCAGTCGGTACTGCTTCAAGACTTCGGCGACTTCTACCCGCGACTTGAGGTTGTCGTCCAACTCCTGGAGGGGACCTAGGTACTGCTGGGAGCGGCCGCCTCGTATCTCAGACAACTGCATCTCAACTTGGTTGATCCGCTCCTTGTATAGCTGCTCCCTCAGGATGGCAAATTGTTTTTCTAGCTTGCCTGGGACAGGGATAAAGGACATCACAATTTCGGGTTGAGGTTAGAGCTCGATGGATTACTCACTTAAATTTTCTATGCATTCATTCCTCCGCCGCTCGCATTCACTTTCATCCATTTCTGAGGAATCATCGGAGTCTGGCTCGTCGGCCTCCTCAGCACTCGATTCATGGCCCTGACTGGAGGCAGAGTGCTCCGATTCAGCGCCAGAAACATCGCCCTCACCGTCGGTTTCTCCATCATTTTTCACTGGCATTTTGTACGTTTTGACACTCAATAAATTGTTAAAACAGTTTTTACTGTTTTACTGCTGTGAGAAAGGTACAAATTACTACGGTTGCGTATTTCCGCAGGACAGAATAATTTTTCGGGACATAAACAGCTTAACAGTGCATCGATGTTGGATTTAGAGCTGTCACTTACCCACCATCGAAGTAAAGTTTAATGGATGATACGTAAATAAAATTTTTCTTGTACAGTTCGAATACAAAGTAGTTTTTTTTTTAAAAAAGGGTTATTTAAATTAATTAATTACCTATACCAATTTATTTTGGAAAGTATTTGTTAATTAACTGAATACATTGAATTGCGACTCATTTATTTTTGTATTATAATTTTCATATTAAATATTTTGCAATCAAGTTGTCATCGTCCTTTTCTTTTGTTTTATTTTTATTCGCTGTCATGGTGACAATTTGATTTTGTAACCTGAAAATTAGCGAGTTAATTTTTAAATTCGCTGTGTGTGGCCAATTGGCTATGTAAAATTTGTGATATTCCATTGTTGAGGGGAGTTTTAGATTTGTTTAAAAATGTTGCTAGCGAATTTTAGGAACTTCGCTCGCTTACAGGGATCTTTTTATAGATCACCTGCGTATGGAAGATTAAAATTTTTACCAGTCGTGGCCAAGAGAGATTTCGTCGGTATAACAAAATCAAAATTAACACAGCGAAAATTCTTTTTAGGATTAGGAAATTTTGGTAAAAAGGTAGTTAAAAAACGCGATGTTGGAGCATTCAGTTCATTCAAGGAAGTATCAAAGAAGGTGAAATTTCGTCGGAAAGATTTCGTGAGGCTGCTTTCCCTTGCGAAAAATGAAAAGTTGACTCTTACAGGTGAAGCGCCCTAGTCCTAAGTAGGCTGAAATTATTAATTAAAATTAAATATATTGTGGCTACAGCTGGGCTGGGGCTGCTTGTTATATCCTCCACGATAACGATGGCCGTCCCGTACGCCTTGGGAAAAATCCTGGATATAATCTTCAACAAGGTGGGGACCCTAGAAGAGACGAAGAGGAAATTGAATGAGTTCTGTCTTATTCTGTGCGGCGTCTTCGTTATTGGGGGCCTAGCCAACTTCGGGAGGGTGTACCTGTTTAACAGCGCATGTGAGTCTTATGGAATGTTTATTAGAGTCCATTTTTAAACCCTTTTTTCAGCCCTCCGAATAGTCCAAGATCTTCGTGCCAGGCTGTATCGGACGTTGCTCATCCAGGAAACCAGTTGGTTCGACACCAAGGGCACTGGGGAGCTCCTCAACCGCCTCACCAACGACACCTACTTTGTGGGAAATTCCCTTAGTCAGAATTTATCTGATGGCATGCGGTCTCTCGTCATGATTTTGGGCGGAACCTCGATGATGGTGAGTTTTAATTTAATTCCTTAATTCTTTAAAGCTGAAACAGAAAAGGGGGTCTATCTGTGATATTTAATAACTAATAATTCGGATACTTTCCTTCTCTTAAGGTCTACACCTCCCCTCAACTAGCCCTAGTTAGTACCTGTGTTGTGCCCTGCATGGCGGGGATCGCGATCGTCTACGGGCGTTATTTGCGCAGCATCACCCGGCGCATGCTCGACAAGTACGCAGAAATCTCGAAGTACGCCGAGGAGCGACTGGGAAACATTCGAACCGTGAAGATCTTCTGTAAGGAGGAGCAGGAGAGTCAAGTGTACCTGGACAAACTTGGGGATGCTGTGCAATTGGGCTACAAAGAGGTCTTAGCGAGGGCCTCATTTTTTGGAATGGTGGGTCTCAATAGTGGACTCTGTATTTAATTTTTTATTTTTTTAACAAAATGTTTTTTAGACAGGTTTTTCAGGGAACGCAATTATTATGTCTGTGCTGTACTACGGCGGATCGCTGGTTTTCGATGATCGAATTACCGTTGGGGCCCTCACCTCCTTCATTCTCTACGCGGCGTACACCGCCGTTTCGTTGAACGGTCTCACGAATTTCTACACTGAATTGAATAAGGGCATTGGAGCAGCCCAAAGAATTTGGGATATTTTCGATCGGAAGCACGCGATTCCGCTAGATGAGGGCATCTGCCCGACTACGGGTCCCAAAGGTCACATTGAGTTTAAAAATGTTACATTCAAGTTTCCTTCAAGACCAAACAGTTGCATTCTCGACAAATTCAACCTGACCCTAGAGGCAGGCACTACCACTGCGGTGGTGGGTAGGAGCGGTTCTGGGAAAACGACCGTTGCTACCTTGCTTATGAGGCTTTACGATCCAACTTCTGGCACTATAAATTTGGATGGGAAAGACCTCAAAGCTCTGAATCCTACCTGGCTCAGGAGTCACATTGGAACTGTTACTCAAGTGAGTATTTTTATTTTTTGGGTTTTATGTCGACGATTTTTAAATAAAAGGTAATTTCTTGGTAGGAACCAATTCTTTTTAGCGGGACAATCCGTGAAAATATTCTCTACGGCCTGAATCCAGGAACTACTGTTTCCGAAGAGATCTTGCAGAATATTGTGAGGGATTCTCACGTTGATGAGTTTGTCTCAACGCTTCCTGATGGAATGGACACAATTGTGGGCCAGCGTGGAATGATGCTCAGTGGAGGACAGAGGCAGCGAATTGCCATTGCGAGAGCTCTTATAAAGGTAAGGAAAATTGCTGGTACCTTTTCATCCATTTATACTTTGATTGCCAACGTTCCTTAAAATATTAAAAAAGTTGAGATGAGTTTAAAGTAAAATTTACCACAATTTTTCATTACTTAATTAATCTAGAACCCAACAATTTTGATTCTCGACGAAGCGACCAGTTCCTTAGACGCACTCTCCGAGGAATTAGTACAAAAAGCGCTGGCACAACTGACCAAAGGTCGCACCGTCCTGACGATCGCCCATCGACTTAGCACAATTAGCAATGCCGACACCATAGTTGTCCTTGATGACGGGGCGATAAGAGAAAAGGGCAGCTACGCAGACCTTGTGAATAGCGATTTCGGGCTATTCAAGGAGCTTATTCGACGGCAGGTCATTGGGGTACCCAAAAATGACCTGCCATCTGCGTAAAAGTGGTGCTCGGCCTCGACCTCGACCTTTGGTTTAATTAACAAATTTTTAGTTATATTTGTCCGGATAGAATGTTTTTTTGATTAAATATTAATAAGTTGTTGACACGAACAATTAAAAAATGACAATGTGATACAATATAAAAAGAGTTAAAGAAATAAAAGCCAACACCTTGTAAGAAATGCTTCAATTTTTATTTATTATAATGCTTATTAAAATTCAGATCTTCGAGTCAAGTGAGGGGTTGATTGAATTTCTTCGCGATTATGCGCCGAAGAAAAATTTCTACTGATTTCTATTTCTCTAATTTTCCACCTGGGCTGTATGTAATTAAAGTTATATGTGCTGTGGTCCTTCGGGGGAGTATTTTTCGATTAAACTGTGATTGATTTCTGGGTATGTACATGATCCTGATTTGTTTCTCCCGTCTCGCTTACTTAAAAAGAAGTCTTTCGATTACATTTTTTGGCGTTATATAAAGTGTAAAATACTTGTCATGTGTAACTTCTATGAGTTTCGACTTTATACATTGATTTTACTTAAATCTAAGAGTTTATGAGCAAGTAACAATTAGGGAGGTAGGATACATAAGTAAGGATATACCTAAATTTATTTAAGTATTTTTATTAACCTTTCTTCTCGTTTAAAATTTTAGATAAATTTAATCTACAATTACTCGTTTTAATTTAAAAGAGTCTCTCCTGGTACGAGCAATTGATGATTATTATGAAAACGCATCAAAACTGCAATTTTTTGTAGCTAATGTTAAAATAAAAAAGTGGTGGAAAATTTCAAATATATTATCAAATAATGACGATTGTGATGCGTTTTGCAATATTATAAAAATTTATTTACCAAACACCAAACCATCGGTAAATATTTCGTGAAGAAATGCACCCGAGTTTGGTTGAATCTCTCCATTACAAAAGGTGCAATTTTGGGGTAAAGTTGGTAAATTTAAATTTTTAAATAAATAGATCCATGTTAAAAAAAAATAAAGAAAAAGATACATACCTGCAAAAAAAAACTGCATTTGTGATTCACAATATGAAATTAATTAAATAAATATATTCGGCTACATTTAGCCACAACTGAAACAAAAAAATAAAAAATTATTAATAAGTCCTAGTTCTGATTACGAAGCTAACCTTTTTCTGTCTTAACGGCGGAATTGTGAGATGCATTCAAAAAATATTCAATCATAGGCATCTAAAATATGGAAAATTTAGAAAAAATAAAAATATATAAAAATAGAACAAACATAAAAATGAAACACAACACAAAACATCAAAGTTAAATATTTCTTCTTTACTCGATAAAAACTAAAAAACAAAACGATAACATTGCAAAAAAAGGATGTCGAACGTGCACGAACACTGCTTTGCACGAAATATTAAAAAATAAAATGATTAGAGGCAGTAAAGTTAAATTGATACACTTATCGGAAGATGCGGGGTGGGCGGGGGTAAAGGACTTGGGAAAATTACATCTTGTGGATGCAGCGAGGGTCGGGCTAATCGCCGACTCAAATTTACACCGTTGCGTAGCTCGTCCTACGCCTAGAATCTGCTTAGCCTACATTAAATATAAACGTCCAATTACGCGTAGTTAAATACTGATTAGTAGTGTAAAAAAGATATAGTTAGCTTTTAAATAATTTCCCTCATATTTTACACAAGAAAATCGTAAGATGGTGCGACAACCGATCGAGTGAATCACCTCGAGACTCCTTCTCGGAGTTCGAGTTTCAAGTTAAAGTAGAAGTCATGGGGCAGTGCTGGGGCTTCGCCGGCACCGGGGCTCCTTAGGCGAACGCCGGCTGGGTGGCGGTGGGCCAGGCGATTTTTGCGTCGATCCTCTTGTATGCCAGGATGCAGTGCTTCCCGCGGGCTGCGATCCGCGCATCCTGGGGGCACTCCGAATCCGCCAGGAGAGTCTCTTCGCCGTCTACAAGTTTGAAGAGCCCGTAGTCCTGGGGGTTCGTAATCCGGGCCTTGTGGGCGATGATCCGGCACACCTCGCGGGTGGTCGTGTGGGGCCGGACTGGGAGCGTTCGCGTCTGCAGGGAGCCGTTGCACTCGTCCGGGATGATCACCCTTAAGACTGAGGAGCAGGCTGGCAGGGATGAGGAGCGCCACTACAAAAGAAAGTTTTTATTTAGACCTAAAAATTTGAATTCGGCTAGCCTAGAAATTTTTAGCATGCAAAATATGTAAAAGCGAAAGTCAACAAAGAATTTTAAAAACTATTTCCGAATACGATTGCTCACCAATATTCTAAAATAAAAGAAATATAAAGAAATTATTTTCTAGTTTGTTTAATTTAATAGAATAGAAAGATTCCATTCTGCACGATTTTTTAACTTTTACCAAAACCTCCTACATTTAGAAGATATCTTTATTGGTTGGGTAAATCGGTTTTAATATTTTGACGAAATTAATCACATTCATCTTCAGATGTGAAAACAAACCGCACCATGGGTAAAATAAAAAGAAAACCCATTTCAAAGACTTCTACACTGAGCTTACCTTAAATTCTTAAATAAATTTTTCTCATTTTTCGGAAGTCTCTACGTGTCGGTAACGCAATAAAAACAGAGGGGTTTTTGCAAATATAACAATTAGTCTCATAATTAAGCTTGAATTCAAAATCATTTGGTATGCAATTCATTTTAAGTTATGACGATTACTGGTTCAATTGAAAAGAGTTTAATCGTGCAGGATAGAAGGGATCATGCAAGCAAAAAATAGGTTTACTACAACCAAAACCACTCTATTTTTATAATAATAAAAAAAAGCAATTAAAAATAACAAAAGCTTTAGGATCAACCCGTCCTTACATCAAGCGATCCAGTTCCTTCGTTTTCGGAGGCCATGAAACTCTTGAGGACGTGGACCGCGCTGCAGAGCGCCGTGAGGTAGTACCCGGCCTCGCCACTAAGTAGAGCCGGCTGGAGGAGGCCCCACATGAACTCGGCCTCGATTTCAGCCCCAACGAAGCCGCACTTGGCGACGACATAAACCAGGATCGGGAGGAAATCATCAGCACCCAGTTGCTGTCCCCGAGGGCACCCAGTCGCATCAAAAATCGCCGCAATGACGCAGAGGAAGAGCTCGAGCTTGTCCAGCGGCATCTCGGCCTCCTGGAGTCTTTCCAGGAGGGAGGAGATCTGGCGCAGTGCTAGTGAAGACGGTGGCGTCACCGAGGGTCTGATCCCGAAATCCAGAGCATTGCGAGCGCACGCGTATTTAACATTTTCTACCAAAAGTTGAATATCCCCTGACCGGGTGTAATAGTCCACGAACATCCCGTAGAGGTGCTCCCGGAGGGGCAGGACAACCAATTGGTGCATCACAGCTTCAAGTATTGCGTCCAGGTTGAGGAACTCGTCCGACTTGAGGTGGGATCTCGCCTTTTGGACCTCCTGGTGGAACTCACCTTCGCCGTGCTTCACCAGGTAGTTCTTCATCCCGTTCATGAACTGGCGCATGTTCCTCATCACCACCTGTGGAGCAGCCTCCCGAGATTCTTTTGTGCACGATATGAAATTTTCGATATTTCGTGAAAAGGTCGATGTGTGGTCGTTCGCCAGTTGGAGGGTGTACGCCCGAACCGATTCACCTGGACCACCAGATGTTGTCTTGTTGCGGGGATGACCTGAAAGAAAATATTTTGATTTAGTTAGATCTTTAAATAAGTCTATATAATAGTTTTTTTTTTTTAACTTAGTACACCCTATGAAATTCTTTAATTATTTATCACGTGATGGAAAACTATTTCTTAATCGCTCCTTAACCCTCAAGTACTTCTGTAACCCTCCTTCAGTATTTCACCCACAATAAAATAAATAAAAATACTAAAATTCAAATATGTAAATATTTAGCAGAATTTGAATTGCATCAGTTTAGAATCAGAGAGGTCTTTATAGAGGAAAATTAAAGATTCAAGCTTCGACTTAGGAGGGAAATTAATGCAATTTAATAAGTATCCTTCTCCATTGAATTCCCCCTTTTATCCAACTTAAAACAAAGCACGATTCGGAAAACTAAAAGTTGCTAAAAATATTCACAATACTGTAATAATAATACTAATTTTGCGAAATATACATACATTAATAATAAACCTGAGAAAATTGAAGGCAACTTAAAAATTGTTTTGCGACGAAGTAAATTTTAGTTTACTCAAAATTTGATCTGGAGATGTGTTCTAATTTTATGAGTTTTGAAACGATAGAATTATATTTTAGAAGTTGATCGAAATTTTAGATCCAATAAGGCGCTTGCTAACTACGATTCTTACCAAAAATTATATCCCTTAAAGATTGCAAGAGCGCCTTAATCCAATCGACCACCGATTTTTTCACAGAATAACTTTCATCAATTGCTGTTCCGCGTACAATGTGTCTATAAATTTTTTTGTTTTTCCGCATAAGAAACCCGTACCCCTTCTCCTCCCCAATGTGGCTAATATCAAGTAAGATGTTGCCTTTGTCATTGAGTTTAAAATACTGCTGAATATCGTAGTGATCCATCTTTTCGGATGGTTCAATCGATTCGTCACTTTCGCAACTATCACAGCCAGGTAATTTGTAAATGGGGCCCATAATCGATCGCGTTAGGGCCTCGGATTTGGACAGTTTTCTATTCACTAAATAATTTTTAGGGATCGTCCCACCAGAGTCCCTGGTGGTGGACGTATGCCCGTTTTTTGGATCTCGAAATTGCGTCAATACGCGGGAGGTGCAAGGAATTCCATACGACACTTTGTGTCCAAGCAACAGATCGTAGTAATCCTTTGGTGGAATTCTTTCGTCCATTTCTTCACCTTCGTGGAATGATTCTTCCTCGGTCGAATGCTGGCTAGATCCAGTCGTCTTAGCCGTAACAAGTTCATCTTCAAAGTCGGCTGAAAAGTAGTTATCGAATTGTTTTGGATCTTCGATAATCTCCCATTCCGACATCATTTTAAGGAACTCCTTCTCATCCCGATAATTCTTCACGTGATCTGGACAATCAAAGAAATCTTCGGGATCGACAATTTCGCACGTCCAACGGTCACTTCCCGTGCCATTTTCACACTTGGCACGATCACTCTCCCGATTGGAACTAGTGCGGCTCGCGGACTTTTCTGTTAACCACCTTCTGAACCACTTCATGGCTGATGCGGTACCGATTTTTGCCCGACAAAACAAACTGACGGAATCGAAAGTTTCTCATCGGCACTTAAGCTGAAACCGTCCACGAAATGAGACTCAACTAAGCAAACGCGTCGTCGCGATCGTCGTTTCTCTTCGGAGTCTTTGCTAATTTGTTTTATTATTTTTCTCTCCCTCGGAAGACGCCCTCCTTTAAGAAGGCATCGGTCACGGTGTCTTGGTGCCAACTGACTGCACCCGAATCCACTCCTGACACTACTTTTATAGCGTGACTTCACGGTCGTCCCAGGTACCGAGCACGGGGCCCGCGAGCCCACACTACCCGGGGGCGGAGTCTTAGAGCCTTCCGCTCGCTTGGCTTGACCCGAACTGAGGCAAGATCACTTTTCACAGCACGCTCAATCTGCTGATAATATAATTTTATTAAACGACAGCTCTACGAAATTCTCCTTTCCGCCTGATAAAAGATCTTCGCTGACTCTGTCCCTCCTCCGTCTGGACAGCGGTGTCGGAGGTAGGCGCTAAAGAAAATTAGTTTAAACTGATCTTTCGTTATCTGGTGATTGGATTTATATTGAGATTTTTAGACTTAGTGGCCCTACGATGTCTAGACAAGCGTGCCACAAATAATGAGGATTTTACAGCGGTATTATGCTACTTTTAAAAGAGGCGTTGACTTCAATATCGAACAGATTTAAAGAGACATTTGCAAACAGGTGCTTAACGACGTGAAAGTCTTAATCCCATAATTTTTATTATGTACTGCCACTGACCTGCGAAAATGACGACAGTGGCTATTTTTACAACAGAAATTTATCACAGCCTACGGAAATGGTTAACCGAATGATGATGCATTTTTAGCTCTTTTATCGTTATGAAAGCCCCCTCTGAATATTATATTTTCTTTTTTATTTAATTTAGTCATGGTAATTTTTCTGTTTTCATATTCTTAATCCTTGTCAATTCTTATTCGCGATATTTGAGAGATATTTAGTAAGTAGACAAAAACAAAACGTGAAATTAAAAGTTGAATATTTCGGAAACTAGAGCCGACCGCCGCAATCGGAGAAATTTTTATATTGTAAAGTTAAGCCAGTTTTAACATTATTTCCTCATGTAAATAAATCGTGTTTAATAAAATCTATCAGATGAATTTAGAATTTTTCATTTTTATACTCTTAATTGATAATATAATATCCTTTCGGAACCTTAGTGGTTTCATAAATATAATTAGAAAATACATCCTTATCGCTGCCACTGTCCAGCAGGATGACTTCCGCAGCTTCAATTAATCTGCTCCAAATGCAGAGGCCTTACTTCATTAAATGCAGCGATTACATCATCCGGAAAATGATCCGAGACCAGTTAAATATTTCATCATCCTCGGCATAAGGCCAAAAGTCGCATCCTTGATCCATTTTCGTCCTTCTCAGGTAGTAAAATGCAATTACGGCTTTATGCTGGCGTCGACAATTTTTCTCGGGGTCAATTCCTGGTACAAGCGCAATTAAATCTTTTAAGTACTTTTGCTCCCTAATTGGTGACAAAGAAGTTGCTGAAGAGATTTTACTTTAATCCTACTTTTCTTCTGGCGCAAAGAAAATCTGGCTCACGGCTGCTGCTGAGTCCAGAGAGTAATTTTGGGGATTTACTTATCACATGTGCTTTCGGCGTCAATGTTTACTATTTACATTATCAAAACTGAGGCGCGTGACGGTGAAGACGATTAAACAATAAAACGAGATTAAAAAGGTCAGAGGTCTCCGTTAATTTGCTCTTTTTCTTAAACAAACACAAAAAAAAAGTCTTAAGTTATGCCCACTCTCTCCAAGAGTTTCCGCGTTTTTCTTCTATTTTTAACCAGATCTTTGCTCTGTTTACTTGCACTTGAGCTATTTGGTTAATGAAGATTCGATTTTGTTTACTTTTTTAATTAATTTAGATATTCTGCGTATATAATCATTTTCCTGGGGTATTCCGAGAAATATCAAATCTCAGAAACGTGATAAAGTTTTAATAAATCCGTTGTTAAAGGGACATTTTTTAATAGATATTTTCAGGGGCTTATAAAATCGTTAATAAGTGTTTCAATAAAGATAAAGTTAAGGTTTCAAAGCCCTCGTAGATTGCTATGGATGATGGGCATATATAAAATAAATTAATCATCAAATTAAGTGGGCATTTTTTTAGGTAAATGATAAATTCAAAATATTTGCTACAAAAATGAAAATATGTGCTACTTTAATGCTGTAGACAAACCACTTTATAGTATGACACCTCTTAAAGACTATTTATTACGGAGTTGGACTTTCCCACAACTTTAACCGAAGTTAGAAACCATATTAAATAAAACTGTCCAATTGGTGACTTTCCACCTCTGGAGACAGTTCAAGATTTATGATACCCACAATTGCTACCTACGTCATAAATCTTTTTACCAGAAATTGCCCTTAGCTAAAAGAATTCATTCAAAGGTTGTTTTTTCTTCTGAATAAGAGCAACAATCGCTGGGCACCATAAAAAAAAACCCTTCTTCATGCTCCGGCACTTCCTCGGAGCAATCATCTAATTCTGGATTTACCCTTTTAATGAGTGCCATACGACGCACTTTTCCGGGATAAAGGTCAGTTTCTGGAGGAACCGCGGAGGCGTCTATGTTTTGGTGTCTTTATTTGCGGTCCAAACAATTCTTGCTGATAATTGCATTCCGTTCAATTAATTTTTATCTGTTCCACTTCCTTGTGCAGGCGGTTTCTCACGGTTCCAAATCATTGAGATTTCAGAATGGCGCTTCAAAATCGCCTAATTAGCGTGCTTTGTTTGTAAATTGTCTGATTTTTCATTGAATGAGTCATCACAATGTCGTGAGGCTGTGCTGACGAAATTTTATTATTTAAAAAAATGAAATATTTGGGTTCTTGGAACAATTGGTTTGAAATAGAACGTTACGTTTTTAATAAAATTTTAAAGGTATTTTCATAAGTAAGATAATAATAATTAAATCATTTACTATTATTTTCTGTCTAAATATCATCAAATTATTTTGTCATAAGCCAAATTTAGCATACAATCTTATCTCTGACTACACAGATCCTGTTTTCATCCAATGGCAGATCGCACTTTAAAAAATATTCAATAATCACACCAGAGTTCTACTAATCTCGTAAATATGAAATCTTTTACAGAACAAAGAGGCTCGCCGATTGGTTTTTAACACATTTTCTATTGATGTAAAAATATAAACTACTGCCCCATTTATTTCCGCTCGTGCGATACCCTCCTAAACATTAAAAGCCTACAAAATCGTGGACAAAAACACCATAAATTCGAATAACACGGAGTAGTGTCAACTAATAAAGAATAATTACCGCACTCTCGACGACTCTATCTTTTGTGAGTGGCTAAGAGAATCTCTGCAGCTAGGCAATTAACCCGATTTTGACTACATAATTGAAAGTGCACCCGATTTCGCGATTATCGGGAAAACAATTGAATCACTCCTTTTCGCGCGTCTGACGATCTCCGCAACCTTCATCGGAAGCTATCAAGACAAGAAGTTATCGGAGGGGTCAGGAAAATTACTGAAAAATCGCACTAAATGCGCAGTGCATGGGTTTTGATGCAGCGCAATCAGCTGTGTGAATTTCTTCCTTATGGTGATTAAAATCTAACATACTGCCTTCAGGAAAATGTATGGAAAACAATGATCTAGAAAATGATATGATTGCAAGAGCATCATTGGGCTGATGGACCTTGAGAACTATGCCTTCCTTGTGTTATGAACTGCAAAATGATTGAGTTCCGTGAAAAGATTGCATACATGTGTTTTCTTATTAAACATTATCGAAGATGTCTGTTCTGTTCAAAAATCTGGTAAGGGGAAGTTCAATTTCCTTTTTAAAATTCTGATTATAGTAGAATTTTAAGTTTTTAAAATAGAATTCTTTAAATTCTGAGTTGTGTAAAGTTTGAACAAATTACGTATCACAATGACACGGTTTAGCTGTTGCTACTTCCGGACAATTTAAATCTGATAATTTTTCAGTTCTATACATAGGTATGTATCTATAAATTTTGATTTCGGAAAGATTTAAACTTTGTAAAATTTGATTTCTTCTAATTATAAATTTAACAAATTTTGAGTTACCTTCGGTTTTAATATTTTCAAGTGATAAAATTGAAAATATATTCAAAAGGTGATTATTTGGTTTCTTATTGAGCAAAAAAATTTAAATAGAAGATGATTTTCTTTGTCTTAAAACTAGCACAGAATTAAGAGTCTGGGAACCATTTGTCCTCTTAGAGGTGATTCCTATTCGCGGACAATCGGTGCAATCATCATTCGTTGGAATGAGAGCAAAATTAACAAAACCTCTCAATGATGCGATATGACTCGATCGGTTCGAATTGATTGAAAGATCGACATTAATTCCAATATTTGCGATAAACCTAATTGGTTGTGGTGGCTTGGCCCCATTCCAATGAGCACCCTATCGCCCGGCGAGACCCCTAAACGAGACTGAGAATTTGCAATGCGTAAAAGTTGCCTATCGCATCGAGGCGCGCGATCGACGAACAAATGGACCGAAACGAGATCATCTAAAAATACAATAGCCGCCAATCGGTGCCGAAATGGGCCTCTAAGACGCGAGTAAGATCGCCCTAGTGGGCGATACGACTGCGGTTTGAATGTCAATAGCAGCCTCAAGTGCGATTCTCGATTGGCTTGAGACGTCCTTCTTAGCGCGATCACTCGGCCGGGGGGTGGAGCACGCACCGACTTTCTTAGCTCCGTCCGATGCGTAGTAGACTGCGTGGATCAGTTTCACTTTTATAAATATTTAAAAGTTTCTGTTTGCATTGTTGAGAACGTTCAGCCGTGCTGCGAATGATTTCGTCTGTATTTCGTAGCTTAATCAAATCGTGGCGTTCGGTTTTTGGACGTGCGACTACTTCGTCGCAATAATTTATCTTTGACCCATTTTGCAGTTTTATCAGAACCAACAAAACCAACTAAACGAATTGCTTCAGGGATATTTGTCTCAATACGACTTTTGTCAAGTTTATGGCCCTGTTCGATAGTAAATAATGTGACTAATTTTCCAAATAATGTCAAAACGAAAAAAAAACCCGACAGTCTGGAATAAGTAAATAGACATTGTTTTTGGTACTCTTCGTATTAAATGCAGTTTTGACCACATTAAAACTAAAAATTTTTGCTTTTTGCTTAATATTTTCCAAATAGCCTGAAAATTATAAAAATGTTCCTCCGAAACTCCTTCTAGTGCATTGCACTTTTTTTTGGGAGCTAAAAATTATTCAACTCCAAATATTTAAAAGGGTAAGGTTAAAATATTTTCATATAATTTCTTGAACGTATAAGAATTTGACTGAAAATTTGTCGCATAAAAACGCAAAAAAATAAGGACAAAGCAAAGGATAGATTGACATATTTTGAAAAATAATTTCGATACTAAAGCCAATGTGTAAGAACCAACATTCTCGTGAGGTTTTTACTTTCTTAAAAATAAGATTAAATAATAATAACTAGCAAAACAATGTCTTGTCCTTACCACAAAGACATAGAATAAATATTTTGAAAACATTCAACTTACATAAAATCTCCCGATCTCTTATACTGCGATTCCTCAAAATCGTTGCTATTTTCTGGTGATGATTCTCGGACTTGTTGGCCTTCAATGTTCCCTGATTGTCCTTCAAAAGAGACTCCTCGATGATGGTGTCGTCTTCCGAGTTGCACAGAGCTGGTCTGAGTTTGGAGAGGTGTATGGTGTCTGAAGTGTCTAAACATCCAAGAATTAGTAAAAGTATCACATCTATCCAGAGTGCGACTTACCGTCATGAGGCAGAAATGAGTCCCACTGGGAGCTGTCCCAGGGCTCCGAAAAGACCGTGCCATCGTCCGACTGGGCGCTGTCGATCCCATTCAAAAAAGATGTGGTGTAGGACAGATTGCTTCCGTTCCTCTCGACGTTGTCGTAGGCCGAAATTCGCCTGCCACCGTTGTTATTTTCACTCGAGTGCGGAGCCACGTTTTCTTGAGCCTCATTTGCGTGAGACAACGGATTTTGTGGAGTTGAGCACCTGACCAGCTCGGGCAAGTTTAGGTCTGGGAGGCGCTTCGCAATGATCTGGTGGACTGTAAGAGGTTTTCCCTTACCATCCCCGTTTTGACTAGTTATACAATTTTTCACTCGGATCCCGGTCCACCGTTCCTCGGAGTCGTAGTCCCCGTATTCGTCGTCCATGTGCTCGCTCTTCCCCATGAACTCCCAGCTACTGTCCAGTGGCCAAGGGTCCAGGCGGCCCCTCGTCTTCTTTTGCTGTTTCTTCTTAAGCTCGTCCAGGCTTCCAGCGATTTTCTCAATTTCAGCCGGGACTAGAACAGGACAAATGGCCCTCACTATACCGCCCTTGGGGGGCTCCGAGTGCCTGTGGTTGGCTGGGAGCAAAACTCCTCTTTGGGACCTCCGGAAAATGCTCGCGTTCATACCTGCCGCCTTTAGAGCATCCGCGGGCTCCGCATAAAAGGGGCTCCCCTGTTTGCTGCGCGACGTGACTGGTGTTTGAGTTGTAGGCGTTTCACCCTCTGACTTCTGAGGGCTTTCGCCTTCCAGGGGCAGAACTAAGCCTAATCTGTTCCGCGGCTGGACGTTTATAAATTGGCTCTCGTGCGGAGCCTGGATGAAATTCTTGTTGGAGTCCGTGGGGCTGAGGACGTCTAGGACCTTGCTGCATCCGTTCACGAAGGGTTTTTCGTTTAGGTTGTTGTTGGGGCCGTGGGTGACCACCACGGGCTCAGCGACGTCCGAGCTCTTCTGGCCGATCGGAGGGCTGGGGTTCGAGGACGAGCTAACCGAGTTCGCTGGTGAGAGAAGATTGCAGTTTAGCGATGTTATTGTGGCTGAAAGCGATGTTAAATTGTTAGTTGGAGTGCGTGGGTGGGTTATGAGCGGACTTACGCGTTTCTGGGAGGAGGTCTGGTCGCTTCCCCTGGGTGCCCTCCGGCCTGAAGCTGAGCAAGTGACCGTTGCGGTCTGATGGCAGATTGGTGGTGTCCTGGGACCAAATGTCCTCGTAGTCACTGATTTTATCACCTAGAGCACTGCGACAGTAAATCTGAGGGGACTCTAGAATATCCGATTCCTGAAAAAATATTAAAAACAGTTTATGTAGAATCTATTTCGACACAGATTGAAGTTGAAAGACTAACAAATTGTGATTCGTAAGACTGTAGTTAGTGGACGTGCACTATAAATAAAATATGAACTTTCAAAAATATATTGGTAAATTTTTAAACCAAAACTCGTAATATTTAAGAAGTTATATTATAGTAATCGAAAAGTTCGCACAATTATTATTTCATTTTCATTCCACTTTACACTAAGTGCAAATATTTACTGATTATAAAAATGCTTGAGCTTTTGTTTTCAGATAATTTCTTCAAGAGTTATAAATTCAACCAGCGATCTCTCGTATTCTGTTGACTCTCCGGATTTTTCTCTATGTTTAAGAGATATGCGATATAAAAAATTTTTCTTTAATTTCACGGTGATATTACTTTGATTATATTGGTTAAGGTGTTTTCTAGACACGGCTGGAAAAAACTCTCTAGTGACTACGGAATTCTTGAAAGGTAAAATTGAGTAAAAAACATTAAACGCTCTTATTGGAAAGTGTTAAGAAAAACGAATATAAAATATCCCAACCGATATTATAAATGTGAGGTGTAACGAGTTTAAGTAAAAGCCGACCAGTGTTGCTTAATTAATTGAAACCAAATATTTGTAGCTACTTTCATTACTTTTATGATTTTTCTGAGTATCTAAAGAATATTTGTATAGAATTTTTAAAAAAATAGTTTAAGTATGATAGTAATTATAAAAATTGGTCTATGGCATGACTAAAAATATGAAGTTAAATTTAAAATCCTAAAATTCCTTTCAAAGGGCAATGATTTACAGAGAATGTATTTTAAAACTTAATATAAGAAAAAATATCATGCTTGAACTTGAAGACCATAGAATATAAAAAAAAATACCTGATAATGTTTTGATTCCTTCCTGGCTTTACTTCTGCGGTGCCGTCCCCCCGGAGGCGTCTCCAGAGACGTAGGGGACATAATTTTCCTTTGGCTTTGATTTGAGTCCTTGCTGCTTTGTGACTGCCACCGGTTCGAGGATCCTTGTGACGAGAGGGTGTCGCCGGCCGTCTTGCACTCCCCCTCGGGTGAAAGTCGCTTTGAGAAGGTCTGGAACGTGGTCGTTCCATTGCTGGGCGCTGCGGGGGGCGCCACTGGCACTGTGGGGGAGGTCACTTCTACGAATTGCTGCGGCGTCTTGTTGTCCATGCTGAATGTGACCGTCGTTGTGACCGTGAAATTATTCGTTGGCAAGTGGGATGGGTCTGAGGTTGGGGTTGGGGCCACGGGACTGATCGGGGTGAGGGGCTTGGACCATCGAACCGGGGGCGCGGGAGGTGTTCGCAAAGGTCCTAGATTCAAAGTATTCGGGGGCGTGGGTCTCTGAGCTCGGACAAGAGGCTCCATGTTGTTCAGCTTTTCATTCGATCTTGGTGGAATTTGGGCTGACGACTTGAAGGTCGTCAATTTATTTGAGGATGGGGCAGAGGAGCCGACTGCGACCCGATTTGAAGCAGGCTCGACCGGTGACATGGTCAAGACGACACTGTCCACCGATTCGGGGCTCATCAGCTGCTGATTCTGACCGGTGCTCGTTGTAAAACTACTTAGACTAGATGTGGTATCCGATGGGGTCCCAGCCTGGCTGAGGGCCCCTGCCAGCGGATTTGTAGGGCTAAACATTTTTGAGTGGTGCTGCTGCTGCTGATGCTGGTGGTGCTGCGACTGCTGCAGCTGCTGCTGGCTGTTCGTTGAACTGAACACAGTCGTCCCAATGCCACTGGTGTCGGTCAGTGAGTTGGGAGACTTTGCTTCAACGTTGCCAAAATTTTGCTTGGGATTGGCCATGGGGTAACGCCAAAATTCCTGCCCCAAAAGGGCAAGCGAGGACAACTGCTGACGGTTTTTCGCCTCCCTCAGAGCCCGCGGGAGGACAAGTTGCACGGGCAGTTCATCACAGCACTGGGCGTAGTGGGCAATCAGAGCGGGGATCGAATCAAATTTGAATCTCGAACTTTCCAGACTCAGCATCCCGTCGTTTGATTGAATTAAGTAGTGCTCGATGTAGGGCCCAGTGTCTGGCGGGAGTCGCACAGACACAGCCATCGTATTCTGCTGACTTGACCCTCGAACGATGAAGTTCTGGAAGCAAATAAGAGGAAATGATAAAATTGAGTCACTCATTCGAAAATAGGGAAAAATGCACCCTGCGGAACTCCCTTTAAGGGATAAAGCCACGGGTGCCCTTTTGTCAAATGTGCTAAATGGCGCGTAAACGAATTTTATTTGAAATGATAAATGGTGGCGGGACCTCAAAACCGAGTAAAAGCCCATTTAAGTTGCGAAAAGTTCAATGAACAAAGGGGAGCAAGTTTTGGACATAAAAATTATTTGGAAAGCACTTCCGGTAAATATTTTTAGGGCGCCGAAAAAGGGTCGGCCCTTGCGTATTCCTCCAGAATTTGGAGAAGATTTAGGTCTTCATTCAACCGGCATCGATTATTATTTACTAGAATTTTGAACAGAAGACGATAAACGGAAAACTTAAGTCTTTAGTAAAGTTGGTATTCTCGCGTGATAAAATTTATGCATTGTTCTAACAGCATTTTCCCCTATTCAATAAATTTATTATTATTTCAATACTTTTTACATTTCCTGTGCAGCTATTTATGAAGCAATTAAGAAACTTTACTTAGCCCTAAAAAGCCCACATATAATTTGAAATTTTCAGTTATTTCGTCACGACGAAATGAGATCGAAATGGGATATTTATTTTTATTATTATTATACCAATTCGAATTCAAAGATATTACTTGAGTAAACTGCAACTTTAAAATTTTGTTTAAATAGTATCGGGCTTCTTGACTACCTGAAAAATTTTGGAAAATACAATGATTTTCAAATGAATTGTGAAAATTGACTTGAAAAAAAGTTGGAAATGGTTAAAAATGGACACATGCAAATTATTATTATCTAGGAGTATCGGAAACTTGCACATAGGCAGTAAACGTAAAAGAAAATAACTTCTTCGAATAACAGACAAACAGAAAATAAGAACGAATTCCCAAGCATAGAATTGGTATGTTATGCTTCGTTTGAGCTGGTTAAATGGAATAAAAATCATAGTTATTGCCAATTCCGACAGCTTCAATTTAAAGGGGTTCGCGTGAATAAAACCCTTCATATCCTTCTTTCAGGATGTATTGCTTCAATGCTCGCTAGCTTTGCAAGTTATCAACGATATAAAAATGCAAACTCCTTTTCTCCCGCTGTTACCAAATGCAGACGTCGCCAGTCACCGATAAAACCAATTTTATATTGGATAAAGGCTGTATCGAGCCAAATGCGACAAAAAAGGAGCCGCAGACGTTCAGGGCGATCCGAACGAAGGACGACGTGGCAAGGCTCTCCGCCAACCAGGACCAGAGCTATAAATTCAGTTAAATGGTCTCCCGCCTGTAGCTTCAACGGTTGGCATTTTCACGGATTCGACGAGTCCTCCAGCTGGGGGTATGTGAGACTCCAAGGTGGAGCACAATAGAAGAAAGTCTGCAACATCACTGCCCTCGGGGGGTGAGTTCCTGAAAAAAAGAGCACAAAAGCTGTTGAATCTCCTCAGGGTTGAATTTATGTATTGACAAGGAATAGGCGGAAATCGTGCTCCTTCGAAGGCTCCTTGCCCCGAGGAGGAGTCTGCTCTCCGAGATCCTTAACTACCGTCTATCTAGGGTTTTATTACTGCACCTCAACAATCCTATCAGGCACGTAAGCGGGTTCGGTTCGGTGGTATCTTTTAACTTTGTATCTCGTTTTTGATGGTTTTATCCCTTCAGGCAGGACTACATCTTGAATTGGATCCTAATTTGCCCGATTCAGCAGTCTTACTAGTCCTTTTTTGTTACAACTGCAGCCATGTTTCCGCAGACATAAATTTCCGGCTATATTTAATTGGATTGTTTGTTTCAATCGACAGCTTCGAGCAATTTTTGTTATTTTTGACCAGACAACGTGACGGTACAAGCCAATATTCGAGCAATTAGCAACTTTAAACGGATAAATCGGCTGTATAACCACATTTAGCTGCAGCCTGTAATTATGCCCTACTCTACCCGTTTGCAGATTAATTTTCAACAGATTTAAAAATCTCTCTCATATTCAATTAGCGTCGTGGTCGCAGCATCCCTTGCCTGGACCCTGCTGGATAAATATAAAATGCTAATGCGGCCCTCAGCTACAATGGCCGCTTAATTAAAGTCTCGACTGGAGGACCGCATGCTCGTCGTCGGTAAAATTGCAGATATTCACAAATTGCAATCAATTAATCGGACAAACAATGGTTCGTTAGACTATCTGGAGCATGGATCTCATCTGGAGCGGTCTGTTGTCCTGCCAGAGATACCGAGGGGTCCGGTTACCATTTATCCGGGAGTCGCCCCAGACCTAGACGACGCATTGGCGACTAACCGCACGCTTATCGCACCTCAACGAGCTTGTCCCCCCCTTCCCCGCTAAATAACCGCCGGCTCTACTCTTTCCCCGCCGCGGCTGCCCTTATTCAAGGGATAGAATGAAAGTTTTATCCTGCAGGACGTCGTAATCCCTTCGACGGGACCCTGGAGCCCGGATCCGTGGAGTGTGCAAATTACAAGAATTGCTCTAATGAATGCTAACATATGCAGTTGAGGAGAAGGTACCCCATCCAGGGGAGGGGGATGCGCTTGGAAAAGGGTTATCGCGGTAGCGGTTGAGGAAGGGCGGTATGGGGTTCGATTTGCGGGCAGGATTCAATCTGTGCAATGCAATTTAACTCCTGAACGTCGGAGATTGGATTCAATCAATCAAACCGTTTGGTGGTGGAAGGGGGAGATGGGGAAAGAGGTGATGGGTGGGGGAGGGGGTCAGTACCAGCAGTGGGAGAACTAATTTCTGTCTCTAATTGTCTAGAGCAGGCTCAAGCTGGTAGCTGCAGTCTGTTGTGGCTAATTAAACCTTGATGCAGTCTCAGTCAATTCAGAATTATTACCGTAGTTTACTAAATTTGTTTAGAGTCTAGTAAATTAAAGACCGAAACTTCCATCCTTTGGCTTTTAGTTTAGAATATACCATCGTAACTTCTACTTTTATATAGACAGAATAATATGAATGAGAAAGTTTGCTACTTTATTACAAACACTTGAGTTTTTTAATTTTAAAAGCAAATGTTTGAAAAATCGTCTTTCTGAGAACACATAAATTAGGATTAGAGAACGAATTTGAAATCTCTGAATTCTAAGTCCACTTTGCTAAATTGAGCATTTTGTTTTATTTTCTAGAGGTTCTATATTCTAGTTTTCATATTTCATATTTCATATAATAATAGGCGATATTTTTTACGATTCCCGATTTTAAAAATAATGACAAAATACAGTATAGCATAATTGTAATTAAAATTTGTTTGCAGTTTTAATATAACATAACTTCGAAATGAAAATTGTATATTTTCGAAAAGTGAATATAACATAAGAGAATTAAAACACATTTTTTGAAGTAGATAGTAGATTGAAAGTATTAATTTTAAGTGGGTCTGTTTCTGGTGGGATATATTCACTAAAACAGTAGGTATATCTCGGGTCTTGTCTGCCCCAGAATGTTTAAATTCAAGACAGTGCTCGTTCCCAAAACGGAAATATACAAGAAACATTAAAAACTGATCTAATCCACAGAAATAAGCTGGAAACGAATGAAGCTCATATCCAATTAAGACGACAACAATCTTAATTGGCCGCCGGTCTCATCGCGATACATCTAACTGCCGGGGACACATGTCATGAGCCAAATGGGCCCCCATCACGAGAGTTCGTTTGACCAGTGCTCCAGAGAGCCCCAATGCAAAATCCCGGTCAGTTCCAGCGTCCGTCCATCCCACAGGCCCTCCGCAGCGAAAACGGACCCAAGATAATTATCATAATCATAACTCTCGACTGAGAATTGCCAACGACCGCCATTTGATCGCAATCATGCATAAACGCCGAAATGAAAATTGCGACCAGAGTGGCCCGGATAGGTCCTGGAAATTTATGCGGCATAAACGTGGACTCAAAGCGAAGGACCTGACGAGGCCCCGTCAGATAAGTCCTCGTTCGAGGGACAATGCCAGAGGAACAGGAAAGATAAAATTTACATCAGAATCGGATATTAATAGGTCCGGATACCGCGGAGTCTGCGTTGTTAGACGGGTCCCGTGGGGGTGGTAGGTGGCCCCGTTTGGGAGGATGCACCCGGCCGTGCATTAACTTATCGCGCCGTCACGGCGAGTGCACTTTATGCGAACCGCGATAATGTGTATGCGACCTTTTTTTAGGGGTTTTGCGCCCATAAAACTGCGGAAGATTTTGATATCCGCGCAGCCATTTGTTTCTGCTTTATGCCTTTATGACTGCGCTAAATGATAAAATTCAGCCACCAGCCCTCGGCGGAGGGTGGCATCCCCATCCCACCTTCGTGCTGCTGGTCCAGCGGATGAGACGAGATCAGATGAGACCGGCTTAATTGCACCTAAGTGAATTGACTGCCAATGAACGCGGTCAACCGAGCGCAATGCGGTCATAAAATTTACTTTTTTTATTTAGATTTGATCGCGACCAATTCGGGGGCGAGGTAACGGTGGTCACGCGGATTTATAGCGCCATTGGCACAGTGCTAATACACTTCAGTAGCACTTTATGACTTCTTTTGTCCGCAGAGAGGCGATTCACTTCATGCATTTTCCGTGTAATCGAGCCCCTGGAGGATTAATCACGTGCTGTGGGACGTGAAGTTATTCTGATCGAGTTGACTGCACACCGAGCTCGGGCATTTCCGGAGTAAATGTTTTATGAGGAAAACGCTCCAAGTAGTGCCCGGAGGAGTCGCATTCGATGGAAAATGATCCCCCGCAGTCACGTCACGATGCATTTTTGGGTCACCATGTGGAATGCTCTTAACTCTGGGACTGGGAGCAGCTTGTGAAGATTGACGTCGTATACGAAAATGCCACGAATCCAGAAGACGTGAGTCAAGAAGTTCTTGGAATTAGAAATAGCCATGGTTCTTTTTTAAGTCTTTCAATTGATCTTAAGTTCTTGAAGTATATAACTTCGAGACGATCTGATAGAAAATGTTCTATCGTATCCATCAGATCTAATCTAATTTTAAAATTCCGAACGTTTTTGTTTTTTAAGAACTTCAGTTTTCATATCATAAGTATATCTTTTACTATATAGTTCGAAAGAGTCCTAGTTGAAAAAATCTGAAGTTGCATGTTTCTTGACTTCGACTTGCATGAACTGGATCCCAGTTTTAATCCTAATCCAAGAGTATCTCATCGCATTTCTGTGTTTATCTTTTCCAGCTCATCCGTGCATTTACTTGCAGTACCTACATACATCACGTTTGTCAAATTTTGCGTTTACTGTCGACGGATTAATCAGTCCAACCGAACATAGGTAAACATAGCGAAATGTCCCTCCCCCGCCGTAATTTTCTCAAATCAGCCCGGTCGCGGACCTTTGTTGACTTTTCAAGTAAAATCTGGTTGGTCGTTTGCCATGCGATATATGCATAATGTCCCTAGCCCACCTGGGCGCAGTGCCGCATGAAACCAGAAGCCAGAGACCAGAAACCAGAAACCAGCCGCCCCGCAAATATTCAAATTGCCATGCGATCTATTTACGTATGCATTGCGGAACCGAAACACACAAATCTGCAGCATGTTGATTGTATCCGCCATGGGTGGGGTGGGACGCGCTCTGATTGTGGATTCTTGACGACAATCCCTGAATTCGAAATTGACTTCGAATTTCGCAAATTCAATGAGGATGGCCTCGTGATTAACGTTCACAAAAGGACCTCGGCCCCATGTGTGTCGGAGTCTGAGCAACGCGGCGCCCTTTGGGGTTTTGAACTTTCTCCCGATTTTTGGTATTAGTTTTGGACGTCTGTTCAAACTTGGAGCTTGACCCTCAGGAAAATGTGATTTACTGAACCGTGGATTTTCGGGTGATTGAACACAAATTTTGCCATAATCTGCATATTGCAGATAATCAAATTTACGGTGCACCATTTGTGCATGGGAAGAAACATACCTGTTATGGAATTTAAAAGGGCTATTTTTAAAACAAAATAGCATTAGCAACCTTTAAGTAAAGAAAATTCCTTTTAAAATATCTACTATTTCATCTAATTTTTTTTCTGTTTGTATACTTATTTCTCTAGATATTAATCGTTTTCGTATACTGAGAATTTTTCAGGTCGGGCCTTAGAGCGAATCAAATTTGGGCATTTCGTAATTTAAGCAATTATTTATTTAGGAAAAAAATGAGATTCAAAAATTAGCAATATCAGGAGGTTACTTAGCAAGAAGATTATCTGAAACTTTTTGTTTGAAGGAGCCGCAATCTAAAAAGAGGCGATCATAAAACGTCTAATTAATTAGGCGTTCAGAGCAGGGCGCAGTCTGTTTAATATCAAATGGTTGCCCCAGGGATTGAGCCGTAAGCCAAACAAATCCCGAAAATGAACCTTTTTTCTCCGGTACTTTTAAAGGGCCGCCCGATCCAATAATCAAACAATCCGTCATTCATTGAATTCCACATGCAGAGGGTATTTAAAATTCAAAGTTAATTTCAGCCATGGCATGGATATGAAAATTATTTTCAGATTACAGAAAATTTCAACGAAAATCCCGGGAAAAGCGCCCTTCAACATTGCTAAAATGTTCAGAGTTAATTAAAGAATAAAATCCCTCTGCAACTGGGTGGGGTATAAATGCGCGACGGTTGCGTATACAGGGTGACGTGGTGGACTGGGCGCCGAAATCCCCGTAATTTGTTCATCATAAAGAATTAATGAGCGACGTGTAGCACAAAGTCAGGGCTCGTCATCCGGGATCAGGGCTGTCAGGGACTCGCATGGTCGTTCCAGCCGCCAGGAAATGATACCATCATTCAGGTGGGCGCGCAATTTTCATTTTCATACCACCCCCACCCCGGGCCCGGATTGTGGCCGTACTTTGGTCCGGGTGTTTATTAGTGAACCGCCGAAAATTGTAACTCGATAAAACCGCCAAAGAGCTCTTAATTATTTTTACGTGAATTTTTCAACAGGGATGCTGTCCGTAAAAATCGAAAATGTCGGAACGGGTTAAACCAGACAGTTGGGAATTCTTGAAAAAGGATCCGATTCGGAAAACAAGTAAACAGACAGACAAGCTGTCCTGTCGGGGCCAGGGTGAATCATTAGCAAGTCACTTCCAATAATCAAGTTGTCCTGGAAAATCCCGGTCCCGACAAATAAATCCCTCTTGGCCTTTCCGTTCCTATTTTAATGGTGTCTAGTCCGGTCGATTTCCTGATCCCCCAGAAAAAATAAAACAGAGCAATTTTTTCCAGAGCAGGTCGGCTTACATAAATCATCCCTGAATGGGGACTGCGATAGACAGGGCCCTTTTACTGGCCAGATCTCTTGCCGCCCATCATCCTCCTGATGGGTTATTGATTTTGTAGTTGCCGAAGCGAGAGCCCCAGAGCCCCGTTCTGCACAGTGGGGCTCCGCTGGATGCAGGTGATAAGCCTATTACCATTCTGGGGGGCTTTGTTACGGCGAAGCGAGTCTCAAGCCTCACCGCCTTCTCTAATTAAAATGAAAATATTGAAGGGATAGGATTACCTCGGCGCCCTATAATGGAGCTGTTTTTTCTGTCCATTATGGGTTTATTTTGGGCCGTCCGAAGGACCACTTCTACAGAGGGTGGCTAAGAGGATTTTTGTGCAAGGAATGGACGAACCCTTCTTTCCGCTTTTTCAAGAGTTGAAGAACCATTTTTCCACGGTCAAATGGCTGCAGTTTTGGACGTGCTCAACTGTTCCCAGCATTCCACCGACAGTCGGTATGAAATGAAAAATTCCTTTGAAGTTCACCACCCATAAAAAGGAATGTCGAGCATCCTTTTGTACGCCGTCGGCGTATGTCGGGGTAAAAATGCAAAAGAAAAATAGTCCAAAAGAAAACAAATAGGACGTTCTCAAACGATAGACACATATAGATAGCTTGATAGATAAATAGCTCGATAAATAGAAAGATAGATACATACCCCCTCCTCTTTGCCCTGCAGCAGATGTACAGCACCGGCCCTTTGAATACCAGGCAAAAACCATACAGGGTGTGTTCGCAGGAGGCGTTCAACTAAACCCAAATCACAGGGTGGACTGGTTGAACCTTCTGATGTCTCACTCGATGTCTCACCTTCAGCCAAAACACCGCCATCCGAACTTGATACAATGGACGCACGTGACTGAAAGGAAACAAGAAAAAAATAAATTGTAAGAAAAAGGGTTACTGGCTCCAAGAAAGAAAAACACTTGTCATGGTCACATTTTCTATTGAACAGTTCGATTCTCTCTGATAACGGATGCGGGGGAGGGGAGGGAATATGTCTCGGGTTCAAGGGTTCTACGGGGCAATCAAGCAAAATGGTTAGACCATTAGAGCTCCATCAAGAAAACATGGTCCCATCGGGTAATGTGGAGAAACTTTCTTTAGAAACTTTTCTTACATCGAGAACGGGGGCGTCACAGGTGCGCTACTCACCGCAAACAATTTTCAACGATTTCATTTTATTTGAGCGATTCGTCAGGTGTTTTTGCGGTTTCCAATTTGTTTGATTTGGAAATAACTCAATGTATCATGGAGATAGGATCAATCAATAATTTGTGGACTGAGATGAATTTTCAAAATATGCATTCATAAGGTGAGATATTCTTTGGGTACGTGTGCAACATGCTAAGAGTTTGAATAAGGACATCAATTTGATATTATAATTTTATGTATAGGAACTCTTGCATTCTGCGCTTCGGTATATTTATTATTTTCAAATTGGACAACCCTCACTTTATACCTTACATAATCTATGTATATAATTTGTATTCAATTACCTACTTTAAAATATTAGTATTCAATTTAATGACAGTCTTTGCTATTTTACCTCACGGGTACAAAGTTGTTAACATTCAATTAAATGAAATGTTTTTAAAAAGCGTTATGATTTGGCATCATATAAATTATCGGAATAAATGTTTCCAATATAACCAAAGAAATACTTTAAATTTTATGTAGAGCGATTAACTTTAATAGTATTTATTTTCCTCCTTCCACTTGCCTGTGCTATACTAAGGGTAAATTTTTTATCCGTCTATCTTTAAACCTTCGCAAATATATGTATGTATGTATTTTAATAATCTCAAAACAAATAAGAACCTTTCATCCCTCCCAACATGGTTCCAAGACTTTGTCTAATGTGGCGTATCATTTTGCTACCCTTCAATGATCATGCAAACTTTTCATGCTTTAAATTCTTTAAAATGTTCCCAGACTTTGCTGTGTTTAGGTGTCTCCAACATATCGCTTCGAGCTATTTGAGAAATCTTTTTGTAAGCAACTCAGTTGCCACATTTCTTCTGGAATAGTTCCAAAAGGTTCTTGTTTCTTTTCTGAACTGAACTGAACTGAAGCTTGGAAAGGAAGAATGAAAGAAGAAAGACACTATTCCTTTGCTGTGGAAATATACCTTTAGGGAAATGAGTTCTATTTTACTTACAAGCCTCAGAAGGGAACTGGGATGATAATGAACTACAAACAGCTCTTTATACGTCTCCTCTTCTCCATTTGGAGCCCCACAAGGCACCGAAGTGCTACAATGCGGCTGAAATGCGCTTCAATTAAAACCCACAGCGAGTCCCTTTTAAAAGTCCTTCATCCTGTCACAACCAGGCAAATATCAATTTTCATGTCAGAAATATTAACATAAGTCCTCCCTCACTGGGGAGCTAGCCACGGCTATAGAATGAGGGTATTTTCCGAGCATTTTTCCTCCCCGCCTTTGATGTAAAAATTTTGTTTGCAGGAAGAGAAGGCAGCCAGCCACGCATCCCATTAAGGATTCACCACATGCTATAACCAGAATCGCTGGCGTCGGATGTGGCAAATGAAACTTTTTTAAGGGAAGAGCCCGGTGGAGCCCCGAAGGGCTAGGGCTCCGCTGCCATAGTATTTGGAGCAGTTATTAACTCGATGGGGCTCGAGAGAAAGGGAAGTGTGTTTCAACAGTCTCATTGTGAACTGAAAGGGTGTCGAAACAGTGCCCAACCCCACAGCATCCGTCAAGCCCTGCTAGACGCGCTGTGAATATTTTTCAATCACAGCGCCCTTTAAGAGCGTCGCAGGAGCTCCAACAATGGCAGAAACGCCTTAAGCAATGAAAATTCAGATGAAAAAGAGCTCTCCCCGCGTGATGGCGCTTTTCAAACCGCCCCGCACCGGCGGCGTTTTGATCCATCTCACTTCGGAAATTTTTATATTTTCACGTCCACCGACTGTCGCGATTCCGCGATAGGGCTTAAAAGGGCTGAAAAAATGGAAATATAAACATATTACGCACTCCACCCCCCAGGTACCCTCCGCTGAGGGTGTGATCAAATTTTAGCGAAAGCAAAGCGCCCTGCATCCGCCCGCCTGCTGCTCGAGGAGGAGCCGCTCGTCTTTTGTTGCTATTTGAATTCATTCAAGGACTCCTGAAGAAGTTAGCTCCGTCTGACTGCCTGCCAACAGACACGACAACGACGGGCGCTCCAGCGGCGCGGAAGATAAGGGACAAGGTGCGAGGGGGGCCACATCCACCCCCACTGATGGATGTGTTCATTCTTCATCATCTCCCGAGTTATTTCACGGCTAGAATCTGACTTAGGAGAGGTGCAGGAGACGGCGAAACGTCGCTTCATATTTCAATGAGTTTTAAGTAAGTAAGAAGCTCCAAAGAAAACGATGCGATTTTGGGGCTCAGAGCCGCCGGTTTCTCCCTACACCACCTTGTCGTCATAGGGATGCTGTGGAGTGGCAGACTAAAGACCGGGATCTCTTCAATTCCAACGGAGTCTGTAAAAAATGAAATGGAGGAGTCAAATCAAAGGGAATCCTTGAGCACCAGAAAGTGTAGTCGACTTCCAAATTATTCCCCGACTTAGGACGCTATCAGCCAGGATAACTTGATCCTGGCAAAAAGTTTCTTTAAAAAACTATCTCTTAGAAGTTTTTGAAAAAACATTTTGTTTTGCTACTATAGGAGGAAACAGGTATAAAAAGTTTACAACTTCTAACTCTAACTTCGTGATAAACTTACACTTACTACTCATGTTAGACCAACAGCAAGTTGGGCCCTGAGAAAATATTTTAAAATTTATAGTTTCTAGTTTGGCTTTCATTCGATATAAGTTTTTATTTTAAGGAAATATCGATTGCATAAATTTCAGCCCTTTAGTTTGTTGATTTTATGATCTAAATATAACATTGGGAAAGAATAAAAAAGCTGAGCTTCTTCTTCGAAATAAGAATTTGTGATTTGTGCTTCTTTACATTCAACTTTTTTTAAATATAAAAGCGAATATCTTAAATGAGAAAAACTAACTTGTAGTAGTTTTTATTGACAATATTTGTTTTATGATGTGTATATGCATAGTCAGCATAGTTATAAAAAAATATTATATTTATTTTATCACCCTGATTTTATGACAAACGATTGATGCATCTTTGTTGAAGTAGGTACTCGTAAACTTTATTTTACGCGGGTTTTATTGAATACCAAATCTTCGCATTACAGACAAAGTATCGGTAGATAGTAGTGTGTTTTTCTCGCAAGCAAATATTGATTTTCTACAAGTTATGATTGAAAACGATAAAAAAATCATATATCGGAATGTAGCTTTCTATATGAAGAACGAAAATCTCAGCATGCAATTGGACAATTTTTAGGAGTCAATAAAAGAAACGGAATTCAGCGAATACAAAATAAGGTCAAAAGGTCTGTTGGTAGAGACACTATGAGGATGAGCTTATCATAAAAGGCAAAAAATTTGTCTTATGTTAGATCTTAGAACATGAAATATGTAATAATATTTTAATTATTATTGAGTGGATACGGAATATGCAATTTCCGACTATAAAAACTGCATACCATATAAGTAATAATTTAAGATCATTCGCAACTTGAAAGATAACCACCAATTTCTATATCATGAATTCTTCTCAAGAAGCTTTTTTTTCATTATTGGGTTGTGAAGAAATAAATTTATGATTAGATTTTATAAACTTTTTTTTCTGACTCAGGGAACTGCTCCTGCTGCCAGGTGCCAACGCAAGTTGCAATGTAACCTACTAGTTCGGGATAGTTATGCACTTAAGCACTTTCAAATTCTTCGAGTGGTCTAATTACTATGCGAATCCTTTCCAAACATAGCAAAAACGAAATACTCTAGACTTTGCAATCTGTGGCTCCAGAAAGTTTCCAAACGTAGACCTTGTGAGATAACAACTGCTTTACAGCGGAGGACCACTTGGCAGACGTGTTCTGGAAGAGATAATATCCAAGGGGGCGGGGGGCGCTTTAACTTTTCCTCTTGGAAACATCTCGGCGATCCGTAACGACTCATCTTCGCCTCTAATTGCAACAAAAACACACTCCTCGACTCGATGAGTTTTAACTTTCTTCTGCAGTGCACTTGTTTGTGCTCCAATTAGAGGGCTCTCCTCCGCTTCCAGGGGCTTCCTGCCTTCGTACCTTCCTAGTTCCTGCGGGATGCGAGTTGGGGCAAAACACACACAGGACCCAAGGACCCCGGTCGGGAAAAAAAGCAAGATAACCCACCCGTACAACGAAATTTTTGAAGACTTTAAGAAACCTATACTTTAGCGGGGCCGAGCAAACGGCTGAGGGCAACTCTACGCCAGGGGTTAGCAACCTTTTGAACGGTTCTGCTGGTGGTGGGTACAGCGATTAGTGTCAAGAGGATCTCTCGAGCTGAGTTCGCCCCCAGCCACGAAACCCTCAACCTCAGTTAAATGCTATGAGAGTCCTGCAGCTGGGGCGGTTATTTCCAGGAATTTCTAGAGGAACTCATGCGATTACCACAGCTCCGAGAGGCACGGATTTCCACTATCCTCCGTGCCTAATTAAAGTGATTTCAAAAGTGCTTCCACTGCCCGAGGGTGCGGCGTTTTACGTGGCGTAACTTTTAATTGCGACGCTAAAGGGCGCTGTTAAAAGGGTCCTAAATTTAATTTAGCCGCGATCCGGCTAGTTCAGACCTGAAAAAACGTCCAACGGTTCCCGAGGGCTCTATGCACCTAATTTCCTTATGGGATAACTCAATTAAGAGTGTCGACCCAGCCCACTTTTGAATTTTTACAATTTTCGCCCACCGACCAGCGGCGGGTTCAGCTACTCTATGGAGTCCTTCAGCTGCAGTCGTCGTCGGCGGAAAAAAAGGTTTCCTCTGGTACACGGGTACACCACGACCCTCTATTACGATCTTGAAATCTGTTCTTAGATCTCGTGCCCTTTGGCATGCCTTTTTCCTTTATTTTAATTCTTCTTTTTTTTTCCTGCTTATTTCCCTGAAAAGGGAAACGAAAGTTACAAATGGAAACGAATGCAATGGGATTGAGACGGGATTCCCTTTTTTCCTGTTTTCCTGGAAATTTCTATTTTGTGCGGCTTTGATCTGTCAACTTGGAGAGAAAAGCTCATTAAGAAGTTTTAATGGGTATAAGCAAGGGGAGAAGGAATTTCCGGGCTTATCTTAATACACAGACCAATTAATGAGGCTGCGAAATGAATTATGAGCCCTGACGGTGGCCGCCGGACTCAATAAGGAAATCTCTGCTGCCATGTTTTTTTAAAGGGTTTCTGAATTATTGGATTACTCCTGCAAGGGACCTTATTTGATTTCAACAGGGAAAAAGTTTATACAAGTTAAACAGATAAAAATTTGGGGCTTCCGAAAAGACACAGAAGGTGATTTTGATAGGCCAACTGAGTCGCGACCACCAAATTCAAAATTAATGCTCAAAATTCCGATCAATTAATATTATCTGTATACTAAATTTCATCCGTCTACCTCTCTTTTGGTTTCCTAGTAACTATGATTTTTAAACACTAGCCTAGTAGTTTTTAAATTTTAATTTTTATATATCCCGGTCGTTATTAGTCCCTGGGAGTGACGGGACTATGCTAATTAAACGACCGACGCGACGTACATACACTCTCCATCGGCAGCCACAAGTCATGCGAACGCTTTCTGAACTTCAATGAAAATTTAAAGTCGCCTTTGTCGCGGAAAATAAAGTAAAAACTTTCGCGGTGTAATTAAATATTGTGCCGTCGGTGTTCAATGTTCAGTGGAGCGGTGAGGCTGTGGGAAATGGTGGAAAATTTTCACGGTGGAAAATAAATACCAAGAGCGCGTAGCATCGCTTCTTTGATTTTCATTTTATTTATTAATTAAAAGTAATATTAAAGTTGCTACACTGAGGAAAATTTCCATTTAAAAATAAAAGGAAAATGTTACAACAATTAAATTGTTCGTTATGAATTTGCTTTATATTGACATTATTTAAATCATTTTCAAAGCAAAATTTAAGGAGGTATTACTTCTTGCTTTTGGTAAATGATGTTTGTAACTTTAATTAACCAGAGTTTTAATGCACATTCAGTTGGGAAAGAACCTTTGTTAAAATTTTAACTGATGGACTAATTCTTTTGCATAAAAAGTGTTTTAGTTTTCTTAATTTTATCTATATTAATACTGAACTACTTTCTTGAATTAAATGTGTATTAAAAAAATCAAAGTTACTAAAATATACACTCAGAATAAGAAGTATACCTAGATAAATAACTTTTTAATGTAAGTTGACAAAAAAAAAAAGCTAAGAAAAGGTGTGGGTACATAAATTATTTTGCGTTTGGGTATTATATTCGTTATAAATTTTGCACGTTTCGGTTTGAAAATCTACCAAACATAGAATGTAATAAAGCTTTATGAAACTGCGCCATCCGTCGCCGTTGTCGTCTATTGCCATGAATATTCCAAGAAATTGAAAGGACTCGTGTCGAAAAATCGTCTCCGAGTATCGCCAGGGCATCACCTGAGCGTCGTAGGCGTTAAATATTCACACGTCTCTGGCGACGACATGTGCGGTGGAGCGGCTGTTTAAAAATCCATGAGTGCCTCATGTGCTGCGGAGTTAGGCCTAGTCTGACTACGCCCTGTTCCTGCAGAATTAGGACCTACTTCGCCCCGTTTCCCTATGCAGCACGAGGACCTCAGGTGCGCCGAGGGGCTGCAGGAATTGCGGCGAGTGAGCCTGCGAATTTCAAAAGGTGTCGCAGGAGTGGGTGGGTCCTCGTCTGCGGCGAGTATGCCGCCGTATCGCCGGTGCAGCACGGAAACATGTCCCGAGTTCTTAAAAGGATGCGGCGGAGCATCCATCGACCCGCCAGGACCAATGCCACATACCCGCACCCATTGCGGTGGGGCCGGGGCTCCATTTCCGCTCCTGCCTTCATGGAAATGGAATGAAAGCGATATGGCAGCAACCGGAGCCCCAGCAGGCTCCGAATGGATCCAGGAATCCCGGGTAAAGAACTGTTTGTTCGGGGCAGGAAGATGCTCCTAAACTGGGTAAACTGGGACAGGGGTGCCGCAACAGGGAGGACTCTTTCCGTTCGGCTCAGACGTGAAGAGATGTCGACGCCAAAATTGAAAATCGATGCGCCACAGCTGTCGAAAGTAATAATCTCGTCCTTCGGAGGGAATTCTCGAGCCTGCGAAATGGGGTGCTGCTAACCATCGCCGGACAGGGCCTCCATTCACTCCCGGATGCTAATTACTTCCAGCCGAAGGCCCACTTGCAGCCCTGTTTTGCCAGATACTCAGATACTTTCGCTTTGAGGTTCAACTATGAATTCGTGAGTGGATTTTAATTAACTCGAATGCGAGCCCTCGAGAATGGGGCGCCAAAAGAGAGGGCATATATATATGCAAATTACCCCTGTCGCTGCGATACGGCCAGCTCAAATCAGCCCTAATTGATTTATTTACTAATGTAATTGATGATTAATTGCAGGTTGTCGGGGGAGACATAATTGTTTGATTGCACAAATGCTGTAATATACAAAGCCGGGGCAAAGCGACAAATTTAATTGGGAAATGGATCCGAAATGCGGCTGCAAGGCGCTCCCCTAGGTAACTGGATGTCGTTTTCGGGTCTTATCTGCATATACGGAGGAGCCCACGACTTCGTTTGTTGAGACCGAGACGAGATAAGGTCAGACCAATAAACTTGCTAATTTCATAAATTCACAAAGGCACTTAAGCTTCTTACGAAGCAAAGGGCATTGTCTCTTCAAGGAATGGAGCGGTGCAGATATAACGACTCCTTATTCCAATTGGATTTATGACTAAAGTTGGCATGCAGGATAGGTATGAATCAGGATATAATCCTCTTCAGAATATCAGGGAGAATCAATGATTGTGAACTACATATGTATGCGATTAAAAGGAATATTTATGGACCTAATCTGTAATAGTAAATACTTGTTTCAAACCCATTTATCCTGCTTAGTCTACAAACACCCATTTTTAGTTTTTCGTAATGGTGCTTCGTCTGCCAAGACTTTATGGATATTATAGATTTCGAACATCTTCTATATCTTAAGTTAAAATTATCATATGTATTAACATCTTTCTTAAAAAAAATTTTTAATTGATTTGGTACCTAACAGCGACTAAAATTTTAGTTTTCATCATTATTTTTATAAAATCCATGCAAAAGCGGATCTTTTTTTATGAATATGTTTTAGCTTCAATTTTGATATTGATGTTGCTAAATCGCTAAGTTAAATCTTCTTACTTTATATCCAAAAAATTTCGGATTCGTCAAATTTTTAGTATGCTTGATGCTCTCACAAAAACTTTAAGCCAAGTACTGATTTTGGCTTATAACGAGACACGGGAGTATTAAAAAAAAACAATGTAAATACTTAAGCATTATTATAGTTTAGGAAAGGACGGTTTTAAATCACTCCATTTGGAGCAATAATATATTCTATAATACCCCATGAGACCTACAAGTCTTTCTACGGATCTACGTTCTATTCCCTAAATATTTCCCCTATTGCTACTTTTATTCAATTATCACTGAATTTCGCAAATAAGAATAGCCCACAAACATCTTGCGCCGTATACAGTCTAATTCTGTAATCGACATGACACCAAAAATCTCGACAGGCGGCTACAAGAAATCGCAATCCAAACGAATTCGATTCAATTTGCATTGCTTTCCCTGCAGCCTCGTTCGTCCCCTAAATTCCTGGAGAATCGAAGCAAAATTCTTGCCTTTGCCATTATTTACGAAAGAAAAACGAGAGATTTTCTCCCCAGACGAAAAGAAGCCCGCATGCTTCTAGACCCGGGAAACTTATGCGAAGGGGGCCCCCATCATCTAGATTCTAGAAGACCCTCCCCCGAAAATGTAACATACAAAATTACCCTTGGAGGATGTCATTTCGAGACGGAAGTGGAGGTAGGTACATGATTTTCCAATAATGCACAAAAGGAGCCCGGCCCTGAAAGAATCCTCAAAAGGGGACTACCTCGGAGGGAAGATGGCATCCGGCTCCTGGAGCAGCAGCTCCAGACACCACATACGAATTGTTCGGCTCCTGAGTCCCGCTTAAGGAGGAAGACAAAGCCGGCGTCTGAATATGCAAAAAAGGATATGCTTCCTGCAACTGGAAGGAGTTCCGGCACAGGAGCGAGTGTCGCAACCCGCCCGGGGCGGGCAAATGCTCGAAGTGCAATGGTCGGATTTCTGAAAGTCCCAGGCGGCATGGACGGGATTCGGCCGAGGACTAGGGCTGAAAAGTAAGAATAAATTGGATTGCCTCGATAACAAACTCAAGCCCATGCCGGGCTGCAAGCAAGGGACTTTTGAATGGCTGAAAAATAGACCCGAAGTGGATGCTCAAATTGCATTTAAGGCAATTTCATGATCCTGAATGGCTCGAGTAAGCCAATTTTTGGAGACGAACTGGATTGTGGCGGGGGCACTTTCGATAGGGGCATGCATGCGCCTGTGGAGCCCTATAGCATAAGTGCTCTTACCTGACTGAGCTCATCCCGGGATAGTTGGCGACAGTTGGGCAGGAGCGCCTGCATGTCGTCCTCAATGAGACCATCTCCGCAACCACCGTCAACTTCTATGGAATTGAAAGAATCTCCGGGATTGTTGCTGCTTCCGCCACAGCTTCCACCGCCTCCTCCCCCGCTGTCGTCTATGCCGCTCCCTCCGCCCCCCGAGTCCACTCCGCAAAAGGGCAGACGACGGGATTTTAATGGCTGATGACTTGTTGAGGTTGTCTCGGTAGACCTGCAATGAAAAGTTACAGAGAATTTTAAATGTTGCTTACTGTGACAGGTTCTTGGGAATTGTTAAAGTTTAATTTAATTTTAAATACCTATCATTCAAAATAATTACCATCATCGGTGGTAGTTTTTCGAAACCAAATACATAGTCTCTTTTATTTATAGCGCATTTACTTCAAAATCAGCAAGTATAAAATAAATAACAAATTCGTTGAGTTTATAATAAATAAATGCAAATTGTAATGTTTAAAAGAAAAATCAAAGTCCGGTATTTTTAAGCCTTGATTTCAATAAATCTCAAGTGTTAGGGTTAAAAACAATATTTTCAAAAATTTATGAAACCACAAATGCTGCTACCAATCATCCACCACTCCCCCATAACATCTAAGTAATCATTCGTCTCTCAATCCAGCGAAATGCTTAATCACGTCATGAAATATCGCCAAATTTACTAAAAGTCGCTCATTTATATCTGATGGCTGCATGATTAAGCACAACGCATCAATCTTGGAAAATTTCTGATTCCGAAGAAAATCGCTCCATAAAACCCGTCAAAACTTCCCGACGTCTACACAAATCCTGGGGACGGGGAGAGCTCAATTTTCCTTAAACATCCAGGAAACTTATAAGACGTTCAAGGATCGAAATCACGGCAGCGATAGTGGTTTCTTTGCGGTAAAAGCGCCTAAAATGGGGGAATATCAGTCAAAAACAGACAGACAGACAGCCTAGCCCTAGCCCTCCGCGTTATCGGGAACAGTCTCACAGCAGACGGGGGGTGGAATACTTGTTGCCGGGGTTAAGATGATGAGAAAGCAAATTTTAAGCGATTTGAGATGATGTGGGTTCCCTTGTACTCGAGACAGAGTGCCCAGGGCTCGTTCGGCAGATTTTTTTTGGACAGAAAGCAGGGAAATTGTTTATTCTAAAATAATTAAAGTGAAAGAAGCCCAGGAATCGATTCCTTGCTGCTTGGTGCCCCAGTTGGAGTGGATTTATTTTTATCCCCTTTTGAGCACCGTCGTGCCCTGGTCTGCAGAGGAGGAATTAGGGCCCTGGGACCATGGGTGACTCACTCACTTGGCTCCCAGGCGGGGAGGTATTCGTGTACATTCAATAAGAAAAAATTCAATTCATTTTTAAACCATTCAAAGGAAGCAGAGTGGAAAATTGAAGGTTTTATTAATTTTCCCTTGTCGGGCTTCCCCTTTAAGGCAAAAATAGGGCTCCGGCTTGACTGGGACAAAAAGTCCTTTCGTCCTTTGTCGGGTAGGAAAAAGAAAAGAAAATGTTTTAAAAGGTTGTCGTGCAGTAAATAGAACATACGTAGACTTAAGTTCCTTTAAGCATTGTAAAAAAAAAATACTTAGAAAGAGAATATAGAAATTGTTTAGTAAATGACTCAATTTAACTATTGTTTTGCTTCTTATAACTTAAGAATAAAAGTAAATGTAAATAAATTGTCTGCATAAAAATATCTGAATGATGGTATATGTACTTACTCAAATTTTAAAGAAATGAATAAAGATATTTAAGTGGGAACAGTTTAACACCTAAAGAGGGTAGAAAACATTTAAGTTATCAAGTTTTTAAATAATTAAAAGTCCTTAAACGTTGGATTGTGTTATAATATATAAAATTTGTTATAGCTGAATACGTATGGCTGAATAAAATCTGGTAGTAAAAGTTCACAGCTCATTTTTCATTCTAAAAAAAAAAATGTGTTTGGCTCCTAACGATACTTTTACGCTTAGATTCAGGGATTTTTATAAAATAAAAAGAGTGAGTATATGGGTCCAATCTGCCATCTGCAAAATATACTCAGAATCCCTTCCCCCACGAGGATAAAATGGACTTTAATGTACCGTCTACTTTAGCTTTAGATTAGTCTGATGACTATAGCAACTGCCACGACTAATAACCATCCCCAGTGATCGATGCCTTCACAGCGACCCTTGTCCCGAAAAGCTGCTCCATCCCGTCACACGAGCCGATATCAAACATCATTAGCGTCGCATCACTCGAGAGCAGTCCTCAGCCCTTCAAATCATAACCCAAAGCCGATCAGAGTCCTCTCAAAGCGGCGATGTCAGCGTTATTGACAAATTGCCCGAGTGTTGTCACTCACCCATCATCTTTAATAAGCCGGGTCCAGAGGGGCTTCATCCAGCATCCGAGCTCCCGAAAAAAAAAGAATCAACGAAAAACAGCGGGTGAGCAAAGTGGGGAGATTAATGCGCTGCGACATACGACAAATGTCTCATTAGAGGCCTAAGCGGAACTGCTTCCACCTTGCCAGCCATTTTAGACAATTTGTCGAGGATTTGAAATCGAGTGCGCTTCTCACAACTTCCCGGCGGGCCTCAATTGAGGTCGAATTGAGATTGCAACCAATTGCTAGACCTGTCTAGACTCCAGACAGACAGACAGACAGACTATCCCAGAGACTGGGTTGGATGACACACATTTCTTCCCGGAAATGCTGCAAAAATTCCCCTGTTCAAGAGTTCAATTTCTAGAGTCGACTGCTCAATTCAGCAAGCGCTGAATTCCGCTTAAAAAAATCAAGCTCTAAATTCAGCAGTCCGACTGCTGCAGCTGAATTCTTAAACAGAGGATTTCACTGCGGTTGGGGGCCTACGGGGCCGCTGTTAAGAAGCCTCTTTGTCACCCACTGGCAGAATAGGGAGCAAAAGGTGAAAAATTGGAGGACATTAAACATTTTACGGCTCGGTCGGTGCGATGCCGTCGTGACAAACAGGCGACGACACACGCCGGATAAATTCATGAATGGGGTGCTCCACTGGAGAATTTACGGCTTGCAGGGAGCAGAAAGAGTTGCGACAAAAAACAAAAAAAAAAACTGAAGGCATAATGCATCTGTGGCCATTCAGCAGTATCCCGGTAGCGGGGCATCTTGGACCGTGACGGGGGAAATTCATGGAGCCCGCCGTGATTTATGCGGTTCCCGCGCATCGTTCACGGCTGCTATTAATTGGATGCTGCTGCCGCCGTGCCGTCTTGATCCAGTTCATCTCGGACCGGGGAGATGGGGCCGCGATTATGACTGAAATAGACAGCTCCCGGGCCCCTTAAATTGATCCGCGCTTTCCTTGCGGGAGATTAAAACTAAGTGCTCCCGGAGATCTTCCTCTTACGAAAAACATCAATTTTCGGAAGGAAGTTTGGCGGGGCCCGGGACCCGACGAGGACTTGTTTATTTCAATTCGATTTAGTGCTGAGGTTTGTTTGGGTTTGGGTTTCTGGGACTGGATGACGTCTGGGAGCAAATGTTCTAATCCGTGGCGGATTGCTGCTCCACGGCGACGGTGATTACCTCAATTAATCGAGCGGAATGTGAACACGTTTCGTGCTTTGTAAAATCCAGGCTGGTGACTAAGTGCCGTCGGATCAGCGAAGTCTTGGGAATGAAGCTATTACAGGAAACTACCCAGCGTATCCGATCGATTTGAATTATTTGAAGTGTAGCTCGACTGTTCTTTAACATACTTTAAGAAAGTATATTTTTAAGTATTCATTTTTAAGGTTTATAGTTTTCTAATAAAAATAAAGTTATTTTTATCACACTTAATTTATAAAGGCCTATAAAATCGATAACTTATTGCATCAGCACAATTAAAAGATATTAAATAAAATCGGACTTAAGAATACGCATAAAATAGTTGTGGATCGCTTGTAAATCCGAAACATTTAATTTTAAAATATCAAAAATGTTAACATTTATTTTGTTGTAATGAACTCTGTAATAATTCTGTAAATAAACAAATCACAAGAAATCTTCACATTTTCTTCGTTTATCTTTGCGTGTTTGTCGCCTTGTGTAAAATTCGAAAAATAAATTTATTTTTAATACATTTCAAAGGACTATTACAGAAATATTTATCAGAAGAATCTGGATCTTTAGTTCATAGCAAATTGTCTCTATTTTAGTAATCGTACCTCTAGCTTAGTATTGTTATTTTTAATTTACCAATTTAGAACAGGAAATTCTCTTAAGAGATGACAAATGAATGATTTTGTATGAATGATGGTCTTAACTAAAAACTTTTCAGTAATAAAAAGTATGAATAAGTTGAAACTACTTCTTTTGATGGTTATTTTTATTATAATTTTATACTATTTAGGGTGTCTCGAGTTTCTGAATGCGGTTTTCATTTTTATCCAAAAGTTTTGTGAGTGGTGTTTTTAACTTGTGTCCTCTTCTACGACAATAAAAACTTTCTCGTTTAAACTCCGAGCTCGTCAGGACAAAATGAACCAAACGATTGCCTCTTCGTCGAGTTGAGGACACCTACATCGAATTTGTTGGTACACATCCGGGACAAATGCGGCCACCTGCTCGACTGGAAGGGCGGACCCTCGGCCCAATTAACATGTGAACGGGCTCAAGACTCTTCAACCCTTCGGCGCCACTTGGGCGAAGTTTTGAAGCCACTGGAGCAAAATTTTAAAATCGTCAAAGCTTTGACTCGACCAACTTTCCTCAAAAAGTTTGACACTGTGCTGAGGGTGCGGGGGAGGGTGAAATACCTGGAGCAGGTGGTAAACGGGTGTCATTTACCACGAACGAACGAAGGGCTGCCGTCGTCTAATCTCACTCAAGTTGACGAAGCCCTTTGTTCCCTGGAGTTGATGGGGGCCCCCGGAGGGGCTCCGCTGTGTCTGAACGCAAAACGTACAACGAAGCGAGGCTTCTTTTGTGGATATTGAAGTAAATGAAGATGCTGCCGGTGCGTTTTCGGAAATTAGAAAAGGTTTATGCTTCCCTTCAAACTTTCACTGTTTGAGGATTTTGGCCGGTTTCGAGTTTTGCATGTTTCCGAAAAGGAACAGACTTTGTTGTGTTTCCAAGGAGATTGAAAAGTCGAAGTTTTTGATGGGCCGGGGGTAAATATTTCATGAGTCCTCTGCACGGAATTTCGGAACTCAATTTTGTCCAAAAGTTGTACGCTTTTACGAGGATTAGTTTGGGAAAGGGATTAGCATAATATAGCTTGTGGTAAAATTTTAATGCTATGAAGGAATAGTTAATTAACCTGATTTCACATTAAGGCATTTAAAACTTGGTAATTTCTTGACTAATTTAAAAGTTAAATACCTTTGTTTTAATGTTTTCAGTAATTAAATATTGAAAACGTTTTAAGGCTCATATTTATTTTTTGTGAAGGATGGATAGGATTCATATTATATGTATACAGAGTATTTCTCAAAATATATTTATTTTAACAATAAATATCATTAGCTCTAAATAAGAAAAGAAAAAGAAAATTTTCATTGAAACAGTCCTTTTGAAAGACTTCATTACCTTTTTCGTTTAATTGTAAGTTTCTTTCCTAACTCTGAATTTGATTACGACTTTTCAGTGAGTGCCCCGACTCGCCGGTCTTTATCCTGAGTAGGATCTAAACATAGCAACAAGAGATTTCCTTGTTTCGCTAATTACGTTCAAGAACACGACGAAATTATGCAGAAAACATTTCCGTTCTTCATTAAAACTTCGCTAACAGAATTTGCTTTGCTGCTGTTGCTGTTGCTGCTGCCTGTCGTAGTTAGCTGAAAGGCGGCAGGAAAAGGGCCCGCTTCCCGGCTTGCGACAAACATCAGCGGCAGCATCACAAGGAGGCTTCTCGTCAGAGATAGAATCAGAGCCGCCAGCCGCACTCCGCAGGATCTTTGCGGACGAAGAGGCTGAACAGAGGCTGAAACAGTATCTGAAGATGGAATCTGATTTTACTGAAAAGGGGCACGTCTGGCAGGTTTGCTCGAGTGAACGTCACATTTACCACTTGTGCCGTCACAACCTCTCGCGTTGAGGGGGCTCCCCCCGGAACCGGGAGTGCCTCCTCGTTCCCTTTCGCGAGGCAGACTTTGGCTGAAGTCATGCAAAGTTTTCAGCAGTTTCTTCGAAAGTAAAAAAAAAACCTTATGAAGAAAAAAGAAAAAGGGAGCTCAGGTGGGGCCTTACACGCCCGGTGAACTTGCGGCCTTCTTGGCCTTGTTGCCCCCAACAACCCTCTTCAAGTCTCATCATCATCCCGAAAAGGGCTCTGTTTGCAAAGGGGGTTTCGTTTGGGCAGACGTTTCCGACTTTTGCGGCAATTTAACTTCAGTCTGCCTGAGAAGATTGGAGACATTTTCGAGTTTATTTGCGCCGCTGACTTTGGAAGGGAAAGGGCATGTGAGTATTTCAGGGGGCGATAAAGCCACTTCGGAACTCCCAGCTGGAGCATGCATCGGGCAAAGTGTTCCCTTTTGTTCCAGACTCCAACTTGCTGTTCGAACTGAAACTATTTTCTGATTCTGGTCGGCTGCTCCTCCATCCGAGAGGAAACCCGTAGACAGGACCACTGATGGCCGCATTTATGGGAAACTAAGTGGTGATTTACTCCCCTTTATGTTCCATGGGCAGCTCATTACAAAGCCCACCCCAGAAAATGCGGCCTCCAAGGACAAGGAGCAGTGAATCCAATTTGTTCCCGACCAGATTAAATCGGGTACGACAATTGTGCTCCTTCTGGCCAATGGGCTCCAAATTCCTCTGGTCTTTTGCATGCTCCCCCAGGCCGAGATGAAAAATTGTTCTACGCCGCCAGCTGCAACTAACTAAATCTAATCACGATTACAACGAGTCAAAAGACTACTGTGGAATCGGGCAATAAACGTCCCGGGCCACAATGCCTCGCTTTAATGCGATTTTATTGGATTTCTTCGTCTTTTTCTTGGCGGTCGAGCGACTTCATCGTTGCGCCACCGACGCACTCAATTTTTTGTTTTCTAAAGACGACGACGACGACGTTGATGACGCTCGATAGGCCCCAGATGGGCGAATGAAGAAATTCCACTTTAATGGCTTCTTTCCTTTGTCGAACTGATCCCGGGCTGCAAAAATTTGCGTAAAAAACTGCATGATGGCACGAGACATGCAAAAGATGGCAATCTGCTCATAAGGCTCATTGCGCATTCAGCAGACGAAAAAATATTGAAGGAATCCGCGAAGGTTACTACCTTTGAGATTTTGTGTAATAACGGAGTTTTCGCGAGTTTTTGTTCTGATTTTTGCACTGATTGTGGCGGATAATGGGACAGGCGGGAAGAATTCATCACGGCGCAGAGTGACTATGAAGATGATGAGGTGGAGATTTATTGGATTTTTTAAGCCGCTGTAATACCTATACTATTAAATCGCATAATCTAGAAATATTTTGTTTCTAAAGATCACATTACATTCTTGAGTCATATAAAAAAAAATCAAATGATTCAGAAAAAACCAAACTGGGTTTAAAAAACCTTATTGACTTTAATAACCTACAAAAACAAATTTAAAATGCTTCTTATTATCTGAAGTATATAAAGTATAATTAAGTAAGTTAACTGAGGTGGTATATAAGTAGTATTTGGTGACACACAGGTGGTATACTATGTAGTTTGCCGATACTATGGTATCAATACCACATGTGTGTCTTTAGTATTACTTTAATCGCCTTTAATTTGGGTTTAAAATTTATTGCGATTTCTAGACAGATATTCGAAAATGATTTGTGGCTTTTTTAGCGATTTCGAAGAATTTTTAGCTCATTCTCACTCAATTCCAGGCGAAATTGCAGTTGATGTTCGAAAATATCTAATTGTCTTTCAACAATTCCTTAAGTAGCCTTTAATTAGTGTCAACGTCGCCCTTTATATTGTGGCATAAATCAATTCACGCTCCACATCACCATTAGCCCTAATTCCCCCAAAAGAGTTTTTGATTAAACCCAAATGCCATAGTGAGACCCACGAAAATAGTTAAGAAAAACTGGGGCCACTGGAACTACTCGGATTAGGGCTGGCCGGCTGATCCGCGCGATTCGAGCGAGCAATTTCCTCAATTGGTTTCGACTTAACGACCACATGGCCCGGGCTCCCTCGCTTTCTCAAGAAATCCGCTTGATTACAGAAGTCGTTCGCCGACAGCCAGTTAATCATTAATCAGTCAACCGCAGCGCGGGCAGCTCGGGAAGAAACAAAAGATTGCGCCTCGAGCCCCATCGCATCCATAGTGGTGCTCCAGATCGAGATCAATGGGCAGGATTAGCTCTGGATCGCACGAGAACTGAGATGGGGCCATAAATTATGGGCGGCAACGACATCTAGTCGTGAGTTAATTAAAAAGTGAGAACGACAGAATTTAATGCATCTTGTCAGCGAATTGATCGCGGCGGACAAGTGGCCCAAAAATAACTTCTGGTAAAATTTTCGGGTGAGTAGATAATAAAAAAAGATGAAAAATATGCTCAAACAGTCCTAGCAGATCATCGAAATACACAAGCCTTAAGCATGATGACAAGACAAACAGATTCGTTATTATGTTCAAAAATATGCATAAAATTGTGAAGATAATATTTAGATTTTTTTAGGAAATTTTGACGATAGTTTCAAGTCTTTTTAGGAATGATCCTATTTTAATTGTTAACTTTTAAAGGCTTATAATTCCTATTTTAAATTTATGATTTTTGGTGCTTTGTAAATATCTAATTATAAGCACAAATTTTCATCAGCTAATTTGAACTTTGATCATATTTAAGGCGGACCTAAAAATCTCATCTTATATTTTTGTCTCCACCATAGCAAACTCAAAAATTTGCAAACCCATGGGATTTAGACATAAAAAGCTATTGTTCAATTGTCGTAATAATTTAGTCCCTTTAAGATTGGGAGTGCCATATTTATGATGCCTAAAAGAAGTAAGAAGAAAATAAAATAAAAGGTTTAATGATAGAAAAAGCTATATAAAGAGAAAACGTACCATTTGGGATTTTTGAATTGCACAATTTCAGCATATCTGCGTCCCATGGGGCCCTCGTGTGGGCTAAGTAGGGCATCGCAGAGGGCCCCAGTGCCCTGTCCGGTGCACTGCACCAGCGACTCATTGACGATATTTTGGAACTTCTCTCGCAAGTAGTAGTCATCGCAAGACGATGCATTGGAGAGTCGGTTCTTTTCGTCGGTGGTGTTCCCATTTTCTAGGTCATGATAGTCGTCATCGTCGATAGCAGCGTCCTCTGTGGTCGTCGTTGTCGCCATAGACTTTGTCGAAATTGAGCTGTCGACACTAGCGATCGAGCTGCGATTGCTACTGGTGTTTTTGTTCTTGATGTCATCGTCTAGGAGCTGCTGTTCCTCGGTGCCGACAGGTGACAACGGCGAGATGTTCGCCTGATGCGGAATAATCCTGAGGGACGTCCGCTTCCGCTGAATTTCGTCTTTTAAATCGATGTTGTTCTTTAGCGTATTCGACGATTTCGATCGAACGATGACGGAGACGTTGTCGACTTTGTCTAACGGTTCGGATACTTTGGAGCTATCCATACCTTTTGAGACTTTTTTTTTTTGTATTTCACTGACTATTCACAAAAGCACTAATTCAAGTTGTACATATTTCTTCACTATCCCTTACATTTCTTTTGTTTCGAATATTTACTCTGTAAAGATACATGGAAGTCGATTTTGTTAGAGTCGGTTTTGGTCAATTGGGAGTTTCTCTTCTTTAGTACGATTTGGGGTGACTGCTTGACCTATTTCCTGCCCTTTATTGGATTCGTCTCAATCAGCATCGAATTCCCTAGAGGCCATAAAGACCATAAAAATTGTATCGCTCTACTAGGCCCATTACAAATCACCCTTCAGCCAAGTCAATAATATTCTCGTCAAAATCACATTTGTTCGTTCATATCTAGAAATCCCATAATCCAGGAATACGTGGCACCAGCCTTAACACCCACCACTCTGAAGGCCCTGGAACAACGGGCTCTATGAGGAGTAAGTTCGAGGTCAGTGACTCGATAGGAAATTGCGCAAATTTCCGATAAATGGGCTCGTACCCGCCGAATAAACCCGGTGCCCAGTGGACTCCGGCACCATAACTCAAAGTGTGCCTCAAGCCGCAGGAGAAGAGAAGGCCCAACAAAAAGGGACTTTGCCATGTGCCACCGTTCCCGGGAACATGGTCCTTCCGCCCTCACGGTTTTTTGTTACGCTCCTGGTGATTTTTCACGCAAGATTGCAGCACGTGTCTCATGTGGAGGAGGGCACTAATTTCCCCCAGACACGCCAAAAGGGCTCTTGTCTTTTTACCCTGTATTTTTTTTTTTACGGGATGAGAATGCGTCATCCCTTCCAGGACAGACAGGAACACTCACTTTTTCCTGGAGGGCATGTGGTGTGATTTTGTTTTTTTTATACTTATATCTGTCCGCTTCTACGACGATGATGCCGGAAAAGTGTTCACATATCGCCGTAGTACGTTCTATTGATTTTTCATTGCAACCCTCATGACTTGCTCAAGTAATTCGACCCACTTTCGCTGCTTCCCTCCCCTTGGACTGTTTGAACCCCTGAAATGGTACTTTGATCCTCGTGCGACATGACGTAGCCGAAAGTCCTGAGGGAATCCCCGATATCACTAATTTACATCAGAAATGCCTGTAACGAACGGTTGATGTGGTGTGGGGACATAAAGCGAATAAAAGGGAAAGGGGTGTTTTAACCCCTGGTTCCATTCTTCGATTTTCGGGATTGCGCCTGGAACAGGAGCAGAGGGATCTTTTGTCAGGGGGTTGATTAAAAGAACACTTGCACTCGCCCATTATCCGAGTGCATTGGACTGAAATTGAGATACAGTTCGGGGTCATGACGATGATGAAATTATTACGGCTCTGGAGAGTGTCGCTGCAAGGCAAATTGATTGTCTCTGGAGCGCCGAATGCGTCATTGGACTAAATGTTTTGTCTTTAGCAAACCTTGGGGACCTGCCCTTTTATAAATAAATCTTCGAAAAAGAGGGGACTAAACAAGGGCAAACAAATACATACAAATGTTATTTTTTCAATGTGTGATGTGAAGTGCTCTAACCTAGCTAACGAAACGATTCGTAAATGAATCGTAAGAGAATTGTTTTAATCGAATATGTCGATATCGTAAATGATTCAAAAATGAATCATCATGTAGTACCTACTAGTTGGACCTTTGCTAGTGAATTGTTTTAACTTATGTTTTAGTGAATCGTAAAACTTGCCGGAAAAACGATATCGATTCCTTTCATTTATACTTGCGAAAACTAAATTAATAAAAAAATTAATATCATTTCATAGATATTGCATTTTTGAATTCTAAGTGCCGCCGCCGCTCAGCTTACACTTTATATAAAAACAAACAAAACGCTACGTACAAAGTAGTACAGATAATAAATTGACTAATTCATATTATTGATTTTACTCACTGGACTTAAAATTAGCTGTTTTAGAAAGTTTTCTTCCATATGATAGTGGAATTTTGAAAATCGATGCAATCGTTGTATAACCATCTATATTTAAACAAGAAGAAGTGAGTAATATAGTAAATTTTGTTAGTGTATTTCGTCCTGTTTAAATATAAAGCTAAAATCAAGTGCTATTTTTGCGAGAAAGTATAATAAAATGCTGATTGCTGAGTCGGACAGTGGGAGTAATCCCAACTTGGATGGGAAAGCCACGCGAGTTCTATTTCCATACTATTGACGATTGCGAAAACAAAAGAAAAGACGCCTTAACAATCGGCACCTTGGGCTTTTATCTAATTACGCCTGTCACCTTAGAGATTAAGAAATTTCCAAGGTATACGGCAGTTTATAAATAGTCGCGCGTTGCACCAACGGCACCGTGTGTCATGATGCAGCAATTCTTCCCCACAGAAGACGCAATGAGGCCACTCAACTCAAGTTAAGCCGCCTCCTTTTATTAAAATCTACAGCCCACCTCCGCCCCCGGGACACCCCTTGCTTTTCTTGAATTAAATGAATTCCGCTGCCGCGTCGAGAGTGTGTCAGTAGCGTTGCGTTGCGTTGGCTCACATCACGCGCCGATTACGCAAAACGTAGGAAGCGAGTTGCGTGCAGCTGTGCAGCGCCAGAGCGAACTCAAAAGGAAAAGCGCTGCAGCATGCAACTGAAATCGCATTTTCCTGCTATCGAATTTCCCCGAAGAATGGTGTGGACCTAATTTCCCTGTTTGCTTCGCAAAATTTGCATTCACACTTTTCCAGCGATCTCACCAAATTACACCTGATATTGCGCGTTTGGTCGCGATTACGGCGAATCAACGTCGCGGAAGGTGCTCAGGTGGTCTCGTGGCTTTTTCTTGGTCCCTTGCTCAATCCTCCGTTTGTTTCCGGTGGAGTTTTCACCGCGCTTTTCTCCGGCTTAATTGCTTTTGATCGATTTTTTACGGCGTATACGGCTGTCGATCGGCGGCTACTCTCCGGCTCGATTGAATCCAGCCTTTCATTCTTCTTCTTGAGGCCAGCCTCATAATTATTTACTTCTGTTTTCTGGCCTCTGCGACCGGGGAAAACGCGGAACTTTCTCCTCGCGAAGAAGTCGGAATCCCGCTTTTCAGCCCGGGACATGTGTTCCCTGTCTTGTTTACGATTGATCGCCGATCGACGATCGTGGGCTGATTGGTCAATTCGATGGAGACGTCCAACTTCTTGAGACGCTGCAATTCCCCAGGGAGAACTCGTTTTATAGCGATTAATTGCGGCCGCAGCAGGCGGACTGCGGAGACGCACTTGCTCATCTAGCGATCAATTAGCGTCCGGGGAGCGCTGGCTAAGTTGTGACCTCCTCAAGAACATGCGGGAAATTGATTGGAACTAATTTACGATCACGGGGAATGTACCGCCGCTTTAACGAGGCTCCAATAAACAAAATAAATAATTAAGGAGCCTGTCGTTGTTCGAAAAATTCTGCCACGTTAACTATTTTTTAAGTTTATTTTTAAGTTGTTATTCTCAAGTTGGAATTATGAAAGATCTCGTTGCAAATAAAAATTATATCGAATAATTCAGAGCAGTATTCATTTATTTATTAGTGTGTATACTATACCAAACGTATTATAACAAAAAACCTATCCCTTAAGATTTAATTTTCAACAGATTACACCCTTTTAATTTGTCACGGGTGTAGTCTAGAAAAATGAAATTCTACCTAGTTATAGTATCCAAGAGTGTAGGCAGAAAATGCAAAAAATTTTGTTTCAGAGAACGGCAGGGCTTTATCAAATATGTTTTACATATCGTAATGCCATGATAAACGATTGTTAAAACATTAAATTGTAATATCTTTCATTAATTTTAAAATTTGTACAAATTTAATTTTTCAAATTTCTAATAGGATATAGATAATTTGTTCACACTTTAGAAACTGTTAAAATTTGATTGTTATCTGGCAAATTTTTAAAACTCATTGGATTTTGATGTGTTTTTCATTAATTCTTAAATTCCAAACATTTTTCGAAATTACATGATACACGTTTAATTCCTTAAAATGCCACAAATGTAAAACCGTTTTTTCTCCTCTTCCAGAAAAGTTGTAACCCCAGGTCGTGACTTCGTCCCTTTTCGCAGTTGTCGCGCCGTTCCGCAGTAATCTGACAAATTAATCAATAAATCCGCTTGGATTAGTCGCGACAAACTTTCTCTTCATTAAGTGCACAGCCCACCCGAACGAGGCAGGCTGCGAGTCCCAGAAAATCTGGCATTCTGGAGCTCCACTTCCACTAAAAGGTAGTCACTCCAGAGGAAGGGAATGGAAACGGCTCTGACTTAAAGCACATGTTCATGTATCTCAAAAGCAAAATAATTTCAAAGCGGGCACAATGTTAGGAATTTCTGAATTCCGCAGACTCTTTCCGGGATTTCTGGGAAGTTTAAGCGACCTGACGGAGCAGTTACGGTCGATTAAAGAGGGCTCATGTCTATCTGCACGCTTCGCTCGCTGCCTGCACCTTGCGTATCCTGGATCCCGGGCGTATCCTGTCGACTTTGCTCGGGAAGCCAGGCTTTGATCGATTGTCAGCTCGTTTTAGTGGAGCTTTCTGCAGGGCGTTTATAGCCGCTATCCTCCCACGGGACTGGGAATTCGTGTGGGAAACATTTTTCATCGATCTGGAGGCAGTTTTAAAGATGATAGACGTCGCACACCTGGCGTCGGATTTGAAGTGAAGATTGCGTGAAAGATGAGCTGCGTACGTGAGACGCAGTTCAACTGTTGAGTGTGTGTCGTGGCTCCAGTACAGACTCCTCTGAATGGGTTAGAAGTTAGTTATTTGGTTCTAATTATTCTTTGGAGCGGAAGCAGGCGACCGGCTTAAACGGCGTCTCCTTGCTCCACATTCTTCAGCTCCTCCTTAAGAATCTTAAGATCTCCGCGGTGTAACCGTACACCAGGCGGCCTTCAGAAGCCGCTTGTCCATCTTGGGTCACGTCCTCCTCTGGCCATCGGAGCGGCACAAAGTCGCAGCACCGTGCGCCGATCACGAAAACACCTGCTCGTCATGTTAATGAGATGGTTGATGAGCTCCCTTGCGGTCGGAGCAAATTGCGGCCATATGGGGCCAACACCACTCACTCACTAGAGCGGGGAAGTCTCACGGAGTGGTGACTCCTTTTTCTTTTCTTCTGCTTTTGGGAAGAAAAGTTGCCCCCAGCAGCCGGACCGCAGCGAACAAAGACAAGGAGAACAAGTTTTGCGCGCTCACGAAACACGACCAAGAAAAAATTATTTTTCTTAGTTCTGCCGATCCGACGGCTACTTGAGGCCCACCCTGTGCAACTGATAGTGTGCCAGAACACTTTAGTCGCGCTTTCCGCCGCCCCCGCACCTCTGGGACCAGCCAGTGGTCGTGAACTTTAAGTGGACGCAAAGTTGCTCCACCGAGACATGGACCACTGAGGCTGGTGGAGGAGGATGAGGATGATGACGGTAGTGTGGGTGGGACACGCTCTGGTGGGACCAGGGGGAAAAAAAATTCAAAATCTGGCAAAAATCCAGACACTGCAAATATCCGCAGGGCTCCCGGCTGTAAATGAGGAGACTTAAATTATGTGGAGAGAGAATTCTTGTTGCCAGATGATGGTGACCAAGTTTTTGGGAACATTTTCTTAAGTTTTTCCCATTTCTCTAAGCACAAGTTTATTAAATCCCTATTATAAGTGGACTCAGTCGGACTAATTTCGTCAATTACATTAAGGAACTTAAAATGGTTACAAAACTAAAACTTATTTCCATTTGACTACCCTGTAGTTTACGGCTATTGTTTTTAAATAAATTTTTTACTTTGTATACTTTATTTTTAATTAACCAAGTTTGTTAGAATTGAACTAAAAGTGATCATAACGATACTTGAACGAAATCGTTATTTTATTAAAAAAGAGACACAAGGTATCTTAAGATACAATTATTTTGTATCAGAAAAATGTCATATAAAATTAGTTTGCTTCTAAATAGATATTGCAAAATATTTTTGGGGTGTTTATTTTTGAAGAAAAGTAGTGTAGGTATTTTACACAGCCGGGAAATTCACATCTGTTTTAGAGCTGGTGTAATTTAGTATAATATAATTTAATACATAATCATAATTTGTTTGTCTGTAAGCTTTTTACCCTTCTGGGGGAAGCTAAAGTAATTGTTTTTATAGTAGGAACTACAAAGCTATAGACGAACTAGCACTAAAGTAATTCTAAGCCCAACCCTCTGAGGAAGTGATTAAATCGATCTTGCTAAAATCCTTCCTGTAAACCTTGAAACTCTGCCCTTCTCGACATTTAAGAATACCTTAAGAAGCTTCAAAATTACCTTCCTTCAAGCTCCAAGGCAGAAAAATGTCACGGTTATTCAAACCGCCTCAAAGGGCCCCTTGAGCTTTACACTGAGTCGTTTCAACATATTGTCGTCGATGTGGAGGTCGAGCACTCCTCCTCAGTCCTACACATCATGTAGAAAGAAAAAAATATGATTGCGTTTTTATCTCTGGCCTTTCTTTTTATACTTTTTGTTTCTTTTAAAAAACGAAAAGATAGACCTCGATCTCCCCACAGTGACACAGTTCCTAAGAAGGCCCCAACCGTAGGGCTCACACACATGGCCCACATCTTCGCAATACGCGGACACAATTTCCGCAGCTATTTTTAACCTTTTGCCCAAGCCTCCTCCTCAGGCACCGGAGAGATTTTAGAGAGATGCTTTAGATTTATAAAACGTTCTGCGGATTGTCTGCTCTCATCAAATAAATTCTTGAGATGACTCTAATTTGAAAATTCCTCCTTGGTCGAGGCGCCCGGGGACGGGGATGACGGGATGTTTTCTTGTAAAACGTTTCATAATTGGAGTTATGTGGTTAACGCCTCTTGGAATGTTTTTGAAAATGTTTGCGCTACACTTGGGAGGATGATTCTCGTAATGAGTTAAAGCGTTTTGTGGGCTTTTTGCGTACGTTGGTAATTCGGGGTTTATTAATTTTTTTTTTCGGTGATTAGCACTATTGGTTACATAGTAATCATAAATCTTTGATCTTTTTAATATTAATATAGGTATTTTGGAAGACTTTTAGTGCAGATGTTCCAAATATAGGGCCTTATGTTTTTAATAACATAAATATAAATAGTCTTGTAAAAATCACTATGCTACTAATACCGGACTAATTGAATTCAATCCGACTAAGTCTAGAAGTTCTGTTTGTAATAAGTATTAATTATAAAAAATTAAAAATTTCTCAAATTAATAGGTATGTGTATATGTAGGTATGTATATCTAATAAAACTACTTCTATGTCGTTTCTTTGAATATCAGAATTAATATTTATTTATTTCACTAAGTGCAAACTGCAGGGGTAACCGAAATAACAACTTTAATGTATAAAGCAATTTTTAGAGCTCATATACTCGTACAATGAAAACAGTCTAGTTATTTTTGAGTGATTTTTAAATAGCAAATATTCATTTCAAGTCCAAGGAACTTTAAGTAAATTCAGAAAACCTAAGATAAACGAATTTTCGAGTCCACAAGGTTATTAAAAATTTCCTCTGAGCATATCTTACTTTAGAATTTCTTAAATACATAGTTTGATTTGTTAAGTATTTCGGAAAAAATAGTGGACTCAATTAAAGGCCCCAAGAAATTGAAATCAAACAGATCTCGTCGCGTGCAAAAGAGTTGAAATATTGCATAAACAAACGTAGATCAGCAATTAATCTCTTTCAGTTTTCTAGCACGCCAATTTAGTAAATTAATTAATTCTTTTTCTTGTGAATACAATTTGCAGCCCACGACACAATTTCAGCACGATAGTGCCGCTGTCAATGGCTCTTAAGCTTGCATCTCCACCTGACTCAAATTGCTATACGTTCCTTAAAGCAGTGAACAGCAGGAAATCACGCGTTTTATGTAACCGCTATCCGAAAAAGGCGATCCTAACGAAAACGAGTCGGCGAAAAAGGCCAAACAAATTCTAATCGCGGATCTATCGAAATCTTCAAAGCAGCCACCCACTCGAATGGGGCACGTTCGTTCTTCTAAAAAAGGTAAAAACCACCTGAAGAAGGAACGTGAACCCGTTCACTACCTCAAGATTGACCAAAACCGCCGCGGCGATTTCGAATTTATATCGGGCGAGAATGTCCAAAACCAGGCGAAATTTCACAAGCCGAGGAGGCGCGGTACAGCGGCGCAGCGTTGCTGCGGATTGCAGCAACGCTCGAATTGAGAAATTCTTGAGATGTTTCCAAATTTCTCGGCACCGCACCAAACAACACCCGGCCAGACTATTTGGCTGGTCTGCTGCTGCTGGACCTCGGATATTTTCGGTTTTTGCCTCAATACTTTAAAAGAAAATTAAAAAGGGATTTCATAATTTATGTATAGCGGCTCTCTCAGATTTATCTGGCGCGAATTTATGTAGACTTTTGATGGTGCGGCTACAAACCCACGTTTCTCCTAGAGATCTTGAGGTGCAGCATTTTGTACGACAACAAGCCGCGAGTGGTTAAGCAACACCCACTTGGTTGGGGGCGCGGTGGAGTTGCTGCGGAGCCCCACAGTAACTGGATTCGGTGTAAAAGAACACATGAAACGTACGTTGAGCTCAGCCAGAGGGCACTTGGTCGCTGGAAATTTTTCGCATGACTAACCATTAACCAACAAACAACACTCTTCCAACGGCCAACGCTTTTTCGATTTATTTCGAACGCGGCACACTATATCTAGAAAAAAAATATATTAAACCTCCACTGCACTTAATCACAGCGGGGGGAACTGGTTTAATTACGAAACTCCGAACCAAAACAAAGCGACTAAAAAATCGCAAAACCGATCGCAGTCACTCACTCGCGAACTGTCGATAAATCGCTTTTTTTATATAGTAGAATAGTTCGCCGACACTTCCTCGGTGTTGGCTGGTTGGATTTGGGGTTCGAAGGTTGCAAAACCTTCAGAACCTACAGAACCACCCCCAATGAAAGGTTTAATGAGGGTTTCCCGAGCACAGTGGAGGCCGAGGGCCCGTTCTAGGCCATCGACTTTGATACACTTCAAGACCGCGACTTTTTTGGGCTGGGTATGCTGTGCTGAGGTGGAAATAAATCGGTAAAAATCGCGTGCGGCTCGACACAACCGAACCGAAAGGGGCCCAACGATGAACTGAGTCTGAAACCCGCCGGACGGGTGTGGATAAGGCCATTCAGCCTCAGATCCGTTCACCAAAGTTTTCTTCTCGACGCGCACCGCACCGCGGATATTTTATGCTCCGGGACTATGCTTATGCTCTGGGTGCCGCCGGCACTCCGTCGACGAGTGGATCGCCTGAATCGAGAAGAATATTTGAGATTTTCATCTGATGTTGCTCAGCATCTGCATCTGTACCACCTTGAGCCGAAGCCAAAGTTGGTGGAGCGCTTGGAAAGTGTCGAGCACGATTATGCTCTATGCGAGCGAAATTTAAAAGGGATTCCAATGAAGGGGAGCCCCCAATGAACTGGAGGATGTTTTTGCAAAACCGGCAAAATGGTAGACATGTAGGTTATGTCGAATTCGGATGCTGGGACTGTTTCTGGGCAAGGTACTCAAACTCCTTCCTTCGTTTATAGAAGAGATATGCGCAGATCGTATACCGGCGAATTCGTTCCACAAGTGGAAACCGGCTTGTCGCTACCCGAAATTAGTCATAGAAAATTTGTCGACTACTGTCGATTTAAGAAGACGACAAACCGAGGTTGTTTCTGTAAATATGTATACATACATATATATAATAAAAATTGCAACAAAAGCGACTCTGGCTATAATATGCATTTGTACCTTCATCAGCAAACAATGTTTGTTTATAAAAATATGTTTGTTAATTATCTAGTTATTGTTCTAGAATATTATATTATTTTTCTAGTACCTAGTTGTTTTTTTAATGTTTGACCGTTTGTCAAACTATCGACTTATTTTGGTGTTGATCTTTCTACCTTTTTCTTTATTCACTTGTTATAATCCAATAAATTTAGAAATTTGAAATTTCACATCAAACATGAAAGTAAATTATTACCATAGATTGAAATTAAGATTTTATTTGAGTTATTATGTGAGGTAAAACAAGCATTTTAAGAAATTCTGTGCCAATCGAAATTACCATAATCTGCCGCAAATGCACCCCACGCGCTCCCCATTGCACGCAAGTTTCTCATATTTCTTAAGATATGCCGCACCTGAGTGCAGTCTGGCTGCAACAAGAAAACTTTCACTTCATTTTCCACGCACTTTTCTCTCTGCACCAAAGAAAAGTGCAACATCTCTCCATCGTCAGTTTCCATCCACAAATTCATCCGATTCTCTCGCAGCTGGGAAAAGCTTCTGGAAGTGTGTGGAATGTATTTTCTTGAGCAAAGCAACAAGTTTCCATCCAATTTTCCATTCGTCGTAGAAAATCGCTCGATTGTGGGTGGCTCACTATCCGGCGGTTAATTTCAACCTGTCCGCCTTGGGAAGAAGTTCGCAATCTGGTCCGACTATAAGCAGAAAACGTCTTGGATCCGCACGCAGCAACTCCAACAATTGATTGCTTCGCGGATTAATCCGAGGATTTATTATTCGGCGACGGGGACCAGCAAAATTAATTCTTCGCACTAACTCGGGAATTATTTTGTGGATAGGGAAACATTAAGGGAGGCAAACACTGGGGGTGACGGAGCAATTTTTATCACAAAATTATTGCCCAATATCGGGGGCTTAGGAACGCTAATTGCACGGTAATTACCTTTAGGGTTTCTTAGTTGCCGTGGGGAATGAACGAGGGAAAATTATGGACTTACTCTAGCGCTTTAGGAATTTTTTCTGTACGTTTGCGTTATTTTTCGATTTTAAGGCTTTTTGCTCCGTAAACAGAAAATAAAAGTAAAAGGACTACAAGGAGATATTCAAAATTCTTGTTTCGTTCGTACTTAATTTGTTGGGTAAAGATCATCGTAACTCGAAACCACAATTCTGATATTAACTTAAATAATTTACCTAAAGACATATGAGGTAACAGTTTTGAGAATTGCCTTCAGAATATTAACACTACGAAGATTATAATTAAGTATTATAGAAAATCAGATTTTAACATTTTGATACGTTGGTGATGAATTGGTGCTGTGCATGTTATAATTTTAAGAAAGCTAACCTTGTTCTAGTCCACCGAGGGCAAACCATTAGAAAAATCACTTGTAGTTTTAAGCCCATGTTTGTAAATTTCTTAAATCGTTGTTTTAAATAAGTTTCTAGTTGTTGTCGGTAGATGACACTCCTGTAAAATTAAAACGCACTACGCTTTCGCCTGAAATAAGACGTTTTGCGTACACTCAGAATGTGAATTCGACTTGCACTTGCTTGTTTCTTATTTAAATTCTTATAAACAAATCACCTACACCGCTTTTACAAGATAAAGGACTTATTCGCGGAAAAATTCACGTCCGTCAACCAAACGACGCTAGAGAATAGCTGAAATTCCGCGAAAGGTGTAAAATTAGCTTGTCGCAGAATGTTTACGAGCAAGCTAGCGATTGCTTCTGAAAGATTCAGATGCAGGGAGGCAGCCAAGAAAATCTCCTCGCAATCTATTTACACTTTGTCTCAGAGTCTGGTTCTAGTTCTAGTCGGGGCTTTCGCGGGGACCTCAGGGGGTCTGTGGGGCTCCTTTTTACAGCGCAGACCGGTTGGGGTACTCATTATCATGCGGTCAAGCCACTTGCGGCTAGCGTCGAAATGACTCACGAGAGCGCGTCAGCTGCTGCGCATTTTGCAGCGCATTCGCCGGGCTTCCGTATCTCATGCGGCTGATAAAAGTTCGGGCGTTCGGATTTTTTGCGCGGCTTCTCATTGTGTGCTGCGCCCTCCCGGCTGATTGCATCCAAATGAAATTAAAGGAAACGAAATGAAATGCACGACGGCGACGGCGCAACCCGCTTATTTATTGTCCGCGGGAACAGAGTTGAGGGAAAAACTCATAATTAATGGCACTTTTACTTTCCACCGAGTATGCGCCTTGAGACAAAGAGGAAAATCAACTTCGGGTACTTGCGCGCTTTTACTTTTACCAATGCCGTGCCATCGGTCGGGTAATTGAATTTGATGGAAAGCTAAAGGTTCACATCTGCTATCAATCAACCGGTGGTTTGATCTCAACGGGGGGCTTGCTAGGAGAGGGGGAGGACTTATTCGCAGTTGAAAATACTGTCGCGTAGTAATTAGACACGCTGTGACATTTTTTATCTTATATCATTGGGAGTCCATTTGAGATTCTAACAAAAAAGGAGATTTACTCTGAACTAGTCATGCATGCTTTGAGTCTTGTTTATTAATATCACCTTTTCAAGAAATCAGTTGCTGCAGGTGACTGCTCAATTCAGTTCTTCTTTTCGATGTCGACTGTTTTTAAGCTGAACCAAAATTTAATTTTTTATGTTAATTAGGAATTGCAAATACATATGTAGAAGCTAAGCTTCCTACAGTTCTTCTAGTCTGCTTTTATACTTTCCACGTAACGATCGAAATTGAAGTCATATCTTAATTCAGAAAAATAATGAACACTTCGTGGTGTGAACTCACCAAAATAATGTTTTAAATATTCCATGTAAACGAAGATGATACATACCTGAAAAGAAAAGAAATAAAAATTAAAAGGGTAATTTAAGCAGCTAAATTTACAAGATGGAATCATAATTTTATACAAGTTACTGGCACTGAATTTGAAATGTAATTTTTCGAAAGTATTTTCTTTGGGTAGGTATATTGAAAATTATAGAACTAAATTATTTTCACGTGAAAGTGCATTTCTACAAGTCCAACTTTAGCTTTGACTAAATTCTCAATTTTCAATTCTTTTATTTTTAAGTCTTTCTCCAGGGCCCCTTATACTTAGTTCCCTCCCTCACTCCTCCGAGCGATGTTGCAAAGCTGAGAAAATAGCTTGAAGCAAACCATCTTCAGTTTATTGTCAGGTCGTAAAACAAAGCGAATTTTCAACTTATTTCGCTTTTTTTTCCGGGACGAAAGCAATTTGTCAGAAAAGTACTTAAAAGAGGCAATTACATCGTGACTCCATCGCGACCTCTTGGCTGGGATGGGGCTCCCGTCAACGTCGGGAGAACTGTCCAATCATGCAAATCGGCTGTTTTAAGAACATTTGTTTATAGGATTGTTAGCCTGTCAGCTATAGCCGGGGGTGAGGGGTGAATAATTTCACAATAACAGAGGTACTTCTCTTAATGGTTGTAGAAATTCCGCGAAAGGTCAGGAGAGTAAAGGAACTGAAATAAATTCGCGAAAATTGCTGAGGTGGAGGAGCAGAATGACGAATAGGCAGAACCTGAGGGCTCTTGTAAGCGGCTAGCCAGACGGTGAGAGGTGTAAAAGAAGCTAATCAGGGCTCCTAGGGCTACTGGCGGCTGCTGGGCCCTGGAGCCAGACGATTGTTCCTGTTTCAAGATAATTAAATATCGTCCTTCCCAGTTATCCTTAGTGCTCCTGTGGGACAAATTACTTTTTCTGACTGAGCACATAAACCCTGCCGAAGAGATAGCATCTGCTGGATGTTGGATGCTGGTCCTGGGGCTGCTGGGGCTCCTGGATGAGCCTTGCCGCTGCAACCGCACACCGCACCGATCTCCTGGACGGGGAGAGACATAAGCGATTAAATGAACTCCCCATCCAGCAGCATCCGCACCACCAATGCTCGGGGGGCTCCGCCCCTTTCGCCCTCGGACTTCTCGAGGAGTTGTTGCTCGAATAAAAGAACTCGTCGCTGTTTAAGCCCGAACAACAGCTTTACGAGCTTTTTACCGCATTACGCCCCCCTTCCCCGGCGCACTTTTGTGCGTACTTTCGTTGCATGTTTCCAAGGACTCCCCGAGTCTTGGAGCAGATCCTTCAAAATCAATTAAAGGTTAAATTACACAGGTAAAAGTTAGAAGTCCTGGTCTCTGGAGCACAGCCAGAGGATTTGAAGCTAGTGGTTAGCTTTATTTATTGCTTTCACAAGAAGAAATAATCACTTCAATTGGATTCGGGATAATGGGGGACTTTGCGTGGATTGCAAGTGAAGTGGTATTACGACTTATTTTGTTTTTCTTTGGCGAAAATTCCACTTAGTTTCTGAAAGACAGAATAAATATGAAGAGGTCTTTACAAGAAATAAAATAAACTTTTTTCGTAATTCTTCGGGGACAATAAAGAGTAATGATTTATGAAAAGAAAATGGTAGCTACTTAATTTCTAATTTTAATATACTTAATTTCGCAAGTTCGCTTAAGACCCAAGTTAAGATAAAATGGCTTCTAACTTAAAATATGTATGAAATAAAGTCAATTCGATACCTGCCAAGCGAAACACATTTTGGGAAGTGCACACTAATAAATTATACTAAAAAGCACCCATAGAAGTGGCCATTACTCATTGTAAAATTATTCTATTTCCGCTGGAATTCCGAGGGGCCTAAAACGATACTCAAAACGAGCTTGATCTATTGAGCAAGACACTTTACAAATCGCTGGCCATTAAAGAGGTCAGATTTCCGACCCAAGTCTAGCTTTTTACAAGACGTTCTGAGGAAATAGCGAGAAAATTGCATATCATTTTCGCGGAAAGTGAAATACTCGCTAGCACTAAGTAGGAAGAAAAGGCGAAAAAACGTTCCATCGTTGAAAGCAGAAAAGACACATTTACTTGAGTATAAAATGCAGGTGGATCCACCGCGTGTTATGTGATTTATGTAATTTCCCAGTTGTCAGGGAGTGGTTGAGAGAAGAGCCCCCGGACACTTAATACACATAACTATCTATATCTAACTAACTATCTTTCTATCTCACCGACCAGCGAATGAACAAAGGTAAAAAAGAATTATTGCAATACCCAGTCTCAGGGTACCTCCCGCGATTTGCATAATAATGTCACACGCCGTGTCGTGCTCTGTGCAGGCGATTTTCTCTCGTTTGACCTCGCATTTCCCTTAATCTCGGCTCAGGTTTCACGACGGCATGCATCGCGTATCACGCAATCCAGCAACCGTGTTTTATAATCTGAATTTAAGCCGAGCCGCCTGAGCAGGCGCAGGCGGATGAGGCGTTGCCGGTCTTACGACGGTCGGCTTAGCGCGCCCCAAGGGCTAATGAGTCGTAAATCACGAAGGACAAAGCCTTCAGCGATTTGCTCGCTAATTTACACCCCTACTAAAAACAGTGAAAATATGAAAAAACGCTGAAAAATTCGCGCCGTTCATTTCTTGCGAGAGCTGCTTATCTGGTGACGCTATTTTATCTTTTATCTGTTTTCATCGCAGTTTAATGCGACTCCGGCAGCGCGGTGTGCCACGTCACGTTGCCCTTCTGCGCGATTACGCGAGATAATCGCCCGGCAGAAGTCTCGTTCGTCACACATGGCGAACGCCCGGAAAAGGGGTGGACTGTGCCACTTTGCCTTTTTATTTCTACTCCGGGAGGACAGTGGCTGGAGTATCGCCGGGATTACGGCGGGGCGCCCGGGAAAGGATTAACCAGCGTACAGCCGGTCCTAAGGCGATTACGACCGCCCCCTGGCCCTTTTCCCGGTTTTGATGCATCACCAAGCCTCGCACATGCCCCAAATAGGCAATTTTGGCTTATAAATGCGGATTCAAATCTTATTTACGTTCAGCGTGTCAATGAGCTCTTTGTGGAGTTACTGTTGAGATAAGGAGCTAAGTATTTATTTGGCGAATAGTTCTTTATTGGCTTCAATTTGTTATCAAATTTGATAAGGAACATTCACACTCAGTTTAGGCCGGTTGTTTTTTTTTTTTTTGTCTAGACATTCAGCTTTGCTTGAGCATAAACATTTCCAAATTCATATTTAAAATGTATATACTTTAGGAGTATAAAATAAAAAATTGTAGAAATAAAAGAATATTAGATATGTATAATATTCCAAAAGTAATATTGGTTTGATCTCGTACGGAGGTACCTGTGCTAAATCTGCACATCCGGGCACCGATTAGACTAAACGTTTACATCTTGAAAGTGTGCCAACGGACTCGGCACCGTCTACGTAGTTAGTTCCCTCTACAAAAGACATGTGGTAGTTCTCCTATGAGATGTGTCGACATTATGTTTTTCCTGAGATCGTCTGGACCTCCCATCCAGTCCAGTCTAAACAGTCCCAGTTTTGTCCGACGGATCGCGTCCCGATGTAGCCGGGATGCATTCCGGTGCCCCAAAAACATCTGCAGTCCATAACGCACGACACTGGCAATATTCCGGTCGAGTGGCGAAGACCCCCAAAAAGTGCAGCGCAGCTCCCGCGAAATTTACTCGCCTCACTAATAATAAAGATGTCAGGCTGCGAATGCAAACTGGCTGCCAGTCTCAATAATTTTAGACTTTGGCACCGACTTGGAGAATGTCGCGGATTCTTTTGGAAGGTTCGTTGGTCGCCCGTTCGCGCATATTTCGCTCGCTGAGATGTTTCCCTCAAAGTTGCTGATTTTATCAGTCTGAGATGTAGCCCCAACGAACAGGTCTTTTTCAAATTGAATTTCATCAAAGACTCTGGGTCCATTGCCCGGATGATGGAGGGAGGAGATGTACCTCCTTTCGACAGTGCGTCGATCTGAGTCAGCTGACGCATTTAGAGGTGCTAAGACTGGCGGCGGACGCACTGCCGCATTCCAAGGGACTCAGCACGTCATAAAGTTTCATTCTTCATTGGCGTGAAAGGCGTCTACGTCTACGACTACGACTATAATGAACAAGAGAATTAATCCGCCAAAAAGATAGAAAACATCGAACGCTTCAGTGCGCATTGCGAGTGCTTTTGCGCTTTTTGTGCGCACTCAGTTTTTCAACTATTGTTATTATTAGCTCGTAACCTTGTCCCGCGCGAAATGGCAAACGTACAGATTGTCTAGATTTCTTGGGAACACGCGGCGATCTTACCTGCCGCGACGAATGAGACCCACCTCGTACCTCTTTCTTACCTGCCACCCCACCCAAACTGAGCTGAGGTTGATCGATCTTAGAAAGCACCACCTGGCGTTGCTCTTAATGGCGTTTTTTGCAAATTATCTAGGAACTATGTAGTCCAGCTTCAAATCAACGCATATGTAATTATCTTAAATCTAAGACTGTGTGCGTATCTCATCCGCTCTGCGTTTTTTCGAGTCGCATTTTCGCGCGTAATTTTATTGTTTCTTCTTTTCGACTCGATTTCCACTGAAACTGAAAGTCAAGTGCACACAACAAACAAATTCGTGCTGAGTTTACAGGGGAGGTCATTTTCGCGGAAATTTTGTGAATCAACTTTTGATGAGTGGACTTGTTAATAATTTTTTACTGAATATTTCATGTAATAACCTGGCACAGGTCAGAAAACTGGCCACACGAACATCCGGCGTAATTGGCAGGAAATTGTTGCGCAACCGACTCAATTTAATTTGTCTTATGATGAACTTTTGGGGATGTCTGCCATTAAAATGGGTGTCTTTGCAATTTTAACTACAATAGTAGTGAAATTTAAAAAGCACTTTAGGTGATTGTTCCAACCTAATTTTCACAAAATCGATATCTTTCCTTGAGATTTATTAAACGAGTTTATTTCCAAATGTTTTTTTAGTGCAGAAGACGAGTGTTTTCGACTTGAACAATTTAGCCTACTCACAAAAAATTGTTTGGGGTTTTAATTTTTATTCAATATCTCAAATTTTGTCTGAAAGTAGTAGTTAGAATATCAACGATATATTTGATTTTATTACAATTAACATGTACCTATAAATTTAGTATGTTTAATTTATGTATGTTCTTCTAAGACCAAAACTCCCAGATTTTATATATAGTCATCAAAGGCCACTATGCCAAGTTGGTTGACAAAAAGTGATAGTACTGCGGACATTGATCTAGTGCCCAACAAATTTAAGCTGTTCCACAAACAACAATTTACTAACTCTACAAAACAAAAGGGGCCCTCTCCTGCGAAAAGTGAAATAAATAAACTCCCAAAATCCCGCCCTCATCTCTTAATGCATCTAATCTTGTGGTAAAACTTTTCACTTAAATCTTCCCCGTCTGCGATGCCAGGCATTTTCACGAAATGTGTTTCCACCACCGCCATTTCAACCGAATGTCCTCCTACACCACCGAAAACCATTCGTCCGCAGCCACCCACAACACACAAGACGACGAGGAAAGCTTCTTCCCCGGGAGCACCTCGCCTCTGGTGTGCTGCAACTTTAATCGCCGACAATAAATTATCGAGGAAAACAATTACAATGCGAATGGCAAACATATGCGCCGTGCGGAGCCCCAATAATTCAATAATTTAAAGCGGAGCCCCGGCCGAGTGGCATTGCACTACAATTAATACGTTCCGTGGTTGATAGATGGCGCCCCCTGTAAGTCCGCAACTCCACAGTAGGGCCTTTGCTTTAATTCGCTCTGCTACGTGCAAATTCAACGATGCACCGGGGCCTACACCCGGCAGCCCTTATGCCACCGGAGTACCCCGGGCCTATGCAACTGCACCATGCCTCCGGTGAGTTTCACTAGAAATTTATGGTGGAGCGCTAAAAGTTTTGTGGAAAAATTTTTCAATTTATTTTTGTTTTGGTCGGATGAAAGTCGCAATTTATGCGGCGGGGAATTTTATGCGAAATGGAAAATGGGCCCACAAATGAATGCCTTTTTTATTAGGCCCATTCGAAGGAATTGGGTACCTACATAGATTAATTTTTGGATGACCTGTTTGGATCGAAAACTAGCTAGCACCTACTCAAAAAATAAATAAATAAATTAATAAATAAAAAATAAATAAATTTGTGGAAATTTTCCAATTTGCAGAGTGCTGAAAGATAATATTTATGTTTTGTGAAGCGAACATTAACCAGCCAATTGCTATCAATGGTTACTTGCATTCGGCATAAACATTTATCTGAATTCACTGCGATTATACAATAAAATTGAGAATATTTTTATACAATGCATACATAACATCCCTTTAGAAAGTCAATGAATATTAAATTGAAAACATTGTAATCATCATCCCATTGTATTAATTGATGATCATTAAAACAATCATGAACAATTTATTGATACTTGTAGATATGAATTATCATAAACCACACATTTACCTTGGCCGTTTAATGCTTTAGGAAGATTGTTTTCTTACGCTTGTTGCATTTTTATAGTTTTTAACTGCAGCGTGTTAGAAAAGGAGGCTTAACTTTATTTACCGCTTTGCCTCATATTTTAATTTTCTAATAAAATTTTTGTAAATTATTCAAAACGATTTTTGATTGTCTATCTTCCTGAAAAACTAGACTTTTCATCATTTGTATACAAATATAAATGAGATTTCCATAAAAAACTCTTAATTTGTACTTTCAGTTGATCGTCAAAGTAAAAAAGATCACTTTTTTATAATTTTAAAGTGAGTCAACAATAACGAAACATAAAATTGATAGCCTTGAGCTAATTCCTTTGTTGTGCATATTTTCCACTAAAAACATTTTACGTAGTTTCATTTACTCAAAACATAGTAGTTTCGTGATCTATTTTTAACTTATGTTATCGCGGAAGGCTACATCGTAAAAGTAAAAATTTAATCACATGTGCTTTAAAGAAAATTTACCTAGCACGAATATGTCTCTTGCTGTCTTATTTTATAGTAAATATATAAATTGTAAACTGAATGTGATAGACTTAAGACTTTTAAAAAGACGCTGTACGGCTTTAAGTCACAGATTTAATCGAAATTCATGGAAATTATGTTTTCAAGCTTCGTGTCTTATGCTGAAAGCGGAATTTGTTATTGAGTCAGTCTTTCGAGAGCATTTGTCACTCACTCCTTTCTTAGAAGCCGTCAAATTGATTTCCCGACAATAAAAGGGGCTCGCAACAATTCCCGTAATGAATGGAACTCAGCCAACCGTGTCCCGGAGGTGCAAGAAAAAATTCTTACCTAAAAGTCGACCTTGACCAAAATCGTTCCAAGAAATTCCGTCCCACGGTGGAAGCCATTTCGAATCGAAGAGGCATTCACTGAATCACTTGGGAAACTCGGCGCATAATTTCACTTTCAATATGCACACACAGCCCATTGAATCTTTCTATCAGTGGGAAAATAGACGTCAAACTGTAGCAGGAAAATATAAAACAAAACCACCTGGCTCCACGCGAAAAATAAAAAAAAAATCTTCTTATCACGTCGCGACCGAGACACTGATAACTTCCCCCACCCGGGTGATCGAATCGGCGAGATATGCGATGAATATCAGCGCGAAAAATTTATTTAATTAATACCACCAACGAGCGCGAATTTTATTCGCGACCACGTCGAGCACGCGACGCAGGCTGCAAGTGACTAACTCGGGAGAAATTCTCACGGTGGATTTGAACCGCAAGTCGACTTCGACTTCGACTTCGACTTTGAGGAGGCACCCAAAGGGGCCAGCCGCAAAACCGCTGACGGTGAGGAGATTGGCGACAAAGACTCGGTCAAGTGATACGCGCCTGCGCAATTTGACGATTTGTAATTTTTGCAATTTTTAAATTTCTACGCACAACAAAGTCGCGCGGGTCCCATGCCTTTGGCGAGTTGTCGCATATTTCACGACTTGGGGCCCCGCGAGGTGGTTACTCGACGTCTTCGCGTTTTGAACGTCTTGAGAAGATCGGTAATGGAACTGTAATGCGAACACCCTCTGTAAATTTAAACCGACTGGCTGCACCCTTCCGTTGCAGGAGTTGCATTTTTTTGCAATATACTTGCACGCTGCAGCAGCACGCTATAGTTGCTATTGTTCGAAGTGCGCAATTAGTCGGATGCACTCCAATTAAGAGCTGGGCCAGTGACTCTCTTTGGCGCGAATTTTCGCATCGTCTTTTGCAGAAAGAAATAGTAATAAATAAAAAAAAAAAAACATCATTAATTTTGGCGTAATCTGGCCGAGATATCTTTTGCCCTGGTGGTGCGATAAACGCGATATTTTTTCCCACACAGAAAACCTTTTGGCATTTCCGACTTGCACCACACGGCACATGTCGTGCATTAGTCGGAAAGCGGATCGGCAACATGCATCATAAGGGGTTATGCTACAAGAAGGGAGAGGGGACGCATGCGCCGATGCTATTGGAACCGGAAAGTGCTGCGTTTGCAACTTTTTCAAATGGATTATACCTCGATCTTGTATCTACATCTATCTTTCTATCTAAATCTAGCCCAATTAGCAGCCACTTCACTGATCGAATAATCACGATGACGATCGATTATGATCGGAGAAATGCGGCGTCCCGGTAGGAATGCTGGAGCGCAAGCACGCTCGAATGACTAATCCGTGATCGAACTTTCGTGATCACGTTCAAGGTGAGATCTATTTGCCGGGATTTGTGCCGTTTTTATCTCTCGATCAAATTCATTCGGCCTGATTCAAAACGTGAACCTGAGGCGACCGTAAAGGAGCACTGTTGGCCGCTATTAAACCTAATGGATTTTGATCGATGGTCATTAAACTCATTTTCCAGATTACAAGTTTATTTTGAGAAGTAGGAAATTCTGTACACTGAGAGAAAATTGGATTGAAATTAAAATATCCGTTGACTTACTTTTAAATATAACAATTATTTTGAACATGATCCAACTGCTAGAAACAAGAAAGTATTTTATCGACCTTTAGTATTTTTTACAATATTCAAATATACATATCTTTAATATGAATAAAAAAATAATAGCCGAAATAGCAATAAATTGAAAAATAATTTTGCTAAACTCAAACATTCATGACCAGTTTTTGTGTTGTCAGTTATTGTTCTTATAAAAGTATCTATATATTGTAACCACTTTGCGAATCCTGTTATCACGAAATTTATTCTTAATTGATTTCACTGTTTATCTGGTTTTATTATATAGGTCCATATTTGTTTTTTTCTTATATTTACATCGTACATTTATGATCGTCGAATTTAAATTTGAAATAGTTACGATGTTTATGAAGAATTTGTTGGTTTTACACAAGGTGATGACACAGTAAACATACTTAGATTGAGGTTTTCTAAAAAGTGTTTTACAAATAAATCAATTTGCAAAAGTGTTTATACCGCATGCGGTAGTACGTCTCAGGTAATTTGTTTTTATCTCTTTCACATAAACAAGAAAAACTCTTAAAATTAAATCATTAAATTGTTCAAGGAGCCGTAAACAGCTCCATCTCCTTGAAAAATCTTAAGGCTTTTCCCATCCGCTTCCTTCGCAGGGGGTTTGTAAATCAAAATCAACTTGCGCGGGAGCCGCTCGTTCAGCTTCCATCTGGTTGCTGAGCACTCAATTGCGTGGAACACGCTTCCCGAGAATTTTGCGCGAATTACAAAATTTTCAGGTTTACAGATAAATTAGCGAGGGCTGGTAAACGGCGGCAACCCGAGCGTTATTGAGTGCTAACAGATTTTGCCCTGGCACCCGGCTCCCGCGGGGGCTAATGTTCCGGGACGGGGCCCGCCGGAGTCTCAGCGCCAATTAAACCAACTGACCGTGGAGCCGCTTTTACTTAATTTTATTTTCATTTTCAGTTTTTATTTATTGCCAATGGACCAAGCCGGGGCGCCAGGTCACGGGTTGTGAGTGCGTGCTCGAAATAAAATAGGGTGAATAAGTTATCGTAATTCGAATTCAAACCGAAGGGGTGGGGGAAATATAATTAAATCGAGGGCGAATATGGAGGAATTATGGCGCTCGAATGGTATACTAATTAATTTTTACACATGAGAAATGAGCACCGGAGCCGAGGGGTACACGGCTTCTGAGGGGCTCATAATTGGCAATGGAATCTTTGGGGGGATATCCACTTAGACGCGTGATCCGCTCTTTGAGTTCTTAAACATGATTTTCGTGACTGTTGATTAAAGTCAGTGACTTTGAAATGAACTATATTTTGGCCAAATTTGACTGATGTCTCTTAATATATATGTATACCTATAATAGCGAACGAAGTGTTCCCTTTTCCTTATGTTAGGGTCGCCAAAAAATTGACTATTTTCAATTTCTGACACAATATAGAAACTGCCGTTTCAAATTAATCCACTCTTAAACATTAGCATTCGGCAAGGCTTTAATTAATGTTAAATTCATGGTGTCAACGTCAACCCATGTTGAACGTGAAAACCTCGATTCAATTTTGTGTAAAGCGAAAGATTTCAAGGAGAAGCCTATAAAATTAGTTAATTAAGTTATGAGAAATTGAGATAAGGTAGGAAGTAACTTTGTTAAATAAGTTAAACATCCAAAATTAATTCGCCCCATTCCCAATCGATGTAAGCAAACATTAAATATAGAAGCTACCCTCTAGAAATAAACGATATCTTTTCATCTACGAAACGACCCCAATCAGTCGAGCGTGGATGGCAACCAAAATACGCACAAAACTCGACACTTCGTTAGCCTCAAACGGTGTCACAGTAATTCCCTTGGTGCGAACAAGCCCTGAATTCGTCCCAAATTAGGCACCCACAAAAAACTTTCTGTAAAATAAATTAATTTAAATGGCACTCGAGGGAATGCCGCCGGAAGGTTTTGCTTAGACCAATGGTATCTTTTTGTTGGTATCTTTACCCTCCCCGGAGCTCACATCGCCCAGCCACCTTGTCGTGTCCTTTTAAAATGCTCCTCCACCCCGAACTTTACTCGGCCAATGGATTCTATGAACCAGCCGCCCCCGCAATTTGGGGGATCATAATAAATAAATTAAGGATCAGAAATTTATACTATTCCAAGACGAAATTTATTTGTGGCGATGGAATTTACTTCCTGGCAGCCGGAGGAGCCCTACTTTCTGATGATTATGCTCCTGAACGGAAGGCCCTTTGATGCATGGGAGGCTGGGGGGCTCTTCTGCGGCCTGGAGATATATTTTGGATGGTGAAATCGATTTTAGACGAGAGAAGGGGGAGAGATACATTTTTAGATTTCCTAAAAGTGCCCTCCGGCGAGCTAGCGCTAGAGCCCATAGTGGAGCAAAATGCGAGCAAAATTATGGCCGGATGGGGATTCATTTGACTTCATTCGATTCAGATTTGTGAGGTGCGTGTCGAGCGAAGGTCTATCGGCAGAATTTGTGAACTTGCCTGGGGCCAAGTTTGCGATTTAATGTCGTCCTGAGAACCGTCTCCAGGCACTTTGGCGGTAATTAGAAATAATTCGATTGTTTCCCTCCTCACCGCGATTAGAGCTCCTCGAGTACCATCAAACTCAAGAGACAATTTCTGTCCACGTCCTCGGTATAGTTGCCGAACTCAATTTTAGTTACGAAGAAAGTTCAGCCCCATTCACCGAAGAAAGTTTGAGACAAACTCGCAAGAACTCAATTTGATTGGAAAATCGGCCAACGAGGCGAGGTGGAACTTGCGGAGAAGATTGTGGAGATATGAGTGTCCAGGGGAGTCCCTGCAGCCCCTCCCAAAAACCTAATTAAACAGAATATTTGATTTAGCGGGTGTACGACGAGGGCGGACTGCGAATTCCCTGCTTAGCAAGTGTCCGCAGTGACATATGCTGGTCAACTCGTTTTTGGGGTCTCCTGAGATCTCTGTGGTTAGCAAAGGGCTAAAACGCGTCAGAAGTGTGCCTAGAAATTCAATTTCGATGCGCAAAGCAGTGGTCAGCTAGGGGTGTTAAGGGTTATGTGCCCGGATTTCATCCGAGTTAATTTGCTTCACGCTTCTTTGATGTGTAAATTGATCCTGGAGAGATAGACAACTCTAGGGAGATTAGGACTCATGAAACCCTCAGGCAAGTTTGGGTATTTTGTACTTTCGATAATTAAAATGAAGTAAAGGGAAACTTATCTTTGAAGTAATGGATTTTTGTGCAAAGTACTTGCTTTTTATACTATCTGAAAATTGTAAAGAACTTGATGATTTCGTTTTGCGACTTAATTACTTAACAGTTCCGCAAATTAGCTAATTAAGTCGAAACGCAAAATGTAGAGTATCAAGACGAATATTTAATTCAAGATCCTATAATTGAATTTATTATTGAATGAATGAATTATTAAACCAGCAGAGTTTGAAATCTTTTCATACAGTATGTTTTTTTAGTGTGTGACCATAAAACTATATTGGTGATTGTTTACCAATGACTGTGGGAAGAGTTTTATGTTTCTTGAGGATCGGAGCTAAGTCTCAATATCTTTTCTTCTAGTGATTTGTGTTTATAGACATCTGCAGACTTTTAACAGTCGTATAGACAAGACAATGAAAGAATCATAGTCCTTTACAGCGAAAATGGCTGCCTTTCAGTTAAACCATTCTATCCGGGCAATTGAATTCGTTCGTTTATATCTGGTGAGCGTTTATGTATTCTCTTAGAAACATAAAATGGCACAAGTCAGAATAAGTGCCACCGGAATAAATAATGCAAGCCGCAGTTTCCCATGTTGGCTGCATAAATCCCACAGATTAAGTAAATCATTTGGCGAAGAGCTCTATCACCCGGCGGATCCTCCAGAGCCCTCCATCCGGGAGGCTCACATGCGCCATAAAATGTTTAAGCAATAAACCCGATAGTAAATAATCCCGAAAACGGTTTAAACCCACCGCCTTGCATCCCAAAGTACCCCGGTGCTGTTCCCGCAGGATGCGTGGGAGGAGGAAGACTTATGTTTTGGCGGAAGAGACATTCACCTTGCGTCTGTGGGATGAGGGGGGCTCTCAACTATATTTCAAAGTGTGTCTAGGCAACGTAGTGCCCCCCCGCCGGGAACACCAGCAGCCACGTGAACAACACCATGAAACCGATGTGGTGCGGCTCCATAAGTTGAAATGCGAAGTGATAGGGGGTTCCCCCCGGAAATGATCCCTGTACCGGGGCTGATCTGCATTTTCAATTTCCCTAAAACACCGCAGAAATTTCCGGGCATTTTGCGGGTCGTGTTGTGTGCAGATAAATTGTCTTTCCGCATATGTCTGCAACAGTCCGCAATTTTTCGCCTTTTTTTTTATTTTATTTTATTGTTGCTTTACGCCACCAACGAACACGTTCGAGCAATGTTCCCGAAATCCAGGCTCATCCCTTAATGGTTTTCGCCCACTTCCATTTCTATAAATTTTCATTTGCGTCTCAGAGGAAAAATTTGTTAGTGGCTCTTTTGCTATTCATCGCCCAACAGAAATGTTTTTCGCGTTTTTACCATTTATTTTTTTATTTTTTTGTCACACCAACCCTACAGAAAATGAGTGAATGGAAATTGGAGCCCCATTTGCAGCGGTGTCTCCAAGTATTTTCTACCATTTTTTACCCCCATTTTTTTCTGAGTTGAACAATGCTCCTGGAATGAATCTGGGTGTCCCGCTTTATTAACAAAAGAGGACACTGCCGTCGGCGGCCCCGTCTATTGATGCCTAGTCTTAATATCCATAACTCCCATTGTGCGGGGGAGTGAATCATTTCCCTGTGCCAAATCAAAAGCGATTTTTTGAGGCGCTCCCCAGGATATGCCGTCCTCCTCATCGTTATATTTTTCTTTAAAGTCATAGTTGCTCCCTCCTGGGGATTTTTTTTATATATATAATGTGTGCATTCTTTCCTTTTACCGCCCATTTGTCCCGCTTTTTTTTCGTACTTCATTTGGTTTGTTTCTGGTCCGCCTCCGGAGACTGGAGACAACTTTCAAAGCACCAGTTCTGCTCAAATAATTAAAGTGTGGCCCTGGGACTGGTGCTATTCACACCGGACCCGGGAAGGAAGGAGATTGAAAAAGTTTTCCGTCTTTTCGAGGATTTTTAATTAAATTTTTTGAATAGCACCGTCTTTGCAATTCGTGCGATTCTTCTAGGCAGTCATCGTGATACCTACTTGCCCCCCTCTTCCCGCGGGACGTTTTTAGTCAAGAAGATGCTGCCTGGATACAGCTGATCTAGCCGGTCGGGGTTTCTTATCCCGCGGGAACAATTATTCCAGTCATAATCGGGCAAAGTTTAATGATCTAAACGTTTTCTGGAGCATTTTTTTCTTCACTCCAGTTGAAGTGCTAGAGGAGGGAGGAGGAGGAGGAATTCGATTTGGTCGGTGGCGTTAATGATCATTGTAATCTCATTAGAATCACCCTCGACTGAATGCCCATTACCACCACCTTTAACCCCAATGATATCGCTCCGTTGCGAGCTGTGGACTTATAAAAGAATCAATCGAAAACGAATTATCGACTTTCCGGGCATTTCGCAATTCCGGAATGTTTCCCATTCTTCGGGGTGGAAGACGACTGTAATTATATTCCCCCGGAGGGTGGTTCTCAGCTCGATGCTGGATGCTGCTCCATCTCTCCCGATCTGGACCAAGGGCTCCAGACCTGGGGCTGATGTGCTTAAGGAGCAGGCACGACATGTCAGCGGGGGTCAGATCCATCCACATCCACACCACGGCACACATCTGCTTAATATCGCAGCCCCTGCGGGGCCCCAATGCAAATAAAATGCTGGACGCCAACTGGGGCGCACTTTTATATTGGAAACGATAAATTAAGTGCCAGAAGTGGAGCGGCGCAGACTGGAGCCCCACTGATGATGGTGGTGGTGGTGGTGGCGCTGGGGATCCGCGACCAGACCAGACGACAACAGTCACTGTGTGTGCATCTGGAGATTTCTGAATTTTTCTGCAAATTAATTTTGCGCCAGCGGCATCTGCTAAATGGAAATTTTTTCTCACTTTTGTCGCGTCTGGGGCTTTGTTTTGAAAGGGAAAATGGATCTCAATAAATTCATGCGATGGGTATCGATTTTGAGGGGGCTAGTTCGAGCAATTTGACGCCAAATAAAAACGTATATAGGTACATTAATTACTACAGTAATAGACTTGGAAAACTTTTTTTTTTAAATTTGTTTCAAGCAATTTAAATTTATTATTACACTACATTTTAACCACTGAATTTGTTTCTTTTCTTCATAGACATATTTGGGTTACTATAGTGCCAAACAAGCTTAGTACGGCTTGACCAGATTTAGGCTAAGTTCAAGTCGGTCTGTATGTTTCGTCAAAACTTCTTAACTCCTCAACCGATTTTAAAGTAATTGTGTACAAATTACCTAGGGAACTAGTGGTTACAGCTTGGGAATTTTATTTCTAACATCCTAAGGTATTGTTAAGCCAAAAAATTGTAAAGCTGCATAGCCCCTTAAAAAAGTATTAAAAAGAATTGCTTTTATAAACAGTTGTGTAGAAAAAAGCCTACAGGGTATAGACTTAAAAGTCTAGCAGTCCTTAAAATTTAATTATAATTTTTAGTAATAGACAAAAAAATTTAATTTCTTTAGAGTGTAACGTCTTCAAATAAAGTTCTTATGAACTATTTTTCTTGTATATACATATAGGACTTTTACTCAAAATTGATTTCTTAAGGCCTCCTCTTCCCCAAATTCTTGCGTTCGTTCGATATTTCCTTTTGTCCCCAGTCCCCCCCAAACAGTGACGGACAAGTACTTTACAAAGTGTACGAAAGACATTCATTCCAGCAATAATTCTTATTTCGACTTGTCCGCCTGAATTACGTCGGAAATCACAAAGTTAACAATTAAACGTTCCAGAAATTCTTGGAATTCCTGGTAAATATTTGAACAGTCCGTTGCTCCACGTTCCTTCCACCCGCTCACCAATTAAGTAATTGAAGGAAAAACGCAAGAAAATCTCATAAAGGAAACGAGCCGTACGGCAAACACGAATGAATTGCCACCAACTCACATGAACAAGAGAAAACTTTTCCAATTTTCCTTGATTTTGTCCAATTAAGCCGAAAAATTGGGATAATACTGTCGTTCGTGGCGTGTGATTTATATACAAAAAACGCCCCCGCACGGCTCGCCTCTGCCTTTCTTATATTCAGCTCATGATTTAATTTGCACGCATTCAGCCAAGGACAGCATGGATGTCCCTGGAGAAGTTTCGTTCTTACTTTGGGCTGGCGATGGGGCTTAAGGAGTCGAAACCCTGGGTCTTCGAAGCCCTCAAGGATTTTTCCTCCCCCCGGGGGAGGGTTTAAGTACGGTGCAGTCGCGCCACTCAGTGCCGTCTTCGCTGTAATTTCAAGGAATCATAAAAATAATAACCCGTCAACGAGGCCACGGGGGCGGATCGGGCGAATTTGGAGTGATGATGATGAGACCGGGGATGATGTGCGAAAAAATGGTAAAAAAAATATGTCTGGGCTAGGGCTTCTTTTTGAGAGCAATCAAGGCGAAATGAAAGGATTTTGAGGGTAAATTGGGTGGTGCAATTGGGACTTGGGTCACCTCAATTGGGGCGTAAACTGGGCCGTTGAGCCGCTCCAGATTGAGTCCTCAAATTGGATGGGCGCTGCACAAAGTCCTCGGACTCGTTTCGAGGGAATGAGGACATATTGAATAGGACAACGGAGCCTCGGAGTACCCTGGAGCCTGCAGTGAAATCTCCTTCAAGTGTATGATTTTATGCAAACTGCTTAATATTATGGACGGTCTCTCGCCCCGGTTTGGGGCGCATAAAATATGAACACTTTCTTCATATTATTTTTTTCCTCTCCGCACAGATCCTTCTCAAAGGATTGTGCCATAAAGAAGTCCCTTTGCACTCCACCCTTTGACTGGAGCCCCATTTCTCATGCTGCAGAGCAGGGGCTTAGCCCGGGGCGAGGGCCAGCATATTTCCATTTTACGTTTATGGTCCTGTTTACCATTCGCCGGCACCGTGATTTTTCATCTTTCGTTCGCTCTCAAGAAAAGTGCTCTGGCCGCCGCACTTGAATATTTAAAAATGTCTGCTGCAGGTGGACACCCGTCCCGCAGGGAGGGCGCTTTTTTTTTTTGCTTCAATCACTTCCCCACTCCCCAGGGAATAATCCAGGCTCTGGCAAAAAATTGTTGTTTTATTGAAAATTAACGTGCCCTGGAAACAACGCATTAGCGCCTCCATTCTTCCGGTGTGTGCCTCTCTGGAAGACACAAAAACATAAAAACAAAGTACCTCGGAACAAAAGTGACAAAAACAGGACTAAAAGGATCGTCCCCTTGTTCGCGGCTGTCGCGATGTCACAGGTGTTTTTAACACCGCCGCGTGGAATGAGTGTAATAAATCTCAGCAGCCCAGGCGGCGTCTTGCGGAGTCTTGCGGAGTCTGTGCTCTGCTCTGTAACATTTTTTCGCTTTTTTCCTCCCCCCCTGACTATAAAATATTGCTCACTTGAACCACTTGAATGTATGCATCACAGGGTGTCGCACAAGTCTATTCTACCGGCATGAAAAATGTTAATAAAACATTAAAGGTCCTTGCCGTGGTTTTTTCTGCGTTTCGAGCGCGAAATAACTTTCTTAGTCTTTTTATTCGTTGTCATGAGCTTAGAGGTGACGAGGATAAAAATGCTCACTGTTTTAAGAGGGTCCCTCATATTTTATGGCTGCGTTATGAACACCACTTGAAAGTTTCAGGACAAAAGGATCTGGGTGCACTTTTTATGTGGTGAATTTTCCTCTTGATGGCTTTCAAAAGGGATAAAGAATTTTGCGGAGAAGATGAATTACAGGGGCTTTATATACCTTTTAGACAAGTAATAGTTGGTATAATCCGAAGATACACTATAAAGAGTTAAGAAAAGTTATCCATTTTCTACTTTCCATTATGTTTAACGAACAATTTTTCAATTATAAAATAAACCATAGAACAGACTCTTAACTAACTTGTGCATTTGATAATTCTTTGATATTTTTCCTTTAAAGCCTATAAAATTAAATTTTGGTGGACCAAAATTATTAAAATCGACTTCGAAGAAAATTAGGCATAGTTAAAAAAAGAGTATAGAGAATTTTTAGCAGTTGCGTTTATATTCACTGTATAATATATTTACCTATTTTTGAAAAACCCGCTAAATTAACGGACTTTTGATCATGTCAATTATTGCACCAAACTTGCATTCAGCGAATTCAACTCATTTTTATGAGATTTGAGACAAATTTAGAATCAAGAGATCGCGATTTTTGAATTGTTGTTGTGAATTTTCAAAATTGAGCATAACACTATATATTACAAAAACATTGTCTAGAAAATGTTCGTGTTATATGTGGTCCCTAAAAAAAGTAACTGAAAGAAATTAAGATAAATAATAGACTTAATGCGGCCATGGTTAATCTGAACAAAGTTTTAAATTCTGTTTAAAATCTGATATGGCAGCTTTTGTTCCTGCTATTACCTTGCTATTCGAACACCGCTTTATCAGAAAGAAAACAAATTTTTCTGTCCATGTTCTAAGGACTTGGAAAAACATGCAGCCTTTTCCCATTACTGGGAACATAACACGCTACCGCAGCCAAAAAACTTGTTGATTTTTCCGATTTTCCTTTTGTCATTCTTTCACTTCCTGGACAAGACCGGGAACAGGGTTCACCCGGTCCCGCTTCAGCGATGATCCCTTAAATTGTTTTGACTACAGAAACAAACCGCCACCCACCCTCCAGGAAGCTGCCATTTACTTGAACATATCCCACCCCACCGGCGCACCACGAAATTGGGAATCCTATCCTGGTATCCAGGTTCAGGTAGAGGGAATCTTCGATAAACTGATTTGATACGGCTGCCGGAATACGATTTTGATCCTCTTCCGAAGTCCCCTCTTCCCGGTTACAGCGGGCTGTAAACAGAGACATTCAGACCATTTTCATGGGGGAGGAATGGCCCTTAAAGTAGATAGGTACCCTGCTCTTTGGCGGGACGGGGCTGGATTTGGGACTAAAGTCGGTTTTATTTACCTGGAGAGCTCTTATGGGTATTTTTATGCGTGTCCCGATTCTGCTGCTCTTGTGCGCTGCAGACAAGTTTCAAAGGCAACAGTGCACAGAATTTTGTTGGACATGAGGACGGGAACGGCCTGACCGAGCGAATTTAGTCCCTTCAGGGGCGGAAAGATTCTGACTCGAGCTCATAAATAAATCAGAAGGGAAAGAAAGGGTTTTGTGTACTCACCATAATGAATTTCGGTCACTTGTTGATAACGAATGTCTGAAAAGGAAAAGAAACAGAATTTGATTAGTAACGATTTTATAGCTTTAGAACAAAAAACTCAGTTAAGACACAAATTAATTTTGAGTAAGGTATACCTACATAGGTAAAACTCTTTGAGCGTTCGTTTAGTTTCAAAATAATTCAAAAATTATCTAAAGTGTGTATAAAGATAAAGACGAAAAGGTAACAAATTTTTATTGTAATATTTATAAAGGTGTTTAGAAGCTTTAGAGTCATGAAATCCTTTAGAAAATGGACATATGGTCATTATGTCGCAATTAATGGGGCACTGCGTGGACTGAACCCTAAAAGCCCTAAAAATAGTTCAGAAGGACAGAGTTCGTCATGCGATGTTTATTCCTTCGCTCCATTGGTTGTCTAATTTTCCAGGACTGACCCAATTTACAGCGGGTCATGAAACGAACTCGTCCGCCGCAGTCCATTGAACCCGGGGCGGTGGTCGTTACAGCAGCAACAACCAAATCCCCTGATCCGTTGCTATCCGGCGGAAATAATCGACATCTAACTTCCGTGCGGATGGAGGAAAAGCCGGGCACAGGCCGGATTCGAACCCTGGCGATATTCCTTCGATAGGGCTGCGGCTGTGCCTTTTGTTGCACTGCTCTTTCGCCGCTGTTGCCACCGTCACCCGATGTTATTAATAATTCCGTGCAGGGCGCACCCACCCCCGCCGGGTCGAACAGTTTTCACATACGATTTTCCCTACAAAATCGATCGCAACCCAGAAAGAGGACGGACGGTTTTGCCGCAAAAGTGAATTTCAAGTGCCCCCCACGTCCGGACGAGAGCCCGCTTTGTTGGTGGGGCTCATTTCCCGGATATTTTCCCTTTTTTAGGAGTTGCCGGCGGGTGGAAGGGTGCAATTTAATACTCGAAAATGTGAAAATTTCGATTACTTCCCTGTGTGCACTCCGGAGGGTTTTTGCAGAAGACTGAGAACTGAGAATATCGGCCAGAAATGGGAACTATTGAATGGTAAGTGCCTGCAAGTATGCAATGTTATCATTTTCTGGGTAAATCCCATTCGAGTTGTCGGATTCTCGTGTATAGTGCAGACACATCGATTGTGTTTCGAGTGTTTCTAGCACTTTTGTAAAAAATATAGTTTCAATTGTTTTTAAGTTCTACAAACTTAAAGATTTATTAGTTTTGAAACAAAATATTGCTCTGTAAAGTTTTTAAAATGTTTTCAGTTGTTTATATTTAGATACACTATAAATGATAAGAAGCTTAATGAAACATATTTAAAATTAAATCCTCCCCGATTAAATTTCGATTCGTCTACATATGTATTGTTCGAAATGTTAATAATTTTGTGAGAACAAATGGGATTTAGATAATTGGTTGATTATAAAATATCTTGTGTTGTTTTTGTATTCATGTGATTGTAAAGACAAACCTTGAAATATAGGTTTAAGTGTGAAATTTTGTAAGCCCTCAATTCGCTTGATGTACTCTTCACCCTAATCAGTATGGATGACACACTTGGTTTTATGGGTCTCCCTAATTAATATAAAGTCGCGTAAAGCTCCCGCGCGATTAATTAATTAGCAAAGTAAGACAATCCCTGAGATATGGTTCCTGAAATGGAATACGAGATGAGACAGCAAACCCCATGAATATATGCTAGGTTTAATGTCTCCGAAGGTAATTACCCCACTTCTGAAGGGCGCATCGTAAACTCTGTTAAAATCCCTTGAATATGCTTCCACTTGAGTGCGTCTGTTGACACTTAGCAGAGAGCCTCTATTGATGTAATAAAATTCGTTCCGCACCCTCGAAGACAAAAACCCTTTTCAGGAATTTCTGGGATCCATGCGGTTGAGTTGCGGACGTCCAATTACTCAAGCACTCGCAGAAAACTCGTTCTCTCGACTATTAGGGGTCCTCTTAACAAGGACATTAGGAGCCTTAAAGAAATTTCCCCATTAATTACAGTCCACGTATGTCATCCGACCCGGGGTGAGTTGGGGCTCCGCATCACCACCCCCTGAAGCCCTGAAACTCGTTTAAAATTATGCGAAAAAGGATGATGACAGACAGATCCATTCTGCAGAAAATTGCTATGCTCATGACGTGAGGACGGGACGCTATTACTCGCTAATTGCTTCCTTTGCAGCCGCCCGACGCACATGATTTCGCCGGTAATTTTCCTATTGTTCGAGTACAAGGACCATTTTCGCAGACCTTGCCAGGCATTTTGTAGAATTTTCTCGGTAATTACGACGATGGCGTCGACCGACGACGATGACGGCGACGTGTTTATGGTTTGCACATTTTCATATCCCGCAAATTACGAGTTCTGCTCCAGCTGCATCGCATGCTTTCATGAGCCAGCAGTAGCAATTAAATCATTCACTACTTACTCACATGAAAACTGCCATATATTTTCCGGTTTATACATTTTCTTTTTTTTTTTTTTTAATAAAAATACCATGAAAACAAAAATTAGGTGAAATTCCATAGTAATTCAATAAAAATATGCTCAAAACTTCCACGTGATTTACGTGCACCCTTGCCCTTAAAAACCCCTTCATTTTTTCTTTCTTTTAAATTGCTTCAGCACGTGAAGCAAACTTCGGGTTACTGTGCGAATTCAAATCAAAGTTTTAAGCGAGTTGTCGAGTTTTCTAGTGGACCACAGACGAGAGATTTCCCGTGGGAAATTTCATTTTTGAGTCCCTAGTTCATATGAAGTTTGTTTATGCACAAAAGCAGTTCTGAGTAAAAGTACTGAGGCATGTACCTACTTCGCTTTTAAGGGGAAACTTTTCAGAATTTAATTTTATTTTATTTCTGATTTGATCGTGAAAATGCTGCAAAGCGTGATGTTGAATTTTGAATATTTTCAGGCCTACTTTAAAAGAGTTAAATCAACAACGATTAAAGCTTTTTATGTACTCAAATGAATTTTGAAATGTTGTTAAATCTTAACTTTAGAAATTCAAATATTTGGCAATTATGTTAATATGTCTCGATCGACAACGTCAGTATAAAGTTAGAATAAATTTTATTCGATCGTCGTGGTTGGATTGTACTCGTATTATATAAAATTTATTTAAAATGCGTCTTAAATTTCAATTTCGACATATGTAAATTTACTGAAATGTGCTCTATCTTTGAACAAGCTTGTCTGCTGTTGTGTTCCAAATAGCCGCAAGCATCACTTAATAGATCAGGTGTGAATCAATTTAAATTTTCCCAGGCTGTTGAGCTTCAAGCCTCGCCTCTAAAATCGCTCTCAAACCACACGACGACCTCGACCATAAAGTTAAAAAGTCACGACTCGATCGCGGCCCTTTTACACCTCGCAACGTGCTTAGTCTCGTCGCGGGCAAGAGATGCCTGAAAATGAAAAAATTCGCGCAATTCATTAAAATCGTCTCCATCCCACGTGAACGTAATCTTTTGGATCAAGCTGGGAATTTGAGTGTCTTCTCACGACACTTGCAGCAAGGTGAGGCTAAAAATACGATTCGACCGGAGGAATGCGAAAAAAAATTCCACAGCAGACTGAGTCGTGTGCTTAGAGACCGCGGAGTCCCATAGAGTGCCCCAAAGCGGCGACTCCGCGTCCAATCATTAACCCACGGGAAGAAGGTCTTAACCAGGTAAATGCCTAGTCGAGTTATGGTGATAATCAAAAAGGGATTGGAAGGAAGTTCCACTAGACCGCGATCGATCTCGGGGGGCCCCTCAAATTGGCCAACGCAAACGCCAGGCTTCGTGTTACCTTTCACTCAGGTGGAAAATTTATCAACTTGCAACGGCCACAAATCTGTCGCCGGATGCTGCGCTCTCGGTGATCTATGGCGATGATCGCGCCGGTAACGAGCAGGTGAATTGCTGCCCGGACCGCAAGCTGATCCCGACTTTCACTCGTGTTTTGCATCTCTCACACAATAATAACACTTTTACTTGATGGCCTCGGCATCCGCGGGAATGGTTACGTAATCGCGTTTCCTTCCTGCAATTTTGAGTGCATTTCCTGCGATGCAATTTTGTCGCCCCAACGCCTTCGTTTGGCGTCGATCTTGCCCACCTCATTAGTAGGCAATTTGAGGTAGTTGCGGGGGCTCTGGACCTGCTCGCGACGTATCTCCTCGCGGGCTGATTGCGATCGCCGGAGGCTGCGGTACGCGAGATGGATATCACCCAGACCTGGCACTGCAGCCCCATGGCACGTTGATGGAGCCCACGTTTTTCCTCATTTTGTTTCGATTTCACTATTTTCCGGCCCTGAAACCCCCGCTTCGGCTGTTGCACTCAAATTAGCGAATTATTCCCCAGTCGGCAATCCACACCAAAGCCCCTAGGGTTGCCACACTGAGAAGAGTTTAGCTAATTTATAATTTAATTTTTCTCTAAATATTCATTAAGCAGATATGTACGTACATACATATCATTAAATTTATTTTATGATTAGGTATCAGCGTATCAGTTTAATGTATTTACCAACTAACAATAACCAAATTTTGTAAACTATAGATTTTTTTCTCATTGAATCTTTAAGCATTTTTACGTAGTAGGTACCTACAAAGTTTTACAAATATTGCCTGATAACCTGATAGTCCCAAATTAATCCAGTGAATGTTTTTTCATATTTTACAAAATCAAACCATATTTTTATTTTAAAAAAAGAGATGGAAAACAGAACAAAATTTGTCAAATATTGGACTTTAGATTTTTAAATGCTACACTTAAAATGTTTTCTGTTCACTATCGAAAAATTTCTAATAATCAGTTTAGCCAGTTGACTAAATAAGTGAACAAGAGGCGCAAACTTATAAAAGGAGTTGAGAGGAGAATCTTTATTTTTTTGATTTTGAGAACTCCGAATTTAGCTGTATTTTAAAACATTTTAAAATATAGAAATAATTTATAAAAAAAAAACTTCTTAAAGTAGTGCAGGTGGTAACCCTAGATACTGACTCCCGATCGCAAAGACTTCCAATTTAAGAAAACTGGAAAGGAACCGCGGTACACCTTGGGTTCTTGTAATTGCCGGCGTGCATACGCCCAGTTTTAAGACGCTGAGGGCACCCCGTGACAGATCTGCATCCCAAAAGAACAACCTACTCTGCCCCCGGCGGCGGTTCTCGAATGATTCGCGAACTCCTTGAGATCTCGATCTCGATCTCAAAGTCTGGGTGTCATGCCGGAGATCAAGTCGTGGGCCCCAGAAATGAATTGGGGTAGGTGTCCGACACGTGGGCGCTCGCCTAATCGGATTGACCCAATTACCCGAAATTTCCATGAAATCTCGTGTGTCGATCTCGATGCATTTTGGACCTAAGTGGGCTAGAAAGAATGTGCTGAATAATTGGCCGTGCGAGTGCATTTCGTGCACTCCCCCTCATTAGGCCTTGGGGAGCAAACGCAAGTTGTCTTGCATTCTGGGGCCGTGGAATTAATGAGAGATCCCTCCTCAGCGAAGTCGCTTTGCAGCGCTGCAAGTGGATTATTGATTGTCTAATTGCACGCGAAACCTTCCTGAGCTCTTTGAAGCGAGAATTGTTTTAAAATTTTAATGAACGTTAGAATTAATAGTCCAACGTTGCAATTAAATGGAGAACGGAAATGATAAATAATTTAAGTAGGATTTTACCACAAAGTTTCATTTCATAAAAATGTAGATTGTAAATCTACAAACTCTCTACTTTTATAGAAGTAGGTACCTATTCACGATGTGTGGAACTAAATTCCCGAACACAACATCTGTGTCTGTGTTCATTATAATGTTCTAAATTTCTACGTGGGCCGAATATTTGGAATTTTAAACCTTGCATAAAACCCTTTTGAAGTAAAATGCTTTTTATCGGCCTTAAACAATTTCTATTGAGCTTAATTAAAAAAATAAAAACAAATAATGGTTTTACCTTGTTCCCTTCAATTAAATTTGCACTGGTAAAGACGCCACTTAGCCTCTAATTCAACGCCCCTTAGTACCAAAAAAGCAAAAAGCCACCACCTCACGACCCGTAGCCGTTGGCCACTTGCGATAAATGCGAGTTTTATGCAAATTCGCTGCAAACATTTATGCAAATCGTTCATCGTTTTATGAACCCATGCTTAACCTTATCGCGCGCTTTATTTGGCTTAAAATACAAGAACGATGTAATAAAGCCGGGAAGGGCGATATACTCTCGGTTTTTTTTTTTTAGTTTTTTAGTCCTAAAACCTCCCCAAAATTCGACAAGCGTGTTGATACAAACTGCGGGGGAGGCGATGTGGGACCAGCAAACAATGGAAAACGAGTTTTAATTACAAATTGTGCAGCCCGCGGTGCTCGCCCGAACCGCCCCCGCCCCATCGCTGCGGCGGCTGTGTTTTTCGCGGTTCATTCCACTGCCGAAAATTTAACCGAATTTACATTGTTCACAGCCGGACAGACTGGGCGCAAATAGCATTTGAGGAAAAAAAATAAAATGATAGAGCGAATGGCACACACGAAATGTTTGGCACAAAACATTGCAAACATTAGGGAATTACTGGTGAGGCATAGATGTTATCAGGATATGTGGGGTCCCATATCGCCCTACCGGGACGTGCCATTTCGAGGCAAACTCTTTTTTTACTTTCGGTTTTCGCTCCTAAAAGGGACTGTAACAACCTGAAATATTCATTTTTCCATTCGAACGAATACATACCATAGATGTGTAGTTTTGAACGCAAACAATGTCAGAGAACACAAAATTTCATCATGCAAAATTTGAATCTTTTCGTTCAAAAACTATACGAGTAGTCAGAATCACTTAAATCATGTTCTATTTACAGAACCCAATTAAACGCTTTTAAAATTTTTTATCATGGCCTAAAAAATAGTTTTAATTAATTAAGAACTTATTACTTATTTATAAAGTACTTATTAATATTATAAATGGTTTAGCAATGAATACCTGTTATCTGATTTCGCATGAAGGACTTCTTCGGTTAAAAAGAATAGACTGCTTTATAATAAGTTCTTTTACGAAATTTACGTGAAAGGTTTTTGGGTTCTTAATCATTAATTCTATCAGTTAATGTAAGAGTTTTAGATTTACCGATTTGCTGTAGAATATCCCAAAAATTATTGGAAATATTGGCAGAACAAATATTTTCAACCCATTTCCTGTTTAATTTTTTTTTGTGTCGTAAGTGGTCAAATATTCAATAAAATTGACGGCCTTCAAACATGACCTTTAAAACAATTCGATCTTTCAATGAGGTCATATAAAATTTTGGTAAACATATTTTAAATTTTAGGACCCACGCACAGCTCCACTTACGCAAAATCATCGTCTTCTGCTTCACGGAAGAATTTTTTACTCCTTGAAAAATAACTAGACACACGGGCCCCCACGGGTTAATTAATCACAAAACCCGGCTTGATTGTAAATAATTTTGCAGTAGACAGCTCATTGCCTTTGAATTTGCCATCAATCAAATAAATCGCAATTTATTTGCACGGACATGTAAATGAAGCTTCTGCTGGGGTTCGTCTTGGGACCGGTTCTGTTCCACATAAATCTGTGGATTATGCAGTTCTTTTGTTTTTCCACAAAATCGAGGTAAACTTTTTTGAATCACAGAAAATCGATGCCAAGCGATGCGAGTGTGCAACATTTGCATCTTTTATCCATAAATCTCGAGAGCTGCAAAATTTGCGGGTGCAAAAATTTCCTCTATCGTGCCCACGAAATTTTGCCGGACGTAAATGTTCGGCGGGGTTCGTGCAGCCGGGGCACCGGGCATTAATTTCCGTTTTCGACTGCTTAATATTCGTCCGGCGAATGGTCCTCTCGAGTGGAGGAGTCCCTCGAAAAATAAATCTCGTCGTGTCATTTACTTTTTCGTGCTAATTATTTGTCCACCCCCGGGATTTATCGCGTCCGAGGGTACCTCAAGTAATGGGGAAAGACAGAGGGGCTCTCCTGCAGCGCTGGCCAGGGTGATAAAACATTTAATAAACCAAATATAAATCAAATACTCCAGTGCCCGGCCACAGGGTGCACAGTGATGCGATATATGGGGAGCCGGTCTTTTGCTCGAACGAGTGGAGCCCCAACCCCCAAAAGAATCATCCTCTGTGTGCCGGTGAAATTAATTGCTGGCGATAAATCAAATTTCGTGGAATTTTTGGAGAATTTAGTTCAGCCCCCCGAAAACAGAGGTTTTGTCTCCCCTAAAACACGATTCCCTGGTTTGGGGCTGCTGTTGCTGCGCTATGGCTGGCTCTGTTTTTCTGGGAAGCTCCTGAAAATGTCTGGTCCGCCGGTGGTTGGTTCATACACCCACCTGTGCGGCACCACGAGGACTACATGTGGCAAATCCTCAGGAGCTCCCATCACGGCAGGCGTATTATTTATGGAATGCTCCTGCTTCTCACTGCCAGATCCCCAGGGACCGTTGTGCATAGTAGCGCTAATTAAAAGCGACCCAAACATTATTTCACCGAATGCCTACCTTTTCCGAGAATGCGCCAAAGAATACTTGTGGTTAGTCCTGCGAGAGATTTATTTTGGGATTCCCTGGGAGCTATTTGAATTATTTTACTAACGAAGTGGAGCCGCTGCGGACAGGGGTCAAGCATTCTTTAAATTCTGAGTTTGTCCAGTAGCAGGAAACCAAAAACTTATCTCGCTTAGGTGGAACTTTTGGATGTGTTTTAGATTTAGTTTTTAAAATCATTCATTTAGAGCCTTAAACATCAAACTAACCAAACCATTACTTTTTAGAATTCAGGGAGAATTCCTCAAAAATACAATTTCCAAAAAACTAAACTTTGTGAGTAATTTTAAAACCAGTAGATATTAGTTTTCATTCAAAACCCTTTTCTAATTAGAAATTTAGATAGGTATTGAAAGTCAGTTGGCAAATGGTGAAAAAATTTAATAGTATGTTTAAAAGTTTGCTGATATAAATATTTTCTAATTTTGTTTATATGTATAGTATGTATAAACCCTTATATGTAGGATATGTTGAAAAATTAGGATTGCAATTGCAACGTAAAACTACCCTGCTACTGACTTAATAGGTAGGCTGCAGTCGACTGTAACGACTAGTTGGCGTCGGGTTGTAATTAGCATCTTCTAGAATCACACCTGCTCCACGAGCAGATTACCTATCAGCATTGTCTATTTTTCAGACGAAGTATGCAATTCAAAAGAAATACATGAATTAAGTCAATCTAGTCGCGCGGAGGCACGGCGAAAACGGTCTTGCCCTGCCTTAGGTGTGCGCTAGCAGCTATTACCCGATCGCAGCTCGCTCGAAGCAGTTCTGTGGTCATTTGAATAATTGCACAATTGGCGGTGACTCAATCTGAATTCCCTGCGGAACCTTCGCGCCCCCTGCGGACTTGGTCAATCAAGTCACCTATCCTCGTAACCTCCAGAAAAGCACCAGGCGCTCAGAAGGCCTGACAGCCAAAATGAAGCCAATCAATTTGTAGTCGGTGCTCCGCGTTGAGCCCTGTGCCTCCCCCACCGGGGCCCCAATAATCTCATAGGCAATTTCGACAGAAACACACTCGATGACGACCGTCGCGGCACCGCGAAGTTGATTAATCGGGCGCAATCGACTGTGGCAGGCTGGCAGCCAATCACCGATCTATCGATTTGCAGTCGACTATGAGTGAGTCGCTTGCGCAAGCGCTCCGGTAATTAGGTGAAAAATAGTCGTGCGCGGCGGCCGTGCCACAGAAAATGCCCCCAACGGGTTATAATCGAGCATAATCCCACAGATGTAATAAGGAAATCGATTTTACGATTATCGTCATATCGCTGCAATTAGTTGCGCCTGAGAAAAGTCGGTTAACAGGACTCTCGCGGTGTGGTTGTGGATCTGATCTGCACCTATTCTGACCGACTGGCCGCGAGGTTGTCCGCGCCGCTGTCCAGCGGTTGTTGGTAATATCATAGCGCTGTCGCGGTTTTATGGTGCGGAAAAATCACTTTGATGGCTCACTGATATCATGCTACTCGCGGGGTATGCTCGACACGCGGTTTTTCGAATGCATCGTTTTATGCGAGACAAATCAGCTAATGACCGCTTCAATTAATGTCCTTTCTACCGGAAATGGAATCCACTTGCGAGCTGCCCGTCATCATTCATGTAACTTTGTGGATTCCAAATTATTAATGCAAATTAACCGGTATACTGCATAGGGCGTTCGAGCACCAGGTTATTTGAATAATGACATTCTGCTTGTTTTTCTGCAGGATCATTAGCGAAACATAAACGTTTTAATTGTTAAAAATTATCTTTTTCCATCTTGGACACTCAAGAAATTTGCAGCATTCCGATTGCTTGAAGTGTAATTAGAAAACGATAAAACCAACTAACCAGTTTTTAACGTCCGGAAGTAAGAAAACAATTTATGTTTTACAAAATGTTTACGTTTTTTGTTAGAAATTAGAGCAAAAGTATTTTATCTGATTTCTTCCAGACAGAGAGTGGCAGTGCAGACTACTCGTAAATGTCTAGCCTTTTAAAATAATCATCACATATTCTTCCCTTTGTGAGTAAACGTAATGTGGAGATTGGATTAAGATAAATTTCAATTTCTTTTCCACAAAAAAACAGAATAAAACCACTTTTTGTGGAAAAGTCGTATATACATATAGGTATACTTTATCCAAAAAAACGGCCAAAAAATAAACCTCTTGATTCTCGACCGAACAATGAACAAAGCACCAAAAATCTGGCGAAAACTTTGCTCTTTGTATATGTGTTGCTAGCGAAGCAAGACCTGCTTACAAAAAGTTTCTTGATATCTTCTTAATCCCGAGCCGAATAAATACACACCGTTTTGCCTTGCAGCAATTAAATTATGATCACCGGCATGGCAGCCAAGAGAGAGCCCTCGAAACTCTGAAGAGCCCCAAAAGTTTTCCGTCGAAAGTAAATTTCCTGCCGATGGGGCGCGGTCCCTCTAATCCCCGCAAAAGCCAAGCTAAGATTTTGAAGCAAGTCCAGGGACTGCGCTGGGGAACGTTAAAAAACATTTTTTTTTTCTGTAACATAATCGCTCTGGGGGCCATTAATAACGCAATTTTCAAGGAAATTAAATCTCCCGAGGAATTTTATTTCACAAAAACGGCTGAAATGTAATAAAGATCCGTTGCGCTGGAACGTCGATTCGATAGGATGCGGTGGCGACCCAGAGGAGGAAGTGATTCACCTCTAGCACTTTGGGGAAGGGAATCGGTCAAGGGCCAGCCACGGCTGAGGAACGAACAGAAATTGCTCAAAAGACGTCCAGACACATGGCTCTGGACTCTGGCGATGCAGGGAAAAAAAAAGAACAAGCAAAAGGTGTCCCAGGACAAACAAAAGACGTGACACGGATGGACGACCAATTGACCACCGGTCGGCTGACCGCCATGAAACATTTAACAGAGTCCCGAGTGGGGCTCGTGCAATTGGCGATAAAACGTGAAAGGGGTAGCCAACAGATCCGCAAAATAATGGAGGAATTTTGAGGAATTTCGGGGAATTTGGCTGGACTTACCCCAAAATAGTCATCGACGTCGCCTGGTGCTGGTGGATGCTGCTGCTGGTGGTGGTCAGGTTAGCGGAGGTCGAGGAGGACGACGACGATGCTCCTGGCAGTGGAATTCCTTTCGGCGGGGGCGAGGGCGAGACTTGTCGGTGCGGAGGAACATAGGGGCGAATTTGGAAGATTTGCTGCTGCCGGACGTGGTGGTGGTGGTGATGGTGCTGGACCAGTCCGTGCTGGAAGTCGTGATGACGCTGCGACGAAGACGAGACTATTGACACAGACTGATTCGAGCGGATGGCCGCCGTCGACGGCGGGGGCTGATGAATGAAGCGAGATGTCGGCGATGACCTCAGGTCATTTAACATCAAATCCAAATCTGTTGCCAATGAGCTCAGAAGCTGAAAAAAGAAAATAGAGAGTAGTTTAAATTTTTAGATACATACTTAGAACGCAAAAATAGTGTAAAAAACTAACATCCCAGTGGAGAAGTTGTTCAAAAGGGGCTATTTCCACTTTACAGTCGTTGAAACGTAATTGGTATGTAAATATCGATCAAAAGGAGCTATGTTTACTTCATTCCCAAATTAAAGTGTTCTTCCCATTTTTGATTGTTTGAATTTTGAGTTTTAATAAATAAAAAGTATCTTCATCCATAATTTTATTGAAGATATAAAACTTGCTCACATACATATGTACATATGTATAAAATAGTGACCAATACAAGCTTTTTTTCAATTTTTAGAAAGTTTGCTTATAAGTAAATAAAATTTCGGGGTTTTGAAATTCAATTTTGTTTAGAATTTTATTGGTTCCAGTTACCTGAGTCCTTCACTGAATAGTGAAATAAAAATTTAATACATTTATTAGACTATGCCTTGCACGTTCTCGAATTTTCAAAAACGAAATGCCATCGTCTAATGCCCGCATTTTTCCAAGCCTGCAGCAAATCGATATTTCCCAATCCCTGAAGAGAAGACCATGTCACATGAACCTATCATGCAATTGACCCCCATTAATTCCCCGAGCAGTACCCCTTGAACGAAACGAGCCTCAAGAGCTCTCGACGGAGCGCCCCGAAAGGAGCCCCGGAGCTGAGCTGTTTACATTGATTTAGAGCCCCGAGAGTCGTAGTCACAAGCAGCATAACAACAGATCGTGACTTAGTGACAAAGTGCTGCAACCACCTTTTGTGCGCCGAACGCTGCCCATTAATTTGCTACTACATCGGCAGCTCGGGCGGCGGTGGCAGGGGTCCCAAAGGGTACTAGCACCGGCTCAAGTCATAAGACCGATCGGGGTCACCTTTGTTCCTCATCCAATTTTTAATCGCAAAAATTCGATTTCGTCGTACAAGGCCCCGATCGTCATGAATTCGCCAAATAGACCCGACACCGTGCCCCGGCAGCGACTCGGACACTTGTTCGCGCTTGTTAAGAGCAAAAGTCTGTCCGACAAAAACAACATAAGTAATGGCATAACGTCTTGGGAGAAAAAAATGAAAAATTTCAGTCTCACGTCCGACAATAAAAGGTGAATGCTCGCGAAACGCAACCACTTCGCGGCAAGTGGAGTGGCCGCACCAAATCCTTTCGAATTGCCCCCTACTCCAAGCACTGGCGAGGGGACTCCCCGGGTTTCGAAATCGCGTGCTCTTCCAATAAACGCTGCCATAATTCAAGAAGTAATCTCAACCACCGCTCGCCCGGCACGGGGACTGCCGCTATGCAAAACAGCTCTGGAATCTTAAAGACGATTCCCGGGAAAAGCCCCTGGAACAACGCCGTTGTAAGCGTGCAGTGCGGGTGTGGAGAGAGGCAATCGAACTCCTTGCTCCCGGTCCCATGAGCTCGGTTATTGCAACTGCTATAAAAACGGGATTTGCCCAGCCGAAATGGCGGAACAATCCCCAGACTTTCGAAACTTTCCCCAAAAATTTATTAACTCGCATCCATAAATTTTGCGACGGGGTGAAACGAGCCCCTGGTACTATCCAGAGAAATATTTTTACTGGATGTCGAAACTCTTGTGGAATTTTAGATATTTTTTAAATGAAATTTGGCTTTTGGAATTCCATTTGATTGCGCGGGATGAGACTGAACCAATCCATGCGGTCTATGCAATATTAGGTACATGCAGACTGCAAAAACAGAAAATTGTCAAGTGCGAGTTTAAATCACGAGTATTAGAGGGTTCCATATTCTGTCTACGGCAAAGGGAAATTGTGAAAAACTATTTCTACTTTTATTCCCAAATACTGCAAAAGTAGGATGTACATTATCAAAAAAAAAGTTTTTTGATGACAAATTATTTTTGGCAGACAAGCAATTAGGTATATTCTGGATTAATATTTTAAATTTTTTGATATCTTTGTAAATATTGGGATATCTATCTGGCTAATCATTTTGTACAGAAATTAAAATATCAAAAGCATGAACATTTTTCAACTGAAAAATTTGGTGATGATACAATGGCAATGAGTAGGTACCTAATTTTTAATCTCAGTTAATCGTCTTAGAACTGGATAGACAACATTTCTTACACAAATTCATAAACTAGCTAAGATCGGGTCTATACATATTATGAACTAATATTTGACGAAAAAGGGCGGAAGGGGTTCCAATAGGCTGAAGGAAGCCTGACATTTCAGCTAGTTTAAAATTTATACTGGATAAAATACAATGCAAAAGAAACCTTGTTCTGGGAATAAATACTTATTACTTTTGATTTAGATTAGTTAATAGCCGAAATCTTCTATATGCATATAACGACTTTTTCTATTATGTATGTAAGTAGGTAGGTATACTTAATGAACAAATTTTATTAGTCATCATAATGTACCGACATAGGTATAAGTTTTGTCTTTTTATTTCACTTTTGTGTAAAACGAACTTTGCATATAAATATAACGAACTCGAGCCCAATATAAGTGAAATATGCGAGTTCGATAAATAGATGTTCGACTGTATTTTTTAAGCTCCGTTCATATCATGTTCAGAGCATAAGTCTACAAATTGTAGTTTATTTCATTTTGGCGAGACTAATGGTTTTACGTTTAGATCCCATGGATACGTTCGGTTAAAAAGTAATCATCGATCAAAGCACATGCCAATTATGCGCCCCACCGAACGAAAAAACAATTACCTCCCACCCAGCAGATTCGGATGATAAAAAATGTAAAAAATTTGCTTCGACCTCCTGCGCTTGTAGGACTGTTGTTAGCGCTGGTTACCTTCGGCCAGATTCAGAATCAGCCGCAATTAGTCAGGCTTGCAGCAATTAAGCCCCGTCAAATTTCCTTGTTATAACCTGCGCGAAAAAAGGAACGCAAGCGCGGCCGTCTTAGCGTCTTAGCGACTTGGCCTAGTTACAAGACGCCAGCCTCGGTGCCCTGGACCGCGAGTACAAAGAACCGTGACGAGCGCAGCGCCGGAAAGTGAGATTCTATCGGGCTAAGTGGTCAAGGGGCTCCGCTGGAAGCGCTGCACGGAGCCGGGGCCCCGAAGGTCACACGGGGCTCCGATGCAAGTTCGCCGGACGTACCTAGAAATCGCTTTTTGCCATTTCCGCTTCCAAGACAAATTTGCTCGCGGTCATCGGTCGTCGCCGTCTTCGCAGTTGGAAACAGCGGGAAGACGACGACCGGTGGTGTCTTATGCCTCGGACTTCGACTCTTCGAAGAAGGGATGGGCCTCCAGACAAACAGGCAGTTAAATGACGAACCGTTGCGGGCTTTTTGCTAATTGTTTTAAGCTAGCCCGGACCGGACGGTCGAAAACAGAAATAAAAAAATAAAATAAAGAGATAACCGCGACTGGCTAATCCCGGGCTGGCTTAAGGCGGAAATTGCCGCGACTCGGACAAAAGACTAAAAGAAGCCACTTGTTGCGGGTGGCTGGCATTGAGATGTCCAAACACACAATTGGAAAATTGCACGAACGCGAAGAATTCCCCCGTCCGCGAAGTGCGTGCAAGTGGCTAATTAATTTCGACTTGGAACGACTTCGCGGTGCGACGGCGGGTAATTCGATAGCGTGCCGGACTGGGCCCCATCCCCTTGCTCCAACTCACGATAGCAAATCATCTTGAACTAGTTTCGGCTGCAATTCAGCGGCGGCGTGGTTACGATTCTGTTTCTCGAATTTCGAACATGAGAGGTCCCGTCTGGACTTCACCTTGAAATCGAAGAAATATTTCTTAGTCTAGTGAATGTAATTTATGGAGCGCGTCCGTTCAGCCAGACGACGGGAGGGGGATCAGCATGTGATCGAAAATTTATTGGCGGCGTGCAAAAATTTCGCTTGATCAAGTCGCTTTTGTGGCCTATTTGCGTTAATTGATGAAGCCGCGATGGACGATGACTTCGAAATTTTGGGTGGCTCAATAAATAAAAACTCATTACAATATAGGACGAAAAATGAAAAATAAAGATTTCCAAACCGCTAGGTCTATTTTATTAGAATTTTGCACGCACGCGCTCTTAGCAGACACTCCTCTAAGCGAAAGATAATTATATCGATGTCAGTTCAAAAATTTAGAATTAGTTTTATTTATTTTTTTATTATTATTTCAAATTTGTTAGTATTAGGTTCCGAATGAGTTTAGATCTGTGACACATAAGGGATTATATAGGTACAGGTCGACATATTCACATACCCCTTGTAACTGTTTCAATATTAAAGAAATCTTATTAAGGGTTATTTAAATTCCAAATTATGCATATATCCAAAAGCATAAAACAGGTTGATTAAAATCAAACAAAAGAATCCTAATCTCTCGGAAAGAGTCACATAACCCCGGTTTCCAAACCGAAGATTTATGGCGGGTCTCATAACTGCCGTCATCTCCATTAGCGATCATCGCACTTACAAAATTCTTTGATGAGCGATAATTTTTCGCCATACTAAAAAAATATAAAAAGGTGGCCGAACACCTGACGACCGTTCGACAGCTCCATTAGCAGCAACGAAAACAGACCATAATTGGTGTGACCGCCAGGTAGGGTTCGATTCCCCCCGAGGCCCGTGAATCAAAGCCGGGCGGGGCTCCAACCTTGCACCTTAGCGGGCTGCGACTGCGCGGTGCAGCGTATAGGTGGTCTGGGCGATTTGTTTTAATTTTTCTTCCAAAACTGAAAGAGCTCCCCATTTACATTTTGATTGTTGCGGGCGACTAGGAATGTCGGAGTATCATACGAAAAGGTGAAACCGGAGACCCACGATCGATCGCGTTCATTATGAGCGATGATCGTGTCCGATTTCTTCGATAGTTTTCTAAAATGCTGCGAGCCTATAGATATCATCATCAGAACCCCGGGGTCCCCTTCCCCCCAATTACCCGCTGGGGAGAAAATTCATTTCAAAACCGCGGTAATTGCTCATTCAGGTTATTTATTAGTTTTAATTAGGAGCAGACTTGAATGTCGGCCATGCGCCGAGATAAGGCCGTAGTCCGTCGTCGTCGTCGCACGGAAAACAGGTAAATTCAGAAATTGCCGGCGGGCAGCTATTTCTGGACATGCATGCCACACATTTGAGCGCACACCTTTCGGCGCACTTTCCTGGGAAAATTTATTCAGGCAGCGAACAAAATTGTCGCGAGATTGCGACGCGAATTTGACATGCTTCAAATTGAGATTTATCTGCGACTGTGGGTGAAACCTTGCAGGGGCTTTCCTTAATTGAGTTTAGCAGGTGTTTTACGCATTCCTGGAATGTGTGGCGATTCAATTTTGCATTGGTGATTAGGTCGACACTGGTAAATACTATCTGAGTGGATAATTGTGGTGTCGAGATCACGTTTTAGATATGATCGAATTTGTTTAATCGATGCATACTCAATTAGGTGTTTTTCACGAACACTATATTACAGTTGTAAAAATACGTAAACTAAGAATAAGGTCAGAATACTTAAAATGTAGCTTTTATTGCGAGAATTCAAATTAAGATCGACTTAATATTTTTGAGCAGTTTTATTATAGATATTGTAGAACGATCTAAATTTGCGATTAGGAGAATGTGAATTTTTTTTTGGGAAGTTACGTTAGTTTTGATTTAAGAAGATATAATTTCTGAGATTTTGGCGGAGGCGAATTTTATAAAAAGTTAATATAAATTGGATTTTCATTCGTATTTTAAAAATTTCAAAATCCACTGATAACTGATTCTTAATTCTTATTATGATATGTTTTGGAGAATTACAGAAAACTTAATTAGTTTGTAGATAAATGAGATCTTCATGTTTTCATGTTTTTCATTATTTTGCTCTACAGTTAAATTTCTTTAATTAATATTTCCTCTGATCTAACTGTGACTGAGTCCATATCTTTACAATTCGATATAAAAAGGCCAATACTACATAAAATAAGCTCTTACTCTTTTTTTATATAAATCTATTAGCTCCTATAATTTCAGAAATAATAAGAAACATGAAAGCGCAAAGCCTGGCCTCATTCGCTATGAAATCAATTTCCTGGAAAATTGCACAGTAAAATCGCTATCAGTTCCGGAAATTATGAATCAATATGCCAGAGTGAATAGAGGCATCGCAAAGATACTCGGCAACAATTAAATCGAGGAACAAATTCAGTTGGGGCACCGCTGTAACAAAGAGAATCAATTTTTCCGTCTGCGTTCCGCCGAAGCGCCAATTCCGCCTCTTGGCTAATTCTTAATCATCGGCTGCATGAGCGTCGCGGACGACTTGTCAACACAGGACAAACGCTGCTTCGCATAAAAATGCGAAAAAAATAGCGAAAAATCGAGCAAACCTCGAGATGAATTATTCAGCCTGAGCGTGAATTGAATTATCGCGACCAATGGTTTATAAAATGTATACTATCCATTAAAAAAGTGGCCAGCCCTACTTACCGCAATGGCATCCATCACCGCGTTCACCATGATTGCCGAGATTTTTGCTTATCATTTACAACTTCTGCATTCCACAGATAAACAGATTTATCCACATAACTGCGGTCGCCGTGACTATCTTTTTTTTGTTGATGTTCCGCGAGAAATATGAGTGCAGTCGGCACGGACGGTGGGGGTACTGATGACACTCCCACGAAGTGGATGGCGCATTACTGCTCCACCAACCACAAAAATCGACCTTTTTTCCTTGTTAATCATGAAATGCACTTTAGGTCATCACCAGCTAACTACACTTTATATTTTTTCAGCCATTTTTTTTCCAAAATGTACATATGCAGGTTTGTGTCGCCGAACACTGCGATGAATTTTGTTATCACTGCGACACTCTCACTCCGATTTGCTTTGTGCAGTTGTTTTCGCTTTTTTACATGTTTCGCATGAACTTTTAGTTTTGTTTAATTTTTCTTATGTGGAACGAATTTCTGTAATTTTAGACGGTTTGATTGTTTAAAAATTAAAATGTAGCAAGCCGCTCTACTTGTTATCGTTAAGTTAAGAATTCAGAGCCTCTTGCATTGCAAAATATTTGATATCGATATATCAACAAAGATCGATTTTTATATGTATCTGTTCGTCTGCTTTCTTTTTTGTCGGTTTGTTTACTTATCGCAGCATGAACAAGTATTTTAAAGAGTTTTTCAATGTCAATCTGGAGAGAATCATATGAAATCTCATTAAAATGAATTTTAGTGTCTAGATATTTAACGAACAATATGCACTTCATTCTCATTATTTTTTTCCTAATAATAAATCATAGGCTTTTTAATTAAAGTATACATATACATATGTACTAAGGAAAAAAATGTGTATTTTTACCTAAGCCCCTATACTCGTGGTTGGCAATAGCTGAATGTTTGGCTGAATATGCTTTCGGCAGCGAATGGGTCAAAAAGAAAATCCATATCGATATCACGTATGTATACATTCTATAGTTGTTATGAAAATTGAAAACCTCGGATCGTTAGTTTCAGAAAAGTCTTTTTTTGTTGCAATTTGCAACATATCTCAATCACGCGAGCCAGATCTGCTGCAGTAGACCGTCACGCCCATGTCACCACGGGCCCCCCGCGCAAAAGATAAGATACAAAAGATCGAATCTCGCGGCGGCAGCAAGCCAAGTTCGTTTGAGCTCAAGTTCAATATCATCCAGCGGTTCGAGCGGAGCACCCAGCCGCTCGCGACTTCGAACTGCTAGTGCACCGCAATGCACCGAGCAGCGAGATAACGAAACAGACCGCGGATGCGATCAATCAACTTCGTTGCAACTGCAACTGTCGATTTCGTTGGCAGGGCTTGCTTCCCTGGTCCACGGGATGGAAGCTGGACGTTTCGCGCAGCCGGGAGTCGTTTATTTGTTTAATAAAAACCGATTGGATCAGGCCGTGCCACAAGGTCTAGATAAAACCCAGGGAGGACGGACGCGGCCTGCTCTCGCATCCGCGATCTGTACCAAAGGGAACAAAGGGGTGCACCACATCGTTCCAGGTTATCCGAGATAAGGAAATGCACTCTCTGGATGTCGGAGGAGCGCTCGATGTTTTGACTCGACCAATTCATCATATCTGCCTCTGGCTAAAGTCTGCATTTACAGAGCCCTTCTCGTCGGGACAAACAGCAGCGGGAGGATGGTAAATAGCTAAAAAGAATATTTAAAAAAAAAAAAGAAAAACAAACTTGACCAAACAATGGACGCAATTGTTTAACAAAATTTTTGTTGGCTCCGTCTGGTTCGCTTGAATCGTGATTACGACGAGCATTTAATGCAGTGGAAAGTGCCTGGTTAAACCTCGTCCTCCACTTATGCGACGGAAGGTGCTTAGGTTGCTTATGTTGCGAGGCAGCACACCTAATGCGCAAAAAATTGGTTTAGTTGAAAGGAAGCTTTACAAAAGAGCCCAAGCAGCTCAACATCCCCCTGTGACATAGGCTTAGCCATAAAAACCCCCACAGCTCGGTTGGTGTACTTGGAGCTTATAAAATTCAGTGTCAGCGTTTTTAATTTTTCTCCAAGGCACTTACTCAGGTAATGGAAAAATTGGAGTTGTGTAACATATGTAAAAATCCTTAAGTCAATGAGTACTTATATTATATAATTAAAAAGTAGTCTAAGAAGATGACTTCAGCAAACAAATATACGCAACTAAAATATTTTATCTCAATATTTATTACATAGGTATTAAAGAAGTTATGCAAGTTTAAATTTATCAGTTTTATGGAAAAAAAACAGCTGACAGAAAAATTTAAAACTGCGTTAAAATCAAGTTTTTAATATACTTGCACAATATAAGCATAGACAAGCAAGTTATTTGTCTATAATATAAGTTGAACCCAATCACAAAGTAACTACTTAGTGTTTTAATAAGAAGCTAAATAAAAGAAAAATAAATTTTTTTTTTAAAATCATATCTTTATCTTTAATTTCAAAGCGACTCAAAAAGTCCTCCTAAAAATCCTTTGCAAAAGTTGTTCGAATAGTTCTAACTAAAAGAGCAAATGTAGGATATCAACTATATAATGTTTGTTTATTTCTACCCTCAAAAAGATGCGAAGATAAATATTTCGCTGAATTCCACTGATAAACAAATCAGGCCCACTTATGCCGTTCAGATTGGATCATCCCTCAGCGGCCCTCATTTCTTCGTCAAAATTATCGGCGACAGCTTACAAAACGCGAAGATAAACACGAGACATGATGGCAAGACAGAAAAAAAAACGTTCTCTCAGCGCCATTTAGCAAGCGAAGCAAGCGATATACACAGAAAGAATCAACGGAAATTCCGTGGATTGTGAAATCCATCGAACCGATAGGATCAATCAAGCTGTGCAAATATTAGCCGTGCTCGGGGGCGGCGGAGGTCTACAGGGTGAGTTTGTTTATAGCAAAACTTCTCGGTGCAAAAGTATGTAAGACACCACCTTGAGATATCCGGGGGAATTGCGTCTGTCGGCAGAACGAATGTTTTGGAACAGCAAGAGCGGGAGGGGGCTGCTTTTTGTTTACCCTGTGTTATCCGTATCTCCCCGGGATCGACGCCCCCACCGGCGGAGGTATTGTCTCCCTGTGGCTGGAATTATTTTAGAATTTTCGCTATCTGGGGCTTATCGGATATGCGCGACATCAGAACTGACTGGGAGTTCATTTGTCTTAATGTTTGTACAGTTCGCTTATCAAAGTCACAGCTTCTTTTTGTTCTACCTGAAATTTGCGGGAGATTGTAATTATCAGAGTTTTGTATCGGATTCCCGGAAATTTAAATAATTTTAGGGTGCGACGAATTTAACGAAAGTTTTCTTCCTGCCTTAGGCAAAATTTGTCCTAATGAAGGCTTTAGGAAATTATATATCTGTAAAGCTCCGGGAGATTATGAAGATTTATTTAATTTGTTTAAACACTTTTAAAGTAATGTAATATTTGAGAAAAATATCACAGATGGTTAAAAATACTCCTGAACCGTATTTTTTTTGTAAACATAACATAACACTCGAATTTTATTTCCTAGTCAATACATCCTCATAAAAAAACTGTTTAAAAAAAGAACTGGAAGCTTGAAAAAAATTAAAAATTAATAGCTTAAGAATGTTAATTAAGAAGTACCTGGAGTGTAATACGAAATAAATACATATGACCAACATTAAATCGACAATAAAAATTGAACAGTGACTAAATAGTGAAGCTGACCTTGTACAATCCGAACCGAAACAATTTCGTTTAAATTAAACCATACTGAAAATGTCTGAAAAGGTGACCTTCCGTTGAAAATCGATCAGCAAAATTATTATGCCCCATAAAATTAGTTATTGTTGGTCAGCTTCACGAGAATTCATCAACAGAAAGTCGTTAAGAAATCAAATTCCCGCCAAAATAGTCCCAATTAAGACTCCTCGAGCAAGACCGTCTCATTTGCCGTGCCAGAAAACTGACCCCAAACATTCACCAATTAAAGTTCACATTTCAATTGAAATGCAAATTACTTCAATTGACAGAAATCCAATGCTGCCGGTATTTGATTACGTTTGCGCTGCAAAACAGAAAATTTACAGCCAACAATTGCAGCAGCCAGTGGCTGAGCAGAGAGTCAATAACACCGCTGACCGCAGGCATGGAAATGGAATTTTTTCTCAGTTCTATTTTTTCGCGGCGCAACAAAAATATACAAAACAGCCGACTGCGGTCTGGGGAAAAGTATTTAATAAGACTGACCAGTTGGGGTCTCCTCCTCTAAAGTCTCCATCAGAGCCTGATAATGATCATAATGATCACTTGCATGACAAGCTTGCAAAAATTTAGAAGTTAATTATGAGTTAGTTAGTTTTGATTGGATACCCACGCTGAAAGTGAATTAAATGAATTCTTTCGGAATTACAATTTTAATTTTTGAAAATTCATTTAATGTGAATTTTATTGAAATTATTGCATAAACATTTTATTTATAGACAATAAAGATATCCTGTTTTTAATTGAGATGATTAGTCCAAGAATTTTGTAAATTACATATAAGAGCGGTGGTATTTTAACAAGTGCGAATTTTTAATATGATAGATAGAATTTTGTGTCATTATATCATACGAAATTTCCATGAACCAGAGGTCAGGTGGTTTTTGGAGGTTCTGATTTAAAAATAAAGTGAAATTTTGAAATCAAATTAAGGTTCGGTTTCGAAATAGACATCAATTTAAAAAAATTGTATTCAACTTGGAAGTGTGCTTATTTAACAAAATAAATGAATAACAAAAAATGAATACCGGACGGCTAGTACTAAGTTTGAAATGTTTCTTAATTTTTTTAATGTAGTTTCATGACAACATTCATAAGTTCGAAAGTTTTAAAACAAGTTTGCCCTTCTGTTATTTGATTTACATTAACGCCCAACATCTTTCGACTAACTATTTATTCGAATGCAATATTTAAGACATCAGAGTCCGTAGACTCAATAAATAAATAACGTCCAATTATTTGGCGAACCAATTAATTCGCAAAATTGTTCACGCCAGCAATTAGGACCGAAGCCACCGTTTCATATTGCCCAGGCAGGAGAGTGCAAGTGATGGGCAAAAAGTCAACTGAGACAAACCCAACCGAAAAGTAAAGAAAAAGTACAAGAAAAGATATATAACGAGGAGGTCCGCGAGACTGGGCAAAAAGAAACGGCGAGGACTTAAGACTTTAACAAGTTGAGAACGCGCAAAACTAAACGAGTTCTCCAGAGGAGTTTGCTGCTAGCTAGCTGCTTGCGCATGCGCCATGTCACTGCGTTGCCTTTTTGAAAAGGCAAAACGGCCACAACGACCGACGTACGACCGCAGCCCGATTTAGTTCAGTAGTAGCAGACAACAGTCGGACCTTTGAGATATCATCAGATAAGTTCAAGAGGCTCTGAAACGCCGGCACTTACGTCCACGAGAGGGCTTAAGAATTACGCGAACTTGGGTCCAAGTCAACTTTTTTTTAACTCTTGTCGACTGTTGTTAGGGGGCGGCACAAAAGACCAAACGGAAACTGTCGAAAGACACACTAAAATCAGCCCCTTCGGCGGGAGCAGACAAACTTTTCTTTGAACTTCCTCACAGAGGATATAAATATATGCATATATATATTTTTTGGGCACTGCACTTTTGAGCACCACTAGCACCAGATTTAATCCATTAAAGTCCTTTACTCCACTTGAGACTGAATCCGGTCAGTGTTGGGATCTATCGAGTCTAATCGATTTCATAGACTGATAGACAGTCATGGATAGTCGCGACGGTTTCGTTGATTCGACCCTGAAGGAATAATCGGATCGGATCGGACAGACAAACAGATAGACAGAGAGATGTGATGGGACCGAAATTAAGAGCGTGCGCACGCATCTGAGATGTTCGCGACAGCGATGGTCAAAACGTGGAAAAGAACCGCGCTCTCGATCTCATTTGACCATGATCACCTCAACAACTCGCGAAGCCCGGCTGCTGCAGCACCGCAACGCAAGAGACACAATCCTCGCTTGAGTGCGCCACAAACTAAACTGCTCGACTGTTGCTAGAAATCATCCGCCGAAGCCTACGTCGGGAAATGCGGCTGAGCTGAGCCGGTCTTGGGGCTTCCCTCGGCACCAGGCCGCCAGAGCCAACACAGCTCAAAATCGATTTAATTCCCATCCACAACGACGTCGACGACGACTACAACGACGTCGCGGCGGACACGGTTTTGCACCGCGCGCGAATTTTGCTCGCGGGGCTGCTCCTCCGCAATCCGTCGTCGTCGTGCTGCTGCTGTTAGGAATTTTTCTTAGCCGGAGTGCAAAAGTGAGTGACACGAATGCGACACAGGAGCAGAATGCATCCAGCGTTCTATTGAATCGCATCGCGCACAGGGCGGCTCTTAAGTGTTGGATACTGCACCAACACTGCCCTTGGCCACCGAAGCCTCCGAAGATCCCGGAGGACGACTGTACCAAAACGAGATGAAATGCAGCCCACCTCTGCCCAGGAACGACGACGACGGCCGACGCCTGCTAAATAATTAAAATTTGCATTAAGTCGGCCTTTGTTCGACTTCTCGATGACTGAGGACTGAGGAGAGTGCATCTCGAGCCGGCGCTGCACTGACGAACAGCCTCTGCTCCGTCCGCCTCCCTCCCCCTCGGTGCATTGTTAATGAGAACGGGGAAAAAAAAACGCGCAGCTCCTTCGTAGTCCACAGGGTTGCTGCGGTTTTTACCTGTGCGCTGCAGTCGCTGAGCCCCAGTCTACCTAAGCTCAAACATTTGCTCAGCCAAGTGGTTTTATTTTGTTTGTTGTTGACTTTTGCTAATTCTTGGAAAGTTTCACGGTTACCGGAGGCTGCACGGCGTTATCTTTCTGGCCAGTTGAGTCACTACTTTTTTTTTTTTTATAGAACAGAACCGCTGTCGAGATTGATGCTTATCTTTTATTAACCGCTTTATAGCTAAACCTACAGGAATCCTTTCAGGGTGAATGAAACAATCGGCAAAAGCTCATCAAATATGAATGCAATTTTCAAGTTCACTCATCAATTTGAAGAAGACTTCTCTATTTTGAAAGTAAAGTACGATGATAGGTTCCATGTCACATGACACCTTAATAATTCAGGTGCTTAAATTTGTATTATGTCGGTTTTAAGGAAGTTTGTTAATTTCTATTAAATATTATTTCTTATACCCATTACATATTTACCACTTCATTATCATTACTCTTAAGTCTTACATTACATCAGATAGTAATGATGATTTTAACTAATTGAAATAAAGGGTGTGCCAAAAAAGTACCTAACTGATGTTGATGATGATGATACCTAACTTTAGCAAATTACAATATAATTAAAAGAATATTACATGGATAGGCAGAATAATAAACTACGAATTTCTAAACAATCCTAATTGGATACAAAGCACTTTTTAATAGCTAAAAAAAATTATTAAATAGGGGAAGTGAATTTAACTATTGCAATTGCTCTTTATTGAATGATATAAAACCTCGAATTGAAGAATAATGGGACATCTAAATCAAGCGTGACCCATCCAACGTAATAGGCAAACAAAACTCCAATTTACTGCCCCCACGGTTTGTCGATATTTCCACAAAATTGTGACAAAACCAAATTAGAGGGTACTTTCGACTGAAAATTTCATTGACCTCAGATTTTATGAAAATTTACCCGATGGGTCGCCTGATTAGAGCAGCGACACATTTTGTTATGTGGTTTATGGCTGAATGGATTTTGTAGCGTGGCAGTGCATTTGTTAAAGGAGTAAGAGGGGAGGAGGGGGCCAACATAGGTTGCTTTGCTGCATTGGCAGAAGTTCGTCATAAGCCACAGGCGAAAATCTGATATCGGGTGATGCGGCGGCGGCTTCCGCGGCTCCCATCCCGCTGTATTTAGAATTCATTACACAGGCGGTTATGCTGCGCCGTATATGTACGTACCACCCTGTGTTTAGAGCGCACAAAACCTGAAACCATTTTGTGCCCGTCTGGCGGAACATGAAGCTGCGGTTTGGGCAATTCCACTGTGGGTGTTTGCTAGCCGCTGCCATTATAATATCAGCTGCAAAATTGAACGCTTTGCCCGGGAGAGTCCCAGGACTCGAGTGCGAGCGCACACATTGCAATTAACTCGGCGGTAAACTGATAAGCTCCGACTTAGACTTAGCCTGGTATTAGATGGTCGGCGCCAGTCGAGCAGCGCTCCAGACATCTCAGAGGTATCAAAAACAATCTCCTAAATTGCTTTGTACTATCTAAGAAGCAGCAAAACACAAGAAATTTGCATAAAACATATTTTCCTGATAGAACTACATTAGAAATGACTCTGGGCTGGTGGCGGCACGATACACGACTCAGATATCTTAAGCATGCTCTTCCACCCCCAGCGTGGTTTGGGGGTGAGCTCTAAATCATGCCAACAAGCCCCAAGACCAATTTCCTTAAGGAGGGCAACAGCAACAGCAACAACAGCCAACTTCTGCTGTTGCTCGCAATTCGCCCGAGCACTGAGCAGACCCACTCCTCTTTGACTATCTGAAACGAGCAAAAGGGTTAGGCTCGGGTACAACGCGCGATAAGATACAAACCGACAGATTCGATTTTTGTTCGTATATGCATGCGTTGCATTCACTGGGCAAATGTTGGACAGGTCGGCTGTAAAAATCGATGCAACTTACACTCGAATGCGCTCGTTTCGGGTTTTTGGGTCCGGTTCACCCACGTGCAAGGTGCACAGTGCACCACTCACAGGTTGCATTTCGAGAATCCCCAGGTGAGATTTTGCATTCGGTTCCCGAGTCATGTCGTCTTTTGGTGCGACGTGCGTTGCAGAGATTTTCGCGATAAAATCTACACTTATCAGTCTTTTGAGGCATTCAAAGGCGTGAAAATATTCGCAGAACATTTTTTTTTTATTTTCATGAGGTGATAGTTTGTTTAGCTGCGCCCAAATGACAGGTTTTATTCGCTAAGATAAAGCTAGCAAGTTTATGAGCGAAATGGGACAGCTGGAATTCTAATGGTCATGCAGATAAAACCTTAGATGAGTCCGGTTCATAAGATGAGGGGTTTATGAACTTTCAAGATAGATAAAAGAGGCCTTCGTTAGTAAGGTCGAGGTATGCCTAGAGCAAAACTTTTCAAAAAGACCATTAAGGAGACTAGAGAATAATTAAAATGTACAGTGATTCTAACCCAACTTTCTATATTATATTGTCGATTTCGTTTACATTTTAAAAATGAAAAATAATCTATAGCAGTTAACATCACTATCAATGATGAAAAACATCATCAGCTGAGTTTTCTTTCAAATGTTAAAATGAAAGTATAGATTAATAGAGAAATGGAATGAAACAGAGGTACTAAAGAGTCATATTTTGTATATTTGCATACGAAATATTTAGGAGTGGATTGGATACTCAGAAGAGTGATCTCATAAGTGTAAATACTAATTCTAAAATGAAGCGGGTAATGCTCGGGCTAATGCCTCGTACTCATGCCGTAAACGGTAGCAGATGTTGTCTTACAATAAAACTTCACCACGACAATGACTCACCGCACACGTCAGCTTTTCCCATAGAAGAAGGCCAAACATTTCCTCGTTGGCGGAGTGAAAATCTCTAAAACAAATCAGTTGTCGCATAGTCGCAATCCCGCGTGACCCCTGCGATTACACGCCTCATAGAGCGTATTACACGCCACTTTCGAACTCCATAAAACGTCGTCTTGGACAAGGGGCGAACGCCTCAAAGATCACCGTGAGGAGCATGCAGTGCGGGTCTAAGAAAGGGCACGGTCGTATCATCTTCCAGGCACTTGTCACTGCATGTGCCACGTCCCGGGGCATGCACTCGGTGCGGTAATTGCCCTGTTGCGGCACATGCGTACCTACACCTTGAGGCTGGGGCCGACGACGACACGGCGGCGCATGGCAGTTGGGATTCGCGCGCAGGCGCGGAAGACGATTGCACTTGTTAATGGAACCATTCGAGCATGTTTATGAGATTATGCAAATTAATTGCATGCAGCCCCGGTTGGCCATTACGCAAAAGCCGCACAGATACAAATGGGAAAAAAATCTTTGGCAGATATCTGGAACGCGCGATTGCAATTTTCCACAGAGACCTGGTGCGCGGCTTTTGCTTGGATCATGCTGCCGTTTTATGATTTATGCTCGATTCCGACGGGATTAGGGGGTTATCTCTCGGACGAAAGGTAATTTTAAGTGGCGGCAAAGTGCGAGATGTCTTTTCGCTGTTTTGCAGTTACCACCAGAAAAATGCATCTCCTTTGGTCGCGAGCAAAATTGAAATGGAGAGGTACCGGGTGCTATCACGGGGGCTTCAGGTGTAATTTATGATTATGACCGGATTTATGCTGCCGCCGTCGCGGCCAGATCGCATTGGATCCAGTGACAAATGCCTCGGTACCGGACTTTTGTGTTGAACAATGATAGGCGATTCTTCTATCGAATTGCCGCGACAACGTAGAAAACTATCCCGCAGGCCAAGTGGCACCAAGAGTCATTTATCAAACAGGTCCCTGGCCGGAATATTTACGGGTGATTATGAGCCATTCAAACGCATTACGGCCATCACCCAGCCCTGTTTTATATGGGAACTGCAGCAATTCGATAACTTTTGTCAGTACGCTTAAGATATTAACTTAAGTTGATTTTATTAAAGAAAACAGCCATCCGGGTTGAAATTGAATACCGTGCCTGACAAGCAATATACTTTTTATTTTGTAAATAATGAGACATACTGCATATGCTTGCCGTTTTATTGACTCTTTAAAATTCGTTTTAGAGTCTGATAGTAAAACTAATTTTCCTAAAGGGTTACAAGTCTCTCGGAAATATATTTCATGAGAATAATGAACTATTTGGGCCACTTCGTTCATTAAAATAATTCAGAGGAGGTTTTTCTCTGATTGCCCACAATTGTGGCTAATGGCCGCCTCGTCGAATTCTTGAAGTGTGTCCCCAAGCAGCTTCGTTCCAGTCATCCGCTTCATCAGTCTCAATTACAAGAATTTCCATACAATGGGCAATGAGAAGGACTTCCTTCGCCAGAAATAAATAATTTCACACTTGAGCCGCTCAATTGGCCATTGCATCACACCACGCTCCCGCGATAGAATCTATCTATTTGCTCATCTTGGCACTTTGGGCGAGGGAAAGGCGGGAAAACGGGGACCTCAAGGCGCTGCGTTGGGCCCTCAAGAAGTCTTATGCTAAAAAGACCTGGAAATGCTTCGACTTGAGTCAACTGAGGACCGGCTGAGCAATCGCAAGTTTCCAATTGCACTTTGGCCGCTGCGCCGCGCCGCTCAAGTGGCTGGCTGCAAATTGTGAAAATTTGTGCGCGCGCAGATAAATCGAGCGCCCCCGCGCCACTCCATCACTTCGAATGGGAAAATGATACAAAAACTTATTGCCGCGTTGCACTCCGCGGAGCTGCCAATTGGCCGGGTCTGGTCGCGGGTCCGGGCTCCATCATATCTTGCAATTGGGACCCCGGGGCTCCAGCAAAGGCCCCTGATTGTCGTTAGTTAGCCGAGCGGACATCTTTATTGGCCGGCTAAATGGCCATTTTCGCTATGTTTACTTTTGTTGCCGGGAATTATTAATTGACACAGGCCCAGCCGTTTTACCTCCGCATCTGCCCCGGCTAGGCACCTTGGCCCCGCCAGCCCCATCAATAATAAAATAAAAAAATAATAGCCTATTCAGCTCGTCGCGGAGCGGGAATTGGAAAGGTTTTTTGCGGTCAAAATGAATCTCAATCGTGTCCTGCAAGTAGAGCAAATGCAACATAAAAATTTTCATTTATTCTGCCGCCTTTGTGTCGGCAAGCAGTAAAACTTCTAATGACTCTCGTCGTCGAAGACGTCCATAAAACCAGGGAGGAGTCCTCGTCACTCAGTGGCCAATTGTTTGGCCTTCTTGGTGAACACAAGGTCAATCGAAATCACCCGGCTCACTGGGACTTAATTTACTTTTGCGGTTTCTAAGTTCCTTGATTTTGAACCTGTGGTTTCCCTTTCGGTTCTTAAGACGAAAAGGAATGCTTAGATTAAAAAACAACAAGGCTAAGTACATTTGTCTAGCAATTTTAGGTAGACCAATTTTGGTCCAAAGTTTTTTCAGATGGCATATGATTGATGAATTTTGATTAATCGGTCTAAGTGCAGGAAAATATATACAAAATCTCTGCGGAAATATAAACCGTGAAATTGATCCAATTAATTGAAAATTTCCTCTGGAAGCGAACTGCATTCTCAGCCATCGTCATCCGCCATCCGAAGCATTGTTCCCATCCCGCGAGTAATGCCAATTTTTTTCCTTTTATGTCTAGTTCCCCTTCTAGCGCCAATGAACCTGAACCTCTATCTCGGGCTCAGAAAGAGTTGCAAAAAAAAGGTAAGGCAGCAACCAGCAGCTAAAGTTGCCGCTGCTAAAAATAGACGGCCGTTCAGTGTCAGATCATTGCAACTACTTTGTCACCGTCGTCGTCGTCCGTCGCCGTTGCACCGCGCCGCGTCGCCGTGAGCGTCCTCGGTGCACACCGGCCCAAGTGCGGTAGACGACGCTGGCGCGACATCGCGATGTATTTGCGCATGCGCGATCAGCTCAGGCTCGATTTAATTTTCAGAGTCACTTTCTGGATCGCGTGCGGTTGCAAATAGCCGCCTGGAAGGTAGCAAAGTTCCCATCTAAGCGAACTGGATTAAGGCAATCTAGCGCTAGCCGCAATGGTGGCATAGTCTGCCTTTTCCCAGCGAATTATCAGCTCCATTGAGGGTTTCGCACCTTCTCTGCCATACCATCCTGGATCCCGGCTCTGCAGCTGGCTCTGCATGTCACCTAGTTTGGGACTCCCTGGATTCGCCTGGTTAGTGGCTTTCTACATACTCGGTACATATGTGCTGTCGCAAAATATTCAAAATAGTTCCACTCGGTGGCGTAGTCAGACGAGACGAGATCAAAGGGTGCATGCCACGATCGCCACGGTCGTTTTGCATTGCTGCACCAGCGGTTGAGTGGCAAATGTGAGTCGTGACATGAGATAATTGCCGGACCCCGCGGTTCAGCACCTGATGGCACAACGTCAAGGTTACAGGAGTTAATTTCAATTTGAATTTCTGATTGCTGCACCTTGCAGACCTGCCAGCGACTGTGTGAGCCAAAACAGATCCCCCTACATTTCTGTCGTCCAGCAAAATTTATTCATTGCCAGATTATTCACAAAATAGCGCATACCCTTCGGTTTTATTTAATTTTCAACTGAGATTCACTCGAAAAAGGGAAGCCTAGGGCTGGAAGTTGGTCGAGTGATGAATTCTTTGGTGTGATTTAGGGAAGCATAACAAATTCCGTTTGTAAAAGCGCCCTTGCGCTCTAAATTTCAATTTTTAACCAACTCTTTCCTATTGACGATCGACTTTAAAAGCAGGCAGGGTGTGTTCAAACACATGTTTGCTCCAAAGCGTAAAACTTGTTGGAAGGGGTTCCAACAGAATCAGTTTGAAAGGGTTCGGGCTTAAGCTATGAATTTTGCATACTTTTCGGAGTGTAAGTAATTTGCGGTTTGCTCGCATTCATTACCATGGAATCAAACATGAAGACCTAATCAACAATAACAAAAAATGAATTGCTTTTTTTTACTTCATTCAATCGAAACACCTCTTTTATTGTTTTTTAAAATTTAAACTTCGACAACAATAGAAAAATGTGAATTATGGGTAAGGGTAGTCCAGCAAAAAAGTATAAATTGTAACTATTTTGTATTTTAAACTATTAAATTAAACTGTTAAATCTTTAAAACACTATTAGAAAATATTGAGACACCGGCCTCCCCAAAAATACCAGTGAGAGTTTTCTATTATATAAATAAGAAATCAAGCTTTCATTTCTATTAATTGTAAGGAATTTGAGTTGAAAAATAAGTTGAACTTGCAAAACAAAAGTAATCTCTTAAATAAATTATCTGCATCCTATATTTAAATCAGTTCCTAAAATACATAAATCATGCTTCACAAAGCACTTTCACTGTTCGCTTTGTTTCTGAAATATTTCTTAATCCTTATAGAAAAAGCATTTCCAAAGATGCATGCCAAAGAGGCTGTTACAGCGACCCTAATCCCTTTTGATTTCGACAAACTTTCTGGTCTAGTAGGGTAAAATAAGAGCAAAATCTTGTTTGGAATTCAACTACAGTCGAAGTGGAAAAGAAACATAGAGTAACTATACATACTCGTATATACATCATTCAGCGCAAAAACTCATGTTCGAAAGTACTAAGCGAAAAATGTATGCAACATAATTCTTTCTTCAGAAAATGGATCTGAATCCCCTTTAGTTCCCCTAAAAGTAAAAGTCACTTGACGCAAAAGAATTTATTGCGTAGTTAAGTCCAATAGCAAAGTAGGCCGTTGGCAAAAAAAAAAAAAAAAAAAAATAGAACCACTACAAGTTATACACCCCCGAAGAAGCGCATAGCGATAAAACCCCCTGGAAACACCTGTTTCACTTCGTCTTAATCGAATGAGTGTTTCTTGCAGGGCCATTATCATTAAGGGCTCTATCCTGCGCCATTAAAAGCCCCCCACTTTGGGGTTCCTGCAATTAAAGAGGCTCACGCTGCCCATTACGCTTAAACGGTGGATGCTGCAGCGAAACAAATCCTCGTCGTATCATAAGAATCTGCCCTCCAAGAGGACGAGGACCTAAAAAAAGCGTTTCTCTTAAAATACTATTCGAGACTAAGTGCAAACGCATTATGACGACTAAAAACTGTGGCAGCAAATGAGCGGAGCCCCCTTGTAAGCACCTAGAACGCCACAGGGTGCTCCTGTAGTCTGGCCCTAAAATTCTCGTCATTTGCTAATGATCCTGAGATAAGTTGGCTATTCGGCAGCAGACTACACCTAAGAAGTTGCGATAATGACGGTGGGTGCTGTAAAAAGAAGTCTTAAAGGATGTCAGGAGATGCATATCCTCCCCGATCCACCCTACACCCACCTGGTTGAGTCGTTACCATTATGAAAATTTCCAAGTGCCGTTTTTCGCCTTTTGTTTCATCCCAAACACCTTTTACAAAAGGGACCGAAATTAACTTTTACTCCCCAACCACAGCCTCCAGGAGTCGTTTCTTACCTTCACCAGCTCCAAGGAAGCCGGGACAGGGCGGGGGGGACAGCAGACAAGGAGCACACAAAAGGACACCAGTGACGGAAATTGCTCCAAAAACTCCCATCACCCGTCAGCAGCTCAACTGACGAAGGGGGTGCTTCGGGGATGATATTCGCCTGCGAACGTATCCATTTGAGGGCTCATTGTGACGCCCCCGACGACGTAGTCGTCGTCGTCATCCTCGAGAAAAATAATCGCAGGACTCAGGGCTGCACGTGAAGAAACGACCTGGTCCCAGTGATGAAGTGGGACCACCGGCGTTTTGTGTATTCAGATTCATTCCTGCGTGCAAAATTGTGATTTATGCGGAGCCCGTGGAATTCACTTTCCGCTGCGAATACGCGCCCCTTTTACTAGTTAGAGCCATGATGATGCTCCCTTAAAGCCATCCCCCCTTCCCTCAAAATAGAGCGATGTGTGCAGAATTTTAATTTTTGTCCACGGAAATTAAATTTAGTGAAAATAGAGTTAAAATGAGGAAATTTACTTACCGCCATGTAGGCGCTCTGGCCTCGGTTGGGATGGGCTCCGCCGCCGCTCTGCTGATGTCCACTGGTGGGACATGGTTTTTGCCTCCTGCAAATAATAAAACATTTCATGAAATTAATGCATTGTGGTATTATTGCCAATAAATAACGATATCTCGGTAAAGTTTATTGACTAGCCCCTTTATGCGCACGTTACACCCAATTTGAGCAGTTTACATGGTAAGTAGCACCGTTAAATGTAAATTTATTGGCTTCTATCCCTCCCCACCTTGGAAAATTTTAAAGCCATTCTAAAGGAAAATTATGCAAAAAGTTTCGCATTACTTTCCCGGCCATGTGGGGGGTGTACGTTATGAATATAAAAGTCGACTTAAGTTTAATACCAATTTGCCTCGTTGTAAGACGTGTCCCCCAGGACCCTGGTGCAGGTAACTCCAGAAATTTTCGTATAGTGGTGCACTTACCCCCACCACCATTATGGATCGAGTGTCGCCCTCATGAGCTCCAAGGTTCGGGAAAATATCAAATATTCGTGTTCCTTAAACTCAAAGTAGTTGGGTTCCTATTTGCCCTTGTGAGGCTTTTGTTGTTAGCAGACGGGGTTCTTTGAGGTTTCGAAAAGCTTTTGAGGTTCTTTTCGTTGCGGGGATGGAGGACTATGAGCCTGCGGGACATTTTATTGATTGCTTTTTCCCGTGAAAGTTCAAAGTTCGAGAGAAATTTGAAAAGTTGAGGAACTATAGCAGACAAGAATCGATACTGTGTTTAAATTGGTAGCTGTGATTTTGTTTGCAACTCTGTGGATTGAGTTGAATTTACTTAAAGCCAAAAACTAATTAACCTTTCCTACCATGTACGAATATTTAACCTTTTCAGGAATGAATTTTTAAAATTCGCAAATTAATTTGCTTGAACTTTTAATGCTCTCTCAAAATTAGAAATTATTATAAATGTTCATCCGCTATATTTTTTTATATATGTAAGTGAAGAGAAATGATTCAAATTAAAAACAAACGAACTCAAAGGGCGAGTTACTCGCGCGTTGTCCGTATTTTTAAATTCTATACGTACTACAGATTTTTTGACTTTATTATTAAAAACTTTATATAATATTAAAATAAAATAAAAAACATGTGGACTTTTAATTTTGCTCTGCTGTAGAACAAAGTTTGCCCATTACTGTTCTAAGATAATGAATCTCTTCTTTGCCAGAACAAGGAAGCACATGTTATACAAATTGCCATTGGCTATGTTAAGTAAATGCAGTTTATCTTGCAGATTAGTGTTAATTAACCCTTTGCTGCCCTTTGCATCAAGAAAACTGCTGGATACGCAATTTAAAACAATTCCTGTTTTCGAGCAGAAGGTTAATTTCTTCATTGCCCTGAGAAATTGGACGTCATTGCGTCGTCTCATAAAAGAAAAAATCCAACCCTTCAACATAGCGCTGGAGTCCCTCAAAATGCCCTCAAAATATCCTCAATAACTCATAACGCTTTGTCAAAATCCCCCTTTTGACTTTTAACTCGATAGAGCCGTATCGCTATCACCCCGACGCATTATTTAAATTGAAAATTGGCACCAATTCCATTTGCACTGGTGCTTTGCATGATTCCTCCACAAGACAGAGTACGTCTAAGCCATCAACATTTATTACGCTCAACCATTTTTTGGGGGGTGCTTCTTGTTGTCATGAAATATCGTCATATCGTCTGAGAAAATTAATCAGCACTTTCGCCTCAATAACAATAAAAAGTCGCAAGAGCATCACCCCTTTTTCTACCGCCCCAAATTTTTTTGGGGGCGGGGGAGGACGCGAAGATAAATAGGAAGGCATCATTGACGACTCACCCGGAGACATGGCGATGGTTCCGTGGCAATAATTCGCTTTGCAACATAAGAATTAAGTTAATGTCTAGGGCTGTCATTGCTAGCCATCAAACGAGCACATCTAATGCCCTGGCAATTTCTCGAAACGAGTGTCAACAAACAAATTGCTCCAATTTGGCCGCCCACTCCACCCCTAATCCTCCGCTTGGCTCGTGAGCGAGCGACATTCACGAAGTGAGTCACTATACGATGGGGCTCGGGCTCCGAGGGAAGTGGCCCAATACACGCTCCGGATCTGTCTTGAAGCAGAGTCTTTTGTCGCTCTTCCTTGTTTTCCTCGAACACCCCCAAAAAAGGAGTTTCTTGTTATCCTGAATAATTTCCCTGAATATCCCCACGAGTTCGAGTCAATGAAGGCAACTTAGACGAACAATGGAATCGAATATGCTGCGCTGAAATATAGCGTCTAATGGCTCGGTGGTGGCTTCAAAGAGCACGCCATCGTCGACGGAGGACCGGAGCCTCTGATGGCGCGGGGGCCCTCCATGTCGGGCCTAATCAATCGGAAGCGAATTACTTGCAAATTGAATACAATTCTTTCCGGGAATTGATTTCGATAGCTGGGATCTCCTACTGTAATCAGCCAAGTTGTAGTGAATTTGTCTCGTGGGGACGGATGTCTCTTGGCAAATTGAGCTGTTTGTTCTTGACTTTATCTCATTAGTTTCTTTCGAAGAAACGTGATACTAAATCATTTTTAAAATTATTTTTCTACCATACTAAATTCGTCTCATAAACCGCTGCATAATTGTCTATAAAAATTAAGGTAATACAAACATAACTATAGTTCGTATACGAACAAATATTCTTGAAAATGTCTAAATGATCAAATTTTCAAAACAAAAGACAGTCTGAAAAATAAGAAATCTTGAAAACACAAACTTCGGAAACAAAATCGGTTTCCAATTTGAGGCTCTTTTAGACTCTTGTTCTCTTGTAAACACATTTAAAATTGCATGTAAAAAAGTTTTGATCGACGATCGATGAGTAACACACAGCAGCAGCTTGATTTTGTTCAAACCCAAATTGTCAGTTAATTTTTAAGTAAACACCTGAATACATCATAGTGTCAAGGTTACTAAACAATTTTCAAGCCCAAAAATCATTTGCAACATTGTTTTCAGTAAAGAATAGAACAATTATTGGCATACTACAACCGAAATTTTGAAGGTTGATTCGCGCAATTCATTTCAGTTTACACCTTTCCCAATGACATAATCATCGTGTTCAACATTCCTCTCGTCAAATCAAAAGTTAACAGCATTACACATGCTCGCAGCAGTTATGAAACAGCAGCCAATTAAATCAATTGCTGACTGGATAAGTAGAAGAATTGGTACAGACTTAACACTTGCAGACAAAATACTTCCTATTTTCAAAATTGTCTAAAGATTTGTTAGATGGAAGAAGGGTTTTGCAAATTTTGGCAGTGGGGGTATGACCTCTTTCATTTTTTATTCTTTTTTTCAAAATGTTTGAAGATGCGGATACATCCAATAAGCAGAGTGACACACGATGAAGTCGCATAAAAGTGAAAACAATGTATAAACCCGGCAAAATGTCTGCACATGCTCAGTTGAAGACCCTAATTGGATGTCTCTGTTCTTATTTTTTCCGGCGTTTTTCTTTTTCTTCTTTTATCTTACTGCTCTTATAATATAGAAAAATGTTCACACAGGTGAGCAAGAACAATACGCAACTGCAGCATAACGACATAATCCCCTACTTTGGGTCATGGTAAGGTTTGTAAGGAATTTTCCTTGATGGGGGTCTCAGAAAAGTCTGATAGTTTTTATTTAAGGAATTGTTGGCAGAGGTTAAGAGCTTAGTTTTAAACTAGACTTTCGTGACTTAACGTGGATTAATCCGGGACTTTCAGAATAAGTATGTGGAAATGTGCAGTTTTAGTATTTTGGTGCTATCTAGTTATATCTAGTGCTTTGGATACTACCACTGAAAAATCCAGAGAGCTGAATGATGTTGTATCTAAACGTGACTTGAAACCTGACTCAGGATTATCAAAGGCCTACGATCCACCACCGGAGTACTATAGGTCTGTGAAGGATAAAGCATTGGATATATTTCTTTCGTGCAGTGTTTTCTAAAAGATCGAAGATACCATTTCAAAAGAAATACAAATTGTGTACTCAGAAACGTTTGACGGAATTATCAAAAAGTGGCTCAATTGTGCTAATTAGAGATCCTTTTTATTAAATTGTGATCGAAATGAAGATTTTTATCACAATAACTTTAATGAAAAATTAATAATAAGAAGGTTAAAATAATAATTAATCATGACAAATTATATAATGTTATTTTCTACTTCGAAATTTAGGAATGTTTCTTAAAATAATGTAGGTTGAATTTCTTATTTAAATATTATGTCTATGGAGCAAATATCTCAGTATCTCTTGAGCGATCCCTTTACAAAACAACACCAAGCCTTTAGATTTCATACCCTGAAAATGTTAGTAGAATCTGCTTTAATATATTTATTTAAAGCCATCCCTTGCCTGCAAAAGAGTCAAGAAAAGTCAAAAACCCAAACCTATTCACACGAAATTACACCCCAAAGGGCTCATTTTACCATAAAAACCACATAAGAAAGCAATAACCCTAAAAACACCTATGCCTTCATTGAAAACCCGCAGTCACCCGAAGCAACAAAGTCTATAAAAAGGAGTCAAAAAAAGCCTGGAAAAATGTCCTGGCACTACCTTTGGCGATAGTCGGTATGATCCTGGGTGCAAATGACCGAAAATTATGCTCGGGCGCTTTCATTGCGAGTCACCAGCGGCCGCCGCCCACCACCCTGCTTTATGGGTTTATTGCTTATCCGGCCGGGATGGCTCCTATGTCCATACCATCGGCTGGGAATACCAGAAATCTTTGTAATCAATTTATCCTTACATCCCCATGTAATTTTTCTTCCGCCACAAGGCGACCAGCGTATGGCTCCAAAGCAGACTTCTAATAATAATAATAAAAATTCCAGAGGGCCGGGATCGTCGTACGAACGCGACAGGAACAAGGATAGGGATGTGGTCGGATTACACGGGCCCTTTAGGGGGTCCGGGCCCTACGGTCACGACTTGAAGTACCCACCGAAGAGAGAAGGAAGCGGGTTTTATGATGGCAACCGAAGACCCAGTCAGGACCGGATTGGCATTGGTATGACTATCTTACTGCATCTCTTCCAACATTTTTGACTAAAGTTTCGCACTACTCCAGGTCACTACGGCTCTTCTTCCGCTGAAGTTAGTCCGCATTATGGGCAAAATTCGTACGAGCCGCATCAGGTTGATTTGACCACGAATTACGGCCCAACTGGACCCGGGCCCGACAAATATCCACCTCCTGGGCACTATCTCCCGGAGCACCCGGTTGGATTTGATTTGTACAATAAAGGTTACGGGGGTTACGGGGATTACGGGCACCCGTACCCGCCGTCTGGATACTACCACCCACACAACAAAGCCGAGCTGGCCAAGAGTTTTCTAATTCCCCTGGCCGGCGCTGCAATTTTAGGGATTACAGCGGCGCTCATTGCGAACCCCCTGCTCCTGCATCTGGGAACGGTGTCATCTGGCAAGCGCCGGAGGCGTGACGTGAATGGAAATTTTAAGTCCCACCAGCTGGCTTACAGGGCTCATGTTCACAATTAGTCAAATTTTATGGGAGGACCACCCCTTGTTATTTATAGGGCAAATTGAAAAATTTTCACCGATGTGTAATGAAATGGTAAATAAAATATAAAATTTTCGATTTTGGCTTACCTTATTACGACGTCGTCTGCAGTCATTGTGGTGTTTCACTGGCCACAGCATGCGTTAAATATTTTATTCCTTTTAGTACCACGACGTCAGTTTTATCAATGCAGAGCTAAACGAAAAATTAAAAATATTAGTATGATATACATTAAATGGGGCTTTGATACATCAAAATTTAAACTATACCTATTAAATGATCCAAAAAATAATAATAACAAGTTACAATGAAAAAAGGAATTTGGACTCCCAAAATATTTCAACACCCGGCATATGTTCAATTAACGAAATATGTCAAATTAGTTGTACACCCATTTCTAGATATGTTAAAATTAGTATCCAAATTGTACCCAGACAATCGAACACAATCTTCTCAGTCAATCAATAATCATCGCATTAAAATGCCCAACGATGCCTCAAAACAACTCCATCGGCAGTAATTCGACGGTTGTTTTGCATTGCGCAGAACAATTTTATGCTTTGAATATTAATCAGAAAATTATGATCCCACAGAGACACGGTTTTGCCGCGAATTCCGCCTCAAATATGCCTTTTTAGTTAGCCGGTAGGATACGAGCGGTCATCGTAGGTAATTTTCACGCAATTCTCATGAAACGATTTTCGGTTTTTTATTTTTAACAATGCCACAAAAGTGCCAGAAGCGAACGTGTCCATTAATACCAATCAAGGAGCCGGGGTAGAAGTCTGAACTTTGGACCAGGCAAGAGATGATTAAGAAGATTGAGATTCGCCAAGCGAAATTTTTGGTAATTTTCAATTAAGAGATTTTTGAATGAATAGGTCGAGGTCGTTTGTATTTAATTGATAAAAAAAAATATATAGTAAAAGTCTATAAATTGAGATCAAACCCACCCAATCAGACCCATGTTCCATTCAAGACCCACATATCCCTGCCCACCGATCTGTCCAATCGGAGTCAATTGATTTAGAGCCTTGTTTTTAAATCACTGAAAGAAAAATATATTTTTCCATTTGAGAGGCATAAAATTCTATTTCCAGTCAAACTGGATACGGTGCAGTTGCGTATTTAGAACGAACTAAATTCAAGGGCGTGCGTGGGATCAGTACGAGTACCCAGCGTAAAGTGGTCGTGAATGATAAACGCCTGCGCATCTGTCTTAGCGTTCATGCGTATTGCAGTTTGTATTTTAGCAAAATTTTTTCCATTAAATTGAAGCTATTGAGGGTACCAGAATTCAAAACAAAGCTGTCCATTGTGCCCTGGATGCGTCTGCTTTTTTACGTGTCGTTGAATGTGCATCATGTGACCTCGACGGCCCGCCCGCCCGCCGAGGATGACGAACGTGTCATGCGCGAGGGCATTAAATTAGAACGTCGATAAGATGAAAAGATGCAAAGATGCAGTTTCAAGTGGGTTTAGCCGCTTGAACGCTAGCCGTTTGTTAGGTTGGTTTTCTTGCCTAGCTGGTTGACTGCCCACAAGTCCTCTACTAAGTAAGACGCTGATGCAGGTTCTTGGGCAATCTTTTTGAGCGAAATATTCTTAGCCGGAAAGGCAGCTGCTGCACGACGGCTATTTTCGTTTTTTTTAAAGGAGGAGAGCTGGCAAGTACACGGGAGGTGTTTTATTTACCTTTAGAAGGTAGAAAGATGGCAATCGGTTCATTTGGAATGCGGTGCACAATGCAGACAAGAATGCACGGACAAATGAATCGCATTCCATCATGCACTTTACCCTCCGCGAGGGAAATGATCGCGACAAGAAAGAAACAAGAAAAATTGCAAAGACAACAACTGAAATAAAAAAAAAGGAAAAGAAAATAAATCTAAGAAAAGCTGCGGTGAGCTATCCGAGAAGAGTCCATGTCCAAGGCAGACATCGAGTTCATCAGCTGAAAAGGTCTGCGGTTTTTATGGGATTTTCTCGGGTTTATCTGGATCAATTTCATAAATTAACTGTAATCGATGCTGCATGGGATGAAAATAGATGGAAATCTCTTTGCGCGTTTCAATGTCATTCCTCTGGCATTGCCCGCCCGTCCATAGGGAAAGGGGCACACTTTTCTTCCAGAGTTGGCTGTTTGTGATGACTAGCGATTGCGAAAGCCTCACGTTTCGCGTGCGTTGTTCCTTCATTTAATTTTAATTCTATGGAAATTTGTCCGCCAGATGGGATTTTCCTCTGGAACTGTTTGTTTTAATTTGGATTATGCGGAAAACCAAGAATAATGATGAATTAAATTAAAAATACATTTTACTGTCGTGTTGTTTAATTATTACAAATTAATATTAATTTGTTCCACAATGGAAGAAGAGTAACTACTAATAAGAGATTGTAGAACTGTACCAGGAAAAGAAAGGGCTATAACATTTTTAAGATAGGTAGAAATTCAAATAGACACCAGGTTTAGGTACGGCTTCAAACACATTTTACGATGATTATAACATAATAATACATTCTTCTAATTTTACCTCAAATAGACAAATATGATCTTTTAATAAAAATCGATTAAATTTTAAAGTTTCACAAATAGCCATCTTTTAAACATTAAAGGCTATTTTAATAATTTGTATAAATTCGATATATTAATTTCGTTTATGAAGCTTTTGTCGTGAATAACGCCCAACCACTTTAAATATGTAAGAAATTTCCTTCAAGATGAATATAAATAACTTTACCAACATAAAACAGACGCAAGAGGTTAAAGACCAAAAGCATAAACATGCTGGAGATCAACAAACCCAATGACAACAAAACTTCTCACAAATAAAAGCTAAAAGAAGATTCCTCCGAATTACCGTTACTGCGCTAATAGTCTGAATGACAATTAATTTGCATATGAAGAGCGAAGAAAGAGTTATAGACATGGACCGAAACAGAGACAGGCAGTTTTATCGGCAAAATTCAAGGAAATCGCCCAGTCGTCGACGAATCAATCGATCTAAACTAGCCGAACGCGGGAGAAATTAACTTCAATTAAAAGAAAACACCCAGCGAATGCGGGTGGCAGGGCGTCATCTCATCATCGCTTACGTTTTAAATATTTCTCTCGACAATCTACCACTTACCAGTCGCGCATTCCACGCTCTCTGGGTCCCAGAAAAGATGATTAATGGCTCTGCGCCCAGGGAGTGACACTGACCCCTATTCCTTCCGCCAGATATGGACCCCGAGCGCACCGCGCCAACTTTGACGACGAAAACACTTGGCAGCGACTCTATGCTTAATCACCGCACACAAAACATTTTAATTAGCTTATTTTGAATTTAGTGCAACAATGAACTTTCTGGTGTAAATGGGGTGCGGATCACAGCAAAAATATACAACCGAAAAATAAAACACGCGAAGACCAACGCGCTTATCGAAAATGAAAAGCAGTGGCCCACCCGTGGCTCATTAACAAATCGCCAGCACTACCACAGTCGCAGCGGACGCAATTGTTGCACTCGGCGACGTGTTAAAAATGCGATCAGGTAACACAAAAGCGACGATAATTAAATTTGAGTGACCACTCAGGTAAAAATACGCTGCTGTCCGCAGCACAATGCACTCGCGCGGGGCAAGGTTTTAGCCGCGGATACCACCGGACGAAGGTTCCAAATCAAACCAAAAAAAAAAAAAATACACGAAAACCCTCTTCTTGATCGCGATCTTAATTCCGCGGAACTGGTTGTAACCGCGATACCAAAAGAATTTCTCCCAAATAAAAAAATCCCCGTCAAATGACGAGGAAAATGGGAACCGATCAGAGGCTGACCTCAGGGGCTTTTATTTTTCTTTTTGTTTTTTTGAAAAATAAAAAAAGCCAGTTCACAGTACTCAGAACCGCGAGATCGATAGATAGAAAATTGCGGCAATCGATGGGAACCGGTCGATCGCATCGAATTAATCACGTCACACCGGCGCAATGGACGATTTGTTTACGACTGAACGCGACTTTTCTGGCGGGTCGCTCTTTCTCCGCGCGCTGCCTTTTTTGAACGGCCACCGTGGCTTAAGCGGTGAGCAAGTAAAATGGGGCTCAGTCACTGGAAGTCTCAAGAAGGCGAGACACAAAACTTCTCAAGTTCTCGTGGAACCACTTCAGCAGAGCTGCTTATGCTTTCAGTTTTCAGTGGGTCCCATCCGAACTGCGACTGGGTCTGGATTAAAATACGACGTCTACCATCAGGGTGACACGTCCAAGGGGAGGGGAAGCAGTTAAGAAAGCAAAGGGCTGACCTGGAGCTGTCTTATGAATAGTCGGGGAGCTAATTGATTCAATTGCACCAGGAAAAGAGGGAGTGCGGTCCCTGTTCGCAGACCCGATGAATCATTGATGACTGTGCCAGGCCTGTCCCCGAACATGGCCCTTCTTCTGTTGAATCGATCAGTTTGAAATGGTTCCATCTTTGGCACTGGCGATGTTTATTTCTTCTATTCCATTTCCCAGGGAGAGAGGAATGCGATCGAGGTGGCTTTGGCTATCAGCCGCGGAAGTTAAGACTATTGGGGTCACTTATGGCGCTGCCGAGTGATAAGGGCCAGAAAATGCGATAAGTCCGGAGGTGTTGCACCCAAGCCCCGGAATAGGAGCTCCCGGGCGCCTCTCGTAATTTGTTTTGATTTTCTGAATTTAGCTGAGATCAAATATACTTGATTTGAAGTAATTTTAATTCACCTTATGTATTTCAGTCATCCAGAAACTTATTCTTAGAAGAGATAGTTAGCATAATTTTAAAGAGCTGTTAGAAAATTTTGAAAAATAGATGCATTTTAAAAATGTTAACTCTCTAAGTGGAGAATACCAAAATTAAAATAAGCGAAATAAATGGATTTTTATAAAGGTTCCTTATATGTTTCTTTAATGTCTTCGAAACTCTTAAATGCATTAGTTGAATTGTTCAAAATAAAAACAAATCTTAAGTGTACCATGTATTTTAAAAAACCTATTCAATAATACTAATTTTAATTTGAATACAGTATGAGAAAAAGAAATTGTTTGTAGTTACATGTGACACATTACAAAGGTACCCTAGAACTATTTTTTGTCAATTTTATTATTAACTTGTGACTTTTAAAAGTGCTAAAGAACCCATATTTCCTTTTAAGGTACGAAACCCTGATTAAACTGAATCTTTAAAAACCATTTTAAAATAAGTCTACTGGTTCTATGTAAATGCTCCATATAAATCAAATAATGTTTCTTTTTTTTTTTTAATTATGTGCAGACAGTATTTCAAATGCACGTAGAAAATAATAGGAATATAAACTTGTCGAGAAACTTATTTTCTTACCCATAATCCCTTGAGGCCAGAGACCCCAGGGGGACCATCATATCCAACTTTCTAGAAAATGAGGTGTATCCCGCAGGTAATGGAAAAACCTCTCCCACCTGTCGGACTCAGCACTTCTAGCACTCAAACTCTAACTAGTTCCATTCTTCCGACCTGAACCAGGCGCACTTGTGCCAGCAATTTTCCAGTGATGCCCGTTGACACCAATAAACCTAAAGGGGTTGCAACGAAGCCACGAGCTCATGAATTTACCCCCGGGAGGAGGGAAAAATGGAAATGAAAAATTGCAACTCTAAATCTCACGGTATTGCGAACAACTCCACCCTGTCGTGCTAGGAAGCGCCACAGGATCCTCTTTATTTCATTTGCATCAGGAAAGTGAATTTTCTGAGCGTTGGGGCTTCAAACCATTCCAACCGCCTTTGAGAGTGGCGGTGGAAACTTTAAAGAAGTGGCATTTCAGTGCACTGTCTCAGGAGTGTTTGGCCCTACGAGGGGATTATCATCTATCCCGAAAACCGAGAAGATGCAGATTAATGGGCCCACGCCCGTCCCTCTGCAAACTTATCACCCTTATTCATGGCTCAGTTATTTGGTAAAATTTCTTTGAGACGTTTGTGGTTAAATGCAAGGGGCAAACTCCATGGGTTTTGTACGCCCGAACAGGGCTGAAGATTGGACTCATAAGTGGTTTTGCTAAAACCGCAGGATTCCTCGTAAATCGACGGAGTCATTAAACTTGACAGAATGCAGCCGAACTATGTAATTTATCATCCAGAATATTTGCATGGGACGACATTTGTGGGTGGGTGAGAACTCTAAGGGATGCTCTGGGGTTCAGACATTTTCCATGACATGAAAAGTCATAAACTTGAGGTCAGAGAGTGGTTCGAATGAGGCCAGGCAAAAGCATATGCGCTAGATAAGTATTTATAGAAATTTGTATTGGGGTCGTTACACACTATCAAGCTTACAGGATTTTCTATAAAGCACCGGAAAACGTGGAGAAAATTTTCCTGACTTGGATTAAATGGGTTTATGGGTTTTATTTAATTTTATACGCAATTTGTGTTCTTCAATTTCAGTTCTCAGTCAGTACACAAAAGTATCTGAGACAATTTTTAATAAATTATGCCGAAATAAACATATTAAACCAATTTGGAATTATGTTGGCTTTTGTAAAAAAAAATATGATAAGGTCAAGCATTCTAATTTGATTAGTTAAAAAATTCTTTTAGAAAAAAAAAGGTACCTTGATTAAATGACGGAGCCCGCGACTATCAAAATTAAGTGCAACGTTAGGGCAAAAACAAAATCTAAAGACAAATTACGTGACGTAATTTTCGTAGTGAAGACTTTGTTGGCAGTCTTCCATTGAGTTTAAGTCTGATGGATACAAATGAGCCAAAGAATCCCGCGAATGTTTTGCGATTTATTTCCGGTGACGGTTCCAGCTAAAACGCTGAGAAGTTCTCCCCATCTTACGTCTTATCCCCAGGGAGAATGGATGCCAATTGATTGCTTGCACTGCAGAGCAACTACCACCAGATCCAGATGTTTCGAGTAGCTCTTGATTATTTATATGACCGAAAATAATCATTAATTTGTAATGTTTAATTAAAACTTACAGCCTTAGAGAAAGTTGATTTTCAAAAGAAATTAAAATTTGGTGTTAAAATGGTGTTTAGTGATTTGTACTATCTTGGAGAACAAAATGTAAATTATTACCTACTTTAGAATTAGCTTCGTATACAGAACAAGATTTAAAACAAGATTGAAAAATTTAATCAAAAACACTGTTTACATTCAGTTGAAGGATTGCCAATTGAAAAAATTCATATTTTTAGCTCTACGTATTTTAGGCTCCGTGTGTAATCCTTACATAAAATACCTACTACTAAAACTCAGTGATTAAATTAGATTATTTTGTATTTATTGTAATGATTAAGATAGCTGCTTTTACGTTTGCCACTTTAGGGTGAGTCCTGAAAATTCATGAGTTTGTAGTTCGAGTTCATACTGCTCAGACAACTATCACGTGCACACGATGAATTTTTCAGGAGAGATACTTTCCAGAAAATAGTTTGGAAGCATAAAGTCCGAAAATATGGAGTGGAAGGTTCAAGTGTGCGATGCTTGCGGTGCAGTGCATCTGGTTCTGGTTCTGAAAATTTCAGTAGATGAAAGTATTTTATGCTGATGGAGACTGCACCACTCGTCTCAGGGGCTAAAATTTGCTGTTATTATATCCAGACAGCGCTAAAATTTAAAAGGTCAAAGGAGTGAATGGATGGGGAGCAATCTTTTCAAAAAAACGTGCCAGGATTGCATTGCTATTCATACTTCTAGATAGCTTTTTCAAAAGGAAAAATTCTTTTTAAATTTGCAGACTGCATTAAATTGGTGTTTCATAAGGAAGAAAATCAATGAAACCCTATTCATAACTGAGGGGTAATAATATCCAAAAAAGTGATACACAAATTAAACTAAACATTTAAAATATTAAAACCGTTCGATTTTATCTGAATTAAAAAAAATGGGGTTAAAACTACAAAGTATGATATTTCCGCTACATTAGAAAATAGAGAAATTAAAATCAACTTACTAATTTTAGAGGAAAACAATAGAAGCAAGAGTTTGTAAAAAACCACCTGCTTAACATAATTACTTTGCCTCTGTTCAGCGATTAGAATACAATTAAACCCTTTTCTGGTATCTCGTTTTCATCTCCATTCCTCAGTAGCTTCAAAAGAAAATAGCTAGGTATTCATGAAAAAAAGAGACACTCTGACAATCAAGGGGACCACTTAAAAATCGAGGAGGAAATGCAATTAGACGCCAATCAACCTCTCACGGGATCTCGTTTTCAAAGGGATTGATTACCACTTCAACTAGTGGAGCTATCGTGCTGAAAAGGTGCATGCAAATCCAATCGAAATCTTCAAGTGCTTAAATATTTGCATATCACTGTCTTGCCGACGACGATGAGTCCTACAATCGACAGGGTTACACGACTTGGGGGAGAGGTGGGTGTTCCCAGTACGGCCTGGATGCATTGAAAATTCCCTCTACTAGTTGAAGCAGGTGACTTGAGAAGTGGGAGGCCAGCGATGATTTGCAGAATATGTGTAAACCGCTCCTGTGACTTTTGTAATGAGAGCGATTACAGGTGGTTTTGTCTTGTCGGGATTAAACCACCTATCAGAGTTATGCTGTAATGGATTAATTACCATGTACCTACTTATAAACTGCATTATGTTGAATCATCTGTTTTGCAATAAATGGACATTTTTTTTGCAGGAAACAGCAACCTGATTTTAAATTTGCATATCATTACCAAAAAAAACAAATATGTAGAACTTTAAAAATTCTACCTTGAGAGTTCATTGGAATAATAAAATGGATAAGATACGTCTTAGACGTACCCTCTATTGTTTTTTATTGATACTATTTTTTAGTGCTATTGCTTTTACTAATATTGAATTTTTAAAAACCTGAATATTTTTTATGCATTGTAAAATCGCGTGCATTAGTCTATGCACTATTTTTAAAAAAAAAATTTAAATATCTTTGATCAGAAAACTAGTTTTACTTTTATTTGAAAATTGCATGTATAAGAACAATTTGTCAACAATATTTTTGGAAATACGTAACGTAAAAATTGAACCAAACAGGAAAGATCACAATTGTATATTTCATGTTTTCTATGTATTGTGGACGAAACGCCCAGATTTCAGTTTCACTAAACACTTAATCTATTGAGCCAACAGACAGTTCACCAAGATGAATCCCAGCAATTTACATAAATATTACGTCCGTCATCGCATTTAATAGGTTTTTGTCGCTTAGACTATAATCAGATAAATTTCAGGTCAAACACGCCTTTTGTATCTTCTACTTCTATATAAGACCCGAGGAAATATAGAAATCTACGTATTTCTCCACTGTTCTTCGTGTGTTGCACTTTGCAAATTATTTTATAAAGCATTTTGTGGTTTTAAATTTGTTGTACATATATATATAATTAAAGTAATATTATTGGACATAATGGAGGCTTCTAAGATATTATTACTTTTTGGATTCTTCACTTTTACTCTTGATTTTTGTTCAGCTGGGGTATGTTTAATATTTTATAATGAAATTTTTGAGTGAAATGTATGCAAAGATTAGATAGAAAATTCCACTCTTGAAAATTTTAAAACTATCGAATTTGTGTATTGAGAAATTTATATTTTTTACTACTTGTAAAGCCAATTTTTCTATGGCATTCCTGCATAGTTTTCCTTACTTCAAAGTTTGTTTTTAAAATGTCTAAATAAAAACGAAAGGTGGAATATTTAGCAAATATGTCTTGTTGCACTTTGAGAAATCGATTTGTTAACAAATGTTTGAAATGCAAATGATTGCAAAAGGTAGACGGGTGTACAGCACAGATACAATTAATTGTAATATAGGATTTTTTTCGTAGAATAGTTATTTCCCTACCCTTACCACAGTTTTTCTTCTTTTATTTTTTCTGTTTAATTATTTAAATGTCGAATCGAGAATTATTATTTTTTAGCTTTGCTTGAGGGAATTTAAAATCTAACAACCTAAGTCTGTAATTCTTTTTATATCAATAAATATTGGTGAAATATTTCATTAAAATACCTCAGTAAAGAAAGAAAACACTTACCTTTTTATTTAATCTCATTCCTTGCAGGCCACAGAGGAGCAAATGTTAGGAGCTGCAAAAATGATGCGCGATATCTGCCAGCCAAAATTCAAAATTCCAAATGGTAAGTGAAGTTTATATTATTTCCATTGAATACTGAAAAAGACAAAATGAAAAATTATTAAAAACTTGCAGACCAAGCTGATGGTTTGACGCTAGGCAATTTTCCTGAAGATAAAACGCTCAAATGTTACGTAAACTGTCTAATGGAAATGCTACAAGTTGTAAGTAATTTTGTTAATTATTACTGATATAGTTTAATTAATAAAGAAACTTTTCAAAAGATGAAGAAAGGAAAACTTTTGTATGAGTCAGCTCTAAAACAAGCAGAAATGATGTTGCCTGAAGAAATGAAACCAGATTACAGAAACGGATTTGCGACTTGCAAGGATTCAGGTAGACTTTTATTTTTATTTTAAAATTAAATAAGATTTAAATAATTGCACATTTTTGATGTGTGTACACTTTTTTTAGTTACTGCATTTAAAGACAACTGCGAGGCATCTTACGCTCTTTTAAAATGCCTTCATGCCAACACACAGAAATTTATTTTCCCTTAAAAATATTATTCTAGAATAAACTAATTTGAATGATGTATGAGCCAAAAATATATGATTTTAAAAAAAAGTCTTTATTTTTTAACATTTAAAGCTTTTGTGACATTTTTTTAATCTTTAGTCCATCCTGGCTACAATTACGTAAAAATTCTTAAAATTAGAATATGGAAAATAAAAATAAATTATTTCAAAATCGTGCTGGTTTTAACAAATACGCAACCTCATCAATGTATTTTGAGCACGTCGAAATGTAAACAATACCAAAGGAAAAAAACTTTTAGTTCAGTGAACCAGAAATTTCCAAAGTATCATAGGCACCAAAAGACGCTGCGAGCTCATCACTATTTCGTGTAAAAAGACATTAATCACTCCTCCTTTGTCATCGCGTCTAATAGACGCTTCTGTTGCGTGCAGATTCATTACCAGCTACAGACACTTAATTCCGCTTCAAAAGCTGCTTATTAAAAAAAAACCCAATTTCCGCAACGCTTTCATCAAGACAACAAAAATTCTTTAAAAGCCTAAGAGCACACAAACCTGCTTTCAAAGCGAAAAAAAATTTTATCTCAAAGTTTGGATGCAGTTACTCTTCTTACACTTGAGAAACTAAAAAAGAAAGTTTGGGGCTTTATCAATTTATTTTGTTTTAAAAAAGATGAATGGAAAATTCAGAAGACTACTTTTATTCAGCTTTGTGGTGATTCTTTGCGAAAACAGCGAGGGCGGAGTGAGTACTTACTTAAAATTTGTGAAATATTAAAAAGTTTATTTTAATTTTTGGTTTTATCATCAAAGTATTGTACATAAAGCAAAAGCACTCTTACAAAACTCATTAACGGCTTTTTATGTTACTAATATTTAGTGATGCACTATGTTTTTTCCCTGCTGTAAAAATTCGCCTGTCAATTTGTGTTTTTTATATCTTAAAAAGTAGTTTGCAAGAAAATGAACTTCAGAAATCTTAAACTTATCAATTAAGTATACGTCCAGCACTGAATAAATTTGAAGTCGTTGATTAATTTTTTCTCGATCTTTTTCTTTCCTTACACGAAAAATTTTAAATATACACGTAAGACTACGTTAACAGCCAAAAGTTCTAATAATAAAATAATGTCGTTTTGTGTTCCACAAAATCCTTATGTAATATTTCAATTTAATTCAAGGCAACTATCGAACAATTGATTAGTGCTGGCAAACTGATGCGGAATATTTGTCAGCCGAAATTCAAATTACCAGACGGTAAGTTTCTCAATTTTGCTTTATCCACCAGCCAGCCAGCAGCCCTTCAGCTTCGAATTCCTCTTTTATATTAAAAAAATCGAACTTTTAGAGGTGGCAGACGAGCTAAAAAAGGGCCAAATCTCCGACGATACGAACGTGAAATGCTACGTAAACTGTTTGCTGGAAATGTCGCAATTGGCAAGTTCTACCATCTGGCAAACACTTTCCTTCGGAAATGTTCGTCAGACAGAAGTTCCTTATTTACCCCTCCCCCCGTCTTTCAGGTGCGGAAGGGCAAAATCCAGGAGGAGGTTATCAAGAAGCAAATCGAACTTATGGTCCCCGATGAGCTAAAGCCTCAGTACGAAAGAGGAATGCACCAGTGCAAGGACTCCGGTAAATAAGTGCATGGGGGTCTGGGGGGTCGATGTACATGTGTAAGATCTCAGATGTGTGGGCCAATTACCTTCCCACATATTTTCCCAGTGTCAACAAGGGGTACAAGGGTTTGTTGTGATTAAAATTTTCTTACGACAGAACTTTAGCAAGTAAACAAGGTGAAAAGTTTAAGATTATTTGAAGGTAAGGGGGTCCACTGGCGATGAAAATTTCGTCTGCTTGAAACGCTTTGTTGACTCAAAGCAAGCTAATATGAGACGGTCGCAGTTTAGGGGGAAATGACTTTCTTCGGGGAATTTACGGGTCGTACAACTTAATTTAACTTTTAAGAGGAGTTTGGGTTCCTTTTAAGAGGATTTTAATTCCCCTGTCGACTTACAACATCTACTTCCCTTTTTCGTTTCAGCAAATGGTATCAAAAATGCATGCGAAGTTTCCTATGCGCTCATGAAATGTCTTTTTAAGGAAGTGCCAGACTTTATATTCCCGTAAATGTTTAGAGTGCTTTGAAGTAAACCTAAATAAATTGAATTTAATTTAATTAGCAGAAACGCATTTTTTCTATCCCAAAGAAATATTTCAGACGAGCCGCGAAGTGCAAACTTCATCAAAACAAGACAGTTAAAGTGCCTAACTATTCAGAGTTTAAAATATGTATGCCCCAACATTGAACTGCAAAACTCGTTTTAGTAAATTTGCAAAATAGAAAATTTTTTACAGCACTCAAAACAGATAAGTTTATGATTCTTTGCTAGAATGAAAAATGTCTGTTATTTGTTAATTAAAATATATTTAAATTTAAAAAAAGTATAGAGCTTTAAGTGTTTTTAAAATCATCCCACATAATCGCCCACCAAAAACATGCATTGCGGGAACATTAAACGATTAATTAAACGAAAAGTATACGTTAATTACAGCAATCACTGCCAAATAATCCCACCAAATTGCTGCAGCCGAACACAGGAAATTCGCGTTCAATCCAGAAATTAAAAGGGGAAATCACTCCCATGTTGCATGCTCATTATGCAAGCTACAACATTGTGGCATTCTCACCCCATACAAAATTTTATTTCATACCTGGCCAGAGTAGGGGCTTTTCATTAGTTTTAGACAAACTGAACTAAATTGGAAACATCCGCTTGCATGAGTAATTAATTTTTATCGGAACAGAATAATGAAATAAATGATGGTCCCAATTAAAAAGGATTATTTTTTTGATTAGAGGGCTATTATTGAAAAGTTAAAAAATTATAAAGCAAATCTCAGACGAAGTTGTTTAATGTTTACAATGTTCCCTACTGGTTGGTTTTTTAAGCACATACCAATATTAATTCTTGAAATTCGTCGATACACAAGAAAAAGTTAACCCGAAACATGTTTTTGTTGATCTTTGATTTAAATTATAAACATTGAAATAGTAGAGCACACCTAAATTAAATGAAAATTATTTATATAAAAAAAAACAGCTGCAGTTCAGTACATTTCACAGAATCATATAAGAGCCACAAGAAACTGATCAAATCGTTCAGAATACGTGTTGGGCATAATTATCTATCAAAAAATAAATATATAACAGAAAATATTTCTCTCGGAAGTAATTCATGTTTTGATACATTTTTTCCGTCAGCTTGTTGAGTTTCATGTTCTGATCTGATATCGTTCCAAAGTATTCATTGAGGTCGCAGATTTTTTTTTTCGCCAATAATTTTAGTATAAAAGGCCAGCCATCGACACCTCCGGGTTTAGTTCACATAATATTTGTGCTGTGTGTTGTATTAATTTGGATTTTGGAGCATCATGAATATACTTGGAATATTGTTTTTGATCTATTTTTGCATTAGTATAGAGGTAAGAATATATTTATTTACTAATCTAAGCCGACGTCAAGTGATCACTGAGACGGAATCAGAATTAAATATTTGAAATTCAACATTTTTTGAATTTGTGTTCAATTATATTGCATATCGCATTGTTTACAAAAAACAAATTTAAATCTAAAACATTCATTAAGTTCGACTTTTCGAAAAAAATATCTCTTTTTATCAAACCAAATCAAATAATCGCTTATAACAATTCTTGTTCTATTTTTAAATCGCTACAGGTAAAAGCAGAAGAAAATCAAGAAGAAATGGTAGAAATGGCTAAGAATATGATTAGGAGTCTTGCACAGGACTGCAAAGAAGAGGAAAAAGCAACTGATGGTAAAATTTGTCGGTTTTATAAAAAAAAATCAAATAACGAATTAACACTGTGAGTGCCATTTGCCCAAGTATCGGTGGGAGAATAAAATGCAGCAGAAATTTTTAATTTCAATTGTAATGACTACGGAATACATAGATTAAAATCGTTCATTGGTATTCACCCTATAACCCAAACTTCAAAATCAAAATGAATCTTAATATTTAAAAAAAAAAAAACCTCCATAGTTCATAAAAGTACATCTCAGTGTTTGACAATAACTGTGCGTTGTAATAATTCGAAATTATTAAAAGAAATGTGAAACAAAATGAGTGACCTTGAAATGAAAATCATAAATAACTCTTTGTCACTATATAAAATTCATCTCTTTCACAAACTGCTACATTAATCAAATTACAAATAAATCTATTTACTGATTAAAATATAATAAGCAAATTGCAATCTTTTATTATAATATTCTTTTCCAACGTTCCGCAGTCGATATTGAAGACATGATTGAAAATAGAGAAAATGCCACTCAAAAGAGCAAATGCGTAAGAAAATGCATGTTGAAAGCCTTTAATCTGGTAAGTTAAACGTGAATAGAATATTTTGAAGAAAACACTGCCCAAAATAGACATAACAATTTTATTCTGTCGCAAAATTCGAATCGCAATTCATAAATTCGCTCCGAGAAGGAAAATGTTTGGTTTACACTAATAAAATTTTTTTATAACTTAAACCAGATGGACGAAAATGGAATCATCCTAATAACAAATTTTTTACAACTAGCAGAAATGTTAAGTGATGGTAAAGCGGAATTGGTTGAAATAGTCAAAGAAATTGCTGAAATTTGTAAGAATGTGGAAGCCGACGATCAGTGAGTTAAAACCGTAGAAAAGAATACCTCTGAAATCTAATGGTTTTCTATTTACAGATGTGAAAAGGCTTTTAAATTTGGAATGTGCGTGGAGGAAAATGCAAGGGCTAAAGGACTTTATCCGAAATAGAAGATTATGCAATAATATAATAAACCTTAATTCTTACATCAGAAAATATCGATTTTGTTTCATATATGTAAGTCGCAGAAAATTAAGGCCTCAATGAGTACAAAAATAAAAGTTACTAAGATTTCAAGCTTAAAACTGCAAATGATACACATAAAATCATTAGCTTGATACGAAAATTAATTGTTGAGTTTGATGCAAAAGTATGTCTTATCTTCCAATCAGCCCCCAAACCTAAAAGGTTTTTTTAATGTTTCTTTTGTATCTACAAAATATGCTTTATTTCAACGAAAAAAAAAACTGTACAAAATAAGCCTACGCAATCGTACAACATGCGGTAACTACAAATTACTTATAAGTCACTTCTTACCATTCTGGCTTAACTCCTCTCTTATCTGCGTTCTCTTTAATGCACGACATAATGTTGAATGCAGCTTCACACCTTTAAAAACAAAATTATTGTTACTAAGAAATTTTAATTATTTCAATCTTACTGATCCGCATCAGTGACATCCTTGCATTCGTTCAGTATTTCCTGAGCAACCTTCAATTTCTCAGCGTCACCTTTGAGAATGAAATCAGCCATCTTCATCATTTTGTCCACTTTTATTTTATTATCGCCATCAAGCTGTAAAATAAAAAGAAAAGATGTTTTATTTTGCTTTCTTACAAAAATTAAGATGTAGAATACCAATTCAAATTTCGTCATCAGACAGGCCTTCAGACATTTGCCTGTTGGAGTTGAGACCAACTGATGATTCATAATTCCTTCAATGTCAGCTATGAAAATTGGTAAAAATATTGTGTTAATAATAAAAATTATCCTTATTAAAATAACCCTTACCATCTGATGCCCCTGTTGATTCCTTGCATTTAGCGGACAATACTTTGAAAGTTTCCTCCATTTCCTCCCTGGTTACAGCGGCCTGCAAAAATAATATAAAACAATACATATTATAATAGATTCTGAATTTCTTATTTAGTTTATTTTTTATATTTGATTTAAAAATTGGCAAATAAACTTTCTCTATTAATAAAATTTCCACAATGAAAGCAATTTCCAGTATTTTTAAAAAATTTATCACCTGAACCGAAGCGCCAATCATGAAACACAATAGAACAGCAGAAAATGTATGAAATTCCATGTTGAATTTGTTCAATTTGCTACCCTTTGGACGCACTTCACAAAAGTGTTCAAATATTAAAAGTTAATTTTGCGGCGAAGCCCCGAGACTGATGGGATAATCCACTGAGTTAGAGCGCTAGACTGCGATTGTTGGGGTTTGTAGCTTTCCTATTTATACCGCTGGAGCACCTGGTGGCTGGATGAATCCATTCGGATGAGCATCCACTTTTCGCCAGGCGACACCCTTAATTACAGTGATGGAAAAGGTAACCCGGTCCGGGGATGTTCAAAGTCAACGAGTGGACGGATGGGCACCCCGGTGGATCGAAGTGGGCGGACCTGGGGAGTTATTCTCAATTTTGTAAGGTGCAGACTTGGTCAACAAGTGGAAAATGACATGCTTCGACGAGATGATATGTGGTCATTTTCTGCTAAATCACTTGCGATTCAGGTAAAGGCATTATTTGATCGCGACTCGGCTAATTAACTTTTATAGAACGTGACTTACGTGTTGGATAATATCTCTACTGACATTGGTTAAATTTCCACTAACGTCGCTTTGCAAGTCATTTGCAAAAAAATATTGCGTATTTTCTTTTTTCTCCCCTAGAATTGCTCTAGATCTTTCATAAACTAACTTTACTTACCGGACAAAATTAATCCGAAAGAGTAAAAACATGCGATCTACTGACGTAAAATCACAAAACATGACTCAAACTATTGACAAAGTTGCAGTAGTTATGAAGACCAACACCCGATCTCTAACTCTTGATAATATACATTTACGTATCTAAAGTAACTAAACTTTTAAATTTTGTAACCGTGTTTCGTGAAAACGTTCAAAATACGTACATGATAATGAATGCAATAAAGCAATATATGCACGCAAATTAGAAAGATAATTAAAAATTAATTATTATAATGATTTGCTTTTAATTTCTATACGGGCATCAATTTTAAACGTGAAATTTATTATTTTATTAGTCTTTAGAGTATAAGGCCTTGGAAAATTTCCGTGCCGTCAGAGCCGTGTAATTGCGATAAGTCTTACATCCACAAAGAACTTTAATAAAATTTTCTATTGTCATTGTGATTTGTACAATTATAATCGGCCGAATTTGAAGCCCCAGACATCAAGGTATCAAAATGATTAATGCAATAAATAATAAATAAAGACCCAGCAGACACAGAAGTAGTTTGGACTATTGGTTATTTAAAATTCGACCTCTTTAAAAATAATCACTGTGACTATGTAAACTGAATAGGTAGATACATACTGTCAGAAATATATTAAATTTTTTATTAGCCCTTTTTAACCCTTAAAAAAGAATAATTATGAATGAATGAATTATGAATTACTAACCAAGCCCGTGCTTATTTTATTAATTGGCTAAATTCAACCCGAAAAGGTTCACTATAATTTGAATTGAAAGGACTTCCTAAAATTTACATTTAGAAATTGTATTCAAATATTTTGCACCTATAGTTTAGAAATTACAATTAAAACATATTGAATCCGCGCTTTTTCTCGCCTCGTATGCAACTCGCAGTGAGCTCTCGATGGGTACACGCAAACCCTTTTACATATGTATCATTAATTCAACTCTAAGGACATCAATTCTATAAAAAATTAACACCTCAGGCTCAGGGACTTTAAATCCGTATAAGCTAAAAATATTAATGAATTTCTGGCGAAAGTGCAGCAATTTTTGGGTTCTTCGGAGGCTAGTTTCTTCCCGCTGTACTCTGACAGGCGCTTATTTTTTGAGTTCGATTTGAACTCCAAAATTGTTAAATATTTTGTTCAAAGAAATAGCAAAAAGTCGATTGAACTAAAAACAGGATTTCTAAAAGTAATCGAGACAACTAATTTTTGAATCCGAACTTGTGTTGAGAAGCTGCCGCGAATTTTTCTCCATGCGACTAGAATTTTTGGTCATGTGCAAAGGAGGGCGTAGGGAACTAATTTTTATCGAATTGAACAGCTCTGGGTTTTCTAGAAAAATATATTAATACATATTTGTACGTACAATAATTTTATTAATTTCATGAGGGTTTTCTGAAAAAAACCAAGAGTCCCCGAAGGTTTTCGGAAAATCGTCAGAGACTGGACTGGGGCCCCGTCCATTTTGTTACACAAAATCTTTTTGGTTTTCCTTAGTGCTTTTACAGAGAAGCACTAAGGAAAAACCAAGTCATGAAGCATTTTAATGTTTTTAAAATCACTATAAGGAATTTTGCAAATCTTTTTACATTCTAAAACGACTTACCTTACAAAACTCTGAAGATCCGCAAATCGGCTACTTAAATAAAGTTGCTGCAGCATTTTTCATATTTTTCTAATAAAGTAATTGATTCCTCCGCAATTACTTGCATTTGTTTTACCAAATTTGCATGATTAAAACACAAAAACCAAATTAAAAGTAAAATTTGCAGGACAAGAGAAGCTTTTCTCATTTTCACCTCACTTCTTTGTTCATTCATAGCGGTTTCACTTCCAAATTTCCCCTCTTTAATTTTCCCCACATTCAGCGCTCCGACTCATATAAACGCGGCCCAAGCTAACTCAAAATTGCCGGGAAAAAATGGTTTGTGTCCACGATTCCGCAGTCATAACCTGAAAATTAATTTGGCTGTCAAAATTCATTCACCCGTGGACTGCAGTTGCACCGGAATAAAAATATTTGTGGAAATGGGAACATTCGCCAAGAGTTTCATTTAATTATCGCGCTTTAATTAGTTGTTTTAAGAGGTGTAAAAGCGAAAAAATGTCATTTTAAAGAGCTCCGTGAATTTCACAATGTCTCGACTTCAAGATTTCGTGGGGGTGCTGCGCGGCGCACAAATAGTCGCAATCGCTGCCGTGAAGCAGAATGAAGCCTACTGGAGGCATATTTGGGTTAATTCGAGTGTTAAAGAAGCTGTCGATCAAAATGTTAACGCTGTGAAGGATTTCGCTGGCCAGGCGGCCAAGGACCCCACAAAACAGCTGGGAAAACTTGAGGATTTAATAAAGGAGTCCATAGAGAGGCCCTTCGTTGTCCTCGAAGGAGTTCGGCAGTTTGTAGTCGCTGATAGGAAGGTATACTCGCTTTCTGTAGAAACAGTGGAACACTCTTCCAATTCTCGTTTCTAGAAAACTGTGAAACAGCAGCCTTCGCCCCAACCTCAAGAAAAAAGCACATCACCTGCAGAGATACGTCTAGATGCTGCAAACCTTGATATATCCTCAATAACATTAAAAGAGCTAGAGGAGATAATTGCTAAGAAAAATCAGGAAAAGAAAACTCATAGGGGATCACCTGTTGCCTCCCCTGTAAGAGAAATTCCTCAAACTACAGTCACAATCGTAAAGGAAACTTCTGCAGAACCTCCTCTACAAGATGAGACTTACGTTGAAAACATGCTCAAGCTCATAGCAGGGAAACCGTCCGAAGAAGCCCCATCTCAACCAGCAGAAGCCGCTCAAAACGAATCTTCCATTCAACTTCCCGCATTGAGCTCTGTTGCGAAGCAGAGGAAGGTTCCATCCAGCCGAATGGCGCGCATGGCCTCATTTGGGGGCCTCTTCGCGAGTCTGGGCATGGGCACCTTGAATGAGCTAACCAAGGGGGCCTTAGGCTTGGGAGGTTCTAGCAATGTTAGGGAGGCCCTCTTCAGTCCCGCAAACACTGAGAAGATTGTAGACACGCTCTGCAAAGTGCGAGGTGCTGCTCTGAAGCTTGGGCAGATTTTAAGTATTCAAGATTCGAATGTGGTCTCCGCGGACCTGGTTAAGGCCTTCGAACGAGTCAGGCAGGCTGCCGACTACATGCCCGATTGGCAGGTGGAGAATGCTATGTCCAACGAATTGGGACAGGACTGGCGGAAACACTTTAAATATTTTGAGACTAAACCCTTCGCTGCGGCTAGCATAGGTCAGGTACGTTAGCTAGGGCAGAGATTAAGTCTTAAAAGAACATCCACTTTTTACTGAACAGGTCCACCGAGGAGTTTTAAATGACGGCATGGAGGTGGCTATTAAAATCCAGTATCCAGGAGTCGCCAGGAGCATCGAGAGCGATATAGACAATCTCGTGGGAATGCTTAAAATTTGGGATGTCTTCCCGAAAGGATTTTTCATTGATAATGTTGTTAAGGTACGCTCATTTTTTCACATAAAAAATTAATTGAAATTGGCTCAAAAAAATCGTTTACTTTAAACAATTTAACATCGTAGCAAAGAAGATCTTTAAAGCTAGAAAATACTTTCTAATTAAATTATGTTTAAAGGTTGCTAAGCGTGAACTTGCCTGGGAAGTAGACTACACCAGGGAGGCTGAATATACTGAGAAATTTGGAGAAATGATAAGTGAATATAAAGAGTATCATGTTCCTAAAGTCATCAAGCACTTGAGCACCAGAAGTGTACTTACAACAGAATTAGTTCCCGGATTGCCTTTGGATAAATGTTTCCAAAAAAGGTAACTTTATAAAATAATTTAGCTTATCCTCCAATAAAGCAATAAATAAATAATTTTCGTTTTATTTGTTGCAGCTACGAAGAACGATATTTCATAGGACACTACGTCCTCAAACTCTGCCTTCGGGAGCTCTTTGAATTGCAGTGCATGCAGACTGATCCGAATTGGTCTAATTTCCTCTACGACTCTTATTCAAAGAGGTTAATGCTAATTGACTTCGGATCGACGAGATTCTATAGTCGTGTATTCATACAGAACTACAGAAACGTAAGTGGGCGTTAAAGGCATATCGGTAGATGTATATTAAAATTTCTACTATTTCAGATCATAGTAGCTGCAGTAAACGATCAACCGGATAAAATTTTATCGATTTCAAAAGAAATGGGCTTCCTTACTGGTTATGAAACCAAGCAAATGGAAGACGCTCATGTGAATGCTGTAATGATTTTAGGAGAAATATTCCGATATGATGGAGAATTCGATTTTGGAAAGCAGGTTAGTTTAAACTATTTCGACATGATGAAGGTTCCAAATCTGCCAGATGTGCCTGGAAATTGCATGTTTATATAGACCCATTTTTCTAACTAAACTTTTGATATTAATTTTATTTTATTTTGTTTGCAGAGTACAACAAAACGAATAGCTGAGTTGGTCCCAACGATGGTTGCCCACAGGTTGTGTCCCCCACCGGAGGAAATTTATTCGATTCACAGAAAGTTATCTGGAATTTTTCTTCTTTGTGCGAGGCTTAACATTAAAATGAATTGTCGGCCATTCTACGAGAGTATAATTCTTAACAACTTAAGAAAATAGATAATTTGTTAAATGGGTGTTTGTATTTCTTGCATACACACAATTGTGCCTAATTATAATAATCAAAAATGTGTAATAAAAAATTTAGGTAGTTTGGTAGCCATTTTTATTATTTCGCTGGTTTTTAACTTTTTTCTTTCAGCTTTGAAATGCGGATCACATTTAAAATAAATATAATAAAAAGGAATTAAAAAAGTTTACTTTTAAAAAAGAAGATAAAAAGATCAACTCTTCTATGAACATAAGAAGGCTCGAATACCTCGACTATGTCGAGTGAATTGAGGCATCGAACCATCTTAGTTCTGATAATGGGTGCCTTTAAATTTGATGAACCGAAACAATTCGCTATTTATTCATATTAAATTTCTAATTGTCCGGACTTTCGCCACCGGCTATCAAAAGATTGATAAGATAGCGCTGCACACCAAATGGGTGTGTATATCATACAATGCGATTTTCTAATGAGCCACTTCAGACCGTTAGTAATCGAAGTGTTCTTTTCAAGTGAACTTCACGTAAATTTTGCATAAACTAACTTCTGCTTATCTAAAATCTTATTCTTGAAATCGAGACAAATCTTTAACCTGAATTACGTAAAAAGAATTATAAAACTCTGAACGTAATTTAGCCAAAAGAAGTGAATTTCCTCGTTTCACATTTCACAGTGAAGTTTCGTAGTCTTCAAGACCAAATTTTATAAAAATGCGCTGACTGCAAGAAAGCTGCTACGAATTATGTGCGGTACCATTTCACCTAAAAATTAATAAAATCCCTGGTGCAAAATCTTAAAAATCACTGCGGTGTAGAGTGATGGCATAATACCCAGAGGATTGTGATGATTTCTGAGAGAATGGGTTTAATCTAAAAATCCACTTCTTTCTTTTTCGTGATCTTCAACAAAGCATAAACATCATAAAGGTACGGGCCAAAAAGCAAAACTGCCATTTACTTATGATTTTTTTATGCGGGAAAAAGGCCTGATTATGATCAGCTCATTACACGAGCGAAAAATATTTGCGGTCATAAGATGGTGCAATTCAATGGTCCGCGTCACATAAAATGCCCCGGAATTAGATTTTGAGTACAATGAGCCAGCGATCCGCTTTATATTGTGGTTTACTAGCGCTGAAATTGCGCCACCAAATGAGCCATCCAGGCGATATTTCTTAATCGTTGACTGTTTTGATTGGATTTGTACAAATAAAGAACGACCCATTTTGAGGTATTGCACCTTGGGAGAATTTGTAATATTTAGTTTAATTATGATAAAAATTTTAGGAAAACTTATTCATCAAAGACTTCGTTACAAATTCTTTAAAAGATTTTATTATATGTATAAAGAAAACTTCCACAAAAACTGACCGTTATGAAATCGATAAAATTATTAATACTATAAATAAGAGAGTGGCTGAACGAAAACAAAGCATCGAATGCAAATCTACTTCAATTTCGTAAATTAAGTAGAGTCTCTTTTGCTTGGACTAAGCCCTAATTTCTAAGTCGACCTCCTATCATAAAAGTAAAATACACAAAAGGCGTGTTAAATTGTTTTTTCCACGCCAAAACATCTAATTTTCTTTACGTCTTATTTACGTTGCAAAAGCAATAATTACTCGCGTGCCTTCATGCCTCAAGCGGTGGGCGATAATCGCGCATTTGAAATGCAAGCTGCATTCGCCTCTGGCTCTTAATTTATGCAATCAATCACGTCAATCATTCCAGTTTTAATTACTTTTGCAATTTCGCTCACTGCCCATTCCCGTCCTATTCTGCGTAAAATTTGGCCATCATCGTCGATCGCTCTATCATCGGATGCCAACAAACCCTATCCAAAAGCCACGAATAACTCAAGACAATCTTGGAATTTCCTCAGTATTTTTTATCTTTTTTTTGCTGTACTATAGATCTCCTTTCATTACTTTTAGGCATTTTGTTTATTTTTGCATTTATTTATTGTCTAACAAAATGAGAAGAAAGTAAGCGCGCAAGTTCGGATGCCAATTAAATAACCGACTGCTGAAAAATTGAATCTTTTTACATTTTGAATTTTTATTTTGGACCAGAGTAGGAAGAAATTTTGAACCTTTTTGTTTTTGCTAATTGGGGGAAAAATACAGAAATTAATAAGTGGGCATAATTGCCAAAATAAAACACGTAATTGAATGTCTAATTAATATCTTTCAATTGAGAAGAAAGTTTCACAAAAATGCAGGTTGGATCAGCCCCCATCTATGTATATCTACGAGTATGTAGCCCTGATCTTGACAAGAAAAAAAAATTATTACATCTCCTGAGTGATCGAAACAGATCGCATAACACAGCGGGATGAGACAAGACATGCAGCACCATGTACCGCGAAATGTATGAAAACGCCTTTCGTTTCAAGAAATAGTTGAAATTTTGTGAATGGACTTTTTGCGATCATATTGTTGCATTATTTCTGCCCGATGCCGTGATTCAATTTGGGTATTCGGAGAAATTTGCCTGCTCTTGCGATTATTCCGATATTTTCCCATTAATCACTCACATATCACGTGATATAACATCATAATTAGATCATAATACGCTGGGAATAGAAAACTGAAAACTTTTTTTTAAATCAAATGCAACAGACTCTAGATGCGTCCGGTTTGAACAGCGTTCGAGCGGAGAAATAAATCAAAATCGAAGAACGATTATGTTCAACGGCATTCGCACCGCCATCAATTACTTTTAATTGTTCCGACTCTTTTCGACCTTTTTTAAGGTTGCTAGAAATCAATTCGGCCATTAATCAGGAAGACGCTGAATGGGAACGTTGGTGGTCTTCAAATTTCAGCTGAGGTGTCTTTCATGGTGTTTTGGAATCGTGGGCAATGTGTTTATCTTCTTTAGATGATTTGCTTTTAATGTTATTTTATTGTTGTGCTTATAAAAGAATTTTTTTTTCTTTAGCTCAGTTCCAAACTTCGTACAAATTTTGCATGGGATTGAATTTGTAAGCCGTATCAAAATTCGTTCAGGAGACAAATGGCCAATAAATATATTATTTATACACTGCACATACCAGTTAGTGAAAATCACAAATTCACAATAAAGAAGTGGTGCAAGACGTTTAAACAGTTCACATTAAAGCTATATTTTTTTAAAATCGAGACTCCCACGGATGCAAGGTAAACATTAAACAACTATCGATGGATATAGATCCTTGACCGCAATATTTAACATCGAAAATACGTCTTAGGTAGGTACTTAAACCATTCGTACGCTTCGTCAAATAAAATAGGAATTTATTTTAATGGTGCGCAATTCGGCATAAAGTAACACTAATTATTGTGTTTATTACGATTCACCGGACACAGGTATTAGCAAAATTCACCGACCAGAACGCAGGTATATCTCACCTCATCACATGGTATTTGAGATAAAAATAAATAAAGCAATAAACAAAATTAGTTTTCGACGTATTAAGCTGTAAAAGCCCATTAATATATAGTACCTATTTTTAACAAAAAAATTTTCTGAGTCATATGAATGCAAATGAATAAATAAAATATGTGTCTAGGTATTTCTTATATGAAAAATTGATTTTATATACTCGTATTAAAAATGCTAAATTTTCACACCTCCTTCTCTAAATTTACTTACACAATTTATACGCCAGATATTACTATGAAAGTTGGTGCAAATAAACTTGATCAACAATTTTTAATTCATCAGTTTAAAAATCCTTCGTCAGGAGGTCAGGGTTATTTTATTAATTGTTAAAAAAATGTCTCAAGAGTGAACCCTGAGAACCCTGAAAGTTACGGTTTAAAACTCCAAATATTATCAAAGCTATGATGGCCTTTCTACCTTTATCTTTCCCGAAAACTATAAATCTTACGAAATTGGTACATCCTTCTTGAAGTTTCAAATCCGAATAACATTATGTATCTATTTCTTGAAAATTTTAGAATGTATTAAAGTTGTGACAAACGGACAGACAGAAAATTATGATTTTGATTTTAATAACATATCTGTATTTCATGTACAATAAACAAATGAATAATAAAAATATAGGTAGGTAATATCCGGTTCGAATAGAAAATAATAAAAGTCGCCATCAAACAAAGGATGAAAACTATGACAACATACCTCTTTTTTGTTGCTGAAGAAATACTCAAGCGATTGAAAATCCTCAACAAAAAATGTAGAAACAACAGAAAGAAATGATCGCGACGTTCCCTGGAATTCGGTAATTGCTCCATAACTGCCACCGTCTTCGTACTTTCTTCACTGCTTTCGAACCCAAAAGCTTCCTAGATCTCAAAACGTTAGCTTCCTCCCTTTTACCTGTCCATTTCTTGAGGTCACCCAAAAAAAAGGGGAGATTAATTCAATTTCATGCACCGCAGCAACTTGCAAGTACCTGGAGCAATCACCGCCACTAAACGCCGCTGTCTAGGCGGTGCTCGTTCACTCCTCTCTCCACTTTTCCTTTTTTCTGGAGAATTTTTGGGGCCCGGGTTGTTGCGCAACACTTCTTCATCCGTGTCTCCTCGACTTCTCAAGGTAGCCGCTACACCGGTGGATCATGTCATCATTTCGAGCACTTTCACCTGGCTCGTCCTGACATCGCCTCTATCAAACGCCCCAAATCTTCCCTCAATAATAATCGTAAATTATTGAAGGCACCTGGGGCCTAGTACGTGATCACGGCAATAGCTCACATCATTGCCCTAATCTCGTCCAAAGAAATGCTCGACAAAGAAAAATTGGCGGCCGTCCCAAACCTCTGAACTGCTTCGTTTTTTTATGTAAAATGATGAAGCCGTGCGTGAACGGATTACGCATGCGCATTAAGACTTTTGGATTCAGCATGTTTAAACTTACCTTACGAGCGGTTTGCGCTAATGCTGGGAAAAGGTGATCATTTCTTAAAAATTTTTTCTTGGAATATTTTTTCCCTTCTTGCACTCGGAAGCCCTGTGCGCACTCTCTTCCACTTTTCATTTCGATATCACCTCCTCAGGTGGAACGAGTAAACAAAAACAAAAGCTGTCCGCTTCTTCAGCGGCTGCTGTTGGGTACACCACCTCCAAAATGTGAGCCTGAAGAAATGTGATCTTGGCATCCAGCAATCTCGCGATCTTGAAGATCTGGAGACCTTCACTGGTCCGGTCTTGGGTCTGTCTGCTAGCCGAAGCAATATCTTTATAGACAGAATCCAAATTGCATAAAAAAGCGTGCTTCGGTGATGTCGGGCCCCTTTCAGGATTTCTTTATGTCGCAAAATAGAGACCCCAAAGATCACGAGGCGCTCAAGAGACTCAGCCGTGAGTTGTCTCAGCAATTTTCTGTCCGGCCGGAAGAAAGCATGAAGCACGGAGGCCCTGGTCTTTGAGAGTGTCTCGTAACCGACTCAGGTGGGCTCAGGTGGAATAGCTGAGGAGTTAAGTCAGCTGAGACGGTGGCTTTATAAAAGACATTAAATACGGGGGCCCCGCAGGAGATTGTTGTCGTAGATCAGCGAGAGAGTCCCAACCGCAGGGAGGGGGCTGCTCAACTTAACTTTTATTTTTCGGTTGAACATCTTTTCTGCGTGTGTATGGCCAGCGGAGGCGCCACAGCAGCACCACCTTAAAGAGGTAAAAGGTAGGTGTATAAAAGCACTTGAAATTTGGTAAATCAACATCATTTCCATCCGTTTGCTCCTGAGAAGAGGATTACCTTAAGACGCCGCGTGGTTGAATTTATTAAACCGATTTTTACAGAACTGAGGAAGTAGAAGGAGCCGAAAAAGTTTTTCGTGTTTTAGTGCTCAAGTTCGACCAGAATGAAGTTGCTGGTGAGTAGCGACGATAGTGATTTAAAATAAAAGTGAAAGGGGTGAATTAATGGATTAATAAATTGTTCTAGGTGCTGGTTACCTGTGCCCTCCTTGTGGCGAGTGTGTCTGCGAAGGAAACGACCAAGAAAAAGTCTGGGGATAAGCTCCTTAAGGGGAAGCGTGAATCTCCTACGGGTTCTTATTTACCTCCTTCGAACGCTTACCTGCCGCCTTCAAAATCTTACCTGCCCCCCACAGGAAGTGGAGTTAGCAGCGGCGATGGTCATGGAACTGTCGAGACTTACATAATCGCCTCAGGATTAACTGGAGCTCTAGGAGGCGGTGGATTCGGTGGCGGAAAATCATTTGGAGGCGGCGGTGGAGGAGGTGGAGGAGGCTACTCCTTCGGAGGTGGTTTCGGAGGTTCTAAATTCGGTTCAGGTGGACTAGGTGGAGGATTTGGAGGTGGCTCAAAACTCCACACAGTTATCATTCCATCTCACAGCTACGGAGCCCCTGGACTCGGAGGTGGTCACGGAGGATCTCTTGGAGGAGGACACAGCCTAACTATTGGAGGAGGCCATGGAATTTCTGGAGGATCTCTCGGAGGAGGAGGAGGAGGACATGGTCTTTCTTTAGGTGGAGGACATGGTCTTTCCTTAGGTGGAGGACATGGTCTTTCTTTAGGTGGAGGACATGGTCTTTCTTCCGGCGGAGGTCTTAAAGGCGGATACGTTTTTGAAAGTGCTCTAGGAGGAGGCTCTGGACATTCTTACGGAGGTAGCGGTGGATTCGGAGGTGGCTCATTTGGAGGACATTCTTCAGGAGCATCTCTAGGGCACTCGCTTGGATCTCTAGGAGGAGCCTCTTTCGGAGGAGGCCATTCTCTGGGCGGTGGATCTTCTCATGGCTCATTCGGAGGCTCTTCACAATTTGGGGGTGGTTATGCTCTCGGTGGTCACTCCCTTGGAGGAGGCTCTTTAGGAGGTGGTCACTCCTTCGGTGGAGGCTCCCTAGGAGGTGGTCACTCCCTTGGAGGAGGTGGTCACTCTCTTGGAGGAGGAGGAGGTTCTTTTGGAGGTCACGGTGGATCATCTTCATTCAGCGGTCACTCTCTTGGCGGAGGAGGCTCATTCGGAGGATACTCAGGTAAAGGTTCATCAGGCGGTTTATCATTCGGAGGGGGTTACGGCGGTGGGTATGGAGGAGGAAGTAGTGGATTTTCATTCGGAGGTGATGACCACGGTCTAGGTGGAGGTCACCAAATTGCTTACGCCATCGGCGGTGGTGGAGGAGGTCATTCCTCTTCCTTAGGCTCCTTAGGAGGCGGAGGTGGTCATGGAGCAATTGCCTCCATTGCAATTCCCTCAGGATCCTATGGAATTCCTCTCGCTGACCCAATTAGCTCCTATAACCCTCAAATCACAATCGAATCCTCCCACGGCTCAGGAGGACCAGGAGGTCTTAGTGCTGGGTACGAAAGCCCCGCCTACGCCGCTGGCCACAAGGGTCTCAGGCACTATCAGTCTGGAGGGTCCTTCAGAAGCGCTGGCGAAACCAAAGTAATTGCCCTCGAAGGGGGAAGTTATGCCTCATCGGGTGCTTCTGGTCACTCACAAGCCCCCTTCCGTCCCTCAGTATTTTTAGGAGCCACCCACGAGGCCTCAGCACCATCCCAATCTTATGGCCAGCCAGCTCAAGAGTACGGAGCACCAGCTTCATCTGGTCATGGCATCGAGTACGAAACCTCAGGAGGAGGAGCCGGTCATGGTGGGTCCGCAGAGGGCGCTGATGTCTCTGCCTCATACCTTCCTCCAGAGAAGGGCTACTTGCCACCTGGACCCTCCTACGGAGTTCCTGCAGGTCCCAGCTACAACACGATCAACTACTCGCAAGGCGCATCTCATGGCCATCATTAGACTTTAAGGTCGCTTATAGGTATTAAAAAATTTGTTCTATTTATTCTTTCCAGATGCTCTGACATCTTACGGAATGTTCTTTTATAAATCTTTTTATAATAAAAATTGTTGTTGAAGACAATTGCATTTTCTTGGTGCATGCTCCGCCTCATAACATGACCATTTTTATCATGCGATGTCTCACAGTTCCGGAAAGTGATTTCATTTCACGATCACGCGATCAGATAAAATTCAAAAAATCTGCATCATCTCACTGAATTAGCCTCAAATGGGGCTCCAGCTGAGTCTTGGGCAGAGGATCTGAGAAAGTTTCGATTATAGACCCTATAACTGATTTAATTTAGCAGCCAGATTTCGATCGTGTTAAGCATATGTAGAGCAAATTTATTAGTGAAGGTCACTCGGATAAACATAGAAACATAAATCTGTCTTCATTTGGCTAATCCACGGATCTGGCTTAAGTTAAACGGTAGAAACACAACTCAGCTGGTGAGTGGATCGTCCCGTCACTCGCCACTTTCGTTCACTTTCTTTAAGCCGCTCAAGTAGATGGTCTTGAGAGCTCGTAGATCTAGATAGTGTACACCTGGCTGATTGTGGTGAATTTGCAGCGTTTTAAAATAAATTGCCGCTTAAAGGAGAAATTTTTGCTGGCGAGCCAATAGCAAGGTAGACGAGAAATTTTGCAAGGTTTTTGTTTTCTTGTTCTGGTAATCTTGCCGGAGATGGTTCAAGGTCGTCATCAAGTATGTTCGTATGTTCTGTAGACACTGCTTGCATATGTCGGCCTTTAACGAAAGTATATGTATTTTGATTTCTCCTCCGCAATAAATAATGATGCTGTGCGGAATTTTAATTATATGGCTGGGAGCTGGGGCCCGTTTATTTATAATTTTATGGTTTTACTAGCAGACAGCATATGAATATAATCGCTACCACATTTAAACAAGTTATGCGCTGTAATTGTTTTAAATGAACAACCAACAGCACTAAATATAAAAAGCTTGAATACCTACTACTAGATTTAAAATCAAAACATAATTAGTATAAAGAATAAACTTTCACACCTTCAAGAATTAAAAAACAACTCCAAAAATTTCATAAGATTTTATATAGGTACGTGTTCAGATACGTAACTCGAAATATGTCCAATATTTTTTGTTGCTCAACATACATAGATACATATGTATATTCATATGTACAACCATTTTAAGAAATACTGTTTAAATTATTTTTTATATCTACTATATGTAGTTTTAAACAAAATTACTTAATCCCTTCATTTTTACTATCAAGAATCGCAAGATCATTTGCAAATATACTTGCCTTTGCTTTATTAGAATTTTTGGAATATTATGTAAGAAATTTCCGTGCGTAGTCGTAACTTTAAATATTTATCCCTTGAAATTTAAGAAAAATCATCCGGTGCATGGGTCTGTCGTACCCTGCGCTTACATTGAAGGTTATTTTAATTTGATCGTTTTTGCAAATTTTCATCCCACGGAGTTCTAAATTTTATTATACCATCTTGAGGCAAAATTTCGACCTTTGCAACGGCTCAGTTTTGCGTGGGAAATATTTATTGCAACTTTGTATGTAGCAAAGAAATTAGGAACTTTATGAGATAGCGAGATGGGATCGCTGCTCTGGGTATATCTGAACATATTTTATCTACGAGGCCGGGACAATTTTACTAGCGATAAAAAACAAAATATATTGCTTAGAATAGCAGGTCTAATTGGTCATGAGGTAATTCTCAAGGCCATTAAGGCTGGTACATGTTATTCGGAAGCAAACTGACCCATTAATATTTTTAAGCTTTTAACCGCAAGACATTGATTGCGCAATTAACCTATTTAGACCTTTCGTATTTGTATTGCCAGAACGTGATTAAATTGTAAATTACAATTATTTATTCTATACTTTCTGAGTAATTTAGATTTTTGTAATATCAATAATTCTTAAAGTAATTTTGATTCAATTTTTTGAAATATCAAAAGTCGTTTAAGTTCAAATAGTGAAAAAACCACGCCTCGTTTTAACATTGAAATGAATAACAAATCCTTTGCAATTTGAAATTTCACTCACAAATCGTCGCACAGTTCACACGCTGACGGATGATAGTTTCATTGAAAAAGAAATTGGGCAATTCTTCAAAATCTACATTCAGCGTGCACCTAATAAAGTAACTCAATCAAAAGAAAGTCGTGATCATGCTTGGTATTAGGAAAGTCCATCTAGCCGTGTCATTTCGTTCAGGTGAGAAAGGCGGCAAAAGAAAGAGCGCGAAAAGTCATAAAATAAAAACAAACAAACAATTCATAAAATGATGAAAAGAAAAATCTCAGATCCGACGCCGGCAGAATTTGATATATGAAAATAAAACTGTCTCATCATACAGAGTTTTGCCTATAGAAAGGTGTTAGAAGGCGCAAAACGATGCAGCCGTTAACTGTCCGGAATTAATTTATTTTTGGGTTTCTGTCTACTAAAAGGTAACCAGTGATATGGGTGGACTAATGGCGCATTGTCTAGCACCACTTCCACCTTGAATTCCAAATAAGCGCATCCATTACCTTGCATAACCCTTGCAAATTTGGCTCTCATGTTGAGTAATAGCTGCCGTGATGGCTTATTTTATTCGCGAATAATAAATGTGGGTCATTAACCACTCACTAGCTTCCTAGATCTGTGTCATAATAAATACTACTTTCGGGGCGCTTTCCTGTAACCCAGAATATTGCTGAACTAAACATTGTATTAGAGGCCATTCCGAAGACTTTAGTTTTTTAAATGCTGCCGCCTTTGGAAAATTTAAAGATACAGTAATTATAGAGTCTAGGTCCATAAAACTCTATCAACAATATCTCACCAAGTTTAGTCAAAGTATAAAATGATATAATAACAATTAATTAATTTTTGAGACGCAATGCAAGATATTAAGTGAAATCAAGAAACATGATTGATATAAATTTCTATCTATTGCTTAATAATTGAGCCACTTCTATGGCATTTAAGATCGATAATAATTCTGTAATAATAATTACATTTAAAACAGCGTGGCTTTAGCCACTTAACTACTTTCTGATATTAAATATACGCTCAGCGTAAATTTTGTTCCGAATAGATCTTTGTCTACATATGTCGCTAAATGTAAGTTGAGGGAACATCAACAAATTTGTTTTAGAATCTTTAGTATTTGTTATTATTATTGTTACTTTTATGTTATGTTTTAAAACAGGAAGTCGATTTCAAAGCTGACTCATTTATTTTTAAATGCATTAAATTGGAGTCAAAAGTAAGAAATTAGCATGAATGAATGTTTATACGACTGCTAATTTTATTACAGTCGAAATCGCACTAATTGACATCATATGTAATATTAGAGAATAAAATTATAAAATGTTGTCAGTCTATTTAACCTCATTTGTCATTTATCGACTCGAAAAAGAGTGGGAATCGCTGGATACGTTTAAAGTAGGTAAAACATGATTTTTGTTAAAAAAATTCAATGGTATTTATTTATTTACTGCCATGCATCCTGCTTGCTGGTCACTCTCATGTACCTCAAAATAGCTCTAAACAGCAATTTTTTATAATTTAAACGGATCATCTCCGGGAGAATGCGCTCGCAAATTCTATGAACTCGGCGAATCGACAGAATCGAATATGTTGATTTGATTGCACCTGATTTGAATCTTTAGTTTGTCTCTTTATAGATGCCCAGTGAGCCTCCGGTGTTTACGTGTTTTTCATAGTTAAGCCCCTCACGAATCGCAGGTAAGTCGACGAGCGGCGACTCATGTTTATTTATCGTTTACTATTCGTGCATTCGAGGCGGCATTGGCTGAATTTTATCTGAGTCACACAAATACGTTTTTGATCCGAGATTGAGAGAAAACTACCTTCAAAGCGCAGCTGCGCGTGCCTTGATTATATTTTCTTATAGTATCTACCGTCATCATAAACTTATTGTATGGGTTTTATTTATTTTTTTTCATTTTTAAGACTTAATGGAGTTGTTTCAAATAAATAGAAAAGCTGAATGCGAGATTGGCTCCACTTTGAGTTTAAACTCCGCAAAGACACAAACAGACGGTGATTTAATTTTATCGTTAGTGCTAAAGAGAGGAAGTATATTAAAAGTTTTCCCTGAAAACCATGGCATCATGGCGCAATTAAGCCAATCCCGCAACAAATTGTAGCTTAAGTCAACTCCCCCGTAAAATGATCGAGGAAAGTATTAATTATTTCATTTAAACTGTTCTCCATTATTTTCCTCAATTACTTCTTATTTTCATCAATTACGAAGCGATTTTCATCGCTCACTATCCTTCATTCAGCGATTCAAATCAAGTTCGTCGCCTGAGTCTTTTGTTTTCAGATGGCATCTGGCACCACACCCGCCTTTTTGAAAACCGTGGACAGTCATAGAAAAATTAATAAAAAAATATATAATCTCTGTAAGGCGTGCCATTGCATTAGTGCAGTCGATTCATTGATTTACGGACATTCTTCGCGAAGGTTTCATGGGATCGGAGCTACCACGATTCCACGGACGACTGACTCCCTCGGGTATAATTACAGCATCTTAAAAAAAAAGACGAATCGGCGCAATTGCAGTCAATCTCTGGGTTCAGACCAAATGGACCAAAACACGACTAAAACTGGTACAATTGGAGAAAGACGAGATTACAGGTGCAACTGCGAGTAACTGGTTTTGTAACGAAAGTAAAAATGGGACCATCGGCGAGAATCTTTGCGCCTCGGGATGCAGAAACGAGTACCTGTCCAAGTTACCTCCAAAAGGACTGTCGAGAAGCACCAGTGAAATTTAATTTACTTTGTGAAGCAGAAAAAGTGGAAAACGACCAAAAATAAAATAAAAATAAAAAGGTTAATGATGGCTTAAAGTGCTGATCGAGTCTTGGACAACGCCAACTGCATCTCTTTCAGTTCGCAAAAACCTTTTGCAAAAGTAATTTTTGATGATTAGTCACCGTACGGGGTACCGACGAAAAAGAAAGTGATTTTTGGTCGATTCTTGATCGTCGAAATAAAATTAAAAAAAGAGTTACATTTTTACCAGTTGAATTCGCTTTTACTGCGGGCAGCAACTGGCAGTTTTCTAGCAGATTTCGTAAAAGGGTAACACAACAACCGCCCAAGTACTCGTTCATCTGATCTTGAGGTATTTTTTTGCGTCGGTTTTCCATATGAAGTGTTTAGCTGCGGTGAAAGTGATTAACAATTTTACGCTAAAGTTAATTGCAGCGTGAATAAACGCACTACGTCCAGAAATTTGCATACGCTTCTCTTTCAGGTGTTTACAGAAAACAATAGGACAGTTATGAGAGGTTTAATTGGTGGTGACGTTGATTGAAGTCCGTCAACTTTTTTACAGACACTTTTAGAAAGGAGATCTTGTAAGATACTAAAATGCATTTAACGCCTGACATATATGCAAAATTACTGGGAAATGCTTATGTGATGTTAGTACGGAAATAATGATTTATAATCGTAAAACACTAACTTATGTTTTTTAATAATTACCCCACAACACTGACTGACACCTTTCAATAGAAGTAAAATAAATGATGTATTAATGTAAATTGAAGTTGCTAATTACGTGGAAGTTTTAGGTAGGTATTTAAAACGTTAACCAAATTTAGGTACATGTTAATACATATGTTTGGAAATTATTATTAAAAGAAATATATAAACAAAAACTATATATTTGGACCATTGACTGTTACGTCTGTTTATTAAACTATTTTTAAAATGTACGAGTATGTTGATTTTAAGAAAAAGACACCCCTTAACTTGTACATGCATTTTTATATATCTTATGTTTTATTTAGTACATATTAAAAACACCACTGATTTAATTGATGTGTTTATTATCTAAGTCATCTACTTTAATGACTAAAATTTATGTAATGAAAAAGGCATTCAGATACCTAGAGACCTACTTATTTTTCGTTACAGTGAACTGCAGAATATTTCTAACAAAAACTATCACGCCGCGTTCCTTTCCTGATTCCACTTAATTTACGCAAAACAATAAAGAAGTGAAGTAATTGACATGTAACTTTTTGTTTCAAAAACTTGCTCCACAGACGGTAAACGTTTTAGGTTACTTTGCAAAAAAAGTCACCTCACATTCATTAACTCATAGGTGCTCATAGGTAACTAAAACAATGGCACGGATGCGCAAAACAAGCGCAATGCAAAAACGTTTAACAAAATAGAGGCGTTTCTCTTTTGCATGAAGCCCATCTTTCAGTCGGGGAAGGTGTGCTAAAGCCCATTAAGTCGGTGAGCACTTAACCGAGCTACTTAACTTCTGATGGGTAGGTAGTCATGTGAAGATGCGCACTTCTTTTAATCACAATATTTTGATTTATTGCCCATCAGTGTGTTTGGAGCGCGGTTTACGCCTGATTACGAAGATTGATGAACACTACAAAAAGATTCCCTTTGAGAGTTGATTTGGTCGATGCTTAAGAGTGCCAATCGAAAGTAACTCAATTTAGAAAAATTAGTGGTATTTCAGTAATTTTATTAACGCATTGGCAAAAAAAAAAGGTTGGTAGGTAATGTGATTGCGTGAAGAATTTGATAAATGCACTAGAGCAAGGTTTCGGACGTACATATGAAAGCAATTTCCTGAGTTTAATGGGTGAGTTTTGTATATACATAGGTACCTACTATTGTTGTTATGTTTCTTGGTCTTTTGCGAAACAGAATATCTGGGGAGTTTTCACAATTTAATTGCAATCCCAAACATATTGAAAGTAATGAACAAGTAATACTCTTTTTTTGGTATATTTCTTACATTATAATTATTTGTTTTCAAAATTGTGCAGATAAATATTAAAAACCCTACAATCCCTAAATTGTTGATTCTAGTCTAAGCTTTCTGATTTTACGAAATTTAACTTGAAGACCCTTGGGTCAAAGTTCATCTGAGTTTCGGCAGAAATGCTTTCACTACATAAAGTTGCTATTAAAACAAGCAAAATGCCTCCACTTTGCTGGTATAAACACTCCAATTAGCATATCAAAGCGTCACCGGATGCTGAATCACGGCGAGCACAATAAAGCCGCCAGACAGAAGTAGGTACTCGAAAATTCCCATGCCCCGTGTCTTCGACGTCAACAACCTCCTTAAAATACGCAACTTATCTTGGCTTTTCCCCGAAGTCTTGACCTTGCTTAAATAACGCCATCCACCGCCTTTTCTCCACATTGTCTCTAGCTCTGTTTAATTGCACTTATATAAATAAAATCGCTGCACGACACACCAACCTGAAATGCAACTGTAACGCGCAACGCACTTCATCTTCATCCTTTCACCTCACGCTCATCAAAAACCAGTTGCAAATTTTCTTTTGCGTTCAACGAACCCAAAGATGCTTCTGATGCTTCTGATGCGATCTGATCTGCAGCAGCAGCTTCCATTACCTCATAAAATGTAAACAAGATCGTGAATAAGAAAAGCTATTTACTCCTTTCTATCTGCGGTTTTTTAGCGCGAAATTGCTCAGTGGACGGTCATTAGCGGTAGCAGTGAATTTTCCACCTCCTTTTCTAGTTCAGAAGGAATTGAGAAAATTAAAATTAAAATTTTTTCGCACTGGGGAAAAACGCGTAATCGAAGAAAATTGCCAGAGGTCTAATGGTCCGATTAACCGCTCCCGAGATGATAAATCCGCAAGTTGGTTAGCTTGGTCAAATGAACATTAAGTGCAATGTGGAGGTTTTTCTTCATTTTTCTCATTTTCATCGATTTTCTTCTTGAGTTTTTGCGCCCCTACCCCGAGTTCGGTTGCTAGCGATTCGCACTGATGTTTTGATTTTTATTGATTTGGGAAAAGTAGTTCAATGTCGAATGTATAAAAGATAGCTGGGATTCGACGCCAAATTGATTCGATTTGTGGCGTTCGAATGGTGCGCCATCGCAGGATCGTGCCCTTCCGCTCTTACGCAACTTTCAAATTGTGTGGATTTTTGTGAGCTTAAATTTAGTGAAATGTAAATTTAAACATTTTGTGGGTTTGGTTGCAGCAACTGCACTTACTTTTGGACATCACAGTTCGCGAGGACGATAGCGCTTTTATGCGATTTTCATGTCGTCTCAGAAATTATAATTTAGCAGTGATTATGAAAAAATTAGTAAGTTTAAAAAATTGAAACAGTTAAGGTAAAATAAGTGAGTTTTTGTGCAATTTGAAAGCAAAAAACAACAAATCTTCCTTAGTCTGCCAGTGGTTACGATTTTCTTTTTCACAGAACAGTGTCGGCAGCGTGAGGGACCGATAACTTAAAAAGAAAATTAATATAATATGACTTAGTACCTTTATACCTTTAGTAGGTACCTACTATAAAAAAATTTCAAAGTAGAAGTGAAAATAACATCTTTTCATATTTTCAAAGCAACTATTAAAAAATACTTCGAAAACTACTGAATTGCTTTTAACACATTTCGTGTCAAGTGTCCCAGAAATGGGTCACAAATCAAAGTTGTATCTCGTCAAATACAAACAATTCCGTATTTTAAGAAATATCCCACTAAATCTAAGCTCAATAGGAAAACACAGTTTCTGAAAACTTTGAAATAATAAATCCAATTTAAATCGTTCGATCTTAATTTGCTTTTGCCCTTAACATAACAAACAAATTATATACTACAAAAAAGAAACAATTAGATTGGAGCCAACCTTTCTTTTGTCGGCTTTTGTTTTATACAATACCAAAAATTAACTCTTCAAACACTTTCTACTTTCCCACTTTAACTGACATATGTCCCTAGAAAAATAACTCCGCGGATAATTTCTCTATTCAACTCAAAATAACACGATATGCTTAATACCATCCTTAATTATCGATTGATTCCCAAAAATTACTCCCAAAAAACCCGCACGTTTTTACGGAAACATCTCAATTGAAAAATTCCATCTTCAGCCCTCGAGATAATTTTTTTTTTGAGACCTTAAAACCACCGCCCTGTCACGAGCCTCACGTGCCTAGATCTAATTTTGCCGGTTAAAATTGTAGTCAATTACAGGTTACCTTTTTCCAGACCCAACTTTTAGCTGGTGCTGTCTACTTATGGGCAGGTACAAAGACACCTGCCTTCGCTGCAGTTTATTCAGCCAAATTTCAGGTTCTGAAAACGCGGATCGGATCGCCACCACGAGTTATTTCATCGAGAGCAAGTTTTTCATCAGTTTTGCACTTTCATTCATTTTACTAATTTCAAAAATTTCTGGTGGTGCTTAGTCAGTTTCAAAATCGCTGATTAATCGCATCCGCTATATACTTTCTGAGAAACATTTTTACCAATTCTGGTAATCACGAAAAAATGTGATCCAATTACGGGAATCCAATTAGAGAAGCTGTGCCGTGCCATTCGGTGGACCGTGATTAAATCGTCCCCTCGAATGATAAAACTTCACACTTCTTTTTAAAGTTATAAGAAAAAAATGTATAACTATTAAAGTTTAATAACAGTGACAGTAAACGAATTTGTTTGTTGTTGTAATAGATAGAACTAATTATTTAACTGCTTAGTCATTCGTTTTAGGTAATTTACCGCTCGATTGAATGAATATTCAAGTTCTTTCATTTTTATTAACTACGTTTTAGTTCCACAATTAATTAACTACAACAAAGACAGTTTGAATTATAAATTAAATATTAACTGCCCAATATAGCTGCTCGGATATTAAAAAAAAAACGCTTAAATAATGACTTCCCGTAGATTAATTGATGAAAATTAATAAAGACAATGCTAATAATTTATTTTTATATAAGAAGAAAGTAAAATTCTCCATGATGAAAGAAATATATATGTAGCTCATTTTGCGGAAATATTCCATATACAGAGTCATTAAGATTAGTTATTAGGAAACAATTTTATTATAATTATTTTAGTTTTATATAAATAGAAAGTAAAATTCTTCGTAGTGGAACAAATTTGAAGGTTTAAAATTAGCTTGTTTTATAGAGAGACATTCTACAGTATAGTTGTCGTGATGAGCGATATTTAGAAAACGACCCCTAATTCTTTACTGGGACTCCAAATAGAAAATAGAAAACCTCTTTTTTTAAGTCGGTTAAAAAAGCAGTATCCTCTGATTTGAGCATGTAGGCTTTGCGGCATGCCTTAGGAGGACACACGTTTGACTTGAACGAAAAACAAGCAATAATGAATGAAGGCTTGCCTTACCTTACGATGCATGCCTTGAGAAACAGAAAGCAAAACCGCCTGCATCAAGACGTTTAACTGAGTTCCACAAATTTTAAGTAGAAAATGCATTTGTTTTGGCCACCTTTTTCGCAAAACCATGAGCAAAAAAAAGACAATACCTCTAGGCTAACATGCATTTGTTCCGAATGTCTTTTTCTTGTAGACTTTGAATAAACCAAGAAGGTACCTCTGCGCCAACAAGGGAAGTGATTTATTCTGCTATAGATTACCGGCTCAGTTGGTGCTTTCTGACAGGTTTTTACTTACATCTGTGGGCGTCACCCGTTGACAGAAATTACCATGATAACTTTCATCTGATGAGGTTGGGTGACATGCGTTGTCTACTCGCAGTCTAGTCGTAATATTGCCTTCTAGGAGTAATCAAGTGAAAGTCAAGTCTACCTGAAACTTAAGCTGTTTTACGGGGATTTAATCTATTTTTGATGTATCTTTTCACATGTCTTTTATCTTTGCAGATCTACAAGGTGCTTCTAGCCGGAGTGTTAATTCCCTTAGCGGCTTGTGCTTCTAACCCAAATATAAGCGATCAAAAAAATTCGGTTCAAGCGAGTTTGGGGCCTATTTTCAATGCGATCAACAACAGTCACCAAGACGGTTCAACGCCTTTTAAGCCATTTCAAGGGATTTTTGCGAACTTAGGAGGACAACATCATAATCAACAAATTGGAAATAGTCAAAACAAGAATTCCGCCTCTCTATTGGGCCCTATAAATGGTCAGCAAAACTACCAACAAAATCAGGTTCCTGCTTTAAAGCAGACACCGCCACCACCGGTGACGCCAACGCCTCTCCAGCCGAATTACGTCTCAATTGTCCAACCTGTAACGACACAAATTAAACAACCCCCTCAACCCTTACAGCCGACCATATCCCTTCAGCCAGCCCTAGGGCAAACAGGACCAACACCTGTGATTTTGCAGTACCTCTCCCAGGGGCAGTTTCCAGGACCTGTGCAGTACCTTCAACTCATACCCACCCGGCCCTTAATCGTCCCGATCAGCCCTTATTTGGCGCAGGTTCCCAACTATCAGTTTCACCAGAGGACGGGCCAAACGAACTACCACCAGAAGTCGAATTCTATCAACGACCAGATTCCGGCTGCATCCAGGACCTCTCCAGGAAGTATTGTTGGTGGTTATGTCAATAATTCTCCGTCGTTTAGATTTTTTCGTCCCAACAGCGGAATGGAAGTGATCAACCCCCCTCCAGACTTGAGCCTCAACATTAACGAGTATATCCCGGAGGCGGTGGCTAATTTGAATAAAATTTCGCCGGGAAGACTCTGATTGTTTGATGAGATCTGGATATGGTCCAACTGTAGAACGGCGGTTATTTAACGTGCTATTATTTACTATATATTTTCTTAATAAGTTTTTAAAACTGCGAATAAATATTGTGGTAAATTATGAATTGTTTTAATACAAGGGATTCTGTTTTTAAAACATTGAATTAACTCATCCTAATAATGCAACTGATATTGCGCAAAACTTTTGGAAAATTCAAAGTGAAGTACAGAAATGAAAAAAAAACATGCGAACAATTCTAAATCATAAAAAATGAGGCATCAAATTAAGAAACACAAATTGCAAATAACTTTTTCTTTTTAGGCATCCACAAGTACTTTGCGTATAGTTGTGCTACTTAAAAAAATAAAAATAATGATACAAATGATAAAGTTGCTTAAAATGTAAACCACGAAACTATTCCATTCTAAATGTCTAAATCTCATTCATACTTCGAGACTTTCAGCATGTTGTCTATCCCAAGATTTTCCATCTAAGCAACATTGTCTGCAAACTTTAATGCGTTAACAAATTTAATAGGTACCTATAAGTATACAGAATCATTACAAGACCATTTATCTTTAAGGACTCCTCAAATTAATTGCGCAATCGTATATTGATGTCTTCTCAATGAGCTTGCTTACATCTTTGTAAATATAACTTTGCATAGAAACAAATTGAAAATTTGTTACTCACTCAGCCACTTTGCCTAAATTGCTCACCCTACATTCGTGCGCACTTCAAAATGTAAATCATATCCGCAGGCAAATCGAAGACTTTCAGAAGCCGCTAAATTTATCTCGTCCAAAGCTACTTTAGCTATGTAGACATCATAAAATCAAGCAGTCAATTTATGACGAAGAAAGGTGTCTCAAGGATCAACCTACCTGCTTCTGAAGAAGTAATATTTTGTGCCATAAACGTTCACCGCGATGACTTAACTTGCTAATTAACTCGACCGACAAACATGCCGAAGCCGTTGACGACGGTTGCGCTGATTTGGATTGCTTGCATCCTAAGCGCAAATTCTCATTGCGACAGCCGCGAAGTTCACATGCTTCGCAGCGCCTAATTGCTCCAAATCGAGCAAAAAATAAATGTTGTAAAATATAATATAAGTACGAGTATATATAGGCATTTGCTCTTTATTAATTTTCTGAAGACAAATTGCGAGTGATTTGCAGATCACTTCTTAAAACGAAAATTAAATCAGCACACAGTGGCTGCGTACATTGATTATTTTGCGCAATGACTATGCTCTAACGAAAATCACCTGCGTAAAGATCTTAGATGTCTACGGTCAGTGGACGGTTGCTTTATTTCGCAACTATGATCGGATTTAAGCTGACATAACAAATTTCAAATAGAAATCTCTTCTTCGGCACAAGCCGCCGCCGGGTCAGTTAATTGTTGCGCATCATCAATCAATCGATGAAGGCCTAAAAATGGGCAAATCATTCGATCATTCGAGCCCACCAAAGGAAATTCCAACGCACCTTACCGAATCTGGCGTCATCATTAAAACGCACTGATCACTAATCTAGAGCATTTAATTTTGTGCGATTCCTTTTCACTTTTGGTTTTAAAGTTTTTCTACTCTCACCTGGAACAAGGGATTTTTAATTGCGGATAGTCGTGAGGGGAAAACCTACCGTCTTAGCCAAATGGCATGTTTCAGCATTTAAAAAAAAAAAAAGTTGCAGGATTTCTTGAGATGCTACTCGACTGAGTCAGTGCAGCATAATTGAGGTATCTTCGGCACGAATCAATTTCTTTACAATCTTTTAAAAGTAATAAAGAAAGTACGCACACTAATAGCAGGCGAATGCTGTGCAACTTTTGTTTTTCGCAGCAGTCGGCAAATCCCTCGGTTACTTTTAATTAACTGTGGATTCCATGCAGAGTAAGAAATTGTTTGATTGATCAGATGCTTTGAACTTTACGAGGCACTTGTAGGTTTCGATTAATTCGAAAAAAGCATTTACTCTATCATTGTTAAAATATTTTACAGATTTCGCGTATATGGTGGTTAAATGTTATGTAAAAATGTTTCATCTTCTTCTCTCTTTGGTAACTTATGAGAAGTTATTTAATTGCTAATCGCCATTAGGAAGACAGAAAAATGCTCATCTAACAATGCCGGAACCCTTTCGCCCGGTAGGAAAAATAGAAATGCTGCTAACCAGCTCAAGTTAAATTGCGAGTAATTACAATTTCACCGCCTACTCGTTAAAGCGCGTAGTTCGACAATCTTTCTCCGCAAACATCGCGCAATTCAGAAAATGACGTGCAAAACCCTCATCAGTGACTTTTTCCCAGAAACTATCTCGATTAATGTTCCCACAATCATAAACACCCGCCGCCTTAATTTGAATATCTACTTGATGGCAATGTTTTAGCTGGTCAATTATGTCCGGGATCGGGCAAGTGCGAATTCATGTTTCGTATTAGGGCATTACGCAAGTTCGACTACACTTTAAAGTAAAATTTCCGCTAGTCTTAACCTTAAGTTACATTATTAACTCGCATTTTTTGGGACTCAACCGTGGGCGTAAACTTTTTGACCATGGACCATGTTATTTGGGAAAATTTAATTACAGCAATCCAGGTGGACATCGTGTCGCTGCTGTGCTCGCTTACGGCTAATTTTGGGTGGAATGTTTCTTAATTCTTTTCTTTCACTATTGAAGATGTTTCCAAAATTGTATAGGTTGTTACTGACATTATTTCAAATTCACACGTTTATACTACCTGGGGACAAATATATCGACACTATTATTAATGCCGCTAGATGTATCAGAAACATTTAATTTTTTATTATTTTTAGAAAAGTTTAGGCCCTCGAAGGCATTTCTCATAACTTAAGAAACCTGTTCATAAATTCCAATCTTGCAGCGGAGCTTTCGACCCAAATTTTTGGTTCAAAATTGCAATTCAAAAATTCTACACCATACGATGATTACGTCATTCACTACTTGAAAAAATCCAAACATCAAAACTACAAGTTAAATAAAATAACAATTAATTTTTTCATAACTAGCTTAATTTTAAATAATTTCGCTATAAATGTTCAAGTTACTTTTAAAGTATTTTTGTCTAATTTGTGTAACTCCTTTTAGATTTTGCAGGAGCCGAAATGACTTGAATTTAATTATAATATTGAATTGTAGATAAAAACAAAAATATTATTACTAAATTGCTTTGATCGAATTCGAACCAATATGTAATATATGTAATAAAATTTCATAATCTATAAAAACGTGAGAAAATAAAAGGAAGCTATAAATCTTCTCTGAAAAGAAAACGATTCGAAAACACTTCATAAATTTCTCTAACAGTGGCAAATATCTCTTTAATTTGCCCAATGTACGTTGCACGCTTCTGGAAGGCAAAAAAAAATTTCGCAAATTTGGCATATCTTTTTTTGTGATAAAATAAAATTTGATGAAGATAAATACATTTCGTGCAGAATACGAACAGTCTGAAATTTCTCTGAGTTCCATATCTCACTTCACCCAGAAACGACAGTCGTAAAAAAGAGCTGCAACGTACCTACTCCTGATCAGAATGATTTATTAATTCGATACGATTATCGGTTCTGAGATTAGTGAGATTAGATTTGAAGATGATAGGGAAGAGGAAGATGGTGAAATGAAAAAGGAAGATGAAACATGTATGCAGGGTAAAAAGTTTAAAAGGAATTTTTTTTGTCGTACCTAAATTAAATGATTTTGTTAACGAGTACAAAATATCGCTATAATGCGTTCCCAAAATTTTGAGTCTAATTGGCGTTGAAAAGAAAATGACTTCATCCCATTATGTTACATCCGTATTACCTGGCATATGCGCTGCATACCGAAATCATGCAATCAAGTCATTTGATAGACCGCACGAATCAAAAGTCTAATTGCTTTTTAGCAGTCGCAAGATTTAGCAGTCTCCCACCGCAGTGAAATCAATTCTCACAAGCAACATCTTCAATAGTGAAAATTAATATTTGTGTCGCACGACTGCCAATCAATTAAATGACGCTCTGCCAGAGTAATTCCGGCAATGAAATTACAAGACAAAGATTATTCAGATATTTATGGATTGTCAAGACAAAACGAGTCGGGGCATTGTACGCAACACCTATACCTCACCTATTTCCAATCTGTCATCACGATCGTTGCCGCCTTCTTAAGACGATCCCGCCAACTTCGATCGCGGAAGACTAAGAAAATGCCACTCGAGTCCCTCAGCTTCCAGTTTCGAGTGCGTCTCTTATGGACCATCGATCCACTCATCGTTGGACTCAAAGAGAAGGAAAAGAAGCCGCCTCGGAATAAAATCACTCGTCATCTTGCAGGTGAGTGCTTCAGGTAAACGCAGCATCTTAGGAATTGTGAAGAGAAAATTCAGACATCAGCATCACGCGTGTGAAGATTTTACCGGCCGCGAAAAGAGCACCTCATCCGACTACGGATTGCACTGCATCCGCGGCAGTTTTGCCTCTTCCTGAAGGCGGCTCGCGGGGCTGCTCTGACTTGGTCTAGGTCTGCGCGCGCCGCTTAACTCGCGGAATGGGCAAAATGGGCAAAAATGCCGGAGCTTCGCCATCCGGAGTATTTTGTAGATACATGGGGCTCAGAACGGCGGCGGCCAGTTGACTACTTCACATATAAATGGTGAGGCCCCACTATCTTCTCGATGTAGTTCATTGGATACTTTGGCGCATATCAGATAATAAACTCATAATATAAGCGCGGTTCCGTTTCGTTTGTGCTTCTGTGGTTTTCGCGGGCTTTTGATTTACGGTGCGACGGTTTTTAGCCGGTGTTTGGTGATTGATTTTGTTTTGTGGAGGACTTGAAAGGATATATCAAGGATTACTTTTTTTTGCCAAAAATAAAGGAATACACTTTACAAAAATGGTAAGTGACGACAATGTGTGACCCGATTTGCTACGAAGTGAATGGACAGAAATCCAAGTGATTGGAAGAATGTGATGCAACACACATCGTTTAGACTAGAGATTTGAACAGTGGAATGCTATCCGACTAGGATTACATTAATTCAGCATAGCTATTTTCAAATTATGCGTTAGGTAGACTCATTAGGTGATTATGATTGAGAAATTTAGAGTTATTTTATTAAGCACTATGTATTGTGAATGTTAATAAAAATCACAATTTCCATAAGTGTCGTTAAAGACGTTTTTAGGATTACTAATTTGGGCATATAAAAATTTAAAAAAATCAAAATGGCAATTGGTATATCTATATTGCAATAATAATAATAATGAGAAAATGCCATAATAAAAAAAAAATAAAAAAATAATAAAAATAACCTCATGCATACTTTTACATATATAGGTATATATAACCATAGTCAGTAAATTTATGTTGTTTGTAGACTTTTAGAGCAAGTAAAGCTCAAATACGGCAAACAAAGGCGTGAATGAAATTTGGAGCAAACTTTTGACTAAAAAGGTTTTTCATTTAAACTTTTGACCTTGTTTATGTTGTTTACGAGCAAAACATAGAAGTTTTACACTTTACAGATAACATTAACAATATAATTTTATGACTAAAGAATACATTTGTTTTAAAAGCGAAATTAAAGTCCTTAGTCTTTTTTCCTATTACACAACTTTGGAATCAATGGCTTATTCCTTATAAAATTCCTTAATTAAAAATCAGTCAGTAACTTTTGAAGATGTATGCTCTCAGTTACGAAGTTATGTTTTGAGAGCATTGTATTTAAATTTAAAAACATCATATTCTTGAAAAGGTGAAAAAAAGCTATATGTATATCAATAAAAACCAAAGCACATTGACAACCAAAAAAAAAAAATTAAAGTTCATTAAGCCTACTCACATAAGCATAATTATTGCTTCCGAAAATCACAATAAAAATTAACTAACGTGCCGCTTCAAATTTCATTTTGATCATCTTCCCTAAAAGCGAATTAAATTTCATTGAACTTAACTATTCTTCCGCACATGGCGTTAAAAAGATTCAAAACGGCATGCCGAAGAGTAAATTAATTTGCGATTTTAATCGTTTAGAAAGTCCCACTCAAATATTGGTTGCTAAGCATAGGGGCATCAAAAGCAGATAATACAACAAAATAATTGACGAAAAGACCACCTTCACTGCAGCCGGACGAACCAACTGACCTCCTTATGAATTATCGCGTAATTTAAGCGATGGCGGCCAGCAGCTGATAAAAACAATCGGAAAGGAGCCCCATTTCGCTCACGAAGGGAACGGAGGCTCCGCTGGGGTCATTACTTGATTACCGAACTTCTTCCATATCGCAATGATTGTTTAAGGTCTTGTCGATTTGTTTTGATGCATAAAAAGCTCTGAGTGTTGCGCAATGACACCCAATCGGCACGATGTGTTGAAATTATTTGCACAGCCTCAGTGGCTATTTTAGAGCATCTTTAGTGATTTTTTTTATTCTTTATAACTACTTTTTTTAAGGAAATTTACGGCCATAAAAAAGAAATTACCGCAAACAAAATACCGAATCATTTTGCAGATGATCTATCTGTCTACCTTTCCTTTTATTTTGAGCTACTGTTTCTTCATACTCAATTAAAAATTTTATTTAAGAATTTCACATTAAATTGATCTCAAAAAGCCCGCTCAAACAAGTTTTTTTTATGTTTAAGCCGGACACAAAAAGTGGTATGTGAGTGGCCGCTTTGTCTCATGTTGAAAATGAGTAAATTATACCTTCTTTTTGGAGAGGCAGTTAATCGATCAAATTTTTAAATTTGCATTGTTATTTTTTTAACCTACACTTGTTCATCTAAAAGAGTATTAAAAATATATAACTATTTCTGTGCCAATACTAATTGCACAATTTTAATTTTATCTTAAAAATAAATACATAACTAACTTATGCTGATAACTCGTCTACGTCAGAAGTTATTTCAAAATAATTATAAATAATTACCATACTAAATGAAATATTATTATATTCAGATATCATCGTAGCAGAAAACTATTTAACATAAATGTTTGTTTTTAACCGAAGAAATTCTGTTTTTCTGTTTTGTAAAGATTTACAAAGTAGTCATTTTCTCCTCAAACGATAATAAAATAGAATCTATTAAAAATTTTATTGATTAATCAACGCAGAAACACGAAAAATCGTTCAAGATTTTCTTTAAAAAAAAATTCACCAAAATTAGTTTTCACTTCAAAATCGCTCATAGTCTAAAATATATTTTCACTACCAAATAAAATGAGAACAAACACAAACAAAATCCTTCTAAATAAATACATAATGCAGATTAAATGGCTCATCGATTTTATTATTATTTTTTTAATCCCAGATAATCGTATGCAAAACCCTGCCAGAATTAATCATTCTAATCTTGAATTTAAGATACATATAAAAAATAAACGAATAACCCGTCAAGCTTTTTAGTTTTGGTTTTGTCCCATTAATTTGGCACCAAAAATGTTCGTCGATTTATATTTATTTAGGCAAAGAAAGAAAAGAACTGGAAACGATACCGGCACACCACGTTCGCTCCAGGTACCAGATTCAAAATTTTAAAACTCTTTTATCAAATTAATTGGCTGGCAACAAAGAAGCAGGGCCCTTACCGTCGCGACGTGTTGCCTGGGTCATTTACTTAATGAAAAAAAAACTACTGCAGTGATGTTCTATTTGTGATCTTTCTCTGCTTTCAAACGAATTTTAGAAAGTGTTTTTCTTATGCGTCAGTTGCATAACAAAACAAAAATTACCTGGCACTCTTTCATCATGGCTTTCATGCATTTCATTTTTAGAAAAAAATTAAATAAAAAATAAAATTTTGAGGGAAAATTTTAAAAAATTGCAACCGGTGTGAGAGTTTATGACCTTAAGCCTTCTGCATCACGAACGTCTCGAAAGATTGCCATCGTTGGCTAATTAGGAAGATGAAAATAAGCCTTTACGTCCAGCAAGAGGACAGACAACAAAAGACGCCGAAGAAAATAATATTAAAAAAGGTGAGATGCCTCAAAGATTCTTTTACGTAAAAAAATATATGTCGCATAAATCTCCCCTTTAAAAGTCATTAAATTTTTGGCCGTTTTTGGACAATTAACGCTTTGTTAACAGCAGAAATGGTAAAAATGTTGCTGTGACCCAAATGCGTGTCACACATAACCCCCAAGCGTGCCCCAAAGGATTACAAGATGATGAGTTTTAGCTTTACCTCTTCATCCGAATTGTTGCAGAGGCATATCGTGACCAATGGACAGTTGGACTGTAATTACTTGGGGTGACAGAGGTGACGAAATTCGTTTGGCGAATATTTATGAGTGCCATTACCGTGGTCAGTAGAATGTGACATGATTCGAGGTGTCAACGACGAAGAAAGTCGTGTTCAGGACAATTACACGACGTGTGAAGTGGACCTGGTCTACCACCCGGTCTGCGATTTGACCAGCTCTTAATGACTTCCTCCTCCGCCCGGGGCAAATCGGGTCTTAATGGATATCCGCAATATGCAACTAACCAACTCTGAAAGTACATGGGAAATTAGCACGATTTATGACACAATAGAAAACAAATTTTCACCTTTTTTTCACTGTTTGAGAAGTTTCGTTTCAGAATTAAAATTACTTTCTTTTCAAGACTGATAATATGCGGGTGCATTTTAAAGTAGGACCAGTAACTCATCGAATTTGATGCCGGCCACCAGCAAATAGCGAATAAAAAATATCTGCCGAATGGGTTTTTAAAATTGAAATGGTATCATGGTATTTTTGGATCGCTGATTAGGCTTTCAATCTCAGAATTCAAAAACTCAAAATGCCAGGGCAAAATTGTTAAATTTCTCATTTTATACTTTTCATTTCCCCCTTTGGCCTTTGCACTTGGCGAAAGCACTCGTTCGTGAAATAGAAATTGCAAAGTGTAAATTGAAAAGTGGTTGGTCATGAAACTTTCGTCAAAATTACTTTTCCGAAATAAATTTTGCATAGATGCAATTCAAACAAAATTTCAATTTAGATCGAAAATGTTATATGATGCCGGCCGACGGCACCACTGATCTTACAATAAAATTTAAAAAATTTAAAATTCTATATCTAATACATAATTACGAAATTACAACCCGTTCCAATTGAACGCAGAACACTTTTTTATGTTAAATTTAAATAGAGAAATAGTAGAGATAAAACACAAAAATATAATTTAGTAAATTTCACGTCCACCTCAGTGTACATTTAAAAAAAACATATAAATTGCTTCAAAATAATTTCTTATGAAATCCTTAAAAGTAGTAGTAATGGGAACTAGTTGAAGCATTTCCGCCGCTAATAATGTGATTAACTGTAATTGGATTAAACACGTTTACCTTCTATAAATTCCTTAAACTCTTTCCCAACGGAAATAAGTGCGTAAGCACTGGCGTATCTTTAAAACCCTGAGAAATTTGAGTCCATACACTTTTCAGCAGCCTGATTACTGTCTTTCTCCACCACCACGCACGGCCCAGTGCGAAGTAATCGATCAAAGCGAGCCTACTAATTCCCTAATTGCTTATAATAGCCTATCGAAAGCATCTAGATTGCTTGTTAGAGATAAGCCAGCACTCTTAGCATTTTAAGCTACATTAAATGAGCGTTCGACTACTCAAATTCAATTGGCGCAAAAAACGAGAGACTTAAGCGACGAAACCGTCAAAAAGTGAAATAATTTTCGCTGCTCACAATGTGACTCTCGATCCGGTCGCTTACTCAATCGCACATTATGCGTTTATTAATCTTAACTTTATCTAGTTTGTATAATGGCTATTAGTACCCATCATGAAACTGCTCTGCCCAGTTAAAGTGGACTTTAGGAGAAAGGTAGCCGCTGAGTATGTTTACTCTGTCCGGGAAGAGATTGCGCTGGAGATTGAAGATTGAAACGACATAATTACTATATTTTGCCGGGTGTGCAAAACCGTCAAGTCGGCAGACGGTCCATTTTGCTAGATAACCACTAGAAAATGAGAAATGAGGGAAGGGTACATCCTTTCGAATTCTCCAGCATGTTGTTGTAAAACTAATTGGGCAAGACAAGTGGGAAATTTACTGCATGATATCATGACAACATTAATAGTGTTCTCGGCGATGGAAGTAATGGATTTTGCCTCCTCGCACCTAGCTCTATGAACGAATGCTGGACAACAAATATTTTGTTATTACTTTTCCATGCCACCTTCACCAGTTAGTGCGACCGACTTGTCTGATCATAGGCCATCTCAGATGAGTTGGATTGTTGGATATTAGATTCTGGCGTTCTGCTGGAAAATATAACGCGCATGTCTTACGGCTATTATGGTAAGAGATTGTCTGTTAATAAATCAACTCGACTTTTACGAATGGCGGTGAATTATTACTTAAAAAACCGAAAGGTGCAGGTGAAAATGTTTATCATTCTCAAGTAAGGCAATTGATATTTATGAAAACATTTTTCAAAAAGTTGTCAATTGTAAGTTACCTGCTTCAACCCTAATTCCATCTTTTTTTTTTTACTTAACAATGAAAAGATTGATTTTTCTTGTTAACCTTCCGACCTCAAAGTTCGGTGTGTCGTTTCTTGTTATAGGAAAGAAAGTTATTAAAATATCGGTTTAAAAACAGCACCAATTAAACACTATTTGCTGCCAAAATGTTCTCATAATTGTTTTGATTTGTAATAAATTTAAAATATAAATTGCAGACATGATATCTTGAATTTATTGTAGAAAAAGTTTTAATACTATCGAATATTGCAACATCTTTTTATCAACAAACTTAAATACCGACAAACCATATACACTAAAACAGTTTTAAAGCTTAGTTTTGTAGTTTTAAATTAGTTTTGTATTATCATTCCTTTCTATATTTTTGCAAATTAAAATCCGATTCGAATGGACTAAAATCTAGGTATATCTAAGTGTTATAAAGTTAAGGAAATTAAAAAGCATAATGAAAAATGTAGCCATATATAAAACTGGGAGTGTCATCAGGAAACTCCATATATGTATAAAACATCTAGGAATATCTATTTAGTTGCAAAACACTCTGCATAATTTATGATTATGTTTATAGATTTCCGATAATGAGTTGAATTCATTTCTTGGTTTCTCATATTACATATTTTTAATATGATATAATATTAAAGGCGCGCCAATAGAAGTTAAGAAACGAAGTCTGTTATATATTTGAAGTCAACGAGTCTAGCTTATTAAATTATACCTATATACATATTCACATACATATTTAATATTTTTTTTCCTAAATGTTTGTAAACAGGCCAGTCCTGATCAATGACCAAGTTTAAGGAATTTGACCTAAATATTTGCGATAAATGGCATTGTATATTTATGTCATATCCGGTTACCAAAAGAATAGGAAAAAAAAAACCAATGGTAGACACATCTGCTCACCGCCTCATTGCCTACTTCAGCCCGTCACTGAATTCAATTAAATCGAGCTCATTAATGGAAATGTAAGACAAGCATCCCGCTGCCCTGCAACACCATTAATAAAATCAAATACATTTTTTTGCCGTACCCGTAGCTTTCTCTGGTTACCACTTCTTGCAGTCAATGCCTAATTTGAGCGAAAACTTCCTCGGCTGTTAAGAATTTGCTCGAATTAATGACTTGCTCCATATTACATAATCTAAAGTGACTTAAAGAGGAAGAGATTAACTCAATTTGACCACTGAAGAAACTTCGACCGTGCGTTTCTGCCACTAATAAATTTCTGGTCACAGCGGCACTCCAGCGTTTAATAATTTAAAACAATCTCTTTCAGCGGGCGCAACGTAATTTTTCATCTTTTTATTATTGATATTATTTAAGGCCCTCATGTCTTTATGGTTGTTATTAACCGCGAACCATAAAGGCAATGAACTCATGCCAAGCCCAAGAAATGTACAGAGGAAAGTGCTTGTCTTATGCCTGCGGTTTGACGATGTTACTTTTGTTTTTCGAAAGAAAACCCGCAACTAGTTAAAGATGACAGGTTTGTTGGGTACAAACATTTTATTGAACCAGGAGAACTGGAATTGGAGCACTTGAAAGACACCATAAAGAAGCGCTCCGACAGGCTTAATCTCTGCGAAGGCGCGACTCCGTCCTTCGAAGTGGTCAGTCTAACCGCACGCTTTCACTTCAGAGACACCCAAGACAGATGCGAATAGCATCGATAGGTACGCATAAAATCAAGTTTATTACATCCGGAGGATGAAGGAATTTAAGTGTATTTCTGGACTGGTACTATGCAAAAAGGCTAGAAAATATTTGCAAAAATTAAATAGTCATTTCAAGGAAGGAAGAGATACTGATTATATACTATAGAGAAAATTGAAAGTGAAATGACCACGGCTGAGTGCTCTTTTATGATCTAATTGTAGGTGCAACAGATCAGGGAGCCAGCGAGAGTTCGAGCTAGACTGCGTTTTATAATTTATTTTCACAGATGGACATGTCTGATGCTGCACAAAGCTTCCGGTTATAAATTAGTTCATAGTCCTCTCTATAATGTAATGTATTTCCTGGTTAAATTGTGTAACACGAACAAAAGTTTAATCAGTTTTAGAGATGTTACACAAAAATTGTATATGAAGTCTAAAGGCGGGTCTACACTTCTTTCATCAGATTGTGTTATCTCAAAAGATCAACTTATCTGGGACAAGTTTACGCAAGTTAACATCGAAGTCACTGTGGTAAATTTTAAACTGAGCATCAATGTTGATCATCTTGCGTGACTGACCCCTCAGATCAAAAAAACACGTGACATTTTTGGAATGTAATTTATAATACCAAATCTTGCTTTATAGGAACTATGTATGTATGTAGGTACATTGTACATAAAAAAAACCAAACTTTTTTCGAAATCAATAGGTACATTCATACAGATTTTTCGATATCATGATTAGAATTATTGTAAAGAGGAGTTATTTTAGACTCAACAAGATAGTCTTCACTCATCACACAAGCATTGCAGAGTGATTTTGAACTGTGGACGACCCCAGAAGACATTTTGACTGTCACACTGTTTATGAAATATAGATTTAACGACTTCAATATATGACATGGACTAAGGACTAGAAATGTTACATAAACTTTTAAAAAATACATAAGTCATGTGGTAAAATACATTTGTTTTCTATTTTAGAATCCCTTATGGTTCCTGTTATCTATGTTTATCCTAATTCCCTGCATTTTCGGAGAAGAAAAACCACAGCAAAAAATAAAGTTAGAAGACATTGAGCGTGACAACCTCGTTAGCGAGCGCCAGGCCCAATTAAAAGAATCTCTCCAGGAGCACCAAGCTCTGCATGATCGGCCTCAGTCATTCCAGACCCTAGTCCAATACAAGCCGCCAAACTCTCTTTCAACTGTGCCATCATCACGTGGCGGCATCGCCTATGCAAAACCGTCGTCTCACGGTGAAGAAGACGTCCAAGAGCAAGACTACGAAGACGAAGGTCGTCAACTAGGTCACCTGCAATACGCGGCTCCGACTAGCGCCATCCCGGCCCAAGGTAAGCCGAAACACCTCTAACATTTTCCAAAAAAAAAAAAAATAGAGACTGACCAAAGATCACTACTTACAGTTTACGGGGAGGCCCCATCTGTCCATGAGTCACCTCGCACCTACGCACCGCTCAGCAGACAAACGCTTCTGAAGCCGATCGCGCCGACTGCGGCGTCTTACCTCCGCCAGCAAGAGCAGCCGCAGTTTGTCTACGTCCAGGCCACTGGGCATCATGCGCCGGAAACGCGGAATCTGAAACAAGCCGCGGGCCAGGCTCACTACGGCGAAGAAAGCTACGACTATGACGACGGTGGTCAGGCCGGGCTCCAAGCCCACAGTGGGCCCCAAGAGGAGGAGCAGCAGGTCTACCAGCAGCCCGGCGCCTCCAACTACCTGCAGTACGTGCCTTACATCGCCCGTGGACCGTAAGTACTTCGGTGGAATGAGTGGTTTGTGTCATGGATACCATAGTTAAAGTTGCATAGTTGGCTTTGGGGAGCAAATTAAATGCGTCTATCTGACTACATATACTCAAGATAGTCAAGGTGCATACTAGACTACCAATTGGAGTAGAGAAAAATATAAAATAGGCACCTAACAATGATACCCTAATCCTAACCCACATAAAATCCGGTTTTCATATTGCCTTTTTTCCAATTTAACCTTAGAATAAAAGTTACTAAATGTTATCGACTCATAAACGACTATTAAAAACACGTCTCTATTTGTCGGATTTTGCATTCATAATGCGTTTGCGACTAAGCTTGAGTTTAGATTGACTGCCAAATCTATAGTTATAATAGATCGATTTCTAACTATCAAAAATTCCTATTCTGTAAATTTCAAAAAAAAATATTTCTTTTGTCAGTCCAGAACAAAAGAATATTTTATAGTTACTTTGATTGGAAATTTATTATTGTTATTAATTTTTCTAAAGAAAGCATCAAATTAACATGATTTGAACTTGTACATTCTTTTTCTTTGAAAGTGCAGAAAGATAGACAAAAAAAATATGTAAGCGTAAGGTTTAGATTAACTAAACTAAAGTCTTCACTTATTGCATAATCTCATTAGCTTTAGTATGCAAAGCAATGTCCAAAAAAATAAACCATTGAGTAATTAATTCTATTGTATGTATACACCTACATTTATATTAGTTTAGAGACTGTAGGCGAATTAATGCTATTTTATTATTCTGGGCCAATTCAAAGAAAACTTTCATGGTTAATCGATCAGTCACGAATTTTACATTTACAAAAAGTAAACAATCTTTACAAATAGTTTACCCACTTGTAATAAATCAAGCCAAATACATCTATTTTTATGGCTTTAAAATGCTATAAATTATCCATTAAATCCATTAAGTGGTCTAAATAAAGAATTCCCGCATTTCAGCGACTGCAAACGTTGCGTAAAATTAAATAAGGCCTAAACTGAAATAATTATCATAAATTTCTTTCTCATAATCCGACCATATTTGCCAAGGTGAATAATTTTTAAAAACATTCATTACCATCTCGTGATTCTTCCACCGAGAAAAAAATGCAAATTTTAATCGGGTGCACTCCACTTCTTTTCAATTTATGGTACAGTGAATACCGAATTTAAGCTTAAATTACTGGAATTTCCAGCATGGGAATAACAGGACAAAAGCCGAAAAATACCTACAGCATGAAAATCACCTGTCCACTTTCCTTTTTCTTACTCATCATCCGAAGAGGTGCTCTGCAATTAATTTAAATTAATTGCAAGTCAGTCATCAGAATGCGGTTTCTGCTAAAAGGTCTGACCTTTCTGCAGAGACAGTTACAATTAATTTTTGAAATATTTTTAAAATGACGATTGTGTCCCTCAATTCTCAGAGCGGAGACGAAGGGGTAAACAATGCACGCCAGCATCCTTTCATGAGTGCAACCATAAAAAGCGGACATTCCGCGAGACTTGAATGAAAGTTGCTCGACCGTTGGCGCACTCAAGTTGCGCCATAAAGATCGCAGAATCCGTTGGATTGCGTAAAAGTGGCTTCTCATGCTCAACACGATTTGCGATTTTCTTTTCATTTTACCATTTTACAATATTTCTTTTTTTCCCAGTGTGCATCAATAAAATCTCATTATAATTCGCGCGCACTCTATTGATTGTCCCGTGCAGAGTGCAAATCTTCAGAAAGGCCCAAGACGTGCTTCTTGAAGGCAATCGTGGTTCAGGTTTTTGCGGGTGCTCAAGTTGGCTCAGGTACGCAGCGATTGCACGCAACCTGCAGGAAGTACGACTCTCTGTGATGAGCATCATCTGGCAACAGATCCGATGATCCACTGAGTAAACGACGCGGGACTCAATTTTATTGCCGCTTGTTACTAAGAAAATTAACTTTTATGAAATTATGGTGTAATTCAAATGAAATTGCACCGGCTTATTGCGCACACATTTTTACTTCTGGTAGGAAGACACGCGCTGTTGTTTTGATTTTATGAAGTCTTCTTAGCAATAGACATTCAAGCTTTTATTGGAATTAAGATACGAGCTAATATATCGTTCTATGTATGTATATCTATTTTTGAAACATATATTACATTGAATTTGTAATACATAGGTACATACATATGTATAATTTATAATATAAGTACCTATAAAACTGCGATAGGCCCTGGGAGGAATGCTAAATATATTCGAATTTCGAAACAGGCAAATGTCCAAAAACAAGTACATTTGTATATATGTATGTTCCTACATTCCAAAAGAATATTTTAAATCCTGAATTGAGTCTAGAACCCAAAATTCGCTCCCCATCAAAGTCCGGATGGCTAGAAATTTTTGGAAATGTAAGGGAACAATTTGAATCTAAGAAAATAGAATCGTTTGGGCGTTTTTGTCAAAATTTTTCATTAACTAAACTCATATAAATTACAATCCTGATGCAATTCGAGGAATCTAAGTGACTTCCCGCGATTACAGCAATTTGTTTATTACTCTACCGCGGCAGTAATAAAATATTCAATAATTGGCCGTTCACTATGCTCGTCGTTATCGACTTGATGGTAGCCTGGAAAGCGAAAGCAACAAAACGAGAAGAACTCATTTGGACTGGCTGGCATCGTCGCCCAGTTCAGTCATTTCAGATTTATCTGAAGAGCGTATAACATAAATTTTGCGAGTTACGTAAAACGACGCACTAAATCGCAGCATTCAATTAATCGCAGCCGTTTCCGCTTTAACATTTTCCGGACCATCGAAAGAGAGAGAGGGCCATTTATCGTCTGTCCAACATATACCTTATATTTTTATTTTTTACCTCGAAAAAATGCTTCTAATTTTTATGTAACGCGAGCGTGGGCTGAACCCATGTGTAATGGAATCTGGTAATTGTGGCGAATGTGCACACCACTGCTCGAAAGTGAATACCTCATGTTTGTAATCGAAAGCTTTTTTTCCTCCGTTTTATTCGCAGTGGCGATGGGCAGTCTTACGTGATGATGGCACCTATTCCAGCGGGATACCAGCAACAAGCCGCAAAACAAGTCGCTCTAGCACCTATGGCAGTTGCCTACTCTCATCAAGCCGGTGCACCACCACCAACAGCCGGACACTTTCAACAAGGTGGAGTTCAGTACCTAACCCAACCAAGTGGTCCAGCGGAGTCTGTTGAATATGTTGGCGGCACCGGGCACGGGGCAGTTTCAGCTACAGCACCAGGCCAAGATATTCAGTATGCCGACCAAAGCCACAGACCGTCTCTAGACAAATCAAAGCAGTACCTATTCGCCCCGAAGCACCCTGAGCCACAGATTCTTGTGTCTCGGCAACAGCAATTGCCAAAAGTCGAGTATCGCTCATCTCAGAAAGTCATCCCCCTGCGACAGACTATCTATTCATCTCCGCAGACGGTGCAGGTCGCCAACGTTCCATCTGTTCTAGCGTCGAGGTACTTGGAGCCGGCAAAGTCCGTCCAACCTTTGTACACCATCAGCCATCCGCCATCCGTCGATTTTTTCCACGGAAGGGACTCAAAGAGTTTGCTGGACTCGTACATCCCCAGCTGGGTCATTATTCAGCGACAAAACGCCCTTCACCAACAGAATTTCGCCACCCCTCTGGTGGGAAAATACAACACAATTTCATACGCAGTTCCACATCCAATTTCGGGGCATTACAACAAGAGAAATGCTAAAGTTAAGGTTTAATTATGCTAACCGATTTGGTTTGAGGAGTATGTACTTTAGTAGTTATCATTCATTTTTTTCATTAAAAATTACTCGTAACTTTTGTATATATTTTCCTAGGAGTATTCGAAGTGTGCCACAGCCCCTTTTCATTATTTTTATTTTCTGATTTTTACACATATGCATATACATTTTCGAATTTAAGATATTGTGTACCTATTTTTTTAATAAAATTAAAAATAAACATGTTTTTCTGTTTTTTCTCTTAAAAGCCGGTGTGCAAAGACGATGCATGAATAAAGAGGTTACTCATGCAAGTTGATGTTGCATCATAATTGACGCGGTGTTGTTATTTAATGCAAGGTCTAATTGATGGAACCGGATTTCATTTCAAGGTTTATTTTTATGATGTTTAAAGTAGGGCTAAAACGAGATCGTTTGTAATTTTGTAATCCTATTTTGCTCCAACACACAATTTACGGAGTAAAAATGGTATATATGTAGCTAATCTAGAAACTTTTTTAAAAATTGGGTACTTGTATCTGGCCAGACACATTTTTAATATCACAGACTTTCTTATTAATAAAATATTCGTATAGAACATATGAAGAATTAGATAACTTACCAATATTATGATGATGTCGGTTGGCAAACCTGAAAAATAAAAAAAATTAATCATCATTCATTTTGTTTGAAAGCGTTAAAAACCCAAAAGAAGTAAATATATCTAAGTAAAAGAAAACAGGTCTTTTGCTGCTTTTAAGTCTTTTACTCTAATTTCTTTTCGGCGTTTATCAATAAATCAACTTGATTAACGTGTTATTACAATCTTGCAGTTTTGCACAGTGCGTTAATAAAATATACGCTTATAGGTGTTTTGTTTACTATCACAAAATAATACAGTGAAGTGTTAAGTAAAACCTATGCGAACATTCGAATTTCGAAGCGGTAATAAACTTAAACAATTATAATATTAATATATTAATATTATATAAAACTGAACTGGAAGTCAACTAATTTGGATGCTGTTCATTAAAATAATTGAAATCATTAAAGCAAAGAAGACGAGATTAAACCGCAGAAAATGAATAGAAATATACTTGTAAAATTGCTACCTGTTATGAAAATTTAACAGCAAGAGTTACAAAACCGGTAAAATGCAAGTTTAAGCTGAAACAAAATTTATGATAATATGCATTACAGTTTTATGTATTTCCTTCCTACTATTACTAATATTTAATTCAATTACTATTTTTGTTGATAATTTATTGTTTAGTATAGTTTAACGCTATGATGCAGCTTTCGAATGTTCAATTAATTCTCTACCTTTTCAAATTGTCAAACAAAATATTTGAAATTATGTATATTTCAACATAGGGCAAATAGTATAAATAAATTTTTACAAATAAGTTCCTAATTTAGAGTAATATTTTCTTAAGTGTAAAACTGGTAATTTTAATTGGAACAACTGCCGATTTTTCAAGTTAAATTGATTCGTCGAAAACAAGTAAAATTAATGTTGATATAAGTCTCGATATGTCGGGTATACATATCTTGTAGTTTAACTAAATGGTAAATTAATTCTCTCAAATAAAGAGTCATGTGGAGCACACAAAACCCTAAATGTGTGAATGGGTTGAGTCAACTTTTATTTGAAAGGTTTTTTAATTGAAAGTGATAGTTGGTATCAACAATTTGACGGAAAGATCTTTTATTATGTTTTAGAAAATTCTTAATTAGCAAAACCGGCTTATATAAAATATTTGGCAAGTGCTAGTATAAATAAATTAATAAAAAAAGACAAAGGACTTGTAATGGTCAACCATCGCCTAAAAACGTTTCGCACCATCAGTGAGTCCTATTCTCATATTCGGAATTATGACATCCATCGCAATGTGGTTGCATATTAGAAAGTAAAGTCGTATTATTACAAAATATTAATAATACGAAGAGGAGTCCATTGCCCATTGCCATCTCATGTAGTTCTTCCGGACAAAAAACATCGAAACATCTTCGAGTATATCACAACTCACCATGTACCTTTCCCTAAACGCATCAGAAGATATTATGATCATTTTGCTCAATCATCCTTGAGTGACTTGTGTTCAGTTCGGATTACCTGCGAGAGTTAACACCTAATTTAATTTGTTCCCAATCTTTCGTCAGAAGCAATTCGTTGCTCTATTTTTTACCTTGCACCGCTGATCGACAAGTGTTAATTTTTAAAGACTGCATAATCCCCTCTCATTACATCAGTGTAAATCTTTTCTGTAATTAATTTGTGTGCTTTCACGTTCCGCTGCAGCGCACTGCTTGTCAAATCCCATTCAATTCATGTTTCCTTTGTTTTACGCCCCGAACCAGATCAATCACAATTATGTATCTTTTTCTTTTCATTTCGTTCCAGTCCAATTTTATTTTAATTTTGGACACTGTGATTTTGGCTGCGATGGAAAGTGATCGATTAGGTTTGGGACTGGGAGGGTATTATGACCCAGGAAATGACTAGCACACAGTCTAATTAAATTTTGACCATTTTTGCATTTAAGCCTGACTCACGAGACATGCAAATTAGCCATCTCTTTATCTTACCTAACGGCAGGAGGGCTTTTTGCGATATGAATTGCAACTTGTGACATTTTCGTTTACGCAACTGACCGCTTATGCCTCGTGCGTTTTTGGCAGTGTTAATTAAGTTTAAGATCATCAAGCCAAAATAAGTAATTATAAGGTATCGGTATCGCTCACAACAATGGTAAAAAATATGGCGAGGCAATTTTCTAATTCACTAATTGCAAATTATTTCGAAATAAGCATAAATCGCTCCGTTTTCGCCACGATTATTATCGGTCCACCCGGTAGAAGCAAACAAAAAGTGATGCTATGTAGCTGGGCAAAAAAGTAATCTACTTCTTCCCGAAACAATAAAACTGTCCGCTTTCGTCCCGCCAATCGTTTCATCGAATTGAACAACAATTGCGCAACTCTGCAGCATCTCAATTAAATCGAAATTTACATTTTCGCCCAGTGATTGATAGTTCCGCTGCTCTCGCGTGCAAATAATTCGAAAATCTTACAAAATCGCCTTCAGTATCGCACTCGTCAAATCTCATATCTTTTCGCGGGTACAATTAATTAAGACGATCAACTGCTTTGCTGCGATCTTTTGTTTGGTACATTTGCACAAATCTTTTGCCAATTTCGGTGCGCTAATCGGTTCTGATTTTTTTTTAGCGGCTCACGAACCTCAACAAAACGCGCATGATCGATTTTTGGGATCCGAATTAATTGAGCTCTCTTGTGTTGGTCCCAAAATGTTTAGATCACCTGCTCGAATAGTGGCCCAAAATTTATGAGTTGTGCAATTTTTTTTGCACTATTGCAACTGTGAATTTTGAAACTAAAAAACCACCTTGTCCAGTACTCCAGTTTCCATCAGACCGGTAGACACTTACCAAGTGTCGGGGCATGACTCTATCTTTGGTGGAATCTCATTGTCCACGGGAATTATATGAATGAAATGCCACTCTATAATTTTTCACTCTTGCATTGCTTCAGTCCACCACTAGGCTAAAAAGCGAAGAACCGAAGTTCACAGGGTAACCTTGATAGACCACGATTTGATTTATTGAGGTGTAAGGTGAAGGGGCTTCAGTTTGCTGGACTGTTCCAAATTTTGCAAAAATTACAAGAGTATGCGCCCAAGGGTTCATTTAATATGTTTACCTTTTTAAATTTATCGCAAATACGCACAGCAGGCACAGCTTTTTTGCTACAATTTATCCAAGTTAACAAAAAAATATTGAAATATGAAAAGGCTTTTAACTAAGCCGCGATTTTACGTAGCGTTTTGACTAGTTACAGATTCAATTAGCAACATATTTTCTGTGCAAGTATTTTGCGCTAATTGGCACTATTTATGGAATTGAAGCGATAGATTTAGAGTTGCGCCGGAAATATTTTTTATGTCTAACTTCATGGGCCTGCTCAAGTACATGTCTGTTGTAAAGTTTAGGTCAATCAAAGCCATTTCAGGAAGTTTTCAATTAAATTTTAATTAGTTTAAGTTTGGACTTTTTCTATCTCTAAAAATTTTTCTCACGGTACGGTGTTTTAAAAGCCTCGGATTTTGATTTGTATCATGAAACTGCAGTCTTAAGTCTTTTGTTTATAAATTAAGGGAACATGTATAATTTGATGGAAAAAGAAATTGAAAAGGAGATTAAAGCATGCAAATGTTTAGTACGATCAAGATTAGTTGAAGTTGTTTGCAAGTTGTGTCTATATTCTTATAAAAATCAAAGATCATGGTTACACAATGCAAATAAAATTGCAATTTAATAGCACTAAGTACTTTCATAGTACAGCTCTCAAAAGTGAATTCTGGCAATGAATGAATGCATCTTCGCCACCTCCACTAATCGCAATTGCATTAAAGCCGCACCAGAAATTAGTCGTAATTTCTTGTGTCCGTGTTATGTCACCTAATGTGATGAAGTCATTAGATCCCACTTCCCTAATTCGTGTGACACAATTAACAAACTTTTAATTTGTTGCACTCTAACAATCTAAACTGGGAAGTGCTTTCAGTTGTAGCAGAACAATTAGCGAAAGAAAGTTAAGGAAAGCAATCAGTTAAACCATTCAAACACCTTTTTTCCAGATCTCTCTCTCATTTATAGGTAATTTAAGGCACCGCAGTAGATTATAGAAACATTAAGGGATAATTAAAGGAATTACCAATTTATCCACACTTTTAGCAATGTTTTAAACCGGACCACCTCTGTGAATCTGTGAAAAGTTGAAAGACGCGATTTTTGCCCACGTAGGGAAATTACAAAGTTAGAACAATTTAATTACTTTCAAAAATATTTTTTTTTGCGAAAGCATTATTACAAACGAATATTTAAGAGATGACACGAAAATTTTTATTATTTCTAAACTCTTTGTTTGCATACCACTCACTCATTCTCTTTGAGAGACATCTAATGAATGTTAAACCTCGAAAATAAAAAAAAATAAGACCTGTTAAGTGAAATTCACCTACAAGTGAAAGTAAATCGCGAGTCATCCTCGCAAATTTCCATTCTATTGAAACCATGTATATTTCTAAAATTCGAAAACAATCAATTTCATCATACCCTTTTCGAAGCTCTTGAACTTCACTTCAGGTAAATAACAGCAATTAGGAAACTTCTTTAAATTTTTATCAGTGTACAAACATACAATCCATTCAAATTTAATAATACATCTATAAAACCCCCGGGAACAATTCAGATAATTTGTTCGCGAAAATAAAAAATTGTTTCACGCAACCAAAAATATCCTCTTAATTAGGGAAAATCCCAGGCTGCATCAAGACAATGCCCCGCGACTCACGTGCATAATTCGCCCGTTATGATCCAGGGCAGTTAAACTGGATTACCCAACGTGAGGGATGTCAAGCAAATTGAAAAATTATGAGGTTTCCATTATTATTCCCGCGAAAATAAAAATACTATAAGCTTGCTGGGAAGGTGGCTGCCTCTTGCAATAAAGTGCAAGAAAACACTTCAATCTGCAGTTAAAAACAAAGAGAAGGTGCTAAAAAAATAAGATTTTCAAGCAAAATTCATCGTAAACATAAAGTTGACTTTCATCGAGTATGCATCTTTTCACTCCGGTCACCTTAAGTAGACATGAACCTTGACAAAAATTTCGCCGCACGTACGTTTTACCATATATCACAAAACTCGATGTATGCACCTTTGCGGGCTTTTCCGCAAGTAAACTGCATCTTTAATGGCACTTCCCAGATGCAAATTGTTTTGCAGTTGCATGTCCTGCAGCCGCTCGATGGATTCTTCCACGGTGTAAATCTTCGTATAGATCTAATGGGACAGGTTTATCTTTTGGATAATGACGTCTTCGACTTAGCCATTGTCTGGCTCTCAGCGTCTTGCGACGGTTCAGACCATCTTCCCAGCGACTTTAGCCATCTCCGCACGAAGTCTCGGCTTGGTGCACCAACCGCTCGGACGGGGGTCTCTTTGGTTAAGTCATATAAAAGCACATTGTGGGGCCCCAGACTCCATCAGTCTGCCGTGATATTTTGTTTACAGACGCTCGCTTCTGTATCTGAACCCGCCCGTTTCAGACTATCCGCGAAATTTTCCGCGATCTGAGCTCCTTTTTAAACTTTTCGTTAAGCAAGTGCGACGGGTATCCAATTACCAGGTGTCGTCTCGCGGTCCAGTGAAGTTTTTCACGTGTTTTCAAAATGAAGTTGTGGATCTTGGTGGTACGTGGCTACATTTGATTATGCTTCCGTTTTATGTATTAGCATAATTGCGCCAACTATACACTGGACATTTTTCACTATTTACGAAATAGCCTGATCTGCACCTAACCAACTGGACTAAAGGGGGTGAAAAGCGGCAAAATTTATTTTGTGTATATGAAAGCAACTTGCCTGCGAAATGAGGAAATTGCACCGCGCCAAGAAGTTGGTTACTGGTGTTGTTTTGTTTGAAAAACGGTTACCGAATCCACGGTCTATGATATCTGGGTGGACGAATTTAATCAAAAATACCGCGGAAATATTGGTGGCTTGGTGATTAAACGATTGGCCAACTTTCTGCAGAGTTGATTGCTGGAGGTGCCGCTACTTCATTGCACGCGAAATGTCTTTTTTGAAGAATTTTTCTCCTTTTTCCGAGCTAATGCAATGGACCAGATTTGGTCAGAGCTAAAGATATTTTCTTGTTACATGAGTTTTGTGCATTTTTGGAACTCTTAATGCGTTCCATAAAATTCGAAAAATGCAATAATCCGTGCATCATCACTCGATGCAACCAGACGATGACCGATTTTAAAAACATGTATTTAGGTCAGGCGTTATTTTAGAACGAACTTTAGCAAGAGTACGAAAATGTAAATAAGTAGTTTCATGTCTATAAGAAATTTCTTAATCTTCAGCTAAATAGCTGCTGTAACAAAAAATTATTTTATATTTGAATGCAAATTGTTTGTTGACAGGTTTTAAACATTTTTGATTGTTACTTGCCTTATAACCGAAATGCAAACCAAAGGTCTAAGATTTTAATAATACAATAAGATTTAATAATTTTTCTTCGTCCAAGATTTCATTAATCGACTTTATAAAAGGCTATCCAAGTTCACCGCAAATACGTAAACATTTTAGTTTATTTATTTTTCCATTAATATCTTTAATTTATTCAAGTAATCGACTTGGCGTTGAATGTGGGAAGCAAGAAAATGTACTACCTCTACGCTGATTTTAGCGCTGCACTTGTTTCGATAAACATGCGAGTTTAATTTATAAAACTCTATATATAGCATTTTCTATTGTAAATTGGAGGTATTACAAGAGTAACTCAATCTTGATCCGTGCTCAAATTAGTTAGTGAGTGGGATATTCTATAATTGAGATAAATTTGCATTCTTTTTTAAACTAAATTTCAAAACGTTGTGCCTGATTTGGTTTCAAATTTTCTAATTGATTGTCTCGATGTCACTTAACAAAAAATAATAAATTGAAGTTATTGTTTAGTAAACAAAAAGGTTTTGTAAAAAAAATATAATAAATTGAACTAGCTTATTTGCAGTGAATGCGTCCTTGAAGATTATTGAATCTCACCTTAATATTTTACAAAAATATGCAACAGCGAAAAATTGCACGATCATCGTATGTAATTTTTTGCCAATTGTTTTATCCAAATTAGGCTTATGAATCCACTGCCTGTTAAAGTAGGTAAGCCAACTTTGAGACCGCAGTACTTTTGGAAAAACAAACCCCAACCACTTCCTGGGCTGGCATGTTTCGTAATAATTGGCAATTCCAAATATTCATTAACTCTTCCATTCAAACTCAGGGCAATTTTTCTTGGTTCATTAATTTTTTCCAAATTAGAAAACCAATTCGACGTTTGCAAAGAGAGAAAAAAAAATTAGCGCCTCTGGTGCGCTTTCAATCACTTTCATACATTCAGAAGTTTCAAAACGGACTAATTGAGCTGCAATCTAAAAAAACCAGGTAAAAGAGAAAAAAAGTAACACCAAAAGATCATCTATCATTTCACGCTTATTCGCCTCCCATCGAATCTTTTTGTGTGATTTTGTAAATTCATCTAATTCGCCAATTGCCATGTGATAGGCGCCTGATAATGATACGGCAATTATGCAGAATTATGTGGTACAGCTTACGTCAGGAAATGTCGTATAAATCTCCGATTTACCGGTCTTCTTACTTCCGAAAATTTAATTGCTGCTACTTCCTAAGCATTTTCTCAAGGAAACCCATCACACTTAATTAAGATTTATACACGACTTCTCCGGGTAATGAGGAACTTGACCTCACCCAATAAGCCCCGAATCAGTCTCTTATGCTTGGCCCTACCTTCTAATTAAGGGGCCTCAAAGTGTAACAACCGCTCCTTGAGATGTATGCTATAAATTTTCCTGAACTAACTTGTGGAGGAATCTTTCACTTTAAATTAGCATACGGTCACAAAAAAGGTGACAAAAAAAATGTTCGCCAAAAGTGGAAAAAGCGTGAAAATCACACTTAAGTTTCCTGAGATCGTTAGGATGCCATTGGCGGTTAATTTCTACGGATGTGTGCAATTATTTTAAATGGTCGTAAGATTTAGTCGATTCTCACGTTTACAACCACAATGGTGACTTTTTATGGCACAAAGAGTCTTTTTAATAGTCGACTTCTTCTTCTCAAGCGCCGCTTACTTATCACTTCATATGCTCTTTTGCGGTGTCAACTCTAATAAAAAACGCGACTGGGATCGCTGTTTTTTTGCATACATATGTATGTATATCTTTTCTTCGGATGGACGCAGAAAAATCTGCCAACTTACTCAAGGTAGTCGAGTGATTGTTTTTGGTCCGCTGCTCTATTTTTAGAACGCAAAAAAATTGCAGACCAAGTGGCTAAAATTTAGCAAGAGACGAGGGCGAACGCTTTGATGATGATGAGGAAGACCTTCTGGTTGAATGGCCGATTTATGGCTGTGGAGGAGGGTATCAAATGTATCTCAAGGCCGCTGCGTTGGTCAATATTTTGGGAAATGACTTCTGTCGATCCAACGGTTGGCATGTTTTGGGGTAATTGGGGTTTTCAATGGAATCAGATTGCGCTCCAGTTTTTTTAAATGAGAATAACTCAGGGTTTATTGGGCCATCGAAAATTACATCTGATACTTGATACCCAAAATTCGAAGGATAAAATCTTTATATTCTCAGCATGATAATGCTCTATTGGCACATACCGGTGAAAAGGTTCAATTGGTAGCAAAACAATTTCAGACTTTTCACATTATTTAAGTTGGCAATTTAAAATGAGCCTACTTTCAAAAATTATCTACATAGAAAAAATGATATTTTTCCACTATACTTTAAAAGCGACTCAAATTCTTAAATAATACATTGTAATTTATTTATTAAAAGACAGTCATGCCAGATAAATAGGATATAATTTTCGAAACCTAGAAGAAGAGTTATCAATTAAAACGCCCTTCTATGGCGTCTTTTCAGACTAATAATCTTCAACCTGTAAAAAAAAATCAGTAAAAAATGATAGAGACCATTATAAGAGAAAATCGATAATCCTCCAAAAATACCAAAATAAATTTCGTTAACACTAATATTTATCAAATTTAAGGGCTGGACTATCAACATCAAATGTGGTAGTTGAGAAGAAGAAGGTCATTTGGATTCAAAAAAGTTGCAGAACTAGATAATACTTTGCTATAAAGAACAGATCATATATTAGTTGGTTTCGCTAAATTGCTGACAAACAGAAGACTACACAGACTTTTGGAATTATAAATGCCCATTGGCACTCACGAGATATTTACCTTTAACTTCCGTGATGGCAAAAATCATCAAGATCATTATCCAAAATAAGCACGTCTTTAGGTCAATAGCCGTGTAACACAGCAGCTTGGCAGGCCAAAAGCAAACACTTTTACTTGATTAATTGCAAAAACCCACCTGGAGTCGTCAATGCGGTTTGACCTGTCGCGGTACAGCGGCCCAATCGAAGAAGCGTGACCGGAAATGAATTTTGCATCGAGAAGCGAGTGCCTATAGGTGGACTTTGTTGCTTATTTTCCTTACCGATGATGAAATTTTGCGCTATAGAGCTCTTTGACGGCCAGTTTTTTGTCCACTAGTTATGTGGCTGATTAAAGTGCACCTGAGCAACTTTTCCGCTGCTTGCGAATTGCAAGTTCTGTCCGCGTCGAACCCGTTTCTCGTCTTGAGCATCCCAACGGCTTTGATATTGACTGCGTTAGCCGCTGAAGCATGCGCAGAATGCAAGCCACGGTCTGAGACTGCGTCCGTGGTAAACGTTCGTTTTGTATTGAAATATTAATTTCTGTGGGACGTTATTTTGGTTAGTCTTTCCCATAGTTGCAATTCAATTCACTCGATACCTCCACCTCTGCTTAATTCAAATGTTGTTTTACTGGATTTGATTGACTTTTTCGTATGCCATATGTAAAAAATATAGTGTTCTTCCTGTTTTATTCCAAGTTTCTGTCTCCTCAGTGCAGCATCACCAATTAAGCAAAATAACCTTTGAGAAGCAATGGACCAACAAAATATTGAATTGAGGTTCAACGATTTTTCAAAAGATAGAAAACGAAAGAGTTCACCACAAAAACAAGCTAAGAAAAGTAAATGTGTACCTAAAGGTACAATATTTATAATTGTTAATTGTTAATATGCGATATTTTGTAAAAGATAGACTCTAGAAATATACTGAAAGATTCCACCGCAAAAACATGAGGAGATCAGATGAATAACAGAAGAATTTGTTTCATTGGTGCATGTAAAATTGGTTTCATTACCTTAACTAATTTTAAAATAAAAAGGCATCAAGCAATTAGTTGCGAGGTTAGCCGACTGCCTATAGGAATTTAATGCGGAGCTATGCCTTGATTTCAGTTTGAAGTTCACTAACCTGTACAATTTTATTTATAGTTTGCAAAATACCAATAAAAACAAGTACAGTATTTTTAAAACCTGACAACTTACATATGTCGCTAATTTATGTCTTGTCGAAACAAAAAATAACGAAGGCAAATCACTTTTCTAAAAATTTGAAAAGCCTCGTCGTATGCTTGACTGGCACTAATTACCGAAGTGGTTAAGTGTAATGAACTAGTTTCGATTTTCGATTGAATATCGCGAAAATCTTGTTTTTGCGATTCGTCCGTCAAACCCACGGACTTTCCTAATTTATTTTGCAATACATTTCAGATGTTATGCCAGGGAGAAATATACCCGGAGGTGTATTGAACTTTTGAAATTTCTCTTAAAAAACTACAGACTGGTGGTAATTTTTCCCCAATTACGGCAATCTTCTGCTGAGATCAAGATCGCGCTAACCTGCTTAACGGAAGGAACTTGGCGCTCTAATTGTTGCGCAACCCGAAACAGCTGGGTAAAATAAATATTCATGGACCTAAGGAGCATTACTCTAAAAACCCCCTGCTCGGAAAAGTGGATGTGGATGCTAACAAAACGGTCTCAATCGATCGTTGCGATCTTGCAATTCTCCCAGGCAGTAAGAGGAAAAAAGTATGATCGCATAATGCTGCTTTTATGTGAACTCGAACACTCGGCGGATGCTTAATCGAGACGTTACACCAGTGTCATTCGTCGGCATATTGCAGATTTTGTTTCAGTTCTATGCAAACTGGTTGCTTGTGACATAGATTAGCCCCTGCTGATACTATGCGATCTCGTGTGCGAATAAGACTTGCTACAGCAGCAACATACACGAGCTAATTACGCAGGAATTAGAGAAGAAGTTGTCCTACGACACGCCGCCGTCACTGTTGCATAAGCGTAAATGACGGGTATATTCCAAAATAGTGTCAGAATGAAAAAAAATATGCTGCAATGATTTATAGAAGAATTACAAATTCAGTATCAGACATATGCAAATCGTTACATTTCTTATTATCGGCAGTCGTTAATTAAAAACGTGAGACTGTGGGAGACTGCTTAAAGGTCTAAGGCCGATTTTGTTTCAAATTTTTTTCTTTCAAGAAATAAAACACAAACATGATAAATAGCCAGATTAAATTCCAGACACTTCCGCACGTCACTTTTGAGCGCATTTCGCTTTGTCTAACTTTCACAAGAGTGGGCAAATCCTCATGGAGGCTGTACGTGATGAATCAAGTTTAACCAGCTCATTTGCCTCCATGAGTTATGTGAACTTTCCTTAATTTACCGTGATTTATGTAAAGCATTTCGTAATATATTTGATGGCTCTATTGGTGGTGGACCAACTGACTTCAGACAAATAAGATGAAAATAATTACATGACTTCTGAAATTTAAATGGCATGGTTAATTTCATTATGTTTTATGTACAACTAAGAAGAAGAAGAAGAATCACTGACAATTTTTCATTGAAAAATACCTTACCTTTTATATTTTAAATGTTTTATAAGCCACTCTTCTCATTTTCCATGGAACGTTTCTGGTACGAATCACTCAGAAAATTAACCATATCAAAAGGATTAAAAATTGAGTTAATTGGCTGGGAAAACTGGTCAGAGTTTTAAATAAAAAGAAGCATCTTTAGAGGAAAGGCTACTCAAGTATTTTTAAAATATTTTTAAAAACCTATAAATAAATTAACTTTATTTTCGTTTATGAGTGAACATATTTACGTATAGTAACATCTAAAATATATTTTTATTATTCCTCAGTTAACACTTATACTATGCTTACAATTAGCAACATCAAAAACGGTAGAAAAAATTGCACGTAAAAAATCATCAGTCACAAAGAAAAAATTGACAAAATCTTCAAAATCGAATCCCTTTCAAAACTTGCCTCCCGAAGACATTGAATTCATCAAAGAGCTGGACAAACAATTTAAGCTACACGGCGACAACATCAAGTTTAAAGTCGAGAGAATCAACACGACCACAGCTGGGAAGAACATGAAAAGAACAATCGATGGCGAGCTTGGGTTTGTTACAAAAAAAAAAACTGGGCATAGTGCAATATCACTTAATCGTTACGTGATAATCCACTATAAAATCATTATCACGAAAATGTGGAGTGATAGTGCACTGGAAATTCACTATTATTAAATTGACTAAAATTAAACAATTTACATTAAAACTACGTAAAATCTTTTTCAGGTATGGTTATCATGGTCATCAGCAGAGCTTAAGTTATCAATTTTCTCAGCCGAGGTACGAAATCTATCCTTACTCTCAGCAGGACATCCCCGCAATTGCTTCAGAGCCTGAAGGAACCTACCAGAAGACAATTGTTACGATTCAACCATCGCAGGCATATGAACTAAAGGAGACAAATGTGGGGTACGAGCACCAAAATCAATATGTCCCTCAGGGAGCCCAACATTCAGGATATATGCACTACCAGCCCGAAACGTATTATGCAGAACCAGTCATAATTCTCCGGATTCCCGGCCCATCCAAATACGCTTCTCATCTCCAAACTCTTCTTCAACAATACTTAGAAGTCCGAGCCGCAGAATACCTTAAGGCTTTCCAAGATTCGGAAGCCCAATACCAACAGGAAGATTCATACCAGCAGCAGTACCAAGGAGGAATGGATGGTGGGCACAGAGAAGCTCAGGTTTTGTACCGACCAATCGAACAGGTCTATCAAACTTACCAATACCTTCACCAGCAAAAACCTCAGGCCCAGCAACGACCTCAAGAGTATAACGTTTATGAAGGCCAACAGGAAGATGGTACAGGTCATGGTGGTGACGACCAAGGAAGTGGTTACGACTACAGCAACCAAGAGGGTCACACTAACGTAAATAGTTACAGTCACGAAAGCTCATACCAATACCGGGCTCCACTCTACGAATACTCAACTCACCACGAAACTGCCGAACCTCACGCTGTATATGGACCAGCAAACCACGATAGTTACTCCGAAGACCACGGACTCCCAATTAGTGAAAATTACCCAAGTATCAGACATACTAAAGTAATTTTCACCGACAGAGGTAACAAGGACCATTCCACTTCATACCCTCTGCCATCCGTTGCTAAATCTAAGTATCAAACCGCGCACCAGGAGTACGATTATACCGACTCGAACTACCACGGTCAGGAGTCGACTGTTTCCATTTCGCAGAAGCCCTATAACTATCATTCGCGTGTCGGCTCAAAAGGCTTAAAAAGAGACGCCTCTTCTTCGGAGGAGCAGCGCTTGAAGGTCAACAAGGTCATCATTCGTCTGAAGAAGAAGACGCAGGTTGGCGACGCCCATTAGATTTATAAGAACGTTTAGTACTGGAAATCTTCAGATTAATTTTAGGAAATTTTTTTAGTAGTAGCCTTGTTATAGCTGTTACGTAAGTTATTGGGCAAGTTCGATGACTGGGACTTGTGAAATGCAGAGGATTTGAACGAGTGCAATATTTGATTGTGAATTATTTTGTAAATGTTTTAAGTTTTTTGTACTTAAATAAAATTTTTTTACAATACCTGAATGTTGCTTTTTGTTTCTTATGGAATAGGAAAATAACGATTTATCAATTTTTCGATATCATTGTAGTATTTAGTCGACACTCGACAGGCAGTGTCGTAATCGTTTGCTTGCTCTCTTTTCAGCAGGTTAAATTATAAAATTAATACGATTTAAATATTTGACTTCACAAATTTTTTTTGCAAAATAAAGCTAATAATATTTTATATCCAATGACTAATAATTATTAAAAGGTCAGTCATAAAGTTATTAATACTGGAAATTTATGCCTATGTTATTTTAAACTTATCGCAATCTCATAAGAACTCAAAATAGATCAATTTATTAGAGGATCAAAGAGCACATTGGATGGTCGATAGATTCGAGTACTTCAGTTGTTGTTTTCAGTATGTATGTAACCTAAGCATGTATGTTACATATGTTTGGAAATAAAAATTTTCAGTGACTATACCTATGACTCTGTTCAATGAAGTCAAAATGTTCGCCTCTCGTAATACGACGGCTGCCTCAACTCGTCAGTGAGTTCGACTCATGACAAACATTCAATTCGTTCCCTGAAATATGTATAATAATTTGAATTATAATTGATTTGTGAATTTTACTGGATCTAAAATCTTCCAAAATAGTATTGATACTCTCTAAGTATCACTTATCAGTCACTAAACGTGTAGTATTTTTAATTATTCCAGGGGTTTAAAATAAATGCCTTCTGATTGCAAATGTTAGCGATAATACATAGAATCGAAAAAAGCAAAATTTAGTTCACTTCAAATAGTGGGTTTTTTCAACCAGTAACGCTTTTATTTAAAAAAAACAAAGGTAGGCAACCACTAACTTTTGACTAATGCTGTATCTACTTCAACTATAGTTTTTAAGATTGCATATTCCTTGGATTCTACCTTTACTATGAAATAAATAAACACTTTAAACTACGAAAAGCCCCTGCAAAGCTAAGTAAATGTTACAACCAAAAGGTGTATTCAATTCCGCAAAGCTTTTATTCGTTTTATACTTTTAGCAATTGAGTGTTTGGTGTTTATCACTGGCCACAATTTGAATGCTTAGAAGAAATGTAAGTGGCTTTCGATTTATTTACATTTTTTATTTTAAAATAATTATATATCAACAAATTATACGTTAAGTCTTTGGACACATATTACTTACTTTTAAAGCATGATCGATCAATGATGATAATTTAAACTGATCGATTCAAGCAGGAGATTGGGCATGGTACATTTTTTGATTCAATGTGTTCTTTATAAATACAACTCGTACCTTTAATTTTTACTCTCTCAATTATATTTGTGTTTGAGAATAATTCGAATAGACTTGGAAATTGAACTACTGTCTTAAGGGATCTAGGTCCAATACAGTCTTTGCTAAACCACACAGATTCAATAGTCTAACTTTTTTAATTTATCTCCTTTTACTTTGAGCAAGAAAAAAGCTGATATTTAATATTGCAAAACTTCCGTCGTAAAAATTTACGATCTTCATGCACTTTAATATAAAATTACAATTTTATGTAGTCGTTTGTAAAACAGTTAGACTTTTTGCTGAAATCGTTTTTATGTTTTTCTCTGTGCTTTTCGAAATTCTAAAAATTAAAACTAGAAAGTTAGTGCGACTATAATAAGATAAACAGTGTCTACGTAGTTTTACTGAGTGAATGGCTGAAAATTGACTAAATTTTGGCACGATCTTAACAAAATCTTTTCTAAAAATTCTTCTCACGATGTAATCGGGAGCATTCCACGGAGGAAACCTTAAGTGCTGCGCGGAAATCGAATGGTCGCGATTTGTCTCGATGCCAACAATTCTCCACCTGGAGCCAATTGATCGATCAGTGCGAATGCAAAGAAAGCCGACCTGAGCGATATTTGATGCTGTCCCCGCTGACTGCGTGCAGCAGCCGAACGTCAATCAAACCAAGTGCAAATCCGATTATGTTTCACTTTTATCTGCGAAATTGAAAAAACAAAAAAATATAGTGAAAAGGTCGCTGGCAATTACTTCACACATTGCGGCGGCATGCAATTCCCATCGAAGCAGAGCAGCCGCGAAGACGGTGAAAAGTGCTGCGATGTCCAGTGCGCGCCAGGTGAATGAAAGTTTTCCCGCGACGCGACGGCCGCGACGTAAGCGCGAGCAGGTAATAATCACATGCACGGCAAAACAGAGACGTCTTCACCTCCGAACGCCCGCGCCGCCCGCGCAGTCTGCCATCGCCCCGCCCGGTTTCTTTCTGCTCGACTTGCATTTTTGATTGCACTTGAGCCCAGGTGAGTGGGTGGACATTGTCCTCCTGGCATTCATCTTTCTTTTTACCATAATCCAACATTCTCCTGGCCACCAGCCAGGTTGGCTGATTTAATTAAATACTTCACCGAAGCAGGAAATTATGGAAATTACCACCGGTGCAAATTTAGCAGGTTTTCAAATTTGCTAACTAATGTAAATTGACCTTAACTATTTCCGGGCATATTCGTATACTACACACAAAATCTTTTTTTTAATCACGGTAGCGCGCATCATATTTCCCACCGGTGAATTAAATCAGGAAATTGGAAAAACAGAAGAAAATCATATCAAATCAAAACGGACGTTTAAGAGAATTTCCTCACAAGTCAGGGTAAGTAGTGTCTTACGAATTACTTCAGGTACAAAAACCATGAGGAAATTGAAACGTTTGCGTTTCTTGAATAATTGTTGAGAACTGCAGCCGCGGAAATTTTCAATTAGATGACGATTGATGGGATGCACTTTTACAACAAATTGCATTCCTTTGAAGCAAATGGAGCATGCTGTTCAGGTCAAACAGGAATTGTTTAGTTAGTGCCTCAGTTCCGCCAACATGCTTTTTTTGAACATTCGCAAACTTGTTCCAGGATACAAGCCTATTTGGTTCGTCTTCCTCTTGCTCCTTTCCTTATATGAATAAAATAGCTACCACAAAACCACGAATTGAGTTTCAATTTGTGTAAAGAAACATTGGTTTTTCTGTTACATTAAAGAAAAGTAAATAGTAGTCCAAAAACAGTATATAAAAGTATTTTCGAGCAAAAACATTTAGAGTTAATCGACAAAATTGTCAATGTCCGTAAGACCAGTTACCACCCTACAATAAGCCCCTTCAACCTTGACTTCATGATTCCAGGAGCAATTCAACAAACAATATTTTCAAATGATTTTCAAGTTAAGGGTTCAATTCTTCTCAAATTTTCCAAAAAGGGATAGCTTAAGTTTTCTCTTTTACTTAGATTTAGGAGCTCGATTTAAGAATTCAATGAAAATAGAATTGGTTCTCAAAAAACAAAAACCTGAATATTTTTAAGTAAAGAATATCTAATATTGCGGAAAACTTAAGTACTTAGTTTATATGTATGTTGATTCAAAAAGTGCAAAAAAAGTAGAACCAATCAGCCTTTTATAAGTTCTTTAAAAGGTTAACTCTTGTAACCGAAAAGACACAAGTTTTGGTAAGAATGTCTGTATGCATAAGCAAAAATTGAAAAAATATAAGAATGTCGCTTTTGTATCCTCCAACCCCTATACAACAATTTAAAGCGTATTTTAATGGAAATGACAAGTAATAAATTTTGAACACCTTAACGCTTCGATTAATTTAAATTAAATTGCGTGTTTTCGTGCATTCCATAAATCCTCCATAATTGCAACAGTGAAAACAATGAGCAAAGGTAATGGAAAACAGTAAAAAAAATCCTAAAGTACTGCTCTAGAGCACAACAATGCGACCTCCTAGAGCCTGTGAACGATCTTTTAACAATCTCACGCACCACGTCCAAGTGCAGATAGCACTGCAACAGGTGCATTTTTACATGTCACAAATCAAAAAAGCAAAAAAATCATTTTCCATCTAACTCTCTTCAACTAACACCAATTATCGGCGCGGTCGATAAAATAATTTTAATCCATAGATTTTCCACTTTTTCTCTTGGTGCCTCTGCATAACGAGTACAGGTGCAAGAGGTGGATGTGCAAAATATAAATAAAATAAAATTATGCACCACGAAGTAATGATGGTACGTCATGGTCGTATGGGTCTTGGAACGAAAGTGTTTCGTTGTGAAACAAAATCCAAACACCGTCGACCTCTAAAGGCGCTTCAGAATCGCGAGCAGAGTCAACGCCTTTTTCCATCTGTGCGCCTTTGATTACATGGGTGCAGTCGTTGCAACGTCTTGAAGAATATATATATTTTTTTTCGTTCGCTCTCTTCCTCAAGACGTGCACGTTCACCTTGCACTAGACACCGGAGCGAGGCTGCATATAGTGGAGCAATACGATTCAAGTTCGACGATTCGCTACTGATCCTCTCCCCGGTGCAGCAGTATACTTTTTTCCAATGCAAAATGCAATAATCAGATGGGTTCGATGGATTGCTATAGAAAGATCGATAGATAGGTGGAAAGATAGATTGGTGTGGTCTTCTAATGCACCGAGGAATATCGGTAGAGGAGTATCAAAGCACTCTCTACAGAGCAATTGCAATGGTACGGGGATGGCGATGGTAATGGGAAAAATGAAAATCGGAAAACACTTTTGTTTTCTTATAAAAGGTTGATGATAGCTCTGATTTTTGTGCAATTTATGATCAGACACGGTTGAAACATGTACGCCAAGTTCAAAGTTGTGATATTCATAATCCTTGTAAGTTCAGTTACCTCTTTTAAGTGCTTGAAAGATTCATTTATTTAGTGACCCCTTCGACGGATTTGAATATTTGCTCTAATGCAAGGATGCACAAATGTGTTGCAAATCGTGAATTTCTTTTTTTTTTTCTCTCATTTTGTGAAAAGACGATAAAATAAGTGAAATCTGTGAGAGGCAAATAAAATTGCTTTAACGAGTTTTCAGTGGTTTTATCTCGTAAAAATGTGATTAAATTAACTATAAAAAAGGACTTTTATGAAATAAAATTGAACATCTGTTTTACACAAAATTAGAAACTGAACATAAAATAATTTTTTTTGGGAAAACGAAAGTCTAAATTATTCATATTTTTTTTTCTCTAAAATTTATTTTCAGCTTCTACCGTTGCTTTCTTTATCAAGCAATGTTAGGAAAAGACGTCGTCCGGGTCTCGACGAGCAAAATGAGGACTCGAATGAAGCAGCAGCATACCCGGATCAAATAGCATTAGCAACTAGTTACCGTCAGCAAGGATTTCTTGGACTTCCTAGTGGATATTCGAACAGCGATGAAACAGGTAACATTCGGATGAGACTGTGAGAGTTAAAAGGATCAAGGTGTTTTTGTTTTTATCGTACTAAATCATTGTAGTACACGATTTCAAAGGCTATCTATCACCTATTTTTGAAGAAACAATGAACTGATGAAAAATGCTTCACAGAAATCCCTCGAATGTAAAATAAGCCAGACCCTTACATTTTTCTTCTTTATTTTTTAATTTAAAAAATTTCAAAATAGAATAGCAAATGAAAACAGCATTTTCACTTTATTCTGCTGCCCGCAGTGGTGAAAAGTTTTTTTTTAAGTAAAATGGTCAATTCGAAAATATGGGTTTTGTATTAATTCAATAAATTGTGCACCAGCCTTTTCGAATCCTTGAATCAAAGTCTTTAGGAAAGTGTAAAAGAACAAGAACTCATTTAAAAAATATCTAAGTAAATCGTACAATACCTGAATAGAAAATCAGGTTACTTGTGTAAAACCTATTTTTGGAGTTCCGATATGCTACAACGAAATTGATAACATCTACCGAAAACTTTAATATATCGCTGTTTTGTTATCGCCGATGTTCTTCTTTTCTTTTTTATGAACTTTTATAAATTAATTTTACTTCTTTTAGAAAATTACCACCACCGTCACCATGTGACAAAACCCCCCGAAGAAACAAACATTGAGGATCCACAGGCGAAATTTTTTGAAGAAAATTTAGCAAATACAAAAACAGCTCACGAATATGTGGAAAAGGCTCTTATGCTGCATGGCAAACATGAGTTAACTATAACAAACACAGTTCCCACCGCAACCCCACTTACAAAACCCAAACCAAATCCGGAAATCAACTTAATCGCAAAAGGTTCCTCACCAAGATACGAGGTGTATGAAGGTGAAGAGCAGACAGAATCACCTATACCCTACTACGAAAAAGACTCAGTTACCAGATCGAGCTATGATTTATTTGATTTGAATGAGAACGAGTACCAAAGGCAACGAAAGCCATACTCCGGGTACTCAACGGTGCGATATGAGCCAGTAAATTACGACCATCACGAATACAATCATGACGAAGAAAGTGAAAAAAAAGAAGATCACTTGCAGGCATCACCGAGTGAAATGCCTAAGGAGGAAATATTAAGGCATATCGAGGAATCTGTGATAAAATATATGAAAACCTTGGAAGCTGAAGGCAAGATACCGACCCAAGAACCAAAGATTTACTACAAAATTCAGCACCAAAGTATAGATCCTGTAAAGTCATACTCCACCAAACAAAAAGGTATAGTTAGCCAATCAGAAACAGCATTTAGAATGCACCATTCTACGCCTTCGCCTCCTATAAAGATTTTAATGAAGGAAGAACCAATCTACCAACAACCAAACCCCGCTAAGGAAGCCCCTGAGAATATATCAGAAAATGTCGAATTCGTCTATAAGATTAAAACACGCTCGCCGGGACAAAAATACAAAGGACAAAAGCAACAACAGCAGCAAAATAACCCTGGTAAATTTGAGCACCTGCCTCTTCAAGGTTTCGACTATTCCCACTTAGTACCAGACGAAAGACCGACTAAAGCAAAGTTGTATTTTAACACAGAAACATACCGCGACATCAACTCCCTTCCTTACAAACCTGAAAAAATTCTAGTACGTCATGAGCATAAGGAAAGAGAACAGAGAAGGCCTCCAGTCGAGTACAAGTCGTTTCCAAACCACCAGGACTCTGGTCCTCAGCAATACATCCAAATCAACGACCACCAGGTGAACCAGGGAGTAGTTGATGAGGGCTATTCAGCTGCGAACCCCTACAGATTTATGATTCACAAAGAGCCTAAACATGACCCTGAAAGCGGTTTGATAGTGCAACCTTCTAATTGGCAACCTTACAACCCGAACAAGGAATTTTCTGCCCTTCAGTACGACAGCTACAACCCAAAATTCAACAATAATCCCGAAGGATTTGGCTACCAGCACAACTACAAGCCGCCAGACACCTTCGCAGCCCACTCGATGAAAACACCTGTGAGAACTCCAAAACGGGGTAAAAGAGGACAGAACCATCCTAAGAAGCCCGTCAGGAACTTCGCACCCAACAAGGACCCGGAAGCTAATGTCGCCCTTAGACCACCACCGAAAAATAACTAGTCCTGAAATTGTTATTTTGTGATTAGTTAGATTTGGTTTTTTTTTATGATTGTAATGGTTTCTAAGCTCTAAAGATTATTTAATTGTGAAAAGAGGAACTAATAAACTGTTTGCTTATTTATTACGTTAACAGAAGTTTATTTCTTTAAAAACAAGATTTTTTCTTGAATCCTCTGAAGAGTCCTGTAGGGTTCAAATATTCGTAAATTCAGATTAATCAGCAAAATCTGCAATAGGAAGTTAAATACTTCCCCATATGGTAGCTAGGTTTTAAGTAAATGTCTAAAAAAAAAACCCTAGAAACGCTGATTTCAAATATTGTTAAAATTATGAACAGAAGATATATAGTCAAATTCTCATTTCATATTCCAAAACATCACGGTCTCGGCACTCCGCAGTTTTTTAATAAGAAATTGAAATTGCACAGAAATATTTAGTTCAAAATCGATACTAGTTACTAAAACACTAATTGCATATTTATAGAGTTTACCTCCTAACAATTTGTACGAAGCGCTTTTTAGATCCGCTACTTTTAATTTATCGCCAAATTAAAAATAAACCAACTACATACAATACAGAAGGGATTCAAAATGTTGGTTCACATTAGGGTTTTTAGCATCGCTGATTTAAAATTTTATTTTATATTTTAAAAGTGATTTATAGTAGATTGAAAATGTTGATTAATTCATGCTGGATCAAGAAAAAACCGTTGGGATTTACATGCGCGAATACGAGTCTTTTTTCACAAATTGAAAGATTTTGTTCCCACAGAAAGAATTTACAATTCCACATTTTTTGATACCCCAAATTCAGAGCAGAACTTAAGAATTCCTTTTGGAAAAGGGGAGGATTACAAGTGAAAAAAGGTTATTTTAACCTATAAAAACACTTTATAAAAAAACAGATAGAAAACGTAAATAAAATCTACATTAAGTAGACCAACAGGAGAACAAGTTCACTCAGTCCAGCGATTTGGTGAAGCTATTCGGTGGTTTTGTAAATCAGTCCAGAATCTTAGTCGTGAAGAGAGTGCTCATATCCACCATGGGTGTGATGATGGCTTTCCTGGTGGTTTTCAATAACAGCGCCATATCCGTGGTGGTGCTCGGTCTCAGGATGGATCTGCTTCAATTTCTGTTTGCTCTTGCCGAGCTCCACTGGGTGCTTCAGGAACTGCTGATCCTCCTTCTTCACGTAAACAGGGACAGCGTGGTAGTGATGAATCTTAACCGACTGGTGGGATTCGGCATGCTTGTGCTGGACATCGTGACTGATTTCTGATTCTACTTCTGGGGCATGTGCCTCTTCCTGTTGGTAGTGATGTTCACTGTAGCCGCCGTGAATTTGTAATCCAAGAAGGACGGTGAAGAGTGTGGTAAAGATCTGAAATCTCGACTGTATTAAAACATTTTTCCGAATTATTTTACATTAACAACGAAAAAATTTCGCTGAATAATGTGCATTAATTAGCGCGGTTACACTTCACTTAACTATTCGCGGTAATTAACGAGTCAAAGATGAATGCTTACAATTATCTTGAACATTTCTGCGATTTGAAAATATAATTCCTTCGGCGATCCAACGAGATACTTCCTAGATAGGTTGTTACTAATTGCAGTACGTTTTGTGTCTGTTGGCTTCTGAGGGTACCTGATTCCGATATATAGTGGTTAGCCCCCCTTCGAATGACTCGGATTTTGGACTCCAATTTCCCTGCCGAGCACCTCTCGTCGTCCAGTCGCGATAAATTTTGTATCTTATTATCATAGGGAGGCTAGCGACGTTGCGGAGAGAGTAGTCCGTCAATTGCATGCTCCTTCTTTCGCGTTTCCAGAGCTCCTCACAACGGCGGCGGTGGCGGTGCAGCTAAGAAAATTTATTGATCTTGAGAAGTACAATGCACGACTTAGTCGACCGGCAAGTTATCTCGTCTTTCTCCATCGGATTTTCTGTTTTTCTTCTTGATTTACTGGAAAAGTGAATTTTCCATCCACAATGCTGATCCGTGCCGACGACTGGGTCTCAGCATACCTCCCAGCCACGCTCAATTTCTTCATGCCACTTATGACGAGCACAAAAATATGCTGAGTTTAGTTTTACTTTTAATTCAGTTCATTAGCCCACAACTGGCCTACGACGATTCAAGTTCCAAGACAATTTTGCAGATCATGATCTCACTGAATTTAAAAAAGGCGAGCAAAACGATGCGCCGCCGGAGGATGATAGAGCTGGTTCTTGAGCGGTTAGTAACACTTTCATTTGTCTACGATTATTGCTTTCTTCGCCGACTCCACTTATCAACCATTCGGCGTGACCATATCTTTTAACTTCTCATCCGCAGAGAAGTGCATCTTAAGCAACACTTTGTGTAACTGCTCGAGATTTCGCGAAGATTACATTTGATTGCGGATTGAGTAGATGAATTTATGCGATGTTTCATGTTTTTCAATGAAAGCGGAATTTTTGGCTACTCGCCAAACAAGAGGAGAAATGGCTCTTTTAGCTCTAATGTTTGTTGCTAAAGCATACAAATTAAAGAGCCTTTTTATGTCTGGTGTAATCAATTCGTTACATGATAAGAGTTATTCCAAAGCTGCTTGGATTAGGGCCAAAACTCTTTTCTCAAGATAATAAGGAAATTATTTAATTGATAGTGGACCTTAATAGGGATTTCTTCGGCACAGTAATCGTTATTGAAAATATTATTATTATTTTAAAGATGTAAGCAAACATTTCGTAATAGGCGAGAATTAGGTACCGAGTATACTTTTCTAGTATTTTTTTATTTAATCCTTTAATAGACATACTTTCGTTTCTATAAACCTCTTGTTCGAAGTTTAAAAAACAAAAATTACAATTTTTCATGTTTGAAGAAGAAAAATTAATTTAACTAATCAGAAACATCAAAACCCTTAAATCTTTATTATATGCTCTATAATAATGATAATATGAAGAAATAGAAATAAAATATAAAATTACAGGCTCTCAGACGTTACGTGTAGGTACCTACACCATCAAAATTTAAATTATTTTAAGAAAACCCAAGATAGAATTTAAATTTCAATAGCTCACTTTAAAGCCTGGATTTAAATTTTACTTGGAACAAATGTTTAAAGTTACTTTACACTTTTAAAGGTTCTATTTTTGCTTAGAACGGAATTAGAAAAATTAGTTTCTTTCATTATTGAGATTAATAAGTTTAAGATTCTTTCTTATATGCTGAATTAAAGCAAAAATTTTGAAAGTCGTGATTTCTCTTAAACTCGTTTTCTAAATGTTCAAAAATGCTCAATTCATTTACGTCACCAAGACCTATTTAGGACTTTCACAAAATCGCCCACTAACCTGGCGACAAATTAATTACTCTGGAAACCGCATCTTAACTGGACCTGACGAGCCGACACTCGTTGTCGTCGTAATATCCATTAAAAAGCGAATATTGTTTTACTGCGCTCATGAAGACTGTGCAAGTCTTGTGTTGCACTTTCGGTGCATTTCCTTCTCGATTGTTTACGTCTATCTGCACTCATTGGAGCCGCAATTGGAATTAGTGCTAAGTCGCTGGCGTCTTTTGCAAAGAGGATCTTGGGTTACCGCCGTTGGGAATATGAGAAAAATTACATAAGATACAAATAATAGAGAAAGGTTTTTATTCATTTCGTTCGATGAACGTAACGCAGAAACCCTTTTGAAATCGATTCGTACCGGAACTATAATAGTTCGCAATTTTGTAAAATGTAGGATCTGGATGTCGCAGTGCGGCGACATGCGTTGGCCCCAAATAGGACTGCTACTGGATCTAGTTGCTGTCTACTATACACCGGTCTATTTCCGGTAGCTTCAGTGTGTCAGTCGGATGCAGCTTTCATTGTGAGCACCTTCCGTTGAGATCGTTGTAGAGCATTATGCCGCTCATTGTGGCATGGTATTAATTACCCCTGATCTATGGGAAGTGGAAAGTTGGTTTGGGTAAAAAAATTGGTTTACAGCAGGAACACAACGCATTGCGATATCATCGTACAAATGAAAATGCCTACTAGCTCAACATTCTCCTTTGGCGGAAGCCTTTCTTGTGCAACGATCTTCAAGAAAAAATAAATAAAAAAATAAAATTCAATAAGAAGAACTACACAAGCCGAGTGGCTACTTCTTGGCAAGAGCGCCCGTGGGTACGAGGCCGATGAGGAAAGCTAATGCATCGGCTTTATGAAATGGAGCACTATTGCGTATGCCCACTTTGGGGTCCACAGCATATAACAGGAGCCGTGCTGGACCACTTTATCTTGATCTCGTTGCGCATGTCGCTCACCGCTGCAGGTGACACATCTCAAGCCGCAGTTAGAAGCCGGGATTTTTCCTCAATAACTCTTTTCTTTTTTTTCAATTAGTTTTTTATTCTGTGCTTCGTTTTTACTGAATAGAGTTATTATCGGTTTCGATGCAAGGAGGGCAATTAGTGAGTGAAATGAATTTACATATTCCGCTCCGAGCCACTGGGTAAGAAGCCGAAACCACTTGGGCCTCGTTGAGCTTCCGCATTGATTAAGTTACTTGCGAGGTTCGACACGGCACTTTTACAATTTAACGCCGATATCGCTGAATGAGAGAGTTAGGATTTTTTTAAATTTTTAACCTTTCCTAATGCTGCATGGTTTTGACAAAAGGCACACAAATGAATAAATATAATTCGTTGCACTCGAAGGAGCTTTTCAGCTCATGTGGAATTTTGGACTTACGTAAGGCCGCATTCAATTGCATTTGCAGTTTCCGGTCGATCAAATGGTCGTTAAAAAAAGTGGTATCAGGCACTTTGTATTAAATGGATTTTATAGTAATACTTTTTTATGTAGTGACTGTAAAAACTTTAGAGAAGATATACTCGTATGTATTTTAATTGTAATTGATGCACAATTATAAAGATTCGATTTAATTCTTGAATTATAAAAACATACCATAAGTTTTTTTTTGTCGGTACATAAAATAATTATTTAACATATAGAAAAGCTTGGGACAGTTTATTTCACCAGTTAATTGCAAGTGGATAAAAACAATTTCGAGAACCCCACGACGACACGCAATAATAGCAAATCAATCAATAACATATCTGCAGTGCTTTGAGAACGTAAAGATCTCTTATTTTCTCGACCAACGCCTTTTAAAGCATAAAATCGAATTTACGATCTAGAACTTGAGTTCCTTAATATGATCCATACTGTTAGGGGATCTAATCAATGAATAGGTAATTAACGAACAACAATAATGGCCCCATGCAACTCCCTGAAACTCCAGAACTAACCGAGAATTTCTCTGATTTTAACATGATTTGTTCAGAGCGACCAGGCAGTTAATGCTTTATCCAACCAAGCAAATTGGCAGAAAAATACTCCTTAAAAGCGCTAGAATTCGTGTATTTTCCAGAATTCAGGTTTTGCAGACGGCTGCTCAATTTTTTTACTGAGTAATTTCTGAATTGCGCAGTCGACTGCAGAAACTATGTAAAATAAAGTCGAATAAGTGCTAAAGTACATACCGTGCATTTTTGGGAAAACAACTTGACACTGGAAGCTCTTCCTGAAGTCTACAAATCGGCCTGGCACAAAAATTTTTACGTTTTATCTTTCACTTCACCCACTGAAAGAAAAAAATGATATAAGCTTAATTTGAGCATTTCAACAAGCGCCTCCCACAAATTCCCTTACCAAATCCCTTGCTTTTAATCAATAGTAAGCACTTTTGGCTTTTAATGTAGACAAAATGAAGATATTTAACATTTATTTGAACATTTGAGCTCGCACCGCACTTCTTTTTAAGAACCACCAAGAGCACTTTGTCAGAACAAAGAACCGCGGATTTCCTGTAACAAAATGGTGGTGGCAACATGGCTGCGGTTACAGCGTAGAAAAGAAAAACGGAAATGGACATAACCTAACTAAAATTAGCTTGCGATAAAAATGCTTTCTCAAAGAATAAACGAAAAATGTAGATGGTTTTGCGTGAGAAATAATTATTCTTCACTCTATTTGTCAATATTAATCGATGTAAATTCGTATAAGGTCGCATTTCGACCACAAGGCTAGTTTAAATTCAAATCACCCGCCACAATCATGTGATATTTAAGTCATAACCCATTCGGAGCATTTTCTATCCTAATAAGTGTAGCCAACAGAATCCCCTGAAAACTCTGCTTGTCATCCGATGTGCATATGAAAAAAATCACAAACACACGGAGCAATGCCGTTTCAGAGTTTTCCTGGGACGTCTGTGTGTTCTTATTTTGTGCCGTGAGGAGTCGAAATTTATCGGTGTAGTTCTTTGAGAAAAAAACAAATTTTCGTGAAGAATCCCATTCGAACAGAGGGAAGCATGCTTAAATCAAATTACGAGTAGGGAAACAGCTCGCGTAGCAGCAAATAATTATAGAAAAATTTTAAAAATTTTCCTCATTGGTCTCTTGCTGTGTGTGTGAGTGGATTTCCAAATATAAGAGGCTCGGGCAGAGTGACAGTACGAAACGGAGAAAAGTCAAAAAAGGGAATGAATGCAGTGGAAAAGACAGATGCCACGGACAATTCCGTCAAGATGTCAAAACGAAAATCCAAAAATCGAAAACACCAGCAGAACCAGCAGCAGCCGAGGTCCCAGGAGGCAGCGGTCGGAGCTGGAAAAGTGGCCCAGCCGGAGGACATCGTCGTGAACGGGGAGAGCCTCGAGCTGATCACCGAAAAACTGAGCGATAGTTTGCATATCAAGGAAAATGGTTGCATGGAGAATCACATAACAAAGGATGACATTGATCACGACCGAAAAACGGGACAGGGTATGCTACGAGGCGCCAAATATCAGACGAACACCAAGGGTGCTCCGCACGAAATCCAAAAGAGTCAAATCCTAGAGAACGGCGATGCAAAAACAGCTGGTGAAAAACCACCCAAAAAATCGAAGGAGAAGCAGACCATTCTAGTGAAAGTAAATGGGAACAACAATTCGAGAAGCCACGACGGGCAGTGGACAGCGGCTGGGGACACTTCCAGTGGGACGGAGGAAACCAGTGCTCCGGCGGCGGCGGAGCTGCAGAAGAAGAGCTTCATTTCTCGTCAGGAGGCTAGTGATAGCAGTGACAACTGCCAGCATGAGGCGAGTCATGCTCCGACACAAAACGGTGTTCTGAGTCCAAGTAGTAGCGAAAGACTTAGCAATAGTAGCGTAGACCAAGTAACCAGTTTGCCAAAGGAAGTCGGGGACTGCAATCCCGCACAATCAACATCGACAGCCGTCTCCGGCCTTGATCCTTCGAATATCGTCATCGAATATAAGGAGTACGAATCGGAGCTTCAAATGCAGGTGGGTCTCTCCAGGGAATTTTGGTAAAATTACTAAAAGAGAAGAATTATTGAGTGACACATCTTGAAACAAATTTAAAAGTTTATAATCTTGTGAGCTCTAGCTCGAAATATTTCTTCTTTACGCTTAAAAACGATTAGTCACATAAACCCTGGTTTTTATTTAATGAAATGTTAATCACGATTACTGAAATTAAGATTATTTTAAAACAAATTCATTTCCAGGACATTATGCGACTGATTCAAACAGAATTATCTGAACCGTACTCTATATACACCTACCGATATTTCATCTACAACTGGCCAAAGTTGTGTTTCCTAGCTGCTCATGGAAAGGAATATGTAGGCGCGATAGTGTGTAAGCTGGACATGCACATGAACGTGAAACGGGGCTACATTGCAATGCTAGCTGTTAAGAAGGAATATAGGAAATTAAAAATAGGTACAACTCTAGTTCAAAAGGCGATCGAGGTATTTAATCAGAATCCTCCATTCAATTAACCCACCTAATCATACAATTTTTGTTTTTCCTATTCAGGCAATGCTCGCCGACGACGCGGACGAGGTTGTTCTCGAGACAGAAATGAAAAATATTCCCGCCCTCCGACTTTATGAAAATTTAGGTTTCGTCAGAGATAAACGGTTATTTCGCTACTATCTTAATGGAGTCGATGCGCTTAGACTCAAACTCTGGTTTAGATGAAAGTTCTTCAATGTAAATGGTTAACAGAAAACAAAACACAAAAAAAAAGAAAGCAAAGAGAAATTCTCACGAAGGATAAACAAATTTTTTCTACTCCCCCTACGCCCCAGGCCTGTATATTTTCATCTGCTCACATACGATCCGAGTCGCTCTCCATCGATTAAGAAAAAAGCCTGTGCCGCCTTCTTTTTACAGTAGGAATGTAACCGTGTATCATGTAAATGTTGTTATTTTTGTTGTTAATCTTTTTTTTATTTTAAGTTTTACCCTAGGTCCTAATCCTCTTCTCCTATGCGCCCCATGAAGCAAATCATCCGAACTCCTACTGTCCTCTCATCTGCTTATCCCCAGAAATTGCCGTGGAAAATGCAATTTTCCAATCTGCGGCATTCTAGAGGATATTTAATTATGTAATGAAAAAGATACTATTTGACTAGAAATATTTATATTTAATTAAAACAAAAAATATAGAAATATACAAAGATCTAAGCATTACTACGGTGAACTAACAAAAGTCTGTTGTAAAACCAATTTTTCTCGGATTTTTCTAAAGAAACAAACTGACAAAATACATAAAACATTTAAATAATTTTATGTCTTTTAATCAACACCAAAAGGAATCAAAACTTCTTTATATTTAGGCCCTCACAAGTACCTTTAAATGCTCAATTAATTAGCAGGTAAGTTCTTAAATTTTTTCATTGACAACAATATGGATTTGTCGATTTAAAAAGAAAAAGTGTAAAATGATTTGGACATGACAAATGGAAAAGAATATGAAAAAAGGTTCTGTTTTGAAAAAATGTAATTCTTCGGTCCTTAATAAAAAAGGGACAGAAAAATGTAAATACTAATCAAAAGTTCTATTCTGTTTTAATGTTCAGAAAGGCGTCAACCAATGTACAGGAAAAAATATATAAGTACTGAACATTTTCAGCCATCATCTCCTGCCCTTGTTACCACTTCCAGTGGGCGAAACATCCACTCGAATTTTATTAATTTCATCTTTCGCCCTTCTTCGTATTCCCTGAACTTGCTTTTTAACCGTGTTATTTTTAAATTGAATCTTCTGCGACTCTTCAGCGTTCGTCTCAGTAAACAATTCACTCACCTCAACCATGCGCGGCTTGAAGAATAAATTTGGTCGAATCACAGCTTTATCAGAGGTCTTGAACAAGTTCTGCAGTCCCCAAGGGATTTTTTTCTCGCTTTCTTTAGAACTCGAAGGTCTTTTGTTGTTATCCATTTCAGACTCCAAAATCCATGCGGCGTTCCGTACTTCGATGCGGAAACGCTCACACTCCTCCAGGCTGATATTCTTGCTAACATTGAGCAAATGCTCGAGGGGATTGACGATGTAAATAGCCGAGTGGTCAGGCTTGAGTATGATCCGGCCCTCGTAGAGGCAAATCGCTCGACCGGAGAAATCAAACTGTGAATAGAACTCGAAGAACTGTAGCAGCAGTTCACTGAGGCTCGATTTATTTCTGACGGGAAATTTTATTATATTACAATCTCTCAGAAAGGTGCAGTCAACTCCATCCTCCGTAATTCGAATATCTTTACTCGATGCTGCCTTATTTAAAAATCTGATTGAAGGTAAAATGGGATTTTTCAATTGCTGCAGAAAAAATATCGCAAGGCATGTTAGAGAGAAGTTTGTGATCCATCGTCCTGGAGAGGGGTTTGTCAGACCCACGGACTGCGCCCACTTCCTCAGAGAAAACACTAAAGGTTTAACTCTGTGGTCGATCTGTCCAAACATGTAAAAGAGCTCGGACATATAGACGCCAGTTCTGCAGAGAACAGAATTAAATTTTTAGCATCTCGATTCAAAAATTAAGCCTCCGAGCACAGATTTCAGAAAGAAGAATACTTACAAATTACTCATGGAAAGGTCCACTTCCACGTCAAGGTGCTCATGATGAAATTTTATAATAGGGACCCTAGCCTGCAGGATCCTCCGGACGTGACAAACTCCAGGAAGGAATAAATGGAGGATATCTCCGATACTCTCCATTTGACGTTGAGTCTGAGACCGGCCGTTTGAAAGATTTTCTTTGGTATGAAATACCAGCCGAGAATTTGAGTTCGCATTGCGCTTACCAACTTCATGATCAAAACGGAGGATTAAGTCCAGGTCGCAGCCCATTTTGCCAAATCCATTCACTGAGGACCCAAACGGCTGTGCGTTTGCTTGCGGAAACATTCCAGTAATTGAGTTCTCTACTTGTCTAGCTGCTAAAAACCTCAGGCGAGTCCCCAAATCGTTTAGACATGTATATCTATGCAGAGCTAGGATTTGGTCATCCAGAGTCTCAGCAGAGTGAAGTAAATCTTCCAGTTCGGCATCTGCTATATTTCGGTTGCCATCGGCTACAATCAGAGCGTTTTCCGGAGGAGCCTTCTTCAACATAGCGTTCTTTTTGCCGGACTGAGCTTTGAACCACAAAAACGGAGACCTGACTGGGATTCCAGAGAAATCCTCATTGAAACAGGATGAATTGATTGCACTATCAGCAACAGCTTCATCCTCAAACTCAACTAGTATGTAGTTGAGCTCATCATGGGGAATTTTGTAGTGATAGGCTCCAATAACGTCCCCAAACTGGGAGCAGTAATTGTAGAGCTCGGTGAAAGATTTCTCTGAGCTGACTTGCACTATAATGCTCCTATTCGCTTCCTCACGCCTTCTGGATATGACATCATTGAAATTTTCTATATGTTCTTTAATAAAAATTAGATAAACATTGGAAAATACGAAAGACACTCATAGTGCACACCTTTGAAGTCACGCTCGTTGTTCGCCTGGACGCAGAACAGCCGGGAAAGGTAGGAACTCTGAATGCTCAACTTAATTTTGATCGGATAACGAACATTTCGAAGAGTAGAGCGCCATAAACTCTGCATTATAGCACGATAAAAAACACCCTCCACCGGAGGATCATTAAAATAAATACCCTTTTACTTTGGAGGTTATATCACGAATAAATTTTGACACCTCGATTAACTGTCAAGCAGGAGGCAAAATTTTAAAAGGGAATAAAAGAAACCCGTCTTTTTATTTGGTCATTCAGATATTAAATAGAAGAAGGCTACTAAAGCACCTACAATTAATAAATAAATTTGAGACAAATTAGTTAATTTTTAGTTTTCCTTCCGAAAATAACTGAACATAACTACATCCGCAAAAGTGCACTTTCGAGACTCGAACAATCAGCTGATCAAACTGACAGTTTGAGTCGCACGTGCGTTCTGTTTTTCTAATTCTGGTTACCTGTTTATGAAATTTTTTTGCGGAAAAAATGGGTAAAACAACGGAAAATGATGAAAAGGAGCAGTCCAAAATATGGAGCGATCCTCGCTTTTCGCACCTAGTTAGCGATCCGAGATTTAAAAGTCTTCCTCGAAAAGAAAGAAAGGTGAAAATCGACAAACGCTTTGAGTCAATGTTCCACGATGAAAAATTTAAAGTGAAATACACTGTCGATAAATACGGCAGAAAAGTGGATAAAACTTCATCTGAGGATTTGAAAAAATACTACGATATAGGATCTTCGGACGAGGAGGACGAGGAACAAGAAAGGAAGCTCGAGGAGAAGGTAATTACAAAAGAAGATGCAGATTCCGTCGAGGCTGCTTCCAACGATGAGCTCGGGGATGACGGAGAGTTACTCCCTTCTGCAATTAAAGAAAAACTGTTGGACTCCCAGTTTGACTACGCTCGTGGAGAAGGCAGGCTAATTTCCGATAGCTCTTCAGACGACGAGTCATCCGGAGAAGATGATGAAGTCTTCATCGAGCACGTTTGGGGCGAGCTGGACAATGACGCCCCTAAAACGGATGAATCCACCCGAAGGCTAGCTGCTTGCAACATGGACTGGGACAGAATTCGCGCCTCCGATATTTTAGTTTTGTGCAACTCATTCCTCCCGCCTGGGGGCACCATCCTCAGCGTGAAGATTTACCCATCCGAGTTCGGGAAGGAGCGAATGGCTGAGGAGGAGATGCACGGACCACCAGAGCTCATTGAGAAAGATTCAGATTCGGAAGAAGAGCTGGTCCAGGAGCAAGACAGCGACGCTGAGGAAGGGGATGAGTACCACATGGAGAAACTACGCCAGTACCAGCTGAACCGCCTCAAGTACTATTACGCGGTGATTGAGTGCGACTCTGTAGCTACAGCTGATAAGCTGTACAAAGAGTGTGATGGCCTGGAGTACGAGAGCTCCGCGACAAGACTTGACCTCCGCTTCATTCCGGACGAGATGACCTTTGACGACGAACCCAAGGAGGTATGCACGGAGCTGCCTGACTTAACCAAGTACAAGCCACGAATGTTTGCAACAACTGCACTCTACCAAGCCAAAGTTGACCTGACTTGGGATGAAACTGAGATTGAAAGGAAGGAATTAAATGAAAAAATAACCGCAGGAAAGTTGAACGAAATCAGCGATGCTGACTTAAGGAAATATGTGGCCTGCAGCAGCGAGGATGAAGATGACAGTGATAAAAATGAAGATGAAAATGCAGAAAGTGGAACTGCAGAAGTTGAGGATAAGAACTGCAAGTCTAAGGACGAAATTTCCATGTATAAATCCCTTTTAGAGGAGATCAACAAAAAAGAAGAAGAGGCTAAAAAAGGAAAATTCGAGATGGAGTACTCTTGGGGTATTAATGTTGATTCTAAGCACAAAGAAGATAAGGAGGTAAATAAAAAAAACCTTACTCTTATCGAAAAAGTCCTAGAGAAAAAGCGGGAGAAGAACCAGCGTCGCAAGGAAGAGAGGAAGAAGAAAAAAAAGGGCCCCGACGACGAGGATGACCACAGCTCAGATGATCTACCGGATGGAATTGATATGAACGATCCTTACTTTGCTGAGGAATTCGCTAATGGAGACTTTGAGCCCCCAAAACAGGCGAAAAAGAAAAAGAAATCCAAGAAGAATAAGGATGAGGGCAATTCCGAAGACGATGAGAGAAAAGCAAAAGAATTAGAACTTCTGCTAGATGATGGCGAGGATGATAAGCAGCATTTCAGCCTGGAGAAGATACAAAAAGCAGAAAACGAAACGAAATCGAAGAAGAAGCGACGCAAGAAGCTTAAAAAGTCTAAGCAGGAAATTGAAGCGGCTAAGGCGGAAGCCGATGATAATTTCGAGGTGAACATCGAAGACAGTCGATTTAAAGCGCTTTACACGTCTCATTTATTCAACATTGATCCCACGGACTCGCACTATAAGAAGACTAAGGGAATGGAAAAGATTATCCATGAAAAACTGAAGAGAAGGCATTCGAAGCCAGAGAAAGGTGAAAAGGGAGAAGATTCTGATAGCGAATCGACCGAGAAGCGACCTAAACCAAACCTTGAGAATAGATTACTTGTAAAGAACTTGAAAAGGAAGTTACAAGGCAATAGGACTTAGCTTAAAAATGTATACTTGATTTTATGATTAAATTGATTTTTAAATACATTGCTGTTTATTATAATAAAATAATTGACCTGAGTATCCGATAAGAAATTCTAGTTATTTTGTTAAGTACTATCCGAATGTTAAATAGTTGGTATTTTACTATTATTTAAATTATTTTACTTACATAAATAATTCCTTATTATTTAATCAAAACAATCAAGAATCCGGACACTTTTCAAAGCCAGCAACCAGCTGTTGGTAGGCTTTTGCAACATAGTAATTTTTCTGGCACACGCATCCTCCTCCCCTCACCAATTGATGCTCAGCGCGATTTATGTCACCGACACAAATCCAATTAATATCAATAGAGCTTACCGCCCATTTCGAGTGGTCTGAGGTGGATTCAAACTGAATTCCCTCTTTTTTAAGACGGTTCACGTTTAGGACCCTAAATAATGTGAACAACGATAAAATATAAAACTACTTGGAGGAGACAACCTACTTATTTTTCTTTGAGCAATTCGATTGCAAATTACCCGGTCCATGCCTCCAGGTTTCTACGTACAAGTCCTGATCGAGAGCTGGTGCTACAAAGTCCTCGTAAAGTTCTTTCTTAAATTTCCTGCCCTTTGCGAAGGATTGAAATTTGGTGCCATTAATTGAGGAAATTGTCAATTGATTCCAAAAAGGGGATTCCTTCCTCCAAGATTTATTTATAGCTGACTCAATATTTGAAAATCGTCCTCGAAGTGTTTCTGGGACTTTTGAGTGGTAAATGTTGGGTTCGTTAAAAATGAGCTGTTTCCCAACCAAATCAGCCTGAGAGCTATTGAAGGAAATGCATAAAAAGCTCTGCCCGTAGTGAGTCCCGGTATTGGGGTAGCCGTAGGGCTCCTCGAGGTTTGGGAATTTGGGGACAGAGTGAATTAGCCAAAAACCACTGGATTCATCCACAGCAACGACGCCTTTCGTGTGCCCGTCACTTTCGTCTGTGGCCCCAGACTGAGTCTCGTCGTTGTAGGCCACAACCAAAGAATTATTCGACAGAGCTGATAAGGTTTTTCCAGGGAAACTCATTTCCTCGTCAATTAATTTAACAGAAAATTGCCAACCGTTTTCGAAATTGTCGGATGATAGGAACAAGTAGTTCAAACCGTTTTTTCCGTAAAAATGGCCTCTCGAGTAGTCGAGCGGAAGTTTGTATAAATAGAACCTGTGCAATTTTAGCTATTTTTTAAGTAAATTTTATAAGGAAAATATTACCAGTCGACGGGGCTTCCGTTTTCATTTCGGCACGTAGTTCGTAAACATTTACTTAACACTATTAAATGAGATAAAATCAAGAAAACTGCTAATTCACGAATTACTCCCATTGCAAACAAAACAAAACTGTCACATTCAGTTCAGTGGATAGAAGTCCTCCTTGGTTAGATGTGAACCAGTCTCCATTTTGTGCAACAAGCGCCTCAAAGTATGCACCGTTTTCATTTCATAATTTCTTAGAAACAGTAGAACTTTTTGACATGGCCGAGGAAGGTGCGAAAATATTTTTACTTTAACCTATTTTTTTTTAAATTTGCATTACTTACAGTTGCTGGAGATAATTTTCTGCACCTACGGCTCGTAGATTTCATTACTACAGGAAATCGGGTCTTCCGGTGCGAGTGGCCGAGCACCTGGGACGATTTTCTCAACGAATTTCCAGAATACTATGACCAGAACAAGGATTTTATAAAAAATGAGTTCTTTGACAAAGTCCTCCCGCAGATACTCGCCTTTGATTTATCGCAAGAGCAGAAAAAATGTGTGAATCTGTTCGACTCTTACCCGGGAGTCGTTAAGACCCCTCAGGGCTACAGGCTCCTGACCACCGAGGAGGCCCTGCAGCAGAAGTTAAATGCGTGCGTGGTGGAAGGCGAGGACTACGTGAAATACGAGGAATTCGATGTAAATGATTACAATTAAACTCCACATGTTATTTTAAAAAAAAACAAAATCATTTTCAGCCCACCATCCACGGCACTATTGCAGCTATTTTCACTTCGACGAGCGACTTCTTCGACCTCAAGCGCAAGTTCTGCAATGATCCGACCATTCAGGCGTGGTGCTCCGCCCTGGTGTCAAGCGAGGACGAGCTGATGGATGAGGTGTTCCTTCCCTACGAAGAGATAAAAACGCGACTCCTCAAGATCAAGGATCATCTGCGAACTTCGGGGAGCTTGGGAACGTTCCTAGACCTCGAACGAGTCCAGGATCAACTGAAGCGACACCAGAAGTTTAAAGACGAGGTCCTGCGAAGGACCAACGAGTTTGTGAACTCTCGGAGGGAATTGAGCTCTGGTAGTAGGACGACGAGAACCAGAACTAGAACTGAATGAACTCTTCGTTCTCAGGAAAGGAGCTTTGTTACTTTTAACTTTTATTTTAAACAAATTATAATGCTTTATAAATTAAAAAAATTGTAATGAAAAATAAACGAAGTACATAAGACTATGAACCTCAATTAATTGAAACCACGAGAGTGTCTGTCCCAAAACATGTCCCCACCCGAAATATATTAAAATTATCTTAAATTTGTTTCATATTTTCTCTTTATTAGAATTTCATGTTGGTTTTTTCCACTTTTCAATAAAAATGCAAGTGTTGGAAAACTTTTACTCGCTACTTGCTCCACCTGTCCGTTTGTCTTTTTTCTAGTTAAATGTTCTAGAAATCGACGATCATACACTTACAAATACCGTTAGATCTTAGTAAGTACAAAAAATTTTGCATAAAAACATTTAGCGAAGTGGGTACAGGAAAAAACGCAACAATACATCCGCTGCGCACGGATTTAAGGTTTTAGAATATAAAAATAATACAGAGAATGGCTTAAAAATCTTACAAAAGAGTAAACCTAATTCATTTTGGGTGCTAAAATAGGAGGGAGTGGGGGCGGGTGGGGACGGGGACTATAAACAAGGAGTGGAAAAGAATTTAAATTTTGTATTAAAATGAGCGGGCGCTTTGTACAATGTGATGAAAAGACTTGGAAGTCTCCGCAGGATGTTACTGAGGGTAGGGACGATGTTGTGTGATGTCTTTTGTGACTTTGAAATAATGGAGGAAAAAACAACGATTGCCTGGCTAATGACTATGAACTGGCTACAATACGCTAAGACTGCCCTAACTGCTGTCTAGACAATTTATCGAGACTCTAGCACGAATGACTGAGTAACGTCCATCGAAATAAAGTAGGAAGCAACGACCCTCCTAAAGAGCGGACCTTACTGCCGTCGCACGGTCCTTTCCCTGCTTTCTTCCCGGTGCACACTGTGTCGGGGCGATGTGTTCCCGGTGCCCAGCCGCGCTTTTCTTGACCTTTTGAACTTCGCCATGTCCTCACCGAAAACGTCTCCCGTGCGAAGGGCTGAGATAAGGTCGTCGAACTCCCCTTTGGTGTTGTCGCCTCTGCCGGGTCCAACATCAGTACCATTACTGCTGGTCCCCTTGAGGCCCAAATTTCGGGCCACCGAGTTCATGAGGCCTTCCTTATTCTTCCGCTCAATTGTGCGCTTCTTGAGCTCGGCTTCCTGTTTGGCCCTTTTCTCCTCCTCTTCCTGACGCTTCCGGAAGTTCTCGTTATCCTGCTTCGCCTCAGTGAACGCTGTCAGGAAGGTGTCGAAGATGCCAAAGAACTCATCCGGCTGGACAACAGAACCATCTTCCCCGAACAATCGCACCGCACGATCGAATCTCGTTTTCATATCCTGGAATTGGTCCTCTAATTCAGCAAACCTGACCGAAGCCTGGGCGTGAAATTCCCTCATCACCGGAAGGAATCGATCACCAGGCTGCGGTGGTCCAGCGCTCTGATTGAACTCAATCTCCCTTGAGACCTCGTTCAGTCCCGTGCGGAGCATTTGAATGTCCTTGTCCATCTCCCCCAAGGAGACCTTGGACGCCTCCCTCACGTGGGGCAAATCCTCCTCCAGCTTGAGCAAATCTTTGAATTTTCTATCGATCACCTGAACGAGGTAGTGAAGAAGTGTGGTCCCCTTGAGGGAACTCGATTTGGTATCAGCTAAGCGGTTCAGTGATGCAAGACGGAAGCCCGATGCATTGCCCCTGGCACCGCGATTCATGTAATTTCCTGCAGATTTAAAATTTGTATAATCTTACTAAAAGTGGTTCTAATAAAATTTTACCTAAAGCTAAAACTAATTCCAGCAGCTTCCGCAGACGTCTGGACCTTGCTACTTCCCGAGATGCCTCCATCACGCTGGCTATGCGCGGGGAGAGATCGTTCACAGTCATCATAAATCGCTTTTTATAGTGCAGGCTCTTCAGTCGTTGCTCATAGTGAGGTATTCTAGAGATTAATGGCTAAGCGTTAGCAAGTTGAAGTACTCTAATTAAAACTACAACCTACTTTGAGATTTCATACAAAAACCTATCGGCCCTAGCAAGGGAATCGATATCTTCGCTGTGCTCATCCAAAAGGGCCCTTTCCTCCGCAGACGGAGTGAACTTCAGCAATTGTTCCACCATATCAATGGGAAGTTGCTCGTTCGAATCCATCGAAAGGATTGCCCTGAAAAAAAATGTTTTTATTTAAAAAATAAAATCCTTAAATCCCGACTCAACACCCTCCGCGACGGATTACTCACTTTGAGATTTCCTCATCGCTCATTTTCAACTTGCTCAACAGAATCGTGCAGTTTTGAGCCCTTCGCCCGTCGATGACCGACAGAATTTTCGTCCTTGCCTTCCCCATCATCCGGAGGTCCTCGATGGAGCCGTCGTTCTGTTTGCGAATAAAATTAAACAAAACGGAAGTAGGTAAGTGGGAGTCTTAAGTGCTCGTCCAGCCGGAAAAGTCTTACCGAAACACCATTCTTCTGGTAGGCTGAGAAAAGTTTGTCGATGGACTCCAGCTCCATTGTGTTGTACCACTTCGAATCGTCCAGTTCGCTCCAAACGGTTCCCTGGACTTTTGCGTCCGGAAGCTTTGACCAGTTAAAACTTTTTAGCGGGTTCGCCGGCTGCGGAACGTTCTTTTTTGGTACTTCTGGCTTTGGGGCGGGTGGGGCTGAAATACATTCATTTTATTTTATTTATCTTTTATACAAATATTAAAACAATAAAGGAAAAAAAGTCTGCACATTTGTTATTTTTATTATTGACCGACTACCATAAAAAATGTTAGAATGAAAAGAATTGTTGATTTTGGATTAAATTCAATTCAATTCAATTCAAAATCATTTCAATTCAACCTTAAAAGTATATACAATAGGAATAATACAATTTAGTGCTAAAATCCAAAATTCATTCAACTGTATTATTGCTACGTTTGTATTAATAAATAAATATTTAAACAAAAACTATAGCTGTTGGGTTGATTTTGGATGTGTTAAATTATTGAATTCGTTTGCAGATGTGAAGATTTTAAGTATGTATATGTAGCTTAAAAACTTTAAATAGTTAAACACAACTTACTTGGAGTCATTGGCATTGGTGGAGGCGGTGCTCCTGGACACGGAGGTGGTGGAGGAGGAGCAACCAGTGGAGGTGGAGGCGGGGCAGGTTTTGGAGGTGGTGGAGCTGGTGGAGACACTTCTCCATTGCATCCAATTAGCCCGGCAACTTTTTGGTCATCAGGTATGCATCCTTCGGTAACTAAACGTTCAAGTCGACTTCTTTCCTGCTGCTCGGTCATGAGCCGGTGCTGCAGGTCCTCAGCCTTCATTTCAGCATTCAAAGCTCTTTGGACTGCTTGCGAATGATTCGCACTCTCCTTTTCAAGACGTTCACGCATTCTAGCCAAACTAGTTTCTAGATCTTCCTTTTCTTGCATTCGAAGATCAAGCTCCTGCTCCTTTTTAGCCAATTTCGCTTGAATATCGGAATTCTCTCTTTCAAGCTCCTCAGCTCGACTTCGAGCTGCAGTCAGTTCTTCCTCTTTTACGAGAAGCTTGACGATTTTTTTCACATCGATTTGAATTGGACCAACATCTGGATCGTGAATCCTTTCTGGCTTACCATTACCAACAACATCTGTGTCAATATCACTCCTAGGCCTCTCTTCCGTTTGCAGGACGATTTGCTGTACCACGCGGTCAAACATTAACCAGTGCTGGTTGCACTGGCCGGTAACTGAAATTCAATTATGTTATAGTCAACATTTCTCAATCTAGAAGGTGTCCTTACATGGTAGAAGCAACATGTGCTGCAGAAGAGACAGAAGATGAGGATACGCTGGTGAGTGACTCAATTTCCTCCGGAGCAAGTCGAACATATTTGTGGCACTCTTCGTGTCCACGTGCTCGTGCGTGAACTTCCTGGCCAATTCCTTTTCGTCTTCGTTTCGAACCATTTCGAAAAAATCCTGTAAAGGATCCCATTAATTTACTGCTTCTAAATGATTTTTGGAATGACTTACCAAATGCCTGTCTAACGTTTCGTTTTCATGCTTTCTCAGCTTTTCAATGATCGGTTGAATGCCAAGCATTAAAAATTCGTACCGCAAATGCAGTCTAAACTCCAAATTCTCCTGTCCAGGGCCGTAGTTTAGGACAGCGTTTATGAAGGACATGATAGCCGTTTTAAGGTTGACATCGTCGCGGTAAGCACCTGTTGATCTGTCCAAGTCGTTTATGATTCCCTGCCAAGAGGAGTTATTTTAATTCCCAGTTCTATAAAAGAAAAGTAGAAAACCTACCTGAAACCGGGCCCTTTCCGCTGCAAATTCCTGAAAGTGTAACATGGAAGAGAGGACTTTCTTGTGTCCTCCTGGAACAAGACAAACAGCACCAAGAATTTCGAGAGCGGCAACCTTCGTTTTAATATTGTCGGCAGCCAAAGATCTAGCTATCGTGTCTATGCTAGTCGGATGTGCAAGTACATGGGCACGGCCGGTCTGTTCAGAAAATTTACTTAGTTAGACTAGGATAATAAAAGAAGAATCTTAAGAAACCCACCGAATTGTTCATTAGCGCCTTAATGCATCCTATAAGGCTGGTATGTAACGAACTGTTAGCCACGCGAATGTCTAAATTCTGGAGAAGATCTAAGAGTGCTGGAAGCCCTTGTAATTCGATAAATCGTAGCACAAAGCTATGCGCTGATGTCCTAAGGGCAGTCTTTAGAGCGTCTAGAAAGGATGTCTGACTCTCAACCCTTGAGCTGTATTCATGGCACGGGGAATCTTCAGGATTCATTTTCAACTGTATGGCAATGTCCTTCAGACGTTCGATGTAATGTTCTGGCGTCGGCGGCAGGGTTATCGCGGCCGTTCCACCTTCGCTTATTTCCTGGGGACTCTTCCGGGAGCAGTAGATTTGCCATTTCTTTTGTGGCGGAAGACTAAGCATTGCTGCTTTATTTGGCGCTGTTAAATCCAACTCTTCGACCAGCTCGGCGAATTTTGCGTCAAGCTCATCGACCGATGGCATAGGCTGTGTTGGGGTGAGCGTTTGTAAAGTGAACGCCCCCTCGACAACACATATTTCAGGTGGTTCGTCATCCTGGGATTAACAAAATTTTACATTTTCCGGTTAATAATTATTTAAAATGAAAATTTTTGAAAATTATGAAAAAAAAAGCTGTTAAACTCAATAAATTCTTTATAGTGGCATTAAATAAAACTTTTTCTATAATCAGATCAACAGACATAGACATCAAAGATCTGCTCGAATTTCAACAAGACGGATGCCACTGGTTACACAGAAACACTTACTAGAAATTACAGCATGCGAATTTGACTTCTTAAATTACCTGACCGATTTTGCTCTATACGAATAAGAGTAGAATAAAACCATAAAGGGTCTCCAATCAACATTTTTATATTTAATTACAACTAATTACTCGAACAAATTACATATGTGAAAGAATTTGTGTTCTATGATTTTCAAATGCGTAAAATAGTAGTAAAAGTATTCTAAGTCTGCCCTTTATTCCTAGGAATGGAAATTTTAAAAGTAATTACTAATTAAAAGTCTAATTCCGAAGAGTGGAACTGGCAAGGGTAATCATACGAGCAATTCCTTGTTGTTTTCAAATCCCGCGAAAATGTCCAGTCAAATTCAAAGCAAACAATAACAACTTTCTCTGATCATCTCAAAATAACTTCAAGTCATCGTTTGCGGCAAAAGTTGCAAACTGGCGTTTTATCAAAAGAAGCCGCGAGATGTGCACCCAATGAGTCTTAATTTGCGCACGCATCGTGCCCCTTCTTGTGGAAATAAATAAAAAACCATAAGAGGCCGCCAGAAGATCTGCGCATTAAGATGCCAATCATGGCGAGAGCGATCTTTAGAAGGTGTTTACCACACTTGCAATTTTCACGTGGAATAAAGGCGTTAGAAGCCCCTTCAGAAATTGCCACGATCATAATTCTGCAAAATTTCATTGTTATCTTGTCATACACAAAGTGTGCCGTGCCGCCAGCTAAGAAAATTTTATTAACGACGGTTATTAGAAGATTGCGTCAATATCGGTCCGATCAGATGCTGAAATCTTTTAGCTGGCAAACACGTTCGAAAAAGGGCGGGCTCAGTTGCCTTTAAGGTGGATTTTGCACAATTTTAAAGACTTGGCGAAAGAAAGTGACCACTGCGGCCTTCAGAAGGCGGGCGGACGATTGCCGTGACTGGGCGAAACGAGCCTCAAAATTGCTAGGCGCCTTCGAAATTTTTTATTTTTATTTTATTTTATCGGCCCATGCTGAGTATGGTAAAAATGGCTGGGTGCCCAATATCATTGTTTTGCTGTTGGCACGGATTAGCGTCAGATTTAACTTTTGTTGTAAAATTAGCTTGTCTTGTAACGGCCGTCCGTCCAACCGGCCTCTGGATCCGATTTAATCCAGAGTAATTGGTTTAGCCTAATCCTCTAATTGAGGCAATGATATACCTACACTAACAATCGAACTGTTTTTATGTAATCTTAGATCTAAGTTCAAGGCTAATTGCCACAACCGAATTAATCCCATTTGAGTCAATGTTATGCACTTGATGGGAGGAAAAGTGATCGATGGATTTGATAAAGGAAATGAGAATGCTTCCGGTTTTTGCTTCTACTTATGGCTAATGGCCTTTAAATAGTGCAATATGTAATTAGATACTACAACTGTCCCAATTCTAGTCTAATTAATCCTTTCAATACTAAAAGCGAACCGTTCTCAATTTCACCCAGAGGAGAATAATGCATGGCCTGGGCTTTCGCCGTCGATCAGATCGATCACGCCCCTACTTTCACAAAGATCTCTTTGCAAAGTGATTGCGATCGGTTGCCCTGTCCAATTCATCGTGAATGTATATCAACTCCGAAGTTCCGCATCAATCAAAAGATCCGAACGGTGATCGTTCGCAAAATTGTGGCGATCGCACTTCTTATACCACCGATCCATTTTCACGTTTTATGCGAAAACGCGACTGCTGCCTCTTCACGATCTTTATCGCTAAATTTCCCTTTGATCGATGGTGATCTTGCAAAATTTTGAATGCTGTCCAATCGAGCCACATAATCTCCTCGGGGCCTTGAACGATCCTCGAGAAGTCACAGCTTTATTTGCTTTTGTCGGAGGAGAGTGTGAAGATCACCACTTTTCCTTGATTGACTTTCATTCCTCAAGTGATCTTGATGATAAAAGACGGAAGCGTGCAGACTTAATGACAACTTTCAGTAACTTTGCTGCGTAATGAGATTTACTCACAAGGAAGTACGCGAGTAAGGCAAACCACTAGCTGCATTCCTCGGTGAATTAAGCAGTTTTTTTTAAAGATTACCAAATTATTCCCGGTGCAATTATATGGTAAAGAGCTTTCTGGACAATTAAAGTGGACAAATGTCGACGGTAAATGGTCGATTAGGCCGTCTCAATGGAGCTCTTAAAACCATCCGTTTGCTCGAGATGTACCCTAAACGAATCTGAGGAATTGCGTGAACGGCACTGTTATGAATTATGGAACCTGACTTGTAGTGGACAATTTCAAGTGGTTTCTACATTACTGAAATTTTTTGTCGTCGTTTGACCTCTGCTTCGAAAGTTGTTTTCTTTTGCGAAGAGTTTGTACGTTGTCGAGGAAGACGGTGCAAGGCTATCGCCTTGGTTTAACTTACAATTAGTCGCCTAAGATATTGTAGAATAACTTTTAATTTTAATGATCCTGATTTGGATTTTCTGTAGAATAAGAACTAGGGTTTGCTGCAGTTTCTTTAGATGGAGGTGCCAAGCAAACATTTTGTTCTGATCATGCATCTGATAAACATTTAATTTTATTTCTTATTTCATGCTATTTTTAACCTGAATTTATAAACAAATTAAATTAAGTATGTAAATTAATAAGTCGGTTTTTTAGAAGTAATAACAAGTTAAACATTATTGGGTTTAATAAAAAAGAAAACGTCTGACCGGACCCGGAGGTTCCTCGTTGGTACATCCTGGTCTTAAGGGGGTTTTTAACATTGAAGAATAAAACAGGAAATATAATGACTATCGATCGACTTTTACGCTGAAGTACTGATATAAGTAAAAATATCGGTATTAAAGAGTTAAGTTAAGGAGTTAAGTTTTTATATATTGATTTTATATTGATCCTATAATCTTAGGTAGGCAGGTACGATTAATAGTAGGTATCAAGTTTTAGCTATTAACTAAAGACTGAGAGGTCAAACAATTTTGTATTTCAAACTCTCAACAATCTTTCTAGCTCTGCCGTCTTAGCATATTAATTCTAAACTTAGCATATTCCCCGTTTTTGTTTGGCTACGCAACAAACCGTTGCATTAAGCATCAATCACTGAATGTCTTGAGCTGACAGCCGGATGATTTACACATTCGTGGAATTAATATTGCACCCTCGACGATGCGCGACTCAATCGTAACGAGGACAATTAGATTCCTCCGCAAATACTAACAAATGTTCCACTCCAGCGAAAGTGGTTAAGACGGCGGCGGTGCCAAAACGAAGCTGCACCGAGGTCTACCTCATTATGCATTTTACGCAAGTCTCGTGAATCTCGCCGTTGAGTTGAATAAATCACAGTTTGTACGGCACCTGCACGAGCTACGAAGATACAAAATATAGGCAAATTGCAGGATAATGAGGGTATTACTCCACTTTGCCGGCTAAAGTAGTTATACCTGGCGGGTGAGCAGGTCCTCTCTTATGTCTATTTACTTAAACTTGCTGAGGTTCGGAGTAAACCTAGACTTCGTTCCCTAACGACCTCGTTAATGCTCTTGAGCAGGGTTCACACCCGGAGGAAAGGTTGGCGCATGGACGACAACACTCACCTGGAAGCAGCCGCACCAGCCCCTCTTCCGAAATGTTGGCATCTTCTTTTTCTGCTGGTCGCGGTAGAATCGGTGGAGAGGAGTCTCCTTCGGGTAGTTGCTGTTGCTAGCACCAAAATTATATCCTATGATATTGTTGTTCGTATAGTGTCGATTGTTGTTGCTGGAGGCCTCCTCTCGAATCGGACCTTTGCCACCATCCGGAGACGAATTGAACGTCGTCTGGTGGCAATTCAGGAGGCTGTTCCAGCAACTCAATTCGGGCAGACGCGAACGTAGCGCCGCCAAATTCAACACCTGAAAAACGCCGCTGTCCTCGTTCGTCCTGCCGTCCTCGGTGGTGTCCTGATTTGAAGCACAATTGATGGGACAGCTGGGGAACGTCTGTAAAAAAAAGAAAGAAATAAAGATATTTATTACTATCTGCAGTTTCTGGATAGAGATTTAAGTGGTTGAATTGAATAGATGTGGAAAACATGGCTCTCGAAGTGCATAAATAGGCGCCCTGTTGTCTGGGAACAGAATAAAATGAGGCCACAGAGTATACTACTTGCATTCGTTTTTCTTTTTTTTCTTTTTTAAGAAATAAAATGACCTATTTGATATTTTATATTCACCGCTGTATTCAATCTGGACTGAAATGCTCAACCATAAAACATTCAGAATAAAACATAAAAAGATTTTATGCTATAGCTTTTTCCAAGAGCTCAAGAGTATAAAGCTTTCAAACCAAACATTAAATCTAAGTTTAAGTATCCGCTAAAAGGTCACAAATGACCGGGGACGCCATAAGGTGCCACATACATATTGTCCAACTGAAAAAATTAAATTAATTGAAATCCATTGTGTGGGGCATTAAATTAAAGGTACTAAGTAAGAATTAAGAGATTTTCTTTGTCTATAAATAGATAGTATATATTTCCTTTATTTCAAATCTAAATTGCTGTTCCTATTATTTCGAAAAAGTTGACGACATAATAAAGATGATTCTGTGGATCTTTTTATTTAATTTAATACATTGTTTTTTTCCAATTCTCATTATCCAACTAATTGTAAGTAGGACGCAATAGAGCGGCTCTTTTCGTTAGCTTTTAGATAACTGCCGCCAATCAGTGCCTCAGAAGGAGAAACTTCCTCGAAGGGGTCTAATTGTGGTGCACTGAAGCCAGCTAATCAGTGAAAATCTTGTTACGGGTGGCGTACTCGCATCGGCACTTTCATTGATGGCATTTCCATGTCTTCATCGTCGGGGCTATCCATTTGCGGCGTCAAAACCGCACGCCGTCGCCGCATAGCTGCTTGATTGGAGACCGCGAGCGTTCGAGCGTTGTCAACGATCTTTCTCCACTTCTTTCGTATCGTCTTCACCAAATCCAAATGAGAGATCTTAAGATATCAGCCGCTTTCCTCAAGAAACATCGAGCTAATTAGGTCCCGCGCTGGCAGTCGACTGTTTGTAAACAAACGTTTTTCACCTGGCTGTTTATCTTTTATGTTAGCCAGCTGATTTGCGTGCGCCAAAGTTGTTTTTTTTCGCGGTATGCTTCTTTGTAGGGGCGGGAGAAATTTAATTGATTGGGTGACTCAATCTGTCTAGAAATGGAGCTACTCGTGAGTTATGGGTATGAATGGTTTGGGCTCATTGAACTTTTCGCGCGACTGGTTACCTCTTCGCCGTACCTTTACTATTCTTTGCGTAATCGTTTATGTCACCATCCACATCTAACACACTATTTCAAAAGGGGTATTTCGCGGGTGGAGGGAGGCAATTTCATGCTTTTCTAACATGAGGAATTTTTTCGCATTCTTAAGAAATTCAATTGTCTGCCTTATAGAGTATAGTTGAGCAGTTTGACGCAATTTGGGTTTGATTTGTGAAACACTATAATACAATAAATAATACTCTTAGTAAAAAAAACTACGCAGCAGAAAACTAGCAGAACTATGCAGAAAAACTATATTACTTAAAGCATTTTTAAGAGTTCTATCATTTCTATAAAACTAAACTGATGTATTATTTTTATTTTCAATGAGATGAGTTTAGAATTTTAATAAGAAAAGACAGAAGTATGAGAAGTACGTGAGGTAATGAAACAGAATGTAGTTTAAATAGTAAATTCAACATACGATAGTTGATTTTTATATTAATAGTACAAAATAAAATATGTAAGATATGGATTATATAAATTAAAGTGTCGTGTAGCAGAGAGCATTGTTCGAGGTCAGTAATGTAATAGGAGATCTGTAAATAAAACTAAAACAGGAAAATAATGCATAATACAAGGGACTGTTCAGCTTGATTTGAAGGACGCTATTTCTTCTGGGCACGTTTACTTTGAGCCACTTTGAGTACCGGCAATAAAATGTGGCTGTTTACCTTAAATCCGTGCGCAGTTCCCTTTGAACCAATCCCAGTTCCATAACTCACTTTTATCGACTTTTGAAACGACGCGGAACATAAACTCTGCTTAAAGGTCGCCCCCCGCTCGAACCGCGGGGAGATTACACCTCAAAAGTATTCTGTCACGTCTGCAAAAGAGGAGCGGAATGGTCTGGGACATAATGGTCAATAAATCGCCTTAATTCACAGATACTGCGATTTTCGCCACGGACTCCACCCAGGTCGCTTTCCTCTGTGTCTGCTTTCCCAATGTCGGTAACGCACGGTCGTACAATTTCTACGCGAGAAATGATTCGTGGCGGATCACCGGAGTAAATATTTAAGAAAAATTTCGCTCGTCGCCACCTTTTTCCTGGCTGTTGAGAGCCCCAGCAGCAAAATTCTCGTGCCGCGTTGATTGCGATTTAAATTGGAATTCGCAACAGCGCACACACGGGCCGAATAGGATCATAATTAGTTGGACATGTCCGCAGCATAGATCGCACACGGTCAGCAGGTAGTTGGGTGACTCGCGATTGCGATCACACAACGTCAAGGCGGCCAGCCAGCGGCTGATTGAACCGCATTTTTCGCATCGTTCGCCTTGTTATGGGGCACCGCACTTGCACCGATCGCAAGACGCGAATAAGATCACTGGAGTGATCGTTGATTGAATCTATCGATCAGTAGTCCCTCGGGGCTGCCCCTAATTAGATTTTTCTATACTGAAAACGATCTCACTCGGATCGCTTTCCCTTTTCAAGGCGGATATCAGGGCATGGAGATCACTTTTAAGGTATCGATCCTCGATCGTGGGTGGAAACCTAATGACACGCCAAGTTACAACAGCTTACGTGAGAATTTCCACGCGCCAAGGTCGCTTTTTGCGCGGCCAGAACTAAATTAGAGGTGAAATCCAGCCCAAAAGACTTCATTAGTTTGACCCACGGTTCTTTGGGCTGATTGCTTGGCACGGTGGCGAGTTAACATGTCCATTTTATAGTAAGATTATTTCATAAGTCATGTGTTATTAGCTGTTGCTCGCTGTCTTCCGCGAAAGATTTTCTACCGTCGAGTTCAAGGGGCGGGGCTGTGGGCCTGCTTTCGAGCGAAGTTATTAATCTGTCTGAGCATAAAAGCCTGAGTAAGGGTCTCAGCCTCGAAATAAAATGAATCGGAAGAAAGAGACACGTATTAATTTATTGTGGTTTTAGAGGTTTGATTGATTACTTCCAGGTGATATGTAATATTTTTCGGTGGTAATTGGAAACTGTAAATCCCAGCACCATTTTCTCAATGCCTTCCCGGAAATAGATTATTAAATATAATTCCGGTCAAACTTTCTTTATCCGACTGAGGATAATTTGCAAAAGAATGGACTAGCAAAAAATGAGCTGAACAAGCACTACACTATGAAGTACCTACTTATAAAAACTTGAAAAAAAATAAAATAAAACTGAAACTAAAGATTCACCATGGACTTAAATGGATAGAAACAAATTAAAAGTTCTTTGAAAAATTCTTGTAGAACTCTATTTTCTAAAATATTCAATGTCTTCAAATAACGCAAAATATAAAGGAAAGGTATGTTAAATTTTTATTCAACTTATACTTTGTTTAAGCTTTTAAATAAAAAACAAACCCCTAAAGAGCTATGCATGATGATGATTCTTATATAGCGACTAAGATAGATAGATAGATAGAAAAAGTAACAGCATTTTTATGTCTTGTGGCGAAGTAAGTCTTAGGTTTTAGGTTACCAATTAAAAATCCCATAAAAAGTTGTCTCATTGCAGCCTTCAACAAAAAGAAATTTTTATTTTTTTTTAAACTTATAAACGCGTCAAGCCAGATATGTTTATGTAAACCAGCGATAACAAAAAAAATTCAACTCGGGGCATGTAGCGATAAAGTCCTAGTTAACACGTCTTGAGAGGTTGAGACTTCAAGAAATCCGACACCCATTCGAATAAAATTTTAACGTTACTACTTTCTTGCATTTCAGGTAAAAACACTCTGAGTGAAAGACATTTTTCGCTGCTGTGTCACCTCACCTCGAGCTGAGGTGTGAGCCTTAGTAAGGTGAAAATAGCCTGAAAATGCAAATCTTCTACAATTGAGGAAATGCAAGAGTTTAGAGTAGAGTGTTGCTGATCTGTCGCGGTGACCTACCTTAAATGCCGCGAGCAGCGACGACGATGGTGCAGGCCTCGCAAATTTTGAATTTTAAAGGTGAAGCACTAGAAAACGGCCAGATGGAACCCACCGATGCAAATTATACAATCCGAGACCTGGTTGCTAATCGGAGGAAAGGGTTGCCGGCGAATGTTGCTGCAACCAAATAACTCGAAGGTATGTCTAATCTGAGACCGATCGCCCGTTTTCCAGGTCGACGGAGAACCGAAGGCGGCGCGACGCTGCGGAATCTAAGCGCCGCCGTCGCTGCAAATGATCATCAGAGTCAGACTCAGATTCAGAGTCCAGCGGGGGCATCTCAGGTTTCGTGATTTTCTCGTAGAAATCAAGTTCTTGTTGGTCGCGAAATTCTTCTCGCATTACTGTCCCCAGTCCTGGACCGTTTCCAGTGCTGTCTGTCTGTCTGTCCGGCTGCGCATGTTTACCTTCAATCAGCCTCACCTGGACCACGGTGCCTGCACCCCGCGTTGGTAGCTTTGACGCAATTAACTTTTCCAGCTCATGCTCAGCCGTGCTGCGGCTTCCGTGACTTAGCCGCTTTTCTCGGGAATGTCTCTGACTATAGACTCTAGACTCTTAGAGTTAAACAGCTTCGGCCGTAAATCGATCTCTTGGAATTCGTTCGAATTGAATTTTTTTCTTAAGTTAGTAACTCAATAAACCTGCCGCAGTTTCTATTATAATGTCGTAATTGTTCGTGCATTAACAAAATTACTTATTTCTTTTTTTTTCTTTTTCGTCGTTTTCTGCTTTGAGTAAATTTTCGTGCTGCTAGCGAATTCTATGGTAAATGAGACTGAAAAATTTTGTACGGATTTTGGCCAAGGTGGCTAAAGCGCGCAGGTGCCCACTGTTTAAGCGGACTGCCCTCTGACAGACCTTTGGTGTTAACAATTTCATTGGCGGCTGGTGAACGCACGATTTTCGATAAATTGGCTAACTTTTGGGAGCTGCCCAGATCAAGGAAAAAACGTGTGAAACTTCACTTTGATTTCTTAACAAAAGTTTCAGTTGTGGGGTTAAAATTGGCATAGCTTCTGAATCAATCCACGGATTCAAAAAAAAATTGCCGGCTCAAGGTTTTGGTATATCTTTACAGATAATTGTGAGGAAATATATTTAACTATAGGTTTTTCAATCAATAATAAGAATTGTATAACAGGTGTTATATCATTGAAAAACCTTTAGGTTAACAGAAAGTGCAAATATGTTGAAAACCCAGGAATGTCATCAGCCGAGAACTTTTAGAATAATTTTAAATTTTCTAGGTCACAACTCACAACATAGTTCTTTCAATTTAATAAGTTTCGCAAATAATAAAAACTGATCTACAAAGTGGAGGTGCTAAATCATACATAGCTAATTTCTATACAGAGGTAGAAAAGAGCAAGCAAAAATTCTAATTTAAATACAATTGACATACCTAATATACAAAATAAAATACAACATTCATAATTTACATACAATTCACTTTGTTCCTCAGTTCGTATTTTATTCGTCCGTTACAGAAAAATACCTTATAAATCAAATCAAAATTAAAGAGCAAACAAGTGAAGGTGTGACCTAGAGATAGTAATGTATTACAATTATGTAAAAAAAAATTGAATACAAATATTAACAATATTTGTAAAATTAATTTGAGTAGATCGGCGAGTAATCGATACATGTTGAATGAAATAAATTAAGAAAACAATTCGTTAACCCCAACCCAAATTCTATTAATAGTGGTAGGGTAGGTAATGGTTCCAATTAGTCAGTAGTATCATACTGCCAGGTATCAAAACGACAGTCTTATTCCTCATTAAATCCACCAATTTTTCGCAATTTATTAGCATAATTTGCGTCCATTTAACCCAATCGGCCTCAGCATCAATAAAACATAAAAGAATTAAAACCAGTTGGCTAAACTGCTCGGTCAAACGTTTTTTCCAAACGATTTGTTTACACCGAAACCACAAAAAATTTAGGAATGCCCTCTTTTTTCGACTGTGAGACTTTTAAGAGCTATAAAAAAAAACCAGCTAGACAATGCGCCAAAACACACCGACGCTAATTATACCGAATGATCTCCGTTTCGAGGGCAATCATTATGCAGAATCATAGCAGAATATGCAAAATTTTTGCAGGTATTTGACACTAGGTCGATCACACTGCAGATTTCAACTCTGCGTGGGTTCGCGTCGAACAATACGGGTTTATTAGCGGATGGCGTCGCATAGGTACACGACGCAAATAATCCCGGAAGAAGTTCGCGCTGCTTTGCAATTTTAATTGCCTCACTATCGGCTAATTAATGACTTGCTCGAGAGCACTTTTCACCTGCTTACAGTCCCGTGAGCAAGTGTAAGAATTTCCTGGTTTTAAGTGCACCTCGCATGCGCAGGTGTTGTTGCATTGCAGCGCCGCTCTTGCATTCATGTGCGGGCAATCCAAGAATTTTTTAAAATTTGTTTTTTTTTCTTTTTTGCCTGCAATGTCTGCAATCTGCATGCTGGTGACCGCAAATGGTCACGTTTGACTGAAAGTATCGGTGGCAGATCACCACAAGCCGATGTCACCTTGGCTAATTGCTCGCGTGTCAAATTCCTTTCAGGTACAAAAATCGGTAAGGGCACAAATCATGCTGACGAGATTACCGCGTAAAACGGAGGTGACAGCCTCGCAGCCCCGGTCCGCGCAAGTAGGTGAAGCCAGCCATGCGGAAAATCGACAACGGGGCGCTCCGGCTCAGACTCTGAAAGGTGTTAACCGCGCTAAGAGGTGACTTTTAGTATCTTAGTTTGGTGGAGAGGTAAATTTGCATCTTACAGTTGAAACGACTTCGATTAGAAGGTCGTCGAGGACTGCAACGTTGCACCGTGATGGTGTAATATGCGGAACATTTCGAACCTTTTATTGGCCCCGACTCAGTGCCTACCTTTAGCCGGTGAGCGGTGTTGGGGTCTACGGATTGAAATAATGCGGTTTTCAACAAATCACTGCTGAAATGTTTATGAAAATAATAATGAAACTGAATGAATTAGGTTCGAAATATAAAGTAAAACAATTACATAAATATTTACGATTTATTGTATTAGGAGGACCGGAAGGAAATTCATTATTCTTTATATAACTAAAAAAAATTTGATTTCAAGCAGATTTCTACATATTAATGCAAAATATAATTCCCTTATTCCCAGTTTAACGAATGATCGATGTTGTATGGGGTTTGCGTGTTTGATCCATCCAACCACTTTTTTTTTTAATTAAAAATTCGAACGTTTTTAAAAATGGGCTTAAAAAATTGGATTTTAAATGGGAAACTCTCCTAAGGAAGAAGGTAATTATATAAATAAAAGTTTTTTGGTTAAGATTAAAAATAATGAATAGTTGATCGAGTTAGAATTGCACTTTTTCGTCTTTTTAATTATTTATTTTAATACTCGCACATGTATGACATATGTATGTATGTATCGAACATCTTGTTTGTGAAAATCTTTCACGACATATAGAATAAAAAAATATACACTGCCGCAACTACAGATTTGTGATACATTCTAGCTAGGCGAGGGGTGCATTAACCCTTCCCTGTAGCTATAAAGTACTTTGCATGGATGAACGCAAATAATTTACCGTGCACACGCCAGAGCCAATCAAATAAATCAACGAGCAATCAGACATAATCGGTTAGATCCAAGCCCCTGCAAGAAGTCATAAATACCGAATCCTAAGCTGTAAAAAAAGCGGTCATAGATCGCCGCTGAAATGCCTCAACGGCATACAAATCAAGCAAAATGGACTACTCATGCGCAAGCGCGCCAGAATTATGACGAAAACAGGTGAGGAAATCTGAACAAATTTGCATTCCATTCCATCAGCCACTTAGCGGTCGAGTTTAAGCCTTTTGGGTGACTTTTAAAGGTCGTTGCGCGAGGAAAACAAACCTTCGCGGTTATCGTAATCAGTGCGCACGCAGGTTGAGTGCGGCAAGCTCCGCGGTGCAGGTGCGTTAATGACACCGCGCACTGGTCGCATTCACACGTCACAGTTTTATTGCGAATGCAACCGTTAATCAATTCGACACGCACGTAAGGGAAGAAAGTTGGCGGTAATTACGCGGCCATCGAGCCGCGTTCGTATGATTTCCACGTTCGAAACCGCACATCGTGTCATTGACAAGGATGTCTCTGCGGGTCCAATTGGCTTCTTTGTTTGGATCGTTTCGGCGGCAAAGAAATAATTTATTGTTAGTTATGGGATGCGCTGAATCGTCTATTAAATTGCATACCGCAGGTATTTCAGCAGGTGTATCAATGGCGCTTCAACTCTCAAGGATGCGTGATGATGTAAGACGGAACTCTTTACCATTTATAAGCGGAACTTATTATTCCAGTCAACATTTTGCTATTCTATTAAACAATATGTAGCTAAAATAAATACGATGTTGTGTACCATGCCAATCCGGAAGAGAAATTTGAATTCCTTGCGAACTTTTAAAAAAACGGATAGTTTTCAAAAACTCGTACTGACTTTCGCACATTTTTAATAGTATGAGTCTATACATAAGTACATATATATATATGAACTAAGTTTAGAAAGTTTCAATTTTGGATTAAACATATTGCAACACGTTGGGTTTAGATCAAAACATGAAAAAATTTTTTGTTGGTCAATTATTTAATTCCTTTTATCTATATCTTATTCTAAATTTTTGAATAGTGAAACCGAATGTCGTTCCACTGGTCTACAAAAAGCAAAACTATGGATTTGATAATGTCATAGGTATAGCTGTAAAAAAATTCTAAAGTTATTGATAAAATCTGAAATGACGAAAATCGTATTCTTTTCAAAACAAATTCCAGTTTTTAGCTTTTTTTTCTAAAGAAAAAGAAAATAAATGTTCAATTATTGTGCACTGTGTGATATTTCTCGAACAGAAAATCGCCTTGAACTTGACATTTTGGCTAATGTACAAGTTTAATTCAAACCTGTCCAATCTAGATCCAAATTATCTGATGCATTACTCATGAAATTCAAAACCCCTAACCATCGCCGTGCCGTCGAATCTCGAAGCATTCTGGCCAAATGAAAGTTGAGCCGGCCGTTCATCACCGGTAGGCGGACTTCTGTCTTTCGTTTTTACCTCTCCCAACAGTTTTTCTTATGCTTTTTATGCTGAAAAGCGGTTCGCTTAGCAGGTGCTCGCCAAAAGCATAATTGACCCCGCATTTCCCACATAAAGAGGCGAAAACAATTACCGCAGATCATGCGAGCAGGTGAGTGCGATCAGTGGGCCTACAGGCGCGATCTTATCCGCTAAGGCTTACAACTCGAAAGATACGTGCCCGCGCATAATTGCGGATAGTCGCGATCATCCGCGGATTCGCCTCTTTTTGATACCCGATCTTATTGCACTAGATTAAGGCGGTATGAAGGTAATCAGGTTTCGCTGTCAAATCGGCCTAATGAGAAAATTTCTTCGTCAATGATAGGGAGCCACTTCTTAGCGAGCATGGACCGGAATTTCGATCATTTATTCATTAAAAAGTGAATTTTAGATTTTCAGGTGCACCACCACCTCCGCCGCCGGCCGGTTTGCGTCGAGGTGAAGGTGACGCGACTTGACGGGCTCACTAGTTTTTCATTCGTCGCAGTTGAGGCAATCCCCGCCTGTGAAAAATGTTCCGGTAATAATTAAAGGAAAGTTGGAATCAATTAAGAGTTTTTTTTTCCCCCCTTTCTTGGCCACCGACCGCCCAGCAGCCGTCACTGTGATTTCGAACAATTTTTATGCTTTTTTTCTTGTGTTTTTCACAAGGGAGAAACAAATGAAGTAGTAAGTAAAGCAAGAGAAATTATCGCCTTGACGGATTTCTGATTTTTACTTTCAAAAATGCCTCGGGCACGGGCGGATATTAATTAACGTCTTGATAAATAATGAACAGGAATTGGCGATTTGTCTGGCCACTGTTCTAGTAAAAGTGATTTATTAGAGAAAACCGCTAATAAATGGCGCGAAATATTTCTATTATTTTGCTTTTGAACTCAAAAATAACGAAGCCTTTAAATAACACAAATTCATCATGCCATGAGTATGGAGAAACAAAATCGTGGGTGATATAATAAAATGTTAAATTTTTTTGTGCATTGTACTTAAAAATTTTTTTTTTTATTTAGCTTTATATTTACTTTAAGCCTTTTTCTAAAATATATTAATAATCTGCTTTTACTTAGTAATTTTGTTTTTATTTACTATTCGGGTAGAGATTAGATATCGGCGTTTTATAGTTTCATTTTGGACTATACCTTAATTCCTTTATGATAATTGTGTTATGTAAATTCAGTTGCTAATCTTATTATAAATAAATAAATATTGATATCGCAAACTGAAAGCTTTTGTAGATATATTGAAATAAATTTAGTCTTATCTAACGACTCATTCTGATTACCAACTCAACCAGAGGCAATCCTATACAAAGAATCTGTTTCAAGGCCCTTATAAGTCACATAGTAAACAAAATATTTGTATTTTAAATTTTGGAATTAAAACCAAATTGCAATAACTCGAAAATTTTATCAATATAGATATATGGATTAAGGCAGTGAGTAAAAAAAATTAAAAATAACATTAAACATGATCAGTCAGTATGTAAAATAAAATTGAACAACAACTGTTTTGAAGTATTACTGCAATAAAATTTACAAATTAAAAGTCGTTACGTATCAGGAACATGTGCAGCAGGTATAATTAAAGAAAATGTTTTTGCCTAATTATTGTCAAACTCAAATGTTTTGATTGGGCAAATTTTACCAAATCATTTCAATCCTAATAGAAGAAAAAACGAAAAACATTAATGTTCGATGTTCAGCCAACCTTACTTGTAAATTGCTTTAAATTCCCCGGTGGAAAAATCTCAACAGCATGAATAAAACATTTGAGAAAAAAACAACAAGTTCAAAAAATAGCTCCGGCCTGCGTTTGGCCCCAATTTGGGGCCAACATCGTTTTGTAATTAATTATCCTCTGCGGCATGCATTTCGTAGAGCTTCTGAGTTAATTAGCTGCTGTTAAAGCGACCATGAAAATTGCGATATAAATCATTTTAGCTAGTCAGCCCATTAGCAAGGTAGATGTTATCAAAAATACCAATTTCAATTCCCGACACCGCAAAGCGTATACCTTGATCACTTCCCCCACATTGGTACAGAATCGAAGATCATGCGCGATCTGCATCGATCTTCAATAAAATCAACAAATCAAACGAATTCCATGGTAACAAAAAAGCTAAGTTATCTAGGCATTTCGCGATCATACAGCTAAAAATCGCATTTGCATAACACAACTGCCCGAGATTAGATCGGAGTGCTGTGACAGTCTAGACCCACACTAACTCTATAGATACGGAGTCTAGATCTTTCGTCAGACATCTGACAGATATTACGGTGCGCACCCAGCCGATGGATTCAAATTTCTTTATCGACAAGCACTGCAATTAGAATAATTGTGACGCGATATCTTCCGCATTCGCGGGAATAAAATCGGCATGCACACGGCTCCCACTTTACTTTATTAAGTAACCGCGTTTCTCCCGCTCATAAAAAAATCAGAAAACTGCACGATCTTGAAAGTAAATCACCTGGCTGCGAGTTCGGCTGTTCATGTACCTCTCGGCTTGGGTGCACTCTGCGTCGAATGTCTTGATCACTTTCCGCCTATCACAGGTAACGTTTTCGCTTCAGGTGGAAGGAATTTGATCACAGTCTTTTTTTTGTTTAACGGTTATTTTTTAGTATGAATTTTCCGCCGCATTCACACACCAGACGATTGCAAGAGGTGCAAAAAGTTGACTAGCGGGTATTTTCCGATTTTTGCATGCGAGAGAAAGATATTCCACGTATTGCGATGTTATCGCGGAAAACAAGATTATGATAAGAGCTGATCTAGCGAAAGTGTTTTTCCCTGTTACTTAAAATGGAATGGAAGGCACACCGTCCAAATCGGACAAAATTGTGGATATATGGGATATGAGTCACAATTGGGATGTCTGTTCGACGATAAGTGCGTTGCCTTTTTCTGGGAATTTTAATTGTTTAAACAATCAAAATTGTCATCGCTGGTTAAAGTTCGATGTATTCGTCGACATTCTACCAAAGTATAAAGAGCAGGTATCGTCCGAGGATTTAGCTTTGCAAATGATATAGATAATGTTACTTATTAAAAAATCGATAAAAATGATAACACTATGTTTAGTTTCGTACTTACTACAATAAAATATTATTCTCTTATTTTTCATTAGCAAACTGGAAATGAATTGAAAACAGACATTTCTTTTTAAATACTAAGTATATCATTTTGAAATATATTACGTATCTACTCTGTAAACAAATTTAATCTACTTTACAGCCAAAATATGAGAAAACTTTTAACCCTAGTAGCTTTGAAATAAAATTTTATAAAAAAAACTACTTAACTAACTTAAGCCTCCTTTATAATTTCTGAAACGAATCTAACTTTGTCCAGATTTTTCCAGAAATTCAAAACGCTATACTAAAAGTAAGCAACACCTTCTCTTCGGCCTTCTCACGTTTTAGCATAAGCAATCACTTGCAAATACAATTCAACTAAAATAACTTTAAGATGTCTTTTGACGAAGATCGAAAGCCTTTCTTAATCGTACAAAGTACTTTAAATTCCAGAAATAAAATCTTGAATTGTCCTTAATTAACAACAATAAAGTATTAAGACATCTTGTCTATACGCTTCCCCGTCTATTCATAACCAACCATCCAAACCACATATCGAATAAAACTTGTGAGGCCTTTTTCACATCATTTTCGTGAAATTTCAAAATAAAACCAATTAACGTTAATAAAATGTAGAAACGTCTCCATTAAATCTCATAATTTACGAACGATAGTGACCATCCTCACAACTTCGAGTGATATATTCACATTTACGTAGCTCCCTGAGAAAATGTCAATAAATCGATGGATTTTATTACCACATCCGATTAAATGATCATTCGAACCATAAAAGTATGACAAGTTAACCTCTGCGCCTAGATCCGGCGTCTTGAGACCTACGAAACATTTCTTTACACACGATCGTCTACCGGTAGACTGATCAATCAAAAGCGGTAGTACCTACTTCAAATACGTAAATATTCGGAAAAAAAAGTAGCCAGCCGCCGAAAAAGTGTACTTCAAGAGGCAACATCCGTGCTGATTTTCCGCATAGTCATTGCACGATCAGTTGGCTAACTAAACTATATCAACCGTTTTGGCTTTTTGTATGTTTTACGGCCGTAGCAAACATTCACCTGGAGAAATAGTACCGAAAAAAATTGGCCCAATAAGTAACATAGCTTTGCGGTATTAGTAGTAAAACAAGGGCCGATCAATATTGCGTAAACTGGTTTTATAAAAAAATCGCAGAAATACTTGGGAATGCTGAAAAAATATCTTATTAATTCGGCTAATTCTTGCCTAAGTCTTGTTGTAACCGCGAAAAGTGCTTTTAAGTAATTTATAAGACCTCGTTACTGCCATAGCTAAACAAAGTATAAGCTGGTTTGGTGGAATTTTGGTTTTTTGTCTTGTAGGTACCAACTTCCGCCATAAACGAATCAGAACGTGATCGGATAGAATGCCCTTTTTGTTAAAACGTTCATATAAGAAAAGCTGTAAGACCTCTTCAAGCAAATCGCCTGTGTTTTATGTAATTGCTATTCAAGCGCATCTCGCTGTTTTTCATCTTCAAGATCATCAAAACGACAGGAACTTTGATCGTAAAATCTGAATCTTAGAGGGAATAGTCTTTTATTTCATCCCTTAGATTGTCGTAAAAGTCGTTTCTTTACGCTGTGCCATAAAAGGGAAAAATTTTTGTTAACATCCAGGTGATCTCCAGAATTCATACACATCCGTCAACTTCCATTTTTTGCAGAAAAAGGCGAAAAAATGGTAGTAAATTTGATCGGATCTCCTTTCAAAAGGGAAAAGGAAAAACGAATGATCTTTGCATGCCGCGGTCTAAGTGTCAGAAACACTTTTACAGCCCCAACGTTTTCCCTCGAATAGGCGCCTCGACGGGATCATTGAAATGCCGGCAATTAGTCGGATTCCAAGCAAATTGAGTTTTATTGCTCTCAGGCAGGATTAATGCGAATTTACTGAGCCAGCGCCCAGCGGCATAACGCTTGTGGGAATTTCACTACAGTTGATTGGAAATTTTGTAAATTCACTTGATTATCGCCTTGTAGAAAATCGCTTCGTGGAGCGGCAGCGTCTTTTTCTTCTCGTTAAATGGCAGATATGTGGAAAAAAAAAACAACGCCAACGACCGATTTGAGCTGGTTATCTTGGTTGGCTGCTAGTTTTTCCGTGCGAGTATTTCGCCATAATTTTCGGATTATGGGCGAAAAAGAAATTGAGAAAGATCGTTCATTAAATCTATCGAAAGTTGAGCAAATGCTTGGCGAATTATTAGAAAAGGTTTATAAACCTACTGTCCAGTGGGGTAAACGACTTCTTTTTGCTTCTGACAGAGTCAAGACTAATTATCGCTAATCGGTAGATGATTCAGAGAAAATATCTTCAATAGGGAAGAGCTGAGCTAAGCGGAATAGATAGCTTTTGAATTACCGCGATTATTTATTTTATTCTTCTTTGCCTTGCTTCTTCTAATATTTGAATTCAACATTATAATCTAAATAATTTTTTCAAAAATGGTGCTGATGTGGGCAAATCATAAAATCTTCATTCAAATTAAACTCTTAAAAGAGGGGAATCGTCAAACTCTTGCTTATGTGTTTCTTGATCTTCTACCTTTTATTTCGATTTCTAGTATATCAACCATAACTGGCGTCTATCTCTTACTAAATTTTAGTAAATTTTGTTAATGTACCTCATTATTTCTTAAATCTATTGAAAGAAAATCAAATTAAGCTAACTTCCGACATTTATTGCCTTTTTTGTGCTAATTAAGGTACCTCAATAATCCCCATGTTCTGTGTAATTTATGTGCTGTTTAGATGGCATAAAACTGTCCACCGAACAAAACCGCGCTATTCGTCTTATGCTGCCCATAAAAACAAACTCAGTGGGGTCCCAGTAGCGCCGGACATAAACACGGCTCCGAGAACTTTTACTCTCTAAAAGCGAAAATGAATCCGACCTACTGGTTTTTTGTGTTGAATCGAATATTACAAAAAAAAGCATCCAAAAAAAATCAAACTTCTCACTTTTGTCGGTCCAAATTCTAATTAGAAAGCGAAAAGTGAATCTCTTAGCTTAAAATAGAAATCAAAAGCGGCCTCCGTCCCGACGATTTTAAGAAAGAAAAAAAAAACTAAACTCGCCAGCAGAAAAATTGTGCCAAATTATGAATAAATTTCATTACCTGGACCCGGAGGCTGCGGGACTCTGCCGGTGGGCCGGAAAAGTTCATTCATTGATTCCTCATCGAACAGACGAACGGACTGATCGTGCAGGTCAGCGGTCAGTAGTATCTTTTTTTTTTTAAATATTTTTCTCGATATTGCGGCGGCCGGCGAGACGGCGAGTTTTAAAATAGGCAGACCTCAGAGGAAAACTCGCTGAGGTATTCAGGTGGATAAGGTTTCGAATTTATTAAAATAAATGAGGTGAAGAAAAAACGCCGAAGGCAGTTGGTGCAGAGGGCTTTTCACTTTATGAAGTGAAACTGACACCGACTGGATAGGAATTGATGGCCTAAAGGGCACACCACTTTATGAAGATGGACTGCGCAAATTGAGATGAATGCGAACTTTTACGGGGTCACAGCATTTGCTCATCGATAAACAGAGTGGATTTATATGTATGTAGGACAAGTATTGAACATTTCCTACAAAGAAATTGGTCTCAAAGATACATACAAAAGTAACAACAGCATAGTTTTTGTTCTGCTCAATTTTGGCCTTAATTAAAATCTTCAAAATAAGATAATTATTTGCAAGATAGTTTATGATATTCAAAAAACGGTTCCTGATTTTCTTGATATTTGATAAACGAACCGACAATTAATTGAAAATTTTTATATCTCAAATTATCTAAAACGTTTTAATTCGTCGGACAGACCCAAGTTTGTAAAAGTAGGGTATACTATCTTTGAAATCATTATAGAGATTTGTAAATGATTTTCCTTTGTAGAATATTTGAAATATCTATCTAAAGTAGTAAATCATTTAAATCGACTTAAATTGGTGCCCACCTGACTGTTGGACTACCGCTGAAAATTGTCAATAAACGCCAATTAGGTGGGCATTTACCTGAATCTGTCGCCTTATAGCGCACTAGATTTGCATTTTAATTACCTTACTTGAGCATTTCTGCACTATCTAGACATGGAAATCAGCGAGGGTACTCAAAACGACCCACTTGCGATACCGCGAGAATGCAAACACATCTCGACTGCTTTCAATTGCGCAAGACTTGTGAAATATGAAAATTTTTGTAGGTCCAACCGGACAGCTTCCTGCGTCATTCTCGGCTCAAATAAAATTTTAGCCATTAGCCGCCTCAGGTAAGCTGAAATTTTTTTAACTGGCGGTGGGAACTCATCTCCACTTGCAGAGGGATTTCCTAACTTCCACCAAGTCAGTCGTTATGCGTAGGATTTTTATCGCGATTAACCCAGTTGCACTCTGACACGAGCCTGCCTCAGGGCACGCATTTGGATTTTTATGACACGCCACGGTCGCTCCGCTGGACAAGTAACAAGTAACATGTCTCGCGGGGGCCCCCAGTGCGCGGATGTCACTCGTTTTAGTGCTTCGGGAGACACATGACAACGGTGGGGCCGCGATTACGTGGCTCTTCTTATCTGCATTGGAGTCGGAGTACTCGCGGACAGGTAAAAATGTTTTCGGCGAAAATCGTTAACCTTCACCTCAGGCGGATGTAGCTTTTATCGCGAATCGTGTGACTTTTGCGGAGATAAGGTCATGGAATTATCTTACAAATTATTTTTTTATGCAATTTTACGTTTTTTTGTAAATATAAATTGCGGTTTATAGTTTAGCAAAATGAGGGTAGAAGAAAGGCATTTCATAACTTTTGGACATTTCTGGACCTACTTTATTTAAATTGTGTTAAATTTGCACAAATTCTAAAAAAATTCTTAATTTTAACTCTGTCGTGACCAATTAATCAACCAATAAGACAATATCTCTTGACCCATAAATTTTGAATTTAAAATTCGAACAAAAGGATTTACAAAAACTTATTCACTTTTGAACGTTGTTCAAATTTCTCTATTGGCTACTAAAAATTTTTTACGTATAGTTCAATTTCATTTCTTTGTCTGGTTGAAAAATCCCAATAGAATTATTTCTGTGGAAGTAATTTTTGAAATGCTTTTACTATGGATCCGTGCCAATTTCAGTTTCGTGGAGTGAATTCCAGCAAGGCAGAGAAGAATGGCAGACATCGGAAGCTCTCCAGACAAGTGGTGAATGCATCACCTGCTACAGGAAGGTAATTACAAGCAACCCAAAGATGCACTATAGCTAATAGAAAAGATTAATTTCTTCTACCCAGGTCCGAGTAGCCACATCTGAAGCCTGTTTGGGTTGGCCTGATTCCAAGGGCCAGTGATTCTTATCTGAGATAGCTTTGGGGCCCAACAGGCGAGGTAAGGAACCATTGTGGCTCCTCCGGCATGGAATATCGCAGAAGTCCCAGTGGCCAGGTGACCGAATAAAAACAAAGCACCGACCCGTGTAAGTGGAACATTTAACTGCACCTGAGACTCAGACTGCTTCATGTCGTTGACCATCCGCGGCGGCTTCTTCGGAATCGTCTAAAAATACAAAAAGAAAAGAGTGCAGCACCAACAAGTGCCAATTTCTCTTGATTACGGCCACGTTCTTCTGTGGTTTGAGGTTTTTCGGCGTGGCCCAATCAATTTCCACTCGTGTGGAAAAGAAAACCGCGAAAATGCCTTCTGGTATAGCTGCCCCAAACTGAAGACTGCGTCGATTTTGATTTTGTATTCAGTCCAGCCGCCACGCCAGACGGATGGTTCATACCTGCTCAGGTGAGAAGAGATGACCCGAAAAACGAAAAAAGGCGAGATCATGGCCCAGACGTGCCTGCCTTCCTAATGGTGCTAAACAATGGGCCGCAGGGTGCAGAAAGCAAACGTTGACACTCTTTTTCTTGTAATGCTAACGGTGACTGGTGTTAGAGACGATTTCTTATTTTTGAGATTTCAATCACAATCAGATCCTCGTCAAAAAAAAAATCCGATTACCTCGATGCCCAGCGAATTTGACAATTCCTCAGTTGGACAAAAGTTAATTCCCTATGAGATAGACATTTTGAAAATTTAAATTATTTTAGTCTACCAGAATGGAGAATACTTTATAGTGCACCATTTTTTTATTGGTGTTGTTTTTTCGATTTTACCTTTGCATTCATGAAAGTAGGTAATAATAATGAATAATTTTTTTTATTAAAACAACAGCCAAAAATAATAATTTGAAATAATTATCTTTACTTGTATAATAATATAAATTGGTTCAAAGTCAGCTTCTGTATACGAGTATTTGAAAATTGTACTTAAATATCTCGGTTTCCAAAGCTTCATTTCATAGTTCAACTTCAACTTCAATTTTTTTAGTCTTACTTACTAAGAAGAAGAAGACGAAGAATTAATAGTTTTTAGTTTAATTTTTCATATGTATAAAGCTTCTTTTTCTTTTATACATACATATTTATTGTCAAATGTATATAGATAAAGTAACACAATTTTTATCGCGATTGTTGTTTTTTTGATAGATGGTGCATTATAGGAATAAATACATAAATATTTTGTTATAAGTACATAGTTTACAACAAATAAAAGCCTGAACTTGCGAGTACCTATAATTTAAAAAATTTAAAAAAAAACTGACTGAAGGGTCCACTTAACTTTCTACCAAATGGACTAAATTTGGGCTCATTTGTACGGCGGAAATTCGAAAAATAATCGAAAAAATTCATCAATCGGGGCGCTATTTAGGTGCTCGCGGTGTGTGAATTCCTCAGCGCCAGGGCAGCGCATTCGGTCGCTTTCAAATCGCAACGCAGCGCTTTGGCTATTCGGGGCGACCGGTTTCTTCCCAATCGGAGGAGGAGGAAAAATCGGTTTTCAAGCGCAAAATGCCGCCCATTCAGCAACTCGAAAGGCAATCGGCTCACAATTAAAGATCAATGCCATTCGTCGTCGTGGATGGAACACCTTCAAAAATGTCAGACTCCGCGTTGTTGCAATCCGCGGCGGCATTTGGCTCTGCAGTTCGGAGCACGGCTGGGAATGTGCATTTCAAGCTCCACGTCGGGAGCTGGTTTCTTTTTGTTTTTCCACCAGCATCCAATTGGGCTGTAATTGCACCTGAAAAGTATCCAATTCGCGTTAGAGTTAACGCATAAGAAGGGCTCTGGCTCAAATTATGAACGAACGAGTGCATAGCATAGTTTTACTTACAATTGCAGAACGTGCTGATAGTAAACTTTTGCATCGCATCGCCCTCGGGGAAATTTCTTCTTTTGTATGAAGCTTTGAAATTATCACCTGGAAAACAAGATACCGCAGACGGTGGCAAAAGTCTCGACAATGGCGAGGAGCAAACAGACCACGAAATGCAAACAAAATCTATTTTTACGGTGCATGCTCTTCTGGGGCTCCCGCGGCAACGCAGTTATGTGGTCATTCTTCGCAAATTTGCTGATACGGATGCTATCCGCGTTGACAAAAACTTCAGAAGAGATTTATTCCCGCAAGATTTAGAAAAGATTTGCTTGCAATCTTACTTTAATACATCAAAAATTTTCAAAAAGAGTACATCCCAATTTTGTATCTTGCAAAATTGGTGTGAAACCGGATTTACAAACACGTGCCTCATTTAGATCTTAAGTTCAATTAATTAATTTCCCAAGTAGAACATGGTTTGTGGTTTGTGGCTTTAATGCGCAACACCTTCTTAAAATTAAACCATTTATCACGACTATAGCAATAAAATTCTTCACGCAATCACTGTTAAGTTTCTAATTAAAGTGTCCAGCCCCGAAAGAAGCAGAACATGGGTCAAGAATTGATCTTTCACCTCAACATCAAACAATTCAACTTTCTAGATACAGTTCCAAAAATTTTAGATTGATCATCAAAACTCGCTGCCTCACCATCAGTTAACCGACCGCATTACTCGTTTTGATCCATAGCGTCATTATCTTAAAGTAGATCTTCATTTGAGGCTCGACGAGGATCATTATACGCCAATATCTCTTCATATTCTTGCAGGCTCGCAAACTCTTCATTTTAGCACCTCGAGTCAAAAACAACATCAAACTCGATCAGGCTATCACTCGATTGCTTCCTCAATTAAATAAGATCGAAGTCGAGTCTCGATTTATGGCCGAAGTCTCTTCAATTGCACTCAAAGTGGTTTAGGTCTACTTCAAGCAGCAGGGTTACGTCATTTGGCCTATCTACGGATCCTGGAACTGGTTGTGGCAGTATTCTTTCATCGGCTGAATGCGGTTCTTCGGCTATTGCGCAATTGGCCCAATGATAGACTGCACCAGTCCTCAGACGTTACGTTTCTGCGCTACTAAAACTGGAAGAGTTTACTTGGCTTGGCCTAATTGAGGAAGAGGAAGAACCGAGGCAACACCCATGTTCCTTCAGTGCATTTTTTTCCGCCCGAATAAATAACGACGAAGGGCAATTCGGGCAGCGATTTCAGGCCGACTATTGAACTGCAAAAGTTCATCTATAAATCGCGAAAAATTGCACCCACCAACCGAAGAAGGGGTATCATCATCGTTGCATCACTGTAATTTATATTGGCGCCGCCGGCAACGTTATATAATGAACTCAGAAAATCCCATAAAACTGCTGAAGATGACTGAAAATAGTTCCCCCACAATCGATGGTTATCAAAGTATAGTAGTAATACACGCAGGATTGCAGCGATTGATTAATTATTTTCGCGGACTATATTGCTCATGGTCTGAGGCCCTTTTATTGATTCATACCTTGCGTAATGCGCAGCATGAGTAAAAAATCAATCGTTTCGATCGCAGCGGGGCACTTATTGGAAAAGTGTTGAAACCGGCAATCAGACGATCAAACATTCCACCGTCGCCAGGTGAATAAATGTTATCTTTTTGCAAGGAAAATTTGACGCTTAAAAATTAAGATTTCTCCACGACGACATGCTAAAGCGTAGGCTCGTGCGTTGTCGTCGCAGCAGCAGCCTTTTGCAACTTTCTTTTCACGTCACCCAAGGAGGCGATCATGCTGCGATCACGTACAGTTGCAACGTGTTTTGATCGGACCCGTCTAAATGCTGCGGGTATATTCACGTAGCGCCACTAAATGCCAGAAATGATAAATTTCTTCATAAATCTCCACACAGAGAAAGGGCAAAACGATCACGTCCAGTCATGTGATCTTCAGTCGAATGGACAAGATCAGTCCTTACCAGGAAAAGTTTGGTTTTTTTTACTTAAATTGACTGTATGTCGCTTCCGTATTTGAATTTTTTAATTCTCCAGTGGTTTCTGAACAAAATGCATGGCACCTTGCTTTTTGTCATTTTTTTAATGTATCGCGTAACGGAAACAATTGAGAAGAATAATTTTTATTGAATTTCGATTTCCTTCAATTCAATTATTATCGATGGGAGGTACAGCGAAATTTATCTTTCATAATGCACTTGATCGATAGTCCGATCTTTGCAGCTTCCCACCGCGCTAGGGAAAACTGTTACATAACTTTGTTTTATCGGTTAATGGACCAGAAGCACAGTGGGACGGCATCTTCTGCAAAAACGATTTGTAAGAAAGTTACTTATGCTTATTTGTCGAGGAATGCTGCTATCAAAATACATTTTTGGTGTGACGAATGTATTTGAAGAATTTCCAACGGATATCTTGAAGTTATCAATAGATTATTCATATTTTGTAAATTAAACCGTGACATATTCGTAATCAGCGACCCTAAAAATACTCAAGTACCAATGTTTACGCAAGTCCTTTAAAGTTAAGCAAGTACCTACCATAGTGGGTTTTCTTCAGACTAAGAACAAAAATTGGGTTGCAGAGATATTCTGGGTCACTAATTTAATTGTGAAAATGATAATACGGATCAACGATGTACATATTAAAATAATCAGATTGTAGGACAAAAATGATCTTCTTTTGGTTCGAAATATGTATTAAAAAAAAAAATCTTCGCTTCAAACAATCCAAGGCCAACAATTAACATTTTTTCTCCTGTTTTACTTCATCCTGTTATACCTACTCACGTTTTTCTTCGATTTTCAACTTTCACATGATCACCTGTGGTTCTCGAGAATTTTCTCAATAAATTAATTATTCATCTCACATACCGCAAAGAACTTTCAGAAAAACCGCAAGTATATTTATTTTAATTAGTCTTTATACGCTCCATCAAGAACGTCGCGTTTTGCCAGTTCACGTGCCCCTGGGCTTCACATTCAAAGAGAAGTGTGACTTTTGCCCGGTTTTGATTAGTAACGTCGTTAACGCAGAGAAATTCATTTGATTTGCCTTAAACTCCAGTCGATTACCTTGAGCTTCTTTGCGACACAAAAGTATGTGGGAAAGGAGCCCCATCGGTAAATGTAATCTCTGTGAACACATATAATCGAATGGATCTTTTAGAAGACTAATTAATTGATTTCTTCTATTCGCTTTTTGTGATTGATCTTAATCTTAACACAGGTCAACGATGATTTATTAGATAATAAGTTGTATTAGATAAACGTTGTTTTTTTACCATTTTATTATTCATACTTATAAAGTAAAGGTTTGTAGTGCAGTAATTTAGTTTAGGAATGATAAGGCTTTAATAAATTCTCTGTAATTTACAGACAATTCAATACGAAATCTTATTCCTGTGAAAAATTTGTATACTGTATTTAAACAGAACTTCAATAAGTTCTGATAATAGGCAAATATGTAAATAAGCAAGACGATGATTTAATTAATCACGTATACAATGAGAAAAATTCGTTTATAATGTTAGATTCTGTGGAAACTATCTTATCTTCAAAAGCCTATAGAAGGTAAAATATTTCCCATTCCTCAATAAAAAGCAAACACTTCAAAAGTACACTGTGGAAGAAAATAACAAACGAATATTTTTTTTTGTAGGCCTCTATGCCGCTTTCAATTCGAGGAATTTTTGTACAAAAGGAGACATATAGTGCTAATTTGATTCAAAAAGTTTATAAGTCGCCGCGACAGAATTTGCTTGCGTTTTGTCTTACTACGGAGAATGTCATTGACCCAAACTAAGTCACTTTTTCTATTTTAAAAGCGTCAGAATTCTCCCCTGTATATCAACATCAACTAAAGCCTCAGCACAATTTACGGAGCATTTCCACAGAATTTCTGTGATTTCAAAGTCTGGCCACTTAAAGCAAAGCGGCATAATAATGCGATTTCCTTGCCGCGAATTTGCAGAAAAAACCAGCCTGACCCAAAAACCGCAGCACTCCTCCTTAGCCTACATTCACGCGCAAGCCTTAAAAGTATCTAAAAGGTCTGCTCGAGTACTCACCACATTCAGCTTCTCCATTAAGATATTAATCTGGTTCTTGGTGCACATTTTCCCTGTTTTTTTTTTTATTTTATTTTTAAACGAACAACCAAGAAAGGTAAAAAAAAATAAAGCAGTGCCAACGGCACAAGCAGAAGAAGACGTTCAAGAAATCAACGGAAAAATTATAAAAACACAACTTCACTCACAAAACATTCAAAGGGCAAAAAGCACAACAATCATCGTCTCATCGAGAACACCAAAAATAAAATCTCGGTCAACCTCCCCGGTGACTTTAAACTGGTTTCGGTTAATAAATTTTTCTGATTATATTTTTTTTAACAAAAATTTCTAAAATCGATTTAATGCAACGATCACATATTTGTATTTTTCCCTCGTAGTCAAACGATTTATAGATTATTTTTCGCACTATATATGACAAAGCAGGTCCTTTTTTGCTAATACGAAAATTTCGCAAGGATTCGAAAAAAAATCGCCTTTAAGGTGAACTGATCGATCAGTGATCGCGACGCGAAAGTCATCAGAGCTCCGCGCGTTTACATTGCTTCGCGATTCGCGAACGATTGAGTTACCTGGGCATGCGCACACAGGTGCCAAGCGGCTAGGCAGCTGCAGCCAGCACAAGAAGTAAAAGAAGTAGGTGAGGTGGGCTGCGGCGCTCCACCGGACGGGCAAGGCAAGCTGCTGGCGATGGTAAGCAACTGTCGAGAGGTTTTCCAAGCTGCTTCGACGAAGATGGTTACTTTTACTAGAGCTCCAGGTCTTCTGGTTCTGGTGGAAATTTATGTATCTCTCGTCAAACATGCCGAAGGTGCATTTCATCCTATGCGCAACTTAAAGTAATTAGTTACGTCAAAATCCAAAATGCACGAATATCAATAGGGTTCCTTACCAAAAAAAAAAAATACAACCCTTATGTGAAAGACCTTTATGTAAAAATATGCAATGAAGTTATTGGCCAAATTTGATCGAAAACATTTAAGAAATGTTGGTAGTTCATAGTTCATTAGTATTTACTAAAACATTTGTATTACTTTTTTATACGCGAAAATCGTCAGTTATGATTATTATTGATAAAAATTTTATAAAGTGAACATTCACCGTCATATACCTATTCATATACATTTTGATGAAATATGTGAAATCAACTGCTCCGAAAATTTCCAACTATATACTAAATTTAGTTAAAATACCCCTTGTCAGAATATCCTGTTTATAATTTCAAAACTTTAAATATCCACTATACTACACACAAATAAATTTATCAGAGTCTCATGCTTATTTTGAGAAAGAAAAGAAAATTTCAAGATTCATTACAATAATTGAATAAAAGGTTTTAAAAGATATAAAAAATTCTATAATAATTTAATTGTCAGCAAAACTAATATGACTTAAAAGCCCCATACCTAGCAATAAAAAGTGGGAAAGAAAATGTCTTTTTCCGTACTTCCATGAAGCCGCATGTTAGTAATAATAAATGGAATTCGAGTAATTTATTTCCACGTGACGCCAGTCAGGAGACAAATTATCGAAACGATAAAAAAACCACGGTCGAGATATAGAGACAATGCGAAAAATTGCAACGTTACTCTTAATTACCGCACGGCTACCTGTTGGCTCTCATAATTAATCGCGATCGCTGTCCAAGAAACTAATCATTATGAGGCGCATTCCTCCACTCCGTGGCTATTCTCAAGATTCAGCAGCAGCCGACAAGTCCGTATCTTGGCGGTCGCCGCTGTACCGCTCACAATTTCTTACTCAGCGCCAAGACGCCCGCGAATATTGCAATCAAGGAAACGCTCCTCTTGCCGCATTTGCCATAAAAACCACTTGAGCTGGTTCCAGATTGGATTCGTCTTACTTCTTCTATCTTATTTCTATACGGGCTTGGTTTTGTTTGCTTTTCTAATTTTAGTTTTAATGTTTGCATAGAGCGACCTCAGGTTTAAAGGCCCTAGCTGATCCCACCGCGGTGCAATTTGGAGGAATTTGCATCCTTTCTGTGGCGATGGAGTTGCTCGACTAACACTGGGCCCACCTTAAGTTTTCCGATGATTTAACGCGAAAATCTTTTGAAAATATTGAGATTGGCTTGTTTTCGGCTCACGACACGAGTTGCAGTGGTGCGGTAACGGCTGAGCATAATCTGAGTTTTATGGTAGTCACGTTTGGACCCAGCAGAAGGTGTGAATGATGAATATTAATACGGGGTCTAAGATAGGTCACCTTGGCATTAAAAAACTTTTTGTCAACTAGCGAAATCTCTTGATTATCGTTTTAAACAATTTCATGGAATATGCAATATTAGTGTAGTGATTCCACGTCCACCCCAAATCGTTTAGAGTAGCGTTTTTAATTTGAATGAAATTTAGTGAATACATAACAGGCTTAAAAGTAATTTTTTCGGAACATTTTTTCAAAAGTTGGTAGTACAAGCTGAAAAATGTTTACTGGATTAACAGGATCGTTATTTAACAAATTTTTAACAAATGCATTTCTTCCGGCACCTTACAAATTTTTCTTAATTGAAAAGAAATTCGCTTATATGATTCCTCGGTTATTGAGTGTATACACTACACGCAACACGCATAGCCTTTTTTGCACAAAATTCAATTTAAAGGACAGCAAAACATTAATTTTGCCTAAGCGGTCAACAATTTATCATCATTTTGAGCACTTTCACTCAATCGCAATGGGATTTAATTCGGAGGAACTTTCTCTCCCACAAGCAGAAGAAGAACACTTCCAATCTATTCCCCGATATATAAAACCTGAATTTCTTCGCGCGCGAAGTCAAAAAAAAAAATCATTTAATCTTTTTTTTTAATTCTTCTATGGCCATCTCGGCCGGCAGACAATCAATGAGTCAATGCCACTTGATTGGAATCAATCTTTTTCCGTACGTTTCGCTTTATGCCATTTTGTGTCGGACGATTTTTCATTTTAACACACAAGCCCCCTTGGCGGTGCGTGATTATTTCATCGGCATTTTTTAAAACGTTAAACGTTATCACGGCAAAAACAACGCGCGTTAATCAGCCAAAAGTCCAAGCTATGCCGTGATACCGCCGCACTCGAAAATCTTCAACTTTTACATCTTACGTTGAACACTGAATAATTTTTAATAAAAAATATTATTCATGCAGCTACAGACCTTTTGTCATCTTTTGCTTTAAGATCGAAATATCCGCGGGCAGTTTTTGCTGCATGGCTATTGGCTCCCCAAACAAAGGTTATGTTGCGAAAATCAATGGAATTTTTAAAATTAATTTAAAGTCGCTGTGAGGCCTATTTTAATCGCCTGAAACTAAAGCTGCATAATTGCCACAGCTTATATAGCATAATATTGCAACATTTTGTATTATTTTTATCATTCACAGATTGATTCGATGGACCCCGCCTTTGTCACCTGAGTTCGACTGTTTTGCAATTAAAAGACGATTAGTAGATCTTATCACGATTGTATAATTTGCCAAATTTGTTTAGGTTTTTTTCGTAACAAAAAAAAAATATATTATTCAATCGTATTTGGTGCGCTTTTCTGTAATAAGGGGTCTCAAGGCTTAAGCACCAGCAGTAAATGCATACCATATAATTAATTTTGTGCGTTTAAAAAGCGCGCAAACTAACGACGTGAAATCAATTACAATTTTCATCGGCTTTGGTGTTGCTGACCGTTCCGAATCACGTCGGAGAAAGAATTTCGCGGCACCTTGCAACGGTTGGCCGGTGCGCTGTGCAACATAGACTTGAATGGATGCAAGGAGTGACATAATAACCGTCTTTTTATGCATTCGGCTCCAGTTACCAAATTTACCAGAGACTGACCAGAGGTGGTCTGCTGCCCCTGATGCAAAGTTGCAATGAAGATATTTTCTACCCGAAGTCGAGACTAGCGCAACTTATTCTGCATGCCTGCACTTTGCACCGTTGCATCGTTGCTCGAAATCAGTGGAAAATGAAGAAGAGATTTCACGGTCTCTGACTTTTCCGTTTTCATGATGGCAACACAGCAACATTTTATGTTGTAACAACATTTGAAAATTATCTTTACAATTTACATTTAACTTCTATCCGCAAATTGATTCTCGTTGGAGATTTTGTTCTTGAAGGAATGTACCTATTTTCAAAATATTAACCATTGCCACATTTTGTACAATCGAAATTCGTGAACGATATAAATTATCAAAAAAGTTACTCAATCCACCCAGGACTCCATTTAAGAGACACAATTGAATGTTATGATATTTTAAATAAGTTCAAGGCAATAGATACACCGACAAACACCAAAGAGGCATTCCTGAATAAAATATGTAACATGAAAGGCATCTTCGCAATTTTTAGCTTCATAACGCCTAGCAACGGCAAAAATGTATAACACCCAAACCAAAAAATCAACAAAACCACCCACGGCATACCTTTCTAGAGTTATTGCCGGTAACTGCTAAGTGGGACATTACGGGCTAATTAAATTAATACAGCCCAAAAAGCATCGATCGCAGCCCACTTTGCCGCATTTCAACGTTCCAACTTCCACAAGCCAAAGCCTAAGCGGCTTTCCACAGGTGGAAGAAAATAGCACAAATAGCGCGCTGCGATGGCGACGGGCGCACATGCAGGCCAACTTTTTAGAAAAGTGTCACCATGCAAGCGTCCGTCACTGTCCGTCGTTATCATCGTCATTAGCGTCCTCGTTAGGTTACAGGTGGAAATAATTGGAAAGTCGCAAAACTTAATGAGAACATGAAAGTCGGATTCCGCCCGAATAAATCAAAGCCCTTTTAACTTAGAGGGCGGGTTACACGCGTCTAATCTGCAAACCAAAAATAAACTGGGACTCACCTGCTGCGGGACTACATCGAGCGTTACGTGGAAGATGCTCTCGTCTCGTGCGTTCACACCCAAAGCAACAGGTGGCTCTCTGGAATTAAAGAAATAATACTTGAAAACGAAGTCGATTCCTCAAAAATCAAAAAACACAAAAAAATACAATGGAAAAAAGGCAAATCATGAACCTCCATTGAGCCCCAACGAATGAATGAAGCTGAGTCTTGGGGGGCTCATGTACCCGCTGTCTTAACAAACACCCACACGCCTTTCAGCTTCCGAATTATCTTTCGATGGACCTCCACTCACGTGAGTTTACCGACCAAAAGTTAGAGTAATTGATCCGGCGATCGAAATTCTGTTAATGAGCTGACAATTTTGATGTTTTTGAGACGCAATAGAAACAAAAGTGCTCTATCAGTCTCATACTTGCGCCCACATATACCTTTTTGTAAACACTCACTGCTTTGGATAATTATCGTGTTGAAATTGAAATTGAGAAATTTTTCGTGAAGGTGATTTACAGAGCGATTGTTTCGACAAGTTGGCCACGGTTTTGTTATAGTTTTGCTCAATTAGAATAGCATTAGGAAATTTGTTATAAGCTCTGGGATAGAGAGGAAGAAGTGGGTGCTAACTGTAGGCGCGATAAATTTTCGTATTGCGTAAAAAATTAGAGATTTAAAACGCAGAATAAAATTAACAAGCCTAATTAACCTTCTCATGGAGTACTTTTTTAAGTTTTATATTTCTTTCTTTAGATATTTATAGTCGTTTTATATCTTGATTTATTGATCCAATATGAAATGTTAAAGAGGTATTTCAATATGAAAGCTTAAAAATAGTTTTTTTTTAATTTTCTTGTCAGTTCGTTTAAAGTCATAATAAACAATCATTATTGTGCATACCTTGTTTTAAATGAATTTTTATATTTATAGTTTTGCCCCTTTCACGGTATAGTAAATAGCTTGCCTCAAGAATATGCTTTGAAAAATTTAACCAAAGCTATGCTGAATCAACTTACTGTGTTCATCCAATACCGTTTATAGGGGTTAGTAGTGGTCACTGTTATTGAATTTAGTATATTGAGGGAATTCGTGGGCGAAATATATTTATAATCTGAAGATGGAAGACAGGTTGACAAGGATGCTATTAAAAACTGATTCAGAGAAATTTGATGAGCGAATAATAAACAGGGCAATTAAAGTATCTGGCAAGCAATAACATTTCTCACACCCGACTATTTCCACCTTCCGATGACGGCACGACTTAATCGCCTTTCCATAAATTCAAGTCTTGGCCACCGGACCGTCGACTAGAAGAGCGGCTTCCTATGAAAAATCGAATCGCTTTCTATTAAGAGGTAATCGGCCCCACGGTGCACTGTCCTTGCAGCGGCGTTACCACACCACCCCACAGCGTTACACCGCCACGACTCCCGGGGACGACCTTAAAGATTTTATTTTTCCACGAATTTTCACAACAGGTGAAAACAGAAATAACCAAAGAGGCACTTTCATGATGCATAATTTGATAACGGCGGCCACACCAAGAAAAGCCCCTTCATCGGTGCAGCAAATGACCGAAGCGTGGCGCATTTGCGGGTGCATCGCAATGAACCAGTCGCTGCACCACGCGAAAATTCGAAAATTAAGTTACTTTGGAGTTTGGAGCCCCGTTCATAAGACACCTTAAGACACCTAAGGCCGCCAAGACTCGGCGGCGCGGTGTCTTTCTCTTTTCGAATTTCCCGCCTGTGGGTGCAGTTGTAGACGCGTTGCAAATCCACCGGTTGACGATGGACACGGCGGTTTATTTACCTTTCTTTTCCGAGTCCGATAGCCACAAAGTATTTTGCAGAGGTTGCAGATGATAAATCCCAGCTTTTGTAGCCTGACCTTACACTTGGACCGCAGCAGGTGAATCTCTAATTAGACACCTTCGCAGGCCCCCAAGTGGGTCAATTTTACTTTCAGGCCTGAATTCTTAACGAGGCAATTAAAAGCCGCTGATTGGCGGTCCTTAACAGCCTCCGAGTAGCCATCGATTTCTAGATAGACACTTATTAGACATAGTGCGAATACTGAAAGAGAATCTGAAGATGCAGGAGAAAGGAATTCTTCCCAAGTGCTATGCGAAAAGAGAAACGTTTGGCACACATCGAGGCCGTGTGACACACAAATCGAATCGCTTTACGTTTAATTATGCATAAACGCTGAAAACGATAATGGAATTAGACAAAAAACTAGGCAATCTTTTCGGCGATTTCGGCGACTTTTATTGATTTTTCTTGCAGAGAGGGCCCCATTGTTCGTGCGCTCTTCGAAGCCACCGCGCGGTGCAGCCAATATATTTTTTTCTTCAAGCTTTACGATTATTAGTGTCAGCAACTATGGTTTTTACTGCTGATGAATTAAGAGAAAAAAAAACCATTTTCATAATTTCTCATATTTGGGCTAAGTGTTTTGCGAAAAATCTAAGCTTCTGCTTTACACCTGTTTTCAGGCTGTTTTGATTGTTTGAATCGCTTTCGGTTTCTGTTTTCTTCGCCAGTGAAACCGAGGTCATGAGAACTGGACTAGGGCATTAATTAATTGAACGATTATCGATTCGAACGATGAAATTCGATGAAAGTGATCCGTGCTATTCTTGGACAGATAAAAAACCAACCGAAAAAGGAAATTCGATGCAATGGGCATAGTTTTAGCGATTTTAGGGTTATCAATCTAGGTTTTGGGTTCTCGACTTAAAATTTTTATTTATGACTTTTTTGTTAATTTCAAAATAACAAATTTATGGGATTCCTTGAAACTAATGTTAAAATATCAAAGGATTTTTGAGCTATTGAAATTAAATAAAAAAATTCCTATTTTCAGCTACTTTTTCCTATAATGGACAAGTTATTTCATCCGGGAAGCCTGCACGTTTCGAATTCCAAGATATGCCTAATAAAAGAAAAGTGTACCTAGGTAGTTTTATGAATCAAATTCTCATCACATATCACAAAATTTAAAATCCCATTATTCTTTTGTTTTGACCTTTTCAATTTCACCAAAAAGTGAAAATAGTTACTTGTTTAAATTTTAAACAGAGATTTCACCTTAAGTAGCCGAAGATGTTTACAAGTTCAATGGCAAATTTATTCGGCGAATAATAGCAGCTCCTAGCGATGTCATTGCTATTCCACAGCCAGAGGATTTCTGTGATCACGAATTTCTTTCACTTGGCGAATTACCATAAGCCAGCCCAAGGTAGTGACTGATCGCGCGGAAGTGCAGAGAATTCGCTTAAAAAGTGAACATGCTCAGCGCAGCCCACTTAAGCGGATTGAAGGTATCAATCGTCGTCGTCAAACAATCGTACAAAATAAACAGCGACGATCACCGGGTTGGAACAAATTGATCGTATACCTCTGGGGCTCCTACGCATAGGAAAGAAGCCACCGAGCATAAGTGCCCTCATCGGACATGGGCCCCATTAGGCCTGCGTATAGTACTTAGTATTCAGGGCGATGTTGGTGATGTTCGAGATGTGTGTCGATCGCGACATTGTTCGCGGTTCCCAGTCATCATCACCTTCCAGGTAATCCCGGACCTATCCAACGCCCGATTGTCCGACATCGCGGGCTGCTACGTGAGCCGCCTGCTGAAAGGCGGAAGCCCTCGCGTGCTGACATGATAGTTATGATTTATGCGATGTTCGGGCCATCCGCGTCAAAATATTCTGATCGCGCTAGAATTCAGTGGGTCTAGGGGCTACGAGTGAAAACCTAACGATCAGGAGCTCTCTGGGTCAAGGCTGGAGAAAGCCGGTCTACTGCACCAGGAAAAGTAGGTGAAGAAGCCCCGAGAATTTTTGGTGATATAGGACATGTTCTACAAGTGCCTTATCGACCGGAAGTTTCACTTTGGAAACCGCATTTTGTAACGTATATAAAGTGATATCAAATAATAGAGGTCTTTTATTTTATTCATGAAAAGTTTAATTTTTTTTCCATCTTTTAGGACAACTTTCGAAATTTGTTGATTAGCTTTTGACTATTTGCGATGGCGGTAATTGCAATCCAATACTTTTTCAACATCTGCTTTTATGCTCTATAGATCGCAAACAAAAGGCTATAGGAATTTATGAAAATTGTCCAGCAATGAAACTGAGAAAAACTCCAAAAGGCAATAGTCTTTGGGAAGATCTATAAAAGGAGAGAGACATATCCTCCGCGACTCCGCACCTCAACAACTCAAGGAAAATCTGCCGTGCTGTGCATGGAAACGTTGAAAACCACTCACTTTCCCCGACGAAATCAATTGAAACTTTGGAGACAATCGAGTATAGCGCCAAGAAGAGGTATTCTATGCGAAAGACGAACATATACTTTTTGCCTTCTAGGCGCAGGGATTCGGGGATCAGTTGCATAAAATCTATCGCTTCTGAGCTGAGTAACCACATGACGACTGAATGGGCAAGTAGACCACTCAATGACAAAATATATGGATGCAATGCCAGGGGTTTTTATCGCTTCTGAAGACTTTATGTAACTGCAGGATTGTCTGCCTCTGCGGGGGATTGACAAGAGCAATAAGAAAACCTACATTGCATATGATGACTCAGTTTGAGTACATCTTTAATCTTGCAAAGTAAAATTTAATGCACGCTGTACTGATGCAATTCAAGAAATTTACCCTCATAACTGATTAATCTACATAAGTCTGGTAAAGAGGCTTATAAAAACTTCGAAGCCAATTGCTTTTTAGCTATCAGTTGTTTTATAAGATTTAAATTGTAAAAACATATTGAAAAGCCTAAACATCGAAAACTCCAGATATTAAAAAGCAAATAAAACAAAACATTGAGAATTAAAAATATCGAAATTTCGAAAGAATGAAATCTTAAAATATCAAAGTTGAGTCAAAATCGAATTCTATACCAAATAATTAATTCATTTTAACAGCAATGCTCCAATTTGAAAACAGATGATAATTTTATGCTTCAATACTTTCTCACAATATTTTCTATATTTTCAGCCCCATTTTTTAACTAGTTTAAAACCTCAACCTACTCTACCCCATCATGCCCAATTTGCTTTGTTTGTGCGCATCTTAAAACAGATCACATCTCAGCTCTACCCAAAATCTCATAAATCACTTTAAAATCAAAAATTTCCATACTACCAAGACAGTTCCCAAGTGAATCACCTCACCGTTGACTGGCATTAAACCAGAAATTTACGACATTGAACTACTTTCGTTAACTCGAGCGCGTTAACCATCAGCAGGGAGTCTTAAAAATTAGCGATGATGCGGCTGCCAAGACAAGCGATCTTAGCACTTTCCGCTCCTTCATTCCGTCCCTCCAGGGCATTCACCTACGGTGCTCCTAATTAGGATCAGACGAAAGTTAAGAGATTCGAAATAATTGTGACGGCCAATCGACCATAAGTGATGCTATTGAAAATCGATAAAGCACGGTTTAATTCGATCATCATTGCAATTCGAGGTGGCCAAATTACGGGCCAATTTTCGGAAAGAAAATCGAAAGTTAATTGGTTCACAATCGAACGCAAAACTTGCTACTGCTTTTATGCAATTGGACTGGAGGTGCAAAAAGATAATAAAAAACGAGTATCTTTCCATGGAAGCACAGCATGACACACAACAAAAATTGACGGGGAAGCGAATTAAAATTCGCTTAGGGTTCACATTTAATTTCCGCTAAGTACCTCCCTGCTTCCTTTTTCAGTCTCATAAATTTCGGATTAGCGTAATTAAATGAAAGATTGAATAAAGAACCGGGCTGGGCAGCGACATAAATTTAGTTACTGAGCGGAATTAACTCTTTAAGTCAGATTATATTACGACGTTTTATTATTAATTAGACTAGAAGCTAAGGTTACGAAAGATTCTAACTAAATTAAATCCGTGCCTAAAAGCATAAAATTGTAATTTATATACAACTAACATGAAGAACAAATATTTTCTTTCTTGTAATTGTAAATGTATTATTTTTAAAGTATGAATTGGATTTGGAGTTTATTTTTCATAAAACCAATTTAAATAGTGTGAATTAAAAGAGACTCTTGCAATCTAATAAATAATAATTAGCTTAAGTTGATTCCCACAAATATTTTGAATATTGTACAATAAAGAATAATGCAAATTTAAGTTGACCTTGATCCGATGTTTCAAGTGAGTGAAAGTGTTGTTCCTTCGAACTATATTCCTCATCCGATTAATATATGTATGTATGTATGTATGTATGTAAAATGTAATATTGTATACATAAAAGAAATCGTGGGGTGAAAATAAAAAACGTTCTATATATTGTACATGTATGTACATATATATAAATGGTACATTCTTTATACAGCTAGAATCTTTTCATTTTTATCCGACGAGATTCCCAAGGCCCAAAAGAGTCCTCAAGCAGCATGAAAGAAGTTTTTCCTCCAAAGTAAACACCCAATTCAACCCGAAGCAGCCTATGGCCCCCCAGACCACCGTAGTGCTACAGAAGCCGCTTCCAGGGCCATTTGTAGCCCACTGCGGTGACACCGAGATAGAGCCAGAGCTCAGAAGAAATTCCCAGATGCTTGCCTACTCATCGGCGTTTGAATAAATTTCTTTCAGCCGGGGATCCCCCCATCACTGGCTGCTGGGGTCGATGACGCTGGAGTGCATGAATAAATGAAGCCAGGGGCCAGGGCAGCACAACCTTTTCTCCAATAGGTATACATATGTATGCACATATATCCGAGTATATACAGAAAAGTTTAGATTTCTTTGAAAAAGTAGATAACTAAATAAAATATAAACCTGCAGATTAATAAATAAATAAAAACGGTATATATATTTTAATATTGTATGATTTCATAGAAAATATTTTATGAGGATAGTCTAAAAAGAGGAATTCTCAAGTTTATTCACGGAAAAGTGTATACCTAAATATCAAGAAAAAAAAAGATGAAAAGGAAAAATTCTTTCATTAAATTTTCAGAAGTGTTTTCCAAAAGATTATCTGATTCTCACCCCGACATGCTTTGAAGATATCCATCGTCTTAATCCTCAGCGAAAGCACAGTCTAGGGTAAAGTGAATCACCTGGCGGATCTCATTACTCATCATTTCCCCCAAGGCAATACGAACCCTCTAATTTCTAATTGAACTGTCTGTGGAAAAAGGAAAAGCCATCCAAAGACTGGTTGCTGGGTGTGTTCGTCGGGATTCGAAGCTCGAAATCGATTTTCTGTCATAAGACAGCCGAAATATGCCAGGAAGCCAGCTCCCCACACCCCCTGCACAGTTCCGGTTGCATTGTTCCTTTGATTATAACTAAGAGAATTCAAAGAAAGGAAATTTGCCTTTTTCCACTTCTTTTATTTCTTGAGAGGACAATCAATTGGGCTAAAAGGGATTCAAATTAGATCCCCACAAGAGTCCAGTCCTCAGGGGCGACGGCGATTTAGCCAAGGAATGGGGGGGGGCTGAAAAATTCAAACTGTCAACAACCCGAAGGTACCAGGTCTAGTCACTGTCATTCCGATGAGGTACTTGCGGAAAAGTTGAGAAAGCAAAAAATGCATAGTATACGGAAAGATAAATGGACGACCATAATGGGGGGGTGATGCAGGAAGTCCTGCTTTTATTAAGCTCCGGGAGTGGCGTTCAAGGGCCACCACCCTCCCATTGACTCCTTCTGTTTATGGCGAAATCTAATTCGGCCCTATGTTTCTGCTGCCATTGTTTCGAGTTGTCTGAGTCCCCTGATTATGTGGAAAGGCGCCCGCAGGGTGATTTATTACTAAAACGAAAAGGGGATGGCGCTCCGGGCGGGTTGCTTTTTTCTAGGGAGGACTCATTCAAGCAGCACGAAGGTGGTGCATCAAGTGCGTCGCTGAACGTGTGCTATCTTTTCTCCTTAAGCGCTTTGAAGAGAAAAGCAAAAAAAATGCATGAAATTTTGAAATGTCTGGCAATATGGTATGGAGCGTGAAAAAAAAAAAGAGTATGCCGTCTTTTGCGATGCCTGCGGAGGCTGTAATTAGGAACACAACGACTTCGCCGGAAAAGTTTGTTGCCAATTCAGCCGCTCAAGAGGGTGTGAATAATTTTAGTTTGGAGAGCAAGTAATAAAGGCGTAATTGGGAGCTCTGCGTCGCCTTGAGAACCCTCGTCTGCATAGACTGGATTTGAACGATAAGGGACTCTTAATTTTATATACAACCATAACTCAAAGAATAGAGTTTAAGAAATTTTAATGGAATGAAGTCTAGAAAATTCTATAGAAGGAAAATTGCCTAACAGCTAATTTATTTCCCCTCTCACATCTTCAAGGCAATTATCACCAAAGTAGCAATTTTTAGCACCCACACTGAATAGACCAATCAAGTCTGTAATTTAAATCGGTTATAAAGAAGAATAGAATATTTAGGTATTTTCAACAAAATCTAAATCCAGTACGCAAAATAATAATAGTAACTACTAATAATGCTTAAGAAAACACGTTTACATTAAAGAAAAAGAATCCCCTCTTGAAAATACAATATATGTAGTAAAAGTTGGAATACAAGAAGGTCATTTCTCAGAAAACCACTTCCCAAAAACGGCGGCGGTTTGTCTAATCTTTTAGCCTAATCTCTCAAAGATGTCTCATGGTACTATGACTGATGACTGATTAACAATGGACATGTTGGGGGGGACCCAGCACCATTCCGCTGAAATTCATCATCAAACCAATCTGTTCCCTTCGGACCTCCGGGTTTCCTATCGACTGGCGGAGATACCCGTCACTTATGCAGGGTCCATAAATTATCGATTCCCGTCCCAGACCGACGTATATCACGCACGCCTACATAAAGGGCGGGGACAGAGCTCGCCGTCCGAGGAACGGTGTGTTATTAATTTTTCTCACATAGCCAAAAGCTAAAAATATCGTGTTGCAGCTGGAGCCTGTGGGAGGAGGGCTGTGTTTTAGAGGAAAACGGCGGCGCTGTAATTAAAACTGCTCCAGAAAAATTGAGAGGGTTAAGACGTCCCGAGTCCCTCAGGTCTTTTAATTTGAGGAAATATAAAACAGAAAACGCCGCCGCCGCCGCTGCAGCCTCTCTGCATCCATTGATACCTTCGTGAGTCCCCGCAGTGTCGGCGGAAGCATGTTGCACTCAGCGGCTCAGCGAGATTCTAAGTACTCCTGGATAACTGCCTCAAGTGTCTAGTTACGTTCGGTTCTGTTCCTGACTTTAATGAAAAACTTTTTACCAACTCTGAGCCTCATTGCAGTCATCATCGGTTATGTGGCTGGAACAGTTCCACCGGAGCGGAATCTAGCTGCTCTGCATATGAAGTGCAGCCCGGGGATACGGTCGTAAGCTGCAAAAGTGAAGCATGCGCCGTTTTGGTACAACACCCACAGGAAATTTTAGTGCTGCTCCAGAATGTCACGCAGCATCGCATTTTATTATTGGCACTTCACCTTGGTTCCCATAAATTAACGCCTTCGAGCCGCGGCCTGAGGAGCGCACGCAGTTCAAGCCAAGAGTTCAATGAAAACCAACCGTCTGGAGCAACTCTCCGGGGCGTCTTGAGCGCCTCGTTTCGGCGAGATTTAGGTACAACAGCTGATGCTGGATAGTATATATAAAAATAAGAAAACATGAAAAATTCATGGCTCGTAGTACTCCTCCTCCTCCCCAGGGCAAGTGGCAACAAGACCTTCTGCAAGCCGGGACCGGAGCGTGTCTAGCACATCGCAATCCGCTAATTACCCTGTCATAAGTGCCCGGCTAAAGTTATGAGATAGAAACGAAAGCGAAATGAATTTTACCACCTTCTCATTCTCGAGGAGCCACTCTTGGGGCTCCGCTGGATGAATGGAGCTAGCCAAGGTGGGCTGACCGCCTCAAGGTCTGGTCGTAATCGATTTTTCTTGTTCTTTTCCCCTGATACCTCAACGTCTTCTTGTTGACGAGGATTGCTCCCGAGATGATCTTCGATTGACACAAGTGCCATACACTCGATTGGCTAAGAATGCGACAACATTCCTTAAGAGGCGCGCCGCCGTCTCGGATTCCCTTATAAGCGTGCTCCATCCTCTCAAGAGTTGCCTTTTCCTTAAAAGAGTTGTCCCCGGCTCGTTGCATGCCACAAAGTTGCTGATCGCTTTCCCTTGCGCCGACGATTTGTCTTCTTTCAAGCACTTTCGGGTAAAAATTTTCGTCTTTTTCACTGTTAAAAAGTCTTGAGATGTGGATTTATGGTTTCCCGAGGCGCATTCACCAGTTATTCATAATTTTGGACGAGTTTCTCGAGTGGGTCTTTTCCGGCATGTGACTGGCTTGAGCAAGGTCAATGCTTTTTGGAGTTTGGTTGAGACGTGAGATACTTTTAAAAAAAATGTTTGACTCAGGCGCAAAGCAGATTTTCAAGGATTTCTAAAATATATGGATTTTTGTGTTTGTTATAAAAATCTAACGTCTCTAGACATGAAATGTAGGAGTTCAGCAAACTGACCTCAATTTAAGAATGTTGGTTCAGCCTCGTTATTTTATTAGCACACTATTTTGCGACTTCGAAACTTCGAAATTCTTTCTATTCGTTTATTTTATAATAATTGAAGAACATAAGAAATTCAAAACCTTAAAGTTAAAGACAGAAGGTTCTAAAAAACTGATTATTTTAATACAGTGACATATTATAGGAAATGGTTCCATTACAAAATAATAAATGATAAAATCGTTATTTTTAAATATAGAAACGATGGCATTTCATAAAAATTCAATGAAATCAATATTAAAATAAAAAGTATCACCAAATACCGCAGTGAAGTTATATCAAATGACTAAGCCCTGATGATTGCAAAAATTTCCGGAAATATCGGAGAAAAGCTGTCGCCGAGCTATTCCAAGACCAGAATATTTCCCAAGGCCTTAATGCATCCAGTACCAAAGATAAATTTTATCGCCGCCCATTGACTGTTGACACAAATATAAAAATGCAGCCAAAAAATAAGGACGATAAGTAAACTCTCTCGGTTGCGGCGGAAGTGTCGAAAGTATGTTTGCCAACTGAATTTTTCGGTGCATCTACCAACCGAAAAAACTCGCCCTCATCCCAGGGAGACCGGAAGAATAGAAAATTTGGATTTTGTTTTGGCTGGGCAACAATGGATAATCTTGTTGCCGTAGTTTATCATGCAACATTTTCTTCCGCAAGAGAAGAAAAATTACAAGCTACCGAACAGCAAATAAGTACCCTAAAAAGCATAAAACCAAAAGCGGTATAAGCATAAGCAATTGATGTGACCAAATGCAGTCGGAACCCGTCGCCGCTGTCTGGACGTGCATTTGTTTATTTTACGCACGTAGCCACCGCTCAAATTCTGCTGTAGTCAAGAAAGGAATCCCTCCGAGTTTGACCTTTGGCACTGGCACCATTGGGAAATCCCCGGTTAGTTTTTGCTTGCATCAGAAGCCGCCATGGTTCTATAGATCCATTGTCCATCGTTTAGTAAATATGTCCGTAAGTCCCATGTGTGGCTGAATTTAAGTTGGGTTTGAGTGTTTACCAAATACCGAGCTACGTACAGCGCTTTCCAGGTGACTTCGTAGTTTAAGGCACATACTGTGGATCAATACGCCCTAATTGGTTCTGGGAAATGGGGCGAACTGAGTTTGCATACAGCAATAAATTTTGAATCTACTTAATTTAGGGGAAGTACTCCAGGGCGGATTGCGAAATACAAAAGCTGATTTCCCTATCATGGCTTCGTTAATCTCGAAATATTAATGAACTTCAAAGTTTTTATTCTCTTTTCTAATTTCTTGGATATGTCGTGAGATTCTTGAGTCATTTCTGAATTTAATTAAAACTCGCTGAGTGATTCCAACCTTCACTTTACGTTTTTTTTCTTTATCATGTATTTTTGTATGGATGTCTACAGCGTCATTTCAAATGGAAGCTTCTCCTGTCGAAATGAATTTTTCAGGTTCCATAGTCTGCTACATATATATGTAAATATTGGACCAGACTTAAATTAGAACTGAGAAAATATGTTTTAAGATCAGATTATTGGCTTTTGTCTTTATTCAGTATTGTTTATAATCACGCCGGGCAAAATATTCAGAAAGATTTACATTTGTATCACGTAGGTACATTTCTCTGAGTAGGTACCTACTACCAAAAAAAGTATAAGCAACATAGCAAACAACTATTTTTAAAATAGGTATAACTTCCATACCATATGGAGGAACTGGAACCTAAAATAGTATCATCCACAAACGACTTCCTATCTATTCAATAAACTTCCTCGAATTAAATTACACTACATGTGATATATTTATAGAAAAGATGTATGCAAGTATTACACATCAACCCGTCAATTTTTGACAATGATACATTCATTTAAAATTATCCCTTAATTCTTTTGATGAATGTACCTTTGGTCAATAAATAATCGCCCAAAATCCTCTCAAAGGCATTCATATCTTCGTCCTCAACAAGAGTTCAATTTATTTTCCAGGAAATTGAGCCTCGTCCAAACAACCCTCGGAGCAGGCTGTCGACGTCTCGAGTCATCACTCCATAGGCACCGCGAGCATCCGGGCGTGGAACACGTGGCCAGAAGATTAGACAAGTCTGTTTGTATCCATCTGTTGACGATTGCGAAGTCGTCCACATGGTGGTTACTGGTTAGACCATCTTAAAGCAGGATGACGGAGACGGGGAGCGCCGCCAAACCACGCGAATTGCTCGAGAGCTAGCCCTCCTTCGAGCGGGGTTTTGATGTATTAAGCGCCGTGAAAAATTGAAAACGAGGAAGTCCTCAACTGCCCGCAAAAGATGAGATACAAATCAGAGACAGATGGCCGCATCCAGGGCGTGGAGGAGAACGATCGCTCACATCCAGGGACCGTGTCATGCCACCCGAGCACTGAACTCGTCCACTGGGACGACGAACGAGGCGAGCGGGGCTCCGCTGAAGAATACCTCGAGAGCTGGTTAGGGTGTGCCTGACGACGAGGAATATTAACGCAAAAAAAAAAATAAAAATAAAAGGTGTACTATGCCTCAGCACGTGCCGGATCAGTGTAGGCTGACTGGAGGTTTATCCAATCCCAAGGTGCTAATAGAACAATTCCACTCGGAATATCTGTTCTAATTTCGATAAGGTGGCTCTTGGAGCTTACCGCTTATTTTGGATGGTTCGAACATCTGACGGCCTATAAAGTTCCATAGAGCGACTTCGTTGTCACCTCATGGAATTTTTACGGCGTACTCTGGATGTTACTTTCACTATTTTTTGAGCATGTCCCTCTAGAAAGTCTAGAACGAGCTAATAAACTACTCCACACACCTCCAAATTTAAGCTGGCTGAGCTTAAATTATGGTTCTTTTCCGAGCCCCGAGTATGACATCACCCTCGCGGGACCCAGGCGTTCTCAACAGACTTTGAATATAATATCTAAAAATAGCACCCAGCATCGAATGCAGTCATTATATCTGGGCAAATGGACACTTTCAGGGAGGCGAAGGAAACGCGCCGAAAAAAATAGAAGTCCAAAAAGGAATATGCTCACCCGAATTAAGGCTGTGTCACTACAAACCCGGCTGCTTGGCAGCATCGCGAGCCAGACGGCCAAAATGTTCGATGCCTCGTTTTTCGCTTTTGTGGCGTTTGTTTCTTGTCTCCGCATTTCCTCGCGGGGGTGGAAATGGACTCTGCAATAAATACGGTGATGGAGATGAAAAATGATACCATTCCCGAGTATTGGATGCCTGCTCCGAGTCGACATAGAACGCCATGAAGTTTATTCTTCCAATTTGCTGGAATCGATCGATAAACGATGTTTGCGAAGCTTAATGAAAAAGACGGATTTCGTTGATACAATATGATACCAATTTTTTCCTCTTTTAATCTGAGCCTACGAAACAGACAAATTTTGTTATTATATTACCAATAAAAAATGGCTTAAACAAACAAATTTTGCAACTGCAAACAGTCACAGCTTTAAGTTTTTAAATCTATGTAGACTTTTACATAGTATTGAAATTTTTCATTAGTCACAAAGGTTTCTAATTTCAACTTGGCTCAAATGAAAGCAATAAGGATATAAATACATACTTTTAAAACAAACCAAATCGAATTTTGATTATAGCAGTCATACATACAGACTGCAAATCAAAAGTTTACAATAACCGATTAATGTTAATAAGCAAATGATACTTTGATTAATCGATTATTTTCATTCAACATCAATTGTTAACAACTTAATTGATCATTAAAATTTTCTTTCTTAGTTCAAAACATCTGTTTATATAGTCACTTCTTTGGGTTTATTAACGTAACAAATTCTGTGACAATTTTACAAGAAAGTTTTCGTGAAAATAATTCTTATTCAAAAGGGAAACTGGCTTTCCCTCATTTCCCAAGAAGTCGTCAATCCCCCTGCAAATCGACGCGGTTTCCACAAACAGTGCATAGTCGAAGCCATAGAGATGCTAGTAAAAAAAACAATTCAAGCCCTTCTTGAAACCGATTCTTCGATGGATTAGAGTTACAAAACTTTTCATTATCTTTGGCTGCAATAATAAATAGGCGTGTTGCGGTGTGCATTGCGAGCATAGCTAGTAAAGTATAGTATAGTATAGTATAATACGATGGATGGATATTGGTTTCCTCGAGGAGGTAATTAGTGCCACCGTCGTTCAACCGTGCTGATACCAGGCCAAAGTGTAAAGTAATATTGGACGCATTTCTCATCTTTTCACAGACCCTCCTTCCCCTTTACTTTTTGCCTCGAGTATTTTCTTTTCATTCCACGCTCAGAACAATTTCTTTTTTGTTTTGATTTTCTTGGTCTTTTGTCTTGTGCCGATGGAAATCCGACACCTCTCCAGGTGATGTGTGCGCGTGAACCATTTGCGCGGACAAAACAAGAAATCTCGAGCATTAACTTCTCAAGGGGCTGGGACGGATCACAAAGGATCAACATCTTAAAAGAGGATCTCAAGGAAAGAGATTTATAGACTTCTTACGAGCGAGAACAAGTGGAACTAATGAATTGATTTGCGTACTTGATTATGACTCTCTGTCTGGCAAGCTCAGTTCAATGTACCTATGGCTCGTTCCATTTTTGTTTAAATGACTATTTATAGAATTCAGCGACTCAATGGGCACTTTCTGTGATGTAAGGAGCTCCGTGCCCACCCTTTTGTAATTTGTTACATAGTGTCCCGGTACTCCGAATAGCAGCCCCTGGTTGTTTCTATGGCATAGAAAACGTAAAGCACGAAATTCTCTTGTTCTATGGGACAAACGCGTGTTAACGTTCCATTACAGGCATAAAACCACCATCAAGAGGGTGGCCAACTTCAAAGTATCTTTTTCCTCCTTGAATTCCTTCGCTCCCAAGATTCACGAAGGGGATAAAACTTTAATTCAAGATAAAAACAAATAAAAAAAAACGCGGGAAATCAAAGAAAACCCTTCGAGGGGAATGCCCTTCGGTTATATGAAATTAAAAAAGACTCGAAAACTCTCCAGGACGTTTTTCTCTGGGTCTTACAGCCCAGGAATTTAGCTCAGAAGTAATTAGGTGAAAAAAATAGAATTTTAATGAATAGTAAAACTTTATACTTTTTACTAAAAACGATCGATCAGAACTCGGAATTACTCGAAGACATTGCAACTGTTTTCTCATTCTTTTCAATATCTTTTTCATTTCAAACATGAATTTCTCCTTTTAGAATCGTAATCTGTCATGTGGGTCCTTTCCTTTTCAGCAGTAAGCATCTGTTCAAATCAAGAGGAGGAAAGAACCCCATTTAGAACAGGGAAATCGATAAGTGCTAAATATTTGTATGTCCCTCAATTTCCGCTCGAAACCTCTCCCCTCGATAAAAGGACCAATGAAGCAAAGAGCAATTTCTGGTCGAACTGCAATTCTGCGGCTGCCAGCTCCCACGATGTGCTGGAAAATACCGGGGAAGCTATCGAATCCGCCACTTGCTCCGGAAGATAATTCCATAAATCTTCAAATATTCCCCGGATGAAAATCGCTATCGCAGTGAGAGAATTCACTTGAAGTGTTTCCCTTATCGCTTCGATTTAAGACGCCGCGCCGGCCGTGCCGCCGCCACCGCAAATTTTACCCGCTGATTATATCAGTGGCGATTTATCTGGAAGGCGATTAATCAATTTAAGCGACTCCGCGCGGCTAACTTGCGAGTGCGGCGCATCACGCTTTTAACTCAATTGAGTTCGTCTTAATTTGTCGTCGTAAATTTATCAATCGGACTCGTTGCCGCTGCTGCGCTGGGATGCACTTCAATTTTTCGCGCTTCGTTTATCGTGCTAATCGAATTCCGTGAAGATAGCTGCGAGCCGGTGAAATGCATTTGTTGAATGGACACATGGCGCTATCAGTTAGCGGCGGTATTTTTGGATTCGGCGACAAAGGAGGCAATTCATCTTGCGCTCTTTTAATAAATTATTGCTAGACAATTGCCGGATTTATGGATTTGATTTAGATGGGCTAGAGACGAAGCTGTGCGAGTTTAAAACGATTTATGAGCTTAAATGAAGAGCTGGGATTGAAATATATCCACGGTTTGTAAGATTTATTAGATTGTAATTTCACTAAATTGTTATTGTATAAAATTTTAAGTTTTGTCTTGACTTTATTATGTGCATACTTTCCCGCATCTGGCGTTACCTGGACGATTATACATAATCTATCCATTTTTTGTAAAAAATTATGAATACCCCAATTTTGCTATCTTAAATTTGGGAAGTTAGGACTTTGTGGACACTATATTTTGGTGTAAAGTTGACCATGTACAATGTAGTGAATTGTACTACATTCACCAACAGCGTAATTAAAAAATTTCGCACAATACCCATAGAGGGACCTATTATATTCATACATACATTTTAATGCTCATGTTTCGGTTACTATGTATAATCGCTATCATTTTCATGCTTTGCATTTTCTTTTCGTGACAATGTTTACGCTGCTAAAAAATCACAACAGTTGGTGCACAACTGTTTGGTTGCTCTGCTAAACAGAGTGCGCACCTGGCCTAATATGTAGAGGGTTTTCTTCAAAAAATTTCAAGAATTTCTTTACTATCACAAAATCATCAATTTCAGAAATTAATTTTTCGAAATTGTTGACATAATCTTTCAGGGAGACGGGGAAAAAATATTCAAAAAACATTTGTTTGACAAATGCAAGTTGACGCAATCTCTTAAACTCGTAATTATGCAAAATTCTAGTTTAGATCAAAATAAGCCAAATTGAGCCCATTTTTAGAGAACCGTGGTAATACTTTGTTTTAGTCACGTGCTCTGGGTGGCATCGAAACCGCAATTCTAGAGCCCGGTAGCTCGTCGTCAAAATCAGTTTTAAGGTAGCAAACACAAAAAATTTAAGCCTTTTTAGAAAATCTAAATCAAAATGCAATACGACCTTAACTCCTTGGTTCCAGCAGTTCGCATAATTAGCGGTTTTTAGACGATTGAAGATCAGAAAATCGCTGTTTAGTTTATTCAAATTTATCACTACGATCCACGGTTGTATTACGTGAGATTTTTGTTTTAACAAATCACAAGAACATCCGCTAAATGGTTCACATCTCCGCGACTTTTTCGGACCTCATTAAAAATCCTCCAAACGTCCTCGAGAAACTAATGAAATTGCGCCAAATTCGCCAAAAGCAGCCACGCGCTTTAATTTCGCCAAGATCAGAGGAGCCATGCGCCGACCACGCAGTGCGTTGCCATCCATCAGCCGTTAGCTGGTGGCTCTGCGTCGAGAGGCAGCTGCATGAATAAATTTAAATCAGTTGCGGTCACCGGTCGCCTTGCCGCCACCGCCCAAACCGCGCCAAAAAAAAAAACAAATAATAAAAAAATAAATCACCAAATCACCACCAAAGGCGCTGCGCGTTGCCGTCTGTCTCGAGAGCAGTCGAGGCAAGCTGCAGCAGCAGCAGCCGCAGCAACGAACATAAACAAAATCAAATTTACCGGGGGCTAGGACTTGGGAGTATAAACAAAAGGCGGCTAATGGCGAGGACACACGGACATTGTTTGTCCGGAGACCGGAGACGTGCGAACATTTGCCCGTGGCCGGTGCAAAAATGTCAAGGAGCCGTCGAGCGGGGGTAGGAGAAAAAAAGGGCCGTTGTGTGTGCAGTTTCTTCCCTTTTATTTTCCAGGATAACTTCCGCTTTGCTCGCTTCCCGATTCCCGACTCCTAACCCAAGAGCTCCTTAGTCCTTATCAGTGGCTCATGGGCACGGGGTTCTCGGGGTCGGTTCCTGCTGAGAACTTTCCTCGAGTCGTGCGGTCTTCGTCGCTCCAATCAAAAACTCCGTGCGGAAAAGGAGCGAAACGGAGCCTACACTCCGCGCAACCCGAGGCAATGTGCTAATGAACGAGAGCAAAACGGTCCTCGCCGACTGCACGGGAGGAAAATCGATTTTTTTGTATGCTACCCTTTTTACAGCGGAGGTCTTGTGTCTGCAAAATACCGGTGCCCGCAGGACTGACAGCTCGCCCAAAATTTTTCTTGACCATCTTACAACGCCCCGTTCATCCGGGACGACTTTCTTTTCCTTACCGATTAGAAGAAGAGGCCTCAAGCCTAACGGCGCTACTCCTGATAAATCCAACGGGAATCCTTTTCCACTGAAAAACACACTAAAAGCACTTCTTTCCACTTCTTCTTTTCTTGTAAACACTTTTCTTTCGACACAAATTTAAAGGTGATTTAAACGGCGATCAGTTGTTGCACAGGTGAACCGCAGGGCGGTCGATTTTTTTTAATGTTCAATTTGCCGATCGCTCCCTTGCCCGGTTAAAATGCGTTTATAAAAACACACAATAAAAAAAAAGAAGAGAGAAAAGATTCTCGCAATGGCACGAGCCAAGTTCACCACCACCGCGCAATCGGAAACAGAACGCGACTGTGGACCAACGAGAACTGAGCAGAGCCGCACCGCGACGGCTGCACCGCACCGCACTCAGCTGCGAGCCGAGAGCCGCCTCCGCCGCTGGCTTGAGCTTGAGCGGAGCGCCGCGCCGCAGCTCCTCGTTCTTGTTCTTGGTGGGCTCGCGGCTCGAACGTCGTCGTCGTCACTTTCAGGCAATTCCGCTTCCTTCCAGCAAAAAGCAAAAAAAACCGTGAGGAGATTCGCGCTCGAAAGGCACGAGGTGGGCCTCCTGTGGGCGAGGGGGGTGCAGAGAAGACTGCAGAGCACCCCACGAGGGTAATAAAAAATCTTTGTCCTGCGCGTGCTTCATGAGAAATGCGAGCGAAAACGGGACAAGGACTGACTCCGAGTGGGTGGTGGAGTGGAACCAAGAGCTGCCAGATCCCGGCAGACAAAAAGACAACGGGCTGAATTCGCTGCACCCATTTATCAGATCAATTAAAATATTTCCGTGGAAACCAACCGGAAATCACAAATTAGTTATAATTTTCTTTTTCTTCAATTATTATGCTTTACTTGATCGCTTCGGTGGTCAATCATGCGGGAAATATGCTTAATTGCCGTGACACCAGTTTTGTAGGCCATTGTGCAATAAATGAAAATGCAATGCAAATTCAAAACGCCTAAAAGCGGCTTTTAACTAAACGGGGTTGCGTCTTTGCTACAGCTTTTAACGACAATCAACCTTAGCTTTGATTTGCCTGAGACAATTGTGCGAATGGAGGCTGACTTAAAAAACATTTTTAGCAAAACCTATTCTAGATATGTTATTTTAAAAAAGCAGAATTCAGAAATGGAAACAGTAGTTAAATTATTAAGACGACTCTTTCCAATTTCAGGATCGACTATAGAAGTCCAATTTTTTAGGCATGCACAAATTAGCAAATAATGTACATATTGTAAAAATAGGTATATAAAAGTTATAAATAAAATCAAAACGTTCTTTTTCATTTACCTGCTAGAATCCCGCTAAACGCCTCTCTCCATTTGCCCAAAGTTGCAGCTAGCCAATTTTAAAAATTATTTAAGAACATCTCCAATGTTGAGCAAATTCTCGTTCTCAGTATTGTTTGCAATTGTTTCAATTTGGTATGTGGGGAACGAGGCCTTGCAGGATTATCGTACTTTTGATGATCGACTCGCTCTTCATCTTCATCTTTTTCGCAGTTTGTTTCTACTACGTAAGGGCTAACGAGGGCACCACCTAACCTTCGTCTTCATGTCGTCCTACATTTGTGCTGTTTGCCTAAATCAATAAAAATTGGCCATTAAAATTCGTGTTTATAATAAAGAGTTTATATTTTTAATAAAGTAATGTGGCTATGATAAGTTATTCATTATTTTCATTGTTAAAATGAAGCAAACTGTGATTTATAGCGGTTTTGTAGTTGTTTCTATTTTTGTGATATTCAAATCTACCGAGGTAAGCTGAAGGAATGAGCGCAAAAAAAGTTTTTACGAATTAAATTCTTATTAAAAATCCTTTTTATTTATTGTTTCTTAGTTTACTATTCAGTAAAATGAACTTTTATATATGAAAATATTATTTAATATTCCTTCTATAGGTTTAAATGTTTCTTGGCACTAACTAAAATTCAGATTTAATGTTTTTGCTTTAAAGCAAATGAAAACACAATTTATTACTCAAAATTTTTTTCTTTTTATAAATATAGGCTCAAATTGTTCAGCCCAATTCACACAAGTCAAAGTTATCTGACCTTGGTGGCAAAGTATCTGTAAACCCGTTCAATCTCAAGGAAACCGAAAGAATCCGAAATGAGATAAAAACAGCAGTTAAAGAGGACAAATATTTTGTTCAGTCTCAGCATCATGCGGTAAATAATAGTTAATCAATTTTGAGTCTGTTTGAGGAATGCATAATTTGAATTTTTTAAATCTTCGAATGGTTCCTTTAAAAGTTTTAAGTCTCCTTTCAATGTTCGCAGAATGAAGGAGTAGACGCAATCTTTGAAAATGGAACTATATACAAAGGCAATGCAACCCATGATCCAATTTTGATACAACAGAACAATTCAACAGATCCTAAAATTAATACCACAATTAGTGAGAAAACTGTGAAACAGGTTTGTGCCCAAAAAATTCATTTTCTGAAGCCTTTCCAAAATTTCTGCCTTTAGGAGGAATCACTTGCCATTGTCGATGAAAGTGGAAATGCAACAAGCTCAGTGCCCTTTATAAATAATGCCTCAATCTCCAAGGTACTACCAATTGCTTGAAATCCCTTTCCCTTTTAAGACCCCATTCAACACCGAAATTTTTCAGAGTTCAACGAACGACGAAACAGAAATAAAAAGCAAAAGTGCCCCGGAGAAAGGACCGGCTGTGGACAATGAGACGTCTGCGACTCCCGAAGAAGAAAAGAAAGTGCCAGAAAGTGATGATCCGAAATTGGAGAATGTAATTAGCGAATATTTAGCACGGTATTTGGATGACAAATATTATAATAAATGCCTTTTTTGGATTTAGGACGGATTAATAGTCCAGCCAGGATGGACAAATCCAGAAAAGAATTCTTCTAGTACCGTGAAGGTGACTGAGAAGAATTTGGAAGAGGCTGCAGAAATTCGTCAGGAAATTCAGTCAGCGGTAGCCGACCACTCGCAGGCGGTCATTTCACCAGGAAGTGATAAAGTCGTGAAGGAGGTCGATGAATACTTTCAGCACAAATTTCGTCTCAGGAGTTTTCTGACCGATTTGCTGGGGTCCGAGACGGAAGACGCTGGCTATGATGAGGCAAACATAATTAACGATCTTTACGAGAAGCATCCGATGGATTCAAAAATGCCTCCACCAAATGGGGAAGTCGTTCCCAACGTGGTCGACAGCATTGCAGTTAAAGACGTTGAAAATGCGAAAGAAGATGGACTCATTTCCATCCTTAATTTGGCCACACTAGAGTCCAAACTTACAAGCAGTGAAATTTTGAATTTAACTTCAATCGAAGAAAATTTAGAATTTAACTTCACGGAACCGGTCGCTAGGTGGAAGGTAATCGAACATTTAGGAAGAACTCTTTTAGTTGGAATTATGGAAAATAGCTTAATCCTTCTATCCCGAACAAATAACCAGCTAGAACACCTTAAAACTATCGATTTCAATGAGGTAATCGTTGACTTCGACATATTCTTGTACTGGAACAAAACGGATGGGTCAGCCGTAGAAATGATAGTGGTTGCTTTCAAGGAAAATATTGTTGTAATCAGCGCAATTAGTCAAAAACAGATAGTTGAATGGATTATTGGTAGTGAAATCACTGGTCTAAAATACTTAAAAACTCCACCAAATGATCACCACCTTGCAATCCTAACAAATCCACCAAATGGACTAGGAATGCCGAAAATAAATATTTATCAATTTATGCCTGAAACCAATAATTTTTGGATGAGCCAAGCTATTCCATTGGAAGTTGCCTGTTCAGAAGTGGTCTTCATGGACACTGGTCGCGACATAGTTCTTGCAGTACCCCAAGAAAACGCCACAATTATATTCTCCTATAATCCAGAAATTCACGAGCATACAAGATTTGAGTCAGTTACTCGCGTAGAGTCAGAAGGTGTAAAATCAATATCTGGTTTTCAAATGGGCGGTTTTTCATATTTAGCCATAAGTGGATATCGACCAAAAATTCTTAGATACCGTCGAGGACGTTTTATACCTCAAACAATATTTGGGCAGAGTTTTCAATTCGTTGAAAGATTTCTTCCAGTTCCAGCTAGGACCTACCGAGATGATCTTATTCTCCTGGTTCAACATAAAATTTCTTATGATACCCACATCCTGCCGGTTGTAGAAGCCCTAATTTGGGACGGCAAATCCTTTCGATCCAGCTCGGCTGCACCCTGTTTGATTGGAGCTGAAAATGTGGGCTTCGGAGCAAGTTGCCTCATAGACCCGGACAGGGATGAAGGCATCAAGGGGGCTGCAGTAATATCTGCAAGCGGAAACGTCTCCGTACTTATTCCAAGAATGCAAGGACCATCCGGATTATTCACGATCAGAATGGAGCTGATTGAAAAAAATTTGGAGAGAGAATTGGAGGCTATTTTCAAAAATTTAAAAGAGGCTTTTGAGGATCAAATGGCTGTTCTTCTACTGGCTGAGGAATATACCAATTTTTCAGGAGATAATTTAGTTTTTGATCACCTAAAAACACCTGAATTTAATTTCGAAGGAGACATCGAAGAAATTTATATAAATGATCATCTAATAGGCGACGAAGATGAGCAAGTGAACATTGAAGCGCTTTTAGATTTATTGAATGAAACAAAGACAGAAATTCGTCGTCTTGAAGAAAAAATCAGTGAAAACCAGACTACTCGATCAAAACGAGATCTTAACCAAGTAGAAGTTAATGATCTTACTCATGAAACCCTAACAGTAGACCAAGCCCAAGTTGAAGAACTTTTCGTTGAGAATATAAACGGAGTTCCAGTTGAAGAAATTTTCTTCATTAAAAATGACGTCTTTTCTTTCCCTGGTACTGTTGAAATTCGGGGGAATTTGGAGGTGCAGGACGAAACTAGAAGTTTTTTGGAAAACGTTCTTGAACCAGAAAACGTAAAAATTGAAGGAAATCTTAATTTTGACAAAATTAATGGAATGCCTTGGAATGATTTTATTAGTGGTTTGGTTTTATCTAACATACCAGATGATATTGAGGACTTGATAATTGCAGGGGTAGGTTTACGTGAATATTTAAATACTAATCTTAAAATTTACTTTTATTTCTTAATTTAAAAGAATGTATTCGTTGAAAATGGACTGACCATTGGCACTCTTAATGACCTCAGTTTTCCTAATGATTTCTTACTATCCAGTGGCTCCGAAAAGAGCGTGATTTTGGGAGCAAAAGTTTTTCATGGAATTTTGGGTAGGTATACGTTTTTTATCCAAAGAAAAATATATTTAAAAAAAAAATAACGAACAAATTGAAGCGGCCAGTGCATTGGAGGTGGAGCAAGACGTAAATGGGGTTGATCTTAAAGATGTCATCACTTTGTCCGATGATCAAATTATACCGGGAACAACTGTCTTTACCGATTTAGAAGTTACGGAACTTCTAGAAGTAAGTTTTCTAGATATTGTCGTCTTTTATGATTTTTATTAAACTTGACTTCATGACAAAAACCTTTTTATAAAACAGAAATTTTTAATACTCAACGAGTTTTCTTATAATTTTGTACAGATCAATGGAAAAATATCTGGGGAAGGATTTGAAAATTTTGTACCAAATACAAATCTCTTGGAATCACATTTCATTACTTCCAATTGTGAGTTTAGTCACTTGGAAGTAAATGGACCAATTATTGTATCCGGAATGTTAAATAATGAAAATTTCGAACAACTTTTGAATGACATCGTGTATGAAACAGAGGAAAATGTTACAATATCATCACAAAAAACATTCTCAACAGTAAAATTCACTGAAAATGTAGAAATTGAAGATAACGCCTTAAGCGAAATTCCTATAGACGCTTTCGTCACAACAGACACTGAACAAGAGCTTCAAATATCCAAAATATCAGGGAATGTATTTTTCACATTCTTAGAGTTGGAAGGGCTTTTTGATTCAGTTAATATCACAGAATTAGATGCAAACTCCATTAAAACATACGAAAACCATTCGGACATTGAATTCATTTTCGAAGAAGGAAGTAGTATACAAGCTGCAAGTTTGGAAATTTTGGAAAATCTAAATAGCAATTCTGTCGATAGCTACCAAACGATTTTTGAAGATCTTGAATTTGATACTGTTCAAATAAACTCATTTTCTGCTATTAATGTGATCTCAAATTGTCCACTTCAAGGCATAAGTTTCATTAATCAAATTAATTTGAATGACTTCCTCGAAAACCGAATGAGCTTCACCCAAAACCAAAATATTTCTGGAAATTTTGAAGTAACTGAGCTTATTGTTGAAAGCGACACATTTATAGAATCGTTAAATGGACTTTCTACAAATTTTGTGTTATGGTTTACGCAACAATTTAACAATGTTCCAGAAATGATTCAATCGGGCGAAATAAAAATTAAAAGTCTTCACGTTACTGGAAGTGTAACAACGACCACTCTCAATGGAGTTAATTTCAACGAAGATATCCAGGACAGAGTAATTTGGTTGAATCGTCCGAATTTTATAAGGACTCCTTTAAGATTCTTGGATCCAATTGTTGTAGATGGACCGCTTCTTGTTGAAGGATATCTAAATGATGAGTTGTTTCAAGACTTATTGGATGATATAGTGTTTAAAACGGATGATGAAATAATTCTAACAGGACCGAAGAGATTTTTAGACACCGCAAATGTTTTGGGCGACACCACAATTTCTCAAATAAATGGGATACCAATGTCTAACATTGCGACGAAATTCTCCCCAATTGAATTTGATGGTTCAGTCGTAATATCCGGTAATTTATTTGCGGAAAACTTAGAGGTTCAGCAGAATATAAATGAGGACGAAATCGACGACCTCCTAGATTTTGTTCGATTCGATGAGAACTTGGATAGTTTGGTATTTTTGAAAACGACGGTTTTTGGAGGGTATCCATTGGTTGAAAATCTTTATATCGAAGGTAGTCTTAATGAGCAGTATAACCTTAATGCATTTTTCAATGACTTGGTATACAAAAATAAACCAGCCGTAATATCCGGTCGAAAATTCTTTACCGATTCTGTAACATTCAAAAACAAAACTCACATAGGCTGCTTAAATGGAATTAATGCTACAGAACTTTTGGATAACGTCGTGCGCGGGGATGGCGGTAATGCCGCTGTTATTATTGATTCACCAGTCACATTTTTGGAGCCTGTCGAGGCTACATCAGTTACCGTTCACGATATGCTTCATACTACCAATTTACAAGGATGTGATATTTATGAGTGGGTAGATAACAGCTTAAGGACGGATCTACCAGCCGATATCGCAGGTAAGAAAAATTTTAACAAATAAAAAACCATTCATTTAAGTTAAACCTTCTTGAAAAGTTCCAAGACGTTTTAATATTCTGCCTAGAATTTAAAATGAAGATAGTTTTAAAAGATGATAACCTATTTTATTTGTACAAGTATAATCGACCAACATCTGCATATTAATGTAGGTATATCAAAAGTTTACTGATAAGTAAGGGTAAAATAGAAAGTAGAATTTTCTACTAATATTAACCATAATTGCTATTTTTCTTAGGTATGTATTCGCAAAATAAAATTGATTTTAAATCAAAATAATTTTCAGGAACTCTTTATTTTGATTCCGGCGCTCTGGACGGGAACTCTCTGAATGTTCTTAAACTGAATGGCTTAGATACGAAGGACATGATTACGCTGCATACCCCACAAAATCTTTCTGGATATTATAAGTTTTCAAGAGTTTTCCTAGCCGGATCTTTGGAGACAACAGGTCCTATTAATGGAGTAGATTTGGCATGGGAAATGAAAAATACATTGATGGTTGACGGCAATCAGCACATCAAGGCTCCTACATCAATGCGATCAGTAATTGTCCAAAATGATCTAGAAATCATACCATTAGTTAACAATAAAGATATTAACAATTTGGCCACAATACATGGTCCAACTCTCGAAATAGAGTCACCCATGGCTTTTAAGACTGTAACAGCGAAGAAAATTTACACAGAAGACCTTATTTCAAGTATTAATATCTCAACGTGGTATCACAATAGTCTATGGAACACAAATCGAGAAACACAAACTGTCTACGGAAAGTGGAGCTGTGACCACGTAACAATTGCACAATCAATGGAAGGAAATGGCGAGATCAACGGGATAACAATTGATCAAATCACTTCACAATTAGATGAAAATTATCCTGAAGCATTAAAATATTTTGAAGAAATCGAAGAATACCAACGAAAAATCTGTTTTAACACCATGGAAATGGTAAAAAAGACCCAGAAACAAATATATTTCTTGAAATATTTCGATAACTCCTTCAAAGTTTTCGAGGATGGTCCAATTAATCGCGTAATATTCTTCAAAGTTGGAATGAGTACCTATTTACTCGTAAACGTTTATTGCTATTCAACAATATTTTTATGGAATGGAGATTACTTCGAAAAAATTACTGGAATGGATTCCGGTTTCATTCAAGAGGTTCTTGCAATACCAAAGTCTGGAGAAAAGGGTACACATATCGTTATAAATTCAGGAAAAAACAATTATAACTGTAGCACTTCTGGAATTAACATTTGGTTTTTGGCATCGGAATCTCGTGATCTGGAATATCTTGGCAATTTTGGATGTTCCGGTTATTACTCTATGATCCACCACTCACCAGACTTCCCAGGAAGATTTTATGGAATCGATGAATATAGCAATTTGGTGGTCGAGGTCGACATTGAAAGTGATCGTAACACGACATGGAATCTTCCATTTGATCAAAATTTCAATTACAGATTCTTGCCGCATAACAGTGATTTAGGCATCGCTCTTAGCGATGGTCAACGGCTTTTAGTTATTGAAAAAACAAAATCTGGTAGAAGTAGGCGGAGGCGGTTTTTGACCGAAAACGAAGATCGTTACTCTGCTCCTAACACTGAAAATAAATTTACTGAAGATAGCACTTTTGCCAAAAGAGAATCCCATAGGCATTTGGACAGAGGAAATGGTGTGATTAATGATCTTGTAAATGTTCTTGATGATCTTGTAAACGATCTTGATGAGGAAGTCAGCTCAACTAGAAATTATAGCATTTCTAATGAGGAGTTACGAAATCTTTTACGTAATTATTCAGCAATTTCTGCAGGAGGAGGAGTCAACACCTCTGACGTTTTTGAAGATATCAAAACAGGAAATAATCTCACCAATGCAATGAATGAATCAGATAAAAAGGCTTTACATATTGCTACAAAACTTCACTATACTCTTAAAAACGTCAACAGCATAAATCATAACTTTTCTTCAGACACAGTCGGTTTTCCTATAGCAGAAAATAGAGGGGTACTAGACTTTGAAGATATAAGATCTCTTCTTCGCAATGGATTCACGGATATGATCAACATATTTTTAGTGAGACGCGAAACTTTATTAGGTGAGACCCACGAAGGCGATAATAAAACAACTTTAACTCAATCAGAAGTAGTTAAAGCAAAACTTGATTCTGTTATTAAAGATCTACGAGTTAAAGTAGACACATTGAAGAGTACTCTTGCTAAGAATGAAGATAAACCAAATATTACAAAATCCATGCAGGATCAAGTGAACATAAATATCAGAAATGAGGCTAAGCAGAATTTTGCTAAATTAACTGATTCAGAAAACAATGAGCAATCTTCAAATGCTACTGTAGAGGGAAATAAAGTAGATTTAGAAGACGATGCACAAAAGATTGTGCCAATGCGAAACAATTCCTCAAATCTTATAAATGAAGTTAAAGCCTATCTGCTTAAGCTAATCGAAAACCTTAGCAAAGAAGAAATTATAGAAGATTACTCTGAAAAAGAGCCTGATGGAGAAGACTACAAGTTTGTAATAGGAAAATTTCAAAAAGCTTTGGAAGAAATGGCTAAAAGAAACTCTTCTTTCAAAACAATTATTAATGAATCTATCACCGTTGAAACACCGCGGTTGAAGTATCATAAAGCTGATATAATTTTTGCAGAAAAATTGTTAGCCGCTTGGAATCACGCAATAAAATTTAAAAAAATTGCTGAGGAAAACAGCTCCTCGAATCATTCGGCAGAAGAAGTTGGGATTATATTTGAAGATCAATTTGGATCCGTAGGGCTCGAGGGTGTTTTGAATATCCTGTCGAATGGCATCTACACTGTTTACAACCATTTTCTCGAAAGAAGGGATAATATGCTTGGTAGTGCTCCAAATTCCGAATCAGAACTGCCTTTAAAATGGTCCTCAGAATCAATTATTGGAGATTTGAAGCGAGAATTGCAAAAATTAGAGGATAAATTAAAAGAGGCTGAAGATGATTTCAAAAGAAGAGGCAAGATTGAAGGTCTAAAGGAATCCGAAGAATATTTCGTCCCAACCACACCGCTACCATACGACCAAAATTCCTGGACCATAAAACCTCCTACAAATTCAGAAGATCCCTCAACTGAAACCGTGATAGCTTATGAAATCCCGAAAAGTCTTTTGGTAGCATACAATCACTACATTCCTGGAAGATCAACCGGCGAAGAAATCCTTGCTCTCAAAGTAGGTTCGCCACAAAATCGAAGAACTCTAATTGCTGTAACCAACTGCAAGGAGCATCAAATTCCTGGCCAGCATGATGCTATTAAACTTTATTTCGATATCGAACAGGGAAGCCTTTTCCAGACCCTTTCCGCTTTCAGACCACGCAGTCTTACTGCTCTTCACCTCGGAGATGAAACAGTCCTTGCTTTTGTAGAGGATAATCACTTGATCAAAATTTTCATCTATCGCGGAGTTCAAGGATTTGTAGAGTTCACCACGATTAGGTTCGAGCAATCTCTAACTATTTTGACTTCTGCATCACTTCCCGGAGAAGGACATTGTCCCAGGCACTTTTTAGTCGCTATTGTAGATAACGAAATAATTTTCTACGAGGCTAAAATGGCAGGTCGGTGTGGGATTAGCGTTAATTTTAGTTGCGATAAGTATACTAATTATTTTGTAAGTAGGAGGTTTTCACGTTTTGTTAATTAATTTTAGTTCTGGTTATAAATTTAAAGGAAAATAAATTTATTTATTTGAAATTTGTCGGGTTTTTTGACTTTAATATTAAAATTGATGAACTTAACCAAAACTCTTCAACTTTTAGAGTTACTATATAAAAAGGATTAAAAGATCTCTGGGTGAATGAAGCAAATTTTTAACTTACAGCATCATACATTTTTTTATTCAATTAAAATGTTCCAGTAATAAAAAGGAAAGGAAGCTCATTACTAAATTCTTGTCGTTACGCAAAAAAATCATCTTTGATATTTCCTCAGACCAAAAAAAAACAAAAAACTAAAAGAGTACTTTGTGCAGCATTCACAAATTGCTTTAAACGGTGGAATTCCGGGGTTTCCTCCGTGTCTGCGAATTTTGCAGAGACAATCATAAAATAAAAATTGCATGTTGCGCGAAAACAGAAGCGCTGCTAATTCGACAAACTCGCCGCCGTCTGTCACGCTATCAATCAGAGAACGTGCTAGCAACCGACAAATTATCAACGCGGCCAGGTACCACCTCAGGAACAATATGAGCCCCAGATGGGGCCCCAGCAGGGCGGAGTGACATCGTCGAGTTACTCAACAATTGCCGCTTGTTATGCACGACAGACAGACAGCGGAGTAGCCCCAAAACGAAAGTGAAAGTTCGACGTCACTGGAGAATTCGAAAAAGTTCCGGTGACTACGACTATTTGGCTAACCCGGTTGTGTTTTATATGGTCCTAGTTTGCTAAAGAAAACTTACTGGTCGTCGACTATTACCGAACCTAGTCGGCATCACTTCTTTGACATAATTTAATTTTCTTATGGTAAAAGATTTGTCAGCGACACCCTGGAGTCTTTGGACCAACCGACAAACAGGTGTAGATTTCAGATTTTTATTTTGTTAGATATGGAGAAAAACATAACTTCATAAAAAGCATTTAGTTTTTCTTTTCACTAAACATAAATCTAACATCTTATTCTCTTGATAGATTCGTATCTCAATTTATAACCAATTTTGTGACGAAAAATTCGTTATATTGTACATTAAGCATATATGATTGGTTTTCAAAAGAATCAAATAGGATTAAAATGTTCGCCCTCTATTTAGAAATAAATATGACTATTTTATATTTACTGTGCTAATGCTTATATTAAACATAATAATTATACTATCGTCAAATTTTCCAAATCCACGGACAATAACCCACACTTCCGATATATCTGCGGCAAAACAAAACCATCCCAAGTTCATTCCCATTCCGGCACGCTAAAGAAATCCAACACCCAGCTCGACTAACTCTAGACATACCGTAAAACCGCAAAAATATTGAAGAAAAAAATCCCCAAAGCCACAGAAAACTAGAATTGATTGGAAAAGAAATTGCAAAAATACATAAAAACCAGGAATTCATTGCATAACACTTGTTAGCTCACCTGTGGCAAGACATGCGAACGAATAGACTCTATGCAGTGAGGTAACTTTCACCACATAAGTGCGTGCCGATTTAATATTCATCCGTCGTATGCAGGCTGTCTTCGGTGGACCAATCTGCGAAACATCTTTCTCTATTTGTACTACTAAACACTAGAATGAAGCTGAACTGGTTTTCTCGTAACATTTATCCACTAAGAAAATTCCGGTCAAGTGTCGGGATCTGCTGCAGCAGCATCTTTTCTTCCTTTAACACGCATCTCCGGAGTTCCGGCATAGCCGCGGAACTATTTTACTGACCTTTCTGTTAAAAAGATATTGCTAATAAAATTTTCATAGTGGGGAGTAGGAACACCCCAGCCTGAGTTAGTGAAAGCCTTTCATTTCCTTTCCTTTCTAGTTTACATCTTACATCTTACTTTCTGAGATGTGGACTAATGGAGCCATAAAAATTGGGTTTTAAAGCTCGACCGCTCTGCAGCCTCTGAAACTGAAATTATATAACATATTACCTTCGATGGGTCTCTTCCGAGTCAGTGCTGACCACAACGTGACAATTTCACCTTGCTTACCGCGCTGTTCGACCATCAGCTGGGGAACTGGTTCCCTCTATCTTCGCCAATCCCTACCTGGACGTACCTGAGATATGCGTATCAACAATCTGCGCCAACATATCCATCCGCACCCGACGGCTGATTCAGTCGCAATTTGGATCAGTTAACGAGTGCACACGGTCTGAGACTTCTTGAGGTCAATCGAGTTCGGGTCTGAGCGAAAAATTTCTGGAAAATTCAGAAGAAAAGCATAAGTCGGTTACTCAACGGAATCAACATTTCAAAAGATATATACGCAAGCTGGTTGCGCACGCGTCCCCAGTTAATTGATAAAACGAACCACAGACGGTTGGTGGTTGGTGCATACTCCGACTCCAACGGGTGTACTACCAAAAGATATTCTGCCGGAGGAGCACGGTGAAAGTCAGTTTTCAGTGACTTAAACAAAATTACCGCAACTCAATAAAGTAGTTGATGCACTGCGCTTTGCATAAATTGATCCTATCTATCAACAAAATTTTTGAGAAGACGTTCTAAATATTTCTTTTTATCTGTGCTGTGGTGAAGAAACGTGATAAAAAAAAATAAGTAGGTTTGTGCCTTCTTATACCTTCTAGCAGCTAGAAGCAATCTCAAAACAGCTCATAACACTTTCAAGTGAGTGGTGGGTCCAGAGGATATGTTTATCTCGTCGTAACTAGCTAAATTGAGGTGAGTTTTATGATTTGGTCGTTAATTTTTTCGGAAAATAACGAAGAGTGAAGTGTGTCGATGTTTTGTGACATCGTTGTGAAAGCGTAAAGAGGTTAAACTCCGTTAAAATAAAAAATAATCAGATGTTCTCCACCGAAAAGTTTAACTAAAGTCCAAAATGCATCGTTAAAACGAAAGATTTAAGCGACAAACTCGCTCTTTTACCTCTGGGTAAAGACGCAAAAAACGAATTTGAACTTCTTAAACGCAAAATATGAAATGAATTAAAACTAAGCGAAGTAAACCTTAACTAACATTAAAATATTTTTTAGCCTACGTAAAAAGAAAAATTGAACACAAAGACTCATTTGTCCGTGGTATGATGCCATTTTATCAAACACATAAAGTCACGTATTACAATTTACAAGATTTCTGGAAAAACCATCTTTAACTATTTCTAACTTTTAACTCAGAGGCGTTTCTATAGCATTATAAAAGAATGACTTTCTGTTCAGTATAACTTTAAACGTTAAATGAAATTTAAATATGTTTCTTAGCTAGAAAAACGTTACACTTTGTCTCGAGTTCCATAGTAGGTATCACCTCAGTGCTATTTATCGATTATGAGCACGTAAAGTGCCACTCTGTATGCCAATGTATTTTTTGCCTTATATGTTGTATCTTAATGATTACAAATGCTATCCAAATAAGGCATTCATAGACCAGCCGTGCAACAATGTTGATTGCAGCAAAATAATACTCTTGTTAAACTAAGCGTACCTTTGTAAACAGTCCGCAGACAATAGAATAGGTTCATCCAGGAATTTCTTCACCGCAAATCATTACATTGCCTAGCTGACTAAACTAAGATAATGATTGGCATAACTTCTAATTCAAAGAAACCACAAGTTGTCTATGCGCAAGTACTAAGTCCACATGCGCTGAGCTGTTCGACAAAAGAATAAGACAAATTGCATTATTACTCGAACTTGATGATGCAACAATAGCCAATTTTCCCTCCTCTTGGAACCAGCCACCTGAGCTAAGGTAGGGAGTTAGCATTTCTTCTAGAAGACTCCTTCTAGCCAGCGGAGCAGGCAAATTGCGCGGTTGTCGAAATTCCTCTAGCTGAAAGAAGTGCAATAAAGATTGGAATGCTAGCTAAATCCATTGATTGCTATTTGAACCAGTTTTTGGTTTTGTCATGGTCGTCCACAGCACTTGGTAGGTACGCACTGGACAAATAAGCGCAGCTAAGAGCTGACTCCAAGAAACGGCGCATTCTTACCGCAACTCAAATAAAGTTACTAAGAAAAGGAGTAAATCGGTCTTAACTCCAACTGACCCGAAGCAGTCGCGCGGAAATTCAGCCTTGCAGGTTTTTCGTTTTTCAAGTGGTAAACTCAAGCACTGGTTTACCTGGCGCACTTGCATCAAAATGCGCAGGTGGTTAAAGTGAGATCGACGGAATCGCGGCAACGTACTTGGCCGCTTCCTTTTACATAGCCCAGAAATTGGCAGTGGTATATAAGATTACATCAAAGAAGCAAAAAGGGCTAACGAGGCTTTCAGATTGTTTTACATGCCGCCACGGTCAATTGTTTCAAAATATTAGATAAATGGGAGATTAAACCAATTTCGCTTTTACATCATTGCATAAGATTACGAGAGCTCTGATGAGTTTATGATTTATGAGGTTCGAAAATTTTGAAAGTTTGCTTACAACAAATCTATGTAAGTCCGTAATAATAATACTAGAAAGTTTAATTTTTTTAGGAATATTTCATGATACACCAAATGGTATTTCAAAATGCACTCCAAAAATTCAGATATCAATTATTAATTAGGTCACATAAAATAAAAATACAATTGCTAATCATTTTACAAATCTCAAAACCTCAAATAATAAAGAACATTATTAAAATTAAAGTTTTGATAATCCCGGCTTTAAATGTTGTTTGAATCAAGTTCTCAAAGTTTATAATTTTTATAGCATCATAAATCAGGTGCCCCTTAAGACAAAAAACTCTGTCACAAGTTGCACCTACAGTTTAAAGTAGTTAGATAAACCGATCAACGACCGATCTGCCACGCTCTGATAAATTTATCGCATTAATTAAACGTAATCGCTTTAGCTCTTGCACCTTTCAATTTTTCGGATACTCCGAGGCGGTTTAACTAGATTTAGGCAAATCAGAGCGAAATTGCATCAAAAAATATCTAGAAAATAAATGTAATTAAGGCGTGTACAAAAAATATACTATATAATTTTAAAAATAACAGGTTATTCGTTGTAGCCTAGTTATCTAAAATCATCGCCAAAAAAAATCGAATCATCACTTTCGTCGGAGTGAACCCGCATCAAAATAGGCTTCAATGGCTGAGAGCGGACGCAAGCCGAGGAATTAATGTCGAGGACGTTCAGTTTCTTGAGACGTTTTGTTGCTAGTGTTTTTCTGTTTTCTCGCCGTTTTGTCTTTGGGTTTCGGCTCACCTTATTTGATTAATTGAAGCCATCAAGACGGCGGCGTGGTACGAGCCGTGCCGCGCTCGAAAAATGTTGTCCACTCAAAATTTGAATCGCGTACTTTTTATCAATAGTTAAGGACAGAATTGCAATTTCACCATTCAGCGTGAAGTAGAGAATTTTTGCAAAAGAATTTGCGTATTTTAATAAATTTGGTATTCTGCTCACGATTTTTTGAATTTTTGCTGGTCACCCTTGACCTTCATTTCGCGAACTTTTTAAATTTCGTGTTAATGGACGAGAACGTTTTCAGTTTTGGAAGGATAAGTTTCGTTTCAGAAGCATATTCTCCCAGATTCACATTTTCATATCTCGGAATTTTGTAAATTCTGCAATTCTGAATCTAATCCTATTCTGTATTAAACAATTTTTAAGGATCAAATTCCTTAATATCAGAACTAAAGATATACCCGGGTAAAGAGTAAAACGGAAATAAGACTGAAAATGAAATTTTAAACGGAATCCGTACGGAAATTATTGTATCCACTGAATGCTGACAAAAAGAAAACTCAAAACACATTACATCAAGAAAGCTAAGACGGAAATCAGACGGAAAACAGGCGGAAATATACTTTCCGCTCGAACGAAATAATATTTCCGTCTCTTTTACGTCTGATTCCTGCATGATTTCAGTTTGATTTCCGTGTATAAGTTTTTTACTCTTGTTCACTAATTCAGTGTACTTCATACAACTTTCATAAAACTGTAGGCTTAGGCTAGAAAACATTAGAAGGCCCTAATTATTTTATAGAGTGCATTTTCTTCTTCAAAGTAATCTGTAATGATAAACATTTCTTTTGTGGACTAATAAAAAACCTCAACTTTCTTATATAAAATCTTAGTTAAGAGTATCAATATTAATTTACTATATTTTTCTTTATTCAGAGAAATAATGTTGGAACTCCGACTTACACCAATCATCCCCCTCTTAGCAGTTTGGTCAGTATCAAAAATATGGGCATCCCCAGTAATTCAGCCTCAAATTGGGTCCCTGAATAGCCTCAATGAAAAAAAAAGTCAAGCAACTCTCGACGTGAGGACAACTATTGAGGAAGTGCAGAAAATGCTCTCACAAGACCCTGATCTTCCAAGGCTCACAAGGTAAGTCACACTCAACTCCTTGAACCAAAACGATTTTATTCACAAAAATGATTTCAGAGGTGAAATCGAAGATCTTTTCGAACAAGTTACGAAGGAAGAATACCAAAAAAGTCTGATTGCTGGCGATTTGAATAGAGCCAAGCACATGAGAGCGCTGATGTTAGTTTTACCTTACAACACTGAAAGTTCAAATGAAAATTTGCAGGTAATTTTAAAAGACGCAGTTTATAAGAAGTATAAAAGAATTAAACATTTTAATTTTTCTCTTAGGAGCTTTACAACCGACCACCAGTAACAAAAGTTGTTTCATCTTCTGAAGCGAAACCACAAAAGGTTCAAAAAACCATCGTTCCTTCCGGTAAGGTTGAAATCCATTCGATGGTGGGTCCTACAACCTACAAGCCAGCATTTAGGAAAAAGCAAATTGAGACTACTCCAACGGTTACAACATACCGGCCACACATCGAAAAACTGAGAACTGGAGCCCCACCAACAGTTTACGTAACAACAACTGCAAGCGCTCCGCCTCAATATCAAGATAATTTGCAAACTGCAGAAAGTGTGAACAACAACAGATTTAGCAGTCACTACAGCGCTAAAATTTCCGACTTCAACAAGAACTTCCCCACAGAGCTAAAAAGCCCAACTAAAGGAACACAGGATTTAGACGAGATTTTAGAAAGTCTGGGATTCGCAGCCCAATCACAGTCCAGGAAGAGGTTTAAGTTGGAAGAGCTCGAGGTTGACGAGTACCCAAAACCTATTATTTCCAGCTTAATTAAACAAGACCGAGTTTCCGTAGATGATCTCATTCCAGAAGGACTAAGGGCAGACGATTTTAAAAAGGGATTAACTCCCGAAATCAAGCCAGGAGACTATGTTGCCTTCAAACCTCTGCCTATTCCTAAAGAAGCACCAAAGAATATTGAACCAGAGTTAGAAAGCTATTTAAGGATGTTTGGCATTCTTGGAGAGGAGCAAGGAAGGTCAGCAAAATCCATGAATCTGGATGATGACGCAACATCAACAACATTCGCCCCTATGCTAACTTCCTCTGCCCGACCGGCTAGAATAAAGAGAATCGATACGAGCGTAGAAGAGGGCTTAACGCCGCCTCCAGCTCCAATTGAACAGGAAAATCCGGATGAAGAGGATTATGTTCAATTGCAGCAATTACTCAGCAACATTCGGCAGCTCCAGGAACTGAACATCAATTTAACTGACGACGCCTTTAAAACGCTTGATTTGAAGAACTACAATTTGAGCCAAACTCTACTTGCTCAAGGACCCGATCCTATCGAAACTGCCGATTCAGCAGACCCATCGAAAAATGAAATAAAACGACAGAGCGAAAATTCAGAACCAACCAGGATCAGTCTAGAGCTAAGCTTAGACTCCAGCAACGATACCTTGCCTGAAGATATTTCTAGCAGTAATACAGAAGATGTGACTTCAACAACTTCCTCACCTTCAACATCTTCAACTTCAACAACGACGACAACAGAATCAGCGAGAAGTGCTGGAATGGAAGACAACTTCGCGGGGCTGGATCCTGTAACCGAAGAACCCCTTCCAGCACCAAGGAAAAATGGTTTTTATTTTCTAGCAGATTGGAATTCATTTTTAGAAGTCGGCGACGGACCTGAGCAAGTCGTGGTCAGATTCAATCCTCAAATTGGAGACCCGAGCAGGTTCATTCCGGTTACTGTACCTTGAAGCAATTTAGCCCTGGCCTAACTGAGGTGCTTTATTGCTTTTAGGAATTTTAGTCGTAGCCCGTCTCTAGATGCAAAATAGCATTTTATTCGCCGCCGAGCTAGCCCTCATTGATGTAATTTATTTCTGTACATATCGCGATTAATTTATTACTTTTGCTGTTGTACGCATTATTTTAGAAATAAGGAGAATAAATTTATTCTGATAAGAAAATGCGCCTTCTTTCTAGGATATGGGGCTAAAAAAGATTTGCGTAGAAAAAATGTGATTGAGTTATTTATGGTCACCAATAATTCAAAATTAATAAAATGATTAGGAAAGATAGACACCAATAGAATTAAGTTTCCCCTTTTCAACCAAATAAAATAAATAGTGTTTATCTAATTAAACGATTTTATTACCGATAAAAGGCTTCTTGAACACGCTTTGAACCTTCAGTCAGGATGACCTTTTCATTTCTTTTTCCCTGATTTTTTCTTATGCTTGTTGCTTATACCCTTCTTATCTTTTTTGTGCTTCTTGGATTTCTTAGCGCTGTGAGAACTACTGGAGCTATCAGAAGAGTCCGAATCCGAATCACTGGAAGACTCTGAGGAGGAGGATGATGAAGAGCTAGAACTCCTGGACCGTTTCTTCTTCTTCTTTTTCCGGTCCTGCTCTTCCTTGCGCTTCAGGCGGTTCTTCCGCTCCTTCTTCCTGGTCTTAATCTCGCGCTCCTTCTCCTTGAGCTCATTTTTCCTCAGCTCAGTAAGAGGCGTTAGATAGTCCGTATCTGAATCGCTGCTTGTGCTACTTACATCTAGAAGAATTTCTCGGTTCGGATCAACCTGAGGTCAAAATTTAGAGGTTTTAGTCAAAAGGACGCTTTCAGGTTAGTCAACTTTTCTTACTTTTAAAAAATTTCGGCACTGAAAGGTTAAATGGCCTGCGTAACCACATTTTTTGCAGGCTGCTCGGACAGTCTCTTTATTTGAATTTGTAATTCCATACTCCATTTGTTTTAAAACGAAGTTTTTGATATAAATTGAACCACTTTTCGCGAATTGTTAGACAACAGAATGACAGTTCTAGAAGTAAACAACGGTCATCTGTTATCAGAACTGTCACATTGCTGCAAATTCCTCAAAACACTTTTTGTAGAACTCATTTTAACAATAGGGTAGAAAGTAGAGAATAATATTTTAGAGAAAATTATTATTTTCCTTATTTATTTCTGATAAAAATTCTAAAAACATTTTAAATATAAAATTAAATTTTAAGCAGTGGTAAGTATTAACATTTTTGTGGAACTTAACTAGACATTTTATGCGGCATCAAATTTGACAATTAGCAATTGAAACATCATCACTGCTTTCATTGCAGAGCACTTGAGAGAAAACTCAAACAAATTTTTCTCGATTTTTAGTTAATTTTGTAATAATCATACAAACAGTTTAGTGATAGGCAGACCAGCTGTTGTGCTTTTCTATTTCAGCTATAAATCTTTATAAACATTTTTATAGTTAACAAGATATTTTCGATTTTCTTGCACAACTGCACACTCGGGCTTCAGCTGAAAATTAGTGAAAATGCAGCAGTCTGCGAATTCTTACAGCAATGAGCGTCCTCCGGGCGGTTTGGTCGAAGTAGAATATGGGGCAGATCCAGCGACGGGAGGATTCTTTCACGCCGATTACAAAAAGCACGACGATTTGAAGCAGATGCTCGACAGCAACAAGGACAGCCTCAAGCTGGAAGCGATGAAGAGGATCATTGGGATGGTCGCAAAAGGCAGGGATGCATCCGATCTATTCCCGGCTGTTGTTAAGAACGTTGTCTCAAAAAACATCGAAGTGAAAAAGCTGGTCTATGTGTATCTAGTCCGATACGCCGAAGAGCAACAAGATCTAGCCCTGCTGTCTATCAGCACATTCCAAAGGGCGCTGAAAGACCCCAACCAACTGATAAGGGCGAGTGCCCTTCGGGTGCTCTCCAGTATTCGGGTCTCAATGATCGTTCCTATAGTAATGCTTGCAATCAGAGACTCTGCTTCCGACATGAGTCCTTATGTTAGAAAAACTGCGGCTCACGCAATCCCGAAGTTGTACTCGTTGGACGCGGAGCAGAAAGATGAACTGATCATGGTCATAGAGAAACTCCTTTCAGACCGAACAACTCTAGTTGTCGGATCAGCCGTGATGGCTTTTGAAGAAGTCTGTCCGGAAAGGGTTGACCTTATCCACAAAAACTACCGGAAGCTGTGCAATCTCCTAGTAGACGTCGACGAATGGGGTCAAGTCATCATAATCAACATGCTCACAAGATACGCTCGCACACAATTTGCCAATCCGAATTTAGAAGTAAGACAATTATTTTGAGATTAATTAAGTTACCAAGATTCATTTAGCAGATAATCAGGAGTTATACAAAGATTCTATTGATTTCTAGGATTATGAAGACGAAGAAGAAAACAAACCATTTTACGAGGAAACATCTTCTGACTCAGACTCGAAAACAAACTCCAAAGTAAGTTCGCCTAAAAGGTCCACCTACACCTTAGACCTGGACCACCGATTACTTTTGCGTCAGACAAAACCGCTCCTCCAGAGTCGGAACGCTTCAGTAGTTATGGCTGTAGCACAATTATACCACCACGTTGCGCCCCGAAATGAGGTCAACATAATTGCAAAAGCACTTATACGGCTGCTGAGGAGCCATAAAGAAGTCCAAAGCGTTGTATTGACCTGCATCGCTTCCATGTCGACCAAACGGAAGTCAATTTTCGAGCCCTATCTTAAATCCTTTTTTGTACGTACAAGCGACCCTACTCACATCAAATTACTCAAACTCGAGATTATGACGAATTTAGCGACAGAGGCGAGCATTTCGGTTATCCTCAGGGAATTTCAGACGTACATTAGCAGCAGCGATAAATCATTTGTAGCAGCAACGATCCAAGCGATTGGAAGATGCGCTGCTTGCATCCGAGAAGTCACAGAGACTTGTCTAAGTGGACTCGTCCACCTCCTGTCGAATCGAGATGGTATGGAGCAGAAATTTCAGATCAATTTTAATTTTTACTAATTTTCAATTTTCCAGAATACGTTGTCGCTGAGAGTGTCGTGGTGATTAAAAAACTTCTCCAAACAAAATCTGCTGAGCACTTTGAAATTATTTCACAAATGGCAAAGCTCTTAGATTTTATCACAGTCCCAGCAGCTCGGGCTTCAATCTTATGGCTGATTGGCGAGTACAATGAAAGGATTCCTAAGATAGCCCCAGATGTACTTCGGAAAATGGCTAAGAGTTTTGTTGATGAGGTAAATAATTAAAAAATTAAATACATATGTCAATATTATTTTGCTATTTGGTTGTGATAGAACCGAAAATTAAATCAAAAAATCATATCCACAGGAAGATATCGTGAAGTTGCAGGTTCTCAACTTGGCCGTAAAACTCTATCTAACAAATCCTCAGCAAACTGAACTCCTCTGCCAGTATGTTTTCAGCTTGGCTCGATATGATCAAAACTACGATATTCGTGATCGTGCACGATTCCTAAGACAATTCATCTTCCCAAATGGAGGCAACGGCACAGTCCTTTCGAAAAACGCAAAGAAAATATTTTTAGCTCCGAAACCAGCCCCAACTCTTGAGAGTAAGTACCACGGACGAGAACACTATCAGCTGGGTTCGCTATCTCATTACATGAATATGCGAGCGAATGGGTACAACGATCTTCCAGACTTTCCAGAAATACCTCCAGATGCGTCTGTAAGGAACATTGAACCTCCTAAAGAGGAGAGTAAAACACCAGCGAAATCTCAACCGAAGGGGGACAAGAAAAAAGACTTCTGGTCCGAGTCTGAGAAGAGTTCAGAGTACTCGTCCAGCTCTGAAAGCGATAGTAGCGATGAAAGTGATACCGAAAGCGACGACAATCAATCAAAAAGTAATGAGGATAAGTCTAAAAATGAGTCTGGCGCAAACGCTGAAAGCGGGTCAGGCACAAGCGAAAGTGAGGACTCATCTTCATCTTATTCTGGAGATGACTCAGATTCCAGTGGATCGGAAGAAGGGACAGAAAACGAAAAAGGATCTAGCAATGGTAACTCTGTTGAAGTTGCTAAAGAAAAATTGAATCATCAGAAACTTAAAAAGAGTAATAACGAACCTAAAAGTAATTTGGATCTCCTGCTCGATCTGGGCGACATTCCACCCATGGATCCTGTAATGACTCCGTCCCTAGGTGGGTTCTTAACACCAGCTTCACAACTTCAGAGCGCCTTTGCTAACGAAAGTAATAAACTGGAACTGGTGAGCCCCAGTTTTCTTCATCTCAATCGAAAAGAACTTCTCAACAAGGTGTCTGGATACGGTCTTAGTATAACTTACAAATTCACCAGACTGCCGCACCTTTTCTCATCAAATATGACTTCAATTGAATTGGTTTTCACCAATAATTCTTCAGTTGAGCTCACCTCAATTCGAATGGGCGAAAGGGTGCTTCCCAAAGGGATGTCTTTGAACGAGTTCCCCCCGATAGCAGTCCTTCAGCCACAACAATCATCAACAGTAATTTTAGGTGTGGACTTCAACGATTCAACACATTCCATAGAATTTGAAGTAATCTCCAGTGCAGGTAGATCAAAGGTTACCTTCGAGGCCCCAGTTGGGGAATTAGTTAGGTCTGTTCGAATGAGCGAGGAGCACTTCAACGTCGAGCGCAAAAAGCTCCGCGGAATGAACGAAAGACAACTGAATATTCCGAATCCCAATTTGAGCATAGTCGAGGTAAAACAAAAGGTTTTTGAAGCCGTGAACGCAGCCAGTATTCCGTCATGTGAGGACGGGATACTGCATTTTGCGGGTCAGACAATGACCTCAAAGAGTTTGGTGCTCATCTCTGCAGAGCTGCGAGACCAACAAATAGAAGCGACGGTCAACTGCGAGAATATCGTCGTAGGATCGATGATACTGAACAAACTTAAAACCGCTTTTCAGTAGAATTTCGAAATTGAATGGTCACCCCCCCAACACTTCCTTTATCATCATTCACAACATATGATTATGCAACACGCGCCTATGCTTACTTTCACTTGTTACTTTCATTTTATATTCCATTCACTGTGGTACCGTAAGAGATTTGATGTTTACTATTACTTCCGAGGAAGATTGAGAGAAATATAAAGTTATTTGCTTGTTTATAAAATGACTTCTTATACTTATACCCAAATTCAAAAATTTTATTTAAATCGACCAAGGTATATATGGAGGGTCTCGATCGATTTCAATTCGATAACCACTAACCGATAATCGTCAAGAACTCCCCTAATTCTTCATTCAAATTATTAATTATCAAAAACTAAGTCAGTGAAGAAAAAAAAATTCTAAAATCAGTTCTGCCACCTCCAAAAACTGTTGCTACATTATTCTCACTAAAATTTTGAAATTTTATTGAAGTATGTATGTACTGTACACATACATACAAGTTAACCATGAAAATTGGCACTAGGTTTTTTTTTCGCTAGTTTAGAAATAAATCGCTGTGCAAGACCATTCAAATTTAAAAAGAACATCAACTTGAAAGAAACTTTTCAGTGAGTTTTTGGAGCCACTAACTTAGCATTTAGGTACCATTAAAATGAGGAAATTCAAGTTAGAGGATTCGATAAACTTCCAGTTCAAGATATTTGAATGAAATTCAATTCAATTTCAAATTTGAAGACAAAGAATAAAATTAATAAACAAATGACGATCTCATGGTAACTATGGCAAAATGCTAAACAAACTTTTTCAAAGTCGAGAAATTTCGGAATATATATCATTCCCCGGTTACGGATAAACGTGGAATTTTCTGTATTTATTTTAAATGCAGTTTTTCTACATTTTATTTCCAATTTGTGGAAATAAAATGTAGAAAACGTGCAAAGCACGAAATTGCAACACACGACAACAGCCGTACAATAGCGAGAATTTGAAGTTTTCTCTACGGAAATTTTTGTTGGAAGCATAGAATTTTTAATATTTCTAGTTAGTTTTATCTGGGCTAAACCCGAAGTCTTATAAGAATTTAAAAATTCTCAATAAATTTCCATTGAAAAGAAAAGTTCTACTGCGTCATACTTTTTAGCCCCGCAGAAAAAAATGCTTCTGAATGTTTTAAATAAATCACCGGACAAGGAAATTTAAGAAAATAACTTTTATTATCTCCGATTGCTAATTAGTCCCATTTTATATACTACAGTTTCCATTTTGGATGTTTTCCGAATGCTCATCTTCGATGAGCCCGAACCTTTCCATGAACTGGACAAAAGTCTCAGTCTCAGGTTCCCCCCAGGGCACCTTCTGCTTCTGGGTCCTTTTGAGCCTGCTGCTCTTAACTTCGTTCAGGAAGATCCTCCAGTTCCTGGTGGTGCTGGGGATCCTGCTGAGCAAACGCTGGGAGTAGGATAAAGTTGAAAATCCCACGCCCGGCGTCGCGACCGCAACGCATTTGTAGTAATTCTGTTCCGACATCATAAAAACCGCTTACCTTGACTTCTCTACTGCAGTAAAATGTTAATTAAACTACACTTTTCTTCTACTCCACAAAAAAAATGTTTTTCAACGCTTGCTTTTCACAAAAAAAGACTTCTTAGCACGGATAACAAAGCACTGCTAAAAAAAAATCTCAACGTCCATTGCATATGAAAATTTTGAGGTGGAAAGGAGCATAGCACGGCATTACCATGCATTAAAATGAAATTTGTTTATCAAACCTACCGCGGAGCAGCACTAGCGCTATGCGACCTTTTCCGTGTGAACGCCATTGAGGTTGGTGTACTGAGTTTTTCTACTCAAATAAAATGTGAGGTTTTCTCTATTTTACTGCTTATTAAATAGCACGAAAATGTGACGAATTTATAGATCTATCATCTAAATATGGAATTAATTTGGAAAGCACTAGTTTATAGGGCCGTTCGGCGCTTTAAATCACATTTTTGACAGTGCAGTTTACACGTGTTTTCGGTAGTGAGACCGCTTTGCAATTTTCCACGTCCTGTACTAAAACTGTGAGACTGTATAACCAGCAGCTTGTGGTATTCAAAAGGACAATATTAAAACGCTTTATTTCCTCTTAAGACTGCGAAACAACAGCTGAATCTTATTTAATATTAAAGCGACAAATTTTATCCACCCCTCTACTTTTTTGTGTCTCATATCAAAAGTGAGGTTAGCTGATTAAAACTTTTCCTCTTTATTTTCAGCAGCAAAATGAGCGAAGTCGAAGTTATGGACAACTATGAGGAGCAGCCGGAGCCTGAGCCCGCTGTGATCATAGACACTGCTCCAATTCCTCAGCCAGCTGAACTCCCTGACATTAAATTGTTCGGAAAGTGGAGTTGCGACGATGTCACAGTGAATGATATCTCCCTCCAGGATTATATCGCAGTTAAAGAAAAGAATGCACGTTATTTGCCACATTCGGCTGGACGGTATGCTGCCAAACGTTTCCGCAAGGCGCAGTGCCCCATTGTGGAGCGTCTTACAAACTCCCTGATGATGAAGGGGCGCAACAACGGCAAGAAATTGATGGCTGTTCGCATCGTTAAGCATTCTTTTGAAATTATTCATCTGCTGACAGGAGAGAACCCTCTTCAGGTAAAAACAATTAATTAATCCTCCCCTCAGTTGTCCCATGCTAAACTTTTGCAACTATTCGTTGGGGCAAAGGGTAGAATGCGGACTAGAGCATTGGACCTGCAGCTGTTAGGTTTTTAACGTATTGCCTGATAAAAAGCAAAGCCGCACTCTTACAGTAGCTCTCTAAAGTTCCGTGAATTAAGTTTGTTTTAATTAAATTCATCCCCTTCATAATAACATTTAATAGCATATATTTTAAACAAATTTCTTCAATTTTTCCAGACACTTGTGAACGCCATCATCAATTCTGGCCCACGTGAAGATTCCACGCGTATCGGACGTGCCGGTACCGTTCGTCGTCAAGCCGTCGACGTCTCGCCACTGCGTCGTGTGAACCAGGTAAATAATCTGTTCCTCAAAATAAAATTCTGTCCAGCAATTGCTTCAATCTGTTTCGATAAGATTGATAGTTATGCTTCTGGACTAGAAAAAACCTCCAATATTCTGAACCTTTATAAATGGGTCATCATTTTTTGGGTATTGATCTTGGAGACATTTTTTAAATCATATTTTCTCAGTATCGCCCGATTAACTAACACTGCTGTCTTTTTTTTACAGGCTATCTGGCTGCTGTGCACTGGAGCTCGCGAAGCCGCTTTCAGAAACATCAAGACAATAGCTGAGTGCTTGGCTGATGAACTTATTAACGCTGCTAAGGTAAGATTCCAATTTCGAATATTCAAGCCTTTATTTCCACCTTTTGGTATTAAAAGATTTAGCTATAAACGAAAGTCCTTTAAAATGCTGTACAAAGTCTAAAAATTGTAACAGTTTCGCTTATGGACGAGAAAAAATTCGGTTTATTATCCTAGTGTTGAATTTATTTAATATTCGTATTTCAGTACTCGCGAAACGTAAACCAACATTTTAAATTATTAATGTTTGAATGAAATTTGAAGTCCTTTAAAATGCTCTACAAGGTATTAAAATTGTAGCAGTTTCGCTTATGGACCAGAAAAAATTTAATTTATCTATTCTAGTGTGGAAGTTTTTATTTTGTTATTCCATTACTCGCGAAACGTAAATGAACATTTTCTTTCTTTCTGATTTTTGTTTAGGTGATGTTTTATCGGAAAAGAATAATATTTCTTTTTCTTTCTTTGCAGGGATCCTCAAACTCATACGCTATTAAAAAGAAGGACGAGTTGGAACGTGTGGCCAAGTCCAACCGATAAATTTATGTTTTTGTGTATTTTTTACACTAAATAAATTTTAAAACCACACAACCATTTTTATTGTGAAAAGTTTCTTGTGATTTTGAATATAACGGATTTTTGGAAGATCTTAACTCTTGAGATTGTTTTGTTATTGAGATTTGAATTTTGAGTTTCCATAGAAAATGTTCTTTTCTTGACTCATAAAATTTAAAAGAAATTTTTTATTCATATCACGTTAAGGGCTAAAATTGATGAAAAATGATCATTTAAAGGTCGATTTAATTTTTTTTCTTATTGACCTTGAAATTACTAAACCGGTAATTGACTTCTGGGATTTAAAAGCCTTTAAATAAACGATAACCAGATGACATAAAGAATTCCAAAAACTGAAGAGATTTATTACATTCCTCTTTGACGGCCAAATGACGACACAGTGGTTTTTTGTGTGCGACTGTTTCTTATTGAACTTTAATTAACAATCGTACGAGACAAACTGCGATTTTTTTTAGAACAGAGCATCGTCATGTCTATTTCCCGCCATAAAAACAAAACCCAATTGTTATAATTAAATAACCTTTTATTTTATATAGAAAACAATCGAAAACGCAGTTTTGCAATGAATCATTTCATTTTAGTGTAAAATAAGGTTAAAAAGCAGAGGTATCAAACGTCGCAAAAGCGAGTAATACAAGTGTGGTACTTAGTTTTAAGTAGTTAAGGTCAAAATTACAAATGTGTAAAAATATATTTATAGCTATAATAGGTGTCCTAAAATCTACTAAACGTATCAGTCCTTAGTAAAGGCACGTTGAATAAGTTTTTTTTAATTTTTTCTAACAAAGTCGCAGTCTGTCGACAGAGTGGGGATCGCTGGCGTCCTTACACCAGATTGTTTCCTCCGCCGACTGCAAAACCTTTCCATGATTATAACTTTCTTTTTCGCATAATAGTGACTTTGGCATAAATTAACCATATTCATCCGTTTCTGTTACCTGTACAGAACGGTTTGTCTGCACAAGATAAAAAAAAATGCAAGCTGTATCCAGCATTAGTAATCAATGTTCCCTTGGGCTCCTGTGATAATTGCATCAATCCAAATACGTGCGGCTGCATCGGAAGCTGCTTGTAGGTGATAGCTGCGCTTTTTTGTTTTAACAATGAACGTGCAATGTGGACGGCCGCTTTTTGATGTGTTCAAGTGATCCAAGTAAACCTCGTCAATGGTCTGAATGAAAGGAATTGCGGTAAAAGGATGAAAAATATTTTAATATATTTTTTTTTAATACCGAAAAATATGCTCCACCCCTACACTTCTTTTCTGATTTATCCGAGAAGTAAATAAGTGCACTCCTCTGTCTGTCTAGAACAAACCAACGCCGTGACCATCCATGGAATGTTGCTCCTAGTTTATGCAAATACCTTTAAGGACAAATATTTAGTTTTTGCAACATAATTCAGCAATGCTGAATAGCGGGCTGAAGAATTTGATTTATTGAAAGCATTTCAAAATTATAAACTTACCCTCTACAACTGTATTTATCGATAAATACATGAGGACACAGTGTAATCTGGTGCCCCGCGGATTCGATATGCTGCCTTAAATCTAAATCTGGTGACATGATCGGCAGATATCTGGTCAATGGGCGCTGGTGCTTTGGCAAATTCCTCTTGCTTCCGCTCACGAGTTTGTCCCCGTCTACGGTGTTATTTGAATTAATGCTTGATCTATTCCCTTCATCGCCGCTTCCCGAAAGTCTGTGCGAGGCCACGGGAATATCGTTGATCGATTTGAACTGCTTCTGCGACAAATTATCATAGCTGATTTCTGAGTTCGCCTCCGAGAGTGGACGAGACCGCTGAATTAACTCAGGTTGAGAGTAACGCTGCTGTAGGTACAAAATATTTTATTTATAGGTATTTAGAGAAATATTATAGACTAGGAGCAAATCTCTTAAAAATTATTTATGGTACATCATGATTTCAGTTCTATAACATGATTCGTTAATATCAATTAGTCTTTAATTTTCTCTAATTAGGATTAATTTCTGGCCTTTCTGTGGTGCTGTGCGTGTTTTTAAAAGCAAAGAGTTTTTCACTCTCTTAATAACTTATTTCAAACAATGCAATTCTTTATTTCTGATTATGAAAACAAATTTGGCTAAATTTAAATTACTCTAAAAATAGGAAAACATTGTCATTAATCTTGGATATGTCGACAACTACATACCAACAAAGAAAAAACTATTTAAGTGGAACAGGGCATTTAAATGTAATTCACTTGGCCAATTTAGAAAACGCATCTCCAGGCGATCTTGGATTGGATCCAAGTATTGTAACTAAATGTCTCAGCTTTATAATTGCTTGGATATCATCAATTTATACTAAAAATAATTAATTATATCTTGCAAAACCACTCATTTACAAGTGAAGTCTAGTTGGATTTCCTTGCCATCTTTTTTTGAAAATTTTTTTAACTCCGCTTAATAAATGATTCTTACATCTGTAATTGCTCTAATCTAAACGAAAAAGTCATTGCCCTATATTATTGTTTAAATATTCATTTTCAGTCCCGGCTATTTAAGTATAGCAAATTAGTTCCACTTAATCAAAATAAATTTGTGCAAAAGATCATTATTTTTACCAGATCAGATTCACATAAATTTATATTAAATTTCCTATTTATCTTATACTCCCACATTTAAAACTATTGGTACAGCTTTTTAAATTCCTCTCATTAATTGCAGCGGAGAAGTAGAGTGCGCCACTCTTTCAAGAGTCTCTACGAAATTATCTTAAAAAAAAAATTCTACTTATATTCAGTTATTCCCAAATTTCCATGTAATTTTAATTATAAAAATTACTTTCATCAGATTTTCCAATTTGTTATATTAAGCTGCCATAAAAGGATTGGTGGAATTCAACCTGTTTATTTAAAAAATCCATTTACTACGAATGTCAGGGTTAGCATTTTTAAATTTTTTTAAGCTATAGAATTAGTCATTCTATAAAAATTTCATACCAAAGGCGAAATTTTGCGGATAAACTGGCCGTAAATTTCTGCGGAGTGAGTTGTATATTGCGTTCGTACGTCAGCTTTGATGAGCTGGTAAACACAGAACTGGTAAATATTTAAAAAAAACGTCAAACTTCTATATCGAATTTTTTCCCTAATAAAAGAATGGCGCATGAGGCACAAATAACCGAAATATGCATTTATTTTAGCATCTGCGACTATTAGAGTGAATAAAAGTTGCGGAGAATATAAAAATAAATTTAGTAACAAATAGACTGATGTGTTTGGTGACTCATAGAACTGCTGGAGTTTTGTCCTAAGAGGAAGGGAAAATATAAACAATTGGAATTGACCTTATCAATATTTCAAAAATCGGCCAATATAGGTATGTTAGTTAATTACACAACTTAAACTGATAACGCAGGGTGTCAACTCACAAGATAGTAGTCCACTCGAGTTCTAGTCGCGGACGGCTTACGCCTAGTCACGTAAGTGACCCACACCGACATTTATCACTCGGGGGATTGAAGTCACGCAAATGGTATAAAACGCAAATTATTTTCCAATTTATTATTTTTAGTCGCCAAACAGTATTCAGCAGAAATCACTAATTATTGTTTATGTCACGCAATGCAGCACAAGCAAAGAAATTTTTTCGCGCGATAAACATTCAAATAGTTTCAGATCCCGCGAAAGACTAGACCGCGTCGCTACGACCGACTCATCTGCCGAAAAGAATTTCTTTTTAAAACTTAAATCTGAGACCGCGAACATTTTTATTAGATCGCCACCAACGTGAGCACTAAATATATTTCAAAGGAATCCGCACCACGCTGACATTACCACTGCCTCATTATTAATTATTTACCATTCGGTAGAGTAGTAGAGATTTTTAGAAAATTCTTTGGTGGTAGCGGTGGCACACCACGCCTTCTGCTCTTAACACTTGATTTAATTTTAAAATTGAGGAAATTATGGAAATGTATTGTTAGATTATTCAAGCAACCGGAAAGAGTCAATTGAGGGCCTCGAATTTAAGCAAAAATATTTGGAATACTATCGAAGGCTGCGGCTTGGACCATCTCCAAACATACGTGATATTAAAATTTATTACGCAAAATAACGCCCAAAGAGTTATTGCTACCTGTCGAGGCCAGAAAGATTCATTGCAAGTTGTTGGCCTAATAATCACATGATGGGACTCATCAGTGACGCACGCCCCACAATTAATTCTGTTGTCTTTTCTGGCTATTGTCTATTTGTGCATTCGATTATTTGGAAGCAAGAGACCCCACAAGACCTAATTGCTCTTTAGAACAAAGAGCGAAGACTCTTTAATGAATGCAATAAATTAATTATTCAATTTGGAGGGGCTTTTTGGAATCATGAGATGGTCTACATTCTAAACGCAAGGTGAGAACTCGTTTGAAGCACTGTGCAAACCTTGAATATTATTATGATTCAAAATATTTTGAGATTCTTGAATCGTTTTGATCGAGAGCAAAGCGACTATTTTGTCATCACATATCATTTTAAATGTGTGCTACTTTTTAGTTGGAAGACAGGTTTTGGAAGGGTGTTGACAAAAATAAAATATGCAATTCGATCACCAATTTCTTCCAATTTTATGAAAATATTTTCCCAAAGAATATTCAGCTGTTTTCGGATAACGACTAAACAAATACTCAAAATTAAAGAAACAATTACACCACATTGCCCTTCACATGCACATGTGTAATTTGTTTATGTTTTATTTTATTTTTATTATATTAAATTAAAGCCATCTTTATAAGCTTTTATTTTCTTACGTTTTAATCAGCTGCAGCTGTGTCGTTACCCAGGAAGAGAATCTCTTTTAAAGCCCCAATTAACCTTAAAAACTAAAAAGCCTTTGTACAAAACCTGAAATGAATGCCTACTTCCCTTTATCACTGAAAGTGACCTCATTGTAAGAAAGCGGTGTAAAATTGAAAGAAACACAGAAAAATCTTCCAAATCAATCTGCAATTTACACGAACAAGGTTTCTCATAAATTAATCTCATCATCAACACCGGTGATAAGCTCGAACAAGATAAGATAAAAAAAAAACTGAGGGAAAAATGGCACAAAAGAAACTTCTTCAAAAACTTACATGACTAGAGTTCGGTCCGGATTCGTGCTGTTTATCGCCAGTCTTGGCTAGTGGTGTAATCTCGCTAGATGGGCTGATATCATCCGCTTTGATGTCACCGTTCTCAGCGTCGGATTTTCTACTGCAAAGATATGAAAAAACCGAGAGACCAATTAATTTACACTTCGATTATTTATTTACCAACACCCGAGGAGCAAACTTGTGCAGTCGCTCATCTTTTCGATTGTCTGCTGCCGAAATAACTAAAATTTTTGGAGTCAAAAGCCTCTTCTGGGCTTGCGTTGAAGCGTTATCAACAAGAGAAAAAAAAAGCACTTTTGATTATTACTGTTCCCTCACTGATAAACGCATAGCGCGGCGTAGTAAAGCTTTTCCAATGTTTTGTGATTTTATCGATTTTTAAATATTGATATTAACAGTAAACTGCTTTTTCTGGTATTTCTCTGATTAAATAGGGTAACACAAAATGGTATGCGTCAGTGTTCTTTAGCTTTTTAAAAAAATGACTTCCACGCCTACTGTTAATTGTAAATTGCTTACAATAAAAATTCTAGACTTACTCTGCAGGTTCTTTGACTCCGTTCTGAGATGACAAATAATAAGCTCTGGCCTCGTCGTGACTCTTCTTTTTGAGTTCAATTATCTTCTGGCGCTCGTGCTCAATTACATGCGAACCTTTAAAAAAAATTTAATACTATTGTACTTCTCCAAAAATATAAAAAGAAAAATATTTTTTACCTTGTTGTGCCAACAGCAGCTGCCTGTTACGTTCAATTTCCTTTATACTTTCAACGATTTTACTGCTAGCTCCTTCAGTAGAAATTGGGGCATTTGAAGTTATTCTACAAATTCTTTCTATATCGTCCTGCGAAGGGACACGCTCTTCGAGTGGATTGACTTCGAAGTCATCGCTTCCAAAAGACAATTTCAGGTTGAACTTAGACTGCTGATCGTCTGGTGGTTTAACGTTGTACTTAAGTCTTAGAATAGGATCTTTTTCATCATTGTGCTCCCGTCGAACCACCTCAGGAGTTATATCGATATTTTTCAATTCTACATAACTTAATTCCTTTTTAGGTGTGCTAGTGAGAGGTAAATGATCAGATTGCGCTGGCATTTCGATATTGTTAAAAAACATATTCTCATTGATGCTGCGCGTCATCATATTGTTTTCTCGTGGCTTAGCAGAAAGGATTTCTGTTGATCCGAAAAGCGATTGGGACATTGTACGTATTAAGCCAAAATCGTCTTTTTGTGCTAAATTAGTATCTTCATCCTCAGAATCTGTGCTAATTTGTTGCTGTCCGGAAATTTCAAACATATGCCTATCTATAGCTTGAAGTTCTTCCCGACTTCTTTCGAGTTTAGTTAGGAGGGATAAAAGGTTCTTTTCTAAGGTTTTTGTATCCTTACAGGCTGAGTTTTGTGTTTCGAACTCTTGATTCTGGAGACGCAAAAGAAGGGAACGTTTTTCTTCCATTCCATTCGTTAGGGCTTTAAGATCGCTGTGAAGATCTTCTCGATATGCCAACCAATCCGTTTCCTCCTCAAGATACTGAAATTCTAAATCTTCAAACGTTTTTTTATCATTCTCCAAAGATTCAACATTTTTATTCAATTCCTCTCTAAGAGAATCATCAAACTTATTTTCTTCAATTAATTTTTGCAACCTTTAAAAGTATAAAAACGGAAAATATTAGTTATTAAATCAAAAATGAGAGTACTTTATACAAATATTGTAGTATCTCACAGTTCTTATTCACCTAAAAAATTATTACTAACAATTTCTTACCTGAGTATGTGCGCCTGCTTCATTTCAATTGCTTGCTTCAGTTTTACTTGCTGAGTTTCCTGCATAACACGATTTGCATTTCGTTGCGCTTCTAATCGATATATTTTTGCTTGCAGCGACGACAGACTTTTTTCTATTTCGTTTAAGGCGGTATTTGTTGATTCTAGTTCCGCCGAAACAAGAGCTTTTTCCATATCCAACTAAATAGGAAAACAATGCAAAATAACATTAAATAATTTTTTGTATAAAATAATTCTCCTACCTCTCTTAAAACTTCATCCTCCTGCCTCTGGACATCAGCAATTTTCGTTTTCAACTTTCTAATTTTTGATAAAACTTCATCTCTGTGTTGCTTCAAATCTTCTAGCGAATTCTTTTCTAAATTCAATTTCCTTAAATCAGTGGCACTTTGTGACTCAACACATCTTTCAATTCTGCCATATGTTGGCTGCTCAGAATTATTGTCTGGCTTTAAATTAAGCGTTAAATTGTTAATGTTCCTATTATCCCGCTTTCTAGGAACTTCTGGCTTATCAGGGGCAGCCTTATTATTAAATTTTGGGCTCTCCTTAATGGCTTGCATTTCTAATTTCAATTTATCCTCAAACGATTGAATTAAATGCGAATAATCGCCCTGATTGTAATTATGTGCAGGAACAGATGAGACCTCTTTTTTCGGTGACGCGCAAGTTGTCCTGATTTTTGTGCGTGGACTTTGTGGGATGCACTTCCCAACTACAACATTTTCATATCCAGAATTTTTTTGGGTAGAGCACGATGAACTTATTTCTATGCGGCGTTCGCCAGTTATCCGGACATTTTCATAGCCGGAATTTGTCTTCACTTTTTCAGAATAATACGTTTTGGAATGATACGAGGATTGGGGACTGAGGTCATAAAAAGGAGCCTTCTTTTCACGTGGGAGGGAACCGTTTGTTTTAATCCGATTTTGTACTATTGGCGATGACTGTAAACTTTGATTCTGTCTGTCATATTCAGTGCAAATTTTCAATATTTCATCGAGTCTTTCCTGCTCCTGTGGGGATATTTTATTTCGTCCAGGAGATTGATTTTGTCTTTCATAATATTCACTATTTTGGCCAAGGTCATCAGAGCTTGAATTAATTTCAGAATTAATTCCATTCATAGGAAACAATTGTAGACCTCCATATGTTCCAGGTTTTGGATATCTGTCGTATGTTGAAGCTACCAGCTGATTTTTTCCTCCTATGTTATTATTGACTTTAGCCAAAAATTCGGTGGAACCCGAGGGATTTTGTATAAACCCCGTTGGAATGTTAAAATTATTACTCGCTTTAAGATTCATCTCGTTATTTTTTGGACAGTAGTTCTTATCGTTCTTGTGATTTTCAACAAGATTTTTTGCGAAACTGGCATATTTCGGTCCTAAAACATCTTTGGCTGGAGCGTTTACAGTCACTGAATCCGCTGTAAAAACTTTTGGCGAATGAAAATTATTAAGGTTCATATATTCAACCTTTGTGCTTTTATTGGCGGGAGATTCATTATTTTGCTTTTTGTGTATTTGAGACTCGACAGTTTCGTGGATACTATTAAAAAACTCGGTGGAGTTACCTGAACGTTTGCAATAAAACGTTTTTTTTATAAAAAAAATTAATTATATAATATGTAGTAAAAACCGAACAAACCTCTTAGCGAAGAAGTGTTTCTGTCTTGTGTAAAATCAATGTGGGGCATAGAAATCCTTTCGTTGCTGCCTATTGTCGATTTTATTAGTTGAGCTTCAGCCGGATTGTTAAAGCGTAGATAGTTCGAATTTCCTATTGTGAGCATTGCCCCTTGATTTAGGTTTGCCTCGGTTGCAACTTTGTTGCCGTCTATTAGAACTCGGGCGTCCTGTTCTGGCACTATAGTCACTTCCCCCTCCTCACTTCTGTACACTGTACAGTGCAGGGGCCGAACACCACTGCCATTCAAGGATATGTTGCAATTCGGCGACGAACCAATGGTTACATCCCCTGTTTAACAAAAATTGTTTTCGATTTTTATGCTCGTTCTTAAAAACTGAAATTCATGAAGCGATTGACGCAAATTTATGAAACGACTGTGCAAATACCGCGTCATTTATCGTTTTTTTGCAGATCATTAAAACACTCGTCTTTTGCTTGGCTCTTTGTTATTTATTTAAATGGAAAATTTATCAATATGTTTATTGTTTGACGCTCACCTACTGGTAAGTAATGTAAGGTAACTGCTGTACTTAGACGTCCACCTCCAAGGCTGACTAGATGAGGATCATTGGCAGCAACGCGAAGTCCACTTGGTGCCGATTGATCCTTTTTTTTTAAAGACATCTGCAACAAAGAAATACCTAATTGAATAGATGAACTTTTAATAATATCTTATTAATTTAAGAAATATTTGCTTTAACTTTAACACAGTAGTAGCAAAAAGCAACAGCAAAAGCAGATCGAAAACACAACTACCACGAAAACACTACTTTTTAAAAATCTATACCAGAGCTTATATAAGTAGTTTTAATACTCGTAATCAGTAAATTTAAAAAGTAATTTATCGAGGGTTCGACTATAAAATGTTCTCTCTTTAAAGGGTAGTTATAAATTTCGAAAAATAGCATGTTCATTTTTCGCACGATTGTAGAAAAAGGTCTTGTAAAATTATGTTTAAAATTTTATGTTCGTTAAAAAAACAATTTAGTATAAGCGTTTTTTAGGACAATTCGAGCCTCCGCTTAAAATTCCATCAGCCCCCAAGCGAAGCACTTCCAGCAGATAAATCTGCTGAAGTTGCAAATAGCAATATCTAAAAATAATAATAATTTCTAAATGAGACTTTAACTTAATCGTATTGTGGCCCTAGAATCTTTAGTCTATCTTTCAATATATGCAAATATTATGCATATTAAAATATTAGATGTGATCAGCCGTGATCTGTTCTAAATAAATTGATGATCAGATAATAATAAATAATAAGAAAGTGATCTGATCTTATTAGAACACATGAGTCAACGATTCTTTAAAAGGATTATTTGATATAATTTTTGTTTTTATAGATTATCTCATCTGATCTTGATGTTCCAACTATACTTTACAAAAAAGAATTGTCGTTTTTTAAATTTATTCAAAAGTGTGTTATATGGGGGTTTAGCAGCCAAACTTTTAATTATTTTTTTATTTTTGCAGCCTTACATAATTTCATCAGATAATACAGAAGCTATCAACAATAAATTCAAATTGAACCGATACAGGTAACAAAATAAATAAGCTGATCTGTACACAACAACGGGCATGATTGAAAGAAATCATAAAAATCAGGCTCTCAATTATCCGTTACCATCGACTATAAAATCGCCTTCTTTATACCTGCAAAAGTCTTCTACAAATAAGGGTAAGCTCACTCCGCGCTATGACCTCAATTTATTGACCAAACACAAACCAGCGCCTTGTAATCTGATTAATCATGCCTTAAAAATCTCCTTACCAATTTCCAGATTCCCTTCAATCAAATAAAATCTCAAATTAGCCAATTTCGTATGCTTTACATAAGGGCTAAAAGGTAGCTCAGTCGATTTGTTTCCTTTCGCCATTGACCCCGTTTCGCGCGATTACGCTTCAACCGATTTGTTTCTTATGCTTCTTTGGCTTTCTTAAGATTACTAAGAAGCACACAAAAGTGATACAAACCTACGGTGTTGCGAAATAACATCAAAAAAACATATTAACAGAAGCTGCACAAAAATTTAGAGGGATTGAATATTTCACGGTTAAATGACTTCTTCACAATTGTTGAAGAAAAGCGTGAAATTCGTCATTTGCTAATAGTTCCGGTATCGTACTTTATTTACTACGATCACAAAAAAAAAACGATATGCCTGTTAATTTTTTTTGTTCTTCTTCAATTACGTTTAGTTTTACCTGAAGAACGTAACAATGCTGGGAACTTTTGATAAAAATCGTTTAAATTTTCTCGAAGTTGCGCTTAGAAATATTAGCACATTAAAAAAAAAAAAAACAAGTTGTATGACAAATATAAATTTTATTCACAACACAACAGCTCCAGAAATAGACGAAAACAGCTCACAATTTGGTGCGTTATCACGTAAAACACTCTACCTGAAAAATTTTGATCTTCTCCTCGATGTAATCAGAGCATTTTAAGAATTCTTACTAATCTCCAATTTGAAGCACTTACAAGTATTACGCAGGTACATTTTGTGATCATAGCTGCGCGCCTTTTTTTCTTGAACATTTGGATTCGGTTGAAAGAATATTCTTGTCTAAAACTTTTTGCCACCTTGCACTATTAGCGAAATGATACTGCTGAAATCAGAATAATCCCCTGACAGGCAGGCAAAATCTTTCGAGAGAGAGCGGCAGTGATTCAGGCATTCAGTCTGATGACGCGACTCGAGTAGAATTTATCGCGTTTCTCTTGGATACCTCTGCATATTCCAAAACTTGTTCCACAAGCGATGATACCTGCGTGTTTTGGACCTCAGATGACCTTGGAATAATTCATAAAAAAAAACATCAATAGACGCTGGACCCATTAATTTCTTTATTAAGCTGTAATATCCTTTGCAATTCTAATGAGTCGTTTTTTATTATAGTTCAGGTAACTATTTTCTGTTGGGAAAAAATTCAAAATGAAATCATTAAGTTTGTAATTGTTGCAACGTGATGAGGGTACAAGGTCACTGTCCCCTAGACTAAAGTTTGCTTAATAGTGAATTCACGTATGCAAATAGTCAATTTGGAACAACTGAACCATTACTTTTATTAAAATAGCAAAGCAAGTTTACGATTAGATAAAAATCCGAGGAGAATAACGTGAGCTTGTATGTTTATTATCATTTGCTCATATCTATGATAAGTGTCGTTTAATCGAAGGGCGTTTTATTTCATATCTAAAAAATTAAAAATTTACTTATGATTTCACGAGTTGTTCTACTACTTTAGAATATTCTTGGATCAAATGAGTTTCATGCTTGCTTCCGAAAAAGTGTTATTTCTAAATTTTTCATTAACTAGTTTTGGTAGTTTCGTTATATTTTTCATTCAATATGAATATAACTAACTAAATGTTATATTAAAAAATTCGGATGATTTACACCGATAATTTAGAAATTGCTGATAGATAATAATAGTCAGAATGTTAAAAAAATATTAACAATTAGTAGAGCCTCCACCGCCCAATCCTCTTCATTATTTAAAAGTGTACTTATTTCTTTAACAATTCTTAACATCCATCATTTTGGATGGTTTTTATTAAAGTTTTAAATCAAACACATTTTGTATTTATCAGCTTTTATTTAAACTAATTTATTCAACTACCTTTAGCGCCTAGGAATTATATAAACTGCTTGAGAAAATTTACTATAAGACCGATTTTTTTAAAATCTGTTCACTGCAACAAGAAATTTATGATTCGTTAGACGTCCCTTAAGAGAGAAATCACGAGGCATACCATCGGAACCAAAGGTTATCTACGCCCTCAAGCATATCTCCAAACGTAATTGTCTGTTAAACTGGACAAAAGTTCAAAATTGTGAGCTATAACTAATTATTTATAGTCGGCACAGCAGTTTTTTAGAGATTTCCGAAAATCTCCCTTAAGCCTTTGAGCTGCAGTTAACCCACAAAACGAAGTGAAATTTTCATGCACGTCGCATAAATGAGTGATTGATATGAAAAGCTGATTCATCGACTGATGCTGGTGCTGGTACGTCATCGTCAGCTTCTGGTGGGATGCTGCGCTGGACCGATAAAGACCTTATTGCATCTGAGCTATAAATATTCGTCGTCTCGCGAAACAGCAAAACATTGAGGAAAAGCGGCGACGACGACGACGACGAAGGAGGCTGTGGCGGCGGGTGGGACCACTCATTGGTGGTGTTTTGCCGGCCAACTGCTCTGATCCCAATAAACTTTCTCAGATTAAATTCTGCGAATATCGAAATCATAACAATGCCAAAAAGACGTACACAAAGAGACGACTGTTGTGTAAGCGATTTCAATTATTTAAAGCGATTTATCAAAGAAACGGCCGGGAAAGTCGTAAACCCACTTCGTTTTCATCTAGATTTTTTTTTTTATTATTTTCAAGCATGTCCTATGCTGCAGTTTCAATTAAAGTAAATCAAGATTTATTTGTTTTCAGCTCGAACATTTTAAAGTTTTACATAACTCTGTCGATGTCAAGGAAAGTTAAGCGGTTTTATGTGCCACCGCAAATGATAACGCATCGAATTGGAAGGTTAAGCTCAGCAAATCAGGTTGCAAAAATAAGAAAGGTTTAATAGCAATTTATGTTTAAATTTGTAAATGATCACATTAGAGGATTTCTATACAAATTTATACATAAAGGTTCTTAGGACCGTTGATTTGGAAGTCGCTGATGTTGAATTTGCTTGAAACTAAATAGGAGGATTAAGGTTTAAAAAGTTACTGAGAAGTGATTAATTAGTATAAGTGGATTGGATACGAAAAATAATAATGATCAGGATAAAACCGAAACCACACAACTAATAATTCACTCTTGGAAAAAAAAGGGAATCAGATTTCTTATTAAAAATGTTGCGCAAAGAGTTTCTTAATATGTACTATTTTACAATTTACAATTTTACTCATCAAGAGAAATGATGTTCATAGTCCAAAATAGACCTTTCCATACAGACAAAAAAAAGATCCATATGAATTTGATTATTTTTCAATTCGAACAGTTCTGTTTTAATCGATGGACGTAATATTGATTTATCCAATTTTGAATCGAACGCAATGAAATGCGATCAGTGTTTTGAAATTTAAAATTATAATTGCATGACTAATAATTTTTGTATCAGTAATATGTTAAAACAAAAAATTCAATTATTCGAGTTTTTCCAATAGCTTTAATTGATTGGTTTTAGCAGTGCTCTCAAAAAATTGCGACTTTTTGCTTATGCTTAAATATTGCTTCAGAGTTCACGCTTTAATTATTCAATTGGATTTTATTTGCCAAACCAGTCCATCCCAGTCCAGCGATGGGTCAACGGATCGTTAATTAGACCTCTTTTGTGGGAGTGCATTAATCAACCGAGATGTTATGCTGGACTATTATATGCTAACGACTTAAAGCGGAGCAAGTTTTATGAAGCCCAGCCCTAGCCAGCTCTGCTGGAACGAGCAACCAAATTGTTGAGCTAAAAACTGCAATTCGTTACAATCTGCTCAATTCGTTCACTTTTCTGAAACCCAAAAGAAAAAAAAAACAAGAAGCTCGTTTAGCATTTTGTTTATGCTACTATGAGATAGCGTGAAAGTGGTCATAAATATTGCGAATATTGAAGACAGGAAAACCGACCTCTTTTACTGCCCGAAAAACACTTAAAACCTCCACAAAATTAAAAATCTCCTTTCGAAGATAATATAGTCTGCTTTCTTAAAATAAAATAAAAACAAACAGACGCTTCCTCTGTCGTTCGCAGTTCATTTAATTTCTCAAAAGAATGATTCCCCGATGAAATCAAAGGCGGAAGTTGAACATCGCTATAAACTTAATGCCCAACTCTTGATCTGGAGTAATTGGAAGGTCTCCACCGAATATCACGTCCCAAATAGCTTTATTTATGGCCCCCGGCGACATAAATAAAAACGGACGCCAAATTTAACATTTTATTTTAGATGAAGCATATGTGTGGGGTCTTTCTGCCCTCAGCCACCATGTGGATATGGAAAAAACAGTTTAATTTTAGTAACGCAATGAACAAAATATAACCGCAAACGAGCTCTAGAATGAGCAGATGTGACAAAACCAAGAGTCTGTCCAATTTTCTGGCGTATCTCATTGTGAATAGGAGTCGCACGCGGACACGAGGAGCAAAAAAACACTCTTTTGGCAACGTCTGTAACGAGCTCAATTCAGAAATGAAAATGACTCAGGCCAAGTCCTGGGTCGGCGCTCTTTTGCTAGATATTTATTCTGATATTGTGCATTATTTAGTTTTATTATAAAAATCAGTTGTTTTTTGTTTAGAAACAATTGCCTTATGTTCATGAACACGACTGGGTGGTGATTCACCGGAGTACGTGAGCTGAAAAGAAAATGTTTCTATAGGGGAAAACCATTTGACAATAGGAAAACTATTTGCATTTGAATGGTTATCAAAACATATGAGGAAATTTAGCAAAAATGGTACAGCTCAGTTAACACACTTTTTAGTTTTGTAAATAAAAGAAAAATACCTTAAATGTGGGATTTCTTACCAATACTATTTATTAATGTTACGTTACTAAATCGTAGTCTTAACACTGTAGGTCACAACAATAAAATTTTAGGACTCTTAAACATCTGTTTTGAAAATCAAAGGCCTTTACCACGAAATCCAATACGAATCGTTTTGTTTTGTTTTATAGCTGAATTCTTATAAGACAAGAAGAACAGACAGAGGTTTCTGCCACATAGAATCAACAAAAAAATTAATAATTTTTATACATCTTTCTTTGCGCCAAGTTTCCAGATTCTAAGTAAACGGTATCAAAATACAGGCCTATATTAGTTTTATTTTCAACTTCATACGTCTAACCGTTTCTGAGGGTTCAATTTGTCCTGACTGCGTTAAATAAATTAATTATGTTTAGAGAGATTCTAATCAATTTATTTTCTAAAAAATACTTGTACATTTGTTTTATTTATTTAAATATTTGTAGTAAGACTTACAATATTAATTAGTTTACAAATGAATGAAAACAAGAATCTCAATTACGGTGTAGACTAGAAAATTGAAAGCTAAGTAGATTTTTCAATATTGTTGGGAAGATAAATAAAATCAAAAATATGTATCATGGTGGCATGGTGCAAATTAAACAAATTGGAATCTTCGAGACGAGAACAATCTTGGAGATCATACGCCTAACCGCTAGTGCTTCCATGGATATAAACTTTAAGCGGTTACATGTTACATGAAAGAAAGTAAGCCTTAGTCGGTAACTTTTCAAATCTTTTTATAAAAAAAGAAAACTAAGTATAGCCAGTTCCGCTTTACCTTTCTTGCCGAGTAGGCCCAAATTAGCTATCAGTTTCCTTCCTCTCTAGGTGATAGACCGTTGGAAGTCAGCACCGTCTAAGACATTAAGGACAGATATTATTAATTATAGCAAATGACTATTAGTTTTGGATTCGGTCCAAAATAGAAAATGAAAATCACCAAAAACTTGTGAAGAGACGCATGAATCACTCTGCTGGGGGGAAAAAGAAAACTCAGATGAGTGTTGCATGCCAAAAATTTATTGAAATGATCGGTATGCATCCAGCGGCCAGTGGTGCAGTTGGCGAGCGGACGGCGGTATTAAATGCCTCACAAGGGACCGGACGATGGGCAGCGGGGCCATTGACAGCGGAGCCCCACTCACCATCTATGAAATAGAATCCATAAGGCGTTTCTAGGTGTCACAGCTTGGCAACTGTTGGGACACGATTTCCACATGTGAAACAGAAACATATAAGTTTTTAGGTGGCGGCGCGTGAGGTGAAATGCAATAGGGGAGCACTGACTTTCGGCGGATCCGACAGCGAAAACCCCGCATAAGCCGCATTAATTCAATAAGGCGGGAGGCCGGCTGATACCGCTTAATTCCCGCGCCGCCCCAGCGGTGCTGCTATGCTCGCTGATATTGCAAAAACAGCTTTTTCAGTTTTATATTTTTGTGTTTTTTTTACGTAGACAATATTCCCAGTTGATAAGGAGTCTTACGAAATTCAAAATTCCCAGTAACGGATAAATATAAATATACAACGAAGCGTCTTCAAGAAGTGGCTTCTTGTTTTTTATTTTTTCTTTTTTGTCGTCGGGGGCTTCTTTCTTATCAAGTTGCTCGTTAAGGGAACTCAATACTTCTTGAGGTAATTAAGCTCATCCTCCCGGGAACAGCTGAAAACATGCTTCACCGGATTACCCCCGAAGAGCGGAAGTTAATTGTAAACTGATTTTGCAATGTAAAATGCACTTGGAATTTAGAGAAACTGCCTTTAGCTCGAGGAACTTGCTCCGGGGCTGGCTCTGCGGCGGCTCAGGTACAAACACTATCAGCGTCAGCGGAGCCCTAATTCAGAAACATGACAGCACACGGCAACAATTTTGTTGTTGTTTACCTACCCAAACGTGAGCGTGACTTTGAAGGACGCGCGAATTATGCTCGGTGTGGGTGCTCCAGCGCGCCAGGGGGGACCGCCGGGGGCATCATGATTTGATCTTTGGCTCCGTAACTACGTCACTCAATTAAAATTGCCCTTTTAGGCGGTAAATTGGTTCAAAATTTGATGACTCCAAAGTGATGATTTCTTAGAACTTTGTTTCGGGAAGATTTCGACAATGACACCGCCGATGCCGTCGCGCGGTCGCACGATAAAAGAGGCAAAAAGTGTTGCAAATTCTCTGCTTAAAAACAACAAAGCATCCATTTGAGAAACTTTTTTTTACGGTGGTACACAGAAAGGGCAAAAACATATCTATGAGATCCCTCAGAATAAATCCCTTCTTCATTTCTTCATTACCTCGTATTGTGAAGCTGCAAATTGGTGGAAAAAGTCGAAAACATCCAAATCGGTAGGTGGTGAACACAAAAATCGTCTCAACTATAGAAAAAAAAACCTTCAGACACTGTTCCTCTGCACGGAAAAACTCATTATAAAACTTTTGAGGGATGTGCACTTTAATCGTTTAATAAGTGTGTTGCGAATCAAGTTAAAATACTGCACTCCGTTAAAACATAAGGAAAATAAAATGCGAAAAACAAAAAGTAAATTGCTCTAAGCAAAATCCCTGCAGCTCGGTAGCCGCACTCACCGCCCGAGATCACGGTATACAGAATACAAGGTATGCTCACTTCAAAAACGGTTTTCGCCATCTTGCTTTTAAGGAGCGTCAAATGACGTAGTTCTGTCCAATTTTGTATGAAAAATCGGGAAAAGTAATTTTAATTATTTTTTAGTAATAGTACGATAAATTGCTATTGGCATAATCGGTAGTAATAAAAATTTGCAATTTTTTAAAATATAACTTGAATTCGTGAGACTAATGGTATTTAAGTAAAAAAAGATTTCTTCCGTGGGGAAAATGTAAACAAGTTAAAATATTTTAAAATATGACTTAAAAGTGCGAATATTTGCATCACATTAAATGGAATTAAATAAAATAAAATGCTTGAACAACTAATACGGATTATTAAGCTAATCAGTCGTTCTCCCCAAGGCTATAAAGAATATTTTAAAATGGTTATGAATTAGTTAAGAATACTGACAGAAAATGTAGGAGAAAGAAAAATAAAACTGTATCATAAAACTTATTATTACTTATTTTATTATTTCCCTCCACAGGTAACAAAAAAATAAAACCAGCTACCTGCGCAGGTAACATAGCGAGGGACTCGAAAAACCTCTTCGCTTTATGCTATATATTTCGTAGAATTAGGGATTTTATCTGGCGCTCGTATTAAAAAACCTCTGAAATACAATCACAAGGTGTTTTAAGTTTAGTTACCTACAGAAGAATCCGTGCATTTTTAATTATCTTCCTCATTTTTGGAAAAATTCACAACCATATTAAAATATTCATTATAGCCTTGGGGAGAACGACTGATTAGCTTAATAATCCGTATTAGTTGTTCAAGATTTTTATTTCACTTAATTCCATTTAATGTGATGCAAATAATCGCAATTTTAAGTCATATTTTAACTTGTTTACATTTTCCCCACGGAAGAAATCTTTTTTTACTTAAATACCATTAGTCTCACGAATTCAAGTTATATTTTAAAAAATTGCAAATTTTCATCACTAACGATTGCGCCCATACCGATTTATCGTACTATTACTAAAAAATAATTAAAATTACTTTTCCCGATTTTTCATACAAAATTGGACAGAACTACGTCACGACGAAGTGTCAAAATCTACATGAGCATACCTTGTATTCTGTATACCGTGGCCCGAGATGATCATTCAAACTAGTACTGCAGGCGAGCGCAGCAAACGTCGTGCCGGACTCCGAAATTTTTTTCCCTTTTGCGGGCTTTCGGAGATGGAACTAGTACAATCGTGACGCCAGCTCTAAACTGTTTGTTTCAAATCCGGTGAAACCGTTACAAGTTTGAAATTTAAAGTTGCTTTTCTCCGGCCGTTTGTTTTATTTCGTCATTTTTCATCGACTTCTTAATTAAGAGTACTTAAAAAATAACAAATTTTGGTTTTTTATAGCAAATAATTACAGTCATATACCAAACCTTGTTTTTTTATAAAAACTTGTATATCTAACCACCTTAAGTTTTTAAGCATATCACTTTTAAGCGTTCTATTTCTTTCTTTCAATTTAAGAGTGTTTATATAAGAAATTATATTTGACAACTATGCATTAAATGTAACAATTAACATCTTACCAGAGATATCTGCCCTAAAAACACACAAAAGAAAAATCCCTCGGCTACATATGTAAATACATTTAAAAGAGGTTATTGCATTACCTCCTAACTTATCTTTTAGAAGGAATCAGTGTAATCTCTTCCATTGTTAAAATCTCTTAGCGCAACGCATACTAGTTAAAATTGCAGTAAACCTACATCGTAAATGTTAACAACGAAAAAAATTCACGAAGGTTGAGGTTTTAGCACCTTAAAAAAAATTTTTTTTCACTAAAACGAAGGACAGACAAAACAAGCACCAGAAGTTCCGGTGAAAACTAATTAGGCTCGGATAGGTTTATAGCCCTTTAAAAATTGCTCTCTTCATAGGAAATTTATTTTTGGGATAGTGCTTTTTAATTACTAGATGCGATATAATTGATTTTCTGTAAATTAAAATCACAATCATTGGAAAAACAGAAATTCATAGATAACGTTATTGAAAAAATGAAAATTCTAGGTATTGCATATACGTCTGAAATCCTTTAACACATAAGTTACATTTGCGCAATGTATGTACTTTTTGGAATTTTTTAGGTATTATCGTTTCCTGGCATTTTGTTTAACTTATTTAAACGCAGGCCGGACATTATCTAAATACTTACAAGCATGCAAACACCTCTCCCCTCTTAACAGCAGTTGTAAACCAGGAAGAAAAAACCTGGGATTTCCCAATCCTTATTATTTACAGCCTCCTTTCTGCTCAATTCAAAGAAAAAATTCGCAAAGCAGGTAAGGGTGCAGGATCTCATTCAAACACAACCAAACATTCACCTGCAATTTATGACTGTTACCTAGACCCAGTCTCGAAATAAGTTTCTTGTGAAATTGTTTCGAGTTTAATTCTTGGGCCTAGCCCTGTAATTTTTTGCACACACACAGAGCGAGTCCTCGTTGGGATGCATCTAGAAAGATAACCGGAGAGCTAAGCTGGTACTTTGCCGGATGACCAAATCCTAGTACCGGTGGACCTCTCAGGCATGCAGCACTTTTCTAGCCGGCGTGCGACTTTAAAAAGTACCGCCAATACTTAAATGTTTTGTGTTTTGATCGAAATGTGAATTATTTTATTGTAAAAAAATATTTGTAAAATAATAGTTGCATTGTGCAAGTTGAGTGAAAGATATATTTTTGTTACTCTTAATGTGTGCCTAATCAAACTTTGTGTGAATTGTGGTATAACTGTTCTTAAACAATATAGTGAGTTTTGTAAAAATAGGTGAGTAGAGATCACAGTTATTATTTAGATTTAAGATCATATATGTACTCAACTCATCATTTTTATTAAATAATACTTAGATAGAATGGCAGGACCAGAGGTCAGTTCAATACAGGAGATGATCTCAAGATTGGAACGAACTTTGCTTAATGGGGATGAGGAGGGAAACGCTACTCCATTCCACCTGATGATGGCTGAGCAATACTTGGCCCGATTACTACAACTAGATGATTTAACGTAATTGAAATAATTTCACAGGTCAATATATCTTTTATATATCTTCTATAAAATTACAGAGAGAATCTTCCCAATAGTGGTGAAAAACCCTCCGCAAGCAACTCCGTCCTAGGGCATCTTTTGGATCCCACCATAGAATGCAAACAATGTAGAGCAGCACAGCAAGCCAGATGCCACGATTGTAACGAATTCCTGTGCTCTTTCTGCGCCAGAAGACATCAGGCAGATACCCAACAATTAATGGAACACTACATCGAATTCTTTCCTCAGCCCATTGGTTCACCTCGAAATAGTCCTCCTAGAGAAATGAGTTTGAATTCTCCAAGAGATGGTTTAGCTGCTCGAAACTCGAGTTCTTCAGAAGAAGAGCCTGATGTTAATTTGGGGCAGGCAAACATTTTCTTTTCGGTACCTCCTATTTACAATGAGAGTTGCCAATTGCCCATGACAATACCTTTGTATTTAAATGACCAATCGAAGTACTGTCTTAATCACAGAAAATCTCATACTTACGTCTGCATGAATCGAAGATGCAGAGGTATGATCTGCAGCGACTGCATCCTTTTTGAACATCAAGGACACGTATACATGGGGATCACACAATTTTTTTCTCAAAGCTTAAAACGAGTGAGGAATACGATTCATTTAAGTTCAGTCGGATTAAATAAAATTAAAGGTGAGCAAGTCCGTAAATTGAATTCACATATTAAAAACATCTTCAAAAAAAAAAAACACTTACTAAAGCGATGTTTTTCCCACAGGAAAAATTGACGAAGTTCTGAAGATCCAATATAGGTTTGAACGTGATACAGGCTGCCTAATAGAAAACATTGAAAGAACGTTCCAAGCAATTAATACCCTACCCGCCGGTGTTATTGATATACATCTTGAAATGATAAGAAAACACAAACGAGAAAAAATTTCAATTCTCCAAGATCAAATGGTTCATCTTAAAACAACTCTTAGCGATTTCTCAGACGTTTGTAGCAATTTGCACAAATTAGTCCTTCAAGGAAGTAGTTTCGATCACACTTTTGTAGCAAAAAGGTATCTGAGTTTTGAAGCAAGATTGGAGACTCTCGGTGAAAATTATAAGAATATTAAACCGAAAAATTGGTACATCTTCTTTTCGCCACCAATTTCTGGTGTTGACGAAGTTGGTTCGGTTTTCTGCAGTGAACTAGGTTTACTTAGCTGGCAGGATGTAAAAATTCAACAGATTAGAGCTTTGGACTCTTACGTCCTAAGGGGACAGAGTGCAGTGGATATGGCTCGCCAAATTGCTATATCCTCTGGGTATTTCAATAGCCCGTTGCAAGGATTAAAATTGCCGGTATTGTCCACTCTTTTGTCTTCTTCAGTGTCACCACCTACTTCATCCTCAAGCCAGAATGCAGTCACATCTACTGCCTCGAGCACTCACCAGAAATCGATTACCCATCTAAATTTGCATCGATCTTTATCTCAGAATTCAAATCGTACTAATAACAAAAATAAGCGAAGGACGAATGCGTCTGAAGAATCAAAACTTTCACCTCCTCCAGAGGAAGAAATAAATTTTACTGTCCCCGAACTGATCAAGTCCTTTGCCATAGAAGGAAAGGAGGAGGGTCAAGTTTGTCGTCCCTGGGGGATCTGCACGGATCAACAAGGAAATATTATTTTGTCTGATCGCAGAAATCACCGAGTACAAGTCTTTAAAATCGATGGAACCTTCCTGTTTGCATTTGGTAAAGAGGGCGACGGTGACGGAGAATTTCAGTTACCAGCAGGTGTTTGTGTAGATGCATCAAATCGGATAATAGTTGTCGACAAGGACAATCACAGGGTTCAGGTAAATACATACATATATCCAATCTAACGAATTTGAAGAAAATAATCAAATACTTGATTAGATTTTTACAAGTGCTGGAAAATTCCTTTTAAAATTTGGATCTTCTGGAAAAGATAGAGGACAATTCCAGTATCCATGGGGAGTAGCCGTTAATTCAAAACAACAAATCGCTGTTAGTGATTCGCGCAACAATAGAATTCAGGTAAGAAAATTAAATCGCTGAAACAGAAGTTTAAGCATATAAAAAAAAATTATTTCTAGCAATTCGATTCAGAAGGAAGATTCATTCGATCGTTTTCCTTTGAATTTGGACTGGCTAAACCATCTCCAAGAGGTATAGCATACACTTCAGATGGACTTTTACTAGTGTCGGATTTCGATAATCACTGCTTATATCTAGTCGACTTAGAGCGTCGAGCAGTAAGTTTTATTTCATTTGGAGGTAGAACAATTTTTAAGTCAATTTGTATTTATCCCACAGATCCGCCGTACAATTGGCACAGAAGGAGCAACGCTTCAACACTTTAACAGACCATCTGGAATTTCTGTTAACGAAAATGGTGTAATCGCATTGGCAGATTCGAAGAACCAACGTGTTTTGATTCTTAACGATCGACTAAAAGCAGTATGGCACGTATGTATCTAAAATCTAGACGGCGTTTGGTGGCACCCATTTGTTGAAATAAAATATTATTAATATTTTATCCATAGGCAAAAATCTACAATATCGTACAACCGAAAAATTTTGCTTTAAGGGACCGAATTTCTGATGTTGCCTTTCTACCAAATAATGGTCTAATTTTAATTTCTGAGTTGTCTCCAGACGAAAAACAACCTTCTGAAATCTCGAAGACATTTTTGCACGTCATTAAACTGCCGGAGATTAACTTACATTGACTTCAAAAATATCCTAACACAATATTTTTTTAATATGTTTAGCTTAGGTTAAGGATTTTAAACTTTTCTAAAAGTTTAATTTTTATTTTATATGACGATTGTGGTGGTTTTCGTGTTTTTTAAAACATGCACAACATAAAAAAAAATAACCAAAATAGCTCAACGTGATGTGCAAGAATAATTCATTTTTTAAAGATGGTATTACAATATCGAATATTATAAAATTAAAAACAAAAACAAAATCAACCTTTTAGAAAAAGAAAGCAAAGGCAAAAGCAAAACAAACAACAGCACAACCATAAAAATAGATCTTTTTAAAAGATCTGCTTTTGTGGCGGTGCAGTTGCTATTCTGCGTCTACCTTTACTTTCTGTTTTTAAAGAATAGTAGTTTCAAGAACGAGGTTTTTGTAAAACACCTAAAGCTGCAAAGCACATAATGAAATTTAAACTACATATATGCTATTGATTTTAAGAGATTACAAAATCTGGGACAATTGAAGCTAATTTGAATTTTTGCTGAACCTCTTCAATATCATTGTAGAAACTTTGCTGAAAGAAAGTATATTTAAAACAAGTTAATTTTTTGATAGCGCACATACAAAGTAAGTGGGATCATTGCAGTTTCAAACTTCAATTAAAAATCTTAAATGCGTTTTTTTCTCTACGTTTCCGAACTAAACGGGCATTTAAAAATGTCTTAAAAATCAATAGAGTGCAAGTAACTTTAAAAAATTGTTGTTTCTACCATATGATATTAAGTGGTCCTATTAGAGTCATCTTTTAGTTGTTGGGTCCTTTTACGTAAACAGATACTCAAAAATATCCACATTCAGTGTATTATGAGAAGTGACATTATAGTGCTTTAACTTTTATATTTTAATATCAACAATTTTTTATCTATGAGATTATAAAAAAGTTTTTCAATTTGTAAATTTTAAATATATATATTTGTAAATCTGCTGCACTTGTGTGTTAATTTATTTAATTTTTTATTTATTTTCGTCCCATCAAAATATATTTAGGTATTTATAATTTAATCAACTTTATCTCAGTTGACTAAAGGTCTAACATTGCAGCTTGATAAAACTCGTTATAAATCGATGACGTAGAATTTTTACAGCCACCAAACGGGCTAGGCAAAAGCTTTTTCTTGTTACTTTAACAGAAAACCAATTAATTATAAAATATGCTTAATGCTATGACAAGGTACAAAGTAATTGTAGCGACTTTTCTTAAGCATCAAGTATTCACTTTTCATATTTTTAGTAAAACTAAGTTGGTCTTGTTGCTTTCAGTATTGTTAAATTTTATAAGTGTTTTAGTGCGGAAAAATATTAGAACAAACCCGAAAACAAATATCGATCTTTTTTGTGTACTTCTATCTAAAAAATGATGCAGAAAAACATTTATAAGTAAGTTATGTGAACTGTGACCGCAAGGTCCACGCTAAAGTGAGACGAGTTTAAGTAACACCCTAAAGAAATACTAGAGTAGTTTGCTTAGTTTAATTTGTGCAGTTTTTGATTCCGTTTTAAATTCCATTATCATTTATCAAAAAATTAATTGTAAGGTAAGTCCAAAGTTTAGTGAATCAGGTCAATGGGTGCTCTGCAAAGTTACATAAAATCGTGATAGTTGCTGTTAGTTATGTAACTTTTTCACTTCTTTAAAAAAGCTCTCATTCATAAAAAAAATCATCAGCTAAATTTTTCTTTTACTTACCCAAATAAATCTTTTGGGATTGTTATGTTAGAGGATTCGGTATTCATTAGACATATTGGAATAAAGTACGTTTAAAGCTGTTAAAAAGATTTCACTTGTTTTCTCCGAGTTGTACCTACAGTAAATAAAGCTATGAATGGGAAGGTTTTAAAACAAGCAATGTACGAGTTTTACATAACTTTTGATATAAATACAGCCATTTTTATTAAATTAATCCACGTCATATACACTGGTGAGAATTCAAAAGAATTCGAGAATTTGTAAAATTGGCTTAAAGCTTGTGCACCGGCTAAATGTAATTTAACCAGTCATTGAGACAATTTACAAATTGAATAAGCATCGTCAATAATTTCTCAAATTAACATTTAAGTCCTAAATTATACTATTGGACCTATCTAAAAATTTCACAGTTGCACTGCTATCCTACTTTTATTTGGAGCGTGGTTAGGTAGGATGTTACAATTTCGTATAAACTCCCCAATAAATAACGTAAAATTGAGGAGTTTGTGCAGGGCTGGAATTTTTAATAGGACCCTTATTCTTTTGATGCACCAGTAACTTTTTAAGTACATATTCGTAAATATCCTTAGTTTAAAACTTAATGACTAAAACTCATAGGAAGTTATTGCTTTTTCTTCTTTAACATAATTCGATCGATGAGTGCTAGAAATATGTTTCCTGGTATTCTTTGGTGTTTATTAATCAGTTCTTCCATGGCGAATGCAACCTAGAAAAAAAAATTAAGATAATTATTTTTAGTTACTAGAATATCTGTAACTGTATATGTCATACCTTCTCTTGAAGTTGTTGCGGAGTTAAATTGGGATCGTAGGGAATTGGTTTACCTAAATATGTTCGCAGTTTTACAGGAAAGAACCCATAAATCGGTCGTACTGGTATTCTACACCAATTGTACAATTTCATAAAGAAGCTCTTCATAAATCCAACCTGCCTGAACGCTTCTCTTATGTTTTCCGTGAACAGGGGAATAATAGGAACTTTTGCTTCTAGGGCGACCTTAGCGAATCCAACTCGATTTCTCCAGAGGAGCTCGTAATAGTGATCACCAAACTGCGCCTCATAAACACCTCCTGGTGATATTGCGAGCAAGTTTCCTTCCTTTAAAGTCCCAGCGCAAGACTGCACTGTTCCGGGACTAATTTTAAATGCATCAGCTATCAGACCCCATCCGGGTAGTTTGAAAAGGAATCGGTCGCCAACTGTATAAATTAAGCGATCACGTTGCAGTATAACTCGTGCTCCCAAATAGTACATGTCGGCTGGAACCGCACCGTGGTAGAAGACCAACAGTGCGGGACCCTCTTCGGGTAGATTCTCGATACCGACCACTTCGTAACCGTGGTAAATCCGGGCATGAGCGTCCCATACTGCACAGACTATCTTTCGACCAATATCCCAAAAATTTCTGTCCGTCGTAACAGCTTTTAGTATTACTTTCCTGTGAAATAATTTTAAAATTATTCCTCGAAGACAAAATTCTAAAAAATAGTTCTGAGATTTTTAAATAGTATCCTTTTAAGTAACTTAACACAATCGAAGATAAATATGCGGTTAAAAAGACATAATAATTTTTCAGGTATGAGGAGCTACAATACTTAAATGGAAAAAGTCAAAGTTAAGTAAACAATTTTGGACTTTCCTGGAATATGTTTTTAACCAATGCACCCTGGGAAACTATAGGGCAACCCATAAAATCTTGCCTAAAAATTTTTAAGTATCAATTCTTAATTTATATTTGGAATTGGGCCGTAGTTTTAAAAAATTTAAATCATTGACGTAGAATCAAAATTTGATCATTGTTCTTTTGAAGCTTTTGTAAGTTTTGCTTTTCTTTTCTTTGGTCTCGGTTCCAATTAGTAATGCTTGTTTACCTGTGCAATTTGTAGATGAAGAGGATAAGGCAAGAGACGTAAACTAAACCGACGAAGGCGAAGGGCAGCAGAAATGTGATGATCAAAGGTGTGAGCAATCTGTACAGCCAGATCGAGTAGTCCAAGTCGATATATTGGGCTGAAAACAAAAAGAAATCAAAAGCCTGAGTAAAATCAACCGGAAGTATTTGTTATGCAAAAGTCGCAATGTCAACTTGAGCATTTTAATAAAAGCCAAAATATTTATGAGGATCAAACCGGTTGGTGGGATCGTATGGAAACAGCCGAAGGTCCTCTCTAGTCGCAAAACCAGCAGCTGGCATTCAATTTCCAGTCCAATCCGACTGTGCAAATATTTAGCGCGAATTCAGAACTGGTGCAAATTTAGCTGATAGTGCACCTGTCGTGCAAATTAAGATCAGCAAATAAACAAACACTTGACCCAGAGTCGCGCTATTTTATTCTTAATTGTCAGCGATAAATAGAGGGTGGAGGATTTAGGGAAGAGGTCTTACCTAAAAACACCGTCCAGGACTGTGTAACGTTATGAAATAAATCCATCCTGACCAGCACAATTTTTATTTCTTCTAAAATTTTTCCAGGTTTGTCTTCGAAGAATTTTTAAAAGGTCAGCTCAATTTAACGTGAAATTTCTTACAGAAGATCTATGGTACGACAGTTTTATCCTTATTCACCGATATTATGAATTGCAATTAGAACTAATTCTGCTCTGAGTTCTACTTAAAACGTTCTAAAACCCTCATAATCCAGCGGAAACTAAAGGGCACCAAGAAGACACTGCTCATTTCCGCGTCAAATGTCAAAATTTGCATACCCGGACAGTGGCTCAGCGCTGCTCAACGGCTGCGATTTGCGGGGCCGTCATATGGTTGGAAAATGTCCTAAATGGAGGTGCAAGATGTAGTAGGTTAAATTAAAATGTTCTCCCCTAAATTAAGTGAAATAATTATTTTTAGATCGGAATCTTGTAAAAACATAAATTTAGGAGTTTAGTCGGCACAAAATGACAAAAAAATATTTAAAATAGCAAATTAATTCTGAAAAAGCAAATAACTCCCAATTATCTTACTGAAGCGCCACCTTCAGCAATTTATTTCCACTAACTTGATTTGACAACTCAATACACTTTTTAATAGCGGCGAAGTACGGAAAGCGTTCTTCTTAGAAGCCCATTTACTTTATAAATAAATTAGTTTGTGGTTAAACTACGGCAATGTCCGACGAAGAAAAGACTTCAGATTATGGGGATATCGATGAATCAGAGGTTTTAATTTCACTTACTAAAAACGAATGCATAAATTTACTGAATTTTCCTGTAGGAGGAGGCGCTTCTTCGGTCCGATGGGGAACAAACCATTGAAAGTTCCGAGGACGACGATGAAGAGGATAAACTAATGAAAAATTACATTGAAATGCTCGGAAAAATCGATGAAAATAAGTACAATTACGATAATTACTTACAGCTGATTAATATTGCACAGTAAGACCTAATTTCCTTCGATTTTCGTGAGACTCTCATTCACTTATTCAATTTCATTCCAGCCAATTATCAGATCTCGAAAAGGTTCGTCAAAGTTGCGAACTGTTTTCCTCAATATATCCCTTAGCACCGGATATTTGGCTCCGCTGGCTTAAGATTGAGCGCAACCTCGCATCTTCCACCACAGAGCTTAAGAGCGTTGAAAAACTTTTCCGCAGGGCATTAGCGGATTACTACAGTAAAATTTTTAATAATCAAAAACTGGAATAATAACTATAAAGTTTTGATTTTCTCACAGGTATAGACGTCGCAATAGAATTTGCTCAAGTCATCTTTAATCTCCCAGAAGAGTCCGCAAATCCAATTTGGGATGAGCTCCTCTCAGTCTACGCCCTCCACTGCTTAAAAGGAAGACAACTCTACCAGCTGTGGAGAAAGTCGTACGCAGAAAAACACCCTTCTCCGGATAAGGCAACAATAGCTAAAATATACCGTAAAGAGCTATCCTTGCCCCTGTTCGATATGGAGGAGAGCTACATCGAATTTAAAGTTTTCTACGAGAAGAATAAGGAAGAAATTCTCGTAGACTGGCAGCAAATAGACAAAACTTACAACAGGGCCAAGGAAGATCTACAAAAAATGCTTCCGTTTGAGAATAAACTGCTCGAGCTTGACCCGACATTCCACCAGAAACGGGCTGAATTATATCTCGAGTACATCAAGGAGGCAGACAATTTTGCTGATGAGGCAGTACTCCAGATAATCTACGAGAGGATGGTTACCGAATGCTGCCTGAATGCAGAGTGTTGGTTATATTACATAAAATACATTGAGGAACGAGGACCTACCGATGAATTGGAAGCTCTGGAACAGTTTCATATTTTCAAGCAAAATTCCTTAGACCTGGTTAACAGGGCAATCAAGAACTGCACTTGGAGTGAGAAGTTGCACATTAAAAAGATGCAAATTGTTGAAGAGATGAAACTTTCTAAGGAGGATATCAAGCAAATATTTGAAAGTGCTCTTGAAATTGGCTTTCAAACTCCTGAGCCCATGGTAGCGCTCTGGATGGAATATTTAACGATATTGAAGAGGCACACAAATATGGGAAACGAAAAGGACGTTGAAATTCTTCGGGCTAACTTTGATTTGGCATGGAACTCACTGGGAAGGCAGTGGGGCGTTCTCGCTGATTGCGATTGCCAAATATTGCAGTTTTGGGGCAAGATTGAATTTGAGTTATTGGGAAATTTCCACAAGGGCAGAGAGCTGTGGAACACTGTAATGGGTATGCATTTTTAAAACTTCTATTCATAACATGATTTAAAAAAAAAAAATTATTGTTTAGAGAGTGCCGACAACGCCTCCAGATCCCTTCTCTGGCTAGAGTTTGCTCAGTTAGAATCTAAAAAAGATGTCGAATCTGCGAGAAGGTAATTTCCTTTTTAATAAAAGCAACTTTCGTAAAAATCGATTTTAATTTCAGGATTTTCTCTAAAGCTTTAAGAACCACAACTTTGGATGATCCAGTCACTTTAGCAAATGCTTGGTTAAGATTTGAGCGCTGCTATGGTTCTTTAGACACACAAATAGACTGCCAAGAAGCATGTGATGAAATTTTAATTCAGTACAGTGCTCGATTAGCTAAAAAAAGTAAAGCCAAGCCTGAAAGTAAAGCGAAATTCACACAAAGAATATCTGAGCCAGGACCTTCAACACCTTCAAAGAGGAAGTCTGACACGTCTGATTCTGGAAGCCCTATTAAAAAATCAAGGCTGGAGGAGCCTAAAATTTCGAAAATGATTGCTCCACCGGAGAAAGGTAAGATAAATGAGTCAAAATTAGTTAAGGAACATGAGGATGAGGAGATTGATTACAAGAAGGATCACTTGAGGATATTTCTCAGCAATTTGGATTACAAGTAAGTTGCGAAGTCGCTTTAATGCAGTATTATCTTTATGAATTTCTTCCTGTAGTATAACTGAAGACGAAATAAAATCCGAGTTATCAGAGCTTGCTATTGTCAGCATAGATTTGATCAAGACTGCAAGTGGAAGAGGTCGAGGTTTTGGTTATTTGGAGCTGACCTCTGAGGTAATTGCAAATTTTTGTCAAGTGCACATTTTATTGTTGCCGTTTTACAGGAAGAAGTTAATAAGGCCCTCAAGCTAGACAGAAAAATGGTCAAGGGAAGGCCCCTATATGTTTCCAGTGTGTTGCGAGATAAAGAGAAGAGGCAAAAATTTAAGTATTCAGGTATTTTTATATTTATATTTTAAGTTATACTTTATCAAGAAATTCAACTTTTATTTTAGATGGTCTGGAGCCTTGCAAATTATTTGTTAAAGGTGTTCCCTATGACTCCACAAAAGAAGAACTCGAGACATTGTTTGGGGCTTTCGGTAAGCTGAAGGATGTACGAATCGTCTACCATAAGTAAGTTGTTTGATTAAATGTCTACGTGGTTTAATTTTATTTAAATATTTCTAGAAGTGGAAAGCCAAAAGGTATAGCGTACGTTGAATTTGAGGAGGAATCAGCAGCTTCTGCGGCTGTTCTTAAACTGGATCAAAGCAATTTAAGGGATCAAAAGGTATTTTTGTATCTTTTAATGAAAATTATCTAATTCCTTTGATATATAGTTAATTGTGGCTATATCAAGGCCACCACCAAGAGCGAACAAGAACCCGGAAGTGAATATCACCAAATTTTTGGGAATTGGACGAAGCCGACCTGTCCCTGGAGTCAAAGGGTTAGTGTCAATATACTAAAAATATATTTCTTTTTTTGGTTAAACGAAAAGTTTATAAACTCTTCTAGAGAGCCAAAGCCGAGGATGAACTTAATCCCTACATCAGTTATTAACGGTTCTGGCAGCAAACCAGCCCAAAAGACAAACGATGATTTTCGAAAACTCCTTAATAAGTAGAATGTATTTATACCATTTTGAATCAACATTTCACCTTTTTCCACGCAAATATATCTTTTTCCGTTTTAAACGTATAAACATCCATTTCAAGTGTTTTTTTTTGTTTTAAAACACTTTTGAAATAAATGTTTACACGTTTGAAATGGAACAAGATATTTGTGCGTGGTAAAAGATGAAATGTTGCTTGAAAATGGCATAAACAATAACATTTATTGTGTTCTTAGGAAATACATTTTACTATGATTTGATTTGAATACCCTTCTTAACTGTAGCTTTAATGCCCGATATCTCGCCACCGTAACGCTTGAGCTCCTTTCTGACGGTTCGGACTGCGCCCTTCCTGCGAATCAAAGCCTTCCTGAATTTGCCGCGGTGCTTGACGCGTGGATTCCGCAGTTCCTTCTTACGGTGCGGGGTAAGCCCCTTATTTTTCGCTATTTGATAAGAGATTCCTCGCCGTGCATCGCCGACTCCTTCCTGTTCTTCATCTTCGGCACCAAATAGAGCGGGATTATCTTCTTCCATTGCTTCTCCATCGTTTTCTTCAGCTGATTCATATTCATCAGCTCCTTGAGCACCGTTGAATGTGGTTGATTTGTTTAGGTACAGCTTAACATCGACGCCAGCTTGGAAAGCCGCCAGTAAAATTTCTAGTTGTGGTTTTACAACCTTTTCGTACTTTGTATTCAGATTTTCTAAGAGTTGTTTTAAGTTGACTAAACGCTTTACGACTGGGTGGTTTTTTATAGGCAATCTTTTGGCTTTAAGGAGCAGATAGAACGATATATTCGTGCAATAGGCAATAGCTATTTTATTTAAGGTCTTTGCGAAATCAACAGCAGGGTGTTTTACGTCTTGCTGAGTAGAATATTTGATTACGGGGCTGAGAAAGGAATCGCTTTCTTTCAGGTTTCTTTCAAAGTCGCTTACAAGACCGGCAAACTCGGGAGAATCTTTTTGAAATAGCTGTTCCCTTTGGCGGACGGATAAATCTCTTAAATCGGTTTTGAGCCTACTTGTGTCCGTCTTTTCGAACTGTTCTTTTTCTACATCAACAGAATATACATCGAGGGAAAAATCAGCATCGTTTAGCTGCTTGGCAAGCCTGCTCTGGATTTCCCTGGCGTCTTCTTCCTCTTGCCTGGCCAGTTCCTCTTCCTTCTCATTGTAAGTGCTGTAGTCCTGGTCTACAAAGTCCGTGTTGTAATAATCCGATCTCCGTTTACCCCACGCCCGGGAATCTGGAATCCCATCATTTTCTGGATCTTCAAAATCGCTATTATTCACAGCATCGTCTTCATCCTCGTCGGATTCTGAATCGAACCTCATCACTTCACGCTCATCATCTTCAACTCGTTCCTGCCCTTTCCTCACATTTCGCAGGATTTCTCGTTCTTCCTCGTCATAATTATCCTCAGAATCAGACGGCTCATAATCTCCTTCAAATTCACCACCACCTATCGATATTTTATCTGCCATAATTCATTAAATAATTCTAAAATTCCGATGGCAAAAGATTTCGCTGTCTGCGATACGCCAACAATCAACAAAACGTGCGTTTTTGAGAAATGTCAAATCAGGTATAAAATGCTAAAAGTTCCCAGTAGATGTCGCATTAGCAGCAAAAATTGCTTTAAACTTTTGACATTTCTCAACTCCAATGACAATCGTGGGCTATCACCACGTGTTTTGGTTTTTAGATTGTGAAACTCGCTGCTTGATTTAACATTAAAAATGGGTAAATACCGTTCGAAATTGAAGCGCAATCCAAAAGGAAAAACATGGGCAAAAGGTCATTCATCGACAACAAACCCAGAACAAATGAAACATCGCATGAAAGCCAAGTCCCGATTCTTCCAAGCTGACCTTAGTTTAGGTAAACATTTTTCTCATTTCATCCGTTTATTTTTTATTAAAATAATTTAAACAGTTCCAAAGGAGGATGATTCAAGCAACAAGCGCAGTTTAACTCTAGAGGCAGTTTTAAAGCACGATGCCCGGCTGTCCTACGCCGACAAGTCCGACGGCCCCACAGTTAACGATATCGCCGGCAGTTTAAAATCATTCAGTCTTGATGGTGATGAGTCCATGTCGGAGTCTCAGTTTGGAACCTTTAAAACATTCAGGACATTCGCCTCCGACTACAGCTCTTGCACCAATAAAAGTTTTAGGAAGCTGCTGAATGGTTTTAGAGCGAGCTCTGAGATGCAGAAGCAAATGTTGGCTATTCTTACAGCACTAACGGAGGTTATTAAAGAACGCGGAGGCTCCCAGTCATCTACTGAGTACTTTTTGCTCCTCATGGACACAATCGAAGCAAGCAGACAGAAGGAAGGGGAGGAGGCAGTGTCTGAAACAATTGCAAGTATTTCTCTTTTGGCCCTGGGAATTAAGTCGGTGCCGCAGGCTGTTCTTCGAAAAAAGTTTTCAGAAACAGCGGAAGTGTTTATGGAGCTGTTGGAGGCTTTTAAGGACTCCAGTCATCCTTCTGTTGTTAAATACGTGAGTGTCAAATCTCTAATAATAATAATTTTTATGATTAATTTTATTTCTTAAAAATATGTGTGTTCCTATTCTCCGTTTTTTATTTTTCCTTAAATTTTCGGATTTAAGGAATAAAGTTTTGCTGCCTGGATTAAAAATACTTCCGATACACTTGAAACGTTTGTTCATTTCTAGATAATTGGATGCCTTTCTGTACTTCTAAGAGCACAAGAACACATAAGCTGGTCGTATTCATCAAATCTCCGGTACATGGACGCAATTCTGTACTTCACAGTACACTCGAACCCCAAGGTGAAAACATAACATTTAATAAAATAATCCATCGCTAACTTAACCAATTTTTTCAGATAAGAAAATCTGCCCAGCATGCTGTGGCTTCGATTATGCTCGGTTCCTGTTTCATGCTTCCTGAAAAACCTGAAGGTTCTGATGAGGATGCCCCATCTATACCTAGTAAAGTAAAATATCATCCGGCTGGAAGTAGAGTGGCTAAGTTTTGTCTCGAAAAATTTAAGCCGGAAGTGATTAGCTCATCACAGACAGTCGTATTGCATATCCTCGGCATGCTGAGGGATATCGTAAGCGCATTCAAAACTGAGGATATCAAAACCGTCTGTGAAAGCATTCTATCGGTTATGACCGCAGCAAATGTTCTTTTGCGAGCAAAATGCTTCCACACTTTGCATGCGTTGTTTACTTCAAGAACAGAAAATTTAAACGGTGTTTTATGCGGGAAGCTTATTGCCGCTATATACGAATATCGTCCTCATAAAACTGATGTACGCGAATCTCTGGCTTGGTTGACTGTCCTTAAGGAGGGCCACGTACACTTAGCTAAGTTGGACTTATCTCTCTGCGTGAATTCACTTCCTATATTCGTCGACATCTGTGCGTCCGACCTATGGATGTCTGAAAGACATGAAATCGTCTCAGGTGTATCTTTTGCACTTAAAGAAATTTTAAACGAGTGCATTAAGCCGGCTTGCGATTCTGAAAAGTTAGCTAATCAGTACAGATTCCCAATTGCTAAAGTTATTAACTTAATAGCAAAAGCTTTGTCCGCTCCATTTGGGGACGTCGCAAAATTTGCGATTTTAACATTTTCCATCGTCTTTGATGTGACTGGGAAATATTTCAGGTAGGCGAATTTTTATATATTTTTAATTATTTTTTAATTGAATTTTTGCTTCTCGTCTTTTAAAGCGACATTCTTAAGCCCTACGTAACCGATTTGGGCAACAGATACGACACTGAGAACTCTTTGCGAATGCATTTAGAGCATGCAATTATTTCTGCTATTAAATCGATGGGTCCTGAAAATGTGCTCACCTCAATTCCCATTAGTAATCAGAATGGAGAATTTATTTTAGACCGATCTTGGCTTCTTCCCTTGCTCCGGGAGGGCTTGAATGATGCCTCATTTGCATACTTTGGTAACAAAATTCTTCCGATTGCTGCTAACTGTAATGAGAAGTGGCTCAAGTTTAAAGCGGAAGGAATTATGTCTAGTTCTCATACGTATGAGTTACTTTGCTGCCAGTTGTGGGGTCTCTTCCCTGGATTTTGTAGGAAGCCAAGAGATCCTGAAAATTTTAAGGTCATTGCTAAAACCTTGGGCTTGGCATTGGCCGATAACCCTGACTTCCGAGCACCTATTTTGGACGGTTTCCTGGAGATAATTAATGAGGGAACAGACGATTGTAAAGCAGAGATAGCGAAGTATGCTAAGAATTTCCTTCCGAGACTTTTCAATATTTATGCGGCTAAGCCGAATGGAACTTATGAAGCAGATCTCAGGAAAAAAACTTTAGAAGTTGTTAAGGTAAGAGAATTTTTCCTTAAATGCTTCTGTTCTGTTTTGTATTTATATAAAGATTCTTAAATTCTTACTGTTCGACTTAATTATAAAAGAGGCACCAAAGAAAGATTTTTGTTTGTAGCTTTTTTCGCTTTGATTTTTTTTAAAGTTAACACTTCTTAACGCAGGCATACCTGACGGTCACATCACCGCTGACGTTAAAAGAATTGTTTACAAATGCTGTTGCCCAACTGCAGACAATTACACCAACATCCTTTGAAGCGGATGCTCTTTTTGATATTATAAGCCTTTTAGTAATCTACCAAACTGTCGTCGATATCAAACAATTTTATGAGACGTTCATAGTCCCTGTCCTAAAGCAAGACAAATCAAAAGTTGTATCAAAAGATGAACAAAAATTAAAAAAACAACAAAGAAAAGCTTACGAGTAAGTATATTTTAAAATATATCGTAAATCGCAAAATATGTTATAAACAAATTTCGAAAACTATTGCAGACTCCTTCAAAATCTACTGACTGAAGAAAAAGATAAGTGCAAAACTTTTTGTAGACAAAATTCAAATTCTATAGAAAAATTACTTCTCGAGGCACTTAGGACGAGTTGTTTAGCTTCTCAGGCAGCAAGACTTAAGTTAGTGATTTAAAGTAATATTATTTTAGGAATTAAACGATATTCTTTTTTTAGATGCCTAAAAATCATAATAGAGTCTCGGCCAAAAATTACTGTGGCAAATAAACTTGTGATAAAAACAATTCCTGAAGCCATCGTCTCTTTCAAAGAGTTTTCGTCGAACAAGGAAAATATTTCTCAAGAACTTATTACACTGATTGGTGATCTTTACCAGGTAGATTTTCTAAAATAGTAGATACAGCAAGATCATACATAAAAATATTCCAATTCTAGAAAGAGGAGAAGTTAAACGATTTTGTTGACATAGTGATGGCTGGTTTTGGTGGCGACCAGGCCTTAATAACAAACACAATACTTGCGCTGCGATCAATTGTTCAAAATTTAACTGGAAACCTTACAGTTAACACTTTAGAGTTTATACTACAGCAAATATCAGTTTTCCTCGTCCAAAGAAACCGTCAGGAAGCTGAAGCTTCCGTAGCATTTTTGATCACATTTACCAAAGTGCTTCCGTCTCCCTTGGTAGCAAATCACTTGGAAACAATTGTAAGTTAATTATTATTATTAGCAATGCTATCTTCAATTTATCTTAAAAAATTATTAGATGAAATCTTTATCGGCAATGGTGCCTGACACAAAAAGATATTGCCGAATTCGCGTAGGATATTTACTAAAGAAATTGTGTATGAAATTTACGGCTGAGGAACTTATTAAACTGGTCCCTGGAAATGATGAAATAACACATAAAAGGCTTAAGAAGATTAAAAAACAATTAAGACGGGAAAATCGCACAAAGGATGAAAAACGTACTGAAGAGGACGATGAAGACTCAGAAAACGAACTGGTTGGCGGATTGGAAAAGAAAAGTGTAACGTAAGTCTTTTCATTTTCCCCCATTTATTTTATTATTAATTTTATTTTCTTCGTATAGAATTGATGACATATTGGCAGATTCTGATAGCGATTCCGAATTAACAGATGAGGAAAATAAACATACACGAAAATCCAAAAAGAAACCCTCAAAAGCAAAGGAGACTTTCATTAAAGAAGCACCAGAGGATATCTTAGATTTGGCCGATGTTAGGGCAGTTGGAAATATTTTAAGTATGGTTTAAGATTATTGTTTGTTGATTTAAATTTTTACCTTAAATTCGCAATTTCTTTATGTTAGCTGATCGACCTACAACAAGCCACGCGGCTACGGGCAGTAAAAAACCAGACAAAAACAGAGGTTTTAAAATGACTGAGGACGGAAGACTGATTATAAGTGAAAAAGGAATGGATGTCTCTTCAGACGAAGACAGTGATGAATCATATGAGGGAATGCAGAAACCACAAAAAAGGACTTTGGTCGAAGAAAGCAGTAGCGGTAAATAATTTCATTCAAAAGTTACATATTTTTTTGCAATATATTTCAGTACTAATTCACAGTGTCCAAATGTGAATTAATCGAAAAATTTATTTTACAGACGAAGAAATAACAACAGCGCCTAGTCGAAAACGAAGAGCAATGGACGCTGCGAGTGTGACTACTGCCGCAACTATGAAATCGAGTAAAAGCCGATACACAGCAGGAGGAAAGGGAATTCACAGACCAGTCGCTGCTTCTGTAAAATCAGGATATTCTGCAGCAACTTCAAAGAAATCATCCGCATCCAAAGGATTTGGAGCTGATTACTCAACGTCTAAAGCCAAGGGCGATATGAAAAAGAAGGGTAAACTCGACCCTTACGCTTATATTCCACTCAGCAGGAATACTTTAAATAAAAGGTATAGTTGTAGTTATTCTTGTGGAAAGAATTTAGTAAAATATTTTGCAAATCTTTTCAGGAAACGAGCAAAAAATGCAGGACAATTCAAAAGTATTGTAAAAGGAGCACGCAAGGGAGCATTAAAAGGTGCAAAGAATCGTGTCCAAAAGAGCTATAAGAAATAGGAATTTCATGATGTTTAATAAAAGATAAAAATTGTTAAGGATTTCTCTTGGTATGTTCTTTTCTTCCACCTCTTAAATAAGATAGAATATTGAATTTTTATTTAACTGGAAAATATTTATTTCCTTTCTTATTATTACATCCCTGAGAAGCAACTGGCTTATAAAACATCAAATGTTTTAAGATCTATAAAACTAATAAGCCTATTTAGGATAGCTACAGCTTTGCATTCCAAATGCAAAGATTTAAAATCTCAGAAATCACTAAAACTGCCTCTGTATGTGTGTGTGCTTCCATTCACCATTGGGGTCTTCGGTTTTCATAGTATCCTCGTAAAAGTCCATTTTATTAGACCAATCGACTAATATAACTGAACTTGTCCTGCTGCCATATCCGTTTACCAAATCGCGAACACAAATTGAGCTCAGTTTTTCGCCCCATTGAGGTGCACGACGGGAAATTTCATCGTCTGGCCAAAAGTGCGTTTTCATCTTAAGAAGATCCATGCACTTGTCGACGAGAAGCTGTTTATCGTTTGTGCTGGAACAATCGTCAACGATCTTTCCAAACAACTCATTGCCTGCGACTACCTTTTTAAATGGTGTGTCTGGAGGGCTATTTCCAAAACCGTGAGGTTTACATTCAGACCATGTTTTAATGCCAGGTGGGGCATTGCTACAGTGAAGAATTTTTGCCTCGTTATTTCTGTGGATTAAAAGTGTAAACTATAGTACAGCCTGTTTATTTTTTTCGTTCAACAAAGGTCTAGTAGCACCATTTATATTTATGCAAAATTAAAATATTTATTTTACAAGATCATCTACACTTAATATTAAAAAACCTCGAACTGATCTTACCTTATCTCAATTGATACAAAATTGAAGGCGTTATACTGTGTAGGGTCAGCAATTAATTCTTTGCAGTAAGAAGTGTTGGTTTTGTCCCCTTTAACGTAATCAACAACAATCGGTCCCCGTCCTTAAATAGAAAAAATAGTTATCCAAAAAATAATAATAATTTGTACTTTAAAATCTTACCCATAGCATCGGCTCTTGATGTTTCGCCAGTAACATTTAGCAAAGCACCAGCTCTAATAACTCCATCCTTGCCGCTAATACCTAGCCAAGTTCCGCCTTCCCTGCCGGGTTCCATATCCAATCCTGGAATTACGAAAATAAGTTTAATTTTTCCTTTGAATATTTAGTGATTTTATCGGCTTACCTCCGAAAGCATGTGATGCATCGATCCATTGTGCTGCTGAGGCAGCAGGTCTGACAAAATATTCATCTCGATTTGATGCAAGAATTAATCGGTATCCTCCAGGAGCAGGGTTTGGATCAACATAAATAAAAAGAATACACATTGTGTCGTAGGGTGCTGAAAAATAAATAATAATAAATCTATTAGGCATTTACTACTTTTAGTTTTCCCTAATTAAAACAAAAAAATTCAATTCTCATGAACTTCATGTTTAATTTAATTGGATAGTTTTATAGATTTGTAATATTAAATATTTTAAATCTTTTTTACATTTTTAGCAAATAGAATAATTTTATAACGGTTTCATTAAGCTCCTTGCTTTGAAGATGTTTTACTGTTGGAAACGCTTATTGTCAAAATCAAGGTGGCTCCATAGGATTTATTGTAAAAAAAAAATAGTTTTTAGCCAAACCTACATAAAACAGGACAAGGAGAGGAAGTTATTTTCTATCGCCTCAAACAAATAAAATTCATCTACGGAAAGTTTTCCACACTGTTCACAGAAAAAACTGAGAAACCAGTGGAATAGTCATCATTACTTGCAAATCTTTAATTAAGCCTCTTGCTAAAATTACTACAGGGTGATTATCTCACGGTATATTTGAGATATACTTATACTTATTCCTATCTTGGAGAATTGTACACAAACCCAATTATTTATGGAAAGAAAATCAATATCGTTCAAATTATAAGCTTCTACACGAACTCTTCAAAATTTATAGAACAGCTTGAAACAGCAGCAAAAACGAAACTACAGGGTCCAAAGACAAGCACAATCAGATCTTGCTAAGGCAAGATATCTTCCAAGTTTATAAAATATCTTACGCCGCTACTATTTTCTTCAGTACCACTCTAATTTTGTTGATTTCGCATTTTCTCGCGGTCAAGCACTGAAGGACGCATTCCAATAGCTATTTTGTAGTACATATTTCCGTTTCCAAAATTAATTCAATTGGTATTGCATAGAATAAACAAGTCGTATCTGTTTAGTATTGATTTATTCTGCAGAAATAGAAAATAAATTTTATTGTATTTTTAGTGAAACCCGAATAAAATGCAATTAAGTATAGTAAGCCCTTCCATTGCACTCCAAGTGGACCAAGGTCACTTACTACGTTCGGATCGTTCACCTTGATGCTAGCTTCCACCTGGACTAACTGTCTACAAGAAATGTATCAATAAATTTCACCACTTCTCCGGAAAAAACAAACAACAGACAAATTAAAAAGTTCCCGCGTTCGGAGCTTTCAGTCTACTGAAACCTAATTATGTATACCGACGACTCAGTGACTATTTTAACTGGGGTCTTTTCTTTCTCACTAAGTGTAGACTGGGCTCTCAGTGTGTTTTATCAGCCCCAGAAAGCTGTTCGTCATATCTCTGGTATGAGATTAGCTCGATTAATAAATATAAAATAAATAAACCATCGCCAGCACTATTGATGATATGGGCGTTTACATAGCATAAATCAGGTGTTTATATTTTGTGGCCAAACAACTGCCGAATAATTTTAATGATTCCGCATTTTGCAGCTGAAGACATATCGGCTACCACCTTTTATATTGCTTTCTTCAATTAACTGATAACTTGTGTAGCAATGCATTCAGCTACTATCGATAATTATATTGTTATAATAATGAAACAGATAACGCTCTTCTAATCCCCTTGAGGTAGTTAAAAGCTGTTGCTATCTAAACAGGTTTATTACGAGATTACCCACATTAAGCAGCTCTCAGCGTCACGAAATATTTTTAATAACTGGATGTGGCACTGAAGTAGTCATTGTTATCAATTTCTTCACTTCATATTTAAAATCGCTTTAGGTTTTTGTATTTTAGTCACGATTGTTAATTTTTTTTGCAATATATGAAGAAAGCCAAAGTTTTAACAAAGTACATAGGTACATCTTTGATGATATCATAAAGTATGTACTTACAGAACAAAACATACTATAATTGCTAAAAATAGGATTGTTATTGATTTTGTTTCCAGTCCAACAAAAAAAGAACCATGACATTGAACACAACATAATGTGGCCAAATTATTATCAGCTTTTGAGATTATGAAGATCGTTGGATTAAAATATATTTTTTCCCCAAGAATGGCTATATTTGAAGCGCAACCGATTTCAATGATATTTTGCAAAAACTTAACGTGTTTAAATAAAACTGGCATGTTACTTGTTGCGTCAGTTATTGTTTTGAAAGACCGCCTTTTGTGAAGATTCTACTTACTTATATCATTCTTTGGTTTTGTGATCAAATAGTATGACGAATTTTCCTCTATTGAATTTTTCATGCATGATCGGGATCACCTGTGTTTACAGGGGAGAGTAAATATAGATATCCGGTCATTGTTCCTTTAGCTGTGTAAAGTGGAAGGAGTCCTTATACTTATTTCAATAAGTATATTAAGAAAATTTGATAGGCTTTTCCCTAAAAAAATTATTGAGTAACTTAGACATTCTATCAGTAATTTGCCAAGAATTTGCTGTCGTTTTAGAACGATTAAGTTAATTTATAAAATGCCTCCTAAATATCTTTGAAACGACCCTATAAAAGCGAACATCTATCTGTTCATATGTATGTATAAACATTATCGATCTATTGAATGAATTAATAAATTATTTTGTACGTCGTTTTTGCGGTAAAGAAAGTTCATGTCGTTCTAAACCTAGCACCGTTCAATATGTGTATAGTTTGAAAAATTTAACTTGTTTGCCTTAAGTTAATAAAAGATGAAATATATGTGTAAAGCTTCTACGTACATTTATATCTGTCGTTCGCGTCTGTCTGGTTTGTTTTGGTTTTATCTCCTCGTGCTATTAAACTCGTATCGGTTCGATCACGTTGCCGCAAATACAAGGGCAGACAATTTTACACCACCGTGTTGAGACCTGCATTATCTGCATCTTCTTTCTGATACCGACGTCTAGGCAATCGGCGTCTTGTCTTGTCTTGTCTTGCCGCTATTAAGTAAGTACAAAGGAGCTCGTAATTCGCCCCTCCTGCTACAACATCCCTCAATGTGAAAGCACTATGCATAGTAGCACTTGAACCATTACACGGGCAATCTCACGTGGGCGCAACCCAAGCTATGTTTACAAAGCAATAAAAAGTACACGTAACGCTTATTGAGCTATCGAATATAAAAACTCTTCTAGAGCTGTATGAAACCTCTTTAAGTGCTGTAAAGGTGTAAAGAAAACCGTACAGAGGCCCACTTTTAGATCCACACCAGTTCCAATGGGAAACAAAAGCAGTTTTGGGTCTAAAGAGAGTCTGTTCATGCCGTGTGAGTTATTAACGAAGAAAATTTTTTTGATAAGACGACTTAAGACTTCTTGTACCCGCAAGACCGGCTGCAGGTTTTCTTTATTAAATTCTCTCTTCGGATCAGCCGGGCTCACGTACATACACCCTCGTCCAACGTGAGGACACCACTTTGGGGCCCCGGGTGCGGGCTTGTCCCGGGAAGTAACAACCGGGAGTTGTAGCGCTCTCGTGGCGTCGTGTGCTCAATATCTGGCGGTCTCGGGCACTCGCCTGTTTTGCATTTCGTACATAGCCCCAGCAGCGTCGTTCTATCATACACAACATGTGTGAATTACTGTTGAATAAAAAAATCGAATCATGTCGCAATTGTGCTAAAAAAATTCCATTAGCTCTGTTGTCATATTTCACGCTCGTAAAATCTAGCCACTGGGGACACACGAAAAGAAGAAGCCTCTATCGAAGAACTTTTATACTTCCTAAAACTTGCGAAATTTCTTCTTATTGTCATTCCAGTCGGTGGAGAATTTGCTGTCTTATTATGTATGATAATCCGGTGAAATATCATAAAATACATAAGCAATCCCTAAAACGAAAAAAGGTCTGAACAGATGAGATTAGATGTTTTTACTATCTAGCATAGCTCTATTTATAGCAGACCAGTCCCAATTTATCCCTCTAAAGTACTTTCTCCTTTATTGGCAATTATTTCCAGGACATACGAACGTATTCTAAACCGCATTTTTACTTCTCAATTCCACTTGAAACGACGCAATGTAATAAATAACTGGTATAAAAAGAAGTCTACTATCTTTTTTACGAATGAAAAACCTTGTATGTATACTATTTTAACATTTGGGCCCATACATACAAACCAAAATTATAGCGATAATTTCAGATTCAATATCACAATATGCTTCAAGGCATTATTTTTGGACTCCAAGTCTCCAAGACCTCTGCTACTACTTTCAACATTAAATACCAAGACTTTCCTAGATTTTTGAACTCGGTATGAAAACCTACCTGATATTAACTGATTACCTTAAGAAGTTCGTTAAAAATGTCCAAAGTTTATTGACTACTAATTTGAGCCCTTAGGGACCCACAGATGGTATATTTAAGACCTGCAAAAATCTCTTAATGAACTGTATGAAAAAAACTGGCAACTACGTGCCTTTACAAGTTGGAGCAGTGATTTTTAGCAGGCAACGTCGAGCCCCAGTAGTCCGACAGGCCAAAGTAGGTGTAAGAGAAACACGTTTCTTTGGACGTTTTCTCTCCCAGATAGAATGACGACGATGAGGTAAATATCCACAATCACCATCCAGCCCGGCGGATAGATTTATAGGTTTGCATCAGTATATGATATCGTACCGAAATTACAAGCTATACTGAGAACTGCGCAGGCGAGGAAATCTCTCGCGAGGCACGTTGTTTTGAAATAACAAGTAACTTCCCGTAACGTTGGGAGCTCGTATTGTTTGTAAATAGTTTGCTAAAATCATATACAGCTGAAAAATCGAGGGACAACGAAATGATGTCAGACCCAGCATATAGGCTTTAGACATAGTGCATACAGTGCATGCGCCGAACCTTATTCAGGTAGAGGCAACGACACCTCACCTCATGCCGTCGACGTGATTGTTTTGGTCGCCGCTTTTCTGCTTTCTGATGTTCTGTGTTCTGTGTGCTGTGTGGCATGGGGCATTGTCTTGCTGTTTTTATTCTCGTGAATCATAAAGCGTGCCAAAAGTCTTGGGGCCCCAAAACGACACAAAAACAGCTGAGTATGGGATGCTCTTGCAGTCTCATTTTTCTACATACCCATGACTATGTCTACGTCTCTGTAGACCATTGGTTGGAAACTGATCAAGAGAACGTGCTCTGGGAGTAGAGTCACTTCCACCAATTCACTTGACATGGTGTGAACCGATGACAGGTATTTTTATCTCTGATGCTTCTCGATTCAAATAACGGGCTTGCGCCAAGCAGTTCCATGTCCGCATAAAAGGCACGGCAAATTCTTGTTTGAACAAGCTCTCCATATACAAAAGCATGACTTTAACCGATGTCATCAGCCACCAGTGCTTTAACTGACTCGCTAAAATATGAGAAATTTTCGCTCCAATGTAAAAGAAAAAAAAAAATCATATATCTTCAATAAAAATGATATGCGCTCCTCAGATACTCATGATGTTTTAAACGGTAGTGTGATATACAAAGTCCCCTAGATTCTATACCATCCACACCACCTCCAAGAGAGGTTCTATCGCAATCACGGCACTTTCACGACAACGACACGCTGATTGTTGAACAACATGAGCAATGGACTGATGCTAGGAAAAGTGCAATCAAGTGAAAACCTGTTACGAGAGCGAGAGATCGCATCAAAGTGGGTTAGTAATACTACTGAAGATGCAAATGCTCTGCTTAAATAAGAACAATTTTAGGGAGGTGATTTGCCACAATTTTCACTGATCAAAATTGACTCAATCATTAATAGACTCAGAAGACAACAATTTGCTACTTTTAGACGATGGAAGTGTATTACTATGTATTTAGATACGATGCCACTTACCCCAACAACATATGTATTTACAATGTAATGTATATACGATATAATGTAAATATAATAAATTAACCAATTTCAATAATTGAAATGGCTTGTGCCTTGTCTTGATATAGTCTTACTGAATATAAGAAAATTTGAAATATTCAAAAGAACAACCAAATCTAGTGTTAAGCCCCTTATTTTAGTTGATTAAATATTATTATTTTTGTTATAAATATTTCATTTCTTATTCGAATGTTGAGTTTAGAAAATTACATACAAAACCTAAAATAATTTTATCTCGCTGTTTTCGGGATAAAATTTATTTGCAATATAAGCGATGGAATATTCAACGATAACATACAACAAAATTTGTTGTACAGTACTATGTACATACTTAAAAGAATTTGTAATTTCGTAACCTTTGGTATCTTCACCAAAGTATAAGTAAAGTTCATTTTAAGGTCAACACGAATGCGGGTTTGTCACCGCATACCTATTTATCTTTATTTAATTTGTCCATTTGAAGTATTCTTCAAGATGGTTTTTTTTTTTTTTAATTAAAAAGGTTTTGCGTTTAATTAGCAATAAAAAAAATTGAAAAGCTACTGTTTGGAGAATGTAATAGTAGTTAACTCAATATACATTTTCTGTAAAATTACTTTAAAAACCTATCAATCAAAAATGTGAATCGCGGTGAGACAGAGACTAAAGGAATTAGGTAACAAAATATCTTCCCGTTATAGTTGGATAAATGCTGTGATGCAACAAAGTAAGGCATTTGGTTCATTATTATGTATATTAATAATTCGCCACCTCATTTTATCAAAATATATTAAACTTTGCTTGATGCGCATACGCGCGAAGTATGTAAACGGACCGGGCGGTGACGCGATTGCCGGCGTTTTATTTAATTTTTTTTTTATTTACGAATGGACTAACGCTTTTAAACTAAAGATTATAACTAGATAAACTGATTCTTCGTTTTAGTTCTGCTGTACTCAGCCACTAAATAAAATAAAATAATCAGGTAAATCAGGTCGACTCACCTGGTGACTACTGCTCCTAGTGGTGGACGATGCGCTGATTTTTTGTGGTTTTGAGTCAAAAAAATTTTCTGATAAGGTGCAGGCCACTCATTACGGTCCCTGGGTTGGATTGTGGGAATCAAATCAGCATTCAAAGCGTCCCAAGCGTTCCAATCTTATCCGACTAGGTGCAGGCTGTTGTCGTTAGCTCCCACATGCGACCAACGAATTCAATTCTTGCGGCTGCAGTGGCAATTAGAAAAGACGCGCCGCGCCGCGCCGCTCGCTCTGCTTCAGTTGCCTCGCAAAGAGAAGGAGAGGCACTGAGCTGGAAGAAAGGTTTTTATTTTTATTTTTTAATGATTACTACCACAAGTCTGATTGGATTTTATGTGGGACGCCGTCAACGCGCGGTTTGAGAGTCTCCCCTCTGAGCAACGCCCCACCATTGTATTTTTTCACTTTGCTCTCATTTCAAATTAATTTCTCTCCAAAACACTCTCAGCAGCAATACCGCCCGATTAATTCCCCTGAAGAGAGCGATGCCCCATCCCTTTCTAGCACATTGCCCGAAAGGGAGGACGGAGAGATGGCGCGTAGCATGCTTTTCTATCACCGGATCGGCTGTCTCAGGGGGAGAACTCATGAGCACGTGATCGCGGCCCAAACTTGTCATTGGTTGACAAAACATAGTGAACACGTGAGCATGACACACCACGCTCAGTTTTTCCCACACGTCAAAACTGGGCAACTGGGCATTTCAGTGTAGTGAGCTGATATGACTAGGAGTATGAATCCCGAGCCAAATAAGAAATTCAATTATTTCTGAATTCGTTCAAAAGTGGTGCAATTCCCGTGCAGAGCTCCGCCGCCGAAAGCCTGATCCGTTGCTGTGTTTCGAACGTTATTTTAGTTAAAAGTGAAAAAAAAATATATATAATATACATAAAAAAAATAAAACTCACGGTTTTGCGGTCGTTGCGGGAACAATAATAAATCTACTTTTTTTTTCTTTTTTTTTGCTTCGAAGTTTTATTTCGGTGAATGTGCTTTTTTGGAAAGCTTCTCACAGGGAGATAAGGTCGGTAGGAAAAAACTTTAAATTATTGATTTACAGATTGGTTGTCGTCGTCTGCCTGAGAGTGTGAAATTTCTCGCTACTATGCACCGAAGAAAATTGGGCTCCTTTGTGCGAAAAAAAAAATTTATTTTTTTTATTTTTTTTCTTCAACGAATATGAATAAATGACCATAAGTGCCTTTGGTGTCAGTGTGTGCGTTTTGCCAAGTGACGGGGGCCCCTCTCTGCTGTACGAGAGTTGGTAAATAACTCACTGTTGCCATTTTACGTACAAAGAAATAAATAAAAAAAAAAGTTGCAATCTTCGCTTCTTCAGTTTCTTGCCCGCTTACCTGTCAAAAAATGTTATCACATCACTTTACAGTTCGATGAGGGTACATCCGTGAATATTCAAGTGTTTTATATCAAAATTTTGATGCTTTTTTCAACCCTCCTGCGACGGTATGAGTTTGCATTGCGTTTGCGAGAAATAATAATAAAAGCGTTCGCATTTAACGTACACACGCCGCATTACGCATACCACCGAAAAAATTTCTACACACGTCGCGGCGCGCTGCTCCACGCGAGAGCTGCGAACCTCTCCCTCGATTCCTCACGTAATCATCAAAACCATACGAACACAGCCACAAATCGGAATACGACGGGGCGTTAAATATTTTGCTCTCCGTCTCCGCGTTCCGTTTTCGTTCTGCGGCTGGCGGTAGTCGTCCCACTGCGTGAATGTGGGGTATTACTTCCTTATCTGGTTTTGTTGCTATAAATAAATGCAAAAATGAAAAGAAAAGAAACGTAGATTTTTTTACAAATTATTTTGTCAACCAACAAGATGTGTTAACGCTGCAAATAAACGATTTTGTAATTGAACTGCCCCCCGCGCCAATTAGACGCAGCCCCAGAATTCAACAAACAAAGAACCTACCTCTCGTCCACCCGTGGATGACGTTCCGTTTCCGGTATTTACGGGTAAATATTTTCCCTGCTACCGCGCAGGCTTTTCCGGTAGATTACACTTCATCTTTGCCACCGTAAATAAAACGAAAACTAAAATCAAAATTTGCTAAGCCTTTGTGGAAGTTTAACTAACCGCTCACTTTGCTAGCTCTCGACGAAAAAATAAAAAATGATAAAAATTAGAACAATCTGCATCATTTATAAACAAACCCCAAGCTTTTTTAAATCGTCGTTCGAGTTCGTTGGACTATTGTTATATGTAGATTTTTTGTTGAGCTATTTATGAAATTAAATTAAGACCACTTCTGATACACAACAAGTTCAAGCTAGACCAGAGTCTAGTTGATCCAGTAAAAAAATATTGCACAGGTCAGAATAATTTAAGAATTTTAACGGTGCTCATTGGGAATCTAGAAACAACATTTTTAACGATGCAAAATTTTAAGGAAATTGAATTATTTATACCCTTATTGTGAGTTAAAACTGTAGATTAAATATAGTCATACTGACTACGCGGTTTCAAACCCTTGAAAATTGAATATCCTTTTTTTTCTATGCTCTCCAAAGTTATGCCAACTAAATGTCATAAGATGGCCGCCTATTATTCGTAAACTAGTACAGCGTTTACCTCTGATAATTTCGCTTTCAACATAATGTTGTGAATATACTTTTCAGATATTCAAAAAGAGTTATTTAGCTGGCAGGGATTGGGGACGCGTAACTCGTAATAAAAGTGAGTACATATTTTTAAAGTGCATAGTTCCAACATATCCTCGGTATTTTTTAAAGATTTATTCAACGATATTTTACACAAAAGGGTATGTAGTCTAGTACCCTGAATAAATCCGTATATTTTAAGATAAACTTTTAAAAACTATGCATTAAATTACTACGAATTACTAACGAAGTGATTTCATACCTAAATTTAAAAAAAAAGGAAAAACACATAATATGTATGTATTTAAAATGTATAAAAAATTGAATTTTCTCACTTCATCTTATTTTTCTTAAAAACATTACAAGCGATCATCAGCAGATTTTTATTTTGATGTACATTTACCCGATTTTGTTTGTAACTATGTATGTGCGATACCAAATTTTATTTGTCTGGGAAGCACATAACGATGGTTTAATTAATTATTTATTTTGTATTTCTCTATTTATCTACATTATTTAGGCATTTCAGCGAAGGATCCACAGAGCCTAAATTCTCATGCCTGTAAGGTATAGTGTGTGTTTAGTTTTGTTTAGCATATCTATAAACATTTACACAGCGAACAAACCAAAATTTATAGAAGCTTCTGTACTAGCTCAACTATAAAATGAGAATTTTGTTAGGACTAGACTAGGCTATGAACAGTCGATGATGTGATAATTTATTATCGCGGATGTCTTCAACTAGCAACGAAATAATGAAATTTTTAAATCACAGACTTGGTCAAAATATGTAGGTATGTTTTAATTCCATTTTAATCACGTTTCAATTTGGTCCTCATATCGAATCATCATTTATCTTTCCTTTCAAACAATAAATAGCTGATGTTGGTGTTTAGGGCACGTAACATTTCCTTTTTAGTATGGTTTCGCTTATAAATTACTTCAGAAAGTTTCTTGATATGGCACTCTAGAGGGCAACGATCCTCTATAACAAAAATTTTGGCCTCTAAACTTTGGACAGTTGCAAACAATTTTTCATTTTCCTCTATTGCGAATAAATACTACCTAGATAAAAAGTATGATTCAACGAAAATAGTTTCTATTCCGCCGATGAAGTTAACAATAGTCAAAAATAGTCTTAAAAAATACGATAAGCAACATTAAATGATAGAAAAATTTCTGAAAAGAAGCGTGAAGAAAGTCTTGCATATTTTGCTAAAGTGATGAAGAGTGGCAACAACTTTGTATTCGGCACTCAATTAATTTTCTAAGCCTGTATGATTTTACAAAGAAAGAATTTCTATAGAACATCTCTGTGTACAACAAATTTTTGGTTACTTTTTGCGCATTAGTTGGGTGTCAATTTATGAATGAAACTTAATTAAATCCAATCCACCTGGCGAATTGAACAATTTTCTTTTCCAAAAGCTTGGCAAGGAAAGTAATGTTGTAACTGTCGCCCATTTATTTAGCTAAAATTTATTACAGAACAGCAACCTACTTGATTTAAGGGAAGCTCTCTTCTTAAATTTTATTAAGTGCATTACAGGAGCTATTGTTTGTTTCTGTTGCGTTTTAAAATAAAGCGCACATGGGCACTATATGCAATCCGAGGTATCTCTCTTTGAGCAGATGGATTCCTACACACATTTGCGCAAAGTATCCCATCAACTCGTTTAATTACAGAACACTTGACTAAAGTTTATCTCCTGATTCGCAACCTCCATTCCGGTGGTGGATCTTGTTTAATACTTTGGTCACTACTCGCCAATCCACAGATATAAGGTTCTCTCTGGGCAACACGATGATAATCTGAATTGATGACGACGGCGGCGCAGTAAAAGGGGGGTTGGCTGACTGCTACTTCTTAAATTTGTTTAGGTTTCTTCAGAGCCGCCTGGTCTCCGTATGTCCATACAATTTTACCCTATAGCATAGAGAAGTGCTATTTTTTTCTTCTTTGGGTGCTTATTGCTGTACGCTAGAAACTCTAGATTTTCTCCGCGCATACACCCATATGCCGCAGAGGTATAAAAATTTATAGAGCTCGCGCGTCGCGCGCCTTTCTCGCGTTTGTTGAACGTTGAACACGAATTGTGTGGAAGTGTGGAAGTGTGTGGTGGGCTTTTGATATGTAACAAAACTGAAAACCATCAGTGACTTTCGGCCTCGTTGGTTTTTTGATAAAAACCAACACAGTGCAAGTTTCCTCCCACTTGGGGAGCACACTTCTCGGTTTATGATATGAACACATGGCCAACCCGGGAGCTATGCCCCAACATGAGGCATACACTCTACAGAGAACCTTCGGTTCGAATTGTCGGAAATTTTTTAGAGGCGTCGTGTTGTACAAAGAGGGAACGGTGTGTGCAAAAATTTCATACTATGAGCAAAACTTTGCCAAGCCGCGCTGTGGCAAGAAGCGCTAGATCCCGCGAGTTGCATGAATATCAACGAAAGTCAAAAACTGGTTTATCGCGAATATCCATAGAAAATTGAAGCTTGTTGTGTATTTATAAAAAAAATATGTATATATATTTGTTTTCTCTATAGACTCGAATTAGCGCTCAATCTGCGATAGGTGTTTTTTTTTCGCGTTGCCCGCTAAATTGGAAAGACCAGCTTCTATCATAGCGAGATTTTCTCGATAGGTACCCTGGAGACTAAAAAGTAACTAGCCACAACTTCGACTGGGTGTCCGGTAGCCGGGTGTCTCAACAAAAGTGCTCCTAAGTAAACTTTATCGATTTTTTTGTAATAGTTTTGTGTAACGTGAAACGCATTTACGTGAAGTGAAGTGTACTAAAAGATCGCAATTTTCACCCTATTTCCTACTCACGCTCAGTGAGAGCTCCAACTTCGGTTGCGATATTTTCAGAAGAGTGTGCATCAGGCAAGTAGTAGCCTTAGCAGGGGCGACACCATTGAAGATGAAAGTGGTATCACGTATGCCTAGAGCTCGAGTTAGTCACTACTAGATCTGGGTGCATTTTCATACAGTGGCTGTGGGTCTCTAAATTGGTGGAAAAGTAACCTCCGACCGGCTGAAACCGATCAATTTTCACCCATTTGAGAAGTGTTTTTTTTTCTCGGTGAGATGGCTGAGCTCCGCGCTAGTGCCATTGCGCTATTTGATATCACCCAGGGAAAAACTCTTTTCTAGGATGATGAGAGCGTTACTTTGTTTATAATACGCAGTCATGCCGTCATACACTCCGCTCATGGCCCGGGCCACAGTGGGGCTGGGCACGACCACAATGATGTTTCTTCCGCCACATGTGACTTAGCCTTTGGATCGGAAAAGCAAAACTCGTATATTTTTCTTTCCCCTTGGAATGGAGTTGTAGGAGCTCACTCACAGCTCACCTGATGTCTGAGGAGCGAATTCTCAGGTCTCTTAAATTTTGGGGGGCTAGAAACTCTGTGGTCCGTGAAAGTTCAACGATAAAAATCGTATTTTTCCGCATTTTTGCTAAAATCCATTGATTTCACCTATGGATCTCTTGTACTCAATATCGATAGGGTTTATTCACTTCACGCAAAACTTGTACAAATTGAGTAAGACGATACTTGATGATAATGGTTTTCGTAACTTCCCCTTCTTTTGTTATTCAGCTTTCGAACACAAGCAGGTCGTCGGAGGCATTTTCAGAATCAATGCGCAATGCGACATAAGCCTTAGATTTTCGTTGTGGTGGTGTATGCTCATCTCTATTATAGAGCCTCAGCCTGAGCCTGGCGTTGTACGCACCCCGGCGACCCGGCCAGGCACTTTTCCAGCAAACATTCGAGCTCCAGTCGCCTACACCATCGCTATTTGCACATGTACTTTCTTGCCGAGCTCCTCGAATCTTTGAGAAAATGTTTACGTTTTTACGGCGTCAAGGAGATGCTTCCTGAGACGCTCAAATTTTAAGATTTATTCTGTTCAACTCCACACCGGAAAAAACAGGCTGCGTTTTTCGTCACAAACTAAGGTTCTACTTCTTACTTGCGATAATATCGTTACTATAAAACAACAGTTGTATACAATTGGTGTATCTATTCATAATCAAATGGTATAATGCACAGACAATAAATGCCAAGAAAATTTTGATGATAGACTTTTAGCATTGCCACAGCAAAATGTCAAAGATCGAGCCCCCCTATTGGAAAACCCTTTATATGTATCTCTATCTCTCCCCTTATTGAATCCTAAAATTTTTGCCAAGTAAACAGATGAAATCTACTCGATTATGTCTATAATAAGCTATAGTCAAAGACTATTATAGTGCCTCTATTTTATTCTTTCGCAGTAATTTCCAAGGTTGCCCATATAAAACTTACTCGATGGGAGAGAAAGGAGTTGGTGACGCAAACGATTTAATGACTGCGGGAAATTCCTATCAAAGAAACCAGAACTGGGCTCTTTCAACAATGGAGCTCCAATAATAAATAGGGCTATTCTATATTAAATCGATGTATCTAGTAACATTTGTAATGTCAATAATTAAATGAAATTTACATAGTATCGCCGTTTTTGGGAACAAAAACTACTTTTAATGTCATGGTCAATCTCATGCTTCCGTATATAAAGGAGGGCTGCAAGCTAAGGGTAGGTACGCCTATTTCGGTGTGCGTTATCAACACGTACTGAACAGGAAATGTGAACGCGTCACGGCACGCACGAGCAACAATTCTCCTTTAAAAAATTCATTCTTTCTTTCAGTGAAGTGTTTGATTCACAGACTCACCTGAAACCTTCAGCTTTTTGGCTAACTGACCGTTATAATATTGAGGTGAAAACTATTTTAAAACTTTAATTCTTAATTATTTATTATGATACTCTGATACTCTACTTAAATTAATGGTTTCAATTCTCAACGTTTACATAAAGTTCATAGATATTGAATATATGTAATTTAAAATTCGAACTTCATATTTTAAGTGACCGTAATTTTGCTCATTATACAGAAAACTAAATGCAACGCGATAATAATCTCATTAATACACTTTTTTTTTTTAATAAATTTTTTAGTAATGATGCTGTATATCTTCTATGAACAAAAGATCTTCAGTTGAATGCTTCTTAAAATAGCTAATGTTCGAAAGAGCCTGATTTGTACTTATTTCTAGTTTCTGTTGCTTAGCTAACGGTGCTACTTTTTAGAATTATCTTCATTTTGAAGTCGAAAGAATTAAATTAAATTTCAAATCTGGAAAAAGTCTGCACCAAGATTTTTTTTCAAAACCAAATTTTTAATGTAATATTTAAGTTTCTGTTCTGACTGATTTTATGAGCCATACCGAGGATTTCGAAATATGGAAGGTAAGGTTCATAATCGTTTCCTTCTACCGTGGAATTTTCATGACAATAATTTGAGTATTATAGATGAACAAATTCCTTGATTGCAATAAAAATTCTTTGATTTTTCGCTGACTTTTTATGGTTTTCCAGAAGATGGCCAACCTGCGACATACTTCCAAATTTTGTTTTGACTTTTAAATTAAATCAGTCGCTTGAAAAACTGGAGAAGTAGAAACAAAGGCTTTAGCTACAGAGATGCGAAAACAAAATACATAATTGTTTTAGCAGTTGCTGCTTTGAATTTCCGAATTCAAAACAAAGAATAAAACAAGGCTGGGTAAAGAGTTTATAATAAATAAATAATTTTTTTGCATGTCGGACATCTTAGATATGTATTGCTGAGCTTCTCCACATTTTTGGATAACCATAGTGTAGAAAGCCTAGCTTATCCGTTCCCCATGTCCTTATTTTTGTGTTTTTAACTTATGATCATACTTGTACTACGTATTTCATATATGGTATTTAAACTCAATTCGATTAGGTCATCCTAAATACATATAATATGTATTAATAAAAAAAAGATAGATTGGGATAGATTCTGCGTGAAGCAGTAGACAAGTGTAGCACATGAGCGAGATTTGCTTCAAACGGTTAGTGAATGCACAAGTTGCACATATTGAAGGGGGGGTGTTGTCTGATAATGAAATTAAAAGCAAAATATAATTAAAAGACTAAGAAAGTAAATAAATGTTTACTTTCAGTAATTTCATACGATGTCATCGGGGTTAGAGACACTTCTCGAAGCTGCTCGATATCTGGAGTTACAGGAACAACAAAATATAGCTCCGTCCCCGTCTCCACCGTCATCAATTGGCGTTCGTTATCACTTGCAGCATTATAATAATAACAACACGAGCATAAATAGCAACAACATAACCAGCGGCAGCGGCAGTGTCGGCACCACCACCAGCAACAACAATAGAAGCAACAGTAGCTTGCGACAGATGTCCTCACCTCCTGCGTCGCCAATTTATGCGACAGCAACGAATCCCACTGCCAGCAACAATCAAACGGCGGGAATTAATCGGCACGATTTTGCCGAGTTTGGAACTATTCCTTCTTCAGTTACGACCCCACGAAGTAGTGAAGGGCGAAATGGTGAGTTTTATTGGATAAGTTTATTAGTTATTTTTTTTAAAATCATATTGTGATTTTTATTCTTCCCTATGCCCGCTTAAAAAAATGCATCATTGTTCTATCTTCCTCTGCAGAAAGTAGTATATCACGTTGACCTTGTTTACATCTTTTCGTAAAAGTCACGACATTGAAGAGTTCAAATAATGACAAATAAATGAATCATTTGTGGTGTCGCACACAATTGCGACCATCTTCCCCACTCCTAACGAATATTATTCAATTTTCACCGCACCATGTGCGTTCTCATTCTTCCCCTTAAAATGAATTTCTTTTCTCAAAATAGTCTTTTCCACACATTTAAACGTGAAAGAGAGCCGTCTCTCGTAAACGTGAAATAATTTTGCATCATTTCACGCCGAAACAGCGAGCAATTTTCAACGAGCACGCAACAAACTTCATTTTGCATCTCGTTTGCGTTGGAGGAAGGGAAAGAGAAGGCATGTCTGTTGCTTCACTGCGACCAACTTGAACATGTGTGCGAAGCTCTCTAAAGAGAGAGAATAAAACTTTATCTTTCTCTGAAATGAGTAAAGTGTTTTGGTGTGCACCTGCTTTTATATATATAGCATAGCTTTAACGGTATTGTATACATATGTATTGTAAAATCACTCTGGAGAGTTTCTAAGCCCAAGCGTTTTCTCAATGAATCGGTCTCTTTCTGACATGGCTCAAATTTGTTTTGTAAACGCGTTAATGATATCGGCATACATACAATCAATGTACAACCCTTGGAGGGGAACGCATCAAAATGACATGCTTTATTCCTTTTGGGCCACGTGTTTTCTTGCGCAGTTGCCAAATTTATTGATTAATTCAAACAGATGTCATTGAACCGTTTTTGTTTTTTTATTTTTGAGTATTTATGATAATAATATGAGAAGTATGCAAATTTTTTTCTACCATGATAGAGCGACATCGGGTCTTTATGGTGCGCTGCCATGCTAAAGTCAACGTTGGCTCATTTGCTGCGCCGCCTATGCGCAGTTACCATCCCCTTTGTAATCATGGTGTGAAAACGTCTACGGTATTTTGTTTTTTTTTTATCTTGTTATTACATCTTTTGCTTTACTCTTTGCCAAGCTTATGCAACAGCTTTTGCCCGGATATATGTTTGTAAATTTGGCCGGCCTCGGTTGGATGTGGAACGCAGTAGGTCGTTACGTTATTTGATGGTATAGAAAGAGATTTTGGGGAATATTTTGATACAAAGGTGCTCTGTTCGCATCTTCTCATTTTTAACCAATTGCGCCACCGCTATGTCAGGGAGTGTGGTCTTACCCCGCCTACGGCCCAATTACGAAAATTTTGATGTGTGAGCGATTGAAATGGTCGCCCTAATTGAATATACAAATTCAATTTGTCCGACTGGTCACATTTTCCTCTAAACATCTGCAACATTTTGTTATCTTAAATTAATTTGAGTGGGTTGGTTTATGCAGTTAAAGATAACTATGTTGATGTTTTGAATTTGCGAAGTTTGCACATGTCTGTTTAAACCACCCAAAAATATCAAACATTTTACCCAAACAAAGTGTTATTAGAGCGCCATATTTCCAAAAAATAAAATGCATCATGTAGGATCTCAAATTAAAGGTCTTGAAAAGTCTATTCCAAAAATACAATGTGATAATGGTCTTGCCAAATATCACAGGATTTAAAATGCGAATTTGTAGCTCAAAAAGAATCTTACGTCACAACCTCTTAAAGTTGCATTATTTTTCTTTTAGATTTTATCCATGTCCTGTTGAATTTAAATAACATCGTCTCCGTTGAGTAACCCTTTCCTCATATTGTTCCCTAAACATTAACATTTACAACGTGACTCCTTCATGCTATATATTTTTATATAACTCTTGAACAACATCAAGTGTGAGTCTTTTAAAAGTTCTTGAGTAGTCCTATGGTAGATATAATCTAGGGAAGATCAACATCCTCTCAGGCGTGATCAATACCGACTCGAAACGTTTAAAAACTCGTGTGCTGCATATTTAGAAATTTAAATTCATTTGTTTCTTCACTCTGAATCGTCCGTTATTTTTAACTTTAAGAAATATTTATTCAAAGTATAATTTGAATAATTCGGATGTCGTTTTGTAACTGCAGGCTTTTATAGCATTAAATTTTCATTGCAATTAAAATCGCTCTTTATTTTTAAAAAGGACGATAAGGACTCACCTAATACGACGTTCGGATATTTCAAATGAAATTGACTTGATGCGTTAGGAAACGCCTAATCACTGAAAAAAACATGAGATGTGACGGTAATGAAAAATTCATGTGAATTGGTTTATTGTCCCCTTAAAATTCCATAGGAGGCTTTATAATTTTTCGTATAACATCAATATGTCATTTAAAGATCTCAATTGGAATTTGGACCTATTAACAAATTCATCGTTTTTCTTTCTTTTTTTCTTCTTTGGAATACAAGCAACAATAATTTTAATGTGCATACCAGGGGGAGGAGTTATTTTTCCGAAAATCCCACATTTAACGTAAGACTCAAGACAATTATTTTGTTCTTGTCTCGACCAACAACAACAACTGGCGTGGTTCTACAATATTTATTCAGTACGGGGGATTAGAAGTGCCAAGAATTTAATATTTGCACAAATGTTCCAAGGTGAAAAGATCATTTCATTGACATTTTGTAAAGCAATGGCCTTACAAGGTTGGATATTAGAAAAAAATTGAGATATCTTTAAAAAAATAAACAAATATCACTAAGCATTTTGCTGTTTTAAAAAAACAATGAGAAAACAAAAGCAAAGCAGCTTCAATAGATACAAGTAACATGGCTGTGATCTATAGCATCAAACTATGAACACTATGAAATTAGGAGTCATAAAAACGTCCCTAAATTTTAAAGATCCCACCATAGAGATATACTTTGCTTGTTGGGAAATTGCTTGTTAAATCTTCTGTTGCGAATTGCAAATTAAGTTTAATCTAATAGACCACATAGTTCTTTTTAGCAATTTTTTTTAGCAATCAATTATGGATACAAAAGATTCAAATTTTTGTTGATCGCACAATGTTGTTTAGGAGTATGTAAAATATGTGAATGGAAAGTAACTATGCAAGGTACTTCGTTAATACAGCAGGGAGTTATTATTATCTGTATCCATGCTAGGTCTTAGCTTATTTCATTTTACGAATTTCAAAATGGCGTTTGAAATCGGATAATTTGCTGGCCTTATCAAGATATTAACAGAAAGGCACTATGATTTCCAAAATATTGCTTGTAAAACAACCTGCATATTTTTGAAGTTATTATATTGGAAATGTAACTTTAACGTCTTCAGTTCAGACCACACGAAATCATCATCAGAAATCGTTCTCTCTTTTCAAATGTATTTTAGATTGAACTCTCTCAAGAAAGCTTTCCTAACAACTTTTACAAGGAATGTGGTAAAAAGAGGAAAACAGTAGAAACAGAATAATACCTAATGTTGCGAAAACAGAAGCTCTTACGTCTTTGTAAAGCTTTGTTTTCCACAATTTTGTTGTTTTACTTATATAATTGCAGTTTGAAGCGTTGTTTTAAATATTTATTGAAATTGTTTATTTTAATCCATAAAAGAAGTACAATTTCAAGAACTATTACTACCTAATTTTTCTTGTGTATCTCGCAATTTCACAGGTTCTATATATTCAGAATAATTTTAATTAATTACGAATATGCGCTGTTACAAATTGATAATTTTCCCTCAAGTGTTAGACATATTGGGGCTTTTCAAAACATATGAGAGAACCTGCTCCTGCATAGTATGTGGAGACCCTTACACGTAGAATCTCTATAGAATTGGCTATATGCGATGAAAAGCTCAGTTAAGCATCGCATTCGCAATTCTGGGTTTGAGTCAGACCCGTAATCGATAAGACCGTCTTTCCGCATCCCCAGATACGGAATCATTTTTCTCCACTTATGTAGTTTATTTTCCCCAAAATCCTTAAAAAAAAAAAAAACAGGGAGCTATAGAAATAAGGAGCTAGACGTAAATTTTCTCTTCAGAAAGCTCTTAATTTAGAAGATAATAAAAATTGGGACGTTCTATTGAATGAAAATAAATTTTCAAATAAAAGTGGAACGTACACCGACCGGATGGGCTGTTGATTCGCGTTAACCTCAACGTAGTACGTAAACATCTAAATATCGATAGCCATTGTGGATTCGGATTGTGGCACACGCCCGATTTGGGGCTTGATTCAGTATTTTTTTTTACGTTAATGAAGGGGCACTTACCTTACAATTTATCACGTCGAAAAAGTCACATGAAACTTTTATTTTGAAAAAATCGCTTACATAAAATAGCAATGCTCGTGTGCTATTCTGCTCCAGCTGCATTTCTAGATATCTGCTGGTCTTGCAGGTATTTTGCTTGCTTCTACAGTGTAGAGAGGTTTGTTGGAAAGTATGCAACATAGGTGAAAAGCCGACGTAAGTTTCAAGGCGACAAACATGTGCCCACAGTCATGTGTTTCCTATGGGGAGCTCACCAGAAAACCAGCATGTACTTTACGTACGTAAATACATACCTCGAGCGGGGGGGAGTCCCCCACAGTTGGGGCTGCTGATATATTCTCTACTCCGTGCGCACATTGCAGCCATGGAATATGATTTGAATTACCTTTGCGTTTCGATAGATAGAGGTGTTGTACTGCTCCCCCAATTTATCTATATATTTTCGCGCTTTTCTCTCACAACGAGACGCGCTATTTAGCTTCGTCTTTTGCCATGGACATGGGGCTCTGTCGCAATTTCTATAGGTGGCGGCTCCCCACAATCTTAAGAAAGTCGTGTCTCCGTCGCATTGCCTTCTGTTTACTCATTTGCTTCTATAAGTTGTAGGTGCCGTCGTCGCCAAAGACGACGACTGCGAGTAAGAAAACTTAAGCGTCGTGGCACTCTGGCGTCATTGTTTTTCCATTCCGGATAGTGTACTCTTTCCCAGCATACGACAGCATTCTTCTATAGAATGCGGCTGGGTCTGATTCCGTAGGAAGAAAAGCTCTTTTTCAGACTTGTTCGTAACAGTCTCGCGAACGCCAGCCAGAACGATACTTTATACTATATACTGAGCAAGACGAGGACGAGTAACGAGTATTTCTCCCGCTTCAAAAGTTTCTATAAAATTTTCATTTTTTTGAAATTATTTTCACCATATCGACGACTGTCTTATATAGTGTTTCTATACTATACTTATAATTTGTTTTTCCGACCACACGTTTAGAAAGAGATCGGGGTTCGTGTACGTTCCACAGTGTGTCTTCTAATAGTTATTTCGTCCAATATACTAATTTATAGTGATTTTTTTAAACATAATGGACTGGCGTCAACGGATTTAGTGAATTTTGTCTGATACTTTCTCCGGTTGTGGTTGTTGGTTTTTTTTGTGGAACATAAATCGGTTGAAGATGCAAAATAGAAGTCCTCCGCCACTATGCAACGAAACTCCAAACTCGGCTGGTGTTGACCAAAACACATATCAACAATCGCCCTCGCTTCAGGTAGTAGACGATCGTTCTAAATTCAGTCCGCCCATTTGGTATCATGAAAATTCCAGTGCGAGTGCTATTTTAACTGATATCGGAATTTGTATTCGTATGCAGAATGTTCATTTAAATAAATCGTGCTGTAATTTAGTGCCGTCATGTTGTAATGTTAAAGATTTTAGCCGAATTCCGGCATTCTCTTCTGCATCGAACACTGATGGTAAAGATGCCGCTGACACTGTTGTTGTTGTTAATGGTGCATCTACGCAGCAAAATTCTCCCCTGCGGAGAAAAGTTTCGAGCAGTCTCCTTTCAAGCTTTCGAATCGACGATATAACCAAATCCAAGTCAAATTGTGTGACGTCGTCGCCTGATGAGAGTCCTTGTAAACAGAAAAGACATTCACCTGTTAGCAAAAGTAGTAGTGACTGTAAAATGGTTAAGGAAAATTCGGATAACTCGAATATCCGGAGGCGTCAGGAAATTATAGATTTGGACGATACTATAACACCACCTCCGAAGAAAAAATGGATTCGACACTACTTGATGGGTAATTTGGTTATTGTTAATACTTTGAATAATCTCTTCATAGAAGCAAACGATATTTTCCTTTTTGCGTGAACTTTTAACAAGGTGTCTAAGATTTATATTAGCTGTGTTCTTTTTTCTTTAACCGCTTAAACTTCGAAGATCAGTTTCCTTTTTATATACCACAATTTTATTAAGTTTACTTTATAGGCGAATTTTTGTTTCGATCACTGAATTGAAATGAAACACTATTTAAAGTGGTTCGTTGGTGAATTCCCGACTGTGTTGTAAACGCATTGTTTTCTCCGTTTTCTTTGAGTTCAGTACCCATTCTAATTGCATTCCTTTGAAATGCAATTATTACAATTCTAGGGAGTGTAGTCAGAATTTATAATTCTACAGATATTAATTTCTAATAAAAAACAGGTATTTTTAAAAAAGTCGTTAAAGATCTTAACGAGCGACTGATTATTTATTTTTTTAATGCTTTTTATTAATACCTATAAAACGAAATAATTGACATCTTTTAAATATTGCGAAAGATTAGAGTCGCCTTGTACTTCTTTTTTTTTTAAATAATTATGAATCTCTCTTTTTTTAATGCTGAAATAGTTTTTAGTATAAGATTTGATAAGATGAAGTAAAGTAACATGCGAAGTAATGCATTTCAAGTACTTTATTTAATAAGTGTGCACGCACGAAAAGAAAGAAGAGAAGATTTTCTACTAAAAAGTCACTTTACTATTATCTAAAATATCAAGTACAAAAGTTTTTGCACCTTACAAGTTGTGTAATTTTGCGACAACTTTATTGAATACGAGAAACCCGCCAAAATGTGGTAAGGGAATTAAGTTCCCATGAAGTGCCTGCTTTTTTCTGAAAAAAAAAAAAAACAACAAGAAAAATTTGTTACGAAACTGAGGTTAATAACTTTTGTTTCCCGTAGAGTAAATTAAATTTAATTTCTTACTCTTTTAGATTGCCTTCATGGAAAATGCATTTATAAAATTAACTAAACTGAATTATCTATTGCTCGTGCGTTGTGTTTGAAATTTTAGCTCAGTGAGCGTTTTTGGCGAAAGCCCTAAATCGATATCGGAGCAGCAAATAATCGTTTACTCTTTTAAAAATAACCACGTTAGGTAAAGGTCAAACAAGTTTTTCTTTTTTCCACTTTCCTGGAAAGAATACTTAATAGTTCCGCACAGTCTCGTCTCTATTATGCAACAATACCGATTCTATAATTTTACCAAATTGCAACAATATCTGTTGTATTTACTTGAAGGTGCAGATTTTAGTTTTTTTCAGAAATAGTCATATACTTCTCCATGACGGCGGGGAACCCCAACGCCGCCAGAGTCATACAGGGTGACACGTGTCTGACGTGTAATCAAGGACAGTTTCGATAACGCTGTCGGTATCCTACAAATATTAATATTTTCTCCTTTTTCTATGCGAATCTAAGCCTATCGCTGCAGTACGCGTCAACTACCCTCTCTACTTATTTTATATAAGTATGTTTCTGCTTCGCGCACAGAGTGCTACAACGACATTCTCTAGTACCTCTATCGGGGCTTTTTGTTGTCTCTCTATGTAATAAACCAGATCAAATCATCCGCGTGCATGCGATTCACGTGTCGGACAATCTGTTATTTTCATTAATAGTGAAAAGCTGTCGGCTCGATGGTGGGGCTGACTAAAGGGGGATGGGGAGCTTACATAATTCGCCTACCATTGTACTCTTGAAAGCTCGAAAAAAAACTGTTGACCGATAGGTGCGCTATACTTGTTTGAGCCGACCTGGTTCTATAGACCGTAGAGAATAGAGCAGCTCGGCACTATGAGTCTTGTCTCTCTTAAAAAAACATAAATGCACGGTGCTGAATATTTGTAGAACACCGCGTGTGATGTCATGTCACACAAAGCACATGTTGAAAATGTTGAAATGGTGGGTGCCGTGCCGGGTCGTTGCATGTTTCCCGCGCATGCCTGCTCCCTTCCGGTAGAGCGGTACTACCACGAGGAAAGAGTACACTTGTTGCCTTCTCCATTCAGGCGACGACGTACTAGCTACTAACCGCATTATTCTGCACATTTCTGTTGCATTGCCAACCTTTCTTTTCACTCTAAAAAAAAAAGAAGTGTTGGTATTACCCAGAATCAAAATATATTTCACGGCGTAATTTGCCCAGCTGCAAAAGTAGAGATCTCTCCCGCCGGATCTGACACAGCCAGATATGGGGTCCACGCAGAAGCATTATCGAACTACGTCAATAATTACGAAATCGGTGCAAGTTTTTCTTTATTTATTTATTTTTTTTTTGAAACCATCCTTTCGAAAAAGGAATGGCATGTAGATAGCAGGTTTAACCCTTCTCCACAACCATTTAAGAATAACTTTGCTTTGTCAGGTACGTCAGACAGAAGATTTATATAAAAACCTTGGAAGAGCTATTAGCAATCCGTCGTAGACACATGATGTAGACGTCGTAGATTTTGTAGAAAAAAAAAAGGTTGTTGAAGAATAACTCAAAAAGATGCAACACACGAGACTGTCTTGTGTAATTAATGCAAATCGGGATGAGAAAATAATTAGTCATTGCAGTGGTCAACGGCTGCTAAGCGTAATCACATTGATTTGTGATGTAACTGCTCCAATGCGGTGGATTATTCATCTTAAATATTCTGCACATGTAATTGCTACTGATAATTTACATTTATAAGTTTTTAGATTTTATATTGATATGAGATATAAATCTTCGACGTAAAATAATATGATCCCTGAAATTTAAAATTTGGGCGCCCATCAAAAAATCAATCACTTTGAAAATTCATACATACTCATGTTACTAAAAATTTTTAAATTTGAGAATTTTTAAATTTAAATCACATTATTCTAGACTCACTCAGAGCGTTTTGCTATTAAAAGTAGAATAAGTTGCTTTAAATTCTATATGAGAAATCAGCATATCCCCAAGGAGATTTTACCAAAGCAAAAATACTTTCGAATTATAGAACTTGAGAATGGTATTATAAATATACCGGTTAGAAGAGGAAGAGAAAAGGTGATTTCTTATATAATATGCAGCTGCAATATGCCGTTTAAATATTACGCAATGAACAGACACGACACTATAAAGTGCCGTAATGAGTGTTTTAATCATATGCTTATACCAGACTGGTTCTAAACTTGTTGAAAAATTTCATCATCAAATGAAGAATCTAAATCGCAATTTATGATGTGCTTCAACAAGATATTAATGTATTATCTTCTGCGAGCTGACGGTTTCAGGGTTGAAATAGATTTTATAAAACTTTATTCCTATCTATCTTATTAGGATATCTGATGAATTTACAAGGTGTGGTAGAAAGTACAGAAAATACTATGTACGTTGTTTTCTTCAGAAAAATTAATCATATTAAAAAAAACTGATCATGTGCTCCCACACTGAGGGCTTCCTAAGGTTTACCTCATTAAAAAAAAATCAGTTATGTTATATTTGTTTTAGCTAATGTTTTTTAAGTTATAATAATTTCTTTAAAATTTTATGTTGCTAAAGCCGACGTTGTTCTAAAGAAAATGACTGAATTGATCGGATTCAAAAATTGGTTTATATGTTCATAGATGTTGCTTTCAAAATACGTATACATACACTACTACTTTCTCAAGACCAATATTCTTTACTTCAAAATCTTTGTAAATATCTCATTCTCTGCTGATCACTCAGGTGAATTCTTTCTCCACTACTACTATGTTACTTTAATCATTGGTCATATTTTTATTTATCCTCGTGTAAATTACTTCCTTACATACAATGTAACTTTTCAAGGAATTTGTTGATGCAAACATACATTTATTATGTGTGCTTAAACAAATTCCCCCAAACGAGACTAATAAATGTGAAGAATTGTTAGGAATCGTTTATGCATATTTTTCATCCCGAAAGCTTTCATTTCCCAATGTTTGTTTTAATTAAATTGCCAATTGCTCTTATTTTTCATTGCATTTATTTTCGTTAATACAAAAAATTGTTTTGTTCCAATTTCGTTTTGTTTTGCGAATGTTCGTTTTTTTTATTTATTTTATTTACAGAGGAGCCATATATAAATGGCCACTCAGTAGCACCCTCCTATCTAGTGATTTCGACATCATCAAAACAGCCAAATGATCTATCTTGTAGTGATCCTTCTCTCTTCAAGAGTGCCATAGCCATAGAAAACATGAAAGACTTCAACAGTGCGAAGAACAAATCAATCTACCGTTTACCCTCACCAAATTATACCTCTCCCAATATAATCAGCACAATAAATCAATCCACGAGCAAAGTCCCATATAAGTTTGTCCCATTAACACCACCCCCGATGTCTAGTAACAAAATAGAGCCAGCGAGAGTTCGAAGCTTATCACTTTCCTCAAACAAAATTGCAGCAAACGGCAATGGAACGCCAACATCGACGACAACAATCGTCCACAATGGAAACGTCCATAATGTGATAACAGCCACTGCTGAGGATTCATCTCAATCGAGTCTTAATTTATCATCTAGTGGCTACTTGAGCGGAAGCAGTGCCAATTCTAGTGTTGGAGGAGGATGTGTTGGAACCAATTTAAATCTAAGCAATTCTACAACTGGAACTAATTCACTAAATAATGGTGATCATCAACAAATACCCGTTCAGACGCAGGCCACTGGACGGAGAAGGACTACCAGCACTAATAGTAATGGGTATGTATTTAAATTATTTCAATTATGTATGTTAGGAAAAGTTTTTATAGATTATAAGCAAAGAATTAATTGAAGATCCATGGCTATAAAATGTTGGAAATGTTGGAACTATGCTTTCAAGGGATTTTATGTTTCGCTCTTACCATGACCTTAATGTAATCCTTATGTGACTTGATTGTGTCCGTTTTGAATGTGTCCTTTTTTGTATCCCATTATATGTAAATAAATCGTTTCTATTGCAACGACTCTTCGAATTCGGTATTTAGATTTATGTAGGACCATCACCGAAATATTTTCTTTTACATAACAAAAGTCGGTGAAATTGTCCAGACATGTAATGTATGTATAATTCTATAAAATCTTCTGCTCAAAACACAACTCTTGCGAATATTTGTTTAAAACTCTTACGCGAAACTGTTAATACTTTTTCGAGTCACAAAACGGAGTTAAGGAAGGAAAGTAGCTGTAGAAGCAGAGTAAATGCGTTTGAAAAAATCGTGTTTTGCTACACTCAAATTTTTCAACTTTTGTTGATGCTTTCTATTTTAAAGGCTAAATTATAAAAATAATGAACGAAAGAAAAAATGGCTTTTTTAAAGCTCTTAAGCTAATTTTACGCCAATAGTATCATTTTAATGCTTCTGTCCGTTTTCTGCTTCTAAAATTTGTTGCGTGCTATAAAATTGGAAAGCTGCTTACAGTTTACAACATTTACCTTGACCGATCCTATTATTTTCATGATTATCTATTCCGAAAATTTACGTATTTTTTTGTTTGTACAATACGCGAATAGATTTAGATTGAGTAATTTTACAAAAATTTCGTGTATATATAATTTGTAATAGTGGTACACAACGTAGCCCATGCATTCTTAGAGCAGGAACACGAGAAGTGCACAACAAGCTGGAGAAGCATCGCAGGGCCCACCTCAAGGAGTGTTTTGAACAACTCAAACTTCAGCTCCAGCTCAAAGATGAAGAAAAGAAGAAAACATCGAATCTAGCAATACTCGGAGCTGCTTACAGACATGTAATGGTGAGTCTGAAATTTTTGCTTTACATTTAATAAAAATAATTTTATAACCGGCTTTCTCTTCTAAAGTCTTTGCGAAGGAAGGAACGTGAATTGGAACAACAGGTCGAACAATTGGCGAAAGATAAAATCAACGCCCAAAAGAAGATTCTTAATCTGAAGAGGGAACTGACGTCCAAGTTTGATAATATAGATTTATCCAATATCATTTCCGAAGGAGATATAGGAAACATTCCAACTGAAAGAGGTATGTGCAAAATTGTTCCATCGCTTGCTTACACTCGAGTGGAATAAATTTATTTGTAAAATATTCTGAATATTGTCGCATTCATCAATTTAAATTCAACTGAAATCATGGTCACCGCCGATATGATTTGCAAAAAAAAAAAGAAACAAGAATTAGACCTAAATAAAGGGAACTGTCTACCCGCCCGCTTATATAAGCCTTCACTGCTCTCACTGTTATCATGCGCTAGTTTTCTATAATTCTAGATCACTTTACGCATGTCATTTGTGGCGGACAGCTAAAATTTTAAAAACAGTTCATGCTGTATTTAAACTTTATACATGAACCATGTAGCAGTGGATTTTATATAAGACACACGCGGATATTGCGACAGCATTACGTACTTTTGAATGAAATTTAAAATCATATCTTCTGTTTAAATTAAGGGCTGTAGTCAAACCCCAAAATTTTAAAGATTAGCTTACGTAAAGTCGTTTTATGGTCGCCTTAAAACGTGATACATATATCAGTTACATAATAATACACGCATTGTAATGACTTTCTTGGTAGTTTAAAACTTTTTTTAATTACATACAATGATGTTCTATGAATACATCATTGCCATTGAAATTGTCAACAGAAAGCTTTTCTAGGAAAAAAATGGTTTAAAAATAGATTATTGTGTGTTGCCAAACTCAGAACTGATCCTCTCAATTTTTGTTTTTAGATTTATATTGAATTCTTTAGATAAATACATATTACAAATTTGTACAGAATTTTAAGAAAGATTTTTTCTTCAACATTGTTGTTTTTTTTTAATTCAGCCTTAAAATATTTTATGAATCTAAAAGTGATTTGAAGGACTTTTGTTTGCAAGCGCGAAAAAACGGATTTTTGAAATTTTGTTTTAATATTGACTTCCTGGTTTCAAGACGTATTGTTTGTTTTGTGTTAGATTCTAAAAATAACAACATTACCACAAAAAGAAAATAGAAAGACGATTATACATTTGGAATAATATTTACAGTTTCAGATCCCTTAAGCGATTCACTTTCGTTGTCATCTGGCAGGGGTAGCGTTAGATACAGTTCTTCTAGCTCACTATCAAGTGTAACTACTGTTTCATCCCCCTTAGGATCTGGAGTAAGACATTTTCTAAATTTTTGTTTTGATAATAATAATAATTTATTTTCTCCTTAGATGCAAATATCCATGCCAACTGCTATATCTCCGGTTATATCAGTGCATTCAAACACATCACCAATCTCTCCTCATCTAAAGTCAATAAGTCCTGTGACCAGTTCAATGCCTCTTTCTTTAACAACAAAAAATATGTCAGGAACAGCGCTAACGCGTAATTCACCTACGCCATCAACGCCTTCGCCTTCACCATCATCGAGTGGAGTATCATCATCTTCTCCAATAACTTCATCATCATCTCCACCGATTGGTAATACTACAGCTCTTAAAATTCCGCACCTTACAAATGGAATCAAATTGAGTCCGACATCAATGCCGCAGAATATCGCTTTGGTTTCTACAGCACCGTGTAGCTTGTCTACAACTGCGATCAACATAACGACAAGCGACAGCAACGGTTTATGCATCACCTCACCAACTGCAACAAGCTCTGGGATTCCAATAAATTTTAATTCCTCACAAAATGTACAAATTACAAGCAGTACACTAAAAGATTTGACTGGTAAAAACGGTCTGTGCCGGAAAACGCCAGAAAATCGGGAAACATCACCGCCAGGAGTTATTCTGGGCAACACCTCAAATCTGGGCTGCGGTAAAGAGCTTAAAATGGAGAAACTCTTTGATGAGAGTGAACAGCCAACGAAGGTTATAAAACTCCTTAATGGCATCGCTTTGGCTCCGGTCGATAAGGATAATAAAATCCTGTCGTCGACACCACTTGCGCTATCTCAGGTGGTTGGGGGTGGTGGACTAGTCGTTAGTTCATTTCCAATGCTCACTACTTCATCTCCTGGACTCAGGGTAATTGGAACTAACGGCCTGGCTACAATTGAGCTAAGCACTCCAACAGGTAACTTAGAAAAAGAATTCTTTTTAATGGAAGTCAAATAATTTTAGCTGAATAAATTTCTTCTTTCATAGTATGTTTTACAAGTTCTTATAGCTGAATTGCGTAGCTCGATTCTTATTCAGCTAAATTTAAAAAGTTTAGTCACTAAATTAATTTGACTTCCATAATAAGATCCACAGTTCTTCCAGCTTTGAGTGGTTTCATATTAATTTATATATTATATTTTAGTACAACAATCACAGAATCGGAACCAGCAACAATCTCCTCCTACGACGACAGTAACTTCGCCATCGGGCGCACAATTGCACAAACTTTTGGTTAGCGGAACATCAGGAAACAATTCAGCAGGCAATAATTCAACAATTAATCACTCAGGTAATGTTGCATCTGAGCTGGCCAGATTACCAGGCGGTGCTGAATTAAATATTTTGCCTGCGGGCACGAACGGAACTACAGCGTTATACAGGGGAAATGGAAAATTGGCGATTGTAAATAATAGTATTACGCTAAAGGGTAAGAGGAAGGCTATTGAAGATTTAGAAATTTTGAAGGAGAGACGTCCGTTTGACTGCAGGTACGGATGCTACAGCAACCTCAGGAAGGGCAGTTCATGTAGTTACACCCATTCAGTCAGGGGCACCAATATCGGGATTAACACCAATCGTCGTATCTCAGGGGCAGCCTGGCAGTAACTTAGCGCATATTATAGCATCTTCACCTCAACTAGCTGGAAAAGTAAGTTACTTCTCTCTTACTGGCGAAAATTTATTTAAGGGACTATATACCTTCTCGGCGCCAAAATATTAAAAATATTTTTTGGGAATTTTTTCCCTGCCGGTATAATTATTTCTGTAGAATAATATATAAAATCAATAAAAAATATTTATGAAATTGTGGGTTTTAAGGGATTAATTCAGTGTAACTGGTAAAAAATATTTATATACATTTACATTCAAACTCAATTTAGTTTCAGGAGTGCTTTCAATGCAAGACAATTTTATTTCTTTTACATCAGTCATCAGTCCAGAGATGCTGGAATAATTGTACCTATTGATTACAAAAATTGTTGATCAACGTCTGGGAAGGAAAAATTCAAAAATAAGATTTTGAAATAATTCAAGACAATACGCATTTCAATTTTTGGTAATTAACTGCAAGGGTAGGCTTTGTTTAATTTTTTATTTAGGAGATTTTTCTCACAAAAATATTTTTTACTAAACACTGATATAACGCCTTAAAACCAAAATTCAAAAATTAATAAAATTACAGTTTTGGAACCATTATAAACACAAAATGTATTTCTTTTGAAAACTATGTTTATGTTTTAATGCCGGCAAAAGTGAGAAATCATTAAAAAATATTTTTTAGAAAAGTATGATTTAATAACAAATAATTTTTCATTAATGGAGCATCATTATCAGTAAAGAAAAATTAGATTTTTGTTTTTCTTACAAAGCTTGGAAGGTTTATATTACCCTTAAGTTAAGTCAACGATGAAATTGAATTCTAACAGGTAATTTTTCCTCGTAAAGGTTAACTTGTCGGTTGGAGGTCAAGCGTTACCTTTAATAAGTACTCAGTACCTGAGCTCAATGAAACAGATGGTTGTAGCTGTCGCCAGCAACACAACTCCCACCTTATCGTCCGTTCCGCCCACGCCGACGTCAGCCACTGTTGCGACAGGAACTGCCAACGGAAACAGCTCGTAAAATTTGTGTTTTAAACATTTTCTCGGCGACAAAAAATTATAGTCAGCGCATTAACAATTAAAACAAGATATCTTGCATCGTCTGCACACATTGACTCGGCCCGGGGCTGAGTTCAACAACTGGAATAACATATAAAAAAAAAAAAAATAGTGAAAACAATAAAAAATCAGCGTATTTGTTAAGTGTCCACCTATCTCATAAACCTTATAAAACTAAACTGTAGGCGCATTCAGGTCACTCACCCTGGAATCACATAAGATGTATTTTTTCAAGCAACCTTGACATATGTACATGTAGTAAAAACATGTAATATGGAAGAAAAAAAAAGAAAATCCTCTTAAGTATTTTTTCCCGGAACATCAAGCCGAAGGGAGCGGCTGTCATAAAAAATAGTCTAAGTAGCCTAAGATCATAGTGAGGAGTCGCTCGCAGGAGCCCCATCAACATTATTTCGATCTGAATGACTAATTTTTAAATGGTGTAAATATAGGGAAGATCATATTGTTTTATATTTCTTCTTCTTGTTTACTTTTATACTCTACTTTACAGCTTACTTTATGTAAATAGGCAACCTACAATTTGTAGGAAGATAGGACCCAGAGTTCGCTTGCTCAAAGCGGAAGTTGTGCTAAAATCGGTCATTTGCCAATGTTGGCTCATGGCTGGTTTTTAGTATCTTGAACTGTAGAATTATAAAAATAATGTGAAACGAAAATTTTTGCGTATACTTTTAAGCTAAACAGTTATAATTCGGCAATCATTCTCGCGTTTGTCTGGCTCTTAAGTCAACAGGTTGGTTTCCAATTTGAAGGCCATTCTTTGAATATTCGGTTAATAACATCTTTTAACCTGAATCAATTTGTTGCCTCCCTGAGGTTTGCTTAATAAATTCAACAGAGATTTAGTTTATTTGAGTTCATATTTATACGAGCGGAAAAGCAAGACCATAAATTTTATATATTTTATATGTATGAATGTTTTCCTTTGTAAAAGGATTTTTAAAAGGCCAAAGAAGAACTTAGAACGAACCGACTTTATTGAATGTTTTTTAGCTAGAATTCCTACCACATGAATTTCTTAGCATGCAATAAACGTTATGTAAAATTTTTGAGTAGGATTATTCTCATTGCTTTACGGTCGGTCACTTGTTTCGTATCATCTACATGCCAATTGCAGCTGGCTGCAGTTCTACTTCACGTAGAAGTGGCGTTCCTACTTAAATTGGGGATTCAAAATAAATCTAGTTTTTAATGTGATTACCGGAAAACCTAATCACATACACGTCTCTACATTAAGACAATCAAATTGATAGCACTTTAATCATCAGTGCAAAACTAGATGCATACTTCAAAGAATGCAACCTTCAAAAAAGAATCAACCTCTCAAAGGGCAAAAGTTACAAAATTATTTATAAAAATCATTTAAAAGATAAACAATCTTTCTAATTTATTTGTTGTTTTTATAGTAATTATTATTTAATCGGATGTCATTAAGGAGTCAAATCAATTAGAGTAAGAATTCCTAATGTAACATTAGGGATAAACCTATAAACCACCTTGTGAATATGTATGTGCGCATTTTTTAGTCCTTCTAGATGTAGTCATAATTTCAATATTGGTAATGATCACCAAAATAAGCTCTCATAATTATTGCTATTTAAATTTCATGTTAATATTTTCTGATCTCTCGGCGATGTAGAGAAGCTATTTACAGGCAAAAATTGTGAATGCATATGTAAATGGCTGTTAACATTTATTACAGACGAATTTTGTGATAAATGTATTAATTAAGTTACCTTATAACAATTAGAGGATAGCGGAATTTTTTAAAATATTTTAATGATGCGACCAAATTTTAAAATTGTTAATGCTTTTGCTTAGTTACTTCAAAATTACTTAAGAGAACATAACGTAAAATGATATGCTAAAATTCTTTATAACGGATATAATTGGTCTTCGTATTTTATATTATTCAAAAAATTATTTCATATTATTCAAATTTATAAATTTTCATTAAATTTTTACGCCTAATTAAGAACCTCTACCAAGAAATTCAACATGAATAATTGTAACTCTTTACAGCTTATTACTTGTAAAAATTCCTGTAAGAAAAATTTCTTATTGTTGAGCTGTTACATAATAGATTCTTAATTTTGAAGAGCTCATTTGAAATGTTTGATACTTTTATTTATCACTGTTGACATTATGACTATTCTAGAAAATATAAAACGTGCAATGTATTTACTTCTTTAAAGTAAATGTGAAAAAAAAACAAAAACAAACAAAAAAAAAACATAAGAAAATATCTCTCTCTCTCCAGTTAATGATCTTTCATCCCAGCATGAGACGAATTCAAATTAACCGAGATGTGAAGTAAAATTAAGTTAAACTTTTTGTTAATGTAATTATTTTATTTATTTTGTAGGGACAAAGATTGTTTTTATATACATATGAATATAAATAGTTACAGATATACATATATACTTTTATTTTTAAAAATATAAAATATTTATTTACGAAAAGCCTTCGTTTTCTTCATGTGCATTAAATATTATGATAAAATTAAATGTGTTCGACATCCGGTGTCAGAGGTTAATACTCTGAAAATCGTGGTCTTTTTGAAAAATCGCGGTTTAAATAACAGCTTCTCAGGATTAAATGTAAGGCCGTCATGATTAGTCCACAAGTCCGCAAAGTGAGAAAATATTTTGGAAATTTGTTTTTCCAAATATGAAGTGTGATCCGTAATTTAAAATAGTGATGCAGGTAACGTAACTTTAAATTATGTATAATACACGTCGGTACAAATTCTAATGTGAAAGATTCTAACAAAATAACAAACAAGCAATAAATAAGTACCTACGTAAAAATAATTCGTGTAATACCACAAGTAAAACAATATACTAATAAAATATATCAAAATATAAAAAAGTAATATAACACAAAGCATAAAAAAGACTGAACAAGTGAGCGACGTGTTTTTACTTCGTTTTTTCAGCAACTATCATACCTCCATCAATTTTTCCAAAAATAATAAAAATTTATTTCCAAAAGTATATTTAATTGAAATGTATAAACATTTTTAAATGAAAATTATTTAAAAATAAAATTGTTATAATCAACTTAATTGGAATTGCTATTTGAATATTTATAAATTTGACTGTACTCTTACTAGGCTTAAAATGGGAATTTAGAATCAGCTAAAACCTTATGTTGTGAATTTTATTTAAACCCCTCCGAGCGAAGGGATTCGGTCGAGCCATGAATTGTGATAAGTTCTAGAAGTACAGAGGAAAGGTAGCGTTAAACTTACTGCGAAATTAATTAAATTACCTCGACCTTTACTTTTTTTGGTTTCATCCTTCTCCTCTGGCAGTAAAGACGAAATGTTCCATAGTAAACTAATTCAACAAACGATAAAAAGCTGAAGCCCAGAAATAGTCCCATAAGACCTCCAGTATTTGCTGTAAATAAATTGAGTCTCATACTAAAATAAAATTAATTTCTCCTTTAATTTAACTAACATAAAAACTCTGTAAATCCGATAAACTGCTCCTTCGTATTGCTCCGAAATGCTTTGTCCATGTAATAGAAGTGGACCGAGGCGATGTTCGTTTCAGCGTATTCATTCGAGATTCGCTGGATAAAAGTGTCCTTGATATTAAATCCGCTATGATTAATAGGTGCAGCAAATATCTCTGGACTGAAATTGAGTTCGAAACAGGACGAAATGCATTGCTCGCTGCAGTTGGTTTCGTTACCGATGTACTGCTCGACTTTCCTGTTGACCGTTTCGCGACATTTCAAGTCCTTCAGCCCGCAAATTGTGATGTTTGGAATAATTTTTGGCATAAAGTAGCTGATGCACTGGCACTCCTTTGCCACTAATCGTGCCTCGCATTCAATCTCACAATTTCTTCGGGAGTATGTACCGAAAAACGATAGATTGCCTTCGTGATCGAAAATGCACTGGCGATATTCCTTTTTCATGCTGCGCAAGGAGTCCGAAGCATCCGATTTATGAGGCGTTATTACCACTCGAGTCTCGTAGCCTGCTTTAAGTAAAATTCCAGTGTCGGCTACATTTGGAGTTTCCGTTGGATTGTGCAGCAAAACCTATGTTAAAAATTATTATTCTCAGAACTGTGGTTTATTACCAAAAACATTAATTAATTTTGTAGAAGGTTTAACATAAACCTTACTACCAGAAAAGATACTCACTTTGAATCCAGCACCGTTCGAGGAAGAGCAGTAATACTCTGATATTTGTGCGTCCATTATTACAGTCAATCCCAAACTGCTTCCTGCACCTACAGTAGAAATATTTTTAATTAAAAACCTAAAGTACAAGAAACGAATTCTACCAACTGCGGTTCTAGGAAAGAACCCTTCAGATAAATTTTTCGGATATCCCCTTTCAGGAGTCCAGTTTATGGCGAGGCCATCGGGCGTGTCCAAAGTATCTAAGTTATTTCTAAAATATTTATTTTACCAGTTGATGTTCCAAACATAATTATCAAGTTATTTACGTTTCATTTTTGTACATAAAAGCTTCGTCTACAGCATTAAAAGTGCAACAGAGTCCCTCATCGGTTAGTAACGAATGAAATAATTTTTTACAATTCATTTTCACTGATCCGAATTTGCAGACGAGGAGCATCTTTTCGCAAGGTTGGGTGTTCTTATGAATTACATGAAAAGATTTTCAAAAGAACCAATATTAAATTTAATATAGGAACAAACAAACCTTTAAGAGAAAATCTTCGAAAATATCCCAGTCGCTGGTAGCGTTAGCCATCTCAGAATCGATATCTGGCTCTCTAGAGCAGAGTGTTTGAACAATCGAATATTCAATGCTTGTCCTGTTTAGAAAAAAGAGTTAAAAATTTACTAAACTGTAAAGTGATATTAATTTATAGGTAGCTATTTAAAAATTGCTTTAATTTTTTCTTTCCATCTCTTATTTATGAAATTCTAGTTACATATTTCATAAACCAGGATTGATAAGAAATAAGAAAATTGAACAAATTGCAAAAACTTTTTATACATGAGTAATTATTAGGTAACTAGCTGACCCGGTAAGTGTGGTGTGAAAACCTGACTGATATTAATCCAAAACTAAATAATTAAGGCAATCAGTTTGCTGTTATTAGTATATAAATATAAAATAAATCTCTCGGGGAACAATAAAATATATTTTTCCATTGCCGCAGAAACTGCACAATGATTTAAATAATTTAAATTTCCCGCTCAGGCGCCTTCGCACAGTTCCCCCCTGAACTTTGAGTTCAGTGGTTATTATTTTCCGCCATTTCCTTTAGTTGGAAGTGACATTTCTGAAAATGCGCGCCCAGCATCGTCTCGGAGGGCAAAAATCTATTTAAATTCGGTTAATCCGGTTAATTACTGCGTAAGTATACTCACTAAAGAGTTCGCCGTCGTAATATTGTTAAATTTCTAAAAATTCGACGCGAAAAAGATCTTAAAATTCGAAGCGAAAAAGTGTTGAGTGCCGAGATGCTCGCCGGTCCGGATGCGGTCATAAAGTAAATTAATTTGGTGCTCAGGTGGAAGTTCGCGGCATTAAATCGCGTTTTATCGGAATTCGCAGGCTGGGCGGCAGCGCGGGTGCAATTTCAATGAATTATTTAGATGATGATTTAATTACATACATATGTAAGTAAATTGCAAAATCCTCCTCTCGTAATAAATCCCAGTGATGTTCCCGAGGTTGGCTTCTTTAAGTCGAAAAAAACCTCACGAAAAGTTTTAGACTAGGGATTAGCCCAGATTTTTTGAAAATTTTTGTAATAATACTTTCTAACAGGAATTTAACAGGTATAAAAGAAAATCCAAGATAATAATGAAAAAGGTGTTTTGGGCACTTTCCTAATTATATGTGCGTTTTCGGAAATTAACGTTTTTACGAATTTCTGTAAAAATTACAAAAGTTTAGATGACTAACATTGATTTCAAAACTCGTTTAGATCTACGACTTAAATTTTTTGATACCTCTTAAAAGTTTTCTTACTTGTTAATATTTTTCACTTTGCTAGCCAGAGCTTGGTTCATGTTGCACACCGTGATTGCGGGGAAAGGGATGTTCGTGATATAAAAGGGCATCGCACTAAGCCCTATAATAACCGGAGTGGAGGACCACTTCTGGTAGACGTTCACAATGAATTGAGTGGCCACGACGAACGCTATCAGAAAGGCAAGTCCAAAGAAAGATCTAAATGTTTTTAACAATCGTTGTTATTATATAAATTAATATAATATACTTTCATAACTACCTTTCGAACAACGAGAGACCTTTATCTCCAACGTATCTGAGCCCGTGTAGAGTTGTATTTGCGCAAAAATCTCGAGCATATTCACCGAACTGAAGTCTAACTTGTTTGGACCTTCTTTGAAACATCTTCAGATCAGAAGGTCTTACTGGCTTTTCTGCTATAAGTAAACAAATTTTTAAATCGCACATATGTTTAAATTTCGAAAAAAAAAAATTTCATACGTTTCCTACGTCTGATGATTTGTCCGTTAATTTCCAAGAAAATCGGGATTGATTTCAGCTTCCCCGACATTATTAAAAGTGACTAAAGGCAACCGAATGTTAAACCTCTTGCTATGCAATCAAAAGCAACCGAAGTCGTTAATGTAATTGATTTCACCACTTCACGTGAACTGTAATTAAACCTGCGATGACCTAGCGATTACGAGTAAAGAGCCCTTTTTAATCGCTCTTTAATGGATGGTTTTATAAAGGATTTTTTCGATTTGAATTTGTATTCGGTCATCATTTTATGGGATTGCATGTACTCGACCTTTTTCGATTTATAATATGTACATCATCACCTATTTTGGATTTGCGTGATGTTAACGAATTTATAGCATGATTACAAAATTATCTTCTTTGGTAGCATTATTGCTACACTAATATTTGTTGATGATAGATGATTTAAGACTAATTTTACGAAGTGGTTTTTGAGGATACATATTAACATAAAACTCTGCCCGTTTTCTAACGAGATCGGCTGCTTTTATATGTACTTATAAAAAATTAAAAGTCCCTCCTTTTCTTTAAAATAGAATGATGAACTATTGGAAAAATATCTGCACCTATCCCTATTAAGATTTAAAACATAAAAATCGAATTTATTTTTATATCCAAAACAGCAATATCCTTTTAAATTTATGCTGAACTTTAAATAATGAACTTTAGTAAAGAAGAATTTTTTTTCCAAATTGAGCGACTTGATTCAATATTGGTTTTTCTTTTTTAGAATCTTTAAACTAAGCTCATCAGTTTTTATGTCATGTAATTAGTGCCCAATATCTAGAATTAAGCTGATGAATTTAGGAAAAAAAGTTAATTAGAAAAGGAATTAAAATCTAATTGTTCCATTTCTATGATAGAGTTTAGTTAAAATAAGCGTATTATTACCAAGAAAGTAGTTCAAGTAGTAACAACATGGAGTGGTTTAGAAGTAAGAACCTGCAAAAGAAGAACGAAAATTCTTGCAACGGTGTGATAATTGAAAGTTGCAGAGAATTCTGCAAGAATACAACACTTCACGGTCTTAAGTATGTCGAGGTCAAAAAATTGAGTTATTGTGAAAGGTGGGTAAATTTGCATAACGATCATATCGATCTTAAAGTTCACTCCAATTGGTCGACATTTTTCAGGGTATTCTTCATGTTAGCTTTTTTAGCAGCATTTGCTCTATTAGTGAATTTCATTCTTATTCTTTACGTAAAGTGGACGAATAATCCAGTCATTATAGGAATCAATTCCGTGCCTTTAGACATAAAACGAATGCCATTTCCAGCAGTAACTATCTGCAATATGAACCAGGCAAGCGCCATCAGAGTTGCTAATATGAGCAGGTGATTGGTCAAAATCAATTAAAATTATATTATGATATCATAGTCCTCAACAGACGAGGTGTTGATTCCTTAGTTTTGCAAGCTCTTTGTGACCAAGATCTCGGATTCAATGATACTGAAAATTCAGAAAGTTTATTAAATTGGAATACGTTTGAAGAAGTGATTTTGAATGTAAAGTTTCTGAATTGAAGTTTTTAATAAAAAATAAAATAAGTATTTTAAAGATTTCACAACCCTGCAGTAAGTTATTAGTACAATGCGATTTTGGAACAAGGAACAGCAATTGCAGTGAACTTTTTAAGTCAGTAATTTCAGATGATGGACTTTGTTGCTCTTTTAATTCCGCTCATGAGTCGATCTTTTACAATAATGCAAGGTAATAAATATCGGGGGAAATTAATTTTACTATTATATGAAATTAAAAGGCTACATTTACAGCAATGCTTTCTTTTCGAAAACAATTTTAAATAATGTTACTTTAACGAATTGGACTTTGGAGCATGGGTATCCTTCAGAAGGTGGACCGTTTTACCCTCGTCCTGGTTTAGGTTTTCATTTTATGGTATGCACTATAAATACTGAAATAAATCGAGGAAAATCCTTTTTAGGTGTTGGACGAACTTATGGTTTGAACATAATTTTAGACGCTGAGATAAATGATTACTATTGCTCTTCTACTAATGGACCCGGTTTTAAGGTAGCTACTTTCAATTTAAGGTAGAATTCTTAGAACCCTTAAAACTTTTAAAAACTGCACTGAATAGTCAGAACTTTTTTTGATAAGCATATTTTCCTACCATTTTTAATATCAGATATTACTTCATAATCCAAACGAAGTACCAAATATGGCTGGGTATGGTGTTCCAATTGGACCTGGTTCCGAGTACCGATTTATAATAGAACCAGACATCTCCACCGCTTCTCCTTTACTCGCAAAAATTAAACAACACGATCGCCAATGTCTGTTCAACGACGAAATGAAATTACAATTCTATGCAAAATATTTAACTAGGAATTGCGAGTACGAGTCTTGGGCCTCTCAAATTGCTAAAAAATGCAACTGCACCCAATACTTTATGCCTCGAGTAGACGCTAATATGCGAATTTGCGGCATCCAGGATCAGCCTTGTTATCAAAATTTAGACTATTGCTTCGGCAATGGAAACTGCAGCGGTCAGTGCACCGCTGGATGTTTTGAGTTAAAATATTCAACCAGCTCCACGACAATACCAATTCGGGGGCAGAAATTCGCTATTCGCAACAAACTTCTACAAGGAATTCCTTTAGAGTACGCTATTCAGAATATGGCTGTTGTGCACATTCTCTACATGGAACACTCTTTTCGAGCAAATACGAAGGAGCAGTACGTCGGAATCACTGATTTTGTTGGTAAACACATTTTTAAAATTTATTTTTATCGTTAAGATATAAGTGACTATGTTCCAGCAAATGCCGGTGGACTACTGGGACTGTTCCTCGGGTTCAGCTCGGTATCTCTAGTCGAAATTTTCTATTACGTGCTATTTAAACCATATCTAGTTCGTCGTAAAACTATGAAAGAGATTCAAAGGATTCAGAAATTTTGGGTAAATTACCAGTTTTATTTGATTTCTATCACATCTTATTTTTGGCTTTTATTAATGCTAGGTGTTAAAGGATATAGAGGTGTATGAACCAAGAAAACTACAGTCCGCGTTGAAGAATTACGAGAGTACTCAAATTGTAAATAGGCGTAAACTTTGGTTTAAGAAATCAACGGAAGTTAACCTTTCTGAATATCCGTTTTGTAATTAATTACTGGAGTTGGTTCGTTACACAATTTTAGTGTTTTGAGAGACAGTGTTAAAACTAATTTTAATAGAATAACATGACTTTACATAAATGGGTCAGTATTTGATATTGGGACTGGTTAAAAAATTCAGGAGATGAGGAGATCAATTTTGCAAAAGTAATTTAAAATTTTAGCGTGTTTAAAATAAATAACTACATACATATGTATATTTAATAAAACTCAAGAGGTATAATAATCATAAGAAATAAAGAAGAAAAAAGAACAATTACAAGTTTACAACAGGTACCTAATAAAAGAATTTTAGAAACGTAAACGATAAAAATAGTTGCAAAAAATGTTCGTCGTCTAGAAATTTGTCGATAACTTGGTTGAAGTTTAGGAAAATCACTGAACTAATTTTAGTTTGGACGCAAATCTTTCGGATTTTGTGCGATGTTTATTAGTCCGAAAATCTGACAAGTGGTGGGCATTGTTGGTTACAGGAATTACATAATTGTTTTAAATTTTAATATGGATGTAAGTAACTATTTATAATCGTTTTATAAGCAATAAGATGTTCTATATTTTGATAGAAAGAATAATATTTTGATTATTATTATATTGATAAGTGGATTAAAGAATTTGGTTTGAGGTTTGAGTTAACGGTACTTTAAATAATTTTCTGCGAATTTGCAATCAGCTGTTTTTGACAACGCGATACGGAACCTGGGCACGTGTGGGGGACGGATCGCGAATATGCCTCTTCTGGTTTTGAGTGCGTCGAAGAGGAGGACCGGGTTTGGTTGGCGCTGTGCCCTTCGGCAGACCTTGTAAAAGTTTTGTAACCGAGTCCCAGTCCCCACGAATCCCATGATATCAGTTCGGACAGCCCTGCGAAAACTGCTGAGCGATGGACCTCTGAAAAAGCTGAAGGTGGCTTCCGAAAGGGCGTTCAGTGACAAATATCTTTTTTACACGAATGTGACGATCTCACTGGTCCTGTCCTCGACGGGGGACTTCCTGGAGCAGAAGTACGAGAGGTACGTGGGTGACATCGACGACTGGAGCTGCAGACGAACCGTGTACATGGGAATTTCAGGGACGACGGTGGGCGCTTTTTGCCACCACTGGTACAAATTCCTGGACAGGCGCCTCCCAGGCTCCACCCTGGCGGTGGTGCTCAAGAAGGTCCTCCTCGACCAATTAATCTGCTCCCCGGCGTACATTTCGGTCTTCTTCGTGACGATGGGCATCCTGGAGGAGAAGACTGGCCATCAAATCGTCGAAGAGATGAGGCTCAAGGCCTGGAAGTTGTACGCCGCTGAGTGGGCTGTGTGGCCCCTGGCCCAAATTATCAACTTTTACTGGCTCCCAACCAAGTTCCGGGTGCTCTATGACAACACAATTTCTTTGGGTTACGACGTTTTCACTTCACATGTAAAGCACAAGGATTCGTGACAACGGCTGATAGTAGGAAATTTTGTTTAGTTCTTCATCTGATCCTCGAAAAAGCCGCCACAGAGCCCGGACAATTCGAGGAGGATGTTGAGATTTATTGTAGATAGGAAAATAGAAGCAAATTTACTGCCTTGTGACATGGATCTGATGATATACAAATAACGAAAGCTAATATATACAAGAATGATTAAAACCCTTGGTCTTATGTAACAATTTTATAATTCCTTAGGTATTTAAAGTTAAGTCATCATCACAAAATACCTCAAACTGGAAATTTTTGGCCCATATTAGTACTAAATAATCATTTTCTCTTTTAAACCTTTTTACCATTTTCCTAAGTATTCAAAACCGCATGCCTTGTGAAAGATAAAGTTTTAAGTTGAAAGCGATTTGAGCACCCTAAGAAAATTGCTTTAATGAGTACGTGATCTTTTAAACTCTAAAAAGGACAACTCTTCGATTTTTGAAGAAAGAACCGATTTTTATCAAGGTTTTTAAAATGTTTCAGTGTTATAATTTCATATCAACTTATGTTAGGTAATGATAAAGATGGTGTTTTAAATTATTGATTGTTCAAATTTATTGTTTAAATTTATTAAATGGAACAAATCGAAGTAATAAATTTAATTGTCGTGGCAATTAGTCTTATTAATTTACTTCATTTTACAATTTTCAATTTGTAAATATTTCCGCTAGACGTTGCTCAATTTGATCTTCTATTTTAGTAAAAGGTCATGAAACAATTCAAATTTGTATACACAATGAAAAAACTTTAGTAATTTCTGTATAATGCTTTTTATTAACTTAAATCATTATTAATAGTATCTATTACAATATCTACTATAATATAATATAAAAAAAAGGTGTGCTGGTGCAACTTTACAAAGTCGTACAATTTTTTTTGAATCCATTGCACCAATAAATAAATTTGAATTTAATACAGTGGCGGAAATAATTATAGGTCCAGTTATAACTTAATGATATTCCTACTGTGCACGTCAGTTATAATTATAGTCCTATGAAGTATGAATAAAAACCTGAGTGAATGCTAATTTCTTTTTCAAACATTTGATTTGATGCTAGCTGATACTCAATATCACTTAAGTGCTTTACATAATTAGGAAGTATCCTCTAGTATAAAATAGCTGATTCTTGAGTATTACAGATTTGATGGTTTATATGTAATAAGAAAATGTTAGAGAACGAGAATTTTTAAGATTTTATAACTATGGTTTCTTTAGATTAGAAGAACATGATATGAAAGATAAAATTTGAGCCTGTTGACCTCGAAATATCAAGTTTAAATAAATGCTGTGTATGTCATTGTGCCGCAGACTATCGTTTATTTGAATTACCTTCTATTTTATGCATTTTCCATTCCTATGTTTTATTTTAAAACGCCTAGTTTTGATTGAACAAGATCGATCCAGCGACTTAGATATAGGATCGATGGACAGACACACATGGATACACGCATTTTTAATATTCATGTACTATAAAAGCGATTGAAGCTAGAAATACTCGTCGAAAACTTTAAAAGTAAACCTCTTTTCATTTCTAAATTTCAGAAATATGGTAGAAGTATAACAACAGTAACTCGTATAAAGTTAGTTTTTTTAATAGTTTCGATAGCTATTTTACTTAAATATATAAATGTAGTGATAAACTACCAAATTTTAAATCCAATAATTTGCGAACTGAATTCATAGCTATTTCGTCCACTGTAAAGTTAATACTATGTAACATTACTCGTTTTTATACCGGCGGGGTTCTTTGTGGCTTATTTTTGAATCTGAAACAACCTTTTGGCTGTCCCACACTAAGAAACTCTGACTTGACATGATAAGTTCAATTCTCGAAAGATATTAAAATAATCGACACAGTAAATGGACTGAAAAAAAGTATTTAAAGCTGAGTTTGTTAAGGAACGAGTTGAAAGGAAGTATTTATGCAATATGCACCTAGAGTGGGACAGCGATTTGAGAGCTCCTAGCTACTGGACAGATTGAGCCCCGCACTATCCTTAAAGCTCTTTAAAAAATATGGACAAATTCTGAAGTTTGCATACAACAGACGGTGGTATTAGCATAAAGGCGCATTAAAAAATGGATTCGAATTAAAATAAGTACAACAAAAAGTGTTTATATGCTAAACGATCACATAGAGTTTTATACTTAAGAAACCTAGAACATGCCATCGTATCGTCCGATCGGGATGAGAATGATAAGGAAAAATGCGAAATTTCTGAGAGCCAATTTCCATTCATTCGGTACAGCGTAAGGCAGGAGAACTTGGGTCAATCTATGAACCTCGTGGGAGGCACAGACAAAAATGAAGCTAGTTATGATCATGTTAAGAGTAGGAAATCCTGGTAATAAAACGAGAACTCCGTGGCGATCAGCCGCTAACCAAATGTGATATTGACAAATGAAAAGTTCCAGCGATATGCGACCGAACCAAGTAAAGAATGTTGAATATCTCGTTCTGAGAATTCCAGAAATATTTCTCAAGACAATATAACCAACAATGGGAATGAACACGATGTAAGAGTGGATCTCCTCGCAGTTCTGTTTGCTCTTGCATAAAAAGGAGAAAGTCGTATAGAAGCCAACTCCAAGTATTGCAGCTAGAGTCACTGTGAGGGAGATCCTACGGGAAAATAAATTTCCATGATTGTTGTCATCGAAAATGTTATTTTTTTGTGCGATATGGAATATCGCTGCAAAGATCATACCAAATGTTACAGTATGTCTATCTAATTTCCATTGATACCACCATTCGTGGATATCGTCATCAGTGGTTACAAAAAGTGCCTTCCACGGGCGTGTAACGAAAATTCGTTCAAAAAATACCTCAGACATGTAGAGCACCGTGATTACACTTAGCATACCAACGAATTTTATAACAATGTATAGGTAGTGGTAGCCGTTACTGTCTACGCTTTGGGACGTTATTTGCGGGGGTAGTGAAAGTAAGAAGTAAACCATGCAAGTCCAAAAAGAGATTAATGGCACGAAATAGTAGAATTGATATGGACGGTTCATGCAGAAACATAAAACAATAGTCATAAAGTTAATACGAAACATTACTTGAAAGAATCGAACTATTCCCGAATTGCCCGTTTGCCACATAAATGTAAAGTTGCTATAGCCGGCCAGGAATAGATATGAGCTTATAAGTACTTTTATGTGCATGTGAATTGGAAGTACTCGATCGGCGCCGGTCATGTAGTAGATGAGGATGACTAGAAGCATCCACCCTTTGAGCTCGTCCACTTGGTCCCTATTAAGTACCTTTGTAAACCTGCTGTCCTCGGTGAAAAACAAGCCCAGTGCAAATACGTAGCCAACAGGGATCCAGAAGCTAAATTCCGAATAGTACTTGTTTTCCTTCATGAAGAAATTTGTGCGATCGCATAAGTAAAAGTAGGCCATGATTATCCCCAAATTGGCCAAAGCAAAAATTGGGGTCGAAAGATCCGTGCCGACTGTTGAAACCGTCGGTGTGCCCTGATTAAGTGGCATGTAAAAAGTGTGACCACGCAAATTAAGTATCCATCGGTGCAAGATCATTCCGAATCCAAGAATTAAGCTGTAAGAAAAGAAAGATATTAGTACTGGCCTCAGAGATTATCTTGAAAACTACTTTGAATTTTGGTTAAAAGTTTTAGTGAAAAGTTTATTATTCTTGATTTATTTATAATTAAAATTAAAATCTGATAATTTACTCACCAGACACCAAACACTGCGTAGGACACAATTTGGATGATAGTGTACGGCTCGGAACTGCTACAGCACGTGCCGTCGTTGTAGTTCATGTAGTCGTTGCAGTACATATTCAAAATTATCTGGATGTTATGACGAAGCGCCAATGGATCTAGTTTATATCCATCTTCTGCCTTGTTAATGAGTCCATTCGCGACGTGGTAAGAAGATTCCCAGATTTGTGCGGATGAGTACTTAAAGACTTTGTGCGCAACTTTATTGAACTTTTCTATGTCTTCATTGAGAACGTTCCTCCAGTCCTCGGAAAGTTTGTCCTCGTTAACTCTGTCCTGGAGTTTCCAGAGGACCCTGGACTTCATGGCAATAAGCCTATCGAACGGAGGAATCAGTCTAGTTAAATTTTGTGCATAGTAACGCAGGAGGTCTTCCGTAACGTTTCCATTTAGGAATCCCGAGTGCGTGAATCCCACTATAAAAGTCGCAGGGTGCTCCGTTTCGCGTTCATACTTCATCAGCTGCTGCAGGAGCTCAGTTGAGGCTTCATCGGCGTAAATGTAAATTGCGCGCAGTTTCAATTTGTAGTTAACAAAATCGCTGTTACTTTTACTTTCAGAGACGAGAACTGAAACGTTGTCGTCATCGTTTGGGTGGAGGTGGTAAATAAACGATTGGAATAACATTCGCATCCGGAGATCCCCGATAAATACGAAGTGATTTTTATTCCCCCAAAACGCCAGGTAACGGAAGCACCGTCGGGTGTCCCTGTGAATTATTGATTTTATTTTTATATCACTTTACTTTGGGGTGCAATCACTCAACTTACGTTTGGGAATATTTGTGCATCATGCAGCCGTAGGGCTGCCACTCCTTGTCCCCTTTGTAGCGCCCCTTCGACAGTAGCCAAGTGCAGGAATCTGTTCCTGGGGGAGCGCTAGGTAAAGTCAGAACGTCTCACAATTGTCTCAAAAATTTACTTACCGAATCGCAAGTGCAGCACACCGTGGTACGCGATAAATCCGACCACCATCAAGAGGGCGACCTTTTTCGCATTTGCCGCGTTTAATTGCTGGATTAAATGCTCCGCTTTTGAGGGACTGCCTTCCGCACCCATTTTGCCGGCTGATAACGAGCCGCTACTTGTTTTATTGTTTACCTTTTGTTTGTCACTTCGATCAGCTGTTTTCCGGATTTCACCTTTACCCACTTTCATCCAGACTCATGTACAGTTAAGATCATAAACTTCGGGGACTTTATAAGTGTGCTTCGAAGGGGAATTCCCAAGAAAATCAAAACTGACAGAGTGCATTGAAGTGACATTTAGAACTTAAGATTTAGCTGGTTCAAAGATTTGTTCGATATTATCATAATTAAAGTCCCCAAACGTTTTGGTTAAAAAGTCTGGCTGTTTAACAAGTGTAAATACATTAGATCAAGCTCCTAAAATTAGTTCAAGCCTGGTTTTAGTTAACCCTTGATAGATTTTAATTTGAGTAACATTGCCTACAGTTGCCAGAAATCGACACTCGAAAACAGGAAAATGATTACATATTAAGAAAAATGTATATTGCCCCTGCTCTATCCAAATTGAAATCAATATTTCACTCGTTATTTCTGAAAGAGGGCTATTTACTATTTAACTGGAGTTATTAAGTGACATTTTAATGTGGATTTATACCACAACGGCTCATTTATTTCAGTTTGAAGTTAAAAATGTTATCTTTCCAATTATAAAACTTAAATTACCTCCAACTGTTTAGAAGTTTTTATTTTATAACTCCAAAGTGATACATACTTTCTTCTCTGGTGTTGTTGGTTCAAAGATTCTTCATCAAAATTCTAAATGGTGAAACTTCCATAAAAATAAAATCATTTTTGGATACTGCATTTGTGTAAAATCAAGAGAGAATTTGCTTCCATCTAAATTAATCAATTATTTTATTAAGTTCTCGTAGAGCACTTTTCCGGTAAATAAGACATTATTTCAACCGCCTTTGTTGAAGTTTTTACCCGATTCTACAACACAAAATCTAATATCAGAATTTATCCCAAAAATTAAGATATACCCGATTTTAATTAACATTAACCATCCCAAGGTCAGAAGAATATGAATTAAAATTTGTATGTATCAAACGTTCGTAACGAAAAGGCGCACAATTTTTAATTGTGGATTTAAGAAATTTGTACTTTGGTGCAAATAATGAAGAGACACTTTCGTTGCGGTGAATAAAATCATTTAAAGCATGTTAATGTTCATACCACTAAAATATTCTATTTTTGAATTGCACTATCAATAAGCCAATCAAAGTTTAACAACCTCCTAAATGCTCCCTTAATGCAATAGAAAGCAACATAGAAAATATTGCTAATTGCGAGGATTCCCAATAAAATATATTATACTTCAATATATAAAAACTAAACTGCTTCAAAAAGAATGGAATGCAGTAAAATAGATGCCATTTTTGGGAGCATAAAATGTGTGGTATTTACATATAAAACATTACGTATTTACGGGTTTAAACAGGCCTATAGGGCCTGTAGTCCTTGTAGATCAAATAATAACGAGGCAATAAAGCAGAACGAATACGGATAAAAACAAATTTGGCAAGCAATAATGGCAGGCTCGCGTGTCAAGGGACATCCATCATGCTGGAAATAACCTCTCTCTATATTACGAAGTTATGCCGCGGAAAATTTATTTGCCAGCGATTAAATGCCAGCAGTAAGGTACTCTGTTGCTGAAATACATAAATGAAATGTGAATCTCGGAAATCCGCAAAAATGTTGTAATTGTTCTAAATAACCGAGATTCCCCTTCAACACTTTAAAAGTTTTCAATTACCATACATTTATAAGCATGATGCACTTTTAATTTAGATAAAAAAAAATTATTTATATATTATCTAACTAATGTATGAAAAAGTACTCAAGTCAAGTGTTAAAATTTTGTGATTTTAGAATAATATAAAATAAATAGATAATATGTATATAATATAAAATAACTGTGGTATTTGTGGATTTGCAGAAGAGACTATGTAAAACGAACTTTGTATGGTAAGTTTTTTTAAATCTACATATGTATATCAGTTCAATTATCTAAATCAGAAAAGAACGATGGTAATCGCAAAACTCATTTTATGTCTAGGCATCACAGAAAAATGGTTGTATACTTCGACAATTTTCAAAATCACGCTTTTCTGGCGTTAAGAATGAGCATGACCCTTTTAGAAGTTACTTAAGATTTGACTAAAAATACTGGGCCTTTATAACACAAAGCATGAGTCGTACAAAATGTTTTCCACCAAGTTTCATTGTGAGACAAAACAAAAAGGGTCTTGAGCTCTTTGCATTTGTGGGCATTTTGTTTAAGGAGTAACTTACTTAAACAAGACCTCCAGACAGTCATAGTTACATTGTCGTCTCCTTACAGATTAACAAGAAAAAGAAAAGAGGGCTTTACATTCTTTTCCCGAAAAGTTGGATTTTAAGCTTGTTGGGAGATCTTCTTTCTTATATAAACAGAAACCACAAACCCAATTTTAACGAATCCGAAACGTTTGCGTTTTTCTCAGTTGCTGGATAACTAACTCTGAAACCAAAACTTTTGAAAGAGTTTTCCCAAGCTGTGTTATTTTTCATCCCCGGGAACAGCTCGCGGATGGGCGAATAAGCGCCCAGAATGGCGCAGACAAAATACAAAAGGTTTTAGAGGGAAACATAAACCAAAAGATAATTGCCTTCGAGCATAAGCACTATCAGTTCGGGAGCACTCAAATTTTTGAATAAAAAGAGGTAGTCTGGGAAAATATGCATAGTATTATTAAACAGAACACAAGCGCTCGTAATATTAAATGTAATGGGCATACCTAATGCATATAGCCGCAAAGCACACAAAATGTAGGTTATATCGTGCCTTGGAGGTGAACTCCCGATGAGCAAATATGCAACACTTGATGCCCCCGACGGCGAAAAAGGAGTCAAAATTCCCGGGGATAAAAATTTCAATTTTTTTTTTTATTTTCGAACAGAAAGAAGAAAACGTGGGAGATGTTAATAGGCAAAAGTTATTATGCAGCACGTTTCCAGTAAGCTAGAGGAAAATCCATGTCCTATATACGTAACCGAGTGAATTAGTTAAAAAAAACTGAAAACACAACACCCTGCACCGCACCTACTGCACGACGGGGTCGCGTTCCCTTTTCAAGCAGAAAAAAAAAGTACTTGCAATTGCACCGAGACGCTTTTCAGACGAGGTATGAATTTTATTGTGAAACGTTTCATTAAAAATTTACGGGGTGAGATGACTACCCTTGGCCTAATCTGAATCCGGTCTCATGTTTCATGTTGGAAATTTTTTTATCCTGCCTTTCACAGGTCTAAGCAGTTTCTTTAAACTTTAACTGGCTTTTTCTGTTACTTAAAACTCAAATGTCCGCCTACGTTCAAGAAAATCGACGTAATTTTGTGGCCTTGTCCGATTAATTTTCTTTTCAATTTCCCTGCAGACGCAGTTGCCTCGTTGTAAGAGTTCCTTTAAGCTAAAAACCTTTTATTGAGATTTCTTAAGTCTCAATCAACATACAAACAGTGTGCATTCATTGTTTTTAATGTGTAACTTCTTAAAGACTCTATTAATTTTAATTACGTTTTTAAGCAGTTTTATACGTGTTTTTGTATTTAATTTAATAATATACAATTAAAAATCGGAAACATAATTTTGTATATTTCAAAGAGGAGCAAATATTAATTCAACTTAAAATGAAAGAAGGCTGCATGAAATTTAATTTACAATCGCAAAATAATAAATTGTTTCTAGTAATAATAGAAATCAATATAAAGTTTTCTACAAATTACTTCATAATGAAAAGAATCAGTGCAACATAATTTTAAAGTTTAAACTGATCCAAACGATTTGTTTTTCGGTATTTTCTTTAAAAACACCGATGCGCTCGCGGACGGTCGACTGTACCTATTTCATTTTTAAGTCATAAACAAAAATTCTCATTTTGTCGATCAGGTGAGCTAAGGCACAAAAGGAGCAGACACACCTCCAGTGATCGCCTGACCACTGAAAAATATAAAATTTAAGGTGAACTCTTGTTGCCGTCCTTTGTTTTCATTAGGCAATTGAAATCAAAGATTATTTCTAACTGTGGTTGAGATGCATTTCCATATTTTTGGCTGATTCCGGAGCAGAGTTAGAAGTGAAGCTCTTGTTTTAATATTAATTTAGGTAAATACGTAAATACGGATCGGAGCGAAAGTGATCACTGCAGGTAGTTGTTCTCGAAGCGCGGTGGAGTTCGGTTCGGTTGTCCTCGGAAAATGCAGCAGCTCAATTTAATTTCAATTTATTTTTTTTATCATGTGAATTTGATTCATTTTAGTTTTTTTAATGTTTTAAATAGTTTTTATTTCTTTGATATTTGAAATAGGTTTTCGAAAAATTGTAATTTTGTTATTTTATTAACAATTATTGTTTTTCGTCAGGTTATTTCTCGGAAATTTTATGTTTAAGTTTTTAAAATTGAACCCGTCTTTGTTCGCTAAGTTATCATAAATAAGTGTATGCCTAAAACACCAGGAACTTCAATTAAAGGAAGATGCCAGTTCATTAACAAAGGTTAGCGAATAATTTTTTTACCAATCACTTTAAAAAACTGTTTGATAATTGAGTACATTTGTTATTTTTTTTATATTTCTAATTTGGAATATTTTATTGGTTCCGAGAGATTCCTACCAAGCGATTGGGTCTCTCGTCCTCTTAACCCTCATCGGATCCAGGAGACCCCTACTCAGCGATTGGGTCTTCCTGTGGGAACCTTCATTTTAAATTTTTTGTTTTATATTTTGTAATTTGAAACATTTGACATAATCTGAATACGGTTACATGTTTTATGTTGGACATTTTTCATCCTGCCGTTTACAGTTCGAAGCAGTTTGTTGAAACTTTAACTGGCTTTTCTGTTATTTAAAACTCAAATGTCCGCATAACTTCAAGAAAATCTCTTTAATCTAATAATATATACAATTGAAAATCGGAAACATAATTTCGTATATTTCACATTGCAAAAATAAATAATAATTACAAACACTAATTACATTTTATCTCCCTCAAAAAATTTCCCTATCCGTTTTACAAAGTAGCAAAAATATTAATTTAACTTAAAATGAAAGAAGGCTGCATAAAATTTAATTTTTAAAAACATAACAATAAAATGTTAATAGACAATAATTTTAAAGTTTTCTAAAAATTGCATAATTATGAAAACAATCAATGAAAAATAACTTTAGTGATCCAAAATATTTGTTTTTTGGTATTTTTCTAAAAACACCGATGAGTTCAAGGACGGTCGACTGTACCTATTTCATTTTTAAGTCATAAACAAAAATTCTCAGCTCTCCGATAAGCTGAGCTAAGGCAAAAGGGAGCAGGAGCACCTCGAGCGATCGCCTGATCGATCGCAGAAAAATATAAACTCCAAGGTGAACTCTTGGTTTAGTGTTTGCTCCACTTCTCAGCTGTTGCCGTGGCGAGATCCAACTCCAAATTCTGTGAGTGATCCTGGAGCTGGGGAGGAGTGGGGCACTTGTTTTTACATGTAAATTTATTTAAATATGATCCGCAGCTGATCACTGCAGTCATTTGATCTAGGCGCGCGGTGGAGTTCGGGTGGTCTCGCAAATGCAGCACCTCAGTTTAATTTCAATTTATATTTTTTTTATCAAGTGAATTTGAATCTGTTAAGTTAATGTTAATGTTAATAATTCATTAATTTATTTTAAATTTCAGGATATGTGGTCGGTGGTGAGCGGAAATCGGGCGGTCGGTTCGGTTTGGGTCGGTGGGCAGGAGGGCAGGTGGGAGGGTTTTCGGTTACGAAAAGTTTTTTTATATTTATCGAAAAAGAAGACCGCGTTATTTTTAGGCAGTGATTGTAATTATAATAAATGATGGTCATCGTGTGTTAAAATATATTTTAAAAAGTGTGTTGATTGTTTTTACTGCGAGGAATCATCGATGAAAAACTGCAATTAGTTGGCGAATTCAGTTCCTATAGTAGGTAAGCTGAATCTTCATTTTTAAAGGATACCTTAAACATTTAAGATGATTTTACAATATGAAAAATTATTGATGTTTAACAGTGCACTTACGAGTCTTTTCTTTACTTTAATTTCAGGAAGGAACTCAACGGTGACTTTAACCCGAATTGGGTGAGTTACTGGTCTGTGAGTAAATTTTAGTTATTTTTTTAAATTCAATATTTTCATTGGGCTCGCGGAAGACTCCTACTAAGCGATTGGGTCTTCCGTTTTCTTTTTAAAATTAAATTTATTAATTTCTTTTAAATTTCAGAAAATGTGAGTAAATTTAAAATTTTTTAATTTTATATTTGCAATTTGAAATGTTTTGTTGGTTCCGAGAGACTCCTACTAAGCGATTGGGTCTCTCGTCCTCTTAACCCTCATCGGGTCCAGGAGACCCCTACCCAGCGATTGGGTCTACCTGTGGGAACCTTCGTGGGGTCCGGAAGACCCCTACTAAGCGATTGGGTCTTCCGTTCTCTTTTTAAAATTAAATTTATTAATTTCTTTTAAATTTCAGGAAATTTGAGTAAATTTAAAATTTTTTAATTTTATATTTGTAATTTGAAATGTTTTGTTGGTTCCGAGAGAAAGTAGATTTATTAATTTCTTTTAAATTTCAGGAAATGTGAGTAAATTTAAAATTTTTTAATTTTATATTTGTAATTTGAAATGTTTTGTTGGTTCCGGGAGACTCTTACCAAGCGATTGGGTCTTCCTGTTGGAACCTTCGTGGGGTCCGGAAGATCCCTACTAAGCGATTGGGTCTTCCGTTCTCTTTTTAAAAGTAGATTTATTAATTTCTTTTAAATTTCAGGATATGTGTTCGGTGGTGCGCGGAAATCGGGCGGTCGGTTCGGATTGGGTCGGAGGGCAGGAGGGCAGGTGGGAGGGTTTTCTGTTACGAAAAGTTTTTTTAATTTTACCGAAAACGAGGACCGCGTTATTTTTCGCCAGTGATTCTAATCAATAAATGGCGACTATCGTGCGCTAAAATTTTTTTTTAAAACTGTGTTGATTATTGTTCTTACTGTGAGGAATCATCGATGAAAAACTGCAATTAGTTGGCGAATTCAGTTCCTATAGTAGGTAAGCTAAATCTTCATTTTTAAAAGATGCCTTAAACATTTAAGATGATTTTACAATATGAAAAATTGTTGATGTTTATCAGTGCACTTACGAGACCTTTCTTTACTTTAATTTCAGGAACTCAACGGTGACTTTAACCCGAATTGGGTGAGTTGCTGGCCTGTGAGTAAATTTTAGTTATTTTTTTAAATTCAATATTTTCATTGGGCTCGCGGAAGACTCCTACTAAGCGATTGGGTCTTCCGTCTTTTTTCCTCCATATGGGTTCCGGAAGACCCCTACTAAGCGATTGGGTCTCCCGTTCTCTTTTTAAAATTAAATTTATTAATTTCTTTTAAATTTCAGCAAATGTGAGTAAATTTAAAATTTTTTAATTTTATATTTGCAATTTGAAATGTTTTGTTGGTTCCGAGAGACTCCTACTAAGCGATTGGGTCTCTCGTCCTCTTAACCCTCATCGGATCCAGGAGACCCCTACCCAGCGATTGGGTCTTCCTGTGGGAACCTTCGTGGGTTCCGGAAGACCCCTACTAAGCGATTGGGTCGTCCGTTCTCTTTTTAAAATTAAATATATTATATTCTTTTAAATTTCAGGAAATTTGAGTAAATTTAAAATGTTTTAATTTTATATTTGTAATTGGAAATGTTTCGTTGGTTCCGAGAGAAAGTAGATTTATTAATTTCTTTTAAATTTCAGGAAATGTGAGTAAATTTAAAATTTTTTAATTTTATATTTGTAATTTGAAATGTTTTGTTGGTTCCGGGAGACTCCTACCAAGCGATTGGGTCTTCCTGTTGGAACCTTCGTGGGGTCCGGAAGATCCCTACTAAGCGATTGGGTCTTCCGTTCTCTTTTTAAAAGTAGATTTATTAATTTCTTTTAAATTTCAGGATATGTGTTCGGTGGTGCGCGGAAATCGGGCGGTCGGTTCGGATTGGGTCGGTGGGCAGGAGGGCAGGTGGGAGGGTTTTCGGTTACGAAAAGTTTTTTTTATATATACCGAAAACGAGGACCGCGTTATTTTTCGCCAGTGATTGTAATCAATAAATGGCGACTATCGTGCGCTAAAATTTATTTTTAAAACTGTGTTGATTGTTCTTACTGTGAGGAATCATCGATGAGAAAGTGCAATTAGTTGGCGATTTCAGTTCCTATAGTAGGTAAGCTAAATCTTCATTTTTAAAAGATGCCTTAAACATTTAAGATGATTTTACAATATGAAAAATTGTTGATGTTTATCAGTGCACTAACGAAACCTTTCTTTACTTTAATTTCAGGAACTCAACGGTGACTTTAACCCGAATTGGGTGAGTTGCTGGCCTGTGAGTAAATTTTAGTTATTTTTTTAAATTCAATATTTTCAATGGGCTCGCGGAAGACTCCTACTAAGCGATTGGGTCTTCCGTCTTTTTTCCTCCATGGGTTCCGGAAGACCCCTACTAAGCGATTGGGTCTCCCGTTCTCTTTTTAAAATTAAATTTATTAATTTCTTTTAAATTTCAGCAAATGTGAGTAAATTTAAAATTTTTTAATTTTATATTTGCAATTTGAAATGTTTTGTTGGTTCCGAGAGACTCCTACTAAGCGATTGGGTCTCTCGTCCTCTTAACCCTCATCGGGTCCAGGAGACCCCTACCCAGCGATTGGGTATACCTGTGGGAACCTTCGTGGGGTCCGGAAGACCCCTACTAAGCGATTGGGTCTTCCGTTCTCTTTTTAAAAGTAGATTTTTTAATTTCTTTTAAATTTCAGGAAATGTGAGTAAATTTAAAATTGTTTAATTTTATATTTGTAATTTGAAATGTTTTGTTGGTTCCGAGAGACTCCTACCAAGCGATTGGGTCTCTCGTCCTCTTAACCCTCATCGGATCCAGGAGACCCCTACCCAGCGATTGGGTCTTCCTGTGGGAACCTTCGTGGGGTCCGGAAGACCCCTACCAAGCGATTGGGTCTTCCGTTCTCTTTTTAAAAGTAGATTTATTAATTTCTTTTAAATTTCAGGATATGTGTTCGGTGGTGCGCGGAAATCGGTTTGGTTCGGGTCGGTGGGCAGGAGGGCAGGTGGGAGGGAGGGTTTCCGGTTACGAAAAGTTTTTTTATATATACCGAAAACGAGGACCGCGTTATTTTTCGCCAGTGATTCTAATCAATAAATGCCGACTACCGTGCGCTAAAATTTATTTTTAAAACTGTGTTGATTGTTCTTACTGTGAGGAATCATCGATGAAAAACTGCAATTAGTTGGCGAATTCAGTTCCTATAGTAGGTAAGCTAAATCTTCATTTTTAAAAGATGCCTTAAACATTTAAGATGATTTTACAATATGAAAAATTGTTGATGTTTATCAGTGCACTTACGAGACCTTTCTTTACTTTAATTTCAGGAACTCAACGGTGACTTTAACCCGAATTGGGCGAGTTGCTGGCCTGTGAGTAAATTTTAGTTATTTTTTTAAATTCAATATTTTCATTGGGCTCGCGGAAGACTCCTACTAAGCGATTGGGTCTTCCGTCTTTTTTCCTCCGTGGGTTCCGGAAGACCCCTACTAAGCGATTGGGTCTCCCGTTCTCTTTTTAAAATTAAATTTATTAATTTCTTTTAAATTTCAGCAAATGTGAGTAAATTTAAAATGTTTCAATTTTATATTTGCAATTTGAAATGTTTTGTTGGTTCCGAGAGACTCCTACTAAGCGATTGGGTCTCTCGTCCTCTTAACCCTCATCGGATCCAGGAGACCCCTACCCAGCGATTGGGTCTTCCTGTGGGAACCTTCGTGGGGTCCGGAAGACCCCTACTACGCGATTGGGTCTTCCGTTCTCTTTTTAAAAGTAGATTTTTTTTTTTCCCTTTTAATTTAAGTTATAAAGTCTTTGGTCCAACTCTAACTCATAATATTGCGCAATCTCTGTGAACAAATTCTCTTTAGAAATTTAGGTTAACGAAAAATTTACAGAAAGAACAAAAATTTGAAGGAAATGAATTAAATGCTACCTCGACTTCGGACGAGAATGAAAGCTTAAAGAACTGTATGCTAGGGATAATATTTAAATGAGAAAACGTTTCATGCTTCGAAATTCTAATTTTTTAGGCAAAGCTTTAATTTTAAATAGAAAAAGAACTTTAAGGTGTCCTTCGTTATATCGCCTTTGTTACCGATTATATTTCCGATTCACTCGTGACTTCTGTAGAATCGAGTTGACCTTTCGCAACCGGTAACCCTGTATTTAAATGAAAATAAAAACTAAATAGGAATTGAAACTGCGTGGGGGTAATAAAAAAAGCTACCCATTCTTTGTTGGAATAGGGCAAAGGGAATGAAAGGTGCTAAACAGTAATAGGAACTAGTGATGAAATTTGCGTGTCTGAAATCCTTTACGACTCTTTTCCGGAAAATTCGTCATGAAAACAATGATATGCAAATATGTACGCCTAGAGCATACTGAAACCTCCTACATTTCTTTATATTGTTTCTCATATATGTAAGGATTCTATATACATATAAATGTCTTTTGTCCCTTAAATTTATCCTATGAAAACAGCTTTCACTGGAGGAGATTTCAGTGTTAACGCTTTTTTTTTGGGTCACGAAAACTATTCAAATGAAGATTTATTACTAAGGCAAGGAGGGACTCAACGAAATGTTTTAAGATGAGTTCCTAATATGTATATTTTGTGTTCCCTTATGCGTAAATATAAATGGATTATGTTTGTAGCACATTTTGCTACTTTATATCTTAAATAAAGGTCGCAATGTCAATTTGTTACTTGAATGTCAAGTGTCAAGTTGTGTGGCTATCAACCAGATTTTAGAATCTGGTTCAGGAATTCTATTCGCATAAAGAGGGTTGGTATGAGGATTATATGTAAATATGTATAGTATGTATTTTAACAATTAAAATTGATAAACTTTGTTTTACTTTACTACATATATCTATATGTTATACAACATTATCGGAAAAGAGGTATATTGTAATAGTTTTTTCAAACCATTAATCGGATAAGGTTAAGTGTAAATAAAAATGCTGATTTGTTTGATGTTCGTGTCAGTATGCATGTGTTGAAGAAAAGTCTGCATGATGGTTGTGGTCGTATGTTTACTAACATAGAACCAAATGATGATTAATCAGTCATGCGCTTTAGACTTTGTTTCTCAAGGCTTTGACTAAGCTGATGGTTCTTTATAAAAAAAATAGTTAATTAATGTTTTTAATATTAACGATCATTCTTTTTTTTGTAATGTGAAAAATGTACGTTATAGTTGGTTCCTTTTAATTTCTTAATTTCTCTATTAGTTTTAAAAGTGTTGTAAACCATTGTTTTAACGACTTTTATATGAAGACCTAAAGTTATAAGATTATTATTATTATTTTAATATAGAATTCAGAACATTCGTAAAAGGAAATTACAATTAAAGTGAGATTTAAACAAACATTGAATCTTCCCTTATTACGGCAGTCTAAAATAAGAAATCTAAATTCTAAAGCGAATTCTTCAACAACGATTAAAAATATAAATTTTGAGTAATGTGCAACGATAATGCACAAGGAATTAGTGGAAATGTTAAGGGACCATTTAAATTTTAATTTATCCAATTTATTTTGAGTATGAGAGTATCCATGAAAAATTCATTTAATTCCATTGTTTAAATTTCACAAGGGGATCATAAAATTGAAAATTTATGTAAGTATTTATCAAGGCTTTATTCCTACTTTTTCCGCTAGAGCAAATATGAGGGATAACACAGCTAATTCAGCAGTTAGCCGTTGAAATACGCTATAAATTATGATTGCGTCAGACACACAGGGCTTACGTGCGAGGATAATAACCCAACTCGAATCTGGAGTCCAGTGCTGCGAAAAGAAATTGTTGGCTTAAATAAAGATATGTATGTATATGAATTATGTTTTATGCAATCTGGACTGCATACCAAAAATATGTTGACAACAAAAATATACACTCAGAAAAAATATATTTCGTGAATTGAACAATTTCATCCTTTTTTACATGGACTATCATTATTTTTATATAATTATCTTGTGAAATTATCAGCTAGATTTAAGTTATTTTTACATTTGACTAATTTTAAGAAATTTAGCAATTGTCCTTTTTGATACTAATTCTGCCTAATATTTTTAAGAGTGACTATCAAAACAGGAAATTGGGAAGGAAAAGGATATTGCAAATGAAAAAAGCGAAGGTGCACTGAAAGTCCAGTCGTTTATTTACAAAACAGTCAACATTTTGATATGTATATAATGTATACGTAACAATAATCTCGAGTAAACTCAAAGTACATTTAAAATTAAATCTAGCTATACAGTTACGATACAAGTTCAAGTCACCTCTACCACAGATGAAATAATCACTAATATTGTAAGTTACTCATTTTATTTTTATTTTCAGCTGGATTTAAAGCAAAAATTTCCTCTACCAGGTGTTTTTGTGGCCTTTGTTAGCTTTAAGTTTTATTTGTGTATCGTGCTTAAGATTAATTACGTTTAAGTCATTCGCTAGACAACTTTTTGCCGGTGGAACTGCACTAACTTAATTGAGTTTAATTATCAGGATGAGAAATTGCCACAGCCGTTAATTTTCTACATAAAGGGCACCGAGAAAAGGGAACGTCGTTTGAAGTTTTGCCTTTCTAAATAAATTACATCATCTAACGATTTCCTAGGGTCGCGATCCTTAGAACCTAAAGGACCTTTAGGGTGCAGCCGGATGGGTAATGAGTTAATAAAGCTTTGCCACCTGGTGAAGTAATTATATTTATACATAATTGAAAAGTTTGAATTACGAACTTATGGCGAGTCTGTCTGCTTATGAATATTACGTGCGTAAGTGCAAACTATGCATTTTTTTGCAGAGTTTAGCCAGCAGATAAAAACACATAATTAAGTCACTTTAAGATAATTATGGCGTATACTGAGAGGAGTTCTAAAATGTTTTTATTGAATAGAGTACGGAGGTTGAAAACGTCGTATTTCACTTAATTGTTATGGTACGTAATTTAGGTAACGTAATTGAATGAATAAAAACGCTTTTATTGCTGCCTTTAATCTTGTATGTATGTAGGGTACGGTTGTATCATTACTCTTTTTATGACTCTTTTGCAATTTTGCGCAGTTGGAAAACATAAAAGGTGCTATAAAGTAACTCTTTTCTTATTTAGAACACAATTGGGAAATTTATCTTTTAAAACTAAAATTTTATTTACAGGATATATGAATATTTTAGTAACATAATTACGTTCATGCAACACATAATTTCTTTAAATGTTTTATGTAAGGTAAACGATCAGCACTCACCCAAGAAAAAGGAAATGTTTTCAATTTTAAAAATCAACAGATAGCTATTTTGCAAAATAACACATGTTTTTTATTCATAATTATTTAATCGCATTTAAAATAGAATCGCCTCTGGAAAATTAGACCAAATACGAATATACCTTTTTAGGTTTGGTATGAGATCCAATTAAAGAATTATGAAGCATTTCCAACAACCTTATTTAATGCTCTTTAACTCATGAAGGTTTTTTGTTCTTATAAATTCTGTACTTTTATAGAAAGTAATCAAATTTGTTTGGTATGAAAAAGTCAAAATTTATAAATGCGTTGAGTAGGTACATCCAATCCATTAAAATATTATCTTGATGAATGGAAATTAAAAGTCACAATTTAAAGACAAAAATATTATTGGATTTACGCAAGTTGCATAACCGAGCTATGCAAATATATTTGTTCAAACATAGTTTGCAACTCCCATCATACGTTTAATCCATTGCAGAAATCTTAATGCAAATGTTGTTAGGTCATGACATGAAAGGTATTATGCATATTTGTGCACTCAAGGACTCAAATGAACAAAATTAATTAAATGGATGGAAAACAGAATAAATGAGTTTACTTGCAACTACCAAGTTAATGCCCAGACCACACTAACATCAATTCATGTGCCCCATTCCAATATTTATAGTTGGATATTTCTAGATAATTTTTCAATTTATAAATCGAATAACTGTGGCATAAAAACAATTAAAAATTTCCCACAATAATTATGCTCACTTTGATGACAAACTTTCGCATATTTTAAGCTTAGAACGATATTTTATTTTATTTTACATTTCAAAGGTGTTGAAAGTTAAAATTTGAATTTATTCTTTTTTTCCATTTTCAAAAATTAAATAGATTAAAGTTACTGTACTATTTGCATAATAATTTGCTAACATTAAATGTACATGCTTATGCAGTTTTTGGGGTAATGCACGTAAAAACAAGCAGACAATTTAAAATTTGCGGTAGATGATTGGCTCAAAATGAAATAACATAGGAATTTAATTCGTTCCTGGAATTTATTCAGAAAGTTTTAAAAATGATGAAAAAAATGTATTTCGGGTGGAAATCAGCAATATTTACACGATTAAATTAATATTGGAATAAAGGTGAAATCTGTGCGTACGTGTTAGCCTCTGTATACTCATGAGAAGCGTAAATTGCCGAGATTAAAGTGAAAACGATTAAATATAAAAGGCTGCGAATTTATAATGATAAATTTTTTTTACCTTGATCAAAATTTCACTAAGATTTATCATGTTGATATTGTCTGATAGAAACAAACATGATAACGAAAATGGCCAGGCTTTGGTATTAAACAGGTAAATAAAATTACGCAGAGTCCAGGAATTCGTTTAATTATATGAAGAGTTAATTAATTTTTAATTTTTTTACCCGGAAGGACATAGAAGGAAATTATCCTAAAAATGAAGTCATGAATGAAACTGTTTAAAAAGAGCAAAGGAACAGATTTTGTCAAAAGTAGATTAATTAAATTCAACTATAAATTCAATAAACCTACGTTACGTTAGACATTCTCTGAAGAGTCTCAAGTTTGATTTCCACTTGGGATTTAATAGAATTTTAACAACGAATAGAACAGAAACCATCAGGGAAAATAAATATTATAATAGTAGGAAGGCTGAGTAAGAAGGAGAAAGTGTACCTATGAGATAAGTTTCTATTCCGCATATCAAACACTGTAGCAAGCTTTTACTTGCTTCAATAAAAAAGTTTTAGCTTGGAGCGATTTCCTTACAGAAATTTAATTTGAATGTCGATGTCTTTTTAAACATTCCTTTCGGGAAAAAATGGCTAATTCGAATTTTTATCCATGTGTTATTTAGCTTATTTTTATTTTTTAGCATTATATTGCATGAACGTGATGAATATAGAATAAGAGCTAACAAATAAATCAAAAACTTATATACATAGATTTACTTAAGTAAAACAAAAATGTTTTTAATTCGAAAACTTAATTGAGGCTGAATATAGTTTTCTTTTTATATAAAATAGCTTATTATAAAAGGATTTCATCCTTCCAACCAACTGAATACGTAAACAGGAAACAAAAAAGATTGGGTTCTTTGATGAAATTAAATGTCCTACGTCAAAGAACGAAACCATTCCACCCGTTTTGAACAAATATTTACAGAAATGAAATCGTACCTAATATCGAGCAATCTATGTGTATCAATATCAATCTTAGTGTTTACTTCAAAGCAATAATTTTCCTGGCCATTGATATAAATGCTAAATTGATTTCCGAAAGCCCTCCCTCGATAAAGTATATAAAAGGTAAATAAGGCCAATACCTTTGATATTTAAACTTATTTCCAATAAAGTTTCGGATAAAAAACGGAGTATTTGCAGGAAAGTAATAATGCTATTTTTAAATATATAGATACAACTGATAAAACATTGAAGAAACTGCTTTATACTATAGTTTCTAAAACGAGGGAAGCTGCAGTTCCAAATTGGATCCAAACATCATTTCTCAAAGGTGTAAAAGCATTCCTAGTTTTTCTATTTACTTTGGGTTCTGTTCGTAAAAAGGACCAAATATCGTTGGAGTTTCTGTTGCCTTCAGAAACAATAAACTGGAGAAATAAACCAAATCGAAGGTCTGAAAGTCAAGTTTCCAGGAAACACCAACCAAACCGCTGGTGTTAAATTGGTTTTTCTATATATCAAAATGTTACACAGCTACAAATTTGCCTGTATCTCGGTAATGAAATTCTTGGGGAATGTCAGGTGCATCTTAGGCGTGTGCTTAAAATTCAATTTAATGTTATCTAAGGCATCGGTTGATGGTTCTGCTGGAAATCCTTTGACCTCATTTTCGAGGTTTCCAGGCGTCTGTCTGTGATTGCGACGAAGGGTAACCTCTGCTTTTTGGGGCCACCAATTCCGGCGCCGACTACCCGCGGAGCATCCACTCGATGATATATAAATTTATTGCCCTTAGGTGAGAATTTTAAATCATCTCGAGGGTTTGTTATCAAGGTGACAGGGGAGGTTTGTTCCTGGATTTTCATGTTGCTCTGCAAGTCACCTTTTGCCGGCCTTTTATCGTTTTTGTCACTGTCCTCCTCCGACGAGAAGGAGGATGAAGTGATATCATCGCCTGGGAGCTCATTTTGAAGTATTAATTTTAGTTCACTGCTCCTTAATGCGGGGGAGGCGGCCGGTGCGGCAGAGTCATTCACGTATTGGTCCTCATCCGGGTTAGGGTTGTTCGGATTCGCTTTCTGCTCCTCAAATAAATCTTCCATAATCCATTTAGGGTTTTTATGATTGTGATAACGATGTTGGATCTTTTCTCGTTTTTTGCTCACAATACGACCGCCCTTGGGGGAATGGGCGTCCAGAATTGGTGGCATAGTACCCTCTAACAAATCTAGCAACTGCTTATTGCGTCTATTGTATTTCCTGATGTATGGCGGTAAATCGTCCTCTTTTTCGTCCTCGTAGAGTTGGTATTGAACGCGGGATAAATGGGGCCACTTGCTATTCCGATTGTATTCATCTATTCTGTTGACGTGATGACCACGATGATGGTATCGGTGGCCCCTCACTTCGGCCGGCAAATAAATGGCCTCATCCCCGGATTGAGTGTCCCCGTAGTAGCTAACTTGGCCCTGATAATAGGGCTGTTGATTGAATAAATTTTGCATGTCGAGCTTTTTCCTATTCTTCAAATTTTCGTACTTTTTGTATTTCGACAAATTCCTTTTGTGGCTCTTATGACCGTATTTTCGATAGTTCCGATGGTGCATTTTGTGCTTTTCCGAAGGATATCGGACTGGAAGAACATAGAAGAATTGGGGTTGACATGAGGTTACAACACATGAGCTTTAGAAATTTTCGTTGCACTTAGCTGTTAAAGAGCACGTACTTCCTTTCAAAATGACTTACCCGACTTTTTGTGGGTCGTTACCCATTCCTTGGAATCGTTTGATCCATTTGTTCCGGAGGTCCTGCTCCCTGCATCCCTCTCGAAGTCCGCCCTTTCCTGTGGGCGACTGTGGCTGTGAATAATGTCGGGGTAAATTGTTCCACTGTTAGATTTCTGCACATCGCTCTCGATTGACTTAGATCGCATTCCTTTAAAATTCTCATTATCCTCGCTATCTCCGTTGAAAACCGAGTTTGTTGTAAGTGCGTCTATCTGCGGAGGAGAGTAATGGGCGGAAGAATCCGAGCATTCGAATATTTATGCTATTATAAATCAATCTTTAAAACTTACATTAGGTTTGGGTCCATCAGTGGCTTCTACGTAATAATCTGAAAAGAAAGAATAGAATACTTTATATAATATTAAAACATTTTATTTAAGGTAATGGAATCTTCCGGATTTTTCAAGTATTAGAAGCTACATATTAACCACGTACGCTTAGGATTTTAGTTGGAACGAAATTAATATCACTTTTAGAAATAAATCTCTTACAGAAAATCAAAACCAAAATATCAATAATGAAGTCAGGGCGGAAATCAATTTGTGGCAATGTTCCCATATTCCGCGTATTTTTTACGAGTATTTTAGTTACTAACATTTTCTGATAATTGAAAGTATACACTTTTAAGCTAAAATCTTATTAAATTACTGCATACACGTATCACATTTTAAGACCAGTATATGGATAATGGATGGTTAAATCGTTCCTATCTTTTAAGCTTTTAAGTATATTTTTTTTCGAAAATACCTCTATAATCGAAATTTTAATTTTTTGCGACCCTAACAAAAATCGTAAATATCTCTTTTCTTGGTTTAAGTTTTTTAATTTATGCCTACCCATATAAGTTTTATTTTTGATGGTTTTAAAGGCATCATGATCTTCCTAAAAATAAACTGCCTGTATGCATAATTTATAGTATTTTTGAAAATTGGGTTTTCATGCTCATGGTGTTTGTTTTGTCTAAAGTATCTTGAAATTTTGATATCGAATTCTGAAGGTGCTGCGGCGAAATGCGATTTTAAAATAATTTAAGTATAAAAATCGTCACAATTTTAAATAAATGCCACACTATCTAGTAATATTATTTTGAATATTGACTCGAAGTTGAATTTTCTACTAAATGTATAAACTACATATTCATTTTTCAATGAATGATGATTCCATTAATCTAAAGGTATTATTTTGAGGACTAAGGGTAATGTGCTTAAACGACCTAACGAAATTAAAGGTTCTGTAAAAATATTTGATTATAAATTAGAGAGTATACCATAACATGTGGTTGTCTAGTTTTGAAAACCGAAATTCCAAAGGCATTCAGAAAAAGTTCACAAAGTTTATGCTGCTTGATTACACTGAGAGATGATGTAAACTTTTGGGTTTCACAATTCGTTGAAGTAAGAAGGAAATTTGCTGCATGTTTGCTAGAGATATTTTGTGTTATGGAATTTGATCGTCTGACTTGTGGTAGTTTTACATTGAGTTAACTCCGAGTTGTTTCTAATTTAGGGAAGCTCTAAACACGAGGAATTTTTTATAGTTTTTGTTTTAATCTAAGAGGAAAAGTTTTATGAATAGAAAGTGATTAGTCTAATTTACTTACATAATTTCGTATGTGGAAAGACATTTGCAGTATTTTAGTCGCAGTACTCATAGATGAGTACAATAATCTTTAAAGAGAACACCACTGTAAAGGCCCATTTTCGAACTTAATCTTTGGATTTTGGAATAAAATATACTTCAATATATGCTTAATAGTTTTTTCTTTATATATTTTATTCCTTTCTTTATAAAAAATGCCAAAGATCGAGGTAGTAAAAGAGCTTTTACAGTAGTGTCCTTCCTTACAAATACCTTTCGCAAAATGTTACAAGTTTGATAGTCTCTTTAATATCGAATTAAATTTGAGAATGATTTGGTTTGTTTAAACTTTTGAGCTAAATATTAGTGCAAACGTTCATTTAAATAAATTTCAATGCATTATTTTCTTAGCGTTTCCCTATTAACCTAGATTTATTATGCACTTCATGACAAAAAATAATGCATATCGAAATATTGCAGTGTGCTTATAAAGAGAGCCTACTAATTTAAAATATAACGACGTGCTATTATGAATTTTATATGCTGAAGCTGGTGCGATAAGTGGATTAACTACTAGCACTCAGCTGAAATATATATTTTTTGTTTTATTTCAAGCTTATATTAGTTGACACGAAGCATCTTTTTCCTACCAGGAGGTGTCAAATTACAAGCACGTTGGCATAATTAGTATGCAGTTCGAGGACTCCGGAACGTGACACGGAGTAGTTATTCACGCAACTTTAAAGTGTATGCAAATGATATTCCTTGGACCATAAAAACTTATATTTTGATGAAGATTAAATAGAACAAAAGATATCAGTGAGGCTGGTTCATATGCAAATTTGCAGACTTATTTTATATATGCAAAGGATGCACATATCCAGCTACCTTCTGCAGGATACTTGGCGGAAATTAACGCCGCAAGATGCCTGTATCGCCATTTAATGATTTGCAGAGCATCTAATTAATTATATGTGATGTTGTATTGGGAAGGTCGTTCATGACCATAAATATACAAAATTAATTCTGAGGATGTCTCTTACCAGTGACAAATTAAATCACAAGCATGTCCTGCATTGTATTAATCTAATAGTGATGCAAATTATTTCGATTATTTGCATTGAATAAGGTGTTCGCTGAAATTGAGTTAAGTTTATTTCCTCGTGGTGTCGTCATTCGTCCGATAAATTACCATTTAAAGCTATCCATTGAAGGTACCAACCGCAGTTTCAGAAATCAGTGATGAAATCCAAGAGCACTTTACTTTGATCAATAATTTAATCTCATACACTTCGTGCTTTGGTTGGGCACGTTCTTTGCGAGTAATTACCTGCTTAATGAATTAAAGACGTGAACACTTTCACAGGTAATAATGCTTTATAATTTTAATCCTGACCTCTTTTGTAATGGCTTCTGTGAATAAAGTGCCTTGTGAGAGAGGTCAGCTTTTAATTGCTGGAATCAGACGATGTGCAGAAATGTTCTTTGGGGAAAAAAATGCCTTAAATTAATTAAAACTAACATTCATAACGAACAGAAAATTAAGAATTTTATTCGAACTTCGCAATTTTTTACTTGTAAGTATAATTGTATTAAAAATATAATGAAAGTTAATTGGAACAGTGAAGAGGAAGGCTTGGCAAAATTATTACCTACTTTATACATTTTGTAATTTTTTTCACGCATACCTTTTGCAAATAGTCGATTAGGGGTTCATTTTAATTAACAATTTTAGCAATTCCAATGATTTTCAATCATTTCTCTACCGCACCCCAATAAGGGTTTCAAATTATCGAAATTAAAACATTTTTATAAAATGCGTTGTAAATTTCGAATTTTCGATATACAGTCGTTAAAAGTAAAATGGAAATCACGCCCTAATTTTTGGATTCATGGGGCCTATTGACTATTAATATAGTATAAAGTTAATAAAATCTGCTGAATAGGATATTTTTGGTAGCGCAATTTCACAATTTTGATTATGGAAACGATTATTGTATGATATTAGTTTTGTTCCATTGTTGCGAAGGAACGCTAACTCATCCTCTTTTGAACTCCTCCTAAAATTAAATTTTATGTTTTGTGCTAAAAGAATTGGCTTTATAACGGTCGATAATGATAATAATTTGAAATTTAATTAACAATAATATAATTCCTATTATATGTATGTTGTTTGCTATATTCGACGTTAGACAGCCAGACAATGTTCGGATGGATGTGAGGAAAGTTTCCAAAAAGGCTATTTTAATATTTATATGGCATGCCGACCAAAAAACGTCAACCATGCATGTAATGTGTGAAATATTGAAATTTAATTTATACTGCTAATCGAATACTCTACAGTTTTCCATTTAAAAAACAAAAAAAAGATATGAAAGCTTAAAAGCCACTGGTTTGGCTGGCATAAAAATCCAGTGTAAAAGCAATTTCCAGTCCAAAGTTATTTGGTGGGGCATTTTTACATGAATTTTTCTAATAATTCAAAACTGTCAATCGAATAAAAAACGTGAGGTGCAAATTCATTTCCTGTAGGTCCGCAGGGCATCATATTAAATTAATGGTGTTTTTTTTTTTTTTTTTGATTAGACGAGTGTACGGAAATAAATTTGCCGAGGACTGAATGTGTAATGCCTCTTCGGTCATTTAGAAATGTGTGAATATAAAACAGGATTTCCTGAAGCTTTTTGGGCATGAAAAAATCATTATCCGTCCTGCTGGTCCCATCAAGTAGCAAGGTGAATTCAATTATGTTTGCAATCGATTGATGCTTTAATTGGCAACAGCATTAATTGAATTGAACCCAACAGGCAATCTACATCAATTTACCATGTCTGTAAAGACGGAGAGGGAGCGCAGTTCCTTTTAGGTTAATAGGAGAAAACGACGATGCGCAAAACTTTATAGAGACATGTGGGACTGCTCCTTTCCTGTCTGCTTATCCCGACCTAAACCGATTCAAAGTGAGGCTCGTGTGTAATAAATAAAATTGCGTACTAAGGCGGTTTTTGTATTAAATTACTGTGAGCCCCCCTGTAATGTGCTATTTACACGCCACCCACCACTCGAAGTGCTTCAGGATTTTCCGAATGACTGTGCATCATGCAGCCACTACGCTTTTGTGTTCTTTTGTGCTTTCCTTGTTATTTATTATTTGGCACGAAAAACGAGGATTCGCAATTCAAAACAAAAATAATAATGATAATACATATGTTATTTATGTTTTGCCTTACTCATTTTGAATGATGCTATTGTAATGATATAAGGATATGTTTTTGTTTATTTTATTGATCCTTTCACATATCCTCTAATCTGATTTTGCGAGTATATATTAAGTAAAACCTTTTTATATACAAACATATATTTTTTATTTCGTTAATCTATCATAAAACAAATGCCACTTATAAATTTTATTTTACGAATTGAAAACAAGCGTCCTGCAAAAGCATTTTTTGTTTTCTAGAAATAATCCCTGATGTTTAAAATTTTGACTACATACTTTCGGCCCTATTCTTGAATCTTTGCAAGTTTAATCGAAAAGATCTTACAAAAAACACCTTTTGAATTTAAATTCCCTAAAAAAGAGGATTCTAATTTTTTAACTAATTCATATCAGTTACTCTAAATTTCGTTAATTGTCTGTATAGAGTATAAAAAAAACTATTTGCAGCCAACGACTTTCAAAGAACTTGTGAACTTCATTCTTTATTTTCATGTACCTAAATCTTTAAATGTGTTGTTTGTTAATAAATACTTTCTTCCATTTCATCAAAGCGTAAAAACATATACTATGTATGTACGGACTACGTAAACATTTACTAAAAAACGAATAAAGTAAGGCAAGATGTTTGGATATTTTTTAACTAAAAAGTACCAACTTTAATTAGTCCTCTGTAGATGTTTGTATTCAAGCAAGTACCTAGAGCTCTTTAAAAGCTGTTAAATGATAAGTTTTTTCAATACTTTTAATGTTGTAATGCATATACCCATTGTGAAAGGGGTATCTAATTTAATCATACATCATTCTTACTAAAATACTAAACTATGGTGCAAGCAAGAAACTTTTAAAAATATGTAAAATTTAAAGATGGTATGAGTGTTTTCATAACCAACATTAAAACAGACAGACAGACAGACAGACATTGAAGTTACCAAAGGTTTAAGTTCTCCGATTTTGGTACAAAACTTTTAAAATGTTACAAAGCATAGAAAACGGATAATACACAGAAAAGGAGTGTTAATCCAGTGAAGAGTAACTTGTTAGAAATTTGAGCTTTAATAAAGCAATTACGTTAATGTCGAGAAGGGAAATTTCCTCCACAATTACTGGAGAATAACATGTCATCATCTCGAGCACGCCCGGTCTCGCGAACCAGCTCGTCGCCTTTCCACGCTGAGCGGGACCCGGGACGTGCTAATGCGTCGGAAAATCCCACCTTCAGTGCTACAAATGACAAGGGACTGACTTTAATTAGGATCCTCTGCCTTGTCTCCCAAAACCCTTTACCGGGAGCTGGGTGCTTTTAAACTGGCACAACTTACTTTAGAACTCAAATCTCTTACGACATACCTTGATGCGAGCTGTCGTGGTGTCGAGACACCCCCCCGTGTACACGTAGCCTTAGACAAAGTAATACTTTGAAAAGGAAATTATATTTTAACTAGAGTAAGAAATGTTTCCGCCCTCACAGGACGAAGAGCATAGAGCACACGTTCAGAAAACTGCAGGCGAAACAAATTACTGTCCCGCCTGGTTGTTTTCCCTCAAATCGAAGGGTGTGTGGTGCGTGTTCCGTTTGCTGAACAGCAGTTGCAATTTAATTTTGAAACAAATTCGTGCTCTCTGATTCCCTGAGGAGCGACTTTTTCCACTGTAAAATTAGCAAAGCATGAATCTAGTTGTTCCCATCCACTGAACTCTCTCTATCTTTTCACCCATATAAGACAAAAACGGTTTCAGACTCATTCCTATTTAATGGTAAGAGTTGAAACACTTATTGAAAACGACTACCAGACGAATTTGTTCGGAGGAGCGTTTCAGTTCGCTGAGAATCTTTTATATCCGTTAACTTAAAGACGTTTTTGGGTCAACAAAGTTCCAAAGCAAGTTGTTCGAAAAGTTTTTCTAAATCATTTCAGAGATTAAAGAAGTAATTTTCCATCCCCTTTAAGAAAATCGAAAAGATCCACTTGAATTAATGTTTCACGACTTGTGAAAAAAAGCAAAAATTCTGAGAAGTTTGTTTTATCAAAGGAATCCAACATTCCAACCCGTAAGTTCACTAGAACTGACTGCCATACCTTCGCATTTCCAAGACAAGAGCATTCTGAAACCTCCCTTTTGAGCTGCCAGCGCAGACAATCACTTTAATGCGTATTTATTCCGTGAAAGACTTTGCTTACTTTACTAATATTGTTCCTGGTCTTAGTCTTACACTCTAACAATAAGATTAGTTGGTTGAAAACGACTTAATATTCACAAACAGTAAACTGCCAAAATAACCTTGAAAAGTAAACTTTGGTAAGCAAAATTTTCAATGGCTTTAAAGGTCACGTTTTTAGGCTACTTGTTGATTCCCTTCGGGCCATTTAATTTTGAACAGTACAATTTCGTTATTGATTTCTTCTCGAGCCAGTCAAGACAAAACACACAGTGCAAAGGTTCTTTAAATATTTTCTTTTTCTTTTATTTGATCTTCAGTTGGCCAACAATATTTATTTCCTAGAATTTTTTTTAGCCAAAATTGAATAAGCGTCGCGACAAAAATTCGTGCGATTATTGTTGATATTGTTTTTATTTAACTTTAAAATCTCAAAAAAGTTTGGAACACCAAATTTTGGAAATCTTTGAATATTTAGTTTAATGCTGTAGATTTTTAATTTTTAATTTATGGAGAACAACTCATTTAAAATACAATTACCCTTCTGAAAACTTATGTCCGGTGTTTATTTACAAGTATTAGATTGTGATGATTTCTAGGAGTGCACGAAGATATAAAGTATCTACTTGTTTCCAGAAAGAAAGAAAGAAAAAGGTAGTGGTATTTAATCAGTCTTTAAAATAATTTTGTTCCAAAACAATACAAAAATTAAAATCTGAAGTGAGACCGTAGTATTTTTGTTATTCCATTATTTATAAAACTCGTAATGAGCATGAACTTAAAAATGTTTTTTCTGATATAAAAGAAGTTCGGACCGCATCCCATTTCATGAGCTGCTTGAAATTTTTCACTACCTTTAGAGACGTATTCACATTCACTTCCATTCAAACAATAAATTCTGAGCCTTGTACTCATTTGCTTGCAATTGCTGGGACATGAAATCAAATCTTTCTTTCATTTCCATTCACGGTATTGTCCCCATTCATTTTCAAAATGAGCATATTGAGTATGAGTGGAGTATTCATTCGCCCTGACCAAAGTCTGGGTTTGCGGGACGGGAGAAGCATCTGTTTGGAAATTCAATACAAAGCATAGCAATTTTAATAATATTGGATGTGTTGGACAGACCGGACCGGATGCTACCGATGGAGGGAAAAATGATAGGACGAAAGTGTTTTGTTTGAATGTTTTATGTCGTATAGAGAAGTTGTAAAACTTAATATTGCAGTTCTATTGTGAGCATATTTCCGATTTGTCGGTGATGAGTAAACTAGACCAACTAGACTGGTCTAGTTTGAATTGAATTCACGCAGAACTCTGTTCATAGTCAAAATTAATTTCATACCACTTTCATTTCTATTATACGAACATTTTATCCATTCAATTAGACAACAGAAAAATTCAATTTACATATGATGATACTTATTTCATTTTGGAAAAATCGCGAAAAACCTGACGAGGTGAGCTTGGCTTTCATAAGCAACGTTTCTTATTTTCGATAATTCCTGTGAACGCTTGGAAGTTTTATCGAATTAAAGATCTCATTGCTTTATATAAATATCTAAAAACAATTTTATTCGTATTTTTACCGGATAATCTAATGGTGCGCGTCTGGTGGTTTTTCTGTCCGTCTGCCACAGCTGGTTCTTTCAGTAACTACTAATGCTATCGACTTAAAATTTGGAATAGTTCTAAATTAATACTTGCCTACCTTTATTGCAATTGACAGGATTTAAAAAATATTTTTATTTTCATTGCAAAAAGGGCTGAAATGGGGAATAGAAATTTTAAAGTGGCATTACTATAGGTCAAGTTCGGTATCATAGTTTTCGATTTATGATGAAAAATGTCTAAAAAAAATACCCCCTTAATCTCCTAATTATATGTGGAGTTGATTGAGGTGTGTATAAATATTACAGGAAAGATAAAACGATTTCGCGAACTATGTACATAGACAAGTTTTTTTAGAAATCAAATCAAACAAACTTAGCTATGCAGCTCCAAAAATGAACTTTATTACGTGCTAATATTACCAATGAATATTCATAAAGTATAATTTAATGAATAAATAATAATAATAAGTAGCTTTTTATAGATTTTCTTCCAAAAGGTACGGAACTCTTGGTGCGCGAGTCCGATTCGGTATTGGCCAGTTCTTTCTTTTAAAAGTTAGGAAAATGCTTTAGTTTGGTCCAATATACATATATATGTATGTATTACTTTTGTTCTTTGTATATATTTTTTGGAACGAAGGTATGATTACAAAAAATTAAAGACTAAATTTTGTCAATGTTGTTTTTACATATATGTTGGACTGTGGATGTACATATGTACTCATTATATATGTTCGTAGAAATCGTTCCAAAAAAAAAAGAAAGTTATCGTGCTACGCTGTCAAATTAATTCAGAATCATGATGATACTTGTCGTACGTTAATGTTGCGAATGGGAAACGTGTTAATCTCCGAATTTATCTCAGAAATGAGTGGTCTTTCCGCAGGCCGTACTCAACCTAAATCAGTCCAGGCTAACTAAATATTTATTGTGGTCGGCCGCATTCAACGACGATATTGATTAACTTTATCTCCAAATGCATAGCGAAACCAATCCTTGCCCAGGAGCCAGGAGCACCCCCGCCGCGCGTCCAGTGGAACTGAATCCTCGGCGTTTTACGCGTTCAATGGATCCCATTAACCCTATTACATAAGTAAATAACTTTAGCTGCTAGTTTTATTCATGGCTTGGTTCATTGATTTAAGGTGAAGTTTACAAGAATGAAGTGGGCGCCTCTTGAGCGTTCTCAAGTCCTTTCATATTCCTTGCTGTGAGGCCTCATTTTTTCCCTCTCAGAGGTTATTCACTCGAAACGTGACATTTTCGCGTGTGAAACACGCCGAGCTCTGTTGTGAGTGTAAGATTTTTTACTCAGTTAAAAAACAAAAAAAAAAAAGGGGGAACGTTGTAATTAGAGCTTTTGCGTGCTAATTTTTCATCCGGGCTTTTCATGTTTTATGTAACTCTTTATGGAAAAAATTCGATGGCGCGGCTTTTCGCAGACGGTGTCAAAATGAAAAACTACTTGATGGTTTTCCCCATTGTTTCGCATTTATATGAAGTAAGTGACTAAAATAGTTTATCATTATTATGCAGAAATTCAAACAAAAACATGCTAAAAATATGGTTTATATGTTAATTCAATTCATTTTTCTTTTCTCGCACTGTTAGGTAATACCAAAATTCATTTCCACGTTATATTCACTGTCGTGTTTTTAAATTCTGATCCTTTGGGTAAAATTAAATATGCCACCGTTTATGCTATATATGTATTTAATTGAAATCTTTTACTTCCTGTAGCAAAATGTAAATATTTGTATACATTGGCTTATTTAACTACGATTTAATCTGCTCTTTTGAAAAACTTTACTAAACAAGAAAATGTCAATAGTTAATATTTTATGTACTATACATATTTTTTTGTATAAGTACTTATATAAATAATATAAAATAATCACGTTCTAGAAAATGCCTCTAACGATTTCGATAATTTAAAATATAGGGGTTTCTCGGGGGTGATTAATCGATCCAGTTATTAATTATAAACAAACAACAAATAGGAAGAAATAAGAGAAATTCGTCAGAACTTTACAAGCATGCAAATTACGTAACAAAATCTCGTAAAGTGACTCGATGGACATAACGAAATTATGAGACACGGCACCCTAAAAATGAATTTGGAAGTTGTAAAAGGGAAATTGGTTTAATTAAGTAAGAAGATACTTTTTATTAAAAAATGATTGAACCAAACATATTAACTCAATTTGTAAGTATATTTTTTAAACAATATTTCCTCTTCCTTTAATATACTGAGTCAGCAAAAATCATAACGACCAACGATAAGGGTGCTTCAAAAAAAGGGGAAGAATTTACCTTCGGGCACACAATTATTTTATCTCTTTTCAATTTCATAAAACCTATACTTTTTATATGAACATATGCACAGGTATAAAAAATCACCGGTAGCATATGTTATATTACTTTCACCATAATCCGATGGTGGTTTAGGTTGATTGACTTCCAATAATGGAGTTGAAAACTTTCACCCTCCCAGTATGATTATATTGATGGAAACTTTTGAAAATTATGTTAAAACTCCAATAAAAAATCTCAATTTAAATTAACCGAATCATTGATTTAGGACTGTAGCGTTAAAATTGGAGTCCGTTTAAGGGTAACGGACGAACATAAAACTTTCACCACCAACATTTTTTGTTTTATTACCATGTGAAGCCTTTTCCTGATTCATTATTTATCGACCTGTTAAAGTAGGAACACGTTTATCCATTTCCGGAAAGGAAACAATTTGTTTAAGAGGGGCGCCAGATCTCACCCAATGTAAGGGCGGCATGGAAATAAACCAGAAAATTCTTCACATTTTATGAATGGAAGAAATCACTATGCATAATATGGGGGGTCAATTTGTAGAAAAACATGTTTATTCACCAAAAAATGGGCAGTTAAAAATAAAATGGTTGAAATAAACTCACTTTAAAAACAATAAACAAGGCACTAAATCGATTACAATTAACTATAAAAAAACATTCCATTAAAAAAACTAAATAAAATTCACTTTCGTAAACATATTTTCCTTTTTGTAAAATAAAACGGAAATTGAACAAATTTATTGGGCTTTAAAAAAATATTTGCGTATAAATAAAAGGCACTCTCTCAATTCAAAACGAATACCTTTCGCTTTGCATTTAAAAGTATTGGGTATTGAGCAGATCTGAAACCCTCTGAACCTTTCCGAACGCACCCATGCATCCCTTGTCTTTGGGTGCTCAAACGAAATTTTTGTTTATTCACTCGCAATGTGTTTGTTTAAGCTTAAATCAGAATAATGTTTAAATTTTGGCAATTTTTGAAATAAAACAACACTCAATTATTATTTTTAAAGGCTCTAATCGTGTTTACTTAATTTTTCCCAATCAAGTTTAAATTGCGTTTTTGTAGTGAACAAAATTTAAATAACTTTTAAAGCAGAAATGTTACTTTAATATTTATTAATATGTACATACATATCATAGGAGTTGTATATAACATAAATTTTATAAAAATACGAAATTGTATTTCCACGAATTTCGATTTTGTTACAATGTATTTTATATGTATGTGCTATATTATTTTTCTTTTATTTTGCAATTGATTGAGTTGCAGATTATTTAAAAATTTCCGGAATTAATTTTTAGAACGACTAAAATTCTGGCATATGTATATGAACATAATAGCAAGTTGAAGTTTCCAGTTAAAATAGCTGTGGGATAGGTCCTTTAAAAATTGATGTATATTGAAAAATCGCAACTAACAATAAACTGTGGATATTTTTGTATATCTTTTGAATGAACACGATTTCTTGGTAATGTATGAAATTCAAATATAATGTAACTGCATTGAAATCAGAAATGAAATTAGATTTTTTTAGTAATCTAATAATTAATGCATAAATTTTTAAAACTCTAGTTGTTCTATATATGTATGTATCTACCAATTCTAGAAAAATGAGTTTGTATTGATTGCAGATTACAATTTGTTTTAGGTATACTATAACTTTGTTACAAAATACAAAATAACATTTTTAGAGTCCCTAACTAATTCATAGTTACAATTTAAAAAATAATAATTTTAATGTGTAGACTATCCTTTTTAAACTTACGCTGTAAAAGTTATTACCCACGTAGAACCGTCCAATTTAAAGTGCTTTATCTACTCTCCGGAACAAAGTTAGTCAATTAAACAAAATTGCTCGCAACGTCTATATAACGGCCATTAAAAAGTTATGACCTGAATCATGTTTTCCGGAGTTCGCATTTTTCTCCTAAGTTTGGTATCCATCGAAATCCCCAAATCGCAACACTTTTCACTTTCGGCTGGTCCCAGAGGAAATTTCCAATATTTGCATGAATGGATGTATCTATCTATGCCCGGCCTTTTCCAAATGTGTTAAAGAAGAAAAAACATCGGCCAATATTAAGCGAAGGGCTTTTAATTAGCACTAATTAATGCTTAACGTATAAGTAGCCCTTAATATTAAAAATTTTTGAGAAGAAATTATTTTCATTTAAGTCGGCCTACTCATTACGAGAAGGGGTTGAGAGATTTTAAATTTTGGCACTAAAGCACTTTACCCAACGGGGTGGGTAAATTTGAGTTTCATGTTCATAACGATCAGTAGTTTTGCATAATATATGTACAACTGTTTGCATAAGAAGGCGTAGACACATTCGAGCAAGTAGATATCAATTTAATTAGCAAACTTTTGGGCACAAATCCTTTTATGATGTGGCTTTGAGGCACGTTAAGCCTGCCGCCCATTAGCCATCCTGAAAGATACATGAACCCAACCAATCCCCAAAAGAAACTTCCTTCTGACCCTTTCACAGAGGGTGCACGTAAAATTAATATATATTCGTTTTTTTTATAAATTGTAAGATCGTCGACGTCTTGTGGAGAAAAGGAACTGATGTATGGTGTGTTTATTGTAATATTGTAATATTGTAATATTTCAATATCCGCATGAAAGGAAGCTTACATCAACACATTGGTTTGAAATTTACCATGCCTAATCTCTTTGGGGATCGTCTAAGGTTAGAAATTTCCCGCATGTATCCCCCCAATTCACCACTGTTGGGTAAAATTAGCTTCTAACGTTATAGAATAATTGCTCAATGGATATATGTATGTAGATAGGATTGTAACGTTGCTCCTTTAATATAATTTACAAAGTTCCCTTGCCTCTTTTGTAGAACTTCATCAGAACTCACCTTCGGCAGTTGTGCAGGCCGGTTGATGAGCAAGAAATACCAGAGGAATTAGAAAATTATAAACCCATTGTTTGGTACCACACATTGTACATTTCACTTGAGGGGATTACTCGAAGGTGTACGTTATTATATATTTTGTATAATCCTTGCCAATTTACTCTACTGTGGTCTAATCGCCACCCAGGTAACTTTCACGATTCGAGCACGATTAAACTCAAAACCACACGTAATATTATTTTGCCGCTCTTCAAACAAAATTTTCGGAACGAGCCCGTGGTGAATTCGCACCGGCACACGTCTCTGGATCCACTGATGGGGCTCCAAAACAGAAAATCAACAGAGAGCTTTTCCTCTATAGAGGATTTTCCTACACTCCCCCCCTACGGAGTGGCGAAGTCCTCAATTCCCGAGAATGCGCGATACATCCGTTCGTCAAGCTCTTCATATTTCCCTACTTTGCGTGATCCTAGACAGTTGAAGTTGAACCCATGAGGTTCCATGGTAAACAATGGAAATCAAAACCATGTGCTGATTTATGACTTTAGAGCAATTTCGCCTCGTTGCCTCACTTACTGGCGCTCATCATGAAATCAACGAACCAGCGAAACCGAGAAGCTATTTATGGGCACTTATCCCTTGCTTCTATGGAATCCGTGGGTTAAGGCATTTTACGAGCCCGGATTTTGTACAGAGGCCGTTTGAATATTTCATTTTTCCCCTGATATCTTTCGACCTCCAGTAAATGTAGCCTTCTCCCTATATTTCTTTTTCCCAAAACATTTATTTCAAAATTTATTTGAACGTACACGAAAACTAAACAGAATACTTGATGGCAATCAGCGCTGGTAAATCTATCGAGGATTAAGCTCCTTTCGGACTGACGCTGGTTGACCCATTGTGGGTAAAACGGACAAAAGTACTTCAGTTGGGGCGTTATTGTCACAGGAATTTCGAGCAGGTGATGCTGAATTAGTAATCAGCTAAAGCGAACAGGTTTCACATTCCAGGTCAAGCCAAAGCCTACATATCAACACAAAACAACACAAACAATTGTTGCGCCAAAAGTGCCAAGTTTTCGTGTTATTTGTTATACAACTCCAACTCCTGCTCCTCCACCTTGCGAATAAAGTTCTATTTTTCTTTTCCCTGCCATTCAAAGAAACAATTTACTCTTCGTCTAGTTGTGACTAACACACGAGTTTTGGAGTTGATTCTCAAAAGCTCCATGTCCTTAATCCACTTTACCTCACTTGTACTGTTTCTTCCACTTGAAACTGATATTATACTCAAATTGTATAACACAATTTGATTTCTTTGGAGCGAAAAATCCTCACAAGTGGGCACATGCTTTTCGTTTCTATATAAATAAAAAAAGTATCATGCAAATTAGAACTACCAAAACTAAAAACTTTTTTGCTTTTTCATTAAAATAAGATAATTTATGCATTTGTTGAATGAAACTGCTATCCTCGAAAATTCAAGTTTTTAACGAATCCTGCAGTTTTTCGATTTTTCTACGGTGCACACATTTTGAAGCTATGGAAAAATGAGGATTTCAATGAAAACTAAGGTAAAATTCAAACTAAATTTATTCAGCCATACTATGCAGAAGACCCTCAGATAAAATTTAAAACTAACGATGTTTTAATAGGTTTTAAAAATGATACTACCTTACCAAATCAGGAGTTAGAAAAGTTCTTTTATATTGGAGCATTTTAATAGATAAAATATTTTTTGAATTTTGGCCATTAAAAAATGCCTGAATAAACAAAAATTCTTCCTTTAGGCTACGTCTTGGGCCTTTTAAATTTTTACTCTGGGATCAAACTGAAAACAAATAGCTGAGTTTTCATAACCTTTATCTTGTAATTTATTTTGACAATAATTTTAATTATTCTGAAACAAAATTAATTATTTAATGGCATGCATATGGAAAAAACCAAGAGGAATGGAATTGTTCCTTATAATAAAAATATTCTTTGAATTTTGTAGTATTCCTAAAAGCAAAAAAAAATTAGCCTCACATATCTCACATCTATGCACTCGTACCTATACCTAAAATCAATTCTACATATCTCTGCGAGGTGCACATCGGTTGTAGAATTTATTTTGGGTGCAAATGCCGAGGACAGACATTGCAGACAGAGTGCACCCTCTTGCATAAAAGCAATCCCCAATTGATTGATCTCGATGATAGTAAAAGTTCGACAAAAGGAATATTGTTTTTCATCTTTTATTAATCTGGTATTGGTTTCGAAATGAAAAATTTCATTTTTCGCATAATAATAAAAGCACTTGTTCCACGATTTTTATTATCTCCCAAGGGAAATGAATTCAAAACATTCTTTGTAGAGAGTGTTTTTGTAAAATAATATTAAATGTGAGTCAGATGTGTGCAGTCGTTTGTGATTTTAGTGTACGCATGCCTCTGAAATAGCACTATGAAAATTGCAAGCAGCTTCTAATTTTAAGTAATTTAGTTTTCGAGTTTACAGTACAATTTACTAAAATTATTTTTCCACTGGCTAAAATTTTTTACAATAAGGTATAGGGTAATTTATGCCGTTTACGAGTATATAGCAACAGAAAACTACGTAAAATTGAAAAAAGATCTGCAGTTAAAGGCTTACTAGATTTAATTAACTCAAAAACTGAAACCAGTATACCACACAAAAGTACTGCAGCCGGTGCACTCGATGACTGTCTGCAGTGGCAAAATAAAAATTATGGTGATAATTACAAGGAAATTATTTTAAACGTTGGGGAAACTTAAATGGATGCCTTAATAAGCAAAATTGTCGCTCGATTAAACTGATTTAAAAGTTATTCAAAAACCATGTTGTGGGTTGCGGGTTGGGTTGGCGCTGGGTTGAAAGTGTTCAGTAAATTACATTATTCATAAGTTTGTTATATAACGAAATTTTTGTTATATACATATGTATTTAACTCTGAGTTAAAGAATTTGACTAACTGATTTTTACCGTCCTTGTCCTGTACGTTCATCAAAATGAAAACAAACATACACAAAAAATTTTCTCTTGTTATAATATATTTCAAATCAGAATTTTCGAGGGGTCTCATAATATGCAATTATGAGAATTAGTATTAATATTAGAATTTCTTAAGTTATAAATAATATAATATCCTAAAAAAAAAGTTCCCTGCTTGAATATTTTAATTTTTAAGTATTTTAATTAAATAGAAAGTAGTAGTAGTTGCGAAAAACTGCCAAGAGGAAAAAATTCCTCGAAATTCAAACTTTTACTTAATTTTGTATTATAAAAAGTGCATTCCTTAAATAGCTGGCACGCAATTAACATACATATACTATTATATATGTATATTTTGTATATATGTAGTATGAATAGGAAGAGTATAGTTATTTTAAGTTTATTTGTTCGTTAAAATTCTTTAGTCATTCTTTCGAAACAAGATACCAGTGTAATTCGCTTCTGAGCTGTTGAGTGAGGATATTAGAAAAGTTGCGAAAGTTAAACTCAAAAATCCAAGCCTCAACCTTCCTTCCCGCGCATGTAATCCTTTCTAATGCATCCGAAAAATGGCAAAAAAAAACGCGGAGATGCAAAGTATTCAGCTTTAAGGTTTACTCAATGACTGCAAATATAAAGACAAAGTTTTACTGATGAAAATGTTTGACCAGCCACGGGGCAGAGCACGAAACGGCGGCAGTACACATTATGAACGTTTTAACTTTTTACTACAGCTTTTAACCTACACATAATCATGCACATGCACACGCTCATCTGGGGTAAATTAATGGGAACATCATACACAGTGCTCCGGGACCAGCCTTCGGGAGAAGGGCACTGAACGGAAATTAATTTGATATGGCTATTTCCTCTGCTCCGCGCGATTCAAAATTAAAATATTCACGCAATTTTAATTTTAAAGATGGAATGCGTGCTTTGCAAGTGTTTACTAAAAAAGTTTTTGATTAGGAAGTTTTGAACTTCCGCCACTTCGTTAATTTTATTTTGTTCTACTTTTATATAAATTTTTAATAATATGCCTTTGTTGAGGTCAGACCATAAGCATATACAATAATTTTACAATTTAATTAAGTTTAGAGCAAGATTAGAATAGATTTGAGTAATTTGCCGAAAATTGTGGACATTACGAAATTTCACCTTCAGCCTTGGATAGTACAACTTTAAAAAAATATTTATCACAAAATTTGTTCTAATAAAAATTTAATTAAAAGTAAGTTAATAAATAGGTTTAGTTACATGCCTCTTCCTTCTCTTCTTAATATTATATTTGTGACTTCAAATTTTGGTAAAAAATAACATACATAAATAAAATATTTTAAATTACATATTTCCTATTGCTCAAAATACAAATTGCATCAAATGGTCTTTTCACTTTCCTAAAGATTCTCTCAAATGTTGGAAATATAACATTTATTTTAAAAGCTAAGACTTATGTTTCAAACCGAATATTGGAAATTCGTTTTATGTATATGTAATAGCAATAGGAAACCTCTTTTTATGTAAAAGACTATATAAAAACTTGTTTTTTTATTTCTATATAACAAACATATTTAATACATCTTTAATAGTGGATAATAAACTAGTAACTCCTAGATGAATGCTTAAATTTTTTTATTAACCTGGCTGAGGGTTTTGAAATATCTTCGAAAAAGCAAAAAAACCAACCGTTTTATTATTACCAAGGATTTGTAATAAATCTAGAGCTTAGCGAGGTTTACTTGCTGAAGAACTCAAATCTACACAAAGTGTTTGTTCTTAAGAACTCTTTAAAATTACAATATTTTTATGAAGGTACATATCAATTCAGCTATTTCGAATTACATATGTATGTACATATATGAATGTAAGCTATCCTAGACAGTAATTAGCATACCGTCATTAAATATAAACAATCATCTTTAAATTACTCGGAATTATCAGATTTCTACATTTATGAAAATAATCTGTTTTGTTTTCAGTTTTGCCCAATTAATAAATTAAATTCAGTGGTTGGTAATCCTCCTGTATTAAGGTTATCTGCAGAGATAACCTGGAAAGGGTCTCGCAGGGCATGAACACACTCCAGGCGCCCGGGAATAATTAGGGCAGGTCCGAGCCGTTTCTTTGTTCGAACGAAATACTTCAACTTAAGGTATTAGAGTAATCCCACTAATATCTTGAAGGAACGTGCCCAGAATGTCACGAATTTCCTTCTCCCGTCAGGGAAAAGTTCCTAGCCAAATGATATCCAGTTTTAGGAGCGGACAGTGTAAATGTGCCTAATCAATGGGATTTAAGGAAGCTTGGCACAACTTAAATCAACGCATGTCAAAAAACGATAAAGTGGTCGTCAGGCGCCCGGTTTCTGGTAAGATGGATGTTAACTTACAAATTTATGCCGGGGGAGTTCCTCCCGAAAGTTGTTAAAGGATTCTCCCCGATCCCGTGTGAATCAGATGGCGAGTTCAAGAGCTTATTATTTCAACTCCGGAAAATTCACAACCTTCGATTTTTTTTTTATAAGCCCTTCAGCAGGCTTAATGACTTTAAAGGAGCTTATGGAATGTTTTGGCCTTTTGTTTTTTAGTTTTAACAATTGATTAATCGTTCTATGTAAAATTCCTAAAAGTATACCGAAAGCCCTTTTCCTTGAAAAGCAACTTAAAATTCCGCTACAAGAGAACAGAAGGGAGTTAAGAAGGGTCATGTTCGATACACTTTATTCAAGGATATCAGTCATTATAGGATTTTCGGGTTAACTCTTGTACATACCTGAGAACCCTAGACGTTATTTTTGTTTTAAAGTGCTTTGGGGCACAGGTTGGGAAGAACATAAGAAACAGGGACTTGGAAATTCTGCAAAAATAAAATTGCATTTTATACGAGTATGTCCCCATGAATCCTTGAATCCTTATATTGATCATAAATAAAATTTAGACGTAGCTAAAACTCCTTTGAATAAATATTAACCCTTTCAATTTCTGTCAAAGTTTATTAGTATTTTCTTCGACCTTTTTCGGTAATTTTGGTGTCGAAAAGGTCCACTTTAGTTTCGTTGACTAATCCCTTCTCCTTTTGTTATATCGTCTGAAATAAAGTAAGACCCGGTGAATTTAAGACACAATTCCTACCCGAATTGCTGAGAAAATAATGTCATAAAGATGGGCCTTATACTCAAAAAGACATCACATGAGACAAAAGGATGTACATATGTGAATTATGGTAAACTGGGTTATCATCAAGTTCCTTCGGCATTCCTTGGAAAAAAAAGTTTAATTTCACAGTTTATGTACCTACATATTACCATATTACATACTTCAACTTCAATAATTTCTCGAATTCTCAAAACAATTTAATTTAGCTCTTGCTGTTGTCTGATAAAGTTAATGTGCTATGGGCAAGCAATGAAAAAGAGGACTACTTTCTTTAGAGAAAAATTTGGTTAGTATATAATTAGTGGCAAATTTTAGAAGAATCTAAAATTGATATAGAATCAAACTCAAAATTGAACTTTAGGTGATGTTTTACTATTTGTGATGTAAGTAGTTATATAAATTTTCTATATAATAAAGAATTTAAATTTCTTACTAGTCAAATAAATTTCCTCTACTTAAAATAAGAAGTAAACATTTTCAGTCTAAAAATGATATCCTTTTTAGATAGTTACATACCTACTTCATATAAAAAGCAGTCTGGCTACAAAATAATTGAATCGCGGGTAATTTTAAATTAAAAACAACATGCTTTAAATGTGAAGGAGGTTCTTCAATTTATCGTAATTCACTGCATTTCGCATTTGAAACGAGCAGCGTATTTAATCAAAGAGCTTACGGCTACAAGTTCAAACATTTCCGAATGCAACGTGTTTATAATATCGTCTGCAGGCAAAAGCTAATAATCTATAGATTTGTAAACTGATTGCATCGCTGTTTAATTAACGAACTTCTGAGCGGAGAAAACTTGGCGCCCCCTTTTCATTTGCATCCCTCAGCCCCTGAAACTTATTTCCTGTATCTCCAGCCTCGACGAGAATTCATCTCGGCCTTTATTTTGTCATATTTATTCAACCTAGTAATGACTGTTGAAATGTAGGTCTTCGATTGACTGAATTCTGGTTTAAATTTTGCATTGATATAAAAATGAGGCTATGGAAAAGTATTGAATAACAGCAGAATAATAAATTTTATATGAGGACTCTTCCATAAATAATATTGTAATTGTATGTTGAAATTGCCATCAGTTAATATGTAATAGAATACATGTTTACTTTATAAAGTCAAATTGCGTTATTATATTTCATTACAAATTCAGAGAATTCTGTGTTCGTTATAGTAAAACAAATTTTAATAACTAATCAATCACGGTCTAAAAGACTCTTGTGATATTTTTGAGTTTATGGAAAAGGTATCCTGTAAAATATATTTTTAAAGTTTTAGGTTTACAATTTATTTTTGTGAATTATCAACTATCACGTAATACGTGACTCGCGATATGTGATTCTTAATGCGTGAAAGTTTTTAAGTGACAAATTAATTTGAAGTTAGTTAATTTCGTAAAAATTACATTTTGATTAAAAATTACACTACCAAAATCGACCTTTGCCAGGCAGCAAGATTAAAAGGTATTTCAAACTTTTGATTAAACTCTGCTTACGAAAAGGACAAAGTCCGCTCTGAATAAAACAGTTTTTAAAGGTATGACCTTATTTCTGCTAACTTTTGTATTGTTCGTTTGCTTGGTTTTAAATGAAAATCTCCGCCCCTTCTTACAAAACTTGTTCCCGCAACTTCTGAAGGCAAAAGGACTTTTCGTGGGAACGGACACATGAAACGTTCAATGTTCGATAAGCCCCACCTGCCCATGGACGGATTTAGCACAACCTTATTTGATTCTGTTTTTGTGAAAACATTTCTAAAGGATCTCTGTTTAATAAGTTGAGAAATTTTCATACAACTGCTATTCGTCTCCGCAACGAAGCTTTATTTTAGGTACTTTCTCAGATAATTCTTTTATACTTAAGAAGAATAAATGAATAAAAATTTTAAGGCTGTTAAGTGAACATTTCAGAAAATTACCTTCACTTCACGTGAAAATTTCCAACATTATTCAAGTAATTATTTTACATAATCTTTTCCTCCCCGGAGGGATGTCGAAATTTTCGAAATGAGTCTTTATCCTGAGTGTTTTAGCGATGGTTAGTGTACTATTTATATAGTGTACGACCACGTAGTCACCAGATTATAATAAATGAATGCGGACAAGTGCTATAGGAAACTTCCACACTTTCTACTTTCTTCAAGACGGGGCACAAAAGGAGCTTGGTCGCATATTTATTTCATCTGGTGTTGCATTTTTAAAGCTGAGCGAGCGAGTTCCTGCAAAAGATTTTCATGTAGATTAAACCAGACAGGAACAAAACTCCCTTTTGCCTCCGAATCGGTTTTTCGTGTAACAAAGGGACCTCTGAATTGTAACTCCTCCCTTGCAAGTCCTTCTGCAGCCAAGTCACAAAACAATGCATTTATTCAGGAAATTTTCTCCCTTTTTGCCTTTTAGCAAAGTAATTTTCTGGTGAAAACCGAAAACCGATATCGTTGCAGTCCTTTAAACAATAAGCCCATTTTTTGTCTAGATATCTCGTTTACCGAGGGTTTCCTTATAATCGAACATGCACTTTGTTTGACATTGGATAGAGTTCGTTCAAAAGACACGCCAACGCGACATTTTTTTCAGTTGAATACTATTTTTTAGACGTTTCTAGACAGGGAATCGATTTTTAGATCGCATTTAAGAAATTTCTGGGAAAGAAAAAAAATTTTAGAATTGAAATGCTCGATGCCGTGTTCGGTTTTAGCAAGGCTCTCTGCCGTATAACCCATAACTTTGTTGATTTTTTTCTCGGTATGAAAAATTCAAGGGATTCTGGAACTTAAAATAATTTTCCCCTCAAGGAAAGGGCATCTAAAATGCATATCCACTTACTTGGCTCGCTGAAGTGTATGGGACTACATCTGAATGGGGGTTACTTTCAGCGCTCTCGTGTCCTGCTTTTGGGGCCCCTCGAATATGGCTGCTGGTTTTGCACAAATAATAAAAGATCCTTCCGACTAGAAGGTAATTTGAAGGCAGTAGCTAAAGCTGGTTCGGAGTGCAGTTTCCAAGGCTCCCATGAGAAATTATACTTCACGAAAAATTCTGTTGAATATCCTCCTAATAAGCACCACCAAAATATACTCATCCGTAAGTTTTGACCTTTGAAGACGGGTCAGCACCTGAAGAGGTCCTGTTCAAATGTAAATTCGCACTAGCAAATAGGAACAAACGACGAATGAGGGATTTTTTTTAAGGGTAATAAGCAACCATATGACCCTCTAAAATTCAATTTAAGGGCAAATGTAAATTCTGATATACATAGATTGAAGAAGAAATTCATCAGCCACATTCCGCTCAAATGTGTAAAACCTTTTTTTATTCTTCCCTTGAATATATAACGTGGGATTGGACCTGCAGGCTAGGGTAAGAAAGAAGGAAGAAAATTGCAGATTGCCGGATAAGAAAATTTTTCGATGCATACTCGACTGGATAAAATACAAAGATAATTGGGTTACGGATAATTGATTTTATGGCTACTTCCGAGCTTGGTAATTATGTTGATTTATTAGATGAAATAATTATTTTGCTGTTTTGAAGTATGGAATGCTTACAATTCCTCAAAAATCACTTAACTCAGATATGTGAATATTATGTACGAATAACTTATTACGCTCAGCAAGCACTAGGATGAATTAAACTAATCGATTTTATGGAGCTTTCTGTTCAATGTTTGTTCCATGAATCCTCTCCCCCTAAAATACACAATTTAGGAGACCCTTTTGAAAATTTAGAAATTCAAACTGTCACTAATCAAACTTTATTATTAAAATAGCAACAAATTCAAATTTGCAAATCTGGAGCACTTTAAATAAGGTAAATGCATCCTCGTACTTTAAAATGGATTTTCTTTAAATATGATTTTTCTTTTCGTACATACATATAAGATGTTGAAAATTCCTCCAACTAAACTGCTTGTTAAATTTAAATAAAATATTACGTTGATGTTGGGCTATATTTGCATCAGTGCATTCTACAGGAAAGTTAGGTACCTTTTGATATTTTAATTTATGCAGGAATTCATGTAATATCTAATTCGTTATGACAAGGATATGAATAATCTGAAATGTCTTTCCTCTGATGCATTTTAGGGCATTATTTATAAACATTTTTTACTTGTGTTGAACAGTTCTATTCAGTAATTTGGTTCAAATATTTTATTTTGAACTTTAAAATATTAAAAGTAATGTTAAATTATCAACTTATTTTTTCTTTTACAAAAACATTACTTAACGCATCTATTATTAAATCATAATAAAAAAATAATTTGTCTTACACAACGAAATTAATATCCCCTTACAGCTCAAAGTAAATTAAATATTAAGAACACCGCAAGATAATGAAGCTTCTTCTTGGAAAATATAAGAATTATTTCTGTATGCAAATATGGACTACTTTATTATCATGCTTAAGTTAGGTAAATAAGCAAAAGCTGTGTTCTTAATTTTCCGCTTCATCTCAGTTTGTAACTGAAATAATTACAAAAATGAGGTGAATATCCGCATTAAGACAATTGAAGAAGTCATTAAAGAATACACCAAAATGTTTCTGTTTGTCTAAGAAATTATATCCAGCTGAATTGTGTTAATTTTCAATTATAGCTACAACTGACTTGCTTAATTAAGACAGTTGTGGACAAATGGGTCCTAATGAATACCCCTGGTGGGTTAACATCTGTGTAACAGGTAATTCAAGCAATAGAGAACCGGAGTGGTGTATCCCATCAAATTATATAAAGCAGGAAAATATAATATCAAGTGCGTGTCTTTTAGAGGATAAATATGCAGGACACGTACGTTCATCGACTTCCCACTTTCATGTCCCATTTAGTCAGCTTGAATAAGTGAAATCGTCGGTTCGAGGGATACCAATTGACCATAAAGAGTTGGTGTTGCTGACCTTTCACTATGTTTCCTGCATCCTTTATTATTATTATGCTTATTAAAATTTCAAAGTACTCTCGTTTCTGGATTTACAGGATAAGGAGGTATATTTGTATAAAAGGGTAGAAAACTGATTCCTGAATATATTAGCAGAGAAATTGTGTCCATGTTTGTTGAAGGGTCTTATAAAATGAAGATATTCACTGGAATTATTCAAGCTGTTGCCAGGAGTCCAGCATTTGGCGCAGTTTTCCTCTGCATTTCATTAAATTTATGATATTCAAACCTGGCTACTGTTTACTTTGTGCAAACAGTCTCCCAGAGAGTTTATGTTTCCAGTACTCTTAAAAATTGCAAAAAAATTATTTACTCAACGTTAGAGGGTCAGTCAAGTTGTTCCCCTTTTTTCTATTTCCAAATAATTGCACATCAATTTAAACAGCTTTTACGTTTACTGTCTGCATTTCTAGCAGAAGAAGGATTATTTGCACTGATCTACAAAAATTTAGCATTTGGTCAAACTTCAAACTTTTCCGAATCTTAACAGACATATTTCAAATATAGCAACTAATTAACAATTTCTACTTTGGAACTTTTATGCGTTTACAAGCTGTAAAATATTTTTTTCTTATATAACTTATTCCTTTAAATTTTATATTAAGAAGCTTTCAAATTTATGTAACTTAAAACTGCAAGAATAAATTTTCTTTATTTTTTTTTTCTTACCAAAGGAACACACATACATACATATGTATGTACCTACATAATATGTACATAAATTTCAACTCTTACGTTTTTTTTTTTTTTGTTTGAAACAGAAATACATAGCAGAAACTTTACGGAAAAATAAATAAAAGGTCGGAACTTCGCTCATGACCAAGGTGTAAACTTCTCTCATGGGGCTTAGCCTCAAAGGTACTAATAAAGGATGTTGATTTCTAGTGCCCAAGGATTAGCTTTGTATATCTGCTCCATTAAATGCTTTTATAAGTTAGAGGCGATGAAAGGTTCGCTTCTATTTAGACGATTTATTCACTTGTGCATGGCGTTTCCTTGACTTATCAAACTTAAAGTAAGTTTGCCGGTATTTCACCGGGTTCCTGGGAAGAAAATTGTAGATATATTTTTGTATGACGATATTATGAAATTGGTTTCTAGAAATTATTGTAAAGTAATTTAAGTTATAGTGACTAAAGAAAGCCAAAACTTCAAATTGAATTTTCATTAAGATTCATATTTTTGTTAACAACTTTTATAAAAATGTATTTAGTAAGTTACAATTAGCGAGGTAAAATATATAAAGTTCCAACTGTTAATTACATATTCTCCTTCCCTAATACCGCTTATTAATCCTAAAATTTGAAACAAAAAGATCATCACTATATATACTATCGATTACGATTAACTAGTAATTTTTATTTTTCGATTAAATTTTTATTTTTCGATTGATCGAAATTAAACTCTTTTCATTATTTTCCTTCCCTTAAGGGAATTATTATTTGGTCGTTATCAACCAATCAAAAAATAAAATTTATTTGATAATTGTTATCGCGCGATCGAAATTTATATAAATATAACTTGATTCTCGTTATTTTGCAATTTCCCAGATTCTAACATCTTACAATTAGCAGCTTTACAAACTTTTACCAAATGCACTTATGTAATTTGTTTTAACACCTCAAAAAGTAGGTATTAGAAAAGCTGACAACATACTTAAGTTGTGCACCTTTGCTGAAAATTGCGAATATCGACCCCAGAAAACTCAGAGTCGATTTGTTAGAACTCTCCCTCTGAAAGGCAAATCCCCAGTAGTAAACTTTCTGAAGCTAAAATTTATGTCGCAGATTAACCCCTTCCATTGTAACCATTCTTTCAGGGATGCTACCAATACACATATTTTGATTTAATATACATATATGCAAAGACAGCAATTCCCGTCTCAGAGCTCCAATTCGAAACTTTTTTTTTATCTATCAGCAGGGCTCTTAAGAAAAATTATTCACAGCCAAAAAGGGCCACTGTCGCTATAAATCATTCGAGAGATCCACGGCGACAGGGCGACCTATGTAAATGCAGGGTGTGACATAAGTTGGATGTGATGAATAGGCAAAGTGGCAACTGAGGTCGGCGCTGGTTATTCGCCAGCCCGGCTAGAGATCGCCCGAGTTCTGGCTCAAAGTTTATGCGAGTGTTGCCCTAAACGCAGGTGGGGTTCCGCAACAGGTGACACTTGACAGGGTTTCCGGAACCGGATTCTGCCCTGCAGTAATTACTCCTAATGAAAATATTTAAGTGAATAAGGGTCGATATCACCGCAAGTCTTTCGAAGAAAATCTGCACCATGCGGGAAATTATATTTAAATTTTGCACGCTTAAATTGCCAATGATGCTTTCATATTCTGCAATCTTCCATTTCGAGCTCTTTTTTTTAACCTGATTAAATTTGTTCATATAAAAAATAATTAAAATTCATATGCTCTGCCATGCTTTAATAAAATTATTAAAAGGGCGACTCTACTTGAAGCAAGTTGCAAATGTTAAATTTAAAAAAAACCCTAGACCTAATTATAAAGTTAGTTATCAATCAAGTTATTATTTCGCATGTGTAGATTTGGTTAATGATCTTACTAAAGCCAGACCAGATGATGATCAGTTTCATGCAAGAGATTAATTTTCTCTGTATAGCTTGAACTGAGCTGATGGTGTTGGAAAAAATCAAAAATATGTTCTTTTTTTTGCATTATACGGATGATACCATACCTACATACATACATATGTATTACATCGGAAAAAAATCTCGAAAAATCGAAATTTATACATAATAGTAGGTGCTTTTGATAACTATTCATTGAATTCCTTAAATATTATAAAAAAAAATAAAATAAAAACATTTTTGTATAAAATCATTTTTTACAATGTTAAAAATACAAATTTCGATTCTAATATAACTATGCTGTGATAAAGGATTTAAAATCAATGAGTCTTCAGAATACTCATTAGTGTATTAATTTATAAAGCACTTAATCGATGATATTGGGATTTTTTCATATGAATTCAGTAGTTTTGGAAAAAAATTTGAAAGGGTCATTTTGAGAAAAACAGGTTTATAAGTTTCAGCATTTATTTATTTAAATATTTATTGATTTAAAAATTCATTTATTTCAGAACTTATTTATTTAAAATTTATTTGTTTACAAAATTATTCATTCAAACATTCAGTTATTTAAATATTTATTTATTCAAAAAAACATTTATTTAAAAACACATTTATTTAAAAATTTAATTATTTAAAAATTCATTACTTAAGAATTCATTTCTGTAAAAATTTATTTATTTAAAAATTCTCTTAGATAATTTGAAATCAGAAAAATTATAATATGAATTTTAGTATTTTCGGTAATAAATTTTCTAAATAATCCTTTCTTTTTTATTTTTTCCCACAGAAAACAATCGCCTGCGATCAAGACTCTGGGAGCTGAAATTTAAGCCTGGAATTAGCTAAGGAAGAAACATTCAACTGAAATGATTTTTCCCCACAGGAACCCAATCGCCCGGGATCAGGACTCTGGGAGCTGAAATTTAACCCTGGAATTATCCGAGGAAGAAACTTTCAGCTGGAATGACCCATCTGCTTTAAAAAACCACAAAAATATTTTAAAATTATTATTAAAATTGCATAAAAGTTCATTTTGTACAAGGCTAGTTTTGTAACTTATTTTTTACATAATTTGTATGCAAAAACTTAGCCAATGAATGTAATTAATAAACAAATTTAGAATTAAGTTCAATTAGAATTATTCCGAATTTGTAGAAATGAATAAACGTTTAATAAAACATTTTTTTAGATAACTGTAATGTTTTATTTACCGCCCATTCCTCCTCCGCTCCAAGGAATTTTCAGAAAATAGTTTCATCAATTGATGGCTTTTTAATACAAAAAGGTAAGTTTTAATTTAGCCCTGGAGAAAATGATTGCTTTTAAGGAAAAAAGAAAAAAAAATGGCACTGCTGCGATTTTTATTTAAGCTAGAACCGGCGCCACCTATAAGATCCCCGGTTCGGGTCCTGGTTTCGGGGTAAAATTTCAGCCGGGGCCCACACCGGACCGAGCTTACGTACTCGACCGTAAGCTCGCTCCGGATTGGGCCCCGGCTGAAATTTTACCCAGTAGCCAGGACCCGAACCGGAATTTTAGCTAAAGTCCGAACCTAACAAGTTCCCGGTTCGGGTCCTGGCTCAGGGGTAAAATTTCAGCCAGGGCCCACACCGAAGCGAGCTTACGGTCGAGTACGTAAGCTCGGTCCGGTGTGGACCCCGGCTGAAATTTTACCCCGAAACCAGGACCCGAACCGGGGATCTTATAGATTCGGGTCTGAGCTAAAATCCGTAGCGGGATTTGGGTGTGGAAGCTACAGTTTTTAGCATAGACCCAGGAGTAAATTAAAACTTACTTTTTTGTCTATTCATTCTTTAGGAGAAATTCAAAGGGAATAATATTTAAGAAAACAACTCCTCTGATAAAATTTATCATTTTATTAATTACACATATACAATATTGCAAACATGTTGTTTTCTTTGTGCGGACTTGTTTCTCCAAAATAATAATTACATAAATGTGACACTTATATCCATCTTATTCAGTAATCATTAAGCATTTTCATCAGTTTCCATTTAAAAATAAACATATATAAGTACGTCATATATAAAATGGCATCCGCTGTTATCAATCACCATTTATTTGTTTGATAGGCAAAATATACGTTTAAAACATTTCTTTACTCTTGTATTTCTTCTTTCATTTTTTTTTTGTGTAGTAATAATTAATCTATTGAGTTTCCATTATAAAATTGATTTGTTTTTTACTCTTTTATTCGTTAGCTCCTCAACTTTTAATCTCCTCTCTCTTAATTTTCTTTTAAATTAATTTTTTATTTATCTACGAAGCGTTATCAATTAGGTTCACTCAGTTGCAATCGGTAGTACGATTTGCTTATGAAATTGTTTTTTTTTCTTAAAAAAGCATGAAAATATCAGTGGAGCATCATTATACATGTTAATCTTTTACTTTTTTTAAATTTTAATTTACGTTCTTTACGATTTAATATCAATTCTATATAAACTATCTAAGCAAAATGATTTTCTGTGATGCGCGCTGTCTCTGTGTAAAATACGAAGTTTTTCACTGCAAAAAGGTCGAACAGGGTAACTAATTTTGTATTTAATAAAATCGGTTTTCATTTTGTCGCTTAACGACTTAGCGGCCGGAGAAATTTCTGGCTATAAAAGGAAATCTTTTAATTAACTTCTCATCGCGAGCCACATTTCGCTATAAACAAATAAATGAAAAGAAATGTATTTAAATATTTCAAGGTATTTTAAAATGAACCAGAATTTATTACCAAACTGTTTGCCTTCGTAAGTATTTGATTTTAAATTTTTAAAGCAATTAGTTCCTCTCCGCCTTGAAAGTAGTTTCGTCCCTCATTTCATACACAGAAAACATTATCCGAATCATAATTAAGAGCCCTAAATATATAATACAATAAAAATTAAAGTAAAACTACAGAGAAACCCATTCGTCGTTAAGTGAGGAGACGCCTTTTAGTGGAAGGATTGAGAAGATAAAACGTGAGTTTAGGAAGTTCTTTAAGACAAGCTCCAAGTAGGATTTTAGTCATATCTAGTCAAACACTTACTGGTAAAATCACATTTAACATTTTTTTTTCCTGAGTTGATAATTACTGTATGATTAGAGTTTGCGTAATTGTTACATTTAAATAGAATAAGTTTTATATAAAAGTATGAATCGTTTTTCTTCTCATTCTACGCACACTTTTCGAGTAAAATTTTTTTTCATAAACGTTCACGCGCTCGGTCGTGAACAAGGTGTCTTCTTATTCTGTCTTAACGATCACCTAGCAAATTATTCTCTATGATTTTTGTTAATAATTGTTTTTTTTTTATACTTGTGCGTCACATTCGCTGCAAGTACTGCAAAGTATTACTAGATAAATTACAATTATAATTATTACATTTTTTTTTTCAGTTATAAAACAACATCTTTCACAGTTAGTACATTCTTAAATATTATTTTTTGTTTAAAAATTTATGCATGCGTTTTGCTATGCTTTGTCTTTTTATCAGCCATAAGAACTTAAACCATTACGAAAGCCTCTTTCCCACAAAATAGATACGGGAACTGATCGATCATTGTCTGAACAATGTCTTCAAGATACGGACGCAGCTGCTCGAAAAGGCTCATGTCGGTGAATTCAATTGGAATTAGTGTTGGCCACCAACAAATTGCAAGATTTTTGCTGTCCATGCTCAATTTCGAGTTCTCTGAAACTCTGGGAGAGGTTTTCTACTTTTTAAACATTTTTTTAAGGAAATCACTTACCTTACAAAGTGTTGAAATATAAATTTTAAAATGGAAAAATTTATTGGCTGCAATTTATTTAGGAGTGACCGGAGAGCAATTAGATGACAACTGTGATCGGTTTTTACTTCCATAATGAGTTTCGTTGATGCCATGCCTCTGGAACCTGATAATTGTTTATTTAATATTAATTATATACTCGAAAAAATTTAAAATGCTACATAAGTTCTACTACTTAATAAGACCATATAACTTTTCTTTGAAATAGTAACGCAACGAAAAATATTTTTGAAATTAATTATAAATTAAGTAAATTTTAAGTGGTCGTAGATCCTGGCTCAAAATATTATTTTAGAAAGTTGAACCTTATTTATTTGTATTTTAAATTCTTAGCCCTGTAGTTCAAGTTTGTGGAAAAATAGAAATATTTTCTTGGCCTGCGAAAAATTGCAGCATTTACATCTTACCATGTCCTTAATATGTAGTCGAATAATTTAATTATGCGGACTACGTCTTTATAATTAATCTATGTACTTTTTTATTCAAAATAAAAATACAAAATTCCAAGCAAATGTTCTAGTACTCAATTTAAATAAATTAAAAATATTATAAATTAAATGATCAAACTGAAAATTAAATTTAGTAAATCACAACAAAATTTCAAATTTTTAGTTCACAGGTATAGAAAATTTGCACAGGCAATCGCTGGCCCTGCCGGTAATTTTGACGGAGCATTATTTAAAAAAATTTTCAGTCCAGCGGAGTCAATGTATTTAAACCTCTTTCAATTAATGTAATGAAGCGGTTCCCTCCGCTGGATTTTACAAAAATTTTTAATACCAAATTCTTAGTCAAAATTGTCAACCGCCGTGGCCCTTGGAAAATTACCTCATAAAACTGTAAAGTAAAAATATGAAATTTATTCAATGTATATTTTTTCTTCTTGTTCTTTCAGTATTTAAATATTTATAATAGAAAAAAACATTTTAATTCCGCTTTCTTGCTGTGTCATGGAAAACAAAAGAAAATGCTATCAAAAGTGTATTATTATTATCTGTACCCTCAGTGCTTTTTTTTTATTTTTTAAATAGATTGCAAAAAATATTTCTTACAAAAGAAAAGTAAAATAATCCATTACAGCGTTTTTTTTTCGTTTTTTTCACAAATCCACCTAAGTTTTTCATGTTTTGTTTTAGTTTTTTTTTTTTTATTGCATTGTTTCTTCATTTCGCTTCCATTTGTTTGTATTACAAACAAAATTGAATTAAGTAAAGCCATTATTACAAGAAAGCACATATTTATCTTTATTTTTAATTTCTTTCTTAGGTTTAATGATCTCCCTTAAATATAAATTATTATGAGTAAGAAATTGGCATTTTTTCTGGTTTCATTTTTATTTTTTTAAAATAATATCCCCCGTTATATTTTCAATTTTCATTGTCGTTTATTTTATTAATTAATTAAATAATGATAGATTGTTTACTGGTTTTCTTTCTGTAAAAAAACCAATAAAAGTAAGTTAAATTTGAAAAAATATTCATTATATTTTCCTCTATCTGTGTTTTGGTTTTTATTAAAACGCGTTAATATATATTTTCTTTAAATTTCATAAAATAGTTTAAATATATGTATGAATTTTATGTACATACCATATAAATAAATATATACATCATCGTTATATATGTATATATTTTTTTTCAAATTGAAGTAAATTTACTCATTCATTTATTTACGATTTCTAAACAAGCTGCAAAATCCCAATTGACGAGAAAGCAAATTTATCAAAAATATTTGAAACTTTATATTTCTAAAACTTACCTTAAAAACATTTGATCCATTTAGATAAACTTTGTGTACCAAAGTTGATTTTGAGGCACGTAAACTCGAGGATAAGCGCGGTTCAATTTGTTAGGATATTGCACAATTGTTGTGTTCAGGTTCTTAATGAAACTAGCCATAGGTAGAGGAATTAAGTTCCCAGAGACGCACTTGTAAACCTGAACTTTAGTGCTACTAAAAATTTATTGTAATTGATCAGGAATTTTTACCCATTGTTAGTCAAAATCAAAACTAAGAAGTACCTGTTTGAGGCTGTCTCTCGGGCTGCTATGACAATTGTTTTCGCAACGACATCGACAGAAATGAGGTCCAAATCGACACTGGAGTCACCATTAAGGAAAAATACAGGACCTTGTCCCGCAGCTGCTATAAGATAAATCCATTCAAAGCCTGGAAATTATCCAAAATCCTGGCGTAGGTTCCGAGAGGGAGGCTGTTACAATCGATGGACGGACCACGCAAATTGGAAATTTTTCGCCACAATCGGAAACGAGTTGTTGAGAAACTTTGGTGGTCCCTGGATATAATCAAAAACATTTTAATAAACTTTTATTGAGCATAAATAAATCATATTTACCACAATTGGATCGTTAATATCATTCGACATCTCTGGGACCAAACTTCAAATTACATATTTCCAAAGTGTCTTCCTTTGGCAAGTTTTTTAATAAATCCTTTTTTTTCTTCAAAGCAATCTGAAAGATATAAAAACTGGTAAAAAAAATCCATTCGAATACATGCTAATATTAATGTACTTTTAAATTTTACATTTTTCTTGCAATTTCTAAAACACATCTTCACAGCCGCACTTCTCACTACAAAATGGCGGGACTTGTCACCACCCGCCGATGCAAAAGCTGCTGGCAGCCGATCTACGCAATGGCGGCCGATTCCACACCAACTGAACACGTGTAGTGGGGTTAAGAATCGAAAACGACTTCGTTCCCGAGACAAAAACCGAGCTTTGCTGAACACCTAAATTGCCTGAAGGGGGCCAGAATTGGAAACAAAGATGTGTCAACCAATTGAGGCGCGTATTTTGAAAGTGATTTTCGCTTTTTGCTATAAAATAAAATTATTTCCTCTATAAGTAATTCAAAACTTACCTTTTTGTTTAAAAAAGCAATCAAGTGATGAAGCTAATTTGTCCCAGTCCTGATCCCGGGCGATGTCGTTCTGTGGAAAAAAAAGAATAAATTAGAGAATTTAATGTAGAAAATTTCAATGTAAATATTATTAAATATAAAAATGTGAATATTTTAGAAAACATATTTTAAGCAAGTTGATCAACACCTGCTTCAAGAAAACCAAAATATGTTAAAATTATTATTAAAATTGTATAAATGTTCATCTTGTAAAAGGCCAGATTAATATATGATTTTTTAATTCGCATGCAAAAGCTTAGCCAGTAAACGTATAAATTTTAAATTTCTCCATCCGCAATGTAAATAAAAACACATATGTATTTAGAAATAAGTTCAGTAAGAATTACTATTCCGAATTTGTAAAAAAGAACGCGTTTAAAATAAACATTTAACACAATCTGCAATTTTTTATTTACCGTCATTTCCTTCCCCGTTCCAAAGAATTTTGAGAAATTTTCTTCATCAATTATTGGCTTTTAAAGACAAAAGGGTAAGTTTTAATTTACTATTAGAGGAAAAAACTGCTTTTATAGAAAAAGAGAAAAAAAATTGGCCCTTCTTCGATTTCTCGGCTCCTCTTACAAAATCTGAATTTTCTAGTCTCGATTTTCAGGGATTTTGTAACATGAGCCCATTACGTTCATTTTTAGTTTCGGAAATTATTTAATTTATTAAAATATCAATTATCACTTCATCTTATCGTAGTCCTGAAAATAAAATAGACAAATAAAACTTAAGTTTCATTTTTTCGTATATTTTTTGTAAAGGCATAGTCGTTTCAAGGACAACAATAAAGAAATGATAAATAATTATCAGAAAAAAAATTTGCAGAACCTAATACTATTTGTAAAATGTGTTTTTCAGTCATTTGAAGAACTCAATTATAGTATAATCTAGGGAATAGTCATTTTCACGCTAAACAAAATAGTCTTTTCCATAGAGGCACAACAGGTGGCAAGTGTTTCGGTAGAAGAGCTTCCCAGATTGCAGTGTCGAAAACGTCTTTAACTTTTTCCTGAAATTAAAAATTTATTAATTTAATAAAGCGTGTGAATAAATTTCAGAATTATTAAGAATAAATTATTCTTTATGAGTAGTATTCAGATGCATACTGTAATTCTAATTCAACTATATGTTAATTTTATAAGAAGAGTGATATTTTAATATTTTATGATGACGAAATTATATTCAAGTCGGTGTACGTAAAATATGCTGATTTACAATAAAAAAAAAGTGAGGATAGCAGAGCGTGGTTTCGATCCACGGACCTCTGGGTTATGGGCCCAGCACGCTTCCACTGCGCCACTCTGCTTCTTATTGCTAGTAATGTTAAATAATGCTTATAAAATGATTAAATTTTATATAAAGCTCTAACAAAGCCTGGTGTTACGGAAGTTTTACAACTTGCTGTGATACTTATGTAAAATTAAAATATGTACATAACGTAGCATGAATTGTTAAGAACCTCACACTCGGTCTGAAAAGTGCCTCACAGCTCGGCAGAGTCATTCAAGGATGGTCAATTTAATTTAATTGCGTGTAGGACTGTCGCAAAAAAAAGTTACTTTCCACTCATGAATCAGCACTCGAGCGATGTCTTTTCAACTTGAATTAGTCAAACCGTTTCACTTATTTCAGCGCCACTGATAAGGAGAGCAACTGCAGCTACATATACATAATTGAATAATTGAGCCGTTCATTTGCCAAATCGATAAACTCACAAGGAAAACGAGAATAGCATAGGCAAAATTACATAAGTTTCAGGTGTTTTAATATTAAGATTAAGAAATTTTCAAAGGTATAGTTAATCTTTCATACAAAATGAAAGAACATTTTCTAAAACACGCCTATAAATTTTATGTATCCACAGATGTTTTCCGCCTTGCAATAATTTAATTTATTAAAATCTCATACTCCTTCTAATTGAATCATATTTCGGTAAAGTATATACATAAGCCCCCCAAATTATTACATTGCAAAGAATCAATCAATCAGGTTTCAAATTTGTGCTCGTAAATAAATGTTCTTGATACAATGATAAGAGATGAACAAGATAGAATTATTATTTATGGCAGCAACCTCAACATTTTGAAAGTAGAACACCCTCAAATTTGTTTAGCTTAAATTTCATTAAATAGAAACACTTCATCCTGACTCATCATCTCTTACCCTTTTCCATCAAAAGTTTCAGACTAGCGAAAGTTCAAAAGGTGGTATGATTTTGTCATTCTGTTTAAAAACTTGTTGGAGGGAAAACAATTAGATGACTCTTCGGTGAGGTTAATTTTTGGTAAGTATATTAAAATAATTAGTAGGTCTTAGGTACATAAATATAAAAAACATATTCGAGGACATAAAATTGCATTTAGCTTTTTACTCCCTCAATTTTTCGTTTTTTAAATAGTAAATAATTTTATTTCAAATTCACATTTCATCCCGAAAAGGAATGGTTTCTAATGTAAAAAGGTTTGGGAAATAAATATTTTATATTGCAAACGGAATACAAATTTGAAGATAATCAAGCAATCAAAAACAGCAAAGTTTTCTCTCTTATGTTTAGATGTAGGCGAATTACTGGAATTTTTCATGAGTAAAAAAACATATGTGAAATTTACGTAGGTCTTCTGGAACCAATCTTAACTTCTAAAAGTAATATTTTTTAGGTCTCTCTCAAATATAATGGTATTTTAATTATCAAGGTACTCATAACATTTAACCGCTGAAGCACATTTTAATTTAGAATTCTATTGTAATTTAAGAAATAGTATTTAAAGGTTGCTTATTTTTCGATTATCACGAAAATGGGGTCATCAATCATGCGATACCAGCAATCTTAAGACTGAAATACATTATTTTGGTATTTATGATACCATCAAGATGTCTGTTCTTATAAACTGCGCAATTTCTCTTAAAGACGCAAGAAATCACAATTTGAGTTATGTTTGGTACTTTCAGTCTAAATCTGTTGTAATTGTATCAAAAGAACGTTTGGAACAGAGGGCCCATATCTGGGACCCATTTACCTTAGCGAGGATGTTAATCAGAAAAAGCTGGCCAAGGCCAAAAAAATGGAAATATGTATAACAAAGTTTTAATACCTAAAATCGCAATGGGTTAGCGACAGCTTTAACAATGATTTATGTTAACTTGTGTCTGAGTGGAGCGAAAATGGAATTTATGCTTTCGATGTGATGCTGCAATGCCACCAAATTAATTTCTGGAGATATGTCAAAAGTTGTCTAACTTTTGTTTCATAATCGATCCATATTTCCCCGGGGTAGTGCCGTACACAGCGGAGAATCTTTTAAAGGAAGGAACAAAGAACACGTTCATACATCAAGAGTACGAAGGTCTCCTGGGTGCGAATGGTTGGTTGGTGAGGCGAAACCTTTTATGAAATTCTCCCCTATGTCAAATCGTATTTTACGATAGAAATTTCCTAGGAAAACGCCGTGAAATGATTTGCTAAACAATTCGAGGGAAGGAAGATAATGTCGCTTCCTGAATATTTGATTGATTATTTTTGATCCGTTGTACTAACCTGGGTGAAGGAGGACGTCTCAACGTATTTAGCTCCGATTGAGGTTGCCAAATCCCACGCGTCGGCAAAAGATGTTGGCTTTTCGCCCTGGATCTAAAAATAAATGAAAAACGCTCTCAACATCTCCATTCGAACTGAATTAATAAATAAATAAATAAAAAAGTACCTCCAACTTGTTGAGGACATGGGGATCATTTCGCAAATCCGTTTGTGTTCCAACAAGGACGAGCGCAGCCCTGGTCTTTGTGAACTTTGGTGCCCATTTGGTTTTTATGGATCGAAATGTATCTGGCTTTATTACTGAAAAGCAGAGCAGAAACACGTCACTGTCGGGGTAGCAGAGCTCCCTAAGAGGATCCAGATTATCCTGACCCGCAGTATCGCAGAGGGTCACGCGGACCGGGCTGTCGTTCACCATCACCTCAGCTGTAAAACACTCCCATGTTAAGATATAATTGAAGAAAGTTGCAAAACAACAAACTAATACTATATTACGTAGCTTTGCAGCTTGCTTATTTCCCCAAAGTGTAAGCCAGGTGATACAAAATCACAAAGTACGCTAATCCTCGCCTTAATCTCTCCTTCCTATGGGTTTCTTAATGAAAACTTTCCCAGAATTTCCGAGTTGGAATTGAAACTCCCATTAAAGATATTCTAAATCTTGGCTGTAGAATTGGTTACAAACGGCTAAATGCGTCTGCTCCCTGGCTCTAAAAACTTCTTGCTAAGAGTTTTAATCGAATGGCATCATCAAGCTCATGTTGCTTACAACCAGAAACCCAGGCAAAGTGTTACAAATTGCACCTACTTATGGCTTAAGTATACACCGACTTTTTTCCTTAAACCCATTTTATCGTCCTTCGTCCAAAAATCAATTAAGTATATAGTAATTCAGTTGTTGTTTTAATTATATCACAGAATTGAATTAAAATATGTATACATTAAACCAAAACCCCTTTAATTTTTTATTTGCCAATTTGCGGTGTAACGCCTGGGTTCTATCCGGGAACTATAAATTTAATTAAGTAAGGGCACAAAAACAATTTTGGTCTGTTGAACGTAAATATTTTAATATAGGTAATAACACTGAGAAATTTTGTTATGAATTTCAAAGCATAAAATTGTCATGATATCAATAAATATTTTTTATAATATATTAAAAGATTTTATAGTTATAGTTGTGGCATCCCTAAGATAGATGAGAGAATTTAGTTTTATAGTTCTGGCATCTGTAAGTTATAGTAGTTATATATATGTAGTTAAAAAATTTTCAGTGTAGTTTCGAGATTCTATAATTTATAAACGTATGTAATTTTGTAGACATATATATGTACGTAATATTATGCACATTCATAGTGAGTTGAATAAACCTAAGTTATATTAAAGTATGAAGCTTTAAAACTTTAACATTTCCACTCAAATATTTTTTTTTTCCAAGCAGTAAGTACATCAGTCTCGCGAGACTTCTCTGCAAACATCTTTAAGGACCTTTGAGGGAATATTCAAGAACGCCACTAGAACCATAAAGCACTTCCTCCCTCGTTTATATCTAACGCGAAAATTTAAATAAAATCAAAAAGCCTTAATTCAAACTCCATTACTGTTTTCTTTAGAATCAAGTGCATCAAGCGGAACTCGTCTCTGGCAGCAGACGGACTATGTATAATAAAAATACCAAATGAAGATATCTTACTTCCGGCAGGAATGCTTCTTTGACTTAAAATTCAATTTGATGAACTTTGTGAAAAGGATGGCTCCTCGCGAGTGGGGTATTTTATAGAAAATTAGCATTTTCAACCAATTGAAAAGCATCTTGTAATGAATAAAAGTAGTTGGCCTCAAGGGTCAAGAGTTCCTATTTTAACAAAGATTCACGTATTTAAGAGGATTTTGTTTCCTTCCTTTGTTTATTTTCACTGTAGACTAACTAATAGAATTATTTTTCATATTTCTCGGTTCTAGTAGATTACTTTCAAACCAATTACAAATCAAGTTGTAGCGTTGGTCTAATAACAGAATAAAGAGAATTGTTTTATCTGTAATTTTCACCAGTGTACATATTTTTTATAAAGAAATTAAAGTTATTGGCTTTTCTATTTCTAAAGTGCAGGCACACTCACTGAAATTTAGAGCAGAGAACCAATTGCGGAAATGGCCTGTGAGCCTATTTTGTACTTAACTGAAGTATTTACAGAAATATTTCCTTGAGAGGCGTGACTATCTGAATTTAATGTTCTTTTCTGGACTTAAGTACTGAAGTTAGATTATTTAAATAAAAAGTTTTATTTCGTTACATTTTTTAAACTGAGGTTAATCCTATTGTTAAATATACCGAAGATATTTGATTGCAATTTAAAGTCTTACATCTTAGAAGTTTTCTTTTCAAAATGAGTCGGTGATTATGTTCATTGCAATTATTTTGATAAACTTTCACTAATCCAAAAGGGAAATGATAAAGTATACTGATAAAATGCAGCGTATTAAATAAAAACATCAAAGAAAACACAATTAGCCTGCTTCCCTATGAAAGCAATGATACAATAAAAATTGTTGAATAAATCATTAAGCATCATGACGCGTAAAGAGCATTAGCGAATTACTGAAGGATGAAATTGCAAGTGAGGTTGACTGCCACTATAAAGAGCAATCCACCACACAAGTTTATGAAATATCCGCAAAATCCATCTAATCGTTCGTCATATTTCAAAATGAATGTCATTTTTGTGCCAACAAAACAAAATCCGCAAAATGCTAAATCTATCGCATGAAGAGAGGCTGAGGAATATTCAATTTATTATAGAAATTCAATCCGTTCATGCAGGAAAAATCAATATTGCCGGTTAAGCCAAGCGAAAATGCAATGTTTTTGTAAGTATTTAGATGAGAATGCAAAAATATATCTTCGATTTATGTTAGCAGCAGAGCGTTTTATATCAATTGGAATTCTATTTGTAGTTAATCACTCAGAAAATTAAATGCAATGTAATGATTAACGCATTTTGCTAAAATTCATTGTAAAAACCCAAAATTCTTTAATATTATATTGAAAATTAATGTAGTACAGTAGACTTTTTTAAAGGTATTCTCCTAACCAAAAGGGTTTAAAAATTCACTTCTTATTTTTCAAAAGCATAGTGAATAATAAAATCACAATAAAAGTTCTAATATTTTAGTTCAACTGCCATTTTAAAAAGAACACAGCATATGTTTTTAGACCGGCTGTTTTACGCTAATTAAAATAGATAAGGAACCCAGTTTTTAAGAAAATAGAATTTCTCAACACAAATGGTAAAATCAAACTTACAACGAAAATTTCTAAAGTTACTGCCCTAGGCATTGTGAGTTCTAAAATGATATAAAGTAACCATCTAGCCGAATTCAATGCGCCTCTCAGAAAGTTGAACGAAATCTAATTAAGCTCAAACTAGAGACAAAGGACAAGAAAAAATTTTTTACTCCCTTTTAAAATTATTGAATAGGATAAGATAACACGAGTCACATTATTGCAAAAAAAAGCACCAGACAGGGAAGTACTTTTTAAATTTTTAATATTTAGACAACAAGAAAAATCCAGTAGTGGTGGGATATGATATTTCGGGCGGGTTTGCCGAGCTCCGAGCGAATGGAGGATAGTCTTCTTTTATTCCCGCGGCGGCGGCTCATTGTGCGGAGCTCTTCCAGCTTTCGGCTTTAACCGAGATTTATTCACGTTGGAGTATTGTTTCAATGAAACAGCTCTTTACTTAAGGGCTTGGTTAAATAAGAGCCGCATTTGCCACTTTCTATATATTCAGATATGTGAAGCTTTCCTCTTTAGACGATTTTTCCCATCCGCCTTTCTTTAGGAGATGCAATCTGAGGGTTTCTTTCTTTCTTTGAGTTTTTATTTATGCGTAGCGTACCCTCATCGCGGCTTAGTTGAAAACTAGATCGGAACGTCTATTCAGACATTACATACATGAGAATATTGCGCTTTGTCAGCGTTCAGCGGTGTCGATTTAAGGTGTATTCTTATTATATTAATAATAAATTTAAAATTATAATTGTTCTGCACGAGAAAAATGTGCGCACTTCTAACAATTGGCAGTTTTTAAAGTAAACCTAATTTTTAATATACCTTTAATAATGATCATTTGTGATCCTGCTGTTTACTGGCGATCGAATTTTGTTTAACCTTAAATTTATCTTTTCTAACTATAATAGTACAATTGATATTTTAGTTGGCAGCTCAAAAGTTTCTGAAGTATAATTGGATATCTTGGAACAGATGCGATTCGTGCCAATTAAATTGCAACATTTTCGAAATCCTGTAATCTAAATATTTAAAATTTGTATAAAAGCAACAAACCATTATAAATATCTGATGCAGTGGGAACATGCTCTTGAACAAATCGATTTTCCAAATATGTTACAATAAGACTAGTTTTCCCAACGGCCCCATCTCCAACCAGGACGCATTTTATTTTTGGCCTGTTTTCTTTTTTCCGTGATAAATTATCTAGAAGATATTTTATTTTATTTAAATTTTTACTATGGAAAAATAATTGATATAATTACCTTTAGTTTTCCCTTTTGATGGTTTTCCACGGAATTTACTTTCTCTACCAATGTTGTGATCACTGTTTTGCTAGAAATGAAAAAATAAGATACGCAAATTAGTGAATACATTATTCGAAGGTTTATCCTTTTTTTATTATTATTATATAAAATTGAATCGAAATGTTTTTTTCAAGTTTTCAAATTTTTATTCCCAAGAGTAAAAATAAGTTATAACCGACAAAATCGACTTAAATTTCGCAATGAATTTGTTTTTCAAGTTGTTTAATTTTAAATTTTAAAATAATAACCTTTAAGCCTGAAATACTTCGTGTAGTATCTTAGTAGGATCCAATAGTTCAAATATGAAAATAGAATTCCTTACGTCTTAAAGCATTACAGTAGATACTGAATACAAATAAGAAAACGTATTTTATATGAATAAAATAAAAGCACATTTTTACGATATTACAAATGGAAACATACTTCAATCAAAGGTATTTTCAAGTTATACATATATGAAGCCGTTTCAACTTTAATTGAAATTTTACGTTACATGTAGTTTTTAGGTACAAAATAAATGCAAATTTAAAAATGCACTCATTTTTTTTTGTACAAGTATGGAATACCATTTGTTATTTGCCCTCATTACAAAATGAACCTCACCTGTTTTATTTAAAAACTAGTAGAGAAACCTTTTAAGCTGACATGCTTGATTACTACCTTTCAGAATTGAATTACGGTCAGTTTTACACGACTGTTGCAGGACTACGGCTCAAAATAAAGAATTAAAAATAACATGGCTGATGCAGTTTAACAGTAATCGTATAATTACAAGAAAATAACGGTAAAAGCTTTTTAATGTGAGTAGTATAACAACACAAAACGATACATCGATTAAATACATATATGTATGTATATGTAAATATGATAGCATAATATGCGCTCATATGCGCCTGAATGGATGTCGCGTGAGCATCATAAACACTGCGAGTGCCAAGTTTAATTTTATGCACACGAAGTAATTAAGATCTCTTTGAGGTCGTTCGGAGATTATTATGTGCAATAAAATTATGCAAAAGCACCCACCAGTCCAGTCGAGTTCGCTTCCTTCGACTATTAGGCAAGAATTTCATGATTATGAAAGAAAGAAAACCATGAAGACAAAGTGCATGGACAGAAATTACGAGTGGCATGGTCCCAGAGTGTCTACCTTTACCTGGGTCTGGAGTTTGTTGGAAACTTGTTTAGACTGTGGTACGTTTGCACTTCATTTCTGCAATGTTTTTAAGTACATACACTAGGAGAAGTGGAGTTCTAAGCTGTTTGTTTACAATGGTTTGAAACAATCACACTGTTTAAAATTTTCATGAGTCTGCATAAATCCCTTTCTCTACCTTTATCCTGAAAAGTCTGAATTGAACGATGTGTCCACACAAAATGTTTCGATTTATCCCATCGTATTGGGTTTTGGTTTTGTTCTGTTCTCGATCCGTTGGAAGTACAAAATCGTACACCCAACATCAATTAATACCTCACCAGGTGGTTTTTACTCCCCATTACTCTTGGGATTTTGACTACATTGTGCCAATCAGACTTCAACAGAAAACAATTTCTTTTCGGCATTTCTCAACCGTCATCACATTTCTTCTATTTCTTTGGATTTGATGAAGTTGCTTCAGTTCTGTTCACCTTGGGGAATTTTATTTCGAAGTAAAACAAAGTATTTACTTATTTATAAAAAAAAAGTTCAAGAAAGATCTCACCTAGCTTTATAAAAACCACCTTTACTTAAAATAACTGAACTATTTATTTAGCGATTTTGGATAAATCAGAAAAATAAATTTAGAACTATTACAAAGCATTCTTATTTTGCTCAGTTTATTCTTTAGAAAAAAAAATCATTTTTTCTTCAATTTCGAATGGTTTATTTTCCATTAGGTTTCAGAATCGTGGGTTATAGTACCTACATATTTATTTGAACATAATTTTCCTTTGAAGACCGATAATTTGAAAACTTATAAATGTATGGTGGCACATTGAATAATTCTTGAAAATTATGCATGCTGAAATTTTGCAATTCTGCGTAAGGTCGAACTTTGATGACGATATTTTCAATCCCAAAATTATTGCGGACTAAGCAAATAATTTCTCATGTCACATAAAACAACGCATAAATAACATCCCTCATTGTTATTCATACATGTGTAAGATATATTTTGTATTAATTTTCTTTTAAAGTTTTTTCCTACTTTAAAAAAGTCTTATAACATCCCACAAAAATGCAAATTGATGAGCTTCTTCCTTTCCCTGCCTACACCTGGAAAGCCTACGAATGGGTCTCACGTTAAAGACTTAAGTGAGCGCATAATCCTTTTTCGTTGTTGTGTCTTTGCCGTCGTTAGAAAATAGCAGAGTTTTCCACATATGTAGACATATGCAAAGGAAAATTTAAACATATATGTATGTATCTGGAAACGGGAGTGAGAGACATGCTTTTAAGAAGTTCTCAAAACTAATTGGGGTTTATGTGTTTTTCGAGAACTCACAAAAGATTAAGCGTAAATATGAATTTAATTTGAATTTCTTTCATACATGTATGCAGCGACTGGAAAATCGTACGAAGTGAACACGGCAGTCTTAATCCATGTGGAAATATCCTGTAATCGAAATGGGGTAAGCGGCAAATTTGCTTTAATTAACCTTAAAAGCAAATTAATTAGAGTCTGCTGCTGGTGATGCTGGATTCATCCGTCGTGTATCTTTTTAATTACTTTGGTGGTGCTGAAGCCCTTTTAAGCACACTTAATTGAATTTGCGTTTCCATCTGGATACCTCGAAAATCTTCCAAATAACCCACACTCGGCGATAAGAAAATTGCACACTTGCTTCACAACTATTAATTTTTTCTGTTAAAAAGAAAAAAAAAGAAAATCGTGATGCAATTATATCTGATAAATAATATTTGTAATGCATATTCCATTTATGAGCAAAAAGCGTTTACAGGAAGCTCGTTAATTACGGATCAGTCTCGATTTAGAGTACTAATTATTTATTGATTCATGATTTGGAGTCAGTGGCTTATGATAATGTTTGTATATTTGCTAGCTGCGGTGAAATTAATCTAAATCTACATAATTAATGTAAAGCAGTGATTTTCATATTTAATTTGTAAGTATAAGTCCCAACAACCACCACTCATAACGACTTTCATATACATACATATTAAATTTCGCCAAATTTGTTTATAAGACAACTATTTAGCATTTTGCACAAAATTCTCTATTAAGACTGGCAAACAGTTCACAAATAAAATGAGCAATTTGAAAAATCATTGTAAGGTAAAGAATTTTAAAGTTAATTTCTGGATCCCAATTTAAACAAAGCTATACAACTTTTATTTATAAATTTGCGATTGATTTAATTTAGAACAAATATTGATATTTCTTGTTTCCAAAGAAACATGATTTGGTAAATCAAAGATGAAAATGCAAACAAGGACAGTAAATCGTGACAATGGATGCAATCCTTTCAAAAAATTGATTCATTGAATTCTACATTTGTTTGCAGTCGAAAACCTTTCCTCAGGTGAATGTACTTGGCGGGGGGGGGCGGAGAACACGCGTCTCAAGTGGCGCACACATTCGCGTCTCATTCATCATTCAAATTTAAAACTGTCTGAAATACGTACTGCGAACTTGTCCCGACTGCCTTTGTGAAGGGATTTTCCAGAAATCCACGTAATTGAATTTTCCTGTGTTTTTCACATACCCCACTAAAGAGTTCAACGGAAGATAAATTAGCGATTTTACGTGCTATTTTGAACATTTCAGCGTACATTTGGGAGTTAAACTCTCCTTTTCCATGTCTTTGGAACAAATTTCTAAAATTAATAAAACCCACTATATTACACCTCCGTTTTGCCCCCCGGGTGAAGGGAATAGGTTGCGAACTCTTGAGCGATATTTTGAGATCCTATTGTGAGGCAAAATATACATTTCGGAGCTACTGCTTTTGTTGTTATTCTTGGCAATTTTCGCTGGAAGTTTAGACATTAACTGAGGGGAAATTCTGAAAGCAAGAAAATCTCTGTATGAGGATGGCTGTGCTATAAGAAAACTAAGATGAAAACATGCGATACTATCTCCGGATAAAATCCAATTTGTGCTTGTGGCATTAACTTATGCCACATGTTGTAGAAAACATGCAACCGATTAAAGCCAGCGAAGCAAAAGGAAAGGTTGCTTCGAAATCGTTTACAATAAACAAGAAAATTACGAGTATCTACTGAACTGAGAGAACCTGTTCGGTTTTTTGCCTAATTACCCCAAATCGCGTAATTATTGATGTTGAAGGCTCAACAGTGAGTACACTGCATCAAGGAAAATTAGCAATCGACCAGCGGAAGGAGCTCGAATTAAATCAAAATTATTCGGATCTGCATATTAGGTTACTTTAAGAGTGCTACTAATATTATTAATATCTACCTTGGATTTATTTATAGATAAATATAAATATCTTAACTCGTGTCCCCTTAAATATAAATATTTCATACTTTACTTATTAATATCACATATGAAGTCTTTTGAAAAACGTTAAAACGTATGGTATTACTAGGAAAATTCAATTTATTATAGTCAGGTAATAAAATAAGCTTCCACTTACTTGATTTAAAACTAGCTTCTGTCCGTTAATAACTGAGTATGTTTTCGTTGCATTTATCACAGTTTTACTATTTTCAGCAAAAGTATTAGCGTTGTGTACTCCAAAAATAAATGGACCGCTGCTACCATTATTTTCTGCGAAGACTGTTTTTAAACTAGTCTGATGCTTCGTCCATCCAAATTCATCAAAATTTGGTGATCTATTCCAGGCATTTGCCTGTGAATCGTCCATCGGGCTTCCTTTATAAAAGTTATTTGTGCTATCGGAAAATGTAAAGCTGTCTGGATTCATTGTGGGCGACGGTGGACTACCGTACGGGTATCCGATGTGAGTATTGAAATTTTTATATTGCTGAGACATAATATCGAAATCATTGAAGCCATGCACTTTGGTGTCGTTCTTCTTTTTCAGCAGCAACTGCGGTTTCCGCTCCATCAACAGCGGACGTGTTGATCGATTAAAGGGATGGTCTCGTGACGACATTTTGAACACGTCCGATACACTTTACAATTTTAAAAATGTTCAAGCTAATCCCACGCAGTTAGTAAAAAATGGTATATATCTGCAAAAAAAAAAAAAAAAGAAATTTGATTTATTCATAAATAAACAGCATAAATATTTATTTCATTTGACCTACATTTTCACTATCATTCGGTGTTATAGTGCTTTGAAGCTTTTTGTTTACTATTTGCATGTTTTGAAAAATTATGAATACAATTAATATTTAAAAGAAATTCGCAAATTTAAATGATGAAACAGAAAATTAATGTATTTTTTGAAAGTGACTATATAGTTGAAAAGATAGTTTCAAATATGTAGTATCAAAGTTATCTTTACAAATACATTATGCTGTATGTTTTTCGGAAAAAAAGAAGCTTATTTTAAAATGGGATAGGAGTTGAATTCTAATCAAAATAATAGCCCTTAAAGCTTAAACTATGAGATAAATTTTGTTTACTTCACTTCGATCGTTACTTCGAGATATTCATATTGCAACTACCAAAGTTCGTTCCGAACATTTATTAAATTAAATTAAGTGTGTATGATAAGGACTAATAACAATTTTGTGAATGAAATACAAAAATGCCTGCAGCGGCAAGCAATATTTTCTTAATCGATTTATTGCGCTGTATACCGTCCGGGGGATTAATTGAAAGTCGTTTTTCCTTTAGTTTTCTTTTTATCCCTCTACCAACAATAAGAGTTATTTATAATAAAGCAGAAATCGGAGAAAAATCCCTCACTGATACGTCTTCCAGCTGTTGCAGGCATACTCAAAATCGGAAAGCGAAAATAAAGAAAACAGAGGTGAGCAGCAGGTGCATTTTACCTCCTAACTTTATTTGTGTGTGAATTTATTTTCTTTTACACGTTCACATGCATTTAGCAAAGTGGAACTGCGGTCAATTCGATAAAAACAGTTCGTAAACACATCGACGAAGAAGTTTGAACTCGGACTATTTGATACTTCACACGGTTATATATAGTCCGAAGTAAATAACAAAAATATGTATACATAAAGATATGTGTAAAGATGCAAACAGGTAAACTGAGAACTTGAAATAACTGCTGTCTTCTTTCATGCAGAAAACAAATTCTCCAAGACGGATGATGATTCAGCCTTTCAGAGGTTTCTTCTATATTTTAGGGCCCCTCACCTTAAGATGAGTAACTGATGAAAGAAAAACTGGTTCTATCATTTTTGTCGTTATATTTACTTTCCAAGAACTAAGTTCTTATAACCAGCGAACGGGCAGCATGTTCTTTGAAGGATGCGAATAGTTTCGATTTGAGTCACAAAGAATGGACTCTCGGTTGGGATCTCTACATTTAAAATGTGGAGCTTCCTCAGCCATTGAAAGCGATGCCAATAAAATGAACAATTCAATAAAAAAAAAAAAGTAAACTCCCCCCTGCGGCGATGTTATTCAATTTATGTTTGAGATTTATATCAAAAAGCTTTAAATTTATTTAACGTTTAAATTAAGAAAGGGAGTTATTTATAGCGAAGAAAGGAGAAGTTTTCAAACAAGCTTTATACCTCAAGTTCGGAAGATGTCTAACTTTTTATAGGTTCCTGCATTTACCACAGATTTAGTATTTAGATTTTAGAGTTTTTATGACAAACATGCTTTTAATGAACCCTAGAACTATCTCACGGGAAATTTTGAAATTTTAAAAGTAGAGGCCAACGTTTTCGAGAAAATTAGGATGAAAAAGGGAGAAAATGCATATTTAGTTTGACTAATTTTGAAAATTGTGAAAAACTCAAAGTGAAATTTAAATGAAAGAGTGTATGCCTTCAGCCATAATTATAAAATATGTACATATATGATTAACACGCAATATTTACTTTTGAAGAAACTGCTCTTATACATTGATATTCCTTCAATATTTGAATCATTATTTTTGAAAGTCGTGCACCTTCTGCAAAATTCACGTAAGATATGTTAAAAATGTGGACTTATACCACTTTCGTAATCAACGGCTCATTTATTTATCAGTGCTGTTTTTTATAGATTACCTTTATTAAAAGACCTAGGTTTACATATACCTAATATTATTTGAATATTGGGAATTTAGAAACAGTTTGAAATTTTAAGAAAATAAACCAAGAGTCAAACTTTGTGAAAGACTCAACCAAACACCCTGACAATAATAAATATGTTGGTTGTGTAAGTAAAAACAATCTTCGCTTTACGAAAACATAAATAAGTTTTTCTTTTTCTATCACTCTTCTTACATACATATGAATGTTTGCATTTTAAATACTCATCACTCCACTGTATATTTTGCAGAAAAACTTTACGACTTACATAATGTTGCTTTTCTATGATATTACTGGCCTACATTTATAAATCATAGCTCTTATATATTGAAAACTATAATAAATCACATCTCACTATGTACATGTCCCGCAAAGGTGACAAATGGAAGCCAACTACTTCACATCTTAACCTCTAAATCTAAGTTACTCGAATTAAAGGAAAGAAACAATAAATGAACGTCTTGAGGCAATTTTTTTTTCCCGTATAAAGTCAGTAATGAATCACATTTTGTCTTCGCGCCTAAGTGACTTGGCAAGTCTTTATGGTGTTTATGCTGCTCCAATGTCAAACGAGAGTAGGTCAGGCAGTAACAGAGCATAAACCCATCACCTTAAATATTGAGTCATATGTCTGTGGTTTTTCAGATTGTTGGTATTTATTCCATTTAATAAAATATCTTGCAACTGAACCGGCAGCATGGCATTCACGGAGTAAATGTAGATTAAATAATTTTAATTACAATATTTATTTTTTTTCCTAAAGTTTCTAATGTGGAAGAAATAAAATTTTTATATACATATGTACCTTTATAATCTAATTTTCCGGCATTAACTTCAGTAACTTGAAAATAACAAAACTTTTCTTACCGACATTTTTCTCTCGGCGATTGCTCATTTCATTCGAAAAGAAATAATTCACAAAGTTTCTCTGATATCAAAACAAGGAAAAAAAACCACCAATCTCTAAAAAGTAAATATCTTATGTGAGAGTACTTCCTATTCGCATGCATGGTGTAGATAACAATCACAATGAAATCTTTTATTATATTTTCGCTTAAAACAAACAATTAGTTTCTTATCTTGCGAAATGGCTTTCATAGAAGATAATGAATTTGATTTTGCAATATTGAACGAAAGTTCCTATCTTTAAATGTTAAACGCCGCGCCGTCCTCCGATAAGATAACAAGTGCAGCCAATATATTTAAAAAAAATAGCAGCAAGTGTAAAATTTATCACTTTCCAGTTTATTCCGACTAATGGCAATTTTAAATTTATTTCCTATCAATATTTTGTTATCAAGGCTTATTAACTGCAAATATGAAGGTAGGGTTCATGCAGTCGGTTTTTGGGTGCGAATTATTTGCTTCAGATAAAGATCAATAAAACGAGGATATTTGATATTATTTTATAGCATTTTAAAAAGGCAACATTTATATTTTATAACTTAAAAAACAAAAGCGTCGTAACAAAGCTTAAGATAAATTCAAATAATTGTTTAAAAGCAATTATAAATACATATGTACCTCTGCCTTTAAAAGCTAAATAAATTAAGCTGTAGATTTGCTTTTGGTTATCAGCTTAAGACATAAAAACAAGGGCCTTGGAGTTACTTTGTTATTAATTTATTTTTTTAGTGATTTTTAAAAGCAGCTTATAATTTACTGCATATTGTTGGAACATTGTAAAACTCTGTGGATTATTACTACGTACTTTTTTTATCACATCTCAAGCTACTTCTTTAATTTTTTTTCTATTATTTGCAAATTTAGAGTTGTTGTTCAAATGCATACATTATGTACATATTTTCGATAAAGCGGTGATTCAAAATTAAAAACGTTTGGAGAACTTTAAAAGCATGATAATTTTTGAATGCCTTTTTTTAATAAGGTTTAAATTAGAGGCACTCCAATTTCTCAATGGAGTGAATAGGAATAAAATAAATAAATAAAATCTAGAATTTAAAACTTTTAAATATTTACAATCAAAATCGTTCGAAAATTTGAAATAGAAAGATTTTAGAAATAATAAATACATACAAAACTGAGTAGGTATACTTAGTACAAAAATTAAATTTTTCAATGTTGTCATGATCAAGGGTAGTAAAAAGCAGAATGACCCAATAACTCCATGTACAAAATACGTTGTATTTTCAAAAATTAGGAATTTGTCCTAACATTGGAATTTCTGAAGACCTTCATAAGGTAACCACGTAACATAGTGCACATAAAAGCATCCAAACCAAATAATCTTTCTCAGGCCGCAAAAAGGGTGATTTATCAAGTTGTTGACAAAATTTCATACCTTAAATGAACCAATAGCTGCCGCTTAACGTGCACGCTGAAATTAATTTTCAAACATCGTCTCCCTGCATCTGGCCTAAATTCAGGTTGTTGATAATTAATGTGCAAATTTATCACTTAATAGTCACAGCGCCGAAATTCATCAGTATTGGCTCATAAGTGAACATGTGTGCATCGCTCCATAATTACTCAGAGTGGGACTAATCTCAATTTCACGGCGAATCCTTTGGCAGGAGTCGAATCAATAAAACACTTATGCAAATATTGGCAGTTACTGTCGCCAAAAAATTTGAAAGAATGCCAAAACGTTCCAAGTGGTGTTTGCTCGGATAATGCTCATTTTTCAGTAGGTTTCTTCCGCCTTTTTTGGTTGTATGATCCGAACGAGATGGGACTTGATTACACAAGGAATTTGGAAATCTATCCGACCGCAAAAGTAATGTGATTTATGCTGGTTGGATAGGTGCTCACTGCTATCCCCCAAATCAATATTACGAGTAGATTAACATTTAAAAGTTGATATAACATTCAGAGAAAGAATATTTGGTTCCTTCTAAAGGTAGGAAGAGCGGGGAGTAACTGAACCCACATGAGGATGGATTAAAATAATGTTTGGAAAATTTAAATTTTTATAAACCGATTCCTTTTTTTGTTATTCTTAATAAAGCCGCATTGTAAAAACAGCAAAAATAGAGAGATCGGTTACAAAGGCTATTAAAATATTTTTATATCCTAACGCTTGTTTGTTTTACTTCTGTTTACATCTGTTAAATAATAATGATGTCAGAGTGTTTTTAATTGATTTATAGAAATTCAAAAGCTTATAAAAAGTAGCCTATTTCTTAAGTTGGAGTACATACGTTAGTCAAAAATTTAAACATATCGTACCAAAACAAAATGTTTTTCATGTTTTCATAACTATTTTCTTTGATACCACAAATATGTAGAAAGTTAGTAACACAAGATAGAGATTAGGAAAACTTATTGTTATAGAAACATCTGGAAAAAATTAAAAGCTTAATTTTCTTTATTTTGAAGAAAAATAAAAACTCAGTTAATTGGAATAAATCTAAATTAATTGGGAACTGGTTTTGCTTTATTGGGAAAATGTGGTATGTATTTAAAAAGCCCTACTTATGCATATGTATGTATGTATATGTTTTCTGTTCATTGAAGGGAAAAGTTAAACATATGAAGAACAATTTAAAAACTCAATTTTTAAGTAAACCTATAGTCCATTTTAGATTTTTTTTTATTGTACAATGATGTATTTTATTATTAATTATTTCAAATAGATTTTTAAGGCAAAAGTACCCAATCTATTTTAAATAACCATAAGTCATCAAGGAGCATTCTTAAATTAATTTATAAATAAATTAAGAAGATAAGTTACTATTTTAACTCAGTTTCCGCTTGATGTAACTTAGTATCATTAACATGACTTAGTAATCAAACTGCAAACACTTCAAGAAAGTACTCATTCACAAGTAATTTCTTATGAGGGGAAACGTGTTTTAATTTGAAGTACGTTGATATCGCACTAGTTCGCAATTCGTGTGAATGCTCCGTTTCGTTTCTCTTATGTGTTTGCAAAATTTTCTCTTTAACCTAAAACTTTATTTTTCATCTATCGAAAAACGTTTGTTTTCCTGCTTTCGCAAGTAGCCCATGAATCTGGATGGAGATGGGCAGCTTCTTACATTCTAAAGAAACTACTTAATCGGTCAGGTCGAAAATGCACCATGAAAGAGACCCCCTCGATCTTCGCTCCTCGGCAACATTCAGCCAGTGGTTTTTGTTGCACGCTACGCTACCTTTTACTTTAGCGTTCTGTTATCATTTTTTGTAAGAAAATGCAGCTGTTGCAGGTAGACCTAAACCTAATAGCTACCTCTGAAGAAACCAGTTTCAGATGAGCACAAAGGTCGTACAAGAAAAATGAGAGACGTTTTTGAGGAAAGTATGATTTTACGGATAAAACAAAGCGAATGCGCTCAGGTATTTATTGTTGCACTACTTATTACAAAAGGAAACAATGCACCAGCCGCACTTACCCTTCTCCGATTGCATTCTAATCAGACCAGAAAAGAACTAATCCAAAGGACTCATGCTCCAAATTCGCAAGCTAGACGACAATGAATCACTGGTACCACAGCAGAGTGAAGAAACAAATAAAAAGTAGAAGGCAACAAGATTAAAACTTCCGGCTCTGATTAGATTACTAAAAAAGCACTCAATTTTATTATTATTTACACATCAGTAAACACAATCGCGAAAAGCGCTACACGTAAAATATCGCACTAAACAAGAGACAGTCCCCGCTGAAGAAAGCACGGTGCAACGACACGGTAGACTGCGGAGAGTTTTCTCACTTAAGTCGAATCGAAACGACCGCGTTTGCGTCAAGACTCAAAGACTCAAGACTAACCAACCCGAGCCGAGTTGCTGATCAAACTCACCTGAAGACGCAGAGTTACCAACTGGAAGACTTCAACCCAACACTGTCCAGGTGTTATTTTGCTGAGTGATCGTCTTCGTGTTTTCTTATTCTTATCTCGAGCCAAGTTCGCTTGAGTCCGCCAATTCAAAAAAGTACGTTGGAGTGGTTAAGTCCAATTTGGTTTCTGAATGAAGATTAGATAAACTGCCTTATGTGCACTTTCTACTAAAATATGAGTTATTAATATCATTCATTTGTCTATCAATTCCTAATCGTTTCTTAAAATCCCAGAATTGCTTTAAAATGGATTGGTGAAAGCTATTGAGTCCTTTTCCTCAATGCCTCCGTGCTTCAATACTTAGTTTCGAGCATTTACAATTACAATTATTAGACTTTACCCAAAAAGACCTTAAGCAATTCTTTGCCTACATGTAACACTTACTAGGCAACTAGAACAAATTAACGAAATTTAGAAGTTAAACTACCAATTAACAAAAAATATTTCTTAACAAATATCCTATCGCTTTTCCGAGCAGTTTTTAGAGTTTTATTTAACGTTTTGCATGACCGTAGTAAACGAACCATAGGAGTATTAAAAATGCATACCAAATTCTTGATTTCTCCGGTAATAATCTTCAAAAAAGTACACACGACCATGGTTTTTGGCGTACAAACTTGTGACAATCTTTGTGACAAACTTTGTTTGTACGCCATTTTACGCACAAACGATGTTGGTTTTCATTTCCATGTACTAACTTTCCACAAAAAAAGGAATTTCTATAAATTCCAATAAACTCAAGAAAGAAATCTCGACTCCACGATCTAATGACAGAGCGATTCATCTTGACAGTTGGTAAACAAAGCAAAACCACAGAATTTCAGTTACAAATATGCCAAAACATTTGATAGGCTTTGGTTCTCTTTCAATTCAAAATTTTAACAGTGTCGACACGTACGACAGCGCAGAAAAGTCAGACTCTCTCCTGACATTTCCGGCAATTCTGTGGCAATCTGGTGGTTTATTTGAATTTTGGCGATGATTTGGTCGATTTTCGGGTTTATTACAGCATTGAAGTTACTGTTAGTGCCTGCCTAGTAAGTACTAAATATTAAATTTTTAGCTACAATCTCAAGATCCACTTATTTTAGCCGCTCAACGGACTTCGAGGTGCACAGAAATTGGCTGGCAATCACTCACTCGTTGCCGGTTTCAAAATGGTACTTCGAATCGACCAGCGAATGGACCTTGGATTACCCTCCGTTCTTTGCTTACTTCGAGTTCGCCCTATCCCACGTCGCAAAGTATTTTGACTCAAAGATGCTGGATGTGAAAAACCTCAATTATGCCTCCGAGAACACGATTCTTTTCCAGCGCCTCAGTGTCATGCTTACTGACGTGGTTCTAGCGGCGGGAACCCAACTGTAAGGAATTGAAATTTAATTTAACTAACTTGAAATGCATTAATTACATTTTAGGTGCATTAAAGCTTTTGGATTAAAAGGTTCGGTTAAATCCACGGTGCTCTCGTTTTTAGTTCTTTGCAATGTGGGGCTCCTCTTCGTGGACCACATCCACTTTCAGTACAACGGATTTCTCATCGGAGTGCTTCTTTTGAGCATAGCTTTCATGGCTCGAGACCAATTTTTAATATCAGCCTTGCTCTTCGCGGTGCTGCTGAACCTTAAACACATTTTCCTCTACATGGCACCTGTTTACGTTGTTTACCTGTTAAATCACTACTGCCTTCGAGGTAAAAGCCCGCTAATTAACTTGGCGAAACTAGCAACAGTGGTCTTATCCTGCACTGCACTGTCCTTTGGACCTTTCCTCCACCAACTGCCTCAGGTAACTTGAGCCAACTAAATGTAACTTATTTTACCACATTGAGCAGGTTCTTTCTAGATTGTTTCCATTTAAAAGAGGTTTAACTCACGCTTATTGGGCACCTAACTTCTGGGCTATTTACAATTTTGTGGATAAAATTGGGGCAAAACTGCTAAAAGTGCCTGACCACTCCAGCAACACTGGCGGCCTTGTCCAGGAGTACGAGCACTCCTTGCTGCCTTCGATTAGCCCTCTTTGCAGCATGCTGCTTACAGCGATATTTATGATTCCATGTGTAACTAAAGTGCTATTTTCAACTAATAAGTATGTTTGTCATTTATTTCTATTTATGTACATAATATTAATGTTTTTTTTCTATAGAAAACCACATGTGGAGTTCGTAAAGGCTCTTGTTATTTGCTCATGCACCTCTTTCATGTTTGGTTGGCACGTTCATGAGAAGGCAATTCTTATGGTCATCGTTCCTCTAAGGTAATTAATTGCATGAAAACCGGCACTCCAAGATTTAACAAATTCCAAATTTACTGGCTTTAACTCTTAATGAAAACGTACTGAAATTGCTTATATTTTTTATAACTACAGTTTATTGGCTGTCCAGGACATATTTGACGCCAAAATGATGCTTTTCTTGAGCCTTGTTGGACACTTCTCGCTGTTTCCGCTGTTATTTAAGCCAGAATTGGTGCTTGTAAAGTACTCCTTGTATATATCCTACGCTTTAGCAATGTTTATCGGCCTTCAAGACGTGCACCGCTCTCTTAAAATAGAGTGGCATCTAAAACTCTATTTAGTCGGGCTGGTTCTTATTTGCATCTATGAGAACATTCTACAATATATTCTTAAATTTAACGAGAAGTTACCATTCCTACCTTTGATGTTAACAAGTGTTTATTGTAGCTCAGGAATAACATATTTTTATATTTTATACTATTATAAATTTTTAGGTACTAAAGAACATATTGTTAAGAAAAAGAAAAAAATAAAGTAAAATACGTATTCAGGTTTTTCTTTGCATTAACGGACATCCAAACCACGCATTTGATGCAATCCTTGGGTATCCTCGTTCTGGCCGAATCCAAGTATTGTTATAAAGCCAATATAAATTTCCTTTGAAGAAGTACGTTTTCCCTTTAATTTGTTATTTATTTTACTCCTTATTTATTAATTATAATTATAATTCTCACCACTCGGCATTGCGGTTGCGGCATCGATGTTATTAGGAATTCCGATCCACCTGCGCATACTTCTGGGGTATCCCTCATCAAGTTGGCGTGTTGCTTCATTGTATCGCCAAAATTGATCTCCAGAAAAGAGGTATGTAAGCTGATTTTTTGCTGGGTAAGATAAATTTTAAATTTCATAATATTCGTTGACAAAAGACAAATATCACTTACGCCAAAACATTGCAGCATTAATTTGAGAAATATTTGAAGGAATACCATAGTTTGTAATTGAACTGGGGCTGCTTTCAATCACGTTGTATCCATCGTACACCCAGTATAAACGACCTTAAAAGTATTTTATTATGTACATATATTAATTTCAACTAATAGTTACCAGTAAATAAAACGATAGAATTGTCCGTATTTCTTTCATACGCAGCATCAATTGTTACATTTTCTGGGAGAAAAGTGAACATTTCCTTTATTTTAATCGGATAGCCCTCCATTGTCCGATATTTATCCGTGAGGCGCCACACATATTCCTTTTTAAAGATGAAAATGTCTCCTCGAAAGATTGCTACAGCACTAAAGTTACCTGTGCAAATATTTGGAACATTTTCTCTAGGTGTATTCTCACGTGGAGGCCTAGTTGGAAATTTTTCTGGTTGTTTTTTGTTTATCGATGGGGTGGTTATTATACCAGTTTTGTTCTGAAATACAATAGATTCTGGGGTTTTAATTATATAATACTAATATAGGCTTAACAAGAGCAATTCAAATTTAAGAACATAGAAAAGGTAATCAGTATAAAAAAACGTCTTTTAAATAATTTTAAAAAATTAAAAATATTACCCGATGGTTGTCAATGGTATCATAATCCCCTTCGAACGTAGTTGCATATGTGGTTGTTTCTGTTGGTCTAGTTCTTAAAGGTTCGGTAGTAGTGACTGTAGGCTGAGTTGTAAAATCTTCCGATTCCTCTCGTTCTGTACTTTGATCATTTTCCAAATTTGCATCAATCTGTCCCCCATCATCCTCAAATGTAGCCTTTACTAGATAACATTAGATGTGTTGCCTTAAAAAAATCGAGTTATTTCAGATCACTTACTGTACAGCTCATACATTGCTAGAATATCATCGAAATCGAGAGTTGTGCTATCAGGTCCCTTGTAATATGGGAACATTATCGACGAATAAATGGGGGAGTGCGCTAGACCTAGACTGTGACCAAGTTCATGCACGGCAACTGAGTAAAAATCAACGCCATCAGCTAAATTAGTTGAGTTTTCCTTCCAGTTCTCATCGTCGTCGAAATGAACGTCTCCGCCGTAGGATTGCATCTCATATGGATAAAATGCATGAGCAAGAATATTTCCTGGACCATCAAAAGGATAACTATGGAAATATTTATAAAAATACAAAAACTATCATTTTTGGCTGTTTTTATATTAATGTCTATAAAGTAAACTATTTAAATTCATACAACGAGTATAAGACTAGTTCGAAACGCAAAATAGGGCCTTTTGAATTAACTTTTTTTATGTCCTAAACTGTTATAGATGAACATAATTATGCTCCTTCAAAATTTTAATACCCACCCATCTCCATGGTAGCGAGCGCCGAAAGCTACGATTATGTCGGCGGAAGGGTCATAAACCCTTTTAAACCTTAAATTGCTGTAAGTTGCCCACACATCAAATGCCTTTCGCATTCCTTCAACAACTTTTTCTTCACCAACTTTCGGAGACCAGTTAGCTATGCTTAAATAAAACATAATTTTATATTTATATTAAAGTTAACTATTTTACCCACAAGTAATTAATATTCCGCTTTTGCCAGCGTTTTGACCCAATCACGTATCTTTTACTTCTTCTTTGACGTGGGCTCATATCGGGAACTCCGCATCTTGGCTTAGTCATGAGCTTCAATTGTTTTTTTAAATTAATAAAATATTAAAAAATATTCCTTTAAAACTTACGTGCAAAGTTTCTGCATCTAAAACACCCGTCAAATTAAGAGCTCCAAATTTTTGTATATTTATTATTGCATCTTTAATCGCAGTTTCATGGTATAGAGTTTCGGAATCAGCAGGAGTTTGCTCCAAATAACCATATTGCCTCATAAAGTCCAACTGTAAAAGGTTAAAAATGTTTCTTTTGATCTGATCAATATAAAAAGTTTTTATTTAAAGCCTACAAGTTTTAAATGCAACATTATTCTGTTATTTTACATGGATCAATTTAGACATGAATCATGAAATATAATGCTATTTAAATTATATTTTCGATTTTGTTAATCCAGTATTTAAAATAAGCAACATTTTATGCAAACAATTTTTCAAGCTATTTATTTTTGTATGAGGTTATTTAAAGCGGAACGAATGCCGATTTTCTAAATTGCAAATTTGCTTCTATCGTGATAAGAACCAAGGCATTTTGTTTCAGAAATCAGACGTGTACTATTATATTAATTTGCACTTGCGACGGATAACTTCTTCTCACGCTTTTTAATTCTAAAACGTCTGAAAGATTTGGTTTCTCTCTTCTTAGGAACCTTTTCTTATTTCTTATCTTTAAAAAAGAATTCTGCACCAATAAAACTAAATTGATAAACCACAAACGCAAACTTTATAATCAGAATATTTTGAATCAATCAATTACAATAACACTTCTGGTTATATTCATAACACGATCACCAAATTTTAATAATAATATAAAACATTAAAATCCTAGTAGGAATACTATTTAAAAATATCGCCTACAATTTTAGGTGGCGTTATCGTGTTTCCTGGTTCTGTTACGACAGGATATCCGAGAATCGTTTCAAATAGAATTTCTATAATAATTAAAAGCGTAAACGTAGAATTTAATTGATACAACATCTCGACTTGAGCCAGTTGATTCGCACTTTTTAACGCAACTAAGCCTACTGCAGCGATGATTTTGGCCACAATTGCTGCAGGACTGTTATCATCTTTTGTTCTAGTCGTTCTAGCATAAAGGCCAACAGATAATGAGGGAGATATTTTGCAACTGAATCTCGGCATAATCAATTAGGCTGAAATTAAATTCTTGAGAATATCAACAAAATTGGCGGGAAATTATCACCCAGTTGTAAGTTTTTTATATATAGACGCTTTATATAATTACGTACTTGAACGTTTTTTTTTTTGCTAAAATGTAATTTTTAATCTTTTACTCTACAATTTTAATTTCCATGAGTTCAAAAAAAGAGTTATATAATTATAGCAAAAATAAAATCAAAATGATCAAAATGTAACACCAACGCTGAGAAAAAAATAGAATTGATTACTCATTTCATTCTACAAAATCCCTTGATTTTCCTGGAAACTATTTAAGTTGAGCTTATTTTTAAAATCGATACGCAAATTACCATCTTCTAATTACTATAAGAATCCGAAAGAAATACTACTTAATGTCTTAATTTGGAAATATGTATCTTGTATATGCAGTACTGTGGAAATGTTTATCTTCAGTGTTTCGGGAACTTTTAATTTTCTGAAGCATAATTTCTCAGGATTCGACGGGGGTGGGAAATCAATTCACGGCTTTTAAATCTCGAAGTTTAATTTTCCAATCGAATTACATTCCTCTGTCCAACTAAAAAAAAATAATTGGGAAAACTAAAGGTTCCCGAAGAATTGAAGTGGCCCAAAAAATATTCACTGTACTGTATTTTGCATAATGTATTGACGTACATAAATAATATGTATAATAATATAATATGTATAATAATATAAAATTTGCGAAAAACGCATCAAATATGCAATTCAAATTGAACTTAAAATCATATACATATGTACTTGAAAAAATGTTGGTACATATTAAGTTTTCGACTTAAAGGGGGGTATAAGTCAAAAGAGAAAAACTATGTACCGAAAAACAAATTTAGTGTCTTATTTTTAACATCTGTAATAAATATTTTAAATATCTTCTTTAAAAATCTTAAATGTACAAAAATTCTTTAGTGTTTTAGAACAGAACATAAAATAACCAAATTTTTTTTTGCTTTTTTTTTATTATCTACTAGCAACGTGTGAACATGACTGATTTTGTGTTATGTATGTTTTCATCAAACGCCCACAATAATTTTAGCTTAACCATTTTCTTCAAATACCTTAATTCAAGAAACCTTAAGCAATCAAATTTGTGGATAAATTTAGCCCTTGATTGGCATGAAAAAACAGCAAACAGAATTTTATTAAGGGTAATGGTTTTGGTCACTTACCTGTTGCCATCATGGCCCTTCGATGCGGGGCCACGTACGGCGTTCACTTGTTGATTTAATTTATTGCGTGCCATGAGCATGTTTGTTCCAAACGAAATGTTTGCAGGACATATCTCAGCACAAAAAGGGAACAAATACCTTGGATTGAGCAAGCAAACACCTTGCTTTTGTCGCTTCATTAGGTTTAAAATAAAACAGTGCCCACAAAAGTATAGAAATTTTTAACCCCGATAAGTGGACGTGGGCTGACTCCTCTGGGGGACTTCTGTCGGCTAGAAAACATATTCGAAAAGGGCGATAAAAATCCCACGGAATGTGTCCTCCTGATTATGATGTTGCGCAGAATCATTCACTTGAATCCTAACAGAGGAGGAAATTTAACGAAGAAAACGCGAACCAAAGAGCCACTTTGGATTTTGCTTTCTTGAAAGATGGTCGCAAGTAATATGTAGTTCTTATATTTGTTTGAATAGTTGGAAATTATATAAAAATATTATTTATAAAAAAAGAAGTTTAAGCATAGTGGCATTGGTGAATATTGTAAACCTTTTTACAAAATTAAATACAGTGATTATTTTTAACTCCTTTACAAAGTTTCAAAGTTTGGGAAAATTGTTAGTGTATTCATAAAATATTATTTATAAATGTTTCATTTGAACTGCCCGTAAAATATTAAGATTTTGAAGAGTGTTAAAATATCAACCGTCAATAAAATAATGGAACACTACGCAGTTAATATAGCAACTATAGTTAGAAACAAATCTTAAAAAGGAGTAGTTATATAAATCTTTGAGCATATTTAAAAATACACTTTTACTGTTAATTGAGATCATAAAACCAACATTCCGTACAAGAAAAGTGTACAATCAAAATATATGCTACTATACTAGCCAAGTTTTAGTTTCATTTTTTTTTAACTTACAGCCCAAATATGTATTTAAAATTCTATACGATTCTCTACGATTTGAATAAAACGCTTAAACGATTTTAAATCTTTGTTAATATTCACAAATCAAATCAAAAATGTAGTTTGAACAAAAGATCTATAATAATAGAGACCTTATAGAAAAATTCTTAAAGTTTTAAATGCAGTAATAAAAACAATTTTCATCATATAAAACTCATACAATTTTATCCGATTCTTAAAAGTTCTCGAAAGATTAAAGATTTTGAGTTATTCAAATTTTCTAAGGTTTCTAATTTTTAATAATATTCCTCCTTTCCTTCTACCAGAGTAATAATTATATTTTCAAATTTTTTCATACCAGTTTTGTGTTTTTGTGTTGTTACACAAGAAGTTGGTTTTTCTTGATTTGATCTTTTAAAATTTATGTTATTGGAGACATGGATAGAAAACTTCCAGAGGCTTATCAGAAGCGATGCATATGGTATTTAACAAAACCACTAATGATAATAGAAAAGGGATAATCTTCTATATTCTCTACATACGAATTATTTAATTTTAAAATAAAATACTAAATCTTTTCCCTCTTAGGAAAATTTTAACAAAAAACAGAAGTCATGCAGTTGCCCATCTCGACTATCGCAGCCCTTTGTATTTTTCTTGACGTCATTGAGCTGAACGGCGGGTACACGGATGAAGGTCTAGAGCTACTCTTTAAGGAGAGGTAAAATACTAATTTTAAGTATTATTCATAAAATGACTGTCCTAAATTTCAGGACCAGATCAGACTGGGAAAAAGTCTGGCATCATGAAACTCACTCAAGATGCAGGGAAAAATTAGTTAGGCACTTGTTTTGGGCCTGTGAGAAGGACATTTACCGCCTGACTCGTCGGAACGGCATGGGAGATATTAAAAAGAGATCTCGTTAGCTTAATTCAAAATCCGTCGAATTTGTTTAAAATAATTTTGCTTTCTTTAGGTACTTTTCCGTGGCAAGATAAATTTTCTGCTAAAAGACTTCTGAGGACAAGGCGAAACTATCGAACTGCATCATCAGGCGCCTCAATCACAGCAGAGTGCTGCACAAAAATTGGATGCACTTGGGAAGAATACGCGGAGTACTGCCCTTCAAATAAACGGAGAAATCATTATCGAAGCTAAGGCGTATGATTTGTGAAACGATTTAATAAAGAAATTCCGTTTTTATAATTTCTTACATTGGTAGTGCTCGTTCTGTAACTAAATAATGTCTGTGTATGTAGTAAACTACTGTGCTAAAATATAATCAAAGGTCACAGTTATAGCATAATAACTATATGTTTACCTTTTTTAATTTAAAATTGCAACCTGACAAAAGTCCATTTACGAATTTATTTAAATAATGTTTTAAAATTTGCAATTTTGATTTGAAATAGTGAGCCTCTTCAAAATGGCATTTGATTGATTGAAGATACTAGAAAATGGGTAGCTGCTTGGTTTTAGATTTAATGAATTAAAGAACTACTTAATAATTGGAAAAACGAACAGTTTGAAATTATTGCTTAAACTTCAGTTTGACAGTTTCAAATGCTTGCTTAAACCCTTCCTAAACAAATGTATGAAATAAACACTGCAAATGTCTAAAAATAAATAAATATAAATTCCTAACCGAAAATAAATAAGTTTTTGGTTTCCAATTAAGGTTAATTTCCTTAATAATTGTTTCTAGATGATATTAAATTTTAGATTTTTTCAAATATTTATTACAGTTGTGAATTGTTTACAGAATCTCCCTCGGAACAGCTGTCGGCAATTCAGCTATTTCAAAACGGTACAGCTGAATTGTAGAACATATGTGTCAGGGTTTTATGACTTTGCGACAGTTCGATATGCAAAACAACTCGAAAAGGGTTTTCAGGTGGTGTTGATTAGTTCCATTGTCTTGCGATGTCGAAGGTTTACCTCCTGCCAGTGGTCGTCTTCTTGCTGTTTCAAGTAACCTTCATTGGGACGTGAGTATTTTTTTTCCAAATCAAGCACTGCCGAAGTCCAAACATTTCGCAATTTGCAAAAGTTGCAGAACGTTTGTTTTTAATGTAGCAAGATAAGTTTATTTTTGCATCTTTGCCTGGGAGTGGGACAACCACGTAAGAGTGGTTTAAAGAAAGGGCTACGATTTAGAAGTAGGCGATACATTTTTAGTGCTTAGTCAATAAAATAGAATATGTACTTATAGAATGGAACCCTTATCTACACTTACAAGTTTGTTCTGCTTAACGCGAAAGGACATCCTCATTACTTTCATAGACGTTAAGTGTAATTAAAATCCAGAAAAATGGGGATTCCAAATAAAATTATAACGAAACAAATCTAGGCGGGGCAAGACGTTTATCGAGATGATTCATAAATATTCCAGTATCCAGAATTTAAGAATATGTAAAATATCTATGTAAAAAACATTTATGAGTAATGATCGGATTTTTGTTTTTCTTTCACATTATAAAACTACATTCACATCGTTTTATTTTAATTTAAAATCTAGGTATTTTTATTTTTTTTTGATATTCAGCTAAAATGTATTAGAAGCTAAGTCTTATTAAATTGTGTCTTCACTGCAGACGCGCCTTTTTTTCGAAGAATTGATTTTGGACTAGATAAAATTATGGATACTAACGAGAGTGTATTGGAGCTAATTTTACGCACTTTATTAATTAAAAAGAAGAACATGGAAAGTGAAGATTACAGCGAAGACATTCAAGATCACAACAAATAAAGTCAAGATCGGAAGGATTTTGAGGCTATGCATGACAACAACCGCGAAGACAAGTGTGTTTTCCCGTGCTAGTTAACCCCCTAAAAAAATGTGTATGGTAAATAAGCCTTTCATTTTTACGGTAGAGGGAAAAATTAGGGAAATACACTTTGAGCAGGAAAATTGTTTAATGTATTGTTTTATAGAATTTTTAAATTTTAAGGATTTCAAAGTTATTCACAATTGATCAACCAATGTAGGAGCAATAATTCTTTACGACCCTAACCAACTTTTTAATAAACACCTATTTTCATCTTTCCACTTTTTAATAAACAATATAATTTTATTTTTATTTTACTGAAATAATTAAATTACATGATTCCCAGTTCCACACGCGAAAATCGGCCTCTTCCTTTACTAAAAATTCCTAAAATTTGTAAAACAGCATTTTGGTGTTACTGATTTGATTGCTAATTTAAATTGATTACTTTTAGATATATTGCCGCTATATTGGAAGGTCATGTAGTGCCAGCAGTGCCCTATATTAGCGATGCAGCCACATATTCACCGGAGAGCTGCGTATTTGGGCAGCTCATCAACATTGGAAGTGTTTTGCGTAAGAATAAAATTTTCATAAATAGATTTATGAATTCATAAAGGTTTCTTCCAGTGGGAATCACAATTTACTTAAGATACAGACACATCCTAGAAGTTCACAGTCATCACCCAGACCTCGGGATGACCTTGCTCCAGTACAACAGACTCTCGGTTTGGTTCGGAATCGCATCCTGTTTTGGAATAAGCATTGTGGCCAATTTCCAAGAAACGAATGTGCGCATCGTTCATTTTATCGGGGCATTTTGCTGCTTTGGTTTTGGAACGCTGTACTTTTGGACACAGGTAAGACTGCTCTAAATTACATTTTAAAAATAAAATAAAATAAAATTATCTACTCTCATTTAGGCTTTTCTAACCTACGCGTTGCAGCCACTTTGCGGCACTAAAATTAAAGCCCACATAAGATTAGGAATGGCCATAGTCTGCACAATCCTCTTCGTTTTACTCTCAGTTACTGGAGTTATTTCTCACATTTTATTCAAAGGACAGGATCCTCGAAAATGGTAATTGTGATGGCATTTAATTTGTTTTTAAAGATTGTAACGAATTGCTGCTTATCAGGTATCCGTCTGACGGCGGGTGGCACTATCACGTGGCCAGCTCGATTTCAGAGTGGATTGTGGCCACAATCTTCAGCTTTTTCATTTTGTCGTTCACTCACGAGTTCAGAGACATCCACCTGAACCATCCCCAGATGACCCTGCTGCCCTACAGCGTGACAGTGTAAAAATATCTCGCAAAGGCTTCCGTTTTCTGTGATAGAAAGGTGCAACTGAGCCATACAATTTAATTTTATGTAGCACGAAAATGTATAAGTTTCTCTTTTAATTTCTTTAGTATGAATAGTTTTGCTTTTTTGTATGATAAATTTTACCAAATAAATGTAATTAAAATTACTTTTCTTGAGTTTTATTTTGCCAACAAATACACAAAAATTGAGTTTTATAGGTACTTTTAGTTTTTTAGACTCTCTTATTGAAAAATCATCTTCATTCTTTGGGTTCCGAACAAAAAATTGTCCTTATAAATATATCTAAATGTGCAAAATTTATCATCTTAAAGTCTTTCAAATATTGTTTCAAATGTTAGTTTCAATAGTGGGCACTTTTAGCCGGATTTTGAGAATATTTTATGAATGCGATTACGGGAGACAAATCACTTTGATTCGCTTATTCTAGTTGAATTGCAGGAAAAATTTCTTTAAAGAATTCTTACATGCTATTCGAACTGATTCGTTTTGCTTCTCATAATAAGGAATAATTCAAGAAACTATAGAAATTGCAACGCGTTTTTCGCTTACCGGCCTTATTATGAAAAAATGAAACGGTTTAATTCATCAGTCAATTTAATGATGCCTTATTATTAGAAAAGAAAAGTAACGAATTGCTTCGTTTCATCAGTTAAAAGGTGAACTGCATGTAACAATTCTTATGCGAAATTTTTCATGCAATTCGATTAGAACTGACGAAACGAAGCATTTTCTATTTAATAAGGCTCCATATCTTTTTAATTGGTACCATGTATAAGTCAACAATGGAATCGCTGATTTATTTATTCATTTTTCATTACGATAGCATTTTCATTTAAAGTAATTTTAATAATAGATAAAATTATTAAATGTAAAGAACGTTGTTTGGAAAATTAATTTTTATTTGTAAAGGATATTTTAAGGAAAATAGAATAATGAATAATGCAGGACAATGAAAGTTACTTGAATTTAAAATTAAAAGAATTTATTCATTTTTTTTCTTTAAATAATATTTTTACAACTTTAATATAATCTTCCTTAATAAAACCATCACTACAAGAAACGCCTCCGCATTGTCCTCACCTCTGTTAAAAATGTTCAAAAGGTTGATTTTCCTAAGACCGCCTTCCAGCGCACTATTTTCTTGGCTTTATACCCACGAAGTATTTTAGTTTAAAAAAACCTCCTCATCGAAGCGATTTAAGTTGATTCTCTTTTTCATTATTTTTATTTATGCTACAAAAAGTTTTTTTCTTTTTTCAATTTATTTTATTAACTTTCCTTCTAAGGGTTTACGATGCACCCCTACCCCGAAAGGTAGGAAAGCGCTTCTTTTAATGTTTTATTATTTTCTTCACTAAAATTTACGTTTAAATATTAATTTAAAGAGTCATCTCGTTTCAATGTTGCCTTAGGGGCGCCCTACCCCCGGAATCACTATATTCACATATTTACAGACATGGCGAGTGTTGAGTTCCAATTTACGACGACTAATTGACATTTTCCCCGTACTTTTGATTTGAAAATACTGAAAAATGCCACCTTTATCATCAGTTCGATTTTATTTCAATGAAAATAAATGTTTTGCATTTTTCTGTATGCTACTATTTGTTTGGATTTTTCGATTGCTGCTTTCTATTTATTGCTAATATTGCTTGGACATAAAATCTGCAAAAATTCTTTAATTCCAGTTCAAAATGAGGATTTTACAAATTTATTTATGTTCTATTGAGATAGAGAGTTTTAATCTCTTGGCGATTGCAAGGTTTGAGATCGATTTCCGAAACTAGGGCTGACCAACAAAATCGATTTATCAATATTCGAAAATTATCGAGCCGTGTTATGAGAAACAAATTACTTCGCCTCATTCATTACGAACTGCATTGCATGTAATAATTTTTATAAGAGATTTTGAATGCACCCCAGCTAAAAGCAGACGAAACCAAGCAATTCGTTTCTTTTCCCGTAAGAGGATCTTATCGGAAAATTCAATTCGAAACATTTCGTTCCGTCCCTAACAATTGAATAACTTTAATAAAAAAAATTGCATACATATATGTTTTATTTCAAATGTGTTGTAAATCAACTATCGAAAATTTTCAATTTAATTTGTATCCTATTTGAATTCCTCTCTGTATTAAAGAATAATTTTCAGTGTCATTTCAAAATGAGACAATTAAAAATCTAAAACCTATTCTTAGAACAGACAATCGACATTTTTTTTTCCGTTTAATGGTTAATAAACAATTTGAGAAATCCAATTTTCGTCAGCCCTATTTCAAATCGGTTTTGTGAACGAAATCCAAATTTCAGCTATTTATTTACACTGTCTTATTTCTTTCTGTTGTGCGTTTTTAAAACCGAAGTGGACCCTATTGTTTTCCTGTGAACTTTTTCTTTTGTAACAACCACACCTACCACGCGATTATCGAATTCCTCAAATTTATTCTCTTTCTTCCGTTTACATTTTTTACCCTTTTAAAGTCGCCATTTTTAAAATTTTTACAAAGTAAAGCTAAAATTACACTTTTAATACCATTTTTCTTTTCGTTCAAAATCGTGTTTACAACAAAACTTTCTTTATTTATTTATATTTTTCTTTTTTTTTAATTTTCGCAGTTAAAACGTTTGATAACTTTGTTTTTATTTTATATAAATTTTTACTTCCATTGGAATTTGATCAAATATTTTGCAAAAATTGTTTGTTTAAATTTTCTCTTTCTAGTTATTTATTATTTCTTTTATAGTTTAATGATTTTTTAGCGCTACAATCGTCATTTATCTACTAGCTACGTATCTTCTTTTGGAAAAGGTATAAAGTTTTTTTCTTTTTTAAAGTTTTTCTCTTCATTCAGGCTCAAACCTGAGTTCTATTTACAAAATATAAATAGTTAAGCCCCGATCCCAATGTATCCGCACCGTTCCGATCCGTCCGATCCGCACCGATCCGTTGAGAAGCCTGGTTCCAATGCTTCCGAAATTTGACAATTTTGTTAGTATCAAAATGGAAAGAAGTAAGCTGTTGAAATATTTTAAATTGTTTTGTGAGCTATACAAGATATAACAACAATATAAAAAAATAAAAAGGCAAAGAAGCATGAAGTTAGTATTCATATAATTTTTATTTTGTTTGTTATACAATTCTGGATGTCTTCGGATAAATTCTTCTAAATTCATTTTTTTTTACTTAACCGTCCTGCGTTCACTCGGAGCACTGAAAATCATTAAATTGTGCCAAATAAATTTTTTGTGAGGTTATGCTTTCCGTAGCAATCCGAAAAAGTTGAAAGTTAACCAACTCTTCCGTACCGATCCGATCCGTACGTGCCATTGGGACCACCTTTCCGAGCGGCCATATATTTCCTAAGCAACCATCGAATTTTAACTTTGACAGCTGGTCGGATCGGAACGGTGCGGATACATTGGGATCGGGGCTTTAGTCACAACAATTCCCAGAACATCAAAAAATTTAATTAGCAAAACAAAATCGCTCGATCGTGTTTCTGTTTCTTAATTTTTTTTTCAAAATTCTACAATACCTACTTTACATTAAGGTGGATGTCTGAGCCTTTTTTATTTAAATACAAACTTCCTTCTAAGTTATTAGCAAGTTGGTGTAACTGTTTCCATTTTTGTTGTTATAAAAATTGGTCATGAAAAATGTTTTGCTTTCTTACAAACGCGAGACGACGCTGCATTTCTCGGTCTAAAAATAAATATTTAATTGAATAAAACCAAACACTGGAAAGTAAACACAAATTGATTAGAAGGCAATAGAATGAAAAGAGACAGTCCATTTTAAGGGTAGACGCAAGTTGTGTGTTTTAAATGACAAGGCCGATAAAAAAAAGGACGATCTTTTGGATAAGAGCAATGCTGGGATTTTATTTTGGAACTATCAGGATCCAAAAAATTAGAGGCTCCACTCTACGACATCGCTCTCCCCAAAAGACCTTAAGTAGATAGGACTTTGAAGCAACGAAAAATAATTGAAACATAACGAACAATGAATAAACATAATGATTGTATATTTCTTCAAATTTCCTTTGTACACTTAAAAAAAAAAAAGAGGAAATAAAATAAAATAAAAATACGAATGAACTGGTTTTCTCTTTTTTAAATTAAATTAAACGTTTTACCTTATTCTCACACACTGCTTTTTTTGCATTTCTTTTTTCATATGTATAATCTTAGCCTGTTCCTTACACTGTGAATAACTCTTAAGCGACTACAAAAAGCTATGTACAAATGTTTCGTTTCAAGTGATTTAGCTTCTTCTTTTCTTGTTTCCCACTATGTTCTATATACAAAGTTTTTTTTTTTCTAGTGATTGTTTACAAACAGCTTGCCAAATTTTGGCTTTATGATTTAGTTGTAAAAACAATAGAAATATTTATACGTTCTTAATTATTTCCCTGGTTCTCGGCCTTTTCAAAACATTCTGATGTAACTAGAAATTTTTTTTTTCATTTACTGGGCTTGTTTCAATGAAAGTGTTACACGTTGTGCTCGAGCTCTGTTCAGAGCGCAGTTTTGAACTAATAAAGAAAAACGCCTAATGACGAAAGTTTTTACCTCTTACAAAAGCAATTCTTAATACTCAGCTAAATAAAGTTCCCTCTTTAGCTTGCATACGACCTATGCCTCATTTATAAAACATTTTCCAAATTGAAAGCATTGTAATTTAAAAGTAATACGCTGGGTATATAAGAGTTAAATAAAATTCTTTAGTTTTCGGCACGTGGAATATTTTAGTAATGTCTAACTCAGCTAGCTTTTCATTCTCTGGAGCTAAATTATAAATGTAGAGCACTTTAATCAATTTTAATTTTTTAATTCAGTTGTAAGACCTAATTCGGCAATCAGCTATAAAACAAAAGGTGCCGAGTTATTCCGGGGTTTTAATAGCAGCCATAGAAAAAATTACTGAACCTCACCAACTCCAGGTGAATTGAAAAAATCAATTGCAAAATTAAATTTTTGTCACTCCTAAAGTCTATGATGATAAAGTAAAACTCTAAAAATAGACCGAAAACTGCCGCTTCAAGAGTTCAAGTTTATTTTCATTCAAGGGACCATACTTCGGGAGTTGTTAGTTACTTTAGACAAAACCGATAATTCGACTAATCTCCTAAAGTACGGTTCCAAATACGCTTTCCAAAAGTTAAATTGACTTCGAACTTTTAATCCTTTTCAATAAAATGTTAGTCCATATTATAAGAATGAATGTTCTTCTTGATTTCAAAAAACTTTTTTTCATTCTCATATTTTGAAAAGTGCCCTTTTATTATAAACAAATTGGGCAAAATTATTGGTGTTCTCACATGAACTTGTCGCCACCATTACAAATGTTTGTGTTTAATTTTCTTATTTATAGAATCAATTCTAAGTATTTGTTTTGTTTTACTTTACAATAGTAAACAGTTAAGATGTTACTTTATTACTCTAAGAAAGTTGTTTGGTGTTATTCGTTTTCTTTAGGATTTTTTGCTTGATTTTATTACATCAAAGAGAGGCTTGGCTTACAGAATTTTTGTGCTTTGTTCATGGATGATTCTTGTTTAAAGTGAGTCTTATTTATTTTACAATTCTAATATCTTTAGTTTGGCGACATTTTTTTTTTTTTTTTTTTTTTTGCAAAAATGCCCGAGCACGAAAACATTCAGAGAAAAACATACTTACTAAAAGTAAAGGCTCACGTTGAAGGTATGTAATAAAATAATCTTTCGATTAAAGTGCCAAACGCAAAGAAACCTTGAATGAAGCAAAGAAAACCTTTTTTTCACTAAAGGAAAATTTAGCCTTTTGCATAATAATTAAGCCAGTCAAGCAGTTTCAAGACATAGTTACAACTACAGACGAAACTTACAATTAACAGACAAAACTTCTTTGAGACCACCAAAAACAAAGTTTGAACAAGTCTTTTAAAAGAACGTTATGCAAAAATTACTATGCGTTAAACTACTTTGCAACCTTAATTAATTAAAGCACGAAACCGAATTCGCCCAGATAAAATAAAAAGTCGAAACACCCAGAGGACCTCGAAATCTTCCTTTAAGAAAGAAGTTACAACAAGATTTAAAATTTAGAACACTTTATACGTAGAGCTGAATAGTTTAAATGTATAAATTTCTGGAAGAAATTCAGCTGTTAAAGAAGCCTTTTACACCTGGTTAAAATCAAACCACATTTTGAATTCCTCTTTTATAAAAATGGAAATTCACAATCACAAGAACTAAACAAATACCGCGCAGAATACGAAATAAATCAATGAACAAAACAATCAGTATTTCGTCACGACGGTAATCTCCGTCCTGTGCAATTAGAACAAAATAATCAAATCTTGAAGCATTCAAAAACATGAATTATTTTCATTGTTTTCGCACTTTATAAAGTTTCAAAAAGTATAATACTTTTTCAAGTTCGTGTATGTTTATTATTTGTTTTATTTTCTACAAAAAAATCTTGGGAGTTTTCTTCCTGCGATTCGAACTTCAACTTACACAAAAATGTCCCATTAAACTACTACAACTTTATCCTCGGAAAATATAAAACAAAAATTTACAGAAAAACGCATAAATAAAAACAAATTCCGCTCCGTTCTTTGCTTCGAGTATCACAGAAAAAAATGCTCCCAAGCGCAAAAATTCTTAAAAATTTATCTGCGATTACATTCCTTGCCAAAAAAATATGAAATCTCTTTAAGATTTCCGCCATCTTACAAAAAGTCCCTTTATATATTTTTATCGGTGTGCGTGTCTTCAACAACACTTTTTTACGATAAAAAAAATCTGTTCGGGTGGAAAATCGCAGAAGTTTCCAAAGAGTTCCTGTGGAACTCACTCTTCTTGTTTACATGTACAACAAATGTTTCCCTAACATTTAGGGCATTCTGAATCGTTTTGTTACAATTTTTATTTTTACATTTAATTATTTAAGTTTTTTATTGCTATGTGTTTTCATCTATTTTAGCAATATCACAATTTTATTTACTTCTCCTTCGGTGTTTCTAAGGATCCGATGCTGTTCCAAAAAGTGTTTTTTTCGTTTATTTCCTTACGATTTTTTAAATCTACATCCTCCTTTGCGTAGGATTTAGTATAAGAAATGTATTTTTTCTTAGAAAGTACAAAAGGATATAATGAGTTGGTTGTGTGGCGTGTAGGCAACAACAACACATCCTTTTAATTGTTTTCTTTTTATTGTTGGTTTGCTTGTTTTGTAGGTATTTGTTGTTTTTATTTTTATTATTTTCGTTTTTAATAAAAATTGTCTGCTGCTGATGTTGTTGTTGTCGTTTTTATTTAAAATATTTCAAAATTCTCCTAACTTTCTTGGAGTAAAAGAGTCATTAAGATTCGCGCTCCTTCTTCACTTTGACCTCCTCACCTAAGATCGTTGCTATTTCACCTTGCATAAATGCCCATGGTATTGTTGAATTGGCAAGGGGACAACGTTCACCACTGGGGCAATATACTTCATTGCCTGAGCCCTGTAAATAAAAGAAAATAGAATAAGGAAAACAATTAATAAATAGCTTAATTTTCAGGTATGATTATAAGATTTTAATATGCCACAATAGTTTTCACATATAAAATAAAAATGCATGGAAGGTTTTTATAAGCGAACCACTTTATTACATTCGGCTTTTTAATATAGAAAGTCTAGAATTATAAAAATGTTTTTTGGAGTCTAAACTGACTTATTCCTTAATAATTATGCATTTAAAAATTAAGATACCCTAACTTGAAGAACCCATTTCATTTTTCTAATCGATTGAGTACGCAATGCACAAAGCTCCATAAGAATAAAAACTGTTTTCACATCAATAAAATTTTATTCTCAAGTATATGTTGCTAAAATTTTCAAACTGATGGATGAACCACAAGGTGCTTCTTAATTAGAGCTTCTTTTATTTACATAATTAAACAGACAATAACATCGAAAACTTATGAAGTCACAGAGCATTCCCATAATATTAAATGCTAAACCTGCGAGACGAATTTTGCTCTAAAATGCAGCCAAAGCCACCTGAATATGGAATACCGCAAAGGTCCAATTTATGTCCTTTACATTGCAAAAAAAAAAAAAATTGCCAAGGTACTTACATTTTGTCTCTTGATGCTTTCTCTGCTGCAGGGGAAACAAAACTTGTGATGATTAACAGATGGACATTGTACAAAATGTGTATCTTCGAGCCTTTCCTGGCACAGGGTACATTTAAGTGTTGTATTTTGTGCTGATGTTGGTGCTGCTGCAGCTGATGTAGGAACTACACCTTCTGGTCCAGGTGGGGCTCCGCTTGCACTCACAGTCCCCGTGCCGGGCGGTTGATTTGACTGTGCATCAGTACTTGTGACTGTTGTGCTCGACACGTGTCTCGATCCAGATGATCTTCTACCACTTGATGATCCTGTTAAAGAAATTGGATCGTCTTTATAATTTTAAAGAAGAACGCAAAGGAAAAGAAGGGAAGAAATTACAAACCAGAAACGGAAACGGGTTACTACTTTGAACTCGTTAAACAGTGGTCTTGGAAACCTAAATCTGGTCAATCACTTACCAGAACTATTGGGTGAATGCTGACTACCTCTGGACGCTGTACGCGGTGGAGGCGGACCCGGAGGACTTGGACCATTCCTTGGGCTACCTGGCGGCAATGTCTCTGTAATAGACATCAAATTAGCCATCGGACTTTGTATTGGGGCAACTGGTGGTGCTGGAGGCGTTGAATCTCCCAGCGATACAGGCGGAAGTGGCATTGTTGGATAAACTAAAATTAAAAACGCAAAAAGTAGTAATTTTTTTACTCCTCTTAAATTTTGGAGATCTTTTTTTACAGAAACTTTGAGAGATTCTTTGTTTTGTATGCTTCAACAAAGTGAAGCGAAATTCTCTTGCTGTTTGTGAATTTTACAAAAAATAAAATAAAATGGAATAACTACAATTGAAATTTTGTGATGAGTGCAAGGGAATAATGTAAACTGAAATAATTGCTTTGAAGCCAATTTCTTTTTGTGTTTAAACAAAAAAAACAAACAAACAATACAAAATGAGTGAGGAAAAAATCAACGAATAAAATGCCACATTGATGACTGGGATGGGACAAGGATTAGACAGGATTTAATGACGAAAAACTTAAAATTAAGACAAATAAAATAATCCTGTAAAATAATTTTAAGCATAAACTTTTAAGGAAAGCTGTGTAATAGTGGGAATTTTGTCTGAATTCGATGGAACTGCTCACACACATATTAGCCGCGTTTCTTTGTTCTTAATTGTATTTTTCCCCAAGATATTTTAATTAACATGATTCTCCGACCCACCCTTTCGCTTTATATCGAATTTGCAAAAATTCTTAAAATATCAAAATTGTTGAATTATGATCAAAATATATAATATCAACCTACCTTGAACTAATTTTTTTCTATTTTTTTTATCAACAATATGCAAAATTACAATACTCTACAGAAAAAGTTTACAATCGTTTCAGCATGCGCACGGGCGCAATTTCTTTGTGAAAATTTCCAACTTATCTCGAAAGTCGTTTTTATTTAGAATAAGCAAATATGTTTCTATTTGAAATGAGATAAAGACGAGCGATAACCCAACTGATTCCTTGAATTGTGCAACGATTCCCGACGTGATTCCCACGAACCGAGGCCATGCAAATTTAAAAAGGCAAGGTATTGTTTATTTTCGAGTGATGTCAGCTGAAACACCAAAGATGAATAACAGACCTACAGACGTCGATATTGAAAGCGTCGAAAATTCAGAATGAGTCCGTTCGTGCCGTTTGTGAAATTTTTCAAAGTCTCTCCCTCACCTTAACATCTAAAAATAATCGACAGACTCGACGAGAAATCAATGCCCGATGGTATAATTATAAATTTCTTTGAAAGGCATAAGGGCACCATTAAAAGCACGAAACGCAGTGTAAAATGCCTTCCTGCTTTATCTTCGACCCTTAATTTATTTTAAACCTAATTCTTTTTCAATCCTGAAGCCATTCCCGCACCCTGTAAAATAGTCCCGGGCATGTAATAATATATCGTTTTGCATGACATGTTTCCAAAATTGAATGTTGTCACGCGAAGGGTAACCAAACGATTAAGAGGAAAACGACTTTTATTTTTTTGGGTAAAAATAGCAAAAGGTGGATCGTGTGCGTGCCGCATGCGACAAACAAGCAAAACAAGAGGAGACCAACCGCCAGCTAGTCAGTCATCGAGCCCGCCATCCACAGCCAGCTGGGTGTGGTTGCGATGTACCTTTAAAGAGCACCTTTGTGTCCTCAACTTCCAGAAGAGCGTTTTGCTATTAAGGGAAATTTATCACGACAGCGAAAATTTGTTGCCGTTTGCAATATTAGAAAGGAGAAAAAAACAAAAAACAAAAATACCTGTCGTGAGTCGAGGTAATGAATGGATTGGAGGGTATTGAACTAATAATATGCAACTGGAGGCAGATAGTCAGTCTTCAGGGAGTTCAAAAAGGCGCAACGAGACAACTTTAATTGCAAATTGAAATGGCGAAATAATAAACGAGAAACGAACTTTAACAGGCACTTACAAAATAATTAAAATCTAAGAAAACCAGAAGTTCCACAAGGGACTAATCTTTGTCCTTTGTTGGTTTCTCCATCATTCTAGTTCAAATTATGTTGAATTTTGAATGAAGCAGACTGACCAAATTTAAAATACAATAAAAACAGCAGAAGCTCCACAAGGTTTCACTATCAGCCCTTTGTTATTTTCTGACATTTCTGAACTAAATCCTAAAAAGTATTCATTAGACATCAATGCAATTAACGAGCTACAAATATCGAGGTATTTAGAATTTTTTGAGTACTATTCTTTAATTTTGTTTCGTAAAGACCTTTAATTTTTCCTTCTTCAAAAACAGAAGACCCACAAGGTTCCACACCTTGCATCCTTTGCTACATTTGTTAATTTACTCTAACTAATTTGAGATCTTTACTATTACAAAATTAAATTAATAGTTATAGTATAAAGAAATGTAATTGTAATATTCCTATAACAATAATAGCATTTTCAGAAGTGATTTCTGCCGTGTTGTCATGCCAGTTTTACCCTTGATTTTTGTAGAAGAATGAGACTGCTGTCTGCACAAAACATTCGTTCTACAAAAATCAGACGACTTGGCCCCACAACTGCGGTAGCGTCGTGTTGTCCCAGTGTGCTGCTTTGGGGCTCACCAACTGACTGAGTAAAGCCCCAGCCACAGTAACTTTGGTGGGACGAAAAAGCGCGCCAGCTATGCTATAGCTGTACTATAACGAATACGTGACGTCACACTGCTGTAGATGTGTTACTCGCCGCTGTTTTTGGATAAGCAAAAAAGGAAAGCACCAGACCAAAGCAGCACGACACGACACGGCACAGTGCGGCGCGGCGCGGCGCGACGTCGGCGGCCAACATCAAGTCGATGGACCTTGGGTGAATGTGGGGTGGAGGGGGTTTGGCGGTTGAAGAATTACGAAAATCGAAAGGAAACAAATAAAACAACAAATTGGGTAGCGTGTATGTTGGTGTTGCTGTTGCTGCCAATCCGTAACACGCTCACGGTGCAGCGTACCTTTCATTTAAGTCGCTTGACTACCTGTGATGATGGCAAAATACCAAGTGGCGCGCTTATCTGACACGTTTTCCATACGTCACGCTTGGGATAGTATGAGTAACTTTATTTTGGTAACACGTCGCTGAGCAATTGTCGTGTACTCGAGACACCGACTCAAAATTTGCAATAGTCGAGAGCGGCAGCAAAAGCGGGTTGACGATGGCGCGACGACGGGTTGGCAGGCAGGCCACCGGTTTATCGATGCAATTCAATACATTCACAAAATTGGCCATCGATTGTGCAAATTGTCGTCATGCCAAAAGATTGCATTTTGCACCCCCTCCCCTTGTCCTTCCTCTTGGTGCATGATTTTTCTGGCGACAAAAATTGCGGGCAATGCGAATTTTGTTGCCACTGTTTGTGCAAAAAGAAAAGAGAGTGGAATGCGTCTTTACGACGTGCCAAGCACGAGGATTAGAGGAAAGGGCACAGAGGCGAGAAGGTCTCTGGCTTTATTACTTCAAAAGAAATTTAAAACCAACGTTCTGCTGCTGAATGAAGCATTGAATAAATAGCTAGCGAATTTTACACGTTGGTGACACTATTTAGTGACAAACAAAGTGGTAACAAAAACTAGACGATATTCAGAAAACTTTTGAAAATAGAAGCTTCTTTTCATGAATTAGTTTTCGGCGGGAGACCCTCCAATTCGCATTCGGGTCACTGTTTCATGTTACTAAATTTTGAACATTAAATACTTAATTCTGTGCCCGTTTTTCAGTAGTATGAAATAAAGCATTTTTAAATTAAATCCACATCTGGAAAACTGTTGGATTTGGAATAACTATGAAATTTTATTCCACAAGAATGACTGGCCACATGTCAGATAATTGAATTGATTTAAAAAATAAACTCTATATTCTCATAAACATGTACTTTCTTTGTAATTGAAAACGATATATCCTGGAGAACAGAGATTTACGACTCATTTATATAAAACAAATTTTCAATATCAATTTACCACCCAAATAAGCGAGTTAGAACGAGCTGTCTATCATTTTTCAAAATGAAAGGATTTTATCAAAATAATAATCCCAAACATTCTCCCAATCACAAACGATCAATAAAAACCCTAAAAGCCTAAATTGCCTGCGAAATAAAAATAATATTCCAACCCCAACCCACCCCATTCAAGGAAAAAAATATATCAAGATTTGCGCGTTTCAAACAGTCAGCGTTCCCTAAACCGAAGAAAAACCAATAAATTACCCTCCAAAGTACGCATGAATACAAAATTGTAAGGATCAAAGGAACAAAAAAAAAAAAAAAGAACAACGAGATAAAAGCAATCCCTCTTGAGCAGCATCATCATCCACATTCCTCCCTCCCCTGAAAAACCAATGGAACGGAGACTAGTCTCAGGGACACACGACCAACAAAGTTATGAAATTCCCCAAGATCAATAATTCAGATTAACCCAATTATTTACCGAGTGTAACGGTATTTTCTCTGTCTCCCGCCATTGTTTACAAATGTTTATAGCTATTTCTCGCTCGGATTTTTTTGAATTCGACAATGTCTTTGGCCAGACCAATATACAATCAAACCCTACCACAGTTGCAATGTTTATCTTATACGAAGAATTTTTTTTATCGACTCTACCGCCGCAGGTGGCTATGTATCAAACAAACAAAAATATCCAAATTATGAAAAGGAATGAACCTTTGAACCGCACACTTGTTTCATAATACCAAGGCCCTCTTACCACCTGTCCTCATCTTTATACAACACAAAACGGTGTTATGCTACCAAAACCTTTTCAACGGCACAAACCAAACCTCTGTAGATGTTGGAGAGCGAAAAAAGGTTTTTGGTAGTGGTGAATGGATGTATGTTTCGCCTGAATGGACACGAAAAAGATGCCTCCAAAGTAAATTTACTACCAAGAGTATATAAAGTGAGTTGTGACGTCACTTAAACAGGTTATGTTTCTTCTTATACCTTTCCATGCTTTTTGGATGATTGTTCTACAATAAATAAAAAGTTTCGAATGTAGATTTAGGCTGATACAGGCATATTTCGCGTGATTCTTATATTTATATTGTAATTGTATCAAAGTAACATTTGTACATAACCTTACACCTCCCAGATACCGCTACTGCGCAGTATTTTCAAAGATGGAAAGCTCCCCACGTATCCCCTTTTTGCCAGCTTTATCGATTTTGCTTTGACAATTCTTATTTTTGTATACCTATGTATCTACCAGCTTTTCGGTGTGGTAAGGATATTGATTTTCTGGTATGCCTAGATACAACTATATATAACTCCATCTTGGATAGTTATGTATAAGTTAACATAACTGGTTGCTGTCTGGCATGGTTGACTCCTGCAGAACCTGATCGACAACTTTATGCCCTAAAAAACCACACCACAGTTAGGTGTGCCTCTTTGAAGAAAAAAAAACCAAAAACAAACAGCATAAAAGGCCGAAATCGAGAAAATCACAATGGTTTACAAACCAGTTCCTTGTGGTATCCCATCGTGCGCGACGTGCCTCCACAGCACGACACAACGACAACCATCATCATCATCATAATAATCGCCACCTATTTTATTACGAAAATAATTTATTCATTGGGACCTCCATTTGGTCCCATTAGATTCCCATTTTCTCTTCATTTCTTGTTTTGCTTCAAGCATCACATTCCACACTCATTCATCATGGAACGCGTTCATTCGAAGTTCAAGGACAGATGACGTGTGCTGTCACAGCCAAGCCAACCACACCACGAGGAGCAGTCAGGCGGCATGCGATGCAAGCACCTCGACTGCTGGCTGGCGGGCTGACGGCTGCGAAAGTCGTCGACGTAGCGCTCGAGCCCACCACTAAAAGATTGCCACCGTGTATTTTATAATCGAACCAGAAGAACGAATGTTGGTGTGGGAAATCGCGGCGAGGAAAGAAGAATTGTAAAAAGAAATACATAAACTATCTAAAACCTGTCGTGGCGACAGCATGACCAAACGTTGCAAGTAATTGCTGGTTTTTGTCGAGTGCTCCCCGCAAGCAAAGAAAGGCAAAATGCAGAATTAATAAGGAGCACAACGTAACTGTAAAGTCGCGGTATTGGTATTTTTTTATGTTTTTAGTTCTCTTTGCCGTGATCTCACCACCGTCATCAACTTTATCATAATCACTATCATCATCGGACATCATCTAAAAAGGCGACGGTTTGATACCGTTTTCTCCGGTACAGTGATTACTATTTTTTGAAATGTTGTTTCTCTCTTTTTTGGTAATTTTAAGATTATATAAGCTAATTGGCCTTGGGATGGTGCGAATTTATTGTATAATATTTTTGCGACATTTGGGACAGTTGTCCTAACTTAGGACGCGGGAATTTTTTTTTCTTATAAACTACTATTTTTTGATTTATATGGTATATCTATACCGGAAGATATCCTAGTGTCACAATCATATTGCTAGCTTCCTAACACTTTCTTGACCTTTCTTTTTGAGACTGATTCGAGTGAAGTATGTAGGTTATTTTGCTAATTTTTTAATTTTCTACAAGTAAATATATATGACATTTTTGGAATTACAAGGATTTCTTTCATTTATATTCATGATTTAACTGGTGACTGCATACAAAATTGTTTTAAGACTGCGTACAAAGCTTACAGAATTTGTTCAGGACAGCTGTCCCAAAGTTACATACATATACAATTCAGGACAGACTCTAAAATTTTCACAAAGCGAACTTTTATCTCATGAAGCACTTACATATGTGTAAACCAATGTCTCTATACTGCAATTTTCCGCTTTCTAAAACATGGATTTTGCCATAAAATGCAAATGAAAATGTTCAAATTAATTTGAAAAAAAACCACTAGGACAACAAATACCAAGTGGTTATTTTTTCCAGTAGCACTCCATCTCCCACAAGTCCTATAGAAGATGTCACGAAACAACATATTCAAAATAGATGAGTTCCCATAACATCGTTCGTCATGCCCAACTCCTTCAATGAAAATAAAGAAGAGAAAATGTCTCTTAGTCGTCTAATTCACATGCCATTCCCAGCGTCAACAACCATCAGAGTGTCGACTAAACTTAAAACCAACGTCGTCAACTGACGAATTACCTTGCCAAGCTTATGCAAAGAAAATAAAAGAAAAAATAAATAAATGAAATACCAACAAAAGGAAAAAAAAATTATATGATACAATGAATGGGCACGCCGAGTCGTTATGGACGTAGAGACGTGGTGGAGCAGAACACATATTCGTTAGGTGTTTTTTCTTCTATTTTTTTTCTATTTAATGAATGCCCACTTTGCGGCAGTTGAAGCTGGGGTTTCAAGTACTACGGCAAGTTGTACATGTACAAAATGTATAAAATACATGAAAATTGCGACTGTTACACTACTTCTATTTGCCCAACCACATCGTTTGGAATGTGTATCTATAGCTGCTCTTCGTCTATCTTCATCTACCTTCGTCAGCTAGCACGGGCATGTTGAGGAACAGGTTACCGGAGTCTTAAGATACAACCAAATGCAAAGTAGGAGAATTGCAAAGAAATAAAAAAAAAAATATAGAAGGTAAGACATTGCGGGATCTACGAGGCATGCGCAGATCGCGTCACATTGCGCTGACTACATAGAGATGCTCAGATACACAAGACTGTAGTTATCCCCCTGGGGGGAATCCCCTGGTCTACGACACCACCTTACGAAATCCAATAGCTTAGAATTTGTGCAGGCAAAGTCGAGGCCTTGGGCATTCAGTTGGGGTCACTTGAGACTACTTCGTGCCAGGGGGGCGCGGGGGACGGCACATACAGTGGTAGTAAAATAGCGCTGCACTCACCATCCGAACTCCGAAGGTATTTTTCACCAGACGAGGTGTTGGGTCGGGCCGAGGTGGAGCACTTGTACGTTTTTCGTTGCGTCACGTTCGCTCGATATAAAATCGCCTTTTACAACACTCGAGCAAACGACCGCGCAGCATAAACCCGGGTCTAAGGGGGGAAGGTTTGCAGCCGAAGCTCGGGGGGAGGCAACTCTGGTGATTATGATGCTGGGGCTGTGCTCATGATGTTGATGATGATGATGCTGACGACTCACACACACATTTAAAACACTTTTTCCCTGCATGCAAAGGTGTGCTGTATTAAGGCGCAGATGTAAGACGCGAGTATTTTATCGATTAATTTTCATGGGGACCCAAACTAAAAGAGAATAAAAAAAAAATCTCGATCAATAGCGGCTTTTTTGCTTCTTTACCCTTCTACCTTCCCTCGACCAAAACACAATGCAACTGTGTGCGGTGGACGTTGAATTTTATTTTAATCGAAAGGCGAATTTCTTCTTTATTGCGCTTTTCATTTTCTTTCATAACTTTTTTTGCATGTTAGCCGCGAATGGATGTTATGTCATTTTTGTTTTGAAAACGTTTCAATAATTTTTTACACGTTTTCACTGCAAATAATTTTTGGTATGTGTGCAATTTAATTTAATATGGCGAGCTTGAATGAATTATAGTGGAAATAATGGCACAATTTCTAAAACTCTTAGTAAAATATTTTTCTTCTTTTACATATCTTTACATTTCGATTTCTATGAGCGATTCGATTTATACATTTTGGATTAAGTGTGTAAATTTATTACTTTCCTGTGATGGAAAAAAGTGAATTTTATGTAGTTATTTTAATGTTGTCGTTCTGTTCCTCATTAAAAAACTGTATCCAGTACATACAGTCAAATTAGACGATCGATTGGAAATATTTACTTAATTGCCCAAGGTCGATATCTACCTACAATTCTTGTTTAATTTATACTGACTAAACGTTTTTTTTTAAGAAATCAGATCATGAATAAAAAAAATATTTAGATGCAATTAAATGGAATGCAGTAGACATAAAAAACGGCTTTGCATAATGAACTAAAAAATTATTTCCGAGTAACTTGAGCAACTAAAACTTAAATAGTAAACCTAGATAGTGTTCCATCCAGTTTATCTACATTTTAATTCAAATTCTAGCTAACAAAACTGCATTGCAATCAAAGCCACAGACTTATTAATTAAAATTCATTTATAAGACCAGATAGCCAACAATTGCATAATATAAGATACCATAAAAAAGGCGCGACATTGAACGTTATTTCTCCACAAACTGGAAACGTTTAAAAATAGATTTGCAGCATAGCACGGGCCTTTAAAAAGGCAGCACAGGTCAGCAGCCCTCGGATTAGCTAGTGAGCAGCACCAGATATAAAAACAACACCAACGGACAATTATTATGCATTCAGCCCAGTTGTCCGTTGGCTCTAATGGTCCGGGTCATTGCAATCCAAGTCCACTGAACTTTCTGTCGCCATCGTCGCTCTGTTTGCATAGACATAGTCTGCGCGCCACTGAACTTTGTAATCACATAAAAAATAGAAGAAAAAATAAAAGGTATGTATAGTGTGAAGGTATGTTGTTCGAAGATGTTGAAATGTTGTCGTTCGATACACAACAAGTCCAGAACAAAAAATAATAAAAAAAAAAAAAGATAGTGGAGAAATTTGGCAACGGGCCAGATCTAATTACATCTGCCGATGAGTCAAGTTAAGCCCCTATCAGCATAAATTTGTCAACAGGAGCGCCTTTTGAGCAACAAAATGTTTGTCGTGTCGCTTCCACACACTTGTGGTGAAGATAACGCGCTGATTAGATATGGGGAATAAATAACTAAGGGGGAGAGGTGGTTAAACAACAAAAATAATCGAGAAACGCCGCTGCTGCACGACGATGATAACGTCGACGTCTTAAAACGGAGCAGCCTTGAGCTTTGAAAAAGAAAAAAAATCTGGCGATCAGCTCGACCGCTAAGCCGCTGCTGTTTTCACTCTTTATCAAAGACAGCGGCGGCGCATTCGTCACAGCAGCAGTGGGGCAGGGGGGAGCCGGCAGTTCGGCGGTCGGTTGAGAATCAATGATCACGACGGACCGCGCCGCAGTGCGGGGCGGCGGCGCGTTAATTTGATACCGCAAAACATACGTAAGAAAATAGCTGGCCGATTCTTCGGACCTGTCCGCGCGCGCGCTCTGACGTCACACCGGCTTCACAGGCCGGTTACGCTGAATCGGCTCTTCTTTGTTGGCTGCTATCTGTTGCCTCTACTACAAAGTCGTACTACACACAAATCGGTGTGAAGTTGATAGTGAAATTGCGACGAACACCGACAACAAACGGCGGAAACAGCCGCAGCCGCTCGTTCGCGGTGTGTTTAGGAAGGAATTTTCGGATTCTCGTCGAATTATCTAAAAATAGACCCCAACACCACGACTGTTGCCGGACTCTGTCGAATCGAACTCAGGGCCACAATGTTGCTTCTGGGCGGTTAACAAATTTACGAAAATTCGTTAATGGCGCGCCAGGGAGGGATTAATTAGAAATTCGTGCTACACCTGACCTGGCAACGGGACAAAGCGTAGCAAAAACGTACACAGCCACAATGCCCCTTGCTTTCAATTAAAACAGCTGACGTAAGGCCTCCTCCTCCTCCTCCTCCGGGTAGTTGGGGGTGTACAGGGATTTTAACGGCGGCCGACGACGCAAACCCACCCGAGGGGGGCAAACGGAAGTTGGCCTTGTCTGCCTTTCGTCCAAACCATTTCCCAAATTCTTTCCATGCCATTGCACATTGCCTGTGAATGACGTCAAGCAGCCTTATCAACTGCGAACAGAAAGCTATTATCTAGCCAAAAAAAACAAAGGATGTATTTGATTACTCGATCCATACGTGCAAACCGTGTCAGAATTGGTTAAAGTGGAACACTCACTTTTACTCCTCCGCTGCCGTTCGACGAACTTCTTGAAATCAACTTCTTCATCCACTTGCGTCAGAAGAACAATGTTTGGATATTTGTTTTTTTTTTCTCCCGCAGATCGATTGTTTTCGACAGTGTATGAAAGGCCTTTCTTAAGTAAACAAAATTGCCGGAAAATTTGGAAAAATATTTGCAGTTTTCCATTTGGAAAGACGTAGAATTTCAAGTGATTTTTGTTGACTTAGATATTGAGGTAACAAGAGGGCATAACAACATTCCTGGAACATTAACAAATACTAAATTGAATTTTTATGACCAAAATTTTAAAAGTTTATCATTATTTGAAAAATATTAGAATTCATCATTTATTTAAATATTACCGCTTCGATTTCTTTCAACTTTTACGATTTCTTTTCAATTTTGAGTCTTATTTACAAGATCAGCGCATTCTAAGTAAAATATCGAACGTGAAACACCTGCCGATCATTAATTTTATTTTCTAAGACTGAAAGATTTGTTGTGAGTAGGGCTAGTTTTGAAAGTGTAATTTAAGCATAGGCTCAGAATTTATTAAGTGTGTGAAGTGAAGACCAGAATTATCCTTTTTAAACTCCAATACCTAACATAAAATCAATCTATTTCAAGATCTCTTCAACAACATTGTCTGCAATTCCGTCGAAGACCATAATAAGAGAAAAACAAATCCCACAGTGACCGCGGTGCAGCATCTTTCTTTCTGAGACTGCTTGAAAAGATCGCCCGCATAACATTTCTTCATTTTTTTCCCAGTGTTTTCTTTTTGTTTTAGTCCCCAAAGAGCAAATTTCTACGAGTTGGCACACGACACAACGTTGCCACCATCTTTTCCGAATAACGGTAGGCGGAACTTTCAACGGTTTGTTGACCTCTAACAAGAACGGTGTGACGGTATCTCGTTGAAGATGCTAGAAAACCGGTTAGCCGTCACGCGCAGGCATTTTATTCTTGAGACGAATCCTTTGCTTCTTTCGGGTGTGGAATGGAATTCCATCCCTCAACCAGCCGCGCATGAATCGCGCATGGTTCATTCGAAGATGAGAAAAGATAAAAAACGGTGGAAACAAATACATAATGAGATAAAATGCTCTAATAATGTGTGTCAGCAGGATTCAACGCCACTTTTATATTTGGTATTTTAACTATTTACTTTGAGTGTGCCCTCTTTTCGTCCTTTGTCATTTATAAATTATTATTATTATGTGTAGACATTTCACCTAAAAGAAATTTTTGTCTAGTGTATAATTTGCTTTTATAAAATTCATGCAGGATTTCAAGTTTCTGCCTTGGTGCTAGCATTATTAGAATTTGGGTCTATAGGTTCAGAATTATAATTTTGCAATACTTTTACAATATTCAACATTATAATTTAGACAAACTTTTAATAGACGTTTCTAAACAAAATGACATGGAAGAAAACGAGAGGACACTCATGTTCTATACTTTTTAAAGCTATGAAAGTGGACAAGCTGTTCGCAGGGTTTGTACTCACCACCTGGCTTGAAGGTAGCTGTATCAAAAGAAGGTGCCCTCACAGGGTGCTTATCCTTGAAATTTGGCTGACGATCTGGAACAAATGGGACGGCGGGAAGGGATTCGCCGCGTGTTAGTGGTGGCCTCCCAGCCGGAGTATCTTCGGCTGGCCGTTTCACCCCGACATTGGGGCCGTCAGTGTGATCATCGTCCTCCGGTGGCGGCCGTTTCAAATTCACTGAAAGTGCAGGTGGTACAGGGGGTGCTGCGGCTGCAGCAGCTGCCGCAACGGCGGCTCTGTTTGAAATAGGAATATGATGTGGTGGCATGTGGGATATCCTTACGGGGCGCACTGTTGCTTCGTGAGCCTCCATTTTTCCAGTAAAATCCATCAGAGTGGGTCCAGCTGGACCAATTCTCTGTGCGGTGTATGTGTGATGATGTGAAGTTGGACCGCCACCTCCGGAGCCAGCCCCAACGCTTGTGCGATGAGTCGCCGTCTGGACCTCACCGTTTTCATGGCCCCTTTTAGCGGCCTGATGGAGCCGCTTCATTTGGCGGGCGGCATCCAGAACAAGTTCAATTCGGTCGGCGCCTTCGTAATTTACGCAGCCACGGCATACCGCCTCCGAAAAATCGTTTATCATCGCCCATGGCATGCGGGGGAGGTCGCAAAGGTAGCAGTGCTGTCGTTTTGTCTGAAGCGACATCCTGACAAGTCGTACACTATTGTCGCGATCAATTTTGACGAGATTTTCTGTTTACTCCCCGAATAACAACACAGTTATGAAAGGAAACGGGCTTATTATTATTTTTTTTACTACACAATTAACTTATAAAATAAAAACGCGCGAGAACGTCGTCGGGTTACCAGGGAATTTTTTTTTTACCAAAATGCAAACATTATTCCCCGATCAGACGCTCCTCTTTCACACAAAAAAACACCTGGCTGCAAGACGGGAAAAGAAAATAAACACTGTTTTTTTATGGTGAGTGGGTGGCTGCTCGGATGGCAATCGCACCCCCGTTAAAACAACGTTTTCCAGTTACTTAATCCTTATAAAGACTTGTCCGACAAGCGGCAACTTTTTACAACAAATTCCCGAGCACCGCTCGGCCACTGTAACATTTGTGCACAGCACGGAGAAAGGTCGCGTTCAAGAATGGCGGAGATTTTTATTTTTTTCCTGATAATATATCCAATTCACACACGATTCACCGTTATACGAGAAGCACACAATCGATTATTATCGGATTGCTCTACGATGCGAGACTCGAACTCGATTCAACGAATGCAGGGAGACACACAATTTGCGCTTGTTGCAATGCAACAAGAAAAATTCCTCGAAGAATAAACTCAATTTAAAAAATATATATAATTGCGAGACAACGAACAAGCCAAAGCCACTTCACAAAAATAAGAAAAATAATTAATTCTTCAGTGCATCGCTTCGTTAACGGAAGGGAAAATAATCATTACACTTTTACAGTTATACCACAATTAATGCAGCTATCCCGTTGAAAAAGAAATGAGATCTTTTTCTACTCGTTTTTTTTATATATTTTTTTAACCAAAATATGCGAAAATCTGAGCGACACAACACTCCAAAAAATGCGTCAGCCTTTCTCAAAAGTACACTCACATTTAACGCGCCGAGGAGCTGCTGCGGCCCGCTGAGCTTCACAATTTTCTCGAGTCGAATGTGAGCCAACAAGAAATGAAACGGCTTCGGTGCGGCGCTGCTGCTTGTGTGGCGGGGCGGCTCGCAGCGCTCGGCTCAAATCGAAGAAAGCTCGACCGCGCGCAGTGGTGTGCGTGTGCATAGAACACCGAAATATCTCGGTTACTACACAGACGCACGCCCGGGCACGTATCCCCGTATCGATTTATATACACAGCCCCGCACCCCTCGCTCCTATTTACAGTTGATAAATGGACTGATTTACAAGCGACGATGCCTCCCAGTGTTGTCAGATGAGGTCGTTTCCTGTGTCGCGATTCCGCTTCCATTCACAAAGTTGTATCGGATTTTTTTTTGAGCAGCAGTCGTTGGCGTGATAACGGGAATTGTGATTAGACACTTATCGCGGATTTGCGCAAACAAGATAAAGAGTGCAGATGCGAGTGCCCTAGATTAGAATTAATTAGAATCTCGTTATCAGACAGCTGTAGACTGAGAGGAAGGCTGAAGAATTTGCACCAATGTAGTAGGAAGTGAAAGAGCCCCTCTCGTAGACAATAAATAATAAAATAAGCTCGTAAAAATCACTAGACGATATTGTTAAAATCGAACAATACATGATTTTCAAGTAAAAATTCAAATCTCACATCTTCATTATTATTATTATTAGAAGTGGGTCGTATAGGCGAGAATCGCCTCCCATAAACAATGCGACTTAATGAGATGATGATTTTTAATCCCGCCTTGTCCAGCGAGAGGAGATTTTTCGCCCGTTTCCACGAGAGTTTGATAAATCGGGCCCAATTTCTGTCCTGGAATCCAAATGTAAGTATTCGAGTTTTCTACAGTTTCGCTATTTTTCAATTCTTATAACATTAATTTTGACTTCTTGCATTGAATATGTTATTTCGAATACTTCAAATTTTCAAGTTTATATTGAATTTGCATTTACTTTGCAAAATATGTAGACAAGATTTATATAACAAGCAGCATTATTTTATATTTTACCTCTGGCAGCCCTCAGCTATTACGTACCTCGTCGTCACGATCTCGAATCTATTTTAGCACGGCAAAAACGAACGGAGCGCAAAAAGGGCAAAAGAAAGAGCCGCTTCCATGGATCCATGAATTCACAGCATACCACTTACCACGTAACAGGCCCATGTACGCCATAAATAAATCCTCCTGTATACGCGCATTCCGCTTCCACCGCCTCCTGTGTGTGGGCCCCATTCCGCCCCTAGTACGTGTTCCGCCCGCTGCTGTGTGCGCCGGACTACCTTTTCTTGATAGGGCAGGGGGTTCCGGGGTGCGGGTGCTCCGTGCCGCTAGCTGCTGGAGCTGGCCGGATGGTAGCTCAACGAGTTTTGGTTCGACCAAAACTCTCAAACACCAACAAAGAGGTTTTTATGCTACTTTTACTACATTGGTAAGACGGGTGCGGGGGATGCTGCAATTTCATGGCGGCTGCCAGTGAACGGCTGTTGGATCCGCGGCGGTTTCGTTCCAATCGGACGCAGCATCTGGACCACTGCACGCACACACCAAAAAATGACGCACACTCGTGCAGATAGGAAAGCGCTGCACGGCCGCACGACGCGGCGCTGCGACAACCAAACATTCGAGCCCCGGAATGGCTGCAGAGAAAGAAAAAAACGACGTCACGAAAAATTCTTTCTCGCACACTAATCCATTCATGCACACACACAAACAGACGCATCACACCGTCGGTGCTGCTTCTATTATTCAAGGAGGGATTTGCTGCCATGGGCCTGCAAGAATTTTATTACGGGATATTTTATGAAACATTCATTCGGGCGAGCAGAGCCGCGCATCGATGCCACATTTCCGCAAGACCGAATGTCTGTCGTCATGTAGGCCTTTTCACAAAATTTAAAAAAATTTTTTTCCTCTGATGCTGCTAGGGTAGCTGGGGGAATATTAATAAAAAATTTTCAATTTACAAAAACAAAAAAAAACAAACCTCACAAAGATGCAAATGAGATAAAGTTATACTTCCGGTGGGACACGCAAGACGTAAGACGATGTAACGCTTACAAATGGCGGCTGTGACGACATTTCTAAAATTAAAAGGATTTCAGTGCCACTGAACTTCAAGCGCTGTTATGTTTATCAACATGTTTACCGTTATATTGACATACTACAGAAAACGAACGGTACAGAATACGGGATCGATTCGAGCGGTTCAGATCCCGCAGGGGTTCGAGCTGTTTCCCGGCCACCCTCCTGGTCCCTGGGATTTTCATTTCACACCAGATGCCACAGAGAGGAGCACCAGTTTTGGATGCGGGGTGGTGGCGGAGCGATATCGCGATTTTGCTGTTGCTGCTGCCTGCCAGCCTGTGCCTACGAGACCATGGCGAGGCGAAATAATTTCGGCATTTTGAGTGGATCTAAAGGAATTGGACCAGCAAAGCAACAAGAGCGTACAAGGTAAGGAAATTGAATTAATCCGGAACGAAAATGAAATTTTGCGATTGTTTTGAATTCCTGCCCACTGGGCATGAATTGGTGTGGGAATTGGGATGGACCAAGATTGAAAAGAAGAAGAAGAAGAGTTGTAGATTAAAGCTCATTCTGGGTTCAGAGTTTAAAAAAAAAATTTGAAATCGTCAAGCTGTCTAGGAGGACTGCTCTAGACGGTATGACTGCAACGTCTCTTCTTCTTTGGTAATACTTATTTATAAGAATTGTAGAAGATACCAACCCCTTCGAACAAAATATGTATTATAAAATTTTTGAGTTCTAATCCAACTCAAAACAAATTCCTTGAGATTTTATAATTTTTTAAAACTTTGATTTCAAATCTTGGTTATATCTGCAAATATTTTATAAGTACTATAAGGAATATCCAAATCCAAATCAACAATTATATCACTGTGGTAGAATTAATATTCGCAAAAGGAGGATACCATTTTCAGTTACAACTGCTCTCACAATTCTCATTATATATTTATTAACAATTCCTGCGAGCAGAATATTTCACTGTGCGAAAATCGGTGTACAACTGTGTGAATTTGTTTTAGAATGTCTTGCTCCAAGTTTTTATTTCAACGCCCACGACCGACTTTTTCGGCGTCTACAATAGGACACAGGTTGTTTTTTTTTTTCTTCAAATTTTGAGGTTAGTGCTGCATTTTATTGAGGTTAGGGCTACATAAAAACATTTGAATATAACAAACACGGGTCTGCAAACCTGCAAACTTCTAGAACAACCGATTTTCTCCTGTCCGCGTCCAAGCAGCAGGTCTGGGCATTCTTTTTGTATTTTGTTGGTCTCTTTGCTCGTTAAATTCATTAACATCGCATACCCATGCACGGCGTCGGAATGTTTATGCACGAAACCGGACGACTTCGTGTTTACACACATCTAATTCTCCTTGGAAGGCCTTTGGTCACGGAACAAAGGTAAAAAAGATAGCCCCTATCGAAAAAAGGGGAGCCGGGGGGACAAGAAGACATCGTGCCTGCCCATGCAAAAAACAGACAAAAAAAAAAGAGTGGCGCAGAATTGCAAATTTTCCTCGGCCTCCCCATTTGGGGCCCCGAACTCCGATCAGGTGTGCGTGTGCTGCGCTGCGAAGTGCTGCCGCTACACTTGGCGTGGAATATTGAGCCAGGGCAACCAGCTGCAGCGGCAGGGGGAGGGGAAACCGCGGGTACGCGGTTCATTGTACGTCCCGTCCGCGCTGAATGCACATAGCCTCGTCGCATTAAGGGAAGGGCGGCGGATGAGGAGGGGGCAGCCGCCAACCGGTTCTCTGGTCGATGCAAAATTTTCTGCGCGAATAAAAACAGTCACGCAGATTCCCCCTTCCATTTCGCTCACCTCCTCCACCGGTGTCTTCTTCTTGCTCGTTTTTCACTTTTCGCTTTTTTTATCGGCCGCCCCTGTGAATGTGTGCCGCGAGATTTGCAGCACTGCTGCCGTTTTCGACGTCGCTGCTCGTTTACCTATGTGCACAGGCTGGCTGCGCAGTGACGTATCAGACCGGTTTTGTCGGTTTCGCGTTTCTTTTCAATTTTCTTTTTTTTTCTGTTCTGGACCTTCTTTTCCTGCGCTTTTCTTCTCCCCCTTTTTTTTTGAATTTGGCATAGCTTCACACACGACAGTCCTGCAGGCGCTAGAAATAGCAGCAAACGACACGACAGTAGCAGCAGCAACAGCAGCAGAATCGCTTCATTTGCCCCTTTTTTTGCTGCTCACTGCTGGAACTGGGCGCTAAGCGCAGTGGCGGCTGAAGTTGGTGTATTTTGATGACTTCGACCCTCGTCGTATTTTATTTTTATTTTTTTGTTTGATTGCCATCTGATGTGACGTCACAGGAGGACCTTTCACAACGGTTTGCGTATTTTTTTTCATTTGGGCAAAATGTTTTTTGTTCGGGGCCAAGACCTAGAAATTGTCATGATGAAAAGGTTTGGCGAAACGAAACCGTGGGCTCCGGTGAAACTTTCCAGGTGGTGAAGTTGGCGGTGGCACCGGTTTTCTGAAAAGATTTTTGCGCCGCTTATAAATTCAGGGCGTCGGTTTCTTCATGACCACTCATCGCACCGTTATTATTCCAGTACCAGTTTTTCTGGGCGATAAGATGGCTCTCTGGAGCGCTGTTGCCATGTGAAGATGGCTTTTCTTTGGGGCTGGGTTCTTCGATGGAAATGGGGGGATTTTCTCTGAACAATCCTTAAAAAGAAATCGTTTCGTCTTGAAGGTGGACTAATAAATTTTAAGCATTAACTTATTTTATCGAAAGCACCAGCGAAAAAATAAGGCTCTTTTTAAATTAGGTTTTTAAAAATACATCTAATAGTCTGAAATAGTCGTGATACGTTTTCGACTTCAAAAATTAACGTATAGACGCTAAAAATGTTTCAGTTTTTTAGACGTATCAACTATCATCATTTATCTAACGATCAATAGAGAGTAAATTCACTCTATAAAGGATATGAAAAAACAACGCTAAAAATTTAACGCGACATATTCAGGAAGTAATATTTCAGCAAGCCTGGAAAATTCATTAATTTTACTTTTTAATATGAAATAACAATAAATAAGGCAAGATAATTTTCCGACTCAGCCAAACCCTCTCTTGGGAATAGAAAATAAATTGCACAATCTGCAGGAAGCTGTCCACTTGTCTGTATTAAAAAAAAATAAAAAGGGCGGGAAACAGCAACAAAATCACCACCACTGGGTAAAAACCCAGTCAAATCAATCGATCAAACAAAAGAGTGCAATTTCTCCCTTTGTTCAGACATACCCATCCCCCTCAACCCTGCCCCCTAGCGGGTATATCGCCTACATCCGGTTTTCGTGTCCAATATCCCGTGCCACTTTCAAAGGAGACACACTTACCGATTTTTTTGGGGGAGGGGCAGTTGTGTCGTCGTGCGCCGCTGTACCCCCTCCCCAATCTCCCACAACCCGCCGTCATTGATTTTTGGATTTTGTGCTAATCCTGCAAGTGCATTCGGATTGAGGCAGGGAACGGAAACTGCACATGTTTTTTTCTGCATGTGTTTGTGCCCTTAAAGCGATGGTCGCGTGGAGCTTGGGGTTGTTTTGCGGGTTGCAAGAGGATAGGGTTAGAAAAAAAATTTTATTTAGGGTTTAAAGACTGTTTTCTTATGGTTACCGGATACAACAGACCGTGCAGAGAATTCTTGCAAACCTGATATTAAAAGAATTTTTCATTTATAAAACGCAAAAAAGCCCTAAAGTTTATATCGACTAGGGGAGGGAGAGTGGCTTTGATAAAGGAGTGCCGAGTCCACCCTGTAAATGCCACGTTCTGATGCCTACTATACTATAATCATCACTCGGTTTAATATTCCCTTCTTGCGAAGTAATTTACTTATCTTATTACATACTTATCTTTATTCTAAATTCCTGAGATGAGATGAAATAAAATTATTCACAAAAGAATTCTTTCAAAGTAGCACTGGAAGGAAAAACCCCATCCTCTTCAAAAAAAAAAAAAAAAAAATTGCGCCCCCAACGCCAACCTTTCACCAAGTGATGGGTGGGCGAAAAAGCAAATAATTCGCCGATTGCGTGATATCTCATGCATTACGGTTATAGCAAACATATTTCCAATTATATTTTCAGCACTATCAAATAGAGTCTATAATTAGCGATTCCATTGATTCTGGACGTGCTTCTGCGACCCCCGGGGCCCCGTCTGCGGCAGCTTAGTCACCGGGCGGCCTTCCAAAAGCGTTCTCGCGGTGCAGCACCCGCCTGGCATCAGCTGTTCGGTTGCTTGCACTGTGCAATTGATTGCTTTGTCGTCGTCGACGTCCGTCGTCAGACGAGGAATTTACAAGTTCTGGGCGTGATATCATTTTTAAAGTCACACGTGACAAAGTCGTGGAGTCACCCAAGTTTGTACATACATAGTAGGTCACAGAGTCAGACAGATGATAGTTTTTATTTTGATAAATTTTTAGCTATTATATGAACATTGAAGATGGGTTACGTAGATTTATCTTTTGGGTATTAAATTTGGGTAATTTGCACGATTTATTGTACGATACAAATACGGTCCTCACAAGTCTCATAAATATCTGTCTGGAGAGCGTGCATGAAACATAACAAACGCGAAATCATTTTACCGAATCCACTATCCAAAAATTAGAACGATTATTCTTATTCTTAACTTTAACGAATTTCTATCGACATTAACGTTTTTTAAAAAGTTTATTTTATTTTTTTTTTGGCGGTTAATTTAAAGACATCAAAAAAAATACTTACCTGATGAAAAATAAAAACCAATGTCCCTTACCACTTAACTTTTCATTTCGCAATTTTATAATGTCGTGATCTGCTTGAAACATTCAGGGTATGTTCCTCCAAAAGGCTGAAATGAATAAATAAATTAATTAAGAAATATGTATACATTAACCTACTTGTGCCTACCTATCTTATCGTTTATCAGCAAAAATAACTCTTGTCCTCCAAAAAGGATCCCACAATTGTCTATCTCTGTTTATGTAATTTGCTTCTAGTTTAATAACTAAAATAACTTAAAATTAGAAGGTGAATAAAAAAAATTATTTATTATTACATAAGTATAATTCAGAGGCAAAAATCATCCATCACAACTCATAATCGCACCAGTCGTCATGTTCCCGCCCAAATGCATTAACTGGACTCGTTCGGCGTTCACCACTTATCCAAAATTAGGCTTACTTATGATCGATGGCATGGCATCGCATGGTCAGCGCAGTCTGACTGAATTCGCTTTCCAAAAAATAAAACAAGAACATTGGTGCAAATTGCCTGAGTCACGCAACATCGTCAGCACCTTAATTAACCTTTAAATACAGAAAAAGAAAAAGTAGTTTCCTACATAACGTAAAAATTGCACATAGCGAGCCACCTGCCACCGTGTCGTTGTCGACGTCTGGCGGGCTCCTTCTTATATTATGCTATAAAATCCGACGAAAAACGTAGTCAAGACCAAGTTCGATCCGAGGGGACTGTTTACTTACACAAATTGGGAGTTTTGCAATTATTTGCTTTTGGGTTTCAGTGGGAGGGTTTTTCAATTTAAAAGCTTTTAGCAGATTTTTTGAGTTTTCCAATTTTCGGGTATCTCTGCGGTAACAGGGGGTGGGTGACATTAATACAAGACATACCCAACCCCTAATTTTCCTGTTTGGAAAGTTTATTCTAATTAATGCTCATGTTACTTAATTTTTTTTAGCTTTAAGTTTTTATTAAGGATCGTATTATACGCTCAAGGTTATAGCAGAAAAATGTCCACCGCTTTTACTGCGAAGTTTATTGAGATTCTAAATTATTATTGTTCTTTGGTTGCTAGGTAGAGAAGAATTATAAAATATAAATATTACTACATATTTTGCAGATAGCCTTTCTCAAATAAAGCACGAACTTACATTATCTCTGCTTGGCCTCCCTAAATGAATGCAAAAACGTAGCGTAGCTAATGGAAACCTAAAAGAATCAGATTTCAATTCTTTGACTATCAGGATTTTACTTAGCCACGTATTTCAGCTATTGCATAGCTACGGATAATGTTTATGACCAAATACATATTTCTAATTTAGCGATAACAATTCGAAATTGTAAAATGCATGCTTTATGTCCGTATTTTAAAAAGAATAGAGTAGTATACGACAAAAAGATGAAATTTTGAATTTATGATAGATGATTATTTCGATCCAATTCGTCTCTTCAAGTCTTAGTTTACAATTTCTAGAGATAAATTTTAAAAGAAAAATGGTGATCTTCTCGATTTATTTTAGAGATAGAACGCAATTCTGCTTCTACATTCCCTCCCTGATCCCGGTTGTATTACAGAATGGCAAAGCCAAATTGCATGCCATTCGCAGAAAATACTACGTGACTCCCAGTAATAAAAATCCTTTCGGATCGAAATTTCTAGATTCTAGAATATCTTAAGGAGGCGCTATCCTATCCCGGGTCCTGAGCTGTTTCATAAAAGAACTGCTCGATGATTATTGATTACGAGGAGTCGTCCTCCAGGACGCACACAGAAATGTTCCTGCACTAGTGACTCATCGGGAGCTTTTTGTAATTACACCTTGTCACATCCTGGAACACATGCACATCTCTATCCTGGCGGTTGCCATGGCGATTCCTTTGATATCGAAATTTTATGTATGATCATATTTTTTCTTTTTTTTTTGCGTCCTAGAAATGTGCAGAAGAAGGGAAGGATACCCAAAGAGCTCCCGTAGAATCGCATACAGGGAAATACCCACACATGCAGAGCTAGGGCCCCGAAGGCTCGAAACAATGTCTGCCAAATATTGATTTGAAGGACAAGGGAGGTGTGCTACAAAACGGGACAAGGCTGGAGGACGGATTCCGTCCTCCTGTCCTTCGTCCCGGGACCCTAATCTCGTTCTATACCGGACCTATAGCCAGACCCGCTGCCAAGTATCGAACGAAAACGCACACTACTAAGATCCCAGCACAGGGTGTGTTCTGAATGTGTTCCGCCAGAGCCTGGCTGGGGTTGCTCATGGGCGTGTATCCAACAGGAGCGGAGCAGCCCCGGTTGATCGGCCGGGCGGAAAGAAATCGATATCTGGCTAGGGGTGCGCAAAAGTTGGCCATGGTCTGGGACAGCATTCGCGGTGCAAATTCACACTATTAAAGAAAAAAGAAAAAAAACATACACCCGGCGCAAGTATTACAGCGGAACAACCCTCGCTGGCTGGGGCTGCTGCTGGTTGGGTGAATGTGTGCGTGTCTCGGATCGGGCACAGGGTTCACTTCCGATTCCGTCGTTCTATCGACAACACAATGAACTCGGGGGGCGCTGCTCCCGGGACAGGTTCCAGTCAAGACGCGGGGCTTCCCCGGGTGTATATAATACGATATGCTTTGGTTGTGTGCACGCACAGCTGGGTATTGAATAACCGTCGAGCGAGGGCACCCACAGGCGCTCTATAGGGCGCACAGGGTGGCACATCTAAAGGTTGATCTATAGGATATATGGCAACCCCCCAGAAAATCAATAGGGTTCGCGTAAGCGCCCCTAGCGTGGCTGTAGCTCGCTGCCCTGGCAGGGCTCCGGGGGTGCCGCAGCCGTCTTTGTTTTTCGTGCATGCACTGTCGCTAGGAGGGTAGTAGTTTATGGTTATGTGACGTCGGTGTCGTACGTTGGAAAATCGATAGAATTACGTTTCGGGAGCCCCGGCGCTTCGTCCTAGTGGTGGTGGGTTGTGGTCGTGGCACTTCACTCCCGGGCTATATGTGTGCCCATGGAAATTTCTACATGGGTTTTACCCGTGCGCCAGCCCCTGACCTCGCCTTGCCGCTCCCCCCCGGCCCAAAAAACCCGGGCTTATTTACCCGGCATCCCTTGCAAAAGGACGCGCGAAAATTTCGCTAAGAGTTTCCCTTCTAAGCTCAACTGAATGTGGCGGATAGTAGATGTGGGGAAGGGAACAGGGGAAGCAGGGGTGGAGATAGGGGGAGATTATGCGCGGCGACTTGGCACGATTTTGTAATTAATGATAGCCGTGAAGTTATGAAAACGGAAAAGCCCCAATCGATACCCAGCCCTGCGCCCGTAGTAGTATTCGACCAAGGAGGTCCTTCTGCCTCCTACGACGCCCGTACCTTTTTGCCCCTCCCGCACCATCGTCCGACTACCCCTCTCCAGAACCCGACCTTCTACCCGGTGGCTGCGCTAGAAAATGATTTCATGGGGGACACTCCCGAAGATTTATGACGCAATTTATCAGCGAATAAAATGAATTTCCGAGCCAGTTGGAAACAACGCCTGGGGTGGCGCAGGGCACCTACCTCGGGCCATTCTTATTTCTTCTTCATATTTTTTTCTTTTTCTTGTTTTACGCCTCACCCATTTAAATCATGTTTAACAGCGCAAAAAGAACCAAAATCTCACAAATCTTCGCGTATGTGAGCCCTTGGGAGATGATCTGGAGGAGGGCTTAGGAAGTGATAAAACGACTTCCAGGATACGGAATACATGAAAAATTTGCATATGTATTTATGTATCCACCCACCCCTGCGTTGGATGTATAACGCCTCATTAATGCAAATTTCACTTTTTCACTTTACGCCGATTTACTGTTGTTTTTTACGCGTCACCATTATCTGAAGGAGTATGGGGCTTATTTGAATTAATGTCGAGGGGAGGGGAAAAGGAGACGCCTCTAATTGGCGGTATATCGCTCGTTTGAGCATAAGGTTTTGATTGTTTTTTGTAAAAGTCGTAATCTTGATGGAATAACGAACAGCGATAAAAGTAATGACTTCTTTTATACTTTTTTGGAGTTGTTGTACTTATGTGTAATGAAATGAACGAAGGGGAGAGTGAGTTAGAAATAAATTCGAGCGATATTTCAAAACAATTGTAAGACTCTCAGATTTTATAAATACTGTATAAAAATTTAAAGTAAAAAGAACCTAAAACAACAAAGAAGAAATATGGATATGCTCTAGAAAAATGTATAATAATAATTACATACATAAATTGACTCTGCATTTCATTTTAGAACATGGAGGAAATACAGAGTTAAAGCTTAAAGTTAAATTTGATATATTTTTCTCAAAATTTGTAATCTTGATAATAATACGTGGCGGTTTTTTTTAAAAGCAATTCGATGAAAAACTTACTATCTAAGTGAATGAAAAAATAGAAAAATAAAAAGAATGCAGCTAATCTAAACAAATCATTTAACATGATCTTTTAGTTTCAAGAATCTTGGTCGTCTGTGACGTCACAGAGGTTAAATTCAAGAGTCATTTCAGGGTCAATTTTGTTTCTTTCTAACATAAAATTAAAATTTTTATTTTTGTCTTCAAAATTCACTTGAGAGATGACGCTAAGTCGTAATCCATTCCGGGGAAAAAAGATAAAAAACGAGTTTATTTTGAATTCTGAATGCTTCATGCTTCATCAGATTTGATTCCGCTTAGCAGTATCCACTTAATTAAGTTAAATGATCTGTCTAATCAGATCTGGAAACCATCAGTACACAACCAACAAGTAAGTGTTTCCAATGAAAATAGCTTTTGCTAGATCATTATTAAATGCAGGAAATTGGCGCACTGTAGATAGATTATAAATAATAATTTGAATATAACAGACCAAAAGTTTAATTCTATGGCGCAGAAAAATATGCATACTAAAAAAATATTCCAAATTGTAGCCCAAAAATTTTTTCGATCCGTAAAAATTCGCATTTTAAAAGAGTTCGAGTGCATGTTGAAAATGCATAGCTATTTAGAACTGGGGGTTTATTATTAGAAACAAAACGAATCGTTTCGTTTCGTATAATTAAATAAATAGCATGAACAATTTTTTTTATAAGAATTGCAAACAGTTTATATTACCTACTTATCATGATCCATCACTCTATGCAAGGGGTCACGTTCGTCTGCTACTGAATATCGAAATATTTTGTGTTATATTTAGATTATAATTAGAATTCTATGACTCGGTACTTCGTAGAATAAAGCCTAAGCCTTTCTAATCTTGCTCGAACTTAGGCTAGATGATGATTAGAGTTTTGCAATTAACAGTGATAATTATTTTACAATAACTCTGCATTTGTTCGTGTGTAAAATTGTTAAAAGTATGAATTTTTTATGTATGTGATTTAGATTTCAAATTGTACTCTAATATAAATTGATAACAAATTTTGTTTAGTATGAATTTTAGGTACAAAGTTCTTCTTGCTAAGCTTAATAAACTCGATGATATTAATTGATTATGTCTAGGGTCGTTTAGACTTACATAGCTCTGTTCCAGACATTTTCGACAATCGACTCGCCGTTTTAATGAATAAATTGCTTATAATGAGCTATTAATAGACTACGCTTATTTCACTACTTATGAAGCTAGCTAAATGTTAGTACATACGCTGCGACCACTTGGATTTTTATCAAGACTGGCCGAGCTCCACCGTAGGCACGTAAGAGTGCTCCACACATGGGGCTTTTTTCAATGTTATCAAAAAGGCCTTATCAGCCGGGTCATGAAAACATTACATCGCGGCTAGATAGTCCACTATCAGCCGCTAAAACATTCTGACATGCCTTGGGGCTCGTGTCATCTGCATTTAGTCTAGCTGAGTCTAGCCCAGAAGGAGTCGCTGATAACCGAAGCCGGCTAACGCAGCTGTATCGGAACTCATTGCGCTCGCGTAATATCTCGAACATTAAAATATGCCCGATAGTGCGCATTGATACCGCGCATATATGATTTTTATTACACTTCCATTGGAATTTTTTCGCCCAAAAAATCGCCCCGATAACATGTCCCACTTCACGTGGACCATATGTGATAATGATAAAGATACAATGCACGCCGGAATCAGTCTGAGTCTAAATTGAGGCGGAAAGTAAGCTTATGATGATTTGTTATAGTATTTAGAAAAAAGCGTCCTGATAAGACGCTGGACTTTGGAGGCTCGATTGGGCGATAGTCACGCAAGATGGTAATATTAGCGATTTCCTGAATGGCAGGAGGGGGCGAAGGGTAGATGCTCCGGAGCGTTCAAGTCCTACTTAAACGTAGAGCACTAAGTAGAAGCAGACGCAACGCACTTTGTAGACTTTTTGTGCAAAATCTGTGAAATCTTCCAGAGTAGCCGTGTCAAGGAGACCCGGTCGTTCAATAGGTTATCGACGGCGGAGAGATTGCTCACATAGTCTGAGGAGATTTGTTTGTTTGTTTGTTTGCAGTGGGTGATTCTGTTTACAACCCGATTACGAAATAGTTTTTCTACAGAAAAATATCGAAGGACAGAAATGAGAGAAGCGCGATAAGTGAATAAGATAATCGTTTTTTTAATACCCGTGTAATTTACCTTTACACGAAGTACATTAGATGTAGGGTCATCATGTCTCTGACGAGTTAAAAAAACTTAGCCCACGATATCTAATCATAAAAATTAGAATGAAATTTTTTTTCGCCCGTTCTTGAGAAAGGAATTAAAAATAGTGTATCTTTGAAATGATAACAGACACTCAGTTTTTACACTATTCATTTATAATTACATATATACTAAAATCAATTAACAAAGGTTCATAAAAGACCCACTTTGAATACTTTGTCTTCGTAGCTGCAACGACAGATTAATTAGCTTAAGAATTGCTATTGCTGAATGCAATAAACAGATTTTTTTAAACCCATGTTATATTATTGCTAAGTTTATTGAAATACTTGTTTTGTTAAATTTCTTTTTATCAGTCATTTTATATGCCAAAGAAGAAATCAGAACTAAAAAATTAAAAGCTAAATGAAATGCTTTTAAAAATAATGTCATGGTTGGAGTAAAAAAAATTACTTTATTATTTTATCGTGATTACTGCATTTAAAAGTAAAAGCTTTTCTATTTTTTTTTAGTATTTTAAATGGGATTGAAATTGTTGCAGTTGAAGGGAAGAGGAATGAGTGGTGGCACTGTTAAATTTAGTTAGGGAGCCTGGATAGCAATTTCATTTTTTGGGTTGCTGATCCTTTGTGATGTTAACTATGGGTAATGTATTTATGTATTTTATTTTCATAGTTTAAATGAAAATTCATTATATGAACGCGTGGGGCAGTTTTTTGTATTGGTTTTTAGGTAAGATGAGACCTACCCCTCATTTGTTTGCAAAAATTAATTTTGTTGAGAGGTTTAATGGGATGGTACGATACAAAAGGTACAAAAGATCTTAAAGCTACATTCGGGGAATTACCTTATAATTTTTCTTCCTTTTGTTCAAAAAGTTGTAAAAAGTTTGCAGAGTTTTGAGTAAGAATCTTACTGAAGTACCTTCAAGGCTTGAGGGCAAAAATTATAACTTGAAAGTGTAAGCAGTCCGAGTGGGTTAGTGAGTTATTCTATAGAAAACTTATTAACTTTTATCTAGTCCTATTTTCTTAGAAGTATGAACCTTTTTACCTTTAGGCCAGTGGCAAACATGTCTTCTCCAGAAATAGAAGAATTCTCCGCCTTTACGCAGTTCCTTCATCAGTCCTTCGAGCAGAAGGATCCCAATTAACCCAGTTCTTGAGAAGGTCCCCAATCAACCGGACATAGGTTCGTCTTACATCACATGTACTGTGCGGGTTATGTCCTGCTTTTTATTGCCCTTTTGTATTATACTTCCATTGAAAAGAGTGGAGCACCAGCCAAATCTGGCGATGCTCATCAATTTACCGGGAGTAAAAATACAATTTTACCTTCGGCATTCACTTGATAGAATCGAAATGCGCCCGGAATTTGAATGAAGATGGATCGGATGGCAGGTTTCTGTCGGGCAAAGGATGGTGTGGTGGATTTTGTTGGGGCTCCGCAGTTTACGTGTGGGGGGGGGGGGGGCATACATTGCACCATACAGACGTAATACTCCAAGACGACAGGGGGCGGGTGGAGTCAGTTGGGAAGGTGCAACCCAACGCCCACCGCCGAGGAGAGCCCCCACAAGACTTTCGTTTTGCACTTCAGGTCACGATTCCCATCGGGTCTGATTCTGATGTCAGTCACGTTTTAGCTGCGGACGACTATTTGTATGCAGGGCAGGCGGCCCGAGCGGAGAATGTTAACGAAAAATTCTTATGTTACCGTTTCGTGCTTGGCTTCTATTCCTTGGATGCCAGTTGGGGCCGGTTGCCGCCCGGGGAAAGGGCGGCCAACCGGGCTGATATGATACAATAATGTATCAACTGGGCATGAATAAAGTTTTAACTACTTAAAGGAGCCCCGCTCCGGCGGTATCAGAGTATCTTGACTCCAGAGAAAGATAGACGAACCTCCCACGCCACTGCCTTCCGCAGTATTGCCGTTTTTATTACCTGCAGAAAGCCCCCCGTGCGGAAGCTGGAAAAACTGAGTGAAGGATGTTGGGCCAAATGTGGAGTGGGCCAGTAATTTTGTTACGTCGGAGTCGGGAGCGTACGTGGCCGGAGTGTATAAAAAAAAATATTGAAGCAACGCCATAGGAAGGGTATACCTCGCCTCACCTGAAAGTGGGATGAAAGTTCTTGGCCTTTTTCCTTTTACTTGCCACAGAACTGAAATTTTTGTTGCTAATGCACTTATGTGGCTCCGTTTGCTTGCCCCTTTAATTGAATATCTGAATACGTATCTACCTGACCTGGAAGGTGCTGCAACTCGGCACAGTTTTTAACTTTTTAAGTTTGTACCTTTGAGGTACAAGACGTAATTTGAGAAATGGATAAAATGGGATTTTTGCTAACTTTTTTCCCATTTCTTCTCGATTTTGCTGATTAAGTATCCTTTCAGCTTTAAAGGCTCTCTAGAATTCAGAAAACTAAAATAAACCGAGTTGCACTTAATTGAATTTATACAGCACTTTACAAAGCAAATAAGTTTAAAACAGACTGTGTGTGCTAATTACCTCATTTATTTTTATTAGTTCTAGTTTATGCATATTGTACGCTCTTTCGATTCATCTGAGCTCATTCTGCTAATTCTATAAAAATATACTTTACATACATTATATGAAGATTATCTGCTCAAAAGGGACTACTTCCTCATAAGCAAAGTTGACAAAAACCAAAAAAATTTTTAATTATAATTAGAATTTAATGATTTCTTTACTTGTGCGAAAAGTTCTGCTTTTGTGTCAAATTGCAATATTGTAGGTCATCGCGAAGTATACTATGTCTTAGATTTTGATGATCAGTTATAATGCTATAGACCTTAGTATTTGATATTAATTTCAACTTGATACCTCAATCCGTTTCTGAGAAAAAGGACGAACAGACGGACAACGCATTCAGGATTTGAACAATTTTACTATATCATTTTAAATCAATACGTTATATCATCGTATAAGATTTTAAAGTCAGTTGCACAGTTCGGTTACCTTATTCAATTTTCGAATTATGCTTAAGATGGCGTCTCATCGATGATAACCTAACAGATTCAGTTAGTCACGCACCATTACGAGCAGCCAGTGAACTAAAATGAATGACCCTCCGTTCACGAACGCAGCTGTTCACGTTCACGCAACTCTGGCCGACGCTGTCGCCATCGTCACGTGTTCGTCCATCATGGAGTCGAAACACATCGCTTTGTCGAAAATTTCGCCATAATCTGCATCTTGTTTCCACTTTGCAGCCAATGGCTGACTGCACGACAGACCTCATGTGCATGAGTAATTAAAGAGCGTTATAAGTAGTCCAAAACAAAAGTGAAAATAAGAAAAATGTATTGTGCAATACCGTTGTGCGGTGACGTCACGCATCAACACGACAAAATTCAAGCATTCGTTTTTATAAAAGCAGCAACACGACGATTCTTCCCGCGCCAGCCGTAAAATAAAAATAAAAATAAAAATAAAAGAGTAGAGGGAAAAAATAAAAATAAGAAATTGTAAAAATAAAAAAAATAAAGTGAGACGGCGATGACGACGGCGATGGCGACGATAACGCTGCTTCTGACACAACTGTGCATGCACAAGTTCAACGGAATAATTCATGAAGAGAAATCCTACACTGTGTGTAGGTTGGCGTGACATTCACCAGCATGACGGCACGCCATCCGGGCCTCTAAAAAAGAAGCTCAGATTTATGCACGGCTGGGCAACGTTGCCACTCTCCGCCAGTGGACTTCGTCGCACCGGCCTCAAGCCCCGATAGCCCCCACAATCCCCCAGAATCGACATACACTTGTTCTTTGGTTCGTTCAAATGATGGGCTTCTTTTCGAAATCCACCCACCGTTAATTTACCGTTATTTTTAATTGTCAAACTAGTTGACATGGACCGGTAAAAATAGGTGTCGCTACGCACGGTGACATTAGCGTTTTGTGCGGACTCTAGATGGAGGCAGCTGCGTGCATTTCATAATGTGAACTCAATTTTTATAAATGATATTTCAGCTGCTTTACTGATTTTTAATCTATTCTACATTGATTACGTAATATTTTTCCTTTTCATATGTTTGTTTGGATACTCATTGTTTGGTTTTTGATATCTGTAGTAGTAGTTGACGTATATTTTTTTCTACAATCTTTCGGAATCCGCATTTGCGTCAAACTTAAGAATTTACTTTCCCAATATTTATTCAACAATTTTTTTTTACCTTTAACTACGCGCATGAAACATGTTGTTGGAAAGGTTATTTGTGATAATTTCACATTAGAGAGTAAATAAATTCAAAATATTTGATTTATTAAACTCGGATCGAATTCTTGGAAGGTAGACATGATCTTTACTCAGAGAAAATCTAAAAACGACTGAAATGGCTCTTTTCATTTAGATAATATGGTACAGATTTGTAACTTTCTTTATCCCAATCACGAAAAATTATTACTCGAAATTTTGGGGAGAAGAAAGCGTTAATATTATTATTTGAAAATTATATGGGTTATCTTAAACTCTTACGACATATCCAAGAAATCCATTTTCCATTAGCAATTTGTTAAAACAAAAGAAGATGCAAGGAAAAGAAACCAAATTTTAGGGTTTGTGCGGAGTTAAAATTTAGATTGTTCCCAAATATCAAGAACCGATAATTTACTCAATAAGTAAATAAAAAATTTCTTTAAAATGAAATCAAAAGAAAGTCAATTTACAGGGTTTAAACGAATTAGCCTGTGAGTAAATTTAAATCATAATCCGCACAAGTCCTTAGTAAGCTCTGTATTTGAATGCTTTGTTACTTGTTGCCAAGGGCTTTGAAAGAATTCTCTCTAAAATTAGAACCATCTGTGGGTATACCTAATATTCTTTGTATTCATTTGAAGAAACATCGTTGTAACATTACGTTGATCAATTTATGAATTATCCAACTAACAAAAGGAAAATCCCATTTTAATGGAATTTGAGATATCTACCACAATTTGCCGACAACATTGTACGGAATTAGGATACCCGGGTGGGTGTAAAGTCAATTAAACCCTCACCCGAAATTGAGTGAAATTGTTATGCCCTTCTTCGAATAGAATCCTCACCACAATGGTAACTTGTAAGCCCACATAAGCAGATGTTTTGTATTCAAAAACGTAATAAGGGAGTTTCTTGGGTTCAATTTTTTACATCCGAAAGTAGTCCCGTCCGCCCACACCCCAAGAAAACTAAAACGTTTCTTGTGTATGTTTTCTTTTAAGATTTTCCACCCCTTGGACACTGCTGTCTTATTGTAAATGGTAGCCATATTTTCCTTCTCAGTAAACGTGCTCATCGCTGCGAAGGTTTCGCAAGGAACCCCCAAATCCAGCCCCCAGCATCCAGAACCTAGAGGTTTTCGGTATTCGCTTAGTATTCTTGGAAAGTTGGTCTCATTGCGATAACTTGAAAAACTTTTCTGGGGCTGGATTTTATTCATTCGCTCCTTTGGATCCGCCCTGCAACGTTTTTCTATCGCTTCCATTCTCCTCTTGGTTCATGTATGGGCGAGGAGGTCTGAAGGGGGTTTGGAAGGAAGGCGTTATGATAAAATATACGAGATTCCACCATTGAATCCTCGGAAAGAAACCTTTCCTCTCTGATAAATGGAAAAGTTTCTAATTTAGTTTGAATGTGAAATGTGAACATTGTCGAGGTATGTACAAGTGGACGCACATTTCGTTAATGCCTTTGTGGGATGTATATATCTTGAACTTAAGCTATTAAAGGAAGATCGGCGGAGATAGGGCGTAAAGTCATGTCTTTTTCAGGATTCGGAGTAGGTCGGCATTGGAGCGGAGCTCTGTTGGGATAAATATAATAAAATAAAAGGTTTTGATAAGAGCGTTTCTCTAGAAGAAAAGATTACCATGAATAGGTTTTTTCAAAATATATTGAAAACTATACCTACAACGACATTTACAGTCGTCTTCGAAATTCCTACAACTGCTTACATTTTCTATTTTAAATAAAATATCAAACGGGATCGACTTACGTTTCGTCTGCATTCCTTCTTATGTACAAAATGACTAAGTTATTTTCGTACTTTTCCAAATATATTCAGTTTGACTATTTCCTTGTAATCCTTTTTGAATATAAAGGTGTACCAGAGACAGGGTTTTCATCCTTGTCATAGAAGCCTTTTATAATTGAAGTTATGTTAATTAAATAGGTACTGCTTAACAATAGTAAACTTCTAGATAAATTTCTCATTCAAAACTAAATCGCAAATTGAATTTTAACACAAAAGGGACCAAAAGGAAAATGTTAGTTGTAAAAATAAATAATGTAGGTACGTCTGAATAATTTTCATGAAGCTTTTATCGATTTTCAGAATTTTTACATTTATACTTCATCAAAAAATTGAAAGAAATATTTTATTTTAGATTAAATTTAGTTGCATTAACAACTAAAAAAATTTAGTTCTAATAGTGATGTATAGAATGAAGAAGTTAAGCTTCTTTTAATTACTTTCTGTTCTGTTTGAAATGATTAATGATTAAATGAGTAATGTAACTCAAGACTTTAATCTTTAGCCACATTTGTTTTACAGCATGCCATTGCTTCATGAATTGAATTACATACTTCTTTAATGGGAAATATATTTTTCTTAATGGCGGCAGTCGGCAATAAAGATGGGAACGCTTCCTCTCATCTCTGAAGCATCATTAGAAACTCCTCTTTCTTCCCTCACTTTGTTACCTACCAAAGTGAAAATGTATATTTGAAAAAATCAAAAAGTGCAACAAGACTTTTTATGTGAATGTTGGGGGAACATTAAGATATGAGAAACTCTTGAACACTTCATATATTGCTGAACAAGCTGCGGAGTGCGGAGCTGGGTTTCCTGCAATTAAAGAGAGGGGCATGAGTGCTTTTCACAAGTCAAACTTTTATGGGCCGTAAAAATCTCCTCCTTTCTGTGAAGAATACTCGGCATATAGTGGATCTTCTCATCTTCAAGAAAATCTCATTCGGAACCATCTGATTCGTCCCAAAGGTGTATGTTCGTACGTTGTATGTTCTTGTTCGCAAGGCGAAGAGAGAAAAAGGACCGGGGGGTTTGGACGCAACCGGGGCTGTTTACCTTTGAAAATTGTTTTCATAAATTTTCCATTTAATTTTGGACGTCTCTCAATCTATGAGTCAATGGAGGAAGATTGTGTAACTGAAAATACGATATTCAGGTGAGAGCTGTTGAGCGAAATTGCATTTGTTTGTAAATTCATTTCTGATATGAATAATTGAATAATTATTATTGTGAGGAATAGAACAGAACGAGAATCCGAGCAGGGGCATAAATAGTCAAGAGCTGTCTTGTTTGAGTATGATTTTTTAATATGCTTTAAAACAACTCCATGATAGACGTTAGCACATTTCACTTTATCTGAAAACTGTGTGAATATTGCATGATAAAGTGCTATGAAAACGCACAACTTCAGTTGCCACTCCATTAGAAATACATTTCTGATTTATAGCAGAAAACATTCGCTTTTGTTTGTTTAGCTAATGTCCTAAATATTTACATCAGACTCTGACATCATTTCGAATCGTTTACAATACAAGATGTTTTTATGCAGGATAGTGACGCAGAACGCATCGGTGTATTCTTTTTTTGGATTCTGTGATTCATTTTGGTATTTTTCTATTTTTATAATTTTATTCAGTTCCTCGAAAGACAAAAGTATATGTTCTTTTTAATTTATTTTAAGTATTGCCAAACAAAATAAGTTCTTGTTTCTAGGAATATGAACTTTTCTGTGGTAGAAATTTCTTGAGGCCATAACTCACTATTTTCTTGCCATTTAAAATTCACATAGCGGCACACATGTCCAGAGGGCCTGGGGGTATCTTTCATCTTTTCAGATACCTTCCACATTTCTCACCACCACCTCCACCTCCCACCATACCCACTGCCGTTTCCCCACGGGCGTAGGACCGTCATCGTCGCATCCAAAGTATCCCATCAGAATTGCAATAACATTAAACAAAACGCCAACGGAATATGAAATTTTGTTGAATTTGCAAAGATGTTGGTTTCAGATTCAGACTATGGCTAGTTTTCTGGATGTTTTTCAACTTTTTTTTTTCATATGGAATATGTATACGGTCATACCTACATTTCTTTATATGTTTCAGATTGCGTGTGGGTGCTTTTCGCTGTGCCCGGGCTTGCAATCGGATGCCGAGCACGTCCAGTACAGGGAACTGTGGCGAATCATGTTATTGGACTCATTAGCAATATGAAAACGTGCTGCCTTTTGTTCCAATCTTAGCACACACAAAATGCAAATTTACAATATTCGAACAGCAGCCAGATTGGCTGTCAAGGACAAATTGAAGAGGAATCGCACGCTTTGCAGTGAATTTTAAATAATTTTCAGTTTTTTGTTAAATGTATCGAGGGGGTTGTGGACAATATGCCTCAATTTCATATGTGTCAGACTATATTTTATGGTATAATAATGAAGGGTTTCTTTGTGAAAGGGTTGTGGTGTTGATGTACATATAGTCGTTTACAAAATAAAAGGTTCAGGAAGAAATTAAGATAAATTTTTTGATTTTAATGTCAATATTCATAATGTACTATGTGGTCAATATCACACCATGCACCGAATTTTTTTGCTTCGAATGCTGTTTTAATTAAATTTTGAAAATTAAAATGATTCTCAATCAATTGTAGCAATTTAAAATTACTATTATAATTTTAACAAATTGCAAATTGCAAAGGTGAAAATAAATTAAAAAAGTTTGATCAACTCTGAATTTTTGCAAAAGAACAATTTAAATTGGTATTGGCCTTTAAGTATCGATTCGAAGCGATTCTACGATTTGCCGTTCTATTTAAAAAAAGATAAAATTGGATCATAGAAATGGAATGATTCTTTTTTCTTCAAAATTCCAGAAATGTAAAAAATTACGAAAGCTATTTATTTACAAAAATGAAAACAGGTTTTTTTTTATTTACTTGTTATGTTTATTTTAGCTTATACAGAGATAAATCTCCTTGTCTCTTCTTATTTTCTTTAATTTCTTCTCGACATTTAGTAATAAACTTAAGTGGCTCGCATTTTATTGACGTCAGAACACTTTACAACTGTATTTATACTATAAATTAAGAGTTTTTGTTTTGTTTTTATTAAAGGAGGTTTTTTTTTATGTATCAGTGATTTTGAAATCAAAGATTTTGTTTCTACTAAATTTAGATTTATGGCTTTGCCTTCCTTTCAGTTCAAGACACTATACTTAGGTGAAAAAAATTGTTTATAACTCAAGTTCGATTTTTTCTATATTGATAAATGGCGTATATCATCTATAACTTAACTGAAGAAGTTCTTCTTTTTCTATGGAAGTTTAACATTTTTGCTATTTAGCTGTTTCTCTCACCTAACGAAACGTATTTTTTGAGATATTCGAGTCAAAAGGGTATCATTTATCCTTCTAAAATTAATATAAAGGTAGGTTTCGAATTTTGAAGGATATCCCGAGACAGAATAATATAGAGGTACGCCTTTGGTATTGATCTAAAATTGGGACATGAGTAACTCTTCCATTGTATTTTCAATGCACGTAAAAATACAGTTAAAAATAGAAATGTATGAGTCATTTAAATAAACAAAATGTTGGAAAAGACCATTCAATTATGCTTCATTTTTAATGTTGGGGCAATGACATTAATGCCTAACTCTCTTTTGTTCTCCTGAAATAAACACAGAATTAGAGTTGATTCTCGCCTTTTCTGGTCGCAGGAGAAATCCGCCTTTTTATTCTTATGAGACGCAAACGACGGCGATTTTCAACGTTTATTTACTTCGTCATGTTTTGAGTAAATGAAGCTCTTAGCAGCTGCAATGGCGTCGAAGCGCAGTGTAATTTGCTAGAAATTACTCACAGCTCGTGCAAGATCACCGCGAGATCCGTGAAAGATCACGCGAAAAGGCGGCCTTCATGTAACTTGATGTGCAAAAGAAAAAAAAAAAAGGCGCGATAAATGAAATCGTCAAAATAAAACGGACTCAACGCAGACAGCGACGCTGCTGCGCGGGCAGGTTACACACGGGCAGGCGTTCTGCGTTCGTGCGTGGCATTTGATTACGCATGACGAGGATTGGCGCGCGAACCGAACCGATCCGATCCGTGTCCAGCGCACGATCGTGCGTTGAGATGTTGAGATCGTGTGCGCGCGGGGCGTCATCGGCACATCGGTGATAGCGTCGAGACGCACACCGCGCCAGATGTGACGATGTGACGCGCAGCGTCAACTTCTTGCGATCGCAAGGAAGGCTCAAAGAACGAGGTTTAAGAAAATGAAATGGAGGGAAAAAAGACGTCGACGACTAATCAAAAACGATTATGGCGGAGTGGGGTGGGGGAGGTTGGGTGGCTTGGCGGCTCGTTCAGTGACAACAACGAGGAACGGGTTTAATTTCAAGGCCTACGAGGTTTGCTCCCATCCTCTTGCTGTTTGTTTTATTCGTTTTCACTTTTTTATTTGCTTACATGTCGCGACGAAATTCATGCACACGTTCGCGTGTGACGTAGACATTCTTTGCGTATCGGTCAACGCCGAGGCGCGCAAACATTGGCCAAGTATCAGCGCCGCTTGGTGGCGAATGTCTCGACACTTGGGCAACATTTTTGTTCTTGCCACACACGGGGCGAATGATTTTTCCATTTGGCGGTGGAAAATGCGTTTTCCAGGCACACACTCTTTGTATGGTTTTGTAATGCGAATGGCGTTGGTATGCCAACATTCAACAACAAGATGAAGAAAAAAATAAAAATAAAAACCGATCTTGCTCTATTCTGGCAGCTTGAGTAAAAGTTGTCCGTTAAGTCGCCGCTGAATTCGCAAGTAGTCTTCTCAGACGGCGAGAGAAATTGGAATTTGGGTCATGAACGCTGTCCGCTGGCAGCAGCTCACTTCGACAGGGCTGCGGTCCATAGCGATCCCAACTCGGTGGCGGATGCCATCTTGAGATGTGGTCGTCGAATGTTAATGAGTTTGCTGCGCACCTGTGCAAAAGTTGACAACACAACGCGATGACCTTGTCGAAAATTATGTGCTTATCAAGGATTCGAAAGGACCCGCTTCTCTTGGTCGTGAAATAAAAGTTAAGAGGGATCTTACTCTTACTCTTTAAGACCCTGATCATAATATGAACCTAACTTTACATAGTCTTTTTACTATCGATACGTAAAATAAGATTCAATCTTAGCCAGTAGTATGCTACCTATATAACGTCGACAAAGATGGTTCTTAAGAAAATCTACTGATTTTGCTCTAGCTGTTAAAAAAATTATCCCTTTTAAATAACCACGTTGCTTCTATTGGGGTAGACAATTAGGTTTTAATCTAAATGTTCGAGAAAAAGTCAAGGTCAAATTTTCTATGGCGTAATCTAAGTCTCAATGAAACAATCTACGACCTATTTTAACGCCATACGTAAGTGCGAATCACCTGAGAACACCATTACGCACTTCATTTAAAAAGACGACAAAATACAAAAATAGGCCTGATTCTCACTTTCGTTATCATCCCCTGTGTTCAGATAGCGCTTGCTATCAGGCAATTGTGTAAAAAAGGAAACTGTTTTACTCGCCAGATATCGCTGCGGTGAACACATGTGCGCCTTCTTCCGCTTATCATTTTGAGGAGTATTAAAAAAATTTCCATTTCATCGTACGACCAGAGAACGCAGCCCATTGTGCCCTCTTATCAGCTGTTTAGTTGCTCCCGCTAATGTCGCCGCAACTGCATAAAAATGCCGACGCACTTACGCTCCACCGCTGAAGGACTATCGCTGTGTGGCCCTATGTTTGGGCGCGTTATCTTGCACAATTTTCAATTCCGCCGGTGTGATAAGACTCGCGAGCAGCTTGTTTTATCTCAGGTGAACAAATATCTCTGAATGCGGAGAGTGTTTTATAAAAAAAACTGTTTACAGAGAACTCTGTCACGATGGTCGGGGTGGGTTTGTTTGCTCAGATAAAATTTCGCACGCAAACTATATAGCCAGAAAATTAAGAAGTGTGTGGTTTCGCCTGGACACTGTTGTTATACTTATTGAGGCAATTGAATTTGGGACTGTTGGGGCTTGCGTAAGAGGACAGATAATGGTAATCTGTTTAAAGAATTTATATTTTAATTAACTTCTTTAAGATTGTACGTAAACACACAGAGTTTTAAAAACAGTGTAATGAAATTCAAATTCAACGCTTATTTCATATATGTACATATAATAGCGAAAAATTTTAATAAGTCGAATCGATTCTCTTTTACTAGAAGTACGTAATGGAATTATAGAAATAATAACGACTTGGTTCATTAAAATGAAATTTTCCACACTTACATAAATATTTTGTAGTTCGAAATAAATAGTTTATTTTATTCTTAGTATTTGAATATGAACCTTATACAATTTGGGTTACTGATTTAAAAATGTGTTGTACTTTGGAGAAGAAGTTAAATTGTAACAACTTTTAGTTATTCATTTCGGTTATTTGGGCTAAATTTTATTTTTTTTCCTTTTGCTTATTTTCCAAAGAAGTTTGAAGTTCGAGATTAAATCTGAGAGCAATCAAATTAAAAAAAATTGAAGCCATTTGGTACCGCTTTACTTGCTACATTATGTATAAATATTATGTATATATTTAATTTTGTTTGCATACTTTCAGTTTTATTAAAATTTTACATAATTACAGGCGCAAACGTTTCAACCCCCTTAAATACGACACGGTTTTTTTCTCGTAGAAAACCCAACCCTGCCGTGTCTCCCAAGTGTCGTGACAGCGTCTGACTTTAAGCAGTTGTCAAAGTCAAATCGCTTGGCATTTGTTCCGGCAAACAAAACGCGGTTATCTGGCAGAATTTTGCGTTTAAATTGAATTTTGGCCAGCAAAAAGCTGACGCTGACCGGTGCTTAACAGTCTTAGGAAATTACTGAATCTACAAAAAATGTCTGGAATAATCGGGAGGACTCCTTTTATGGAGGAAACGGCCACTTTATTCACCGATGAGCGCGTGACCACTGCCAGGACGAAGGTAAGGATTTTCGTTAATTTTTTTTAGAAAAGTACAGAGAATTTATTGTTTTGTTTTTTAGATAATTGAATGGATTAACGAGACAGCTACGGGGGATGCGAGTGTGAAGGTGAGCTGCATCACCAAAATCCAGGAAGTTATCCTGAACTCTTGCCTAGAGTTGTTGGATGAGTTTATAGACAACATCCTGTCCCTGGCTCACGATGTTTCACAGGAGGTTCGGCGGGCGATTATTGGGTTTATTGAGCAAATTTGGTAAGTGGATTTATTTTGGTTTAATGCTCCTCTGTCCCTAATTCTTCTGAATTACTGCAGTAAAGCGAAAATCGACTACTTGCCGCGCGTGATAAGCGTTATGTCGATGCTCCTGCGGGACAGCTCTCCTCAGGTTATCAAAAGAGTCATCCAGGCCTCAGCATCCGTCTACAAAAATGCCCTGCAGTGGATTTGTTCTTCAATAGACATCACCGACAGCGTGGAACAGGCTTGGAACACTCTCTCCTTGATGAAGGTACTTGAGTTTCAAATTGGCCATATCTTTGTAATTAAACTTAATTTCTTTTCTACAGGCCCAAATCCTCGATATGATTGACAACGAAAATGAGGGAATACGGACAAATGCAGTTAAGTTCCTAGAAGGGGTGGTTATCTTGCAAACTTATCCGGATGAAGACAGCATGAAGCGGGAAAAGGACGTCTCTCTGGAAGATGTTCCTATCACTTTAAAACTAGCTCGGAGGCGTAAATTGGAGGATGAAGCAATGTAAGCCACTTTAAATCCTTAATATCTTTTTTTAACCATTTTTTTCCGTATGCAGAAATATTTTCGATTGCCTCATTAAATTCCACGCAGCTGTTCACATCTCCTCAGTTAATCTAATCGCTTGCACAGGGAGTTTATGCACAATTGCTAAAATGCGACCTTCTCTGATGCCTCCTGTAGTTGATGCGATTAAAAAACTTATGTCAAATTTGCCGCCCACTTTGACGGACTCCCAAGTGAGCAACTTGCGCAAACATTTGAAAATGCAACTACTGAATCTTCTAAAGAATCGTGGCGCATACGAAATGCAATCGACCATAATTGTGCTTCTTCAAGAATTGGGAGCAACCCAACAAGAGATAACTCGATCTATTCCTAAAATGGATAAACAAGAGCAGCTTCGAAGGAATAAACGTGCCCTCGAGAACGCAGGAATGTCTCAGAGTAAAAAAGCTCGGACTGAAAAGGAGATAATTCCAGCGCCTGTTGATTCTCGCCCTATGGAAATTGACTACGAGGAGCTGGAGGCGCAGAAGATGCGTTCGACTAAAATAAATGAGAAATTTATTGCAGACGGATTGAAGAACTACGACATGGTAGTCCAGCTTGTGGTTGCATTCATGAAAAATCTTCCAGCTGAGCCACCAGTTCATTTTTTGAACAATTACTCGCCTATAGTTGATTTACCAGTGCCGCAACAAGTGGCCAAGATAGCAAACCTTTTAGGGGAACAGATGAGCGAACAGAAAATCGGGCCCGGAAGCAGCTCCTTTACCAAAGAACTTCCGATGCGACCAGTGGCTGTTCAGGAGGATGAGAGATTTGCTTCTTCATCTCGAAAAGATCAATCGGAGGAAAAAGAGATGGAGGAAGATGCCCAAGTTGAGGATGATCTTAGAGACGAAAATCAAAAGAAGGAAGATGCAACAAGAAAACTTCGGGAAACTATGGAACGGGCCAAAGAGTAAGAATTTTTTGAAAAGGTATTTTTCACAAATATAAACATTTATAAATTTTTACAGAGAACAGGCAATGATACAGCGTATGAAGGCGCGGGCTAAAACCCTAAAACTACAAGAAGTAACTAAACCGCTCTCAAAAGCTGCCAAGGAGGATTTTATGCTCGATGCCGTGAAACGAATCCTTCGTGCTGAACGACAGTGCATCATTGGTGGAGTCTCAGCCAAACGAAGAAAAATTCTCACTGTTATGGCAGCTACTTTCCCAGAAAATTGCCGAGATCTTGTCCTGGATTTTATCATGATGGATGTGAAGAATCGTCTGGATTTAGCGTTCTCCTGGCTTTACGAGGAGTACTGCCTACTCCAAGGTTTCACCAGGCACTCCTACGTGAAGTCTGAACACAAACCAGACTACTCTTACAACCGTCTTTTGGGGCAACTGATAAATGGAATCAGGGAGAAGTGTGAATTTAAAGACCGCGTACTTTTACTAAGGAGGGTTTTCCTTGAAGCCCCTTTGTTGCCCGATGAGGCTGTGAATCAATTAATTGAAATGTGCGAAATGGACGACATGGGCTACCACTCCCTGGAACTGGTTAAGGATCTTGCCATTCGAAGACCCCCAAGAAAGCATAAGTTCTTGGGCATTTTGCTCACGTACTGTGTTCACGAAAATTTGTCCGTTCGCGAAAAATCTCTGGACAATGTGATCACTCTTTATGCAATGCACAAGATTTTAACAAATAAAATTGAGGAATTTGCTCTGGAGTGGCTGGGCTGTTTAGATAAGGAGACTCCGCCGGAAAAAATATTCAGCAAGGAGTACGGACGTCCGGAGCGTGAAGCTGCTTGGAACGAAGATTTAGTCAAGGTCTGTTTGACGGTGTTCTTGTCTCTGTTGCCGTATCACGAAGGTAAGTAAATAAATATAAAGGAGTTTTAACTTTGACATTTTTTATGAAAAGCCTTTTCGCAATTGTTTTAATATTTGACGAGGGCAAACAAGGGCGGATTATAGACTTATTTAGTTTTACTGTATTCTATTTTGTTCCCTTGAGATAAAGCAGAGTCATTTTGTTTCTTTAAAACAAAGAGAAAATTCAAATTTTCGGTAGTGGTGGCGAAGAAAAAATAGAACATTTTTACACGCGTGTAAAATTTAATGGTTTTAAATTCTTACAATGGAAGATTTAATCGTAAACATTCAAAGCCATTTTTTTAAGGTAACTGTGATTATATGTGTTCGGAGAATTAAATATTAAATAGACTATATTTTCAACACGGTCTAACTGTATGGTTTCTAGATGGCAAGCTCCAACTGGCCCATTAGCTCAGTTGGTTAGAGCGTCGTGCTAATAACGCGAAGGTCGTGGGTTCGATCCCCCCATGGGCCAAGTCTTTTTTTAACCGTTCTCGAATTTGTTGAACAGATTTCTTCACTTTAGGCCTTCTTTTCTTCCAGTTCTGTAACAGTTCCGTGCATATAGTAATTTATTTTACTTTAAATTTCTGTTTGTTCCGGAAAATTTTTATTGTTCTTTAACTTTAGTGTCCTTTACAATAGTGTAAGCACGAATTCGCTTCATAAACTTGATTCAGGGTTAACATTTTAAGGTAATTTGTTTTATATATTAATCTTAATTGAGCTCCAAATTCGTACTTATAATATTTTAATAGGGATTAGGGCCCAGGTGAGCAGCAGCTAAATGTGCTTAGCTAGGAATTCGTGTGCCACTTTCACAAGAGCCTCCGTGGCGCAATTGGCTAGCGCGTTCGGCTGTTAACCGAAAGGTTGGTGGTTCGAGCCCACCCGGGGGCGGATCGCTTTTTTACTTTACTTCAGTTCAATTTGGTTAATTTAATCGAAGTCATTTTGCAGATATATTTAAAAGCCAACTTTTCGTTGGCAAATCGTTTGACAAATATTCGTCGAATAAAATTGTCTCAATAATCAATTTGAACTGTTGAACTGTGATTAGTTAGTTAATTTTGATTAAAAAAATAGTGAAAAATAATTTTTCCTTTGCAGCCAAGTTGTTGTTTTATCTGAAGAATAGAAGTTATCAGCCGATTGTAAAATCAGCGCTTAAACTTTAACTATAAACCAAATTTCAAAACATTTTCAACCTTTGTAAAGCGAAGCGGTGGAATTAATTCTTAGATGGATTATATTCGAATCAAGAAACTCAGTTTTAAATATTTATTTTATTATTTCCTCGTAGCATTTTACCTGCCGTTTTTTCAACACGCATTTCGATTAAATTTTCCAACAAAACTTTCTTAATTTATATTGGATAGAATTAACTCAGGAGCTGGGAAAGGTCTACATAGCAGCAGCAGCCGATATCAAAAGGATAATTCTCCGAAGTATTGATAGTGCTATTAAGAAAATGGGGCCGGATAGTTTTGAAATACTGCGCCTTATCGAACAATGTCCAAAAGGTGCCGAAACTCTGGTAACCAGAATTGTCTACATCCTCACAGAGCGATCGGCGCCAACCGCAGAGCTAGTGAATCGCGTTCGGGAATTGTATCAATCTAAAGTCCAGGACGTCCGTCTGCTTATCCCTGTTTTGACTGGTCTCACAAAGAAGGAAATTCTTTCCGCCTTACCAAAATTCTTAAAGTTGAATCCGATCGTTGTCAAAGAGGTTTTTAATCGCTTACTGGGAATTGGAGTTGAATTTGCGAATCAAACAATGCCTATAACTCCTGGTGAAATATTGGTGGCGTTGCACACTCTGGACCCAGCTAAGTGTGAACTGAAGTTCATCGTGAAGGCGACTTCTATTTGTTTGGGTGAAAAGGACGTCTATACGCAAGATGTGCTCATGTCCTGTTTGCAACAATTGGCGGAAGTAGTTCCAACACCAACTCTACTAATGCGAACTGTTATACAATCTTTGACCCTCTACCCAAGGATGGCGCAGTTTGTGGTTAACTTACTTTTAAGGCTCATACTTAAGCAAGTTTGGAAGCAGAAAGTCATTTGGGACGGGTTCTTGAAATGTTGCCAAAGATTAAAACCCGATTCCCTTCCGGTTTTATTGCACTTGCCAGGGCCGCAACTTCAAGATGCTCTAACGCAATGCCCAGATTTTCGACAACCTCTGCTCGAATATGCAGAGTCGATGGAGAACGAAATGGGGGCTGTTTCGATTCAAACTATGGATATTTTACTGGGCAACTCTTTGGATGTTTTCGTGACGGTAAGTTGGTTTTTTGTAAGTTGAAGTTTATTGCTCATTTTTATTCATTTGTTTAGGATGAAACTGGAGGCTATATTCATCCGGACAACATTAAAAAAGAAAGAGAAGATCCAGATATGATATTCGGCTCGACTGGACAACCCTTGCCTCCAGGGGAAGATTAAAATTGTTAATTTTTAATTTAAGGCTTTCTTTTCTATTGTTTCTGAAATCATTATATATTAAATATACTTTTGTTAGTAAATAGATAAATTTATTTTTTTATGAGTCGCTAATTTTAAAAGTGGTCCAAGACCACAAAGTCATAAGGTCGATTTCGCCTTAAAAGAATGTAGAAAAATCTGTCTTATGACATTTTGGATTTAAAAATCACTTTCAAAATACGCGCCTCAATTGGTTGACACATCTTTGCTTCCAATTCTGGCCCCCTTCAGGCAATTTAGGTGTTCAGCAAAGCTCGGTTTTTGTCTCGGGAACGAAGTCGGTTTCGATTCTTAACCCCACTACATGTGCTTTCACTTGGTGTGGAATCGGCCGCCATTGCGTCGATCGGCTGCCAGCAGCTTTTGCATCGGCGGGTGGTGACAAGTCCCGCCATTTTGTAGTGAGAAGTGCGGCTGTGAAGATGTTGTGTTTTAGAAATTGCTGGAAAAATGTTAAATTTAAAAGTACAAGTGGTAAATAATGATTTATTTATGCTCAATAAAAGTTCATTAACATGTTTTTGATTATATCCAGGCCCCACCAAAGTCTCTGAACAACTCGTTTCGGAGTGTAGCGAAAAATTTCCAATTTGCGTGGTCCGTCCATCGATTGTAACAGCCTCCCTCTTGGCACCTACGCCAGGATTTTGGATAATTTCCAGGCTTTGAACGGGTTTATCTTATAGCAGCTGCGGGACAAGGTCCTGCATTTTTCCTTAATGGTAACCCCAGTGTCGATTTGGAGCTCATTCCTGTCGATGTCGCTGCGAAAACAATTGTCTTGGCAGCACGAAAGACAGCCTTAAAGAGGTACTTCTTAGTTTTGATTTTGACTAACAATGGGTAAAAATTCCTGATCAATTACAATAAATTTTCAGAAGCACTAAAGTTCAGGTTTACAAGTGCGTCTCTGGGAACTTAATTCCTCTACCTATGGCTAGTTTCATTAAGCACCTCAATACAACAATTGTGCAATATCCTAACAAACAGGGTTCCGGCACAAAAGACCGTCTGGTTCAAATGTTTTTAAGGTAAGTTTTAGAAATATAAGTTTCAAATATATTTTTAAAATAAGAATTTATTTAACTAAATTTGATAAATTTGCTTTATCGTCAATTGGTATTTTGCAGCTTGTTTAGAAATCGTAAATAAATGAATGAGTAAATTTACTTCAATTTGAAAAAAATATATATATAACGATGATGTATATATTTATTTATATGGTATGTACATAAAATGCATACTTATGTATATTTAAACTATTTTATAAAATTTAAATAAATATATATTAACTCGTTTTAATAAAAACCAAAACACAAATACAGAAAAATATAATGAATATTTTTTCAAATTTAACTTACTTTTATTGGTTTTTTTTTAAAGAAAGAAAACCAGTAAACAATCTATCATTATTTAATTAATTAATAAAATAAACGACAATGAGAATTGAAAATATAACGGGGTATATTATTTAAAAAAAATTAAAAATGTAACCACAAAAAATTCCTATTTCTTACTCATAATAATTTATATTTAAGGGAGATCATTAAACCTAAGAAAGAAATTAAAAATAAAGATAAATATGCGCTTTCTTGTAATAATGGCTTTAATTAATTCATTTTTGTTTGTAATACAAACAAATGGGAGCGAAATGAAGAAATGATACAAAAAAAAAAAAGAAAAAAAAAACATAAAACTTTGGTGGATTTGTGAAGAAAAACGAAGAAAAAAAACGCTGTAATCGATTATTTTACTTTTCTTTTGTAAGAAATATTTTTTGCAATCTATGTATTTAATAAATAAAAAAAATGTACTGAGGGTACAGATAACAAAATTTGGTACAATTTCACTTTTGATAGCATTTTCTTTTGTTTTCCATGACACAGCAAGAAAGCGGATTTAAAATTTTTTTTCTATTATAAATATTTAAATACTGAAAGAACACGAAGAAAAAAATATTTATATTATATTATTACTTTATATTATTATTATTATATTGTTACTTTACAGTTTTATGAGGTAATTTTCCAAGGGCCACCGCGGTTGGCAATTTTGACTAAGGATTTGGTATTAAAAAAATTTGTAAAATCCAGCGGAGGGAACCGCTTCATTACACTAATTGAAAGAGGTTTAAATACATTGACTCCGCTGGATTGTAAATTTTTTTAAATAATGCTCCGTCAAAATTACCGGCAGGGCCAGCGATTGCCTGTGCAAATTTTCTATACCTGTGAACTAAAAATTTGAAATTTTGTTGTGATTTACTAAATTTAATTTTCAGTTTGATCATTTAATTTATAATATTTTTAATTTATTTAAATTGAAAACTAGAACGTTTGCTTGGGATTTTGTATTTTTATTTTGAATAAAAAAGTACATAGATTAATTATAAAGACATAGTCCGCATAATTAAATTATTCGACTACATATTTAGGACATGGTAAGATGTAAATGCTGCAATTTTTCGCAGGCCAAGAAAATATTTCTATTATTCCACAAACTTTAACTACAGGGCTTAGAATTTAAAATACAAATAAATAAGGTTCAACTTTCTAAAATAATATTTTGAGCCAGGGTCTACGACCACTTGAAATTTACTTCATTTATAATTAATTACAAAAATATTTTATATATTTTATATATTTATTTATTTTAAATTTTTTTCGAGTATATAATTAATATTAAATAAACAATTATCAGGTTCCAGAGGCATGGCATCAACGAAACTCATTATGGAAGTAAAAACCGATCACAGCTGTCGTCTAATTGCTCTCCGATCACTCCTAAATAAATTGCAGCCAATCAATTTTTCCATTTTAAAATTTATATTTCAACACTTCGTAAGGTAAGTGATTTTCTTAAAAAAATTTTTAAACAGTAGAAAACCTCCAGAGTCTCAGAGAACTCGAAATTGAATAGCATGGACAGTAAAAATCTTGCAATTTGTTGGTGGATCACTAATTCCAATTGAATTCACCGACATGAGCCATTTTGAACAGCTGCGTCCGTATCTTGAAGACATTGTTCAGACAATGATCGATCTATTTTGTGGGAAAGAGGCTTTCGTAATGGTTTAAGTTCTTATGGCTGATAAAAAGGCAAAGTTAGCATAGGAAAACGCATGCATAAATTTTTAAACAAAAAATAATATTTATGAATGTACTAACTGTGACAGATGTTGTTTTATAACTGAAAAAAAATATAATAATTATAATTGTAATTTATCTAATTATACTTTGCATATTTATAAATGTCGACTGGTACAGCAGTACTTGCAGCGAATGTGACGCACAAGTTAAAAAAAAAACAATTATTAACAAAAACCATAGAGAATAATTTGCTAGGTGATCGTTAAGACAGAATAAGAAGACACTTGTTCACGACCGAGCGCGTGAACGTTTATGATAAAAAAATTTTACTTGAAAAGTGTGCGTAGAATGAGGAGAAGAAAAACGATTCATACTTTTATATAACACTTATTCTATTTAAATTTAACAATTACGCAAGCTCTCATCATACAGTAATTATCAACTCAGAAAAAAAAACGTTAATTGCGTTTTACTCTAATTTTATGTTTAGGGCTCTTAATTATGATTCGGATAATATTTTCTGTGCATGATATGAGGGACGAAACTACTTTCAAGGCGGAGAGGAACTAATTACTTTAAAAATTTAAAATCAAATACTTACAAAGGCAAACAGTTTGGTGATATATTCTGGTTCATTTAAAAATTCCTTTAAATATTTAAATACATTTCTTTTCATTTTACATTCCATTTATTTTTTTATAGCGAAATGTATCGCGATGAGAAGTTAATTAAAAGATTTCCTTTTATAACCAGAAATCTCTCCGGTCGCTGAATAAAAAATTAGTTACCCTGTTCGATATTTTTGCAGTGAAAAACTTCGTATCACAGAAAATCGCTTATGCTTAGATAGTTTATATGGTATTAAATCGTAAAGAACGTAAATTCAAATTTAAAAAAAGTAAAAAGTAAAAGATTAACATGTGTATACCTAATGATGCTCCACGCCACGGCTATTTTCATGCTTTTTTAAGAAAAAACTTTATTTATACTTGTAACGTGTAACGAAACTTTATCGAACCTATGGACATTGAGTTCTTACTGGCCTAATTTGAAGATGTTTGGTTTAAAAAAATGATTGAGCACTTAAAATAGCTTCCCCCAAATAGCTTTTGGTGTGAAAAAAAACTCATTTTTAATAAAGTAAAAATAAACTATAAACATTGTGGCAACCATCAGCAAGGTGCTTCGCACCGCCAACAGGTGTCACTGACGACACTACGGAGGAAGAGTTGAACTGGCCACCTTGTCATCAAAAACTCAGTTCCGCATGTTCTCATTACAAACTCGGAGGAATGAACGAACATGGAGTGGAAACGAGCCGAAAAAAGTGAAGCCATTTCAAAGATGTGTGAGTAGAAACACTCACACATTGACATCACTCAGTACAGGCGTCAAATTTTTGCTGGCACTGCGGAGGGGCCAACTTTTGCAGGCGATTTAATTTGTTGTAGCCACCTGTGCTGCATGTGGACATCGCTCGGGGACCTAAAACCCAATAAAAAGAAAGTATTAAGTAAAGTAATATTTCTATCATTATATTAATTTATGCTTTGACCCCCCAAAAAAAATTTTTATGGTGACGACTTTGTCATTCATTTGCAAAAATCTGACAGTTCTTCTGGAGGGAAAACCACTTCAGTTAAGAAAGAATTTTTCGATAAAATCCAATCATTTTCACAATTTTTATGAAATGAAATTACAAAGTGTAATTTTCTTAAATACGTACTTGTGAAAAGAAATCCCAGAGTTCCCGCAAATCCTCGCATTTTTGCAGCCAGGCACAAAACATTTTTTAGGCATATTTTCTCAGTTTTTTCTATAAAATAACCCACAATAGATGTAATTATCACGTTCCACAAATTAAAACATAAAAATTACACCTTGTCACCCACTTTTACTGAAAATAAAACACAAAACAAGCACAAAATTACCTCTTTAGCTCGCTTGCTGACTAGACTTGACAAACCGAAGTTTCCCACTCGTTCATCATTTGACAGCGTTCCTCCGAGTTTGACAATTAAAAACCATTTTTGACAATTAAAAACCAGGTTTTTTGGCTTCACTCACGTACAGGGATTTTACACGGTTCATCCACTCCATGTTCGTTCATTCCTCCGAGATTACAAAGAAGAACAAGATACCATTCCTTCTCGCAAACGTCAATCGACTAGAATGTTCGCCATCTTAGGTACTCGTCTAGTTTTCTGTGTTCTACGGTTCTACCGCTTAACTCGCTAAATAAATACATTTGTAAAACGTTAGTTTGGTTTCTATTCTAATCCCAACAAACATAGTGATTTCTTTGTAGCTCTTATCGTTCTTTCTGTTAAAACACTACGAATAAAAGAGTAAAAAAAAAATCAATTTTATGATGGAAACTCAATAGATTACTTATTACTACAAAAAAAAAAAGAAAGAAAGAAGAAATACAAGAGTAAAGAAATGTTTTAAACGTATATTTTACCTATCAAAGAAATAAATGGTGATTGATAACATAGTGGTTGCCATTTTGTATATGACATACATATATTTGTTTATTTTTAAATGGAAACTGATGATGCTTAATGATTATTTATTTTATTTTCATTTATTTATTTTCAGGCAAAAGGGCGAACCTATTACATGAATTTAATAGCGCACTCAACAGCATAGGTCATATGGCGCATCAGTGTTTACAATTATAAATTTGATGAGCTTAATGATTAGATTACTGAATAAGGTGGCTATAAGTGTCACATTGATGTAAATTTATTTTGTAAAAGCAAGCCTACGCAAAAAAAAAAACATGTTTGTAATATTGTATATGTGTAATTAATAAAATGATAAATTTTATCAGAAGAGTTGTTTCCCTTTGAATTTCTCCTAAAGGAAAGCTTTAATATACTGCTGAGTATATGCTAAAAACTGTAGGTTCCACACTCAAATCTCCGCTCCGGATTTTAGCTCAGACCCGAACCTTTAACGTCCCCGGTTCGGGTCCTGGATAAGGGGTAAAATTCTAGCCGGGCTCCACACCGGACCGAGCTTACGGTCGAGTCCGTAAGCTCGGTCCGGTGTGGAGCCCGGCTAGAATTTTACCCCTTATCCAGGACCCGAACCGGGGATGCTATAGGTTCGGGTCTGCGCTAAAATCCGGACCGGAGATTTCAGCATACACCCAGGCGTAAATTTAAAACTTAGCTTTTTGGCTTAAAAGGCGAATCAAAGTGTCAGAATTGAAATAAAACAAGTTTTTCATAAATTATATATCTTTATTATCTCCTCATTATTTACAATTGTTCTTAGAAACGCATTTTACAGTTAGTTGCCTTTATAAATAGTTAAAAATCCTAACAGAGACTTTTTAAAAATAAAAATATTTGAAGAACGGCTTCACATAATCGAATAATTTAGTAAAAACATCTCCGTTGCGTACACTAAAAGAGTTAAGCTAGCGAAAAATATATTAATTATTACGCAAGTCCAGAACGGATTTTTTAAATAGTAAAAAGAAAGAAATAATAATCAAAATAAAAAGTAAAACACTTTATAATGTGGACTAGTTTAAGATTTCAACAATTTTACTTTGTTTTTAGTATTTTTAGCATTAAAGTTTTGACTGGAGTACTCGTTAGCAGCCACGTTAAAGGCCTTTTTTTTCTACGTGCAAAATGTAAACAAAAACACGTGCTTCCAAAAATTAATGAAAAAATGTATCCAAAAAACTTCTTCTGCTTTCTTATTTACATTTTTTTGTTTTGTTTTGTAAAAGGCACCAAGTTTGAGTTATTTTCTCGAAAAAATAAGACCTTGGGCGAGCTACTCATTTGTTTGTTTTCCTGATATACCTCGTTTTAGTTGAGATGGAAAGATTTTTTTAGAGACGTAAACCTAAGGACTACTGCGATACACAGAATATTAACAATAACGTAAAATTACAATAAAAATGCTATGAACAAAGAACGCGCGAGTTAGTCACTGAAATTAAAAAGAATTGAGAGGTTTTTTTGGTACGGAGAGCCAATAGCTTGTACATTAAATTTTTGACTGAGAAAAATTTCATACAAACTCCGCAGAGCGATTTCGGGCCTTGTCCTTTAATTCGACAAAAGCATTTGGAGTCGACGGTAGAGCGGAAAAACGCCAAAAATGTCCTAGATGTGTTGATTGATGATTTTCTCTGTCGGTAACGTTTTGTTTGCGAACACAATAATTGTTGAGACTGGCTGGTCGCTCTGGAGGTCGCAGAAGACGTGGCACTGGTTGTCCGTTGAGGAGGATGACCGCCGAGCAGCGAAAGCGAAGATCATCCTTGAATTATAGACAAAAATTAAATATCTTAATTTTAAAAAAAATTCACTAATAGATTATCTCACTTATTGTTCACTGGAATCTCTCCTTCCGGAGCGCGAATGCTCCACAGTCGCTTGTCGGGGTCCAGGCCACAGAACGATATCATGATGGCAGAATAGTGCTTCCTGAAAAGTGATAGAATTCAATTTTTAACTGCTTTAATTTTATTTAAAACTCAAGAATTACCTGAAGAATTTCTGCCTGGTATTATCCGTCAAGGTGATGCCCTGCTGTGACACCTTAAAGTAAACTTCGGTTGGTGTTGGGAGCGGTTTGATGGAGGCTAAAAACAGGTAGAAATAATGAAAAAACTTGGCTCCGGTTTTAGTTTTTAGGCCACAGAAGGTCTAAATTTAATTTTTTTATTAAAATTGTTACCTTAGAATAAAGTAAACTCTTCAGGGATTTAAGGAAAAATATAAAAAAAATACCTATAGAGCAACATTTTTAAGTATGGAACCCCAAACCATTATGTAGGATAAAACACAAGAAGAAATAATGAAAAATTTGGGTCTGGTTCTAGTTTTTAGGCCGCAGAAGAAGTAAATTCAATTATTTTATTAAAATTGTTATCTTAGAAGAAAGTAAACTCTTCAAGGATTTAAGGAAAAATATAAAAAAATACCTATGGAGCAAAATTTCCAACAATTAAATAAATCACCAGAAGTAATATTTTTTGGAAATTTTCACGGGACATACCTTGATTTTACTTTTCCTACAAGCAGCTCGGGCCAATTAGAAACAAAAAATTCAATTCGTAAATTCTACAATTAAGCCCCTGAACAATGAATTCTGAACAAAATCAATTTTTTCCAGGTGTAAATTAATATTTGCTTTTTAGTCTCATATAATGATGATTGAAGTAAGTTAATATGTGCACAAAAGTTACTCTGAATGAGTTTAAATTGTTTAATCTCCGATAATTACGCTTTCCTATTTAGTGAATTTTATTTTTGTACTTATCTACAGCTGTTCATATTTAAACTATTCCTCGTGCAACGTAGATGGTTTATAAAAATATTATATTTTTCTCAACTAACAAATATACTTTTCAAAACCAACCATAATTATTTTTTATTGTAATTTTCAAAACTTTTATCAAGGCTGGCAATTTTTAAAAACGTTGAATATCGTATTTTAAATATCTTGTGGAGTTATTATTTTAAATTTTATATTGTGTACAAAATAATCACGTGACCGGTTATATGTATATGTACGTCTACGCTACATTCTTTTTTCTTTAACATAACTAATACCAATACTAAAAGACATGACAATTTTTCCACTTCGCATATAAAACTATAGTTCAAAATGCTTGCTGGAAACTTTAGCCTAACAACAGTCTGTTATATAGGATTTTGCAATAGCAGTTTTTTTTCTTTTATCCCAAGAAATAAATGCATATGTAGTTAATTCTCCATTTATATGCGTGTGCAGCCAATAGAAACGCACAGAATAGAAAGTCATGCAAAAAGTTTTTACGCAAATATGCTTATTTGAACAGCAACTTTCCACATGGTTTGAATTGAAATTTCAGAAACAATTACTTAACTGACGAACATTTCAATTTTGCACAAATTAGATTTCTTTGTATTCTGCTCAATTGCGCAAACAATTATTGTATAGGAGCACTATTGTATTATACTGTTTGTACAAAAAGAAATATGAGAAAAATTTTGTGTATCACTGATATTGAGTTTTTGAGGTTAATGTAACGTTAAATCTATTTATTTTACGAAAATAATAGGTTTACCAATAAAATCTTTACTTTGGCCTTTTGAAATTTGAATTTATGTTCTGGTAAAGTGTATGTAGGCTAAAACTGACGATAAACGTTTGTGGTGTTAAAAAAAAAAACTAACAATAAGCAGCTTTTATTTCCCCCCTCAAATTGAACACTTGTACAATGAAGAGATTTTGAACACAAAGCTAACAGGGTAAGAATTAACACATTTTGGAATAAATACGGTTTATTATATGGATATCTTTTTCGTTGATCGAATGGTATATAAATTGAGTGTACTAAAATTCCATACGTAGTTAAAGTGAATTCGCCAAAAAAGCATGCGAAGACGACGGATACCCGTGCTTGTAGTGATTTTTATAATTCTCAACGTGGCATTTGCCCGAGAGAATGATTCAAATAAATCGAATGAAGGTAGTTCTGAAAGTAATGAACAGAAGCAAACGCCGGGCAATGAAGGTAGTGGGGAGAAATAATAGTAACTATGACTATTCAACTAATGGAATTTGTTGCTTTCCTAGAAGGCGATAACAGAGACGGATCCGATAATGCCAAAAGTAATATCGCTCAAACAGAAGAACGCAATGATATAAGAAAGCAGTTATACACTCTTATACATTCCTCAGATGACAAGGTAAATATTACTCATAGAATTTGCTTTGTTAAGCCTTTTTTAATTGTATATTTGTTTCATGATTTTGAGAACGTGCAATACGGGAGAGGGAGTAGTGTTAATTTAGAAATAATGTTGTAAAATTCAAAATGCTATTCAGCGACATTTCAAGTATAGAATTGTTTGGAGTTAAAAAATAATAAATAGGGAGTTACTAGCTTAGTAGACCAATAGAGGTGATTGAAAATCTCGATAAAATATATCTTCTTTTATTTAAAAAAAAAACTGATTGCTATGAATCTAGTACTGCACCAGAAAGTTAACCGATTTCTAACTTTGATGACCTACTGTTCAAGATTTTGTTTTGGAAACAAACAACAGCGCTTGAACGAGTATTTATTTTTTTTAAATACCTACAAATATTATCTCTTTCTTCGTTCGAATTTTTATTAATAAGAACGGTTCATTCTAGTGGTTGAGTACAATTACATATAATATATATATATGTACATATATTTCAAATTTAAACAAACTGAAACCAGAAGTCGCGTTTTGAGTTGATTATTATTACGAATATTTTTGGAACAATTATTTTTTCGTTGTATTCTATCGTCAAGCAGATACATTTGAATTCAAACTTCTTTAGCTACGGAATCGATTTTGCGAATTCATTATGTGTTTGCGAGAAAACATGTGCAAAAATATTGTGTGTATTATAAATGCACATGAACATTGAACATATGTATGTAAATATTTACAATATACATATGTACATATGTGTTATCTTGATGAGATGGAGTTGAAGTAGAATGTAGTATGGACGTGAATTTTTTTTTTGAGGTAACAGATCAAACTTAAATTTTCGATCGAGACAGAAATGTTTAAGAATATTGTTAAGTTTTTATATAAATTCTAACCAAATAGTAAAATTATAATTTTAGTTACCTTGAGAATATATTGTGCCCATTATTGTTTAATTAAATGTTGGGTGTTTACATGATTGCAATACTCAAATATTTCTATCTACTGATCGTTAGAAATAGCAGAGACGATGTTATAAGACAAAAAGTTTTAAAGTTTATTGCTGTTCATAATTTATCAAACAAATTTTATTTGATTTCAATTTATTATTTATTTATACTTTAGCCTGGAGCTCCACCGAAGGGTCAACATTGTAAATGCAATGAGGGACTGGATTGTAAATGTGATAACTCAACACTAGGTAACATTGAATGCCATTGCGCTGATTTTGACAATTTAGCTAAACTAAACGAAGGCTATTCTTGTAAGTGTGAAAAGAACGTATTAAGCAATATTCAATTAAAATGCCAATGCGCACGCAAAGACAGTAGGCAAAATGTTATTAAAACGGTTACTTGCACTTCAGTAGTGACATATACACAGAGTCATATAAGAGATATTAGTTTTGGTAACGGCGGAAAGTTACAATTATACGAAAAGGATTCTCAAGAAAAAAAAGTGTTAATGACTGGTATAAAGGATATTAATGATATTATAGATATGCTGAATCGTACTCGCGTCAGTCATAACTTTTCTGAAATAATAATTGATATAAAGCACTTAAAGGAAATTGATGCGGTTACTTTGCTCAAACATTTCTTATATCACCATGAGTTCCTGTTGCAGCATTTTAATATGTGTGGATGCAAAAATGTTAGCGGTGTGGCGCTTTGCCATTGCAACGACAGAGTGGACTTGTACACTGTTGAACAACCTGCGAAGTGTCTATGTATGCCAATACATAATAAGTGGCCAAGTGTTGAATGCATGTGCAATGAGTATTCCCATGAGCCTAAACTTTTATATTACCCCCAAATTTTTGAGATTTTCAAATGCACATGTTCGAGATCTGATGATAGACAAAATTTAATATGTTCTTGCAATGAAAGTGCAAATTTCGACTATGAATACGATAAAATTTTAGTGGATATCCGAGCTGTAGAAGAAGATCATACAATGAATATAAAAACGAAATTAGGAGAAACAGCAGAATTTAAGAATACAGAAATCGACTCATGTAATTGCACCTATGCAAAGCCCAGCTGGGACTGCGATTGCTCAATGAGGACAACTGAATATAAATCCCAGAATAATCTAGCCAAATGTCTTTGCCTTGATCAAAACAAAAATGGTGAGATAAATCAATGCTTGTGCAGTAATCATATTTTGGAACCCACAGTTTTGTTCAATTCAGAAAAGATTGATATGTATGGATGCGCTTGCTATAATCCAAATTCTCAAACAAAGACATTATCTTTAAAATGCGACTGTAAACAAAGGGAGGATAAAGAAGAAAAATACGATGATGTTGTTATAGATATTTCTGAAATTGTAAATGCTAATTTAACTCACATAGTCACCTATTTGAATAGCACAGCACAGTTTTATCAGAGGCATATTGATTCCTGCAAATGTTATTATGAAGATGAGATTTTGATTTGTAACTGCTTGGCACCTATGGACTCGTACACCGAAGAGAATCCAAGTCAGTGCTTCTGTTTACAGCATCCACTAAGTGGGACTCCCAACTGCATATGCAATCCCAACTTGCACAGTATCAACATAATCTATGCACTTGACATTGAAATTCAGGAATGTTTATGCAGCCGATTTTTGCATAATACACACGATATTTCGTGTAAGTGTAGTAAAAAGATATCTTATACTTACGATTATAAAAATTCTATGATTGACATTGTTCGCTGGCCTCAATACACTCTTGCTACAATACTGGTTCAACTTCTGCATACAATTCAATACAATCGGGAACACTTCAACTTATGTGCGTGCACGGTTGAAAATGGAAAATATTCGTGCTCATGTCATGATGTAACAAAGTCTGACACAATTAGCAATTGTTTCTGCATATCGGATAACGCGTTCCAAACATCAACATTTAAATACTGCATGTGTAATTTGCATTTCCACACAAGCGAATCTGTCAGGATTAGATATCAGCAGACGGATGATAAATACATTGAAGAATGCACCTGTAATAAAGGAGATGAAGATAAATCTTTAATATGTGGAAAATGTGCAATAAAGTGCAGTGTACATCGTTACTCCGAAAAACCTTATAAGGGTGAAGTTCACATAGCCCATACTGTTGAGAATCAACTCAAAATCATATTAAATATAGTTTTCAAAAACTTTGTCCAGCAGGATCGTGAAATTAACAAATGTCAGTGTAGTGAGAATCTACAAGATTGTATATGTGAACATGATTTAAGACCCTACGAATCAGAAAAAGGCGAGATGCGATGCTTTTGTGTCGCGGATTATTATTATGTAGATAGACCTTTACGATGTGCCTGTAATCCTCGTATTTTAGATCGTGAGATTAAATTCAATGAACGAATGTATGACATTAGATTTTGTTATGCTTTTGCAAGAAAAGGAGATAAAAATAGAGTGTTCTGTAAACCACAAAGACCACCACTTCCTAAGTATGATTTTGTAATTGGCGTGTCGAGTGCTGCTTTAGTTCATGTTCACACTCTTAGAGAGTATATCATACAGGCCAGATCGGACTTTGACAAGGAGAAATTTAATATGTGCCATTGTAAAATAGTTAATAATGCACTTGAATGCAACTGTGTTGAAAACACCGACATGTATACAGAAGCCAGTACAGCCAGTTGCCAATGTATTTTATATGGTGAAGATCATGGTGTTGAATGTATTTGCAGTCCACATATACTCCAGTTTGAATTAGGATTCTACGCACATCAAACAGATATCGATGGTTGTCGATGCTATCATAAAGAAATAGCTGGTGAAAAGCAGTTAACATGTGGAGAATGCATAAGAAGGACTCCACTTGAAACACACCCCCGTTGGACTCTTGATCCGATCTACAATGATGTATCAGTTTCAATACCTGATGATGTTGAAAATCAACTACATGTGATCATCTCATATGTACTGAAAGTATTTAAAGCAAACGATAAAGTCATTAACCACTGTCAATGCACAAATAATCTGAAAGATTGTTCCTGCAAATATCCGGTTGAACCATATAAATTAGAAGGAGTGGGTCATTTAAATTGCTTATGTGTCGCAGATTTCTATTATAACGAAAAACCCATGCAGTGTGCATGCAATCCACATATTTTGGAACCGAAAATTGGCTACCTGACTTCTAAATACGATATAACGAGATCTCATTGTTTTATACCATCAGAAAGTACTGGAACTGGGCAAAATATAATATGCGAATCAGCTGATGTTGGAGAAAAATTGGACCATGCGGCCGATCGAGTTGTTATTGACATAAAAAAATCGCTTGTCATTCATACGAAAAATATTTTTGAATACATAATTCAGCAACATGATTATCAACATGAAAAGTTTACATTCTGCACATGCGCAAATGATGATTCATTCAATTGTAGTTGCGAAACTGATACAAGCAAGTATACCATAAATCATGAGCGTAACTGTCTTTGCATTGTACCAGAAGATTTAAGTCAAAATGTTGAATGCCTTTGTAATGCTATCGTTTTGCAATTTGGCATTATATTCGAAGAAAAATATGATTTAGAAGCATGCCGCTGCTATCATTCGGTGGATTCCCTTAACAAAAATCAATTGATTTGCACGTCCTGCATTAAAAGGGAAACTTACGAACGAAATCCACACTTTATATACCACCAGAATTACATCGAAAAGGTAGTAATAAAACCTAATACTGATAATCAACTGTCTACAATAATTACTCATATTGTTAAGCAATTTAATATTAATGATCGTGTAGTAAATTATTGTAAATGTAAGGAGGACTTGACCGATTGTATGTGCGAATATCCTGTGACACCATATTTACTTTTGCAAATTCCTGAACTAAATTGCTTTTGTGTCGCTGATTATTATTATACTGATCACCCTGTGCGTTGTGGATGCAATCCATACGTTTTGCAGCCGAAAGTTGTTTACAATACGACTAAATATGATTTTAGATTTGTTACTTGCGCTTCTCGTAATAATAAACTAATTTGTGAACAACTTAACAAAGAATTAATACCCGGACAGATTAACAAAATTGTGGTGGAAGTAACTGAATCGCGTATAACTGAGATATCTCATTTTGTTGATTATATATTAGAACAGAAAGGATATATAGGGGAACACGTTAATATTTGCTGTTGTGAAGAAAATAATGATGGTTATTTGTCGTGTAATTGCAATGGACCAACTCAAGCTTTAACAATTACAAACACTGGCAGTTGTTTATGTTTAGAATCTCCAAATGACGAAAATAAACGGAACTGCATATGCAATCCTCATATCTTGCAATTGGGGCTTATCTTCAATTCAAAGATACATTTGGAAGGATGTCATTGCTATAAATCCATTTATAATGCAAATAGTACGTCACTAACATGTACACAATGCAAAAAACGAGAAACATTTGAGGTGAAACCAAGATTCGATTATGGTATTTCATACCAAAATATAATAGTTAAAATAACCGAAGTTTTAGAAAATCAACTTAATGTCGTCATCAACTACATTTTCAATTATGCGAAATTCCCGATTCAAAATCGTGTTATAAACGAATGTTCGTGCGAAGATGATTTGAGTGAATGCACATGCAACCGTCCGCTTCTGCCGTATGCGGGACAGGATCAGAAATTAAGATGCTTTTGCATCGCGGATTATTTCTATACTACAAAACCCCTTCAATGTGCCTGTAATCCATTCGTGTGGCAACTTAAAATTGAACACAATCCAAGTTTATTCGATTTGAGATATATTGATTGTCCAATAACTCAAGAAACAGACAAAAATAGCGTAAAATCTTGTGTGTATTTAGAAGGTAAACCTGGTCAAAAACCACAGGATAAGGTAGTCGTGAGAATAAGAAAGGAAGTTATAGTGAATATTATCGTGATAATGGAGTTCATTTTAAGAAGGGTGGAATATACGGAGGAAAAGTTTGAGTTATGCAAATGTTCCATCTCCAACGAAGGACACTATTCTTGTAATTGCGATAGTGAAACAGAAACCTGTAAAAAAGATAGTAGATGCAGTTGTCTCTGTGTGATACCTTCAGCTAGTGCACATACTGAAGTGATCGAATGTATGTGCAATCCTCGTGTCCTACAATTCGGTATTCAGTTCAATTCACTTATTAACCATTTAGAAGGGTGCCGATGTTACCAAGATATTAACAAAGATGATACCAAATCGATAACATGCGACAAATGTATAAGGAGGATTTCTTATGAGCATCAAACTCGATTCAATTTACAGCAAGATTATACAAAGATGGTGGTTACTATACATCCAAGTGCGGAAAATCAAATTGAAGTAATTCAGCATTTAATTGTTCAACATCTTGATATTTCTGATCAGACTGTGGTTTATTGTTCTTGCACGGAGAATTTAATAAATTGTCAATGCGAGTCCCCCATTAAACAGTTTATAACACGTGAAGGTGTTTTATCATGCTTTTGTTTAGCTGATTATTACTTTGATAAACATCCAATACGATGTGCCTGTAATCCCTTAATTGTACAACCATTATTGATTTACAATGAAACAAAATACGACTTTAAATATATTGACTGCGTTAGTCCAGATTTGAACGACCTTAGTGTGACTTGCAATGACACACATAAAATTCTTGTTACACCTCACCCAGTTGACAGAGCTGTCGTGGTTTTAAAGACTCCTATAAAACATCATTTTGTAGATATTATAGAATATATAACATCTTATCACATGTATAAAGATGAGGACTTTAATCTCTGCTCTGATTGTAAGTATGAAAACTCTCAAACATCTTGCAATTGTAATAAAACAACAGTGAGCTATAATATGGAGCACATGGGCAGTTGTCTTTGCATATCTAATATGGGTCAAGAAACTGAGTGCATGTGCGGCCCTCATATTTTGCAAATTGGAGTTATATTCCATGACGCCAAAGTTCAGGCATGTCGCTGTTATCATTCAACTGAGGATAAATCAAGTGCAACTTCATTAGTATGCCGAGATTGCTTCGATAGAAAATCTTTTGAGTACAATCCAAGGTTTGATACTACTACAAATATATACAGTGACTTAACAATACATATTGATGATTACATCCAAAACCAGATTGAATACATTTATAAGATAATAGTACGTCGTTTCACTGAAAGGAATAATCAGATCATGAATTTTTGTCAATGTCTTCCTGATTTGGAAACTTGTAACTGCAAATATGCAGTTGAACCGTATTTAATAGATTCTAAATTGACATGCTTGTGCATTTCTGATTATTACCATGTCAAGTATCCTTATCAATGTTCATGTAATCCATTCATATTGCAACCAACAATCACTTATGACGAAAGAAAATTCGAATTTAGATATCTTGATTGCACACTGGTAGCTCACTCAGAGAAGGATGTTATATGCAAAGAAAGACCAAGCAGTCCAAAACCGCCATCGGCTGAGTATAAATTAGTTATGAGATTAAGAAACATTGAAATTTCAATTAAAATTATTCAGCAATATTTATTGCAAAATGAATTATACAAATACGAGCCTTTGATTTCGTGCAAATGTAATCCAGCGCAGGGCAAGTATTCTTGCGATTGTTTGAATAGTACAGAAGTATACGACATCCACAATAAAGGCTACTGCCTTTGCATCACGCAAAAGACGGAATCTCTTGAATCCACAGAATGTTTATGTAATTCCAGAATTCTCCAGTTTGGAATTGTATATCATTCAAATTCAACTACTCTAAGCGGATGTCATTGCTATCATTCAAAATACGGTAAAGATAAAAATACTTTGGTTTGTGAACAATGTCACGATATAAAATCGTTTGAGTATAATCCTCATTTTGACAAAGAACATAATTATGCAAGTACAACAATCGCTATTCCTAGGTACACGGAACATCAAATTAATGCTATAATAGATGTTGTTTTTACTAAATTTAATTCAAGTGATCAATTTGTTAACCATTGTGAGTGCACCGAAAACATGGCAAATTGCGTATGCGATTACTCCACACCTGCATACATTCAAAAGAATGATAAAATGCCATGTCTGTGTGTCACTGATTATTTCTATGAAGCGCATCCTGTTCGATGTGCCTGTAATCCTTTTATTATCCAGCCAGAGTATGAATACGATCCAATTAAATACGATATTAGATTAGTCGAATGTACCCACTCTGAAGAAAGTTTAAAGATAGTAAATTGCATACAAGTTAAATCTAAGCCACCAGTTGCAACAGTGGTGCTTGATACCACTGTTTGGAGAGAAGTGCAAATAAAAATTATTGAAGAATACATTTTATCGTACCCACATTATGCAGATGAACAATTTAATCGTTGCGGATGCTCCTGGAATAATGTTAATAACGAATTCACTTGCGACTGCAGTGAAGATACATCAAAATGTGCAATAGAAAATATGTGTAATTGTCTTTGCGTAACACCTTCTGGCAGCAAAGAAAGTTTAGGATGTACTTGTAATCCAAGAATTTTCCAAATAGGCTATAAATATAAATCATCAATTAATGATTTTCATGGATGTCGTTGCTACCATTCTATAGCAAGTAATAGAGCTAAATCGTTAGTTTGTCATAGCTGTAAAATAGTACCATCCTATGAACAGCAACCTCACTTCAAAATAAGCTTCAATTACACTAAACTGGTCATAAACATAACTAATATAATAATTCAAAATCGAATTGAAAATATCATCCCTATAATAATTAATCACATACCAGAAATACCACACCGTCTTATTAACTATTGTAAATGCCTGGGAGATAACACCGATTGTACGTGCCAATACCCAGTTAAATCATACTATACGAAAAATGAAGAGTTGAATTGTTTGTGTATCACTGACTATTATTATTCCGATTATTACTTGCGATGTGGATGCAATCCATTTATACTACAACCTTCGATTATATACGACACACCCAGATATCACTTCATAAGGCTTAATTGTCTTGGAAATCAGGAAAATCCTTTAAGAATGGAAAAATGTCAAACGGTCAAAGCAGGCGGTTTACCTTCGATAGACCAAATTGTTGTCGATGTATCGATTGAACGAGTAGTGACAATGCAAACAATTATAACCTACATTTTATATCATAAAATTTATAAAGGCGAGGTTTTCAATCAATGCACTTGCCATCGTACTAACGCATCGCCGTTAAGTTGCACTTGCGTAGATCCTACAGTGGTTTGTACAGCACGTGATACATGTAATTGTCTCTGTCTGTCACACTCTAGCCAACCTGAAAATGTTGAATGCACGTGTAATCCATTATCTTTGCAATTTGGAGTTATATTTAATTCGCCTACTATTATTATGGAAGCATGCCACTTCTATCATCCCTTGCGTGACAAGGACACAAGATCACTGGTTGCTTATGAGTGTGTGAAAAGGGAGTCATACGACAAACACCCTCATTTCAATATAGATTACGTTTACAATATAACAAGCTCCATAAAAATAAACACAATAACAGAAAACCAACTCAGTTATGTTCTCGAATTAATTGGAGTTTATTTCGAAAAAAGAGATCGTATTTTCAATAAGTGTCAATGTACGGAAAATTTATCTAATTGTATTTGTAAAACTTCGATTCATCCGTATTTACAGAAGAATCATAAGATGTCATGCTTATGTATTGCGGATTATTTCTATAACGATTTCCCTCTACAATGTGGGTGTAATCCTTTTATGCTTCAGGTGACATTTACAACCCTTGTATACTCAACATCTAAGTTTGATTTTAGATGGCTCGAATGCTTTGAACATGAATCTGAATCTGTCAAATGTACGTTAGTCGAACACGAAGTAGAAGGTCCGGCTTCAGCTGACAAAGTGGTGCTTGATATGACCCGTTTGGATAAAATCAATTTAGAAATTATTATAGAACATATTTTATCTTACACACAATATGTTAAGGAGCATTTTAACCAATGCAACTGTTTAATGAATAATCACAATCATTTGGTTTGTAATTGTAACGATAATACAACAAAATATCAAATTGAGAAAAGATGCAGTTGCCTCTGTTACAAATTCGGTAATAATGCTAACTCTATTTGCTCTTGCAATTCGCATATTCTGCAGCTTGGAATTGTATTTAATTCAAGTATAGTAGAAATAACCGCCTGTCGTTGTTACAATGAACATAATGCAAATTATTTGTCTTTGAAATGTGACGATTGCAGAAAAAGAGAATCTTTTGAGGTTAATCCTCGATTTGATTTACGCAAAGAGTATAAATATGAAGTAGAAATACGAGATGAAGTAGAAAATATACTTTCTAACATTCTTAGTGTTAAACATAGACGAATGGAATTTAACGACCGAATTGTAAATTATTGTGATTGTCCAGAACATGGAAATAATTGTAAATGTGCATATGCAGTTGAACCATTCATCCGTAATGTACAAAATACAATGTCATGTTTCTGCATTTCAGATTACTATTATCTTACGCATCCCTTGAGATGTGCATGTAATCCATTTGTAACCCAACAGCAACTTATATATAATTCAAGAATATTCGACTTTAGAGTTGGCAATTGTGTAGCAAACCTGGACGATAAGGAACAAGTAACTTGTTCACTTAAAAGTTTAGGTAATGATCCACAATATCCAGAATATAAATTTGTTATAAAAATCAGAGATTTGCATATAATTGACATAGGTATCATTAAAGAATTTTTAATCAAGAGTATGGAATTTAAATATGAGGAGTTTAACGATTGTAAATGTGATAGTCAATTAGTTTGTAGTTGTAACAAACCTACAATTGCGTTCAACGTGACCAATAAAGCAAATTGTCTTTGTCACAAAACTAGTAATTCGATAGACTGCGTATGCAATCCACGTATCCTTCAAGTAGGCATTGTATTTAACCCGGATAAAGAGAATTTTCTGGGTTGTAGATGTTACCGCCCCAGGGATAGTGAAACAGAAGATAACTTGCTTTGTGATGAATGTCTGCAACGTGAATCATTCGAATGGAATCCTAGATTTGATCTTAACATTACTTACTTTGGTAAAACAGTTTATATACCGTCAGATGTCGAAAATCAAATTGATGTAATTTTCAGTCATATAGTGTCGGTATTAGAATTGAAACATCAAATTATTAATCATTGCGAATGTAATGGAAATCTTCTTGATTGTAAATGCGATTATCCATCACAAGCATATTCGCAGATAAATAATACTATGCCCTGTTTCTGTATAACTGATTATTATTATAACACACACCCTGTACGTTGTCGATGCAATCCGTATATTTTGCAATTAGATATCCACTATGATTCTGTTAAGTATGATTTCATTCAAGCCGATTGTATTTCACACGATGGTGATAAGGATAGCGTCGTTTGTAATGTTAGACCAACTGAAATAGATGTGTCAACAGATCAGGTTATATTAGATATAACACATATTGCAGTAATTCATATTACAACAATTACCGAATATATATTCAGTTTCCCACAATTCCGTGATGAAAAATTCAATTTATGCAAATGCACACGTCATGGCCCTAATGGCCTTAAGTGCGACTGCAAAAATGATACATCAGAATTAGAAATTCATAATATGCGAAGTTGCCTTTGTTTCAGCCACTACACAAATGAACAAACATATCAGCCAGAGTGCATATGCAATGCTCATATCTTGCAAATTGGAATAATTTTTGATTCAAAGATAATAACATGGGAAGGATGCCGTTGTTATAATCCTGGCTCTGATAGTAAAACTGTATTGACTTGTATTCAATGTCATAAAATAGAGTCCCTTGATAATGCTCCTCGATTCGATATAGTCAATAAGAATTACTATATTGGTGTAGTTCCTGTAGAAGTTCCGCCACTAACAGAAAATCAACTTGTTATTATTAGACAGTACATTATCAAAACCTTTGAAAAAAATGATCGATTTACCAACGAATGTGATTGTACTGAAGACTTTACGTCTTGCCAATGTCGTAATACAATCAAATATTATTTCCAATTGAATGATAAAATGCCATGCTTCTGTGTTTCTGATTACTTTTACAATGACCGTCCAATGCGATGTGATTGCAATCCATTTATTTTACAACTCAATTACAAATATGATGTAACTAGGTTTGATTTTAAGTACGTTGAATGTTTTGGAGAACTAGAAGGAAAAACTGTTAGTTGTGATATTACACCCAAACCCCATATTCCGCAACCCCGTCCTCCAGCTGATCTGGTTGTGTTTGATATGATACATATAACAGAAATCGATATGAAACATATTTATGAACATATTTGGAGTTATCCACAGTATCATGATCATATCACTAAATGCAAGTGCCTAAAGAACAATGCTGTATTAAATTGTGATTGTGAAGATGTTACAACGAAGGCTACAATACAAAGTAAATCGAGTTGCCTCTGTTTTACGATAAAGGATGATGAAGTCGAATGTTTATGCAACCCTCGTATTCTTCAACTAGGAATTATATTCGATTCTAATATTTATAATATTTCAGGTTGTCGTTGCTATCATTCGATACATGATTATCAAACTAAAACACTAGTATGCGATCACTGCATACCAAGAATATCATTTTCGCATAATCCACGCTTTGATTTAAGTATAATCTTAAAATATGATGTTATGTTGCCAAACAAAACAGAAAATATTATTGCAAATATTCTTGATATTACCCTTAATCAAACTGCATTTAACAATCGACTTGTCGATTACTGCGAATGCTCAGAAGATTTAAGGGATTGTTCTTGCAAATATCCAATTACACCTTATTCTGTAAGTAATACTTTGTCCTGTTTCTGCGTTGCTGATTACTTTTATATTTCCAATCCAATTCGATGTGGATGTAATCCATTTGTTTTAGAGCCAAATGTTATTTATGGTAAAAAATTGTATGATATTAGGCACATTCATTGTACAGCAATTCCCGGGGATAGTAAAAAAGTGAATTGTGTAAAAATACCTGGCAGTCCGGATCCACATAATCCAGAATATAAACAGGTTTTGAGGTTACGAAATGTGGTTGTTTCAATTACAGAAATTAAGGCGTTGTTAAGTACAAATGAGGTACTTAAAAATGAGCCGTATAATTTATGTACTTGCCATTATATTGAGGGACTCCAAACTTGTGATTGTAACGATATCACAACACAATTTACTATAAATCATCAAGGGAACTGCTTGTGTGTATACGGTGATAATAAAGTGGATTGTATTTGTAATCCACGAATTCTGCAAATTGGAATTGTGTACGATTCGGAAAAAGTTCATCTTAAAGGTTGTCGTTGCTATCATCCGAAATCTGACGAGCATACACGTTCTTTAATTTGCCGAAATTGTGTCGAAAGAAATACGTTTGAAATGAACCCACGATTTGACCAAACTATCAATTACACTGACAAAGTAGTGAAAATACCAACGGCTGTAACACCTGAAATGGATGATATTTCTGTTTACCTGGTCAGTCAATTTGAAGAAAGGGACAGAATAGTTAATCAATGCGAATGTCTTTCAGATTACAAACATTGTAAATGTGATTATTCAATTGGTCCATATTCACGAAAAAAAGGTCATGTAATGCCATGCATTTGTATGAAGGATAACTTGAATGGCCTTTACACTGTCGATTGTCTATGTAATCCTTTTATGATGCAACCAACACTAGAATTTGAAAATCTTAAGTTGTCATATGCTGAGTGTATTTCAATTAATGATGCTAAGACCGATTTGAATTGTACCGAATTACCAATTAAAGGTCCACCACCACTTTGGTCAGGAGTGGTAGTAGATTTAGAAGGTCCAACGAGTATTCCTAGTATTATACATCATCTAGAGGATATTACTAAGAAAACAGAAAAATTCAATATTTGTAATTGCACAAAAATATCAGAAGAAAATAATTTTAAGAAAGGATTGAGTTGCTCACCCTGTACTCATGGATTAGAATTGTATAAACAGAATAAAAATACTAGCTGCCTTTGTGTCTATCATCAGGGAGAGGAAAAAAATCCATCTGTAGAATGCATGTGCCATAATTATGTTCTTCAACTCATGACGTTTTATGATTCAAAATTGAATAATTTAGTAGGATGCGAGTGTTACTATTCCGAAAACTATAATGGACTGATTTGCACAAAATGTAATGTTAGACCTTCAGCGCCAAGCGTGCCCAGCTTCACGAATTCGAATTATACAGGTGTAATTGTTAATATACCTTTAAAAGCAGGGGTTGATATGGCCATTATTCGCCCTATAATTTCCGACCACCTCAATGGATCAGATTATATGATTAATAGCTGTTCGTGCGCAGATGATTTTGAAAATTGTCGTTGCAAATATCCTCCTGATTCATATGCACGATCTGATGGAAACCTTTATTGTGTTTGTTCTGACGATTATTATAACTACGCCGAGACTATACAATGTGGATGCAATCCATTTTTATGGCAATTGACGTATGAATACAGTAAAACTAAACTCGATCTACGTTTTATAAAATGTGTGACTGAATTAAATGGTAAATTAGACTGCGTTCCAAGAGATCATAAAAAGACCACATCATTGGTTGTATATAATGCAAAGAAAATTCATCTAATCGATATGAATGTTGTTATAGAATATCTATTAAAAAATTCACAATATGATAAGGAAGACTTGATTTTATGTTCTTGTACTAGTGCTGGAAAAGATAAGATGAACTGTAAAAGTTGCTCAAGTGAAACAGTTCAATATACAACAACAGAAAAAGTCTCTTGTCTTTGCCGACAGCCTAAAAATGCTAGAGATAAAAAACCTAAACAATGTGTCTGCAATCCCTTCATATTGCAATCCGAATTTATATTTAATCCAGAGAATTACAAATTGACTGGGTGTCGCTGCTACCACAAAGCCACAGATAAAAGTAAGGAAACACTGACATGTGCTCAATGTAAAGAAAGAGAATCTTATGAGCTACATCCTCGATTTGATCTATTAACGAACTATAGAAAACTTACTGTAATCATATCAAATACAACAGAAAATGAAATTAGCATCTTTCTCAATTTCCTTGTTAAAGATTTTAAGGTCGAGGATCAGGTTGTGAATTTCTGTAAATGTACGGAAGATTCAAAGAATTGCACATGTGAATTTCCTGTTAAACCTTATTTGAATGACACCAAAATGAATTGCTTCTGCATTTCTGATTATTATTACATTGAGTATCCAATCCGGTGCGTATGCAATCCCTTCATATTCCAGCCCTCTACACACACTTTTAATAAGGTTCAGGATGTTCGTAAAAGCTACTGTTTTGAGAAGACAGAAGGTGGTGTAACTTGTGAAGTTTTTTCAGGAAATACTGATAAGAACTCAGTTTACACATATGTTCTTAACATAAGGACCCTCCGTGTTGTCAATATTGGAATTATTAAAGAATACTTATTAAAAAGTGAGGAGTATGTTAATGAACCGCTCATTAGTTGCGATTGTACATTCAAGGAAGATAAAAAAAATGGAGACAAGTATGAATGCAGTTCATGCAGTTATCCAACTAACATGTATACGATACATAATAGGGCTAATTGTCTTTGCGTAATGCCAGTTCACAAAACGACTCACTCCAGAATCGAATGTTTATGCGGTCCTCATATACTTCAGCTAGGAGTCGTCTACAATACGAAAGTAACTGATTTAAGAGGTTGTCGCTGCTATGGAGATGAAAATGACGATGGTGCTCTCACTTGCATCGATTGCATAGAAAGAGTATCATTCGAATTGAATCCGCACTTTGATCTACAAATTAGCTACAAACATGTGGAAGTTGTTATTGATATTTATGTAGAAAATCAAATTGAAAATCTACTTAGTATAACAACTAAAGACTTTGAACGAGACCATCAGATAGTTAACTTATGTGAGTGTACAGAGGATTATAGGAGCTGTAGATGTGATTATCCAGTTAAGCCGTATTCAGTAGCTAATCAGCTTCCATGTATTTGCATACTAGATCATTATTTTATTGATTATCCTGTGCGATGTGGATGTAATCCCTACATTTTGCAACCAAAAATCACCTATGATGATGAAAAATATATTTTGAGATTTGTTGAATGTACCGATCCCAATAAAAACAAGGAAAATATAACATGTGAGTTAAATTCACGAAATGTTAATTTACATCTTCCGCGTGCAATTTTCGTGAATCTTCGCGGTACTGTGGAAATTCATATAATTACAATTTTGGAATATCTATTTTGTTATATAGAATATCAAGGAGAGACATTTAATTCATGTAACTGCACGAAAACAAATGCTGATTTATCCTGCGAATGCCAAAATAGTATAGAAAGTCATGCCAAAAACATTATGCACAACTGTCTTTGTATTTTAACAGGAAGTACGTCATCGAGTTGTATATGTAATCCTCGCGTCCAACAGTTTGGAATTGTGTTCAATTCAAGTTCTACTCTTTTGGAATCATGTCGCTGTTATCATTCAACATTTGATCCCAATGATAAAACTTTAAAATGCCATGAATGCCACAAGAGAGATTCAATATCTGAACATGTTCGATTTGATTATAGTCGCAATTATTCAGATGTAAAAGTAGATACAATTTACAACATAGAAGTACACATTGAAACTATTGTCGAAATTTTCGTACGAGTTTTCAATTCAACTGATCAAATCGTCAATTACTGCAAATGTAAAGAAAACTCAGAGAGCTGCATATGCGATTATCCAATTACAAATTATTTGATTCCTAGTGGGGAGTTACACTGTATATGTATTGATGATTTTTACGACAATATTTATCCAGTGCGTTGTGGATGCAATCCATTTGTAACACAACCAATATCATCTTATAATATTAGTCAGTTTAGTAAAGAACCAAACTATTTCAATTTTAGACAGTTTATATGTGTCCAATCTACAGATGCGTATATTGTAAAATGCTCAACTTTAGCTTATGACCATTCTTTAGATACATCTGTAGTATCTTTACAGCATTTGCAACATATTAATATAGAAATTATTCAAACCTACTTCTTAATGAAGAGAACAGAAAAGTATAACTTATGCAATTGCGAATATAATCAAAATGGTAAACTTACTTGCAATCACTGCAGCGATATAACAACACAGTGTTCAATAAAGAATCCTTGCAACTGCTTTTGTATTAAAGATAAAAATCCAAAATGTTTGTGCAATCCCCGTGTTCTACAATTTAGTTTAAGATTCCAATCCAATGTAGAGTATCTAGGATGTCGGTGTTATCATTCTACATTTCATAAGCAATCTAATAGAACCCTACAGTGCAATGAATGTTTGAATAGAGTCTCAATTGAACATGCACCGCGATTTGATATTCACGTTAGTTACAGACATCTAACAATAGTCGTCCCTGCTACATTAGAAAGACGAATTGATAGCCTGATTGCGTTAATTATCAGTAAATTCCAAGACGTGTATCAAGTGGTTCTCAATTGCTTGTGTACTAAAGACTCTTCACCGGATTGCACATGTGATTATCCATATTCTGTATATGCATTTGACGGTGTTTTGAACTGTTTATGTATGGAAGACAACACCAATCCAAAGTATGGCTTACGATGCGCATGTAACCCATATATCTTGCATCCATCATTGTCTCTAGATAATTGGAAAGGTATCGACGTAACTCGAATGAACTGCTCTTCAACTAATGCTGAAAGTACCAATGTGCATTGTGAAGGAACGAAGGTTCCACCATATGACGTTGTAGTCAAAATACCTTCTGTGCCTATAATTCACATCCAATATATCTTAGAAATTATACAGAGAATTGATGTATTTAAAAATCAACCATTTACTTTGTGTGATTGTCAGCAAACAAAAAATAAATCTTTAGATTGTAATTGCAAAAACAATACCATGGGTTATACTATAGAAAATCAGTACAAATGTTTATGTGCCCATAATTTGAAATCTGAATTATATAGGCCGGTAATTGAGTGTCTTTGCAACGCTCATATTCATCAACCACGTTTAACATTCGATGAAAGCGTAGTAATGATAGATAAATGCGACTGTTATAATGATGGAAGATATGAAAACTTTTTGAAATGTTCATGCAGAAAGACTTCGTCCTACAAGATAATGTATCATAATAATTATGGACATGTTACTGTAGAACTGCCTAAGGCAGCGGAAGGTGTACCATCAGCTAAACGTCTCGAACAAGTTCGGGATACGATCATTCAAAAGTTTGCTCCTGAGGATAAGGACTACAGTCATTGCCGTTGTATGGAAAACATGGAGACATGTACTTGTGCGAAGTCAATTCAGGAATATTCGTACAAAACTGTCACTCCATGCGTTTGTCTACCTGACCACCTTAATAAAACGTACCCATTGGCATGTGTCTGCAATCGCCATCTTTTGCAGCCAAAGGTTAAATTTGATTCTAGTATGTATGATTTACGGGATTGCGATTGTTTTGAACACCATGGAGACATGACAAATGTGACTTGCCACTGCAATAAAAAGTTATCTTATGAAACTTTGGGAAGCAACCATAATTACAGCAGTTCGATAATCGAAATAGCCTCCACGGTACAAAAACGTATTGAAAGTGTTTCACGAATAATATTAAAGACATTTGAAAAAGAGGATCAGAAACATAATTATTGTTTCTGTACAGAAGAGTTAGACGAGTGTAAATGTGTTGATCCTATTATGTCGTACTTCTACTATAGTGCTCTTCCTTGCTTCTGCATGGACGAAGATCTCATGGATTATCCGGTGCGATGCATGTGCAACAGACACATTTTGGAACCTTCCCTTAAGTTTGATTCAGCGGTATTTAGATTTAGAGATTGTTATTTCACGTTACAACATGGCGATACTATATATCCTAGATGTGTGGAAACTACCAATCCACACACTAGACCCAGTTGGTTAAACGAGATAAACTTCTTTGGAGAAACACAACTGCAAATGAAAGATACAATTGAAACAAAGCAAATTGTGACTACAAACATGACTTTGGTCGGTGACGTAGAACATCAAGTCGTTCCACAGTGATAAAATTAATAGATTTCTCAGTTAAGACGTAATAAAAAACGGGAAGATAATAGAAGCTTAGAAAAAGAGACACGGCATCTGCTCGAAGACAAAGTTATTATAAAAGTCGTTTATAGTTTAAAAACCAGGAAATCTTCATTCATTATTTTTTAACTTATCATTCGTTCATTAATTAGTACCTAATACCGGAAAGCGTATTACATATTTATAATTTTTCTCTGTTATAGTTTATCGAAAATAAAAAAATTATCAGAGTTTGGCTTGTAATCAGCGCATAAAAAGCAACATTTGTGATTAAAATGTATTTGTCGTTCTTAAATTAAGTATGTACCAAATTTCCTTAAATAATAATGTTATTTCATTGATGCGCACTAGGGTAAGATCTTTTTCAATTGTGCTTTATTAATAAAATATTCATATAATTAATGTTTTGTTTTATTAAAAATCTGCCTACATCAAAAATGTGTCCCGAATATAATTTTTTTTAAAGCGTATCTAACTTTTTTTGTTAAAAGATTTACTTTAAAAGATAAAATTAAAAATTAGCACTAAGAATAAAAGTTTTTATTAAAACAGCTGTATTTCATTTTTGACCTCTCAATTTTCATTATACCAAATTTTTTATTGCATTCGCAACAGGATACTGAAATCAGAACAGGATATAGAAGAAAAGCTACGGACCTTAGGTTTGTATGATTTAACTGACTTTAACTATTTTTGTAAAACAGTCTTATATTAAACTGTTAACATACTACCATACTTGTGATTTTAACATGCGGGTAAACTGCATTAATTCCTTCCAAGCGCTTCACAGTAAGGAGACAGTGAGAGAAACTTGTGAAGATATTTTTTCGATTCATACGTTCAATCAAAGTAATTTTATTTACACACAATGTGTTGATATCACCTGAAATACATATTTATATTGAGCCACAATGGAAAACAAAAAACAGCCAAGTCAAAATTTGAATATTTATTACATCAACATAAACATCAACATTAAATGTCAAAAATACATTTCCCGATAAACCTGTCTGGAAACCTTATGTTATATGCCTGTTTCTTCTATCGCTTTTTAAGATGAAGTAAACATTTGATTAGATGTTTCACTTTTCGTTATCATGGAAAATGTAACAATTGGAATGAGAAAATTCCAATCAAATTATTCTGACGTTATATGCGGAAGAACTAAAGGAAATTAAAGGAAACTATAAAATGAATTTGTGAGAATTTTATGGTGTGATTGGTATTTTCTAGATGCGAAAATTAATTGTTTCCTTTGCTCATTATTTTCTTATAATCCACATGTTGATTGTTATACATATGTAGATATAGCCACTATCATGTACATAAAAAGAAGCATTTGGCACTTTAGAAAAAAAAATATTCCAAAGGAATTGGTAACTGAGAGTTTCTAATTTGTCTTATTATTAATTTTAAGCTTATATTCTTCTATAAACATTATTTGATAGTATGTTTAATATACATATAAAAATGTTAACCTTTGAATGTTAAACTAAAAAATTAATAAAAGTGTATAATAAATATAACAGAACTTCTTTTTATTCCTTTCCTTTCCCCATAGCTATTAAATACATTAAAAGATATTCCTTATTGGTATTCCAATTTTTAAGAAGCGAAATGTGATAGAGCCCGAAGTTTCTACCACTAAACTTTAGACGTACAATTAATGGATCATTGCTGGGTGAACTAAATTTTTTTAAATGAATTATTGTAATTTTGACCCCAGGATTTGGCGATAAGAATAATAAATCAAAAAGACCTCATGTGCATTGGAAGGTTAAAACTACAATTACAACAAAAAATACGACGAGGAAGAGAGTGAAAAATATATAATAGCATTTTTTCTTTTTACATTTTTATTTTTTGAAGCTTTTTAGGATATAATTTAAGTCATACTTGAAAGATTATAATTTTGGAAGCATTACTTGTTTCAAAATACTTACAATTTGATGGTGTTATTTTGGATTTAATGTTTAGTTTTGCACAGATTATGCAAACGAATATAATTTAAATAAGAATATTGCAATTACCGTTTTACGTTTTAGAACTCGTATGAATGTTTGCAAAAGACTTACGAGTATTATCTGGCACTTGTATTTTCTATGAAAATAGTACCCTTAAACCGTTAAATTGTTATTCTTCAAAAAATTTGAAGAAAAGAAAAATTATTTAACATTACTTTTCACTTAATCTTTGTGCTACCAACAGATTTTAATATAAAACAAGAAGTTTTGTTCAATTGTACTTATTCACTGCCAATTGTACAAATATGTGCACATTATTTCTCTGTTCTGCAAGAAAATATACTTCAGTGTATCCTCGTGTGAAGTAGCTACATTATGTGGTTTTGTCATTTCTTTCTAATTATATAAGTATTACCGATTCTGCTTGTGAATTTTCCATAAAATGTCAGAGAGTAATGGTGCAAAATTCACATAGGTAAGGTACTACAATAAAATAGAAGACTTTAAATCGTTCAATTTGCTGTTGAAATTTTTCGACAAAATGATTTTCTTTGTATTTTTTGTTTTCTTCCAAGCACCTGTATAAGCAAGTGAGATTTGAAAGCCAAAGCTGATAAGATGTTAACCACATTGAAATGAATATGTATTTCGAAGGTTGCTCCAAAAAAATATCGTTTAAGCTATATAAGCGGATGTTGCATTGAATATCTTGATATAGTTAGATTAAATACTCGTTAAGTATGAGAGGTCGGATGTTAGTGAATACTGGTTATTTGCTTTTAATATTTGTCAACGTGGTTCCTGTCGCCATTACGAAACATGGTAGAACGATTATATTCAAAGTTATAAATAGCCGAATAAATCTGAGTTCCTTTCAGGGACAAAACACAGTGCTCATTCTTCGCATAAAGGAAGGAATTATGGAATAAAAAATCATCCACATCATAAGCATCAACATAAGCAACATGAATCAGGTGAATCGACTGAGAATGAAGAGGTAGGTCATTGGAACAAATTCCTTTTTAATTGTCTAAATGAACTTGACAGTATTAAAGAGTCATATGTGTGTTCTTCTGCTGATATATGATATATATATATGTATATTATCATCCACTATTTAAATGTCAAGAATAAAATTCAAATTCGAGACACATTTACTGTGAAAGAACACCCTTAAAAATATTTGGACTTATATTAAGATCGAAATAAAGAGCAAGTAAATCTGAACTATTAAATTGCAAAAAATAATTTCGCTATTAGCTTTAAAAAATTTTAACATCGCCGTACATAGAAATTAAGTTTTAAACAAGATTCTGCCCACGTTTTTCCGCAAAACCCAAATTGGAAGTGTGTAAGCTAACAAAGGTAAAACAATTTAATTGAACAGGCATTGTAAACAATTTTATTTCATAGACGTAGCTTGGTTGAAGGGGACTGTTGTCAGACGATATTTTAAGTCTTATCGTTTTGGTTAAGCATTTTAAAATACAAATTGCAGAACATATTCATACAATTCAAATTCTGACCTTTAGAAATAAATATGAAATAAGGTACCTAATTAAATTTTCAATTTACGGAATTTTTAAGAAAACTTACATAGAGGATAGAGGTTTAGACTTAGAGTAGAATATGTTGTTGTTTCAATGACTCATTGTTATAGATCTATTTAAAGTATTTTTTTAATATGTACATATATAATGTTGTCATTTACTGTTCGGCTTAGTGACGGAAGTAGGCTCGTTTGTGATTCCGGGCACTTGTACATTCAACTTATGAACTTAAATTATATAACCACATCCGTGAAAATATTTAGGCATCTCTTAACACATGCAAAATATTTGATTATATTATAAAACTCAATTACATATTTGTACTTCCTTTATTTTAAATTTTTAAGTTATGAAATTCCTTTAAGATCATTTGCGTAGTAATACTAAAGAAAAGTAGATTTATTTCTGTTCAGTTATTAAGTAAGATATATTCACATTTTTAATGTTTCTTTTAGATACAAAGACACAGTAGAAATCACCACGGTTCCGCACATCATAATTCAGGTCATCACAAACATCCACAGGAAAATAATCAAAATATTAACAAGTTGGAATGCAAGTGCGATAATATATTGACATGTGAATGCGATTCTGCACTTGGAGAGCCAAGTGCAATAGGTAACTTTTTCTGTAGTTGCGCTGACAAGAAAGGCTTATATTTGGAAGGTAACCCTATAGACTGTAATTGTTTAAAAGCACATTTGAGTTCTAAAGGCCTAGAGTGTCAATGTATTCAAAATAATGGATCCACACTTAGCAAAACTATTGACTGCCCAGAGGCAAATGGATATTTAATAGAAACAAATGAACGTTTGATAGATTTTAGTGGAGTTAATCATACCGTTCATATCTTGGATAAATCAAACCAAGATGGTCAAATGCGAACACGCGAGCATGTAGTTAACCAAAATTTAGGGACTACCATACCAACAATACCTAAAATTCCAGATGATAACAATTTATCGCCAATTACCACTAGTAAAAAACCAATAGTAACAATAACAACTCATAGAGATTTAGATGTAGATTTCATCCCTACAACGCCTATACCCAAAGTACCCAGTCCACCGAATGATAATGAACCTAAACCTGAACCTTTAATCATTACTACTCCTGAAGGCCCAAAACCTTTAATTGAAAATACGGTTTATCCTACTGAAATACCCGAGTCTCCTACAGAAATACCCAACAATCCCACAGAAATACCAGAACCTATAATTGAAATGCCTGAACCTTTCGACCGTTCCATTGAAACAACCGAATTTTTCGAACCTCCAATTGAAGCACCGGTATCACCAACTGAGGAACCCGAACTTCCCATTGTAGAACCCGAGCCTCTTATTAAGAAACGCGAGTCTTCTACAACTGAAGGACCTGAGCCTACGATTAAAACACCACCACCTCCCACCGAAAAGCCCTCAATTCCGACAGGATATTCACCATCGAACACTAATACTCCGCAAACATCTCTTAGCCCACCTGAAGCACCTCCTCCACAGTTTCCTAAACCTCCTAAAAACGAAAATCCCAAAGAGCTTGACGTCAATTGGAACGTTGTAAAAGATGATTACTACTTTTGGACAATGATCATAGAAATAACGTGGACAGAGTTCAGACACATTTACGAAGCTTACGTTGAGCATTTCGAAGATGAAGTATTTGATTTGTATAATGGAACCTACGTCAACGGACACGTTACATGCAACAGCAATAAAATAACCAAGCAGTGTACGAAAGAAAACCTTTGCAACTGCATGTGTGTTGGCGCAAAAACTGGTGACAAAGTAGTAGAGAATTGCTTCTGTAATCGTCATGTCCTACAGCCTGCAGTAAAATATCCTGCAGAGGTAGACCTGAAAGAATGCAAATGCTACAATCCGGCTAATAAGGGAAATTCTTTAATTTGTAATTGCAATAAGGTCCATTCGGTCAACACAATCGAACCTCTTGTTCTAACCGAGTTGCACTTAATCGATATTTCAATTATCGTACGCTACCTAGCACAGTTTACTTTCGAGGGCGATGTTAACATCTGTGGATGCGTATTTTATAATGGGGAGAGTAATTGTCAGTGCAAAGATGATACCGAATACTATACCAAGGAAAGTACCGCCGATTGTCTTTGTTTCTACAAGTTTCAAAATGAAAATTTGATTGGACATTGCTACTGTGCCGATGGAATTAGAGATAAAGGAATTGAGGTCAAGTACGATAAGGACATGTTTGTTGTTAAAACATGTAATTGTTACAATCAAATGAATGAAGGCACTTCGCTAAAATGTTTGTGTGAGGACTATACAAAGCCTGAGCATATTATTACATATGACACTGTCCAAATAGATTTAAGCCAAATGCAGAAGATGAACTTTAATATCATTCTAAACTATTTCTTGCAAGTCTATGAATTTCGAAATGAGCACTTTGAAGTTTGCGCATGCAAAATTAGCAATGGTGAAGCTTGCTGCAGCTGCGTTGAGCCCGTATATCATTGCACAGTACACACGCCTTGTAGTTGCCTCAGTGTCTATCAATATCAACGTGGTAATTGGATTCGAATGTTGTTCTGCAACCCTCACATCTTGGAGTCGAAATTTAAGTTCAACGAACACACAACAGAACTCGATAATTGCACCTGCCATCATTCTGAGCCACATAAATTAATTTGTAAATGCGCCACAATATTTTCTGTTGATTCGGTCAAACATTTTAACTTCAATAATGTTATTATAGACCTAACAAAAACTCAAGTGATTAGTACGGACACTCTCTTAAATGGATTTTCTCAAATCAGAAAATTTCATAACGAAACTTTTAAATTATTAGGCTGCGCTTATGGCTCAAATAATTTTATGTGTATTGGAAGAAATATTGGAATATGTAAAACAAAAAACCCTTGCAAATGCCTTTGCATAGCATATGTAGAAAATAAAAAGTTAGGTGCAAAATGTGTTTGTAACCCTCACGTGGAAGAGATTAAAATAGAATATAATCCAGCAGTTTTCGACCTCGAAGTATTCACTTGTGTAGCGCCAATGGCGTTTTTCCTTAATTGTAACTATAGGAGGAAGGAAGCCCTTAACTATGAATTTTCCAAAAAATCAATCATTGAATCTTATTTATTCGAAACGCATCAAGACCATAATGTTATAAGTAACACAACAATTAACAATAGAACATACCAAGCACAAGGACAAGGACGACAAGGATATTACTGGCGAAATGGTCCAGGAGGTTCAACGACTTCACAAGGAGGACGGATTGTAACCTCACAAGGGCAGAAAATGAAATTTAAAAGTGTTGAGGAAATGCAGAAATTCCTTAAATCACAAGGCGGTGGGGGCTATTGATGTTAGGCAGGCTCGAAAGAGCAAGATGATCCGGTTATAAAGTACCATAACTCTATGAATGAATCCCTATATATCTGCATCTTATTTTATAATATTTAGTTTAATTTAAAGGTTTCTTTAACAATAAACACTCAAACTTTTTCTTCATTAGAATGTACGAACATTATTTCTTATGAATAATACTACAATATCAAATAATTCATTAAAATATTTTTACCCCCAATTCAAATGTTTTTTGGAAAATAGGTATTTGAATCTGTTATACCGTCTTAGATTAAGTGCTGCATTTGGGTAAGTCTAATAAAATCGACTTATCATTTTTTAAATAATGCCGAGTTAGACGACTCAAAGTAATCTTTTTATTTTATTTGAAGTGGTAAGGCTAGATAGAATTTAAGTGATTTATTTTTTATATGTATTAACTATGTCTTGTTATAAAAAAAAACTTACCACTTATATACTTTGGTAGTTAACTCTCTGAAATGAGAACGAGGCAATTTGATTAGAAAATAATAAATGATTGAAAAAAGCAAAGCATGTTTAATATAATTCATCCTAGTCCCCCGAACATTAGTCACTCATGTCTCACTAAGGAAAAGGGACGCGAGAGCGATAAAGTTCCAGTCGGAACTTGTAATGAAATTCTTTGTGGTAATTTAGAATTCTGTTTTATTGTTATACTGCATATGAATTTGTCAATTATTTTGTAACATTCTGAGCACGTTGTTCCCGTAAATCGTTAATTTAATTAGCATTAATTATGTTTACGCAGTTCTCTCTCAGCAGCCGAACCGAACAGACATACCAAGGGCAGGAAGCGAAAAGGGCATCACGTGTTAATCCAGTTATATTTTGTGTGTGAGAAGCAGTAAATTTATTCAGAGTTCTAAAGATTATATTGTTTCTGATTGCGTGCTTAGTAAGGTAAGTGAGCTTGGCTTCTTTTTAGGAAATCTTGTGTAATTGTTAATGAATTAAAAGAAAAAAGTTTTGTAAGACAGAGTTCTGTGGCTGTACCGCATTAGGAAGACGCCAGATAGCGGCACCAATACCGTTACTACTGTTAAGTGCTTAAGTTTTTTGTAAATTCGGTTTCTTTCTTTTATTGTAAGTAGCCTATACTGATTTGTTTTCAGTAGTTTAATTTGTAGCTTTTGACCAGCGTACTTTTTGTGAGATTGCCGTTGTACTGACGAAAGACTAAGAAAAGCGATCAACACGTGGTCAGGTAATTTTAAGGTGTTTATTGCTGTTGAGTTCATAGCTTCATGGGGATAACTAATATGCCGAGGAAAAGACAAAACGCAAACAAACCGCATTCTTGTGGGGCTAAATTAGACGGAAAATTGAAAGGACCATCCTCAAAAAAAATTAAGGTTGTTGAGGAGGAAGAAAAAGAGATTTTGGGGTGTAAAGGCTCTGCAGAAGGTGGGGCAGTGGTGGAGCCGGAAGCGATAAGTGTGCAAAATATAAAAAAGGTGATATTTGGCGAAGTTGCAGATAGGGAGGAACAGGTGAGTGGGTGCTCGGAATTGAAGGGCGGTGAAAGTGGAATCCCTCAGCGGTGTGATATGCAAGAAAATAATATGGATGATTCTAACGGTGGTTTAAAAAGGATAAGTTCATTTAATTACGATAGTGAGGAAAGAAACTACTTTAGGGTCATGGTGGCCAGAGAGGGTGAACCAGGGGGTGAAAGGAGGGGTATCAATCCGCTATCTGTGGGTAGAGGAATAGGTGAAAACCTCGCGAAGGAAATAAAATGTATTAGGAGAGTGGCCTTTGATAAATGTTTAGTTGAATTTAAAAGCGGAAGAGCTGCAAATGAGTTTAGCAGAAACCACGAATTGGGTAGCTCCTACAGAGTTTATATTCCTCTGGGGGCAGTTGCGCGGGTGGGTTTGTTGAGAGGAGTAGAGATCAATTTGTCTGAAATGGAAATTTTGAAGATGTTGAAGGAGGGAAACCCCAGTTTAAATTTTGTTAAAGTTTTTAGAGAATTGAAAGTGATAAGGGAGGGTGATGAGTTAAGGAGACTACCCACGGAAAGAGTGAAGGTTTTCATTCAATGCAGGGAGCTCCCCAGTGAGGTATATTTGGCATATACAGTTTTCAAACTTGTTGAGTTCATTCCGAGACCGTTACGTTGTTACAAGTGCCAGAGATATGGACATTTGGCTAGAGATTGTAAAAGCAAGAAGGAAATTTGTGCCGTGTGTGGGGAGGCACATGAAAGAGGCAGTGGTAAATGTGAAAAACCCAGTAAATGTATAAACTGTGGGGGCCAGCATCCTGCCTTTGACAGAGACTGCCCAGCGAGGGTATGGGAGAGAAAAACTAACTTGCTTGTTACAACTAGGGACATGCCACGCAGAGAGGCTAGGAAAATGGCGAAAAGTGGAAATGATATGGGATGTAGAAATGAATTAGTTGATACATTTGATGATGAGCTGTTGGGAATGAAAGGAGGAGATCAGAGGAAAAATAAGATTGACAACGAGTTGTTGACTGAGAATGGAAATTCACAGAGGTCGGGTGGAGGGTTAGAGAAACATTTAGAATACATTAAAATCAATTCGATTTCCCAGCTCAAAGAATGTCTTGTTAATTCCACCAGGAAAATCATTGATCTCCTTAAGGTAAATTCTAAATCATCACACGATGAAATTATAAGATTGATGATATCGTTAATAAAGAGTTCGACTAATATCAATGCTAAAAATTCTATAAAGGAAATGGATCTATCGATAGAATTGTTATCGGATGAGTATTCGGAACTTGATGGGGATAATGTAGGTGGCGAAGAATAACCTCAATTGGAAAAGGGTTCAGTTGAGATACTCTTATCTAACTTGTTCATATGAACAATCTATCTGTTATATGGTCTGTTGTGATTTTATGACTAATTTTCGATACAAGTATGGTATCATCTTCTATGAGTATTTTACTAGCGGTTTCACTGCGGTTCTTGTAATGAAGTTTTCGTTGAAAATATCTTTTGTCTTTGACCTAATGATGCCAAAGATTCGTCTTAGGAGGATGATCATTTAATTGGTTGAGTAATAGGTGCCTGATTCTGTGTGGTATACCTTCTAATCTCTGGTACAGTCCCCACTCACCTGTAAAGTATTAATCGTTTTTGCTTAAATGAAATTTGTAATAGTGAAATGGAGTGCACATTTGCTGTTTTGCGGTTCTAAGTTTGGTCACCATCTGGTCTCTGTCTGCGGAGCTTATATGTCTTTCCTTTTACTCTAAGTTTTTGTATTTTGATTAGCTTAACTTGTGATCTTTAAATGACAAAAGGTATTTTTTTACTTTGCAATTCTAATGACAAGAGTTAATTAGTTATATAAGCCAAGCTCACTTAATATTTGACAAATTTAATTTGAAAATGCTTCTCATTTTTCTTTTCCCCATGTTCTGTGTTTTTCGTGATGTCCCTTAAAATTGCCTGGGTGAAAAATAAATAGTCGACCTGAAAGATTAAAAAAAAGAAGAGAGAGAGAACTTGCATCACTTGTCTCGTGGAGAGCTACATCTGACGTTTGGCTGGCAGCAGTGGAGTTTCTTGACAGAAGTGCTTGTTGGCACTTGCTTGGCCCCATCAAAACTTTTACCTCATATTGGAAATGGTTTTAAAAAACAAGACATTGGTCAATGTGGCCTAAGCTGCCGTGACCATAAAGTTCACCTTTGGTGACGCCCTTGTGGCAGACTAGAAACAACAAACAAACAAAAATTATGTTTAGTCTATATTACCCCTCATAGGATAAAGACTAGCCTCATTAGTCAGATTTTAGAAATTTTAAGTGAAACTCTATAAGATTTGTACTCACATTTTTTCTGAATACACAGCTGTTCTTGAGGTTTCTTGCTTCTCTTGAATTAACTAAACTTTTAAAACCATTCCGTCGACAAGTGGCGAACTCTCCGGCACTATTTTTATGTTAATTTTAGCAATTTTCACTACAGAAAACACAAAGCAAAATCCAAAATGAAGTCCTAAATTGACAAGTGCGAGAACAGTTACAATCTTAAAATAAACTGTATTTTAATGAAATGGATAACAGCCTTAACAATTCAAATTTACGGCGGCTTTTCAGTTTTTTCGCTGTTTTGCTTACCAGTGTATTAATTAAATAAATTTATCTAAAAATAAGCCTAATTTAAACTCTCGCTTGATTATTTTTAAGCTACAACTAGTAAAATAAGGGCAAAATCATAACTCGGAATATTAACAACACTTTTAACTGAGCTTACAGATGTCGCTGTATCGACAAAACTTTGAAACTGTCAGTGAGATTGTCAAAAGTTGCTCATTCCTCCTGATAGCTTGGCTTGTATTGTGGGTTTTTTTGATAAGAATTCTCATCACATCTGCCCGGCACCGGTGCCACAGACATTCGATTAATCTTTATTCGTTGGCAAGAGTATTTTGTAATCAAACCAGGACAAATGAAAATGTGGCACGAGGCTAGAAAACAAGAGCGGAAAATCCGGGGGATGTTAGTCGACTACCGAAAAAGAGCCGAACGGAGGCAGGATTTTTACGAGAAAATTGTAAGTATTATAAAATATTCTGTTTGGTGTACATACATAATGTTACTAAATGCATTAAAACCGGTCGCTTGATTGAATTTTCCTGATTACAGAAAGCCGATCCAACACAATTCATCCAACTCCATGGGAGGAAGTGCAAAATCCATTTGGACCCGGCTGTGGCAGCGGCAGGCGACGGCTCCGCAATCATGCAAGTGATATTTAGTGCCTCGTCTGAGGACTTTCCGCATTTGCTTTACTATTTATTTTTTCCCCGGCATAAATGGCTGCGTGTATTAACAGCAAAATTTCTTTTCAAAAACCTGCAGAGTCCCCTGGCAAGGCCAGCCAGACAACCTGATCGACCGGTTCGATGTTCGGGCTCATCTTGATTATATTCCACCAATTCCCAAGGTGAAGGAGCTCGAGGACATCAGTCCCGAGGAGCGCCAGTGTAACTACGAGAGATACAGAATTTTGGCACAGAACGATTTTTTAGGTAAAAAAAACTTTAAAAGCTAAAGCATAGTTAACGCTAGTTCTTCGTCAAAATACACAAAAAGTTTCCGAAAAAGTATATTACCTACAATAAAATACATAGTTACATAATTGGTCCTAATTATATAAATGATATGATAAAAAAGTTGCAGAGCTAAGATAAATTTAAAGATTCTAAAATAAATTTCCGCGTAAAAATATTTCTGGAGATATTTCTGAGAATGTTTATTTAAAACATAAATTGAAACTTAATATTTTTGTTTGAACAACTGGAAATGTTTACGTAATAAATGAAAATAAATAAATATGTGTATTCTGCAATTTTCAGGAATTTCGGAAGATAAGTTTCTTCACCAGCTCTTTCTTGAGGAACAATTTGGTGCAAATGCTCAGCTCGAAGCAGAACGAGGAACAAATAAGAAAAAGGCAAATACTGGAGTTGCAATTGGATACACTTACGAAGATAATGATCCTGCAACTCCATTTAGTCACATTCTATCGCTTCCAACGTCCTCCGCAGCTCCAGCCCCCGATGCTGAGGGTGAATCTGATTCCGATGTGGACATGGACGTTTCGATAGATGTTAGCAAACTGGACACGTCTCAAGCGCACGAATTGAATGGATGCGGCAGAAATTACGGCATGAAAAGCAACGATTTTTATTCATTTCTTACAAAAGATGCTGATGAGGCTGATGCCTTAAGAATGGCCCGTGAAGAGGAACAAGAAAAAATTATGCTAAGCGGCAGGAAGAGTAGAAGAGAAAGACGAGCTCAGCGGGAACGGCGATTTGCTGGCCGGCCTCTGAGCCCGCCCAGTTATGCCGCAAAAGAAGAACCTCCAGCCACAAGTAATGTTAATGAAAACGATAGCGACTCACGATCTCCTTCCCCTGACAATTCGGGAAAAATTACTTATATAACATCGTTTGGAGGCGAGGACGAACTTCAGCCGCATTCAAAAATTTCGATAAATCTTACAAAGCCACAAAAAGCGGCATTTGGCGCTGGTAATTCAACAGGTCTTCAGCATATCGGGCAAACGATGACCTACGCTGAGAAAGTAAAAGAAAACCTAGAGAAGCTCAAACAAATGAACGATAATACAAAAAGTTCAACAAGTGAGTCCCTGAAGAAACCAAGACAATACATGAGGAGCAGAAGCTCTTCCCGAAGTAGAAGTCGGAATAGAAGTAGAACTCGAAGTCGAAGTCGTTCTAGGTACAGACGAAGACCGAGCAGGTCTAGAAGCAGGAGTCGAGGGTACCGACGGAGGAGGCGATCTCGTTCTAGGTCGTACTCAAGAAGGCACCGATACAGCACTAGATCCCGGTCGCGGATACGTTCCCGATCACGTTCGCGTTCTCGGTCTCGCTCAAGATCACTAAGGCGGAGAAATCGCTCAAGATCTCGTTCGCTAAAGCCACTGAGATCACGGTACCGGCGTCGCAGCTCGTCTAGCTCATCATCTTCCTCAGATGGAAGACGAGAAAAATCAAAATCCTTGTCTCGATCCCGATCTTTGTCACCTCCTCTGACATCGATCATCAGGAAATCGAGATCTAAGTCCAAACCAATAGCAACGATACCTCCTGCAGTAGTAGTTCCTACACTAAGTGCTGTATCCCCTGTTGTTGTGCAGGAACCTCCAGCAGCCCCAATAAAGCGCTACTACGGAAGGAAGCGCGAAGATGATTCCTCTTCAGAAAACGAGCTGGAAGAGCTCGAGGATGAGCAGAATGATACATCTAAGTAATGCAACATAATTCTTTTTAAGAATCTTAATAATTACGTTATCTTTTACAGCTCGGAGCGATCGAATCCAGTTCCACCCGCTGCTCTTTTAGCAGCTAGTAGTTTGGGTAAACCAACCACATCAACTCCAGCCTCAAGTTTCTCTTCCTCCGAGACCAAAGTCAGTAAGAATAATTCACAAATTATCTCTTCATCCCACGAATTGCTTGTTGTCGATAGTCAGACACCCGTACGGGTCTTCTGTGTCGTCAGACGTGAATTAACGCGCTTTCTGCTTAAAAAAAAAACCAGCCTAATATTGTATGAGTTCATTTTTGCAAATTTTGCTTTAGTTGAGAAATATAATAGAGATAAATTAAATTAAATAGCTCCTGAAATGGGGCTGAGGTCAGGAACTCGCTAAAAACTGTGGCGGCTTCATTCTGTCCCTATATTTGTTTAATTTTGTTAGGTGCTGAGGTCATAAAAGAATGGAGTCGCCACTATTTCGAAACACTCCGGACTCTGATTAATTTTACAAGTTGTCCTTACAGGTATCAAATTCTGGGCTGCTAGGCAAAACTTCGAATCTTCGCGAGAAACTCAAAAGGAAAATGCAAATGCTTCTAAACAAGCAATGTAATGTTATTTGTAAATCAATGTAATTGATTTATAAATTAAATTTTTATTAAATGCAGATAAAGCAGATAAAAAAGCTGAAATAGAAAGAACTGAACGTCAGATACAACAGCAACAAGAGCGAGAAGATGAGATGAGGGAGCTTGCTCTAAAGCTTCGACGAAGGTATTTTTTTTCTTTTTCGATAATTCAATTTATTTAATAAACAAATTCTAGACAACGTGAATTACGGCACAAGTATGGCACTCCAACCAGCAGTCCAAGCAAGTCCTCGAAAAATTCCGATGACGAACGGGACAGAGATGAGCCCCCAATGGCTGAAAAAAATTATGAGGAGCGACAGAAGTCGTACACAAAATCCCCGTCTCGGCAACGTGACGTAAAAGAGCCAGATCATCAAAGTCCATCTCGCAGGAGTAGAAGTCCATCGAGTCGAAGTCACAGAAAAACTGTTACTGGATATCGATCTCGTCGCAGTCGATCGACGAGTCGTGGACGCAGGAGCCCTTCGCGTCAACGAGATCGAAGCCGCGATCGCAGTCGAGATCGTAGTCGCGATCGCAGTCGTGATCGTAGTCGCGATCGAGATTTGGATCGAGATCGAGATAGAATTTATCGAAATAGTCGGCGAAGCACTGATAGGGACAGGTATAGGGATAGAGATCGCAGCTGGTCGAGGGGTAGGGACAGAGATAGGGATAGGGAGAGGGACCGGGATCGCGATCGGTATAGGGAACGGATGCGAAATCGTGATCGAGATAGAAATAGGGATCGGGTTCGGGATCGGGACGAACACTCGCCAAAGATATCAAGAAAACTGGTCGACTATTGATGGTCATTTTGGCCTTTTTAAATTCCTCTTTTTGCAAACATAGATATTAAGCATCTTATTGAAGTTTAAATTTTGTTATTAACACGTTGAGACGTTAACAATAAAATTTTAATAAAGAAATTATTGATTGAATTTTAAATTCATCCGCTTGTTTTTCTTCCTGTAATTTTTAGGTGCAATATCACGCAAATGCAAAAATGGTAAGTACCAAATAATTGAAATATCAGGCAAATAATAAATCAGATTTTAATAACTTCAAAAGAACTAATTGTGATGTATAGTGAGAGAGTCTGTTAGAATATTCATAGAGTTTATTATTATTAAATCTTGTTAAAGATCGGACGGTATTTCAGATAATTTTATAATCCTCTTTTGAAAAAGATCTTAAAGGCACATTTCACCATTGCAACTATAAATTTATGAATGTTTATTCCGGAAATATTGTTACAAAATTGACGAAATAGCGTAAACAACTCACCATGCCTTAAATTTGTAGGAACAAAATCCAGTTGAAGTGCTCCGGTAAATTCATGAAATGGAAGAGTCCTTGCATAACTAGAAAGAAGAAACAAAATTAATTTTAGACTATATAAAAAATGAAGTCAATCTAGAAGTATTGCAGTTGAGAATGCAGTTCTAAAATTTCATGATTAGTGGCATCATTTTGCATATGTAACAATTCTTAATTAAATAGCATGAAACAAAAACCAAAATCTTGCTACAACAAACGCATTATGTTATTTGTAAACTACAACTGTTTGAAATCATAAAACGTGATTAATTACACAGTTAATTTTTGATAGCTCGATGAAATACTTCGCGTAAATAGGATTAAAGTTAAGTGAAACGTAAATATCCTCAAAACCTACATTTTGTGGAAAGTTATGATCAAGAACCACCAAGTCCTCGGTAGTATAGTGGTCAGTATCCCCGCCTGTCACGCGGGAGACCGGGGTTCGATTCCCCGCCGGGGAGGGCATATTTTTTTTTAATCTTACAGGTAAAGCACGCTAGGCACAAAAATTTAATTTTAAATTAGTTCAAAGTCACAGAAATACAGCATTCAAATTAAGCCCTGTCAAAAAATAAAATTGTTATTGTACTCTTATGCAACAAGCAAAAACGAGAAAACATAAAACATTATGTTATTAATAAAAGCAACAATGTTTTTAGAATCGATACTATCCAAACCATTTTTTTTTATCCAGAGGTCAACCGAAGTCAGTGTGAAAGGTTTGATTGATTCCTGAATAAAGAATAGGCAAAATCATCATTAGACGGGCTACTGCTGTTCGCGTGCAACCTGGGGCCTAATCACGAAACGCCTCAATGAGGAGCGATTAAACCAACGGATAATTGCAGCTGTTTTTGCTGGCCGCCCCGGCGCCGCGCCGGAGCACCCACTTCACGATTTGTGATTCTTTGATTTTTGATAAAACAGAATAAGACAAAAAAAAAAATACTAAAATTAGCGTGATAATGAGACAAATTATGAATGGGGCGTTTTTGCTTATTTCTGTTTATGACCGCAACTAATTGCATTAATGTTTTGAGGGTGACGAAATATTGAGTAACTTATGATGAGGAGAAAGGCACTTAAAATTCAAAGTGCTCAAAGTGTTTGAGCTAGGGTCGAAAGTATGCAAGGCATTATGTTTATGTTAACCGTTACAATTTCAATAATCAAAATTGTTTAGGTCAAATTTAATTTACAACCAATTAAATTCAACTGCAATTTAAGTTATGTTCTAATAAAACTCTTTACATACTTTTTCCTGGAAGAGTCGTTTAAATTATTTATCGCTTTTTTAGGTTTCTATCGCTCTTAACTCCAGACAGATTATGCAAGCCTATTGTTTTAGTTTAAAGAATCGTTTCAGATTTTATCATACACACCACTGCCAATTTTTTAATATTTTTAGCTAAAAACTTCGATTAGCTTTAAGATAAAAAAACATTGTTTAAAGAATTTGCAACTGTAGGCTACAAAAGTGTCGAACATGTTTTAGTCATTTAAAATCAATTCTGCGCATTAGATATTTAAATGAAGCCATAAATTAAGTCCCAAGTAATCCCGTCAAAGTTAATTCCGAAAATTTTAATTGAACTATATTTATGTGATGTTTGAATCGGTCTCTGTTGCTGGGACCTATTGCGTATTCGTTTCGTACTGGTCGGCTAACGGTTATTGCTATAAGTGTCGCCTCGATGCTAATCGTTAGCATAAATTAAGCTTAAATCAAAACTCGTTGCTTCGATTTGAGCCGATGAACAGGTGGAACCTACATCACCTAAAACAATTACGCACCGGGGGGTCATCCTCCGGAGTGGGGAACGTGATCATGCCCGTTAATAAAAAAATCTTAGATGTTGCACAATCGATTATTTGCGATTGGCAATATGATCGATGGAAAATTTAACACCAAAGTGATTTGTATGTTGACTAGAGATGCGCCAGCTTGGAAGTTTATGTCGCGAGTTTTCTGTTTTTTATAGTTACCTCGACCAAGATGATCATTTGGGTCATACAACGGTATGCAAGGATGTTTAAAATATCGTTAAAATATTCCTAGACTTCCGATAATTTGTTTTAGAGGTTTATAGGTATTATAAAATTTTATTTTTAATGATTTTGGTTTAAAAATGATGATCAAAAATATACGTATATAGAAAATTATTTTATACTTTTTGAATAACTATTGAGTTGATTTTTGGGTCATATAGCATGGTAATGTTTAGAATCTTTCGAAACCAACTTTACAACAAGTTATCAAATTTTAAATAAAGCCATGGCGCTATCCTATTTTTTGAAACAAAATCACAGCTTGTAGACAAACTATGTTGTACAATAATTTAGCTAGCGAATAATCAGTTTATAACATATAATGAAATTAAACAAAATTTTCTTTGTATTCTAAAAAAGGAATGATAAGTATTTTTTCCAAATAAAGTAGGTAATTCTTTTAATTAATATCGCCTGAGTCATCATCAGTCCTAGTCAATCACGATTTCGATTTTATTAACCGACCACCGGTTAGGAAAATTCTCATATGCATTTTGATGAACAATACAAGATCTGAACAAGCCCCGTCTTTGGAAGGTTAATTCATCATCTGGATGAGCTTATTAATTCACTTCGGAGCCTCTTTGGCATTGTTAGCAAAGAAAAACAAGTGGAGTCTCGATGTTCTCACGTATGATGAACACGAATTTTCTGCAATTCGCCTCAAGATAAGCGAAGAAAATTAATTCAATTGCTTTCTTGGCCGTATGCGATTCTTGAGGATCATTAAGTTCAGTATAGGGTGATTAAGAATTGATTTTCCGGTGCATATTTCTTATAATTTAGGTTCAAGGAAAGGGTAAAGTGCGCCAATTTCAATGTTAGTTGGTGCATCTAATATTGGAATGTTAGAAACCTAATTTCAGAAATTTAATCAGTTGGAAAATACGTTTTTGTACTGACCTTGATGTGAATAAGTTTGCAATACGTAGAGGTAGTTGGGGATGGTTATTTTCGAAATGTATATCGAATATTTGAATAGATTTCATTCCTCTCGCAAGCATTTCATTGTCGAACATTAAGAGCCATTACACCCACTCTGGAGAAGCGCCTTCTTCATAAGGGCTTAACCTGCCCTGCCATCCAATAAGTTGTTCGCAACGGACAACGAGACGACGAGGATACGCCGTAGAAGAAAAAAATAAATATATATATAGATACGAGTATAAGAAAGAAGCGAAGAAGCTCCACGTAGCGAGTCTTCTCTTTATGTCCTTTTATTATGGTTGCCATAGAGGACCGAGGGATTGGAATTTCGTTTCGCCATAAAGGAGGCACAGATACCGAGTACACCATGTTCTACAAAGTGTAGTTCTTCTCGGATACACCGGGAAAGGGATTTCACCTTTTTAGACATTGTGTGCACATTCGCCCGCTTCTTCATGGATGGGACACCGCTCCCTGGTAGGTACCCCATTTCGCGGCCAGAAGAAGCGCTCCAGCTGGCCAGGCCAGGGGCCCCACATATCCGCCCCAGAGGGTTCCCCGCATCGCCATAGTCACACACTCCTCCTCGGTGCTCAATGGAGGAAAATTTGAAAATATTCGAGATATTTGTTTCAAATAGCTTAAGACGTAATATATGTTTGGAACAAGGCGCGGGCGACAGCCGTGCCCACCCGAGTGAGCCCCAATGTCACTCTGGCGGCGTCGTGGAGGGCAGCTTTGGTACCTGTGTCACAGGAGGGCAGGGGGTCACAGGTCTCCTCTAAAAGGGCAGGAAAGGATTCGCGGTTGAGTTTTATTGAGAAAATGGCTTATACCTCCCGCAGGATGAACGTGTGTGCCAGGGACGCGGATTCCGCTAACAAAATGTACAAATTCGCATACATCCAGAGTGGATATTGCAATTTTGTCCTTTGAGCGTGGCCTTTCATCGTTCTTTGAATTTTTCTTCGACGAACCTCATGCCTCCGCTTGAGACATGTGTCCTTCTTTGCATAACGACTCGGTTCGCTTCTTCGTCTTTTATTTTACTTATTTTTTTTTCGCCCTTTTTGTTTTGTCAAGAGGGAATAGGAGACCGAACGTGCAGAGCCTTGAAATCGGTGCATTTCCCACCATGAATAATGCTACTTAACAGCTTAAAGGTGTTATCCTCACATATTACATCTAATCAAAGCAGGTTTACTGATCTGCTCTTGAAATTTTATGACTTGAGCATAACTAGGGATTTGTTTAAGATATTTCAGGTCAAAGGCTTTACGTCCTTCAATTTCCTTCTAAAGTTATGTACATTTAAATAAATTATAATTTTTAAGAAGATAGATACGACGAATAATTTGCGAAGAGAATAAAGTATAGTAGGGTTTTAGAAATAGTTAACTGAGTTACTTAAATTTTCGTATAAAAAATGCTAGGATTAAGAAAAACAATTACACATTTTTACCATTTTCGAAAATTGTTGATATCCTTTTAACCAATAAATTTTTTTATTCTCGTAAAATGGACAATTTTATTTACATGACTGTATGTAAAGGTTAATTTTTTGGTAATAAAGTACTAAACTTTAATATATGTAGTTACCCTGTTATTTTAAAACATATGCAAAAGAAATACAGGTATGCGGAAATATAAAATTAAATATATATATCACTAATCGAACAAATTTTGAGCGGCCTCAGTTTTAGAAGCTTAAAGAAAAGATGTTAAGCTAAGGTTTATCAAATTAAATCAAATAGTTTGGCTATGTTTGTTAATTGGCCATATTTCGCAATTTCATTTTCGGATCATTAGACAAGAATCTATTAAGTATTCTAAGTTCTTCCGCCATACAAAAATTTCCGCATAGTAGAAAACTTGATATACTTCCTCTCAAAAGTAATTAGACCCAGACTCAGGGTTACGGACATCTTATACATAGGTTAAAAATGGCAAATTTTTTTCCCATCATTTCTCAAATTGCCACTTTAACAACAGATCAGCTACCAATTAATTAAATGGTGAAAAAAATCACGTGAAAAAGATATGTATGAAATTATCTAACCTGTAGTTCGACGGATGTCTCCGGAGTTGGTCATCTGGGTGCCCTTCGGCGCTGAAGCCATTTGTGTACCTGATACCGTCGCGGATGGCATAAATGAGTTTGGGAGGCCCATAATTCAGGGAAATGCTGGGATTTTCGAAGATTGGGCAACGAGCGTGGTAACTGTCGCGTAAATAATTTTTACTGCCAATAAATCAGTGTGAAATTTCGCGGAGAAATTAAATGTAAAGAGGGTGAAGAAAATATCTGCATCTTATCGCGGTGTATGTCCCCTTAAGAAGGTTTCATCACCGCCATTCAGCGGGTATCTGTCCGGCAATCTTGGCTACGTCGTCGTCGCAATCGACGCGACGGGCTGACACACCAGCGGCTGGGTCAACGCAAAAGTTCAGGTGGTCAATTACAATGAACGGGGGAATTCAAAAAATGAGATAACGCCCGCCATGAGTGGCTTACCTGTCCATCGTCCATGAAGCAAACGGGTTTCGTATGACTTTTTCGATTTTTGATTTGTGATTTTTGTTTTTATGCATATTTCTTTGGGGTCCGACCCACACGCACAAATTGCTTTCGCACAATGGGTCCTGAATTGGCGCCGTGTTGTTAACCAGTTGCTGAATCGCGGGCAGAGGGCGGCACCATCGACTTGTGGGTGCTTCAGGTGAGCTGCTCTTTGCTCACTGTAAAATTACGAAAAGTTTTGGACCACTGGGTCAGTGCAGCGATTTAAGATGGAATGCACTTTTACGATGTAATGCCAATTTCCTTGATATACGTGTGCCACCCTGCGACGAATTCATGCGCGGACGGAAGTTACCTGCATACAAAATCGAGGTGCGCTCTGCACTGAATGCAAAATGGCAATCTTTTAATTTATTGCAGGTCTGCTTTGCTCCGGGCATTAATTTGTGACCAACCGGGGGAGTTATGCAATCAGGAAGGCGTACAAAAATAAAGGAGGAAGAGTTGCCGGGGCGATTCAATCATTTTTTTTGGTGAATTACTGCTGAGGTGGACGGCAGTGGGTAATTATGCTCGTGACTGAGCTAATTTGATGGAAGATTGAAATGTCGTTATTTTTATTCAAGTTGCTGAAATATTTATTTATTTATTTAAGCAATTAATGCGACAGTAACACAAATTGAGGTCCACTTACGTATTACCAACTACTAAATGATAGTTATTCAGTATATCAATAACTGGGACTACAACAATAACCTGCCTTTTCAAAATCCCATTAATAGTAAGTCGAAACCCTGTTTTTGTTTTTTAAACGTCGCTTTCTTGAATTGAATTTTTTCAAATTCTGATAAATAATACATATAGAAATTAGAAATTGTCCCAAAGATTACTTATACATAAACATATTGAATATTATTTTTCCCTTTCAAGGACTACAGAAATTTTGTTATAGAAGCTCCACATCCATTATATGTATGTAGTTCGGATTATGAAATTATTTTTATTGCTGAAATTTATATAAACGTGAAGCAACACAGTCTATAGTGGGATTTCATATTTTTGTTTTAGTTTTTCAGTCTACGTAGGTTTTTGTTAATAAAATAAAACGATGTCCCCAACTAACACAGTTTTAGAGAAATTGGCAAATAAACTTAGTTTTGCATTATGCAATTTCAGATATTTGAAATAATTTATATTTGATATCATTCATATACATATACCTATATGAGACAAATGATAAGATATAAGAACGAAGTTAAACGATTATGTCTATAAATATATTTCAATGAGAATTTTACATTTCACAATCGAATAAAAAAATATTAAAAAGCTTTGTGCCGAAACCCGGGATTGAACCGGGGACCTTTAGATCTTCAGTCTAACGCTCTCCCAACTGAGCTATTTCGGCTGTTGCGATTAAGCCCCACTGTCTTAAGACTTCCGGTTTATTGGCTCTTGATTGATAAGAAAGAATTTGAAAAGCTCTTTAAGACGCGGAAGAATTCCATTCATACCCAAATTGCTACTGATTTTCTCACCTGCTTCCTGCGACCGGCACAAAAGACCCATCTGAATAAATTAGGTGGTATCAGCTCTTAGGTCGCAGCGATCCCAGATACTAAATACCAGATTCCAACGAGATACCAGTCGCAGATACCGCGATTCAATGAAATACGCATTGTGTCGTACAACTCTATTTGGGAGGTAGATGCGCGTCTTTTTGGCCGCAAATTAATAGGCAATGATCTTTGAAGCGAATTTAAATGCAAATGCGCTGGACCGCGGCCAGTTGGTCGCGAGATGGGCCTCATTCGAGTGATGGATGGCGCAGCTTCCAGCGCTGGACCATACATTATGTCATCGCATGGGTGCAAGTCTCGTAATTTTCATGTCATAAAGTTTAGGAACGCGTATAGATGGTGGCACTGATTAATGCCAGCCAATAAATTCTCTTGGTTTTTTTGTGGATATCGCTGTGAAATTTGCATGATCATTGTATGCGACAGCGAACTAAATAGCCGTACGATTTGTAAACAAACCGATGGGGCATTCATCAGACCCGCGGGGTGGTCCCCCACCTTCAACCTCTAATTAGCTGCAGGCTGATAACAGCTAAATTCGCAAAAGATGAAAAATCTGTAATTGATTTATCACGCGTCTTCGACGATCGAAGGCCGCGTGTGTGCCGTGGTGCAAGTGGCCGAGGCCCCCCAGGGCTCCTCACTCAAAGTTGGAGCTGGTGGAGCCGGCTCACCTGCCGCAGGTGAGTGAGCCTAAAAAGAAGGCGGGTATTTTGAAATTTCCGAAACTTAAGAATTGTGCGAATTTTTAAATGCGATATCTTGCCCTTGAATTGATCACGGTATATCCTAAATGCCTTTTGACTTTAAAAAAACTTGCTGTGGTCCGAAGGGGGTCTTCGGCTTCAATCAAAGTCTCGTGCAAGACCACGCAACTCCTTCGCGTCCGTTAAGAAAACGAATTTCCTTCTTGGTGCCGTGCCGCACGTAACCTGCATGTGACCGGCGGTGAGTCGCCTTTTTAAGACATACTGCATCGTGAAAAATTCCTCAAGGTCGGTGGGAAAAAATAAATTAAAAATATAAATTACAGGTTTTAAGAAGCTACCTGACACTGCCGATGAGCAATTGAACATCGACGACAAATTGTGGTGAAAATCGTATAGGAAAAAAATAAATAACTTTCGATGAATTTTACTAGCTTTGCATATTAGTCACTTATTTATGTAATTTGTTTTTTAAACATTTTTTAACTATTACGTACGATGCAGTTGAAGTCCAGCGCTTTTTCGGTTATATCAAAACCTTAATGTTCTGGTTGCACTGTTTTTAGGAGTCAATATCTAATTTTATTGGGTTTGAATTATCTTTGCTTTGATTTGAAGTGTATCATGAGTAACACCGACTAAAGATTTAAAATTTTTTAAAAATAGTAGATATCAGTACTGTATAATCTTTTTAAAAGTGCATTGAACTATTTTTCATTCATTAGCCAAAGAGGTATTTAGTAATCTCGAAATCTTATGTTTTTTAAATTTTTAAAATTAAATGGATATCGAATTCTGATACATAATCATAAGTAGTACTTACTAAATAAATACAGCACATAATATAAACTAATTAATTTGAAATTTTTATAGCAATTGCAGGTTTATGGTCGCACTTGACCCTTCTTGAAGTTCGACCCGGAATATTGAAGTTATAATATAGGGGACATTTCCATCGTAGAAAGGAACCCTGCATTAAAGATTGATGCTGTCTCGAAGTTAATTTGAAAATTATATTTGCTTGAGCTCCGCGGAGGTGAACTCAGCAGTTCGCGTCTCCTCGTCCAGTCCTGGTCAGGTCTCAGTGGACGCAGCATAGTTTGCCGGTCCTCGCAAGGTATGCGATGGTAAACTTTGTTTTTTCTTCCTTTCCTTCTTGTTCGAAACGAATTCAGGTAAACACTTCCTTGAACGTAATCTAGAGAAGTTAGAGGCTCCCTAGAGAAATTTACTCCCGTTTAAGATGTCGGACTTTCTTTGGGGGCTCCACAGGACCACCAATGGCGTGGAGAACGGGGGCGAACATTAGAAAACAAGCTGCAATCGAAAAACAGGACTCTTCCAAGAAAAACAACTAAAAAAACAATGGATAACAGAAAGTTGTGGAGCACCTGAGACTTCTTCGAAGGTGGCCACGGCCATGGGCCTCTCATCTTATTCCCGTGTCTGAGGTGGTTTTTCTTTTCGGGGAAGGTGTAGAAAAGAAAAACTGAAAATTTGTTTCTGCCATTTTCTGGTTTGGTCATTATTTATATGTCCCCACGGAGAGGAAGCTGGAAATAGCTGGATATATTCTGTTTGATGGAGGCTGGAAGGGCGTGATCAAAGAGGAGCGTACTGTTCCCTAGCGTAGGTTTTAAGGACTTCTAATAAAATCATGAAAAAAAGGTGGTTTAAACGAAAAAGCTGGAAAATTGTTTCGTTTTTAAGTTTATAATAAATGAATTTTCAACGCAACATCCTTCTTGCACTGAACTGTGAACATTTTAAGCTGAAGTAATGTATTAGGTATCGTTTGTTTTAGTAATAAATAGATTGTTAAAATTGTTGGAGGTGTAAAAACAAGCTTGCTTGTTAATACTTAGGTATATAGAAACTTTATATATACTATATTTTCGGAAATATTTTCGGTACTACTTACATAAAATAGAAGAATAAACATTTATTTCATACAGCCTCCAACATAAATTCAATGAAAAAAGAATGTTGAAGTGTACGAAGCGATCATTATATTCATTTTAATTCAGTAGTATATCTTTTTTGTTAAACAGACTAACAAATGATAATTAATCAATTTGCCACAAATGTTAAGATGCATTTGGTTGCAGCAACTAAGCCTTCGTTTGTAATCTAATCGCATTTCTGGTTTTGGCGCCAATTTACAAAAAGACATAGTACCACCGTCATTTTCTCAGACTGGACTAATTCTTCATGCCAACTTGACTTATTTGTAACAAAAGCCGGATTGAATAAGACAGCGTGCATCTTCAGTCACATAATCCATCTCTGGTGGAAAAAAAAGATACGATAATAATTTGCCTGGCACAGCTTCCTTAAGCCCACATCAAAGCCGTTCTCCTCTGGGAGAAAAATGATCTGCCCTAAGCGTCAAGGTCGTTCCACTAATCGGACAGCAGCAACAATGGAAAAACAAACAAAACACGAAAATACGCCAAAAGGCGTTGAAGATTTTCGTTTGTTTGTCGCTGCATAAGCCGAAGGCATAAGACGTAAACGTGAAAATTATTAGCGGCCCGGGGACAGCAAGGTAAACGGATTTGATGGACGACGCGACGGTTTCAAGCACCAGATCTTGCGAATCGTTCAGAAAAATGTCGACTCCTGCTGTTCCGGATTTTTTTTTTCGACTTAGGTATCTCTTTTTATGCGCTAGCAAAACGTAGTAACGGCTTTCGTGCGGAATGCCAACACCTTCTAGGTTTGGGTATGACAAACTATCGTAAAAAATTAAACCCATCTTGCTACTTGCTTTCGGATTGACGCAGTGTACTTGAATTGTCTTAAGTGATCATGGTGAGTTATTGGCGAGAGGTGGTAATTAAAAGCGACAGGTAGGCAAGCTCCAACTGGCGTACAGGTTACATTCAGTCCGGATCGGGTTAGAAAAAACCCATCGCGGATAGATGTGATGACCTAACGCAACGCGCAGTTAAGAAAAGGTCAAGGGTGGTAAAAAATCCCCTTTGATCCCTATGAGTGATCTTCTCCACTAAGATTGTCAAAGATCAACTCTAGATTTTTCTAAGATCAGATTAAATTTCTGGCTATCTGGTGGATGCAAAAATATGTACGTCATACATCTACTAGATGATCTGATCTAAGAAAGTATAAATTAGGTAAGATGCATAACATCAAGATTCTTTATGACGTCACATAACACTTTTCCCACGAGAAATGTAAGATCTTTTCTTCTTCTACATGTTGTATAAATTTAAGTAATATAATATCTGATATTTTTTTGATGAAGTAAATATTTCATTTTAAGTTGGTTTAGTTTCTACAACTTATTTAAGGTGCTTTTGCGCAATCTAGTAACAAAAATATATTATCACTTAGGTTTTTGGAGAAGAATTGCGTTTCAATCATACTGATACTAAAATGCGTATTTTTTCACTACTATTATATATATTATTTTTATCATATCAGACCAAATCTCTCTTCTCTCTCTCTCTCATTTATTCTAATCTAACTTACAATTAAATAAAGGTTAATGATTGATTGGTCATCAATTCATAAATTGATCAGGGACAGAATTATATAACATGTTTGTTATTGAAAATTGTTTCAATTTAACACGAGATGAGTTATATAATTCTAACATTGGTCATTTTTATTTTGATCTGGGAGTTAGTGAAGTAATTCGTCTCGACTGATGTCGAAATGTGTGGTGCTCCATTCAGCTATTAAATTAGGAAAATTACTTGTCGATTTTACACTTTTTTGACCGCAAAGTTTTTTGCCTTTCCAGGAGCTGAAGATAACTAAGGCTAATTAATAACAAAAAAACCAAAAAAAAAAAGTGTTTGATTGAGTGTTCATACACTTATCTGTTTTTAGATGGTTTGAAGTGAGATGTCCACGGGATTTTGGGGAAGAACTACACGTGGGGACGGGTGCCCCTCTTTCACAGTGACATAATCTTTGATTTATTCCTCAAGACGCTGTGTGCCGTGAAAATGCACTTTAAACGATTGAAAATCGGCGGCGACCCGAGGGAAATACTTTCGCTCCGGTTATGCAATTTTGCGACTGCGATCAGAGGGAAGAGTGCGCTTCTTTGGCACGAAGACTATCGAAAAATTTTGCTCACGACTCCCCAGTTCTATTTGTTCGACAATGGGGTCCTCAGTGGGGTCTCAATGGCACCAGCAGTTCGACACCGCCGGGCAATTTCCCTACATATATTTTTTGTTTGTATTTTCAATTTTGTTTTTTTTTTGCCGAACAAATGTGCCGCGAAATGGAGCCGATTGCGCGATCCTGCCCGATATGACACTATAATCTAACGTGACAAGAGCGCAGTGTCTGTGCCTGGCCATTGTCTCTCGAGCCGCCTATGTCTCGGGGTCTGATCCTCATTTGTTTAACTTTATTGGCTTGTCATCAATCACATTCGTGCCGTAGGGCTCCGGCGGCGGCATGGAGCAGCGAAACTTTCTTTCGCGTTTGCAAGATCGCTTATCGCATCTGGGCAAACTTCACCCATCGCACTCAGGAAAAAGATACAAAGATTTTCGAGGTCTCAGAAGAGAAGAGTCTGAGTGGCGGCTCAAAGAAAAAAATTTCAATTAGTGCAAATGCGCCCGAATAATAGACCTTTTTGGAATTAGATGGTGCAAAAAAAAAATATATATAAAAAAACGAGCACGGAACGTGACGGTGAAAGACTTCTGAGAATGGCCGTGATGTCTTTTGTTACTGCGGTCCAGGAAATTAATCATTTCGGCATCGTCCATCCAATCGCATTGAGAAAATCTAGTCTTGAGAAATGTTCCTTGTGAAATATGATAGCCAACGATCGTGGACTTGGTGCTTGTTATCATCCTTAAAGACTAAAAAGCGCCCCGTCTTGGGGAAAGGCGAACTCCAAAAACATCTTCCTTTTGAATTTGTTTTCAGATGAAATTAGCAACCGTTGTAAATATTTATTCGAAATATGATCACGACTTTGCGGTTTCTCTCCAGTTATTTTGGCGCGATAGACTAGAATATTTTGGCATGATTATGTTTGTAAAATAATTGTTTATAAGGAAATTACGTTGTACGAATTTTAACAAAAAACTAAATTTCGAACCAAAATTGTTAATTTTATTTATGTTTCCCTTTTTAAGATGTACGTAAACGTAGTCAAAACACTAATTCCAAAATTGAACTTTTCACATTTGGAAATTTCATATAAGATAAAAACTTGTTAAACAAATATCATTAATAATATTTAGACATACTTTTTTTTAGCAAAATATAATATAAATTATCGCTCGTTAAAATTTGACACGAGACTGTTAATAGTAGTATTTACAAAATTATTGTTTTAATGTTGGTGCGTTGTTTATCTTCTGAGATTATTAATTTCGTGCACGAAGAACGAACTATTTATAAATTATGGATTAAAAACAAAACAATACAACAATACAAGTAGAAGTAGAATTTGCATAAAAAATTGATTAATTGTTAGAAGCGGAAGCGAATGGAAACTTATTTGCAGGGGATTGTTATTAAAGGTTCTACAAATCTAATTAAATATTTTTTGTTTGTTTACTAACGTCAGACGAACTCAATTACGTTTGGCACAGGGTTTTATATGGTTTACTACAAAATAAATAATTTTAAACCTAATTGCGACTATTAAATGTTAGGGGTTTATATGATACTAAAAAAAAATCAGTATTATTGTGCGGAGGTTACGTAATATTTCTGATGTGCGTGAGTCTTTAGCTTTAAATTTGTATAATTCCAATAAATAAATACATGATATATAATGATATCGTGAAACTTCAGCCTAACTCATGCAAGTCAGAGTAATTTATTCTTAAAAACAAATGTTGCAGAGATGCCTCTTTAGCATTTGGCATCTAAGTTGAGCATAGTTGATGGCATATCCAAAAATAACATCGACCGGACATACAATTAGCGCGGAATTTAATTAAAAAACTGAAAATTACAGCAGATTTTTTTTTTTCACCTAAGCGAATAATTGAAACTTACAGCGGTTGGTGTTTCTCGGGCTTAAACTTAATGATAGAACAGGTTGCGGCCCGCTCAGGTTCTTTCTATCTGAGGCTCTCGTCCTTGATCTTTAAATTTGCGTTCGCGGAGGAAATTCCAATTGCATATATACATTTTTAAATTCTGTACAGCTTTAGAGTGGTAAATTTAATTTATTAATGTAATTGCCGGTAACTCATCACTTCCATTCGGAGGTAATAACCTCCTGATGAAATATTTTTCATAAAATAGCAATTTGTTTTTCGTTAACAGGCCGGTTTTGTACGGGTCCTTATCTGGCCAAATAGCCCATGGCCTCCGGCGGGCGGACACCTGTTGTACCACCTGATTAAGATTCGATTGAGATGATCCCAGAGGTCAATAAGTATTATAAATGTTTTTACTTAATTTAATTGCTCGGAAATGGCTTCCTTGAACGTAATTTGCGAATTGTCCACAACATAGAGCCATTGACTGGCTGCTAAAAGGGTGAACGTTTTGTTAAATTGCTGAAAAATTTATTGATTAACATTTCTTTTTTTGCTTCTGTAAAACGTAAAAAAATTTACAAAATGACCAAAAGCACTGTCGACGATTGCAGAAACCACATGTAGGTAAACGATAAATTATGAAAGCGATTACTCAATAATTTTTGTCTTTACGGGGAATTTTTCGCGCGATTTTCAAGGCCTCGTGGTGACACCATTCAGTGAAGATCGTATATTCCCTAAAATTGCGATCTTGGCCCTGATTCAATAAGATTTTTCCTAGAGATAAGCAGATTAGATTGTACGGAGATAGTGTGAAGATTGTCTCTCCGGGCATGTTTTTGATTAAAGAACTATTCTAAGAATGTCGATCGTCTCGAGGTGTCGTGCAGATCGATCGATAGATAAGTTGAAGTATGCCTTCGCCGTTGGTAACACGCACCTGATAAGGTATAAGATAGTGGTGATGTGCGATTTTGCAAGAAGCTTCTTACTTCATCTGTCAAAGACGATCTTAATCAGGGAGCTTAAAGGTCAGCGGCGTTTAAATCACCAGCGATGAACCCATCATCAGGTAAAAAACTGCTATTACCTGTGCGCGACGCGACGGCCCGGTGCACTGCGATCAACCGCAGCCGCCGCCGTTGAGAGAGGAAAATTGCGTTTAGCTAAGCTGCTGCAGATGCTGCAGATGCAGCAGCAGCATCCACTAAACCCGTGCAGAAGCGGCAGATCGCGGTGACGACGGCCTTCGCTACCTTTTAGTGAAATTTTGCAGGATGACAAAGCCCCGTGAAGATGGAGATGCATCTTCGCGCCACCCCAGCCTCCTTCTTGCCCTCTGCACCATCGCGGCGATTTGCCTCCACCATTCAAAAGAATCCAAAATTTTGCGCGCGCTTTAATGATCCAGCATCCCCCTCTCTGCCCCCTCCGGCTAGCGCCGCTAACTTTTTTCACCGGGGGCATCTTCTTCTACCGACTTAAGATCGATGATGGTGGAGGAAGTGTCGATTGTGTAAGATGAGTCTCATCGAATGGTCGCGGGCGCGATGTATAAAAGAGTCGTGTCAACGTTCAAAGAGCACCAGTGAATCTTCAGTCTTCAGAGCTAATTGTAATCAGTTGAAGCACACGATCTTCGCTCAGATTTTTTTAATACTATTCTTGTTCTTGTGATAGCACTTATCAAACGTTTAATCAAAAATGAAATTCATCATTGTTCTCAGTGCTTTGGTTGCTGTCGCCGTTTGTGCCCCACAGCAAGGAAAGGATGCCACAATTATCAGCTACCTTAATGAAAACGACGGAACTGGAAACTACCACTTCGCGTAAGGATTACTACTTCTAAGGATATATTTTTTTGAGGGGTCTTATCTGCTTTTTGAGTGACTATAGTTGTGCCTTACCAAAGTGATAATTTTGTGCTCCACCCACATATGGTTCTGAAAACTGTTTGAGGTGTTCTTTCAAAAAAAAAATTTGAATTTAAAAGCAAAAAACAGAAAATCCAAAAATATGTGAAATTTCTAACTCTGTGATTCATTGGATATACCGATTTCAAAAGTATAGAATCTGGACTACTTAATACTGTTTTTAAAACTATGTTGGGAATCTAGAGTGGTAAAATTTTGGTATTTATTTCAAAATTTTTTGCGAATGCTTTTTTATAATTGTTTTAAAGTCTTCGGCATTTCGTCTTTATCGTTAGTTTTTAATAGTTTTTGCAATCAATTTTTGGTATAAACATCTTAAATTTATTGCATTCACATACAATACCAAAAAATTACATTTCACACTTTAGATAAAACATTGATAAGTATCGTTATTATAATTGCTACTATACTCGTTTTTCTGCTTCTTATTTATTTTAAAATTTAACGTATGAAATGTAAATTTCAAAGAGATTTGTTCTGCGCCAACTTTCGATATACATTTGTATTCTTCTGAGTTTTGTGCAAAATTTATAGACTAGAATTTTAATAATAATATTTTTTATCACTATACTCAAAAGTTAAAAACAATTTTTTCGTATTTCTGATTTAGACTTTATTAAAATCAGTCGATTTGAATAAAACCAAGACACCGCATAAAAAATTAAGAAAATCGGGGTTTGGATCGATTAGATTGAAAAACAAAAAAAAAAAGTAACCCACTGTAAATGCAAATTAATATGGATATAAAAAGAAAAGAAAAATGATTAAATAAAAAAATAAAAGGGAAAGTAGGAAAGATAATTTTTTATCTATAATTTTCTCTTTTATTATTTCATCTTATTTTATTGTCTTTTTCTTTTATTTTTTATTCGCATTCATAGCGTAAAATCGGAAAAGGAAATAAACGGCATTAAGAACCATTAAATTAGGCTTAAAAATAATCGTAACGAATTCACGATAAACAATTAAAACAAACTAATCTTGAATGCCCGAAAGGATCTAAATTTCAAACTGAAACTTAGTATTAAAGAGAAAACAAAAGAAATACAACTACTAAAATAAGTAAAGATTACTTAATTTTCCATTAAATTTCCTCAACAAAACGATTCAATGGCGCATTCTACGACTGAAGTAATATCTCATTAAAATCATGAAAATCGAGGATTTTTAGAGCTATGAATAATTCAAAGATGCACCGAACGTGTACCAAGGTGCCCAGGTTTTCCAGATATTTAATTAACATTGCCTTCTACATCACGCGATAGTTATTTCACCTAAGAAAATTTCAAAGGGCAGTCCCACATCTCAAAACTAATCAAGATAAGGTAGGAAGACAAGAAAGGAGCATTAGCCACACTCATTTTATTCAGATTTAGCACGGCCGATTGTATTAAATACCATTGGCTGAAGCAAATTAGTTAAACACTTGCATAAGAAGACCGAGCTTTTACATATATGACATCAGAGGTTAAAACCGGGTTCAACTGAAAAGATCTTCTCAATAAAAAGAATGCGAAATATTTATATGTAAATTAGCTAATAGTCAGTTCCATCAATGTGACAGGAGTGAAAGGAACTAATTATTTTACAAAATTAAAAGAATTCCTTTACATGCAGGCCATCACGATCGAATCAAAAAGATGTTTTAATATACGTCGGACAAACTAGTCAGCAAGAAAATCACGTTTTTCAATTGCTGGACAAATTACTAATTGCCTGGATCCGATTAGAATTTTTTTTTTATGAAAGCTAAGTATGAAATACTGCAACAACTCTGCTGGCGATCAGTGATCAACAGTAGCGTGTAATTTCAAAATTTTCCTCCTTTTGCTTTGACGATTAACATGCATCTTTGACTTTATCAGACGCAATTATCACATTTGTGAGATAAAGTGGATAAATTGAGTTTTCATCTGCAGATTTGTAATCGAATGTGGCATATGATCACGTCCCAATTGCGATTATAAGCACTGTGATTAAGGTGATTATAGCAAATTTTTGATTGATATAAATTTTTTATATCTTCTTTTTCTCAGAACGTTGGAGGATTTGTTTTCTAATGTTCTGGAAGGTTTTAAATTTTAGTTAACAAAATGTGAGAGTTACATACAACTTTTAAAGATTTAATGTATTGTTCATACATATATTATATTATTGCATACTTCACGTTAAGAACTCTCGAATATTTCCTAATATTTTAACATTTAGCAAATATACAACCCAATGTGAGTTACAAAATTTTTAGTATGAGAAAATAGTATTGAAAAACATGACGCCATTCAATTCAGTAAAGTATGTAATTGAGGATCTAAAAATAGAATTGTGAGTTCGATTTTGCTATATCAAAAATTACCTCACGATTTTACATTCTTCTTCACAAAAGTGTATCTAGATATGTACACTTCATAAATAATTTTTACACCAAGCCACACCTCACCTCTTCACTTATTTTTAGTAATCCCAAAATGTTTATATCGTTACTTTCATACATCAAGATTCAAGATGATCCTTCAACCTTTCGAATGGCATTTAACCAGAAAAATATTACGAAATATTTAGCAAAAAGCACATAAAAATATTTTCCATGCCTGAGGAAATCATCCCAAAAAGTTCATCAGTTCTCTCTATCCCAGTACCGTATCATGAGTTATGGCATGTCGAAAATAAATAAATAAATAAATAAAAAATAATTTTCTACCAGTAATTTTCCTATTCGATCAGCCAGCAACATTTGATGAAGTACAAAAAATTCGGTAAACTACTTCGAATTACTGATTCAAATGGTGTTACAGCCTCTTGATCATGATAAGTGGACAGTTTTAGTCTCGCAATTTCAAGCCTAGCCAATCAAACTCCATTCATATCTTAAGATCCAACCAAGACAGCAGTCACCTTTTGCATTTTGTGCCCGATAGCAAAATATAATCAGAAGACGGTTTGCAAATTTGTAAAAAGACATCAAAATGCAAATTCAACCGATTACCGCAAATGACCAATGTAAGCAAATCTTTAGAGCGTGAATTTTACATTAGAGCTCCCGACTATTTAGCATCTTTTACAGCCTCTATAAAACGGTCAGAAAATAAAAAATAATAAAAAATGTCCCCGCATGTAACATTTAACATTAAAGTGCATACATAAATTGCAGCGTGTTATGCAACATTGTCTTGATGAAAAATAAAAGAAAATTCAATAAAAATGTGTGACAAGAAAAATAGCTGGGGATCCTCAATGGATTCTTCCGCGGATGAATGCACTTGAGTCGATAAATTCGTGATTTATCCCATAACGAACAACTGTAGAAGCTGTTGGAAAAATTCGCCAAGATTTATATGAATATCTTAGTCGTCATTTCTGAGGTGGTTAATGCGGCTGAACTTCACCCAGTCCGTCGCGCAGCCTTACCGCCGGCGATCGCGCATGACTAATCGGCGCCTCTAAAGGAGTTTGAGGTGAGCTCGGGTACTTGATTTGGGCAGGGGTACCTCAGCATTTCTGGGCTTTGAGCGGCCTTCTCAAGGCTTTTATCTCTGACATTTTGCGGTGGCGTCCGCTGCACGATTATTGTCTTAAAATTGGTTCCCAATTAACTAGAGGTGGGCCTCCATCGCATACTTGCCTGGCCATCTTTCAGTTTTCCCTCAAGATGTTTCATCACTGAAAACTCGCTACGGCATTGTAGCTGCTGAGGATGCTCATGTTATACAATTTTTTTTCTTGTTCCAGGTATGAATTAAGCGATGGACAGAAACGTGATGAGACTGGCACACTTAAAGATGTTCCTGGAGCCGAAGAGCCAGTTGTCGTAATGTCTGGCTCCTATGCCTTCGTCGATGACTTGGGACAGACACACAATGTACAATACACCGCCGATGAGAATGGATTCCATCCCATCGTCCAGAGTTAAGAGGTTCGATCGGCTTCTTAAGATGAAATAATAAAGGAAAATATAAATAAAGAAAAAACAAAGTTAAGAAAATCATATTTCTCAAGCTGTCCAATATCTGTATAAATGTCTTGTATAAATTCTGTTCTTCCTTTGTAATAAAGTTTTTTTACCTGACGTCGAAAATTGGTTTTTCTCTCTCTCAATTATTAATTTTAAGACTATCATAGGAGGTAAATGATGTCTAAGTGAACTTTGTGTCTCGGATTCTTGGAAGTATAAAGAAGATGCGCTGTTTTGAGAATTGTACAATTTTGCTTTGTTAATTTTATGAACTGAGGATTTCCGCGTGGGTGTTCCATTTTCATAAAGATGATTTATGAATGTTTAACGAATATATTGCCGAACCGTCCTTATTTCATTATATTACGGAAATTACATAATGAAAAATTTATGAGGAATTACAAAAAAATCAAATCTATTTTCAAGCAGAAGCTTGAGCTGCTTTTTGACTTGATTTGGCGCAATATGATAGTTATAAATATCCCATTTATTCGATTATAAATAAAATAAATTACTTGTATTTTTCAACTGATTTGTTTATGGCACAAATTTATGGATCTCTTCAACTATTTTTCTTACACAATTTTGACCGAAATTTTAATAGTATTAGTGGCTCATGTATAAAAAATAAGGAGCTTTAAGCCTTAAAGATAAGCATTTAAAGACTATCAAAAATTCCAAAAATGTAAAAAACAAATCTATTTTTTGGCCCTAAAACCCAGAATACAGAACATGCCCAAATCGGGCATAGAACATTTACCATCCTTTGCATTGCAGCATCACCGACAATTTTATCTCTTGTGTGCATCAGTGCTAAATCATGGGAATATGTAAACGTTCAATTCCTATCTTTATTAAGGAAATAAAAAGAAGAAGGCGGTAATTCCCCAGGGAACACGTACCTCATAAGGAGAAAATCTTTTATTTACAGGAACGGACCGCATGCCTTCACCCGGACGTCCCCGCCAGAAGCTAACTCCCCCGAAATGTGGTCCAATCCCATGCAAGCCACAACCTTCCTGTAGGAGACCTGAGTAATAGATGACCGTCTTGCCGCTACATTAATTCTGAATCATGTGTGGCTCCTTAGTTCCTTCTTATTCTTTGGGCCTGCAGGATTCTTAGTTATTACCGCCGCCACCCATGCCGCTCTCGGCCACCACCCCCGCAAGGAGCCACGGAAGGAGTAATGATCCAGGCCCTGGCTATGGGGCTCCGCACAAGGGCTAAGGGTCTGCGGGTTATTTCAGGAATCCGTCCAATGCGGTGGGACCTGGAGCACGGGCAGGGATTACTTGAACGTATTTATGGATAGATTAGGGCACGGGAGCAGGGCCCAAAGTCAAATCGTATGAGTTATAAGAGATTGTGTGTTCGGATCCTTAAAAGTACGCTACAGTCCCGCACTGTTGGCTATAGGGCGGTGGCCGGGCTGGGGGCGGGGCAGCCGGGTACTTTCCGGGACGGCACAAAAGGCCCTAAATTGGCCCGAGCGCCAAACAAAGTAAAAGTTCAGGAACACTCTTCTCATAGTTGTAAACTTATTTATGGGGGTCATTTGACTTTTTGACACATGGGGTTGATGGGTGAACCATTCACTGATGTTTTGTGAAAAGGATTAAGATGGTTTTATTCTGGGTCCTGGGCATAGTTGTTGAGAGATTTCCTTAAGGTTCCAACACTCTTTTTCCTTCCAGAATAGAGTGGGGGTGTATTTTTTAAGGTTGTGATCTTGGATATTTTTTGGGTTATAGGAACGAAGGTATAAGACTATAAGCGATCCCCACTATTTTTGAAAATTAAACTAATAATACCATGGATATGATTTTTATACAGACTCAAAGTTTTTGTGCAGACACTATCACCTATATTTAACATGAAACAAAACAACAAAGTTTTCCCTTCATTTCCATATAAAAAAACTTTTAAGACATCGGGTAATAATCGAAATTAGTTCCTTTAAGTGCATGCAAAAAGTGCGATGCCGGGATTTTTTGTCAAATTTTCTCCAAGTCATTACCCAAGGAAGTTTTATTGCCCTAGAGAGTCCACCAGTGGGTTGGATGTGGTGCGCCAACCATCCACCCTTTAGCAACTTCCGTTGGTGGTATCCTTCATGTCGGAAAAATATAGGGCTTTACCCTCCACACAAAAAATAATAAGAAGAAGATGAAAAAAGAAAAGAGACATTTAGAACGAAAGTCATACGACGACGGACTTGTTAGGCGAAATTATGGCCAAGGAACCACCGAATTGGCTGAGGCCAGCTCCTTTGGTCCGGGCGCCGAAGAAAACTTTCTCCGCGGAGTAAATAAACCAAGCAAATAAAATTGCAATTTTGAAATTGGCTGGGCGCAAATGCCGCGCTCCCACCGAGTTCCATTTGTGGAAGAGTCATGACATTAACACGAATGATGGCATGCATGTGCGAAAATAAAAGAAAAAGTATAAGCTTCATTCTTGAGGTCTTTTTTTTTTTTTAAAGAAAAATATAAGACAAATTTTTTAGAAGGGGTAAAAGGGTGGAAGTCGCATGTGTCATGTTTCGTCCTCGTTCTCATCTGGACGGGAAGGACGAGGAGGACAAAGGGGCTTAATATGATTTGCTGTCGTGTTTCCATTCTCGTGCAACATAATTTGTTTGGACATTCCTGTATCCTTTGCTCGCGGTGATTTGCATAAAAGTATAAAACATATATTTTACTGACTTGCAGAATTTTCTAAGACGACATTTTTCGTTATTTTACTCGAAGTATAGTCTTGGGTAGTGTCAGCCGCATAAGTCTAAAAGCCCTTTAAAAATGAAATTGTATCCGACATCGAATTCCCAGGAATGCATCAGAAACGACAGGGCGCATTTACTTAATTAAAATTATTCGGCACGTACATGACCTAACATTTCGAGCTCTTAGAGATTATACACCCACTTCATCCTCCAGATGTACCAAAATCATCCGCATAACTCTCTCATTTGACTGTAACAAGATGTTCCTTGAGCATCCCGACATACCATCCAAATTTAATTGGGGTTAGTTCAGTAGCCGTGGCTCCAGTGGTCCTTTAACTTAGGGCCACGGGGGTATGGTGTCCAGGAGACTATCGGCCTCTACATATGTACATATTATACATATGTATATACCACTCTAAAGTTCTTCCCCATGTGGATGCTGTAGGACATCATCTCGAGCCAAGTCCGGGAATCCCCGAAGAACAGCTTTTGGGATGGTGTCCAAGCAGACAATTTCACTAATTAGAACTATGATCGGGCTAGTTGCTGTGGCTGCCCGTAATTGAATTAGACTCCAGCTCCGACCGTTTATGTAGACGAAGCTTTAGATATCGTCCGGTTGACTTAAGGTGGCCCTCATAATTGGATAAGAACACGTGTGGCCGTTTTGCATTAACTATTCCTTAAGGAATTTCTCAATTGCTGGATGAAGCATTTTAAAGACTTTTTAGAGTATATATATTTTGCCTGAAAGGGTTTTATACCATTGAATCAACCCCAAAGAGTGGCTCCCCAACCCTTTGGGCGAGTGAGCATATGTTCTAAAGAACATATGTCCCCTGCTCCCCCGTACAGACGTACAGAAGCAGTCGCAGTAAACTTTAATGGAATACATTAAACTTTTACGGGGGAAGGTCAATAAAAGACGTTTCCCTGCTTATTAGGGTATCCTGTGAGGTATTTATCTTGCCGATTATAACGAAAGATATTGGAATACCCGCTCCCCCTACACCGACGTAGATGTTACCTATCCCTAGCGCAGCGATTTTCCAAATTCTCCAACTTTATTATCTTTCCCCATCGCAAAACTCTGTGAAAATATTTTCATTTAATTCATGAAAGAAAACTTTTGCAGAAACCTATGTGGCCCCCGACTCTTTACAACCTGACAAACTTTTTGGAGAATCACCAGAGAGTCGTCCCAGGAAAACTATAGGGTGCGCCCGGGGTAAAAACTATAATGGCTGAGATACGTGTGGAGTACAGGGTGAGTATGTTGTAGCGGAAAGGATATGTGGACGATATATATGCGCCCCGAGGCGAATCACAAAGTTTTCGCTGACCAATGGCAACAGGGTGGTCAAGTATTGATTCAGGGAGGCGTGAACATTTCTGTTGCTTTCCGGAAATTCAGAGACGGCAGATAGACAAGCGCACTATCAGATAATTCCCTTGTGAATGGAGATTGTTAAGTTGAGATATTATGGTTTGGTTAGCAAAACTTTCCTATATGACTTATACAGACATACACCATTTAAAAAAATTGAATTTTTGTTTTGATTGATTCTTTTTTGTATTCTTATATTTACGAAAAAATATTTGAATACGTATATATTATATTTATAAAGATACATGTTTTTAAACGAGTAGTAGGAACAGTAGAAAAATTTGCAACCTGTGTTTATGCAACCACGATTTTCTCCACAGACGTTACGATATCTTAAGAGTTCTGGTTAATTGTGGATTCTGTTCCAATTCAAAATTTCTAATTAGTGCATTTGTATTTTACTCGCAAATAAATCTATTTCGATTTTGTATCTTTGTGGTATTATTATTGAGTTTTGTCTTGGAAATTGAACTTTTTTTTTTATGAAAAAATAATAATAGAATTTCTACCTCCAATTCTACGGAATCTTAAAGAATCATAATAGGTATTTTTGCAGCGAAAGACTATTTCTGACAATCGGGAATTTTTTTTTTTACTTCTATGAGTTTTAAAGTTTAATATATTAAACTGAAAGTATTTCAAAGTGTGTTCTGTTAAGGTTCACTGGATACGTCGCATTTCAAAACCTTATAAAGAAATTGCAACCTAATTTAGCATAATTTTCAGATGAATATCAAAAAGATACTTCGATGGAGCCTCCCGATATGTGTATGTATCTTCGAGTAGCATCCCTTGGCCCTCAAATAGCCAACTTTACGGCCAGAAGCAATAATGCCCGATCGAAGGAGCTTTGCGAAGGGCATATAATAACTTTTTGGACTCACATCACGTATGAAAATTGCATACATATCTTACACATGTAATTTATATTTATAAGCTTAGCCCCATGGAATTTGAAGGCGGAGGCAAAGGCGGGGACGGACCAGTAAGGCAGGGAAGAGAAAAAAAAAATAAAAGATCCAGCCCCAAGCACATGAATGCGTTATGCCCGGACCAACTAATACCAAAGACACCCCCCCTCCGCTTGGTCCGCCCTGGTGGAGAAAGTATAAGTGGGCGCGCACCAGTGAGCTTGAGGAAAAGTCGAAGACGTTCAAAATTACGGCCGGCTGGCCCCCACATGTCTCGAGTGGAGAGCGATACATCCCCGGCCGGGGATTTAGAAAGACCATAAGCCCTGAAAAGGCTTGAAGATTAAGGTCCCGGGATCCCTTTTGCAAAGGAACGCTATTTTTTTTCCACAAGATAGGCATTTGCAATGAAAAATACATCACGGGACGACGCTAGTTGTCTGAATATTTTAATATCGGAAGGGTTCATATGCTGTCATATCCCGCGACCGGAGGGATAGAGGTGATTTTCTTTTGGGGTCTGCTGTTTTAGGGTAAAAGGACCAAAGTATCCATCTGTTGTAACGCAACCAGTACAAAACCATAGAAATTAAGGTGACGTCTATAAAGCTAAGAAATTGTAGAACCATCCCTCCTTCAATATCCGAACACCTCAAGTCTGTCGTCCTTAGTAATCGACACCCGACGAAAAATACATTTCTCGGCAATTCTGCTTTCACTCTATCCAGAAAAAGAGGAGAACGAAAAAATAAAGCAAAGAAAATCCCTTGGGAGACGGTCTGTCATCAGCAAATAAAAGGCGTACGAAAGGAGGCTTCACACATCGCAACTGGGGCATGGTGCGGCAGCGGGGGAGGGTCTGGCCTGCATAGTTCTGGCAATAAAAAAGGCGTTTTCATCCACGTCTTGTGTACCAACCCGACCAGAATCCTGAAGGACCACAGGGCCCAGGGTGAGTATTGAAAATCTCAAAAGAGGGTATTAATTTTCCTAAGCTAAATTTACTTGAGGGATAATCCTTCGCTAAGCTCTTCAGGTGATTCCTAAGTGTATGTAAATCATCTGCCGATCTATAGAAGACCTTACCCAGTTCAATGGAGTTCTACTTATGAAGGACTACCCTGTAAAGGATTTAACGGCATACACACTAAGAGACATTTTGGCTTATGGAGAGAAACTTCGGGTACAGAAACTTTCGCCAGTTTTCTTGGTTATGGGAGGAGTAGTTTATTAACTATCTAATGCAAAAGTACACAGTTGTAATAAAGGGCAAGTGAACACCTTAAGGACGAAGTGATTTTGGGTTAGTAATTTCTTAAAGTTGGATACTTTTAGTCTAGAACCTTTTTCGTATATGTATGTATAATTAATTTAATTGTTATTTTCCCCTATAATATACATATATCTGAATCATTCCATACTAGCCATACTAGTCTATAAAGGTCTAAAAGGGTTTAAAATGCATATATTTAATATGCGCTTTTCTAAAAAATACATGTACCTATACATATCTACGTAATATAAAACAATCGTTTTCTGAAAATTTATTACGAGTGTTTACATTCCATACTAGAATTCCTCTGAAGGATTTATTTTTATGGTATTTCTTTAAGGTTTTTTGAATGAAATGATAGTACTTCACATAAGCAATAATTATGCTATGTTTTATTAAAATCCGTTTTTCTTGTAGTATAGTTTTAATGAAACTTACTACTTTAAAACTAAAACTATTGATGTTTTGATTATTAATACGATGAATGAAGCAATAAGGCTTCAAAGGGAACATTGTAATAGTATTTCAAATTCAATTAAATATACATTCATAGTCCATTCTTCTTGGATTATTATTTTCTTTCAGTTTGGATAAATTTGTATTATAAAAAAAACTAAAATTATAGCATGCGCCATTTCTAAAGGCTTTTTGAAGATGATTTCATTCTTCTGTTTGTAAGTTTTTACTTCTTTAGTTTAAAAGTTGAAAGGTTCAAACGAAAATAATTCTACATAAATCTTTTCGTCTAACAATAACAACGAAAAGTTGTGTTATACCCTTTCCATTTTGATGGTAGCAGAGAGCGTGTAGCTCTGTCGAAATGGCCAGAAGGCGACATGGTCCATTATGCTGTTCAAGTTCGTATCTCGGGGCATCCCCGATAATCACTTTTGCAGGTCTCGTAAAATGCCATCCGAGAAAACATGACCACAACATAAAATCCATTCGCACACCATAAATGAAGGGCCACTGGGCGAACAAAGCGCGTCATTGTGAGGCCGAGTCCGCCGCAGCTGCTCCATTTGAAAAAGGTCCGAGCATTATAATATCATTAAATTTTATTTATCTGCCAAGGGACATCCCTTCTCGTGGAGCTCCTGGGGCTCCTGGTCAGAGCGGGAGCCCACGCCCAGGTCCCAGAGCAGGACTATCTGGAGACGAAGAAGAAGAAGAAAAAAAAAAGTCAGAAAGGAGTTAAAAACGACTTAGCCGTCCGTTTCATTGAGCTCCTCCCGCACGACTCGTCCCGTCCGGAAAAACTGACGTAGGGATGTGGGGGGGTGGGCGAGGACTCTACGTGAGCCCTTTGGATCCTTGTTTCCGAAATGGATAGCCCTGGTCCTGTGTAATGCAAATAAATCGTAAAGAACCCTTATTTACATGAGACCGTCGTCATCCTGGGAAACCACCTACTGATATATGGCCAGAGATATTAACTGGACATATAAATAACGGCGCAAAGGGATTTCGGATGCCCGGAAAGGACATGGGGAGTGCGGGGTCACCCAGGGTTCCCTCATTCCCGTCGGGATTTAGCCAAAGAGCTGGGAATTTTTGTTTGGGGGCCAAAACTGCTTTCACGATTTTCGGGCATCAAGAGGGATAACGACCCGAAAACCGGAGATGGAAGAAGCTTTGCAAAGTTCTGAAGTTTATGATTAGAAACAAGAGAGGGATTTATAAGGCACTTAACGAAAGGTCGGGCGGCCAATACCCATTATGCCTCTCGGTGGACCCACCCGCCGCCCCATTCCGGGAGAGGTGCTCCGGTATGCGGCAATATTAACTTATGGCCACCGGGATACAACCTGTGGAGATTAAAATGAGATTTCGCTTCCAGGACATTAGTGATTTACTGCAATAGCTCCAGCGATAAGAGTCACTTTATGCGAGGCCTTGCAGGGCGGGCCTCGCCATCCTCATTACGACCCACAATTTTTAGGGTGCTCCTCGCAGGATCAAGATGGGGTCATTCTTCAGCGGAATAGCGTCGGACACAAAATTAGGTCAAATGTTTTCAATTATACTCAGTTATGCTGCGTTATTACCCGAGTGGGGGAAAAAACCCGGAAAAGGGTTTTCTTACCGCTTCGACCCATCAGAGGAGCGAATTAGCATGATGAATTGGATCGACGACGGACGCGTATCTCATCCGAAGTTCCCGACTGATTAAACAGGGAAATCTACAAAGAGCTACGTAAAAAGGCACAAAACCCGTTCATCCCGAAGGACTTAAGTCGCACTTTAATCCGCCTTTTGTTTGCCCCAAAACGAGGAGCTCATATGCAAAGCCGTGAAAAAATAATTTTCGGGAAACAGATGTGCTTCCTGCCGATGCAAAAGGGTTAGTTTTGCATTATGAATATTACGAGGTCGATGATCGATTGATTGGCTGACTAATAACTCTGAAGGGCACAGGGTCTTTCTGCACCCCATCGCGGTCCTGCAGATAAAGGGCCCTTCGTATATTAGGTCACACTTTTTCTTCCTCACATATCGTATTTTGTTATAATTTGAATACCCTCGCTATGTTCAGACGTAACAAACTTAATCATTTTAAAAAATAGGCTATATAGAATATGTGGAACTTACAGCAAAATTATGTTATTAAATAAGTTATGGTTATTATCTGCTTTAAATTCGAATTTAAGCCTTAGGTACTATTGAAAACGAAATTTGCTTTCTTTTATAGACAGAATAAGTATTTCTTCCATGAAATAGCGAAATAACACAATTACTAGCGTTTGTACGTTCATCAAAAACATGGCTTTCCTAACAATATCGGGCCCCAGCTTTTATTGAAGTATTGTTTTGAAGATTTAAATCGATTGATCATTGATAGCAATACTAGTAAAAATTTACATATTTATGAAAATAAACATTCTCGTTTCACCACTCGTATCTAGGCCCAAAAAATACTATTCGTCATTCAAGTATAATTGAATTCGTTTGCAAAAGCAGTAATGTAATTTTATGAATTCGTTCATTAGATCACTTACAATATTGATTATCAAAACAAAAATAAAATCGTAAAGAAATTTATAAAGAAGTAACGATTTTTAATGTCTATTCAAATATGATAAATTTAAAATCAAGATAAATATACTTTTGATTTATAGGTAGAAGAAAAACTCGCAAACACTAATATCATATTTTGCAGTAGGTAAAGACTTTGAATGTTATAATGAATATAAAAATATATGTAAGTCCTTGTATTATAAACATTTAACTTTTATAAACAAACAACATTTTATAATCGCATTTTAATATTCATGTGTAAAAGAATAAAAAAATTGCAGTTTTTGGAAGCAAAGGAATGCTCGAATATGGACAACAAAATTTTACATATTTACATTTGTAGATATATGTATAAATATGAATTTTTCGTGTGTATAAATAAGAATTCCTGCGAATATCCTGTGAATATTTTTGTGCTTGCGAATCGCGGACCGGAAAAAGGATATTTATGTAAAAACCGCTTTAGTAACACTATCCATGTGAAATTCCTTTGAAAGTGGCAGGTGGTCCCACAATCAGTCTTAAAAGGATAGTCGCCCTCCCATTACCATCGCTTTTGTGATAGCCCCCCTTTCATCCCGGGGCCAGGAGGATACCATTCGAAGAAGAGGAATAAGTGCTTCATGTGCCCAACGACAGAGGGCGTGGGTGCTCCGGGGGCCGCTAGCCCTCCTTAGCGACCGCTGCAGATATGTGTGTACTTAAAAATACACAAAAACCCATTCACCCGCGATGTGCCATTTCGCTTATTTTTCAAATTTTTAGTTCGAACATTTATCAAACGTCATTTGCCAGGAGTACGACAACGTCACAAAAACGCCATCGCACCACCAGAGCCCCAAAACGTACTATGGCCATTCGTCTTAAATATTTCGCGCACTGCTGAGATTCCTTCGTGTCGCTGAGGAAATCTTATGCGAAGAAGGTTGGCGATGGCGGTGGCGGTTGCGGCTGTGCGGCGGATGCCGAGCCCTCCGCTGTTTCCTTTTTGAGCAGAAGGCAAACATGCCTCCTGGTGGACATTTTTTAATTTTTCAAAGAAATGGACTTCCACTTCGACGGGGGTGACAGGTTAATAAAAGGATTGCAAATGAGTCCCGGGTACGGGAACGCTTTCAAGGGAAGGTAAGTGCACTTCAGCTCGTGAACAGGATGTGGTGCGGTGATGCCCGAGGGAATCTGGGGACAAATGTTAACTCGCTCCAAGAAAAAATATGATAGATTGCCAGCTTGAGTGGATTTTAGGAGCTGGGTTTAGGCCTCAAGGACGGTAACGACTTTTAGGGAATATTTCCAGTATGAAAATAAGCACGAAAAATCATAAAATCTTTTAGGTAGCAATTTTAATCCATTCCATTTATTTAAATTAATATTTCTTTTCGATATACATACATATGTTGTGCGTTTTTTTAAGAAACCTTAGCATTTAGACACCAGTTTTATTTTCGCGTGTTAGTATTGTCGAGATACAGGGGTTCAAATTTTCAGCGTGGAGCAGTACACAAGTACGTTAAATGCTTCAGATACAGCTACTTTTTTAAACGCATTAGCTGAAATACGTTTTAGGGGATGATATTTGTAGCAAATTCTTTGCGAAATTTAATAGTGAACCGAGATTTTAGAACGCCTCACCTGTCCAAGTTCTTAAAGAAAATACTTCTTAAAGAAGACATTTTATTTATACTAATGGTACCTAATACTGTTATTTTCATTTTTGAATAGCGTTTTAGGTTATTAAAAAGTTATCAAATTACCAACGTTTTCTGTTACATATCGTCAAAGCCTTTTATTTTAAGGAGTCCATAACATTTTTAAAATAATTTTATTACTCTGTTTTAGGTCTGTAAAGAAGTTCTCTTATGTTCAAAATTTTATAAATAAACGAAGTAAGTTAATGCTGAAATAATGAGGCTAACAACATTATCCATACTAGCGCTGGACTATCCCAAAAATTTTACGTTTCTGAAATAAGTCAATATCTTAAAATACTGCGACACCTCTCAGCATCCCTCGTAAAAGAGCCTGAGGCAAATTCATCCCATCTCCAGGCTCAATGATGAGGGAGGATGGTGGTGTAGTTGCAGAGGATAGTGGTCGGGCGAAATGTCTGAGTAACCCCTTGCCAAAAGTATCCAGTCCGGGCGATTCTTTCTGGCAGGATTTAGGTACAATCAATCCAATTTTCGCTGGAGATCAAACACCATAAAAAGATATAAAGGACGCGGCTCCAACAAAGGGCCATTCTGTGCGATTCATTTTCCAACTGTCATTGGCGGAGCTTAGTAGCAGCCATCCAGGTCGCCAGATCCCGGGGACTAGGACTGGGTTGCTATAGAAAAGTAGGATTCGAAGTCCTGAAAGTAAATTCATTGGCTCCATTGGCTGAGGAGAGGAGAGAGAGACGGATACCCCCCTGAGCCCCGAAAGGGATCAGGCTGCACGGTCAAAAGGACCTAAATAACACGTAACTACTAGCGAGCAAGCGAACAGATCCCATTCAAGGAATCTCGAGAGGGCGCAGTAAAAGAAATTCCATGCCCGTCTCGGGCGACTTGTTTGATCCGAGGCATTTCCTCCATTTCTTGGTGATGCCTCTGCCGCCGCCGTTGATGTCGTCGTCGTAGTCGTCGTTGTGGCCCCCTCCGCCCCCGCGAAGGACTATTATCTATACATCAGAATATACGCTCGAGGAATAAGCCCACACGGATGGCATAACCATTGGATATCCTTTCCTTCTTTTAATATAGCTCCTGAGCAAGGACCAACGAGGACTTTCACGGCAGGGATGATGGTCGTGGTTCGATGAGCTCGTAGGACATGGGAATGGAAGCGGAGCCTGAGCAGACGAAGGGATCACAGGGGATAAAAAATCCAATATGGGTAGTTGGGTGATTTTCTTATTACGCCCGGGAAGCCCGGCTGTCCTGGTGGGGTAATAGCCATCGGGGGTGGGCAGAGAAGTTTTTTTTTTTTGATCTCGAAAACTGAATACCCCCGGAATAGCTCCCGGGGGTAGCGGAAGGAGCAGCTCTAATTTTACAATTTCAGGTATTTTCATTTCACCTGCGACTGCCCTCTCCGCAAGGTGCTACAACCCTGTGGCCTCGGGCTGACTAGCGCAAGGTGGTCGGCTGCTGAAGGAACATTAGGCCGAAAGTCCTTAAAAGTTTTCATGGAAACCGAACCACTAAACACACCCATCACTCGTTTTCTAGGTCCGTGTGTTTGGTCGGTCGGCGGAGCCCTAGCCCTCCTCAAAACTGCGTACGCTCATGGGGGGATTTAAAGGGATTTTCTTCCTTTATTTTATTTTATTTTTTTTTTGCCAAAATGGATGGTTACTTCTTGGCGTCCTGGACAGTAGACTTTCATGAGCACACAGGGCCAAACGGATGGAAGTTTATTTTTCCATCTGAGGGTACACACGTATAAATATAAATAGGATAAGTATATTTTATGGTCCATTGGGTAGAAATATGGCTGGTTATCGTATTTTTTCACTTTCCAACCCCCATGCATCCCTAACTGGCCCTATGGATACTCGAGGTCCTCGTGTCTATTTAAGAGAGATACCCGCCCAGAGACAGACATGTATTTTTTATTTTATTTGATCCCTTTCTCATCCCAGACCCGGTGTTAGACCTTTTCCCGAACGCTTCGCTTCTCTCTGGCTATGGCTTACTCCGGAATCGGCAATTGGGATGGGCTCAATTTGCCACTGATACCGCCGCCATGGCGATTCTGGGCCGATGGGATAATACTATCGAAAATTTACTTTTTTTTTCGTTTTTTAGGGCAAGGGACGACCGACCCCACTAGCAAGAGGGCCAAGCACGTCAAATACGAAATTACTCCATCAAATATTTACAGCTGGCTGATCTAGAAATTTTTAAGGCGACGCTCCCGACATGTGGGGATGCACGAGGACATTAAGGTCAGGACCGTTTCGCTCATCCTTTCGGATGCTGAGTATCTTTTATTGGGAGCTTTCGCGTTATTGATTGCCGACAGTTATTATAACACCCATCATAGACCAAATTATGAGGAATACAAGGTCTCCGCAATGCGGTGATTTTTAGGCATAGACCGAACAAATTGGGCATATTTTAGTGAAAGTAGTCGATCCAGTTCAAGTATGGTCTCAATTTCAATATTTATAAAATGCACCGCTTTACTAATCAAACTAAAGAAATAGCACAACATATTAAAATTGATGAAAGTAGTTATTATGGGTCGGGTTTCAATCCCGATAAACTTCTGTCTAATCTTACTTTACGAAAAATTATTTTAGTTATGAAAAAATGTAGAGTTAAAAAAACTAAAAGCATTTGTTTCCCTCCAAATGCGACCTTTGGATTTTATCTAAGGTACCTGGGTCGAATATGGCCACCTTAACGTTTCGTATAGTTTTTGACATATATTTTATGGTATTAGGCTAAGCAACAGTACTTATTAGTAAAGTGCATCTATTTAGTGTTCAAACTACGAGGAAGATAAATAGCAAAAGTATTTACAATTGGAGTTAATTTTCTTTTTTTAAAAACAGGCAAAATGGCCATATTTCCGCCAGTGTATGTAAATATGGCCATATCTTTAGTTTATACTAATTTTTTTTAAATTCACTTTAATTATTAAATACATAAATAGTTTAAAAAAACTACACAGAAATATCAAATATGATTGTAAAGTATTAAGTTAATAATATTACATTAAGGAAATAATATTAAATAGAGAAACACAAGCTAAAATCTTACGTTCGATTTTTATGATCGCGACGCGTCGTTCCTTTGTTTTGGCATTTGTCCCGCTGTCGCAGGTGCGGTGGCAACGGTAAGCGCGTAGTTTTAGTGCCTACCGTCTCGCCGAACATTTTGCGACTTGTTCAGTTTGTTACGTCCTTTGAGATTAGAGATATATGCATGTGGCCATATTTCGCGGCTGGCCATATTCGACCCAGGTACCTTACTTTAATATAAGTTAATCCTCCTGTGTTAATTATTTCACCCATGCTGCGACTCTGTAAGTTTAATTCGCAGTACAGAGTAAGATTCTATTGGTTTACGATAAAACAAAATTACAAATTTACAATTTCAAAACAAATAAGCTTTTGCCACACCTGTGCAAATAAGTCGCGATAATTAGCAGTGAAATCCATTAAATACAAATATGCAAAATGTGTCGTTAATTCAAACGACATTCGTTTTTTCAGTCCGAGTCAATGTTTGATTACACAATTTTATTACTTTATAGTTTTATTAGACACGTGGAAAGATTTACGTTTAAAGCTTCTAATTAGATGTTAACACTTGTGCTTAAAAACCCAATTAATTATTACATATTGATATTAAATCCTCGTATCGTAATTGAGCGATAAATTTATATGCAGGTGTATTTATTTAATTTTATGGTTTGGTAATAATTTAATGTTAATACAAAAGAGAAATATTTAAAAAAAAAGTACTTTCTGTGCCGAAACCCGGGATTGAACCGGGGACCTTTAGATCTTCAGTCTAACGCTCTCCCAACTGAGCTATTTCGGCAGCTGGGGAGATATAAGTAAATCTTAATGCTGAAGCGTTGGAAAAGGTGGAGAAAGCTTCAAAATTCGTATTTCTTTGCAAGCTTCATGTTTGTTATAAATGTTGAACGCATGTTACATTGTTACAGTACAAATTTAATTATATCAGTTAAATTATGATGATTATGAAAATAAGAAAAATATTTTTGTTTCAACATTCAATATATTATTTAAATTTGAATCTATAATAATAATATAGTGCTAATATACTATATAATATATATACCTACATATATTTAATGAATATATTACAACCGATGGAAGGTTCCTTTTAATTTTTCTACAGTCAATTTCTTAAAGAAAACATAGGCCCTTGCATAACCATATTATACAGTGCTGTCTAAAATTATAGGACCAAACTTTAATTTTGCATATATGGTCTATTCCCAAGCCCATAACTTGTTGGTAAGGAGAAGAGGGATGGTGACAACTGGTACATATGAAATCGTTGTGTGTTCTTAACTATTTCATAAATTTTTTTTTTAAATTCATGTATTAATTTTAAAAAAAAACATAAAAAACTCAACAAAATAGTGTTTAAAATTATAGGACCAATTCTCTCAGCCCTTAATATGACGTCCTTTGGCCTTTATCACGTCGATCATTCGTCGCGGTAAGGACTCCATCAATTTCTTTGCAAAATCTTCCGATAGTCCTCTCCATTCGGTAAGTAAAACATCCTTTAATTCCTGAAGGGTTCCCGGTTTTCTTTTCGCAGCTCTATCTTTAAGGACCTTCCATACATTCTCTATGATGTTAAGGTCCGGACTTTGAGAAGGCCACTCCAGGCAATTGATATTTTTATTTCTCAACCAGCGCTGGGTGGACATGGCAGTATGTGGCCTCGCATTGTCCTGCTGCAACAAAGACCCTCGTAAGGGCATTTCATCTTCCATAAATGGAAGGAGGTTTTCTTCCAAGATATGAATGTAATAATTTTGATCAACGGTCCGAGTGCATAAATGAAGATTGGTGAAGCCATACCAAGATACCCCACCCCAGACCGTTACTTTTCCACCACCACTGTGCATCTGGGGATTTACACATTCTGGAAGATAAATCTCCTTAGAGAGTCGCCGAACGCTAACTTTGCGGTTTGGACAAAGCTGGAAGGTGCTCTCGTCGGTGAATATTACTTTTTTCCAGTCTGAAGCAGACCAAGAACGATGGGCGCGACACCAACACATTCTTTTTGGAATATTGCGTTGAGTAAGTGCAATTTTTTTAGCAGCGGATCTCGATCGGTAGCCAAGAGAGCACAACTTTCCTCTGATCCTTGAAGAGCTAATTGATGTTCCAACTGCCGTAGTCAATTGCTGTGCAAGTTCTACACTTGAAGCCCGACGGTTTTGCTTGCAAAAATTAACCAGACGCCTTGTGACCCGTTCAGTGAGCTTTTGTGGTCTGCCTGCTCCCGTCCTATGTTGTACACTGCCCGTCTCTTGGTACCGTTGAATGGTATTGTGTACACACGTCTTGCTTATTCCCAACTTTTGTGAAATCCCTCGCTCTGTATAATCGTCACGTAGTGCTATGATCTATAGAATTATGGCTTAAATGAAAGCTAAATCTATCGAAACTCAATATAAGTTTCTCTACCTGCCATAACTTGGACACGTCAATTGATTTTTTTACCATTTTTATAACAATTAACAATTTGTTTATTATTTCAGGGAGGACTTTGAATTTTTTCTTTATTTACGAGTATTAGAAATTTACAATAAAATAGCACTGGTATGTATCACACAGTGACAGACACTTGAACAATGAACTATTTTCCAAAAAATTTCCAATTTTTCCCGTGAGAAAAACGGTATTTCACAGTTAGAGAGGTAAAAGAGAATTGGTTCTATAATTTTGAACACAACTGCATTACATTTTTGCAGATGCTCGATGTGACACTTTCCAATTGGACTTGTAACACGAATAACTTCGGAAGGCGCCGTCGGATTCGAGTGCGGTTTTTTTCTTGAGAAAGGCCATATGACAGGGAAGCTTTTTCTCAAGAAAAGTTTCGATCTTCCCATACAAAAAATCGACAGAATGAAGGGTCAAGGTCAAATTTTGGGCTTTGAAATTGCCATTTTCGAAATTTGACGGGGTCTCTCCCACTTGTTTGTTGACGGATTGGGTCGAGGGTGGTATCGTTGAAAAGCTTGAAGGCTCAGCTTTCTAATGCATTATCAACCAGTACTCTAGGATATCTGTGAAAGAACTTATGAAGCATTTTCTAGGTTGACCCCCTCCAAATTTTCAATCGCGATTTTGGGGGGGAAGGACCGATCTTAAGGGGGTGGGATGTCCGAAGAAACGTTGATCAGGAGACCATTTAGAATCGATTGGCATACCCCTGCTCAGACCTTAGCAAAACACCCTGTATATAAGGCCAAAGACGTCATATTAAGTGCTGAGAGAATTGGTCCTATAATTTTAAACACTATTGTATTGAGTTTTTTACGATTTTTGTTAAAATTAGTACATGAATTTTAAAAAAAATTTATGAAATAGTTAAGGACACACAACGATTTCATATGTACCAGTTGTCACCATCCCTCTTCTCCTTACCAACAAGTTATGGGCTTGGGAATAGACCATATATGCAAAATTAAAGCTTGGTCCTATAATTTTAGACAGCACTGTATTATATCACATACCATGCATGACTCAATAAAATAAATTCTTGTGATTTCACAATGTCTAAACTTATATATTCCTGCATTTTCTTCTAATATGCGGCTCGCCTTAATTAAAAATCTCTCTTAAGTGTTCTTTCACAACAATGCATGTCCAGAAAAATCTTTCTGGTAATGTCCATTTACACCTGGCGACTAACCGAGTGGATATCCATTAATTTCAATAAATAATTAAGGCCGTTTGCATTTGCAGAGATGTTGTGACTGCAATTAATTATTACCGTCAGTTCTAGCATCTGCCGATGACTTAAAGATTATAATTCTGTCTTGTGTATAGTTGAGTAATCGGTCAAGATTGCGTAAGAGATTCTGTTTTATTACAAGCGATCTTTGCTATTTGTGTCAAAATGATAGATAAGATCCTATTAATATAAAGTATGACTGAGTTTACATAGTTATTGCCTGAAAAAGCAACAAAAGAAAATATGTTGATCACGTACCAATTGATTTAGTAGTGACTTTGAATAACATAACTCGGAACTAAAGAGCAAACAAAATGTATTTAGTTTGCTTTGTCAATGCTCACTGAGTTTTTTAAAAAATTATACATACATATGTATATGTATACCTACATTACTTTTATTTACCTCTGTGGTTTTTAAAATAATTTAACTAAGTGTTCATCAAGATGAACAAATTACCGGTGAGTTAAAAAAGAGACTGATTAATAACGATCTTAAAAGTGAAAATTGAGCCCACTACTCTTAAATTAAATTAAGATATTATTGGATAACATAATTTTATAATTAGTAGGTAGATTACTTTTTCCAAAATAAATATATTTACTCTTCTTTTAATTATCGAGTAAACGGTGGCAAAAAATTCAACCCCTTTTCTCCTAAACACCACAGATAACTCTTGACCTCTTGACATTCACAAAAAGCGAGAATTATCCACGACCCCCTGATGACTTCAAAACACTTGCGGTCAATGATACAATTTTCATCTTGAAGCAAAAGCGCGTCGCCATCCAGCATCCCGTGCAACCGGTTGCTGGCGCAAATTATTCAAAACACGACGAGTGGTCAGTCACGGCGTGATGCTCTCATCTCGTAATCGCCTCAAATTGTGGTGTCAAATTGCCGGTAAACCGCAAGGTACCTTCCTATTCTAGTTTCGAAATAACTCTGTTCACCTTTTGGCCAGGTGAGAGGTCATCTATCAGCATCTCCCTGATCTGGTAAGTGAGAGATGATGAGGCGAGATGGCTTTGACCCAAATTTGATCTTCAAATCGCATTAAAACTGGCCCTCTCCGTTGTCCAGCATCCGGCACTGTAGCCGACCGGTTTTTGGTCTTTTTAAGGGAATAACTTTGCAAGGGAAGGGGATGATTTTTTTAACCTTTGCACTTTGCAGGGATGTTGACATATATAATTTATTTAAGATAAATAACAAAACCACATACATAAAAAAGCCATTTATGTAAGTGCATATAAATTCAATGTATCAAATGTTCTTTCCTTAAAATAAGATAAGGCGTTATTAACAGGAGCGTGCATGAAAATACATATTTAAAACTGGGTCGTTTGTTGATCTTGTATGTTATACGTATGTCTCATATGTAGTTTGTTTGTATAAAAAGTGTTCAAACTTTTCGTATTTCATGTAATATAACCCTATACAGTGATAGAAAATTGTCTTTTCCTGATTCGTATTAAGCACTTCAGAAGAATATAAAATAGTTGTTAATATTAAAATATAAACATAAAAAAATGTTTCACTAAACAAACTTTGCGGATCTATTTTTAAGTACATACAGACTCCTCATCCCTTAAAACCTTCAATTCGCTCTCGGAGTAAACGAGCGTGATTTTCTGATGGTACTACTTCTGCAGTCTAATCTATGTTTGTTAAAATAATTACAGCTTGAAAAAGTTAAATTTTGTTCGAACATTTACTAACAACTGGCCCAATGATGATAGTCAGTCATATGAAACAGAGTAATTCATATTTTTCCAGAAATACATTGTAAGAATTTATTACAATGCCATCACGTATAAAATATTATAATTGATTTGTGAGATATTACAAAAATATGTAGGTAATACTCAAATAAATTTAAAATTAAATTGTTTAATTCGTAAATGCAACAGGAAATTTTTTCGACTGTATGTGTAAACTTCTAAATGTAAAATAAAACTAGGAACTATGGAATTTAACCCCATTTGAAAGAGGGACTATACGTTAAACCAAACCAGATTAACTGAACTGTAGTGCTTAAATGTTTGGAATCTAAAGGGTAGGTTTCGACTACCAACGGTTTAAACTATGTACACATTTCAGCTAAATTTAGTTAAGATTTTAGAAGACTATGGACTATAATCATACAGACGAACATTTTTAATACTTCCTGTAGCCTAGGTTTTAAAAAAATGTCGTCCCTGAATAAGTTGCGGAATTTAAGTAATTTTGTGAATGAATCAGACAGTTGAGAAATGGCGTAATCAGCATCCCGCCCCCGCCTACAGATGTGGTCAAACATAACAAACAGCAAAACAACCCCCGGGCACTGCGGTGAACACACATGTTGTGCACACAAAACGTCACATCCCTTTTATCTGGGTGTGTTGGCCGCCCACCCACCCTCCAGCCACCCACATTCCGCCCTCCATGGCAGCCGGGACGTGTGCAAATATCTGCGACCGCACACGAAAAGGGACACACACAGATTTCCCGGATTCAACGCGGGGACAGGACCCGTGTCCTCCCGGTGGCCATGCGTCCCAGGTAGGGGACATTACTCAGGAATATTTATTTTGACAGAACCCATTTTTTGTCCGCTCGTTGTGTCTGCCTCAGTGGCTCGAGCTATTCCCGGCTGGATGAGGAGGAGGCGCTGTCCCTTCCCTTCTCTCCCGTGGCCACCCCCGCACTCCCGTTCGACTGGTCCCCGGGACAAGGGTCGTGGACGTGGCCCCATGCGGACTTCTTGATACAATGCGGCAGAGTGTGGTTCGTTTGTGTGCACGTATTCGGGGGTTAAATAAATAACACGAGGGATAAAGTGACCATTTTTATTATAGTAATGGAAACATATTTCATCTTCCATTTTTTTCCATACCCCTAGTCCAGACCCTCACGTATTACGACGTGATCCCACCCTCTCTATCAGATGGAACCGATACAGCGCCCGGTGATTTTTCTTCGCATTTTTCCAAGTGTGTATGCATTTTCGGGACTGCTGCCCTTGAGCCCGGACTGAATCGGTTTTCCTTGGTAATTTGTTTGATTAATGCCAGTCCGGTGGAATTGATGGCCCCGCTCAGGAGCACATTTCCATGGAAATTATAGAGAATATCGAAGCAGAAAATATAAAATAAAAAAAAAATAAATAAAAATAGAAGAAGAAAGCTCAATGTTCGATTTGTGGCTGGATTCAGAATTTTTGAGAATAACGTTCGAATTGTTATAGTAAAATTGATTACCTCATTTTTATTTTATATACTTATTATTTTGTATTATGTATTTATATAGCAAACCTAACATTTCAAAACTCATGTTCAGTACTTAAAACATTCTAAATAGTTATAACGGATGAAATACTACTTCTTTATTAATGAACGTTTATTATAGCCTAAAACTGTTATTACTATGTCTTTTAAAAAATATATTAGCGTTCATCACATTTTGTAAAAGACTAATACTATCCTATAATTATTTTCATAAAATTAAATTTCATCATTAGGAATATTTTTCTTGCCGGAACTGTATAAAGTAAGATCTTGAGTTCAATGTCCCTCTTTAGATTTTATAGTGACACGGGGCTTAAATTGCTTATGTTCAATTTAAACATACTAAACAGGAAAATAAACAGAAGATAAATTATTTTGGATCTGATAATGCAAATCTTCGCCTAAAATCAGCCACTGCTAGCCTAGACAAATATCTCCTATAAATGAGAATTATAAGGAAAACCCAATACTTAACTCGCCTCAAGTAAACAATAGAAACAAACAAAAAATAGGTAATTAAACCACATAATCACTTGCAATAATCTGCAGTGTGTTTGAAGGTACTCAAAGGCCTACAATCAATATACCTCGATACCTGCCGTCAACGGCACTCAAAGATAAAGAAAACAGTGTCACTTGGGTGAAGACGTCGATTAGAGACGCTTTTCCAAAAACGAGCCCAGATAACTACTGGAAGCGATAACGCCTATAAAGCGTTAAATTTTCACCCCATCGAATGTTAGTTCGCGAAAGTCCACAGACGAAATAATGTGGCGAAACGGGTTACTTTTTTTAAACGCGGTAATTGTGGTGTTTGCTGCTACAAATCTTGAAAATGTTTCATACATTTTACCAAAAACCTCTGTACCTGAGCACTACGATGTAAAACTTGAAATTTACTTAGGGGAAAAAGAGCGATACTACCGAGGAAGTGTTACAATCGATATAAAAGTTCTTAAAAAGACCGATACTCTTGTTGTGCACGCGCAGGATTTTAAAGTGAATACCGATCAAATTTTCATTAGCAAAGGAAATAGTTGGAATAATGTTAAAAGAGCAGTTCGGAATGAGGAGAATAATTTCTTGACCCTGGAAATTGGAAAAATAATTGAACCAGGCAGCTACAAATTGAAATTCCAAAATTTTAGAGGAGAGTTTTCTAATTCAGCAAAGGGACTGTTTTTGAGTTATTACACTTTACCCAGTGGTGAAAAGAAGCACCTTGTGGCAACTCATTTAGAACCTATTAATGCTAGAACCATCTTCCCTTGCTATGATGAACCAAATTTGAAAGCTAATTTTAAATTTACCATTATACATCCTAAAGGATATCACGCAGTTTCTAACGCTCCAGTTGACACTGTTAAGTATGTTATATATACTTTTCTATTAAGGAGCTTATTTCAATTTAAAATTATTTTTATAGGTCATATGGAAATCAATTAATTACGACTTTCAAAACCATAGAAAAATTGTCGACCTATTTAATGGCACTATCTGTATCAGATTTTGAAACATTAGAATGGAACTACAAAGGAAAACCTATTCGACTGTTCGTTACACCCGGAAACAAGGAATATACCAAATTTTCTCTAAACGCAACCCACGAAAGTCTTCGTTATCTTGAAGAAGTTCTTGAGGTGCCTTACACTTTACCAAAATTGGATAGTATTGCAGTTCCCACTTTTGGTTTTGGTGGTGGTATGGAAAATTGGGGTTTAATCGTCTACAGTAATTCTGTGATTTTGAAACCAAGTGATAGTAGACAAACACAAACACTAGGACTAATTGCTCATGAAGTAGCTCATCAGTGGTTTGGAAATCTCGTTACTTTAGACTGGTGGGACTATGTTTGGTTGAATGAAGGTTTTGCAACTTACTACGCTCAGAGAATTGCTGATTTGGTAAGAAAATAATACAATATAAAAAAAAATTAACGTTATTAAAATTTCTACTTAAAAGATCGTACCTGCTGAAAATAATACTTTTATGCATCGTCACTATGCCGCTAAGATTGTAAACCTTCGTCGCTACGAAGGGTCTGCTGCAGTCAGCGATAATTTAAATCGACATGTTGAAAAGCCAAATGAGCTGCGATCAAAATTCAACACCATTTCATATGACAAAGGATCAGTAATCGTGCGATTTATGTCGCTAGCTTTCCCCAACTTTGATTTAGGAATTACTGACTATTTGAAAAATAATTCGTTAAAGAATACAAAACCTTCAGACTTATACCAGTCAATTGCTGGTCGCGCCTTTATTCCAATCGGAGCTTCTGTCGACAAAATTATGCACGGTTGGACCAATAATGCGGGGTATCCTGTCGTAACACTAAATATCACCAAAAATGGAGATACTAGAATTATTGAAATTACACAGGAAAGATTTTTGGTTAGTGGAGAAAAATCTTCTGAGAAATGGTGGATACCAATTACCCTAACAACTGAGGAGTACCCAGTTTTTGAAGTCCACCCACCAACTGACTGGATACGTGATCAGGATGAGAGTGTGGTTTTATTTACCCATAACTCCGATGGTTGGATTCTTGCTAACTTACAACAGCTGGGTATGAAGTTTTAAAATATTCAAAAATTTTAAACTAATCGTTTTTAAATATGTAGTATATTGCCGTGTTAACTATAACATCGAAAACTGGAGGAAGCTGATTGCTTACCTTAAAGGACCAAATTCTGAGAAAATTCATGTTCTTAATAGAATTCAACTTTTGGATGATTGTACCTATCTAGCAAAGGCTGGTAGACTACCAGAAAGTATAGCCCTGGAGATGCTGAGTACAGTTAAATACGAACAAAATGACCTTGTGCTTGACATTGCTCAGCACCTCTTCATAGTTTATGCGGAACTTTTAAGAGGAACACCGGCTTTTGACAAATATAAGGTAAGGATACACCTAACTATTTTTTAAATTTTGTGAAATATATTGTTTTTTTTTCAGAATTTTGTGATGGACGTTTTAGGACCTAGAAGAGCAAAAATCGCCCTGGACAGTGAAGAGCTCGAGAAGCATGTTTGGAATGTTCTGAACGGAATAAATGAGAGGTATGTTTTTTTAATTCTTGATAAGTCTTATTGAATTATAAAAATTTTTATATTTTTTCAGACCCAAAGGTCACGGCATCGTCCACGATCTAACTGAACGTATTTATTCTAATGAAAAATTAGAGCATATTGAGAAGATATTCAAGCAGTTTAGCCGTGCGAAAAATTCTGAAAATCAGTTACACATGGAATTGCTCGAAGACGTTAAGAACAGCATTGCACTCAATCTTGAGTTGAAAAACAGATTCTTAAAGTATAACTATCAAGAAGTCGAACAATGGTTGAGTAATAACTACTGAAATGAAATTAAATTGATATTGTATCAAAATGTAGTATTTTTATAAATAATAAAGCATACTTGTGAAACTCATGTTTTTTCAAAACTACCTAATGAAGTTGCTGTAATAGGTCCGGAGTATTTATAATAAGTTAATAGAGTCAATTCTAGTAATTATAACAATAACTTTTCAAAAAATAGTAGAAAATATGTTCTATCCTGCATAAGAATTTCATTATTCACTATAAGAAAATTCAGCCGTCCAAAATGCCACAATCAATAAGACTCAACGGCCCCAAACCGTCTTCGCCGTACCTCAATCACCTGTGTGACCATATTGCGAATTTCCCAAAAAACTTCCACCGATGCCCAAATCGAATAAATTTGGCATGAAAACGAGCACAATCCAGCCCCCGACTAAGGGAAGTCCACCCTCCGGAGAGCCGCCGTTGTTGGGAGGATTCACCTGGCTCCAATGGATACTATTATGGATGTAGACCAAGAAAAATATTATATCCACTCCGTTGGACCATGAAATCCATTTTGATTTTATTTCGGTGGGCTCTCCACCCCCCCCAGGTGGATGCTCGCGACCGGGCAAGTGAGGGTCGGGCGGGGGGATTTTTGGATGTGATATACGACGATGCGCAGCCAGGCTAAAAACACTACGAAATGCCTTCCGATTGAAGGAGGCATATCGGGGACCAACGACGACGTAATGACATGATTTCGCTGAACCCTCTGGCCTCGCTGGGGGCTGCTAGGGCTCCGGTCCTTTCCCTGGTCCCCAATTTAAATATGGCCCCGTTCGGCGTGCTGCACACACGTACGCATTTCGTGTCAACAGCAAAACGCCAGCAGGAGGAAGTGTCCCTTCGTGGAAGGATATCAAAATTTAGTAATAACGTCCCTACGACGTTTTGTTGTAACTCCACGGAACTGGAAAATTTTACATCGAGCACAGCCAGCGAGGAAATATTAAAAGAAATTCGTAAAAATTCTTTTAGGCGTAAGCGTTTTATTTAATTTGACATTTTTTTTCGTTTCCCTCATAGCTGCAAATCGATTGTGACACCTCGTCCACATTGAAGTAAAATGTGGGTTTGATTCTAGAACTGATTTAAATATCCTTTTCGATAAAGGTTTCGGTTGCTTGTACTCTAAGAAGAGAATAGAATTTAGACTTTCATAAAATAGTTTAATATGTTTAGTTTATTTTTACATTTATATAAATCTAAGATCAAAAGCTCAAATGTTGGAAAACTACAAATAGAAGTTTTAATTAAAAATGTCGTTTCTCTTAGAAGGGGCTTAAAAAATGACATCGTAATTTAGACTTTTTAATAAGAGTTTTTCTGAAAGTACTCGTCAGTAAAATATATTCGATGAAAGAGTTGAGCTTACCAAAAATCTTAAATGCAGTAAGTCCTAACCAAAATCCACAAATGCAAATACCGCCGGTGGTATTAAAATAGAGCAGCTGTGCGAGTGGAATTAAAACCCAAACGCTCATCGATTGCAAATTTTGTTTTCATTGCGCCACCGACACGATGCCTGCAGATGTCCAGGAAAGGTGTTTTGAAGACCTAATGTCATTCTAGGGGCGGATTTGAATGTGGCACACGATAAGGGTTCATCGCATAAAGAGAAAAAGGAAAAAGAATGAAACGCAAATCGTACAAGTCCCTTATTTAAATTTCAAATTTTCAAGGACCCCAGGAAGTGACTGTCCTCCGGTTGGTTATGCAACTTGGCACCATCTACCTGGATTTTATAGCCACACCAACCCCCGGAGGGTTTTTACCTAAAAGTAATCACTGTCGCCCGTGAAATCTAAAACTTTCTCTGTCCCGTGCAGTGTTCGGGGAAGTGATTGCTAAAAAGGGAAAGGAACGAAAGGACATTGAAATTAAATTCACTGACAGAAATATGCAGCGCGAAACGGCCCGGCGTGAAGAAGATTTAAGGCACGCTGCGATGTATCCTTGCATGACAATGGCGGAATTAAAAACTTTACTGGTCGGGTTTTTCCGGGAGGGTGTAGAGGGTACCAGCCACAAACCTCTTTATCCGTTTTAAAGTAGTGAACCGGGGGATTAGATCCTTTTTGCGTTAGCAAATCACATACAGACTATGATTGTTCCCCTTTCGCTAAAATCACTTTTTTCAAGAATTTAATAGGCAATTTCGAAGTACTTTTGATCAATAGAGGGAAGGGTTATTCGGTGTAAATTTTAAGGGTTTCTGGAACAATTTAGGTTAAATTTTCAAACTTTTGAAGTCTGGATATTATGTATTTATATTTAGAGATACAAGTGCATTTGCTTCTGTTTTATTTTTAAAAAACTTAATGAAATAATAAATTCACCACTCATAAGACTGTGATGATAAGAATAATAAACCGCTAATATTTTTGTAAAGGAACTAAAATCCGAGTTTATAAAAGAAGGAAATAAGTGCAGTGTTACATAGTAGGATCGTCGAGGATTTAAATTCTGTAGGACAGGTCCCTGAATACTATTGTATTACGGACTAAAACTGTGATTATCTTATTTTAATATTATCTTAAAAGCATCAAGCAAGAAACCGAAAAGAAAACCTACAACACAAAAGAAGGCGCTTCTTTTTGATTCCCCTCACACTTGATGATTCCCCGACTCTTCCTGAAACCCGATGAAGATCGCCTCAACAAAGGCCACAATCAGAAGATCATTCCTTTTTCACACGCACTCGGGGTGCTTTTAAGTGCGGATGATGTTTAACCCTAGAATTTCCGCTTTTTTTTGGGAAAAAATCTCATTTTTGACACGAAAAGGTAAACACGTGTAATAAATCGGATAATTGGTCCTGGGAAGAAAGGGAAAGTCAAGGACCCTTAAAATTGACGAGGATCAGGCATTTCCGAAATTTTGGAAAAAAAAGCAAGGGGCGTCGGCTGTTTGAGGGTTTTTTGTTTACAATTGTTGCGATCTGTTGGGAAAATAATTTCGACAGTAAAGCGCCATTTGAAACTGATATTGCACCGATTACACGCAGATAAATGGGGTGATTGAGAGATTAGCTATCTTTTGGATTTGTTACGGAGGTGGGATTAGTGGTGTAATTAGGTGCGAAAATTTATTTAAAATTAGACAGTTGATTGACGGCATATCTTTGCAGTTTTGGTTATGTATAACCTTCGAGATGGTGGGGCGTGAAATAAGATATCCGATCCCTTATACTTTTCGCCTCGAGCGAAGCCCAATATTTTATAAATTTTACTTTTTTCTTTTCGGACGAAATAATTTATTCGACGTAAGTTTTATATCAGTGTGCCACAGCCGATAGCCACAAAAAAAAAATTTTTTTTTCTCATGGCTGATTTATAGGACGTTTCTGTGCCATGTGTTTCCCGCAGATAGGAGAGAGACATGGGCGAATCCGTTCGCGTCCTTGTTTCAGGAAAAACCCAATAAAAGTTAATGATATGAGAGAATACTTTTATGGCGAAGACATTTCACGGCTCACAAAACTCGGGAAAAATCCTATCCCGGTGTAGCCAATGGCAAATATCCCTGATTTTTCAGATTTAGGGCCACTACCGCCGGAGGTGGGGGTGGCGATGGCGTGCACTCCTATCGCAGCCAGACCAGCGCTAAGTTCTAACCCTCGGCGGCAGGAAAGGATCGACTGTGTAGGTGGGCTCCCGGGGTTCCCGTGCTACCGGCTGCTTCTTCTGCCACTGTCCGCAGACCATGTAAACAGCAAAAATGGTGAAGCGTAAATAAAAATGGTACAACAGAAGAAGGCGAGGGAGAAGATAGCCACTGTAAGCACTTGATTGATGTCTTTCGTTGTCTGGCTCGTCTAGATAAGACCAGGGCTGCGTTTCACCAGGACGACTCCTTTGGGGCACCCCGGCGCAGCTCAGCTGCCCCGAACATTTACATACACCTCCTCCACCACCCAGGTTACTTTTTGTCATCCCGCTACAAGTTGCAATATTTGTAAGGAATTTTCTTTTTGTACAAAATCGTGCGGTGAGGAAATGAATTTAATTTTCCTCGGACAGCATGCCATATAAAAAAACTCCCCCAAGCGAGTGTAGACAGGTGAACTTTAAAAGACAACTTTTCCAGGACTTGCAAATGTTATTTCCGAAAAATTGCATTAAAATATCTACAAATATTGCAAAGCTGTAGATAACGAAAAGGGGGTTAAAAAATCTCACGATATCCCCGCTAAGTCCAATCAACCCTTAAATGAAATTTATTTCACTTTGTAACTGTCGTATCTCTAAAATTAAGGGGATAAGGAAAAATTCTTTAACAAAAGAATTTCTACCTGTCCTACGAAGAAGGTTAATTTCTCAAGGGTTGAAGAGCATGGGGTTGAATTCTTTGAATGATCATCTTCGAATCGCCCTGGTTAGATTTTATGTTTATTATTCTTGCGCACAGCAGTTGTGTTTTCAAAGATGCTACAATTTGAATCGAACTCTTTCTCAGATTACTACCCTCTTTTGATTTTTGCGGAAGGGTTATAGTTTCTCACAGGTTTACTCTGGGGCAGAAATAAGAATTATTTTTTTGATTTGGTCGATTTTGTTCAAATACTAAATCTTACATTTTTGAAAATTTTGCACATTGATCTGAGAAACACCACAAATTTAAGGTGAGATTTCATATCGTTATTTACTCTGAGTCTTGGAACGAATTCAAACAGTTTGTTCATCTTGGCGGTTACTAGACTACTTATGTATATACAAATCTTAATTCGTAAGTTTCTTTTCGAGTAAAGTTTTTATGATCATACTCTAACAGCAACTCAGAATCAGAAATTCATTCAAGTTTAAGATTTTTTCCCCGTAGGAGAAGTTTAAATAAAATAAAGGTCACCGTCTTTCAACCCAAAAATTTATGAATTATCTAAAGAACGCAAGAAAGCGTTATAAATGAGCTGCCCTTTTAAAAAAATAAACCACCCCTTTCTCACAGCTAAAGCATCTCAAATTACCTTTTATTCCATCCAAGAAAGCCCCAATTTTCTTAGCCAGAAAACGAACTTAGCTAGTCGTTGTACAATAAGTCTCCGACCGGATAAACCGCGAGCCTCGTCACAGTGCACATTGGCCCTTTACCTGCATCCGCAAATGCAATTTGACTTCCTCTTTGAAGGGCACCTCCTTCAATTCCATATGTCAGCCAAAATCCATTGTAAGCCTCACAAAAGCCTGAAGGGTTGTCATCTTTACCTGGACGACAGCCACCAGGAGCAGCAGGAGCTGGGCTGCTAAATGAAAAATGAATTTTTTACCTGGACTACCTGGAAAAAGGATCTCCTGGGCAGAAAGGGTTATTTTATTACGTGCTACACATTGCCAAACAATGGAAGATCGCCGGCTATTGCGCTTACAAAAATAAATTAAGAGAACTCTTCAATTTTTGGATCATCACGATCGCGATCGTGATGTCAAGGTAAAAAAATTTACCCCTTTTGGTCTCGTGTGGTGGTGTGTAACTCTTTTTTTTCCCACAAGCGAGTAGAACCTTTTCTGATGCGCTTAGACCTCTTCCGGTATGTGGTTCGAATTTCGAATGTGCTGCAAAAGGGCTGCGATCGATACGATCAGTTTCAGTTTATCACGATCAGAGCGCAATGCGCGGGTTTCCTTGGAGCACTTTTAATTATGCTCAAGTGGCCTGTTGAGTGGATGATTATGGCCCTTTTTAGGGAGCCTTAAAACAGATGATCACCGCTGATAGAGGGTGAAGTGCTTTTCAAAAAGTGTTAGCAAAGTGGTGATCTTGTCCAGATAAAATCCAGTGAAAATTGTGAAAAGTGCAAGAGAGATTTGATCAGTGCTTATGGTGGAAAAGTAACGATTTTGATGTCTTAATATTATATTTTATGGACTAATTGGGCTTCTAGAAGTATAGTATAATAAAAAAAATACATAATGTTAAGTACAATTCTACGAATCAGGCCAGTTGTCGTTTAGAAATTAGAGAAGGAGAAATGCTAACTAACAACGTGTAAGTCTCGGGAAAAAATAATATACTTAACACATAAATAAATTCTCACTTTTGAAATCTATAACTTAAGTACTGAATTGAAATCAAGAGTCTCAAAACGGGCAAGGCAATTATTTTCTTATATTAGAAAATAAATCCGTAATTTCACTCGACTCCCAGATAGTTTGAATTCTTAAAAAAGCATAATTTTCGGTTGTTTGACTTTACAACTTAACAAGAACATTTCACGTTTAAAATACGTCATCAAATGCTTTTTTTTAACGTTATAAAATCCTAAATCAGATCTATTATTAAATGATGAATTGTCATGTCATTGTCAAAAGTTTGAACCTTAAGCTATTACCTATATTAAAGTTTTAATACTGAAATTCGTTTTATATGAAGGTGAATATCGCTAAATATTTCTATTAAATCAGAATTCCAAAAGTTCGTTGGCTTGGCTAGATGAGGGAAACTGACGGAACTTGGAAATTAATATAGTGAACAGATTCATGAAACTTATTTTATGCTTATGTATCCTTATTACGTGTCCTTGATTTCGGGCGCCGAAATTCTCCGAAATACACTTGGATTATTACTTATAACCTTACTGAAGTATAAGAATTTTTACTTCCACTATTAATATACTATTTAATGTCTCTAATGAATCGTAAAAAAATTATTTTAATCGAACATGCATATATACTACTCGCAAAAGAGTAGAAAATTAAATCAACGGTCGGAACTATTTGAACTTTCGTTAGTGAGTCGTTTAAAACGATTCTTTACTAAATCGTAAAACACTCGAGAAAATACAAAATAATTATAGTTTTTTTGCTAGTTATTTTAAAATGATTTCCTTACGAAAATCCAAATAGTCAAACAACTGATTAATATATTAATATTCGATTTTTTTCCGATGTTTTTAATAGCACAAGTACCTACTGATTAAACTAGATTTTTATATGACTATTGTAATTCATATGAATGTCCTATATAAAATGTAAAATATTTTATATCATATACATTATACATATATTTTATCTTAATAACGCATGAAATAAATTTTTATACATTCTGCGTACGTTCATGATGAGGGAATTTACATATAAGTACCACATATTGCAAAAAGGTTAAAATTTGTTATGTGGTATAAAAGAGACGAAGACTTCAACTAGACAAACTTTAAGAACATCGTTCTCAGCCCTCAAATAAACTTGTTATTCCTTCCCGGAAGGTCTAATCATCAAAAAGGTTCCTAGTTCCCTATTTGGTCCTGGCAGAGTCCAATGGCGGCGACTGCACTTTCAAAAGGCAATGAATTGAATGCGGAATTAGAATTAAATGGACTAAATATCCTTTTGCTCAAAAAGCCACCCGGCCACCCTCGGGTCACATATGTTAACGTTGTATCTCCCAGATTCGTCCAATATATCTGCTGCCGAGCATATTTATGCTTTTGTGTTTGCGTCTTGCATAAATTTCGGTTGTGCCAAACTGTCCTTTTCCCAGGCGAACCGACCGTCTCCCACCCCCGCCTGCACATATTTCAATGGTAGAAAATATGTCGTTTTCTCTGGTCGGGGGAGTATGGTTTCCATATTTCTTCCCGGTGGACGTTTGTATGGCCATTGTGACGCTCCCTCCCCACCGCCATCCGGGATATCCTTTTCCGTTCGGCGGTGATCCTTTTTCTCATTTGGGAAAGAAAAACTCTGGAGCTCCTCGGCTCTATTCCGGGCGCAAAAATATCAGATTTTGGCTGTGTGTGCATTTTCGGGCATTTTCCCGATTTTATTCGGGCGGTATATATTTTTTTTCGGGACTATCGTTCCGTGTGAGTCGCCCTTTTATGTATTTTCAAATATTGATATGCGTTCGGTCGTGAATCTTTTGTTCTCCCGGCTGGAGTAGTACACATGTTTGGACACGTATTTATATGTTTTGCGGCAAAATTAGCATACACATATGTTTTTAAATTTTTTATGCGCCATTCTAGTTTGTTACGAATGACTGTTTTACGTCCGAGGGTAGTTTGATGCCCCACGACGACGACGGCATGTTTTATGGACACTGTCACTGGGTTTAATGGGGCGCTATAAAGACGACGGTATTTTTGGAATTGATTTGATTTTCCATTCGACACACAGTCACTCATATTACTTAAATTATTTTACAGAGTATACAAAATCATTATTTTGTCACAAAGCTATGCCCTTGTTGCGAAAATAACTATGTTACCGATTGTTATATAATAATTAAGTAGGTACCTACTTAAGGTTTTAATCAGATAACAATGAAAAAAAATTGAATAATAAATTCAAAATAACAATGATTTCAATTGTCTTGATAAACATTTTTTTAAATGTTATTAAGGTAGCATCAAGCTCCAAATGAAAAAATCAATAATGAATCAATGAAATCAGAATCCATGAAGGAAAAAGAGAACATGACAAAACGTGGTAATCATCAAATCAAATCATCAATTTATGTATTTATTTGCCCAGATTTCTTAACTTTTCTTTGCGATCCTGCGACGATTGGTAATTGTAGCGTTAAAAACATCTTACAGTTTGGAAACTGTTATAGTTTTAAAACATACTCTACTTTTCATAATTTTTCAAATAATATTAATATTAATGTTTAAAAACGCGTTCGTAGGTACTCCAAACTTTATCTTCTTTATCTAGTCGGAAAAAAAGATAGGCTTTTACCAAATCACACTTAAATAACCCATAAATATGCGAATCATGAATACAAGAGAGTACAAAAAGAGCGACTGTTTAAGACATTCGTATAATTGCAATTGACTCTGACGGGCAATTGTCCTCGTCGAAAATTCTATAAATGCCCTGAACGTACAAAAATATGTCACCCTCCCCACAGAGTCCAAACAGAGGATGAAAATCCAGAAGCAATCGTTCACTTCGTCCGACATGGGAGCCAATTTCAGGGAACGACAAACAGAGACCCATCCAGAGAGGTCCATCGGTGTGTCCCCGGGAAAAGACAAAAGGGAAAATATCCGAAATTCAAGAGCCACAGTTACTTATCTCTTTAAAATACCAATTCCACATAATAGGATTCATCTGAGCCATTCGGGGCGACGTCACACCCCCGTGCGCCGCCCGCAGGATCCCCAACTAAATGGTATCCCATCGTATCCCATCTTGGTCCAGAAGAGTCGACGTCTCCCCTCACCATCCCCCGCCAGGAGCAGGGGGAGCACAGACAACGTTTTTTGCTCGTAATGTCCGTCTTTGCAATTCAAGCATAAACCATATTAGAAACGACCGACCCTCGAAGCTAACGGGGGATATTCTGGTCCACTGTCCCACCCCCAAACCCTCTGACACCCACTCTCAGATACTCGCAGCTCCGCAACGTAGACAAACGTACAGTTTTAACGAGCGACCATTTTCTGGAGGATAACTATAAAAAAGGGACGGAGTCCCGGGAAGAGGGCCATCGGGCAGTAGGAAGGACTGACCCTACAGATACGGGATAAAAGATAGGGCACACACAGCCACACACACATACATACAACTTATATCTGTCGTCCGTTTGTCCAGCCATTACGATCCCACACACGGAAAGTAAACATATTTTCGAAAGCACCCTGGTCCAGGGATGCTGGGGAGAGAAGGTGAAGAGGGCGAAGGGGCAGGGGGAGGAGGGGGTAACAAAAGCATACGGCCAACAACAACGGCCACAAGACAAACTTTAGACCGTCCGAGGGGGTGGCCAACCGGGGCACAGGGAGGACGGGGCGGTTTGGTCCTCGACCAAACTCAGCGCAAATTGCAAGCGGAGCAAGGCCAGACGGAGGACAGTGGTCCAGCACTAAACAGCATCCCTTCTCTTCCCGTGGGCAGGCGAGGGTGCGGGCGTGCGGGAACAGCAAAAGTTGTAGCTGTTTCCCGTTTTTCTTTTTAGGGACTGCCAGGGAAACTTCGAAAGGATACTCCTCGGTGGGACCTTCTATATGTGTTTATATGTGTCCCGGCCGGCGGCGTCCCACCCCCGCGCCGTCATGAATAAGCGGCAACTTTATACATGTGGGACGGACTCAACTCCTCTGAATTGACCCCGTCCCACAGGAAGCACCTCCCCCTTTCGTCCCACTCCTCCCTTGGCCGGGCCCTACCCTCGAGGAAGGAATCTGCCCCCTGTCCGTTGTTAGGTGACCGACGTCCGTGCTGCTGCCGCTCCTCCCGCTCCTGCTGCTGCTGCTCCTGATGGCTGGCTGTTGGCTTTACGGAAAAACTTCCCGATGCCCGGGAGTTGCCGTCCCGGCGCTCGTCCCCGGCCCGCCCTATCCTCCCCTTCACAGGCGGAAAGTTGTAATCGTCCCTTCTATTCCTCGGAGGGATATGCTCAAGTTTTCAGGACCTTCCTCATGCTGAAGGTATCCGAGGCCAGGAGGCTTGCTTTGAATTTGACATTATTAGTTGAGCGACCCGGTGGACGGCGCGCGGGGATCCTGCGGCAAAAAGGGGGCTCTGCGGCCGGTAGTTGCCCGTGCGGGTCGAGCACAGTCGCTTGCCAAATTGAACACTTTAAGAATTGTGTGTTTTGTGTGAATTTATTGATTGCCTCTGGAGAAGACATGTGCTTAATTTCAAGCGAGTCAATTTGCGACTTCAAATTTTTAACATTGTACGCTGTCCAGAAAATTTCGACAAATCACATAATTTACCATGAATATGATTGCAATATAAGACTTATATGTATGTAGAAAAAGCTTAATACCAATAAGATAGAAGTTATAATTTTCATCGTGACCAGAGAAGCCATGCAACTGCAATAAAATCTGACAAAAGTTTGCTCTTAAAAACAATAACCTTTTAAAAGTACACGGCGAGATTTTAAATGCGGATAGCAAACTTTAATTTTTCAGTCACTTTTTAAACAGTACAATGTACAAATCGCTTAAAATAAAATATTAAAAAAATGATTTTAAATCGCTCTGGTACTTCTCTAGATTTAATTTATCTATTAACTCCTATGAAAAGTGCTGAATAGCGTCCTTTTCTGGATATATTAGGTTTTAGAACCACTTTGCGTATTATAAATATTTTATTTCTGTTAGGGTACTTACCATTCAATCCCGAGATTCAAATAGGTTTTATAGATTTGGCTTCTGTTCACCTCTGGAAAGATATAAAAAATAGTCAAAAATATAATACTCAATAACTTTTAAGGAAATTTAGAATGAACTGCTACATTCAATAAAACTTTCTGACAAACTTTAAGAAACAGTTTTTATGGGGCGAACAAACTTTTATTAAAATATTATGATATATTTCACGTTAATATAGAGAATTTAAAAATATAACTAATTGTTTGGCTAGGATTAATATATCTTCGTTGAAAGACTATTCTTATTTGCATTACTCTCATTTTAGTTTCTGATATTTCATTGTATAAAATAAAAAAAACCATCTTAATATTAACGTCTTAAAACGAAGTCAATCCTCAAATATTTGTTCTAAACTTATTGAATATTTAAATTAATTTGATCTTGTAATTTTTGTTTATTGAGCGCGAAGTGATAGAAAATTTTCTATATATACATACATATTTATGTATTACGAATTTGGTAAGAAAGGTCCCAATATAGATTTCCGCATGTTAGATTTATGTTTAAACGTGTTTCTTATTTTTATTAGTTGTTAAAAAAAAAACTCATTTCTTATTACTCTTTTTAGATGATTAATTCTAATTTTAGATAGTTCATTATTTGGGTTATATAGGAATCGGTAATCATTTTGATACGTAGTCGAAGCAAGATAAATTTAAAATTAAAAACAATTGTTATGTATATACCCATTACAAATCACAACTTCTGCTTCTTGCTAATAAATCATTATTATTACAATATCTATAACAAGAACCTCCTAAGACATTAAATTTCTTTTCTGAAATTACTAAATTGCATCATCTTAGAGCTGATGTAATATGAAAAAAGTATTTTATATTTATAACCTTTCAAGATTAGTAAAGGTTCATTGCGGAGAGAAATAAGACACTATTAATATCTTCCTTGAAGTGGGCGACTTACAAGAAGTGCAATTTTACTAGACATTATTTGTACGGGATTAAGTGGTATTTTGTTGCAATCTTTTAATTTCAACTACTCTCAAGTTGCTTAGGGAATAGTATGATTGAAGTGTATCGGTCAACAACCTTGGAACCCTTTCAACCTTCAAGTTTATAGATTTCAATAGCACTTCGCTCGGGTGTAATGAAAATTTGTCATACATCAATGTCGCAATTAGAAGAACATAACTCTTCCTGTCAATGGTCTCGACCCTTTCGCTGTCCGTACAGTGGTCATAAAGCCGAAACCATCCAGTAAATCCAAGTTAGTTGGGCAAAAAGTATCAAATTTCCGCTAATTCGCTAATGCATTAAGAGTGAAATTTCAAGGCACTGGGGCCGTTTTCCGCCCCCGACGACTGCCCAGAAGAAGCCAGGCGCACGTCACAATTCAGAAGCCTCGAGAAAAGGGACTCGGGTCGGGTCGGCATCCCCTTGGTCGAACTAAAAAGCCAAGAAAAATGAAACAGTCGCATTTATCTCCATTTGACCCTCTTCAAAGTCCCTTTTTCCATTCCCCCGGCGAACCTATTGGTCTCGTCCTTTTCAAAAATTTAAGACATGTAAATATCCTGTCCTGTCGTGTCCTAGCCGAGCCACAGCGTTCCTTGAGGGTAGCCGAAACCACCCTCGTATCGCATGGGCGAATGGCCCGAGTGCTAAGTTGAGTGTATTTGAGCCTGTTCATCTCCTGTTTGGGGCTATAAAAAGTCCTTCTTGCGGGGCTCCTTTAATTTTTCTCTATTTTTCTTTTCTTGGCTCGCCCGGGCGTGCATCAAGTGTCCATGTGGCAAGACCGGGAACAGCCTGAAAGACCTCACATATATTACTATCTGAGAATGGGGTGGCAAATGCTGCCCAGGGGACCAGTTTGATGGATACATTCCGCATGTTTTTATGGACTAAAAGATACCGAAAGGACGGCACCATCAACGGCCCCGGCAATGACTGGATGGAACTATCCTGGACGGCCGGGCGGCGGCGGGATATGCACCGCCGCAGGAGCTCCTAAATGGGGCTCCATGAGATATTGTTTGCGAGCTCCTTCGACTTGGTATAGGCTTTAAAACTCGAAAGTCGCGCCACAATCAATATTTGACAAAAGGTTTCCCGAATCGGCCCCGGGAAAGATTTATGAGCGCGGATTATGCTGCCAGGAGGTCGCGGCTGAGCCGTGCGTTAGGGTTAAGAAAGGATCTGGATCGGATGAAGTAGAACAAATAAATTAAAGGAATCAAACAATCGGCATCGAAGGGTTCGCCCCTCCCCACTGTCAACCAGTCAAAAGCTGGGTTTGTTGAAGCAAAATTTAAAAAAAAATATATAATTCGAAAAAATCGATTCAATTCGATTGCGTTTTTCTCACCATCTATAGAAGCCACTTCACACCACAAAGCCGACAGACAAAATCCTGAGCATGTTTTGCGGACAGACGTCCTGCTGGGCTGCCACAAAAGGCCCTTTCGTCCTTCATTGCACATAGTGCGACTTTTCAGTTTTTGGCTTTTATCTTGATGAAAACTGGCACCTCCCTCCGAGGACGTCATCCATTCAGCTTCATGGACCATTGGAGAAAGATGTGCCCTCGTCACCCTTTTTTCGCGCAATAAAACGGACATTAAAAATTTATTTTTCTTTAAATTGGGCCGTCGGCAAATTTCACAGCGTCTATTTCACCGTGGCGAATTAATCGATTTCTGCAACTGTTGACTTTTTAGGGGGAAAGTCCTAACCTTCAAAGACTGCAGGCAGTCACGGAGTTTTAGAGTTGAATTTTATGGGCTTAAAAATGTGTTCCATAAATCTCCTACTAAACCTATTACTTACTTAAATTATTTAAAGATATTAAGTCAGTTAGTATATTTTTCTTTTGGGGAAACATATTTTACACGACTCATTTATTCACTTCTCCTAAAGTACAGTCAATTTTTCATGATCAGTATTTTTTATGTTTGCAAATTGTTAGGTATATTTTTTTATATAGGTACATACCTACTTTTAAATAAAAAGACAACTTAAGAAATATATTTTCAGAAAAGTACGTAGGTCTTTAGCAATTTAAAATTTGTAAGATGGGAAGATTTTTGTAGAGAAAATTATGTATAAAAGTAATTATTATATTTAAATATTTTCGATAGTTTTTATTGGGTTTTTAAAGCTACATAAGGCAAAAATTAAGTTAATCTATTCTCTATTCTCTTACATAATTAAGAATAAAGTCGATTGAGCTTCTTATTTATAATTAAATTGCATGTTGTTTTGACCAAAATATTAAACGCACAAAACTTCCCACTAATAAGACATAAAATAATAATGGTGGAAGTACTCATCGATTTAGCTCGCGGGCATGTGTATACAGAAGTAAAAAACGTCCAATGAGAATTTTTTAATATTAAAAAAAAAAGAAAAAATAAATACACATCCAATTTCTCTACCTTTTTAGTAAGCTCTGTGCGTCCATGGATTTTGCCACAACTCCGACATCCCTGGAAGCATTTTATATTGACATGACAATCTCCGCTCGTTCGTCCAATTATTTATTCTGTAAAAATATACATCCAAGTCGCGGAGGATTGTCCCATTCATTGTGAAATTGAAGACGGAATGGGAGAAAAAATGGAAAAAAAACGACTAAAGACAGACATTAAAAAACAGTAACTATCTTATAGAACTTGACATGATTTCGTCTTACTCTTTGTAGTAAGGGTAATGGCTTCGGAAGGTAAAAAGGTGGAAAACAATAATCTTAATTTGTGTCGTTTATGCTAAAAGAATTTAAGTAATGATGTAAAGGCATTTTCGCTTTAAAAATTATTATTATTATAGATTAGGGGAAGGCGACGGGAGCGTCGATTATAAGATCGCTCTTTTTTTTATTTGGTTGAGAAAAAACAGACAACTTTTTCAATTATTTCATTTGTTACACTAATTTTTCGTTTTAAAGAAATTTGGAAAAGTGGTGTTTTAATGTGCCATTTTTAGAATTTTGGAGTTGAAAAATCGTCCAACCGTAGAGTTAAAAAACATTAAGCTAAATTATCACATACAAGTATTGAAAGCCACATAAAACGTTTCGTTCTAATTTACAATAATTTTGAGATCCATCTGAAGAGCTTTGACAACAAAAAATTTCCTCTCATGCAAAAGATTTTTAAACATATTTTTCTTAACGAAGTAAGGTTTAAAGTACAGTAATCTAAAAACCTTTTTAAAGTAACTTTTTCGATTTCATCTTGCGATAATGGGTGACATCATACGTACTTAAAGATACTTATTTATGCTATAACACCCTTTGGGTCAGTTCCTTCCTACTTGAGATCTGATTTAAAATACAAAACGAGTTATGTCATTTCTTCCACCTCATAAAAAGCAACATAGTCGTTACATCGGCAAGGAACCCTCAAAATGATAAAGTCCATCCTGGGCAGGAAATGACCTCTTACTGGCACCTTGCACGTGTCCTTAAACGACTTGAAGGAGCAGTAAAAGGGTAAAAGGTCCATCCACTTACGTGTGTCCAGCAACACACTGGAGATGTTCCTGAGAAGGACATTCCCCCAAACCCAAAGTCTGTTCGATGTAACAAAAGTAATAACATCCGGCCGGCACCTAGGAGTTATACGTCCTCAAAATTCTGAGGACAGGAGGAAGAGTTCAGCAGTTTGAGCACTTTGACATGCTCTCTAACTCATTAGGGTTGTTTTGATGAAACAGCAAAATTCGCCCGACCTGGCGCTATTTTTTTATTTCATTTTTCATTATACATATATATATATTTTTTTTACCTCACTTTGTATCTCTTGTGAAATTTTTTAAAATGAAAGGGGTTGGCTGCATCTCCGGGGATGAATAGGAATTTCACTTTAAAAAATTATGATTTGTTCGCTGGCGGTAATATTTATATAGATTAACCCCTGTCAGGGCCGGGATGCAACGGGATTCATTCATATCCTTCGAGGTGAAAAGGGACCTTTGTCTTCGGTTATTAATGGAAAATGCATTACGACTCCTCGCGCGTCATCCAAGTGTGCAGATTTGGGGTAACCCTTTGGTTTTTTTTCCTCAACTGTTTTACTACCGGGTCAACTGGGAATTGGGATGCGTTTGCAGTTTTCCGGCGAGAGATCGAAACGTTTTGCTTCAGTAACCCTTTCGGGATTTATGTGAAAATAGGATGCTTTTAGGGGGCATAAATCATTGGCATTTTACTCGAGGATTACATGTTTCATTTTGTCAAAATATGTACTATGTACTGCTTCCATATTTAATCGCTATAAGTTGCAGTTGTATAAATATCTGAAAGTTACTCTTATTTCTTGGAGTTAATGCAAATGGTTTCTGGATTTCACGCTTTAACTTAAGGAAAATATTTCGAGTTCTGTATATTCTCAATAATGACATATTAGTATTTTTACGACCTATACATTCTCTCTATATTTTGAAAAACTATACATTTTTGTTCTTGTATAGGTATCTTATGAGTTTTCAGAATAGTATTCCAGAATTGATAAATCAAAATGTATGTATGTACCTAGATACAATTTGCACAAATAGGTGAATAATATTTTGTTCCTTTAAAGTGCGTTGTAAAAGTACCGGATTATAGTAGGAAAACTTCTTGATTTCCCCAACCGCGTTGGAGGAGCATTATCTGTTTATTCGATGATATTTTGGTTGAAAAACACATTCCAGTTTTTTTCTTTACAACAAGTAGATGTATCAATAGGTACTTTTAGAAATAAGGAAATATTCTCCCTTCTTTTTATCGAAATAAGAAGATTGTACTTATTTTAATGCATGCGCACTTTGATTTAATATTTAATTAGACAATTTCGCATACTAAATTTTGAAAGCACAATTCTGTTTGAAATTTGTTGCTAGTAACATTTTAATACTTTTAAATTTTCAAACCTAGAAAAAAGTGAAAAAATTTGAAAGCCCCCGGATATTGAAGTGGTGCAGAAGTCCGTTTCCAATTTGTCAAATTGGTGTGACCCGAAAATGGCCAAAATGAGATTCAGTGTCCTTTTTTTTTTTGGGGGGGAGGACCAGAACGGATGGTAGATTGGCAGTACACCGGAGGTGTCCCACTTCAAAACAAAATTGATGTCCTCGCCCTGATCGAATTGAATTTCCGTTCACTTGTTGTTTTTCTGTCCTGGGTCCTTTTCCATGTCCTTAAAATGGTGAGCATATCACGAAATAAGGAAAGTCAGGAAAGCGTAAAAGTTCACTGAAGTGAGTCCAAACCGGTCGTCGGGAATGGAGGAGGTCGGGGCCAAAAAGGAAACTGCTGGGCCGAACTGGGCTGGGGTTGGTTCTGCTTATACTGCTGGTTTTAAATGAAAATCCCCAAAAAAAAAAAAGTTGAGAAAAGGATACCCTTTGCCCATCCATATGTGTTCAGACATGTGCCAAAAAGGATTCTTCCCGTCTTTCCCGGGCATTCATATGTTTGCTTACCTCTACGCCCACAAATATTTATCTAAACTGAGCGTACACTCCGCAAATAAAAGGATTCAGGACCTGCTCTAATAAACCACGGGACGATCTTATTTGTGTCCTTTTGTACTTCCTTAACCACTCTTTAAGTGTTTGTTCTTCCTTTTCTGGGAGCCTCCGCCCGACGCCCACCCCCAGGAACTCCCCCCTTGAGGTGAATTCATTCGTCTGTAGTCGCTATACCACAAGGAAGTTGTAGGATTGATTCTACAGACGACGCAATACCACTTGTTCCTGTCTTGTTAGTTAGTTTTCGGTCCACTTGCCTTATTGTTGGGTCCCTCTCCCCCCCGTCGGTTCCACCCACCTCTTCAACCTCTGCGGGCATTCCGGGGAATCGGCTATCCCCTAGGAACCCCACCGTCTGTGGAGTTCCTTCGACATCCGCAAAAGATACACGTACATTTGTAAATTCGCCTGTTTGTGCTGCTTGTTAAGTGCTTTCTGCATTCCGCTTAAGTCCTGAAAGGGCTTTTTTCACCTAGGCAGCTTATGGAGCAGACGGTTCTGGAGGATGCCTCCTCAATTAGCAAGATATTCCTGGAGGTCTCTCTGTTCTCTATATATGCTCCTGCAGGAACTCCATATGGCCGTGGTCCTTCATTAGGACCAGGACGAAATAAAATACATCAGAACCGAATTGAATGCACAAATATTGTTTTATTATCGGAATAGAAATAGACAGGAGTAGTCCTCAAGCCCTAAGGGGGTTGAAATGGGGGATGTTGCCCAGCCCTGCTCCGTCCTCGAATCATGCTACTTTAGGGAAACGAGGCCACCGAACATGGGGCTCCACATTTTGAACGGATCTCTCATGTTTTCGTAGCAATTTCCATTAAGGACGAGTAGACAATCCGCCGAAGGTATTCATATCTTCTTGTTCGGACAGATTCACTTTCCAATCACAAATAGGGTGGAACTGACCCCCTTTTTGCCTTATACATAATTTTTTTTTATACTTCTGTCTTTTATTTCTCATACCAAAAAAAAATGTTTTTGAGGAATTCTCAAACACTTGCGGATAAAGGAAAAAATGTGCCTTATCATCGCACCAGAGAAATTGAAGGATACGTCCGCCCTTGCCCTGTGCCCTAGGCCAGCAGAGAAAGTGGATATTTCCCTTCTGCCCGGCGGCAGCAAAAATGTTTTCATATTTTGATAGGGTTAGTGTTTCAGACCGTCATCGGAATGATGGAGGCGAGCGAAGGTCCATTAAGTCCTCGAGCTCGAGTTCAGGAGGACAATTGATTGTTGATAGAGTGCACAATGGGGCTAAAGTGGTGGATCGTGATTCAGCCGGTTGCCGTGATAAATGCTCCCATGGGCACGCGAAATGGGGGCGCTCGCGGGGAGGGACTCTTATTGACGGAATTCAACCCGCATGATGGACCCTCAACGGGTATGTGCCTCACTATGGCGGCTATTTGCCAATTTTTGTTCTTCAATCGATCTTTAAGATGGATTACATGCAAATATGTCGAGCATAATGTCCATTTAAAAACTTCAAGAGAAAAAATGCTGCGGGAAGGAAACTGGGCAGCATTGAATTCCTGACAATTTTTAATGGTTGTTTGTAAAACAGCAGAAGATAATGCCCTTTTAAAACTCCTTATACCTACTAAGTAAGCAGATATTACGAAGTTATCTTACTGGTGTCCGATATTGCCCAGTGCTTACTTATGCAATTGTACATATATTGAAGCCAATAAATAGCTGCCTTGACCGTAAAGAATTATAAGTAAACTAAAATATATTTTAATAAAATTATATGAATGGATATTATTACGAACTTCTACAGCAAACAGAATAATATCAAGTTCAATGACTCTTGAGTTTTAAAAATAAAGTTTCGAGTTCTATTACTATTTAGTTATATTTATTAATATTAGGTAATAGGTACACGTGAAAGTCCATCATCGCCAGTGGACACTAATTGTAAATGGGCAAAAGCAAGCCTAAAGATTTTATTTGATTTTTGATTTTTTTATCTTTTCGACAATCTTTTTTAATCGTAATTTTGGAATCGATTTCTACAATTTTCTGAATTTTTTGTATGATTGGTTGGTTTATTCTATTTAAAAATCAATTTACGCGTAAATTCAAAATTTTTTTCTATACAACATTTAAGAGTTTTAAATTCTTTGACAAATCTATGAAGGACACTAAACTTAAATTGTAAATAAAGCTTACCCAATTTTTTTTTTATTAATAAAGTTATCACATTTTAATTGAGTAGGTAAGTAAGTGCATTTAGATATTGATGAAATATGAACATCAGCTTAACATTTTTGACATTCACTTAAAAAAGCGATCCTAAATGATAATACTCAAAAAATGTAAAATAAGCCTTCAAATAACTTATTTCCGAATAAAATTGTCGAACAGTTTTCATTTCCAAGATTTTAAACACTAAAAACATTTTTGAGCATATATTTGCAAGAAAATATAGATACCATTCTGGATTTTTGCTACTTTAGTATCATCATTTAAATCAGAAACTGCAAAACTTAACATGAAAGAAATAAACTCGGAGTTTATAGCATTATAAATCTGTATGTTATTTTTTTCAGTATTTGTATAATGCGATTTTTATTTAATTTTGCTTACCTCAGTTTCGTGGCTGAACGAATGACACTAATTTTCAGATTCAAAATGTCCACTGTCGCGAAATGTACAAAATGGCCCAGAAAAGCGTGAAGCACCACCCCATCCCACTTCGCCGCGTGCGAGGAGTGCCAGACTAATTTCACCCTTGCGTAGAGCGGCTCCCTTGACCTTCATTTCGCGAGCTGCCTTCAGACGGGCAAAATGTGGCAGGGGTGGCGTAGGGCGTAGGGCTTCGCAAATCGCGCGCCGCCGGGGGTGGTGTAGAACATGGCGCTACGTGCACTCGAGGGCCTTCGGGAGTGCATCTCAGGATGCATCCGGTGCGCTCGAGGGTTGCTCGCAGTAAATGCAGCTATTTGGACTCGTTCTGCGGGGCTCGTACTTTTACATTATTTTTTATCGCTTGTGCGCTTCCTCGCAGTCCCGACACCGTCCCAACGCGTTCTTCAGAGACACGCCACCTTCCCTCCGGGTGCAGTGTGCGCGAGGGGGCGGAGTGGATGGATGGTGGCGGAAAATTTCACTTAATAGGGATGCAATGGCGGTCAATGTTCCAGTTCGTTGCCCTGCTATTTGAATTAACCCTCTTGTGCGGGCAGCGGCGGCGTTTTCATTTTACTCGGATTAAACCCGTCTATGTCTTAATTCTTTTAATTTGAAAAAAATATAACATCTTCACGGTTTCATAAAAATATGGGAAGAAAACAACCTACTTATTTTCAACATATACGGCATACATAAAAGTATAATATAAAATTAAAGTTAAAGAAATTCTAAATATTACTATTGTTATATATGCTTGCTGAAATTTCATGAATTGAAAATTTGAAACTTAATTTAATTTGGGCCTTAGGATGTTTTCTTCACAAGTTATAAATTTTATTTCGTCTTCCTTCTACTGTATTTTGCTTAATTATTCTAGTTATACTTAGTTATTGTTAAAAAAAAAAATAATTTGCAACTAAGTTTTAAGATTATATATACTTATTTATAAAGGCATGGAAGCCTGAAGGCGTGAGTTATAGGTACTCGCGGTGCTTATTAAAAAATTATTTTGAAATATGAATTGAACCAACCAACTTCGATCAAATTTTGTTTTAATCCTACTTAAAGCGCCTTATCAGCAAAGCGCATTTAACCTAAGTGCCAAGAATTCAAGCGGCATGAAGAAAGAAAAATAATTTTTATATCAGACCTGACCAGTGGTAAGTGGTAAGGTAATTAGCAAGAGAAAAGAAAGATTTTGGTACTTACATCAGCTAAAACGTCCATTTTGTCAAGAAGGTTCGGAATTAATTGCCCAATTCATTAGCCAAGTCCATAAAAAATGCATCGGCAATTTTAAAGAAATTAACTCGATCTTTGGTAGCTGCCGCGGCTTTTTTTACATTTTTCTGTATACCTGTGTCCCCGGGACTCTCTTATGATTGATGTTTTTAACAAATTGTTGTTTTATTATCTCTAAAAGCAATCCACTAATTAATAATAAAATATTAAATGTCAAACGTTTCACCACCGGCAATTTTATGTTAGAGTTCATCGGCCAAAGCTCTCTTTTAAAGCTCTGTGGTCATTCTTTCTCCAGTTTATCCTAAGCTTCTCCTCCAATGCTCTTTGCCGGAGTTCATTTCCCCTTCGAGCACATTTTTCGAGGAATGAACTTACACCGGCTATCTGCCCGGATTTGACGATTGCCTGCCAGATGGCGCTAGTTCCCAATTAGATGCGCCTATTCGTCTTCAACTCGCTTGTTTTGGGGGAGGAATTTATTTTTATTAAGCGAGGAGGAAAACGGTCATTTCTATTTTTATGAATATTCGTTTTTTAAGTTAAGATATTCGATTTATTTGGTTTATAAAACTATTACTTTTAAGTTATAAAAGTAGTGCTCGGTCTATGTAGTTTTGCTAGCTTTTTCCCTTTGATACTGAGACGAAAGGAACAACGATTAGCCACCTTACAAAAATCGCGAATTTTCTGGTGCATACACGTCTTTTCTAGAATTTCAATAACTACCTACCTACCTTCGTTTTTCTCTACCCCGACTCTTAAGTTGAAATTTCGACATAAACTTTAGGTTTTCCCTTCAGTACTTTTAGGGTTTTGTGAAAGTAATAATAATAAAAGTTTAAAGTTTTTCTGCAATAAAAGAATTTGCGCGTTTTACTTTTTCTAGTTTTGTTTCCTCATATCAAGAAAGCGAGATTATAAATTTAGTTAGAGCACTGCATTTACAACTTCCTTAAAAATTAAAACGCAGATAGCAAAAATCACTCCAGTATGTGTGTTGACGATTTCTCAAGTTAATTTTATGTTTATGTATTATGTAAACGAAATAATCATAACTTTGAATTAGTATTGATTTTAGAAAAAGTAGGTAAGGCATAAGCACTTAAAATTGGATTTGGAGATAATTTTATCTCGAAGTAATTATGAGTTATGAGCAGTTAAATTTAATTTAAACTAGGTACTGCATGTAAGTCTTACAAATTTAGAAGAAGCAATTTTCTTGGTTTAAGGGGCAGACCCACTGTTACAGGCATGAAAAATGGGACTTTTTTTAGGGTAAAGAACTTTTAAACGATTGACATAATATTAATCTTTAAAGTACATAAGTACCTACATCAGAGCAAGTATTGTATTCATATGTATCTCTCAATCATAAACTTCAACGAAAAATTTAAAGAGGTGTGTCTCAAGACACGGGTGGGTCTGGATTTTCTGAAAATTAAATTTGTGTCGAACCGGTTATAGTTGCGAATTTTTAAACGTTTTTCCAAATTTTCAATATATTATGCTTTTAAATATGCATTTAGTCCCCATAAGGCTGCCAGAATGATCAGCACTTCAGATTGAATTTCAGATGATATTCCAGCCTACGTTGCACAGAAGTGTTCACAGAAAAGAATTAATTCATAGTGGAAAATGTTTATAATGATAGGTATACTCTTACTTAACAATAAAAATTTAATTAATATCATTTCAATCTCTTTCTTTCTGAAAGAACATCAAAATTATTGAAGTACCTATTATAATTTTTTCCTAAGGATTGAAAGGAGCTACAAACAACAAAGATAGGTGTCGAAAATGAGGTAGGATACCTACATAAAACATTTTTATTCCATCAAACCGCTAACTAAGCCAGATTTACTCTTAGAATAAGTGCAGGTTGGAAAAATACTATATGAATTGAACTATATAATAAAAATGATAATAGTGATATGCTAAACATATTTTCTTTTTAAAGATTCGACTGCTGCTCTCAAATCGAAAGAAAGCAGTCATGGTGTTTCAGCGCGAATAGACTCTAATATCCAAAATATAAAGTTTACAGCTCTATTATAGTTTAAAAAACCTTTTCAAAGAGTTTACTGAGGTACTTTTTTGTTATTTACTAAACCTCGCTATGAAAAAACCAAAATTTCGCACAAGAGCAAGCTGGCTCTTGACTACAGCAAATCATTTTCGCGGGAAAGAAATTAACCTTTTGGCCCTGTTGAGCGACAAACTACTCAAGGGGGCAACAGTTTCTTCCGCAAAGGGCGCCCAAATGACAGCGAGCAGAAAATAAAACATGAAAAATGGAGGAAAAAATTACAGAAAAAAATAAAAAAAAGAAATAACCGCTGGGAGGAAAAACTTGCCCGCCTTTGTCTTCGAGATCCAGTTTGCACCCTTTTTCTTAGGGTTGGCGGCGCGCGAGGCGAACTTCATGTCGCACTATGCACTTTAGCCGCTCTCCTCGTCCTTTGGCTTTGGTACGGGCTGTGGCCTCTCGGCGGCAATCCTTTTTTTCCTGCGCTGTCATCTCTCGCCCGCGGCCACAAATAAAGTTTGCATTTTTCCCTGTTTAATTGCTAGTAAGGAAACTTTTCCGGGTGCTCGGCGGCTGCGACGATGGCGGCGGCGGCGGCAGCGGCAAATTTGGTGGAGGAGGCTGCCAACACCCGAGGGGCTCCTCCTGAACGGGGATTCCCCGGCCAAGTTATTGAGCGAATTATGAACTGAAAATTGCTCGCACCTCATTGAGAGTGCTGCGACTTTGGTGGTAATTATGCTGCTCGTTTTACATGGGGCTTCGTCCTTATGGGGTAGATTTTTATTATTATTTTATTATTATTATTTATATATTTTTTTATTGTCGCACGCATTTCATGCGGCTGGGTGAGGGTGCAATTTGGTCAGTGGGAAAAAACTGTGAGGATTGAGAATAGCCCCCAGTGATATGCGGCCTCGTCCTTCGGCGCCACGCAAGTTCCCTCCATTTGCGCGCTAATGAGAATAATGCGCGTATGTGTAATTGCTTAATCCAAAATGGCCGACAAATAGCCCCTCGACCCGATCGTTGATGTCGTGACAAAAACACTTTCCGCCTCGAGATGTGAAATCTCTGAAACAAAAGGACTTGCCGCACACAAGCGCACACACACGTCATCCGGCAGTCCTTCACCTCCTCTCGGCGCGTCCTCATGTGTGGCCGAGAGAGCGTCAGACCGCCCGCCCTCCCTCCGGCCCCGCGGGCAGCCCACGCGGAGGTGGTGTTTGACGCTGCCGTAACCCTTTTCATTTGTCCTTTCAAGAGCTCTTCCTGCCTCGCCCGGGTCCTTTTGACCAGTCGAGTGAATTTAACCCTTGTAATGTTTCGGTCCAGACACATCTGGGAAATTAAGGGGACCGCACACAGCCGCACACGCCCGCCCGCCCCGTCAAAACGAAGGGACACAGGAGGGAGCCCAGCACAAAAAGTGATTCGGGATCCGGGACCCGGGATCGGAGCGGGAAACACACAAATGGAATGTGGCTGCGTCGCCGGGACCTGCAATCCGACGAAATCCGCAGCTAATTACAAATATCCTCGAAGGCTGGTGCCGCAATTTTCAAAATTGCACGCTCCCAGGATGTGTGGGGGCTGCATGGTCCTGGCGTGCGAGGTGGCTCCGCTCTACGGGGGGAAATTGGAAAAATTGGATTTGGCCAGGGAAATTAATAAACGCCCTCGAGGCAATTGGTCCGTGCCCACCGCACATCCTCCGGCAGATTGGTTCCTCCCCGCGACGATGATTCCATTTACCTTCGTTAGGCTCTTGTATGGGGGATTTTCTGGAAAATCGTAGCCTTTCTTGTTTGCATATTAAGAAATACAGCGTAATTGAGAATTTTCTAAATTATAGGGTAAGGTCGTGTGTCCGAGACAGTTTAATTTCTCGGATATCAACATACCTAAACAATCATGAAGTCATAGAACCTACATCGAATAAAAGTCTTAGAACAACTTAAAATTGACCAACCATCAAAATACTGAATTCGTTATGAAAAATGTTAATTATTGTTTTATTAAACTAATTGAAAACTAATTCTGTAACTTAGGCAATCTTATTTATTTCATTTATTACTATATAGGGCGTTAGTTAAGTTTATTAGGATTGAAAAAACAACTCCACTAAAGATGGTTGGCTCAAAAACGTTTGCCTTTAATTCACTTATTGTAGCAAAGGGTGGAAACTACTTTTATTGATAGTTTTGAGATGTAAGAAAAGAAAGTTTTTAGGACAATCTACAAACTACGATGCAAAAATGTAATTTTTAGAAATCAAATTTTAAAGACAAAAATAGAAAAATATCAAACGTTTCGAGATGAAATATTTGTCGTTTCAGTATAGCCAGACAAATCCGTATATCCTTAATAATGAATTTACTTGAAATGCCGAAAAAATAAGTTATTTTAAGTTCTTTGATTTTATATTCATTTTCTAATTTAAAATGGGTGATTTCAACATGCAGACTTATCCTCCTAAAGTCACAAGTACAAACGACAAAATAACGGCTTCTTTAAAATTCATTGTTGCTATTTACAACACAATATTCTTATTGATTTTGCTATAAGATAGTATTTAAAATCATCGTGAAAATTGAAACGACTTCGGTAAATTTCATGCACAAAATCAGTTTTCTAGCTTCCCATAAGTTATAACCTTATACTATCGTGAAACTATAGCCAATTTTAAAATGTAGGGTTCAATTACATATACTAAACAAATTTCTAAGAAATCGTTATATGTACTTGCTTATGTTATGAAAGAATGTAGAATGAAAAAACTTATTTGGGTTTTTTACTATTGTACAATTATTTAAAGTTGAAGTTCTTAGTTGTAACTAACTATCAAACTACATAGCGTAAAATTAAAATCTAAATGTAAAATGTCTAAATGTTTTTACCACAAGTTTTATATTATATTTTTGCTTCATATTTTCAGACATTTCCAAAAACCGCGCCATTCTATAAGTCTTTATGCCCATCACAAAATGGAGGAAGGACGTAAAAAACTCGAGACCTGCATTAGGGGGTGCAGGGCCCAGGGTGCACCATTAGCCTAGTTGAAGAGCCCTCGACGGGAACATGCACCGACACGGACTATTATCGCCCATGGACATGATTTTTCCAGGCGTGCAAACAAATTACGAGTGTCGTCGCCAAACCGAAAACCCGCGCCATGTTTGGTACAAGAGGTGGGGGAGGGGATGGGAAGGGGTTGAAAAAAAAGGAAGAGAAGGTGGTTTTTGAAGTTTTTTCGGGTTGGAACAGAAAGAACGGGTTGCACACGTCGTCTGACGAACGATTGTCGAATTAAAAATTTATGCAGCCTCCTCGGCGATGCAACGCCGGGGTTATTCCGCCCGGTGGCGGTATATGTTTTTTTTTTATATAATTTTTGTATTTTTTTTTTTTGGCTCAAGGACCCAATTTGAGGGGCTGCAATCAGACGGCGACACCCCACACGGAAAATAATTAGACGGGCTAGAGAAGTGCACCGGGAATCATTTTTCATGTGCAGCAGCCCCATAGACAAGCTTATGCACGGGGTGGCGGTCGGCGGCGGGCGGTGGGGGTTGGGCTGTGGGTATGTTTACAGTGTCAGTGGCAATGGGAGACCCATTCTAACCCTTTTTCGTCGGGCGTAAGGGCCAGCAGCAGCAGCCATCAAGGACGCCCTGCCCCCGGCCCTAAAGGGAGGAAGTTATCCGCGTATAGATGCACATGCACATGCCGGGCGATGGGATGCAAACAACCGAGCGGACTGCAATCAAAAGAACGATCCGTTTAAATTGCAAGCAGCAGCAGCCCATGCCGCGTGCAAGAGTGCATCTTCGTGCATGTGTGTGGTGGTGGTGGTGGTGGTGGTGGTGGTGGTGGTGTAGGGTACTCCCGGGCTCCGGGGGTATTCATTAATCCTGTACACATGACTTTATGATGACGTTTCAGGAGCACACAAGGAGCCTCGGAGCCTCCCGATTGGGGGGACGGGACGACACGGTGCGATGGGGCTTTCGAGCGGACCAGCGGCAGCAGCGGCTACTTTGCGACGACAGCGCCCATCAACCCGTTGGAGTCTCCGACGTCGTCGTCGTCGTCGTCATCGTCCTTTCGAGTGGTCCTGGGTGATGCTGGGGGCCCTCGCTATGATGCACACGTACATAGTTGTATGTGTGCTTCGGTCACATAAAGTGGTTAGTTGGTTGCCGGCACATCCAGCATCCGACGACATCCCTGCATCACAGGGAAGAATGAGGAGAGGGGGTGGGAAGAGTCCTGCACCTTCAGGAGGACTCTAGGAGATGAACGAGCGGACGGGTGGGTGGGTTAGGTGGGTGGATATGGGGATATAGGGTGTGTATGTGCATGGGCGCTTGATTTGCAATGCATTCTCTTTGAGGCAAAATAACTGCTGAAGTACCCTTTCAAACGTCCCGCACATGCACCCGGCCATACCTATAGCCACCTACCGGCGGCGTTCCTCGAAAGGGATACTCCCGACTGGGCAAGGCTCCTACACACGTGCATACATACGACACGTACTACACGTGGAGGACGCACGAACACAATGAGCTGCAAAGGGATACTTCGGGACCATAAATATGTATGTAACGTAAAACGTTCTAGCTTAAATGAGGCCCGGACAGCCGGATAGAGGGATCCTGGCGTCCTGAGGAGGATACGTGTATTATATATATATATAAATATATATATATTTATATGTATATATTGCACCGGTTGTAGTCCTGTATATCCTTCAGCCTCCCTCCCACCCACACCCTCCCGGTTGAGGCGCAGAAAAATGAAAGGAGTTGGGCGTATCCAACCGCCCTGGACCATGGTGAAGCTAAGGGCTACATCTCTACATCTCTTTTGTAGTGGTCATAAAGGCTCCTCTACTCCTGCTGTCCCTTACACATTATATCCTACCTAAAAGTCAACAACGTGAAAAGGATATTACCACCCGAGAGGACACACAGGACCCTTCGTCTTCTTCTTCTTGTTCCATAGAAGGAAGGGCTGCCAAGGTACACACTAACTCACTTCGCATGTGGGGATAGTTTTTGGAAGAGGCTCAGGACAAAACGGGCGCTCCTCTCGCACTCTAAAACCCACCTTCACACAGGAACGATGAAATTGAGGAAATTTTAAAGGAAAAGGAAAACGTTGGGGTGACCATGATTAACGGCATTCGCCCCGAAAATTTTACTAGCAAACGCAGAGGAGATGCTGTATAAAAAGGGTTTGAGGGGTAGGAAGGTGAAAGGTGCAGAGTGGGGGCGGTCTGTATTTGAACTATAACGTCCCTTTGTTATAGGCTGCGTTTTAACTGTGAAATCAAAGGGACAAAAGGATTTCCTAATTACACCCGGACGAACACAAAAGCAATTCAAGACTTCAAGTGTTACTGGGATTTTTGGGGTCCATCTTTGTGCGAGGTGATTTGGACGAGTAGCCACTTGAGGCTGTGTTACTTTACAATTTACATGATTATTATTCATTTTTAATTTTAAGGTAAAGGACTCCAACGATTCTATACTATTTAAAGTCTTTTTGAAAAATTAACTCATCTTTTTTTTCTTTCATTAGATAAGGGAAAGTCAGGTAGCTTCGGATACATAAATTAAGTTGAAGTTTAATACATTGAGCGAAAAACGCAAAGTGTAAAATAATTTCATTTTCAAAAGTTATTGATTTAAGTTTTTATGCCTTTCTTTCTATTTTTAAAACTATTTCGTTGTATCTTGCACACTAAAAAATCAGATTTGTAATATTTATGTTAAATTACTGGTAAATAAAGAAAATACATATGTATTCTTTAAAAATGTGGCTATTTTTAGTCCCCTTTCTTCCTATCTGAATCTATACACATAATAAAATTTATATTATTCATTTCTCCTTACGAAGGATATTTATAAATGTGAAGACTTATTAAAACTATAATTCTAATACAAATTTTTAAACATGTTTCCAAAAACCAAAGATGTTAAAAGTTCGAGATACTAAAGGTTTTGCCCACGCCCACTGAATTTCTGTTCTTCATCTCATTTGATTCCACAAATTGGTCGCACAACCTCTGGCCTAACCTTTGACCTTTCTGCACTAAGGTCCCTTGCCCACGGAGGCTGCATGTACCGCCGAAAATAAAAAAATGAAAAAAAAGAAGCCAAAGGTGGCCGTGTGTTTAATCTCATGTCAAATGTCAGGTTGATGGCGTACAGCATCATTTTCCGGCAGATAATTGGACCTGATTTTTCCTCTCCTCGGGAATGATTCAGTCGTCGTCGTCGTCGTCTGAACCTTGTTACGGCTGCGGACCCACCGGGAGGAGTTCCCGCTCGACGGGACAACTTATGCAAAAGAGGAGGGCGCCCGGACTCTGCCACACATCCGAGAGGATGGATGGGAACAGGATGCTCCTGGCACAGCGGCTTAATGTATCCTGGGATGCTGCAAGGACCGCTTTTTTCATCACATGAATACACGTATATTTCAGCGGATGTGCCCTGGGAGCGCCTGTCGATCCGGCTGCGGTGCATTGCGAGAGATGTCGCGCTGAATGGGTTATTACCTTGTTAGGATGTGCCCCGTGACATGTGAACTCGGGTGCCGGTTGGATCCAGAGTTCGTGACCTGGCCAGTCGGATGCTGGGTGAATCAAGAGGGTCAATTGTACCCTTCACGTTTCTACATCTATCAAATCGCAATGGACCTCTGATCTTGCATCCATTTAACGAAGGATAAATTATGTAAATTATGCTGCTCACTTCAACCAGACTATGTACATATATGGTAGCATAGACATTTCGAAGCTTTTAAAGGATAATTTCAGTTTTATAATAGAAAACGACCATAGATTTTATTTCATTAGGGACATCGCTTCAACTTTCAAACATCGAGCAGAAAATGTCGATTCATCATATTAAATTTTGAAATCACTGACTACAAAAACCCATCGTTTCAAGTTTCTTTCGGAACGTTTCCGTAGAGCAAATAGAAATTTTACTAAAACTAATATTACTCCTTTAGCAAAGCTAAAAATGTGAGATTTAATTAAGTAAAATAAAGTAAAGGTCGTCATTTGAAAACCTAAAAAATGGGAACCAAATTCGAAATCAGCTATTATTTATTATATAGGAACCGCAGAATATTTATAGTTTTCATTTTATCCTCAGCTGACTGATTTTAAATTCACTTTAATTTCTATCCTATTAATTCGACTTAACCCTTAACAGCCCAGTATGCTTTTGTAACGTAACTGACCAGTAGTGACCAAGAGACACATCACCTTATTCTAGGGCATATGAATGAAAACAAAGATAATGTGAATGCACATATACATAGTACACTATGAGGCGAGTAGATACGATAAGACTATAAGCACTATTAGTAAATGTAAATAAGTAATCCACTTTCATATCCAAATCAAACAAAATGTCATTGTGTCTATTGAACACATGTGAGTTGTTGAATTTCTATTTTAGTTTATTAACAATAAATATTAATTTATTTATGTTACAAATATTTTCATTGTACATTTAGATTCATAACATACTAGGGGTAGATTAGATAAAAGGTGAAGTCATAAAAATAAATACTTTTGTTTTTATAAGGATAAGAACGCAAAACTGTGTCCACGAGACACTTGTGGGTTGTTGAGTTACTATTTTAGTTTATTAACAATAAATATTAATTTATTTATGTTACAAATATTTTCATTGTACATTTAGATTCATAACATACTAGGGGTAGATTAGATAAAAGATGAAGTCATAAAAATAAATACTTTTGTTTTTATAAGGATAAGAACGCAAAAGTGTGTCCACGAGACACTTGTGGGCTGTTTAGGGTTAAGGCTGAATTCAACACTTTTAAGTACCTTCATATACAGAATCAATAACTAAAACGTGGTTGAAATAATTATGTTATAAAAAATACAAAAAACTTTATATAATTTCGAAATATTCCGTGAATTTATATATGTATTTCTATAATTAGTTTTTTTAAGCTTATACTCATAAAAATTTTATTCATCAAGCTATATGTAAAAAGTTGTACATTTATTTCATTTAAGTCAAGTTGCAGACTTTTATAATAAGCCTATAATTTTTCTGTGTGGAAATATTGAGTTATTTTCTTAATCACTGTATCTAAAATGTTAATTAGTCATTTAATAAATATGTGTTCAATTTTATTACCTATTGCTTTCTCTTAAGTATTCAAATTAATAATCTGTTTAAGGGAATTTAGCTTTAGTTCAAAATTTATTTATTCCATTTTTCAAATTTTAATCTTCCAAGATTTATTGTGTATACTTAGTTATAGAAAAAAAGGATTTGATTAAAAATGTTTTGGATTCAAGTTGAAACAATTTAAGAAAAGTTATAGAAAAAACTAGAGGAATACATACGTACATGGACTTCTTTCTCCTCTGCTGTTAAACAAAATTCCGGTGTTTGTCCATTTTTGGCTGAAATTACAAAAAAATACTAAGTTTAAAAGAAATTTTATGTAAATTAAAAATGAAATTATATTTTTTAAATAATCTTCTATTTTCAAATTTATCTTATTTGCAGCTTTGCGGTCATTGAAGTGGATTTCACATAGTTGGACCTAAAAATGTTCGAGAGAGGGTCCACCACGAGATCCGAGGGATTCCTGGCATCAATTACATCCAATGGGAATTAATTTATCACGAAACCTCTAATAATTCAGGGAGTGCCTAACTCTTCCTGCGCCCAGAGACAAGCTCATGGGCTCATCCCGGAAATCTTGCTCCGCTTAGCTTCTGACACTTTTATTCAATATTAATTGCAAAAACAACAACAATAATTAATCTCCCCAAGTTTTAGCCATGAAAAATAGTTGCGCTAGTAACAAGGCCGCCTCCCATTATCAGGACCCGGGACTGGGTCCATGGTTCCCTGGTACCGCTCCAGTGAATGGGAATCTTCAGGAAGACAAATGTGGGTGCCACAGTCAGCACTCGCCACCTCCTCCCGGGGCCCGGCAGGGGATAACCGGGACTACCACCGGCGGCATTGGCGGCATCGTCAGCGGCGGCAGCAACAATGCCCCATCGGGAGCACCCAGGAGCAGGGACAGCGGCGGCGGCAGCAACAAGAGCAGAAGCATGCACGACAGCGCAAAACATCCCGAAAGCACAGCGTCATCAGTTCCCGGGCCTTCGTCAGGGACGCAGCGGGGGGCGGGTGCGAGGGACGAAGCGTTAATCAGCGCCCCATTCATTAGCAGAGGATTAATTAATTTATTTGGTCACCGCACATACGAAAATTCAATAAGTTATGCGAATCCCGGGATATGTGTAGTTGACACCGGATGAAGCCACTGTAAAATGGGGGGCTCCGGGGAGCAATCGTCCCACCCGGGGGAGGCGCACACCATGGTTGAAGATTTCTCATATTCAATTATCCCTAAGGAGGCGCCTGCAGAAATTGGGAAAAACTCTTTTTCATCCATGCTTCAACCGCTTACCGCGCCGTGTCCTTGGTCCCTTCTTCCTTGATCCGAATTCGGGGAACAGGAGGACAGTGCGGCGCAAACAAATGAGAAGTGCAAATTCCGGTGTGCGACAGTCCCGGTAGTCCTGGCGCTCCCGAGGCTCCCGGTAGCCCCGGCTGCGGGTGTGGTAGATGCCGCCGCCGCCCAATAGTTAAGCCACCCCTCCAGGACGAAAACTTTCGTCCTTTTTAGTTCTAGACAACACACCTACGTATATCGCAAAATATTTCGGGGATACCCTTGCACCGGCCCGGGCTCCTAATGCCCCTTGTAAGGGTATCCCGACCGACGGGCCATACATCTATAGCCATCTTCCAGAAGGGATAGCTCGAGTTAAGCATCTTTGCGGAATCCGAAAGAATCACAGGAGGCAGGGGGAGCGGATTTATAAAAAGTCCCTTTCCTTAAGGAGCTCCTATTAGATTCGCCCAAATAACTACTTTCGCCCGGTATCCTACCGGAATTTTCCCGGTCCTTCGAAGGACGACGACGAAGGGCGGTGGTATAAAATTACTAAAGTCAATACGGGGGCTGCTCATCCTGGAGGCCGCCCTGTCCCGATGTGTGTGCCCGTAGGACGTAAGACGAGATTTGTGGCTAATGGGTTTTCTATCCGAGGCCCAGGACTTCTCAGAGCCCGGTTCTAAGAAATATGGTCCAAGGCAGATAGTTTCTTTTGGTCCTCCGACCGACCGGAGGGGACTGGGGAAGGGCTGCAGGACTCCCTTTCGGGAGTATCGCGGGGCGCAAACAAACTGACGCCACTTTTGGTGGCGGCATTCGAAAATTGCCAAAATGTTGAGTTTGTGCAACGGCGACGGCGGCAGCGACGGCACCCAAGAAAAGGGTTAAAGGCGGCTGCTGGCGCTGGTGTCTTCTCTGGGCATCAAAAAGGTGTTAGCTAGTTTATTCAGGACGAAGATCTTAATTTGCATAAGGGTCACCCGCCACCCTTTGCTCGGGTGAAGAAAGTCTTTAGGATTAACAAATTCGATGGGTAAAGACTTGCGGAATGGGTGACGGCTTGGATGATAAATTTTCTTTAAAGTTTATTTTCCATCATTTACTCTAGTACCTACATTTTTTTCTTTTATTTTATAGGGCAACTAAAGGTGAGCTACAAATTCAGAAAATAGCATTAAAATACAATAAAAATGTTTAAAGATAGTAGGTTGTTTTATTTATGTTGTCTTTCTTCCTGTAAGAGATAATTTTAAAATCTAAAAACGTACGTAGTTCTGCAAATATTGCAAAAAAATCCAATGAAAATCAATATCTTCAGAAGTAGCTATACTAGGATTTTTATATTTTACATAAAAAAAAAAGAGCAAGCCTTTCAGAAAAATTTTTTAGTGTATAAAGGAGAATTCTTCAAGAAGGAATACAACTTTAAAAAACGACGCGTCTGAAAGATTCCCCTATTCCCGAGAGAGGGTTAGCAAGTGCGGAAAGCCGATTAAGTAGATTCGGAGGTTTGCATATTGATAGTTCTATTAATCTAGCTTGACTTTGAAAATTCCCCCATTTATGGTTTTAAACAAAAATTTTTAAGATTATGTCTTGTAATAAAACAAGAAAAACTTATATGACTTAGGTATACTTTATTATTAGTACCTACTGATGAATACTTTGGTATGTGAAGTTTCCCCTCTTAAAAGTGATTTAGTTTTTCATTAATATTTATTTGTGTTCGTGTTCTATATTAAGGTTTATACTATTTGTATTTAGTTTCAAAACTAATAATTCTTATAAATATATTATATAAATGTATGGGTGTAGAGAAAACCTAAATAAGGACGTAGATGTAAATACAGGTCCATCCACACAGCTTCTATCAAAGGCCAGGGCAACCTTAGCAACTTCATCGTTGATGCAAGTTAAATTTGCAAGTGCAGCAGTGCGTGAACGAAAATAGCATTTCTCCCATTGATTCCGTCTTACGTAAGGACGTAAGGATGTCCAAAGGAAGACGTCTTTAAAAGAAGCTACAAAAGTAACCGGAAGCCGTAAAGCGAAGGAAGAAGCATTTCGAAATAAATTCAGTGGCACATTCGTCCCGTGCACCGCGCAGGTGAACGAATGCAGTTCCACGGGCAGCCAATGTGAAGCCCTTTGGGAAGCACTCTCAACTCGGTCATTATTCAGGTGTCCCGTGTTCCAGCACCTAAATTAAAACTTCATAAGACACCAAAAATTGCGAGATGGTAGAAAGCGCCTGAAAACATTAACTGAGTTCGCCCGCGGCGCTAATTGCCGAAGTCCAAAGAAACTAAGAGTTGAAGGTAAAAATCATAAAAAGAACTTTTGTCCAAACGGCCGGTGCTTGTAGCTCATCTCGAAACGCTCGGTGGATCTATCACGTGAAGAAGTCGCAAATTTAGCCGAAATCTTAAAGTTCTTTTTGAAAGTTGTGCAGGGGCGGGGGCTGAGGGAGGGGCAAATAACGGTGAGTGCACGAAAAACACTGCTCACATCGAGTCCCATTAAGCAATTTAAAACAAATGCAATTTTCAAAGAGCAATTAAAGAGGATACCTGACTGCATAATCTCGGCGAATCTGGGCGCATCTCGACATGCACTTTTCTTATATGCTCACTTATGTGCATGCATTCAGGGCGCACAGTGCGCACAATTAAGATAACAATTAGAGCAATTTTGAGACGATTTACGTGACAAACATTGGAGTCCCAAACTTTATCTCTTCGCCCGTCTCACCAGTGGTTGGTAGCGGCAGGGCGGGGAAGGCGATGGCGGGGGTGTGGCAGCAACATCGCCAGGACGAACACCAACAACAACAACAACAAATGCAGCCCCAACTGCAAGGCATCTTCTTGAGTGGAGTTAAACAAGGGGCACGAATGCACCGAGGGCCGTGATGCCCCCGGTGCCTGCGCCATAATGCCAAAGATAAGGTATGTGTGCATTTTACAAAAGCCACTTCAACTCCGACGAAAACAAAATTACGAAAAAAAAGAATTAAGAAATATAAAAAATATATTACGGACAGGTATGTCCCCACTCATCATACTTGTCGCTCGGGTGCGTTCGTCGCCATTTTGCATATCATATTAATTAAAGCACCTGGCAAGACTAAAGCGCCATGAAAATATTAAAGGACAAAGCGCTGAACATTCAAAATTATCACTTTTCCATGATTTCACTTTTTAATATAAACTCGTACGATTCAAGAACAGACGTACGTTTTTTTAAACTACAAGAAGTCCGTAACCTGTTCTATTTATTAGAATGTAAATTTTCCAAAAACTACATATTTAACATATTTAAACTCAAACTTTAGGAAATGTTAACTTTTTTTTTTTTTTTGATAACTTTAGCCTTGGAGTTTTGGAAAATATGTTCTCTTTAGCTTCTTACACAAAAAAGTGAATTTCATTTTTACGAGGCTTGAATACGCGGAGTTACATATTTAAAATTTAGTTAGAATTCAATATAAAATTAACGAATTTACAGTCTTACCTAGTAACCCCATCTTAATAAATAATAAAAACTTTTAATTTTCGATATCTCTAATTTTCGGTTAAATAAAATCTAAATCGTTCCCTACAAATACCCACACATTCTGCATAAAATAAATTCTGTCATAAGATTTGACAATATTCATGAATTGTTGTTGATAGTCCATAAGTAAGTACACACTAAAATAAATGTTTTGTGATTGTGAGTCGCAGTATTTATTGAAATTTCGCACCTTATAGTCGTTTACGGCAGAAATTATAAGAAATTGTATAACTTTATCGTATTCGTAATGGGTTTTTCAAGTTCGATTTTACATATATTACTCATAATCCTATTTTATTTATCCACAATACTTTCCAAGCTTTCCATCTTATTATTTTAAATTTTAAGAAACTCCCATTACTACTTACTTGACCCACTTAATATTCTAATGTAAACACCGCTCAATATTTGTTGAAATTCTCAATATCCATTTAAAAGTTATTTCAATATCAGTTTCACGATATAATGTATTTCTGGTGAACTTTTACCAAAGCCAACCAGAATTTGACATTAGATCCTTCAGTAAATTTTCAAAGTTCATGTGACCTAAGCATGTTAGTTTACTGCCAAAACAGGCAAAAGCTTCCATGTCTTTCTAAGTAGTTATATTTCCCAGAAAACCAATAAACTTAAATATTAATGAAGCAAATAACTTCAAGAGAATTCTACTGATCCGCTTTTCACGAAATTTGGAATGCATATTTAGGAAACCAACTCTGTAGATTGTATCTTCATTTATTTCAATCTTTTTCTTAACTAAGAATTTTGTCGATTAATTAAATTTTGGAAGTATACATATAAAGGAAACATTTCAGAAGTTTGAATAATTCGATGTAAGTTAAATTAGAGCAAAGTTTTAGTTAAATTTATGTAAAAGCAGTTTCGTATCAAATTCATTTCGTCGTATTAGAGCCGAGAAAATTATTGATATTAGCGTTACTATTTGATTATAGTTAAATTCTTTAAAGATATTCAAAGATAAAGGCTCAAAAGCCGTCCCTTAATTTCTGCTGCCCGCTTCAACGTATTTTGGAGATGCAAGGGGTGCAATTGTGCATAAAATATTCCCGCTTATAAATTATCTACATAAGAGAAGCCTATAAATTACAGGCTTCTTCCTAATAGCGGGAATCTGCGATATTAGCCAATTTTGGGGCAATTGCTAATATAATCGAATGCTTAGACAAATTTAACGACATTCCGACCTCCCTCCCGCTTAGCCCTAAATTTTCGCAGATTCCCTCCGCCCAAGCGAGCGTGATGGAAAAACTATGGAGCTGCGTTGTCACGTCCCAGCTCCTTGCGAGACAATGGCGCGTCGCCCCCGTCTCCGCGGGGGTGGTGTCCAACCCGCAGCGGAGCCATAATTAATAAGAAACACGGCGAGGGCTAAGCTAATGCCACCCTCCCCTCACCTAACAGAGGGCGGCGGGACGGGGTGATCTCCGTAAAGGACACTTCCACCACAGGACGCGCGGAGGCGGGCAGCCAAGATGACTGCTCCTCCATTGTTTATGTCTTCATCCCCCGGGCCAGGGGTGAGGTGGCAATGAGCTCTAAAATGTCATCGCCGGATATGATTTTCATTCAAAAGGCGCCGAATAATAATCGCCGTGTCGCACGAACGGTCCAGAGATTGGATGAGGACACCCACAGCCGCCCGCCGCCGCCACTGTTGTCACTACCGCCGTCGCCGTCGCCGCCGCCCGCCGCGGGCGGAAAGCATGTGGAACGCATGCAAAAAAGGGCGAAACGCATGTGTGCGGGGGTGGCTTTTCCTCGTTTCGCAGCGGCACCAGCGACAATGGCCCCGGCGCTATGGGGGATGCTGCTAACCCTTTCGCAAGATTTCTCTTAATGATAAATAAATTTATTATGTACGAATTGCTTTTGTTTGTCGCGCTCCCATTTGATGGCGGAGCAGGCCCCCCATGTTTGTTTGTTTGTTTGATCAAACATGTCTGAATAAACAGCCATAAAGAAGGCGACCCACGCACCCGATAAGCGAGAAGATTTCTAACTTTTTGAAGAACCGCTCTAGGTGGTGAGTCAGAGGCACCTACAAAACATTTTATTTTAGAATAATTTTCTTCTTATGAGTTATTCGTACTCATATGTATGTATATGTATTTTTTTTTATTCTAGCTCTCGAATAAGATTTTATTGTTCATAGATAATAAGTCCAAGTTGGACTCGCACGATGTGGACTATGTTTAAAATACATAAAAAATACGAGAGAGTATTCAGAAACAGAGCAAGAGTCCGTGATAAAAGTTTTCTAGGATATGTATAATATATGGTTGTAAAATTCCTTTTCTTTCCTCCTCTTTATACAAGTCGATGTCGATGTTTGCAGAAATACAGTAAAAGAACTATGATTAAGCACCAAACATGTAATAATATATCAATTTAAACTACATAAACATCTTTGGATAAGACCAATTTCAAAATGATAATAATATATGAAACCTTATATATTAAAACTGAGACTACCAAGATAAATTATAAATTCGATCGGCTTCTAGTCGCAATTTATTTAAACGATAACATTTTTTAGGTTTGAAACATATTTCTTTTCTCAACTATACAGAAATGAATTATTTTGGGGAATCCCTTTCTGGAATAATAATTTATTCATTGTTGTATAAAACTTATAAATTAGCTTACAAAATATATTAGTTACATATGTCTAAACTGGCTCTAACTTTTCGTATAAATCATATTGAAAAATTTAAGAAAAATGATTGCATTCGGTCAAAACATTTTCATATTAATTTAGTATGTTAAGATTTTTTTAGGTTAAAATCAATAAAATTGCAGTTTGAACCAAATTTAATTTATCAAAATGGACAAAAGGTAGTTTACTATAATATTATCTGCATTTTTTCAATTGTAATTTTATTCTCCGTGTAATAACTACTCAGTAAAAAAAAAATTGAAATAATAAGAGATGTTAATAGAAAATTAAAAATTAGGAAACCCAACTAAAAAGGCGTTTAGTGCTTTCTTTAGAGTATTGTAGTTTTTTGTTCAATAATATTTTTAGTTCAATAGCTATATCCACCAATAATAAACGTAAAAGTTTGTCTCGAAATTCAAGGTCATTCAAGGTGATCCAAGGCGTTTTATTTAAAAATATTTTTTTCTTATCTGCCATATTTTTATAAGTAAAACTCTTTTTATCACTGTATTTATGTATTTTTCCATAAATCTTTCAAGTTGAAATAAAACATAAGGATATGCACATCATAAGAATATGACCTATAAAACTTCCGTGCGTAATTGCTTAACAAATTATCTTTATTATCATTCATTATGTTTGAAAGAAAATTTTGGGTGTGTCTCTTATCATAATAAAGCCAGTGTGTAAGGTTTTTTGTTTAGTCTTTTAGGCATAATTCTAAATGGTTTGTCCGGACGACGACGTCTTCGTGGTAATTAGTTTTCCGCATAGTAGGACAAAACTCTTTGGGCTCTCGGAATCCATGTCGCATCTCGACGGTATCTAATTACCACATAGGACGACATTGCGTTGGAAAAGTTCGTTCATTTCCTCTCGTCGCTTATCAAGAGCAGCGCGGGCTGTCCTCGTGTCATAAATCACGAAATAATCACAATTGACATCGTCCCCGTGCCCCGCGCAATCGCAAAAATCACAGGGCACAACCATTAGCAGATATGCGCCAGTCGCACCGCGATGTGTACACCCACCCCCCGCGAGAGTATCCGCAATAATTTATCACTTCGCCTATGCTCGAATGTGAAATCTATCCAGAGGTTTGGAGAGAGAGGAAGACGGAGCTCCCACCCCCGCAATTCCCACACTATGGGTGCCCCCTCTGGCGGGGGGAGGCTCAGACGGAACAATGCCTGCGTTCCCACAGGCACCTTCCAGTGGCCCTGGCCCGGAACGATCAAGAACACGCGGAGGACGCACCGTGCCTGCACAGTACCTACATATCCGGGCGGGCGGGCGGCGGGGGTGGCCAGGATCCAATTTTTCGAAGGATAATGAGAGCAGCCAAAGCCAAAATCACATCTCACCTCGTCATCCTCCACGTCCTCCTGCTCTGGACCCGGATCTGCGACGAGGACCCAACGGGTTGAGGGTAGGGGGCATGCTCGAGATGAAGATGCAGAGCTTCGCGGTGGTGGGTGGGTTCTGATTATAAAATAACGAAAACATCAGCGGCAGTAGTCGACAACAAAAACCACTCGAAGGATATATTTAGCACGCCCCCCCGAGCGAGGGGTAAGCACTACTGTAATTAGTTGGTGAAAAGGACATTTTGATTTATGGCAGTTTAGTGACGCCATCTGTTGGCGCGGGTTAAGCCCTGCACGGTGGCTCAACGCCCCCCAGGCGGTACACGGGCGGCGGGCGTACAGCAGCACCTGGGGTTCCGTGGAGCAGGGTATGACCCAACATCTGGGGGTACCTACTCCTTTAAAAAATCAAAAATAGTCTAAAAATCCAAACCTTAACCTCGCAGAAAATAACTAAATCTTCTACATATATAATAACTGTGCTTACTTTATTACACAAGATGTTTATTAAAATTTCTAAATTATGGGTATACAGGAATTAATCGAAATAAACAAAACAATAAGTATCGAAAATTTATATAATCAATTACGGGGGTATTGAAAAAGCTTACAAATTATACATCAAACAAAAGCCCAGAAAAAACAAAAAATATGTGTATATGTAAGATTTTCGACAGTTTGTCATATTTTTTAACGACGCAACAGTATGATATGATTAATAATTTTAAAGTGAAAATTTGTACAGTTGAAATAAAAACTGATACCAATACCTTTTATAAAAATATTCTTACATTTTTCAACACTTATGTGGCTTTCTAGTTTGAGTTTGAGTTGGATTTAACATTATGGTTTATTCAAAAATAGAACGCATCTTTTCAACCTATTGCGATTTCTCTTAATTTATCCTTTTTTAAAAATACTTTATTATGAAAGTGAAAATACAACATTTTAATAGCCTAGACCGCTCGTGTTATTAAAATAATTAAAATAATAATACGTAAATACGTACATTATATAGGTTGATAAAATAAAATTTGTTCTCTTGGTTCTGCCGTAGTATCAAAATTCTATCAAAAGTCCATCAATGAACCAGTTTGGCGCCAAAGTAGCCCGCCCAAAATATTTACCCGCATTACGCGTGACACAAACTAATATTCCGCGAGTAATCGCCGGTGGTCAGTGTCCAGCCGGGTGCTCTCTGATAATTTGTTGAACCACACATCGAACAGGCTCTGGCCGGGTGTCCTGATCCCGATTTTTGTCCCGTCTATCCTGAATAATTCGCGCAAATGCCCCGCGCGACACCCGTGAAGGAGCACACCTCGTCGCCGAAAACTAGTTTGTCGTCATGCCGTGCGTAAATATTGCCATTGGCCCCGGGTAATTGCCACGGTACGTAGACAGCTACGTGGTTACGTGCTATTTACAAAGGAGGCATAAGCTCCAAAGGTTATTCAAGGTAACCTTTAGATCCCTCCGTAGTGTAGCTTGTGGCGTGTATTATTAGGGATTTAATGAATTTATTGTAATATCCTTTTAGAGCCACTTTTGTCTACCGCGCTGACGCCGTTCGGCGCAGGTATGCTCCTTCGGCTACGTATGACAAGGGTTTGGTGCTAGAGAGCAGAAAAGAATTAAAAGCAATTCAAGTGGGTTTTAATTAGAAAATCTATGTACACTTGTATGGAATAGTTGAAATAAAAATAGAATTGAATATAAAAGCACAGATATCACGTCTACTTCAAATGCCTCTTTGAAATTGCACTACTTAATACCAGTAGCTGTAGGTTTAAAATATTCTCTTCAAGTTGAATTTAAATATGTACCTACATATATAAGTCATTGTTTAATTCAACATAACATACTATGTATTTAAAGCAAACGTTTATTTATCAATACCATTCAAATTAAATTCATATTATGGAACGAATTTATGCAAAAAAACAATTTGTTTATATTGAACTAAATATGAAAATATGTATCTTCTAAATTATTTTAAATCAAACTAAATTCTCTTTTCTGCATTCCAATCAAAACGAAACTATTCATTTTCTAAAGTGTTTATAAAAATCTTTCAATACTTATATTTTTAATTTACCAAAACAAAATTGTTTAAATCAAATACCTTCTCAAATGAAATTGAATTGTCCAGTGGTCCCCAAAATCCATATCTAGAGAGGACCCTTAAGTTTTCAAATGGCGGCAAAAATCTCCATAGAAAATTAGATCTTGGACCGAAATCCCTTGTCTGTCCGAGTGAAATTTATGCAAACCTCATTGTCCCAGTTAAGGGGGCGGCTGCTGTGGCACCAGTTAAAACGTATCCTTTTTCGCGCCATCCTTAACCCTTTCCTTGATTTGCATGACACATTAGACCGAACTGGGAGCAGCAGCCAACGTCCGAGGACGTGTTGAGTTGTCGAACCAAAAACGGTCCGAAATTTGTCCCTTTTCGGATTCAAGATTTATATAATATGTAGCAGGGTGTCCTTTTTCCTTCCCGCAACAGTGGAGAAACATTAAAATCCTTTCGGGCCATAGTTTTGATTCAGAACTCCCTCAACGGGTATTCGGCTAGAAACGTGCGGAAGGGTTTGCTTCGTGCGGTGTCCTATTACACGAGGACAATATGCTCCGGATAGGACGAACATACACATATGCACGCGATATAGTTTCATAACGCAAAAAGGCCACACACCATGGCACACGATAGCCGCCCCGAGCTGCTGATGTCTTTCTTCGAACCCTTTTCCGAACCCATGAAAATATGTTTAAGGACGAAATCCGTTATGTTGGCTTATCCCGAAAATACGTCGGTCTGGAAGGGACATTTTGACTGGTTGATATGAAATTCGGATGTCCTTTCTGGCTGTAACTAAATTTGTATGCATGTGCTGGGTTTGACCATACCCCGGGACGTTCGGCTTAACCCTTCTCTACAGTTGGTTGCCGTGCTGTGCCCTTTCCTTTCGCCCCCGGTTGGTCGGTCCCTTGTTTTTGCAGGGCGACACACAAATTCGGGCAATTACCGGGGACTGGATCGGATGCCCGGGACCGTAGGGTTCGGGTTAATGGATGCAAAACTCTGCTCCTGGAATTTTTACTTAACTTTATCTGTTTAATTAGAATCGCTCGCCTGATGTGTGTTGGCCATTCCGCTTCCGTCCCTCGGGCGTTTTATTGTCGTCGCGACGAAGGTGTTTATGCCTGGCAATAGTCCTGTCTGGCGAACGTGAAAAAATCCCCTCCGTCGTTATGTGGAGACGTGCGGGAAACAAGGCGGTATGTCGCTTCAAAATTAATTTTTTCAGGAATTTTCAAATGTCCTTTTTTTTTCTCCCATCTCTCGCCAGATTGAGGACAACGCAAATTAGCGACGGATCCTTAATGAGGCGAAGATTTAGAACGCGACGATATTATACACCTGGGCGTAACAATAAGATACCTCCGAAATTGTTTCGAAGCAAAAAACTGATGAAACGTAAAAGTAAGGCAATTATGCACCAAACATTAAAGGGTCATGAGATATGTTGAGCCCTCATCAGTTCTATTGTGAAACGTGAAATCTTGGTCATTTAAGGGGGGCTACTTTCTTACACCTGGAAAGTTGTAAAACTAGCACGTTTTCAAAAATTCATATATGTATTTTTAGTTACCACATCAGAAATGGTCCAATATGCCTTTAATTTAAATATAAAATCACAATTCAAAACCTTAATCCAAAAGTTATGATTTTATGTTTTAAAAACGTGCAAGTCTTCTTGCTTGTATACGTTCTCAAGAATATTAAGTATTGTAAATTTTTAAAATAAAATTGGAAGTACTTTTAACATTATAATAACTGAACAAAATGATCGCTTTGAGGTTGGCGTCGACGTTTCACGTAACTTTAGATGTGTATTTTTCAAAACTGCAATTTCGAAATAATTTCGATAATTCAAAACCTATTTCATCGATCTTGTCCACATTTTGCACAAATTTCAAAAATAGTAGGGACTATGACAGAAAAAGTTTTAAATTATTTAAAATTGCATATAAAAGCAAAAATATATTACTCGAATTGGAGGTTCATTCAAGTATTAAATAAATTTTAGAAATTAAAATGAATTTAAAGCAACATGACAACAATGAAATATGTTAAAGTGGTTGATAAATATTTACCTTCTTTTATTTGCGTCAAGTGAAAGTTACATATACTTAAAATTTGTTCAGCTGGAGCAAAAGAGTTATGGTGTTAGTAAATGTAAGAATTTGTGTTTCGTACGATGCTGGTATAAATTATAATTGCCTACTTGTTGGAATGGCAAATTGAGGAAAAAAGTCTTAAGTGAACGAATTGAATTTCTATAGTTGATAACAATGAGACATTTTGTTTTACTCAGTACTTTTAGTAAGCCAATATTACTTTTTAATTGAAAAGGTCTACTTTTCCAGACGGAGCCTTTTTGGTCTATTTACGCGATTAGCTCAACAATTTTGCTCATTAATACATATTTCATAGTTTTTCATTCAAGGACTCATTTTTCAGTTTAAGTTTTCCATTTCATGTTTTGATTGTATTCAACATTTTTATTTTAGTTTTGTCTATTGTTGGAGGACAGGCACTAACAGACGCCGATGTCAGCAATTGTATAAAAAATTGTGCATCAACTATGATGTTTACGAACTATTGTGGACTGGTAAACGACAAGCGACGCACTTTGGACGAAGATGACTTGGAATGTCTATCGGATTGTCGGATACGTTCGTTTTCAATCTCTACATAAGATTTTAATTTTTTTAAGACGTTTTTGCATTTTAGCTTATAAACTCGCTTATCCTGGGATATGTGCGGAAGATAAATTGCGTGGATTTTATCCTGGTTATAATGAAGCCTGCCATCATTGCATGGAAGATCTCGATTTTGACCAACTCTGTCCAAATATTCGCACTCCAAACTTCAAAATTATTGGCAGAAATAACGTCGAATGCCAAACTGTTTGTGATACGTTAACAGATGTCGACGAATTTGTTGAAACTATTTGTGCAGATCGCAGATTATCTCCATAGATGTAACAGTTCAAGGAAATACTTCTTTATTTCACTAAATTTTGATTGAGGAAAAACCAACTTCTCCTATGTATGTTTATAAATAAAAGTTTTGGAAATAAAGTTGAAAAGTACAGAAAATAACGAATCTTTTATTTTTACCATTCACACATTGAAGTTTTATGAGAGATAGATGTCTAAGGGATCATTTCAAAACTAAGAAATTCGAAATATAAATTATTTGAAACTGCATTAAATTCTTTTTCCAGAAAACATAAATACAATTATACGAGTATATTACTCAAATTGCAGGTTAATTCAAAAATCAAATAAATTTTGAAAACATTAATTGAGTTTAACACAATATGGCGACTATAAATTATGATAAAGTGGTAGATAAATATTTATTTGTTTTTATTTGCAAGAAAGTGAAAGTTACATACCTAAATTTGTTCAGGTGGAACAGATGAATTATGGTATTCGTATAAATGCGTGCTTGGTTCCTTGTTGGTAAAATTTTATTTATTGAGATGGCAAATTGAAGTAGACAATTGAACGAACTCAATTTCTTAATTTCTTTATTTGAAAGTAATTATGAGCTGTATTGTGTTACTCAGTGTTTGTGGTAATAAAATATTGCATTAATTTATGAAAATAACTGATTTAGATTAAAGTTGCTTTCAGATCATCTACGCTATTACATCGGTTAATACCAATATTTTGTACTTTTTCAGTTTAAGTTTCCCATTTGTTATTTTGATTGTATTTTTTTAACCATTTATTACAATTTTGTCTATTGTTGGAGTTATTAGTTATTAACATTTTTATGAGAAAATACTTATGTTCAATTGGCCTTCCGTTGGATATTTGGTTTTGCAATGTTTACGATTATTTGTTGTATACGACTTTATAGGAACCGGAAGTTATTTGGCTCTTTAGTACCTGTGCATTAGTTTTATTGTGTAGAAAAAGTGTAGATCTCAAATTAGCACCCTATAACTTTCCTTTTTCCCTGTTCCTCCATCTCGTAGTATCTTCAACATTTGTAGGAAACTCTTAAGGAAATTTCTGAGCCCGAACACCCCGGGGAGTCGCTTTGAGTTGTCGCCACCCTTTTAGCAACAATCCCGCTGTATCGCTGTAAATCCATTAAAATTTCCGAGAAATAAACGGATGAGAATTTTGCTCGTTTGGTAATTTGGGTATATCAGGGAGCCGCAGAGGAGACAGCCCCAGCTAGTGGGAGCCCTCCAGAGGCGTATGTGGGATGCGTTCGTTCATGTGTGCCGGGGCCCAGGACCTCGCAGGCCACGTCTGACGACTGCGACGGGACCGGGATAAAACATCTGTAGATGGCGCATTAAGCACAATAAACGTTTGTACAAAAGGAGTGAAAATTGCCAGAGGCGATTCGCTATCTAAATGAAATAAAACAGCTCCCCATGCTTTTGCCTCCCACCCGGGTAGTAACTAAGTTGTGCTTCTGAGAAACGTTTAGAAGACGTTGGCGGAAGGAGAATGGATGCGAGGGGTGGGGGAGGGGGAAAGGGAGACCCGCACGCACTCCCACATCCCGAGGCAGCACATATTTAGGAAGTTCTTCATGCATGCAGAAATTAATGTCACGTAATGCCGGGGATTTCTCCTTTTTGAATAATTTTTGGAAGATGTGGTCCAGGTCCTCTTGGGAAGAAGAGAATGGGTCCAGGACGTCTTTCATTGTCGCTTCCCGGAATGGGGCTCCATCGTCGACGTCGTTGTCGCGCCACATTAACATACCTCGCGATATATGAGCTCGAATAAGGTGGGGCGCTCCGCTGCTTTATGTGCCAATGAATGGAATTAAAACAAAGGGCCGGCTGTGGGGCACCCCCGCACGGACCCCCCACTGGCTGGGGGGGTCGGTCCTTCAGTCGTTGAGCCCTTCACAAATTTCGTGTTTTTCCTGCAGTTTAGAATCCAAAGTATGCAGACGTGTAACTTTCGCATGCGGAAATAAGTTAGTTCGCTTCGGGAATTGTGGGAATTTACTTTATGGCCAGAAAGGACGAAAGGACCATTGTCATATCTGCTCCACTGTATTTGATAATTCCGGGCGCGATGGATCCAACCGGATTCTGGATCCATATGTGGCCCTGTTCTCCCGAACAACCGCGCGCCGCCCAGGAGAGCACACGCCATACCACATATATCGAAGTAAATGCACATGTGATGGGTGGGTGGGTGCACATGCCTTTAGCCAGCGGGCGGATGGGCGCAGGGGCCGGGGGATCTGTCTGGATGAAATCCGTTTTGAATGATTTCATAAAAGGAAGACCCACTCCAGGCCCATCGCAGCCCCCGCTCGTGTTTCAGACTCTCTAGTCTCTACATGGGCTCCGGAGCCGCCCCCGCCCCCGCCCAGGCCTTCTGCATGTCCTTCAAGATGGATATTCTGATTGTTGTCCTGTATGTGTCTTATACACCTCTTTTGCAGACAATAGACGCGGACGTGCAAGAGTCCTCACACAAAAGGCTTAAGTTACCATTTGGTCTTATCCTTTATCTACCATGTGATGACTCTTTGACTTGTAGTCTTCCCCGCATCCGGCCCCCCTAGAGGGGGGAAGGCGGCGATATTTCATTACATGTATATATGGACTGATTTTACATACGTGCAAGATCCTCACGGGAACAATGGCTCTGGGCATAGTCGAAACGGTTTCGCCTCCTTCTGCCTTTCTTTTAACTCCTTTTGGTGTTAAAGTCACTTATCATTTTCAGATTTCACTTGACCCTTGTCGATAGAATCTCTTCCCGGAGAAAAAGGTTTCTTATACAAAATCACTTTCTTTAAAGTTATTATATTGGTCAATTTTATGATATTTTATTTTACTTAGCTCTATAGTAAGCTACTAAATTAAAACATTCATAGTCTTATTTAAATAAACTACAATAATTGAATTTCAACTAAATTTGCACTCATATACTAAAAGTCTGTTAATAAATTGCGCAATTCTCAACAATTCTCAACATACATACATATGTACGTTTTTCCAACCCATATCGTACTTTATGCAAAATATTTTAGTAAAAACAATAAAGAGTTACAAACGAGAAAGTGCCAAAATACATATAGAGACATTACCACAATTATTTCGATTTTACAGAAAAATACATATTTTCTTAAAAATTATAGAGGCATTATATATGATATACTTACTTAGCATTCATTTCAGACCGCATTTAATTGATTAAAATATTATTATTGAATATTACTTCTTGCATTGCACTGCATTTATTCTTTGCAATTAGCTATGTTATTTAACATTTTGTTTATTTTGTACTTACTTAGGTGACGCAAAATAAAATATAGGTACCTACTAAAGTACCGAATAATCCTGTTTTCTTATGTAAATGCATTAATTCATCTCATGCAAGCTGTGTAAACATATCGATTGATAAAATTTTAATCATTCCCACATCTATTTTAAATTAACTTGAATTTAGGTGTCTCATGGATAGGGCGATTTGCCTTATCAATTGCCTCACAATATAATTTTACTAATAATTATATAAAAATTAGTAATTTTGCTTAGATCCAATATATTTTGCTGCACAATCCAAGAGTATCCCTCACCCCGGTTTACTTCAGCGTGAGTAATTTTTGTACGAATTTCAAATTTCCCATTTAGCCAAGGAAGTCGGCAGAGAAACAGAATCCGCGCCCATCTGCCAACCGAGGGGGAATCCCCCGTTTTGGGTGGGCAAATCGAAAATCACGACTTAATGTTTCTTATCAGAAACTTTACGCCAAGATGAGTTTATTTGGGAACTTCCACTAATTTATTGAAATAGTTCTGTCAAGTGGAGTATGATCCCAGGGGACCCCACCGGGAGGGTCCTTGCGGCTCCACTGCCGGCAGCCTGAGCGCTGCTGGTTTAGAAGTTGATGTGGCGGGCGGCGTTGGCCAGCGCAGGAATTTCTCGGGGAATTTCCTCAACTCCAGGGAACAGAAAAGGCGCTTGAAAAGTACACCTTCAGGTGAGCGCCAGATAAAATGGGAAAACATAAAGTCAACCCCCCCTACCGCGACTCCGACCAAGGAATGATTTTTCCGGATGCTGCGAAGACCACGAAAACGAGATAAATCATATGTCGGGGACGGCCCCACATGTGACGCACACACTCCGAGTGGTATAAAGTGGCCCCCCCGCAGCACGCACTCGAGTCCCAAACAGTTGTAGAGGAGCGAGAGGGGCGGCGGACGGCCGTCGCATGGAGCCCCCCCGGATTAATGCCCACTCCACACGGGCAGCCGGCCGCACACACACGCTCGCCCTGCCCCCCGTCGGACGGCAACCGAACTGACCAATCCAGCGAGATGGCAACTCCCCGAATCGCCACCACCGCTCGTGGCGGCACCCGACGCCCGGCTCGTATTCGTCCGCGGCGCCCGGGTTTTAGCGAGTCATCTGCTCGGCCGGGAGGAAAGTGACCGCGGTCAGACCCGGGGGGCGGCGGACGGGCGGCCACACAGGCGCACCCGGGCGCGCGTGTAGTGTCCGAGGAGGGACACGTGTGTGGCTCTGGGCGCTGGTCCATGTGTGGATGCTGCGGAGGGGAAGAACCGCTCATCTCGGAGAACGCGGAGCCAGAAAAGCTTAATTTGGCTATATGAGACCCGTTGAATGGAACTGGGGGCGCTGCGGATGCTGCGGGGCCCCATGCATCCGCTGGAGATGTGTGCGCCGCCGGGGCCCCGCTCTCAATCTCAGGTAAGAAGACAAAGCCGCGCCAGGGCCCAGGGGCTAACCCACGGATGCTGTGGGTGGCGGCGGCGACGGCGGCAGCGAAGGCTCCGCGGGAGGTGGGCGCTCCTGTGGAACCAGTGGCGTTCCTCTAGTCGCCGCGCCGTGGAGAAGGTGCACCAAAAATAAAAAAATTAAAATAAATAAATACCTGGATGCGAATATTCCCTCACAAAACTCGGGCGATTTCAGGAACCCCGCACCACTTCAAGTTAAAAATTCACATTTTATTTTTTTGTTTTCCCGAACCGCGCTGCTCTCGACGCAATTTGCATTTATCGTGTTTACCTGGAAAAGTCTTGAAAAGTCTTTGAACTTGCCGACACCACCGCTCGACTCGGACTTTGCCGATGCCGCCGCCCGGTGGGACTTTTCGCCTCTTTTTTTTATCGGGCGATGCTCCGGGGGTTTTTCACTTCTTCGATTGGACCAAAAATCAGTTGGATGCTGCTGTCGGCGGATTGGAGCAATTTTCGGATATGGAATTCGACCAGAACTAGTAAGAGAAAGTTTGTTAAATTGCTAGTTGCGGATGTTACCTCTGATGTCTGAGGTTATCTCTTCAACTCTTATCTTGGTTTAGCTGGTTTACGGTTTTTTCAATTAAGATAGATTTTGGTTGGATACAAGAAGACTTGTATAGGTGAATATTTCACATTATATGTACATAGTTCTTGATTCACTCTTTTTCTCTTAAATGTTGTTTCTTAGGTCCACAATTAAAGATTGGTTAGACAAAAATTTTAGAAACAACACGACAAGCGTAATAATTTGACCATAAAATATATATTCTAAAGGTGAGACTTACAATTTTAAATGTTTGCTGAACATAAATAAAACAACAAACAATACATAAAATAACAAATTTAAAATGAACTAAAAAAAAATTCAGTAAGCCGGCGATCGAATAAGGATCGAATAACAAACAAGTTACAACCAAAATATCATGAACGAGTTATCTTTAATGTATAAAAATATAAAATAATAAAATTGAAAGTAAGTTACGAATATATTAAAAAAATAAATTATTAAGGATACCCGTTAAATTATTTTAAGTGATACATAGCACGAAACGCATTAAATTCCTTCAGTTACAGCTTTAAAAGTGTCACACCACCTAATTAAAATGAAAGAGAAGGGCCTTTATCCCTCAAAAGTGAACTTTAAAAATAAATTAATTGTTGCCAGCACTGCTCTAATTTCCTAAAAATTCGAGTCATTAACTGCAAGTAACAATGGCAGACTTTGTAAATTTTAAATATTTACCTTAAAAAATAAATTGCATAAAGTGATGAAGTTAACGCAATTTTATGTAATTTTATGACGAACGAAGGTATGTGCGGAATTCTCATGAACATTTGTGTAATGTACGTACAGTGGAGAAAAATTGGAATTTATTGTTGCTTAAAAGTTTCACTTCCAGGTTAATTAGGGAAATTGGTACGAGAACCTGTGAACTTATAATTTATTATTAATTCAGTGGACTGCTCAACTAAATTTTCTAGATTTGAATTCTTTAGTTAAATATACAAATTTCGGCTGGAATATGTTTTCAAAAAAGGTTATCTTTTCTATATCTATTTCTCATATAATACTATTGTTAAAGCAGACCACTTAAAATTAAAAGAAGATTTTTCATTGCTTACATATTTAGAAATTTAGACTTCGATAATCTTATTTTAAAACCTGAGTTTACGGAATTTTTAATATAGGCAGATTAGAACTGAAAACTTTATTTTTCAAACCAAAAATGACTAGTTTTGGGTTAACAAAAGAAATTGGAATAATAATAAACTTTGTAAAACTGAATTAAAACCAAACAGTTTTTCTTCAGTAAATTATTCCTTATTAAGAAATTTGATTGTCTGGAAATCTTAAAAGAAATCTCTAATCATCAAAAACTAGATAGGGGCAGTAAACAGGCTAAATTTTATTTTGTATTAAAATGGATATAATAACTTACCTGACCTTTAGAAAAATAGAAAGACATTTGTATATACCTATGTAGGTCGCAATAGTTTAAGGAAAACAGTAGGAATTCTTATTTAAGGAAAATTTCATCTTACACTTGGAACCCTTCACTTGAGACGGTTAAAAATTTAAATATTTATAAAGCGCATTATGTTTAAAAAAAATTCTCCATCAAAAATTTATCCAAGAACCTTTCATGCACCCCAAAAAATGTAAACTTTGTAAGAAAGTAACACCCACTCAACCTGAGCGCTGGAGGAACCTCTACCAATTAAAGGAAGAGGGCTCGCGTTCAAGGACGTCTTCCTCGAACAGGACCTGCAGCCAAAAAATCCCTGTCGAGTCCCGTGTCAACAAACACCGAATTGCTTCCAAGAAAAAGTCGCAGGGCCCGGTGGCCAGCAACTGCAAAAAAATAGAAAAGAATTTAAGCGAACGATCCGAAAACCGGGGGTGCCCCGCTTTGGCCCTAGAAAGCCCCACTCCCGGGGCCCCACTAGAAGGCGGTGCAGCAGAGCAATTTCCAGAGAAACTGCGAAGTCATCCGGCGAGTGGCGGGAAGTCAATTTGAATAAACAATTAACGGACTCGACGCGGAAGGAATCGCTCCCTATCTGAAATCTGGGATAATCTGGGAACAACTGCCGGAGCCACTCGGCTGCCCGGGCCACTGAGTGAATTCAGGAACGATTGCCCCGTTGTGCGCCCGGGGCTTTGTCGGGTCGATTCCTCATTCATTCCGGAATTGGTCCAAGGTGATTCCAGGTTCCAGGTGACGGAAAGTAACGGGGAAATAGAGCGACTCTTATTAGACCGGGGTTCTAATTGGAGCACTATCAATGGGTGATTCAAGTGGTTGCCCTCTTGCGGACGAGTGCTGCACTTCTGCGTTCTAATCGGAATCGCTCAGGTGAACCAGGTGCTTTTAAAGCGCCTGAAAGTATGCAGAGAAAGAGAGTTTCGTAACAAAACTCGTTAATTGAAAAACTCGTTGGGATTTCAACAATAAAAAGACACAAAGTCAATTATTTTATGAAGGAATACGAAAAAATGCAGAAAAGGCACTCAGCTAGCTCAGTTTGTTATAAATTCAACAATGCGCTAACCGCATCTAAAAAAAATGTTATAGTTGATTAGAAATTATAGAATACGGACAAACGGAAAGGTAGTTGTCAAATATCACAGGAAGATTTCACTTGAAACCTTAATCGGGAAAAATAGTCATATAAGAAAATTATAAATTATGTATACAAAATAATATACTCATAAAATGATTCTAAATTTACTGTGTCCCTGCTCTACCATAGTATTACCTACACGATATCATGATAATAGAGCCTCTAATTCCAGAACTAGTGTAGTAAAATCCTTAAGCAGTTTTAACATTTGAATTATAATTAAATGTAGTAAGGACACGTTCATTTTATTTTATGAAGAATAAATTAATAATAATATATGTTCATGTACTTACCTATTTCATATTTTCTTCTTAATATCTCGGAGGGGATTTTCAGACAAAGGGCCCAAAATTTCATAAGTAATAATTCTAAAATAAAAAAGAAATAAAAAAGATAAATCACTGAATTTTACTTGTAATTTTAAAATTTGTATTATTTTTGTCATGCTTTTTATATCTCATAATTGTTCAAGACTTATGCGTCTTTGTTAAAATGCAAAACTAAAAATAAGGAACTAATTTACGACACTAAAAGAATGAAAGCCCAAGCATGTAACTCAATTTAAGTTACTTTAATAAAATAATGCTTACCGCTTTTTGAAAGATATGTAGATAAATGAGATTTGTTTTGAGAAAACTCAATCGAATATATGTATATGTACATATCTATATGCATGCTAATGTTATTAAGTAGGTAGGTAGTTATAGGAACTCCTAAGTTAGTCAAGCGAAAAGTAAATAAGACAATTAGTGGAGTTGTTTCCTGTTATCTTTAAATTGAACTAAAATTAATTTAGATAATTTTAACTATCCTAATAAATACACGGTACTCACTTTATGTTTTCTTTATTGCTGAAAAGTTGGAATCTTTAACTAAAAACGTGTAATAGAGGCCTTCTCTACCAAATGTAGGGTAATAAATAAATAAAAGATGTTCTTTTTTTACATTTTAATATTTTTTATTTTGTCATTTTTTTCAATTATTTTTTTTTCATCATATTTTCTTTTTTTGTTTTTGAGTTTATAACACAGACAATCAATAAAATTTGATGTTCTTATTATTTCTGGAAACTTCTCTTATATACCATTCTGTCTCTTTTTTTGTTTGTTTGTTCTCTCGTTACCAGTTAAATTTTCAACCTAATTACTCTAAGTTAATTTTATTATTACAATTAATATCTTATTAATAACGTTCGTTCACGCCTTGACGGTGTGCTTGTTTTGTTCTCTTAGTTATCCTCTGCGATCGCCACATTTCTTTATTATTATTATTTTTTATTTTTTTGATTCAGAGAATTCAGAGGATCCTATACGCTAGATGTTACGTTTTCATTTTCCTGTTTTTAATGTTTGTTTATCTTTTTACGTTTGTGTGAACATAGAATACAAATTCTCTATATTTAGCCCTATTATTTAAAACTATATTTATAACGGTACGCCATTTTGTATTCTCACGTTTCGATTGACTCGTGTTACTCTCGAAATTCGTAGAATGCAACTTTCTGGTATGTGTGTTTTGTGTGCATATTTTTTGTTGTTTTTCATTTGTTTTTATTCAAAGTTATCGCTAAACTAACTCTAGTTTTATAAGTACAATTCTTTTAACGTTTTCATCGATTTGCATCTTCTTGCTTTTTAGCGCGACTTCTCCTCTTCTTCACTGCTCTGATGCAAATTGGTTTCATTTTTTACTTTTATTACTTTTTGTAGTTCTCCCTCGCGGGTAAGTAGGCTAATACGAATTAATTACAATTTACAATTAAGTTAACATTTTAGCTTATAAAAGTTACCTCTGTTTCTTGTTTTGTACATTTACAAAGTAATTGGATTTTTATTCTGTTGATTACAAGGGTTTTACGACTTTTATAATTTTTTTTTTATTAAAAAAATTGAGAAGAACAACTTCCTGATTTTCGCTTACTTAGTGTTAGTTTTCGCTACGTTCTATGCTCTTTGTTTTCGGTTTGCATTTGACCATTTTTTTTTTAAATATGTTTCACTCAATTTGCTCTTCGGCTATAATATTTTATGAAATATGTAAAAAAAAGTGCGAGTACATTTTCATTTGTCTTCTTTATCGTTTCTAGTAAATTCTTTCAATTATTGACTTTGTTGATATGATAGATGAGGTTCAATCGGATGTTCTGTGGTCTTTTTGCTGTTTCACTTTCTAAGCCAACTTTATCTATTTTTATCGTTCTCTGATTCAGAAGTTTTTGCATGACTTTTGGAATTTATTATCTTTATACATGTTTTTTTTAACGTCTTCACAAATTTCGTGGGTTGGCAGGGTGTTGTAGAAAAATCTTCGGTTAAAAACTTTGTGAATACAGTTCAAACGAAATTTGCAAGGAAATAAGTTAGGTATATAAATTTTATTTTAGCAACATAAGAAAGTCATCTAAAGGACATTGGGTATTTTTTGGATAGACGCTGGTTCTAACTACCATAATAAATTAAATAATTATAGTTTTTAAATTTTTATTTTTATTTTGAGTTTGAATAAATTGATGGTTCGTTCGGAAAAACGTCGATATTTCATTGTTGGTGTTTGGGATCAAAGTCGCCCATTGTCCTTTAATGATTTTTTTACTTTATTGAACAATAATTATAATAATAATAATAATAATAAACATTTCAAAATTTCTTTCGGTTTAAGCAAAAACGGTCCATAACGTAAGAGTTTTAAGAAAAAGATTAGTCAAATAATAAAATTTAATATTTTTGGTACCATTTTGATAAATATTTTTTTAAATTACAACAAAACACAATACCCCAAAAAAATACTTTCGAAATCCATGAATCTTTTTTTCAAAATCCTTATGTGATGGAGCGTTTTAAACATTAGAAGTAAATTAACCCCGTTCAAAGTTGCTAACAATTTACCTACTGCAGTTAAACTTTTTCAAATTCGTAATTTTGTTTCTAAAAAAACCATAGCATCGTTTGAACTGAATAAAGAAAGTTTTTTACGAAATGCAAAAAAATTCGATCAAGTTTTGCTCTGAGGCAACACCAGTTGTAACTAAACTGTATGTCCAAAGATAAATTAAGGGTAAACAATTGATTTTCCTAAAAACATTCAACAATTTTTAAAAAAGAACAGAAGAAAAACACAAGTCCTCATCTAATGATCAATAAAATGATGACAGAATCACAAACAAAAGTGAAAAACAAAACAATAAACCACCCCCTGAGCACTTTAGCACTATCACTTTATCAAAACCAAACTAAAACTGGGAATAAACATAAGAAGTTTTATACCTCCGAAACAAAGTCATAGTAGGTAAAACTAAAACATAAGTGAAAAAATAAGATAGGTAAGATAGTGATAAGAAGAACGAGAAGTAATAAAAACACCAAATTTCAAATGAACTGATCAAATATAATTCGATAATTTACTCTTGTCTATAATAGAGCTACATCGCATGTACTTGGTAGTAAATACTAAAACTAAAAATAATAATAATTAATAAAAATCGAGATAATGGGCGTGGGGGTACAGTTCAATATTCAAAATACACAAAATAGGACAAAACGAGGGTTTTACATTACATTACAAAACAAATAAGGCAAAAACAGGCAGGGTAGGTTTTTTTTAAATAAACACTATTTACACAAAAAATTTATCTCTCTCTCATCTTACTCACTTCTTTCTCTCCTAAAGGAATATATAGTTTTTAAATAATTTTTTTTATACAGAATTTACTTACTTAATCGAAGAGCCGTTTAACAAAATAAAATTAATATAAAACGACAAAACTAGGGCTGGTATTTATCTACAATTGGGTGGTGCAAAACTCACAATGATGCTTCTTCTTTACATAATCAAATTCTACTAATCGCCTATTTTGGAACATACGCGTATTTTTTGAGAGAGTGACTCTCTTTCGCTTTGCTTAAATGCTCTCTTCGTCTTTTATCGTTGCTGGAATTCAGAGCGCGTGAGAGCGCAATATGTATTTTCGTGGGCGGGGCTTAAAGACACGCCCCTCTAACTTCATAAAAAATGTCTTTTCCACATTCTGTGGTGTCTTTTGTTTTTATGTTTTTAAATAAATTATTTAAGAAATCGTTCACTTTGGTATTAAATGCCTCTCGTACAAGCAAGTCTCCTTGCTGCATTCACGTGAAAGTCCTGTTGTCCCAACTTTGAGCTGGATTCTTGTGTCTAGTGTTAAGTCTAACATACAGTAAAGTTTTTCTACAATGTACAGGGTGTGTCTCCGGGGTCTTTTGGAAGGATTTGGGCAGGATTTAAAGGTTAGCTATATACAGAAAATTTAGGATCATAGATATTTGGGTGGGGCTAAGGAGGAAATTGGAGTTTTCCTAATCTTCAAAAGATCCTGGACATAACCCTGGACGACGGCGGCATCTGATGGTGGTGGTGGTAGCTGCCAACCCACGACGGATAGAGTCATGCGGCTTCTTTACTCGCAGGTGATGCGCTTGAATCATCGTCAGCTGTCAGACCGCCAACACTTCCGGTACTGGTGATCATTGGCAGTTGAGGTAAATGGGGGAGGTGGCCGTGCGCCCCGGCCGGACCTAGGCCCGCCGCACTCGCAACTTTGCCCTGGCTGACGACACACTTGCGCATGTGCTTCTCTAATGTCGACGGAACACTGAAAGGCATATCACAGAAACGGCAACGGTAGACATCTTTTCCGGTGCGCCCATGTGTCTTCATGTGGCGCGTAAGTTTCGAACTTTGGGCGCATGCGTACGAGCATAGTTCGCATTTGTAGGGTTTTTCACCAGTATGGCTTCGCCGGTGTACCGTTAAATTTGAACAATTCTTAAAGACCTTCCCGCAGAATTCGCAGGTGTCGTTACGTTTACCCTCTTTCTTTATTAATGGGTTCTGCAGGAGGCCGCTGTTCACAGAGCCGGGGACCATTTGCTTTAATTTTAGACTCTCGAAAATGGAGTCGCCCCTATGGAGCCCCGGTATGCTCCACCAGTCTGTCGACTCCATTTTCATGCGTTTCGACGCCTCAAAAGGGTTCTCGAACGGATTGAAAAGAGGAACTTGGGTCGGCGTGTGTGCCGTTTGTGATTGCAGCATGTTTTTTGCGAATTCTTCGCGCAGTCTCAACGCTGCTGGGAGACCGTTTAGCTTATCTGAGAGGGGTGGTAGGGAGCTACTGTTATTATTGTCTCTGTCCTTGCTGGTTAGCTGCATTTTTAGGGCGTTTCCCGACTCTTGTAAGGCCTGCTTGTACGCCTCAGAGTATTGGGCAATGTTCGACAATCCGAACTTATCCATTAGCTCCCCCACCAGGGTACCGGACGCGTTCATCCCCTCTTTTTTGAGGTCTCCCTTATTGCTTACACTCAAATCTTCGGCCTCGTCTTCCATGTCTTCACCTTCGTCAAGATCTTCCTCGTCGTCTTCATCCATTCCGTCGTCTTCGTCAAGATCACCGTCCGAATCCTCTCCGTCGAGGGTCTCAACTGATCCCGCATTGCTAGTTCGGTCCTCAGGGGTCCGGTGCACTTTCATGTGCCTTTTTAACTTGTTTATATGAACGCATTCGAAATCACAGGCTGTACATTTGTAGGGTTTCTCACCTGTGTGGGTTCGACGGTGGATGATCAGGTTATTTTCGAAACGAAATTTCTTTTCGCAAAAATCACAGGAGTAGACCGCTGTCATATCCTGGCTACTTGGTTTTGAGGGCGGTGTTGATGCTGAACGAGGCGTGGTCGTTAATTGGCCCGCCTCTCCAGAGAGGAGGTCATTCGATTTTTCAGGAGGGGTTAAGCTCTGTGGGCGGGAATTATTTGTAAGCGGTGTTGGAGGTAGTTGTGAAGGTGATGGACTCGCAAAATTCGGCGACTGCTGTTTCCGGGGACTCGGCGAGCTCGAGTTACCACCGTTTCCAGCTCCCGGACTTGTTGTTCCAGCCAGCTGACGCAATCGCTGCGAATAAAAATCCATCTGCGGTTCCATTCCGAGATTCGTTTGTGTATTACCTGTCGGCACTGAGCCTCTGCTCCCCCCGCTAGAAGGTGGACGATCTTGAACGCCACCGCTGCCGCTCCCGCCGCTCACCGGTACGCCGGACGAATACGACTGATTGTGAGGCGCCAGCGAATTGGCGGCGGCCACAGCTGCCGCGGCGAGGTTAAGGCCGTGGTGGCGAAATTGCTCCGAGACGAGCTGCTCCATGCGAAAGTGATCGGGATGGGGCCGCGAGAAGAGCGGCGCCACCGGAGGAACTACTGGACCTTGTGCGAGAGGGGGCAGCGGCATCCGAAGCAAATTGAATGGGTTCGGATGCATGTCGGGCGGCGGCAGAAGGGGGTGGTGCCGCATACCCGGCGGCGGCAGAGACTGGGCCCCGCCCGGCACCACCGGCGGCATACTCTGTTGCGATTGGCCCACCGATTGCCCCACCTGCTGCTGCTGCTGCTGACTACTTTGACTAGTGGCGCCACCTACCGAGCTTGTCGACGAACAGGTCGAACTGCTGCTGAGGTCCTTGAGACCCAGCGAATTGCTAATTGTGCTCGCGCTCGCCATCTTTTGAGCGGTCTGCCCCAAGACGCTGTACGAACTGAGACCCCCCGAGGACGAGGTCTCAACGTAAATCTTTACGCCGTGCGTGTGCTGCACGTGCTGAATCAGCCGCCAGGCGGAATGTAGTCGTGTCTTACACGTGGAGCAAGTGTAGTTACTGGGCTCTGCAACAAATACAAAATAAATCATCATTAGCCTTGCATTTCATAATCAAAACCTCTCCCTTAATATTTTTAACTTAGCATTTAAGCCTCAAAGGTCGCTTCTTCGTCTGCCAAAAAAATAAAAAATAAAAAAATACAAAATAAAAATAAAATTCCATTTAGGGCGCCTCTCTCCGTGAAAATTTTAATTATCTTGATTGATTCGACTCTTTACACGTACCTAACAACAGCAACCCTGTTCACATAGATAGACCAATTTTTCCTCATATGATCCCGCGCTGCCCCCCGGCAACCGACCTTTGGAACCCTCCCCCCAATTGCATGGCATACGTGTGTCCGCGGACGCACGGGCTTTTGTGAAATATTATTCCATGGTAGGCAACCTGTGCGGTTTTTAATTAAATTACCACCGGCGCTGTGATTAAAATACCATGGACCGGATAAAACTGGAAATCTCCCTTGGACTTATATTAAAATTTTGGTCTGGCTCTTGTTGGCTTTGCACTGCCTCAACTGCGATGCGTTGCGTTACCAAAAGGACTATGGGCTACGAAATGCTCCAACATAAGCATAATATAAAACGAAATTGGGCTATTGATTGGCAAAATTTCGACAGGGAAGAGATATTGCGATTAAAATAGATACTCGCTTTGACAGAAATGTCCTTGTTTTCTAGTGGCTTCGAGATAAATTTCAAATTAATTTTATATTTCACGTGAATTTAAAAGTGGCTTTCACAGCTTTAAAATATAAGAAAGATTACGCAGCTTTTCGCATTAAATTCTATATGTTCTTAAAAACGACTTTGAATATAGTTTTCCTGTTTTGATTGCCAATTTTAATTTGTGAAAAATAAAAATGCTCTTATTAGTACCATTTATGATACTCTTATAGTTATAATAGAAAGAGCAAAACGCATTCTGTGGCATACCCATTAGTGGTAATGGATCACAAAATATTGAGAAATCCGCTGGATCTCGCGTAATTCACTTGTGTCACCATATCTTCATTGCGGGCCCACTTCTTCCTGTTTGAAAATGCAAAAATCGCCATAAAAAGCGTCTTGCACATGTCTCGCAGAGCTCGAGTCTATGTCTTGGCCCGGCTCAGGGCCCCTCCCGGACTCTTTGGAGCTCGCATACAAATTGGCTGCGACGACGTCCAACTCATATTTTGTTCCGCTTTATCATAAACGCAGGTAATAACCGTCTCTTGGCCGCATTATTCTGTTGCACCTCTGAGCCACAACGGCCGTAATTATCGCCAATAAAAGCACAACTTTGCGTTGGGGATTGTCATTGGAGTTGTGTCGTATAGCCGCTTTGAGTGCGGAACCCCAACGTCTCAATCCCAATCCAGCATATGGGCCTACGATCAGGCTCCAGTCGGTGCTAGACGAAAAGAGATATTACTTTCTTTTATTTGTACCTTTTCTTGAGGTCCAAAGACGATGAACGAAATTGCGCTTAAAGGAGAAGTTTCACGGCATATTAAGCTCGCGGGATCGTCCAAACACTGGAACAAACACAATATACGTGGGGGCAACTGTGGATAGTGGCGCAAAAATTTGAATTTCCAATATTTTCCCGCCGGATAGCGTGTGGTTTAGTGCTGGGCCTCTCAACATAGGGTCCGAGCATCGTTTAGGCACTCCACAACTTTGCTAAGACACATAAAACGACAACGACGAGGACGAATGAATGAATATTCTGATTAAAAATACCGATTTCGAAAGGTGTGTTGCGTGCCACAAATGACGTGACACGAAGACAACGTGCCTACACCTTTTCTTCGCCAGTTCGTTGTTGTGTCGTGTGCATGCGTGTGCGACGACGACGCGCTCTGTCTAGGCGACTTTATTAATGCGCGCGGCCGCGGTTCGCTATTAATTAGCAATTTAATGAAATCATGGTGGAGAGCTATTATGGGAAAATTGTTTCATTGCGCTTTAGTCGACAACGACAACGTCGTCGGCGAGGGCACGGCCAGGTCGGTGTGGCAAGTGGCATTCTCTTTGGGCGGATGATGACTGGAGCGGATGTTGTCTATTTCGCTGACCGAAATTGGATTTTAATATTAAATGCCCAAAAGGTATGACACGGAACTATAATTTTTAATTTTATTGGTTCTTTCATCAAATAATTTCAATTCTAAGTAGGTAGGTATTCGCCCTTAAATAAAATATTAAAATCTCTAATTATCGATGAATCAATTCAACATATATAAGATATTAAGCAAAATCAGCATATTTTTAAAGTAACTTTTAAAAATATATCGATAGATACAGACAGTTCCCTTAAAAAACAAAAAAATATATATTCGATTACGAAAAATTCGATTTAGATATCAAAAATTTAGTCTTAAGATGATGTAGACGGTTAGACTAGACCTCAATATCGTCCCGTATAAAATTTAATCTTATTCATTATATCAAAGAAAGACAAACCAAACCAATTAGGTATAGCAATTTTTATTGAAACCTTTGATTTAAGCTACAGCTTCTGAATTTAAAGGCTATTAGGATAAAGCCACACTAAAAATTTCAAACGAGAGCTGATAAAAAGCTCAAAAATTTCGAATGCAAAACGTCTATCGTTTAATAGGTTCTACAATTTTAAAAAATTGTTGCGTGAACTCCACCCTCGCCCCGTTTACAATTGCCCAATATGATCGATGGTTGTCAGTAACATCTGCTGCAGATCATATCTTCCAGCAGTGTCAATTTCACCGAAAAATAAATTTTAAAAAACTCGCCCCTGCCCCAAAAACATTCTCACAGAGCAAAATATTTCGCATTTTATGGACGCGGGAATCGCCGCCACCCCAAAACACCACGAAAAAAAAAAATATTGTGGTGACTTCACCTTACAAAATTCGTTGATAAATGAAAAATTGTTGACAGTCCGTTTCACCGCAATACCGTCCGAACGTGCGGTGCCATGCCTAAAAAGCCTAAGGTTCTGAGGGCACATATTTTTTTTATAACCCACCAAGAGAAGCTCGGTCAGAACTAATTTTGGTGTCACCAGGAAGGACTATTAGCACCCTTGTGTCCCTCTAAAATTGCTTTTAAATTGACGGGGTTGGATCCGGGCATTACACGTGTGATTACACTCAGAATAGAAAAGAATTTTATGTTTTTTTTTTCTTTCAGTGGCCGGAAAAAATTGCAATATCCTCGGTTGTGGAAAGTTTATAGATATCTCGTGCTTCTGCATGAGTGAAAAAGGACGGTGGAAAATGGGAAAAAATTGCAATAAGACAGGACGATCAGGCCACAGGAATATTTCATGTGTGGGACTATTTATGTACCCAGGGCAGCGGTGGGTTATGTGCGGTTGGGTTGTTTTTTTTTAAAAAAGGGAAAAAATTCAAAAAAAAAAATGTAAGGAACCGGGAGTGGGTCGAAACTCAGGAGGAAGATGTAGGAACAGCCTTCGGGATAATAATCAAGGAACGACCAAAACACCGAGTAACCTAACTTGAGGGAGAGAATCATCATCAGCCGCCAGCTGCCGCCACCGAAAGGGAAGGCGAATGATACTGCGCTGGGTACCGGGACGTGAACCCCTACTTAACGGGGTGCGTACGTGTGTCCTGTCATTTTACTATTTTTTTTCTTCCTTCCTTTTGTTTTTTTTTCGATTTTGCCCGCTCTCCTCCTTTCGCCCGTGGTTAGTGAAAATATTACCTTTTATCCAACATCACCAGCATCGGGCCCATCATAACCGGCCATTTGTATTCAGGGCAGCGAGTCGGTCCTGCTGCTCCCTGGATATGGTCCCGGGATGGTGCCGCCACCACCGCTGTTCCTGGTCCTCGCTGCTGGCTGGTGGTCCGCGCAGCGGATGGGGGGCTGCGTTTAGATATCCGGCCAATATGTGACATGTACACGAGATTCCCCAGAATATATATAAAAGCGAAAAAAAAAACAAAAAAGGACGAGCTGAGCTCGTTATAGGGGTAGCCCTAACTGTGGTACAACGCACGAGGAACATGTGTGGCTCGATGGACCACGCCGGTGGCTCACTCCCTTCTTCGACCACCAACCAGAAACCAGACATAGCAAGCGAACTCAGCCCTTCCTGAAAGCCCACGTTATGTGGAGCATATGAAGCACATGAACCACTCGAATGCGGCTACTGCCATCGTTATGGAGCCCTATAGCCAAATAGTCTAAAATTAAAAGAAGAATAACAGATTTCAAAGTTTTTAACTAACTATTGAACCAGTTTCCTAACCCTTTCCGTTTTAGAATTAATAACATAAAAAAAACATTTAACACGTTCCATGACACGTGTCCCAAAAATGGGTCACAAATGAAATCTTTCCCTCTTTCCCGTCAAATGCATTTTTGCATGTAATTCAGTTACGAACGATTTCTTGAAAATATGTACCTACATAGCTATGTAACTATCATATATTTTATATAAAGCACCTCCTGGATTTTAGGAATTATGTTTTAACATAGGTATTTTTTATATAATAGCGTCTTTTGATAACAAACGTTAAACCCCTATATCGGCTGAAATATAAGTTTTGTTCAATCATTTAAAACTCATTAATAAACATACATATGTATATATATGAAAATCTTATAACTTTCGAAATAATAGCTGATTGAAAATTAATGACCCTTAAATGCTCATTTTCACATCTTAATGTTTTAAGACAGTCGAATTTTGAAAGGGGACAAAAAAAAAAGGTATTTAAATCATATTTTTGTTAGTTAAAAAGTTTTCTCAAGTAGGCTTTATAATGGGAACTTTTTGCTTTTTCATGGCCTTGAAATTTTGCAATTAAGAAAGAACATCGCGGCGCTTTGATTTTTACTATTTCAGGAGCTGAGAAATTCATTTCATAGAACTAGCTGTGATATACGAAAAAGTTTATTAGCAATTTTTTGGTTAATGGGAACTTGTGCAAAATTTTGCATAAGCGAAAATAAATAACGTGTTTGGTCGAAATTGGTCCAATAGATCTTTAAACTACGCAGTATTTTTTTTATCGAGCTCTGAAACGTGCCTTCTGCCCTCAATAAAATCAAGCAGATGTTTTCTACTACATCAAATGCATCCCACTGCAACAAAAATCTAAAGTAAAATTAAAAAAAAAGTGAAAACAAATTAGGGATTAAAAAAATGCCAGGAATTCTTAAGCGGGAGGTTGTTAGCTCGTGTCCTTCCCCAGCATCATCCCGAGTGTCTCGAGAGCACCACGAGAGCATCGGGAAAAGGTAATCAAAAAATTACACGCGCGCGGGACACGGAGTCAAAGGGCATCCGACCCATCCGAAGCGCACTTTTGTCATCAGCACTCATCCCTTAGAAACGCTGCCGTGTTCTTGATGCCATTTGGCTTACAAACGCAATGCAAATGAAGGTGAAGACGAAAAAAGGGTTGGTTCTTGCCCTTGCCCTACTCCGCGGATCGCGGATGCACGCCAAACGGCCGCTTCCCATTTTAAATCAATAGCACGCGGCATACCTTAGGCGATTCTAGGGATGAAAAAAATAATCTTTTTTTGTTTAAATCTCCACACAGTGGATGATCTTAGAAAATTTTTTTAAGGTATAGAGTATAAGACAAAAAATTCGAAGATGGCCGGGAGGTTTTTTTTTAGCCATACGATCGCCGTACGAACGGAAGTCGATGGCGCAATCAGATACGGCGGAATGAAGCTGGCTTAAGAAGCGCACAAGGATGTCACGCGTCCTGAATTTAAAACCGAAAAGGGGGTAAAGGATACATCGTGTTCCCTATTTTATTTTCTGGAGATAGTGCGCACCCTGCATCCCCTTAATTGCGTAATATATCGCGACTAAGGGATGGATTTGTTGCCCGGCACCGCAGGTAAGAAAATCGATCCTGATTGCATCTCCTCGAGGATACCGCCAGCCACGTGATGAAATTGTATAATGATGTCCTGTCCATACACTGGGAGAGGTGCGCTATCCTCAAAAACAAATAAAAGTGAATAGAGGGAAATTCACTTGTCGTCTGCAACTGGCATTGTTTGAGACTATTCTTTGTTTTTTTTTTAAATGCGATTTTGAGTCTGAACCGATTTTCTCGGATGGACATATAAAATCCCCCATTTCATCGCGCAGCGGGATGCAAAGATTTTGTCATGTTCCCGGGTTTTATGCATGAGTGCGACTAATGTTGCCAAAAAATATTCGCGACAGCCACATTTCGAGGTGGCTTTTATTTTGTATTTTTTTACTGCCACCCGAACCCTAAGATTTAAGTAAAAAAGGGGTCAGTGGTCGAGTCCATGCTACTGCAGAGCGCTGGACCACTCATCCGTTCCTCTTGACTACATTAAGCCATCGAGATAAACATCTTAACTGGCCTCTTCAGAGTTAAGTGACCACAATAGCGGCAGCGGCGCGTCCTTGCCGCTATATGCTAAATTGACCGCCCGCTGAAAATTAATCGCAGTCTGTGGCAACCTCCATTGTTCCATTATCCTTCGGGGGTGGGTGGATACCCGGACAGGGGGTGGTTTCTCCTCGCACACAAAGGGCATTCGGAGTCACAGCGCTCTGTTCCTTTAGGAAGAAAATAAAAACGGAAAAACAATTTTTCGTTTATGTTACGCGGAAGAGTCCAGGACTTAGAGGAGATCTGAGCAAAAAAAAATTTATATATATAATATATTTTATCCTGCTTACCATCTGATAAGGGAAATAAAAGGAATCGAAGGGTTTTGCAGCGACTCAGGGGATATTTTTTCTTCCTTTACTTTAGTCCTCCTGACTCTGTGTGAGCAATGGTCCATATGCGAGGGTCACAAACCTTTTCAGTTGAAAACCAGAGGTCCGGCAAATTGATAAAAACAGGAGCGATAACTGTCTCAAAGGGATGCCCAGAAGGGAGAAGAGTTAGGCCGCAATCTTTCAAGAAAATTTCAAGATTTTCGGCTTGGAGGAATTCAAATGGGGCTAAAGAAGACAATGGGACCTGTGGTGCCCCAGCTTATTTTGAGTTAATTAGGGTAATCTTATCGCACAGTCAAAATTGCGCCCTTGTCCTATATCCCGGTGGGAATATCTTCCGCCTGTATGCGCTGACCCCGGGAAAAAGTTAAGAAATCCATAAGGGCTCCCCACGAAACGGTTCGGGGGTGTCCATTAAATTTTTTCGTAAAAAGGGAAAATTGCGGTCAAGGGTTCGACATAAGAAAATTATGCAAATATCAGTCACCTAAGCCCTTTTCGCCCACAATATTTTGTGTGAGAAGAGAGTACATTATGCGAAAGTTGGACTTAATCCTAAGTAGACAATGGACACACTATCCCCAAAATCCTTTGGTGCAAACACCGGGTTCGGGGGATGGTTCTGAAGGGTTGCAAGCAACCCATCGTCCTTCTAAAATGTAAAACATCCGCAACGGAGCAGAAAGCGCCTTGACTCCTTACGAAAACGAACTTCTTGCCCCCAATGGGCGCAATACCGAAAAAAATATGATAAATTGCGGCCAAGAATGTCCTTTTCTTCGTTTTATTGACCAATTCAGGACGTAATCGTATTATCCTGTGCACGAATAAATCACTTTGGTTTGTCCCTCATCCATCTTTCCGCACTTCGCCCCTGCCCTTCAGAGATCCTCGATTCTGGCTAGTCTGCCCGTTTGCTTGCTTGCTGGAGCCCTAGATACTTTTCTGGCGAATTGTTTTTTGCGTTTTTATCCCTTTGAACAATTTCCCAATGTCCAAATTGGACCAAACGGCGAAACAATACTTTTTTTTCTTCCCCTTTTTTTTTTATCCTGCGCCCATGCAGAGCAACGTCACAGGAGTTGGGATATCCGCGGAAAGGAAGTAAACAAGCCGTCATCCAGCATCCAGGGCCGGACCGAAGCCAAAAAATGCACCACCATCAAGTGCCGACAAGTTTACATCCGCAAAAGGGATGATATTATGGCTTTAGAAGGAAGTGGGATGGTTTATTCCCGGGCAGAACAAAGCGTTCCGAAAGTATGCAGCTCCCCGCCCCCCCAAAAAATATACTATATATACTCATGGTATAGTGGATATTGCCCCTTCCGACATGGTCCTTCGAGTGAAATTTTTGCGGTCTCTCCGCACCACGAGACGTCCCTTTCGTCCCGAAAAATGTGTGGAATAATATAAAAAGCAAAAATAAAAAATAAACTCCGGACGAAACGAAAATAGGAGAAAAATTTTTAACAACCGGATAGCGGCCATTTATGGACCTTTGCCAATTGGAAAATTGCAAAATTCAATTTTTATATCTCCGAGCATAACAATTAAATTAAATGGCAAGTAAAAAGGGGCATTCCAGACGGGAGATATGCAAATAGTTGGAATGGATTTTGAGACGTTGCGGAAATTTCGGTTGGAGGGTGGTGTTTCCGGTCTCAGATCGTTTTCAACGCAAATTTCGAAAGTATTTCGACAAGGAGCAGGACTTTTGGTGATTCTGAGGCTGTTTTGATTTCCGGGAGAAAAATTTTTATTTGAAATAAGTAGAGTGGAAGGCACTTCTGGAAGAAGAATGTTCCCATAAATTATTTGACATTCTGTCGCCTGTTAAGAAATTAGCACACCTTTTATATGATATAATATTTAATCTAACAGTGAGACTGAAGCTTCTATCACAAAAACGTTGTCCGAGAAATCAGTTTAAAATTTCAGAATTCAAGAATATGACTTCTAAATTTTCGACAGTTCAACTTTAAAATTTGAATGAAAAGGGTTGAGGCTGTACAATTCATTAGTATTATTTTCAACTACGTTTCTAAAAAACTGTCGACGTACAGATGAACAACAACCCTAAAAACCATATTACAACTGTTTTAAATTTTATGTGTCAGCATATTGCTGAGGAATATAAACAGGTTAGAAATTTTATAAGTCGGCACTGTCATTATAAAACATTATACATATATGTATGTATGATGATTACTTGACTACTAATGAAATGTGTTTTTTCCCTACGCGTCCCTCCCTCGACTATGATCACATGCATATGCAACATAAGCCCAGTACTGTTTCATTTTTTGTAATTTCCAAAGTAATCCTAGCTAAAAACTAAGTCATTATCCTAATCTTCTTGGCACCCTTAAATAACCACCTTCAAAAAATAGCAAAAAGTCCCTCGCACCCTCCGCCCCAAGTCCAGGGATAATCCTTCCACTCCCGGACAGGCACAGGACTCTCTCCAGGATGTTGAAGTGTATCCCGGGCATATTCCGCTGTCGAGTGGACATCGCCTCTGCTCGCTGACATCTCAATGAAAAATTCAAAGTCTTTCGACATTTTGTGTGCTGTGCTCAGCCTGAAAAATCCGAGGGGTGAATACTTCCACCACAATCACTTGACATATAAACATCAACAGGAAAAACGACAATTTTTAACCCTTTCGAGCTTCCTCGGAGCTCTCTGGCTTCTCGGGCTCTGCACTGTGTTGTGCCACCGCTCTTCCGCTCTTCCGCCCCCCGCACCATCGTACCGTTCCCGGTTTTTGGTCCTAGTCGAGTTGGAATCTCATCCGCAGCTTGCGTCACATTCATCTTCTTTTCTGGACCATGTGGAGAAACCGATGAAAAGCCCTGGCCAAAGGTGAATTGGTGATGTTTTTTTTTTCGGGAGTTGGGTGCTGTTGCTACCCCCCCTTGCCGTATACCAGAGAGGTTCAGGGAGTGTGAGGGATTTTATGCTGGACTGAATTTAGCCCTTTCCATCGAGCAACAGCACTGACCTTTTCACATTATGCTCGGTTTTTTTTTTCGGAGTGATGGGAAATAAAAAGGGCTCCCGTAGTGGTAGCCCGGGCTTTTTACAAGCTCTCCAGAAAACGGACGAAGGTGGTGGCGGGCAAGGGATAGGGCGAAGGGCGCTGGAAGAAAAAGTGCAGCTCCAGCAACAGAGCGATTAGGAAAGGCTCAGCCGTCCGTGTGTGCTAAGCGATTGTCTCCGGTGCAGAGAGCCCGGGATTATCTCGACCCTGCGGGGGTGGGGTGGGGCCCTTCCTCCCTTCTGCCCCTGCGTTTTACTGGCGAGGCCTAGCACAACTGTTCTAATCACCTTGATGGGAACAAGACGGGCTCAGCGGGCGCTCCGGGGGCCCTACAAGCGAGGAGCAGAGACAATCCCAAGGAGGCGAAACCTCCTCTGTCCTCTTTCCTCCCCCGGGTGGGAAATGTCCTCGCTGCCTGATGATGATGATGACGATGATGAGGATGATTATGATGCAAGAATACCCCCGCGCAGACAGCGAAAAGGGTGAAACGCGATAATCGGCCCTGCACTGGGCTTGGGGCCCGGGTGTAGGACAATAAGTGGCATCAGCCACTCATTACCTTTGCATGAGTGACCTTCAATTAGCCCAGCGAGCAGATTTCGGATTTTATTTAAATTTCTCGGAGGCGGCAGTGACGCTTTTTGCCCTTTTGTTGTGCAGGACAACTCTCGTCCTGGGACAGAACCCGGCCCTTCGTACGTTTCGTCCTGGCCACTATTGTTGTCCTGCGATGGTCTGACGGTCGGGACAGTTTAAAAAAATATATATATACACATATAAATAAAGGTATATAAATATGTAGGAATTAAAACAGCGAACCACACAAAAAGGACATTTCTCCGGCTGGGCTTCCTGATCCTGTGATGTCCCTTGTTTTGTGTACATGACAACTGCCACCGAGCGCAGATATGTCGCGGTGGCAACGCTCTTTTATTCGTGTCCGATCTCATCTGATGCCATGTACCCCATTTTCCACGTTAAATTTTTAATTAACCCCCAAAAATAGCCCCTCCCGGCTAAGGGTCAAAAAACGGTATAATGTTTTTTTTTCTGATTGCGGGTTTCACGGATGGGTTGGCCCTGTCGTGCAAATTGTGGCGGATACTAATTATGGGGCGATTGTCCTGCCTTTGGAGAGGGGGTGAAAGGTAATAATCCCCTACTTTTTTAAGGGATGCTGCGTTATCAATTCTGTGGATGCTGCGAGTGGCACTTTTTCAAAAGGCGGTGTCCGATTTCATTCTGTTCGACCTTTTGAAGGTGTCATGTTTGAAGGTTTTAAAATTGTTTAGTAACCGTCGTGACTCGTGTCTTAATTTTATACAAATGCCAGCTGCAAATAACTTCTACAAACCTTTGATTTTTCCAAAATGTCACAACAAAACCCTCAATTTTGAGAGAATTAAAGTTAAGTATCCTATTTAAACTTGGACACTGATTTGGTTACATTTTCGTTTTCAATCGACTTGACTAAGCTAGGTACAATTTCAAGAACCTTATGCAAGAACAAGTGGAATAAGGACAAAAGATTTTGAAAATGTTAAATTTCGATGCTATACCCACATTACATACATATGTATGTATACATAATATATTAAGGGACTTGTAAGTTTATAAAAATATCATCCTTTCAAATATACATGTACAATGTACATACATTTTTAGTTCTATTCTTGTCAATTTTTTGGAATGTAAATTTTTGAACGAAGAAGTTATAGAGAAATTTACAAATTTTAGAAATCGTTATTAGGTAAAACAAAAATATGTATGTATATAAATAATGAAGATATAGTATGTATTTAAATCGCGACAATCCTAAGAAATGCAAGAAAAATCAATGCATCTCTTGACCTACCTAATTCAGATAAAATTGAAAAAAACCTTAAAACATTCCTGGTCCCTTCAGTCCAGCTCAATTTTATGTCACTCAACCCCGTTGAAACCCTCTTGAATGCCTGACTAATTGCTGCACTCAGCCCCAGTGACACCGCGATATCACCGGCACTCGGTCCATCACATTCAATTTCACTTTACATGAATATTTAATTAAATAATAATTGATCTGGTCAGTCACGTCTGCGGACTCTCATCAAAGTGCTCGAAGCATTTAGCACAAGAGGGGCCCAAAGCACACAGAACCCTTCTTCCCCTGCCCCTGAAAGGTCCAGGAAATGATGCTGGTCAACAGATGGATAGGTGGACAGCAGCATCCCTGGTCCCCATCTCATCCCATTGCAGCATCATGCATCTCATCTTGCCGCTGCGATACTTCACCTTTTGTACACCCGTTCAGTGGCATCGTTAGTTCTGGGTACGTGTCACATCGCGTCAAAGAGATTTTTTTATATAAAAAAAGCATAAAACAACTCAATGGTCAGAATTGTTTACACACAAATAAAAAAGGTAAGGCAACTTTTGAGCGCAAAGGGAATACGTGAAAAACGAAAAAAACATTTAAAACAAAATAAAAAAGAAATAAATGTTTTGTCCACCCTGTGTCCGGGGCATCGTGTTGTTTATCATTCAAAGTTATGAGGGTAGTCTTTCAGATTAAAGGGAATTTTTTAGCTGATGAGACACTTTAAAGGACTTCCCTTAATGATAGAAGTGGGAAGAAAGTCGTCTATAAAAGTAAAATTGTGCCAAAGGCTCTCGTACTTACCGCTGTGCATTGTGTTTGACTCGGCGTCAGCAACTTCAATTTTTGGCTTTTTCAGCAACGGTTGACCACTCGATTGGGAATTTTCATCTTCTGGACTCGAACTTGTGTCCATTCGTTCCTGTTTTATATCTACGCTATTTGGCTTAGTCTTTTCTTGTGTTGTCTCATCCAAATTACACCCAAGCGGACTTGTGTCGGATGGACTTTCCTGTTTTGGCGTTGTGTTGTCATTTTCTAATTTTAGGAGAAAAAATATAAAAAATTTTTTGAGCATTTGCGAAAATTCAAAATTATTTTCGAAAATCATTGCGAAATTCTCAAAATTAAAAAAAAAAAATCGAAATTGGGTAGAGATATGTATATTACTTACCATCAACCAGTCTTTTTGGTGTACTTGAGGCCCCATCCCCAAGCAATTCAGCTGGACTAGGTGGAGGTGTATGCACACGTGAACCTGAAGGTTTCCGACTTGAAATTGGCGCGGATATTGATGGCCTCCGATTAACTAAACTAAGTGGTCTACCATCGTCTGCATCTCTGTCGTTTGTTGGACCTAATTAAAAACAATTTGTTTTAAATATTTTGCCGTAGATTCAAAGATTGCCTAGGTACTTTTACAGAATACTAAAAAAAGCTGGATTTTTTCTTGTGGAATGTTTATGTAAAGCTAGTTAATTCTTAGTCTCTTAGAAGCTACAGATAGTAATAAAAATCGAATAAAAAAGCCTTACCTTGCGAGTAACACTGTCCATAGTTTTCTTTGTTGCACTGTAAAACTTTGTGTTGTATAAATCGCACTATGTCTGAGAGGGCGAAGGCTTTCTGACAGGATCCACATGTAAGGATATCCTGTGTCGTTGGTTCTGGTTCTGTTGAGTCTGAGTCTGCTATAAAGAAATAAAATGGAAACAAATTTAATTAGTAAACAACCTTGGACAATAAATGAGCAACAAAAAAAAATCTGTCTAGGCCATCTCCCACTTTCCTCTAACAACTCCCTCCCTAAAATAGGAAAACAACCAACTTCCAGTGGGCTCGAAATCATCTGCCAATTGACTAGATAATAATAAGAGTAAAAAGGCAACTGAAGACGGAGGCGAAAGAATCGCCTTAAGGGGTAATAAAATTGGTGGCATCCGCTTTAGCAATTCACCCCCTCCCTCGCACCGGCAAGGGGCTGCAGGGCAATCCCCATCCTCTTTCATTGACTCCCAAGCTTTTCAGAAGGCACCGAATGACGACAACAACACCACTAAAGCCCAGTCGCACTGGCAGTGATATCTGTCTTTCTTAGGGGTTCCTTTTGGGGGTACTGGAGACAGGGAGACCACTTGATATAGCATTTCTGCGGCTAGCATCATTCGATTCTTCCATATATTTGCCTCAATATTTTCTGTCAACATACAGTGGTGGTCCCCGAACCCTCCCCATTTCATGGTACACGTTGATTGATGTCCACAGATTCAAATAGACTTAGGGCACAGACTGTGTGATCCAAAACACTTCGGCGTGGGGCCTATTTTGACTTTTTCTATGTACACATACTATCCAAAACCGCCCCAAAATCCAGCCCTCCAGTAGCCCACAAAGTTGTATTTAGTGAACATAAAAGTTTTTCTTGTTTTTGTTCCTTTCCTAGGGCCAGTTCTAATTCGCTCTATTCCCAGAAATTCTTATATATATATTTTTTCTTTTCGTTTGGTTTGGTTTTTGCCTCTTCCTTCGGGATGAATCGAAGGTTCAAGGGTGAGTTCCGTGGGGCTGGGTTGGGGACCCACTTCTGTTAGACTTTATTGTCGCTTTTGTAGTTGGTCCCATGTTGTACAGCATGAGACTGTTTAGTCCTGCAGAAGGTTAATAAATGTTTCCAATAAATTTTATCTTAATTCCTTTCTGCGATTGCCGATATCCAATATTTTGGGCTGATTGGATAATTTGGCGGTAGATAAATAGCCACTAGAACGGATAATTTACTTGAATTACGATTGCATAGTAATTGGGTATTTTGGCGCGTTATGTCACCTATGAGCGGAAAGGGAGAGTGTATGAGGCAATTTCGATAGATTTAGGGTGCTTTCAGATTGTGTTTCTTTATATTAATATCTTTGTTTTTTCTGTTTAATTAATTTTTATACAAAATCCTACAAATAAACTATTTAATCGTGCCATATACACCGTCAACTTTTAAATTTCTGAACATAATAAAATAATGAGTCAAAAATACATAGTCTGTAAAAAACACTGACTGTGTACCTACAACTGAAAATGTTGATTTTCAGTTGTCAAATTGGTTTCCACTTTTCAATTAGGCTAACGTATTTTTTGAAATAAATGGCAAAAATATGTTCATACGTGAAAGAGTATGGAAAAATGTTTTTTTCCCCCTCAATTTGATGAAATACTTTATCAATTCGGTTAATTAAGATTGATTTTTTGATTTGTTCTGGAATCGAACGGAAAATGGGAACACAATAATTACCTATACTTTATTTGTGTTGTTTAAATGGATTATAGTGGTTTCACATTCAAAAATATAATTGCATTTCCGATTTAGTCATCCTCACTAAGGGTTCATTTTACTAAGCTTTTGAAATTTAAATACAAAACTTTTAAAACTGAAACAAAAACTGACAGCTGTTACGTCCATTTGAATGAAGCATTCGGTTAACATATTTTCCCTGAAGTGGGCAGCATATCTTCCAATATTTAAAAAAAAATCCCTGCATTTATGTATTCGACAAAAACGCACAATTGCATATATTTAAAGAAACCGATAATTTGCTATCAGTAACGACTTTCTCCCTATCAAAAGCACACATTCGGGCAGATGTTCTCCCGCGTAAAGTAAAAAAATTAAAAAAAATCGCACCCAGCGGTAGTGGCACACCTACGCCTTGCAGATGCAAAGTGTGCAAAAGTGTGCTATTTATTTACCCGATTATGTTATCAGATATTCCCCCGCACTTCGTTATGTCTCCCCTAAATAAAAAAGTACATAAAAAAAAAAATGCGACGGCCTTATCAATTAATCAGGCGAAACGCCATGACATCTTAACACATCCCAAACAATCAGGCGAGCAAACGAACCCCCAATTAGGTTTGTAACTATCCCAAACTGAATAAAGCCCACGAAAAAGGGAAAAATATTTGTGAAAAAAAAGCAGGATAAATGTCGGGAATAAAAAGGACGAGATGTGGTCCGTGTGCTAAAAAACACACGTCACACGAGCCCTCGAGGTGAAATCAATTACAGCCGGCATTAGTCCCACGAAATAGTCACCAATTGACAGAATTGCTCGTGGATGTGTCCTTGGATGTGGTATCCTAGCCTCTTCCACCACGTCCGTGTCCGCCACGGTGTCATAGCCCTAATCAAATTTATTAGATGGTCATGAATTTTTTGATCCTCGGGAGTGGGCCACCATATGGATCCCACAGTGCATTAGGACTTAGGAGGTCCATCGATGTGTCGCCAGAGCCAGGGGACGATGAAGACCAAGGAGATTTGTGTGGTTTTCCTCCTCGGTGTTTTATTTCTTCCTTCCTGCTCCTGGCGGCACACCAGCCAGACCTGGAAGTCACCAGGAACAGCCATCGACCACATCATCCTCGGCCAATTTCACCCACCCCAGTCGATATATATATATATATATTTTTTGGCTAAAAAGGTCGATTCGTCGGGCGGCTCAGTTCGAATAGGACATGTGTGGTTTGGCCGAAAAATCCCTGCCCGCCCTTCGTCCTCTGTAGAAACGAACGACTTAGGGTGAGGCTAAGAGAAGTCAGTCAGTCGCTCAATCAAACCGCAAATTTATTTATTTATTTCGATATTTGGGCAATTTCCGTCCTTCTCGATGATTTTTGATAGCGTTAGCCCTCGGCGACGAGGGTGTTTGATCAATTTTTCTATTCGACTAACAGTCATATCTTTTCTATAGTAGTAGGTATAAACAAAACATTACTTCTTGTATTATTACATTATTAAATTTTCCTATAATAAAAGTTGAAAATATTGTGGAATACTGCCCTATTCGTAATATTTTAAGAGATAATATCCAGGTAAAAATTTTAAATAGTTATTTTATATGACTATAGTCGTAGTTCTGAATTAAGTAACTCAGAAGCTTAGCCGTTTAAATCAAGTTTAAACAAATATGATTTTTAGAACTTAAATTAAACTTAAACGAAAAGAAGAGCGATAGTAACGTGCTCTATCAAACTTGAAAATTGTACTGCACTACTTAATTTTAAGTCATTGTAGTAACCTTAAAAATGACTTAATGAAGTACCAGTAGTTACCAAGAAGAAAATTGTATTCAAATTAACAGAGAGACACTTAAATGTTATTATTAAAAAGATTATTTAAGGTCAGTCCAGAGACCGACAATGCCTCACAATTGCGAATGTCCCCCTTGAAATAAAAGACTACAACTTTTGACGCACATTCAAGTCGCTGGAGGCTTATCATGCTTTTGCCCATTTCAAGGTGCGTTTTCGCTGATAATTTCAATGCACCCGCATCGGACGGCAGGCAGTTTGCCCTTGTTGTTTGGAATTAAAAAAAGACAAAAATAAGCAAATAAATACTAAACGTTGAAAGCCGCGGCCGAAATCAATCATCGCACAGTGTGACGATTAAAATTCAAAAAACATTTCCTCGCTAGTGACACATTTTTATTGTCGTGACGATGCGGTCACAAGTTATGTGGCACAGTTTGCTCCCAGGGGGTGGTTTTTATCGATGATAATTTTAATTTAGCGAAAGCGGAAGACGACAATTTGAACATCCGCAGAAGGAATCGAATCGGAGGTGACAAACGGGGAAAAATCATTTCCTCCCTGGTTGATGTAACGCCTGTCATATTTACGCTTGGATTTGAATTTCATTTCGTTCCCACATGCCTCTTATTCTTCCGTGCCCCCGTTCAGGCCTTACGTAGTTCCTAAAGGACGAGAGGATGGTTGTCCTTCAGCCCCGGGAGTGGCAGAGCACTCCCCCTCGTCACCGTCGGACAGGGGATCCCTCTGGATAAGTATTTCGCATTGAGATTGACTGACTATGGCCACTGCTGAATCTGGAGGAGGAATCCTCGTGAGTTATTTCCCTGCTGTTCGGGATAGGCTAAATGAGGAGGGAAGACAATTAGCCTCGGGCTACTTGAGGCTTCTCATTTCGTATTCATGTGTCCATATCAGTACTACTGAAATAGAATTGCGAATTGTGGCTAGATTTGTTCGAAAACTTGCGAATTGTTTTCTATTTTTAGCATTCTTATGGTAACTTTGGTAAACAATTTCATTTTTTTACGAAAATCGTATTAGAAAACAATTTCGATTTCCTAAAAGACTTTTACTTTTATAGAAGAAGCAAATAATACTCGAAAAATAGTGTAAAAGTCGTTCATAATATGAAATCGTAGAGAAAGAACCTCTAAAATTTTTCTAAAAAAGCAAATTCCCTAAAAAACATAATTCATCCCTTAAAAACTCGTGAATTTTCAACCTGACTTTGGATATGCATCTGCACGATTTGGAAATAGCATGCAAAAACAATTTTCTTTTAGAGATAAGCTCATTGAATATCCGCGCCACAGTCCACCCCTTCGCACTCCTGAAACCAGAAGCAATTGCATTGTTATCCGACAGAGAAAGAGCCGTCGTGGTGCCGACTGTACGGCAAGGCAAGACTATTGGATCTATGCAAATCCTAAAACAAGCAACCAGTAGTCGTCGACGAGGGCAGTTACCATGCATCCTCCAGTTACTGACAACTTTTACTGGTCTCGAAACAAACCAGGAAGCATTAACTAACTATAGACAAAACAGCAATAACGTTTGCTTTACCAGAGGAACCAGAGGGTGGAAAAACGAGGAAAAATTTTCTGTGACACCCGGTGAAATCCGTCAGTATGTTAATCCGCTGGCCATTAATTTAATGGTTTCAGTCACAGACCGGGATGGAATTCGTGGAACGCTTTTTTTTTTGTACCTTATTCCACCACCACCGCCCTTAAAACGTACCCTTAGCCCACACCGGGTTTTGTATTCCCGGTGGTCGTCCGTCCTAAGCCCCGTCGCACATAGAGCAGCATTTTTCGCATTTCAATTTCGCTCATCGAATTTATGATTAAAATCGAATGAGTCGCGGCGAAAAAATGCATACAGCCAACGAGATGAAAGGGTTGCTTTTGGGGCACATCAAACAAAATTTGCCGATAATTATTATTGTTTGTTTGAAATTAATCAAGAGGGGATGAAAACAACACACGGAAAACAGTGTTGCATTGTTACATTGTATCAGTTGCTGTTTGCTTCGGGGTTGAAGCTCAACTTCTGTTACTTTTTTTCAGTGAAACAAAATTCAACAACTGCCCCACTTGAGGTGAGAGAGAACACTTTTTCCTGCAATTTTTATTTTTTAGTTTTGGTTTCATCTCTTTTTTTAAGGATGAAGGAAGTTCCACTAAAGGGCTGGAAAAACACTTGAGAGTTTCTTCATTGAAATCGCTTTCGTTTGAACTCGGCGTTGAAGCACCAACAGGGTGGTGCTTAAAAGAGGCACTGTAGTTTTTTTTATAAAAAAAATAAATTTTAAAAAAGAAAAAAAAACTTTTAAAAACTTTAAAAGAAAAAAAAACTTATTGACTGACTGGACAACTTCATAGTTGGTCATGAGTACATTTTCTGGGATCGATGATGGGTTTGGAGGAATTTAAAGGTATCATAAAAATATTCTTATATCTACGTACTTTTTTGGAACCTCCAAAACTTTCACAGAAAATTTGTAAATCAAATAACATTAATTTATTTCGTTTTGGCCCTTATAATTTTAAGCTATCGTTTAAAAAGTGTCACAAAGAAAGACTTTCTATATAATCGAATCAATGAAGTGGAAAAATCGTTGAAACCCTCATTGATTCGACTAATAAAGCTCTTTTTTGGCCCCAGAAAATAAATTTTTTTTCAGATCTGATGTTGTGATCACTTTATTTATTTTTGTTTTCTACTCGATATGAAAATATTGTAATAAAATATCTGTAACGGTTTTTTCGTTATTTTCTCAAAGAGTTATAAAAATGGACCTTTTCAAATTTTAAGTCCCATATTATTTCAAAAACCTTGAGTTGTGCAGACATTTTCATTACCAATACAATAGAGACTAGAAAAAGTCCAATCGCTTTCAACACCTCAAAACTTTCCCTCTAAAACTAAACCGACTCCAATTGGCCGAGCAGAGAGCACCTCATCGATGCCCATCAGGTCAGCAATTATCTTCGAGTTCCAAGGATTGGTCAGAGGAAGAGCCCCGAAAACCAGTCTGCAACAATTTCAACCAACTGACCACGGGTGCGTGTGAAGCCCGAAATGCCTTCACCCTCAAACTGAGGCCCGATAGGCACGGCACGCACAGCACCCGAACAGGTTTCTGGTCAATCGCCACCGAAGGGCACGTCCTGTGAGAACATCCTTTCCCTGACCATTGGTCAATACTCCGCGCATGTATTGACCGCATCGGCATGTGAATGTTCCCGAGTGTCCTGGTTAGGGCTTCCTGGACACATGGGTGCTACCCAAGTGTTACATTGGCGGTATATCTTTTGGTATATGTTTTGTTCGGCCGTTCTCTTTGTACCGTGTATCTTATATCTAAATTTGATTGGTTCTGCTCCTTGGGTATATTTTTTTTTCCTTTAGTCGAACTGCGGATGTGTTTATTTAAAGGATGTTCGGATAAAGGGCATCCTGCGGCTATTTGGGAATCTTGTTAGTTATTAGTTCACCACCACCTTTTCTAGTGGAAGGAACAGATGCTGTTCTTTGGGAGTTTTCTGACCGAATGGTACCTCGTAATTTTCCCTGATAGGCCCGGAGGGTGTTTTCCATTCGTACACACAGAGTGACGCAACTATTTGCCCATGGACGTCCTTTTCCTTTCTAATGTGGATGACATTGCTCACGGAGATGACTTAAATGACACAGACATGTGGCTGCTGCCGCCACACCTGTCATCTGGATATCGCTGATATCGGCGATATGTGTGAAAAATGGTCGGTAACAACCAGCGCAAAGGGTTGACACAAATCTGAAGGGATGGAAGCGAATTATGCCCTTATCAACTCGCCCTGAGATTTTTGCCCCTTTCAAAGCTTTTTGTATTTGTGCAATAAAGTTGACAGATCAATTGATTCGGCACCGCAGCGGCTGACAGGCTCCGGGCGTTTATTAATCGAAAAAATCAAGTCCGCCCCAGATGCAGTTGGGTCTTGAAAATTCAAAGGCTGTCATCACCTTCTTCGCTCGGACGCACAGGGTGACACAGACGCCCAACAAGGGTGGGGGATGCTCGAGGACGTGTAAGTGTGCGGAACAAATCGGATTAGCCGCTTAAGTTGCGAGATTAAGAACTTCGGACATTCTGGAACCGCTTAATAGGGCCCCATTAGTTAAAGAGAGTGGCTGATAGGGCTAGGGATAAATTAGAGCGATACGCCCCCATCGCCTCATCCCGTCCACTCTGCCCTGGGATGGGAACAAATCACTTTTGATTCGCATATCTGAGATTTATGGCACTATAGCGAAAATATCTTACATATGCGCGCCCCCCAGGGCACATCAATTTTTCGCCATAAATACTCACCCCCGCCCCTGGTCGCGACCACAATTGATTCGTGTCTCGAAATTATCTCGCCGGCGAATTTCCATATTAATGGGTGGCCTAAAACTAAGCAAAGTGGATATGTGCGCTGTCGGAGAGGGTGAAATGGTTTTTCTTCTGTTTCTTAAGATGCCACCGCGAGTAGAGATGCGATGTGATGGAGGGCGCGTCGGGATGCTGCGGTGATGGAGCCGCAGGCGGCTAAGGATCACTTGAACTGAAACAAGGGCAGTTGCCGGGTAATAGTCGGTCGGGTGAGAAATATTTCTTCATATGAAGTGCTTTCTTCTGGGTTTTATCTGCTAATTCACCCCCTGACTCAACGGTCTCTGGTTATGGTCCAATTTAGCGTTCCCCACTCGCAGCATCCACAACATAACCCTCCTCATCTTCTTCTTCTGCTGAGATTTCCAAGTAATTGTGTTTACGTGAGGAAAATGTGCTATCCTGCGTGGCCGCGGGGTGTGGGTGGAAAGGGTGCACGACCGGGAGAAAAAAAAAACATCTATACCAAAAATCTTATGATACAAAAATTTCTCGAGATTGCATAAAATAGCACTTAAAGACGTCATTTTGTTTGTATTAAATATCTTCATATGCTAACTAACAATATAATGTAGCTTATCTACTTCAACCTTCAGTCTAATTAAGGTTTGTCACTCTTTTATTAGGAACACAAAATCAGTTTTATAAGTACATTTAAAAAGGGTTACTAACTTCTAGGTAATGCTGCCAGAAAGACAAAGTTTAAAATTCGAAAATATAGTTCAACTGATAGTTGATTTTGATAGGATTTTTTGCGTGCATTGCGAATCTGGAAATGGAAATTTCTTTCAAAATGAACAAAACGTCATAGAAATTTAAATGAAAACTTTAACATACAATAAAATAAAAAAAAGTAGTTAGGTATGACCGGATAAATGTCTACCTAATCGATTTTGAATATCATTTAGGTTTAAATTTTTCGACAGCAAAGAAGCAGTTTTTTTCGTTTCTATTGTCTTGAATTAAAATATTAAGTATAGTATACTCAAACATGGATTGTGGTTATTTCAGACTGTAGATATTCGTTAAAAAATCGTTAAGTTTTGAAATTCACAATGCATTCGATAGAAATTACATTTTTTCATAGAAAAACCACGAGGTCCTTTCTCGAGGTTTGCCGTCGATGATAAGACTCCGCGAAATGGTTCAAAATTCTTCGTAGAGACCTCATTAAATTAGCCCCAAATCGCTAGCGCTATGCGCGACAGTCAGCGGCAATAAAATCGTGTGCACATGTGTCCGCCGTGTGTTACCTCCGTTGGCAAATATTTGTCAACGCGCGGACCATTTATTAACAGACTTTGTGTTTTTCGCCGTCTCTCGGCTCACCTTGCCTACCTTTTTTAAGCCTGGAGGTGGCTTACCTGAGCCCCGGACCCGAAAAGTTTAAACAGTGATTGCAGTGACGGCCGGGGCTGGATAGTTTGATGAAGTCGTCGTCGTCGTCGACACGGCGCGCATTATGCCGCATACCGCCGCCACCACCGCCAACCCAATTCAAGGGAAAGTAGAAGAAGAGTGTGTAGGCGGACGCGCTTATCACCTGGCGCAGGCCTTTGTAGCGATAACGAAATTTGTTCCTTTCTTTTATTTTTTTTGCTTGTTTAAACGTGTGCTCTTTTGCGGTCAACAGAAAAATTGCCCGCCACCCGCTACCCTGTTTTGCGCGGGAGGGGGAAGATATTAAACAAATTTTCGTTTGCCACCATCTCTCACATACGTTAAGTGGACGCGTATCGGGGGTACGTACGTCGGCAAGGTGTGCTAATTGCGAGACGGTGGAGTTGATAACACCTGAAAGAAAATATAAAAAAAAAACAGAAATTGTCGTCCAACAAGCACATCACCACCAGAGGAAAAAAAAAATTGCTGTGGTGGTGACTTAAACAAAGTAGTCACTGCGATGTGTTGTCGGCCACAAAATCACTCACATAAATTCTGGTGGAGCGTTGGGCAAACACAAGTGTGGACGGGGCTTAACTATTGGAGCCCCCCCGCCCCTGGGGCGGCAGCAGGACGTGGCTATTGTCAGGCAATTTTCTGCTGCTGGTTTTTTTTTATTATTTAATCAAAAACCTCTGGCGAAAAAACCGCCACGACGAACACCTAAATTCGATGAATAGCTAAAAAACTTGGAAAAATTGGACCAAGGTGACACGTTTTTGGAGGATCGCGAATGAGCGCTTTTATTTTTTCTTCAATATACTTCATTTCATTTTTGCAGCAACATTTTTGAACATGACATGAATTTTTTAATTGTCGACTGGGGGGCAGCTGAATTATTGTGTAAATTTTTTCCATACAGTTTTTGGGTCAGATTAATTTATTTATATAGTGTAACAGTCTACGATTAACTGTAAATTAACATAAAACATACTCATGCTCCTCATTTACACTAAATAAACAAAAATCAAAGTGCTATTCCTATTACTTTTAACTTTTCAATCATGAACCCTAATTGCTGAATCTTAAAAAACGTTGTTCAAAGGTTTGAAAGTTACTATTTTCTCGTTATTGTCATTCTAATTATAAGAAAAAGAAAAATCTATCTTTATTTCGTAATAGAAATTATGAATAATCAGAGTCTGAAAAATTTGAAACAAAAAATTTATCTATGCGGCATAGAATAATCTACTATAGTCAAAACGGAATAAGAAAATTTTCTTTTTTGGGTGTTTCAACAAAATAACGACCCGACAGTGTTTCAACAAAATAACGACACATCGAGGTTTTTGAAAAATTGGATTTAAGAAAACTGACTTCATAAAACAGAGTATAACCCTTGGAGCATTACCATAGAAATCATTTTGGATTTAGCGACTAGAGAAAATGAAAGGTATTTATTATTTTATAGCTAAGTAAAATTAGAATCCATGCTGTTTTGATCTTGAATTCACCTAAAGAACTTTTTTCGCTTCTACATCTTACATGATTTGGAAGCACGCAATAATTTTATAAGTTCATATCATTTAAAACTTCGTTAATCCTTAGTTAAATATTGCATTTTATTTTGATAGTTCTTTCAAATGTATTTGAATTTTTGCTCTATCCTGATTTGTTTGAAATTTAAAAATTTCAAGTTTTATTGCACAGCCTCTCATTTTTCGTGTATAGACAACAAATTATTATTGACCTTCAAATTTTCTACAAGTATAATACCTACAAATATTTTACTCGCAAATAAATGTTAATGTTACTTCTGACGTGCAAAATCTAAAAAAAATCGCTTTAAATTCAAACTTTTGTTACCAAGTTTCTTAAATTACTAATTATTACCGACATATGAAATTTCAAGAACACTTGTCTTTTTTAAATCTAATCTAACAAAACACAAAGTCTTTCTAACACTAAAACCAATATTTCAAATATATTTGCAATCTTAACACAGATTCTACAATCGTCAACTAAACTCCAAAAACGCTAAGTAAAGTCAACATTACTTAATAAATCAGTAATCTCGACAATTTACCCATCTGGACCAGTCACCAAACGATTTTAGGCATCCTCGAAAATTTTTTGGATAATCTTATCTCATTCACCTTCCTCTACCGCTGTGACGCTTAACCGCACCGGAAAGCACATGTGTCCCTAATTAAAATGTGTCGCCCAGTCCTTGATTCACATAATTTCCTCAAAATATTCGTTTTTTCTTATCATGTCCAAAGAAACATTTCTTGGCTCCGCTGTCTGGCCTCTCTGCAGCCGTTGGATATTTTTCTTAAGAAATCTTGTGAGTTGTCCGTTCGAAGTTGCGCACGCACGCATAAATACCGCCCCCCACATGCGACAAGTGAAACATATTTTTTTTTATTTTTTTAATGTCGCGACGGATGTTTGCGTTCTCTGACAGCGGCTATTCCGCCGCACAAAAGAAATGCAATAAAAGTCAAAATAAAAAAAACACGTGAAACACACCAAATTGAGGTATAAAACAAAGTTAATTAAACAACCAAAAAACGGTGGAGGAAAAATTTGATTTGGAGTCGTGCTTCTTTTGATGATAAATCATATAAGGCCCTGTTTACCCAGTGCGATAAGACGCAGATAACAAGATCGGTTTCAGGTGAGATAAATATCTTTTTGTCTTAGGAGGGTAAATTTTTTTGAATTATTTTTTCTATCTTCCAAAAATACTAGATAGTGAGTATAAGTTAAAAGTCTATCTAAAAATTATAAGAAATTAAAAAAGAAAACTTACGGCTGAAGGAGCGAAATCCAGCATCCTCGCTGACGTTTGTTGAAATCATTTTTAATAATTTTCGGTATATTGTGTTTCCACCAAAATATTTTGTGGTGATCACTTTTTTAACAGTATATTTCTGTAACATTAAGAAAAAAACACACAGGCAATCACATAATCCTTTTGTTTGGGGCAGTGTAGCTTACATTAATAATAATTTAATTTTCTTTTTGTCATAAAATATCACTATTATAAAAGTACTGTTGACAATAAATTTTGTTCGTGTCACATCACGTAGAAGTAGCCACTCGCGCAGGCTTAGCAGCCCAGCGGATAACCATTCATAAAAATATCAAAAGTGATTCACACCCGAGACAAGAGAAAATCCAAAAGATGCTCATCGCACTGTCTGCCGAAAAGCACTACCCGTCCGTCGTCGTCCGCCTTAAGTCGCCGCCGGTACCAAAAAAGAAAGTAAGATGCTGACCCCTCGGCTAACCGAGATGTACTGATGCGATCTCGGTAAGATTCAGCTGAAAAACTCGAGAGTCATCGCCTCGGACGGGCGGCGGCGCATCTCTCCCAGTCCCGGTCCCTCGGGCGAGCCCAGCCAGCCACCACCGGGTCTCCGGGACCCTGACCAGGGTAAAAATAAAAAATAAAAATACCCACCACATCCAGCCCGAATCACGCACATTTGTGCGTGCGGCGCTGCTGTACGTACGCACTACCCACCAGAAACGCGCCCAAAAAATGTTTTGTCTCATCATCTGAGATTTTTTTTCCGATCTAAGGTACAAAAGGGAAGAAATGTTGGTCGACGCGGTGACTGTGTGATAATTTTTCCCTGTCCCTCTTCCCATTTTTGATCACGCACATCCTGTGTCCTGCGCAGGGATATGTGCGTTCAGGACATTCACTTCATCCCGATCGTACACATATGCGTATGTACTCTGGTCCGGCGGCTGCGATTTTCGTAAAAAAGAAACCGCACTCACCCTTAGATACCAAACAGACACACGCACATCAGGGTGCAAAAGGAACCGCTAAGGTATATAAGGCTCCTACAGGATCCTGGCGTTTAAAAACTCCTTAACTGGAACACCGCGGACTACACATATAAAAATTGGGCATACTCTGATAATTATCCGGTGACAAAAAAGGGATGCGTAAAAAATCAGGGTCCACATATGATTCCCTTCCATCCCATTCAACCCCTAATCGATCTCCGGAGTTTTCTACAAGAAAAACTTCTTAGGCACGGGGTGTAGATTTTTTTATAAATTTTTATATGTCCCCTTCCTTCCAGAGTACGTGTCTGTTCGCGATTAATAAAAATCGGACCCTTCGCGTTTTTTTCTGCCCTTTCTCGATCTTAAAAAAAAACCGGCCCTATGGCCCCTAGCTATTTTTTTTTCCTTATGCTTTTCTTATAGTCCCAAAAAGGATGCTACTGAGATATTAAAAAACGTTGCGAGAGTGCCTCGATCTGCAGCACGAAAGGTACGAATATCTCGTAAATAGGTACGTTTCTAAGGGTACCCCCTCGATCGGAACTAGAATTTTTTTTATACATATATGTATATAATTTTATAAGGTATATGTTTTTTACCCTACACTCTAGAGTAACGGTATTTTTTATGCAAATATTTTTTTCTTTTCATCTAAAGACCCATGGGATCTTTATGGATGCAGTTTTTTACAATTCAAAATCTCAGGGTGCTTTTCTTTTGACGAGATACGCAACTTTAGGGTGAAAATTTTCCCAGGATTCCAAAGTATCATAGGTGAAGATACAGAAAAAAAATTACGGATGCATATGATCTGTGTGCTGAAGCGGAAAGAACATAAAAAAATAATAAAAAATTATCTTCTCAAGACTCGATAACCGTTCATTGATTTAGATTAATTTTTATGTAATTTATTACGTTGGATAAAAAAATTTCTTGTCTTTCTCGTGGTATTTCTTGGCGCGAACATGCGTCTTTTTTTTCGTCTTGAGGTTTAAGATCGGGAGAGAGTTAAGATGTACTTTTTGGTTTTGAGAAAAAAATTATTTTTTTGGAAAGTTAACGGAAAATTTATACAAAATGCAAATTTTTTAGGGTTATCCAGCTAGAAAAAATAAATAAAAAATAAACGTTTAGGGATCACTATTTTATGTGGCAAGTTCAAAGAAAGGAGTGATTAAGTAACGATGTTTTTTTTTTTATAAACTGACAGTGCATCTTTTAATTTCCGAGTGATTTACAAGTAAAAAAAGTTTTTTTTTTTAAAATCCTTTAAAGTTTAAATCGCTTCATGCATTATTAATTATGCAACGAATTTATGAATATGTTTTTTTGTTAATCTAAAAAATTGAGCTAAGTTAACCGTCATGGTGAATTTCAACGAGCATCGCATCGAACACGTACACGACCTTTAAAATATTAATTTTTTCAAAAATAAAGTAACAATCAGATGACAATGTATACATTACTGACCTTTTCTAAAGATACTGTATTTTAATTTATATTTATCTTATTTTTATGAAGAAAATACTTTGAAATTTTCCTAGAAGAAAATTCTCTCTAATTGTAGTAATTTTATAGTAGTTTAAAACATTAAGAGATAGTTTAGCGATCGAAGTATGTTGTAAGCGAAAGTTGCTATACTCCTACAGATATTTCAATAAATTTGATTAAAATACCCTACATAAATACTTACAAGTGTATGGTTTTTAAATTGAAAATTGTAATCAATTTTCAAAATGTTTTAAATATTTTGTTAACTCTACGACAAAACCTGCTTAATCCCCCCATGAATCTTTCAAGAATGGAAAGAACTACCGCCAGAAGAAAGAAATTATCCGGAACAACTCCATTAGTGTCCCACACAGAAAATTTGTCTGTTTCGCTAAATAGCTCGCTACACCCCCGACTAATTGAATTGTAAAAGACACAGGTAGTGGGTAATGAAACTACCAAACCCGCGAAACCCGCGAAACCCGCGAAATCCACAAAAACCCGCAGGGCCACGAGACCGCGAGTGGCCGCGCAGCCGTGTGTCCATGACACACCTTCGTAATAAGTCGCATTTTCACGGCGTGCAAATTTATAAATGCCAAAAAATTGAATATATATTTTTTTTTTTTTACTTTCAAATTTTTGTTTGGCGGTTTTTATGTTTACACAATCCGCCCAGCGGTCGAATCTTTTGAGAAATATTTGCACGTACCGAAGACGGTGAAAAGCGACGCGGACATGTCCGAGTGGGCAGAAAAGCAAACAGAGCGCACCACCGTCACCGCGTCTCCGGTGAGCAGCTCTGGCACGGCTCAATTTGAAGAAATGAAAAAAGTGAGAAAAGGTGAACTCAAAAAAATAATAATAATAAGATGCTGTGGTCCGTGCGCGACGTGCTGACCCATAATTCGTCTGTGATTCTGCTGCGGACGTATTGTCGAGCTGCACCCGTTGCTGAAGCCGCCACAAAGCAATTCCGAAAAAAATTGTAAAAAATTACAATTTTTTGTTTTTATTATTATTATTTTTTTCAAAAAACTAAAAAATAAAATTGTGCCGCGTGCCCTTTTTTCGCGCCGGTGCTCCACCGCGTCCAGCCACCTGAACCTCGAAGATAGTGGCGAAGATATCGCGTCCCGTCGCAGCGATTCTCCAGGGCCAGCGCACATTGGCGGCGGCGGGCGGCGGCGGCGCAGGCAAATCTGCGCGCGCTTATGAAAATCGTTCAACACGTCCGCGCGGTGTCGTGCCGGGGACAATGAGGCGCGCCGCGGAAGAATAGGCGCAAGTGGAGCCCCGATGCGGGAGATTAAGACGCGAACGCGCTTTCAATTTGAGCCAGAATAAAGTGGCGCGATCCGAATAAGAAATTCCAGCCGATAGTCCGCGAGATGAGATTGGCCGCGACGGCCGGGCAGGGCGGCCGTGGGCTCCTCGCACGTATCTCACACACTAAATCTAATATCTGCGGTGTGTGCGGCCCCCGAGGGCTCTTCAGATTCGGATACAGAGCCCGCAGATGCTTCTTGGATTTTGAGATTGGGATGCTGCGGATGACGCGAAGACGACGACGACGACAACGACGAAAACGACGGTGACAACCGCGGGACGTGGTAGCGCTGGAAGCTGGGAAAATAAGGAAGACATGGGGAATTGGATCAGATGAATTATGAGTATGCGTATGACACAATCCAATTAAAAATAAAGTGCGCGTGCGCTTCGCGGTGCGGTGAGGCGCGACGCGGAGGCGCTGAAAGGACAGAGAACGTCTCCACTTAAACAGACATGAATTGGACGTATCGATTTTGAGACGTGATAAAAACTGATGGGGGCTATTGTAGACTTTTTGTCCTCCTTGATTGAAAGGTAGGGAAAATAGCTGTCTGCTTTTCATACCCGCACGAATACCGGAAGCTATGTACCTCCTGAACATTATTGGCATTGAAAAGATATATAAAGAGCAGATCCAAAGAATAAAGAAAATATCGACCGATCCCTCTCAAATTTATGTACGATATTCTGCACATTAATTCATTTACATATATAACCAAAAACGGCGATGAAAAGTTGAACAGTTTATTTTATCTAAATCCTAAAGATCACTTAAAAAACTTGGAAATTAGAAACCAAACCTTTGTTACATTTCAAACATTATGATACAGCTAAGTTTCTTCAAAATCCTAGAGTCTAAGTCTGAGTAGGATATGAAAAGAAAGCAAAACTACTTCAATAAAAATTAGTCCTTCCCGTCTTCAAATCATAATCATCCTTCTTCTTCTTCTTCCCAATTTTATTATACCTTTTCACTTGACAAAATCTGAGAGTTCCCCACAATGCAAGGTGTACAATTTCACCACATCAAAGGCTCCAGGAAAAAAAATTTAAAAAAAAGGACAATATCCGTCCATACCGTAAACAGACCGAACAAAATCTCATTGTCCACCATTGTCCTGCATTATGCGCTTCTTCGAGACCAATTCAGAGCAAGGTTCCCTCGCAGGTCATCCGTTGACCCTTCGATCATTTTATTGTTGCTAATCGCACTTGTGTTGGACGGAGACACGATCACTCCTCAGATGGCAGCGTCTGATCCTCGGATTAGCCGGTGACATATGAAAATTTAGGCCATGGGAAAATCGTGCAGGTGTTAGCTGCTGCTGCGACAGGACAGTGAACGCTAAAGATACTTTTGAGCATCCTTTTTCCCGATAATTGAATGATCGTGATTTTGAATTTCTTGAAAAAAAAATATATACATATATATATGGTGTATGGTGGAGAGGGGGGAAAAAGGTAAACGATTTTTGCACATCTTTCCAAATTAGACAACGATCGTAGAGCAGGAGCTGGCCTGGCTCTGGAATCGATGTTTGTCGTATGTGAACCGGAGTGGCAGGCACTTTGCCCCTTTTTTTCCCATCTGGCTTATACCGGTACAGTTATTTGCCCTTTTCTTCGACGGTTTCGCATGACAATAAAAATCGACCAAGTGATCGGTTAAAGAAGGTCATGGAGCCAGCGGCACAGCAGCTAAACCGGCGACATAGTAACAGAGTCGCCCGGTCTTTTGGAAAATGTCATTTCATGCAGAAATCTAAGATGGGAGGAAAAATCGACTTCTACGTGGCTAAGTCTGGCCTGGCCTGGGTATGTCCGTCGCGATCCATGGGAGAAGCACCCAAAGACAACAACGACGACAAAGACGGCGACGGCGACGACGACAGACACCAAAAGTCAAATTTGCAAAAGATGTGCGACGGTGGTGAGCTGCGCGCTTTCCGTTGTTCTGTCGTCTTCACTTCATGTGACCTAGCGCGCCACAAAGATCGAACTTTGCCAGCACTAGAGAAGAAGAAGAATATAAGACGATGAAGGAACTGCTCGAGATGATGATGGCACCAAAACTATCCACTCTCACACGAGCCCCCGGCTAGATCCACTGGCCTGTATGGCCTGGCTAAAACTCCTTAGCCTCAAAGACTTAAGAACGAGCAGCGCATCTTTGGATTCAATCTTCCGGTGGTGCCCGAGAGTATAAAAGATTACCAGGGGCCTGCCGGCCCGCGCGGTGCACCTTATTGATTGCATTTTGAGGGTACCATCGGTCGGAAAAGTGCAACCTATACCCAAGAAAACGAGGGCCTCTCTTTGGTGCACTATTCCGGCAAAAAAGCAAACTACTCGTGTATAATTGTCGATCGTGTGTCTGGACGGTCCCGGGCTTTGGGTCCCATGACCAGGGTCTACCTGTGCACCTACATAGAGATTGAGTAAGTACATTGCGCATGCTAAGTACGATCCAGTTGTTCGGGGCTATTTAATGCCTGTCGTTCGCTGTTTGTGTGTGCACCACTTCGATAACCATCTAGTTCTCACGAACTTTGGTGCATATAGATCTCCCTGCCTCTACGGAAAAACTCTTTGGCTTTCTTTTGAGCGAAAAAAACTGGACGACGATTGCAACTATAGTGCGGAAATGACTTTTACTACTTTAGGGTCACACAATTAGAAAATACTTTCCGGGAACCTTAACGTAAAAAACCCCAATAAAAAAAAACTGCAAATCTTTTCTAGAAGTTCACTTAAAAAACAGAGCCAAAAAGTAATTCGCGTCGTCTATTTTTTACATAATTCTCCGAAGAAATCAAACTAATTTCCATAAAAAGAAAACCTTTAAAAAATAGGCCCTTTGCTGACCTTTAGGCACGGCCGTCCATAAATTGCGTCAAACATAAAAAATGACCAAAAATTGCTCAGTCGGTCACTATGAATTTCCCATGAATGTCTAAGGATACTTAAAAGGCATAAACATTGGCCGACTACTGCTCATCGTAAACAAGGACTGAAGGGTCATTATGAAAATCTTAAACAGAACGCCCACTTTTCCTTTTAGCGAAAGGTTTATGAGATTAGAACAATGGAAGGTACCACTGTCCGCCTCGGGAGTTCTGTCTTCGATGACAACTGACCTGTCGTCAGGTCGACGCACCATAGGATATGTTTTTTATGAGTGTTCGCCGATTTGTAGGTAAGATGTTTTAGCTGGCCTTTTAGAGAGGTAACGATTTTTGTATTACCTACCGATCTCATATCAGGCATTAATAAAAAGGAGAGATAAATTAAATCTTTATTATGAGAACACGTATTTTGAATAGAAATCAAAAAAGCGAAAACTACGAGTATATCTCAAAATATTAATTTAAAATAGAAATGCCCACTTTTCCACCAGCAATTTAGAACGCGTGCAGCACGCATATTATTTTCAAGATTTTAATTTTTAATAGTAATATTTTAACAAGTGTACATTCATCATTGATATACATAGTTATAAAAATCTGATCTTTAAGCAAAAATTCGGGGGTCGGAAAGATTTAAAGGATTAGTTATGTAGAGTTCAATTCTTGAAAAAACAAAATTAGAATATGAACATAAGAATCTAAAACGTGTAAAACTACTGTAGAATAGAAAGCTTCAGCAAGAAAAGTAAAATGAGGACAAGCTTTAGGAACATCCCTGAAAATTAAAAAATAATTCAAGAAGTTCACAATTTAAAGCTTCAATGGGTCTTCGCAAAATTTAAACTGTTCTTCGACTTTTAGCAAAATTTTATTTTTAACTTAATCAAAATTAGAAAACGTAAATTTTCTTGTCATGTTAATCTTTACAGGCAGGATCATTATTTTGAAGTTAGGCAAAACTGTCCTTAATGTCTTTCATAAAAAATTCAGTTGATAGGTACTAAAAAGGCTAGTCGTTTAAACCTTAAGGCTGAAGATAAGTAAGTCTCTTTCGGAAATGCGAGAACTTCCTTGAAGATCAGCAATAAAGCAATAACTGCGGCTGTTATGACCACTTTAAATAAGGGTCATGATATAATCCCTAAACAGACCGCCTACTTTTCCTTCAAGCAAAAAACACCTTAGTAAGTACGAATAAAATCTGGATAGCAAAATCAGGTTTATTCCTCAGCGTAATCATTTTCTAGCTGACCCTGGAATAACGATCACTTTTGTTTTTTCCGCAAACTCTCTGATCCTTTCTTGACCTTCTTCTGCGAACAGCAGCCGCATATAATGGCCATGTTTCGTCTCAAGAAAAAGAAAAACTTTTGTTGCGTTAATGACACAGAAACCAAAGTGCTCACCGACGATTTAGTAGCGCTCAAAAGATGACTGTAATTTGTCAGCCGCCCACGCTTTGCACATTAACGCGCTGACCCACTGGGCGCGAAACATTCGCGGCAAAAATTTCCCTATTTGCATGAGCGGCGTCTGGAGGTTCTTTTTTCGCATTTTTTGTCACCTCGGACAGAATTTTCACTTTTTTTTCAAACCATTTTTGGGTTAATTTCGAAATTTTTCGTCTTGGAGCACCACACCTAGACAGTGGTGGCCCCGAGCAACGGCAGCAGCCGTCGCGGATCAGAAACCGTCACGGCGACAGCGTGTAACACCTTTTGACCACTTTGATCTCGCAGGGGTCTCGCGGGGGTCCCGCGGGCTCTCTGGTCTCGGACTCGGGACGTGTGTGCATTTTGAAATGCGCGCGCAACTCATTACCATGCCGAGCGCGTCGCCTTCGTTTCGGCGCAAGATGAATGATCCATTCTTAAAGGTGTTGTCCTTTCGTTTCCTTCCACTTCTCAGAGACCTGTGTCCATTTCATGATGAGGTCTTTTCTATTGTGGCCCCGGGGACGGCCGAGCTATTGACTAACTTTTGTCCGGCTGGACGACCGATGGACTTTTTTATATTTTTAATTTTCTTCAATTTTTTGATGTTTTTTGAACGTTTCTGACCGAAAAAGGAATGAGACACGGCGGTGTGACCAATACGCCTGTCAAAAATGTCTCGTCGACGTGAATGACTCTGGTTATGATTGATCTCTGACGTGAAACTCAAGTGAATGGTCAGATATGAGATGTTTTTTCTTCGGATGATGACCCATTGTCTGAGGCTGAAATTGCGTCCTTTTAAGTCGAGGATTACCTCTGGCGTGTTTTGTTGACAGACTTCTCGGCTGCAGGGTGTGGCAACCTGGCCGAAGATGATGAGATTTTTGACCAAACAAAATTGGTTTTTATCTCGAGTGGGTGCAGGCGGGAAGAGAGGGACAGTGACCACCTAATACGAATTTTGTCAATTTCATTTCAAGAATGCATCTGCATATGTTCTAACTTTAAAATGATACGATTCTGAAACCAAAAGATTGGGCCCTATTCTATTTACTAATTTCCGAAATATCCACTAGTCTGCAAATCAGTGATCATAGCGACTGTGGAGAGAATTTGAATAAAAAAATCATGTCTACAAACCCGAAGTTGTAGTGTCAAGGGATCAAAAAAAATTGAGAAAATGTCGTAATTTTCATATTGCTGTATATTACCGCGAATATGAACCAATTTCAATGAAAAAAATTTTAAAGATTTTGTCAGGGAGCTATTATTTTAGAGATGCCATTTAAAATTTTTAAAACTGTGTAGTAATACCAGTTAAATTTGAAATTTGTTAACTTACTTACAAAAAGGTGAATACATAGGCGGGAATGAGTCTTACCTGTAAAGAAAAGAAGAAATTTAATTAATAATCATTGATATTATATTATTTAAGTATAAGTAGTCATTGAGAGATAAAACTAAAATATAATAAACATGTTTTCATATGGTATCACCCAACCCTCAAAAAGTTAACCTCTTGATCAAGGTTACAAACTGGCCATATTCGAAAAGGCTAATACTGTCTATCTAATGCAATACGTAACTTATAAAATTAATAGACTAACAAAATCAATACATCTTAGACTGGCATTTTCTTTTTAGGTCGCAGACTAAAACCACGAGTGTTTGTATAGTTGCGAATCGTTTTTATAAAAGCTTCTATCAAATCGCGCTACGGCATACTTTAACATCTTCAAAACGCATGTTAAATTCAGCGCGTGCAAAACGAAACCTGGAGAATTGAAGGTTGAAATGGATAGAAATTTATTGAATATTTTGATATTCAGTGCTTTAAAGGAATTAACATCGTCGTTAACATTTCCGCGAATTCTTTAGTCTTATATGAAATTATTTGTGACACGTGCTTATTCGAATCATTTGTATTGATTCCAATTTGTAGAAACAGCAGAATGTTAAAGTTTATTGCAGGTAAACATTGTCAGCAGTTATCTATACTTTTTGCTATTTTATGCAGTTGGAATGTTGGTTCGAATAAAATTAGGTAAATAAAATAAATTGGTCTTTCAGTTGAATGAAACGCTGTCCAGTCCAGCTGATACATAGACCTTATAAAGCGATCAGTGATCGCGCCGCCGCATTTGCATTCAAATCCTCACTTTCAAGTGCATCAACCGGCGATCGGTTGTCAATTACAAGAGGAATTACGCCGACTTCACCTAGTGACACGGGGGTCAATTAACAACCTGTTCGGTCGACCGATGAATGAGCCTCCCAAACTTCGAAACGATCGTAAATCATACCATGGTCGTGGCACGATCGTGTCTAGCATTTTCGAAATTTTATTTATTCAGCCAGAGACCGTTCAGAGTTCCGTCCTCGCAGGCAATTTTTCCAAGTTGGCGAAAAAGTTTTTCGTCTTAATTTGATCAATACCTGCATTGCTTGGCCGTGCAGGTGAAATATGTGCGCAGGAACGGCTCTAAGATGTTTTATGCAACAACGTCTTCTTACTCAATATTTTTCCCCCTACTGGATGGATCCATTCAAATCTCGACCGTGAGAAATTTTCAACTTGTAGAGCAGGCAATTGGCCTCCTCTCGGACTATGGACACATTCAGTTTTTTTACGTGTATGAATATATTTTTTTTGAATAATTTTCTTTTTTGTTTTTCGCTAAAAATAAAAGCTATACAGCACGAAACAGCATAAAACCGAATTGTTATTTGTTATGTTTCGCTTGTCCGATTTTCTTCTCCTTGTTGGAGAGTGACGTGCCGCCCGGTCCGTCGTGTCGACATGGGAAAAGAAATGGTATAACTTTGCCTGTTTACCATGGACTGGATGGCTCTTTAAGTCTATACTTTGCCGAGTTGTCTGGCGATATCTTCATGCACCCCGAGCCCCCCCCCAACCTAGAAAACCACAAGATGAAAAACCAAAGAAATTCCTTTCCTATGGTGTCCGCGTGTCATGACATTATTTTTCATATTTTTGTCGGCGCTCATTGAATGGGCTGAATGCGATGGAGAGTGAATAGCGGCGAATGGGTACAACTTGGTGGAATTACAGCGCGCCTTTTTGTTTGGGACAATTGTAACAAGCCAAGATCTGTCACAATTTGGATCTTTGAGAAGACCCAGAAAAATATATCGCCGGTGAAGATTGTGACTGAGGTGGTTTTTGCACAGAAAAATTTTCTTCGAGTTTCCCATGGTAAGTGAGTTTAGGGGACAGTGGGAATTATACCTGTATGAATATGATACTAGAAAGGTTTTTCTAGATACCTATGGTTTCGGACAAATACTTATTTTAATTTTTTTTCATAGCAATAGTACCTAATATAAATAATGTAGTCTAATTGCATATCATCTTAAATTAAAAAGTTTCAATAACGTGTTTTGAGTATAAATGATACCTTATTAGAAGAGTAAAATATTTGGCAAATGAACTGATCGCGATCATACACAAAATCCTGTTAGCCTCACATGACTAAATCATAAACTATTCACCCACAGCAATGATCGTGACTGGTGATCTTAGAAACCGATCAAAGTGCATCCACACAACGCACCTTTCGGATCTTAGTAGGCAAAGATCAGTTGACCGTCATCATCAATTTGTTGCTTTATATACCCGCCAAATTTGGGCTAATTATGGAGGCACGACATTAAGATTTCGGCCTCTATAGCAATAAATCATCAGGCGATTATCTCTAAACGCGGTTAAGCCACCCAAATTGCGATTTTTCAAACACCTTGACGTGATCGAAAAAAAAATAAAAAAAATATTCAAGCTGGAACTCATAACAAACCTAGCAGCCTTAGGGCTAAAATCGCCACATATCGACAGATCTGGGCTACCTAAAACCGTTTTATCTCCTACCGAAATTGAAACCGGTCCAGTCCGCGTATCGCAAAGGTACGATCGGACGAGTCCACTCCCAAAATGGAAATCTTTTTTTTTAATTTTTTATTTTTTTTAACTTATGCCCCGAGTGTGGCGCACCATAGGTGCACCTAGGATGGCTGGGTAATCTTAAATAGTTCAAAGCCCGAGCGTGACAACTTAACTGGCATCAGGTCACCGCTTTTGAGCTCCTATAAGAAGTTGCGCTATCGCGCATTCCGATCGTAATCAGTTTTTCTACGAAACCAAAGTAGGAAAAGGCCAAAGAGACCAACTGGCCCAACCCACCTTTCCTTGTCGCCAAAATAAATGAAATCTGAAGACGTCCACCATTTTTTCAAGTTCTCTTCATCTTTATTCAATATATATGTATATTTTTTTTTATTTCTTTCAAATCGAAACAATTTTTCATTAAAATTTTTCCACAATCGAGACCCCCTCCCAATTCAAACTGAGACTGTGTCTCCATTTTTCGAATGCGATCGCAACTCGATCACAGTGGCTAAGGAATGATCGGTGGGCTTTGACAGGGCACAACATTAAATCAAAGTTGGGATCGACTTCCAATCACAACCAGTAAAACCTTTTCTTGGAGGAAATAATAATAAAAGGCAGCAAACTGCCGAAGGCCATCTCAGCTGTTAACTCTTTCGCGCGATCGCGAGAGCTCTGCACCGAATGTGGACCACGTCAAGTCTTCACCTCTTTTCTTTTTCTTACATTTTTTTATTCTTCTCTTCTTAAAAACATTTTTTTCTTTATCGTTTTTCTTCCGTTGCCTTTGACGTATTTTATTTTTACCTTTACGAACCGAACGCGGCGTTTTGATCAGCCTTTCAGCGACTGACTACAAATTTGATTGGCTGATGAGATCCGCCAGAATTTCAAAGCTACCATCGAAACGTTGGTTGGTATGTGTTCAGGTGGTTTTTGCTTCGGTGACAATATTTGCGCCACTCCATCTTTACCTGCAGCGAATTAACAGCCGCGACCGTCACGGGGGGTCTATGTGTGGATGGGTGATCGATCGATCGATTGATCCGCGTCGCGGACTGCACACGCGAAACGAAAGGTATGGTGGAATTTTTGTGAAATTAATAAGAGAAAATAGAGATCAACTCGTGTGGCTAAAACATTTCAAATTTGTTGCTGTCGTTGCCACTAAGGTTAATGTTTTCCGATCGATGAACAAAATGATATTTGTCTTGTTTTCAAACTCATTTCTAAAATAATTTTATAAATTAGCAAAACACAAAAAGAACTATTTAACAAAAAATACTTTGGAATAACAACTTAAGAAGTATAGATCACTTACGGCCCAAATAGTTAATAATGTCTCGCAATCTTTTCTATGTATATTCTCACAAGTGTATCTATGTTAAATTGACGCAATTAAAATGTAACAAAATTCCTGCGTTGATGAAAATATGTTTTCGAACGTACAGAAAATTATTTTGGGATTGTTTCAAAACAACTAAGAAGGCATAAAAACATGTTATCTTTAATATTTTCTTCTGAAATTTTGCAATGCAATCGAGCAAGCAAAAAGCTTTTATCATTACAATATGAATTAATATATTGTTACATTTAGAGCGGATATCTGTAACCAATTATGATTTATTTATTATAAGTCAAATGAACAAAATTAATGTTCTTGAAAATCACTTTAGCTGCATAAACAAATATTGTTTTTGTTGAGCTATACTAATCTGTTATTACCTCAGCAATTTAACTTTTTATACTAGCACAGCTGTTTTGCATTCACATTGAAAATAACCAATAATTTTCACGAAGTTAACGTTGATTGGCAGGTAACTGAAAGTAAACGTAGGTTTTTGGTTTTAATTTGCATTACTTTGTATCATTTTCTTTCACAAGGTGAAATTAGTCTGATCGTTTAGTAAAAAGTAAATTTTTTGAGAATATGCAACATTTCCTGAATATTTCCAATTTTGACTACAGCCAATTAACAAAAAATTAGAAAGATATAATTAATGTTTTTAAGACAATTCAATATTTTTTATTTGAATGAAAGACAAAATGAATTATTGTTTTTTTTTTTTTTTTGCATCGAAAACAGCTTGTGCATTGAGAACTAGACTTCTTGTTATGTTATGATATATCTAATTAATTTTTAATGGATTTAATATTTTGGACTTTTTAATTCGAAAACCTTTTAATGTTTTTATTTATATACATATGTAAATTTTAGTGACTTTTTCATTCCAAGCAACATTTCGCGAGAATCCTGTCCTCTATGTCCTCACTCAAGAAAAGATCGTTACCCTTTTAAATTGATAAAAAATTAAACGACATATGCAAATGTCCCCCAGAAAACCTTCCTAAACGAAAACCATATGCTGGCTGGTAAGAAATTTTGTCCCCATTAAGTGCCTACCATTAAACCACAAAATTCGGGGCTGCAGGCGGCAAAAGAGTTGAGAGACTCGAAAAACCCACGCCAAATATTTGTCCCCATAACTCATTCACTCATAAGTGACACCAGCAACTGTAGCAGAATAATGAGAAGATGAATGACCATACCTCGAAAGCGGACCATTGAAGAAAGGCGGTCGATGGTCGATTGGTCCAGCGTTTTCGTCGCAGCATCTTCCACGGAATATGCACAACGACAAGACTGATCCGAACCGAACCGGAGCAGCATCACCTACTCTGGGGCTGGACCACTTCTATAGTCTTGTTGGGTCGGGGAAATATGCGACGGAAAAAGTGTGAGAAATTATTTTTGAGACTGTTTCGATCGTCCCGTCGCCGTTGAACAAGATCGTCGTCGCTGGTCGAAAAAGTCGCCTATTTCAGAAGCGGCAGATCTGGTGCAGGTTAGCGATCGCCCGAGCAAATTGAATAGGAAGGAACATGGGTTTCTTCACGAAGACGGTTTTTGTCTGGTGCTACCAGAATCGCCCCGGGGGGAGGTGGGGGAGGGCTCTTCTCATCGCCTTGCTGCACTGATTTCGGGTCGTGAGAATCTCATTTGGTTAAACTAATTAACTGCGAGCGCCAAGCAAAAAAATCACCATTGGGGCTCCGGTGGGAGGTGAAAAAGCAAGAGTAGATCGCCGCCCGCCGCCACCACCGACATCGCCACACATCGCACAGAGCCTGCGCGGCTTAAGAAGTGCGAGGAAGCCTGCGCATTTGACTTGCGCATGCGATCGCACATTGCATAGACACAAGGTAGCAGCATCTTCCAATTAGGCGTCGTCGTCTTTGCGGGCGCAGGTGAAAAACCGTAAAAACGAAAATGTGCGCGGCTGGAAAAGCGCGCACTTCAAATGGACATGTGAATCAAACATTTTTTTTAATGTTTCCAAGAGAAAAAATGTTGCGAAAGTCACAGCGCAAACGTCCGCGCCATCGTTACGGCAGAAAAAAGCATATATAAAAAAAAAATAAAAAAATACGATAAGTATAGGGAGCAGGGCCGATTTATGTGCCTTCTTTGCTTCTTCCGTGTTAAGAGTTTTTCCTCACCTATTTTGTGTCCGTTGCAAGGTAATGCCACTCCGGTGGCTGCCGGCTGGCGGTGCGGTGCAGCTCCTCAGCCAGCGTCTTCCTCATTCATCAGAAAAATAGTGGCCAAAGGTATAAAGAGTCAAAGGATGCATGTATGCACCGTGATCTCGATTTTATAATATGAGAACGTTCTCACTATTGTCTAGACTGTCCGCACCGCGCGGGGGGAGGGCTTAGTGTGAACTGGTGGAGAGGTCTTTCTTCCCGGGGCCCCTGGCCTGGAGGAAACAAGCGAAATATAAAAAAAAAAACAACCAATGGAAAAACATTTTTTAATTGTCTTCCACATCACGAATATTTACACTTAGGATGTGTGTTGGTAAAGTGCATCGGGTTCAATGGATCTCTTTTTTTTCTTCTTGATTTTATCGCGGATAACGGTTAAGAGGTTATGCGGTGCATTCTTCTGCAAATAAAAGCTCCCGATCACCGATGAAATGAGCGAAAAATTTCGTGCGGTTCTCGATGGGTTTGCACCTTTCTGGACTGCTTTATAACTGACCTACAGAGGTTCAAACCGCTGAGATTTTATGGGAAGTGTGGGAAAAATATTCGTTTTGAAAAGGGATTTTCATATCTTTAAGTCGAGATGGCCACTTTAATTATCTTGTTGAATTCACAATCCTTTTTAAAAAGAAAATTGACCGGGTCTTCTTGCAAGTAGAACTCGTGTTCAATTATAAAGGTCAATGTTGAAGTCAATATCTATAATAAATGTATTTATTGAAAAAACATTTTATTTATAATATTAAAGTAACCTTATTAAGTGTTTCGATACTCGACTAAGTTCAAGATTCTCGAGAAACTTCATAGAGAGAAGAGAACTTCTTGTCTTCAGGGAATAATTATAAAATGTTATTGTAAGATTATTAGTTGAGTAATTCTTGTCTATCGTAAGTTACTATCTAACTAAAATGCTCATAATTAGAATCCTTGTGATCACCAATTTACAAAAATTTTGGTCACCACACTGGATATTTTTTTGATTAATTTCCCGTGTTATGGTTTATGATCTAAGTTAAATTCACCTATTTATTAGACATTGTCCTGCTCCTAGTCTCCAAAATAAGATCCCCCCAAATAAGGTCTTACATCAACAAAACAGATTCCCGACAACTATTGCTCCAGATCCTGTCGAAAGCCCCTTTTACGATGGAAAACTCATCCCTAATGAAGGTCGTCCTAATCACGCGGAATTCGAGCTCCGATTGAATCGCAGTAGCAAATTAAATTACGCACATGTTGACACCCATCCGGAGGATTGCAGTCGACTGAAAGAGATACGATTCCATTGAAACATCAAATCCGTCATGTCGCGATAGTGCCTGGATGCTGTCCCTAGCCCTTGTCGGTGTTTCCTCATTATCTCGGGGTTCTCTCTTCATTCCGGGGCCCAAACAAGGCGACCCAATAAAATTAAGTCGGAAACTAGCCCACAATTTCTAGGCTGGGGCTCCGCCGCGTCCAATAAGAAAAATCAGCTCCTCGCGGGGCCAACAAAAACCGCCGAAGGAGTCGTCATCACCCGCCGCGGAGCCCCCTTTCCATCGCGGCGGCGGCATAGCGTAGTTTAGGGGGCCCTAGCGAGAGCAGGAGGCTAACTAGACATCAAAAATCTCCACGACTCAATTGCGGATGGTAAAAAGGCAAAGGTAAGTAATTCCTTCTTCACTTTTAACTCCAGAATTGATCGCTTCGAATTGAAAGACATGTGAATAAAATCAGCCGCCGACCAGCAGCTACTTGGCGTCCGCGCGCCCTTTCGCCCGCCCGCTCCCTCAAACCGCGGCTGTCCGCGGAGTGCGCGTGGTTTGATCAATGTGAAAAATTCCTCGTTTTGTGCCCATGGTTAGATCAATCGAGGGGGGTTTTGGGGGGGCCTTACCTGGCCGGAGGAGCGCCGGTCGAAGGTAGAAGCATCATCACCGGTGGGATCACGACAAAAGGAGGAAAACAAACAGCCTCCTCGCAATTGGCATCGGGAAAAATGAAAAAAAAAAAAAATGAAAACGCTCACCGGGGTAATGAATATTGAAATCAGATATAATTCCATTTCGTATCTGGCCGGAGTGCAGCCCCCCTCTGGCTGGGCCCTACAGCTGTCGGCCCATCAGCGCCCGCCGTGTAACCCCAGCCATCGATGTCATGCCATCCAGAGAGAGAGCCCCGGAGCCGCGGAGACGATTGTGGCATGCACCACAAACCCGAGATCCGAAGGAACAGGAACAGAAAAAATGTCGCGGTCAAAACTGATCTTAATCTTCAATTACAACAACAACAGCGGCAGTAATAATACAAAACATCGGAGGTAACTATAGTTTTCTTTAAGAAAAAAAAAATGATCAGCGAGAGATCGCTATCAAGATCAAGACGTGCATAGTCCGCGGGCGAGCGGGGAAAGGACGCGCTGCCGCGAGGAAGTCGCGCTTAATCGATATCTCCGCGAGGCACGATCACCCCTTGCCTCACCTTTTATTACTACTATACGAGATCCGTGCGCCAGCTAAAAATAAAATGATCTTTCGCCTCGCACGGATCACCCTACCGACTGTCCGGTGGACCGCCTCTGGTCGGCAGAGTTCTAAGCACCACCACTGAAGCGATCGCGGCCACGGCCGGTCGGCAAAACACAGCCGGTGTGTGCAGGGGGGGGCAATTTAATCAAATCGATCGACAATCGAAAATTGCATTATCGGACATTGCGGACAATTGACCAGGGCGACCGCGCGCCCGACCAGGCGACCAGGAACAGGTACGAATCGGTGCGCGGCCCACAGCCAAGAACAATCGCGTACCAAATGCATAAATGATCCCCCCAATGACCATACATCAAAGTGCCTTTATATCGCTCCTCGGGGGCCCCAAAACCACAGTGGCGGCGGCGGTAGAGTGCTCCCCGCGCCGCCACTCTTCTACTCTAATATGGTTTGGTTTGGTCGGTCGGTAGATCGGTCAGGTGATCGCACATTTAATGTCGACATAAAACGGCATGTTGGCGGACCTTTTTACGTGTTCTTAAGCAGTTCTTCGTCGTTTTTTTCCCCGTTTACTCGGCTCTGTGCCTTTTTTTCTGGTTGATTTCCTTCAAATGCGCGCCGGATTGCTGCGCTTTCTTGCTAGCTGAACATTAAGAAAATTACTTAAAACGTCGTTGGAACGATGGGATTAATTTGATGCTTTCATGAATTGTATTTTGATCAAAGGGATTCATGTGAATATTTAAGTCTGTTAAATAATAGAAGATACAAATTTTAAATATCTAATATCTAATATCTAATACATTAAAAGAGATCATGAATTTGTTCTAAAAAAGCAAACAATTTCGCAATCTTTAATAAGACATCAAGGCCTGGTGTTTCTAATAATATGAAGGAATCTGAATTTGGTATTGCCACTGAAAAACTCCATGAAGCTCTGAGTGCCAATTTTCATTAACTAAGGGAAAGTTTCGAGATGTTTTATAGATTTTGATTTGAAACCGATACAGAAATAAATATGTATATTTAATTTTTATAGAAAAAATGACACTGAACATAAAAATTATTCTTGTATACCTACTAATTAATTAAAATTCTACAATTGTATATCGCAGTGCAAAGCTCCTGGGGTGGATTTCATTCAGTTTAACTATTATGTAATTTTCTGGAAGAGATTTTCGGTATACCTACTAAAACAAATATTTTGTAAAAACAAATTTTCTAGAAGTTATTGGGAATGATAGGAAAAAAATGTATGTAGGTACAATGTAAGTAAATAGATATTTTAAATATATTTGGAAAACTTTTTAAGTTTTGAGTCTTGAAAATATTATTTTATCTTTCACACTGCTTTTTGCTCTGGGGATTTTAAAATAATGCAAAAATTAAATTAAACTGAAAAGGAAGAAGGATCTAAATTCATGCTGATGACGAGTCAAACAAATATACAATGTACAATATGTAGGTATTTAACCCAGAATCAACTCCCAGGACCTCGGCCGTTGCAATTCCTTCTCAAGTTAAAGTCCAATGCCAAAGTGGTCACTGTTGAAACAGCAGTGCCACCCACAGCCGAGTTTAACTGCAATCAAGGCCTGGGCCGGGGAGCTCAAAGGTGTCAGTGGAATTAATTTCCCCCAGTGCCATCCCTCGTCATGCAGCCCCAAAGAAGCCCCGGAATCCGAGTGAACAGGACAAGTCCAGGCGCTGAGTATCAACACTTGCCCTGGACCCGAAACTTTAGCACCCGCCCGCCATTCAGCAGGATTCAGGATCCCGGTTTCAGGCACCATCCCGCACACAATTCGAGCGCATCAGTGCACTCTCCGCACTTTGTGCCGTTTGACGCGTCCTGCAGGCATTGGAGCCGAAGAAATTCCCCCGAAAGTCTTAACCCTGAGCCCGCAGGGGCCGTCCGTCCCGCCCCCCACCGATCGAGGAATGCGGTGGCAGTAGGATGCGAGGAGCCCGGCTGGTCCATCTGCAGCAGCATCCTTTGCCCACTGTCGGGACTCGGGAAGGACAGCTATGACGAGACGACCAGGACCACCGCTCTCCGATTGCTGCTCCCGCACTGGTGGCATTCAATTCGAAGAAGTTCTAAGACGCTGAAGTGGTGAAACCCCCCCGCCAGAGATAGACGGATAGATAGATGGATGGATGGATGGATGGGAATGGCTGGAAATTTTTGGTTTTGTAACATATTGCATTTTGAAAGTTTTGGCGCCCCCGCGCTCTGTGGATAGTAGTGCAGCCCGGGCGCGGGGGGACGGGCATGTTGTGGATGCAGACAGAACTACTGATTCACTCAGCCATCCATCTATGATTCACTTAGTTCGTCGGCGATAGTGGCATAGAGCGGGGCAAGGGTGTTGCCGCCAAACCTCCACAGAACCCCCCATGACTCCCCTTAGCCAGGAGCAATTCGAGCTCTTGTACTTTGGTAGTTCTTGTTCTTCGTCTTTTTAGTTTCTTGGTAGTTTCGAAATGGAAAAGCAATCACGAAGGCATTCTTCGCTCCTCTAGACACAGCGAGGACTTATCGACCGAGTTGCCCACTGCCCTGTTCCCGGGGGATGGATCCCAGCCACCCACCCAGAACCCGCCTCTGACGTAGTCGACACCGCGGTTGAGGGTGTTGTGTGCATCAGCATCATCCATGTGTGCAGTCCAACCGCCACTAGTAAGACAGGATGGGGTGGAGGGGGTTTGCACTTGAAATTGTTTTCCGCCACTGAAAGACTGATCCTTTTTAATCGACTTCAAAACGATGAGGCTATCAATTAAACCCGTATCCGCAAGTATTTTTTAAATGATAATCCCGCATTTGCTCGAAATACGTCGACTTTTAGATAATTCACTTTTTCGTGTATGCAGTTGGTCCCCGTATGATAAATATCAAAAAGTCTGGGGGCGAACACAAAATTTTGTTGAAGCAACATAAAAAGAAGTAGGTACGCGGAGATGAGGTCTGAGGTCGCTGGTTAGGTGCCTAATTTTAAAAAACCTCAATCAGATATCTTAATAACTACTAAATTTTAAAAATTCAATCAATTAGGTAGGTACGAATTTGAAAACATTAAAATAAAATCGATAAATCCTTTTTGGATCTTTTTAACGAAATTTTCGGAAACTGATTCATAAAGATTCTAAACAATTTCATCGATAAGACGCTCTTGAATTCGGCAACTTTTTATGGATTATGAGAGAAGACCTTGGATATAAGAAAATCCCCAGAAAAAGATATCGTATACGATTAAATCTTTCGGATTTTCTTAAGATTATGCGAGTTGGAAATTGTTTTTGCATTAAATTCATTTTTTCTCGAGCAGTATAGCAGATGGCGCCAGTAGTCTTGTTAAGACCATAATTTAACTTCTATAAAAATAGGGTTCAAACTAAGTCCTACCTTTTAAGGGTTTAAAATTTTTGAAATTGTCTTTTATAAGTTTTTTTATGTCTATGATATTGAAGTGAGGGAAGAATTTCCGGGTTGCAACAACTCGAAAAATTAACCGACAATTCGCAGGGCATTAATCACTGCAGCCAGTCGCGGACATAACATCCAATCTGGGCGCCGTTATCTCTCCGCCCGCGATCTGATAGTGCGCGACAAAGGAAACAATGAAGTCATCTCTAGCCAAAAAAAAAAAAAGAAAAAATATATATCAAAAAATCACCAAAGGTGGGTTGACACACGGCTCTCTCTCGCCGGGTAAACAATACAAAGTAGCTCGCGGCCCGTCGCCAGAGCGTCATCCCCTTTTTTCCCGTTATACGCGATAAAAGCCGCGGCCGCATTTTATAGCGGACAAGCTGTAACGGCAATTATTGCGCCAGCGGGTGGGGTTCTATGGCGGCTATCACATGTGTGATTGGCCTGGCTGCGGTGCCTGGATACACCGAAAAAAGGCAGAAAATACAGGAAAAAAAAATCTTTTTGACCGTCGCATGAAATGTGGAGGCTACTGCGCCTATCTTTTATTCGCTACTCGAGCGCCCCTTGCCCGCGGAAGTTCCGCTTTATCACAGCGATGTGGGAGTAAAACTGCACAGGGTGACGCGGAAAAGTGTATTTTTTTTTTGCTTTTTTTTCGTCAAATGTCTACATGGAGTCAGGGTGCCCCAAATGGACGGGACGTGTGTGCGTTGCGGCGTTGATAACGAACCCCAGTTTTATTGTCTTTTGCGGGGGATTACGCCGCTTTTTGCTCGGCCTGTCGAGGGCCGTTTTTTGGGTGGCTTTGATTTTTGTGGCTCCCATCTATGCCAAGGCTGTTTTGTGGAAAATTTTTGAAATGTTCTGATTTTTTCTTGTTTGCAGGGCAGGGTGGGGTTTGACATAGAATCGACTAAACTTCTTTGAAGTAATGAAAAGTCTGGCAGGTTTTTATGTAGAAGACAGTTAAACAGGAACACAGAAATTACAGAGCCCAAATTGTTTATTATTAAAAATAAGTTGTTTATTATTATAAATATTTCTATTACCTTAATTTTTTTGCCTTTAAGTAGAAAAAAATTGAAAATAACGGTCTCTTTAATGCCCTAGAGGCAGACAACACTCTTAACCATGAATTAGTAAATAACTCACTTATAGTACAAATTATATTATTCAATAGTATAAAGAAAGTAATAGTGAAGTAACTTTAATGGAATCGTTTGAAAACAACGCGATAATGACATCAACAATTTTTTAAACTAAAGTCCTTGTGATTTTCTTATTCTTCTTGTATTTTGTATAATAGCTGAATTTTAGTAAAGTTTCCTAGCTTTTGAGAAAATCTCGCTTTGAATTTTAATTTGAGATTAGTACCCAGTATAAAAAATCGAGAACAAAAATCCAATAAAGATCAACATTTGCTAATCACTATTTTCATAATTTCTCAGTCAAGTGGAATTTAATACAAAATTATTGTATTGCAATTAATGGTCACTACAAGTCTACTAGTATAATTTTGCTAGAGCCTTAAAAAACACAATCAATTGGAATAATTTATAATTCTTAAGGGAATACAAAAAACAGTATAACTACGAAAAGGTTTGAACTATGTATATATACTAATTTATACCTATTATTCCGCAATATGCAAAACATTATTTTTTTCACCAAGACAATGCGTCTTCCCACACCGTAAAGCCGTCCAAGCAGTTGGCAACTAATGAGAAAATTCTCTGCTCTACGTTGTGTAGTCCAGAGGGTACACCGTCCATTTCAATATCCAGTGACATTCTCGGCCATAAACTAAAATGCCACTGATAAGGTGGGGAACAATCAGAACATGCGGTCAATTGGATTTTTAAAATGGATAACCTCGACCGGTGTGACGGTCCATAAAACAAAATTGGATTTTTATACCAATCCCCAGGCGTCGAACAGTTGTATAATATGAATAATGTGACAATTCCGCAATTTACGACCATTGCTCCACCGCTGAATAGTAAGTTTAAAAAAAAAAAGAAGAAATCAACCCATAGCCTGGAGCCGATCGATCTCAGAAGAACAGCGAAGAGCCCCCCGCGCCCTCTATTATTTTCCTGGAGAACCATTTGCACCTTTTGGTGGCCAGTGCGATTAGCTTTGTAACTGGTCCAGGTATGAGTTATATGTACCTAGGGCCGCTCATTCATAGGCACCTCCAGGAACGGGAGCTGGCCACCACCGGTACCGCCGCGGGCCGAAACCAAGTTCACACATTGTTTACATCATGGCGGAAAAACGGTCGCCAGTTTGAGTTACAACATCGATGTCGGGAGGGTACTACGAACTGGAGGAACCTTAGGAGCCCAGAGGAACCCACTACCACCCGGTGGTGGCTTTCGCGAGAGATATACCTTAAGGTTTCACATCGATCGCGTTCGCGTTGCGGTTGCGATTTCTTGCGGCTATCATCGCGGCGGCGCAGAGTAGGTACCCACACACACCCCCCGACCGGTGCCCTGTTTTGTCTCATCGCCGCGAATTGTATATCATTCCTCGCCTGGTGGCAATAACAATCAAAAGATTTAAAATGAATTTATTGCTCGGCTGGCCTAGCCTGGCTGGCTAGAGATCGGTTTTGGTTTGGTTGGCTAGCTCTAGCCGGAGCACCGATCTCGGTGTCTAGAGTCTGGAGTGCCCCGTCGCCGCTGCCGCCGCCATTGCCGCCACCCTCCCGCTAAAAATGAGTTTAATGCCACGTCTTCGCAAGTTATTCAACGTCTTGTGCAATTGATATCAGCGCGAGGATGAATGGAAGCTGCGCACCGGCATGGGTCTCCTCTACCTCTCGGCAAATAATAGCGGTGAGAATCTCTTTTTGCCCAGTTAACAGTGCTAATAGAGATAAATTCTATGTAATGATCACTTTTATAGGCGCAGAATGAGACGTGACCAATGGGTGGCTGGGGTCAGTTCTGATGAGCGATTGAAGGTAGAATTGAAAGAGGACTTCGGTCGCGGGAACGATGGAAGGTGGATCGAGTTAATTGGTAGAAAGTATTCGCTCTTCACAGCCTGATTGCTTCTTCTTTCAAGGCAAATAATAATTCTGATAAGTTGCGACTTTGTTGTTCAGTTATTTATATTGGAAATAGAAAATCTTTTCATCTGAACAGGAGGTGCCTGAACTTCAAACGATATTTACACCTTTGATGCAGCTGACTTCCTCTAACTCACATTTTTATCAGATAAGGTCAAAATTTGTACTCAATGCATCCTATATCAATATCAACATTATGAACAAATAATTTGCTCTCCTAGAAATTTTCTTTTCTTGCTTTCGTATAAAATAAAGGAGCATAGCAAATTCTTGATATGTATTTAATTTCCTCACGTTCTGATGTTTAACTTATCAAAAACTATAAAAAGATCTAAAGTCTAAGTCTAAATCCAGTATCCAGTTTATAAATAGCTTAGCTTTTAATATAAGGCAGTAAATAAATTTCAATTTTCGCACCATTTCTAAAAAGAAAAATTAAAATCAAGTGCATGAACACGAAAGTTGCCACGCTTCATTAATCGCTATTTACCCCCGAAAAACTTCGAGTTGATACAAGAAAAAAAAATAAAACTCGCACAATTTTGCAATTTGCATAAAAATGCCGCAATTCTCAGCCGTTTGTCTTTGAGTGGCTAGAACAAGAACACCACCACCTTCGCGTTTTCTGTTTAAAATGTAAAAAAATTTTAAAAATGCTGGTGGCCCCAGAGCACTCGAGGAGTGACTTCACCATGAAACTCAGTCAGCGAGTCTCCTCGCGGTTTAGTCAAACTCCCCGAAACCCCCGGATCTTGATCTATCATGGGGATTAAAGAAACAGAGGCCTCTTGTCTTGTCGCGGATAATCGCGATCGCATTGTTTATGTCCAACGCTGTAATTAGAAATGAGCGAAAAATTTAAATTTTCCCCCGACACGAAGGCACAGCGAAATTAAGCACCGCACCCATCGAGAGCGACACGAAGGTGATAGACGGGAGGCTGTGGAACCAGCAGCCGCAAGAAGCAGTCTGTCGCGCGCGGTTCAAAAGGAGGCTGCGGCGGCGGCGACCATAGGCGCGAATTCGATGGGATTTTGTGAGTGGGCCGCGGCGGCGACGGCGGCGGAGCGGAATTGGTGCCCCCCCGGGGGTAACAATGGCCGCAAATTAAGGAACTCATCAATTGAGCGTTTGTTCGATTTCCAATTGAAGGAATCGCACAGCCCGCTGGAATTTGGCACCCGCCGCCCAGCTGAGGCAGCACCCAGTCGCCGCCGCCGTCGTCGTCGTCGGCGTCATCATCTCAGGCAGCATCCGAACCATCGTCATCTCGTCGTGGCCGTTGCCGTCACACCTCAACTTCTCCCCGGCCACGGATTGATGCTCGAGAGGTCTGGTGAGCCTCTGGGGCGCATAGTTTAGTTGGGGCTCATTGAAATGTGAGTTCGCGGGCCCACACGTCTCCTGGACTCATAAAGGTACAAAACGCGAATATTGCACACACGGCGGCGGCGACGGTGGTGTCAGCGGTGGGATCAGATGACGACGACGACAACGACGACGATGAAAACGGCAGGGTCCGGGGGCTGCGGTGGCACAGGGGCCGGCAGCATCGGCACAACGGCAGCCAGGTACATCGTACCGCCGTACGTATGCAAATTTAATTGAATCAATTGAACAGAGGAGCGCTGGCTGCCAAGTCGAGAAGGCTCTGTGTCTTACATCTGCAGAGGTGAGGTGAAATGGCTCAGGTATGTTCTGGGGATGTGTAGCACACCCGTATGATGTACCCCTTTCAGGAAAAAAAAATGAATGATTTCGAATTATACCCGCTCTTTTTTTTCATATTCCGCCGATTCACCATCGCTCACTCTAATTTTTGGCGCGTGCTATTCAAGCATAAGTCGCGCGCTACTGCAGATATTTTTCGAGGCTTGTTTTTTAACCATTGCTTGAAAAATTCTTCGTTTTTCCTTCCCCTGCTTTTTCGAGGCTTCATTTTTAAGAGGAAAAAGGAACTCCGCAGACGCGGCGATCTTAATTCAATTCGCGATTTATAAAGTCGATGACGCATTTAACACGCCGCGTCGTCCGCATGGTACAATTGGAGGGTAGGTGAAGAGGGGGTGGTTGAGACGAGACGGTGACGGCGACGGCGGCGGATTTTCTTTTGGTAGTCGTCGTTGCCGGCCGCTGTTTCGGGGGTTATTTTAGTTCTTTTGGGGCTTTTTAGCTGTCGCACCGTGACGCTAAGTAGCCGAGTGGACATGACGAGTGGCTAACATCTGGCGCTCCTTCGATGACCGGTGCGATGCGATCCATGGCGGGACTTGTGGGATATTTTTTACCTACAGATGTGTTTCGCGGGAAATCTCGTGTGTAATTTCAGCGGAACGCGCGGTTTTTAGCTATTTTCAGAGATTTTTTGATCCGTCTGGGACGGGTGATTGAATGGGTGACACGATGAGTCACTGTTCGAAGTCTGTTCAAGTCTGTCTAGGGGGTAGAATGTCGCTGGAATTTTTTCATTCTTGCTTTTATTTAAAGACAATTTAATGATCTTAAATGCCTAGTTTACATACATTACATATAAATATATTTCTGAAAATTTCAGCATAATTCTTTTATCTTTTGTTTTACTTATAGGTATATATCAATCAAGTCACTGCGTTTGTATACCGTTTGATGAGTAGTGCGAAAAATCGCTTTCGTTACGGTTTTCTGATTTTCAAACACTTGAAAAAATTAATGTTTGGTTTATGTATGTATCTACTCTAAATGAGGCTCGTATATTATCATCGAGTATACGAGTGTAAACTCATAATTAATTTGAGACTTACTTTCCAGGAGACTGACATTTTAACTGGCATAAGGGTTTTACGAATTAAGTAACTTTTGTGTCTACACTATACACTAACTTCTGGTAGAAACTATATCTTTTTAGTATTTTTTATGATATTTTTCAAATTTACTTCATAAAATGACTGTTCAAATTGAATGACTAATGAGAGAGGACTATGAACTTTAATTTTATTATGTGCAGGAAAATTACCAAAAAACAAATCATTTTTTTGCTGGTATGATGACCTATAAATATATGTAATTTAAATCATAAGTTTTATTACTGGAAAAAATTTTAAAATCCCTGTGTGAGATATCAACATTTTCATTTTCATACAAGTGAAAGAATGTTTACTACCTAGAGTAAATTAAACTAAACTACCCCCTTCTTGACCGAGTTATTTAAGAAGTAAAACGATTTTCTGCAACAAAAAAACCTTAATCCGACCTCGACCTCATCAAATCCTTCCACAAGAGTTAACCTGTCCTGCCTCTTGTAATCCCTCACCCTGTGCCAAAATCAGTCCCGGAACCCACTTTACCCTTAATTCAATTCGCAATTAACGCGAAAAACTCACAAAAAAAAATCATCCCGCGCTCCGAACCCTTCACCTTTCGCCCCACCCGCGCTAATATCGAAGAACAACTGAAAACTTTTTCGAAAAGTAAAAGTATTTCCTGTCTGTCTGTCTGTCTAACCTTTAAGTCGCAGCATGCAGCCGGCCGCCGCTGCTGTCGTCGTCGTCGTCGTCTCTGCCAATTCGCGAAGTCGTGTCCTTTTCCACCCGCGCTCGATTTTCCGCGAAAAATATGAGCTCGTGAAAACGCGTTCTTCCTGCCTTTCATTTCCCCCTCCCCATTTCCTCCCCCACCCATTTTCCCCACTTTTAGACTCTTCCACGAACTTTAACGCGATTCTCACCCCGACCCATCCAAAACCCACCGACACCCGGTGAAATTTTTTTTTACTCCTCGTCCTCTTTTTTTTTTATATATTTTTTTTTATTTTGTTCCTGCAGTTTGCTCCCGGTTCAATAAAAGTTTTCCTTGAAAGTGAAAAGTTTTGTCAAACTGTAGAAAGTCGTTTTCCATGCAAAAAAAAAAGAACTGTCCGCAGATTAATTTTTGTGTATCGCAATTTTTTCTTCCCAGGTTTGAACTCCGCTCCCGTCTCCGGAAAAAGGTGTGTACTTTTTAGGGAATGGCTGGGAGAGGGTTTTGTGGGTATTTTATGTATGCATGTATGTGATTATGTTAGAATCTGCGGGCAAAGAACGAAAGGGTGCAGTTTTCGCGGTGAAAAATTCTGAAAATTTATCTTGATCGGACCAAATCATCCGGAGAACCCTTTCGTGGACAAAATGATGGACGGTGGACAGGTCTGCGTACACGCGGGGTTATGACCCCGCTGACCCGGCGTGGTTAAGGGTTAACAGCTCTGTGCCCTGACGAGGACCTGAGAAGATCCTTTTTTACTATTTATTTTTAATATGTCCGAATGTAAAGGACAACCCTAAACCCTTTTAGTAAAAATCCGCGTCCCCGCGGTCAGCTCTCACAATGAGCCCGCGAGCCCTCCGCGACGGAACAAGGCAGCGTTTGATTTACTGCAAATGATTCGATTTGAAGAGGTCCCGGTCGAGTCCTTGCTGCGAAAGAAAGGGTTTCGGCTGTCAGCTGCATGCGCCGCTGATGCGCAACCGTTCCCGACTCCTTTCAGACGTCACTCATTAGTTGATTCCTCAAAGGATGTCAAAGAGCAGAGCTTAAAACAATGCCCTGGTCGGGACTAGCAAAAGGAACTCTGTCGTTTTATTTTATTCCATTTCCTCCTCCTCCTCCCCGAGAAGTCCTTTGGGCTCGTAGAAATATTTAATCCCACTGACAGATTCCTGTTGTGACTTCTGAACGCAGCCACTAAATGAGCCCCAGCGCAGTGTCCCTCCCGCTGATTGCGCTGAATACAAAAGTCGGAACAGCCTTTGAGGCTTATTTTGATATTATTCCTCAAAAAATTTTCATTTTGATTCTAACCAAAATCGGGGAAGTTTCGACTTTTCCGCACTATTTCGCCAAATTACAAAATCTACCACCTTTTCAACTAGCGCGTCTTAACCCGCACCGCGGAGGGATTTGCAAGGTAACGCGAGAGGTCGGCTCAGGTTCGCCCAGGCCTCAATTGAACCCGCGGAGGCGCCGTGCAAGGGCCCCATAAACGAGGCGCCCGGTAGCCATGGTGAAGGTATCAAGTTGTAACGACTTTCCGCCTCCTTCGTGCCGGGCTGCCGCATTAATGCAATCATCATATGAGTGACCATCGTTTGGTCGATAGACTAAATAAAGAAAATTGAAAGGGGGTTACGACGGCCTCGAAACAGGTGATTCCACCTGTGCTCGCCGCTTTAAGGAGCACAGAGCAACCCGTGTGCGAGTTCTGGATTTTCTCAACTCCAAGACTATGGGGTTCGATAACCGGATAATATCCGGGCAAGACCAGAAAATAGGATTTAGGTCCTATGTTTTATACCAGAGACCAAAAATCTAGAACTTGTTTCGATTTTACTACATATTAATTTTGATAACTGTTAAAAACATACTTAGCGCATTTTATTGTGATATACGATTCATAAATAGTTGGAAATTCCATTTATTTTCGAACTCAGAATAACGTTTCACCCCAAAATGTTTTAGGTCTCGAAATAGTAGAAAACGATTTAAACTTACAATAAAATAAGACAGCTAAGTGAGAAAAATCTTAAAAATTTTAGAGGTCTTTCGGTCCCTAATCTTTAAAATTAAATTAAAGGTCTGAACTCCGTAATGAGTTATGACCAGTAGTTATATTTACATAGAAATATTAATATTACATATTAATTTTCTTTCGAGAGGCTCAAAATAAGATGTTATATTTAAAATATAAAAAATGTATAGACTATAAAAAGTGAGTCTCGAGCTCCAGTAACAAATTATAAAAGTACCACAACCGAAATTGCGCTACGAGTTTTTGTTTTTTAGTGCCATAAAGCCCTCGAACTTACAAGCACAAATGGCAGTTTTTAATTCTAACTAAGATTTTAACTTATATTTATAATTTTAAGTAGGAAGTTATTTAATATTTGGTGGCAATAATTGGTTGTCAAAGATATGGAAATATTCCTTTTAGTTAAGTTTAGTTTCTACGTTTAACTTGCAAATAAAAGGTCCAAATTGGTCTGTTTAGCATTATTTTTGCAATATTTGTAAATTAAGTTGATTTAATACCAATTATATTATTTTCCTTTTCTTCAATAGTTTTAGGAAGTAATAAAGGCTAAACACCTCTTCTTTCACTAAATTACCCCATAATGAAATTATTATAACTATTTAGTCTAACTTATCTAATATGTATACACAGTCTATAAATTGTATTAACTACCTACTATTAAATCGATGACTTTTATTAGGTCATTTATTTAATAGAGATAGAAAATATATTGGAATTATTCCATCAGAACTAAACAGAATAAAACTACATACAAAGCTATTTAAACACTTTGAAAATATAGGCTTCATTAAATAAAATTATGGGTTAGCTCGGAAAGCAATATTTTCTGGTTTCATGTAATTTCCATTGAATTTACAATTTCGAAGGTAACTTCACGTAACTAATTTTTGGATCTCTCTCTCTCGTTTATAATTATTATTCTTACAAACATATCTATGTATGTTTATGCGATTTTGGACCTCGCCTGAGCTCGTTTATGAAATGTTAATGTTTAAATAGTGATTAGATTAAGGCTTTGTTAAGGATAAAATCGGCTTTATATTGAGAAATCAGGGATTATTAGCAGGTCCTAAACAGAAAAGTAATTAAAAACTAAAGCTGGTCAGCACTTGCTACTGCGACCATAGTGAAAAAAGGCAAATCATGATATTTGGCACCAAATAGAACTTTGAAAGTTTGGCTAGACAGTGGAATTTTTAATTAAGGAAGTCGGCACATCCAGTTTTCGAGATTTGTATTATATTATGACCATAAAATTCGCTCTTTGATAAGGACTAACTAGGTTTAATTATATCTACTTTTCTTATACAAATATGTATTCAATGTTTTTACCTTCCACCTTATAATAAATAGTTAGTACAATACAAATGTAGGTTGGTGCAATATTTGAAATGATTTGATGAATATCATTTTTTAATCTATACATTTAAAATATAACGTCAACACGAAATTTGGACAATAGGTTTCTTTCGTGACGTAACCACCCACTACGGAAAGATTTTGCGAAATTCTTGTCCTAAGAGGGTAAAATAGGGTTGGGTTTTTATGATAATCCTTCATTTTTGAAGATAAATCCATGAAAATTGGAAGGTATTTGGCCTTTAAGTAAGAAATTAAGAAAGACGTACTTCAGGATTTTTGAAAATTTATTCCTTAAAGGGGTAGTATAGATAGAGGATACAATTTTTGTAGCTAAAACCATGAAATTTCTTGTGTGTCAACGTTTTTAGAAAATCCTGCCTAAGAGGGTAAAATAGGGGATGAAAATTTGTATGAGAGTTAGTTTTGGTTATGGGTTAATTTTCCTTAAAACCTGAATGGTGGGTACCTAATTAAAGCTCAAGTCTATAGTATAAATACTATTACACTTTTATAACTTTTGCAATGACGGATTTCCGCACTATAAGCGGGCAAAGCATTACGACAAACAAATATTTTATTATCGCAAAATGTGGTCAAATTTGTAGATAATATAATATATAAAAATAATTAAGTAGCTGTGGAATGAATTTGCTTTAGCAAAGTTCAAGGGACTTCTAGACACAAAAGTAATAAGTTTGAATAAGAAGAATATAGTTAACAAACATTGAGAATACATTTTGGGAATGATTTTGTTAAGACTATCGAACTGAACTACTTAATTAAGAATAATAAGAATAATCCAAACTAAACTTACTTCTCCCAACACTTTATGAAACTTAAGCCTACAAACAATTTTAAATGTAAAAATGAAAATAAAGGTTGTCAGAGAAATGACTAAAATTAAAGATATAGTTAAGAAAGTAAAAGGAAAATAGAAAACCAAAGTTAATTAAGTACTATTTCCTAAATTATTCTCAGGCATTATAGGTCGGAAAAATATTTATATGGTCTTCTTTTTAAGTCGGCAGTAGATTTTGAGTTTCTGAGAACGAAATTGTTGGTAAATAATTCCACAAGTTAAATTACGAGAATACATATATAGAACTGGACATAAAAATCCTTGTTCAAGAAGAACCAAGCGCATTCTTTAAATGCAGTTTCAGTTTAAATCCCAAAAGTTGGGCCCTACTTTCAGTTAAAATAAAATAAAAAATAATTCTTAGCTCGTAAATTACTCACCTTGTGCAATGCGGACTGCTGGCATTTTAATTCTCATTTTTCCGGATATTTTGTTGTTTTTTTGATTATCTTCCAAATTTTCCGATTGAATAGAACTTCAGTGTGATATAAACCGAAACTTCTTTCCCAACTTGTTCACTTTAAATTGCAAAAACATGCAAAAGAAACCGAACAGTGCAAATTTCCGCGGGAAATTGCAACTCAAAGAAAATTGGAAAAAATAATAAAAAAAATCACTTCTTCCACACAATAAAGAAAAAAAATATTAAATCTTCACTGCCCGCCGAAGGAAGTGCGGGCTTCTTCTTCTTCTCCGAAGGAGGACATTCGCCACATTTGGCGACCAGTATCTTAAATTTTTTGTTTGTCTGAAGATTGTTTTGTTTGTAAGAAAAATAAAAGAAGAAAAGTGTCACTGGACGGGGGAAGTTAAAGCAGGTCACTGACACCTTCACTGTGTGTGGGTGGCGGGGGGTGGTAACCGCCAGTAGTTAGACATTTTTACTACAAATCCTCGAGACGAATCCTCCGCGTTTAAGAAAAACTTTTTCTTGTTCTTACGCAAATAATAAAAAATAATCCACAAAAAATGCCCAAGTACTAACACACAGGAGCCGCAAAATTTGCATCTGTGTGCCGCGGAACAGGTGAATTTTTACTGCCTTTATTATTATTTATTTTTTATTTTTTTGTCGGTAAACAAAACACAACAAAATCCTCACACGGCAGTTGTTGGCGTTAAATAACAGTTATCGCTTAAATCCCTTTGGGAGTCACTTATCGAACACACAATCATTGTTTATATGTTTCTTGTTTATTTATATTTAAATAAATCACTTTATCGCACCAATGATGATTACCTGGCTGATGTTAAAAAAATCCGTTTCAGCACATTTTGATTATTTTTAAGTTATAAGCTGAAGTTAACGGACACATTCTGCCCGAATTTTGCGGGTGATATTTCCGCGTGATTTTCATTCACCGCAAGGGCTGCATCGTTGACCACTTGTTTAAAAACACTTTTTGAATCAAATCACTTCAATACAGTAATTAATCCTTTTTCGCATCGCGCGAAGTTAAATCGCCGATTCACACTGCACAAGGTAATAAACAAAACAAAGGTGAAATTGTTTTAAATAATTTAAATGTCAAGGGGGATGATGTCGTCGCTGTCACCGCTTGTGACGGTGCATCCGGCGTCCGCAGGACCAATGAGGGAATCGAACGGAAACCGTTAGTTAAAAAAAAAACAAAAATGAATCCCGATGCTGCCAAGAGGCGAACAGCATCCACACAGCTGATGAACCGTTAAAACTAGCCTGGCTGCACCCCGCGACTGAAGCGGAACTGTTGACGGCGCTGGAAAAAGGCAGGCAGGCGACGTTTGTTTTTTATTTATTTTTTTTTTTTTTTGGAAGGCAAGCGGCAGGGAGCAGCGGACAGTTTTATTTGTGGGCTCCTCACAGCCAGTGAAAACCTCTGTGATTAGCAGGTCCCATAAAAGCACGTATACACGTCCGCACTACGCGACAGTCCGTTTGCATCTAATATTTCGCGTATGGCCGTTCGCCGTTCTAACAATGTACGTGCGGCCGTGCGGCGTTATATCACCCTCGGAAAGGCCCATCGAGACGACTACACGGCACTGGCCACCGGTGATGCCCCCCAGTTCGCACACAGCGTCGGGCCGTCGTCGCGTGTATAAGGCCACCACCACACTGGCCGAACGACGTCCCGCACACTCTACAATATAACGGATATGAGGGAATTTAAACGCGGTCGGGTGACGGGTCGGGCCCCCGTCTTTTCTGTACGTGTGCACGCCGCCGAAGAAGCCGCGCCGCGCGTCGCATCGCACGCCGTGTAGTGTGAGCCCAGCCGTAGGAGAGTCGCGCGCCCCTCGACAGAGTCACTAGGCGAAGCGGCCACAGTTACGTGTGTGACATATGAGAATTTCTAATTTTCTAAGTACGCACATCAATGAATGGGTATTTGCACGTGCCCGTCGCCTCAATACCACCACAAAACCGTTTCAAAACGCATACACCGTTACACCGGTTTACGGGTCGCTCTCTGGCTGTCAAAGCGACAGCCGCTCAGAATCGGAAAGTATACAAAACATTCGCCGCACACCACCCCAAAAACCGTTATATACTTGAAATAATAAAAGACCGTTTCTCTTCGACTCTCTCACTCTCTCAGGAAAAACTTAAAAACTCTTTTCTTGAGGAATTTTTTAATTTTGACATTTTCCACAAACACTCCGAAAACAATTTCTACATATATTAAATAAAATTCCGAGTGAAGTTTTAATACACTCCAACTCCGCACACCACGTGCGGGAGAGCAGCGCGCGGTTTAAAAGAAAAGAGAATTTTAAAAACTTCTTCGGTGGATACGGCAGCGAATCTCGCGATGCGGTGGCGGTGGGTCGACTGGAAAATTGGCTGGAAAGGTAGCGGTGAGCGCCACCAGCTTCAAGCTTCGGCGATTTGGGCTTGGGCTTGAGGCGCCCTCTTCCGTTTCCTTTTTCGCTAACTGGCGAAAGACGACGAAGACGACGACGACGGACGGATCGGCGGCGCGACGGTAACGAGCTGCGATGCGATAGAAAGTGGACGACGGCTGGTGGATGCGATGGACAGTGAATGGGCCGCTTAACGGCAGGAAGGAAGCGACGCGGTGGTGGGCCTCATCTTCTTCAGTCCCTCAGTGACTTGGGGCTGTATGGGGCCCACCACGCTGCCGTTGCAATTTCCGACGCTTTTAGTGGTCCCACTGCAAGTTGCAATAAATCCGAAAACGTAACGGCAGTAGTCGTGTAAATTCCACACCGTGTGAACAGAGCTTTGATTTGGTTTTAGGGCGAGAAAACCCGATATTGAGGAGTTTTTAAATATTTATGTTTGAAAAATTCGCTGGGTTTTTATTCAATTTTCCCCAAATTGCAATATTACTTAGTTTAGGTACTTTCTTTGGCTAATGTCACACGTAGTTAATAATACAGCTGAATGAATTATTAATTCTAGCACTGAATTTAACCTTTCTTACTCTGTAATACAAATTGTTAACCTTGAAATAACTAAATAAATTAAATGAATGAATGAAAATGTTTGAAAAATTACGATTTCAGAAAATTTTCGAAAACTAATAATTTTCAAAACTGCCTAATTTTGTTTTAAAATTAATGTTAAAGGTGCTGAGGCCTTGTAGGTTCCAAGAATTGTCCACTATCTCTTAAATAATAACGGTTATATTATATCGAAATTATAGAAGTTAAAACAATTTTATGTCCAACCAGAAAAATTCAAAATTGCAAAGTATTTCTACTATGTAGACTGTAGAGAGTATAAACTGTAAAATAGCTGAACTTAAATTGAAATATTTACTCTTGTATTATATGTCATGAGTCATGACATTCGAAAATAAAATAATAAATTGTTATAAGTTATTACTTTTCTTTATCGATATTTGTAAATCATAAAATAAACTATTCTCGCATTAACATTAAATAAATAAAAGCAAAAGCGTTGCCCTCGCGATTTATGAACTGAAAAGTCTGGCCTTTCAAAATATAACTTCTATGGTAAACCTTTAGCCCAATATTTTTTACCCACATTGTAGTTTTCTACTAAATTGCTGTCTAAACATTAAATAAATATCTCCAACGGTCTAACAGTGTCGGCCCGAAATCGACTACAATTGTAATTCGTGGGGATTCTCAGGACTCATAATTCCTCTCAGTGTTCAAATACATGAACTTTTTCATAAATAGACGATCAACACTCAATTTGGAAAATAGCCTCGTAATAAATAAGCATAGCTAGCAATAAAATTCGTTTAATGTTTTTAAACTACACAAATTTGCTAATTAAGAATTATTTAGCAACACATTACATTTAAGAGTACTATTGAAACATTTTATGAGAAGAGCAATTATTATGACATTCCTTTAGTTAACAGGCAAACTCACGGGTCTTTAATTTGAAATATTGAAATAAAAAGAATATAGAAAAAGTATTTGATTTTGTAGAGCAAATCGCGCTCAAATTGCATAGAGGTACCTGTTACACTGGATAAAAGCTCCTCGTTGCTAAGTAGCTAATTATAATTGAAAATGTTGCTTTATTTATGTACCAAAGCATTCATAAAGTGTTAATGTACTATGTTAATATCTTATATAATATAGTTCTATGATGATCCAATGATAAAAAAAGGAGTATTTGATTGCTCTCAGAATATGAGATTGAATATTCTGGATAATTATAGTATAAAGGCTAATGAATTATTATAAACTCATCCAATTAGCATATTACTACTTGAGACTGAAAATTACCATCCAGTAAAACATTTGAATCAAACTTTTAAATGCAAAAATGTCCAGAAATTATGTTACACTGTGAGATGGAGTAGAAAAAATGAAAATGTATTGTCCTTTCCACGTATTATTTTTTAAAATGTGTTCCTGCTTCCTACGACCTTAGTTGAAATGATACATACATTCCTAAGAATTAAATTGATACTATATGTATATACCAAAAAATAAAAAATAATTTAACGATAACACGTAAATTACGTAAATGAGACGCAATTTCAACGCCCTTTGCGGGATTACCACACAGTAGAAGAAGCCCACGCAAGGACGCTTCACGGCTATTTTTGTTTTATTACATCAAGTGATTCCCACACCATCACTCGTTCTATTGTAATCTTTGATATCGCTAAAGTAGCAATCAATTTTTGTATTTATAGCACCTGCCTAATAAGTTGCTTTGCTACTCATATTGTGATTGAATTTTAAGCTATCTGAAGTAATAACAATAATATCGTTTGAAAAGTAACTTTTTAAGGATAATCTATTTTAAAATAGTTGGTTACTCAAGCTAAGTTAAAAATGTGAACTATAGGTATGTATGTATAAGATATAAATAACAAAATGAATGATTTCTCAATTAAACGCTCATCTACTTTTATTCTTTTTATCACTTTAGAGGACGAATTGCATTCTTGAGCACGTTTTTATTTCTTTTAATTTGTATGGAAATCACAATCGTTAAACTAAACTTTTATTGCTATGAATAAATACCTGCATGACTCATTTTATTGAGTGGAGATGAAGGAATCACGTTTAAATTGTTCTTTGTTAATTATAATTTAACCATGAAGTTAAAATAAAGTAGGCGGCTGACTGATTAACGTATAGTGCAGTCTTTCGCATTAACGAGGAATTGCGTGAAAAATGAAGGATCTTTTAATTAAGTAATGTTCTCAGTTAGAAAAAAATTATAATCACCCATTTTTTAATATATGTATATTCTTGTTATTGATTTATTTATGGAATAGTTTCAAGCAAGTTTGATTTATTTCCAATACATATTTCACATCGTACAAAATTTGATAAGAAGTTAGATATGCATATGGGAACATGTTTTGTTATAGGTATGTACCTACATAATTGTTTTTTTTCTAGCTAGTTAAACTATTTTTAAAAAGCTGAGGTGTACAATTTAAGTAGAAAAAATACAAAACAATGTCCAATCTCCTTTTAAGCATTTTCATCATTGCAATCATTTAATTTTCTTTTTTGGCACGGTGGCTGATAAATGATAATATTATCTTCATTTTATTTGTTCATCACTTAAGAAAATTTTGCGTGCTTCTCAGATATTATGCGAAACTAACTATATTAATTTTGCATATAGGTATTGATTCTAAATCTTTTTTATGATCAATCAATCTATAAAGAAACATTTCACTTTTCTTTTCTTAAGTACGAGTTAATTGTGTTTAATGCTAATAGATTTTCGGATGATACCTACTCATAATTATATAAAGAAAGCAGTCCAACTTACTTTTTTTTTGTTCTGTTTACTTCAAGTATTTCATTTTACAACACAGTGAAAGTTAAAACAATTAAATGCAATATTACCTTATAAGTTGTTGCGTTGATAAATGTTTGATTAAATCGACTACGTTAACTATTTTAAGGGCTAATTTTTCTGGAACTCTTTAAATAAAATTATACCGATAATCAATTCGATCTACATAGAAATCTGATACTTTCCACACAGTGTGTGGCACACACTATCACCTAACTAAGTTGATGTATAGAGCATATTTATCTTTTTCTTCCGAGATTGCGACATACATAATTTAATTGTTAGTTGTTACTTTGAAACAAAGAAAACTAATTGTTAATTATATGTATGTATCTAACTAATAAACTGCTAAAATTTGTTAGTGGGTTGGATGCTCGCATACCTAACTACATAATTTAGTTGCAGTTGGTAGTTTTCAATTGCAATTAGTTTTGCCAAAACTGCTACCTTATAAACAAAAGAAGTTTTAGACCGCTAACAAGACAAAGAATAATGTCTAACTTACATACTAAGTGCTAACGTGCAACGTGGTTACATGCTTAAATAGTTATGCAAATGTTCCCAACCCTCCTCTATTAAATTAGCAAAACATGCAACAGATAGTAAAAATATGCACAATTCGAAGATCCAATGAGTCAAAATCAATCAAAGAAGATACTTGCGATTTTATCGAAAATCAACCCACTACCTGAAAATTATCTTAGACTTTTTATAGTCGGCTAAAAGCAAAGGTGTGTTTGAATTTCATCGCAGAACACAAACGGCCGCGAAAAATCAGAATTATCTCCGCAGAACAATTACTCGGGGTAATTACCACTGTCAAGAAAGCGTGTAGACACTGCACAAACATAAACAACAACAGCAGCAGCAGTAGCAACAAACGGCGGCAGCGACGAGGACGAAAAATGAGGGAAATCGTGAATAAAAAAAAAAAAAGCACAAAATATACGGAAAAGCGGAAAAACTGCGGACTCAGGTGGACGCAAACACTCGAAGGAAAAATTGCACTGCCCGAGAGCGAAAAAAGAAAGGACGAGAGCTCCTCCTTGAGGATAGTCGAGGAACGGAAGCACCACTGCACAACGGGGGGCACCACTTGGGGCTCGCGCTGAGCCGCCTGGAGATCGCCACTAATCACAGCCGGGATCACCTCGACGGACGAAGTTTTTTCCCAACAGGAGCAAGGACGAGGACGGTTTTCGGTTTTCACCTCGCAGATGGTGCACCTTCTAAGGAACAGCGGTCCCCGCAGGAAGATTCACCTCTTTCGCGGCGCTCTAGTGGGTGGTGGTGGGTGGCCGTCCGTAACCCACCCGACCCATCCTACCCTCGGATTGTGGCTGTGTTGGTGGTGGAAGTCCTTCAGGACACTTTGCGTCTTCCACCAGAACCAGCTTTAGATAAAAAAAATTCTCTTCGAACGGGAAGAAAATACTCTTGAAAATGTTCCTTCAGGAAAAATTCTCTTTGAATGTAGGGCTACTAACACATGCATAAAAACCCATACATAATTATAGCGGTATGTACAAAACAATTATCCTTAAGGGGCACAAACGGTGTGTGAGTGCCACCCTTCGTCCGAGCGACATGAAACCCTTCGAAGGGGTTGAATGTCGGACGTTAGAAGGACATTAGCAAACATCGCGACATCATCAGGTTGATGGCTGCGCACCCAATTCTCCCCACCACCGGCAGAATTTTCATGGAGGAGAAATGCTTTTCCGCCAAGAGAGAAACTTTCATCCCGTCCACCCCCGCACTATAGACACAACCCCCAACCCCTAAACGCTATGTGTTGGTATGAATCGTGCGGTTTTCCCGCTAAGAAAGTTCACCAACATTTCGGGGTTGGGGGTGGACTTGAGAGGGTGGTTTCGGGCGCCCTTCTCACATTTCTTTTTCTTCTTCTTCTCCTTGCTACAAGGAAGATTTGTTGAAGTCCTTCGGGAGGGGGTGGAAAATGCGTGCGAGTTGTATATGTATGTATTGTGGGAGTAGAATAGAAGGTATACATAAATACCCTGGAGCGTGTGGACCACAGCGTTGTAACCCATCAAGGTATTTCCCGGATTGGGGGGGTGGTTAAGGTGGGATTTTATATCCAGAGGTGAGTTTTAATGATGGACATGACAGCCCCTGAAGAAGTGACCATGCCACAGCTCTGCCGGCGTAAGTCCTTCGGCTCCTTTTTGTGCAGTCATGGCTTTTATTCATGAGGTGAATCCGAAATGAATCTCGAAAATCTTTTCTCTTTTCAAAAGGATAATTGTGAAAAATTAAACAATGGACACTTTGGTCGTGAAAAGGTGGAAAAGTAAAAATAGTTAACCTTCAAATGCTTTTAGGAACTCCGGAAATTCTAACCCAGAACTCTTTCATAGAAAACACTATAGTTTATAAGTTCCTATGTCTTATAGGCCAATGTTTTACACTATTGGATTTCAGCCTTACTTTTAGTATGGCACTGAAATTTTATAAAAACAATTTTCTATAGAATTTTTAAGATACATTCCAAAGTTTCAGACTCATTTTAATTGCTTTAATTGCTCAATTTTTAAGCATTTTCGAACGTTTGAATTAATAAAACGCTTTCTAATATTTTTAATATAAAAAGGACACAATTCACGAAACAACATAATAACATGGGAGTTTTGTTGTACTGATTTAATGCCTGTCTTTGGAATAGTGCAAAATATATGCATATACATACATACATATATGTATTCTAAAAATACTCCACTCGTTTTAAGATAATTAAAACCTTTAAATTTCGAAATTAAATTAAATTTTTATCAGTTTGAAAGAACGAAAAACAGTCAGAAGGTTGTTATAAATGTGAAGGATGTGTCCACATCCTTTGTCAAGTTATATATTTAGAACTGAGACATTTTATTGAAGTAATTAATCAAAGAAGAAAGAAAGATGTGAACTGTGGTTTTGTGTGCAAAACCATAACTCTAATAAATTCTCGATTTAGCTCTAGATAATATAAAATGTTATATATCTTACTATGAGAAATTATGAGAGAAAACATTTTTTTAACGTCCTTATTTTTCTTTCTCATCTCGGGGGAAAATGACATGGTCGCATCTGCGACTGGAGTCCACACATTTGGTCTGCATCCTGTCCTGTCTATAAATAAAGAAGCCGCGGAGCCACCAAGATCGCCGCGCCCGTCTTATTCGAAATCCCTGGATATGAATTGCATGCGGGACAATTTTCTTATTTTACTTTGTTATTTTTTATCTCCTTTTCTTTTCGTTTAATTTTGTCTGCGGACAGTATGGAAGAAGAATTAAAAATGAAATTCAAGTCATCATAAGAGTAGTTAGCTTTGTTAAATGAATAATAGAAATGTTATTAGGTAACTATGTATTCCAAAAAAGCAACTCTGCTTTAAAAATAATTTAGTTTAATCCAAACTACACTGACAAACCAATATGGGATGTGAAATATTTTAGTTTTAGGATAGGTAGAAAAAATAACCATTGTAATAGCAAAATGTCAGTATAGAAAATATTTTTTAATTCAATGGGCAGCGACAGTCGGCTGGGAATTAAAGCAAACAAAAAGCGCAGTAGCTCCAGTTGAATAGTATTATGATATTTTTAATTAACAAATTTGGTGAACTGACTTCTCAAATACCTACAAGCCATATCTGGAAATGAGTTTCAGCAAATTCGTTATTATTTTAATAAATCGATGGCTTTACTTGCTCTATGGTACCTACTGCTTCACTGAAGACAAAAAATGACGAAATCGTGTTTGAGTTTCGCAATTCGATGACGACTTTCGAAGTACAAACTAATATCGTTACTATTTTAGTAAAATTTTGTTCAAGTATTTGGGACAGAATTTACGATTAGTTATATAAATATGTACAGCTGAATTTGCATAGTTCTTTTTAAAGTTTTTTTTTACCATGAGAACCTGATTTAGCTAAAAAAATTAAATATGCACATAGTAAATTTTGAAGGTGCAATGATAAGTAGTTATTCATAAATATCCGGAAGCTAGTTGCTAAGCATATTCTGTATCACACCATGCTACGCCAATCGATGCACTCCTGGCGAAAGTTTTGAAATTTTTAAGATTGCAGATTTAGAGATTTTGGAGCAGGGGCAGCGCAGAGGCGTGGTTTTAAAAGGCTTAGCGAGCCTGCTCCACCTGGGGCAATTAGCCGTGTTTGCTTAGCAAATACTCCACCTGGAGCACGGCCATGGAATGGAACCTACGAGGCCCAGCCGCGTTTTTCTTTAAAAAAGGCGAAGGACATGTGAAATTTTCTGAATATGTCCCTGACGACTCCCCGAAGGGCTCAAGTCATTCAAGTTCCATTAGGAGCCCTGACGCCGGAGCGACTCTCATTAATTCCGGAAACAACGCAAGTGGTCACCTGCAGAGCCATTCATCCCCGTCCGGGAGTCGGGGGTTCGCCCAATTACCCGTTCAGAGGAAACGGAACGAACCCACTTCTCGCGGTGGATTTTTTCTCTATTAAATCGATACCGCCGAAATCTACGGACGCGTCCACCGGGTGATATGAGAAGGTTTTCTTTTATTATTTTTATGTTTATTATTATTGTTTTTTTTTTCTTTATTTGGGATTTATTGACTGTTTGGGAAGCGGGACCAGCGCCGCAACGCGCGGTGAGGGCAATAAAATAACAAACAGCTTTAGCGCGCGTCGCCTTATCAGCTGTGATCGATCCAACAGCCAATAAAAAGACGACGGTGCGGCGCGGTGCGGTGAGGTGCGAGCGCGTTTTAGCTCGTGCCGAGCGACGGGTCCGGGGCACATGTTCCCCATTCGCGTATGCATGCGATGAGATGCGGGCTGATGGCAGCCGCAGCAGCGGCGGCAGAAACGGCGATCATCTGTTCGCCGCGGGAACGGGCGACGGCGCGGTGCGGAGCGTTGCAGCACCAAAGCGCCAGAATTTGAATGCTCGTAAATGTCGGTTAAACATTACGGGTTACCGGGGCCCATGTTTTTTGTTATTGGCGGGTACCTCAGCGCCGAGTCACGAGTGATCTCGCGGCCGCGCGCCAGGTAAAAATAATTACCTGGGGACATGCGTTTTATGCATTCGAGTGGCGTTTCCGTACCTTGCCATCGGGGCTGCTCTCCGCTTGATTATCTATTTTACTCCGCACTATCGCCCTGGCCGCCCTTCGGGTGCTCAACAACTCCCCAGCAAATGCCCCTTTTTTATTCGACCCGAATACAGGTAACAAGGCTACCGAAGCGCTAATCGATAATTACGTAAATTATTTGGTTTATTGATGCCAAGAAGTAGCTTTCTGCCTCCGCCGGTTGCGGTCTAGATAACCACCGGCGTAAGATCGATGGATTTTTGCTACCACTCTCGAGCCCTGCCCGCCCCCGGCTACCGTAAGCAAATGAGGGTAATCCAGAAGTGTTGTCCGATCGTGAACCAGCCCCAGGACTCCTCATACCGCGCAAAATGTGCTCTCCATTGTTATAATTTGTGAAATATTTCACTTCAACTAAGCAATTTCTGTCTTCCTATCTCAGCCCATCTGTAAGACGCTACTAAGAAGCTGCACTATCTTTAACTTTTCTATAAGTAACTGGACGTTTTCGGTCTTGAAATAATTTCCATGAAAAATTAAACAAAACAGTATTAAAATTAAGCAGTATTAAAAAGTTTTTCATTAAAAATTGCTCTTAGCCTACCGAACTTTAAAGAGGAATTTCGGAATCCGAATTTTGAAGCATTTTTTTTAAATTGCTGCAGGAACCCTACAAAATATATACAAAATATCTATTTCATCTCTCAGAATTACTAGTAGTAGATACATTTTCTTTTTCGAAGTCAATTTCTACATTTTATTACATGAAAATCTGCTCACACAAAGTCTAGTTGCACTTCTGCAATTTTATTCGGTTATAGAATGTAAGAAAAATAAATTATTTAAAAATTCTCCTACGTCAACTAAAATTCCAGAGTCTTTTTACTAATATAATTAATTTTCGCTTGATGTTTAAGTGGGTTCCACGAAAAAATACGACTGTCCCTGTCCAGCAGCACGCGTGACCACATAATCCAATAAATTCATCATTAGCTGGATAATTGCGGAAAGCGAAAACCCAGCAGGTGATGCCACAAAATGACCAGTCGACGTTCGCATTGCACCGGCGCAAATCTCTCAGATTTCTCAAGAATAGACGCGGCCGCGGTGGCGCACCCAAAACAATTTGATAGCGGGTAGGACGTGATGTCATGGGATTCTCCCAAATTAAGAAAACAACCATTCGCGCGGCTCCTATGGATTAGGAACTCCTACAGGTTGCATAACGTCTTATTTCGGGTTTCCTCTCACTTCGGGGCAAGTTGGCCGGCCCCAAGTCGGATGAAAAATGTTTTACTAGCAAAATGGGTGGATGCTAAAAATGCGGCTTAAATGTTTTTCTCAGGCTGGTTTAATTTAACGTGATATTGTTACTTGTATAATTTGCCTGGCGGAATCATGGGAAAATACCTTGCAATACTTTTGACCGCAAGTTTAAAATGTTTTGAAACAAGTCGTACCTAAGTGCTGTTTGCTGAAATGCTTTTGTGGTTAATTCGTTTTACCCTTTAAAACATTCGGTTTATCTGACAGATAATTTATGTTTTTTAAGTTCTATTTTGTCTTTGACAACTAATTGTTTTACAATTCAATTTTTAATTTTGTTTTTCGATTTAATATCGATTCTACTACAACAATTTTAAAAATTCTGAACTTTAGAGCCAAGACCAGGAGATAAAAACTAAGATCCCACCTATTTAAACGAAATCTTAATAATAAATTCGAAAACAGTGTCTTGAACTCATTTCAATTTAAGTGTCTGGGAGTCTATAAATTCCGTTATTGGGAAGATGTTATATAAAATTATTGGGAAAATTTGGTTATATATAGTAGAGAGGCATTCGACTGTATTTGCTACTGTAATTCAAAATTATGATGTTGCCTTTTTAAATTAAATTTGATATTTTAAAAATTTAGATTAATTTTACCTATTAACTAATTTTAGAAAAGTTTTTCTTGACTTACCTACTGACTGCTAGTACGACATCACTCCTGGGAATGGCGCCATATTGGTTGCACTCACACCCACAAATAGGGGAGAAGGGTCCATGGTCCATCACGCCCACTCATTCCATTGACACCTGTGGGGGTGTCGTCTCCGGCCGCCCACCTCGTCACCTTCTATCAAATTATGAACGCATGGCACGACGCGCGATGCGACGGGACGACCGACGGCTCGGGCCCACAACTAGCCGCTAATTGCGCGGCTAGAAATTTACCACAAAATTGAAATCTATTGGCAACTCGCCAGGCTCCCTGAGGTGCGCACACCTCGCCTAATCAGAAGTTAACACCTCATTACCATCGGCGGAGAGTGCCACTCGGCTCGCAATTGTTTAATTGATTTATTGGTCGCGCTGGCCCATTAGCACCTAATCGAAGGAGACCCGCCGGTTTTTGTGTTGTTTACCTTCCCGCTCGTGCCCATCGTGTGCTTTTTTCCTCCACAGGTGACGAAGACGATTCTCCTTTTTTTTTCGTGAGTTTTTCATCTTATTTTCGTTCTCAAGACGATGCTGATCCCTTCCTTGCGAGGTTCTTCTTTGTGCGTCTTCATCAAAACCCAAGACGAAGACTCCTACGGGCGCCTTCACACAATGCGCCGGGTTCAGCACGGGGCCCCGCTGCACTCCTCCGTCCAGGGACAGCATCTTTGCGGGGGGGAAGGGCGGCGGCCGCGGGTATAAGAAGCGCATAAAAACCCTTCACAGATTTAATAATAATTGGACGACATGACAACGGCTGTTTACAGCAAATAACTTTCCACCAACCGACGCGTCGCGGTTCACTCCGTTGTTGCCCGCCGGTGTGTTCATTAAAATTATGTCGCGCGTTGATCACGTTATTGATACCTTCGCGGCACGGCACGGCACGGCACTCGCGGTTTTCCATACACTCGTAAACGCGGCAATTTGCGTACTTCCGGCGATTCGGGGTCACTTTGAAGCTGCTAATTTGCTAATGTCGTCTTAAGGGACGAGAAGTGGGCTCATTTTCAAAGATTAGGTCTGAAGGAAATTGCGGGTTTTAAGTTGATCCACTTTAATTTGGTCGTTAAAGTTGGTATTGGATGATTGATAAAATTTAATTTGTTGGTTAGCCCAGTGAGTTTCCATATTTCTTTTGCTTTTCCTTTTGATTTGAATTTCCATTTAGTTCTGATAAATCTGTCTTCCAGCCTAGAAAAATTTAAAACAAGGCTTAGAAAATTCTTTACTATTTTTGATAAAAATTTATATGTATATTAAAAACAAACACTTGTAAACAAAAAAACTGCAAAATAATTTTGAAAATTGAAAACAACGAGACAAATTTCTTTTAAGTTTCAAAGGACTCAGGGGTATTAAATTTTATGAAATTTTACATTTAAGGACCTCAAATCTACTTAATTCATAGAATTCTTCCAAAATCAAAAATAATAAGAGAAAAATTTATTGGAGCTACGCATTTGATGCAAAAATCTAAACTATATTGAAAATGTATAGGTATCTCTTCACCAAAATTTTGCATTTAGGTATTCACAAACAAAATTTGATTTTGTATAGTGAAAAAGAATACAAATTTCAAATAATGTGACGAAAGTAATAGGCTAACTTATTTATTATATTTGCCCAAAAAATAGCCTTTTTCTGATTCTAATCCTAGGAATTGCAGAATTTTGTCTACTGAAAAAAATTCAAAAATTTCCGTCGTGATTTATCACTTAGTGAGTATACATATGTATGTAATCTATTTGCAAATATGCAATTTGTGAATTACTAGTTATTTGAAAGTCGGTGTAATTTGACCTGGCTGCCTTTATTCGGTTAATTCTTTACAACTCTACCGCCCAAGAGAAAGGTTTCGAGTAAGTTCAAGAACCAAGAAAGGTTTAAAAGTGAAGTTTGCAGAGGCATGTTAGATGGTATCACTTAAGCCGCTCAAGGTGTGGGCCTACGTGTTTTGTAGTGACCTAAACGAGGAGGCTTGGCCCCTCGGCAGTCACACTCTGCGCTCGAGATGGAAAAAAAAAATAAAAAATATAGGCTGTAATCCGGCAAAAGTCGACCGATCGCCAACTAACAAATCATTGGCCTCCTCCACCCATTTCCCAGAAGAGACCCGAAGCGGTCCATAAAGGCACCTACCGTGGCTCGGGGCTTCGGACTGACCAGACCCAGTCAACCATTTCATCTTTTAATGCGATGCCATTAGTGATCGATGGCTGCAGATCACCGGAGTGACCTCATCTCGCCACAGGAAAGTGATCGTCTGCGGAAACAATGTGGCTCTAGGTGGAACAAAAGAAAATCGTCTTTGGTGCTCCTCAGGGTGCTCAGGGGGGCCCAAGGGGCGACAGAGGCGGCCGAGGCAATTACCTCCTGAATGGATGTGTGCTCTTCGCGAGCCACTGGACAGTGAAACTGCTTTTCCGACATTGGTCGCGTACACGGCGCGTACCGTGCCGCACTCGCTCGTTATAATCCGCGGGGTGAGCGTTTTGCGGAGTTATCTGTTCATCATCGAAATCCAGGCGAGTTCCCGTACGATCGTGATCATCAGCCGCGGATCAAATTGCATCCTCAGTTGATAGATTGGTAGCCCCGAGAGCTGGTGGTTCGCTGAGACTCCGCGGATAGTGCGGTACTCCTCGGAGCGGGCTTAATCTTAATCTAGATCTACGCGGCCGGGCTTAGCCAAAGACAAGGCAGCGGCCGCGACTATCGGGGGCCCCAAGTAAGACGCCGCCGTGGAAGCACCCATCAGCCCAGAATTGAGCTGGATGACATGCATGGGGCTTCACCGGTGGAACGCAACCTGCGGTATGTCGTCTGTTGGCGATCAAGTTCCGCCGATAACTACAGTACTTAAAGCTGAGGCCGCACGGCCGCACTCTCCGGGTCCTCGCCCAAATGAATGGAGGAGCCCGAGCCCCACTTGGGACGCCGATGATTGCCCCTCCGCTATTATTGTTATTATCCGCTTAATTATGTTATTGTACCCATGGATGCTGTATGAGCACGAGTAGCAGCCGCCGTTCGAGGGCTCTGGGGCTGGGGCCTTTAATGACGTCCTCATCGAGGACGAGGACGAGGATGAGGACGAGGCCTCAGACAGTTCTATGCAAATTTTTACATTATAATCCGTCGCCCGGCTGACTTCTGACATTAAGTGGACATGATTTACTGATGTATTTAGTACCTGAGACGCCGACTCCTGCAAAGCGACCAGGTGAAAGGAGAACAGCGTCAAACCAGAACATTAACATACATCGCATTGTATCTTTTCTAAAGAGTTCTCAAGTCGATGGGTCTATTTGAAAACGATTTATTATTGATGACAAAATATTCGACTCGTTAAAGATTGGGACTGCGTTAATTTATTTACTTTTTATATGGTTTTTAAAGTAGTAATTAAGCTTATTAAATCTACATATATGCTGCAAATATATCGCTGAATTCTTATACCTCATAAAAGATTTATTAAGTCTTAAAAATTATGTTTCATAATATTATTTTGGCCCTTTGTTTATATACATACATATAATTCCATTCAACATGGAATATTCTTGACTGATTTTAATGGAACTTATGAAGGGCTTTTAGAAATTTATTAAAGGTAATTGTCATTATCCACCCCACCTCTAGAAAAATTATGAGGACTGTTTTATGTAAATCAAATAATAGGTAGTCCAGGAAATAGCATTTATGGGTATATTAGAATGGAAAATGTTTCTTCACTTCATTTCTCACCCCTTTCACCGGTTAAATCATGTTCGGCTCATTGACAACAGATTTAATGTTTTCAGCAAGGCGAAATCCACCTCCTCGATTAGATCGGGTGATTTCCTTGAGGCCCTTTAAAGTTTGCCGACAATCAGTGCCCTGACAAAAGGCCACTTACCATCGAGCATAACGTTGAGCCTCACGCGCATATCCGAAAACACATGCTCCGAATGCGCGTGAAATGCACGACAAAGCGCGGGGTGGCGGCGGCGGGCGTATCGCGACCTGGGCAATTGCAGCAGCAACAGCAGTAACAGCAGCATCAACAAACAACGCGCCGAACACTCGAAATCGCGCGAAAGTGCTGTTAACCGCCCTATCGATGTGTGGCGCACCGCGCGCCGTCTTGTTCCCCTTTACAACAATTAAATGCAAAATACCTGGGCACCGATTTGCATATACCGCCCGGCCGAACCGAGCGCGCAAGCTTTTCCCACTTTAATGCGCCGCGCATCGTAGCGCCAAAGGACTTTTACATGTGTTCAGCGCATTTTCGCATTATGTTGCACCGAGCAGCATCACAGTCGCGGCTGCACCGACACCTCGGGATTGATGCATTTAACTGCACTGTCGGCAAGGGTGCAAACGGGCCACTTTCTTCGAGCCCTTTGATTACGCAGACGCCGTTCACCGACTCCGGGCGCGGGACCTTTTAACCGACAAAGGAATTACTTATCTAGGTATATGTATGTAGGTGTCCCGCTTTCATCTCGCGAAGGATGCCTTTAGATCTTCGACCTTTCGTTGGGCTCAATTTGATTCAGCTTCCAGCCAGAGTTGTAAAATAATGCACAACTGCAGGCAGTGCCTTTGGGATAAGAATAGTTAACCTTACCATTACTATTCAAATTCGTTAATACGAATGTTGATTTAGAAAAAAATTAATTTCTATGAAAATTAGTAGAAGCTTTATAACACTATTTACCCCACTATTAAATGTTGATCCATATCGAAAGAATCAACACTCATCATCGATAAATAGATAACATCACAGAAAACGAATGGAATTAATTTTAATGGCAACATTTGTCAAAATCTAATAAAACTAAACAATTATTCATTTGATATGTGAAAAACGAAAAGTCTCTTTACAGCCAAACATCTTCCTTAGCAGCAATTTGTTTTTAAAACCGGATGGAGTTTATAATACATAGCTCATATAAATAATTACTAAAAAAATTTTGGGGTGTTTTATTTGCTCTGTACGAAATACAGAAAAGGAAACGTTTATTAGAAGATAGGCGTTTGGCATCGAAAGGACGTAAAGAGCTTTTTTTGATTGTTTTAGGAAAATGATTTCGTATATATGTATGTAAAGCTTAAAAGACCCTTACGACAATCTGTTAAATAAAAAAATTAAAAATTATAATACATAGTAAAAACGGGAATTCTTAATGTGCTTTTTGTGAAGTAACATCGCTGTTAAGGTTCTTAACCATAGTGTCATTATTTAGGGACACTAATGTTGAATCGTTTAACCGATTTTGACTTTTTCCCTTCAGTCTTCAGTTCTATAGTTGAGACTCACCCGGCGAAAATTTCCACCGGTGACCAATAACTCAGTTGAGCACCCACCATCCTTAAGGGACTGGAAAATGCCATGCATTTCCGCCGCATCCCCGTTTAATATGACTGATCAATTTCGAAATGTCCAAAAATAGCGTCGCATCGGACGACTCATCATCCCAGCCCTAGAAATTATCGACGGCGGCAGCGGTGGCGCGTCGGGGCCTGCTCACACCCCATCTTGAGACAAAAGTCCATCGAAGCCCGAAGACCCGGAGCCCGCATGTTCGTTAGTCAATGTTCTTGGAAAATCGCATCCGGAGGGTCCAGACTACCAAAAATAGAAACAGCAACGAAAAATTTCCCGCAGGAGAGCCATCGGGACGCGTCGTCGTTGCTTTCGTCTTGGGACCTTTCATTATATATTTTTTTTTGTGTCTTCATTTTTTAATTTTTGTCTTTTTAATTATCACCGTGAGCCAAATTTACTTGGCTGCCCTTGCTGTTTCCAAGAAGCCCCATAAACGAAGATGTTGCGTCCAACTAAAAATGAAGTGGAGGTGGTGGGTGGCGTGAAGACGACGCACTCTGACACCTCCACTCCTTGGCGGGCTCCTTGGACACTTGGTGAGACGACACATCTGCCGCCACTCGGTGAATAAATTTGAATAAGAAAGTCGCTTAAAATGACGAAAATTAGCTCGCTTTTTTGCTTTAGATATCCAACTGGGCGTAGTCCTTCAGCGAAGCATACTTGGCCATGTTCGAGCTGCGTGCACAGCCCCAAATCGACATTCCGAAAAGCGACACGATTAAAAAAGAATTATAAACAATAAAACAATACATCGGTAAGATGAATGTCGTATGCAAATTACTTCGTTTAGCTGCAATGCACCGCTGAGACAGGCTGACGCAGTCAGATTAGAGCAATTTGTCAAAGTGAAAGTGTCGGGCGGCACCTCTTTTTAAAAAATTTTTGGCACTTTCTTGTTCAGCACAAAAAAAAAATATATAATACGTTTTTAAGTACTCAAGTCGGTCTTTAAGATAGATCCGATCGCTAGTCAATAAGACCTCGCGAGGACAGCATTTAGCCATTAGAGGGATCAATGCTAGATCTAAGTCTAAGATGAGACATTTTCGATAATTGCCGGACTAGAGAAATTCTGAAAAAAAAGCAATTGCTAGTCGGAGTACTCTCAGAAGTGGTCTGCTGCAGGCTGCAGAGGATGCTGTGTTTTCTTTAGATTCCATAATAGGACTTGAGTCGGCTCGGCCGTGGCATTGATCTGTCCATGGGAACATCCACTTGAGCGATCGGACTGCACTTATGCGCCTGTGACGCAGGGCAGCATAGGGCCGGCCCTTGTTAGACCTTAGACTTATGAGCCGGACTGTTGGGTCCGAGTGCGTCTTAATGGCCTTTGCACCATTGCGCCGGCCTGGCTAATGGATTCTCAAGGGGTCTGGTAAGTGGACTGATTCTTACAAGGGGATTGTTGATACGTCCACGGATATAGGACATAACAACTTACAACTTTTTTTAAGATGCACCTGTAGGCTAGTTAGAACTACATATTTATAATATCAGACAAAATCTGTTCAAAATGTTTTCTTAAAATATTTTCGTAAAAGAGAACAAACATTTGGGTGACATTTTGTCAACAAAAATTAAATGTTTATTACCTAATAACAACCATTAAAACAATTAATAGCTTTATTGCACCAAAAGTAGGTACAATATGTTAAGTTTGACTTAATATCAAAAACTCAGTTTTTGGCAATGTCTCCTGCTCATATAATTTTTCAGAACGGGCTTTACATTATCGCAATAAATATTCAAAAACTTTATGATAAATATCATGAAAGTTTTTAGTTAATTTCTTGTAAAGAAAAAGGTATTATGAAAATTTAGTAAAATTTGAAAAAAAAAATGTATTACCTATATGTAGATAAGAACGTGTTTTAATATTTAGCTTGAAATTTTTCTTTGAGATTATGTGCACGAAATTGTTAAAAAGAGAAAAGCTAAAATTAGCTAATTTAAGAACATTGATCTTATATAGGCTAATCATAGAGTATTCGAGTTTCTCTTTGTTTTCAAATGTTTTAAATTAAATATATTGCATTCATCTAAGTTTTAGTTTAAAATGCTAGTTACTATATTTCGAAAAAAAATTTAGTAAAATGTAGGTAAAGGTGATGTTTTATTTTCCGAACCTCCAAAAAATAGTCTTTTAAAAATATTTTCGTTTCCACCTGGCTGCTGGAGATATAGTAAATGGGTTTTTAAAATCTTTTACTTCATTTGATAAACATATGTAAATATTTATATTTATCTTTATCTACAAAAGTTCAAGTTCTAGTTGTGAGGCAAGAACTTGAACGAGTAAAACTCCGCCCTTATCATCTAATCACCCCGAAGGTTGTGATAGTGATCTAAAAAAAACAAGATCTTCCTCTCTTGTCCAGAAATCCCACGCTTATGATAATAACCACCTTTCGAGCATCTCATCTTTGGTGCTCACGACACAAAACAAATTGGTTTAAATATTCAATCAGAAATTAAAGACCTGGGGCACACCTTTCTGGACAACAATGGTCTCCCAAAAGAACTAATTCCTGGGCTCACAAAGATCGTGGACAAAATACCTGCGCGTGTGTGTATTGTAAACAGGGCGCGCAGTCGTGAAAAAAATAATATACAAGTCAAGCAAAACAAAAAAAAAGATTCATCTCATGTTCCAGCCAAACACCTCCGCTCTCACCTGTGGGGTCAGCTCGAGGGTAAAGGGGCAATTTGTTTAGAGGCAAACTGAAAATGTAAAAAATTAATAAAATCTGCGGTCTGAACACGAAACGACCACAGGGATCATTTGTGCGCACTCGCGTCATGATTAATGAACGAAAGGTGCGCGCGCGCGCAGTACGGTGACGATGACGATGATCGCGCGGCGCGGTGCGGTATACGAAGCGTCGCGCACGGCTATCGTCTTAAGATGGGTTTGAGGAATTTATGAATGAACTTCGGGGCCCCCGTGATCTACCTATTTCTAAGCACGAGCCTAATCCGATCGCGAGTTGATCTACAAAATCTTTTCGGTATTGATTAGAAAATTGACAGCGCAAAAGATAGATTTATGCAACAATTTTGAATACCGTATTATGTCCGTCTCCGTTATGGGGTGCGTTTTTGAAAGTAAGCTTTCATTTTGAAAACCGCAAATTGATTCCATCACCTCGGGGACAGATTTACGAACTTTTTAGCGGTTACGAGATTCAATCAGGACTAGGACAATAAATTAAAATGCTGTGACAGTTTGGCGCTACCTAAGGCAGGCCGCACACTGAGTATTCAAATGCAGTACGCATGCAATGCATTTTTGTGCTTCATTCATAAAGCATTTGAATGATGCATGTGAAGTTGCACATTGGGACTTCATATGTACATCATCTATACATAGCAGCTGGAAGGGAAACTTTAAACTACCGAGACCCAAAACCAAAGTGGGTGGAATTTGTGTTTTTTTTTAAATAAATTTGTTATCTTAAGAATTGGATGATTGGGTATAGTACTTGCTGCAGCTTATAAGCTTTTGAAAAAGAAAAAAAGAAACGAATATGGATAAACCTTGAGAAATTATTTCGTAAAATGGTATACGATTACTGAAATTAATTTGTAAATAAGAATGTGCATGGTTTGCTATGAAATTCTTTGAAATCCTTTGCTACAAAATCCTATGAATGACTAAAATGCATTATCCAAGCTGAGCATGTTCAGCTCTATACAGCATGAATAATTCTTGACGATTGCATGATTTATACTTGCAGCTAGCGTGCAGTTTCAATGTGCGGATGCTCATTTGAATACAAGTGCGCTGCTTATATGATGCCTCTATGATGCAAGAAAACTGCATGCGTACCGCATTTGAATACTCAGTGTGCGGCCTGCCTTATGGAGCAAGGCTTGATTCAATTTAGAATTTTTGTTGTTTTGTCGTTTAACCTAAATTTCCTTTTCAACTAATATCCATTGACATCCAAACAAGCCTTGTACTTGAAGACAAAATATTCTATTTTTTTCTTTCAATCGCTCAATAAAATAAAAATAAAAACGATTCTTCAAAAAAGTCTCATTGAGCAACATGCGATGAAATTGGACGCGCCTTCACGAATTGTTGTCTCAAGGTGTGTCCCTTTTCACAATTCATCAAAAACGGGCGGACATTGTTGGTCGATTGTGCCAAGTATACCACTCGTCTCGGATCGTATATGTGTGGGCTTAGAGGGATACATCGAGGCTCGATCAACAGAGCCCGAAAGACAGAGAGATCACAAAGTAAAATTTTCATTATTTCCATGATCGCAAGACATTTTTCTTGGATACTTTGGGCCCCTCTTATGATCGGCTTTAGCTCGTCTCGAGGATGAGATTGATCATATCTCGAGGTGAAGGGAGGCTGTCCCTAGATCTCGACCCATTATGCTCTTTTATCTTCCATGGTAATCAGAGCCTGATCGATGGATAGATGGATGGATGGATGGAAAAGCGTCTTCCTTTCCCATTGCAATTTCTTTTGCAGTGACATCGCCGGGTTGTGACAACATTGCCGCATTGTACTAAAGGGCAAAAAAGGTAAGGCAAAAAGAACTTTCACAGCACGGAAAGTGTGACCAATTAAGGTAAGAACAGATGCAATAAAATCTCCCGGACCAGGACCCGACAGACCCGTCTTTCTTCCGCCCAGACAATGAGATCATGTAAATTGAATTGGCCGCGATCAGAGAACAATCACGAAAGACATTTTACTAGTCGCGATCATGGACAATTTTTTACCCCGGACCGGAGGGGGGAGGGGGGCTTAGGTGATTACATCAAGGCGCTCTAAAATTACGGGCCTTCAAGAGCATACCACGCCTTGGCAGTCAAAACAATCCCCGAAACTCACCGTCCCCAGGGATCCTCCGGCTGTCCGGCCGCTCCACTGATCAATGAATATCAATGAGCCGATCGAGCCGCAACCGCCGACTGGGTGACTGACGTTTCGGACAAAAATTAATGATCATCGTGTGTTCGGTCATTGTTGATTGTCTCGGACTGGCGTAATAATTTTTGTCGGAGGAGGAAAAAAAAAAAGGTCATACAGCCGCTTTCCGGTTGACATAATTTTCCAGCTCTACGATAAATGACCAAATCGATTTTCGCACTTGGACGTCGCGCTTTGGGGTACCCTGCTAGACCGGGTCAGGGCTAATCGAGACCTCGACAATTCCGGATGACGTGGCATTTTGAATTCAACTAAAAATTTTATTGAGGAATTTTTAACACTATTGTTGTGCCGGCAGATACTGAAAGGTCGTCACGGTCACTAACAAAGTCAGATTTCTTTTACTGATTCACTTTTAGGAAATCTCATGCAGTTTTTGTTTACTAGAAAGAGAGCAGTTTTGCTGCGTTTAGAATTATTGTCAATAAATAAAGTCATACGCAATATTTTCTTAAAGATATACTTTAATACTTCCGAATGTGTACTTAAAAATTATTGCTCTATTAAATCAGCAGAATTCTTTGTGTCTGACAAATATGTACCTACTTATAATACAATATGAACGAAGCTAAAAAAGTTGTTTATATCTAAATTTTAGAGGTAGTATAAAATTTCAAATATTAAAACAATTAAGAGTCGTAGTTATTTTTACGTACCTACCTAAGATACCTATTGATTTTTAAAATTAGGTACATGTGCTACAACAAAAATGAAATAGCCACAAAGGCTAAAATAATCTCTAATTCTGAAATAACAAGGATTCATAGAAGTGTTACTTACATCGAGTCGCAATCGCACTTGAAGAATTTTTTTCCAAAATTTGGTTATACCTTTATTTAGAGCGGAGTTAAATGCTCTATTAACAGAACTATCTTTGGATATATTCCGGTGAGTGCAATTTTCTTGGAGATTGTTATGGGGCGCCACAACTTTCCCCGTTAAATGGTCCAAGAAAACTCAACGGCCCCAAAGTGCCCTAGATTCCGCGTGTGACCTCCACCGCCCCCGCATTTAGCCGAAAGCGCCTTAATTGCCGCGTTGCCTGGCAGACAGCGTGGCAGATAAAATCGCGGCCAACATCGCGCGCGACACCGCAACGCCAAAAACCCATTCGAACCCGAAGAATGTGACGGTGCCCGAAAATCTGTCAACAGGAGGAAAATTTCTACGGCGGAAAATTGGTCGTTGACAATTTCCGAGCAGTTGACTTTTCTAATTACAATTAGCGCCCGGTGACGGAGCGCCATCGAGCGGCCCCGGGCTGCGTAGAGCGTGTAAACCGTTTTACAAACCATAAAACATGGAGCCACCGCGCGGCCATTTAACTCACCGCACCGGGCATGCGATGATCGCCGCCGTGCGTCCCAGTAAGTAAACCACAAAATCTGCACCCCCGCGAGGTGGTGGAGCGCAAGGAGAAATTGCCAAGACGTTTGGGTTAATCTTAAGAAAACTAAGAAACTAGCAAAGCCTTGGCACGGCGCGGAGCGGTGCGGGCGGCACGAGGAGGTGGCGGTGCCTACCCGGCTCGGCGTGCCTTCGCCTGACGTGTGTGTCGAAATTCATGACACGGTCGCACGATATGTGATAGTCATTCTGGCGCGAAAACAAGACATCTGTGGGAGGTAATTGGACAATTTCTCACTTTCCCGCGTTCAGTTTTGAGCACTCCTGGGGCTTGCTCAATGGCCGAACTTCTTGCGGATGGAAGGGCGATAAATGCGCGCGAGGGACGGAAAAATAAAATAAAATAAAAAATAAAAAGAAAAATCGGTGGCAACATTTCGTGATTGTCGCTTCCGCTTTTCTTCTGCCAACCGTCGCGTCAGGCCACGGCGCGCTACGAGCACCTGGTAATTGCGAGCGAGCCAAAGCCAATCTCCTTTCCTTAGAAGAAAAAACTCGCGGTTGCCCAACAGTTACGTTGTAGGCATGCTCTGCACCTGGAAAGGAACAAACGGGCGCTTTTAAGCAATAATTCACAGCCTTAATTTGGTGCAGACCTTGCTAACTGAAAGCTGGTAACAAAACTCCTCAATTTGACTTCCGTACACTACCCACGAAAGCCGACAGTATCCATAAACTAATTTAAATATCAGTATATTGCTACTATTTGTCGCTTAATGAAAAGATATGTCTAATATATGTAGACTTTTTTTCAAAATAAATATATGTTGTCTTAAAATTCGGCCTTTATCACCGTTTTTTAAATGAGCTAAATTGGAAATTGCATATGGCTATGACTATAAGAAGATGACTGACATGCAAGTTAAAGTCGTGTTAGTTTTAATTTAACCAAATTGGGTTCTAAAACTACGTTCATTCAAATCCCTTAACAGCTAACACAATTCCAAACAACTTTGCTTTGTTTACAGCAAAATTGCTTTATGATAATATGAAACAGCGAACGTAGGTACTGTAAATTATTTTTAAGAATTCGTATTATTTAAACTGCAAATAATAAATAATAGTTAGTCGACAATTTAAATATCATATCTTAAGTAAGTGTAGTTTACGAATTTGTTTTTACTGAAACAGATCCAAAAATTTTCTTCAATTTTAAAACACCTTTATGAAAATGAGTGAGTCATGCGATTATTTAGTCTTTCATTTTCGATTTGTTAGTAAAATTAAACACGTAATAGTTAAAAAATAACTTAGTTCCAACAATATAAGGAAGCAGATAAAGGCTATGCATTTTTTTCATATATAAAAAATAACACTCGAGTTACATATGTAGGTAATCTGTTTTTGTAAAAGATTCTGTTCGTGAAAGTAATGTGCCTTAAGGTTTGAATAAAGTAATCTTAGATCCGCCGAAAGTGGCACATTAAGATCTTTTCCATTTTTTACTTTCGTGATGTAATCACTGTAAAGTGAACCCCTAGCCGTCACCCATTGTTGGCAAAATATGTCTGAATCATATCCGAACATCGAAAATTACCTTAAAAAAGTGCCAAGTGATTTCTAACTTGTAATTCTACACCATTACACCGTCCAGGAGCATTATGCTGTAAGTTTCTTTGTTGCTCCAGTGTCCAACTGGTGCATGACTCTGCTGGAGTTTGTTTGACAAGATTACTTTTGTCGTTCTGATCGAGAGCCGTGATAAAGTCGCTCCCTCGTCCACTGTAAGCATCCTCTGGACGACGAAATTTTTGTCACAAAAGATTTTCTCCTTTTGCCGCTTAAGGTTTGGATTTTTTTCTTTATTTCCGATAATCCCCGATCCAATTTCTATCGGACTATGGCCCCTGCCCAATGATCACCAGGTGATCACCGACCGATCACTGGCAATATTCCACGGTATCAGCGTCAGTTGCGGCGCGATCTTCTGACTTCCGTCTGACTGATATCCAGCAGCCCGGTAAAGCATGAATTATGAAATTATGCTATAACAGGTAGAATCGACTGATAACGATCGGTTCGGGCTCTTTAAACGATTTCCCCGTGGCTACTTCTATCGATTTTTTAACGCTTGGATACCTCCTCGACGGGTGCTGCTTAGGTTGGAGCTGGTTGGGCGCGATGGTGCCCGTCAATCTGCCGCCTTATCGCGATCACCCCGCGCTGATCAGCAGCACACCTTTTGAGCATTATGGGCGACGGACTGGTAGCAAGTCGGACAAGCTTATCACTGGGCTCCTTGTACCTGACTTTGCCAAACAAACCATGGCCTGATTGCAGTGATTTCGGCGTGAAATTAGCCTTTTCTGGCAGTTGGAAGTCGATAATTTGAGAAAACAGTGACTGCCTAAAGCGATTGGGACTTCCCCATTTTTGCATACCCTTAAAATTTGCTAAGTTGCTTATCTCACTGGCTTGAAATTCTCGCCTTTTTAATTTATCATTTAGGAAATTAAATTTTTTTCATAGAAATTCAAAGGCACTAAGAGAGTATAGTGAATCATAATGTTATTTAGATTTTTGGACCGTAGTATAACTTTTATTCATATTTTTCAAAAGTTCGTAAGATATTGTTTGATGAAAAAAACATGACTGTTTACGACAAAGCGTCAGTAATTTGTCTCACTTTTGTATAAAATCAATAGGACGAATTTTTGATAGTCTCAATTTTAAAACAATTATTTATGAATATAGAATTTAGATTTCAACCATTATCTGTAGTTTCCATAATAGAGAGTGATTCGTGATAACAAAATTTTCTTACAAATATATTTAATAACTTTAAATAGAAAACTATATGCAAAATTTGAATTTTTTTTACTATATTTCCAAAAATTGTATACAGATAAGGACTGTGAAAGGATTTTAAACTTAAGCTAGATATAAACTTTGTTAGTCGAATCTGCTTAATGAGGCTACTGAATCTAATACCTACGAAAGACGAGTTCCTCCAGTTGGAATGTGATTTGCATTCAGCCTATGTCATGCCTGCAAAAAAAGGCTGCGACACCTGGGGGCTCACATCATCTGCAGGTAGTGAGGTGCCACCGCGGAGGCGGTCTAACAAGGTCACTGCAACTTAAAGTGCAGCGTTACATCGGCATCAGCTCCAGCCAGTCACCTGGAGCCCTGGACTGGCCGGGCCACCGTGTAATGCGCCCCCCCGCGGGGCTCCGGTGCTCCTTATCGTGCCAAATAGTGACATAATTTTAACGCGAATAACTGGATAAGTCAGGGCTTACATCAGAGGAGGCTGGCGGTGACCTCCATTCGCCTTAAGTATTTCACCTGAAGTGCCTGAGAGCGGTGCGCGGTCGTGATAAATGCATTCGACATAGGTCAGCGCAAGTGGATAAACGACGTGATCACCTTTACCTGGGCTCGCGATGCGATCGCTTGGCCAGCCGCAATCAGGTACACGATCATTTGCTGTGATATTATATTTCGCCCCCGCGTCCACCGCCACCGCCACAGCCGCGCAGTGGACCGGCCAGCGCAGAGGGGGGCTCGAACGTCTTCTGACCCAAAGGTAACTCGTAAGTCGCCAACGGAGGAAATTGGCTGATCTCCTCGAGGGGGCATTTTTTTAGAGGCCGGTTCCAAAGAATTTGGCATTCTTGGGACCGCACCGGCGAGGTAAGATCACCGCCACCTCAGTGATTTGAGCGGTTCAGAGGACCTCGATCTCAGTGTAGCCCAGGGCTAGTCGCTAGTCGGGAGGAAGATGGTTATCAGGTGGTTCTCCCGAAGCTTTTCCCTCCTCGCCGACTATCAAATGGCATCTGATCGTAAAAATTTAAAGTCCCAGCGAGACACGATCGCGGCCGGATCACTTGGCACGGCCTTTCCCTATCCGGCCGGGACACGGCGGCGGGCACTGGGTTGAGGAGATTAAGGTGGAATTCGCGAGATATTTGCCGTGAACAAATAGAAAGGCCAGGTCTCGAGCGCGCTCTGATAGCAGCCTCCGCTGTACCGAACGCGCTCTGATCTCCAATGGTTAAAACTCTTACGAAAGTGATGTCGATAGACGTCGGATGGATTAGGAGAGGTCTCGGCGGCGTCATCGTCATCATCATCGTCGACGACGACGACGCCGCCGCGCGGCCTGGCCTCCTCCTCCGTGCCCGATGGATCCGAGTGATTTGAATTGAGAATCTCTCGAGATGGTATTTAGCATTTTCGATGGATTCGTGAGGTGAAATTAAAGACCTGTCGAACCGATTGAGAAATGACAGATGCAAATCTGAAGATGGACAAATGAGCGAACCGCACCGCCGCAATCGCGCGGCCGCACCAACAATGGGTCATTGTTTGATCGATTAAAGCGGGACACCCCCGCAATTTTCATGGTTCGCGTATAACGTGACAACTTCTTCTATCTATTGTGCGATGATATTTAGCGATGTCGTCGCATTGTCTTCGGGCACTCTGGCGACATCGCGACATACCCAGAATTATCCCAGGGACCAGCGCTTTGACGTGGTTTTTCACTAAAACTACGATTTCCCTCAGTCACAATGGAGACTACAATTTTTACCAGATTTTTTATTCGTTTTCTTCTTAAAAACGAGGCTACATTTTCCATCTAAGTCTATTACAGGGGCGTAGCTACCGTTGTAGCAATGATACCGGGGTCCTGTATCATTGCTACAACGGTAGCTAAAGTAAAATGTCTTAAAATTTTATGCAGATATCAGTAAAATTAGCGAGTAAAGCTGATACTTGATTTCAAAATTCCCACTGATGTAGCCTACAGTCAAGAAGATTTTTTAATAAAATTATCCACAATTAAAAACATTGTTTTAATGCGAGTAGCCACTAATTGCTTACTAGAAAAACTCTTATATTTCATGTCTGAAATGTTGGCATCACCGACAAATTTAGTTTTTCCAAATGAATGGGCAAGACGGGTTTAAAAAGCCTTAAACAATTCGTTCTTTTTTAACCAATTATCCTTAAAAAATCAATCCACTTCTTTCAAAATTTCTAATTAGAGAAACACTCGTTTTTATAGTGTCGAGCGTTGTTCTCAAACTATTTATTCAAAGTACTTTATAATAAAAATACAAGGAAAAAACTATATTTCGAATAAAAACTGGAAAGGTCCGGCTATAAGGCTATATTTAAGTTTTTGGTCATATGAAATTTCTATGAACTTTTTACAGACCCAACTACATGCCATAAATTGATTGACTGTTAGTCGTAAACTTCTCTAAAAGCAAAATAAATCTTTAAAAAATTCAGCTGACTTAAAATCATTTCCCCCATTTTAATAAGCTTAGAATCAATTGATTCTTGGAATTTAGAATTATGTAGGACTATACAAATTTTTTACTATAACAAAAATCGGAATTATTTAGGCCAATTTAAAAATTATGTAAAAGCTGAATCCATACATTGCCCTTTAGAGTCTAAAAGATACTTGAATAAAGTTCACCTTAAAAATTGCGCAATATCATATGTAGGTTTTTAGGAGAATCCTTAAAGTAGTACCTAAGTCTTCTAATTATTCTATTCGTAGTTTGTTAGTTCATGCCAAGTCTTTTAATACTAGCTTTAAAAACTTCAAATAATGAAATATGATGTTTTATTTAGGATTATTCATCGAAAACTGCCCCTCCCTCAGGAATTATGCAATAAGAAAAATGCAAAATCATAAGAGCTAGTTAAGGTGCAGTGCTTGTTAGCAACTCCCACACAATTTCATCCACACTTCTAATCAAAATAATTAATTTGTTCTAGAAAAGGGTCCACCAGAGCCCTCGAGGTGCCCAGTCAAGTGCTGGTCAATTTATTCACTCTGCAGAGGCCGGTGATTGGACCAAAACAATCGAGGGGCTAATAATTTCGATTGTTTATTTGAATACCACACCCAGAGCCCTCTGCGCCGAGTAATTGAGTGCGTTCGTCGACGTCGGCCGGAGCCCCAATACGTCTTCATTTCGTCGTCCAGCTGAGGGGCCCCATCACTCGGCCGCCGCCGCGCCGCCGTGGATTTTATGAATGAACTCGCGAGCTCGCCCAAAGGGTTCCCAGTGAGCGGACCCGCGAGCGGGGCAATAATCGAGCGACTCGTCAACGATTATGCTGAGCCGCTTAACATACAATGGACATTGAATCAAACATGAGGACGGCTCGGCCTCGGAGCCATCAATTTGACTCCTTTTGACTCCGCTGTTCGCGGTTCTCGCACGACGCGTTGATGATGATGATGCCATGGATGCTGTGGATGCTGGGGCCGCGCCGCGAGAGCCCTGTCACCCACACGCTGCCGCGGTTACATGCCAAAGAACAACAGCCGGCCGCACAATCGTCCATTTGGGGCCCGCCCTCCCCCTCCGCAGCATCCAGCCCCCTCCCACCCCCGCGGAGATGAGCGTGCGCACGAGATTAGTCATAAGATGCGATCTGCCCATTGATGATTTATGCCCGGGCGTATGGGCTGGGCCGAGGGGGGAGCTCTCCCCCGGCGTGTCAAAAAATCAAATTCATCATCTCTTGATCATCACTGTCACGGGCGATTATCAGCGCGCCTCGCCGGCCTCGATAGCCCCGAGAGGTGCGCAGGCCCCTGGTAATTAATTTCAAGATAAGTGCTCTGCGCACACCTTTTGCGCGGGGCCGCGATGCGCAATCGCTCGCCGGCTTCATCGCGCCGCGTCTTGTTGGGCTGATTCCCAGTTTTACCACGCATCGGCCGTTGCCGCAGTCGGCGATCGCTCGATTTGATCGAAACGCGAACGCACACGGCAACGGCATCACGCCGCCGCATGGTTTGCTTTCGCGAATCAAATCGGAAATGGGCTTGGCGCGAATGACAGAAAAGAAATCATCTGATGAGACACTTCGACTTTTCGATGGGTCGCAGCAGGTGAGATCTTCTCTTTTTTCTTATGTGTTTTTTTTATTAGGTGATGTTGCCAATTGTCCGTTTTTTTTTGCTAGGGCGAGTTTTGCATAATTGACGAAGTGAATGGCTTTTTCAAGGAAGGCTTTGCAGAGAGAATTAATTTGTTAGTTTTTTTTTTATTTGCTTAAATTGATTCCAATATTAACAACGTGATGAAGTGATGACAATAATAATCAAATATCTGGCGATTTATTGAAATGGGAGATATTTTTTGTACCGAAGGTCAATTCCTTAATTTTTCACCAGTATTTTAGTTGAATTAAAAAAGATGAGGTTATCAATCCCAATTTCGCATACATTTATTTTTTCTTCCAAGAGAAATAATTTGTTATTCTGAGACAAAAACTTGCCAAGGTTTGAAAAGGTTATTTTTTTTGTATAAAAATCTTCTGAAATTTCGATGGGACTTACCTACATAAGCAGATAATTTTGATAATTTCATCAATTCTATAGATGGAAAAACAGGCTAATTTTTATGGTTTGAGTATTACGCTAAAATATTGTGATTTCATTTTTGAATAAGTTGTTTTTATTTAAATACATACCTACTAGAAATCAATAGAAGAAAACTGCTTGCTTAATTCAGCTTAATAAAATCTGAAAGCTGGCTTTAGTAATTGACTGCAGCTAACTAAAATTAGGTATAACAAATATATTATATTTGTAAATATGAATGAGCTGCAATTAAAGTTTCATTGATAAAATCTGCAAAAATATTTTACTAAAGTGAGTTGTTTGGCCATTCATTGTGGTCCACACAAACTTAACTAAGTATAATAAAGTCGCATGTGTGGCGATTCATAAGACCCAGATTTGCTACTTTAGTTATTCTTTTTTTTTTAATATTCCTTTCGTATTTAACTTTTGTCTGGAGAACTTTTAAAATTTGGCCTACCGATTCTGCAACAGTTTATGAAAGAAATTCGTTTAGTTCGCGAGATGTTTAAGTTTGCAAGTCCAAAAACTAATTTTTTCCGTCGCATGTTATGTTCCCATCAAGTTTCGTTGGAAATTGTATAAATACCTTAAGTTAATTTTTTCAGTCCGGTCTAGTTTTAAATGTTGAGTTTCCAAAAGTTCCATTCAGGGAAACACAAAAGTGTGGCTGAGAGGTTTAAAGATGTTTCGACCTTTCTATTCTACTTAGTACCTAATTTTTTTAAAAAATCCTTAAAATGAACGACTTAAAGATAAATAAGTATTTTTTTCACTCATCGACGGAGACAAGGCATGGCTTTCTGTGAGGTATGATATATGGAAAAGTTTCCTTTAGCCATGAATTTTATTTGAGTTATTAAGCGTGCGCTAATGAAAGGTAATTGAAATCATGCTAACTACATATGTAATCATAAAACTGACCAGAGGCTATAATGACGCAAAGCCGCAACCTAGGACCAAATCGAGCAAACAAGAAATCAGTTTTTTTAAGAGAGAGTTAAGTGGAATTAGATATGTAAGGTTTCTGAAAATTTCTAGATCTACAGAAAAACTGAGGTTGTTGGTATCTCAATGAAAGTTTAAAAAATGAAAATAAAAAAAAAATTAAAGTAGAAAAACATTGGAGCGTCACCCCCTTCACGATATGGATGGCATAAAGTCCGAGCGAGCGGCGACATTAGCAGTCAAAAGAAATCTGAAGAAATCAGATAGAAATCTCGTGAAGGTAGCCCGACGCTGGTTAGTTCCATCAGCGATGTCCACTCACCTGAACGCTTTATGCTGGGCTATGTTGTGGCAGCATAAATCCGCGCGCCTCCACGGCCTCCGTTGTCGCGAAGAACACAATTATCGTCATCGGAGGCAATCCCAAATGACATGCAGGCGATTCCGCAGCAGGCATGGCGGCGGCGGCGGCGGCGGCGACGACTCCAGAGTCAAACCATAAAATGATTTTCAAGTGTAATGGCAAATGGATGTGATTTGTTAAATGTCATTAAACGAGATCATTGGCCGCGACGTGTGCTGTAACGAAACGAACGGGACTATCGCGGTACTGCGAGACGCGGTCTAAATCCTCCAAATTTTCCTTAATAAGGCCATTTTCAACTTTGACTGTGACACGACCGGCGAATGGCGATTAACTGCTCGGCGTTCGCTGAAGAGGTCGCGGAAGTCCGCCGAGGTCGCTGCAGTCGCCGGAGTTGCTGAAAACGGCGAAGTCAGGGGAGTTGCTGAAATTGGCGAAATCGCTGAAGTGCGGTAAAAAGTAAAATGGCCTAATTTGCGCGAAGTGTCAAACCGAGACGGTGCGTCGCGACGATGGTTTTTTCACATTTTACTAAACGCGGGCAATTATCAGCCGCCACCGGTACGCGCGCCGATTTACGTAGTAGAGTTCGCGAGGCCCCGATGCCCCAAAACCCCGGAGCCCTGGATCTCCGGTAGACCCACACCGGGCCGGATCATTAGTCAGCGCGGGCTGGGCAAGTGGTTCGGTTTAGCATTTATCATCTTTGTAATTGCAATTATTGTCGCGGGCTGGTCGTCAGCGACGCTCCGACGACGGCAATCGTCCGCTCACGGGTTTGCACCCACGAATCCGCCGGACTGTAACTGATTCGTGTCCGGCCGGTGGGGCCGCGCGGCCGCTGCGGGGAGGTCGTCATTAGACGCAGTATAATTTGCGTGGGCGGGACGCTGCTTAAATCAAACTTTTGACTGCGGACGGATCCACCTCAAGCCTCAGTGCGGGAAGAGGCTGTGGGAAGTGAAAGGATTTTTTTTTGTCTTGGCCAGGGCCCCACGATCCAAGAGGAAGTCTCATCGCTGACAAATGGCACGTGATCTTCGCGGGATTTTCGTCGGCCAACGCAAAGTCCTCGCCTCATCCTCAGTGCAAGAGGCCACAAGGTAAGTGCTGAATTGGAAAATTGGTAAGCCAAATCTCAAAATATGTCAATGAAACTTCTTATAAATAGACTTTTAAATATTCGAATATCTCACCAAATTATAAATATCAAGTTCGAAAACTCCGTCGTCTAAAACGGAGCTCTCAAAAATTGTAAACCTTAAGACTTTTGAAGTTGGCTTGCAAAACATAAACTTACTTACTTATAAATTTAAGAGGGTACACCTGAGTTAAGTATCCAAAATTTCGATGAATCAATAAATATTTATTCTAGGTAAAAAAGGGGCAAAAATAGAACAAATTGCCTACATGAAAGCCTTGATATCATAAAGAAACGAATTAATTGAAAATCAAACTCAAAATGAATTGCTACTTTTTAAGGTAGTTTGATTTTGACTAGCCTAATCTCAAAAATACTTATGATATTCTAACTACATTTGGTCCTCTGAGTAGTTTAGTGTGGCTAAAGTATCGCCAAAATTCATACACAAAAATCAAATACCTTTCTTTTTCTTTTTTTTGTTAGACCAAAAAATCGATTTATTAATCTATAGTTTTTCTAAAATAAGTTCTTAAAAGGATTCATTTAAAAGCGCTAATTTTAAATATCATGTTTTTTAGCTGGTATAAGTACAACAGAACAAATTGAGGAAATTTAATAAAGCTCATTCTTTTAAGCATAACCTTGCTAATAGGTAATAAAAATTATGTGAAACATTCCTAAAGACCTAGTCAATATATGTACGTATCAAGATCAATAAAATTATACACCTTCTTCATAGATATTTATATAAAAAAATTATCCCTTAAGATTCCTCTAAAACCAAATAGCTTGATACAGAAAACGTTTTCAAGTTTAAGGAAACTACGATTTCGTCTAATATAAGTATTTGATATTTCAATTAGCAATATCTAAATCCATTTTTAATCGATTTTCAGTAATATCTTTAACGTTAAACAGTATAAAAACATAATTTTAAAAAAAATTGAGCAGGTTGCAGTGCTCAAAAATTAAAAATGAATTAAAAACTGAAAATCTCTTCGAAACTTTAATGTGACTTGATTTCATAGATAAAAATTAAAAAGATCTTTTTAACCGAAATTTTGTAAATTTTGAATTATACTATACGTGCGGGTGGTACTAAAAAGTTTTCTAACTATTCTTAGAAATGCCCAGAAACCTGTTCGCCTCCATGCATAAGTTATGAAGGACAGGTCACAGGGCCAGGGCTTCTTATTTTGCCATCACCCGCAAATTAAATTTTTCACCAAGTTTTCATTGAGGCAATCAAATTAGGACAAAGGCGCTCCCAAGCCCTGCGAAAAAGCATTAAAAATGAGGGTGGACTGTCCCGGCTGAGCCCGGGCTGGCGACGATAGTCATCTGACATGAGTGATATCACCCTTATCCTGGAGCCACGGAAGTTTTCAATTTAATTCTTCCTTGATCACTTCGCTCAGATAAAAACCACTTCTGCGAGGACTTTTGTTTGTGACGAACTCGGAAGATGGCCAGGTCCCCGTCGTGTGGGGGAGGGTGCGGGATGCTCAGAGATCAAAGAGCATTTTCTTTAAGAATTTTTCGGTGCGTTGTTTAGCCGCTGGGTGGACACGATTTCGGCGGAAGATGCTAATTCACGGTCGTTTTGCTGCAGGTAATTTCATCAATCACTGGAGTCGTCCGAATGTCCTTTTGTTGATTTCCTCCCGAAAAAAATTCGGGAAATAAAAGAACATCTCTGGACCGAGATGCTTTAAATCTCGAAATCTCATTTAACAGTACCTAGTGGACAAAAGGTAATAGGAATCGCAATATATCCTGATATAAAATCGGCCACATCCTGCTAGTCGTGCAGGACGCGGCTAAACCCAATTCTCAGATATCACGCTCCCGGTCAGGATGTCCCATTATGCAGCGGACCTTCCCGAAAAATCCTCCATGTCCTGAAGGCATTACGATGCAATTTTGCGATTGTAGCAGCACCCTGATGCAACGTTGGCCCTTTTGAGGCGGGTAGTGTGCATGGTGCTGCATATGGACCCGGCTATTGGCCCTAGCCTCAGGATGTTACGGTCCGGTAGCCCGAATTGGATTAAATTGTCTCGTCGTGTCCTTTCCAAAGGCACGCCGCCGCCAGAACGATTGAACAGCAGATTTTTTAAGGAAAAGACTTTGTCAGGAGTGAGAAATTGGAAGATTGCGACGTGAAAAGGAACTCTGTTTGGTGTCACGGTGCCCCAACTTGGGTAATTTCATTATTTTCGGTTCAAGGCCAATATTCTGTATTCCCTTGGGATATCTGCTGAGTAATTTTGAGGATGAAACCGCAATGTGGTAAAGATTTTAAGGGAATTAATTGAGACATTCTTAAGAAACCTGAAGTATTTATATTTCAATAAATGGTGCATTCCATAAGAAACCAAAATTACCTAAAAGGCCTTACCCTTTTTCTACTTCTAAAGAAAATTTAAGATTTATATTTCAAAAGCAAAATGTTTTGAAAAAGTTAACCGAATCTTGGTTGTTGTGGGGTTTGTCAAAAAATTCGGATATTGTATTTTTGGCTCATGAAAGTAAATTTTTTTCCCATAAAACTAATTTTGTGAAAATGAAAGCCACATCTTAAAAAGGATCCTTACATGTAGGTACCTCAATATACAAGTACTTTTTAGATTAAAAATTAATCCCTTAAATTAGAACCAAAGTCTGATTCGAATACGTTAGAGCTCGCTACAGAAGGGGCTCTTTAAGTTGAAGAATATCTCTTAAACATTTTATTTTTACAATTAAAAAGCAAATGCTTATTACTGTTAACGACACAAATTTTTTTCATAAATTTTTCTTAACTTTCATGAGTTCTTGATGAGTAAACTGGAGACAGCTAAAGAGCTTATAAATATGTATTTACATGTTTTTGGTTTATACATATCTGCAGAATTTAAACTTAAATACGAGTAAACCAATATTACTCACGATGAAAAACTTTTCAGTTAAATACGATACATATACTTTATTACTTTCTTAATAGTATAAAAATCAAAAATATTTATAACTATTGTAAAATTAAAACTATTGTATCCGGGGATTTGTGGAGGCCCTGTAGTAGGTAAGTCCGGCTGGGCCTAAATTCATATGAATAATTTAGGAAATATTAAATAAAATACAAAAATATGTTAAAACAATCCTTGATCTCCCCTATCTTGCTGTGGTGGATATAAAGATACAATAGCTTAAATACAAATACCAGAAAACCTGTCTATTTTATGATTAAGTGAGATATGGCTCATCTTGCTACTCTAAAGTTAATAAACTCCGCCCTCCGACCCCATCTAAATCAGTGGAGTGTTCATTTTATCCCCAGCCCATAATGATCGTCTCCGGATCCCGTCAAGTATCACCACACCTTTAGTACGTTAGATACTTTGTAGCAATTTTTTTTTATATTTTTATTTTTTATAATAGATCCATTTTGCTACGAAGACGAAGCCCACGATCGGTTCGCCCATTCGCAGAAATACCAAATTAATTTCATTTTCTGATCTTTCTCGGCTCCCTCTTAACAAAGCGCACTGATCACGGTAGTAAGCGGTAATGATGATCATCACCATCAGGACGATCGTGATAATCGTCGTCATCTCAAGTCCGATTTTCTGCTGGTAATTCTAAGAAATGGCAACAAGAATGGAATCGCCTATGCAGCCCTATCCCCCGATTTCACGGCTCGATCACCGACATAATCGTTCCGCGCCGCAGCGGCTCACCAGCATCCGTCGTCCGTGGCGTGGCGGCTCTAAGGAGGCGAAGGTGTGCGCGACGGCGATGATCGGGCGTCGTCACACAACGTCTTATAAGACGCTGCGGACTTTACGATGATCGCGCGGCAGCGGGCTGCAAGTGGCATCAGCAGCAGCGGTGGCGATGATGGCCCACGGAGCAATAAACCGTCAATGACTTACAGTTATGACGGTGGAGCGCAACGCGGCCCCGGAGGGACTTGTCTCAATATCTAAGCATCTAACCACACGATCATCACACCGCAGAGGAGATCAAATTGACAGATTGTAAGGTGGTGCTTGAACAATTAAAAAATTAAAAGAAGAAAATCTTGGGTCCTCCGCGGCCGTCGCCGCCCGGCCCTTCTGCGATTTCATCTTTCGCCAGACCACAGAAGGTGCTCGGAAGTCGCAAGTCGCAAGTCGCAAGTCGCTTCTCACCTGAGCTAGTTGTCGATCGCATACCTGAGGGACTCATGACTCATTTCTCCTGGCAGCGTTTCATTCATTTATTCATCGGCGGCGTGCCCCTTGGGCTCATCCCATGCGGTGCCAATCACACCATCCGCGGCCGCTGATCGTTTCATAATCGTCAAATTAATGATCGCCCCCCACCACCCCCCAGCCCGCTCAAGTCGACCCGCTTTTATGGGAAAACTATCGCAGCGGTCGTCGCGCGGCAGCGGCTAAATTAGGTGCGCACACCTCCGTCGCGATGGTCGTAGGTGCTAAATGTTACGCTGATTAACAAAATATCGCCGGCACCTCCGGTTATGGGGCGACGCAGCATATTTACGGTACTGCCGCGCGGTGGTGGATGCCAATTTTGAGCCAACCGCGCGGCGGCGGCCGCAATCACAGGCTAATAAGATGCACACCGATCCTCAGGCCTCCGCCACCTAAAACTATTTATTCGGTGTGCAACTACGAAATTTTTATACCGCCGTCGTCCCAGCCGCCGAGTGTTCGATTCTCATGAGAAATGTCACGATTAAGGCCTCCATTGCTAACAAGCTGCACATTCCATTCAAAAATATTTAAGGTACGACCCGAGGGAGGTCCGTGATGAGATTTCGCGTTGCGTAAGGCATTGGCAATGGGTTGGTTTAAACGTTCCAAGAAGACACCGCATACCATTTAAGAGAGTCGTCATATTTCAGCTTTATCGAACCAAATCACATAATTCAACTAAAAGTAAAAATTCAAATCTAAAACGCAATTTCAAGTCTCATTTTAATTCGAATTTTAGACCGCTAGGATAAAATATTTTTTTTAGAGTAAAACGTTTCAGACAGTCTGTCTTTGCCTTTATGTTATAATCACCATCATCAATCTGCAAAGCGAAAAATTTATCAAAATATTAAATAATAATCACTCAAAATTTGTGTTACCGTTGCGAGTGATCTAGATCGCTGTACGATTTCTGATCACTTTTATTCGGGAGCACTTTCATACGGCAGTACTATAACATTTTTTTAAAAATGTGTTAATTTGAAAAAAATGTATTTAGGTTCATCGCCCTTTTAATTTTGAATTCGGTGCTCCTACTATAAAAAAAAACTCGCAAAATTACATCTTTTTCTTATATACATACTATAAACTCTTATATATTATTTAAACTGCTGGACCCGGGTCAATATTTTATTTTAAAATATAAAAAATTCGAAAGAATAGAAGACAACAACGTTAGATTTTTAAAAAAATGTGCTGTATGCAGTGTTTCCCTTCATTTAAAATTATTCGGATACCAAATAGAATTTACGAAATGTACTTAAAAGTTAAAATTTCGTAAGACCTTGCCAAGACCTCGACTCGATATTAATTGCAAATTGCTTAATGTTCATTTCGATTAAAGACGTTTTCAATATATTACATAACTATTTTAATATACTGTGTTGTAGCAGTAAGTACCACTTAATTCTTTTATAAGTGTTACACAACTCTAAACATGTCAGCTAATTTGTGTTTAGGTTTATGACTATCTTTTATTAACAAAAAATTACTTTAGGGCAAGTCACACGATCTCCAGCAGTCAAAACAAACTTAGTCACCGCGGATGGGTGTAAGTTGCATTTTTGATTAATTCGCGGCTAACTTCCGCGGTAAAATCGGCTCCTTGAGATGACTGATCGCGACGCAAAAGGTAGTAGGTGGATCGGCGCACACTGCAACAGTGCGCGATAATTGCATTTCCGCTTTCGAATCCGTCCGCTGCCCGCGAACAGTGAACGAGCGCCGCGCCGCAACACGACGACGCGAAGGCCCGGGAAGAAGATGGCCCTGGACCGCAGCAGCCGCGTCAAACGTGATCTCGCGAAGGTAGTGAGTGCGATCGGTGCCTGGACGCTCGCTTGTTCCTCCTGATTGATCTCCGGCTGGTCTTGTTGCGAGCTGCCCACCGAGCACGGCTGAGCCCAGCGTTTGGGCAATTTCATTGATTAATGGCACGTAATTAGACGTGTTTGCTACATTTGCCCATATTTCTTCATTACTTAATGCCGCTCGACCGCGGACGGATTATTACCAGAGACATGGATCCGTCCTGCCGAGGCAGCATGAGACTTTTCCCTGATCAGCTAATCACCTATGAGCGATCTTCCGAAGTTGTGACCAGTGGTCTAGAATGTCGCAAACGATTTTCAAATATGTCAATGCAACTTTTTTGAATTCAAGCTGAAAAACCAACGTGAGGAACATTTTATAAGATAGTAAATTTTACAAGAGACCATCAAATTGCAAGTCTAGTTTTATGTTTACATTTTTATAATTGGGCATTATTCCTGAGTTTCATGTATTGTGGGTATATAGGATTTTATTTCCTTGAATTAATTCTACTTAATCTTTTATTTTGGCATGCACAGACAATTTCAGAGTTCTGTAAATTAATATGGGATTTAGGAAAATTCAAAACATAACTACTGTGATTAAAACCGGAGTTCTTTAGAATCCGAAAATTTATTGGATGTACATATAATTTTAAACAATAGCTTTAAAATTGATATCTAAAACATTCAGGTAAATATACATATACAAATTTTTGGAGATATGTACACATATACAAACTCTACAAAAGCAAGGTACATCTTTTGAGCCACTACATGTTACCTGACCTGACTCTTATTCAGAAGCTTAAGGGAAAAATGAATTTGTTCCTCTGTCCCTGTTTGCCCGCATACATATACTGGAAAACCATTCGATATCAAAAGATCAGCAGGTGTATCCAGCGAATGCAATAAATTCCGCATTTTATCGAAAAATTTTAGCCACTCGGGATTACGCAAGCTCGCCCGGGAAATTGCAATGTTGCATGTTTACACAGCGGATCGCAATCGTGGCGAACATCGTGGAAAACCTTTCGTCATCCGGCCAAAGAGTGCCGGTGACCCGTGGGGAATCGAACTCTTTCGTGAAACAACTCAATCAAAGCCACTCAAACGCGCCGTGGTTTAACACTTGGAAGAAGTTCCTTTGGAGTTAAGACGACGCGATGGTGGCACGACGCGCGCAGAGTCCTTCGAGACTGCACCGTGTTAGCCGCGGAACCGCGGAACCCCAGCCACCTTAAAGATTCAGATGCACGCCGGGCCTGCCGATCGGCAATTTGAGCGGAATATTCATCGACGCCCCGCGCAAATCCAATTTTCCTGGTAATGTGTAGGTGCCTATCGGGAAGGTGCCATCGGGAAACAAACTACCGGTTAATTGGTATACGAGGGCCCGGTGGCGGCCCGGCCCGGGGCTGGGAGAGTCCATCCGGCGGGACTGGGAATTTTTGACATAGTCAGCCCGCAGGAGGACGGGACTCGACCAGCTCCCGCAGGCACCGGGAGAGGTTGCGGAGACTCCCTCCCAATTTCGGAGGTTCCCATACTCCCAGATGCCCGTGCAGTGCAATTAAAATCTCTCCCAATTATTATTCTAGGCATGTACCATCGACTTCAATTCCCATTTTGCCCTCCTCGCCTTCTTCCTGATCCTCTTCTTCTTGTCTCGATGGAACTCGCCCGCGAAGCCATCCCAACAAACAGAGTGGTGCCCCGCGGGCCGTTCTTTGCCATTTCACCTCCTCCCGCGCGGCCCGAGGAAAAAGATGTTGGTGTCGCTGCCGGCCCCGGCCTAAGTAAGCCTCATCATCATCATTTCCTACCGCATCACGTTTTCTGAGCCACCTGAGATTTTGACTTTTGATAAAAACCAAAGCGGAAAAAACATTCGAGAAAAATAAATAAACTACGCGCGCATGAGAAAAGTCCGCGGAGTGGTGCGCGAGGGGGCGCATCGCGGACTCCGGAGCCACTTTTCAGGCCCTGGGTGTGTTGAATCCACGATCCGTCGCAAGTTGAGTCCAGCCGGGGTCCAAATGCACTACCGCCCCGTCGGGGGAACCCCCTTCATGCAAAAATGGGCAAGTCAGGCCACGTCGCGAAAATGTGACTCCGAGTGGAGGAATGTCAGTCAGCCTCAGCCTCAGCCTTATCCCCGGAGTCGCACTATCCAATTTGATATCTGGCTGGTAGCAGCGCTTTATTTGTGCCATTTATCTCCCATCTGGGATGTGACGTGACGAAGCGCTGACCCCATGTGAAAAATCCGCCGGGATTGAGCTTTTGCGAGAGCTGTGCGTTCGCTTTTCCGGAATGCCGGCGCAGGTTGTGTGCCCCCACCTGGATGGAGTGCGTTTCAAATCTCGGGGATCCTGAGGGACAAGACCTCGAGGTGGTGGATGTCATGCAAGGGAAAATGCGTCAATTATCACTACCGGATGCACCCAAAGGGTTCCTGCCTTGAATTCTAAATTTCGGCTTACTTCTTTGTGAATGAGAGCTCTTATCATTTCAGAAAATCAGGGTAAGAGATACAACATTTTTTTTTCATTTGTAAAATTTGCAAGGTCCTTAAACTGCAGCCTTCTAATCTATTAAATCTTCAAATTACTTGACTAACATTTGCGACATTAAACACCTAAAGTTTGCCGCGGAAAAATAATTCCAAGATTTCTTTTATATTTTTTTAAATAATTAGGTACTTACTTTAAAAGAAATATATCAATTTAAGCCAAATTTTTAAACAGGTTTTTTCTATAGTTTTGACTCTGCAGTTTTTCTATTTAATGAAAACTATGGGCAAATATCTAAATAAATACTGAACTACGTCTTACAAGTAATCAATAAGAAATTAAGAAAGTTACAGGTCGATTTAAAAAAAGACATGCTCGTTAAATTATTTTAATTTCAATAATTGTGTATCAGATCAAATCCAAAATAGTTAAATAAGTTTCCGAAGCACTATAAAATTACTTTGTTGCTTTGTTTTCTAAAACGACTTCCTTCCTTCTTGTTTCTCGAAAACGATTGGCTATATAAGTTTCAAAAAGTCCGCCGTGCATTGCAGTTGTGCAATAGTGCAACACGAAATGAAGAAGACACTCGCCACGATTCATGCGGTGATCGGGCCGTCCAGCGATATAATAAAGGTGGTAAATTAATAAATTAAAGAAAGAGGTGATAAGCATGAGATGTTCCCCCTTTGGTTCTCATGGGCCGATTTCACGTACTGCCGGAGCCGCAGAACACAACACGGACGTGGCTTGTTGGGTGCACACGAAACGGCCATAAAGGAAATGAAAATCGAATTTAATTGAGAGGTGATCGCGGGCCCCCCGACGCATCCACCGTGCAGCCCCAGCATCAATCGCGGCCTCTCGAGGGCATAAATCACAGTCCTGCCGATGCCAAAATAATTTCAAAATCTGCAGCCTGCAAGAAGGAGCTGCTCACATCGAAAGTGATTACGCGGCGCGAAGATGCATTGGCTGCAGGTGATAGGCCAGGTATGCGCGCGATATGACGAGCACCTTCGCGGATTTAATATTCGCGAATTTGCGGCCACCATCGACGGGTATGTCGCCAAAGATCAGAATCATCTTCCCGCCTGGATTTTATGTCGCTCAACCTATATGCAAATTGGCCCGAGGCCGCGATACCGGCGAGCCGGCCTACCCCCTTTCGATCGAGGTCTTCCTCCAGGTGAAAAGTGGCAGCCCTAAGCGAATATTATCTAATCCAGGAGATCAAGAAACAAGCTGAGAACCGCTGAAAGAGGAACAAAATCTTAAGACCAGACGACGACAACGAAGACGTCGGCGACGATATGAAAACGCACAATAATTTTCAGGTTGTGGTAGGCGATGGATCACGGAATGAATTGCATGCCTCGGACCTCCGAAGGCACGGAACGCTTACGTTGGATACGATGGATTCAGTTAGAATTAGCGGAGGTGAATGGTTCGCGATCGCGAGGCAGGAACCGCGAAAGACGCACGTTGGCGGCGGGATACCTGAACCCGCCCCCCTCGGGGCCCGGTACCCATCCCGTCCCGTCCGAGCGAACCCAGCTCTGCTCGCGATCAATGATCATTACACGGAGGGAGCGATGATCACGAGATGATGACGTGCGATCTGAGATTATTTTTAATATTCAGTTGACATGAAAATATTTTAATGGTTCGTTCCTAGTTCTTGCCTTAATTGGGACCAATATCAATTTGCCTTAATGGACGCAATCTAAGAACCAACTCTAAGTGGGGGTAAATTATTGTCTTTCGGTTCTAGTTCTTTCGAGAAACGGGAAATAAGACATTGAAATAGAATCAAGCAGATAAGATTTACTGGATCGGAAATGTATATTTATATATTGCTAACCTAAATCCCTATTTATTGGCTTATCTGTAAAATGTAGCTTAAACCCATAGTCTTAAGATGTTTTGAGATTTCTCTACAGAATTTATTTAAATTAATAGCCAAGCTTTGATTTATAATTTGGTTCGAATAATTTCGGTATTTCTCGAATATCTGGAATTCGTTCAGTGTCAGCTCAGGCGTCAGCTCTGATTGCCACCCTAGCCCACAGTTGTATCCTACTGAAAGTGACCAACGTGACTGCGTATGGCTCAAAAAGGTCAGGCTGAGGTCACGAAAAGTCTGAATGCGATTGAGTAAAAATACATTGCGGATGCAAACCTGAATTACGACCGGCCAGACAAACGAGCATTTGCATGGGGAAAAAATCCGAGCCATAGGTCGAATCGTTGGTCATTTCCCGACGCATCTGATCGTATCGATAAAAAGGTCAAGAGGTTACGCGTCCGATGCACCGAGTCCGAGCAAGCTGCACACAAATTTTCGCTTTAGGGGAGGATATGCATATTTTTAATTCTTTGCACTCTTGTCCCAACAGCAGCCTGCATTTTAGGCGAATCGCTCGGATTACACGACCAGTTGAAAAATTCGATGCCCGTATAATCGTCACAATCGATCAAATTCATCAAAATTATTTTTCACGGGTTTCAATCAAAATCTTGCGTAATCGAGACGGGATAGAGCGTAGAAATTTAACGATACGTCCCCTGGGCAGGGCTCAATCAAATTGATGAAAATCACCGAAAGGCTACGGCACGCGAAGTGCGCGCCTCTCCAATGATTTTATTTACGAGACAGCCGAAGAACTTTTCTGAGAGCCAATCAACCCGGCAACCCGGCTGATCGCCGTCGATATGTAAATGGCGTGTGCCGGGATAATTAATTTTCCCATAATCCCTTAAATCGCACAAAGTCAGCCTGAGAGACTGAGTGTCGCCCTTCTTTTTGCGTAAAAGTATCTAACGCCGTGCGTTTTGCGTTTTGCATTGTGCGTCGCACAAAAATGCATAGAACTGCAGTCAGTCACACCGGGCAGCTGCCCTTCGCCAAATTGCAGGCATGCGAACGCAAATCCAAAAAAGGGACACGTCTTAAGTTGACCTCTGAGGGTTCAGGTGACCTCAGGAATAGTTTCGGGTCGAGGTAATTGCGCCGGTGACGGACAGTCTGAACGTGTAATTGTAGGATTTGGTCCATTGGGATTTGATTATGAGCCGTCTCCCCGCAGTTTTCCCCGGGTTTTTCTTATTATTTTTCCCCGAGGCCTATTGTTGTGCACTTCCCTGGTTCCGAGTGGTTAACTTGCATTGCATAACGCTCGAAATTTCGCCTAAAGCCAAACGGTTCTATATGGGAATAAGAAAAATGCTGCACCAAAAACCTGCAAGAAAAACTTGAAAATCTTTGCGAAAAAAAAGTAAAATTGTCTAATCCAATCGGTTTGTGCTCGATTGATCTTGGGCACTTTAAAGGCGGCGAAATTTTATCTTTTATTGTTGGGAAATAGATAAATCCTCTTTCTTTGGCAAAACGCCCGCCATTCGAGATATAAAAAAAAATGTTTACACGCGATATTTGGACATTTCACGGCCATAAGTTTGTGCAAATGTTGCCGCCGACGAACGAGCGACGTCCGAAAATGAAAACGGCCCTAAATAATCCGACAGATTCCACTGTGAGGATGTAAAAAGCGTAAAATTGATTGTAATTGACTGGTGCAAATCTCCACCTTTTGTGGTCACGGTCGATCGACAGTGAAATGTTTTTTTAGGATACACCCGCAAAATTTGGGCTTTACCTATATTTTTTAGTTACATCATAGAAATTTCGCAAATTTCAAAAAATCATTTCACTTACACATACAAGAAATTTTATATTTCAAACATTCTTATTTGAAGGGGGTGTACTCTATAATGCAACATAAAAATTATCCGGCAATCTGCTTCCTGCTCGTGTCCGCCAATTAATAAATATGATGTACTCGTAAAAAACGCAGCTAGCGACCAGCATAATTTAGCCGTTTTGGCAACAATGGGAAAGTATCAATCAGAGCGTAATCATCGACATGTCAATCATAAATGGAATTTTTGTGAAAACATAAAGGACAATGACTGCATAGTGGTCACAGCCCACCCTCGAACAGGGTCGGGATTTTTTATCGATTGTCCGCTTCGGTTCGGTGGCATCAAATTATACGATTAGGGTTTTGTTCGATTTTTTATTCGGTGCGCTTTTCAATAACCCACCATGAGCGCATCGGATAACAAGGAGAAGCGCAGTTTTGTAAAAGGCTTTTGATTTTGAAGAATACACAAGCGCAGGTTTTTATGAAAGAGGGTATACAAAATTATTAATTATAATGGTTAAAATATGGAAAATATAATTTTCTGAATACGCAATCCAAAACTTTTTCGTCTACAATTTTGTTGTCCCGTTTTTTTTATAGTTCTTGCACCCAGTATTTTCCATTTAAAATAACAAAAGTTAACTTATTTTGGCTAGACAAATTAAATATCTAGTAAATTCACTCCTATGCACTAAATTAAGCCTTAATTAGAATAAATTCATACAGAGACCGAACAATTATGACATTTTTTGAAAAACAGAGAAGTATTAAAAACTCAATTGTTGAAACTTTGATAGGGTTTCTTAATTTTTTGCAATTATTTGTTTTCATACTTAGATCTGTAACATTTTTAAAACAATTTGTAAACTGTAACGTTTCTTTTTTTTTTAAGTAAATTTTGAAGATTATAGCTGAAGAAGATAAGATGTTCTTTATTTTATTCTTCTATGTATGATAACTTCCTTCAGTTGTTATAGATTACAAATTGAAAAATACCAGCTTTTTTATTTCTAATGCAGTTTTTCTTGATTTATATTTTAAAAATTCGTTTACCTTACAAATGTATTTAGTAGGTATGCACCTAAAACTCAGTTGGAATTAGCTTAAAATTTAAAATGGAAAGACTTAAGCTGATGTTAAGGCGATCTTCAGCGTTTTGAAAGTACAACTGAAAGTTTCGATAATTCGCTACACTTTCATTTCGCTCCAAAGATGACTGAATTCTGAAAAAGGCACGAATTTTTCTTCTCCCCATGTTTTTTCTGTGGATTCCCTTTTATCTGGGGAGTGCATGCGGTACCCCGTGACAAATTAAGCACTTGATGAGATTCTCCTGAGCACGATGCACCACCAAATTTGCAAAAGTCTGCCATCCATCTTGGGCCTGATTCGGAGCCCCGGAGCCCCGGGCATGTTATATAAATTACTCACGACCATTAGAAGATGTTCACATTGCGGGTCCGACTCGCTTTTTATGCCCCTCGCCCCGGCGTCTTGGCCTTCTGCCGGCTGAGGCCAGGTGAGGTATTTCTTCCCAAAAAATCTCATGACTTCTTGTCTGTCTCCGGAGCTCCGGTGCTGGAAGACAGTTGATTGTCTCCACTCCATTTCTGGTGTTGTGTAATCCGACAACATGTGAACACCGGCACGAACGGAGGATGTGCACATTCGGTGTCCACTCCGTCAGGGGGCTCGAGGGGGCGCTAAGTAAATTGGGTATGCATCTCAAGGAGACCCCAGAGGGTCTCCCATAGACCCGCTGTTAACTGATTAGGCGAAGACGCGGCTTCTCGCCGCGCCGCCGCGCCACCGTCACCGTGACCACATAGGTTAGGTACATAACGCCACCGGAGCCCCATTCCCTCGGGTTCCCAGTGGATGAGCTTAGCATGAACTAGACGGAATCGTTCAATTGTGAAATGGTCACAAGTCGAGCAAATGGATTTTTTAATGGTCACGATTTTTCGTAAAGACGACGGTGACGATCTCTGCAAGTGGATATGCCTCTGCCGCTCGCATATTAGCCGGAGCATGTGTGATCGTCTTCCGAGGAAGCGATCTAGCCGCCGATCTTGCAGCGATCCGCGCGGCTGCTGCTTCTTCGCTCCTACGGGGATTATGTCAAAATTTGCCAGCTGGTGTTGGCCGATTGTTACAATTTTTTGATATCGCTGCGCAACTCCTCGTAAATCATAATGTCGCACAGACATGACTTCCTTTCGGCTTCGAGTGAACGAAAAGATAGGGTCTAAAAATTCCAAGACTAAGACGAAAATAAATAACTTCAGTCGATTCAAATAAATAAATTTTTCGGCCCAAATTTAAAAAGGTTCGAAAGTCGAATGACTTTTAAAAGATTAACAACATTTTGCAACCTTGTCACTGGAGGCAAAAAAAATCTATTAATCTAAAGGAAGGCTTCCGACTACAACTAATTTTAATCTAAGACCTTTATTATTTCAATAAAGGTTTTGACTTTCTTCTATAATTTGCGTAGTCGGTGTCGGGTTTTAGTTTTTAAACTTTTATTTTATTTTTCACCTCGTGGCTCATATAAACTTTACAAATTTTAAAAAATTTTCAATAGAAATTAAGATGCATACATAGAACTATAGCTTAAATATATTTGCAGTTATACTCTAAAGGCCTTCGATTATTATCTATTATTAACACCTAGCCCTTATATTAATACTACTACTATATGTAAAAATATGAAAAGTTCGACGATATTGTAATCAGCAATCAAAACATTTTGCAAGTAATTTTCGAAATAAGAACATTTATCTTCCATGCATGAAAATTCGCTTGGCAATTATTGCAAAAATCCACTAGCTGTTAACTAGATGCGGTTAATGTCGCTGGCACGGTTTCCTCCTCCGGCTGGGGCCCCGTAAAAGAGAGGCTCCGCTGGCCATCCGGCTGCTGGTGCGGGCCCCAACAAGATGCAGAGGTGCCTGAAGATGCCCATGCCCACTCTTGTTCCCTTTTCCTCGTGCTACAATTATTTCGTGAGTTTCTATGATTTTTTAGCTATCGATCTCCGGGCTTTATATAATAAACGAGCCAGGAAGAGGACGGCGGCGGCGGTGATCAGCGTCGCCGCCGCGAGCAGCGACTCCGCGCGGCTGTAGCAACGAGCGGGGCCCCATCAGCAGAAGCAGTAAGTTGTGACTTGTGAGACAATGTCAGATCGTGGCTTATATTGAGCATCTTGAGCATCGGCCAAGAGGTTATGGCCGTCTTGGGGTCTCAAAAGGGGGTCCGCGGGTCCGGAGATGGGCTGCGGCTCCTTCGCCGTTTGCACTGGGGTCGGACTCGGCTGAGTTATGCATTTAACCGAACGCCCAGATAAAATATCGAGATGACCCCCTCTCAGGATGACAATGATGACCACCTCGGGCTGCTGGCTGGGCTTCGGCTCGCGGAGCCCTGGGGTCCCAGCATAGCTCCGGATCGCCATAGTGAAAATGTCGCGGGGACGACAGAAAAAAGGCAGAAATGAGATCCGACAAGTTTTGCGCGTGCATCTGCACTTTTTCTGCAATCGAATCGTACAAGTTCGCCGCTCCAGCTTCAGCTTCAGCTCCGTGCGAGCTGTATGCAGACCTGGCCGCGGCATGTCGACGGCCGTGTGGACCTAGCCTCAGACTCTAACGGAATTTGTAACTCGGAATTGGATATTTATGAGGAGAGAGGACATCACATGCTGGTGATGCTCGTTGAGAAATATCCCGGCTTGAAATTTTGTGACTTTTAGACATGAATTTCATGTCGGGACCCATGTGCTCTTAGTCGAATATGCTAATTCTTTTCGGGCACCGGCATGAGCTACTGTTGGCCACTACAAATGGCAATTTTAGTGATGTAACTAGATTCCTCGAGATGACTTTAGTTTGAATTCTATAACTAGAAGTAGCAATAATTTTTCTCATAACTTAGCTTTAAAACTATTATAATTTAAAGTTAGACTTAAAATGAACAGGAAATCCTTTAAATTTTAGGTTCTTGTATTCTTCTATAAATATTTATTTTAAACCACGTCCATAAAGTTTTGACAAAAGGATTTCGATATGTTTTTTTAACTGTAGCAAGAAAATCTGAATCTGAATTCTGCAAATCGCTCTTTATACTCGACGCAATTTTTTATCAGAAAATAAACTTTCGATTGTTCATGTGTTCATAAAACGAACGATTGTTCATAAAACGAACGAACAAAACAATCTTAGAGATGTATAATAGCTAAATGTTACTCTCTTTGAATAGCATTTGACACTAATGTCTTTTATATGATATTTTATAGTAAAAAGATAATGATGGAGTTTTCTAACAATTTGCAATTCAATTTATATCTATCTTATTCTAAAAGCATTTTCAATTGCCAATATGTTTTCCCAAAAAAACAAAAAAACAAATATGTAAAATTCCACAAAATAGTATTTGGTTGCAATTCTATTTGAACCAATTTCGCAGGCACCACTTTGGAGCATAATTTTCACCGAGAGGTGAAGGAACAATCGAAATAGGAAAATTTATGATCAAACGAGAGCCATTAACCACAGGCCGACCAGATCCGAAAGAACCTGCGGAATAATTACACGAGCAGGTAATGTTGGTTCAGGTGATAAAAATTGTCTTTCACGGTGCCCCGCAGCACGTTTTTCACCGAGCGGCACCTTAAACCGCCGAAGTTGACACCGGGCAAATAAAGAGATCACTGCACAAGAACATGATCGGCGGCCGGCCACATGAAGCCGCGCTAAAAACCGACGCCCGAAGTCGAAGACGTCGCTGGCCCCGCGCGATCAGGAGGCGCAAGGAGATCTCGTCCAAGACGCTGGGGAAGGAGGTGGAAGACGCGCAGAGACCTGTGCATTGATCGCTCGCGTGTGAATTCCACCGAACCACCTCAAAGGTATCCTCCACTTTGCGTAATTTTTACCTTAAGAGGCGATCGTGATCGTGGCCGTTTAGTGGAAATGTTTTCCTCCCGGGGCGCCCTAAAGCCCAGCGATAGGATGCCACAAGGGAGCACCTCGGCCGGGAGCGGGGTGGCTCAGGTTTGTGGCTTTGTTTGGCCGCGGACAAGGAATAAATCGTGCAAATTGTTCGCGAGAAAGCGCGACAATAATGCGACTTGTGAGCACATTGCTCCTGGTTGTTATGGCCGAATTGCGCACCAACGGAAGAACATCATTTGTTTGCTGTAATATGCAAATAGATTACTTAAAAAGCTTCCTTTTTCGTACAAAAGTAGGAATAGTCATAGAAATGAGGTAAAACAAAACGAGACAACTGTGGCATTACTGAATACCACGTAAAACCTATATTTTCGATGCTCTGATACACTATCAAACAAACTATCTTATAAAAAAATCAAATCTTATACAAATCTCTAAAGATACAAAAATATCTTCGACCAGGTGACCATTCGTGCAAATCTGTCCATCAAACATCCTTCTAACCCTGAAGCAATTTTCGTTGATCTCTAACCCAAACAGGCTCAAAAGAGTAAAACGACGTTTAACAATAAAAACATTCCCGTGATCATACCTCAGGCTCTAAGAAGAATTTTATACTCAGAAATATTCGCCATAGTAAAAAGCACCTTTAGATCCTTTTTCGGACCTTCCCAGGCGGCTGTTGATCGTGGCGAAATTGGATTGAGACCATGAAAAACTCAAAGAATACGGTCCATCGTGGGCTGATCCCGATTTTGATAAAAGGACTTGATCGTGATGAAAAGTGAGAAAGGATCAAGAGAAAAAAAATTAGGTCTATACCCAGATTGTGCAATATTGCGTTTTTTACGATCGCCTTTGCATGGGGGTGATTTTTTTGTAGAATACAGCGAGGCTCAAATTACTTTTTATATAGCTGCTCTGGAAATTTGAGAGTGATTTCAGAAGGTTTTTTTTAGATCAATCTCGTACATACATATACCCACGATATTTTCTTGTTGCGTTGCAGAGATTTAGAGTTTCTTCAATTTCTAGAGATTTTGAATTAAATCAACTAAACTTATATAGTTTTTTGATTTCCCACATTTCGACGTTGGATATTTCTATGCTAATTTACTTCAGATTGGCAATTTACTATTTTCCCAAAGGTGTATATCTTTTAGTCAATAACACGACAAATTTCGCACCTTCCCACAAAACAATAGAGCAATCCTGTTCACCTTCAGCTTTTTCGACATTTTCTGACCGAACCTCACCTGAGAACTAGAAAAACTGCGGCCACCTTTGAAAACATGACCACGGTGTCAACTGCCACGACAGCGCTGAGCAGAGCGGCACGCTAGGCCAGGCCAGGCGAGATCGAGTAAACGTAGCCTTCCTTCTTGGAAAGGCATAGCGTGAATTTTTGAGCCACCACAGCGTCTTACTTTTTAGCTTCTTATAGCTTGGGGTCTCCGTTGAGCAAAACACCACTCGGAGGCACGGTCATCTTGGCACATTCTTTGTGGCGGCTTAAAAATTCGCGTTACTCGAGCGCCGTCATCGTCGTGGCTTCCCATGGAAGTCACGAAATCGCCTCGGTACGTGTGCATACTTTTCAAAACAACACTATTCCCAATAAAAGGTAACTTATTACATAATTTCTGACAGTTTCAGCCGCGCTTCTTCAGGTGGTGGCGGCGCGGCGGCGGCCCGCAATTGCTCACCGGTGAACAAACGGGTGCTACCTAGCAATCACCAAAGCCTCCGGGGCATGCGCGCTGTTGTTTCAATTGTTGCAGCGCGAACTGCACGCTGCGCCGCCTCGCGGTGGCTATTTTCGAGCATAAGGAACTGACTATTTGCATAAATAGCCAAAGATTGATCCACTCCTTCTGAAGCGGTGGTCAGTTCGAGGGCACGGTGTGTGGGTGTTTCAAATGCCTTTGTTTCTTACCTGTCCGAACAACCACCCTGTGTGGCCCCGGACGATCTTTAGGCGGTTGCGCAACAATCGGAATTTTATATGACCCTAGGTCTTAAGGACCTCAGGCCACAATCGGAGTCATGGCAGACAATCCGACTGGTGGGATTATGGTCCTTGATGCATGTAAATTTTCTGTAGAGAGATGACCTTTTCAGGTGAGGTCCTTTCGGAGGTGCTGCAAGGGTGCCATTGTGTCCGATGCTCGACCAAATCACATCTGGCCCACCTGTGACGACTGATTGATTGTCAATAAAACGCGAGATGGATTTGGTGAGGGCTAGACTAATCCCTCGATTGGGTAAGATTTCATGTCTTTTGGGACGTTAAGTCGGTTCTTTTATCTAAAATGAAAAATATCGACGAAAGATGATCTTTTTAGAAGATCTGGCGCTATAAAAATGTATTTTTCACCTCAAATTTTTCTAATACTTTTAACAAAATTTAAAACAAGGAAATTAACTCTACAAAAGTATTTATGTATATGATAATACCCTAATTTTAAGATATGTATGTAAGTTCTATTTCCACGATGTTGTGCAATTCTAGTATGGAGCATCTTAAGGATTTTATGTAAGTATAGGTAGTATACTCTGCAATTTTCTTGCGTGATACAGGCGCATTAAACCCAAATTAGGAATCCGAATAGCCTGGTAAATTTAGTCAAATACCTACAATGTTCAAGTATAAGAGAAAGACTTGTAAGATCTTCGTCGTAAGTGGGCGGGTACTTTTTCTTTTAAAAGTACCGTTAAATCTTTAATGAAAGTTTTAAATTGAAGATGTAAAAAAGAAGGAATAAAATGTTTGGGTCTCTTCCGGTCTTATTTAGATTTGTAAAGACGAATTTCTCTGCTTTGACCATCTGTTCCTATTCAGCCCCCAAAAAGTGTTGGACAAAAACTCACCTGAAGGCCACTAAAATTAAAACCGTGATCGCGGCCTACACCTCAAAAATCACACGATATCCTCTGAAATCAAATCTCGTGCGCCGCAGCAGGACAAACGCGATTTGTTCCGCAAGGTACAATCTTAAGGCCTGCCTTTGTTTTCATTTTGCCGTATTTTTTACAGATATTTGGGTCACTGAAGTACAGTTAGGTGAACTTTTGTGTTCCATCAAGGCGATTTTTTTACATAATGTTTGATATACCGCGCAGAAGAATCCCAATTCAAAATTCCCTTCATCAAAAGAGTGCGTAATTCAATAGCCGCTCTCCACTACCAAGTGGTCTGGCTTACACCAAAAGGGCATCTTAGCGGTTCTTTGCTTTTTTCCTTGAGATAATCCGCGCAACTTATTAGAAGTAAATAAAAAACACCTAGGTCCCGTCAGGTCCTGGGAAAGATTCGGACCATCATTTGAGGAAAAAACCGTTTGATTAAAAGCAGAAACTTAAGAATCACGCGCATGCGTGATAGCCGCGATGGTCCTGCGTCGGATCTCAGGTAGTGCGTCGTCGTATATCAGGCTTCATCATCGAAAAAGGACCCTCGCTTCTTCGGTAGCGCATCGTCGTGTCCCCTGACAGTTTTTCTTTCTCGGGGGTATTTCTTTCAAGGCAAAATGCGTCCTCACCCCGGAAGATGCATATTTTTTTAATACATCAAGGGGTGGTTCGCTTTTTCAATTAGGAGATAGGACCGCCATAATTCTCCTTTGTGCTACTCCCGATCGAATGCTGCATCTGTTTTTTATTTAAATTCTTTTTTTCATCTCCGTCAATTCGACCACTAGGGCCAGGGACTAAGACGATGGGTTTTTTAATGCTCGACGAGATTTTCGCTGGGACCGCTGAAGATTTTTTTCTCAAAAGGACATGTGGAAGGGGGTCAAGACAAAGGTCCTGAGAGAATTTTTCGCAACGATATTACGACACACGGATCGTGGGTTTTTATTTTTAACGATTAAGGGACAACTGCTGTCTTCGATGAGAAAAAAATCTTAGTAGCCGTCGATGCATGGGCTCGAATGTTTTGATGTTTTTTATGTTTTTCGGTGCAGGACATTTTTGTGAATTGACCGTGTAAACGGGGAAAAGGAGTGACTTGGAGGATATTCGTGGGAAAAAATGGTCACTAGATTTTTTCTTGGGGAGGGACAATTTTTTAGCACCTGGCTTCTAAGTCGCATGATATATTGCTTTTAGAAATTTTGACAAACTTCAATTATTCACAAGAGAATTTAAATTAAAATGTTGAAAGTCGAAAATGACCTTTTAAAACAAACAGTCTGTTAAAATTGAATTATACAATATTATATTATATTATTATTCATATCGTTGGTATATGTAGGATAATATCATTTTATTTTCTCTTTGCAGGCTAAGGAGTTAAACACGAAACATAGAATGAGGCTCATACTTCAGGTATAGTACCTAAACTTTTATTTTTACAAATTTTTTATATGAGTAATGGAGTTTAAAACTGTTGTAAAATTCTGTTATTGCAAACTGCAAGATTTATTAATTTGAACATTATTGAGGCAAACAATGAATATTTTGAAAGTAAAAGGATTAATGTAGGATCAAAGAATTTACCTTCGTTCTAGCACTTTTTACGTCAGGACCTTATTTGAAATGTTTTGACTCAGAGTTACCAAAAGGAAGTGGTATAAGGAATTTTAGTCGAAATACAATTAGTATTTTTGCAATGTTTCCTAATCCGGGTTATAATCCTATTACTGCGGTGTCAAGGTCTAAATGACACTACATTTTAAAAATGTTCCCATCGCATCCCTTTGGACAGTCAGGCGCTATAATCCGACCAAATTTCCTACCTGTTGCAATAAACCTAATTATCTACGACCGCAACCGAATCTGAGACTGTCCATCCGAAAGTGCAGGTCATTTTCTTCCTGCTCCCGAAACGGGTTCCTTTAATTCTTGTTCTTAATTCGTTTACATTCCGAAAGAAAAGGTGGAAAAAAAATCTTAACCACAAGATCATCACAACCTCATCAAAGGAGCAGAGTCCTGCAGAGCCGCAAAGGACTCCTCCGACCGCATCTCTCAGTTGCGTGAAATTACGTCTAATGTTTTGTTTGTCCTCTTTCCGTCTCGGACCGCAGAAATGGACGGCTGCAGGTTTTTCGATTTTTTTCAAACATTTTTTCTAACATCCCTGGGCCCTGTAAGGTGTTTTCTAACTGCAAACATATTGAGGACATTAGCGAAGGAACACCGCAGGGATAATAAATTAACGGAAGCTGAGAAATCTCGTCTCCTGTTGCTTTTTCCACTTGTTCACTTTTCGGACAGTTGTTCGTCCAGACTCCTTCCAGAGGGACCCTTCTAAGGGTCAATTTCATTACAACGTGACCGCATAGATCCCGGAAGTCGAAAATTTGTCAGAGAATAGGTTTAATCATTTGGACACATGTTGAAGTGTTTGGAGTAGGTGAATTTTGGGATTTTTTTGGGACTTTAATGAGAACGGAGGGTGGAACTGATACACATTTTATGCGAAATGAGAAAAACAAGTGTTTCATATCCGTTCAATTTTTTTGTTCTAATCCTCGATATATTTGATAATTGTACATGCAAACAATATTTTTTATGAAGTTATGTATGTATTTTTAAAACGTTCATAATAAGGCATTAATACCTTTTTAATGTTTTTCCATAAAAGTTATTTTCAATAGATATAAATAATTTCATTAAAGTCGATTTTGAATAAACAAAATATGTTTAATTTGCAATAAAAATATACAACGCAATTATATTATATATTCAGGGTCGTTTTAAATATCGAATAATATTCTTGGAAAAAAGAACTCCTAATTCATTTAGAAAAATCGGTATCCTGTGGCGGCATTTTACATAAAATCGGTATCCTGTAAATAAAACTCTAACCACGCATAAAAATCAATCATATTTACATATGTATATAGGAGATCCAGCATGACCTTTATGTCCCGATTACAAAAGCGTATATACAAAAAATTTAAATTAATAAAAGCAACTCGCAACAGGACAGATGCATATTTTCCTGGACTCCGCGAATATTAAATAACCCCCTTGAGAAGACCGCATCCGATCTGGGCCGGTGGCAAACAATACCCACGGAAGAGGTGCCTCTACCCCTATCCCGGAACTAACAATAAAAAATGTGACTCACATTTTTTTTTAAAACTCATCCCAGAGGACAATGGCATCTGACATGGGTCACAGTGGCCCATAGGGTTTTTTCTCATCCTTCCTTGGGTATCCTGGGCCCAGCCGCGCAACGTCCAGGGTCGTTAGGTTTTTAACGTATGAAGGTACGAGTGTATGCAAAAAGGGGTGGACTCGTTTTTTATTCCCATTTTGCCGCGATCACTCTGGAAGACTAAGGATAAAAAATAAATTTTTATTAAATGGTAATTTATGGATATTGTTCATTTGACTATGTGCGCTTCGGCCTTTGTTTGCGGGGATGACAATCGAAACGTCCAAGCGGAGGATGTGCATCTTCCTGAGATGAAATTTTACACTTTTCACTTCCGATTTACTTCAATTTTCAAAACGATCGACTCAACCCTTTTGATTTTATTTATTTGCGCGGAAATATCTGGAAGATAATACATATTTGATTTAGGACCAAATGTGATCCTCGATTTGACAATTTTATTTATTTGAGTTTTTCAAATGCTACGCCATAAAAAGAGGCCTTTTATCCCTAATAAAACATTAACCTAAAATACGATATTTTAAGCCATTTGAATTAAAAATGATTCATCGCATTTTCGATACTGAAATCTATACTATAGTCGATTTTCTGAAGGTATTTATAAAACGTTTTGTATTGAAAAATATTCAAACTTCCCCAATTTGGAGGTATTCAAATTTCAGTTTTATTTTTGCAATAGCAAATAAATGTTAAACGAAATTAAAAACCCTTCATTTCCACATTTCCTTTTGCCATAACGAACAACCAGCTCGGAATGCGAATCTGATACTTAGGAAAGCCAATTTTTGAAATTTAACTTTTGAACATATTTTGTCCCACATTTTATTTAACCTGCATAAAATCAAAATTATTCACAAAATAAAGTTTTCTGAAACAACACCTTAATCCAAAAACCGTTAAAATCCTTTCAAGCCATAAACATGAACAAGATCTTAAATGGGACTTGTTTACAACAAATAAGACTTGAATGTCTTCTTTGTATCTTTTAACTGAATTACTCAATTTTTTTATGATAAACAAAAACTTGTTGCGTGAAAAAAGTGGTTGAAATCAGAGTTGCTACAAAGGTATCTAAAATCCCCTGAATATGCGTTCCTTATCTGGGTGAACCTGAAAAAAACTCTTAAGTGGCCAAATATGTGGCACTACTTTTCTTCTCAAAAAACATATCATAAAAAGTTTCGGAAAAGTGCTACCAGCGGGAATAAATCGTGAATATAATTAATTGGATTGTCATGAAATTACCATAAAAACTTTTACTACCAAGGAAGAGGTACATCGTGTCCATTTTTTTCTATCGAACCACCCTGAGACTTGTTTGTGTTTTTATGCACGTTAATAGGCCCATAGGGTAACATAATTTTTTGGGCCCTTAAAACTCTATACCGAGTCTGGTTTCACCCGATTTTTTTTCTTAGAAAAAATATTGTTTATGAATCGGAGTCTGCAATGGACCACCGATTTTAAGATGCAAGAGGATTACAGACAGAAACAGGAAAATCGCTTGCATGTGGGTCCCATCAGATCGCGCTTAATTGACACCTTTAACCCTGGAGACTCATTACAGACAGACGGCGACCTTATTACCTATTTGGGACTCCTCCAAATTTAGACAGACTCCTAAACAACCAGAGCACCCTTGGCCACTTTTTTTCCATAAATCCCAGCGTTCCTGTGTAAAGTAGTGGCGTAAACAGGGTCGTGCGGGCAGAAGAAAAAATCTGGTAAAAGTCGTTATGTCTGGTCTAGAATGCGATGTATTTTTAGACATCCAACACCCAGCAGTGTCCCCTTCTTCAATTATTTTTCGTAAATCTTCGAGAAATTTATGTGCCCATCCTTTTTCGCGCTTCCCACAAGTTTAAACATCCTGTCTGCGACCAGGGGCAGCAGCAGGATAAGCAATAATTACCCGGTCCAGAGCTGGGATGCTGCAACCGAACGGATGTGATCGAAACGAAATTCGATCACTAAATTTTCGTTAAGAGCGCCGCGTTTTTTGGAAAAAAGAGTTTTGTAACACATGCAGCACGTCATGCGATCGTTTGAGATTCTGTATATATAAAAAAAAAATTCTCTTCAATTACGAGGCCCTTTGGGGCATTGTCCTCGCCGAAATCTAGAAGAGGTCCACCCGTTCGATCAAGGACCTCACAATGGATTGCGTTTGACAAAAGGATTGAGACAGAATGGCTCATGAAAGGGCCCTGCCCATGATTTCTTATCGGCAACCGAGTGCACCTTATGAAGCTAAACATAAAAGGATCTACTGATCTCGAGATCTGATGCAAGATCCTGCTCCCGAAAGGCGGCTGTCTGACGTGAAAGGATGGGAAAATAGGAAAGAGGTCAGTTCCAGTCATTGTTCTGAGCTGCAGCCTTACTTTTATGAAACTCTCAGATATTGTGCGCGGGAGTCCATATGATATCAGCAGGACGCTTCTCTTTTTCTTAGTTTTTTACCCAAAAATCCTTCGGATTATGATGCAACACAAAGTGGAACTACTCTCCAATCAAATAATCTTCGCAGGTGGTGGGTTTCAAGATCCTTTTCGATGATAGCATTTGCCTTGAACAATCCCAATCTTATTAAAAAAAATACTTCACATATATTCAAGGTGCAGAAAACTACATTTAAAAGTTTTCGGTCAAAAATTTGGTCAATATTATATTTCTCAACCTCTATAAAATGTCCATACACTACAAGTTGGTTCAAAATATGACATTTTACATATTTTAAGTGTTTAAATTAGTTTGTTTAATGGTTTTGTAAATTTAAAATTTAACGTTCAGACTTTAGTATCTGTTGGAAAAAATTGCTTTTGTTGAGATATTTTTAAATAGCCGCCTTTGTTTGGGAATGATGTAGCAATAGCCTCTTTTGTATTTACACCAATTAGTTTTAGGATAAATAAATCAAAGAAAAACGTTCAGGAATCAAATCTTCGCCTTCCATATTAATTTTTTTTTTTAAACTCTCAGAAAAATGGCAACGATAAATTGTTAGTCATTATTCAAAATTATAATTATGTTAGTCAATAATTGTTCAAGGCTAATAGAAATGTCAATAGAAGTAGTTCGTTAAAAATGTTTTTATAAGAAAAATCGCCCGAACTCTTAAGCTAAAAAAGATTTATTAAACTAAATTTTGTGTAGTCCTACATAAGTTTAGTTTTTTGAAGAAATCAATGTTTTCTGTAAAAAAGCAACATTTGGCCCCCTTAAGAGTTCACGACGGGTCATTCCATCCAAAAACCGCTGTCTGGCTGAACAAGGCATAGTGAGACAATTATAAGAGGAACAAAAACACGAAAAAAATTTAGTCTCCATCCCCCGGGCAACTATTTTTACAGATGGTCATAAATATTTCTTCTTGCAGCCTCAAGCGACCAGGGACAGTGTCAAAAGCACCAAGGCGCATCTTTCCGAAGTGAAGCGTCGCGTCGCCGCGGTGCTCCTGAGAAGAAGGCGCATTTCCTTTGGTCTGTTCCCATGTTGGACGAAGATGCGGCCAGGTCCATGTGTGCATACCGCGTCAATATTTCATCCGCTCGACCGCTCGTCCCAAAGAAGAAGACTGCTCCCGATCCTCGGATCTAAGACCTCTAAAAATAGCCACCCCTCCCTGAAGAAGGGCCCAAGACGACAGCCGGCTTTCTCAATGTAGGCTATATGGGCCCCGGGACGGATGCGACCGCGAGCGATTTTCTCCAGTATTTTTAGGACGGACGGTGGCGGTCCTCCTAATTTATTTTCTGTTGGACTCATTTTCGCCTGTCTGTTTACGTCCCGACGACGGCCGCCGTCCTGGTCGAGCAGACATCCAAAGTCAAGTTCAATGGGAAGATGTTCGGTGCCAGAAAATGGTGTCGACGCCGTCTTTTTTGGTCGCCCTTAAAACGAGCGATCAGCGATCGTCCCAACTCCCAAGACCTAGACACACACCGAACGTCTTGTGGAGCGGCCGGCACAGCCGCCAAAATGTTTATATCAAGACGTGGTCTATTTCTGGCTCCCGGTGCGGCCTGGAGCATCCATGGACGGATCCGGGACGGGCCAGTCATTTGGTCTGTCGGGAACCGGGATACCGTCCGGGGCCGGCTCCCTCCCGGCTTAATGCTCGATTTGGGAAATTTCTGGCTAGCACATGTGACCGCTGTCTTTGAAGCGATTCCACACGGCGGCGGCGGAGGCTCCGAACTCCCTGGTCATAGGAGCCCTGGGGCCTCCTTTCGGTTGGATTTATTTTTAAGCGATCGACCGGCAGGCGCTCCTCACCGCAACCCTTTCGAAATGGCTGGTGGCCCTGAATGCACTCTCCGTATTTTTTTCTTCCAAGACGGAATGCGTTCGCCACAAAACAAATTGCACCGCAGATGTGACCACTCCCAAGGTTTAATGTCCAAGACGAGCGTTGAGTTACGTTTTAATTGCGTCTTCGCTGACGTCTCCCTGACTCTAATTAGACGTTCAGCAGGATGCTGCGTAATGAGCCGTTGAGCACTGATCTTCGGTGGTAAATGTTTCGAGAAAAAAATAATGAATTTTTGGACGAACTGCCAAAAATACAATATCTTGCAATGAGTCTCAGGCAAAGACAAATTTTGAAAAAACCAGTTCGAAAGAATCAAAATTTAGCTTCATTAATTTAATTTTTACTCCACCATTTCGATTTTTCAAAATTATCCCCCTCTTTTATAATTAAGGCATATTCGGCATACTTATTGACGGAATAATTATTTTAAAAATTATTTCCTTTCAATAATTACACTATTCAACAAAAGTTTTGATATAGTTCATGTTATAGGCTATTTTTTTTTTTTGATAGAACGTTATAGTTATTTATAACACCTTCAGAATTAGAAATACATCCTAGAAAAAGTTTAGCAATCGTTGAATAATTTTTTAATCTCTAGGAATATTTTTCATTATGTTTGACGAAATCTAGTATTAATTTACGAAAAAAAGTTTAGGTTTTGTAAAGCATTTTTACAACAAATTTAATACAAACTATTCTCTTGAACAAATTTAAAGCAAAATTACTTATGACATGTGTTTTTCTACAGTACATTTTAAAAACTGTTGTCTCAAATTAACCGAATGGCTCCGATTCGAAAACTGTAACATTGAAGTCTATGATGTCTAAGAAAAGGATTTTAAATCATTGAATGTTTTTTACTAATAACTTGCAATTTACACTTTCTATCTAATTGCAACTGTAGACGTTACAAGGTTCTAACTATAACTATTCAAAAATCTATTTATTTCCTCTATCAATTATTAGCGATATTTCTATACGTTTACACGCGAAAGAATGTTTGCATTACATATAACTATAGTATAAAGAAAGTGCTGAGACATTAGTTCCATTCAATAATAATTCTAGAATGTTAGGAGCAAATTAGTTCTTCATCTCTGTCTCAAATTCTACTACAAAACTATTCTTAGCAACTGCCTACCTCGTCTTTAACGTCGATTTCCTTAAAGAATAGCCTAAACGGCCTTTCTCAGAGCGAAATCCCAGTTCCATTAATATCGACGCAAAAACTTTGGAAAAAGCGGTGCTGAGCTGAATCACAACCAGCCAGAAAGAAGCAAAGGACCCTTATTACCCGCGGTGGGGCTCGGGGGATGGGACCTCGCTTCGGACGGTTCTATTTTGAGCAGAAGGTTTGCGTGTCAATACCAAAGCAAGAAACCACCACCGACCAGCGAGCATAGCCGAAAATGTGCCCCAGGACAATAAGGAGCTAACGACATCCCGGCCGAACATAAAAGGAATCCAATACTTTATTTTATAGACCAAAGTACCAGTCACCAGGGTCCTCCATGGGCGAACCGAGGGCCGACCCGTCCTGGTACTGTTCGCCCAGTACTGTAGCCGCGTCGGTGTCTGTGTCGCCCTCCCCGGAGTCCCTCGGGGCCCCCCGGCGCTCTAGGATACCTGGATACCTACGCGGGCCGCGGCATGTCACGAAAATGCCATCCAATGGTCATTGCGCACTATTGCCCCACCCCAGCGGAGCACCCCCAAAAATTGGATGGCTGTTTTGGCCACCCAAACATCGCCGCCGCCACCGCCCCCGCCGCCACCGTCGTTCCTTTTCCTGCGGGGCACCTACCTTTTGCGCGCCACCGCTTTACCGCGGTGGTGCCGCAACCCGCGGCAAGTTTCCTCAGGTGGAAAATTCTTCGACTGGGGGATTGTTTTATCAATAAAATGGGAAAGTTGAAAACAAAATAGCACGGAGGTCTTTTGGGAAATTAGTTGGATCGATAGTGCTGTCGAAATTCGTTTCAAATAAATCTCAGGGTATATAGGCCATTTGGCATTGTCATTTATCATTGGGCATTGCGTGGTATGCGCCAATGTTCCTCCCGAAATATTAATGACCGTTTCGGCCGTATTTTGTGGGACATAACAAAGGGCACTTTCTTCCCATTCCCATAAACCCTCCGTCATCGAGTCCGCGGGGTACTGGGGGTTGGGGCGGAGATAGAGAATTATTTGCAGTTGACACTAATTACGAACATTTCCCTGAATTGAACACGAGCCAAAGCTGGGGCTCAGGTTCGAATTGACAGAAAACGGCACTAATTGTTTATTTATTTAAATCTAGACGAAAATCGGGGCTACTGGAATTCGACATGACACTTCCAGATGGCAGCATTTCTTTATCTCCTCGCAAGATACAAATTGATTTAACTCAAAAACAAAAACATTTTTATCCAAATGCACAGAAGAACAAAACGAATTTAAAACCTTTATCCACTTATAGTGTAGTGTATTACTGTAAACTATATAATATGAAAGGACCGAGACCTAAATCTACTTTCTTGAGAAACAATAGTTTAGGGAAATTACTTAAAAGATTTTAAATAAGTCAATTTATATCAATTACACGTGTTTTAGTGGGATGCAAAAAATTTTGCTTTTTAATTCGAAAAATTTTACTAAGAATGTAAGAACAAAATTTGTTACAAAAAGGTTTTAAAGTAAATATTATGATGTGTTTTACACGTTATAGAATACAACTTTTCGCTTCAGTTTCTCAATTTTTACCATCTGGTGAATTAACTGCAGTTGCACTGTTCAAATTTTGAGTGTTTGAATGTGATACTACAGAAGTGTTATTATTTCACGAGAATGAGCTTGAGCTGTAAGATCCTTCAACAAACTAAAAACTATCAAAAATAAATAACTAAGAAATTGTAATAGTAGTATCAAAATGAGATAACTAATAAGATAAGATTTTACTGGCCTATAATATCGACTCCGGTATTTATTATTAATTCCAATCGAAAACAAGACTGATTGAAATTGGTTTTAAGCTAAATAATGGGTAAATGTGCAAATTATTTAAATAATAATTAATTAGCACATACAAAATTAAATAACTTTTGCTTTTACTACGCTTATTGTGTTTTTTATATTTCTATACTTTCAACGAATTCAGTTTTTTCTTGCGTGTGGAACTTGAATTTTGATAAGGTAAGAGTCTTCACTCTTGCATTTTACCGCACCTCCATAAATTTATGGGAAAAGAATTACCTCAATATCTGAGCATGACATAAAACTTCTTATTAGAATAAAAAACCCAATTAAAGGACTTTGTTCTCATTTAAATTATCCAAAACAGCCATCCACCCTTCTTTATCCCATGCTTAGCTCATTTAATTTGCCCCTGAGAAGTTTCCCCCAGTGTCTTATAAGAAATCTGAAATTCCCTACCTACACGGTCCCGGTCATGTGCACAACGCGGCATGCATGGCGATGGCACACACACGTCCTGTGCGAGTAGCTGTGTCGTCGGCCCGCAGGATCAAGGAGCGAATAGCCATGGCGACGTGCCACCGGGACACGCATGGCTACTTCAGCCTAGTTAGAATTTGGCGCTGATTCGCCTGCTGTTCGCTTCCCTCCTCTGGTCGACGAGTCCTGGAGCAGTGGGACAATTCTGATTCGATATCCAGTCAGGTTGGATGGATTTCGAACCGGGTTAGATTGAGAGGGTTTAGGCGAACACCTGGTGGGAAAATGCGGAAACTAGCTATTTCGTAACAGATGGCGGTAGAGGTAGGGTTTTTGGATTAAACTTTATCTTATAAGATTTTATTAATAAGAACTTTCTAAAGCCCGGTATGCTGTTGCCAAGAAAAGGGGTCAAGGAAAATAAGCACATATTCCTTGAAGGAAATTTGACAGTAGGTCAAGAAATTTTGAAATAACAAATATCGGAAAAATAATGATAATTATTTAAATACTTGGCCCCTATTCTATCCCACTTACCTATATTGAAATGCCCGTATTCAAAATATCCGCAAAATTACTCAAAAAAACTGTCACTACACACGAACTGTCACTTTTACCTCAAGGAATATGTACTCGGACACATATTCCTTGAAGAAAATTTGAATTTTTGGTATACAGCGCCACTAGCGCCTGATAGGAGAACTGCGTTTTTTCCTTGCGAACAGCATACCGCTTTGACAACCGGAACGGAAAAATTTTCCTTGAGCATTCCTTGAGTGTTTTTTTACATAGGTTTTGTATAGGCCAAGAAATTTCTTGGCAACAGCATACCGGGCTTAATTCTTGAATGATGTTGGGTAAAATTATTAATTTCAACTTTTTAGTTTTATAATTTAATAGCAGTTACACTACACTGGGCTTAATACATCCAACAAAAATTGATGATTGAAGAAGATTTAAATATCTCCAAAAGAGTTGAAAATGAATGCGCATATTAATGTTTACTTGAGCATGACCGTAGTTCATCACTGTGGAATTTATTTGTAAAATGTAATTGAATACGATTGGATCACGCAAATTTACATAGAATGCTTTAAATTTTAAATGGAGGCTCTGTGCATTCCGATTTTTATATTTTAATTCCTTTTTAATAAAACAATAAAAGGAGTTGGGTATAATACCCTCATCCCTCAGCACGAGACGTGAGGTTACTAATTTCTTTGAATATCTTAAGACGTGGTAAGAAGTCGAGTTACTTAAATGTATACTTGGACTTCTTTAAAAATTTACCATCCTTGCGGCAAGGGGTAGGAATTTCAGGATTCCTTTTCTAAACAGGAGGTGGTTACGGGAATTTTAATATTTAAATTGTAATCGCATGTTCAATTTCCCGTTGAGTAGAAATTACACGGTCCACATGCGGAGCGAGTGTGCGGGTACCCGGCCCCTCTGAGACTCCATCAAGGTTCCTATGCGTGGTACACGCTCTCATTACCCAAAAATTTATCTCCACAAAATGATGAAGGATCAGCTAACATCCGCAGCGCTGAGGAAATGGGCCTGAGCCCTAAGATAAGTATGTAAAAAAAAAATGAAAAAAATCAGCCATTACACACTCGAAATGTAAACATGCCCGGGAAATTGGGGCCATCCCATTTATTCCCTGGATGATCACGTACCGCGGTATCCCGCATTATCCCAAGAAAAGAATCTCTCTTTTTTCGTGTGTTTTCCGGGAGAATTCACCTATGCTATGTCTGCGGGCGATGGGTGTTCCAGGCACCCTTCAATGAGGCCAGAATTAATATCTAAGATTATCCCACAGGGGAAGGGGGATTTTATTTGTTTCGGTGTCTTTCGAACTCCCTGAAAATTTTGATAAGATATAATCGGTCGCCTTCGCAACAAAATCCAGAAACCTGTTGATGCTCCAGATTTATTCAAGATCAAAAGTTTTGTGGGGTACCGCAAGCCACGGTGTGTTCTTTTAAAGACTTATAAAAACCCCCTTCTCCGAAAACGCCCCTCACCCCGGTATCGCATGCCCAGCTAAGCGTAAGAAAAGTTTTCTCAACGATACCATTTACTTCACTTTCTCCAGCAACTTCGTTATCATTCTGAAGTGATTTGCACTTTTTTTTCCCCCGAAATCTGGGTAATTAATTTAGCGGCGGCATAAAGCATCTTACCACCATCAAGCGGTGGAGCTCACTCCTCAGCCGCGAAAGTGCTCCATTCCCGCACCAGCTCTAAATTACCGTCTCAATTAAAACGCTTAATAATTCGCTCATCAAATAAAAACTTCCTCCCGGTAACCGTGTCTGGAGGATTGCGAACGGAGCGGGGGAGGAAGTAAAGTAATGCCCTATGAAAATCAGAAGTCGCGATTCGGTCTCGGTGTCGTTCTCCAAGTATCCTGCAGAGGGCTCGCGCTAAAGATACTCCTCCAGACTCAGCACTTAAAAAAAAAAATAAATGAAATGCAAAAAGATCGCCTCATTTTTTTTCAAGCTACCGCAGGTCGTGATTACTCGCCGCCACCTCAGTCCAGTTCTACACCCCGGCGCCATCTCATCAAACCCTCTAGAGCCCTTAGTGCCTTAACCAACCCCGCCATAAACCCGCGAAACTCTTCTGTTCGCGGGTTCATAGCAGCTCAGCGGAATTTCACGGCGGGTAATAATGATAATAAAAAAGTAAAAAAAAAAAAGTCCTCGTTTTCCTATTTCCATCCCCCTAATTTATTGTTTGCGTTGTCGTTCCAGAGATTTCCACAACAGGACCATTAACACTACCTTGGTTAGTCCCATCGCATCCCCGCGCACCTTACCTATTATTTTCTCCCCGGCTCTTAGGCAATCCACCCCGCGAGTGGCTGTAATTAAAAAGGAAAACAACGAGAAAAAAAAGTCAAGCTAAAGATTGCCTTTTTCTCAGTAGAGGCAGGGTAGAAAAAAAATTTTTTTTTTCTAAGACAAAAATAAGGGTGTGGGTTTGGTATTACTGCGGGGGTGGTGAGCCCTTGGACCGCGAACCTGAGAACCCGAAACTTCAGTTGAGAGATCATGGGGAAAAAGTATGAAGGCAAAACAAAAAATTGTCGCGACTTGTCCTAGGTCAGAAAATGTGCGACGGTGTTTACTCTGTCGAGGGACATCCGCGTCACGCCCCCGTACCACCCCCGCCGGGTCGCGGGTCCTTCGTCCTGCCTCCACTCATTACGGCAACACCCCATCAAGACGCGGGGATCTCATCAAGCTCATCATCATCTCAGACTCATTATTATTGTTCTTAATATCCCGGAAAGTATTTTTACGTCTCGGCAGGGATGCGCGGGCGGTCGTGGGTGGGTGGCCCCGGCCAGGCCACCTCTAGGGGCGAAATTTTTCCTTCTGGTTAGACTCCGGCTAGACCTCCACCCCCGTCGAGTTTTCGGCAATTTTTTTTCTCCGCGTCGTATTCTCTGGAGCCCCTGGAACTGGCGGGATTATGTCGTGCCTCTCCTCTTTTTTATTATTATTATTTTTTGTTTTTTCGTCGGATTGGCGGGTTACATCCTTCTTTTCTAATTGCTATCCGGCTCGCGGATTTTCTGGCTTGTCCCTAATGAATGCGGGGGTTTGCCTGGCCAACCTGCCCTCACCTAACCCACCTGTGTCTTTTTTGCCCTACACCGCCAACGCCAGTTCGTCAGGTTGTTGCTATATTTTTGTTTTTACACTTTCTGATTAATTTTGGCGCTGGTACGGCTGCCTCTAGATTTCTGGGTGTAGTATGCTTTAGTCCTACCCACCCTCACCTCCACCCTTTCGGAGTTATCCAAAAGTTTCCCTTATTCACCCATGCAAGAGGGAACGAGGGCTGTTGAATTAGTTTATGGACTGCACGGCTTGCCTTTTAGAAAGTTGACTACGGCACAGGATTTTTTTTTTTTGATTTTTGCGTTCCTTTTATCCTTCGAGGACAAACCAATGGAAGGACGCTAGAATTTTTTGGTTTTGTAACTTGAGTACGTTAATGAAACAGCCAGTCAAAATAAGTATGTTGGGTATGATGGCAAATGAAAACGTAGCAGGATGAATTTTGACGAGCAGATATACATAAATTTATATGTCTCTCATAATATAGGTATTATATTCTATTCAAACACAAAATATATGTAAATACATCCGTATAAATTGGGTTTAGAAAATACGCAATAGCGATAGAATGAAATGAGCACAGATAATTAAATTATTAGAGTTCTAAAGCCTGGTTTTGAAAAGTTTTACAAGTTCTTCAGAAGTATAGTATTAGAACATTATATAGATAGGAGGTTAAGAACAAAACCTCATTCCATTCCATTTTGTATCTACCTATTTATTTATTTCTTTTCTTTTTATTGCAAATCTATTATTATTATTATTATTTAATGCAAATCTATTTTTTTTAATATTAGCTCTTTTGCAAGTTAACTTTAAAAAATTCTCTTTGTAGTGCTAGGTAACGAAGAAAATCAAAATATCTATAATTACTATTATACTCAGGGCGTAAAAACAAGACTCTGCAAAGGCGGTATCGAAACACCTACAATTTTCACATGATTAGAACAACATAAGTATCATACGTACAATGTATCAACGATAAAACATTTTTTGTACGAGCTTAACAAGGCACGTGGAAAGCTTAAATTTTAATTTTGGAAATTCTCTGATTTGGGCGCATTTCATCTTACAAAGTATACTTACTTACTTTTGTAGGTCTTCTCATGGAAATAAACAAACAAATTGATTTTTTGTCATTATATCCATGATTTCAAAAAATTGTGATATTTTTTATATCTCAAACATACTATGTATACATAAATAAACTGGATGTTTTGAATTTGTAGCTATACGCATTCATTTATTTTCAAAATTACTGAAAAAGCTGAACTGGTAATTTTAAGTTTAACATTTTACAGTTAGAAAATTTAAAACAATAATCAGTATTTAGATTATTGATAGTTCTACTATGAAAATCACCGGATATTTCTTTTTTTTTTGCTTTTCTTTGTAACTCATTTAAATATTTAATAAGAATCTGTGTTTATCTTTCAGGTATGATAATAACCCCAAAACCCATTCCTAATTTGATAAAAATGTACTCAGCTCCTAATTGCAAATACAACCAACTGAAATAAGCCCTTAAAGCCCTATTTTAAAGGCGAATTGCCCCCTGAAACCCATAACAAATCACCTCTGGAGTTTTATGCCTTCATAAACTGTGCGGGGGGGTGGAGACAACTTGGCGTTGGCTATTAAGGTTTTCGAAAATTTATGCATTTTGCAGTCCTCGACTTTCATCACGGCCGCGATTTCCGCAAATCCTCGAGGAGCAACCATTTCGCTCCTGGGCCGCGTTTATCGATCTGCTGGCACTCGTCGCGCTCCCCGCGCGATTCGCGTTTTGGTCCAGCAACAGCAGCAGTAGCAGCAGCATCCCAGGACGAAGCGTCATCGAGATTCCTCTCCCCCGCTCCCGCATCCACCCTCGCGGAATTTCTTTGGTGGTCGAGCGAGGTATGCTCACTGGCCACTCTGCCCCGCGTCCACCCCTGCGTGTCCGCGGAAGGGTTGTTATATATCCGCGATGGCCACACAAACACCCCCTCGAGCCGACGACGTGGCTAAGGGCTGCTGTGTGCGCCGGGGAAGATGAAAATGGGGCCTTGGAGGCTCGGGTGAGGCCAGGACCACTCGCGTGTGTATTTACGGCGTCCCGAATTCCAGCAAAACCAAATATTCATGACTTTTATGCCGTGGGGGAGGACCGGTGTGTCTGTTTAGGTGGACTATAGCTAGGTATGCGTCGCGGCGACTGTTTTTGTCCAATTCGTGGGCAACTGCGGGGGAGGGCGCATTATTGATGATACCAGCGAGCGGTGGTGCGGTGGTCTTGCACACGTACATACAAAAAACACATCCCTGGGCGAGGAGATTTATGCTCGAAACTCGCCTTTCAATACGCCAAATCTCCTCCCATTCACCCATTAAACTCACCGCGCTGGCACGCCACCCCCGCCCCCCTTGTTCGGCCCAACAACAGCAGGAACAATAAACAACTCCCCTCTCAGCCGGGAGTCACCCCAAAAAGCGGCCACCCGCGACCGGGGCGGGGGCGGGTAATCCGCCCGAAATGTGCTCTCCTGCCTCGCCACCGTTGAAAGTTTCGCAAAGTTGATGGGATTGAACCCTCGCAGCCATCGCACATCCACTTTCCAATACAAGCGAAGGAGTCGGGCGTCGCGACGCGGAGCGGTAGCAATACTGGGTGCTGCCCCGGCGTCCGCATGTGTCCCTTTCTCTCCTGGAACCCGGGACGACCGAAATAAGAGCATACATCACCCTCGCGCTCATGTGAAGAAGTTGCGGTGGTTGCCGGGTTGGTCGTCGTCGTCGACGACGTCGACGTCGTCCTCGGCATCGTCGTACGTTTTTGCACCTTCTTCCTTCGCCCAACGGAAGCCGCCCTTCATCCCTCGCTCCCCCCGGGGTACAGCGGATGTTCCCCGAGTGCTCAGTGTCACAGCTTCCATCCATCGACGTGAAAATGTCGAATTTTGCACCAAGAGAGTTCGTCTTCAGCCCCGACTTCGTCCCTTCCCCCTCGTCTTCGTTGTCATCGTCACCAGCGACAGAAGCAGCACCACCAGCGTCATCATCTTCGCCCCAATCCCATTCCTGTGGCCAGGATCAGCATTCAGGAGTTAGTCCTATCCATCGGAGACATCAATCAGTTTGAAAAATTCTCTCCACTTTGGGGAGCGCCTTTTTTCCAACAGTCTTCCTGTCAGCTTCTTGTGCGTGCTCAATTCTTAGCAATTCGAGCATCGCGCTAAAGGACGAAGGATCCTTTCGAAGGGCATGGCGCACAAAAAAATTGTATTTTAGTCTTATCCTTCTACAGGTTTTAAGGCTCCGCTGGGTAGTTTTTGCATATCCCAGTAATCGTTGCCAGGTTTTCTGACGATTTGAAAATGTTCAAGCATTTTAAGCTGAAGCACTGTAGTTAACTAAAGGGCGATTTTGTTGATTTTTATTATTATAAATAAGTATATAATATTTTCGAAATATATTATCTAAAGTAAGACATCATTGCTATGATTAATGAACGATGAACTCAATTTGGGAATTTATTAATTACATCTTCAATAGTAAAATACTAGCCCTTTGATGTGAACTACTTAATTAATGAAGACCGCAGTTCATATCCTGGGGGCTTTACATTATTGTGATACGATTTTAAAGTAAAAATCGTTGTTAAATAAACTAGAAATCAAAATAATCATACATAGATAAAAGAAAACTTACAATAAAACTATAAGATTCGAATTGTCCATATTATTAATTTCTTAGAGAGCTTACCCCACCCCGCAAGAAAAGCAAAAAACGGAAAATTAGTAAAAATATATAGATATTTGGCAACAATGGTAAATTAACTTTTAAAAATCCTACAACTTCTGAAAACAACAATAAAAACAATCCGACTATTAATTACCTTACAATTTTCCCTAATTAAATAAGATAGATATTATTATTACACTTTATTACAATTAACATATTTGAATATACATAAATCGGTACGCAATTTTAAATTCATTGCGCAAGCGCTTTTAGCTTTTTTGTGTCTCCGCACATTTCACAGCCTAACTCTAGGCGCGTAAATGTATGGCTATCGATTGCAGGGTCATCCAAAACCTGAGTAAACCTTGATCCGTAATAAAGTAAATTACGTAGAGTAAATCAATAACGCTAAATTTTTGCATAATTATTATTTTATTAAGAGTTTTAATACAAAATATTTATGAAAGTTTTAAATTTGAAATTTACTTGAGTTCATATTTGAAACAAATCATTGAAAGAACTCGATTTCCGTTTTATTACCATTCACAACTTATTTGCAAACAACACAACACTGCCATTTCTATTTCATATCTCGTTAAATTAGGAAACTTTTCATAAAATCTCATTTAGAATCCATTTAGTGTTTACTTGCCAAGACAAAATGAAAATTCTCGGACAGATGTGCAGAAAGATGAAAGCATTCGCTCGGTAAACACCCCCCGTATTCAGAGAAGGTGGATTAAATTTACATGAGGGGGAGTGGTCATGCCCTCCTCATTTCGCTCCCGTGTATGTGCGATCCTAATGAAAGCATAAAAGAGGGTTGTTTTCATATAAGTTTCCAGCAAAATGGACGAAGGAGCTCTTTTTATTTCTTTTTCAAAATGAAAATTGTTTGGATGAATGGAATTGTTATGACTATGACGTAACTATACTTTAAAAAGGACGACGAACTTAAAAATTTTAATTTTTGTAAGCTAGATTTTTGGGATTTTAAACTTTTTGAAACAGTTTTATTGTTATATACATAAGAATTTCTGTATATTTTTTTTAACAAAAATTAGTAGGTATACCTATTTTCAGAACAGAATTATTTCAATATACTGAAAGAAGCGAACCTTTCGTTTAGAATGCAGTTTTCCACTTGAATATTAAGAAATCGAAACTCGGTCAAACGAGAGTCTGTCTTTTAGTTCTCAGCGCCGCTTTTCTTTAAACCCCGACTTAATAACGAATCCATGTTTCTGTAAGTGTTCACAGGTTATAAAAATTGTCGACCAACGTTGTTGTACTGAGTATAAAATTTTTGTATTTTCATAGTTGCTGTTATAGTAAACGATTTATGGACACCTTTTATTATGGCACAATAGCAAATACATACAACAAAACATGAATTGATATCTTATTATCTGAGGTAAGTTGCATAAGTAAATTAAAGCGGAGACGCTTCACAGTCTGTGTGATATGATTTATACGAATCGCTTTAATCTGACCTAATCCTCCAATAACCTTCCCTAAACCTACTTTTGCGATTTGCACTTTTACTTCTACAAACTTCGGGCAATTAACTCAGCTCGACTGTAAATGGAACTGCCACTCCAGAAATCGGTGACACTTTGCAGTCCGTCCTCCCCCGCGTTACATCGTGTGCCCCAGAAGCACGAGACGCCTCCGCGATTTAAAATAATTTAAAGAAAAATTGGGTCAGGAAACGATTAAAATTTGCATCTCGTTAGGGAAAGAATGGCATCTATTTCTGCTGCTACGGGTGGTGCTTGTGACGTCGTCGTCGTCGTCGTCGACGTCGCGCCGCTGGTGGCTGCCATGCCGAGCCGGCGAGAAGAAAAGAATTTTCCTTGTTCGCAGCGCGAAAAGTGGAAAATGAGAAGAAAAATCTTTGGCTGCGCCTCGAGAAAATCAATTGTAATTAACATTGACAACAACAACGACCTTGACACAGAGAAGACACAGGGAGCAACGTTCGCGCTATTAAACATCATCACGCCAGCCAGTGGAGCAGCAGCAATTTCGCGGGACGGGGGTGGGGCGCCGGCGACAACTGCTGCGACGGCGGCGGCAACTCCAACAGGAGCATTAAAAGCATTACCCAGGAACAGTTTTTAAACCCCATTTTCTTAGCGGAGCAGTTTTCCGCGGAAAATTTATGGCCGACAAATTTAAATCTTTTTTTTTCTTCCTTGCTCCGCGTCCCGAAGCGTCAACAGAAGCCGACTGGAGCGAAGGAAAAAAATTTGTAAAAGTGAAGAAAGTAGGTGGGGGTGTCGCATCAGACGCAGGAAAGTTTTTCGACGGCCCCGCGAGCGCGAAAGGAAATTTGTAGGTGGAAAGGGCTTGACATTGGTTATTAAATCTTTGGCGGCGACGTAACGAGCTTTCCTAATGAATGGCACCGTGCAGACGATCCAGACAGAGAAATCGGAAACTTTTGCAAAAATTTGCACATTTTCGAAACGTTTCGATGGAGTGGGTATTTGCCTTTTGCAAATCAATTTGGGGCAAAGTGGAAGCGTTGTCGATTTAAGAGATATTCGCGAGATTCAAAAATCGATAAGAATAAATTTCGAATAAATGTTTATGTAGGTACCACCATCACTTGAATGTTTCTTAATGTAAAATTATGTCTTTTTATCACAAGCTTTCTTGGAATAACATTCCACTTACAAGTCTGTTACGAAGTAAAAGATTTTGGAATAATCTTTGACATGAAGATATTCTTTGAGGCTCATTTTAAATCTCTTTAAAAGAATTTTACGAAATTCTTTATCTACAATACAAATAAAGAAATAAGCTTATGAGAAATTTTATGCCATCACAGGTATCTACATGGTCTTAAATTGTCATATCATATTAGTTCAAAGTTGTTGCTCTATGGGTATCATGATCGATCACATAGTGCATAGTTCTCTTTAACTCTTTCGTATGTATATAGTTTTATAGGTTAAACATTGAATTTCGTCCAACTATGTACAACAACCTTTTCCACCACTTTATAGTAGTGATTCTGAACACAAAATTAAATTTAAAAAATTATAAACGTACATATCTACATGCAACACAAACTGATCAATGTCATTACGAATATCGAAAACTAACTAAAAACTTTTTTTTAATGAATAATTGTGATACAAAACAATCGATGTGTGAGTACCTATCAACTCGCACTTGACCAGGTTTTCTATCTTAGTAGACATTTTACAAAAACTACCCCGTGCAGGGTGTTCGCCTGCAACACGCTGATCTGCACCCCAATTAATGGAACATGAAGCATCTTTCCTCCAAAAAATTTCCATAAAATTCTCTACAGCGAAGTGAAGTGTCCTTAATTCTTTCGCATGGCCGCCTTTGAGGGGATCGATACTCATCGGAATCTCGGACTACTTGAGATCCGCAGCGGTTCACCCTTTGACCACGCATTTACATTTTTTAGCCAGTGCGAGGCCGGCCGCGATTCAAGGGCGGAGGGAGCAAAATTAGAAATTCAAAATCAGCCAGCCAGGACTCTTGCAGGAATTACGCGCCCTGGGTATGAGCCCTTCAACCGTCGAGGCTCCTGGGGTCGAGACAAGTATCCACTTGGAATTTTTATCGCGCCATTACTTCACAATTTTGTAATTCCTCGCAGCCGGCCAATCAGATAATTTGAATGTCGACATGTTGCCTTTTGCGAGGAGGATGCAGCGGGTCCAGCAAACGCAAATTAATTCGTCTGCTATGCGATAACGTCCGAGCACAAAGATAATCAGAATTTTTCTCGTCTCAGGAGCACAATGGCTGAAGGGCCAAGGTGCTGACCCAAATTGTTACAAGAGTAAAACGGCAAGGACGAGGGTCCTTGAATTGAGTGATTGTGAAAGAAAGACTTAGACGCACCGAGGTGTCAATGATAGAAATCTCCGTCGCATTGTTGCTCTATGGCCCTTAAAGGGACGCCTAGAAAAATTCACTCTCTCCCAGGGATTCTTTATTAACATTTCGAAAGGGTTGAAGACGTTAAGGGGCCCTTCCGGCGCATTTTCTAGACCATCAGCTCAATGCGACCAACATATGCCACTCTTGCATAATCGAAAATAAGAAATCCTTTCCTTCCGATAATTCTTACGTTTTCTGAATGTCACCCTTACCTGAGTATCTTTCTTTCGCAGATGCATTTTATAGTCCTCCTCAGCTTCTGGGGATCGCCTTCAAAACAGCGATCACCCCGAAATGGGAGAAGGGTTAATTTCGATTTTGCATCCGCCAAATTTGCATGGGTAATAATTTCTAGGCGGCTGACAGTCCTCGGAAAATGATTACAATTTTCTTCTCTCTATTTGGGTCACAGATGCTCGATGTCTCGCAATCGGGAGAAGGGTGATCTTTGCATTTTACATGCAATTTCGCGACCCTTTCGATTTTTTTTTTGACAATGCCATTTATTTGGTGGCAGTTTTTGACGGCGGTACGGCGAAATGTTTCGTTTGGCTTCAATATTCGCATTGTCTCTTATTGAGGTGATCAATACATCTCGAGGGTGAAATTCGATATTTGAAAATTAATGTGCCACGGAATTTGCATTTTGTAATTTTAGCGTCGCTTTGGGGATAGTTATTCGGTTGAAAATTTTGATTATGGGGTTAAACCCGCGACGCAGAAGACGACATCCATTTTCAAATAAAGATGCTAAAAATACGGTTTATAAATATATATCGGTTTATATATACATTTAATAATAAAATGTTCATTTGGGCTTGGTCGGCAGGTGCTCGGAGCTCTCCTTTTCTCTTTTTAAACACTAAATCAGAAACGTCTTACTGAAAGAAAAGTCTTCAGATCTACTTTCGATTTGTTTGGGGCATGATCCCAAACCTTTTTATACGTTTGCAAAATAGGAATAATTTTTCCTTTTGCAAATCTCTTTATCCTGCTCAAGAAGGCAAACAACATTTCTGAAATAAAATTGCGTGTGAGACATGCTTCTATCTAAAATTCCCACAAAACTTTCCCCGTGCGACAGCAACTCCCAGGATCTGAGGATTTGCAAAGGAGATCCCGAATGTACGTGAAACTGAATCTCCTTTCTATGCATATCAAAACCCTTAAAGGATGCAAAAATGCATCCCGCCTGATGCGGGGATTGCATAATTTTCCTACCTGTTATCCGTCGAGAAAAGGGGCTCCGTTCGAAACTTCCTCGTTGCGAGCCTCGAAGGCATGTGTCACCGAGTTCGACGCCGACCGGGAAGACGGCAACGACGACGCTGGGAAGGAAAACCCTTTCGCTGTAATTGCGAGGTAATTGGGATTATTGACGGATCCCTTTTAATGCGAGATTTTTGCATGCCACTCGTTATGCAGATGCATCGCCTCAGCTGGCGAGGATATGCTTAGAAGACGACAACGTGGGGATTTCTGCGAGTAGGACGAGACGAGGACCGTGAGAAGGTTTCGTCGCCCGAAAAAGAAAAGGCACAAAAGGGTGTCTGTGCTTAAGCGAACCCAAATGACATGCTAATCTGGCGCTTAAGCGGAAGAAACCTTGTGGAAAAATTAGCTTCCGCATTATGCCGGCGTAATTCCGGGATTTTCGCGGTAAAGCACAACGAAAACTTCGCAGCCAGCGTAAATTGAATGAAATGCAAATGAAAACAAATAAAAAGGCGCGGAGGGTGCTAAAAGTCTTGAGGATTCCCCAGGCCCTGGTTCCGTGCGCCTCCTCTCCCCCCCCTCCTGGAGCCATTGTATCACGTGCTTCAAAGGAGCGGAGCGCCTCTGTTTTGACGGCAGTCGGGGCGTGCAGCATAATTCATAATTTCCTTCACGTAATTTACTTCTTTTTAAGCAAATGACCTTGAAGGAATAAAAAGGAAAAGTGCACGAATACCAAGAGCACCGCGACTATACAGTTGCAAGGGCGAGGGGGGGACAATCCACGCCTCCCCCCTCATTTTTGCTCCCAAGGAAGGAGCCATAGAAAAGCTGGAGGAATCAGCGCCAGAGCCTCAAACAGATGCAGGAAGGCAGGTGCTAGGATCTGGAGAGCTCCGAGAAAAGCTTCTATGTAAAAAAGGGACTCTTTTCCTGTTGACTTTTTGTAGCGCGCGGCGCTCTTTTGTTTTAATTTTTCTCACTTTTCCACGGGCGGCCCCATTCATGCCGGGGGTTGGATTGGAGCACTTTTGCACCGCACCGCATCGCATCGTAGCGAATGTCTTACTCTTTCTCAGGGTGCAAAATAATTTCAAGGCTCTTTCGGGGGCTCCATCAGACTTCCTGCCTCCGCCCCTGAGCACCGTGGTGCGGGGGCGGGCTCCACTACTACCGCATCCTTCCCCCCCGCCACCGAGAGCAGTGCCAGCATCAACACTTTTAGCGCCTGCATAAGCGGCTGTAAAGTGTACAATTTTTTTTTATGAAAAAATTAAGTGATAACACGCTCAAAGACGGGCGAAAGTGAAAGTCTTCTTCAGACATTCACCTTACGAGGGTTGCCAGCTTTTTTCCATGGTTTTTTTTTTAGTACTCAGTTCCTTAAAATATAAGAAAACACAGATTCGTAACACTCCTCAGTTGTCTCTTATTTATATTTATTATATTATATAATCTTATATATCCAAGACGACTAGTATACAGTCTGAGCAGGTTAAATCTATAGTGAAAAGTGAATCCCCAGAATTTTGCCGTAAATAAAAATATCCTATTATTATTGTATGCAGAAATGGCACTCTATCCCCTCAACCCGATGTTATATAACTTCTCTAAATATATATTTTAGGGATCAATAATTCAACCCTTCCATTAATTGATTGAAGTCCCTGTACGAAACCTTCAACCAAAATGCAAAATTATTCAAATCAGCAAAATGAACCAGGAACCCCACCTCAAAATAGTTGGCAACAAAGTAACTATCTGAAGCATATGCCGCCAAAATAATTTAAATTGCAAAACGAGAAAAAGATTAACGCCACACCGCAGCACATGGTGTGCGTTCGTTCGTCTGAGGCCTTAATGCAAATGCCAATGGTGCAAACAAAATCCCTTCTTCCTACATCCAAAATTCGAATCCCTGCAAAAAAGCAGGACCGCGGAAGTGTACGCGGTACAGAGCGCGAGTATATTACCTGCCGTTCGGAGCTATTTTGCATATGTTTGGAACCATTCACTGGCTTCGATTTAAATCCTTCCGAACGTGGAACCCCTCCGAACCCCCTGCACCGCACCGCTTTGGTACAATAAACGTAGACGACACGATCTGATTGTTTCCTGATTCGTGTCACAGGCGCGCTTTAAGGAACGGAAAGGAACTACGCGAATAAAAAAAATAGGTGGATGCGGCACCTCGCTGGGTTTTAACCCTTCAAGGCACTAATTCATTCATGCCACACACTTTCGTGTGACGTTCCCGGGTTCTGGTGCAAGAGCCCGGACTGGGTTCTATGTAAAACTCCTTTCTGGTAAATAGGATGTAACCCTGAAAAATCAGAATAATTAGGTGACTATGCAGCCGTTTCCAGGTGAGATGATCCTGGAGGAGATCTGGTTAAATAAAATTCTGATGCTCAGTTGTTCGCTTCAATGTTCATGTAACGTTTGCTCGAAGAGTCGGTTGTTTTTCAAAGTTTTGAAAGTTTTCTTTGAGAAGATAGAACAAATTTCTTTTGGGCGTTGTTTGTGTTAAAAAATTGGAATATGAAATAGTGATAAAATGTGAAAGACACTATACTTTAACTATTTTTGAACATTTTTAAAAAGTAATGCAAAATCTGTATGAGGAACTTAAAATGAAATTAGGAAAGTGCTTGAAGCCTTACCTTTAAGAAATTTATTGTTATTCAAATTTTTTAGAATTTACAAAAAAAAAAGTTAGTTAAGATATGATGAAATGGAATTTTTATTTAGTTCAGTAAAGTTCTGATATATCACGTTGTAATGCTCTCAAAGAAAAAACTATAATTAGGTAACTTTTGACCAAGAACAATTATATTCAAAACTTTAATTTGGAGGACGAAAGATGAGGAAAATCAAATAAGGTATCAATTTCGAGAATTCTATTTAAGTCTTATAATCAATTTGCAACGAATCTTTTCAGTAACTTACAAAGAGCAAGAATAAAAAACATAGATATAAAAAGTTATTAGTACTTTTCACATCTGTAGTTCTCAATTTTCGTATAAAGTTAATATAATTGATCTATTAAAAGATAAGATAAAATATAGAAAAATGTTATGAAATAGTCTAACACGATTTGGATTTTTATTAAGACGAAATGGTTTTATTCTAAAATAGCAGACAAACTTATCTTTAACACTTTCCTAATATGATCTGTTTTCTGTGGACATTTAAAAAAAATTGTAGGTCTAATTGTTAGTACATTGCTTAAAAATGTGGTTCTATTTCTATAGTTTTAATTTTCGGAAGTGTTATAAATTAATGAAATGAATTTTTGGACTGTTTTTTACAACTTAGTGATGTGATATTTATAAGTTAAGTCTTGCAAAGCCTTAAAATATACCAAAGGGCGAAAAATACACCAAAAAAGCAAATAATCCCAAAAAAATCTAATTATCCGCCAATAATCCCTGAGCAAATTATTTCTACCCAATTGGCCAACACGACAAGGGGCCAGGAGCAAATATTTCAACCGACTGACCATGTTGTGACCACGAGCCATTACAAATGTTTTCCCTGCCCGGCGAGGATCATCTCTCCAGCAGCGTCAAAAGACAGAAAAATACTCCAGTCGTAAGTCTTTGATTTATGTCCTGTTTACTGTCCGATCCTCTGCTTTTCGCCATAAAAGTTCACTCCTCTGGCACGCTCCGCATGGTCAACTAATCACTTTGACCAATGGTCGCCTCATCTGCATACAGGGCGAAAAAAGCAAGCAGCCAAGACGATGTCCTTTCAATTATTTGCATATTATGCGAGTATGGGCGCCAGGACCATTTGAACAGCGCAGCAGGACATGTCCAGTAGAAAGGGGCCGGGGTCAGTGCGTGTGCTGACAACTTTGGTCAATTGACCCGGCAATATCGGCTGACCCTAAGCCTTTGCTTGAGCAAGTTCGGCTCTGGACATTCAATTCGGGGTTGAGGTGAATTTTGCCCTTAACGAGAGGGCACGTTTCCTGAAAATGATCAATGATCTTTGCGTTAATTTAATTATCTTGGTTTTGAAGTGAAATATTTGAAGTTAACACTAATTTAAACACGTTTTTCCTATATACATTATTGCTATAAGGATCACACAAAGTTAGAATTTCGTGTAATTATTTGCTAACTGGCAGTCAAATCGGTTTCCCATTTTTGTAAGTTCTCCAGCCTGTAGGCTTTTTCTTTTATCAGTTTTAAGGATTGGAATTAAAATTTTTTTCATTTTGATTTTAATGCCACAAATTGTAGATTTTGCTACTACAAAAGTCTTGCTAGAAAGGCAACTCTCATTTCACTTTGTGTTAAACCATTTAAATGTACAAAGGAGTTCGAAAAGTTCTTGTTTTTGAGATAAAATCCTTTGGAGTAGTCATTGTTTATCACCAAAATACCAATGCAAAATAATAATAGGTAATACCTGATTTAAGGAAATGTAAATATCAAAACTTTCCGTAGATAGTCATGGAAAATTAATTTGTTTAACCCGTCTAAAAATGTAAATGCTCCTGGAACATTATTTACAATTAACCAGGAAGTAATTATTAAAACCGTCTTTCTTTTATGCGCTTCATAATTTTTCTTCTGCATCTTCCTAAATTAGATAAATTCAAATAAAAATGCCTTCCATTCATAAGCTTCCGGAAATCTGGTTTTAATTTTTATAAAATCCATGAAGTGATGCAATGAAGTGCACCTCACCCAGAACTAAGAATAGAAAAGATCCTTTATTTCGGCTAAGAGGGCTTTTAATATAAAATCTGAGTGTTGTTTAACTAAGTGAAGAGGCTCCTCGTATGTCGACGTTTTTCCAATTATCACCCTCAAGGATCTGCATGCTTATCACACATGAACCCGACACGAAAGTCATTCGCGAATTGCCATAATTAAGTGCAAAAGAAAATTTCCTTATGATATATGTTTTTTTTTTAATTGGATGAAAACTTGACTAATTCGCATCGTCTTGCCGCCACGTTGAAAATTAGCGACAACGTTCAGTTGCTGCGTTGTCGTCAGTGTCGTTGGAAACACAAGTAACTCTCGCGAAGGTGAAATAATTCGAAGATCAGCCAGCAGCATCCGTTGGTGCATGGGTGGAATTTAATTTTATGCTTGAAAAAATATCCACATCCTTCAACGATTTTTTTTTGCGGTGTCGCATCCGCGAGGCCTATTGATTGCTGCTCAAGTATCAGAAACGAATTAATTAATTCGCCCCATCATCATCATCATCATCATCATCGTCGTCGTTGTGGTTGTCCTCAACATCGTCGTTATAGCCGACGTACAGTCGTTGGGCCGCGCCGGTGTAATCTCTCATTCTAATTAGCATCCTAGAAAGAATCAGTCAACAAGGAGTGAGTCGAGTATGCCGCGGGATTAGCATATCAAAAGGAGCGCGGTGGCTTAGTTTGTTTCGCGAGCTGTTCCGCAAGGCAAACAGGCCAGGAGACAAAGGGAAAAAGATTTTAAGCTTAAAGCTCCCATTCTGAAGATAGTTTTCTTATGTTTGCTAGACTCTCTCGACGTTGTCGTCGTCGTCGTCGTCGTCGGGGGTTTTTTGCTCGGGGTCCTTCTGTGCATACCTCCTCCCAAAACCCACCTCTATTCTAGATGCGGCTTATGTATGTTATGCAGACTCAAAAGACAAGTTGAATTGTCACAAACAGACCGATCCACACATGGCGCTAGCCACCGTCAAACCTCCCCCGCACCCTGATGCACTCGTCGACGACTCGTCAGAATGAAAAAAAAAAGATTGTAGAACGAACTATGAGACAAGTGGAGCCGCTTTCGTCTCTACATACACACGAGAGAAGAAGGACTCTACTTGTCTTCTACTTAAATCTTTGGGGTTTGGTAAAAGCGATTCAAAAGTACCTTTAATGCCATAGAAAATACCCCTCTCATCTGACGTATCCTTCGGCGAGGATATGCTCGAGTATGTCGCTGTTTATGCAGATATATGTGCACGGGTCGTCCCCATCTTCCCGGGACACTAAATCCTCTTCTCCATATATCTGGCATGATGATATGTGAGTGGTTTTGCTCCATGGTACACTGTGTGTACTTAGCGTGGCCCATTCAACCTTTATTATAGAATTACCAGCCAGCATGTATGTTCCCTGCACGATAAGAGGCTCCAGTAAGGAAGATGAGTGAGTCAAAGAAGAAGGAGAAGATGGAAAAAAAAAATACGTCCCTGAGTGCTTTTGCACATCTTGATGGAGCGTTTTCTTCAAAACTACACTATTTTCCCCCCCTCTGCGAAATACCGCGGTGATGATACGTAATTACGCCCCATCCTGAGTCCTTTTTGTCCCACTAAAGTTTTCTGGCATGTGCTCCTTCAATCTGCCTAGCTAGCTCTCGTTGGCTAGAACTCCCTATTTCCACAACGACAACCACCAGTGTTCTACTTGGTTATATTTTGTGCTCGTTTTCCATTTCATTTGGACACCAATTTTATCCCAACAGACGACATTCAGTTCCCATCCACTAGAATCCATCAGTATACGCTTGTTGTGAAAAGGATTTGTTATCCTTGTTGTAAAATATTTCATATACAACAAAGTCCCCAACAATTCCCATGCGATATAACATTACAAACAAATAAAAAAAATATAAATATTAAAAAAGGACTGCAAGGACTATGCAAAGAAGTAAAGTCCTCGAGCCAGAATGTCTGGAGGATACCTTATTCCTTCCTGTATATGCTTATAGTCTTATACCTAGGGATAAAATGGCGGAAGTGGCCTACTACACACAGCCAGGCCGCACCATTACGCTGCACATCACCGCATAATTCTCCTTTATGGGACGAAGGGAAAGGCACAAAATGCTCTGTTCTTCTCGGAAGGGAATTAAGTGGATGTGTTTCAAGCAAACTTGGCACAGTTCAGACTGACTAACAGCCTTCCTTCCTGGCTTGGCTCTCTTAGGCTTCAAAATCTTCCCAACCGGGCCTGATAAGGCCCGATGTCCTATAAAAAACCAACCAACCGATAGCAAATATCCTCAAAACGGTCGTTACATTTATGCCAAGAAACTTCTTGTGATTTTCATAATCATTAAAGCAAAGGAGGCGAGGCATTCAAGCTTCTAACAATAAATATCACTTAAAAATTTTGTTAGACCTTAACTTCTTTTATTGTAGCCGAAATTCAATTAGCATTAACAACTGCGCAAACAATCTAATTAATAATCTAATAAAATTTCATATAAATAAATAAAAATTAGAGTTTTCCAATTTAACCTAACGACCGAATTAACAAACTTTATTTGCATAACCGAATTTCTATATATGGGGTGGTCACTAAAAACTTACTAAATTAAATTTGAAATAATAAATTAGGGCTATTATTTTGAGTTGTATTTAAATTTTAAATTTTATCTAGTTAAGGAGCTATAGAAGTCAATATTGATAGTTTCAAGTAAAGTATTTGTGTTCTAAACTTTATAGAGAACATTTTTGTCATGAGATATTAAATTCCATTAATATAATTATATTTGATTACACCCTACCACACAAATGTTTTTGATACCTAATGTGTTTTCAGCTTGTGGGATTACTGAAAATGAATTCAGTTTTAGTGTTGCTCTATCACGTCTCATTTTTTTTAGCCTTGGAAAATTAGGGCTTATCGCTTTCTTCCTTAGATTATTGAAAAACAATTAAATTAAGTTTTTCGTTTTTCACTGTTTTTGTATTGTTCAAGGATCTTTTCTTCTAGACCAACATTTGTTTTTATTGGTTATTATGACTTTTTATTTAAATAGGAAATTTATATATTGGTGTTTGCTTCTAATTTTTTATCTTAGACCTATTCTTTTTTCTTCGTTAAAATTTCATAAAAGCTTTCTTAGCTGAAATGCTGGATTAAATGGTAGTAGCTAAAAATCGTTAACAATTTCTCTAGCTTTTTAGCTTGAAAAAACGTCTGACTTTCAAAACGTATACCAAACAAAGTACGAATTACAAAGTTCAAATTACTCAATTTATTTCTGTAGATTGCTAGCAGAATCCAAAGTAATATTGTGAATTCATTTAAATTTCTACGAAATTTTCCACCATATCAACTACCATAAGTCCTTATGGTCAATTCCCAAATTGGATTTTTCCCATAACAGTTGACTTCTAGCACAAAATGGCGTGAAATCCCTATAGGGAAAATCCACTAACCCAAAACGACGAAAGAGAGGCCATACCACCATCCAGAAATAGCTTAGAGGCCAGTGTCCGACAATCGCAAAAATCGATCGGCCATTTTAGCATCGTCCAAAGGGACTCCCTCGACTCGGTCCCGGTCCCGGGGGCGGAGGGATAGTATGTACAACATTGTTCGCCCCCGACATATATATATAAAAGTAGGTAGCAGGAATACCATTCCCTGACCGTGCCGCAGAGACTATATACACCCCCCCTGGCTCTGCTCCTGCCCCGTTCCTGGCCCCGACTAGCTAGCTTATAGCTGGATGTAGAGGGATATCTCCGGGACTGCGTGACACAAAGTCCATCTCGACTGCCCTCCTCCATGATGCCGAGTGCCGGAGTGCCCCAGAAAGGAGGACATGGATATCCAATTTAGCTTGCGAAAGCTGAACTTCCAATATACCAGCCGTGGTCCTCTGGCCCTCGAGAGATGGCCTCCCTCATAAAACTACCCCCTTGAGCGCATCTGCATAACAAGTAAAATCCTGTGTATGGGGATCTTGAAACGGCTCCGGCTGTTCCTACGACTGTATTTGTATTTATGTCGGCGAAATTGTGAAAATTAAGCGAGGAAATTGAAATTGGTTTTGTTACTTAGGGCTCCTGATGGAGCAGGGACAGGACCGGGCAGCAAAACCTTCGCCTCCCCCCCGTCAAGGGTGGACAAGGAGGACTATTCCATTTCTTTGCCTCGCCCGTTCTATCGTCTCATCCTCTCCTCTGTCCACCATTAGAGGCTACTCTCGGCACTTTTCGACCGAGGGTCGTCGTGTCGGTTTCGAAAAATTTTCTGCTGCGATTTGAAATGGCTATCCTTCGCCATATCCCGCATCGCAAGCCGGGATATGGCCCGTTTCTGTGTGCATGTGTAGCCGTATAGCCTTAGCTATATACATTTTCTCGCCCTCGATATCCAATCCCACTATAACGGTTTACGTTATAGTCCTAGCTGTGTCCTTTCTGCTTTGTTGGTGGCCCCTGGTGTAAGAGAAAATCGAATAGACTCACCCCATTTACGTAATATCCATCAAATCCACCACCCCTGTACATGTGTACTCAACATCCAATTCCTATCCCGAAGGAAGAAGAAGGGAGCAGCTTCCACAGACACACTCACGTAAAACGAAGCTGTACACATAATTTGGTCCGGAATCAGATTGTGTGTATGTAAAATAGGTATGACCACTTGCCACCGCGCTCTGCCTATGTATTATATATATATTTATATATACATATATATATAGATGCAGATAGTCCTGTATCTCATCCAGAATCCAGATATAGCTAACGGTATACTGGCGCGCACCGTTAGTGTACCGGAGGTGAACAGGATTACAAACGTGCAGACGGCAGGCAGGCAGCAGGATACCACTAGCCGAGAGTCTGACCGTTGCTATGGCGTTGCTATGGGCAAAAAGGACTCTCAAAGTTGCGGTCACCCTTACACAGAGCACATATACCTCAGTACATAGCGTCCTTGATATATTAAGGATACCGCCCGAAACGAGGGGGATGATGGCTCTGGTCCTGGGGTGCAAGAATGTGTGCGACCGGGTGGTATCCAGGATATGTGCACACGTGTGTTCATATGGTTCCCGCAGCCGCTATACGTTTATATGGGTGTTTGTCATGTGTGACAAGGGAAGACCATGTGAAGCCAGGACACATGTGCAATAGAATGGATCGAAAGGATATTTTCCATTCGCCAACTCTAAATATTGACGTTTTCGCGTGAAAGCGGGGGAGGGAAACACCAGAGGGGACAGCCGACAGCCGGGGGATATACGCGGGGGTGAGATTCTGCTGGCTGCCGATGGTGATTTTCACAGGGAAAATAGCACTTTTATGGTCGCTCCTCCGATGATATACGAGCGAACTGTTGAGAATTTAATTAAAGGATTTATCAGGACCATGCAGGGATACGATTCTCGCCATTGCAAATGGCTGCAAAATGGTCGACTTGCCATAATTATTTCTTATTTATGGCATCTCCCGTGTGGCCCATTAGGCGTTCCCATTGTCTTCAATTAGTCACAGAAACTCTTATTAACTGTGGGGAATTATGCCATATCTATCGGATGACTTTAGGGTTTGTAATTTTCAGTAATTAATCGCTTAAATTACTACATTATTAGTAAAAGTCCCCTTGAATCATTTTTCATACAAATTTATAGCATATGTAAGTTAAATATTCTATTCAAACTACCCTTAGAAGCAGTAGAAGGTAATCTGAAAAACAATTGAAATGAAAATTTAAGAACCAATTCTGTAAGTACCTACAGCGTATACAAAAATATTTTTCTATTCTTAAAAACAAAGAATCTTGCTGAATTCATTTATTCGTATAGGTAGGTTTAGAATGTTTATACATCATCAAAACCATTAAAAAATTACATAAAGAAGAAACTACCAGATAGATTTATTTTAATAGAATTAATGAAAAATTGTCATGTACGAATTTGCAATATATGATAAAAATTTATTTTGCAAATGTTTCCGAAAATGTCTAAAACTGTCTAAAAGAAATTATATGATTTTCTTAAATCATTATTGACCTCTTAAAAATACTGAAAAAGAAAAAAACGTTACATTTTAGTGGCTTTATTAATAAAAACACATTTTATAAAGTTTACCTTTTGTAACAAAACATTTATTATATGACCAAATGTGTAATCTCAAACTAAAATTGCAAGACTTGACTTGATGATGAAATAAGTGTAGTGAACAATCGTGTTTTGTGATCAATTTTCTTTTATTGCTTTTTATAACAAATTGTTTGTAAAGTAGGTACTCTCGTATATGTGTGTCTAGTGCGTATGTGTTGTTGTTTTTATGTAGGTAGCATAGATATTTTTTTTCGTACTTGTAAATATTTAGTTCTTCAGCTTTATTAATTTTCTTTGATGCTTCGTTTTATATTATATATGCTGTGCCAACAATAAAATAATATAAGTAGGTAGTTTTATCGAAAATTGTCTCACAGGTTGTTGTTACTGAGGAACTAAAGTTTCGAAATATGTCTACGGCCATAAAAGCGAGCCTGACACGTCTGAAAGAAACGAGGATACAATAAACGCCTCTGCAGAGGAGGCTCCTCCGCCCGGGTGCCGATAAGATTCCTTTAAGGCGTACCGCCACCGCAAAACGTCTTTCGCTGAAGTATCCTCCGCAACAAACAATCGATTTGATGGTGCGCTCCCGCGGGTGGGATGGGGACACATGTCACATCTGACACCTTCAGCAAAATTGGTTTCTGCTGAGGTGTTCCCGATCGAGGGGCGGGCAGAAATGCCACCACCCCCCCTGGACCACCTGCCATCCCGCGGAGGTATCTCAATTCATCTTATCTCGAGCGTTCCACTCGTTCGCAGGCACAGGGTGGGTATCTATGACTGCTTTTATTTTCCCTCTTCACATGCCCGTAGTTTTGCGTTTGTGTGAAAATTTCCATTTCACGGTAGCACACTTGCGAAAAAATGTCTATTTTGCCACCGCCAGCGCAAAAAAAGTATCCCTTTGTCCAGAAGAAGGAGGCAAGATGCTAAAAACACGGGATCGCTTTTCGCACAAAGGTACCGGGGCCCAGTTGGCCGTAGGACCGCATTTTTATACGCAGAAAACCAGAAAAAGGCATGGAGAGGGCCCCCCAGCTAGGGCTCAGGACGGAAGGATGGATGGGATGCGAAAAAATAAAGTACAGGGGGGTCCTGCTGCTCCTGGCAGATCCCAGATCCATACACGTGCTCATGTTAAAGTTTAAGGGAGGAAAGTGTGAGCGCCCGGGCGGCAGTATCCAGGACAATGGTGCTCCAGGCGGCGAAAGAAGGTGAGGTGGTGCCGGATGAAAAAGTATTTTTAGGACTCACCAGGGAGAGACGAGGGCGAACCCCTAGAATTGGCAGTGGATGGAAAAAACCAATTCGCAAATACTTTGCATACATAATGTAGGTACCATCCGCGATACACAGCGCAAAAAGGATAACACGGCGCGAAGGGGTCCAAGAAAAATTGAGCGAAGAAGCTGGGGCAGCCAACAGCCCCACGTAAGGACTTGGGTTGGCTTCCTTGCGAGGAAGCCTTTTTTTCGGCCGCGCAATTTTTGATATCGCAAAACCTCCGCCCCCGCCAGCCGGTGCCACCACCCCTCGAGTCCCACCAGTCCTTTGCAATTGATGTCCTATGGCTATGAACATTATTTGAATTGTATCTGCCTAGTGGAAGCTCCTCGGGAGGGCGGGTACATGGGCCCACCCCCACACCAATCTCCTGGATCTGGCAAAAAAATAAATAAAAAAATGAGAAAGTTTTCTGGGAGTGTTGCTCTGCCGAATAGAACTAAATGGAAGGCAATACATGCTCAAATCGCAAAGAGATTTCTGCTAAAATTTTGAATTATGTAAATATATCTGTCGAAGTCTGCCTCGCAGTCTGCGAACTGGTCGCCGTTTTTCTTATAATTTCATAAAAGAAAATGAATTTTATTTATTATATCTATAGCCTTTACATTCGACCCTGCCTTTAAAAGACTTTAAAGCCTTTAAGTTTTTGGCATATACATAGATACCTTAGCTATTTAAAGGGGTAATTTTATTTACTTTATACAATTTTTGCTCACATGAAGAACTCCAAGATGAGATTACTGTCCAACTTGGCTCAACATCGATTTTAAGAGGATATTTAGTGTCTTTTTGTAGTCAAAACGTTATCAAAGATATTAGCTTCATTATAGTGGTATTTTTGCAGTTTTGTATATTTGTAATTTAAAATTGAAACATTACGCTAAAAACTTATTGAGTATTAATTTGAAACCTTAAAGTATCGCTCATTGATTATGATTATGATTATGTTCATTGAATTATTATCCGGTTTGCTATAGGGTATGTCTATAAATTACTTACAGCTGTCTTATTCTTATTGTATTTTTTGTTTTTACCAACAAGAAATGAGAGACATAGGGTATAAGGGTGTTGAAGAAATTTGTGCCCATTTCAATAGAAGGAATTGATGATGTTTGAAGGTATAAAAAGATTTTACTAAGCAAATCCTACTAGTAAAAGTTAAAATTTATACAGTTCTTATTTTATGAAGAAGAATATTATATAAAGTGTATTATGATTTTTATTAGCTTAGAAATGGCGCTCTTTCTGATCAGGCGCCTTACTGCTAGGCGGTCCCAGTGGGTGGAATTTTGTATGCTATATGCCAAGTTCGAGTGTGCTATCGAAAAGGACCTGAACCCTTCTTTTCCCATGCCCGCGCCTAGCCCCCGCCTTCTTATCTCGTCCGGCGACCCTTCTAAAACTGCTCCATAGTTTACGATTGTATCCCGGAGCCCTGTTCATTGTCTTGCCACCCACCCGCCACCCATGCCTCATCCTGCTCCCGGCTGTGTTTACCCAAAAACAAAGGGCTCTAAACAAGGCAACTACACACGCCCCTCGTGCACGCATCTCATCCAGAAATTAAGCGGCGAAACAACTCCCGTGCACTTCCCATGTGTGTCCCGGTGGATTCCCCGGGAAGATAATATGGTTAACGGTCATAATTTATGGCACAATCTTCCCCCGCCCTACACACCCCCCGAGACCCGCTTGGTGCCGGGTTCCCTTGTCTTCCTCCAGGATCTTGGCGCGTATTCTGTGCCTGCCCCGAGCCGAAGGAACTCACGCGAATGGCCTTCAGCTTCTCGCTGCCGATGGTCGGTCCTTCCTCGTTCACCGCACGTCCCGGTCCTTGTCCTGAAGCATCAGCAGCAGGACTGTCACCTCGGGTGGGGGGCGGGGGCGGATGTAATGGCGTGAGGAATCCGGAAAGGTTTATAAATTATGCAAATGCCATGATTGCCAATATATGTAAATGGCTGGGAGCTGGTGCTCGCTGAATTTATGTCCTGGGGCCTGGGTGGGGCGGCGGCGGCTGGGTCCTGCCGGGTGATGGAATCGCAGAATGACGCTAGGCTGGTCATAAACTTTAAATGGCTTCACTAGCAGAGTGCATTAAATCGGTCCTACTTAGTCCCCGGGCGCAGGAGTTGTCCCAAAATGGCCTCCCGGTTTATTAAGCAGCCCTCTGTTCCTGATTCGAATTTTGTGGGGGGAGCTGCTAGAAATAGACCTCCTCCCCAGGACCGAGAGGCACTCAGACTAGCTACGACTGTCAAGTGCTCTAATCAAACCCTCGTCACGTAGGACATGCAAAACAACACATGTGGAGCCAGAAATCTGTCACTTTTCAAATTCATTCTTTGACCCAAAAATTACAAGTGCTCGACTTCTGGGTTGAGAATCACTCACTGATGTTATTTTGTTGGATAAATTAAAATTTTATTGAAAATTTAGACTTGAACACCTTTATATACTTGAATACTCATTTTAGAATGTTAAAATATTAATTAATAACATGCAAAACTACACATTAATCGATAATTTAACTTAAAAATAAGACTTATTTTAAAATTTTGATACAATGGACTTATTTAAAATTTAAAGAATTGAAAATACATAGGTATAACTACATTTACGTTTTTACTCAACAATCTAATTAGCACATATTCTAACTTTTTTTCCAAAGTAGGTATAGTGAGTATGTGCTTTTATGAAACCACTGAGACAGCAGAATGCTAGGCATTAATTAGACGGCATTAATTAGGGCAAGACCGTAAATTTTGATGGGTCCCTGTGCCATATACCCATCAAGCCTTCAACCCTAAATTAACCGAAATCTTTAAGACGACTGAGACCAACCCTTCTCCTAATTTCAGAGTCAGAGTCACCTTGTCTAATTTGATGTAAAAACGCCGAAATGAAGCCAAGGGGTCGAGGGTGGTGGGTTAGGAGAAAAGGGGTAACATCTCTTGATAATTAAAGTTCGCCCAAGAAAACTTATGAACACTATATGGACCGGGACCGGGATGGAGCCCGGGAAAAATGTGTTTCTCGTTAAAACGTCATGCGAGTAGCTAATGAATAGACGCCAGTACAAAAGCAGGGCGAGGCAGGAGCACCGCCATTGCCATGAAAGCGGCGCTACCTTGGGTTCGAAAGCAATAACTTTACCAAGACGTCCGCCCACATATCCTACATATTCCACATAATCCCCATTCCTGGTCGTCCCGTCCCTTCCCGTCGCCCCCGCTTCCCCGGGGGAAAAGTTCCTTTCCCGGGCAAAGCAGGGAATCGTAGGATTGGATCAACCATTTTGTTCCTTAATTACTCGCCCTCGCCGCCGGGAGAAAGGATAAGGGTTTGTCTATTTGCGCCGGCTACAAACGAGAGCTCCGGCCCATTAGTCCCCGGTCCCGGTCCCGGGTGGCGTTCGGGGGGAGGGGAGCTCCATTGGATTCTGGAGCCCCGAACATATAAAGTACATGTGCCGTCCAAAAATGGCAACCTCCCGGGGTGTGGGGGGCTCGCATGTGTGCGCGATTAGATGGAAGACATTGGCTTAAGCGGACGCAAATCCAATGAGTGAGATATGAAAGGTAGCTAAGCCCCGGCTTAGGGCACAATCTGAGCCGAGCAGCCCTCGGGTAGGTGGCAAAAATGGCGAGCGCTTTACCCTCGTTAGCGCGCAACGCAGTTAGTTGCGAGGTTATTTGATATTTTCTACGGCGTTTTATCACTAGCTCTAACTATGTGGGAGCGGATATGGCGCCCTCTTATCGCGGCGGGCAGAGGAAATTAATTTCATGAAAACTACCCGCCACGGGAGTGAGTAATTAAAAACACTCCTGCCTGCCTTCGTTATTTAAAACATTCAATTAGACGCACGAGCGATTCGGTGGTACGGTGTCCTTGCTGTGCTAGTTGAATATAGAAACGAAATAGAACGTTTGGGTCAAAAATATTTGAATCTGGGTTCGTGATACCTTCAATGTAGGTATGTAGAACGTTAAATTACATTTACATAAAGGTATATTGTATTTATATAGTTGCGAATTAATTAAAATTGAAGACTCTGTTCCAGACATAACAACGCCGTAAATAAGCACAAAATATTATTCCGGTCTATCAAAAGACGCTTTCAAAGTTTAAATGCTAAAAAAATAGTGCCTTTTTTAATGAAATCGCCACGAAAGATCCAGAATTAGGAAGTGAGCGAATATATTCTTATTTTGATTTGAATAAATACTTAATATTTAATATGTTTGTTATTTAAAGTTTTGTATTTTTTTATTTCTTACAAAAACTATAATAACATTATGTTTAAAAATAAAAAGATCAAATTGTATTCCTTGGTCCTTACTTTGAATTTGAATTTTGAATTTGTAAATATTAATTATAGATTCATTAGATGTATTATGCTATAAAGCTTTGTAATTACATATGTAAACACATAAATGAATAAAACGTTGGTTTTTGGTTCGAATCATATTTGAAAGTGTGATTTTTGTTGTAAAAGTTATATTCAAAAACTTTAGTTTTAACATGATCTAGCTGAAGTTTGGCGTAATATAAACCGAAATTACTCCCTCAGGATCAGTTAAAAGATCCTTTGAGGACTTTGTTTAAGAGCACAGCAACGGATGAGCAAAACATCGTTTGGAGGCCCTTCGTCGTCGCTTGAAAAACTCCCCCCCCCCTTCCCCATGCAATAAAGGCACCCAGTAAGTTTTCGCATATAAGTTTCAATTAAGATCTAAGAAGTTGAAAATTTTGAAAATACCTATTCTTTGTGAAATGAAAACTTTGCAGCTTAGTTAAGTGAAATTCTGTGAAATATTCAAAATGAGGAAGGGTGCTGTGATGGCGTGGATGGGGGCGGGCGGTACTTGAGTGTTAAGGGTATGAGCGTCGCGGTGCCCGCAGAGCAGCGAAAGCCACACCCGCCTTTAATGCAGGAAGTTGATTTTACATCAAAGTTTTGTGCACACTCGAGGAAACCCCACCGCACATTGCCGAGCAGAAACTAAGCAACCATCATTTTCTACATCCATCAATTTTCTATAAAACCACATACCCCACGACATCCTGAGGGCTTTTCTCAGACACTGCTCGGTGGCACTGGAGCGCTACCGGCGGCGGGCGTCGGTGGCGGGCGTCGGCGGGCGTCGGCGGGCGTCGACGGGCGTCGACGGGCGTCGGTCGCAGCGGCGGCGGCGATGTGGAGCTCCGCCCGCGCCCCAGAAGCGCACACATGGCGCTCGCGGGGGCCCCACCCGCGACCGGGTGCTCCGCAGAGTGCGGTTCCTTGCAAGGCAAGTCACTAGAGTCTTATGAAGCTGCAGTCTAGTGTTTCATTTCCTTGAAAGTTTGCTGGCGTTGTACTTTGTGCAGCGCACTTTCACGAGAATCACCCAGCGCGAGGGCTTTGTGCAGCCTTCGCGGATGGGTACTTTGGTGAGAGACTTTACCGACTTCATACGTTACCCACAAAGGCGGGTAACGTATGGATGCAACGCGGCCCGACGCGGCCCCAAACCTCAGCCTCCGCCCCCACATTGGGGCACGGGGCTGAAATAACTAATGGCTGGAAATTTTAGTTATATACGCGGTGGATGGGGTGCATATTAGCTTCGAATTTACAACATGCGAGTATTTAGTTGGAAGACCGACTTTGAAGTTCGTCTTGTTATTAAGGCAGCCACGGCGGCGCGGAGCGGCAGAGACACGTATGCAGGCCCCGGTGCATCCGGCGAACAAAGCACTCCCCCAAAAACTTTTGTAATTAGTAAAACTTTGAATTTCTGTTAATTGGACCGCTTCGAGGTAATAGCAGCCTTAAAATTGTTTCCCATGCCGCGATGGGGGCCCGCCGCGCGGTTTTAATGTACAGGGTGACGCACATGCATTATAAGGCGCACAGATTTTGAGTTATTAGAAATTCGACAGTGCCATCCTTCACCGCACCATAGAAGGAATCCTTCGGCAGGAGCATAAATTCGCAAAATTAATGCAAGTCAATTTGCGAATTTCAATTTCAGAAGCACCAGAATGCCCAAGAGTAAAGCTGCTGTGGAACAGTTGATCAGGGTGCTCCTAACTCAAACCTGCATTAGAATAGACTAGACAGACTGTACAACGAAATCTTTTCGGAAATCATTTAATTAAAAATTAAAACGCATTTTATTTATTATTCCTTACAATTAAATCTTTTACTCACTCAACAACGATATATGAGTTGGCAAATTATAACTTCTTTTTATTCCTTTTATAATTCCTGTTCTTAAAAAGTGCAACAAGAATGAGGTGTGAATATTTTCTCTTTCTTTAGAATAAGTACATAAACTCAGTAAATTTTTATGGAGTTTGTATGTATAGGTACCTATCCATTTTGAAAAATTTGAAAATACAAAAATTCAGAAAAGAAAGAGACTCGGAGAGATGATTTAAGACTCATAACTATAATAGAAATATAAGGAGAATGTATTTCTATAATCCAAAAAATAAAAATATTTACAGCAATATTTTGTTATGGTAATACGTGATCTTAAATGAACAATTTAACTTATTTTAGACTGTATAATACTTTATCGTTCATATAGAAACAATAATCCAAATATTAGACTAGTCTAGGCTAATAAATAGCCATTAGCAAATCGTATTAACTACATTTCAATAATTCAATATCTTTTAGATGCTGTAGGTATAGTAAATATTTTCTACAATTTAATAATAAACTTCAAGTGTTTCTTTTTAACTTTTTAGTTTGAAAATTTTTGTTAAAGGCAATTTTGGTAGGATTATTTGAAAAAAAAAATCACTCTTCCAAGTCCTGTATTGTATAATAAATTGGTTTGTAAAAAGGGGAATTATGATTTAAATCCGTGTTTACGTTCTAAGTGTGTTACTAGCACAGTCCTTAAAACTAAATTGAAATTGATATAAGTTCAATTATCTCTCATACTCATATCTAAAAGGAGCTGTGAAGAAATACCTAGAAATGTTTTGTGTTAACATATAAGCAGCGATATTGCAAAAGAATTTCCTGAGCAGTATCTGAAAAAAGATTTTCAATTTTCCCTTAAAGAAGCTATCTCCATAGCAGCTAAGTCGACTAGAAACTTGAAGTTGGATATAAAATTGCGAATTTAATTGCATTCCCTTCCCACCTCAAATTGCCGCCTGCACGATTGACGCCGGTGTGTGGTGTGATGCGAGAGCGCGCGTATCAAAACATATCCCAAAAAAAAAGAAAGAAAAAAATTCGTCGGCACAGCAATTCGTGAATCGTGACATAGGCCCTCGCGAAAATAAAAGCGAATCGCAAGAAAAAAATAATTTGTTTGAATTTGCGATTCGCATCTCGTGTGTGTCGTGCGTAGCAGCGACCGTTCAATAAAAATTCATATCTCCGGTGGCATTGGGCGGGGAGGACTCGCGATAGCGTCCTAAGTTTCAATCAGATGCCACGCATGGTGACACTTTGATGATGTTTACGCCCGCCTAAGTATTTTTTCATTTTCGCACATAAAGGGGGGCCGTTATACGGGCGGAATAAAAAATATTACTGCCACCCAATAAAATTTTAATGGCCACTCGGCGCTGCCGTCCCTGGGCTCGTTCGGCGGCAGGACGAGGGGGAGGTAATCGAATTTCGCCGGGAGCCATTTCGCACGGTGCACAAACATCCTGGCGCTGGTGGCGTGTATGAAACATTAAAATTTTCGCATGACATAACAAAATGGCCGCCATTTCGCCATTTATAAGCTCTCCCCACCCCCGTGTCATGTGTCCTCGAGCACCTCTCGCACCTCGCGCAGGCCCCCCATCGCCCGGGCAGACCCTACATCCCGCCCGACCCTTCATGAACATCCCCCGCACCATGTGTGATGGCTTCGGGCCTTTGTACTTCGCGGAGGATACTTGTCAGGACGAAATCGAGTGGGCGGTCGCAGGGGGCGCTGTGGGACGACCGGGGGTGGTGTGGACGGTGTACAGCCATTTCGTTATCCTTCCGACACATTCCCTTGGCACTTAGGACGGATGTTTTCCGAGCGCCCTCTGTGTGCGCCCGCCCGCACCAGCTTTGTTCTATCTTGCGGGAGCGCCTTTCAAGAAAGGGGGTGTGCGTCGGAATGGGCGTCGCGGCGGTGGGTGGCATTATGTATGCTGTATGGCATCTTCGAGTGTGTTATCGAAAAGGTCCGGAGGCCCTTCATTCCCTGCGCCCTTATCTCGTCCGGCGACCCTTTCGCAACTGCTCATTACAGCACCGCCCCGTGGGTAAAAGACGCATTCATCCAAAGTTATACTTCAGCGCCTTCACAAAACAGAAGCTGCTAATTAAAATTAATCTGAAATTAAAAAAATGTCTATACTATGTAGATGTAAGAAATTTTCGTACTTAAGGGGCGTATCAATCTCTGAACGAAAAAATATCGTAGGCGCCAACTGCGTTATTGAAGTTGATATGTATTTAAAAAAATTAAAACAATAAATATGTCTTATATAATTTCAATATTTTCAAAAACAAAAAGGATCGTTTACCCTATCATAACTGTTACACTGAAAGAAATGATTAGAAATATTAACTTTTCATTGATTTTCAGCTAACTAATTGAATTAGTTGTTAGTACTTTAATACATACATATGTATGTAGTTTGAAAACCAATTATTATTTTGTAATATTTTGTAGTTTGAAAAAAAATTATTATTTTGTAATCTGAAAGTATATAGTTATTATTTCTAAATTTTTTTCTATCGAATACACTGAGATTTTTTTTAAAGATTTGTTATTATCAAAATATACCTAATATCAAAATTTTAAGAGTGTTCGACAATGGGTTCTGGTTTTGGATTGTACAAATTAAAGAAAATGGTTTCAACTCTGAACCATAATATTTTAAGCATATACATTATCTTCTTTGCAATTTCTGATGACATAACCAATGTTAGCTTATCTGGTTTCGGTGACTTCCACCAAAGCAGATATTGTTCGTTAATAAAAAATCAAAATAAAAACCACCAACAGAGCTCTCCTGCAGTCATCCACTTCGTTAACCTCATTGAATCGACAACACGACGTCGATGTTTAGGAGGGAAATTTGATATATTGCCGTTTGCTACTTACACGGCGCTCTCGACTAAACCCTATCATTTTTTATGCACAATGCATTTTAATTTTTTCCACAACGACCTTTTTTTCCGCGGGCTTCGATCAGCCAAGACTCTGTTTCGAAGCGCTCGGTACCTAGGACCTACATATCCCAGAACCCATATCCAGGAATCTGCGCATGTGCAATTCGCTTAACGAGACGAGCCACCTCACCCTAAGGACCATAAAAGGGCCAAAAAAAGGGTTGCAGCATCACGTCGGACCGTTCTGGTATGTAAATCAAATTTCCATTGTTCGAAAACACACATCCCAGAGCATAAAAAATAATAAATTACCGCGTGAGATGAATGCATAATGTGAAAGTGAAAAGATTGCGAGGCATAGAAGAAAAAAATCGCAACCCCAGACATTAACATAAAAAGCACTCTACAGTGGCGTTCACCGTCGGGACGCGGATGTGATGTTCCAGGGGGATAAACATGACACCCAACTGTCAATTGGATTCATCCGTGGTCGATTCCTGATGAGTTATTTGAGCTCTGTCAGGATTTAACGAGTTCCCGGGCATCGCAGAGAAAAGCGATGTTACGCTTCGGTGCATCAAGCGTTCAATGCCCTGCTCCTGGCTACCAAGGTCCTGAAGGACCAGCAAGGAACAGAAGAGGATAATGATTTTATAAGTTGCTCTGTTTTAATTAATCATTTCCTGATCGATTGACGTCAACGTGGTGAAATTGCTGATTTTATGCTTTGTCAGAATTCTACCACTTAATGAAGAATCACAGTTTATTCAGGCAATTGGAAGTATTTTGAAGTCTATGAAGTAGCGTTTTCCTAAGCCAATTAAATAACATTTCCTTATTTCGTCCAATTATAATATGTACATACTTATATGTATATACTCGTAAACGTACGTACGTACCGATATCATTTTTTATCTATCAGTACGAAAAAGATGTAGTCAAATATAAAATTGTTTAATTGCAAGATGATGAAATTTAAGATTATAATACGAAATATTTATAATACCCCTTCATTTCTTCAATTTTTTTTTAGGTCATTGCAAGCAAGTTTTTATTTTCTCAAATTTGTTAGGGATAAATTTTGTAAATGTGGATAACATGGTTTTAAGTTTTGTTTAATTACTTGCTTTTTATTTATTATCGAAATCGTCAGCAAGTAAGAAAAATAAAAAATACAATCAGTAGACCTTATAATAAATGAATTAGAAACTTTGCGAAATTCAGAAACTAACCTTGAAATATATTTAAAACTGTGAAATTCAAGTAAATTAGAAAACATATTTTTTCTGTAACACATTTTAAATGTTTGCCAAGTTTTTAAAAGTTAAGCTGCAACTTTTAAAAAAAGGGGATTTTTATTAAAGCTAATTTAAAGTGAAATGTTGAACTTCTCTAATGTAAAAATTTGATTTTATATGTATGTTTGTAACATGGAAATCTAAGATGATGAAATGCTTTTTTTTTATTTTAGTTTTTAGTAAGATGAAAGACATTTAAATATTGTGTGTAAAAAACAGCGCATAAAAACTTTATGATACCTCTCAAATTGTATGTTGGCGAAATATGTTCAAACAGACATACCATACAGACACAGTTTTCCGATTTTTTGGAGGAGTCTTAAAACGAAACGGCAAACTTTCGTAAAATTGCTCGTTTCATTCAATAAAGAGGATTTTTCCAGGCGCACGAAGTTCGAAGCGAGCTCGCCTGAATTTTCCGGACAATGGACATCTTCGGTGGGAGCAGGTCGATATTTAGCGAAAGGCAAATACCTTGAGAGTTGGCAAAGTGGTCGTATGCATGCCTACTCCCGAACCACCTCCAGGACTCTTCCTGGCGTTTCCACACGACTAGCGAAAGGTTGCCCAAGAGCTCATTACGCGATCGGAGCGTAGTTCACTCGAAAGGCACTCGATAGCTCGACTTGGAACAATAATTGAATCCCAACAAGCTGGCAATAGAATAACATAGGAAAAAGGTCCCTGGCACCACCCACGCCCCCACCCCCGGGGCGGGTGATTCCGCTGCAATTGAACAAGTTGGTCGATGCAAGAGCAGCGCTTTTCCCGGGCAAACAGTGGAACTGCCTTTCCCGGAGGCTTAAACCCAAAGACTCTCCCGGGTCCCGGGTCCCGGGCACGGTGCATGCATGCGATGGCAGAAAACATCCGAAACCTTGCAAACAATCCAATTTGTGACTGGGGATCCGCATGGATGGAACATCGCTGATGAGTCCCTTTTCATTGATGGGATGTCAGTTTTACCTTCGACGTTCCCATTGTTAAAAGAGGGATCCGGGCTGCAAAAACTCCTAGCCCGGGACGAGATCCAGGACTCTATGAGGACGAGCAAACACCGTGTCCTCGCGATGGTTAGTCCTCGTCTATTTGTGATGGAGACACACCAGGTAATGATCCCCGTGTGGGGAGCACGTGCCACGCCGCTGCACCAACATCTAACGAACTGAAAAAGACGCATGCAGTGGCTCAATTATTTGGGACAAATCCTGTCGAGCGAACAAATTGTCTGGGGACTTTTTTCTTCTTGGGTTTTTGGGGGATTTGCCGGGCCGGGGTTAAGCCCCCTTGAAAATGTCACCATCGTTTCGCGGCTCCAAAAGGGCTTTTGGTATCTTCTCGAGGAGCCTTGAGGCCTAACAAGCAGTGCATCTAAAGCCGCATGCAAAGTACCTAATTCCACGAGAGATAGAAAAGACATTTCCATGTGCTGCAAGCTAAATTTGTCAAACGAACCATGGTGCAAGCAAAACAGACCAAAAAATTGCGCTATTTGGAAACTGATTTTTATGAAAAGCCTTTTAAAGGATTGAACATTAAGAGTACTAAAAGTTGTACACCAAAGGTTAAAACCTCAAAAACGTACTTTATTCAAATCGATTAAAAATTTTATTATATTATAGCAAAAAATAAAGGATTACGAGAAATAAATATTATAGTCCTTTGCAAATATGGAAACTAACTTCTTACGTTTAAAGATTAAAGTATCCATATATTTAATTTTATCAATGTTATGCACATTACTACATATATTATACTCGTAGGTTTAAAGTAAAATGTACACATTTTCCATAACTTTTAAATTTTTAGTCCGTCTTTTTGTACCTATGCAAAAACCAATTCGTAAGTTATCAATAAATGAAATTAATTCAAAAGTTATTTTCCCCGTCTTCTTGTTGATAGGTATGGAACATCTGAAATAAGAATTAAATAAAGGTCTTATTTAACCATCAGTTTACTTTGTCGTGTTATACAATAAAGATATTTTAGTAATAAAATTTATAAAAAAAGAAATACATCTAAATAACTATTCAAACTGAAACTAAATAAAATAAAATCTTTGAAAACCTTAAATCAAAAAGTAGTTCAAACAAGAAGTTATCATTTTCGAAAAATATTTAAATTGTAGTATAGTACCTATATTAACTGGCATTGAATATATTTTTATAGTATCTAAGGCTTGAAAAGTCTAATTAATTTCTCGAGATCTGAATAGCACTTTAGGCATATATGACCACCTTTAAGCCGTCAGTTATCCCCTCTGGAAGGTAAATTGACTTTAGCTGGGTGAATATTAAAAGTTTGCATCGTACACCCATGAAAATAGGATTAGATTGTAAATTTCTAGGGTAAACTACGCATGATATCCTTCGCAAAGAATACTTACACTTTTCATCTTTCCTGAGTGCCTTCTCCATCCGCGAAAATTTTCAATCTTTACTCACAGCTCAAGATAGAGCGCGTTGATTTGATAGCAGCAGAAACGCCACCCCGCTCCCTTAAGTGGAGAATTCCACTAAGCTATCCTTTCAGGTGAACAAAAGTTCAATTTACTTCATCCTCTTATGAATACATGGGAGCTTTGTCAAGGGCTCCTTTGAAGAATGAAAATCCTGGAGTCGGTCCTATAACTCCTGCCGGAGTGGGGGAAGGAAAAGGACTCCTCGGCGTATATCTTTGGGAAACACCTAGGGATGGTATTTAGTTTAATTTGTGTAAAGAAATTAAGACAGAGCAGCAGCGTTCACCCAGGTTTACATACATCTTGCTATGTACGGCACATAATTCCTCAAGACTGAGCCTGGGCCACACAGCCCCCGTAGCCGCCCTACGGAGCACATATAGTGAAAGGCGCGACGGGGCTACGTTACGCGGCAACTATATATACGTATGGGGCCCCAAACCCTGACGACTCCCCGGGCTCGTATAGCACGAAACTCGGTTAACCACATCCACGTTCACAGACCAGCGCTAAAGTTTCTAAAAGGTTTTCTTAGACAGCTCCGCGGCCGCAGGAGCACACGGAGTATCATAGTCTAAGTGCAAAGTTTCTAAGGTAACTTAGGATGCTCCAGCGCGGGATGCTGTAAATCAATAACTTTTTCGGTTGGGCCACGACTATTCGAGGATCGCGCGGGGAGCGTCGGGACTGGATCCAGAATCCCTGGTGCAGCGGACACCGTGACAAATATATGGGATCTCTGGATGTATCTGGCTGACGTCCCTGGGGAAGCAGAGCTCACCTCGGATAGATAGACGAATGGGTGGATGGATGGGACGGATGGTTGCTCTGGAGCACCTCTTGCTTCCTCATAATTGAGAAATTTCGTTTCATTAGGTGAAAGCTAGACAATAACGCCAAACTAGCGTACGGGAGGGACGGATCCGGATGATAGGTTTTCTTGAGCAGAGGATAGAAGAAAACCTCTGATAGTTTGTGAAATGGGATTTTGAGGATTTTCCAGGAAAGGAATTACGAGCAATTGTCATTGGGAGTTCCCGGATGCGCCTGAATGGTTTAATGAGAAGTCCATCAAGGAGTTAAGTTCTAAGAGAGTTTCCCTGAATTTTAGGTACAATGGACATCTAATCTATGTGGAATTAAATTGATATTTTCCTATAACAAAAACATTTTCTTAACAAGCTTAGGATTTTGATGTAGGTATGCATAGCATTATTTCTAATCGTTTTACAAACTAATTTATACTTGAAGTCATATTCAAATAGGATCTAATTAACACGGTATCACTTTCCAACCACTTCGAATATCAACAAAAACAAATTTAGTCTTCTTACGCATCACACGAGACTCGCTTAAGTTATTGTAAGAGAGAATTGAGTAAATTTTTTCGCATCTAAACAATGTTGCATTATTAGTTGTGGATAATAATCTTTTATACTTATTTTCGTGAATATTGAATTATCTATTAGAAATTAAACAATTGGTAAACATATGAAATATATACCAACATTTTTAAGAGTACCTACTTAAATCGTAGCAATGCAATGCAAATGTTTTTTGTAACTATTATTGAAAATTGTAAAATTAAGCAGTTTTTACTAACATCATTTAGGAAATGAATCAATTTACATTAAATGACTATTTTTAAAGGATTTGTTCAATAATTTAGATCTTGTGATCTGACCCCATGTTATTAGGGCCCTCCCTATCCCCGCCCACTCTTACCTGGTACAATTAATTTTAATTTCTTTTGCTACCCAGTGGAACAACTCACACTTCTCTAAAGGACGATACCCGTGTCATTTTCCAAAGGACGAAATATACCTAAATTTATACCCTTGCGTACTATATTACACCGATTTCAGCGACAAGGGATCACTTGAGTGGCAGGCTAAATTTTACCTCGACAAGGAAGAAAAGGTATGGGAAAACCCTAAAAAGTCCATGAGGGGATCACCCACAAAAACCCTTTTCTATATATGAAAATCAAACAATGGAAAATTAAATTAGGCTTAGCACTTAAATGCTTTTAGCTCGAGCCCCCCCAAACCCCCCACCCATCCATTTTCAATCTCTTCATCCTTTCGCATCGCGGTGCGTTTTCGTATTCGCTCAAATACCTTCGAATTCTTCGAGGAGTTTCACAAGCAGGTTTTTTTTTTCTTTGGTATATCGCGCTCCGGTTTGTTTCTCTTGCGTTTTTGTTTAACGCACGATTAATCCTGCAGGGGCGTAAAACCAGGTGATGTGCGAAATTTTATGGCACGTATGTGATTTGCTTAAGGAGATGGAAGTAATTAAGTAAATTTTCCCATTTTAGGTAGCTAGCTTAGGACAGTTTTGTAAGGGAATTTCCTGGTGTTGTTATACTTCATTAGTGTTAAAGGCGTATTTTTACGAAATGAGGTCATCATTGGTATCATTGTCATTTGTAGCAATAAAAAACATTTTATTGCAACAAGAGTTAGCTCTAATAAGTGTTTGTTTACGCAATAGTTATTGCCAAGGAGTTTCAATTTTCTTTAGAGATATCTAGTCTATTGATAAAATCAATGGTTCAGAGTTCAGAAAATCGTAATTTCGACGAAACTTTTGTTAATTTTATGATTTTAAAAGTCGTAACGTAACTTAAAAATGTTCAACGTTTTCGAACCAAAAAGATAAAAAATCGTATCTATTTGTTTTTTTGCTTTTTGAGGGTTTACAGGACAGATCAAGCGTTTGAAAACCAAAAATTACATTATAGTCGTCAGCAATCGAAAAATAAAAGTTAAATCATATTCGTTCTTATCCAATTTATAATTTTTATTTTGTCGAATAAATTAAACTTTGTGTAAACATTAGATATTTATAATTAAAGAAATAATTGATTTTCGCTTTGCATTTTTATGTATAGTTTATTGAAACTTATTCATGTGCTATATTTATAAGAAAATTTAATTTTTCGTTTTTTCACAATTTTCCCGCGTAAGTACTTGTTTTTAATTAATGTAAAAAAAGAAATAAATATCGCGAGATACTTCTGAGGAACAACTAACCCCGGAAGAACGCGAATGAGGTAAAAACTTTTCTCGTCGAGTTAACACAAATAAATGGCTTTGACGAAAAACTTTTGTGAATATATAATCAAGATTACTTTATAAAATTTAAGTATGATAAACTCAACCATAAATTAATCAACAATCAAGTGAACACATAGCCTTAAGTTTTAGAACTGAGAAATGCTTCTTGAAGATAAAGCACTGAATCTAAAGCATACTGTACTGACCAACAATCCTGAAAAAATGGATTTTCCTGAGAAAGTTGGATTTGTTATACTTGCTCAAATCTTTCTATTCAGACTATTGAACGGTTGGATATTCTCTTAAGGCTACCTAGATATACAGATGTTGTTTAAGAACTACTTAGACACAAAATGAAGACGAAGGAAATTTTAAAGTTTTAACTTCTGCAAAACATTTAAGTTAAATTCTTAGCCATAGCAAGTACATTATACAATATATTATACCTTCAAGTTATCAAACATAACAAATTAAGATGCAATTAACTAGTCGACTACGTGCATGCAAAATTAAAATATTCTTGCTTACCCTAAGACTTAAACAAAATTTTCCTTTTAACGACAGGCTTAACTCTTAACCCCTCGATCCCCAAGCGAAATTGTGAAGATATCTGAGATGCATTCCCTAGTGCCCTCCTCGAGCATAATTTCTCAAGAATGAGTCCCAAAAGCGAGTTTCTTTCCACTTTGACCCAAATGACCAAGGGCAAGAAGTTCTTCAGCGGAGGGCAGAGCATCTTAAGGAGTTCACCTCCTGCCCCCGGGGTTCTTTCGTGCCGCACCATCGCCACACGGGGCTCAAGTCAAGGAGAGTCATGTCCTTGATTGGAATCACGGCAGTGGGTTTTATACCTTATACCATGCATGGATGCTTTGTATTCAATTACCCATCGGAGTGTGCCGCGTTGCGAACGAAGCCTTACACCCGCCGCGGAACCGCTTTCGCCTTTGGTATGGAGTTCCCGAAATTGTTTGAGGGATGCGAGTGGGAGTTAGGTGGATATAAGAAGGTATAGAGGGTATAGTGGGTAAAGAGGGTGCTTGGCGAAAATTTACAAGGCACGTACCTCAACAGATGGGTTTCCTTGGCAATAGTGCAGGAAACTCGCTCCTTCGACGGAGCGATATGGTGATATGAAGCGGAGGCCTTTGAGATGAGCCCGACCGGGCCGGGCTCCGGCCCCCCCCCGCACACCACACGGGAGATATGGTAAGTTCCCGGAGTCATTAAGTTAATCCATATATCTCAGGAGGCGCTTTGCATATATTAGAAAGTTTCCTTGTGTATTCAGCTGCAGATTCCTCTTGTTGGTCGGGCGGTCGGGCACAAACGCATAGACCGCCTCGGGGATGGGGAGGAATAGCTCTGGTGAAGCTATGGGAACCATGGGAAACATGGGAAACTTGGATATAGCATGGTGAGAGAGGCCCCAAATGAACGACGACGGCATTTTGCCATAGTTTTGCCCAGCTAAGAGTCCTGAATTTATTGCTGGTGTGCGTGCACGATGTGCTACTTTATTCTTGGGAGCTGAGCCGCGGGTGGTGGGTGGAGAGGTCGCGGCTCCCATGTATCCAGTGGGATAATGTACCCAGCATACAAAGAGTTAGCCTCAAGTCCCAAATAAGCGAAGCACCATCGCGCGGCACGATATAAGCTTTAAGGGAGCAAATTCGTATGTAAGGTGGACGGGTGTGTGTACATCCGATGGCGCACCTACTTTTCCCGCGAAACTGGATGGTACAGAAACGTGAACCCACCGTGAGGCAAATTGTGAAAGACCTTCATGACAGAAATCCTTTTCCTTTTAACTCATCCTTTTCGTTATCGCCCACAGCCCGGTGGCATATGACGTCCCTCTGGTCTCCAGGAAAAAGCCCTTTTACACATAACCTCGCGGTGTGCCGTATACGAGCACATATAGCCCTATATATATATATAAAATGGAGCACCGTCAACTACCATAAAGCGTACAGAAAACCAAAAGCCCATACAGGGCAAATGTGGGTTTAATATAGCTAAAAGGGTTTATGTGCAGGGCCGGGACTGATGCGGGCACAAACGGGGGTGGCCGGGCGGGCATAGATTGGGCTGGGGCTGGTTTGGCTCGTTGGCTGGTTGGTCTTCCTGTCAAACGCCACAAGACGCGGGCTCGACGGGTTGAATAGGGGTATGGGTATACGCCAGCTTCAAAAACCCCCCCATCTACCAGCAAACCTCCAGCCACCCCCTAATGCCATTTGAATTTTATTCTGGGAAAAGTACACAGGAATATACTACCCAAAGGACTCGCCTGCTGCTTCTAAAGTTTGAGGTGGTTTTTGGAAAAGGGTCGAAGAGAATGATTTTCTGTTCTGGCCTCTTTACGGGACTGTCGAGGGATGCTGGATATTGTGTACCTTATTCTCGACGGTACCCTGGTACATTTGCCATGGGTAAATATGGAGAAACGGGTGCCATATAAACCTATCCTATATGTGAGCCTCCCTGGTGGCGCATACGCTCCCAACAAAATCATCTCTCTCCAACTAGAAATGCTAATTAAACTTACTGCTCGTAAAGCTTTCATCAATTAATGCATCGAAACTCGAAATTTCTACTCGTTGAAGTTTCTGAAGATAATTAGACCACGTAGACAGTCGTTAACTATGAATTTGGCCAACCTACGAATATATGAGGTGTAACGAAACGTTATGGATTGAATTTTAACTCTACGACCTTTAACCTTTAAATACCATTTCATGCTGGATCAAACAATAATTAACATAGGTACCTTTATATTGAATTTCTTGACATTTTACTGTACATAAGTTATTCCTGCAAAGATTTTCACATAAATTGCGATTTAATTTCAAAGCAATATGACTACTTTGTATTTGAGATTTTGAGCACACTGGAAACTCTAAATTTCGTTCATATATTTATTTTCAGTTTGGTTTTAAAGTGTGGCTTCTGAAATTAAAAAAAAACAAGTTCATTAACATTATTATATTTGAAGTTACACACTCTAAAACCTAATTGAATAATCTGAATAGGTTAATCATTGACTCAAAAATGAGTTTTAGTTAAGAAAAACACATAAACAATTACAATTGCGAGTATGGATTGTTTTTTATGCTGCCCACAGAAACTAAAATAAGTGTAGGCATCATTAAGTTATGTGAATTTAAATCGTTATAGTTTTGAAAATTAGTCATATTAATCTCCAAACATTCAACTTGGTATTGTCAAAAGACTAAATTTCAAAAATTATACAAATTTTAGTGACATATGCATATTAGACATTCTCGAAATCTCTATGATAGATCTCAGTTATGAACAAAACAAGTTATATCATCTACAAATAAATGTTTAATAGGCAATTAAAATTTTGTGTTATGGGTGCAAATTTCTGTCCTATCGTTAAGTGGAATTCGATCGATAATAAAATTGTAGATTCTTTAATCAGTACATATTTGCCGATTTCTAATAGGTAGGTACTTAAGATTATTATTTTAATTAACTTGCAACCCCCGTGAGTGCAGATACAATCAGTCTAAGAATACACCCAGAAAAAAGGATGCGGAACGCTCGACTGACATCCGATTGCACAACACGACTGTCTGAGGTTCCGCTTGTTTCCATTATTCAAGGTGTTTATCCCATTATGCATCCTTCAGATTTTTATCAGCTCACCGACTGAGGGTAATAAATTTATCCAACTCTCAATCCTTTCATTCGCCGTGTCTCCTCTGTTGAATGCGGCGTCTCTTCCCGCTTCCCGGCGGCGCGGCGGCTGCGGGGCCCGGATCAGGATGCAGGGGCGCTGCAGCACCACAGGTAGGAGGCCCAGATGCCGGCGGCAGCATCCCCAGGACCGCGCCACCGTGTGCAGATTTCTAGATCAGTTCATTTCGGAGCCGCCTGTAAATATTTGCACGCTCGGCACAAAGTGCGCGCCCGGTCCTCAGCCGCTTTTTCGGATGCTGCAGGGATTAAATCTGGCGAGGGGAGGTGCGACGGATGCTGCTCGTTGTCACCTGAAAATCGACTGCGATGTGACCGATGAAGGATGCACCGACGGGTCCCAGGAAAGGTGAGGCTGCGCATGTGTTGGCGCCGCCGGTGCCTACGTGAACCAGGAGCCCTTCAAAACCCTAAAACCCTGGGAAAAAAAGGGTTTGTTTGACTGCAAAACATCGGATTAGGGGTATTTTTGTTCGCGTAATTAATTGGGTTTTAATGCCTCTTCGATTTCCGGGGGTTGTTACGTAGGCAATTTTGAAAATCTTAAGATAGACTGAACCGCTCAAGAAATAACATATTTTATTTTTCTTATTAATTTTCATAAATAAATAAATTTTGTTTAAACTACGTAGAGCTGAAATCAATAAATTTGGATAAGAAGAACATTTTATACAGTAAAAGGGTAACTTTTCCTTTGCACGCCAAAACTAAGTAAGGAATTTTTAGTAAAATAATTCGCTTCAGTCGTTCAAAAGTAATCTGCATGTCGCATGTGTACTAACATAGAACCAAATGATGATTGATCAGTCATGCGCTTTAGATTAACTTTGTTTCTCAAGGCTTTGACTAAGCTGATGGTACTTAAAAAAAAAAAAAAAAAAAAAAATTCTTTAATCTATTCTGATTATTATGATTCCTTAGTGGGACTATTTCAAAAGTTCAATTACTATCACAAGTTAACTACAAAGTTGAAATAGAAAGTAATTTTTTTACGACAATTCAAACCTTATCGATTCAACAAAATTAATAAATGTTTAAAATATCTAACAAATAGCGAAATTATCAAAAGGAAGAATTATGAGTTATGCATATAAACTTTGTAATAATACCATATTTTACGAATATGAAGGTTATTTAATAAAAGTATAGTGTATTTACTACAATTATATAACGAAGTTAAGTTTAGAAGCTTTAAAAATCATCTATAAACAGGCTATCGGTTTAAACATTAATCCAGATTTTAAAGTCATGAATACACAGACGGACATTTTATTATCGTAATAAATTATGTAAATATAAAAAGCAGAGTGAGTTGTTATTTTAAAAAACTGTATCTTTCAGAGATATGTATATTAAAATAAAATTTTACAACGGAGTAAAAAGACGGATTTTAATTTTAAAGGAATAATTAGAATTGAACAGTTAAGTAATTGTTTTTAATATTGTTGTTCTTGATTTTCGAAGCGCGTTATTCAGATTTGATCTGATATTAAATGAAATTTAAGTCTGTTTTAGTAATTCAAATATTTTCTCTATTATCTTTAAAAATATAACCCCTCCACACAAATGCATGTTGAAATACATAAAAGTTTCTAAGTAAGGGACTGTTTGTAAAATGTTCACTATAATTTTTCAGTTCATACTAACTAAAGGTTAGATTTATGAATTTATGTGTTTTTTTTTTGAAACTAGAGAGAAAGGGGTGCTCTGATAATTACTTTGAAAGCAAATAACTGAAGGGCTTAAATCAAAAGTTCCTAAAATAAAACAAATTTTGTTGCAGATTAAGTTGGTCTATCTAATCTTAATAGAGGAGGATAAGTGTCTGTAAGATACAGGCAGACAGATCAAAATGGCTACAGAATCCTGAACACAGAGGACAGGACTGAAAAGGAAAGTCTTTAAAATAAAAACAGAAATACCATAATATCCACAAAATTGCATCTTGATTCAATAACAAAATTCTTATTTTTTCTCGCATCCGTTCGAAACGTCTTGAAAATAAAAATGAAAAATAATTTTAAGGAAATTGAATTTACTTCACCTAGAAGTCGATTTTATCCCACTGTGCCTGTCGGGACTGCAGTCTGGAAGGAAAGGGTTGACTTCAATTAATTTATCAGTGAAGATCCGGAGATCGAACTGGCATTTAACGAATTCGACGTCACATAGGGACAAAGAAGGGCTTGGTGATATGTTGACAATAATTTCCTAATTTGCAGCTCAAATCGCCTGCTGAGACATTCAAGGCGCGCTCAAATTAAGAATGAGTAAGACAAAGCCCGGCCAGGAGCCATGCCGGGATTTGATTTGTTTGCATTTTCATCCAGAGGCCGCGGGGCAGGTGGACCCTGGACAGGACTGGCTGAGGTGGAAATGGGGAGGGAATCAAAAATCGATTTTCGATTACCATCTGCGGTGTCCGTGTGCGAGAGTGTGCGAGGATGTTTGAATAAATTAAATTCCAGTAAATCCGCAGGAAGTCAGTCTGAGGATTCTTTTTCTTTCCATTTTCGTCGTTTACTTCCTGGTCGCTGTTGCTGGCTCATCTGACTGAGTCCCGAAAGGAGCAGGGGCGCCCTCAGTGTGCACAGGATCTTAGGGCTCCGCTCCCGGGCGTCCCTTTGCAACTTTTATCAAACACAACCCCCCTGGGGTGGTGAAACGTTCTATGTAGAGGTGGATTTGGATTCTGGAGGTTTCCTCTGCAGAAAATGTCCCGTCCTCACTCACATAAATCACCCCACCATCCGCTGAGATGGCAGGTCAGCAGGACCTTATCCAGCTCGTCATGCTGGGATAAGCAAATTTTTCATTCTCGGCCATTTTGTCCAGTTTTTTCCTTGCTAGATTGAGTTTTACATCCCATTCCCCCTCGGACTCTGCTTTATGGACGCGCAAATCCCCAAAAGCGCGAACCCTCCCACGAGCCAACTCAACTTCATCCCCTTTTTTCGTCTTGTTTCCCTCATTTCCTGGCGGGATTGGCCCCGCATGATTTAGTGGTTTCAGTTATTACTGGCTATCTCTAGATAGAATAGACCAGGGGTTAAATCTTATGAGCCAGGAAAAACTAGCAACTTTCTAATGCTACTTGCAACCGCACGATTCCCAATAATTTGAATTATACATATGCAATTTTTCTTAACTATTGTTTTAAAGAGAAAATTACAAAATTAAATGGTCTAAAATATTTCCTAAAGTTTAAGAAGCGTTTTGATGAAAATTTTTCGTTATAATTATTATATTACAAATAACTGATAATATATAAACAGAGTTAAAGATTTAAGCCTTATTTTAACATACGCTTTGAGTTTCGGCGACATCATATTATTTTTCAATAAAGTCTCAAAAATTCCCAAAATTCTAGTTTTTTCACTTTTCAGCTATGTACGAGTATATCTCAAACTAGTGATATGATGTATAGGTAATATTTTCGTTTTTAGGACTTGTAGCAAATTAAAACACCAATCATCCTTTTAGGCAAAGATAAATGACATAAAATATGCAGAACAGTGTTACTATTTATTTTATTTCTTTGCAATGTATTTTATAACTCTTTTTTTGTGTACATATTTACGAATTCGCCACTTTTTATTATCACATTGCAAAATCCAATTCAGCACGAAAATGTAACTAGTAAACGAAAAACTGTTTCAACATTTTTATAAGTGAATTATATTCGCAATGCTTGATAGAACTTAAAGAAAACTAGTATCTATTAGGTAAGTTAAACTAAAGATATACAAACACACTTCTCTGTCTTTTCAAAGATTATATATTTTTATTCACTTTTGGTTGATTGGGTAAATAACTACGGGGCTTGTGGGGAGGATGCTTTCGTAGTCTAGAAAAAAAATCTACATCAAGTGTAAAGCAATATTTAATTACTGAGAACTTAAAACAATATTTAAAATTACTTTCGGATACGATAACTCCCACTAAAACTAACAATGATAAAAGAATAAAACTGAATTTCATAATGCTATTTTCGAATGTTTCTATTTCAGATTCTATTTTGAACTATGATTTAAATGAATTGTGGTTCGTGTTTATATACAAATTTCTTAACAAAAACAAAAATTAGATTAGGTAAAAAGAACTAAGAATTGAAAACCTGTTTCGAATGCAACACTGAATAGAAAAAATTCGTAAATGAAGATTAATTTTAAACGTTCTGAATATGTGTAGTACGTGAATGAAGGAGGAAGTAGGTAAGGAAACACGTTTTTTGTACGAGTATTATTCTAAAATTGTCTAGTCGGGTTAATTAATGTGCATTTAATTATCATTTAATCGGATCGGATCTAAGAATTTCTTTCCATTTTTTTACATATTTCTTATCGAAAAATTTTTTATGTGATACGTGCATTCACCTTTTACTCTTAATTTCTTACTGAATTAATTATTATCAATTTCAGCACTATTTTCCATTTCAATATTCATAATATTCTAAGAATCTGCTCAATGTTAAAGACACTTAAGTAGTTTGTTGACACCAAACTATGGTGGATATCAGAATCATGACTTTTTACTTACAATTTCGAAAACTTAAATTTAAAAGAGATATTTTAGCTAGGTGAAGTGTTGTCGAAATAAACTTTAAACTACTATTACATATTGAAATACGTCTTTCTAAATTGCCGTGTATAATGAAAAATATTCAAATATGATAAAAATCAATTTTCGAAAAGATATAAGTATACATAATTGTAGTACCTACTTGATGAAGAGATATAGTTTTGCAATTTCATTACCTATCTTGAAAAACCACCACTAATGTTGGTTTTAAAAAAGTGAACAATTTCGGGTATTTACGTAACTCTTCAGAAATAAGCTCGTGTTCTACTTTTCTTTGATTTTTTGTGTAATATATGTATATCATAGATTTTGCTGAAAGATGTTATTGAATTTTGCAAAGAAATAGTATGTTTTCAATAGGAAGTCTCTTTTATATTATTCTCTATTGTTAGTAACGAGCTTCCATATACCCAACTGGTGTAGCCCATATCTAAAGGACGTACTTGTGATGAGGTATTATCCTTTCCTGGTAAATTATAGATATAAATATATATTTTAAATTCCCCAACGGCCTTGCTCCTTAATGACAACCTCCTTACTTCTCTCGACAAGGAGGTGATTTGATTCCTTCGAAGACATTCGCGAGTATCAAGAGCAGAAGAAGTGGTTCTTATAACCATGGTGACTTAAAGAATACCAAGTGGGTCGCTAAGATTCACCATATGTGCGCGATAGATGGCAGAAGCTGGGTAGTGGTATAGCTGCCATGGTTAAGAGGGGGGGAGAGGAGGGACGAAAACAAGGGCTGCTACTGTGTGATTTATTATTCTATAATTGGATATACTCGTGGAGTGTGTATTAGGATTATAAAGAAGAGCCTGACAAATACAAAGTACTCGAGCAATCCCAGTGCAAATCTCTTTTGAGTGACGCGCTCCCCCGCACTCCCGTCATGTCCACCCGCGCTAGATTGTGAGTATGTGAACTTCAGGAAGCTCATGGGGGCCTCCTTAGCACACTCGTGTGCTCCACTCACGTCAGTTCCAACTCAAAAAGTTGTCAAAACTTAATCCGTGCCAATCCCTTCGCCAAGTAGCTCATGCACGCACACGGCGCGGTCGGCGGAAAGGGGGAGGGACGGCAAAATAATTGGCTCCCCGCGTATTGTTCTAATGGCAGCGGGTGAATACCCTTCTTTTATTTCAATTAAGGTATGAAAAGTCCTTCGGCAAATAGCTCTGCCTTGGCCGCGCCCGCATCCCGGGCGCTTCTGGGCCGCAGCTGCCGGTTGCTGTCGGGTGGGTATCCGGAAAGGGGGGCGATGTGGGCGCAACAAAGGGATCAACAACGAAAACAACAACACCAGGCAACCCCGGTTGGGGGTACCCGGGTATCCTTGCCATTGCCACCCCACCCCTTCCACATACCCATTCTACTCCCCATAAGGCTTAAGTCCCAATTTCTGTGGTACAACAAAAGCTCACATGTGCACCCACACAATTCTTCTTCCCAGTCCGGATTACGGGAACCAGGTTTCAGGAGGAGTGGGGGTGGCGAGGGGTTGGTTGGTAGCTATCCACACCGGAGAGTGTATTTAAATTCGACCCTTCCAGCGGAACGCCAACCGAACCCGACGTTATATCTCTTCCAGGCCAGGGAGATCCACACATATGGATCAGTTTTTGGTATAGAGATGCCGATTCTCCCGGGTCCCGGGTCCCGGCGACTAGATGAGTGAGCCAGTGGCAGCCTTTCAGAGGACGTCAGAGCCAAAAAGACGTCAAGCTCCCGCGCGCCCAAGTTGTGGAGCGGAAGGCAGCTCTGCTGGGGGGCTGCTGGGGCTGCCAGCTGGTCGACAGGGGACGTAATGATGTACTCTGCCATACATGCTACACATATCATACCCTGGGCGAATGGGGCTGGCAACATACTGTTTATGTGTTTTCAACCCCCTCCCGTTATTCTCCCCTATGTGCCCCCCTCCCCTCCCCCTCCCCCACTCGCCACTGGTGTATGGGGTTATCTAAAACAAGATGGCCGACGGCCTGTCACGTGATTGGATACACAAAAGCAAAGTACTCTGGGAGTTGATTTGATTCTTGTGCAGAGGCCCTCTCGGCCCGCCCGCTCCTGCCCCCATCTCCTCCACCCTCAGCCCGGTACCGTGTCCGGGCTCGAACCCGGGCTTTCTACCAGGCCTTGTCACATACCCACAGATACACTACCCGTGTGAGGGGTGCTCGGGGAGGTATTGGGGGTGGTGAGGGGGAGTGTATGTGCGACAGTCTCATCACAGGGTGCTATGCTGCATACACAGCCGCGCACAGCATCAGATACAAAAGTGGAGAGGACCCGTAGGTACCCTGTCCCGGGTACCGGGTTCGCATGAGGACCTACATGCTGTATAGTGAAGTGATGGATGGATTTAACACAGGGATCACAAAAACTCTGCCACTGCCACCCACTTTGGGACTGACTGGGAGAGAAAAACGGGTTCTGCCGGGTTATCTGAATGCCATGAGCCTGAGTACCGCGTCCCCGCACAGTGGTGGAACTCCTTTGGGGCGCTGCTGTGCTGCTGTGGCTCCAGTATACGAAGCCCCACACACTCGCCCTAGCCTTAGCCCCCCATCAACCCCCCTCTATCCACTACCCAACCCGGGCAACCAACCCCCTCCCCACCCGAAAGTGTGTTATTCATTGCGAGCGGGGGTGGCCGGGCCGATGGTTGAATGATTGCCCTGGCATGATGGTTGGTTGGGTTGAATGGTTCTGAATAGATGCATGGTTGGATAGACGAATGGATAGATGGATGAATGGTTGACTGGATGGATGGCTGGCAAGATGAATGCCGTGCTGCCTAAGGCTGTCTTTGCCTCGTCATGGTGGCTTGGGCATTAACGAACAACATTTGTTGTGATACTTATACATTTTTGGACCTGTGTATAGGGGGCGCTCTTTGTTGTTTTTTTATTAATACCATTATGGATGACATGGTCTGATTTCCAGGATAAATCTTCTTCGGCAATACAAAAATGTTATTTTTTTGTCCTCCTCCTCGACTCTTCTTCTTTCTCATTTCTTTCCGCTCTTTCCTCAGGGGCATGGTTTGGATTTTTTGCTTGCCCTCGAAAGGTATGCATAATGCGAGCATATCGGCGTTCCAATACACTCCCTTTCCAACCAGGGCTAAGTGAACGGCAATAGTCTGAGGTGGAATCCATTTTCATATTAATCTTTGAAATACCTGGAATCCGTAATTTCGTTTCGGGCTTTTCAAACCATTTCAATGACTCCAGGCGAGCATTCGTTTTCGAGTAACTTTTTTACAAAAAAAAAAAGAAAAAAAACGTTCTTTAAATTTAATTGAAAAAATCGTCTTTATAGTGGTACAAGCACTCTTCCAATGTTCAGATTCCTGGGATGGCACACTAATCCCAGAGGAATGACCTTGCAGTGCTTTGCAATTATTGAAAAATACGGAAAAAGGTTTTTACAATGCAATGGGATAGAGAGCAAATGTTTTATGCACTAAATGCAAGATGTGTTTGGATATGAAGTAATATCATGGGTTCATGATTTTCCTCTTTCCTTTATACCAATCCCTGGATGCAGCAGTGCAACATAGGGTAGATGCTTTTTAAGCAATTTTTGCCCATCATTCTCCCGGGGCACTCAGTTTTAATCGAAAGTATGTAGAAAGGCCAATAATGGTGAAATCACTGAAGTCTTTACCGAGTTTATGCCTTATAATTCTGAAAACTAAAACTATTTTCAAAAATTGATGGGTAGAGAAAGTACCTTATTAAAATGGACTGACGAATCTGCAAAACTGACTGATTATCATTATTATTGTTAACAGTAGCGCATAGAATAAGATGGAAATAAAATAATCTGAGAATTTAAAAATTAAATTTATAGAACACCATTTTATTTTATCTCAAGTAGTAGTAGTAATCGAAATTAAATTATATTAAAACTTTTCTTTGGTTTCATAAAAATAAAGAGAGCCTTAATAAATGTTCATACTTTACCCTAAGAATAAAAAAGGTACTCATACATAAAGAAAATATGAAATAAAACAATTCTTCTTTCCCATAATAAAATCTTCTTCAAATTTAATATTTTTTTAAAATTTTAATAATTAATTTTACCAAGCAATTGCTTATTCAAATATAACTACTACTTACCAACTTAGGTACTTTGAATTTTTTGATGATAATCCTTTCAGAGAATGATAATTTTCGCTGGGTTCATTTACTGCATAATTTTAGACAATTAGGATTGGCATAGCCAAATTTTCCAAATTTTTGAGCTTTTCAAAATAATGTAATTTGTTTATTTTTTAAATAAAATTCAAAATTACCATAATGCTAAGACTTTCACATTATAGAAAACCCTTATTGAATAAAGTGGACAAGCCCCCGGAGGTATGTCGCCTCGAATTAATTTTGATAACCCTCTGGAAGTTCAATTAGCCACCCCGTGCCAGCCTCCTTACCAATTTCTTCCAGCACATAAATCAAATTTTGTGGGACCACCAAGGGTCTGCTCTACGTCCTTCCGGTCAGTTGGGTCTGGCTAAAAACAAGTTTTTACCGTGTAACTGCAGCAGATAATTGCCAAACAAGGTGAAAACCGAGCCTTCGTGCGGTGCTAATCTGCCCTTTGACCAGTTCAAGCCTCGGGTCCTTAGGGAGGGGAGGGTGCGTACTGACCACTGCCGTCTTCTAAGTAAGTTGTAAGACCGCAACTGGAATGACCAGTGTCGGGTTCAAGGAGTAGGTCAAGAAGGCATTTCTTGCGTAATTCAAACGATTCAATTGTGTGGATTTCTGCGCTAAATTGAATTCATTTACATTTCGGGAAAAGAATGAAAAAAAAAATATAGTCTCTTCCTCTTCCTTTACATGAAAAATACCCTAAAAGTGGGTATATTCGAAGCAGCGGTGGCGCGCCCACATTTCAAGATGTCAAGGAGTTTAGCAGAAGCACCGAATGGGTGGGACTCTATTTTTTTGTAAGTCAGCGCCATGGCCGGGCGATGCGACACTCGTCGCCTTGACGCTCCTTTTTCGCTCCAAAACATAAAAAAGTGTTCCCATATATCGTTCGGTGTTTTATGCCTTGGGGACAATTCCACCTCCCGTCTCCTCCCAATTGTTGAGCTGGGATGGATGGAAAATAGCGCGCTTCCGATGAGAAAAATATATTCGCGCGTGGGGGCGGGCTCCACAATGCTCCCCGAAACGATGTATGACCCACTCAGGGCAAATGTCAATAAAGGCGAAGATTGATTAGGTTTAGGCTCGATTTGAATAAAGCGACCTCCCGCAAGACTGATGGCTTCTCAGTGTATGAAATATTCCCAACAAATTTCGCCCCCTTGTGTCCTTTCGTTCCTTTATTTTTTTTGCATTTCTTCCAAGACAACTCCAAAGATAGTGAGTGGTTTTGGGAGCTAAAGCATGTAATCTCAGGGGCGGCCCCTGTCTTTTAAGGGTGTGACACCGTTGCCAGTAGTTAATGAAAGTAACTCAATTTTACAGTATTGGAACCATAAATTTTGGCGGTTTCTGGAAAAAAAAGAAGGTTATATACCTAAGCCAAAACTCCACCTTTAAAGTTTTTTTAAATTAGTTGTTGCAAAAAACAGAAATATAAGAAAAGTCTAAATATCTTTGCTTTTAGACATTTATGTCTATTTACCTAATTATTTTCATTTTTTAAGAGAAGTACATATTTGTTACAAAATGTTGTATCCTACATATATACATATTTGAGTATACATAAATTAGATTAATCTTTAAATTTGTCCTCTTAAATATCCCTACAACAAGTTCAGATATTTGAGGGGCTAAGACTAGTCGAAGATATATAGACAGAAAACATTAGCATTTTCCCTCTTCTATTAAACGTGGTTTAATATAGTTTTTATACAATTTCACTATTTGCCATCAACAGTAAGAAGGTCGGTACTAAGGTTATTATAGGATGTACTTACATACATAGATATCGAAAAGTATTCATCGGTTTGTATATCAACTTTGAAATGTTAAAGAAATATTTTCAAAATACATACAATACTTTAAGAAAATACTTAAAAACAACTGACTGTGATTCTGGATAAGGTATATCCTTTTTACTTAAAGTAAAATATTTTTTTGAATCATGAAGTTCGTTTTAGAAGAGCAGAAACAAAACTACCAGTATGAAAACGCAAAGCAAACGAAACTATTTGTGATGTTTTAATAATCGAGTTTATTAGAATAAAAAAATGCAAAATAAAGAACGGTTTTTTCAGAGATGCGAAAACAATTGAAAAATCGTATACTAAACTTAAAAATTCCTATTGGGAAACGTGAAATATGTATATTAAAACATTAAATAAAGCTCCTAAAATTTGGCATGCTCAACATTTTTTGAAGTGATTAATATCTTTAAAATTATTGAGATTACTTAAGTTCTCAGTTAACTTATTTATGCAAATCTATTAAAGTTTTGACAAAAACGTTCATAGTGGACACTGTTTATAAAATTAATATGGAACATTCTTAAATCAAACGTCAGTGATTTTAATGCAATTAGTTAGTATGTTCAGGGATGCAGGGACGAGAATTTCAGGAAATTTGTGAAATTTTCCTTTTCAAGCATGAAAACTCATGAGGGAATTTCATCCTGACAATTGCAGACTTTATTTAATTTAAAGGCGCTCTACCGGGAGCCTCGCACAGAAGGCACCTGCGCCAGGTAAACTTCATATGAAGGCAATTAAAAGTCCGCACCATTAATACGAGCAAAGTTCCACAGAAATGCACTTATATGAGTGCAGATCGTGTAGCATGCACCTTAGGTGCATCCCGCCATTATCGCCTTATATTACGCTCGTCAAGGGCTTTCGGGAGAGCTCCCGGGGATTTACCGCGCACGAAAACTAGCTCCATTCCATTAAGAAAGTTTCGTTCAGAAAATTTCCCACCTTAGTCAAAGTTGGTGGAAATAAATTTAACGGCTAAATTAACTTCGAAAGCTTTCATGAGTGGGTGGGATATGTTTTGTATGGGATACACCTTCACGCAGCATCTCATCCCCCCGCCCCCGCCATCTAGAAGATAGCATCCGAACAAAGCCTTTCGTGCTGGCGGTGTTTTAATTTCCAAGCCAACCGCAAAATACATGCTAAAAAACAGCGCAAAAGCCTCGACCTTTTTTCATGCTTTATTTTTTATTTATTTATTTTTTTTTTTTTCTGTTACAAACAGGTAGGTATCCCACCTAAAAGGGGCGGGGTGGTGATTCAGCTTTGGGGGAAGGATTTCTTGTTCATAAACTCCCAGGATCCTAAGGATGCTTCCTTTCGAGGAGTTCAATATCAAAGCCGCGAAAACTCAAAAGAATTCATCATGAACTTAGCGGTGAAATTTACTTTTAGCAGGAACAAAGCCCTCAAAGCCGAAGACCTTGCGGGTGATGGTGGCGGGGTGGTGCGGGGGATGCTCTAAAGACTTCTTAATTTTCATTATATGCTGCCTGAGCTTCACATATGCCCTTCCTGTACCTAGCCAGATACATCCCTTCTGTGAGGTTTCCTGATCCTTCTTTGTGTGACACGCGCGTGATGGCATTCTGAGTTTTGAAAGAAGCCACCCCCGGCCCTACCTTACTCTAAGACTCAGAGTTCGTCTTCTTCCCTCTAATACCCCTCCCCCCTCGTCGAAGACAATTTCTAGGAGGCAACTTGCTTAAATGGAGTTTTGTGTAAGCCTCCAAGATACGTATCCAACGTTAGAGATATGCGCCCGCTGTCTCCGGTATGAGCTCGCGAGCATCTTTAAGGTATGCCCTGGCAGGGAGATAAGACGTCCTAAGACGCCCGCTCATATGAGGAGCACCAGGAGCAGCAGCAGAAGCAGTAGCAGCGTCCTTAATTTTTGTTGTTCTTCACGTTCAATGATTCCAAGAATTTCCAGAGGTATTTATTGTTTCTTTGTGTCGACGGCTGTGTATTCGGCACATGGGTTGGTATACATGAGGGCCTCAGCATCCGCATCATCCCCCAAGATGCCCCCGGCATCCCCCGGAATAGAAAGACAAACGAGGAATTGAATAAACATAGAATGGTAAGCTACAGTGACTGCGACCGGATGAAGGAAACGTCTTGTTCTGTCATTTCGGGGACACAGGGCTTTTCTCCCATAGCTCCTAGAGGTTCTTCCTGCATGAGAACCCAAGAACCAACTATATGCCAGCGGCAAACTACTTTGAGCTCTCCGTCGTCAGCCCTTCGGAGTCCTCAAAGACCACCCCCCAGACCTCCTTTTTCCTGACCCCCCCCGGCGACATTGTTTGAGTTTTAATTAATGCCGTCCCTAATGAGTTCGCACAGTGCGAGGATGTGCCTGCAACTATACTATGCTCCAGGATCCTGAATCCAGCATCCACCATCCAGGCTGTGCCGCGTCTCCTTAATAAGCAAACGTGGTGTTCGCTAGAAAGGACGAAGTAATTTTACACGACACCGCCCGTTTTGTGCTGCTTTCCCAACATTTCAGTTCGTGTTTCGGTGGATCGGCAACGGATGGGATTTTTTGATTGTACTTCCCGACCACCCTGCCCTACTCTTTCCCCTCCACTACCCGCCTTTTCCCCTGTTCAAATCCTGTTCCCAGACACTTCCTGTGATGACTGCAAACATAATCAAAACATTTCGCTGCTGTTAATTTTGATGTGTTTGCGCTCAAATTCCCATATGATCGGCCAACTGGAATACGCCTCTCCTTGCCTCCATCTGCATAAAACATAAAACGTATAGACAGGAACGTCTTTTAGTTCTCAAGAATGGGAAATTTTCCTTTTGTAATCTTGAAGTGATCTGATGCTCAACGGGCTACATGTGGTGCGCATAGTGCGGCTGAGATTTCCACAAGAAAAACTTTCTTGCTTTTATACACGTAAATAAAACAAAGGAGTTGTGTATTACTTTTTAATTACAAAATTAAAACAACAACTTCGAATGAAGTTCCTTAAAGCTGCAGTTATCCTGTGACTTGAAACAAACAATAATTAATCATTCAGTTTCACAATATTACAACTTGAGTTTCATTATTATTCACTATTCAGTCTTTTTTCTGTTCAAGCTATTATCAGTGAATCTTTTGTATAAATTATACCGTCAGATCCATTGTTTAAGATTTGAGCTTAATTTCTGTAACTTAGGTATCTTTTATTTAAAATGAAAGAACTTGATTAAAAACTAACTAAAAACGCTTAACAATATATGTAGTGTGTTTTTCACAACAGTTCAAACATTTAATTTAATACTTTTTTCAGTTCTAATTTTGAAGCCTGCAAGTATTAAAATTATGCACTTTACACAAATTTTAAAATATTGTTATTGATATTTATAACATCTTTAAAACATCTGTTTATCATTTATTAATCTTAGAAAGATAATCATGTACTTAGATATGGCTTTAAAGATAATCTTACGACTCAGAGATTTATGTCAAGTTATTGGTACCTATGTACATAGGTATATAATAAAAAGTTATATAATTTTCACTACTTTTTAATATTAATTCACAAACTTACAAAACTTGCAAAGTTTTCTCCCTCCCATGTTAAAGCTACGAATTAAAATTTTTTTTGTATTTTCGCATAAACCCATTCAAAAGTTTGTCTGATTGTATAAATTATAATTTATCGACATTCTTATTAGAAGCTACACTATTTAAACATTATTATAATAGTAAATAGAAATAGAAAATTCTCTCTATTTAAACTAAGTACCTATATTTAATAGATATTATACACATAAGAAAATAAAAGGACTTTTCTAATTTTCCGAAGAAGTCCTGGAAATGAAATTAACTTAGACTTCGGATATGATAGAGTGTTCGACTTTAACTCTCACTTGACCTTGTCTTCGCGTCGTATTGACCTCTTTAAATTCGAATACATTTAATGCAGAATTTAATTCATTGAATTATAAATTAGGGACTATAAAGTAGAAACCATCAACAGATAAACATAAATACGAGTTCCTTCATTCTAAACATCGTTTAGAAAAAGAAAAAAAAAAGTAAATCGGCAATTCCCACCAAAAGATACCCGCATCTGAATCGGGAATCCCTCCTTAAGAAAAAAGAACAACACACTTAAGCAAAGCTCGAAAGTGTCTGCCGTCTAGCCGCGAAGATCTTGAGCAAAATCCTTAATTACCCAATTACGAAATACAAAGAGAAAGCCGTCGGAGTAACTTTTCTCGAAGAAAAGTGCCCTTCTGGGGTACAACAGGTCCACTGGCTCCATCCTCCCAAGGACATCTCCCGTCGTCATTATTTTAAAACACAAACAATCAACAAGTCTTTTTCTGGCTCATTCATGCCCCGGCCCACCTCCGACCGTCTTTTTAATAAAAATTCATTTACTTTAGGAACTGGGTCAAAATCATCAGCAGTCACCTCCATCCTCCTCATCCATCTATCCGTCCGTCCGTCCGGGGCGGGGGGCGCCACCTTCGCTCCTTGGCACCCACTCCAATTCTCCTCGGAGGTGCCCAACTAGAAGGAGCCAATGCCGGCGACGTCATCATTTCGTCATCGAAAACTGCAGGTATGAACCCTAAGCTGCTGCTGGATGCTGCGCTGCCTCCACCGAGGAGCCCCAGCAATGCCTCGGGGCGAAAAGTTTTCCATTCAAAAGCCAAAGAAAAGAGATTCAGCTCCACTGCTGCAAGATGACGACGAAGAAGAATGAAAAAAAAAAACGAGAAATTATATAACTACGACCAGCTGGGGCGGGAGGTGCTCCGCTCGGGGAGGGGGGCTGAGAAGAGCAGGAACTCCTCCAGCCGAGTCAAGGTCGGGGGTCGTTATTCTTTTAATTCACCGTCGCGACGATATGGAATTTTTCCCAGTGCCACAATTCATGGCAGGGCGAAAAATACAAAAAACGCGCAAAGGAAAAACGTCCCGTGGAAAACAAGAACCCCGAAGTAAATGGCGGAGCACTTTCTCTTTATCACTCTCTTCGCGCGGCGGGGCCCTACCGAAAGAATTACACCATCAGCTGATGGCGGGGGCGGGGGGCGCTACATAAAGTATATTAAAAGTCCGCGAACACAAAAAAAAAAAAATGAAAAAAAAATACGCAAGCTCCCTGTAATTCCTTAACGAACCACCCCAAAAAACCCACCCCTGCACCCAGCCCCGGTCGAGCCGAAGAGCCCCAACCGACACCCCCAAAGCTGCTTTTCTGCGGAGCACCCGCGTCTCGACCCTCAGAGCCGGGTATACGCGCTGGAAGTCCCGGCTGCGATGGGGCTGCGGGGGGCGCCTCAACCCATTTTCGCGTTTTTCTCCTCTTTTGTATAATGAGAATAAATTATCCGGCGTTGTGCGCGGGAAAGATTCACACCCCGAGCAGCCCGAGCGCCGCGTCGCCCGCCCCGGGACAAGACGCCGGGACGCTGCTTCCAGTCTCTGTGCGAATTGCTCAGCACCAGTCTTAATGGGGCGCCTTCATAATCCAAATTGAGTGAAACGTAAAAATCCCCGGAATAAGCTCCGGCGAATGGTTTCGACAAGAGCCCACTTAAAATTCACGAAAATCGCTTCCCCACCCGAAATTATTGACGGGACACATCCCGGATAAATCGCTCATTCTTACGCGGAATATCGCGAAAACGAATGACCATAAAAAATTTTCAAACAAATCAAATGCATTTTACGAACCGCCCCCCAAAAAACCCGGACACATTCTGGAAAACTTTTCACATTTGTGATGATGGTCACAAATTTTATCCTGAAAAACAATTTCCCACCCGGTGTGCGGTGATGCGATGCTATCGGGTGACGATTCACGGGTTATGCAAATGAGGACAGCTCCGGAAACTTTATGCAAATGGAGCAGGAGCAATCCTTTTGCCCGAAAATCGGATTAAGACCTTAGAGTGAATGAGTTGCATGTGGTGTATGGCCCCATTCACTCGAAGAGTCCTCCGGCGGTGTCTTTTCGCAGACCCTTAAAATTTAATGAAATCGAGATGGGATCGCCAGATAGTGAATTGTAACTGAAAATTTGTTTTCCTCACCACCGAACCCGTCCCAATCGCGGAACTGAAAGGGCTTATTAGAACCTCTTCAGTTAAAAAGTGGATTAGGATGTCGTTTTGATCTTTACTGTGATATAGAAAAAGGTTTATAAAAAGGCTCTTTTGTGCTTCGATCCAAAAATTATACAAACCTTTCATACAAAGTTCAACAAATGTTATAGATCAACATTTCCAAAAAAAAAAAACACAATAACCTCATAAAAGTTTAAAGTTACACAAACGAAATATATTTAACAATGCAACACCGTAAAAAATAAAAAGATAAATTTTAGCATTTGCATTTATTAGAAGTCGTGAATTTTGCACTTTATTTAACAACGACTTAATGACTGTGGAGGTATTTATGTTTAAGATTAAAAAACATAATATCGAATTTTAGGCTACAGCCAAAAAAGTTTGTTAAAAATTCACACAAACCAGTACAACTCCAAAACTCCAAAATAAATAACATTTAACACAAGATGTTTAAAACTTTGCAATAAAAACGATTTATGTTTTTCACAAATATCAAATTAAAATACTGTGGAGAATTTATTGAGAGAAACTTCAAAAATCATAATAGCCTCAAAGAAGCAGCAAGATTATTGGTTTTTCGGTCGATGGACCAAACCATAAATATTAGGGATCTTACGTTCTAAACGAAATTAAAATTTCGACCAGGTGATACAACACTTTGAAAAGTTAGGATTTATTTAGCAAAATAATCTAACATAAGTTCATCGTGATATGTATACCCAGTATATATTAAAAACAATATAAAAGCCCATATTTTCTGGAGATTTATAATTTGTATCCTTAAGTTTCTATATCTTTTTCGAAAGAATATTTTAAGTACGGTAATTCTAAGTATGAATTCACCATACTCTTAAATAAGATATGCTTATTATGTGTAAGTATCATTCTACCATTGCGATGTAAATCTTATCAATATATTAAATTCATAGGGTTTACCTTTAGTTGGACAAAATTAAATGGCATCATTGAAAAACTGACTATCCACATAAGCTGAATCGTTATTTTTCGCGATAAGAGTCTTTTGCGACTATTTTTCTTGGCTCCTCCAGGAATTGCCTATCAGCAGGGTTTACAATACATTCATCTGGGGGACTTGAGGGATAACGACAAAAGATAAGAATTTTTTTCTTAAAGCAAATTTACCTAACCTGCTTTTCCAGTTCGATAATATTCAAAATAAAAAGAAGAAGAAGAATAAGAAATGAACAAAAAAAAAAACGTAGGAATGAAGGGAAAAATTTTGAACCCGTACATACGCACCACCGCCCATAGTGAAAGATGCTCCAGCTTCCTGGGCCCGCTCCTCCCCCGGCCATGCCTTGTTCGGGATCGGAGAGAAAATGCCTGCGGGCGACCATCAAAAGAAATGACTGCAACGAAAAAATATCAACAGAAGAAAAGGGAACAGTTTCAGCCCAGGGAACGGATAAAATACAGCCACGGGATATCGCGCTCAAGATGAAAAAGCAACGAAGGCACCCCCTTCGAGGAGCACATATTTATCATTTTCTTATCACAGAGCACAAACACAATCATCGCTTCGCGGGTACGCCAGCAAGCACTTGTCTGACATCGCGATTTTTTCGCGACGTTTTTTTTTATCCACTTTCCTTCGCTGTAATTTTTTTTTCTTCTTATTTTTTTGCATATCCATCCAGGCAACCATCCATTCATCCCATCACATCCCACACCCCCGCTCACCCATCGCAATTCCTGTCGGGCGCTATTAAAGCCTAGCTCTCATGCGGGGGTGTATGAGGTTGCTCGGATGATGGGTGGAGGGAGTCCCGGGGAAAATGTCCTGGGCCTCTTTATCCTTTCTTATCACATGGGGGCACACTCGCCTGCGGGACCGAATATATCGGAAAATATTAAATCCAATAAGTTCCCCGCGCTGCAGATATCGCTCGCGCTTTACATAGGCGCACATGTCCTGCTCCGCCATTGTGCCCTCCCTCTTGTTCCCGTGCTTAAACATTATTCCAGGGATAAGTGCTGTAGCATAAAGGGCGAGTAAACGACATGTGTGGGACGTGGGTGGAACGAGGACTGGGATCCGCCCGACCTGCCCCTGCCTTCGCCCGCCACTGCGACATTACGCAGCACAGCGCGCGGCTGTGTGATGATAAACTTGCAAGGACCCAAAATGGACGACCGAATCTTTTTTCGTTGATCCTTTTTATTTATGTATTGGATTTCGCGCGTTGTTTTCGGGTTACTTTTAAATTTTTTTTTTTTCCTCCTATGTCGTTCCCAAGAGTCCTCCTGGGCGAAGCCATATTTCTTATTCTTCTTCTTCTTTCGAATGGGTGGGCGCATTTTTCGCGGTAGGCGAAAGAGCAAAAATTCCGACAGGGACAAGTCCGACGAGTGGAATCTAAATATTATGCAAAATTTATGCACATAGAGATTTAGGGGACTCTGGAGGTCTTTTATTCATTTGCCTAATGTTTGTTTATGCGAAAGCCTGAAAGAAGGGTGGGTGCATTACATTGTCCCTGAATAGTGCAGCCTAAAAATGTTTCTCAAGTGAGAGACAAATATGGTATATCTTTGGATTTTATATAAACGGTTTTGAAATAAAACTAGGCCGAAAACAAATAAGGGCATACTCAATTTTTATATATAACAGGTCATTTTCTATAACGCTTTTTCAAAATCAGTAACTTCCTTTTTTTCATCAATTTTTGTAACATAAATGGATTTATTAAAATTCATTCGTTTGAAAAATAATTTATGTTACAACAAATTTGTAAAATTAGAATTGAGGATTGTATTATATTTATATACAACTGACAATACAACCAAAAAAAAAGAGGGACTAACGACCGTCGGCCGCGCCGCCCAGACCCTTTTCAGTTGTAAATCCTTTAAGATCCTTAATGCTCACTTCCAAGGATTTTTCCGCAAAATTGCATTTTCCTTAGAAAATGCCGGCATTTTCTCGGGCTTAAAGCTACCCGGGCATCAGGGGTATTGTGCCCTCCGCCGCTGCTCGCCTCCACCCGAAAGTACCCAGCCGCCACTAATTATGAATGAAAATTTGCTTTTCGCGGGAAAATTTTTTAACGATGATAGTAAACACTCACTTTGCGATTCTTTGTAAACATTAAATGACTGCGAACAGTTTTCCTCCATCGTACTTATTTTTTTACTTTATTTTTCCTTTTTGGAATTTTTTCTTTTGCTCGCTCCGAAGGCCCCACGAAGGAGCTTTTCGTGGAGGCGCTGGAAGGAGCCTCATCGAGGATGTCGTAGTCGACGTCGTCATCGTCGACGCCGCGTTTTATTTCATTTAAACTTGTTCCCTCAGGAGGCTCTGGATGCTGATGATGGTGGTGCTGCTGCCGATGTTGCTGCTGTGCGCTTCTTTTTTTTCCCATCCCGCTGTTCCACTCGGCTCCTCTTATTTTATTTTTTTTCCACGGCCTAGCAAGGAGCTAAATGAAAAGTCAGGTGGGGTGTGCATGACGCCTCCCGACGCCCTTCCAGACGCTAGCCCCGCTGAAAGGACGTTTGCAGCTTCGAGCACAGCGGCAGAAGCAGAAGACGCCGCCGCCCGCCGCCGCCCGCCGCCGCCGCCGTCGTCCTGTATCCTGCCGCGGAAGAGCGCTAAATTATTCATTCTTTCAATAGCATTTCTTATTTAAAAGTAGGTGAACTTGAAGTAAGTAGGTTTGTCGTTATTACGTAATTATGGCGATAGAACTTATTGCCCTGAATGGCGGTGTGCTGCTCGGCGCCTCGACGCCCGACTCGACGCACACCGGCGGGATTTCAATTTGGTGCTCCTGGAGTTCGTGATGAATTAATTAAATTATCCCGCCAGTATGTTTCTAGCACGCCGCGAACTCCACGATGGATGGAGAGGCAAGAAAAGTTGAATTATATTTTATTCGATGGAAAAAAATTATTTTCTTGTATTATTTTGGGAATAGGTCATGGTCAGCAGTTAAAAAGACTGTTGTCGATTTGTGAAGAAAGTCTCTCAGAGAAAAACAAAATTTCTTTTCTTTAATGAAATTTAGGTAACAACTTTTTTTACGAGCACAACGCAAAGTTTTATATCTCATAATAACTAGACGTGCTTTTATCAATTTTATAATCTTGTTAATTTACTATGAATGACGGCTGTACAAAACTTTATAGAAAATTGAGCTTTAAATATTTGTTATAAACAGACTCATTAGGAGATTTAACTTAATTAAAATAAGGTCCATGCGAGTTCAAAATGATCTAAGAATACAAATGCGTGTCACAAAATAGGTTTTATTAATTCAAAAATTGTTTTGTTTACTGCAGGATACTCTAATAGTTATCATGCGAATTTCGAATAGCATGAATAAACATGAAAAAATTACGTTGTGGATTCATGCAGTTTCATCTAAAAATGAATGCGGAACTTTCTCTTTTGTATACATATATCGAAACGCACTTGACCTGGTTTTTATAAATTTATTTATTTTGTGATCTTACATCAATACTTCAAACGCCGTTTTTCTAATTTAAGCATCCCTACGTAAAATGTAATAAAATCATAGCCAAGAATGCAATAAAATAGCTTTACGACTCTCATAAATTTCCTTAATTGAACATCTTAAAGATCGTGTCTTGAGACACAAATATTTTCAATGAACTGCAAACAAACCCATAAAACTAATAAGATAAAACATTGAAGAAAAAAAAACAATAATCTTGGACCCATTTATTATTTACCCACAGAAAAATAACCCACTCGGCTCCGCGCGTGCGAATAAATTTTATTTCCAATCCACTTGATCCCATCGTAAGCGGTTTTTAAGGAAACGTGTTAGTTTCGGCAGAGCATGAAAGGCATAAAAATCCAATCGGAAAGGATAATCATAAATTTGTCATCTGGAAACAGAGGGAATTGCGGCGGTTTGAGGCTGCCAGCCAACTTACATATGCATAGGCCCCCGATTCGAATCAATCGTTTCCCGCCAAAACCGCCCCTATCGATATTATGCTGATGCTTATGCTTATGGTTATGCTCGTGTATCACGGTAGGACCGGAGCGGTGTGGTGCGGTGCGTATGCTCCTCCAACATATTTCTGTCACCATTCAGGAAAATCCGCGATGGCTCAATTTTCAATTTCCGAGTGTCATCCGATTTTCCGGTTTTGTTTCTGTTTTTCCAATTTCTAGCTCTATGCATTGGCTCACCTCAACCCGCGATGGTGGTATGTAAATTTTTGTTTTTTTTTTTTATATTTTTCGCCATTCTAGGAATCATCTTCCGCCTAGAGACCTTGTGCAGGTCGAGCGGTTGGAGACGTTCACTGGAACTTATAATACATGCGATATCCAATTTTCCCGGATTCGTCTTACGAATGCCGGATGCTACTCTCGCATTTGTCTTCTAGCTGCGATTTATTTTATCTTTTCTCGTTACCTTCCTGCCTCATCCCGCGAATCATCCCGCCACACCATCGCTACAGAGCAGAACAGCATCCCTGGGACAGGCGATGGATCCACATCCCAAAGGATTTGATATGCATAAACAATTTCTCGGATTGAATTCTTCGGATTTCCAGCGTTTTGGCATTGTTTCACTGTTTTTGTTATCATCATCTCGGGCCTCAAACTGCTATTGCTCCCAGTTGTTGAGGTCTATTTGTCATATTTTGGCTGACTTGTTGGATCCGCGAGTGTCGCGGTTTCCGCTGAATATATGGTTCCCTCTGGATCCCTGCTGATGCACGGGCAAAATATCCCGGGTTTTATAGTGGCTGTCAGGAAGGCGAACGCGCCCATGAAAAGGCATCATCGATTTACTCCGCGCAATTGATATTGGCGGTTTGTTTCTGTCGCGGAAGAAATTGAATTTTTTCCCATGATCCTGTTGTTTTTATATTTCATTCTTGACAAGGAACATTTAACTTCATTCATGATAAAGGACAATCTTTTGGAATCGAATCCATGCGTGAAATATGTAATCGGATAAGACTTATAGAAATTATGCGAACTCTGTTTGACTCTCACAATTCACTTTATTTTTCAAGCAGATTAAAATATTCCTCTACCATCAATTTATTATTGCTTAGATTTTAATAAAATTCAGTAGGTACTTTTATTTCTTATTTTAACATTAAGCAACTAAGTCGTTTTCTTATATTTTGTTGTTTGATGTCAACTATTTCTTATGTTTTAAAGTTCATTGAAGTAACATGCATAATTTGTAATCGATTTACAGTCTACTGTACAGAACTTCAAATAATTTGCGGTATAAATAATAAAAAACTTAAATATGTATACATCTTTTAAAATCAAAATTCCAAACTATCGCCTGAAAACTTTGGTGGAGTACTTTTAAGGAATTTCAATTATATGTATGTATAATACCAACCTTATTAATCTATATCGTTCTGAATTGAAAACGAATATGTATAAAACAATATAGAATAATATTGCGCATTTGAATCAATACCAATACAATTTAAATACAGAGTGGTTCAGAAAGGCATTTTCCAACCAATCAAAAAAGGTTCGATATTTCTATTTAAGGGACTTTTAGATATACATACATATTGCGATTGAGTCCCGGTCTGTTAAAGTGATGGTAGTTAGAGAAATAGTACTTAAAATGTTGGCCACATATACGTAAAATGGAAAATTTTTGAATAAATGAAACAACAGAAAACCGAAGTCTTGGAAAATGGGTAAAACTCATCATGACTTACCTTTGCGCCCCCAGGGAAATTCTAACGCCTAATTAAAGTACACGCAAATGATATGAAAGCCGCGTGATGAGCACAATGCCGACTCTGGGATACACTTTCAGCTGTTCGTTAGTAATATGAAAGGGCGACCTGATTTCGTTTTGATACCATGAAAAAAGGAGAACAAAACCGAAAAAATAAAATGAAATGAAACAGTCTACCTGCGCCTGGATCTGGGGCCGAGCTTTTCAATTCATCCCAGGTAGAAAATTGAATCGCCATTTGTGCGCGGGTCGCGCCAAGCCGTGCCGTGAAAAGAGGCCATCCCGGTGAATTTAGAGCAATCTATTTAACCAGTCCCAAAACGCAGGCCAACGCTAAATCTAATTTGCATATAATCAAGCAGATGTGTCTATGGCAAACCATCCTCATCGAAATGCAGGGCACATTTCGGCAGTATAGAGAAGCAGAAGTCCTGCAACAGCGGCAGGAACCGCCGGCGTGATCCTTCCGCACCCGGGACCCAAAAGTCCCGAAACAGGCAAACAGCGAAAAGGGAATTTTATATATATATATATATATATTTACGTATTAAGAGGAAGTGCGGCTACAGAAAATTTGTCGCTATAGGCCTCATACCGCCCGAAGGAAAAGAAGGATTTGAAAATGACAAAGGAGTCTTGAGGGCGAATCCCGGTGAATATTCGGGATGGAATCCCAGCAATGGAATATTATATGCATGCCACGCGCTCCACATTTAAACAAGGATACAATTTTTATATTGCGATAAACAATGCCGGGATTGAAGGGTTCCGAGGTCCGTCGGCCGTCGTCTCCTTGCCTCAAAGTGCCTTTTCTTTACGTGTCACAAGGCGAAGGTCGAAGCCTGGCTCCTCACTCCCGTCCCGCGGCCTCACATATTTTTCGCATACGTTGCACGAACAGAAGTGGGACACGTCCTTATTTTTTCTTCTCCAGAAAACTCCTTCGTGCTCACACATGCTGATGTGATCTACACAGCACACGCCATTCATGCGTACCTTGGGCGGAAATTAGAAAACGTTTTGGGAACGAAATCTTTTAGAACTTATAATCAGCCCTGGGAAGAACTGATGCGCAGTTGTCGAAATTATTCACAATTTAAAGGTATAAAAGAAATTCATATTTTTCTCAATATTAATAAGAAATAAATAATAATGAATGTAAAACGCATTTTAGATTACGTACTTCTACTTCTACGACATTTTTACTTTTCATTCTTTGACTGCGTTCTTTTTCTTTGAAACCCCAAAGCTCAGAAGATCCGGTCTAATAATACCACAATTAGAACGTTTTTATTAGACTTTCTGAAGCCATGATATCTCGTTCTAATTATGTATGTAATTAAAACAAAAATTCTTAATAGCGCTTTTCAAACACGTCACATTCAAACCAGTCCCAACTTTTGTTTTTCCGAAAGCCAAAAGTTGTATACACTGGTTCGAAATATTTACGATTAAAATTGCATTACTTTTTTTTCCTAAGGAAACACTTAAGTTTGAAAAACATTGTCTATCTATTCGCTTTATTTACACCTAATTTCTAATAGTAGTTATGACTGTTGTTACGATTTCATTCAAGCAGTAACATTTTTCTAAGTGCACAATTCGGTTTTCTAGGATTTTTCAACAATGTAGATAATCTGTTATATAAAATGTTCTTTCACATATAAATAAATGTATGCCCTTAAGACACAAAATCCTTTTCGAAATTGCATTGCAAAAAAGTTCGCGACGGTTATTTAAGCAATTATAGCAAAAATATCGCATTTCATTCAGCACCCGGTGTGGACATAAAAGTGGTCAATTTTGCCCAACTCGTCCGCACGCGTGACCTTTAACATACTGTCAAATTGCAGTGCCAACAGCCGTCTGTGGATTCCGACTGACCTCTCCAGGAACCCTTTTTAATTCCTGGCCAACTACCTGCATGCTGCATCCAGGTAGGAGCGAATAAACCTGGTCAGCTAGTCCAATCCAAACCTAACCACATCGCACAGATACTTCCGCTCCCATTTAATTCAATGAACCCCGAAAGTTTGAAAATACCCGGAAAAGGGTCATCCCCGGAGTCACCGGGCAAGGGTACATAACGCTCCAGGAAAGGACCAAAGGGAGAGCAGGTAGAAAAAGGGTTCACGCCCGACTTTAAAGGGTTATTTGATTTATATAAGTAGTGACCACTCCGAGTGGATCGATGGACGGACGATGGACGATGGACGCAGAACAAAGGATGCGCCATTCTCTGGAAGGGGCAGGAGGCCTGGAGTGCGCCTGCCGTCCGGTGGTGTGTGCGCCTCATCGGCATTTTTACGGGAACGCAAATGACCGGCAAATAATGGGATGGGTGTGACCCTTAAGGTCCTCCGGGTTCCTCGATTATTATCCCTGTCCGATGTCAGTACATTTGCTCATCTGCCAACTTTGTTCGGACAATGTTTCGTGGACAGTTTCCTATGATTTATGGCATAGCTATAAATTTAAGTGGTAAAAGAGGTTTTTATTTAAAATAATGATTGCGGGCTGTTAATTGGAGAACTAACTACTTGCTACTGCCTAAGGGTATTTTTCTAACCTCTTTGGGTAATCTGCTAACAATAAAAAGGTAAGCTGCAAAACAGTAGTATTTCAACTTTCAATGAAACGTGATTGGGGAAAGTCAATATAAATTGTATATTTGTACATATTCTGTTAAATCATCTCGAGAATATCTCTTCAAAATTACATAAAGATAAAACCTATTTTTTTCAAGGTCTATTAATTCGATTGATTTTAAATTTTGTGTGATTGTACATATGAAAGGAATGAACTGAAAAAATTATTTTTAATTCAGGAGTAATCAGAATTTCGGCGAATTTTGAATATATTTCTATAGGCACAAATTATTTTATAAATAGATCAAGAGAGAGATTATTTATTATCAATTATTTATTATATACGCTTCAGAAAGAAGGGAAATCACATCGATTTTGCTATTTAAAAAACTAAAACTGATGATGAGTAGGTACCAAATTTGATATGCCACATAAATTTGATATTCGGTAAAAATTTTAGCAATGCACCGCTTTGGTACTTGTTATGTATAAAATTAGCTTAATAGATACAAAATTTGCCCTAGCGCCATAAGTACGTCAAACTCTTGGAACAGATTTTCAAAATCAAAAGCAACCACCGTTCTACCTTCGTTTAACGCTTCCTTCTCTTAAAAGATAAATTTTTAAAATCTCATGAATTTAGTTATTTAAATCGAATCTCGATAAGAACGACGACAGCTATGATACCTTTTTCCTTACCCCCTTCTCGAAACCCTACAAAATACACCCGGGGGCAAACCATCTTATCTTTCAGAGTTCCCAAATTACATTTTCTTGAACAAAAACTGCAAGAAGTTGCCGCACATTTCCGAAAGTTAAATTCGAAAACGCTTAAAAGCGCGGCAAAAAGGGGCTTCTTCAAAACTTGAACAGCATCCATCAGGGACGCCATCGCATTTTGTAAAGTGTATCTATAAATAATTTGTGTGTCGTCATTGCTTCTGGATAGGAATCGGTGAAAATTTTGGCGGAATCGATTCGTGGAAAATTAATTACCTGAGCTTGTCGATGCCGAGGCACAAGTCATCCATTTCTTAAAGTCGATCGATGCCAGGCACTCTTGGAATTTGAGCAAGAAACACGGGCATCGACGGGCAGCATCCAGAAAGGAAAACAAAACAAAAAAACAAAAAATAGGCATCCTAGAGAAGCATAAGACGCACTCTGCCTTTATTACGGGGGCGGTTTTTATGCATTTTATGCCGTGTCTCCCCCAGACCTCGACACCTACTTTATTCGAAAATGAAACATTTCAGGGAAGAAAAAGTTAAGCAAACAAAAAGTGCCCCAATTTCGCTTGCTCCTATTTTCCTCTCCAGGCCAAAGTATTTAACGCAGGAAAGAAATTTTCAAAAATAGGAAAAAAATTCAACGACAATGTCGCGAAAAAGCACGAAAAAACTGGAACTCCTCCAGAAATTGTGTGCGAACTTTCACATTGTCGCAATCGTGCCCAGAGGAACCTACGTCGAAAAATAAAAAAAAAAAATTTAAAAAAAAATATTGAGGCAAGGATAACGAGCCTCCGCCGCATGGTGCCACATACGCACACTATTCGTGCGCGGCGGGGGAGGAACCACCAAAAGACTCGAGTGAGTAAAAAAGTAGTGAGGAAAAAAAAATGGAAATTCATTGTGGCTCCCCGCCAGCCCCCCTCTTCTACGGCAATGCACTTCTCTACAGATATATGCATGCAAAATATCTTCCCTACGTGCCGTGCCCGCGCGCCGCATAAAAAATCAAAACGTAGGAAAAAAAATGCCGCGCGGCAGCAGGCGAAAATAAGGGAAGAAAGAAAAAAAAATGAAAGAAAATTGAAGAAATTCCCTGCATGTATTTTTATGAACGTGTTGAAAAGTCTGAGTTTTTCGCGAAAGTGAAAGTAAAAGTATCGCCAGTCGCAAGGATGCAGGCAAATACAAAAAGAGGATTCAATTATGAAGTGTTTTTACTTTCACAGCACAGAGGCAGGGAGGTGCGAGCAAAATAAAAAGGAAAGGATCCGTGAAAAAAAAAGGAAACTTTCTAGCCCCCCATCGCACTCTTTCCCACTACCCTTGTGAGGCAACGACAGTGGAAAAAAATATTCCTTTTTCTCCAGGAAAAATTGGAAGGAGGCACGGGACATTTTTCCTGAACAAACTAAAAAGACGGAATCATTTTAGTCGCTAGGCGACTGTTATAGAGGATGCAGAAAAATTTCCCTTGAGGAAGGGAATTTTCGGTAAAGAAAATATAGTTTTTACAAGAAACTGTCATATCTATCCATCTTTAAAAAAAAAACACTTAAAAATAGGAACAGATGAACAATTACAGGGTAATGTACAGAAAAGCTGTCAAATTCCTGTAGATTTCGATAATATACTCAAATTATCAAATTACTGTGAGAAGCAATTGTAGTTTAAATTGTGAAAACATTAGAAAGTAACCAACCGAATTTAGAATTTCAAGAGCGTATGTATGTATGTGTACCTACCATATATGTATCTGAATTATTTTCAAATAAATTTAAATATGATACATACCTGATATTTCAGAATTTGATAATAAGTATACAAAATTTTAAATTTCTTTTATAGTCTGTCCGGATAGTTTTACAGATCATATGTATTATTTTTATGACTAACGTAATTTAATATGTATTTGAAAATAAACTTACTTTTCTTACAAATTTTAATCCTACATTCTTTTTTCCTAAGCTGTAACTTATCTATGGTGCCTATACTAAATATAGATAATGTGAAAATGAGGTAGTCCAAAAAGTCTTTCAACAAAACTTTTTTATTTTTCTCTTAGGATAGTTTGTAAATGAGGATAAAAGTTCTTAAATTAAATAGTCCAATTACCTAAAATCCACAATGAGTTTAGTTTCTGTACATCAATTTAATATCCAGTATTTAAATTATATTTATTTAATAACATGTTCGTTTGTATTGTAAACATAATTATGTACAGGTTGATTTCGCACACTGAGACTTCAAAATTAATTTTTCTATACTCCTTATACTATTTTATTTAGCGAAGTATAAAATTCTAGATTTTTTTAAAGGCTGCTTTAAGTTTTTCAACATTTCCTCTTAACCGATTTACGTTTATGACAGTAATAAAATCAGTTAAAAGTTATCCATGCACTGTAAAAACGATTAATTAATGCATTCCTTTTTTTAACTGGTCAAGCACAACGTAGCTTTGAATATCGAGCTTTAAAATAACAAGTTACTTTTTTTTATTATTATAACAAAACATTATACTTTGAAAATAAAATCATTAACGCACTCTAAGCCTTTATCTAAATAAACAAAGAAGATATAAAATAAAACCTGATATATTAAAAAATTACAATATTGTTTTTTACAGTTTTAAATTCCAAAGTGAAAACAAAAACGTTAATCTTTTTTAACTTGAGAAAGAGTATGTATTATTATCCTATTTATAGTTTTTGCAATATGTTCATCAAATCAACGTAAAATATTCTTGTTCAGAATACCGAAAATCCCGCATTTATACTTAAAATCCGTAAAACTTTTTCAAAGAAACTGAAAAGTATTTAAAAAAAAAAATTTCCCTCCCCAAAATACCCATCATCACTGTCCCTCAAATCCTGAGGGGCAGCTACCTCCACAAGGACACGATTCGGGGCATGCATGTAGTTTGCAAACAGGCATTTTCAACCTGGAGGGACAACACACAGTCGCACACACACAATCTAAAAAGCGATATGGCCCAAAAATCTGCGCAAATACCGAGGAGGTGACACATAAATATTTGATTCGCATACACTGGCGCACACTATTTATTGGCAATAGAGGGATGCTGTGTGAAAATCCCGTGTGGACCAACAGGGGGTGTGGTCTATAAATAAGTACTCACATGAACTTGCTCCCTTTTGCTCGTGCTCTGCGAGCGGGGATTCCGCGAGATGTGCCTCCTCTGCGATGGCTGGGCACTCACACACAGGTCCAGGACGAAAGGGAGTCCTTTTACATAAAGAGGATTTTCTCCGGGAATATTGAGTAGAGTGATAGGGAAGAAAGGGGAATACGAAAACGCCGGCCAGAAGGTTTCCTGGATGTTATGCTGTGTGTATATCCCTTTTAGAGGGAGACAGGGGAAAACTACTTATATTTGAGTAGGGATAATTGAGTCGATCAATAAGGAATCGATGGCTTCTTCCCTTCAGTCCTTTCTCGACTGGACAGCCCTTTTTAGCTAACATTTGGGAACAACCTGGAACGGCAGAAACCTTAGCAATTGTGCAAATTGTAAAATTTCTGCTGGGATCTGTACTTATAAAACATCCCCCCATGAATTCCACCCGCGCGTAGTGGGGATGGTGTTTCCAGGAATCGTCCTTTGTGTTCCCCGTAACCCTTATCATCATCGATGGAGGACCCAGTGAACATGAGAAGCTAAAACGGTCCTCGATTGGCCACCATTCAACTATTCCTAGCCAGGACTCAAGCGTCTTGTATGTCTGTGGTGGTTTTGGTGTTTTTCGCGATTCGAAAACAATTCTAATCGCGCGCATACATGCGCATATCCACCCTCTCACATATTTCATGCGACATACAGTGCAGGCGGACGGGTAAGTGGGGGGTGTACACGAAGGTTATGTATGAAAGTTTTATGTACGATTCCGACCGCACGTACTCATCCCTAATAAAAAAGGATATCCACGGCTCTGCCTCAGGACTTCGTCTTTTGCCGTCGCTCCTCGTCAAAGGGTGGTACACCATACGCGCATATGTGAGCATATTTATGAATGTATGGATATATGTATACATATGTATGTTGGCCTTTTTTCCGTATCCTGGGACCGAATATACACACATTCACCCCCGTACCACCCCCGTTCTCTTCTATATCACTCTCGCGGGTGGACGAGATACGCGGCGGGAAAGGGGGGATGTACATTCTCGGCCCTCGTTCACATGCACGAAGGTTACCGGCAGGGTACTTAGCAAAGTGTACACCTCGTAAATCATACACATATGGGGGTGAAAGTGGGTGGTCGTTCATTATATGTGGAGCTTTAGCAAATGGAGAGCCGCGTCCATGCTGTTTGATGATGGTACATGGCCACACTCGAACCGGGGGTTTTGAGGGGGGGAGGAGGAGGGATATACCACCGAGCGCCGTACTGCCCCCAACATTGTTCTTGAGCCTGTTCTGTGTTGCCTTTGGTTACTAAGAGTGTGCTCCACATTTTCCCTCCCACCTATATGTGCCGAGTTTCTACAAGCAGTAAAATTGACGCTACTGCTGCTTCTGTAGCCCCCCCATATGCATGAGTGTTTGAATTATAAATCGATACGTGTCACCTCCAACGGTGTTGGTCCTCTATCCCCCCACCTATCCTCCCTTTACCCCCTCCTACGGTTTCGATTCGAAATGCTCCACTCGGCCGACATGGTGAAATTTCGCCATCTCCACCAAGTCAGAACGAAAAGTCTCCACCCCTTGTACCATTAGGGCAGCATATATTGAACTGTAATCGTCCCCCCCGCCCAAAAACTCCCATCCACCCTTCCACTCCACATAGCACATATGCACTATGCCAATTAAAATTTTTGTTGTCCTTTCTTCGGTGTGGCCCCCGGTGGTGGTAGAGGCACCGCTGCTCTAATTGCTAATTTATGTCGAGGGGTTTCGAAGGATTTCAAGTTGCGATTTCCACTTTAGAGCACTGCGGGATGGTTGGTGGCTACTTTCTACTGCATCCCCCCCTCCCTTCCTTTTTACTCTTCCAATTCCCCCTCTCCGATTGGGGGATGCTCTACCTTGATTTTGGGTGTGTCCACTTTGCCGTTTTGCAGAGGTTTGGCGAATTTTTGGGACGAAAACTTTAAACCCTATTGCTGAATTTTAAGCTCTATTTTTCCATTGTTCTTTGATTTAAAACTTGAATGAGCAATTACTTTAGGTAAAACAAAAGGGAAAATTTAGAAAGAGTTGATTGCTCAATTAGTAAATGGAAAATTTCATATGTGAAATTTTTGGTAGAATGGGCGTGCCCTTGTTATTTACAATTAGTTAGTTTTTGTTTTTTAACTACCTACTTATCTTGACATTTTAAACTCTATTGTCCTTGAGCTTGCTCCTATACAACCTTATCTAAGTAATGCATGTATTTTTATGTTGTTAAGGATATATACACATATATACGTATATAAATTTAAAGTAATATATTACATATTTATTACCCCTATTTCGTTCGATTCTGGACTCTATTCAGAAGATAAAGATGCAAATAAAATCCTTTTCTGTTAGTCAATAAAATTGGAGCTGTTTTATAAAAAATTTGCATAACAATAATAATAGCTTTTTACCATGAGAAATGGTAAAGTGAACGTCGATTTTATTTAATGAAATCCTAAATTTTTAATCTTAAGACATAGGTACATACTTAACTTTCTTGATGCAAGTCAAACTTTTTGATTTTTGAGTAATGTTTTCTGAATTAGTGTTACTTTCTTTAAGATAATGAAAAAATTCGTACTTCTTGGTTTTCAAATCATTACCAATTAACATAGTAAACTTTAAAATTCATATAAAATTAATACCCCCTGCGACTATTAATGGTAATTAGATAATCGTTACCACCGAAACCCTCCAATAAACCTACTACAAAATAAGGCTCAGTTCATCCTCCCCAAGTCTTAAAAGTAACAAGCTTATCACTTAATTAACTTCCAAGTACCACCCCTTAAGATTTTCGAAATTAAAAAATGGAATCTTCCAACCGCAACATTTATCAGATTTTTGTATTCCTTCTGCTTGAATTCCGGGACCGAGCTCGACAACGGCGAGCCCTTTCATTTCATTACCGTTCACCGCCCCTCCACCGTCGAATTGGAAAAAAAAGGACTAAAAACTCCTTAAAAAGTAAGTCGCTACCGATTGACTCCGTGCGGCTGCGGCAGGCACGCGACTCTTCGGGACTTTCGCGGCTCGCGCTGCAGCAAGCAAATTTCTTCCCACTTCTCCGTCCCCCGGACGTGAAGTGAAAAGTCGCCAAAGTTGCCAAGAAAAGCAAAAAAAAATAAAAAACTTTTTCTTCTTAATTTTTTTTTCCGCGAGTCATTACAAATCTCTCCCAGTTCCCAGCCCCGCACTTCCGGGAGCCCTTCTTTCAATGTTTTCTGTGCCTTTCTTCGTGGCGGGGGTCGTGCTTCTTTTCACTTTTTAACACTTTTTTGCCTGCGTCTGCAGCGCGCCAGGGGGCGCGGGGGTGGACTCACTCCTGGATGGATATAAATATTCCAGCGCGTTCATGACCTGCCGCAATTTTAAAATTCAAAACGTTCTCCAAAGTACGGGAGTCTCGTTGGTAGGGCGCCGCGGCGCACCGTACGCGACTTTTCCTACTTTTCCTCTCGCCGCCGAAAGGGAGCTTTTTTTTTTCTTTTTCTTTTTTTTTTATTCGTTGGAGCGCTCGATTTGGATGTCCGGGATGGCGGGTGCATCTCCCGGAGTCCTAGCATTTCGCGCTTTCTCTTATAAGTTTTTATCGCAGAGTTTTAGGGCCCGCGAAGTCTGGGATGATGCCCTTCCAGTGGGTGGTAGGCAGTTACATTTTTTCATTATTTTTGTTTTTCTTTTTTTATTTACTTTCTTCCCGAAACAAAGTTGCTTTTACCAACTGTGCGCACGTAAACGCGCAAAGTCCTCCCCATTCCCCGCTGCAAAGACCTTTACATTCCCCCCCTCCCCTTCCGGCAGCCCTTATTTAACGACGACGATGGTAATGGGGACTTCCACGGGTTTTTTTCTCTCTCCGCATTTGCAAATTGCTTTTTGAGTCGTTTTAATTGTTTCAAGGTTAAGAAAGTGGGCGGCAAACGGCTCGCTCCAGTTATGAGTCGGGGGTAGGGAATCGGGGGCGGGGCGGCGGGCAACAGCGAGCAACAGATGAATTCCAAGTGCCTGAAATTTATCACTGAAAAGTTTTTTGCGAAGCTCCGGACGTCGTCTTCAAGAAGGTGGGAAGAGGGTGGGATTTTTTAAAAAGTCTTGGTCGCGACTGCAGCGGAAGAAGTTCTTGTACCGGGGCCCTCATTAGACATGGACTCATTAAATTCATCACTTTCGACTTCTACGGGTTTGGGGTTTTCTCGGGGGAGGGAGGGATCGGGATTCTTGACCTTATCTCATGGTTATTGAGACAACCTGTTAAGAGATCAAAATTTGCTTTATTTCAACAAATAAATTAGATATGTGCTCTGATAACCACTTGGTCTAATAACAGTATAAATAAATAAGTTAAGAAGCCGCTCAGACGCCGCGAAGACGTTCACCTCCTCCGAATCAGAAACGCTCGTCAACCTTGTCCATTTCTGTCGTAATAGCCTCGCTGCAATTAAGTTTTCTGGATTCTTGCCAGGAGGCGGCATCCTGTTTTTCCTTCTCCAGCTTTTCATTTTCCTCCCTCGCCCTCTTGAATTCATCGATTTCGCATTGGTATTTGGGTGTTGTGATTCCCAGGAAGGATGCCAATGCTCCGCCAACATAATCGCATCCAGCCAGGATGGTGCCGCCCGCTTTTGATGTCTTGTGCAACAGCCACGGACCCCAAGTCAAATTAGTCTGGAATTAGAGGAAAATTAAAAATTTTCACCGGAATTATGCAATTGTTGGGATTTGATTGCAATTTAATGGGAATTTCATTTATGGAGTCGGACTTTCAGAGGTACCGTGACCTAATAAAATATAATATTCATAGTCGTTTACGTACTTCTTAAATTTTTTAAGCAAAGATGTCTACGAATATTATTACTAGTATCCATTTCTTATCTTTTGCTTAGTCGACTAATATTTTTATTTCTCAACTGAACCATTAAAAAAAAAAAATAAGTTTAACTATGAAAATATGATATTTTTAATTTTATAGAAAACAAAAATTATATTCTAAGGTTTAATCTCTTTTTTGAAGTTTCACGATTGAATTACGATTGATTAATTAAAATACAAATAACAAAGGTCCTTTTCGGAATTTGTTCATAAACATTCCTCGAAAAACAGACTATCCTGCGCCAATTTTATTTTAATTTAACAAAACAATAAACATATTGATACTGTCTCATTTTATTTTTTCCAGTGAATTTAAATTCCTAATATACGCGTAAGTTTTGTAACTCCTTTTTAATTTTTAAAGATATTATGTAAGAAGAAAAACCTTTTGTTGAATAATTTTGGAAGTTTGGATATCATATTTGAAACTATCAACTACGAATCCTTTATGATTTAAAAATAAGTCAAAAAAGTATAAAACAATGGGTGGGTGGGTTTTCAGTCACTAACTTTAAATAGTAAATTTTCTTTTTATTTAAAGAAGAAATAATCTTCCTTTTACGAAATAAAAGTAATTTATTCATTCATTCTATTCATCTTAATTACAAATCCGATTTCAAATTACTTTGCAGTCAAATTACATCTAACAATTTAAATTGCAGAAAATAATGGTTTATTTCATATTTATTATAATCATTTATTTAGGAATCCATTTCAATTTTTCAATTCTAAAAATTTACTTCCGTTTCCACAATCTTTAAAAAGTGAATTACAGAATCCACTCATTCGGAATATAAAAGCGCCATCTGCCCTTGCATAGGAAAACCAAATATTATCAACAAAAGTCTTGTTTTTGTCCTTCCCGCCTCAAATTCGCTTACCTCGTCCACTTTATTTTCATTAACATCAACAGCGTCGTTTCCTCCCTCGTTTTCTGGATCAGAAAACTCCTCCAGGACACCGTCGCTGAAGTGGAGCACTCTTTTCGGTTTTAGAACTTCCACGTTCACCTGGTCCTCCCCAGCGTCAGTCGCCTTCGCCACGTCGTTAATATTACTCATCTCCACCTCCATTTCATCGAATTGATAAAGAAACACTTTCAATTTAAGAAAATTTTCACTTTTTAAATGAGTCAATTTGGACAGGGCAAAGAATCAACAATGCACAGCTGATTTTGACAGATGTGCCCACTGTCTGCTGGAAATTCGTGCAGATTTTTGTTTACCGCTCAACAGTTCGCCGCGAATTTTCAGCTTGTTTGTGAAATTTTAAAATATTACAGTGATTTTATTATATTATGAAAATTAGACAATGCCACAAGCAAAATTCAAAAGTGTTTATGCTGTTAGCAGTGAAGATCCGGTAAATTTTATGCTTTATTATGCTATTCTTCATTTTCTAAATTTATCCTTTTTTAGGCCCACCCGGCGTCGAATTTATTGAACATTGAGTCTGGAAGAAAATGGAAGACAAAAAGTCCTGGCGAAAAGTCTGCTTTTGTAATTCTACAATTTGATCAGGCTCAGGAAATCACAGGAATTGATATAGGGAACGAGCACTCGGCATTTGTTGAGGTGCTCGTTGGGAAAAATGCCTGCGGCGAGGACAATTTTAAAGTAAGCCCATTTTTACAAAATATTCCCCGGATTTGGGTTAGTACAGTGCCGCTTCCAGGAAATAATGCTAACGTGCTCTTTTATGACTCCCTTCGAAAGTAAGAGCTCATCAAATCCAAATAGAGTGAGATGCTTCATCAAAGACTCCTTCGTCCAGGACGTCGCCCACGAAAAATGGGACCTTCTGAAGCTAGTGTGCACTCAACCGTTTAACAGGCACGTGCAATATGGTCTAAGTTTTGTTAAAATCCACGTAGCTGAGATAGTTGAAAGTAAAAAGGAAGAAAAACCAATTGTGCCGCCCCAGTTCCTGCTGAAGAAGGCGGAAAATGGTAAGAACCATCAGGAGGATATGAAAAAGAATGAGACGAAAATTGGAGGATTCCTCCTAAGAGAAGATTCTTCAGATTCAGAGGATGGAAATTCGATGTTCAAAAAATGGAAGCAAGCGAAGAACTCCAAAAACTCAAGTAAGTTGGGCAAAGTTTCCCTCTTATAATAAAATTTGTATATCGAAAACGAACCCTCTAGCGGCTGCTGAGATCCGAGAGGCATCAACCTCAGCCTTGAAGACGGGGGGCGAATCACTAAAGCCAGGGAAAACTTACAAGATGATGCCCGGGACCTCTTCCTCACAATCTGATGAGACTGACCGCCCGATTCTAGACCGGAACAGAAATGATCTGCTTTTTGGCAACGACGAGGATGAAGCCCGAAGCGATAAGGTTCAAAGAATGATTTCAGCTGATGTGGAACGCGTTCGCAAGGAAAAAGAAGAGCTCGAGAAGAAAGCTAAAGGAACACCACCTTCAAAACTCAAAAAAGTTTCTGAGGGGAGCGAGAAGAACGGAAATTCCAAACCAAAAATTAATCCAGTAACGACAACCTATCCTAGTCCTTCTACAAGCAAGAGGTCCATTTCACCGAGTAGCTCCCCAGCGAGCAGCGTTAAAAAATTCAAAACAGATAAGCAAATTGAGTACCGACCATTTAATGAACTGCTTAAAGGAGTTGTGCTGGTTATAAGCGGGATTCAGGTACTATAACTTTTGTTTTATGTCCTCAGAAATTAAATAATTTTCTAACTTTTCATAGAATCCAGACAGAGCAAATATAAGACAAAAAGCTCTGCAAATGGGCGCTAAATATAAACCGGATTGGGACAACAGCTGCACCCATTTAATGTAAGCCAATAAGTTTAATAGCATTTTAATTAATTTAATAGATGATTTTATAAATTCCTCTTTTTATTGTTTTGCTTGTCTTGAGTACTTATTATTAAACCTTACTAATTAATGACATTGATTTATTTTTCAGATGTGCTTTCAAAAATACTCCAAAGTATAATCAAGTAAAAGGTAAGGGCAAAATAATCGCAAGAGACTGGGTGGAAAAATGTTATTCGTTAAAAAAGAAATTACCTTGGAGACGATACGCGTTACAAGATAAAGAGGCTAAAAAACCCGAAAGTGAGGATGAAATTTTCGATGTCAGCCTGAAACCAAAAGAAATAGAACCAGAACCAGAAATCCAATCGTTTACAACGAAAAAACCATCGTCACCGCAAAGAAAAAATTCCTATGATGATACTCTTCTTCAGTACGATTTAGAGGAGGCCAATTCCCGCGCCACTACGAAGGACCTACCAGCGGAGGATTCTGGGTCAGACACCGAGGAGGAAATTGAGAAAGTTCGACAGATACAGCTTAAAGAACAAGAAAGTAAAGCGCAAGTAAAAAAAATTATAAAAAAGGAAAACACCTACGACGACTCCACTGAAGAAGAGGAGTTCACTAGAAAAAATAAAAGAAGCTGGACGCCCCCTTTAAAAGAGTTCTTTACTGAAAAAAAGTTTTTTATTAGCGATAAACTTAAGACAGGAGAACAGGCGAAAGTTAAGTGCCAAGTTGAAAAATACGGAGGTACGATCACAGATCTAGTTAGTAAAGCTGATTTCGTTGTAACCCATGAAGCAATCGGGACACCGTCTGACTTCTCTGGTGAAATGGTGAAGCCTTCTTGGGTATACGAATGCAACATTTTGGAGGCACTCATCCCAACAAACCGATTTAAGGTATAAACAATTTCAGTGTCTTGTAAGTGTTTTAATAAATTTATTTCTAAAACCATTTGCTGGTAACTATTTTTTTGGGAAGAAGCTGGGCGATCCTGGTGAAAGAACTTCTGAAACATTACACGATTTTGTGTTTCTACTTTTACGAGTTTATCTCCCGAATTATGAAATTAAAATGCCGTGATTAACAGGTGGATTTCTGTAGCCGAATGTAAAAATCGGCGACCGCATAAATTAATTTAAATAGTTGTCATCATCCAAAATTCTATAACCGTCCGGTATCACCAGGAATAGTAGTTATATTTGTAGACTGTCTCCTTTGGAAATTTGAACAAACGAAGAAACTAGTTAGTCTCAAGCAATCGAACATAAAAGGAGGGTCTTCAAGAGTCGAGAAAATAAGCTATGCCTTTTCTAATTTTCTGTCGTCCGCAGAGTGCTAGAGCGGCGTAGATTCCTTGATATTTTTATATTAGGAATGATTTCTGTCAATCAATTAAATAATTATAACAAGAAATTCCCCACAAAATTTTCTTTTTATAATAGTAATTGAGGCCATTACATCAATTCTTAAATTTCTTGTCCGGATTTCTGTTTATGCAGGCACTCGTCACAGAAAAACAATTTGAGTTTCTAGTTGATAGGTTTGTTTTTTTACTATTCAACGACCAAAATACATATTTTATATTAACATTTAAATTCTCGAAATAAGCGAGGAAAGCGTCGAACGAGCTAACTATGGATTTTTGTATTGTATGCTAAGTGGACATTGTGTCTACAAAAACTTATTTTATTCAACAATAGAGGTCAAAAAACAAAATAACAAAAAATGTCATAATCTATTAATATGCAAGGTTTAGTGGGAGAAGCATATACCCGTAAACTTTTTAAGCTTGATAATAATAATTATCAAATTATCTTCCCAGTTGCTACTCGAAGAAAAATCGATATCCATATGTATGTTACTTGAAAAATCCATTATGTAAATTAAATAGACATAGAAAGAGAAATGTTTAACAAAAACAATATCAACTACCTTTAAATATAAAGTGGTTCATCATAACTTCTTAAATCCCGAAAAAAAATAAATCAAACAATCAGCAGAGACCATCTTGATAGCTAACGTCTTACGCAACGTCTACTTGTCGCGAATTTTTTTGTTTATGCCTAATCTAAGAAACTTTCTCGAGCACCAACAAATCTGGAGAGTGCTCTGATAACGCTCTGTGGGGGATCCACCGGCTAAAGCACATCTGCAGTGCAATTTTAACCCTGAAAAATTCCAGACCAGCACAAATCAAAGGGCTTATTTAAATTAAAACGAAATGGTTGAGACTGCAGATGTTCTTGTTTTTGGGTCAGCAATTGTCGACTTTGTTGTGTAAGAAAATTTAGTTTTTCTCTCAAGAAATTAGGACAAATAATGATTGAATTTTCCGAATAGTTATTCATCTCGGTTACCCAAAGTGGGTGAAACTTTAATAGGCCGAAAGTTTGCGAATGGTTTTGGTGGAAAAGGCGCTAATCAGTGTGTCGCTGCGGCTAAATTGGGCGCTAAAACAGCTCTGATCGCAAAGGTGATGATTTTTTTAAATAGATTTCATAACAAATCATTAATTTCGTCTATTTGGGGAGCAGGTTGGGGATGATTCATGGGGGGAGGCGTACAAAAGGAATTTGGACAATCTGGCGGTCAACACCACGTTTGTCGAATCAATCAATGGCCAGGTAAGTCTTTCTCAAGAAATTGGGATTTCTTAAAAGGGTTTACTCTTGGCGACGCCTTCCAGACAACGGGGATCGCACAAATCACAGTGGCTGACAGCGGTGACAATCAAATTGTCATTGTGACAGGGGCGAATGACCTTTTATCGTCTGAGGATGTTACAAAAGCCTCGCACCTTTTTCAGAATTCCAAGGTGAGTCAAAAAGCATGCGTTAGCCCTTATTAGGTCAATATCAAAAAAATAGTAATCACATAAATATCTGTAAATTTCATGTACGTACATACAGAACGAATAATAGCTATACTAATTTTACTATCTTAAAACTTTTTATTGTCTTACTTCTGATATTCGACTATTCTGAGAATTAAAAGGAGTGAATAGTCTAATTGAGATATTAAGCTTCGTAACTAGTTTAATTTTATCTAAATTCGTCTAGTACTTTCTAAGTTAACAAGGAACAAACATACAGAAATTAAAAATTGCTAGTTTCCATTCAAGTTTTTCTATCGTTTAATAATTATGAAAGTCAAAGAATTTTTAGAAACTATACATTTCATGAAATGCTGTAAAGTAATAATTTTAATATTTCAGATATTAATCTGTCAACTAGAAACGCCTATCGAAGCCACAATCTTTGCCCTTAAGCAGTTTAAAGGGCTATCGATTTTAAATGGAGCTCCAGCAATTGAAAACCCGCATCCTGAACTTTTGCAGTTCTCCGATATTCTCTGTGTTAACGAAACGGAAGCTTGGGCTATGACAAAAACAGAAATTAAAACTTTACAGTAATTTATCTTCCAACGTTTCATAACACTTAATTTTTTAAAACATTTATAAATAAATATTTTTATAAATATTACAGTGATGCAAAAAAGGCGGCTCTCAAGCTGAACGAAATGGGGGCTAAGGTTGTGATTATCACACTTGGGGAACAGGGTGCAGTCTACCGAGGTAGCGAAAAAGGGTTGATTGAAACTGTCCACGTGAAACCGACGAAGGTCAACAAAGTTTTGGACACTACTGGAGCTGGAGACTGTTTCATTGGATCCTTGGCATACTTTTTAGCGAAGCATCCTGAGCAGCTACTCCACCAACAAATCGGAGCCGCAAATTTGGTCGCCTCTATTTCTGTTCAGTACCCCGGGACTCAGTCGAGTTTTCCAACGGCGAAGGATGTTAAAATTGACTTTAGTAAAGAGCAATTTGAATGGAGTGTAATATAATATAATAATAAAATTATTTGATGTACATTTATTGCATTTATTTATTCTTATTTATTAAGAAAAAAAAATTAGTAATGATAATAAACAAATACATAATAGTGTACAAATCTTTAACTTCAATGTTGTAACTGTTTTAAAAAAAATTATTTTTCGTTTTACCAGCATGAAATAATCAAATTTTCTTTCCATTTCAGGTGAGTTTTTTCCTAAATCATGGTTAAAATCTTTGATGAAATGAATACCGTCACAGCGTTTTCTAATAATTAGAAAACAATGGTAGTATGGATCTATTAGTCGATAATAAAGGTAATCGATTTTATTCTAGGTGAAGAAGAATCCTTTTTTCATGATCAAAAAAATTATTGCTTTCTAATTTAGGAATACTTGCTATCAATTACAGTCCTAAACAATAGTAAATATCAACTATTTTAATTAAAGTAATCGATATTAAAAGTTTTGAGTTGAGTTCGAAAATCGATATCGAAAATGAAGAAATGGATTACAATTATTTGCTGAACTATCATTATTTTTTAAGTTTAATTTTGTGGAGCTTAATCATAATTTTTATACAATCACAAAGCATAGAATACATATGTACTACTATTTTTCGAAGTATAAGTTCTATGTTGAATCAGAACCACTTTCACATGTTGAATTAAATGGTTTTTCATTTCAATAGAAACTTAACAATTTTATAGATGTTTGGAAAAATGATAGTAGTGTTTAAAGAAATTAAATATTTTCCAAAATCCTAAATCAACCATACATCCAAACCGAAATGTGTTGCAAACCTCCAAAAGTAAACTGAGTTTTGGTACTGCCATAGGGAAAACGGAAATTTTTATGCTTTTTTTTATAAGCCAAATTGCCATAGAGAAAATTCATTTTCTGGACATTATTTACAAATATTTATTACTTGTAAATGTTTTTTTTTTACAAATATTATCAAATATTTGTGATAAATTATCTTCATAATGAATTTGGCAGAATTATAAGTTGTAATTCCTGATGCTGTAGATGAAAATTTCGTTATGACCACTCGCTGCTAACTTAACACTTTTAAATTAATAAAGTGGAAACATGGTTAAAAATTTAACTATTTTGAATTTAAAGGATTCAGAAAAGAGTTTCGATAATTGATAAAATAAAAATTTACTAGGGCTATTAACATTCATACAAAAATAATACCAAAAAATGTGTAATTGCAAGATTGGTGTACACTCACCTTAAACCTTAGACCCTAGCCACACTAGCGCTGAAAAACGTTAAGTAACGGACATTTTAAGGATTTCAGGTAAAATGAGAACGCCATTTACAGTTTTCAGAAAAAATATATATTGAGTCTATTCAAACAAAACAATAAATTGTTTTCTTCGTGAAATACTAGAAACTAGGTTACTTTGAAAGATTATCTGAATATTTTTATAATTGCCTCCTCGGGATGGTCGATCAAAAAAGGGTCCTCCTTCAAGCTGTAGCAAAGCAATATTTATTAACAGCAGACCCCTGTGTATTTATTTCATAACGCGGTCTACGTGTCTAAAAGGCGACAAAATTATTTTGACTTATACAAAAATTATTTTCGTAAAAAATTTATTAATGTTTTTTTTTTCTTGCTTTGTCTCCAAACCACAATTTTTTTGAAATTTGCATCTGGACTTAGACCTACTTATTTATACCTAGGGATATTTATATAACTAGGGAGCTCATGGTACAACTGCGAGGAGCAGGGTTGCCTTACAGGGGGGGAAGGTGCCGCTTCTATGCAGCAGATAAAGTTTAAACTATAATAAAAATTTTAAAAAAGTTGATTCAGAGGAAATTGGGATCGACGAGAGGGGATTTAGGGAAGAAGTGTTTGCCTGGTGAGGGTGAAATGACCCTTTTTACATTATAAATGTTGATTGCTCAACGAATTGACTGTTTATTTCCATCTCGTCGACAATCTCAAGGAGTACTTCAACGTCGGACAAGCTTTGTACAGTCTGGGGGGCGGCAAGAAGCCGCACATTCTTCCCATCGATGTTAACGAAGAATGTTTTGTTTTTAAATATAACAGCGCGGTCGTAGGGCACCCGGATACGACTAGTTTGATTTTTCCGCCTGAACATGATGCTCACCGGCTGGTACTTGTGCTTCTCATTTTCGGGGATGTTGGTGTCGCTAACGTCCCCAGTGAATTCTTCGTAGTTCCCCTTTGCAATTTGGGTCTCTGAGCGCTTCTGCAGGGTCACCTTATAGCTCCAAATGTCCGATGGTAGGCAAATATCCGTCGTCCTGTTCCCCAACTCGGTCATAGACATCTCCATGTAGTTCCTCGACACTGGAGGATCATTTGTCGGTATGTTGATCACATACCACGTTTCAAAGCAGGTAATTTTTTTGATTACTTTATTCCCTTGCCGCTGGACGAGAACCTTTTCAGCAGGAAGCTTCCTGGAGGTCGGTGAGGCGTTTGTGTGCAGATTCTCCTTGGATTTTCCTAGAGGTGGACTAAAGTTGCTGGCCTCTGAGACTCGGTCTTTGGCAGCCGGCACCTTCGAGACGAGAGGAGTAACTGGCCTGGTCTTTTTCCCAATCACTGAATTGAGGATCCTTGGGGCTGATTTAAAGTTTTCGCTACCACTAGGTGAGGATAAGAGGGATTTAGATAAGTTGTTGTTATTCACAGTATTCATGCTTGGGGTCGGTTTCCGCGGTGGAAACGGTGATCTCGGTGGCGGTATGAGCTTCGATTGGTCAATTTTATCTGAAAGAATTGTAGTGTGCATCGATTTTCTCCTATTTCGAGACTGCTGTGACCCCTGGCTTAAGTCCTCCTCAGGAGATTTTTGTGATATCAGGACGTCCCCCTTTTTATTGATTATATCATTAATATTGACGATTGTGAATGTTGGCATCGTCTCAAAGTCGTCCATGGTTGATGCGGCGCCTGTGGTAGCACCTCCTTCGAAATCCTCATCTGAAATATGCTTAACTGAATCGTCGTCCTCCTCCTCAGTTTCCTGCCTTCTGGATTTTTTCGTAATCGTCGTTTGATTGATTCGCCTAACCACCGTCTCGGATTTTGATGTTGAAGCGAGATTCTTAGGTGGTCGCCCCCGGCTTCGGGCTACAGTGACCGGGGACATCGTGGGCACGTCGCTGTCACTGGCATCATAGAGCTCGATGTTGAGTCGCTTGTTTCTAGCTATAATCGACGTTTCATCGAAATCATCATCATCATTTTTTTGGCGCTTTCTCAGCTGCTCGAAGTTCTTCCTCTCGATGTCAGGAGTTGATAGTTTTCGATGCACGGGGGTGTACCGCATTCTACCCCGTCCTGGACCCCTTTTCACTGGGGGTGATATTGATGCTTTCATGCCCCGCACACCTGGTCTACGTCCTCTTCGCTTATCCTCCTCCGAACTGTCGTCGTCCGCCTCGTCCGTCAGGTGCTCGACCTCGTCGCTGCTGATGTCGACCTCCTCCTCCTCATCCTCGATCACATCTTCGTCCGTGTCCTCTCCCATGCTTTCCGTTTTCGGCTGGGACCTGAAAACCTTCGAAAGAATGTGCTCATTGTTGTACTTGGGATTCGGTTTCGGTGTCCGCCTGGATCGCGCTGTGACCAAATTGTAGTCGGACAAATCCTCTTCAATTTCGATTTTTCTCTGCCTTCCCGGGGGATTTTTCTTGAGTACAACCGGACGCTTCTTTAAAGGACCTGTCATCTTTTTATTATCATCTTCGTCGTCTTTGTCGTCCCTTCCTGATGAAACTTTTCCCAGTCGCACGAAACACGGCTTCGCCCTCATTTGACCGCCCACAACTGGTGGCCTGCCCCGACTCGGACGCATTACAGTCGCCTGTTCGAAACGTTTTAATAAAATTTTCTGACCCGTTGACAATTCCACCTTTTTTTTTGTTTTCTCCGTTGTTCCTCTAGTCAATGTTTTGAATTTTCTTCCCTTTTTGACGACGTCTCGACAGGAAAAAAGTCTCCAACGACACGGACGGACCCCTCAGTTAAAAGTGGAACGGAATTTCCAAATCCCGCGCAGAATTTATTTTGTTGTAATTATTCCAATATTCCAACACTTTTTGATGTAAATTTAATTCGGTGATTAAGCGCACTGCTCTTTTTATATTATGCAATTAAATAAATTCGGGTTTGTGCGTTTATTCGCCCGAAAAAACGCGTACCAACGCTTTCTGACACTTTCACCACATAAAAATAAATATCCAAACAAGAGTCTCCACTTGTCGTGTAGAGTGTGCTCATTTCATCGGCCATTTTGGTGAGGCACTTTAATTTGAGCAACTCCACCATGTACGCATTAAATTTTCGCAAAATTTAACACATTTACGCTTTTTCTACAATTTTACACTTCACGTAAAATCTTTCAAATATGTAAAAGTCACCTTTGGAAAAACAAAATTAATGTCCGAATCATCAAATAGCCGAAAATCTTTAAAGGAATCAAAGAGATTTCAAATTACCCGCTTCAACATTCAACCCCTAAAATTGATTCGAGCTCTCAATCCTCTCAAATCGTTAAAATATTTCCACAAAAAAAAGGTAATGCCATCCGGAGGGGCATCCTCAAGTTGTTTCCTTCCCACTCTTCTCCACACGCCTGAGGAGAGTGCGACCGAAATGGAAAGACCCAGCGGTTCACAACCACACTCAAGCAAGTTACCGTCAACGGAGAGATCCGCAGTAAGTTCGTTCTGTCATCACTCAGATTTTGAAATGGCTCAACTCGGTAGTGTCGTGGCTCTTTATCGTGAATTAAAAACTGAATGGGGCAAGAAGACGCCCGCAATCAAGAAGTGCGGAACCCTGCTCGACCAGCTAAAGGTAAATTACACGAATTTTCACCTTTAAATTTGCTTGTAATCAGAGAACATAACCTCAAAAACGTTTCAGGTCGAACTAACAAAACTTTCGTATCTTCCTGTGGGGGAATCGGGGCCCTCACAGCAGGAAATGATCCTCGCCAGGGACGTTCTTGAGATAGCGGTTGAGTACAGCGTTGTGACGAAGGATATCCCAGCGTTTGAGCGATACATGTCCCAGCTTAAATGCTATTATTATGACTACAAGTGACAACGATGACTCTGCCGTTTTGGGGCCCCACTAATCAAATTTTCTTTCTTTCAGACAACTCATTGGGGAGTCACAAAATATGTACAAGCTTCTGGGACTCAATTTGCTCTTCCTTCTTTCCGTCAATAGAGTTTCTGAGTTTCACACTGAGTTAGAGCTTCTCCCGGCTGAAATTATACAAAGCAACAAATTTATCCGGCCAATTCTCAGCCTCGAGCAGTATATTATGGAAGGACGGTATAACAAAATCTTTCAGGCGAAGGTAACATTTCCACGTTTTCGTATTGATGCCATAAACACTTTAAATTCTTTGTAGAACAGTGCACCTGCCGACATTTACAACTTTTTCATGGACATCCTGCTCGATACAGTGCGGGATGAAATTGGCGCATGTTTAGAAAAGTCTTACGAAAAGATTTCGATTCAAGAAGCCGCGAAACGGCTTAATTTGAAAAATACAGCTGATGTGAAGGCATTCGGAGATAAGGTATGTAACAAACTCAATTATTATTAACCCTTTTCGGTCGTAGCCGTCCGACGAGTGAGCGTCGCAGTAAAGAAAATACGTCCGCAAAGGGTTTAAACTGTTCTATAATTAAAATTATTTTTTTAGCGAAATTGGAGTCCCAGCTCCGACGGTGTGTACTACTTTGTAACGAAGGCTGCCAAACCAAAGGAGCCCCTTCCATCGTTGGAACTTGCTGAGCAAGCGATATTTTATGCCCGTGAATTAGAAATGATTGTTTAGGCGCTTTGTGTATTTTTAATATTATCTGCTTAACTAGCTTTGATTAAGGTAATCAACAAATATATAAAAAAAAATGTTCTTTTTGAAATAAAAAAAAACCTTTTTCTAACTTTTGAACAATAGTATCAACAAATTCAAATATTTCCAGGGACACATGTTTTATTTATTTTTGGTTTTTGGAGTGAATTCAGTTGCGGTCGTGTCCCAACGATCTTCTAATTAATTCGCTCAATAAAACACCAAATTTTCAGCCTTTAGAATATAATTCCTCCTAGTTTACTTCAAGAACATTTTGCTGAGATTGCATCCTTCAACTAAAAAAAATAAATCATCCTTTTTGGGTAATAATTTATTTTCAAATCAACGTATCTACAAACTGACGAAACAGCGGCTTACTTCATCTCGGACACGGGCTGTGGCAGGCGATATTTGGATAGTTCTATTTCAGCTTCGTGGTAGCTCATCTTGTGGTAAGAGAAGTACTCGGGAACTTTGTACTCAGCCGAGTGCGAAGCCCCCGGGAAGCCGGTGGGTCCCGTCACTGGATTGATGACTTTATCGCTCAGACCCGCAACATTTGCATTGATTCCAGCCGGCGCAGAAGACCCTGACGGTGGAGGAGCACTGGACGATGGACCCTTAGGGGATCCCTCTGTAGCTTTCGTGCAAAACCTCGAAATAATTCGAGTATTCACGCGGCAAAACATTTTTTTCCTACTTATCGCTAAAAATCAGATGGACTTTCACGTAACACTTTTGACAGCTGACAGAAATGACAAATTGCAGGTTGCATTCGTTAAAAGAGAATATGTTTTTTTTTTACATTTATTTTGTATTAAGCATTTGTTATCATGAAAAAAAAGTATTTATAATTGTTTTCCATTTATTAAACAAATATTGAAGTAATTTGTGTGTTGTTTTTAAAACTGACGTATTTATACGTCAACTTATTTACAGCGGCTTTACTAAAGTGTCTACCGCGAGGAAAACAAAACTCCGCCATCTTTGTAAAGTACGGCTTTTTAGGTGTGCAGGCCGAGTTGTAACAATTTTACAGTGAAAAAACGTGAAAAATCGCATTAAGCTTTCTTTAAAATGGGCGCTGATGGTAAATATAATCTTATTAATATAATTTTAACCCTCGAGTTCTACGAGAAATTAAAGAACGTGAAATGACGCTCCACCGTGTTTTTCTTTTCCCCCATTTCCAGAACGTGATAGACGTCGGCATCGATCAAGGTCTAGGGAGCGAGGCCGAAGAAGCCGCTCGCGATCCAGGGAGCGCCGCAGGAGTCGTTCCCGATCAAAGAATCGTCACCGCTCCCGCAGGCGCAAGCCTTCCCTGTATTGGGACGTCCCTCCGCCAGGTTTTGAGCACATCACGCCGCTTCAGTACAAAGCGATGCAGGCGGCTGGCCAAATTCCGGCTAATATTGTTGCAGACACCCCGCAGGCCGCTGTGCCCGTCGTCGGCTCGACAATTACCAGACAAGCCCGACGTCTCTACGTCGGAAATATTCCGTTCGGCGTCACCGAGGAGGAGATGATGGAATTCTTCAACCAGCAAATGCACCTATCCGGGCTGGCACAGGCGGCTGGAAACCCAGTCCTCGCTTGTCAGATTAATTTGGATAAGAATTTTGCATTCCTTGAATTTAGGTCGATCGACGAAACAACACAGGCTATGGCGTTCGACGGTATAAATTTTAAGGGGCAGAGTCTCAAGATTCGGCGACCACACGACTACCAACCAATGCCAGGAATGACTGACACAGCTGCCCTGAGCGTTCCAGTCAGTAAGTATACTTCTTTTGCACTTATTTCAAATCTAAAACTCTTTTATTAAAAATCATCTATTTTTGTAGGTGGCGTAATATCAACAGTCGTTCCCGACTCTCCCCACAAAATTTTCATTGGCGGTCTCCCAAATTACTTAAACGAGGATCAGGTAAATTTGCAAGTCTTTAGCTTGATTCAGATCTTAAAAAACCAAAACAAAAGTTGCTTAAGGAACAAGATAGGTGAAAAAGACAAGAAGTCGTCGACGGACAAATTTCTTTACATTCGCGATTTAATTTTTTTCTGTTTTAAGGGGGGACAATCAAATTTCAGCGAATTATTTTTTTGGTTTTTCTAGCGTTTCTGAAAAAGTAAAAAACAAGAAATGGCAATTTTTTCAGCAACACAAAAAATAAAAACGATTTACGAAACAAACAAAAAATGCTCTCTTCTGGAGACAAATCCGGGTACTTGATAAATGTTTTCTAGCGTTTTTTTTTAGCCTTTTGCCAACGGTGTATTGTTGAGTGAAGAAAAAAAAAAGTGTTTTTTACAGCTAGCTTTTGCCGAATTCCAGTAATTTTTGTTTACAGTCTCACAAAATACGCTCAAATATGCACAACAGCTCTCACCCCCGCAGGTATATCGAGTCAGCTTTTCTTTTTCAGGCAAATACTGCTCAATTTTCAGGTATTAGGAGAGCTGCGGGAATAGTGGGAGATTTGTTACATTTAGGGATGGTCGACTTTAACAATGTTAAAGAGCCGAAGTACTTGGGAATGAAGGTTTTACTGATTTAGGAAAATTCTCCAATTATTTCAAAAGGATATGCAAAGGTACCTTTTTAAGGAGATGACGGGAGAAAACTAAAATTATAATATAACATTCACTTCCAGCTATTTTTCTTTATATCACTATAAATGTATAAAATTGTATCTTTTTCTAACTAAAATTTCTTTGAGGACGAAGACAATTTTGTAACTTTTCGTGATACGAAGATTAATAAAGAGAAATAATGTTATTGTATTTTTGTTCGAATTTTGTGGCGCAAAAACAGATTTTAGGATGATCTACTAATTTACTATCTTGGCAAAAAGTTAAGATTTTTAATAGCATAAAGTCGAACAAACTGAGTTATGGACTTTTGAATACCTGCGTTGCTCAAATCTTTTTATGATTATCTTTTGAAATTCAAGGTGTTCACATGCTTTCGTGAAAAACCTTTTGTACGAAATGTTAAGGAAATCTGTAAAGTTTCCTGTTATTGTTATAGTTAACTATCTGATTCATCTGGCAGAGTTAGCTCTCCGAGGTAAAACCTCTTTTGTTTTACGATGTTTCCATAAAAGTTCGTAGCAAGAGTTGCGCTAATTTAATATTTTTAATGAGCTTTCTCACAATTTTGAGGAAAATATTTGGATGTATGATATCATTGCACAGAAAATAATTATTCCTTCTACCAATGCAAATAAATAAATCGTTTTCTTCATCTTCAATTCAAATAAATCACTAGATGTTATGATTCTTCATAACTAAGTTTATTCAAACTAAAAATTGTAAATGCAATTTGTTGTATTTTCTCTTTTCATGGTTTTAGACATCAGAAGTTTTTGAACTTTATTATTAACTGTGCTGGTATAAAACTTTTTTGTTACCATTTCTGGGATTGTGGGATATTTGGTCATTATTCTGATATGTACTTTTAAAAAGAAAAAGGCGTCTGGGAAGTTAAGGTTTAAAAATGTTTAGTCTCCTTAAATTTTATTGCTATTTCGCATTAGTATTTGTTTTTAAATTTATTAAATTTGATTGGATATAAATTATAAATTTTGTTTTAGTAAAATCTTGTTCATTGACTGTGGATGTAAATTCAAATTCTGAGATTCTGTTGTTCATTTCTTGATATAAATTGAATTATTGAATACCTTTTTTTTAAAATATAATGTACTAATTTCATCTTTGTTGTAGAAAAAATTTCAGGATTTTATCTTTAAACCTTTTCATGTGATACGTGTTACAAACTCTAAGTATTTAAAGAATTTGATTATATAAAGTTTCTGCTCAAGTACAAGAGAAAGGAGTGTTAAAGGAATGTAGCGGGAGTAGGAATGTAACAAATCTTCAAAGCCGTAGGTCGGAATTTATAAAAGAAAAATATCCCATTATAGGAAAAGAGGAAGAAAAACATGCGCCTAGCACTAAGAGCAAAAATAAAGTGGTGCAGAGACTTTTCAGGTTTCAGAGTGGTTAAGAAAAGCAAACGAGAGAATGAATGAAGAAAAAAAGAACGAAACAATTTACAGCCTTTCCAGCTTTTTCAGCGAATTTCTTTTCAGCTGTTTTAATTTTTCAGCTAAGGGTAAATTAATAAACTCGTTTCCAGCCCAGCAAAAGAAAAAGTAAAAAAGTGTAAAAAAAAAAATGGGTATTTTTCAGCAAACCTTTTATCTTCTTTTAACATTTTAAATAGCGAATAATAATATTGAAGCAAAGTTACTGATCAATTGTTTCATGTATATTGTAGCTTAGGTCGCGCGGCGCCTTCCTCCTTGCATTTATTGTACACAAAATCATGCTGTTGTGAGATTGATCTTCCTCTGCAACCAAGCCAATCGATTATTTAAAAAATAATTAAAACAAAACAAACCTAAATCGAAAAAACTCAATAGAAAAAATTATTCACACATTCGAAAAAAATGTCTTGTTCCACCCTCTAACTGACGGGATTTCAAAAGGCAAGTTAAAATGAGATTTTCAGCTAAACAAAAAAACAAATTACACCTTTATCGCGCGCATTAACATTCATAAAAAAAAATGAAAAGAATGAATTTATGATTTTGTTTCGTTTCGGTGCCGGTTTTCGGAAATTATGTTAGGATCTTCTCGGTGATCGAAATTTTTTATTTTGTTTTCGGGTAATTAAATTTACAATTAGTTGCGCGATCGCTTGGTAAGTAAGCGGGCATTGCAGTCAAAGAAATTCAGTGTTTGTTGAGATTTTCGAAGCGCATTGAATGCAATGCCTTTTATGTGTGAAAACTTAATGCCTTTGTTTAAACATTTAAAGTAGTTTGACTAAATAAATCAGTTTTTGCCACACCAAGGAAAATCAAGCTAAATTCAGCATTTTGGGGATCAAATACCCAACTATCAGATTTAACTCTGAAAACTTTATTATTTTTGCATACAATTCGAAATTAAATTTTTTAAATTTTTTGTTAACCCTGTGAAATATTTACTTATGTATTTTAATTGGCTAAAATTCTGGCATTCTAATTCATACACTTTATCCACAATTAAAAACAAAAACACGAATCTAATTCGTTATTCTTTAAGAAATCAATGAATTTTTATTGAAAAGCAATACTTTTTTTAAAATATGTAAAGGGTTAACTTTAGAATTTTCGTCATGACCTTTTTAATAATGCTGCTGCATCCAAACTTTAAAGGTCCTTCACGTGAACCTTTATATACCCATAAAAAATGAATTTACCTTCAGTCGTTTTAACACAAAATTCCAAAATCTTAGAATAAACTTCAAAGAGAATGTTTAATCAGAGGCATTGAGTTGTTATAGAGTGCGCCCGGTTCCCAATAGAAAGCGCTCTATAAATCGCCCCAAAGAAGACCCTCATCACTTTACTAATTCTGAAAATTAAAAATCCCACAGGTTAAAGAACTGCTCCTGTCGTTTGGACAACTTCGCGCCTTCAATCTGGTCAAAGATGCTGCAACTGGCCTCAGCAAAGGCTACGCTTTTGCAGAGTATGTCGATTTTAACATTACTGATCAGGTAGGTCTAATTATTTTATTGTAATTTTTATTAGTTCAATTTCTGTATATTGATTGATTTTTTTAATGTTGTAAATTTTGTTTAAAGGCAATTGCTGGATTGAATGGCATGCAACTGGGTGACAAGAAGCTTATCGTACAAAGAGCAAGCGTCGGAGCTAAAAACACCACCGTTGGAGCTATTGCGCCTGTACAAATTCAGGTAAGAGTTATTTAATGTTCTTTTTCAAATACATGATTTTTAAGTACATATTAACAAAATTAGTTTTCTTAAATTTGGAGAAGTGTCTTGACAAATTAAAATTAATTGCTATTACATAACATTTTTTGAGTTCATATTTTTGTTAACAGATTATTCGATTAATGTTTTTTTGCAGGTACCTGGCTTATCTATGGTTGGTACTTCGGGTCCGCCAACAGAAGTCCTATGTCTTCTGAATATGGTGACACCTGAAGAGCTGCGTGACGAGGAAGAATACGAAGATATCCTCGAAGACATTAAGGAAGAATGCAACAAATACGGCGTTGTGCGGAGTGTTGAAATTCCTCGGCCCATTGAAGGCGTTGACGTGCCAGGGTGTGGTAAAGTATTTGTTGAATTCAACTCAGTCGTTGATTGCCAGAAGGCTCAACAAGCTCTTACCGGTCGTAAATTCAGCGATCGTGTTGTTGTCACGTCCTACTTTGATCCTGACAAATATCACCGCAGAGAATTTTAGAAAAAAATAAGTAAAAATTTTTAGTAACACGACGTTAAATTGTGTTAAATAACACAATTGTATATCTCAAGAGTTAATTGGCTTAATCAGCTGAAATAGGATGAAATGATTCTTGGTTTATTGTCCTTTTGTTCTAATGAGTGTATTTTGTCATTTTTAGCTTCGATAAGTAACAAATATATCGTATTAAAGAAGAGGCTTAAATTTCAATTGAAAGCTGAATAAGCGTAATATACCTTTTCTTTGTTTTTGAGTGGTCGATTTCTAAAACAGACCCCGAAACGGTCTGTTCACTTGATTTGCTTTTTGATTAGGTATGCGCAAACCCTCGGCTGCATAACGAACCGAGGTATCCTCCACTCAAAGGTAATCGAATCATCATTCATTGGACTAACGTGTAACTAGATTTATAGAGTGAAATTTCATAAAGTAGTCATGATATCTGTGCGTGCCTGCCTAAATTAATGTGTGCATCAATTAGGGGGCTCTTTTGGGAGTTGTGCAAAGGCCCTCTAGCCGAAAATTGCTTGTGTCTGACTGGATAGAGGGGGGCCAGTGTATAAGCGAAGTCAGGGAGAAGTTAGTTGGTCCCTCGATTGGGGGGCTATAGCAGGCCAAAGTGGCCGGAAGGCTTCACAAGCTTGTTTGCATGTCTGCATACATTGAACATTAAAATGAGATTTATCAGATTCGAGAATATGTATATTAGAATAGTGTAGTCCCCCCCCCGAAACCCCGAAATTAATGCTAGAGCTCCCATGTATGCAATTTCAGTTTGCCTAATCAGGAAATAGAGTCGTTTCTGGATATGCGGTGGAATCCCGGAGAAGGAGGGGGTTTACGCGGGGCTTTTGTTTCTTAATTTCCTGATGATGAAAACGTTGGCGAAATGTTTTTGTTTGGGGTGGAGGAAATTGCTTGGAAATGTTTTTGGGTTTGAATTTCGTGAGAAGTACTATATTAACAAAACACCTGAATTGTCTAGTTTTGATGATGATAATGGATTTTATCTGCTCTCTTGGTGATCGTTCGAGCACGATGGACGGGCTGCATGAAAAGACAAAAGCCCACTTAACCTTACGAGAAATTGCACAACGAACTTGAGGATGGATAAAACAAAAGAATAAAATCCTTGGAATTCTGTAGAATTTCAAAATGAGAATAATTTTTCGAGAATACCTATGTAGGTATTCTTCTAACATTTCAAGAAAACTTTCGCCTTCCATCCGTTTGTCCATGAGGCGAGAAGCTAATTAGACGAAGGCTAATCAGTCTGGGAAGGTCTTGCAGCTAAAGAATATCCATCCATCGAGGACAGAAACTACATGATGGGGGGGTCTTCGTCTCGTTGCCCAACAAAATTTTCGTCATGTTACAACTGATGATTTTCTCTCTTAGAAGGGGGGGCCCCACCATCCGGAACTAAGAATCGTTTGTTCTTGTCATCCGTGAATGCTGGAGCACTATGCTACAACATGAGAAGCTGTACATAGGTTCGAGCAGAACGTGGAGCTCCGGCCGTTAATTGGGTACCATAAAACCTTTGTATTTTGGCATAGCCTGGGGGAAAATTGCTTCAATTATGCCAGCGGAGCTCACAATGGCCAATTTGTCATCTGCCTGCAGTAATGAAGGTTGCAGCACCACCATCACCAGATCCACCCACTCCTCCAAACCATCGTCACCGTCGTTCGTCCTCCACCAGGGCTTCTGCATGCACCTTGGGAATTTTGCCCGAAAACAAATGTAAATCTGGTGCGTTTCAAACGACGCTCGGATTGCGTGAGATCTCTGGGTGATGCTCCAATTGTGGGGCTCCGGAGAGGTTCCTCCTCCAGATTAGGTGCTGTTTCGGGTACTGCAGGCAGAGGAGGGTATTCAGTCATATTCCATGGAACACACAAGTTTGCAATTTGCCTTTGGCGCTCGGTGCAATTACGTGGAGTTTCACGCCTTCATCATTTAATTAATGCTCCCCAAATGGTGACGACGGCATAAAATCCAGACCTCAGGGAACCTAATTTCTAGATTTTCGAAAAGCACCAGAGGTGGGTGCTAGATGTTCCGGAGGTTTTCGGAAAACGTAATTAGGCGTGGGGACAGCGTTTTGGAATGACAATGTCCTCTTATTACTGAGCTGGATTTTAATGGAATCAATGCTCTCAAAGGACTCAGTTAGTCATGGTCGGGAATAATTCGTACTGGTTTTGATTTTCTGCCGAAAAGCGATCGGAACTTTGAGGGAATTCTGGGAATATTTTAGACTTCATCTATGGGATTATTCTCTATAAAGAGCTAAAGTAGTCCAATAGTAGTGCATATTTATATGTATACATGTACTTGAATTACAATTACATAACTTAAAAAGAATAATATTTAAGTTCAAATTCGTTATGTAATATTTTTGACTATCAAAAAACTGCAGAGAACAAAAAATAGCGCAGTTTTAAAGTTTTAAATTATTTTTTGAAAAATTAAAACGACAGCGTAATTTTTAACTCTTATAAATTTTTAGGACAGAATATAGTCGCTGAAATATACCAAATTCCATTTTTATAATTTCGCGAATAGGCCACAATTACTTTCTTTGACTATTATAATGAGATATAAATTAAAGTGGGTTCGATTTTTATTGGAATTTTATTTATATTTAATTACCTGTGTTAAGATTGTGGTGACTTTATTGGATTCATATTTAAGATACGATAGATTAGAAAAGAAATGAAGAATTAAATCGATTTAAGTAATACGTACTCCAAAAATAAAATGGTAGAAGTAATTTTTCAAATAAAATTTTTAGGTCAATTAGTTAAAAGGAACTTGGGTGTGCTTTATATTGCCGGAACAAAAATAACAAAAATATAACAATAAAATGAGTGTAATAAAATAACCGTCAGCTAGCAGACCTTAAATCCAGAGCTAGAGCTAGGGACAGTAAAGAGCAGAAGCTCCTTCGATGGCAATTTGGCCGTCTGGAAAGAGTCGTCCGTAAAAGACAGTCATTCAATCAGCTGCTCCGGACAGTGGCGGAACTGCAGTAGTTATAGCATAATAAATTTCATTCTCCTCATTACTGCCCGAATACTCTCACCTCTGTCCAGGGAATGAAGAAGCCCTTTCGGGGGCACTTTCGACCTTGGAGCCATCAATTCCCATCACCCATCCAGGAGCTAATGGTACGTCGTTAACAATTAGATAAGTGCACTTCCTCCGGGTGATGTGTGGCCTGGTGCATTCTCTGCCGAAAGTGGTCTCGGATGGCCATAACCACGTCTTTTGTTGTCCTCCCGCCAAATGGCGGCACCTGGACAAAAGTGGCGCAGAGTCCTTGCGCGGGAGGGCATCCACCAGTCGCTCAAAAGCAATCTAAACCCTATTTTCTTTTTGTATTACGCCCTTTTTTTCCCAATTTGGACCGACAGACATTATCCGGGACGGGATGGACGGGAGCAATAAAGGGCAGGGCTGAGCTCGAGCAGGGTCGTTCACTCGCCATCCTGCAGGAGCATCATTAGAGACTGTAAGCGCTTTTTGATGTTCGCTCCCGGACCTTCCCGGCGCCCTTCGACAAGTATTGTCTCAAGGTGTGCTGCGGGAACGGCAGGTAACCGACGGGCTGTTCGGAGCTTTTAATTTGTTCTGTGTTCATTCGCATTTAATTGAATCGCTCTGGGATTATGGTCCCGGACTGGAATGAGGTTATGCTAAATATCCTTCATTTCAAGGGAGACCTTTGAGTTTGGCCCCTGGTTCCTTCTATACATTTTCCATGGCCTTAATGAACCGGCTCTAAATGACAATCTGGAGAAGGGCAAGAAAAAAAAAAGGACACCCTTTGATTGCCAAAATAAGTCCTGCCGGGCGCAATTCTTAACCTGGATAGCGGCAAATTGCAAATGCTTTTGTAGATAGAGCGGAATATTAAAGGATTCGGTGGATGGACCATGATAGTCCTGCTTTTGTCCTTTCCGGGGGATGAGGAATAAACTTGCGGCAAAGGTCCTGTCCAAGGAAATTTATTGGCCAGGTCAATCGCTACTCAGGGATTATAGGGAAAGTTGGAAAATATTTTGGTTAAAGAGGCCCTGAGAGAGGGACGTAATTCTACTAGGGCTATTACGAAAGCCTTGTGATTTTCATTAAAAAAATGCCGATAGTAATAATTCAGTAATTCATAATGATTACTATTTAATTATGTATTTTCATAATTATGCTATTCAATTTATGAAAATTCTACAAATTTTTAAGCATCTAATATTGAATAATTTGAAAGCGAACATTTTCCATTACGGAGGGTTTTTGAGAAAAGATTGTTCAACTAATTAAATAAAAAGGATAACTGAAATTTTGTTAGCTCTTTAAAACTTTGTTGTCGGTAGGAGTTATATATAAGAGGTGTTTTTAGGCTAATTAAAGAGTTCAAGTTTTTATTTGTGTCACGAAGTTTATTTGTAACATGTTCCTCCAAACGTGTCGTGAATATTGATATCTTTTATAATGAAAAGAAAAACTTCTAATCGTCAACAGTTACCATACTATTGTTCTTTACATTTGAATGTTCGTGGAAAGTTTATTTAAAATTTGTACTACCGAGTATAATTTTCTTCTTTCTTTTCCTGTACGGTACGAAAAATTAAAAATTTTCGTATTCGAAAAGTGAAGAGATCACCAAAAGCAAACCACCTTTGGTTGCCATTTGGAGCATGTACATAAAATACCAAGTTACCTGAACTTCTTCGACTTTTCTTCGCATACCTGAGGTGGCAAGAGTACCTTCGGAGGCGCATAAGTACCCAGTCCGCGTCACTGTTCGAACGTTTAGTTTATGTTTTGGGCAGATCCCCGTAGACGATTCAAGTGATCACGTTTCCACTTCTTTGCTCCGACGTTTTTTTTTAAGTACTCCCTACTTGCCCTCATACCAAGAAGTGCGATCGACGGAATATCTAAGTCTAAGGCAATTGCATTCAAAATTGAATTCACGCGAGTCTCTCGTGAATTCGCCTCACGATCCGCCTAAGCAGATCTGGAGACAGCCACCATAAAATTTTCAGAACTAAGTAATTTTTCTTTTGGACATTCCTCGAATTTCTGCGGCCCCATTGTGGAGCAAGGCAGTCCCATCGGAATATATTAAAATTTTGCGACAGGGGCGGTGGGGGCGTCGGCGGAGCCAGTGCCAGCACAGCCGCTGTTCGACGAGTCTCATTATGGTGGAAAAATTCATGAGCGCAACATAACATACATAACTCGGTACTTAAGCATCCGCATGCGATCCAATGAGTTTTTTGACCAGATCAGCCTCAGTGCGGGGACACCTGACTTTATGCCATTTATTATGAGCTGCAGTTGGTTCATTGCGCGCGCAGATCGCCTTTTTTAGATGAATTTTGTTTAGGAAAAAAATATTATTACATAAAATAAATCAACAACAATCGGCGCCTGCCCAGCCCCAGACTGCAGCCGGGCTCTACTTTCTGCAGATGAAAGTATTTTAATTGCTTCGGAAGAAATTTTTATGCCATACATTGCGCCCCATGGTATTTCCTGGAAGTTTTATTGTTTTTCAGGGAGCTCCGGTGGACTCTCTTGTTCCACCTGAGCGGTCGTGTAATTTTGCATGATCTTTTAAGTGACCCTTAAACAGGAACTGGTTTAGGTTATTGCATTTTATTTGCGAAAATTTTGAGTATACAGATAGCCCTATTGGCTTTTATGTTCTAAGGTAGTCTTGCCAGAAAGAAAGTTATTAAGTACATATTTGTAGTATTTGTAAGCATTTGTAGGTATATATTATTAGAACTCCTAACTATGAATTTGAACTCCGTTTCTTTTTATCGCATCAAGATTTGTCACAATAAAAATCTGTGAAATTGTTCGAAAATTGAGGTACTCAAGCAAAAAAATTCATACATTATATAAAAAATTTCTTACTTCCGAATAAGTATTTTAAAATATTACAGAGGTTTGTGGAAACTTTTTTTTTCCTATAATCCATGTTGAAAGTATTTACGATATGTTCGATTTCGGACATTTATGTAACTTAAGTTTAATTTAGCTACAGCTTTCATAAAAATGGTAAGAATTACTTATTTAATGGGTAAACTTATTAATTTTACTTGACTTTAGTTTTGAGTATAGTCTAGTCTAGTCTTCTAGATACTACTTCTGACAAATATTTTTAACTACATATACATATCTGTAGAACAATCTTATATTAAATTCTATTTTAAAATTACCATAAGACCGATTATTGTTTTTAATATTTTCAAAAAAGTTTTTAAAATTAAAAATATGTAGGTATTAATGAAGTCTCAGTAGTAGTGAAAAGTTACAAAAGTATAATCCTTTCTTTAATATTCACGCTTATTTAAATGAAAATCCCATTTTGTAAAAATGCTCATAGTATTTATTACAGTCTTTTAAAAAATAATAACAATAAATCGTATAATTTTGGCAACACTTACATCGGTAGTAGATTACCGGAGCAACCATCCGAAGGAAAACGTCTTTTCTAAAGTGAATTGTTGCAGTACAGTCGTCGGTAGGTAGGTAAGACTGTGTCGATTTCGACGTCGACGTCGATGTTGATTTTTACTTGTGCTGCATCTACCTGTCCTGCAATTGCTACCAGCATCGGTGTCTTGCTGGGTAGCCTGACCGGCTTTCGAAGCTGACACTTATGACTCCAATTTGAGCGGGGAAAGCGAAAGTGAAGTGGGGCCACGATGGTGCTCCGGATCGGCTGGAGTTACTCTAAGAAGGTGCCACACTTTTACCTTCAGTTTAGTTTAATCCAGCGATCGTGGCGCGAACAATCTGGTCGTCCTCGTCGTCTTATATTCCACACCTTGAGTACCTTAGCTTAGATCGCGAAAATAAATTTAAAAAGATATATTGCAAAGATATTATTATTTTTTTTTTGTTATTAATAAACTCCCTGTGTTTTGCTGAGCAGCACCCAACCGTCCACTGTCCATCTTTTATGAACAGTTGAGTGTTCAGCATCCGTGAATTAAATCTCTTTATTAACGCCGAGGAGTATTTAAGATACGAAGACAAGAAAAAAAAATCTGATTGAATAAAAGACGAGCAACTCGAGTGCACTGACGTGTCTAATCGCATTTAAATTGCGTTTTTTTTTCCCGGAGCACCTCAACGTTTCATGTCGGAGTCGTCGCAGCGAAGGAGGCTCACAAAACTTTATTAATTTCTACTCAATTAGGTTTTCGCGGAAAGTGCTTCGTTAGTTTTAGCGGCTGCTCTCAAGCTCCGCTGGCTGTGAGAAATTCGTCAAATATTTGTTCAGAGGATTCCAAAGGATACGCCCAAAGTGTGCTCAACACTGGAAAGTACTCTCACTTTGTGCCATCATCCAGAAATAGATACGATTTTGTATCCTCATCGAAGACCATAAGACCTTTAGTACGCTTTTTGTGTACTGAGCTAAGAAAATAGACCTATTACTTCCACACACACTCAATCGCGATGAAGGATCAAGTGCTTTTCACATTGGCTGTAGCCCTCTTCATCGGTGAGTTTCATTCAGTGAATAAATATTTACATTTCAAATTTTCAATATTTTTGTAGTACCTATTCCTTATATACATTTTTCTATACACATAATATAGAAATGTATGTAATATATAGACAATTCTAAAATGTAATACTCCGTTTATAATTATTTTTATTTAGTTCAAATTAGTTTCAAATTGATTTGACTCAGCCATTCTACTTACGTACTTAAAAATAATTGAAAGTTTTTAAAACGATGATTCATTCTGATTTTTCCACATTAGCATACTACTATTTCTATTTCATAATAGACAAAAACATAATATAAAAACAAATAAACACAGCTTTTATTAGTATTACAAAAACGAAAAAAAAATGTACATGCGTGCGAGGAATAGTTGGAAAGGTGCTGCTGTGAAAATTTGAAAAAAAAACCAATTTACATATATTAATAAATTATCACGTATTCAGTAAAAAATGTTACATTTACATATTATATGTATATTAAAACAACTATTTCTTTCTCTACACTGAAAACACAATAGACCTGCATATATATTTTAAAATTGAAGTGATAATGTGAATTTTAATAATGAGAATGTTAATATTTATTTGCGATAAAATAAAATAATATTTTGCATATTACTAATAATATTAGAGAAAGGCAAATTCACATTTTGTTATACTTTTCAATGTTTCTGGTGAAACTAGATTAATATTGCAGCTCATGTTGAGGCAATTTAGGTCATTCAATTTACTAGACATTGGAGTTTCGATTGTGATAAAACAATATTTCAATAGTGCAAATTGCGAATCGAAGAGGTTATATATACATATGGATATGTATGTACATAGGAATAAATGAACATTTGTGATAAAAAAATTAAAAAAATAAATTTATCTTCTAATCAAAACCATATTAAATTTGAATTCAAATATTCAAGTACGGGTGGTTAGTTAACAAAGTGTGGAGGGATTAATAATTTGGTTTATGTCTCAAAGTTTTTGTACTGGATAGGTCACTGGGAGTTATTTAAAATATGTCTCCTAAAATATAAACTTTGGAAGGGTTCTCCAAATAAGCATATTGTATGCGTATTCAATGTTCCGTGTAAAAGTAATTGATGTTGCAATTTAGAACATATCAAGTAAAAATCAAATAAAAATCTATTTGGTTTTGTGATGTCATTAAAAATGTATTCTTGAAATCTACTCCGAAAATGCTGATGATTCCTTGATGTTAACTTCCATTCGTAAGCATACTTTTAACTAAGATTTTCTAAAATAACTAAGCGAGTGACTGTTTGTTGTAACATTCAAAATCTCAGAACAATATTTTTCTACTATAGTTTTATCGTCAGAATTTTCTTCTCCCATTTATAGTACTCATAATAAAATATAATTTGAACAAATAGTGCCTACCGCATTGCTAAGCCGTGGGTGCATAATCCGCGAAGCAATCGCCCCAAGCCACGCACCTTGTGACCGGAATAATCGTTTAATCTGCAAATAGCCGGAGAGGAGTGGCCGTTCCATTGAAATTTGCCCGGGAGGCATTCAATCGCCGCTGCACCAGCAATTATAACATTTGCACTAAATCACGACCGGGTGTAATTATGCAATTTGAGTCGTCATCGAGGCGGATTCCATCCAGAGAAGCCTTCCGCAGGCCTCCACCTGCTCGCTAGAAAGCGCAAATAAAAAGTGCTTCGACCTTAGGCTGGTTTTGTTACCTCATCTCGAGATTCGTCGTGCAGCATCACTTGCATGTCATCTCTCATATACCTGCCGAAAATTTAAATTTTAAATTTTCTTTGATGTAATTTATGTTGCGTCACAGACAAGAAACGAATTCACAAGAAGCCACTTGTCGGGGGCCTGTTTGATAGTCGTTCAGACGTGGTCCACTGGCGGGATGCTGCGGCAGCATCTTCCCATTCTGAAAATATGCGTTTCCAGTGAAAGTTGCCTCGAGCGCTATTAATTGGGAATTTCTGCCCCCTTTGGCCAGTGGAACGTCGACCGCAGCGGCCTCCGTCAAAGTGTTAATTATCTTCGTCCGGTCCGCGACGCGGCTTTCAGCGGTTTTAGAGCGGATTTGTGTGGCGTGATGGATTCATTTGCAAACTCATCGCAGCTTCGGCTTCGGTTTTGCAATGCGATCGTCCTCTTTGATGGCCGTGGCCGGGAGAAATGCAAATTGACCAACTTCAAAGTAAAACTTTCATTTTCACTTTTGTTTCCCCGTTGGGCTTTTGTTGGCCGCCAAAAACTTTTTACTTTTCACTGTGCTGGAAAAAATTGCCATAAAGCGAAGTTTTTTATTTTTTTATTTTTCCCACCCTCGCAGACGATGTGGTCAATTTGGACCCTTTTTTTTACATGTCCAATGTCCAGTACACCCTTTTTGATAGGCAACATTCGCTGTGGGTGGGGATTCCACAAATTATTTGGACAAGGACGAAATTTTTGGCATAGCCTCCGACGGCTTTGACGATTTTGTCCTTCGCTGGGAAAAAAAAATTTTCTTTTTATCTTTGATTTTCTCATAAAGTCATGAGAATAGCGAAAAATTCTCAAAATATGTTTGCTTCTGATTGATGTGTTTTGGATTTGGGGTTAAAATTCTTTTTGGTATCATGTAACCTTTGGGAATTATGTGCTGTCCTAACCGACCTTATGAAAAGCGATTTTAAAAGCAAATATAAGAGGCGGATATGAGATAAACTTTTTTTTTTAAAACCTCAATCGCTTTAGGCTATAAAAACTGAACGAATTTTTCCAGGATATGAAATTTTATACCTTTGCCTTTGCGAATTTTGATACAATGTACAAAGTACAAAAAGAATAAGTTAGAAATAAATCGATCGGTCGGTGCTACAATATTTAGATATCTATGCATAGTTTGATCCAAATATAAGAAGTAGAAGAAGTAGATTTTTATTAGTTCACATCGGCGGATTTAAAACTTTGGCTATGTATAAAAATTAGGGTATATCTTCCTTGTGAAGTATTTATCATAAAATATTCGATTTTGATATTTAAACATTTGGAAAATACATTAGATTTTGAGTTGAAAATTAAGACGTTTTTAAGCTGGGAAGTCCAAATTGGCTTCAGTGAGTTGAATTTGGTATTTAAGTTGATTCAGTTTGTTTTTAAAGGTGACTGGTCTAATGTTAAAAGGATGTATAAAATATGTATATATAAAAGTAAAATTGACTACTAAAATTGTACTATACGATATTGAACCGAACGTCCCATCCCCTTTTCGGTTTTTACATGATAATAATTTGGGTTAGAAGTATCAACAATTTAAAAGCTGTCTAAACTAAATTCAAACAATTTAAAAATCCAAACTCCAGCATCCATCAATCACACTATCCATAAATAAGTGAGTGCAGCTGAGTTTCGCAGGATAATGAAGTATCCATAACCCAGTTCGACATAATGATTTATACTCAAAGGATCCAATTGCCATAATGTACGATCCGCTTTAAATCTTAGACGAGGAGACATTTTTCGCCACAGAGCCCCGGGGATGTTATTTATTCGTATAAAATCCATCATTTCACCGAAGTGAACACTCATCCCGACAGCATTAAACTGTTGCTCAAGGAGTAGACCAGAGTTTCCCAACTTCCTTAATAACCCAACCGAAGCATATCAATTATTTCCGTCTGAGTGGGCATCCAGCAATTTTTCTTATCCTTGTCCCTAAGGGTGCTCACATGGCCGCGTCTATACCGTAACCATTCACATTCAAAGAAAAAGAAAACTCATAAAAAATCATTTCGTTTTTTTTATATTTTCGTTGTTTTTTCGATTTTTATGGGAAGCAAAACTTGTGTGTGGAAGGCCGCACTGCGCGTTGGAATGATGTAGGACATGTTTTCACAAGGATGCGGAGGACACGAGGTGAATAAGTCCATTACATTTGCATGCACCGCCAAGCGTTCCCGGGGTTCCCAGAAGGAATGAGGGCGGGGGTGGATGGATAGATGGATGGTTGGATACATGGCCGATTCCCATGAGTATCGCAAATAATGTGGCATTATTGAATGTTGCCTCTTTGCTCCGTCGTGTTTTTTTTTTTTTTTGTACTTTTCCACATACAAATAACGAACTGTGCTGAGGCCCCAAAACATTTGTTCTCGTTATTTCTGAATATTTTCTCCTTCGCTGGGCTTACTTAAAATGAACTCGGGGGGCGAGTTGTTGTTTAAGAATTACAAAATCGCGCATAAATGCAGTATAATTGCGAAAAAAGAGCCGTCAGCACTTTGCTTAGGCAGAGAGGAAGTCTCATTGCATCATATTCACATCATCATCATCAACATTCAGCCCAACAGTGTGCCAAATCGCACCCATTAAGCAGAATTATGTGAAATTCTTTTTTGAATTAATTTTGCATGTATGGTGGGAAATTCCTTTGGAAGACTGGCTAACCTTAACCAACGCACTTAATATGGGTTGAAGCTAGGACAGACAAACAGATTATTTTGAAATTTTCTGTTGTCATTTCCCCGCACGGTGTGCAACGATGCACATCTGCATGAATATTTTACAAAGCGTTACAAAAAAAAAATATTCGCAATATTTTTGGTATAACCGTCAAATTGATCAGCACAGTAACAATTAACCCTTTACATATAATAATGAATATCACATTTTAGAAAGAAATCTCAAAATAATTAAACGAAAAGAGAAAGACAAAAAATCGTCATTGAGAGAGATTCTATTAGTTTGAAATTGTGGTAATGCAAAATGTTAAAAATACGGTTTCGTTTTCGTTAGGTTTTGTTCTATAGGTTAAATAAAAGTTCATTCTAGATTTTAATTTTTAACGAGTGAACAGACATTTAGATAAAAATTTCTTTAAGGGGTCTATTATTATAATAATTAAATATTTTAAATAACTGATTGAAAGCAAGCAATAGCTGCGTAAAATATTTAGAGTGCAAATAAGGTTTAATATAATTAAGTAGTAGTTAAAGTCTAGATAATCCTGTTTACGTCATTCAATTCATTTTCATAGAAAATCTATACCATACTCATCCAAAATTGAAACAAAATAAGAAAATTTGTCACTCTCTTTTCTATAGGAACTGCTAACAAGAGCAATAAATAGTTTACATTTTAAAACATTTCCCAATCCTTATACATAGAGCGTTACTGCTTTGGGGAATAAAGAAAAAATGTTTTAAAACTCCAAAACACTAACAAGATTTGCTTGTCCTCTAAAATATAAAAGCCAGCAGGCAAACAACAATAATCCAAAACACTTCTCCCATTTTCAGCGCGAGGCAATAAAAAATATTTACATGTCCGTGACGCTGCTGTCCGTCTGTTTGAGACAAAAATATAAAGGGAAAAATCTGAGGAAAAAATTTGAAAAAAAAAGATGAAAAATGGGAAAAAATGAAGGGAAAATGCATTGTAGACTGTAAGCGGGCCATTGTTAGTGGGTTTCGTCTCCCGGGACCGAATCAACGGAGGATCCGCGTGCCGGGCGCAAAACATCAGGTCCTGTTCCTGCACAAAAGTCCTCGAGCACAATGAGCCCCAGTGGTGGATGCAACAGAGGAGGACCGAAAAAAGGGAAACCTCTTCGAGATGGCTATGGCGCAGGGGCCTCTTCTGCCGGGACGAACCCGGCGGGAGGAGGATGCATTTTGACTGTAAAATGATAAAACTTTTCGAGGAAGCAATAGCGCCAGGGCACAGAGAGGAAGAATTTCCTGAAGGATCCCTTTTTTATTCTTCGTCCTTCTTTGGCTTTTATACCCATTTTTTGATTTTTTGCACACCTCGGCGAGCATTTAATGGCAGTGACAGAGCCTGAAAGGAAGTTGGCGCGTGCTTTTTTCCCTGCTTTCTTCCTCGGTTGAGATGACAAATATTTTCGTCCTTGAGAGATTTATAATCATAGTTTGCGCCACCTTCAAGGGTGGTTTGCTTCTTGCAAGAAATTCAGCAGTTCCTCCTGCAATTGTCGAGACAAGTGAACCCGCCCCGGGAAACTAAACGACAAATTCTCCAGATCCCTGTATGTGTCGGTCCCGGAAAATTTTCCTAAAAACCGCTCAGTCCGACAGGCTCGCACTGTGCCCGTGACGGAGAAGAAGTGATGCTTCAGCTGATGCAACAATGAAATCTTAGAGGTGGTATCCCTGGTCCTTAGCCTTTTAAAATCCAGCTCAAGGAATCTTTGCAATTTTTATTTGCGAACTTCTCCTCTGCAGAGCAAGACCAATTCTTTTTTTTCTTAGTCATTTTTTCACCGGACAGTTTAAAACCGGACATCTCCAATAAAAGAGACGGAGGAGCCAAGTTGAAAAAAAATAGCAATTAATGGAAAATCGATTTTAATCCGCATTATTAAAATTTCCATTTAATATAAAGTTCACAGTATCGTCCCAATGAGGGTAATTTCAATGGTATCTGAGTAATTCATCGAAAGAGGGTTCAGTTTCTGAGAAGATCTTCAGTCTTATTTCTAAAAATGTTTTTCCTTCTCTTTTAAAGAGATAATAAACTCAAACTGAGACAAATTTTCTTAGGTAAAGCCAATGATGTTGGAGAGGGAAAAAATAAATGAAAAATTTTTTTCCACAAATTTTTCCTGCGAATAACATTTCAAAGGAATAATCTTTCGTAAAGAACATTTTTAATTTATTTTCCATTGTTTATTTAAAGATTATTTTGACACCATACAAACAAATTTTCATTTCTAGCTATGGGTACTGGGTAGGAAGTTATAATAATTAATTTTTTTCTTACTTAAAGTTTGTTCTAAAGTAACACTAAAAATTTATTTAGACTTTAGCTTTTAATTCCCTCTGAAATATGATATGAATAAATATCATAGAAAAAGGTATTTTTTTTATTTTTTGTTTTCAAATTCAATATCCAAATTTGGAAATTAAAATTACGAATCTGAAATATTAGGCTTTAATTTTTGACTTTAATTAAATAACAGCGTTTTTGGATTATGTAGTTAATTGATTTCTAATTTAGAGCTAAATTTTAAAAAATGAATTTGTTGGATACAACAAGTATTTAAAATTTTTGGTTAAAACTCCCAAATTACTATGATTTTGATTCAAGCCGAATGACTGACAAATTTATTTGTATACCATATCTTTTTCGGGCCGATATAATTTCATTATTTTGAAAATTTCTTTGAGCATTTTCCCGACCGTAATGAATGCGGCGCAAATGCTTCCCTGAGGAGGAAATTTATTCATCTTAGTGAAAAAAAAATAGCTTTTCCAGGACTTTTTTTATGTCCCTTCGAAAAAACAAAAGGGAAAAGCAGAACGATTCTCATTGATGAAAATTGCCCGTGCTGGCGACCGTATCTCCGCGTAATTAACTATTAAAGTGCACGAGGGTTATCTCTCCAGGAGACGATGGGGTCCTCGTGTTGGAGGACGGGGCGAAGTCCCGGGACAAGTTGATGAAGACACCCGGGAATGAACCCACGGACTCCTCCGCGGCGTTGGTGGCTCTGCTCTTCCTCCTCGAGTAATGACAGCGTTTTTCACTGGAGCCTGGAGGCACCATGGACCACTCCGCTCGGGCAACTTTCATCAATTTTACTCGCCTCGAGTGGTCCATTCAGAGTGAAATGCAGAAAAAAATATATAGCGAAAAACAGCGAAACTAAAAAAGTTAAATAAAAGATAAATAGGATACAAAAATATATCGCGCTTCACTATAAACTGCAACTTTTATCTCATATCTGGGCGACAGCGATAAATTATATTGTAGCTCTGACGGCGATGAGTTTATTATTTTTTTGGATAAATGCTCGCCGACAGAATTAGATTCGCAGCCATCAGCTTGATTAAAAGATTAATCTTTCCCGACGGCTGGCGGCATGGCGGTGCAAGATGGAAAGTGGGTCAGCTTGAGGCCCCAGATAATCTGGTGGTACAGCTCCAGCAGCATCCAACGTCGCCGCCCGCCGCCTCGCGTCGTGGTGCGGTACGACGCGGCTTCTCCTCCTTTTTTTCCTTTTCTTATTATTATTCAGAAAACAGAGAAACACTTGCTGCAACAAGAATCTTTCTTTCCAGAGAAAAAAAAAAACGTAGACGATTAATGCAGTGGGAAAGCATGCAAAAAATTTATATAAATTTTTTCTTTTTTCATTGAGTTAAATTAAATCCACCGCTGGTTCTCTGGGTTAAACGAAAGTTGTGTCTGTGGCGCACTATGCCCGGCGTAAATATTGTAATTTGGTCGAATTTAGAAGAAAATGTAGAAAATTTACATTTAAGATGGGATATGGCCTTGTGGTACTGAAATATGCACGCGCAAATTCGCTGAAACACTCGACTTTCTGCAGATGGACCTCAAGGAGGAGATGAAGGGAAATTGGATCGTTGAGAAGCTCTTAAGAATTTACGAAACAATTTCAAATTAAATTTCTTGCAAAAGCAATCTAGCGTTCGGAGAATCGCCATCCCTTCCATCACATTAATTCACAAAAATTTTTTTTTTTATTAAGATTCTGGAATTGAGGATTTCTGGTGCAAGTAGGGATTACAAGTTCTTTTCCGCATGTATTTTGAAACCAGAAAGAAAATATTTAAATGAATGCAATTGTCGTAACCGTCATGTTTGAGAGTCTCTTGTAACGTTTAATTAAACCAATTTTCTTTTTCGTCTTTCTCATATTTTTGAATTAATATTAAAATTGTGAAACAAAGCTCCCAAATTTAGTCAAATTACGAGTACATAGCCAAATAATTCTTAGACTGAGGTTTTTTATCTTGAAATGTCGTTGTTTAGGGCTCTTAAAAAGTACATGATATACCTACATATGTATGTATAATGTTTGAAGTTTACTTAAAGCAAAATAAAATATACCAGCGCTGAATTTAATTTTGGTATATTATTTGAAGGTCTTGAAATTTAAATTTATCGAACGTTTAGGTTAAATTTTAGAATTGATAATTTTGGGGTTTTTGCAAGATTGGAAAATCAATAGTAACTATAAATAGGCACTTTGCGAAACGGGCTGATTCCATTCAAGTAGAATGTAATTATTCTCCAGTAGTTCTAAATTTGTTTAAATTACCAATGCACCTTATTACCCTTTCGTTTATGTAAATTAGGCCACAACAGAATGAGTTGAACCCCGAAACCAGTAAGAACACATTTTGCTATTTCATGAATTTCAGGAAGCCCTTTTGTTTCAAATTAATTTCATTTCCGTTCGCCGGCAATTTCCTGCAATATACACCGGTCCAGGGTGCCCTGCATCCCCTCGGGGTCGGGGGATCTTAGCATACTTCAGCAATAGACAATCCCGGGGCCTAATTAAAAAGAGTTTATCCCTGGCTACGCCGTCCAGCAGTAGGGCCCCAAATGAGTCCAACTGCGGCCACCCTGCGCTGCTTCACATATGTGCAAATTATTTAGCCCTGTAACTTTTGTTTCTTTATGGAATGCTCCCCCGGGATGCCTCAGGCACACGAACACAGCTAAAGCGTGGGCCCCACGGGCGGCGGGTTATTCCCATGGGACGGAACAAGGGTTTTTGGGGAAAATGCACATCATCAAAAATTTAATGATACTGCGGGCTCTCTCTGGTGGTGCATTTTCTAGTGAAATATTTGGGAAAATTGTGCAAAAACACATAATTTCCTTGTGTGTGGCCCCGTATTTTTCTTTTGTTTGATTATGTGGAGCGCTGGCCTTTTGTAAATACCCTTCCCCCCCTTTCGTGGACCAGATGGTAATTTAATATGCTTGCACTATTTAAGCAGCTTAATTTAGCATATAAATGACGTATAAAATTGCTGGCCAGCGCTCCACCTCAAAGAGGTGCTTTATTATACCACTCCGCCTCTCTTATCCTCGACCCTGGCCGCTGTTGCACCCTGTTCACCCTGTTTTCACCTCCACATGTGGCACATTGACTGGGGCCACCATTGTTGTGGAATAGACGAGCTAAGTCCACATTTTTGCCACGGTTATTTAGGGCTTTTGTAGAGGACTATGTTTTGAGGCATCTTTTGGCTTGCTGCACCTTTCTATATTTAGTGCCAGGAATTTCATTACATATTTTGATATGAATATGTAAGTATACATTTCAGAGACATATTAACGGTTATGATAGTCTGCAGCTTGATACAAGAGTTTTAAAGATATCCAACGTGAAATGATTTTAAAAATCATAGTTAGTAATTACATATTCTTAAAATCAAAATTCATCATCATTCTTTCATTACTTACATATGTATGTACATGTGTATAGGTATTATTGTCAAAAATAATTTGAATTTTACAATAACCATTATTTTGAAAAAGTATAGTGAAAGTAAAGGAAAGCGTGAAAAACGATCAAAACATTTAATTTGAAACGGAAAACATTTAGAAAACCCTGAAAAATTCTTAATCCACTGCTAAAGCTTGTAACAATTTAAAACGCATTTTAGTTTTACATCTTGTGATTGGAATTTAATTTATTTTATCACGTTTTTATTAGTTCGCTTTCTTGTCTGTCTGTTTGTCGGTACAAGTTTTGCAATTGATTTTCGGAATACTTCCGTTTATCCGATCATGCTGAAATTTTGCACATAGCTTTAGTTCGGATGGCAATACAATATAGTATACTCAATATTCATTCCGGTAGATTAAAAAAAACTGCCTTTTTTTTAAATTAAATTCTGAATAAAAAAGCGAAGGCAATGCCGACCTGATATAAAAAATTGCCAACCGCCAACTAAGGTGTCGCAAAAATATTAACTCGCTTTCTTAGCATGCTTCTTTATTTAAGTTTTCAGGAAAATAAAAATTACACAGATTGATATTTTTTTTATTTAAAAATTAAGATGTAATTTTACACGCTCAAAATTTTTTTTACATGGTCAGTGCTGGCAAAAATTTTACAATGGAATACATAAATTCAAACTTCTCATAAATATCGGGGTTTTCAGCTGGCCCATTAGCTCAGTTGGTTAGAGCGTCGTGCTAATAACGCGAAGGTCGTGAGTTCGATCCTCCCATGGGCCAATTTTTTTTTTTTATAGTTTCTCTGCAGTTTCGAGTCCAGGATTTAGCTGGAAATTTTGCACTATGAATATTAAATTAAATTTCCTGGATATACATACTCACTTTGCTTCAAAATTTTGATCCAAAAATTTATCGAGTTAAGCTGTTGTACAATTTGGATGGCTAAATAAAATATCATGGTAAAATCAATGCATGTTTTTCAAATTTTTTATGTTTCAAGAAGTTACAATAATTTTCTTATAGTAATATAATTATAAACTTTTATTATCAATCGCTAGGGTCCGTTCTCCAAAAATCGTATCATAAATAATGCTCAGAACTTTATAATATTTTTGCAGAATACTTTTAAAAGAATGTACATTTGGAAAAATCGATTACTTGAAGATTTTCAAAAATATGGTCCCCTTAAGTGGATTTCATTTTTAAATTGACTTATGTACTATCTAATGTGTTGTTCATATATAACGTGCATCATTTGTATATTAATTTTGAAAAGTTTAACTGTCATTGTTATACTAAAATCGATTCATTAAGTGTGCAAACTTAAAGTTACATACCACATTAAACGAGTAAAAATGAATATTAATTTGTTCTAATTTTATCTACTAGAAAGAAGTTAAAAAATATGTGAGTATACCTAAGTGTAATCTCAAATTAGACACAAAGTGAAAGCACAATTTTAACATTGTTACATAGATAGATTTATCTATTAAATCTTTCCTCAAACTGCAAGAAACCCCAATCGAAATTCGTAACCTCGGGCAGTAAGAATAAATTGGGACACATTAAAATCCCATCACCCGGTACACAAGTGGTGGTTTTTGCATTTGCCCAAAATTAATGTAACTAGTTCTTCTCGGTTGGAAGAACTTGTGCAGCCGCAGAATGTGTTACATTTGTTGCAAAACTTTTCCCATGGGAACAATGATTTTTCTAGGAGTACCAAAAAAGTTCCTTGGCAACGATGCACCACACCACAAACCCCTTTCCCGTCCCTTAATGTTTCCGGGAATCGCACCTTGATGAACTAACTCTTTTCGCACCAAGAAGGTCCTTCGCAAGTGCCGCGTTTTATAGAACTTTTAACAGCGGGCGACTCTTGCGGAGCTTCCTTATTACTTCTCGAATTATTTTGCATAATGCACGTAGTTGGTGGGCATGGCATGTAATGGGAGTGTTAATTAATTTTTCTGCACTTTTATTGCAGCGAAGGTGAGCGAAGACGTCTAACGGCGGAGGGTGTTTCATGGGAACTTTTATGCTTACTAACATATAGGTGAGGACCGATGTAGGTGAAGCGGAAAAGGTGCAAAGTGCAAATGGGGAGCATTTTACGTAAAAGTTTCCTTGCGGGCTGTTAATATCCGACGTTCTCGTAAAAAGGGCTAGAAGTGTCGTAAACGATGTTAGGGGCTAGGTTTTGGGGGCAATGTTTTCGATCCACCAAACCTTCCCTTGCTTAGTCACACGTCGTAGAAGCGCGCAATGTCGAAAGTCTGCGTGTGCAGAAGAAGTCCTTCAAGTAATATGTCAAAAGTCTAACGAGCCCCAGTGGCAATAAATTGCCCCCGGGCGGCAGGAGGGACGACCTCCTTTTCTGGTCCAGAGTCCAGACCGCAGGCATGTTAAATAGCTGGACGCCCTGTGGTCTCCCGGACTCCCGGTCCTCAGACCACGCTCCTCATGCCGTAAAGAAAAGGATCCACTGCATATAGATGTCACATGAAAGATATTTGCGTGGATATGGATATGGCCCTTTAGGACTTTACGAGATGACCATAACTCAGACGTCCAGTGTAGGACTGAAAAACACCATAAACTGAATCGGAGAAAGGGCCAAAAATCTGGGCCTAATCATTTGAATAAATTTTCCCACAAAAATGTGGACGGCTTGTGATGCGGTTTTCCACTTTATTGAAAATTTATTACCAGTTGTGGGACGAATGAAAGATTTTTATCGTTTCCAGATTTTCGCCGATAGATATGAACCTCTTTTTGGCGGTTGCCATAACCACCCTGACTAAAGCATAAAGTTACTCTTTGGCTATTGGTGTTGTTTCGCAGTTTCATATCTCTCCGGAAAGTTTCATCTTTCTACAATAAAATTTACATATAGGCCGTTTCATGAAATATTTTTGTGAATACTTTTCTATGATTTACGCGAATGTTTTTCGACTACTAACATTGGTTTTCTTTCAAGCTCATCCTGTCGTCAACTTTAGTTACCGAGATGAGTCAACGAAAATTTATTAAATTTTTAATTTTGGCCAACAATTTAGATTCAGTTCCCAAAAAAGGCTGAAAGAGTAAAATTTCAACCACTACATATGTAATACCATTTAATTCTTTTAATTTTGAATCATAATTTATATCTAATCATGCTAATAATGAGATCAAACAAAAATATTTTCAAACAAATTTGGCTTAGCTAATTAATAACCTGAGTTTGATGGAAAAATTTTTAATTAGATATTCGAAGAATTTCCTTTCTTAACAAATTCCTATAGAAATGAGTTGTTTGATGGTTATTTAAGCTTGCAAGTCTACACTCAACATAAATCTAATATAATGTGCGTATCACGTAATTTAAATAGAATTGTATCAGTAGAACATATTGTTGCTTTAAATCTTTTGATACAAGTCGTTGCTATGTGCTGTAATTACGCAAATAATTTGCCTCTATTCTATTCTATATAATACATAATTAAATATTTTTTTTGAACTACGTAATTAATTACGTAGGCCTGCAAAATTTGGGAATTATTTCATATAATTTTTGGGGTCCTTTTTATAAATCAAAAATCAAAAATGTTCGATCACATTATTTCGAGAAAAATAGCTTTAAAGAAGTTAAAAGTACAAAAAGTCACATTTTGGTTGAAAAGTTTTTTAAAAAATATCATAAATTTACTAAAAAATATAAATATAAACGTATCTATATGTATTAATGTTATTTTGTTATATGTAATTTAGAAGTATGCATTTGACTTACTTTGTCTTGTTAAAGAATGTCAAGTACTTGTGCATATCATTTCTACATTTTATCATAGGTTTTAGTAATATATTTTTAGTGAAAGTAGTTATGTAGAATTTGAAATATTGAAATATTTGATACAACAAATTGCACTGTTTACCAATTGCTATTTAATTCGATATTATTAAAGCGATCCTTAAACCGCTTCTGTTCTAAAGTTCTAAATTCGGGCAAGCCACTTCATCAATTTTTCATTCTCAAAAATTTCTCTCAATTCCCCAGAGTTTCTCAAAACTTTTGAAATTGATTGTAATTGTGATCAAAAGATGCCGCTCAAGGCATATCGGATGAGCAATTACTTGGTTCCCTTTTAAGAGAATTTTCTTATCTTAGTAAAGCCAAGTAGGGGGTGTATGCCTATTTTGGTGTTTGTAATGCAAATTAAGGATACCACCATCAAAGTAAAGTGATAGTAGCGTGCCACCACTGTACTGAAAACAGTCAGTTGTCTTAAGCACTTTGGAAACAAATTAGCGAAGAACGTCTTCAAAATTTTGTGATAATAACCATTTCGGTAATTTCACACTCCGCTTGAAATAATTCTATCGTTAGGGCTGTACACCAAGCAATTAGGGTGCGAAGGCTTTGATGATGGGTGCCGAAAGGAGGATCAGAGTGTTGTGCATGAGAATAATTCTAATAAAAACTTTTAGATATTTCAGATAATAACAGAAACATTGGGAAACTTAATGTAGCGAAGGACTAATTTAAAGATGTTTGAATATTTCGATATACCTACAAAAAGTGAACTTTAGGGTTATTTCGAAATGTAGATCTCGGAAGTCTTTCGCAAATGTGCTTTATTGTGTAGTACATAGATATACATCTACTTCAATTTTTATCAGAGCTTTTCTATAAATCGTGTTTTTCCAGTTGGCGAGGACTTAAGAATTCTTGAGGGGACATTACAATTTTTAGGCCAATGTTTTGAATCATTAAAAATTGAGAAAAAAAACCGATCGGTTAAATGGTTTTTAAGTTATGTACGCCAAAATCAAAATCGTTGTCATGAAAAAAAGCGTATTAAGGTATTGAATTGAAAATTAATTGAATTTCGTTTACATTTGTCTTCGTAAAGTTTCTGATCCATAAAATTGATATTGTCCGAAAAAACTGGACCTAATCTTTTCATAATGTTCAACAAGCCACTTCCTAGTGGTTCTGGTAAATTGACTCTCGTATAAAAAAGAAATTACATTTTGGCTTAAGACAAATATCATTGGATTAGGGAAGATTACCCCACTCCCAGACAGATAATTTTATAGGAGCGTACATAAAGGTCTCTAAAATTTCCTTGGCCGTTCCATAGAGTAAGAGGCGTCCCCACATAAGAAAATTATGTTGAATTGTGATATGGGCGAGGTCGGAATAGGACAATGCAGATATATAGAGCCTCCACAGCCAGGACTCAGCAGCCGTATCCCAAGTAACTTGAGCTAACACAGATTTCCATTCCATTTTTCTACTCTTTCCGGCATTCTTTTATTTATTTTTTTTCTTCCTGCTCGGTACGGTGAGATTACCAGAGGAACTGGATAAGGAGCAACTATACAGAGTTTGTTGCTCAATGGGAACCGAATAGTCCAAGCGGGGGTGGATAAATAAGGACGTGCAAGTCACGTGAGTGCCATAAATTTTAAAATGCAAATGTGATCCCCACTAGTTGTGATTAATGGACTTCGTATATTGGGGATTTTCTTGATACACTCTGCCGCCGGCGGTGGAGTGCTAGGGATGTTTGCAAGTATCCGGGACCTAGAGCGGGGGAGGATAGACGGTAGCAGGTCGACTTGGTGTCAAGTAATTTCACTCCCTTTCCACTCAAATTTTCCGAACACCCCCATCGGCAATGTTATGTTACAGTCCTGTTCACGATAAATGTTTACCCTGTGGATATGGATGATTAGGAATCTTGGAAATCTTTCAAAAGGAATTCATTGATTTTTTGGATGGGCGACTCAAGTTGGAGGGTATATGGGGGGAAGGGTGAATAGAGCTTCCGTAGAACGATTTTCTATCACAGGTTATTTTCGTATCAATGGAATTCGGATAATGTAATAAAAAAGGGGAGAATCTGAAGGATCATGCAATTGAATTCGAGTACATAATTAATCAATGTTTAATCTGCGAGCTAAATTAAATTATGCTTTCGAGTTTAAAATTTACGGTTTCATGTGTAAAAGAAATAAGAAGAATTTCAAGCTTTCCATTAATGCCACAAAGAGAACAATGAAGCACGTAATTTAATCATCAGTATGCATGCAAATTCGAAAGCAGTTTACGAATTCATTAACCTGAAGTTTTTCATTCCAGAACAAGTTGCATAGATAAACATCTATTTAATGAATTGTTATATGTAGGTACTTTTGAGAAATACATATAACTATAAAAAACTCCCTGACATTTTTAATGTTTTGGATATGCAAGCCTTTCGTGGAATATTTTTAACCACAATATAGATATTATGTAAATTGAATTAAAAAGGTGAAAAGGTGAAGACTAATTTTGAAGAATGAAAATCAGCAAATATTTAAAATTGTTTCCGTTGCTACATTTTAAGTGGAACATCGTGTCCAAAATTTTTTATATTTTCAAGTCATATACATAGATCAAACCGAGGACTTATTTTGCTTAATTAGAGAAAAGAGAAAATCATAGCTACATATGTATAACAAAAAGCAATATTTTATAGAGTGCCATAAGGTTGCCGTCACGGTCCCAACTTGTTATGCTTCACCGGATTTAAACAATCTCATAAATGCGTGAGAAAACCCTTTTCAAATGTAAAAGAGGATTAAAATGAATAAATAATATCCGGAATCCGTCTCAACGATTTCTTTACTTTTTCGCATCATACACTGTATATGTATATGCTATAAAACAATTATGTAAATTTTGCAAATTCATCACATGCAGCTTTAATCCCGCATTAGCAATGCACGATCTCCCAAGTAGCTGTAAAGTTGAGGCCGGCCTTGGGTTCCTCGTCAGAACCTTTTGCTTGGAAGGCACTAGCAACTGCGCTACTGCGGCAACCTTGCTCGGGTATCAATTAAAAGTGCTCTGCCTGAATTTATGTTCGTGACTGCTAAAATGTCAGAGGTAATCAGAATCTAAAACATAAATGAAATTGCCGGCGGCGCATGCGAGATGCACAGGTGTGAAAACATATGGAAGGAATTCGTGCGTGACCCACAACATGCACAATTAAGTGGATTCGATGGAACTTAATGAGAGTTGCGTGTGAGAACTGCACACTATAAAAATATAAAAGTTACATTTTACCTTCTTTTGGGGATAAGTAGACAATTTGAGAAATTATATGTCTCCGGTGACGAAGTGCTTTCACTTCGTATCAGCCGTGACCGGGATCATTCTGAAGCTCTTAATTAAAACTAGAAAGTCCCCCTTTATAATTTTTTTGAAATCCTATTTGATGTAAACACTGACGTCATTTGCATTTTTAATTATAACTCACCCGGCTCCCCGCCGCGTGTCATTAATCCCCATAAACCCTAAGAAAAAAAAGGGGCTCATCATAGGGCCATGGAAATGAATTGCGCCTGACTGATGACTGGCGGTTCCAAAAATGCAGGCGAATCCTAACGAATGTCCTTTCATTATCGCGAATTTCTTGACATCCTCCTTATTTCCGCCATTCATTTCGAGAATTTTTAATTAAAATTACGTGCTAAGTGGGCTGTGGTGGAACCCAAATGCGAGTGGAGGGTGGGGTATTACCGCAATGGGCTCCACTAAAAACCTTCATTAGCAGAATCCTTCGTCCCACCAGACCCTGAACCTGAGCAACTCCTAGACGAAGTTATGTTTAGGTGCCGCGGTGGAAAACCCAGGAAAAAAAAAGGAAAACATCCGCATCTAGGGGCAGGAAGATGCTATTAAAATTAAAATGCATGAATTAAGCGTGGGGGTGTGGTGCAGATCCGCGGCGAGGGGTCAGATGAACTTCGACCACAAAAACATAAAAGTTTCCTTTGTTTCGGGCGAACGTCCTGGACCACAGCAACAAATCGCAACACTAATTAAAATTATTATCCTTTCCCATTCATTAGCAGAGCTCTCATAATGAAGGATAATGGACGGCGATGATGGGGCCCCACCACCACTGCGCGGGGTTCCTTACTTTTATGGTTTCAGTTACACCGCAAAAAATTCCCTTTTAGGACCCAGAACAAAGTTCACCTAATAGTTTCTTTTTTTCCTCGATGATGTTGAGCTAATTTTTACATTGTTGTATAGCTCTATTCTTTTTCCAGAACTTTTCGAATTTTTTGCATCTAATTACGAAAAAGTGTTAAATTAATGCTTGCAACTTGAGCTAGTCCGTCAACATGAATTGCTACAAGTACCTACATATTTATAAGTATCTTCTATGCTCGTAATTAATATCATTATAAAAAGAATAATGTATGCTTTAGTTAACATTAAGACTCTTTAAGAAGGTAAAATGTTTTACATAATTTCATTACTAAAGTCAAAATATCAACTTTTTATAAAATGAATCTACATCTATCGCCTTGGAAACATTCGAACTTAAAATTTTTATTCTTATTTTAAACAGCCACGTTTTAGGGGTCTCTATGATCTTATTTCTCATTAAAAAAAAACTACGGACCCGATTCCGGCGTATATCGGAGATATAAAGGATATAATTTACTAAAAAGTAACAATCTTTTCATTCGTATTCAATTCTAATTTGTTGTTCTTTAATGCAAATCTGTTTTATAAAACAGACAATCCATATTCACAAGCGAAAAAAGAATTCCTATACCAAAGCTTAATTTCCCTCAGTTAAAAAACAGGTAAACATTAGAAATTGAAGAGTAAACAAAACATAACAAAACAGAGCATCCGTCAGTCAACAAGTTTTCATCGCGAGTAGAATTTAAATGCGTTTTTCGGGGGAGAAATGTTGAACTGGCGAAATTCATTTATTCACGGCAGAATTAACAAATCTCACAAAAAACCGAAAACAGAGTAGAAAACTCCGAGTTCGTAGGTTTTTCGAAAATTTAATTTTCTTCTATTGCACCAAACGAAATGTATGGAATACGAAATTGTTAAAGGAATTTTTATTTGATTTGCTCCAACTCTCTTCGCAGGAAGGTTTGTCAGTTAAATAAACTGGGATTTTTTTATGAAATGTAAACTCAACTCGTTTAGTTAAGCCGATTTTTCATATATGGAGAGTTTTCGTTTTTTAATCTCAACTTCAAAAATTATTTAGGTAAATATATAAGTAAGGATTTTATTAAAAGTAGAAAAACTAATAGTCTATCAAAAAACCAGTCATACTAACCTAACTAGAATTGCCAACAATTACAAATAAAATATCTTACAAGATACCCATCTTTACAATAATCTCTTAAGTTGTGAATTTTTAATTATCTAATTAATATTGCATTTTTATTACCCTCACTCCAACTTGGAACTAATTGCTTATTTGTGTAATGTGTTAGTAAAATATTACGTAAAAATTCGGGAATAAGTATATATTTATAAAATTGTTCAAGTGTTATTTTCTTACAAACCCAAAATTTGCTCTTACGATAAACAGCCACACTTTAGTGCAGTGAAAACCGCAAATAGTGTGAAATTCGTGTGTTTACCACTGGGAGGAGTTGGATTCACCAAATGATAGCTCCTGGATCCATCAGCGCCGTCAGGAACACCTGCATGGGATTGCATCAAAAGACCACGAAAAGTTTAAAATTTCATCAGGCACCATATGCGGGATGCACTCGCATGCACAAAGTGCATCCCAAAAACCCCAGGGTCTGTCTTCGGGACTCTCACTCCGGGGGCCGGGGCGGGATGCCTCCAACAATGCGAAGAACTTCACTAGTTGAGCAAAGTTTATGTGACATGAATGTAATCAAACCAGAACACAACAGCCAAGGAAATTTCCTTGGAGGAGTTGCTCCTGGGCTCGGGACGGGACCCGGAGCGCACTTTTTGCAAGTTCCCTTCCGCGCGGATGCGGGGGCGGAGACGGCGAGATGGGACATGTTCCAGGACGGCGCACAGCATCCGCAGCATCACCACCACCACCACGCCGACGGCGCGGCGGCGGATGCGAGTGTAGCAACAAGCAAACTTTTCCTTCGATTTTAATTTCGGAACAAATCGCCTTTTTTGCAATTCTGCACTCTCCTTTTGGCGGAGTACAGAGCCGCCCCACCCCTGCCCCCCCTTTTTCGAAAACTCTTCGGAAAGATTTCCTCCTAAATCGAGTTAGCCGAGCGTTCGAGGAAAACTCCTTGAATACTCAGCAGATTTCCTTGCAGCCTAACTTTGCAGCTAATTGGAAGTTGAGCGGGATATTTTTTTTTCTTATCTTTTTAACTTAGACGGGGTGCCATCAAAGGCTGCCACAGCATAATTAGGCGAATCCCTTTAACTCTGTTATCTAATTAAACCATTTAAAACCATCCCATGAAAACACCTTGGGCGGTGGACACCTTAGTTCCCGATTCCTTGAAGAACATTCAGTACAAAGGGTTGCCCACCATTTCGATTAAGATTGTATAATCTTTTATCAAATATATTTAAATAAAAAATCCATTAAGTCTACAATATACTTTTAGGTAATTAACTTTAATTAATAATTATTATGTTGTACAATATAAAATCATCGTATAATTTCTTCTTATAATTGTGTTGAAATTATGATGCTGTGCTGCTCCAAAAAACGAAATTAAGAGCTATGAACTCTCTCAATAATATGTAATTTAAGGATAAGTTCTTCAAATTGAATTTTCTGAAATCATAAATTTTAAACGCAATACTTTAAAACAAAAGCTACTCCGAGAAAAGAGTATTTAAAATTTCAGGTAACAACTTTCATAAATTCATTCAGCGTCGTTAATTTTAATTTGGTTCACTTGAAACTTTCAGTAAAGCATATCTAACATTCGTATTTTTTTTTCTAATTTTAAGTTTGAATTTTACTAGGTTTATGCGGACTAGATGAGCGTTTTCAATTGAATTAATTACATATAGATGTAAAGTTTCGAAAATGTTCTTAATTGAGTTGTAGAGCCACGTGATCAGGTCTAACTGAAAGAAACCTTACGCTTACTTTGTGCGTATTTTGACTCACATTTGGCTCTTTGAAATTCTAAAGATAGTATGTAATTAATAACTAAAAGTATATTATTATGAAGTATTTTCGAGAGATGTAATAACAAATTAAGTATACTTAATACCATAGGTATAGAAATATAGAAACTCGGTTTAATCTATGCGGTGTTTATAAAAAAAATATTTCGCGAATATAATAAAATAACCCTCTCACGCGGCTAATTCGGTTGCTCGCAGAAAGGTTTTATTGTTCCTCCCAAGGAAAGGCATAAATAGGGGAAAAAAAAGATGCGAAAAACTTTCGCAATTAGCCCAAGGAGGAACAAAGCGGCCGCAAGAAAAAGATCGAAATCTCTTCACGAGTGACCCACTTGGTCATTGTGGGGTCCCTCCACCGCCGCCGCCGCCCGTCTTCGATTGGAACAAAGAGCCTCCTCTGGCCGACAGAACGCGGGAAGAGATCTCAAAATGTGGCGGCCTCCGGAGGCTGGGGGCTCCAGCCTCGGCCGCATAATTCAATTATTTCGCGCTCGACGGACTCATTGTGGTCACCGCTCAAGGACCGCATTGTGTTTGGTCGGCCGGCTGCGTGGGTGGTGGACGTCGGCGGCGGCGACAAAATGCCCTTTTAAGAAGTTGTGACAGCGCCAGATTTCGGTGGGATCCGCGACAAAGAAACAGCTTCCAGCCGAGGTCCAGGGGAGCCCCGCGCCGCCGGGGACCCCAAAAACGTCCACAGGTCGCTCCTCGATTAAGAAGCACACGAGCAACGTCTTTGGGGAATTTCGGAAATTGTGCGGTGGGTCCCCCGGAGCCCCGACCCCTGGCAATTGCACAGAACAATGGATAAGACGCGATCTAACAACGGAGGACAGTTCGGTCTTCTACTTTTTGTTTTTCGCCAACCGTCTTAATGTCGGTTTGGCCTTCTTATTCTTCCGACGAGTGTATGGGAAAATGGAGCCATTGTTTTCGGTTTTCCTAGAGCAGCCGAGGTGAATTCTTTGCTGCTAATTCAAGGAAAATTCAATTAGCTTTTTTTTGGCGATGAAGCAAGGTGGCTACGACTTACGAGTCCCATGGCAATTTCCTATTAATAAAATAAGTCGTGTAGCAATAAGCGATTTTTGGCTTTGCATACAGATTTCTAGTTCAAAATTAAGTTATAATATCGAAATGTTTCAAAAACTCGTTTTTGAAAATGTTTAAGAAAATAAATATTTTGAAACCTTCATATGAAAAGTAAAGAAACTTACTAAACTTGTATAGAGCTTCTTAAGAAATTGGTATTTTCTGAAACTATTTTTTTTCACAGTTTCTAATTTTCTATAATTCGAGGAATTATTAAAAAACAAAAAGAAGAAAATTCCATTTCATTACAAAGTTATTGTATTAAATAGGATCGCAAGTCTGATTGGGACGTTTTCATACCCGAAACTTTAAACGAGTTTATTTTTGGAAAAAAGAGTATAACGATATTTATTTAAGAAGATTATTTTTATTTCTGTAAAAATTGGATAATTTTCGGTGAAGCTGTCATGCCAACAAGGACGTTCTTTTCGTAATAATAATATTTTTTTTCCGTAATAATTTAAAGCTCCAATTACAGTGAACAATCGACATTCTTTTAGTTTTCTCACAAAGATTATTTACCTTTAGTTTGTAGTACTTTTCGCAACGCACCGGGGTAATGTAATTCCTTAAGGTAATTGTAAAGAAAATTTCCTTACTTTGAAGCTGGATTTTAGAATAAACAAAAAGCATGTCTCTGATATGGATTATATTTGATTGAAAAGTGAACGTAAAATCTCTTTAGAGCAAAATAATGAACGTTTATTTAGCATTAAAATATTGGAAATCAGATTTTGTTCGAAAAATCGCCTTAGTTAGTAATAAGACGAAGTCTTAAAAGCTTTGTATGATATTTACGTCAATTTGTTCTTTTGAGGGCTTTAAAATGTAGATATAAATAACTTATTATGAAAATTTTAGATATTAAAATTCTGGGAACAATGTATGTATGATTTATTTTTTGAGGAACATTGGTACCAGAATATTTTAGGTTTTACTAAATATAGGTAGAAGTAAAAACTTTCATAAATTAATCAAAATTTCATACATACAAGAAATTTAATCTAATTCTAATTAGTTGATTTATTATTTTTGCCTTATCTTTTATAAAATGATATTCAAAGTAAGTACATAGTGTCGAAAAGATTAAGCTTAATTTCCATTTAAATTTTTATCTATAGAATAGTGCAAAAACGGTTAATAAAACAATAAGCTATTCAAATTCTTTTATACGAAACCATCGACGGGTTTCATTTTATTAAAATACTTCTCTCTAAGGCACTACTTTTTTCTCTCAGACCATCTAAAAGTCTAGACTGGCATTTAAAATGCCTGTTCTACCGTGATCCTTACTGAAATTGCAATTGCTGAAAAACTTGACATTGTGCGGGGCTCGGCTCTTCTTCTTCGGTTTTCAAAACGATTTGACTAGGAGCTCTCCATTCGTCGTGCACTTTGCCGGGCGTACGTAAAGTCATGACTTGCTTCCATCTGAAATTGATAAAATGGGAATTTCCAAAGTACTTTGGGTTCTTTATACGCTCCAAAACGAAAACAAGGGCACCAACTCCACTATCCAAATGAGTTGCCCTCGGTATTGAAAAGAAGCGAAAGAACGCAGCAAAACCGTAAAATTTTGAGTTCTTTAATTTCCCTAAGTATTTCTGTCTGTACAGTGGGGGCCGTATATTTCAGCCGAAGAGGAGCAGGGTTAAACCCGGGAAAGTGGGGGAGGGGGGGGGGGGGGGGGGGGCCGCCACTGGCCCGGTTCCTGAAGGAACAAGTAGAAATTTTGCAGCTCCTCATAGAAGTCATCGATTCATTACTTAATGGTCTACGCCTGGGCGTCCCAGCGGTATTTTTGCTGTATGGGGCCCGGAGCCCCAACGCTTACGGGTGGGACGCTCTCTGGAATTCTCCAGCTACCGATTCAGTCGTAATCACAAATGAATGCGGTAGTTGATAAATGAAAATGCTTCCACTTGTACCCATCCATCATTATTCATTACCATGATGAATGCGCTCTGTGTCCATTGAAAAAGCACTTCCCTTTCTCGAGCAATTCTCAAGGAAAATAGCTCAGTTAACTTGGGTGAATCTTGAGAAAATTGTCGACGTTTTCTTGAGAAAAGGGAGGCCCGCACTTCCTTGGGGCCACGCTTCATATTCCGTCAACGTATACCGAAGAGGGATGGAGTTATGAGAAAATATTCAACAGGCTGCATTTGGATGTTGGGGATATTTTAGAAAGGTTAGGGAGTGGCCGGGACCCAGCTGAATGTTGCCAAATAAACGGAATGGTTTCAGTGCGAAAGGCATTTGCAATTAGTCTTTGACAGTCAGGGGGATTCCTTAATGGTATGAATGCTACTCAACGAATTTCCCCTTTGAGACATTCCCCGGTAATGCAAAATACTTAAGACCCATCGGTCTTACCCGGGCATTCATCTATCAATCGATTTTTGTAAGCCAACAAATTTCAAATTCTGAATTTTTCATTGATTAATTAACTCGCTTTCATGATAATCTAAAATTGATCTTAAACTTCGAATTTGTTTCAAAAAAATGGTTTATGGTTATTGATTCCAAATATCTAAAGAAAAGTTTTTTTCTTCAAATCATATTATCACCATAGAATATACCTATTGTTAGTTTCTACAAAAGAAGTGATTTAGAAAAAAATGTTTTATGTTTTATTTTATAAATTTCAAAAATTGTTATCATTGTATATTAATACATTTTACGAGCAGTGCTCTGATAAAATTATAGTTTTAAATGTCTCTTTCATCGAGTTTATTCTGCATCAATTATTCGTGTTGGACCATCATCAATGAGACACCCTGTATACAAACATGCTCCATAAAGTCGATTGTAAGGGGACTGTACACAGCGAAATTTGAAAGGCTAAAATAACCGGATGGTCCCTAAAGGAGCAAATGGCGCACCATAAATTCGAACGACATGCCAACTGCGCCGAAATATGCCCTGTTTCTGGCGTATAATGGACCTATTCGATGCGAACTGATTTTATGTTTAGGCATAATCCACTCATATCGAACAACAGGCGCCTTCAAGGTACGTAAATTTGGTCTCTGCTCTTAATAACATCATCCTGAATGCTATCTGGGGCTCGTTACGAAAGCCTCCGGAAGGATATCGTATTTTAATATGTTTTCCGGAATATAATTCTTTTGTGTGGGGGGAGGCGCGCTCTTTATAACGATTACACCACCCCAAAAACCTGCCTCAGGTTTTCGGATCAGGGCCAAAAATATTACATCTGGGGCCTCTGATGCTCGGGTGGCTCCAGTGACATGCAAATCTAGTCCCCTTCTAATGGAGGTAAACAGAAATAATAATGAGAAGATGATATCGAAACTGAATATGTTATCTTGGCTATGAATGACAACAATGACGGGGCCGAGGAGCAACAGAAAGCACAGCGTGAGTCATATTCGGGATTTCTGGGCAAGGAGTCTCCTCCTTGGAGCAGGGCGCTTCGCTGGGAATCATAAACATTTATGTGTCCTACAAAGGCCGCTACACTCTGAATACAAAAGCAGCGCCCCACTCAGAGGAGGCTGCCGGAGACGGTGCTGAGCCCCAAACACGTCCGGAATGGGGGTCCCACTAAAAATATCACCAAGAGCCAAATAAAATAATGAGAACAAGAATCGAAGGATTCAATGGAGTTTCATATAAAGGACCCCTGGTTGGGGGCGGAACGCCCGGACGAAACGTGGACACCTCCTTCTACGACCACAATCAGGGGGCACCGAATAATGAGGCTATAATTCGAAACAACAGTTTCCTTGACTTGAGATTTCCGAGGTCAGGTCCGATAAGGCGGAAGGATCGACAGGACATTAAGCGGCAACTTTGGATTTTCATTTTGCACGTTTAATGGCTCTAATATGGGGCGAAATGTCTCGCTAGAGCATTTTGGGACAAAAGATTTTCAGATTTTCAGGTCATCTTCTTCGGGAAGAGTCGCTCAGATATTGGAAACAAAGACACATGATAGTGTTACGGATCCCACTTAGGGCGACACTTTCGGTGGTCTCCTGCTGATTCGATTTTGGGATCACGATGAAGGGTCCTTGAGGGGACTTAATGTTTTCCATAAAGAAATTAGTTTTGGGCAAAGGAGCCAGTTTTGGGTGGTTTCGTATTCATATGTGTCGGCTCTTTTTCAGTCAGAAGTTATTGTTAGATATTTTATGTTTTTCTCGAAATAGCGACTTTGAATATAAAATCCTACTTATACTATAGTTATATTCAAAAGATAAGGACTTTGTGCTTTTTATTTTTATTGTTAGTACAATCGAATTAGTAGATATACGCCCATTTGAAATATTGCATTAAATTGTTACTTCGCCTCCTTTTACGAATGTCTGTTCAAAAAGGCTATACTCGTACATCAGAAGCAAACTTTACAAAAACTGATAAAGACGTTTAATGTTCACTATTTATATGTGCAGGAGTTTCTTTTTAATACCATTATTTATGAAGACGATACTTTTTTTATAGCTGATTAGTTTTTCAGTATTATTATTAATGAACGTACGTAAATGATAACTTAAAAATCATTTAATTGATCGGTCTGAAATTTTACTTTGCTCTTATATACATATATACAATTTTGTCTTGTGCTTGAAGATTTAAAAAAAAACTGAAGTAGATCAATTTCACATATGAAGAACTGTTAATGCAGTTTTTCGTTTATTGACTTGCCATAAATAGAAATAAAAGTCCTTAAGAGATAAACTTTTAAATTTCCACAATTTTTTTTTTGAACACCATAAAAATCTACTCAAAAACCTTGAGACATGTTCAAAGAATAATCGTATTAAATTTCAAGAAAAACTTCTATGTCCCTTAACATCACATTTCTTTCTACTTCGAACATTTAAACTTTTAGGGGTAGAAAAGAAGTTAACGGACGAACACCTTCTGCATTTGAAATAAATTTTCATTCCCAAAGTTTTCAATGGAGACCCTCTAAACGTTTTCCTCACGATTCTTCGGAGTATATAATTTCCGGTAGAACGAGTCAATTTCAGTTCAAAGAGATGACGGAAAGTGAAATAATATTCTTCCCCTGGCCTCTGATCCCTACACTTGCAGTTGCTGAACACACCCAAAAACCATCGTACATTGCACAGGTAGAGGAGTTTTCTAGACCCGGGGATTCAGGATCCTTGAAATCTCACAATCTCTAGGTGTACCCTGTGCATAAGAAGAAGGAATCAACTCAACTGAAAGTTTAAGTCCATTAGGTTAAGGTATGATGAGGGACGTCGAAGAAAAAACCTCTCAATATCTGGAAAGAATTTTTCTTCTTTCTCGGCTCTATTCCCAGCCATGATTTTGTTGAGCTCATCGTTTCTTACAGTTCCACTTGAATAGCCTTGAGAATGCCTTCAAGGTTTCTTATTTCTCCTCCGAAAAATTTTTGCACAATTTAGGCACTTCATCGAACGTACCATGAATCCATCATCGCTGATTGTGGATATGCAGCAAAAATTCGGATGGAGGTTCTACATCGAAGGAAACGTAAATACTTTTTCTACAAAGTGGCTTCGAAGTGTCCTGCAAGTCGAAATATTATTGGGAACAATTTATTTTTTATTTTTTTGCCTGACTGAAATTTTAAAATTTATACTTTAACATTTGCATTTGAGGAATTGAAAACTTTGCCATTATTGGAAATTTTATAAAATTTCAATACTTCTATGCTTTCCTTGCTTGAATTAATGCAGCACATATTTTTAAATCTGTTAAATCCATTTTTAGTATTCCGAATCTATCGTACATTAAACTAATCAATTTAAATAATGGAACACTTAGTGTGGGGTTTAACCTCGTCTTTGATAAAACTTGTAGGAATCTTTGTTTAGAGTTAAAAGTAAACGGATATTAAAAAAAAAAAAAATTGTCGGTCGCTTTTATTTCCTGAGATATTTCATTTTGAAATTTTGAAAAGTGTTAGTTTTCTGCCGCAATTTTTCTATGCTCCTTTAGGATAAAAAGGTTGAAGTTAAGGTAGGTAAACTTTATCGGAATATAAGTATGCAAAAAAACGTGGCGAAAAAAGTTAATTTGCGAAATTTCAAAGTTAAATACCTCGAGAAGTACAAGTGACCGGCGATTTCTTTCTAAAGTGGTATTTTTTACGCTTATTTAGAAGCGTAATTAATTCAGGACAGTCCACGGTGTAAAAACGGTTGACTTACGTAGAATTATGTATTAAAATAGTAATATTTCCCGAATAGGGTTAGAGCTAACCGAAAATATACGAGAATTTGAATTGAAAATTGTGAATGTTATTTTCTATTTATTAGGGTTAAAATTAAGGAGAGGTTTAGTTATACCTGTTTAGAAATCTTTAAAAAATTTTAGAAAAAGACGCATTTATTTAGGAAATACACAAGTGTTTGTGACTCCTCGTGGCAATGAAAGGAGGATAACAAACAGCAGTTCTTTTTACTGAAAAAGAAAAGAAAATTATAATGGTGATACTTAATTTTACTCTAGAAAAACGACATTGTTGAAGACTTCATTATTCTTCGCATGTCGTCAAGTTGTGTAATTACACAAATTCTTGAACGCATCATGTAACATAAAAATGATGCTCGAAATTACTTGAACTCCGTAGTGTCGCCCACTTGAACTCCATCCAAGGCGCATTTCAGGCACGTTAAAGCGTCCGTGCAATTCATATTGCAAGGTGCAAGGAAACGGAAGCAAATCAGGCGCTCACCTGAGCCTATCACGGCACCGCGTTATTGTCACGAAAGCAACCAGCGAACACGGCACTCCCCGTGTTCCAGGCCCATCGATTTGGCACTTGTCCCCCGATATTAGCTTTTGAAGTTCCTGGAGGAGGATGTTGGCGCTCCTCTTGGCAACGCAAAATAGAAAATAAAAAAAGGTAGAGAGCAACAAATGAGCTACACCTTTTCCCTGTAGATTGCATCCAGGCCGGGTACAAAAAGGAAAGGTTCGGAAAATTGTTGCCTGAGACAAGCGAAATGAGGAAAATATTGAAAACAGCCAGGTGCAACAGGAAGTTGTGCAGTGCTCATTTGGAATTTTAATATCCGTCGAGGACAGCAACTCTAGAAAGGCGTCCTTAGGGTTCTTAGAACTGAGAGGAAATGAGGAACAGGCAGTGAAATAAAGGACGCTGGGATATTACGGATAACGTGAAGACTTCAGTAAAAAATAAGCGTTATTATCCATGGGATATTGAAAACAAATGACTTGTATTAAAATATTTTTTTTTTATACAGTCTTGAATTTTAAAAGGCACAAAAAATACAAAATCAGTTATTAAATAAGTTGTCTATATTAAATTTTGTTGGCGTCAAAATGTTTTGAATATTGTGACTGCCATTGTACCTACTTTTTAAATTGATACGAGTTCACTTTTATGCCCGTTCCAATTTTTTTTATCGCAACCATGACTACTCCCTGTGAAGTATTATTACTGAAAATTAGAGTTTCCCGGAATTCTAAGAGATTGTGTCATTGCCAGCACCTTTTGCTTAGATTTGGGAAACAGTCAGATGTGTATTTTCTGGAAAAATAAACGAAACCATTTTGAACAAATCGTCCCTTTTCCTTCTAAACGCCATTAGCCCCCTGCCAGAACATTGTGTTCCTAAAAATCGCTGACCAGATGCCAGCTGAAGGAGTCCCTCAAAGGGCGCAACCAGCGGAAGACTCCTCCGCTTAAAGCTCCTTTCACCGGCTGCTGGGACAAAGTCAGCACTTTAATTCGTCTTTTGTCTCCTCGGTTTTGCCGCAACCAATTATCCACGACAAGAAAAAGCCCGGGATAAAAAGGAGTACCCCCAGAAAAAAAAAAAATGGGATAAACAATTAAAAGTAATCGCTGAGAATCTCCTCGCATTCACTATAGAACTGGGCAGTGAGACAGGACCAGAAAAAAAAATTAAATCCCCAGCCCGTACTGGGATAAGGAGCCCAAGTCCCATCCTGTTTTCCTGTTCCTCCTGATTTTTATGTGAACAACTAATTTATTTTGTTTTCCCTGTAATATGCCCAGCCAGGCGACCGCTTCGGCTCAGTCTGTTGGGTCTTTTGTGTCCCAAGAATAAAAAAAAAGTAAAAAAAAAATTCTTCCCTCCCACATCCAGGAGGATCCTATTTCGCTGAAAAAAGGCTTTCCCTTTTTCGACTTGTCGCCGGGGAGCAGGGGATGGCTTGTTCCGTCGTCGTGACGAACAACTCCAGCTTCAGCTCCAGGCGGTGAAGAATAGCGCGAGCTGCTTCTGGCTCCTCCGGGATAAAAAAAATTACCTCAAAAATGGAAGGACATAAATAACAAACGATAAGAGCTCCCTAAAACGGAGCAGAGTCGCCTCAAAGAAATGTTGCCAAAAACGCGAGGTGAACTCCCACTAGACTCGGGTTACTTTCGCCGGGAGGATACCGGGATACCTGCACACGTTTTCCCGGATGATTTTTAATTAATTTTTCATCCTCTCGCAGCCAGTTACCGGGTCCTGATAAAGCGCTCCGCAAAGTGAACCAATTTTAAAAAGAAGGAACGACCGAAGGGATAAGACTTGTCCAGGACTTTCTTTTGATGTCCCTCTGCATCGAGGCATGGTCTATTAAGCTCGAAGAAATTTTTAGCTTTATGCCATTTTATTCGCGAATTCCTCTTTATATTTCTTGTTTACCTTTGTCGAAAAATGGGAACGTGTTAGGAAGTAGCACAGCCATTTCTGGAGCAGAAGGTTCTTCTTCTTTTTTTCGGGATTTTAGGGATGCGAAACCGCAGAGAATGCAAAGGTAGTTTAATGAGGAGATTAAAGCAATTTCTTTTTTTTTTGAACAGGATTGTGGTAAACATTTTGCAGCGCAGCGATAAAGTTGTAAAGTAATCTCGTTATCTGATTAGAGCCCTCTGTAGGATGACGGTTAAAACTCTAAAGGAAGTTTTTAGTGGTTTTAAACAGTTTTCTTATATTCTTCCATCCTTAAGACATGCCGCAGGAAGATTGAACTAATCGCATTAATTAAGTTCCCCTAATTATTCCTTTTCGTTCGTTTCAAAAAGGACAAAAAATAATTTGAATAGTTTCTTCAGACGAAACTTTACGATGTTCATATTCCATGAAGGATATTCTGATATGAAAACAAATTTTCAGAAGTTATTAGATTCAAGGAGAACTTCCAGAGTTTCAAATATTGATTTAAATGTAATATGAAATTACGTCAAACCACAGCAATTACGAAAAAAGATAGTAACGCTCAGTCGTTTTGAAGCAATTGTTTAAATTGACAGTATCCTCTCTTACTTTTTAAAATCTATTTTTTGTGCCATCGTGAAAAAATTAGTTATTTATTTAGTGAAGAAGCCTGAAAACCTATTTTAAATCTTGAGAAGTATATTTCGATTTCGAAGTTCAAATAAGGACTAAAAACGAACGAGTATAATTGATTGAAAATAGTGATAGAACTTTCATTAAAATTGTATTTTATCGTGATGTATTCTAATAAGGTATTTTGTTTACAATGAATTGACGTATACATACATACTTAGTAAAATGATTAAAATTTGAAATGGACCTATTATAATGAAGTACATTTAAAAGGATTTAGCACAAAATTCTATGGTCATAGTACCTACTAAACGTTTCGGTCAGTCTGTGCAAGGATCAAATCTAAAAAAAGAAATCTAGAGTATCCTTGTTCTAAGGGCAGACAGATATTGGTGTCTGCCCTGTCTGGGACCAGACCCCCGGGATTACACCCGATTTAATTGGAATCCACTCAAGATCTTCACCAGGACATTTTCCCATTTTGCAGGCTGTTCGTCTGGGCAGCAGTTGAAAGGCAACCAGGAGGACCCATGTAAAACGAAATCACGAGTTGTCGGCGACGAGGTCTACTGCGACAGGTACTGGGAATGTGTCAACAGTCAACCGGAGCTCTATGACTGTCCAAATGGTCTCGTGTTTGCTGGTAAACACCGTGGCGTCACCGAGGGTTGCGACTATCCCTGGCGCTCAAATTATTGCGAGGGCAAGCAGCTGGCAAGTGAGTTTCCACTTTTCATCCACCCACCCCCCCCCGATTTTCAGAAAATTTAGTAGAACCGATGTTTCTGTGGGTCGGGACAGGGGTAGCGAACAAGTGTCCCCAAAATTAAATCTGTGTCTTTGTCCGGTTTTCGCTCTTCCAGATGGCCCCATTTCGACGGAGCACTGCGACTGGCTGTACGGAATCTTCGGACATGAGACATCTTGTACCCGATACTGGACTTGTTGGAACGGCACTGCAACCGAACAATTGTGCATCGGTGGCCTGCTCTACAACGAGAATGCCCACAGTTGTGATTGGCCAGAAAATGTCGACGGGTGCCAAAAACACCGTGAGACGATGTCCCCGGCATCTTCGATTTATCTCTTATTAATTTGGTCCATTTTGCAGCCCTCTGCAACGAGGACCCTAATGGGAACGTGCCGTTGGGCAAATCCTGTAACCGCTACTGGCAGTGCCAAGGCGGCTACCCCCGGCTCCAGAGGTGTCCGGCAATGCTCGTCTTCGACAGACACTCCCTCAGGTGTGTTGTCCCACCCACCGAGGAGTGTGACATCCCCACAACCCCTGTGCCCTTCGACGGAGACCTGCCCGACAACCAGAGGGGTGGAATCAGCAAGGACGAACAGGAGCAACAGGTGAGTCATGAATTATGTTTTTTACCGGTGGAAAATTCAGTTTATGGACCCAATTAACTCATCATTAGATTAACCTCGTTCTCGTTACGGAACAGACTTTACCTACAGACACTTTTAAGTTTTTGTTTGTTGAAGGGCATAATTACATACGTTAAAATTATGGTGCCACTACCCTGAGAGGTAAATTTGACTAAAAATGAGGAAAACCGTTGTATTTAGAATAAACTAGTTAATATTTTTGAAGGGAGTATGGGTACTTCTCTATACTAAGTATGTAAGTACCTAAAAATTCTATCTCCAAAATGAATTTAATATTTGTCATCTACATATACAGAAATAGTTATTTCATTTTAAATCCTTCACGGACGAATAGATGGAAAAAATTGATTCAAGCTTAATCTCTTTACTTGTTTATATATTTTCTTTTGTCAATAGCTTTTCAGTTCCTTATGTTTCCCAAAAACTCGAGCTAATGAAATATATTTGCCTCTTCGAAATTTATAGCCACCGGTAAAAACAAAATTGTGTACATTTCTTAAGCTTTTTTAATCGTATTAATGTTGGTAATATTCTTAACAAGGTCAAACCATTTAATTTATATGGAAACTCTGGTAATAGCATTACAGAAATAGGTATTCCAATTCTAATTTTAAATAGATTCTTTTGATTTATTTGAGAAACCTCACTGACAGGATCAAGGTATTTCGGAATAAAAATGAATTTTATAAACTTTTTGGTATCAGAAAAAAATTGAATTTGAGTCCTTGTTCTGTTGTTTTTCCAACCGTGTTTCGACTCAGCTCTGAAAAACTATGTAAAAAAAAGGTCTACTGTGTAAATTTAGGCCCACTCGCGAATTCTATTTATATTTATTCCGTCCTTGTGCTAGACCTCGTCCTCGTCGAAAATTGCCCATTCACTGTTCGTCATCTACTGCCGAATACCCCGAAATAGCTGAATTTCTTATACGATTGCGTCTTGAACGAAATTTTACTGAATTCAAAGCGGACCGGAGGTGGAAGAAAACGTAACGAACTTAGGGCCTGAGTCGATAACAAATTCCGGGGAGCATCAAATTTTCAGTCGTTTTTCAAATGTTTCATGAATTTAAAGTGTTAGTCCCCAGGAGAGGTGTCGGCAGCAAAAAACAGCGATACAATAAAACGCACCGACATTCCAATTCTCATCCCCACCGGAAGGCGAAGCGGGGGTGTGCCGGCGGACACCTTCCCAACTTCACATTGTAGCAATATTGTAAATCGGAATTCTTCTTATATCAAGCGAAAAATTTCTGGCGTTGAAGGTACGTGAACACCTCAAGCCCAGGGCCGTGATGAGGGGGCGTCCTAGGACTCGATGGCTGACAATAAGTCAGAAAGGAAATTGAAATTTTCCCCTCTACAGGATTTTGTATCCTTCCCGTGCACCGTCCTCCTCGGGGTATCGAGGACCCCCCTCTTCCAGGAGTTTCTTTGTTACCCCGGTGCGTCGTGACGCTTCCAGTGGGATGCTGTAGACACTTGTGGAAACAAAATTCAACGGGCACAATGTGCGGATTAGCAACGGAGCATCCACCCTGAACCTACCCAAAATCGGGACGAAAGGTCCCCGAAGGGTGCCATTTAAATCAGGACCGCCTCAGGGATCAGGAAGAGCTAGGGAAAAGTAAATAACTGTTCATAATATAATCTCATTAGATTGACAGACAAATCGAAGGGGCTCCTCGCGCACGATTTCCCGGGTAAACACACACGAGCGCCTCTCCCGGATTTTCAGCAATTTCTCCATTGAATAAATTAAATCGAAACTCTGGCTACTCATCGGAAAGAAGAGCCACCCTGTGAATTATGCAGCACGCGCAAAACGATACAAATGTTATTCGAAATTGAACGAAAACGAAAAATATAATCTTAAAGTAAATACTTGCACACTATGCCTTTTATCCAAGAAATGGAAATAATAAAGAAATAAAAGAGTATAGAATGGACCTTTACGGGGTTCTGGTTCTTTTGTTAGAAATATCACAATCAATAACAAAAGATAACCGAATACTGGGCTATTGTAGTTTTTTTTTATATTTATACGATCCCTGAATCCCGAAGCTTTCATATTTGCTGAATAAAAAGATTCTTTAAGCTCCATCATCTTTAAGATAAGGCAAGGTAGTACCAGCTCGCTCTTTGTGGCACGTGGATTTTCTTAGATTTCCGAAGGACAAAACTAAATATGGATTTCATGATCCGGTCATATCAATGTCGCGTTGACTTAATGAAATTTTTCATTATATTGACTTCAATTTTTCGAGACATCAAGTAAATATATACAGTATCAATACAGACGGATGTCTATTAAAAAATGTGCGAAATATGATATTTCAAAAATAATCATTTTGTTTGGAAACCTCAATTACTTCAATTATTTTTCTTAATGTCTTCTTTTTTATTGAATGTAGTAAAGTTTTCATTTTAACTATAAAAGTAATATTAATTATTCCTCTCAACATTACCTATGTACATAATGTTAGTCTGTCTAATTGTAAGTTAATAAAGATAATAAGGTAATTAGTAATCAAGAATTATAATTATAAAATATACTAATTTCTGTTTCTATTTTCAGCTTGCCAATGAAGGTGTACCGCCACTGCCGCTTCAGGGCAAGAACTTCCAGCGTGCTAGAAACTAAAAAGGTGCTGCAATAAGAAAAGAATTAATCCGCAATCTCGTCCCCATGTTTGTTTTTATCTTTCCACAGTTTTAAGCATTACTCTAAGCTATAAGTTAAGGCTCAGCGTCTAAATGTAAATTAAATGAAGAAAAATTGAAGTCGCAACTGAAAGCAGGGCACAAAATGTAAACTTCGTTTAGTGTTTGGTGGCGCGCAGGGAAGGATGCGACAGCGGAGCTCTGAAAAATAAAAATAAAAAAAAACACATCTCATAAATAGGACTTAGTCCGGGCAGGAGGAAAGGCAAACACTGAAAAAATAAAAAAAAATAAAACCCGTGCAAAAGGATAGTCAACTTGCAGTAATTTGAATTAATTGCGGACAAATGACTTCCTGCTCGGCGTGCCGTAAAGTCCTTGAGGAGAGCCATGTCCTCCGCCTCCGCGTTCCGCGGCCACTTTTAATATGCCGTCGTCTGCTCGGTGGCTGGCAATTGCATCCTTTTACTTTTTTTTTCGCCAGGGATGCACTTGGGCACGATGGATGGCTTCTAATTGGCCATTAAGCTCATCCTCTCATCTAATTAGAGCAATTTTCACTTTTTATGGTACCAATGTCAGTGCAATTTGCCCACAGTTTTTTTTTTTTTCAATTTTATCATTTTTAATTATTTTACCTTCAACAAGTCGCAGTTTCTGTAATTGCATCCCTGGCTACTTCAGCTAATTTGTACTCGTCTTAATCTTGTATAGTCACTTATTAATTTTTGTAATTTTTTGTACTTTTTTTTGTAATTTTTTAAGGAATAAAGTTATTTTTAATAAAGTATACGTTTTTAACTATCAAGAAATTCGTATACTTGTACATTAGTTTATTAATTTAATAGATTAATCCATTTTGTTTGAAAATGTATCATATTTTGGTAAGTTATCAAAAAATACTCTGATTTAGTTGGACAAGTAATAAATTTTTGTGTACGGGATTATTAGGTTTGGTTTGTCTAACTAACACCAGACAAGATGATGATCAGTTTCATGCAAGAGATTAATTTTCTCTGCATCTTGAACTAACCTGATGGTCTGGGATTAGACATACCATTTTACTAAGTTTTCCAATTAAATTTTATCGTTTAAACAGTTTTAAGTCAGTTTCTCGAAAAGTGGACTTTTTTACCACTTTTCAATATTGAATTTGGGTTAATAATTTATATAATATCAGATGTATTTTTTGATCACACTTTACAAATATACGAATTTCTTCCTTAAAAATCGAAATTGCCTAAAATACCAAGTATACCAATTTTGCCTACTTTAATCACATCCCTTTTGTGTAGCAGTTATTTGCTGTTACGTTCAATTGATTCCACTTACTGTTCACAAAAGGGAGTCACTACCACTTTTACCTTTGAACCCTTTTTGCTTTGGAAGTCCAAAAATTAAATATTAATTACGAAGTCAACGTAGGCCTAGTTGGGCTGGTCATGTTGAGCCTCACACGATAGTGGCGTAACAGCGATTCATTTCAATTTCAAACAATTAAGCAACTTTGCAGCAAAAAGCAGCAGCCCCAAAATGTAGCGTATATTTCATTTTGCAGAAGGGCGAGGTTCGCCCTGCGAACTCGAATGAATTGTCCATTTGCAAGTGGAGCGGAAGGGTGCGGTGGGGCTGCTGAAAAGGACTAAAAACGGGGGGCTGAATGTTGTTCAACTTGCTACTTTTACGTTAGGCAGTTTTGTACATACCAAAATCCCCTTGGGCGTTTTTTTCCCTTGGGGTAATATTTTTATTAATTTTCCATGTGTGGCTCGCACCTACTTCAACACCACAACGAGACATGCGGAAGCTGGGCACTGCGGCTGCAGACTTACAAGTTAATTTGCAACGAAGTGGATTCCATTCCAGCTCCAGAAGAGCCCTTGCTGTTTGTTTTCATGGAAACTTTTGCACTATATATCATAACTTCACCACTTTACGATGGGATAATGGCTCCTGCAGCCTCCGAGATCGTAAGAAAGTATCTAGAGTGGATGCGGAATGGATATATCTTTTTATTATTATAATATGAAACCGCAACATGAGATTACATCGCCAAAAAACACTGCAGCTGCAGACCCTATTAAAATTCATTTTTTTTTGTATAGCAGTTAATAATAAATTTTAAATTAAATTAAAAAGTAATTGAAAATACAAATAACAACCAAAATAATTAAAAACTAACAGAAATTAATTTAAGAAAATGACAAGATCCTAAAATCTCATTACTATTGATATTTAGGAAATTTAACATCATTTGCAATACGTGGACTTATTACTTCTTTTTAAGAGATACAAATAAACTCCTGAATTCGTTTAAACAATATTAAATTAGATTATATGTTTAGAATATTTATTTTCGTTACAGGTACGAAGTACTTCAGTTAAAATTTCAAAAGTAATTTCAAAAATGTTAATAAAAAAATTAAATTTAGAACCAAAGTAAAATTGTTGAAATATTAAACTAGTCTACATTATAGTGTCTTACTTTTTATTTTGTTTATTATTTCTTTCTTTTTACTATTTAAAAAATCGATTCTGGACTTGCGTAATAATTAATATATTTTTCGCTAGGTTAACTCTTGTTTTATTTCAATTCTGACACTTTGATTCGCTTTTTAATCCAAAAAGGTAAGTTTTAATTTACTCATGGGTCTATGCTAAAATCTGTAGGTCTGTAGCTTCCACACCCAAATTCCCCTCCAGATTTTAGTTATAATATCTCCGGTTCGGGTCCTGGTTTCGGGGTAAAATTTCAGCCGGGGCCCACACCGGACCGAGCTTACGGTCGAGCACGTAAGCTCGGTCCGGTGTGGGCCCCGGCTGAAATTTTACCCCGAAACCAGGACCCGAACCGGGGATCTTATACTTAGATTCGGGTCTGAGCTAAAATCCGGAGCGGAATTTGGGTGTGGAAGCTACAGATTTTAGCATAGACCCAGGAGTAAATTAAAACTTACCTTTTCATCTATTCATTCTTTAGGGGAAATTCAAAGGGAATAAATAAATTTATCTTTTTATTAATTACACATATACAATATTGCAAACATGTTTTTTTCTTTGTGTGGACTTGTTTTTCTAAAATAATATTTACATAAATGTGACACTTATATGTATTTGCTTAATAAAGTACAAGTACTTAAAATTTTTAAGTACAAGTACAAGTACTCGGTATTTTCACTGGTATTTGAAATTTTCTAAGTCCACGTACTGGTAATTGAAAATTTACATATATATTATTTCAGATTTTTCGCTTTGTAAACTTTCGGCATAAAAGGGAATGGAAACCTATTTTAGAATTATTAATTAGAACCCCGTTCATGTTACCCCATTATAAATTTCGACCTCTTTTGAAATTAAAATACTTATGTTTCAAATTTTTTCACACTATTCCAAAAAAATTTATATATTTTCTTAGTAACTACTAATTGATTATAAAATTTTATTTTGCTCTGGATTTAAAAAGAAATAACGTAGTTAATGCGAAAAAATCTTAATATTTTTAGATATCATTTAACAGCTGTGTGTGATTCAGTTTCAGATACAAGACAAATCGACTGCCCTGGTCCTATAAAATAGCCTCACATCCTCCCAATCATAAATAATTCAAGAGCAGGAGCGATACAAAGCAAGATTATCCAAATAGGTTCCGGTGTATCAATAAAACAGAAGGAAACACTATTTTGAGTGACGTGAAAGTGTCACCGAAAAGGGCCGTGATCGCACGTATGTAGGTACCTTGAAATTTACAAGCCCAAACAGTGTCACCGTCATTTTTACAGTCTACAAAATGTCTGATGTCGAAAAACAGGACCTTTTTCACTCCGCCAGTTTATGGTTTTTCACAATGTTCACCCTTCCCCAGAGGGGTGGAGGGTTGTAGGTGGTTAAGAAAGGTTCTAAACTTTATGGAAGGTTTTTACACCGAAAAATGTCGGCTTCCCGGATAATCCCTATGCAAATTTTAGCGGAGCTTCCTAAAGGCATTGGGATGAGCCTTGGAGAAGGGGGCGGTTAAAGGAATTGAAAAGTCGGAATTTGTGATTTTATTGAGTCCCTTTCTTTGCGAGCCTTATTTTTTATTTTTCTTCTTCTTCTTATCTTGCCCTCAGTCACTGTTAGCACAAGTCGAACTCGTTAAAAAATTGTTCCGGGTTCATGCACCAATTTCTATAGGAGCTGTTTTCTCTATCTTCTCCGGTTATGTCCGGAAAAATCCACAGGGAGTTTTCTCTATATAGCTGCAGATAGAAAAATGTAAAAAACAATAAATAAATTCACTCCAACTGAAGTTGTTTAAGCGAAGAATGCGAAAAGTTATGGCAGTTAACGAGCTCAAAACTCGTTGCCTTGGAGTATGACTGTCGCATTATGAGGGCAATAATAAGAAGGTTTTGCAGGTGGGTGCATCTAAGGAAACCTGCAAAATAACGATGACTGCATTCGACGGCCGTTGCCAATATTTAGGGGTGCCAAGCGCATCGTCCTCGGCATTGCACACATGCATTTTTTCGTAGATTTTGTATCGAAAGTAGAAAAAAGGGGGAAAAAAAATAACGAATAAAAATTGGAATGCGATAAACGAAATTTCGCCGAGGTAATTGCTCGTGCTTCACGAATACTTCAAATATTAAAAACGTGGACGTGCTCCATGGCGAGAATTGCCACATTCCGCAGCAATCCGGGAAAATGTTTTCCTCTTCGCATTTTATTCCCCGGGAAAAATTTGCACAGTATACATGCAGACACGGGTGTGGGAGAAATTCGGGAGTCGGGGGAGTAAGTGCCCGAGGGCAGCAGAGGAAGACTCCTGCACGTGATATAGTCCTCGCAGGAAAAGTTTTAGCTTTAAAAATTATTTTTCCCAGTATTTGAGACCTAAAAGAATGCAGCGCCAGCTGGGGATACTCGGGGGCGCAGAGAAGTAATATATTTCCCGAGGACCCACGGGGGTAGCAAAGGGGGTTAAATAGCAGTATACCGACGCGGAAGAGATCGCCATTCCAGGTTCAGGTTGCCTATACATACAAAACGTACACCCCGGTAGCCTCCCGGCTGTTATTATTTATTTGTTTTGAATGCCAACCCATTCGTTACAGGTCTGCATAACTGGGAACCTATTGCACCATCAGAAGTGGACTTCCCTACCCGGTTAAATGCAGTCTGACAGGGTTTCCGGGGGTGGGGGTTTATACCTGAGAAAATTCCTCCCGGTCACCTTCTGGGAGCCTGCAGATATAAACCCAAAAACGAAAGTCGTCGTCGCATAGCACAGTTTTCTTCCGCACAGGGAAATTGTTATAATTCAGAATTTGAGAAATGGTTGGGAAAAATTTGTTTGAATTCTGAACATTAAGTAATATACCCTTTGCTCGGAATAAATGCCCCTGCTGTGATATACCCCTTACCCTTACAGCCCCACCCTTTCACTTCCCGGAAAGTGCAATTCGTTTAAATGCACTCCAGTTGCACCACTTCTGTTATCTTAATTTATGACATTATTAAGCGATTTCAAGTACTACTGCTTCTGCGGGAGGATCTTAATCATGCAGTCAAATCGAAACAATTTTTCAATTTTATCACAACTTTTAGACGCTAAGTGAGAAGCAGTAATTTTTCAGTAGTAATACAACAATAAACACCGATTGCAATTTATGTTACAGAAGTGGTAACCATACGATTTATTATATGTACATAAACAATAAATGCGGGTTTTTAGAAAAAAATGTGTTAGTATAATATTATGTATAGAATTTCATTGAGAAAACAAATGGACATAAAATGAAATATAAAAGTAGTTCTTGTTCAATATTTATTTATTTTTTTTTGTGAATATAATTAAGTTACATCTCATATATAGAAGCAATACCCGTGAATATTTTTGATTTTTACAGCGCTAATAATAAATTTAAAATGTACAATATCTGCGACGATAATTGAAAGTCAACAACAATTCTGTTTTTATGCTTACATGAATTAAGTGAGATTTTTAATTATATGAAATGAAAAGTTAGTTCAGTCATGAGTTTGAGTTTTTAAACATAAATCATAATAAAAATATTTATTTCCGTCTTAACTTTCCCTTCTAAAATTTAATTTTTTTCCTACTTACATTTTCACCTGGGAGAGCAAAAAAATACAAATATGTATAGTACTACCTCCACCTAACTGTGAATTCATAAAATTTGTACGCGGATAAGTTTGAATCTTTGGTAGGATTCCGATGGAAATACTTGATAAAATTTCAGGGAAATAATTTAAAATTGTAGTGGGTGTAATTTCTGTAGTTTGATTCCATTTCGGGCGAATTTTGTTTGTTTACGTAGGATTTTAAATTGAAATAGTTTGCAAAATTTTTCCTGAGTTAATTATGAAAAACAAAATATATTGTAGATTAATATAACGTTTTTGAAGATGTTTTAAAAATTTATGAAGATATGAATACCTAAATTATTTGACATAGTGTCGTTTTTCATATCTATCCCTTCAAAAGTGATCAAATTTTGGTGGGTGGGCCCCCCTAGGAAACGAATTCACCTTTTGATGAGAAAACAAGCAAATTTTCATAAATTTCAGAATTTGCTAATTAATGTCGACAGGGCTGGTTCAATCGAGTCAAAATCGATTCCCTTCAGGAGCGTCAGAGTGTCATCCCGACTATCTCCAGCTCGGACGTGTGTTGTGTTGTGGCTAGGTCTGGACAGCTCCTTTAGTCCTGGCCGTGTCCATCCAGTCACTCGGCCGGAGACCATTTGATACTGATAAATATTCAGTCGGCTCCTCCATTATCATCATCCGTCAAATGCTAAGCGCTATTTATGACACTTTAACCACAGGACATGGGCCGGGACCGGGAGCGTCCCGGGGGTGGTGGCCACTGGCCGCTCTAATCACTGGACGTTGCATTTGACTGATTTATAAATGGGGCTTCCTGTCGCTTCTGGTGGAAGCAGGTTCGATTACTCATTCGCCGGGTGCCCCCACCCATTTCATGTAAGATGATAATTCTGTCAATTTATTTGGGGCCCAGTTTTGCGGACACGACCAAGTCCTGGGTACCGCCAATTTTGGTGCCCCCGACCCCCCTCCGGACTTCGGAGCAATAGCCGACGACGACGAGTGACGCACTGCAGTGGAACAGCGTTGTCGTGCGGTGAAATAACGCTGTCATTTGTTATCTTAATTAAACGATGGAAATCTCATTTTACGGTATCAAATTTAAGTCATGTAATTGTTTTAATATCTTAAGAATATAATTTACGCATGGTAGATACAAGAATTTATGCACTTAAATCGTTTTAAGTTCTAAAATCTTGCAATTCCGCAAATTGATCAGCATTATGGCGAGACCTGTACCATCTCAAAAATCGGATCGGATGACAGTTCGCGCAGTACCGTTTTATTTTCTGCAGTTTGTGTCGCGGTTATCGTCGCGAATTTCGCAATGTTTCGCGAGTTTAGTGTTATTAGGAGCATAAAAACGCAGAAAACGCAGAGGTAAGTCTTTAATTCTTTGATTTAATACTAATTTCATAAATTCGATGTATATAAATTGAAATATTTCCGAAATTTTGGCGGTGTCTCAGACCGGCCCAAGTAATTTAATTTTTCGGTTTTCGGGTATTATTATGAGTCTCTTTAAGACTTATTATTAAGCATTTACATATTTAAAGTACTTTTTTCAATATTAATTTGTTTTTCTTTCATTTTAGGCCGCAAATGCTGGATAGTACCTGTTGGTCTCCCAGGTACGAGGTAAATTAATTCTGTTATTATAACTTACATAAATTCATATGCATTTCTTTTTCAGGTGTTAACTTCGTCAACAAGTATGTTTAATTTTCTTTATATTTTGTTTAAAACATTATTTATGTATGATACACCGGGTAAAGCCAGATAAAATGGTGAAATTTTTAACAAGTCATACTTTTGTGATTTGTTCCTTTTAAAGTATCTAAGTATTTAAAGGAGTACATACTTCCCAACCGCCCTAGTTATTATATTTTTTCCACCTCGAAGGTGCCAGATATCACAGAAAGCCCACCGGAGTCAATCAAACGATGAAAAAGGCACTCCTCGGTGGCTAATGTTTCTTTGAGCGCATAATCATTACAAAGAATGGAAACGGGCACCCGGAGGGCCCTAAATAAGGATTTGTGACAAAACACATTTCTCCTCATTCTGAAAATTTTTACCAGGAAGTCCCTGCTACGTCCGATGGCTCCACCATATGTAGATCTCGTAAAGTTTTTTACAATGCCGCCGGGGGCAATTCACATGAATTGGCTAAATATAAAGCTAAACCTGAGCGCGACGAGAAACGAACAGCACCACAACCAGCCGGCCCCAGCATTATATGGTTGCTGGATTCGGGAACTCTGCAAGGAAATATTTATTACTCGAAAAAAAAAGCGTATAAAAGGGCTAGAAAAGGATTTTCATTTGCAGTTGTATTGTTTTTCAATACAAATATATTTGAAAATTGCTTTTTCACCATATTTTGTTTGCACTAAAAAGTGTAATCTCTTGTGTCTAATGTTTTGTCATTGTTTGTAGGTGTACACTAAAAAAATGTTCTACTTAAATTTACCTATAGTAGGGGTATTCATTTTTTCGGTATATTTTTATTCAAACAGCAAATACATATGCAGTATTTGCTTACAATGGGGCTGTATATTTTACTTAAAATATTTTTTATCAAATATCCCTTTCCATTCTACATAAATCCTTTATTGTTTTAAAAAATTTCGTTTAGAAATATTCAGGAAAAAGTATCAAATGAGAGAAAAATTGATTTAATTTACTTTGCCCTTTTGTCATGAAAGAAGTTTATAATTTCGTTTAAAAGATGAAAGTCGTGATTATTATTAATATTATTTACCATACATTTTTTATGTCAAACTAATTCAAAAGGAACATTTCTTCGAAAAACGAATTTTTAAATGGAAAAATGAATAATAAGTAAGTCGTACGTAAAGGAATTTAAATATCTGAGGCTCTAAAAACGTTTGATGAATACAAGAATGAAAATTTCTTAGAATTCCCTGAGTGATGGTATTACGCATCGAATCTCACAAAGAAGTACCTGAGCTCAAAGATTGAATAAAAGGGAAGAAAGTCAATGTCAAGTTACATGAAGAGTGGCATTTTTAGAATTAGCTGGTATCAAGAGGGCCACCTTTTGGGGGTATATTTACCAGCCATCCGAAAATGAGATGAGATTTAAAGTACATTCGAAACTTGGAACCTTTCACAAACCATCCACATGGGGGTACAAAACGATTTTATTCCATCAAGCCTAGAAACCCTGGGGACCTAGTTTCTAGTCAAAAATCTCTCTCGGAATTCTTTGAGAAGAAAAAGCAACTTTTAACCCGGCACTCCCCCTCCTCTCTGATTTGTCCCTCAAAGTAAAACTGGATGACCTTCGGTTGGGTGTGCTAAATTTATCATCATAAAAGTCTTCCCCAGTACTTTTTGGGACCTTTTGGGGTAGTTTGTAAAATCCCTCTTAGTGCGGTGTCCCACAAGCACAAATCAATATTGACACGATCCGGTGAAATTCCAGGATCCAGAGCTGGGTTCTTCGGGCACACGCATTTTGAAGGGCCTTGGAATTATGTAAGCACCGAACAAACAAATTTCGTTTAGCACCCTTTTCTCCATCGACGACGGACAAAAAGGTTTTTCAGACAGTAGTCGTCGTCATAGCCCAGGAGGCCCAAAAATAGAAAGGGTTTTTCGGGCAGCCCACTGCCGGGCAGGGCTCTTTTGGGGGGGAAGTCCTGGTCTAGGAGGTGATGAAAGCGGTTCTCGGTAGATAATAAGTTCAACAAACATGTCAATTCTCAATTCTTTGGCGAAAGGGAGCCGAACGAGTCAAAGGAGCCCTATAGCACCCGGGAGGAGACCCGGCGTCGTGGATAAGCGGTTTGCTTAAATTATTTACGCTCCTGCCTGCGAGGTCTGTTTACTTGGAGCGTGTTAAATAGTCGGTTGAAATTTTTTGATTTCCATCTGAAGGATGCCACTGCGATGTTGTTAGTTGGATCAATATTTACGCTCTGCCTCATATATAAACTCGGAGGAATAACTGAGTCTCGGGGCAAATATAGACAGTCCCGGGAGCTTCCCATACAGTCGACCACCCTGTACCACCCCCATTTACTCGGATCCCCATGAAAAGGGTACGTAACCTGATTCCAGCAGTCAAATATTTTCCTTTTTCGAATAGAATAGGCTGAGCTCCCCCTTTCTAAAAGGGTGGCGGGGGAGTCTGGGATATTGCAAAATGTTCTTTGATTACTTCAATTCAATTCCCCGTCACTCCCAGCGTTTAAGATTTACATATTTTCCGCCCATCTGGAATGTTTTATATCCTCTTCCCGCCACCCACGCCATGGAAAGCATTGATGAATTATGGCAACATTTTTCTCAGAATTCCAATGAAAAGGCTCCTCTTTGTTTCGTTCCCAAAACCCCACCCATCCTGCAGGAGTTATATACCTTCTCATGATTTATTGACGACAAATAACACGTCCCATTCACTGCTTTGTTCAAATTAAAGATAAGGGCATTCCCTGGGATCGATTCGCTGAAAATTGACATTCTGCCCCAATTGGAACTTGATATGCAATTAGGCTCCAGGAGTGTAATGCGACACAAATAAGAGGATTCATTTTTTTTTCTTCTATTCATAGCAGCCAAGCCCTTTGTTGAATTTGAAGAGTCGGGATCTTTAGGGATTTTATCGAGTTCACTCTGCACGCCTGGGCTTTATTACATTTTTGTTGCCACTTGAAAATATTTCAATCTTGTTCACACTTTTAAAGTAATTTTCATCGATTTATTGAAATTATTCTGTCGATTCTCCGTCAAGGATTTCTAGTGATTTATCATTAATAATTCACTTCTAAGAAAGTAAAATTAATTAACATTTCCTAGAACTTTATACCTATTTTTCGTACCCATTAGAATTTCAGCGTTATGTAACAAAGTAGAAAAATAAAAAACGTAACCAGAGTTATTGAGCAAACCAAAATATTGTTAGTTGATAATTGTTTCGGAATATCTATTCAAACATCGCAAACAATTTTTAAGGCCTAAATGATAAAAAATAATGAGAGGACATTTTTGCTACATTACTAAATCCGAAAATGAAAATATTCCATAAATTGACAAAAAAGCCTGTTTAAGCCATTTTTGAGAACTGATTAAAAAATAATTGAATATCACAGAAACTCAAATAAAAATAAAGCTTACAGCTTCCATATTTAGTTGGTTTTTCCACGAAAATATTTTACCTCCATATGTCCCCAGTTTTTTTATAGGCTTTAGGGAAAGGGTTCATGAAGAAATTATTTTGTTAGTAAATTTTAATAAATTGATGAAGTTAATTTAATTTTTTGTACATATGCATGTTGTTGAGAATATTAGTTTTTGTTTGAATTAAGGTTCAGACTCGTTTGATAACTCATTATTTTTTAAATTGTTTTCAAAAATATCAAAAATATGGCATTTTTCACTTTTCAGCCTATATCAAATCTTTCGAGGAATTCTGAGTTTTAATGAGAAGTGTAACCGATTCCACATAAACATCATATATGTAACTAAATAAACGTTTGCCAAATCAATAAAAATTTTCAGCTATCTACCTACAGGGTGTCCCAAAATATGTTAATAAACTGAATGAATTGAATATTTCAAACAAAAACATTCAATTAAATTGGGAGATTAAGTGCAATTTGTTTTCCCGTGGGATATTATTGAATTATGCATTTAATTTTTATATTTGGTTTTGACTGAGTTTATCTCAACAAATGTTATTATGAATATAAGTAGTAGGGATGATGGGCTCACATTTGAACATCTTTTGTTTGATATGTTGTATGGGTATATACCCATTTAGTTTTTTAGTCACCATTATTTTGTATAAACTTATTATCTGGCTAAAAACATGGTAACTTATGTATATATATGCACTATAAACAAATAAGAAGTATTCCTTAAAGCAATTATAATATATTTTACTTTAATAACATCTAGGTAGGAAATTGCAAAAAAATGAATTCGCTTTCGTATTTTCATCAGATAACATTTATTTGAATTTTTCCCAAGACACATAATTATTGCAAACCCAATCTTAACTGCGAAGATATTGCTAAATACTTCAATCTCCATTACAACAAGATTACATCCGAAAACTCCAAACAACTCTCTCATCTTGTAATAATCCAATTGAGCTCATCGCCCAGAAAATTTATCCCCAATCGACAAAATCCCCAAGAAAATCTCCGTGGTGTCATTAAACCGAGAACCTTCGGACCCATTAGATGGCCCAAACTCCTTTCGATGCGACACTAAAAACTTTCAAGGTTTCGAGCATCGATTGGTCGTTGTGATGTCCTAGTAAAATGTTAGTCCCGAAAACTACTATCATTTTGGGCAAAACGAAAGCCAAAGCAGATTGACTCTTTGAGCGAAGCCAATGGGCCATCAAATTTATTAGAGGACCCTTCACCAGGGCCGGTGTGTCCCGGATGGACGTAATATGCGGACCTTTCGGGGCTATCCCAAGAGATTTTTATGTTTCCGTTTATTTGTTAGGCTATCAAATCCTTTTAATCCTGAAAACTAAAAATTTCCATACCCACCCTGTCTTTTGTAGTGGCAATTCAGGCATTCACGTAATGACCTCCATTAGAACGGAAATGAGCAAGGTGGCTCAAATTGGGGACCTTTGCCCCGAATAAAGGGCTCTGTTTAGTGGGAAATGGAATTGTTCTTTTCCATACCACTTTTAGGGCAATTTTAGTTAATCTTTTATTTATACTTTCATTTGCCAGCCAAAAGTGGAACTGGTGGTAAAATTAGCTTGATAATCGCTGCAAACTATTGCACACTACTTTCTCCAGTTCGTTTTGGGCTAGAAATCCAATCGAAAACCATAATCGACTGCTTAATTCTAATTTCGTAATTTCTGTAGTGCCATAGGTGATATAATAACATAACAATTTGGGACCCTTTCCAACCACATTCTTACCCACGACTGATCAAAGGGTGGGTGTCCCTGGCTGGGAAAATATGTACATCCGGAAATTGCCAGAAAAGTCGCTCGTAAATCTGGAAAGTAATCAGCGGTGTCAGCGGCGTCCGAATTAATCTTAATAAGGCCCTTAATGGGCGCTCTGATGTCGATAGGCGCATATGTGTTTTCCTGGGATTTTCCGGGTATAATCGCGAAATGACAGCGCCACAAAATGAATAACAATCTCCCCCATGGCAAGTGCAAACGTTAACAACTCTCTGGATGATGGCGGTGACGAGGATTGGGCATAAATAACGAATTTCGCGTATGATGATGGGGTCGTCTCCCATCTTCGGCCGCATATGGGTCTGAATAAAATAAATGAATTGACTCCGGAATTTAGTCGGTTGTTTATGGAGAAAGGGATGTTTGTTTTTCTAGGAATAATAAGGGGAATTAACTGGTTATTTAATGGAGGGTTTACAAAATGGGAGGATTTTATCAGAGGTATCGATGTACATATGCCAATTTTATTGAATCGATTTCCAGTATCGAACTTAAACTTTAGGTCGTTGTTGGCGTATAAAATTTCATTGTTTTCGACATAATTTGTGTTTTCGAATACGAAGAGTAATATTCCAATTTAATATGGTTAAATGAAGAATTTAATTTGTAAGAGTTCGTGTATCAAGGACCCTTTTTCACAATATCAAATACTTGGGCCTATAACCCTAGACTGTAAAAAATTAATTTAATGATAGAGTCAACTGGAATATCATATAGTATACTCATTTTTGAGGATGACCACTTTTTCCAGACTTTTCCCAAATTTCAGATGTTTCTCTAAGTTAGGTTACTTATTCCAACATCATAGACGGCATACTAGATGTCGAAACTTCTTATTGGGATAAAAATTGTCTCCTAGCCTAGCCAATTTTCGGAGAAAATAAAAAAAAATCGGAAATGCCCAAAATCTTGCACGTCCTAGAGAATTCGATTTGATTTATGGCGGCAATTATACTTTATGAGAAATTCCAGTCACACCATCAAACCGTATTTCGAAGCAATGCACATCCCTCGGATGTGTCACCCCGAATGGTCGCATCTCGGGGATTTTGTTCGTTCATGCCATCATCATTGCCATCGTCTTGGTCGAACCTCAAGAACTCTGTGCATACGTCGCACATAGAAGGGGTTAGGGCGGAGGGTAGACGCCCTTAAACCCCCTTTTCCCCAAACGAGAAATAGACTTGAGGAAAATGGTTCTGAATTTCAAAACGTTTTCGTTTGCAAAGTGTATGCCATGGCAGTTAAGAAAATGTTTGTGTCCGACGAAAATTATTCTGGGTGTCACTGCATCGAGCGTCACAGTTTAGTTTTCCCCGTGACTAATGAAGGGCACGATGGGATCACCGTAGGGGGTCCAATGGGAACCAGGATGCTCAGTTCTGAACAGTCCCCAACAAATAGTTGCAACAGAAATTGTGCAGGAGGCGTTCAGAACAGACTCTACAGTTTGGCAATGGCGTAAGTCGTTTTCATTGGATGGAAAATCACCGGGATACTATTTGTTATATTCTACGTCAGTTACACTTGCAAGGAGATTATTGACCTAAATGATAAATTTATTTTGTTATTCACAAGTGGTGATGGCATGTCGCATTGTGAAATTCTTGGAAAGTTTTGAAAAGATCGGAATTTTAAGATATATCACTGCAAGAATATTGAGTTTAAACAAATAACAAAATGTTAACTAAAATCAGGACATATGACAATCTTTAAAATTGTGAGTTTATAATGAGGAGTTTCATGATAATCTATAATACTTTTTTTATACCTATGACTTTGTTAAGCCAACTCAAAATTACATACATATACATATAATATAATCGAAAGAAATGTTGAGAAATCCAAAGACAATCTAGAAAAAAACTACGGTGTTACTAAATTTTGTGTTGTATAGTTTCTACATTTTGTTGTTATTTTAATTAAGTTGTTCTGGATTTTATCATTCTTAATTTCGTTGTTTTGGAGTTGGAATCTTATTTCATAATTTTAAGGTAATAATTTTGTTTTACCATTTAGAATAAGTTTTTAGAAAATTGCAAAAAAAAAAAACAGGAATAAAATATAATAGTATAAATTTGAGAAAACTCAATTATCTATACGTCGCGAAAATCTCTAAGGCTAAAGAGAATCTGTTTGGTGTAAAAAACAGTATTTCTTAAAAGAATCACTATTTTTTGGAGGTGTTTTACTTCAGAGCCGTAATCCCTGGAGGACCTAGATGTGGTCCTGGAGGGGGTGCGCTAATGTGAACACGCCGGGCACTAATGGTTAACGTCTGTTCCAGCAGAAACCGACCGCCGAGCTGTGCGACATAGCGCTCCTATTTTTCTTCCTTCCCATTTTGAAAGTGGAAAGCTTTTTGATGTCGGAGCCCCGCAACTTTATTATTCTCCGCAGCCCGGACTTTATCAACTTAACTCCCGGAGCCGCGCCCCATCCTCACCAGGGACTCATCCGGGTGCGAGTCGAAAGTTATCTTCCCGTCCAGGACGCTGCCGGGGCAATCAAACTTCGGGGACCACACACACGTCTCCCGTGCGAGTCCTGTCCTGGACTATGGAGATCCACTTGGCCCCTGTCCCGGTCCGGCTCTAATTTTATTTCATCAAGTTACATTCCTGACATCCGCGATAAATCATAATTTTTTCGCAGCGCGCTCCTTTTTATCCCGTGCTCGCGGCTGCCAAGTCCCTCTGATAACAAATTACCGGGGCGCTCCGCTGGGTGGGGCCCGGCTCCGGCGCGTATCGCTGTCGTCTCGCCGGGCGCTGGCCGGACCCCGCGGGCATGGACAGGACCCGCGCTGAAATCCTCCAGCTCCCATTATGCTGGGTAAATATATAAACTTCCAGCGAATTGCGTCTAGAAATGAAAGTGATTTTTTCCGGGTTAGGCTTTTATGCTTGAGCATATTTTATGCTCACATTTTTTTCCCAGCCACAACTATCTCGGAGATTTAGATTTCATGTTTTAAGGGGGATTTGAGTTATGGCCCCATTCCGGGTGGAGCCCCGTCTGGTCTGGCCGGGCGGACGACATTATTTCATAGTTGACGGACAATTTCTTCAGGTGTGTTGGATTGAGAGGATTTTCCGCTTTGGTCTCTACTCTACAGAGACTCCTTACAGAATTTTCTATTTACGTTCACGGAGATGAAAATTTAAATTTGCCTTACGGGAAAACACCATCAGAATTATCGAAAACTTGCAAAATGACTAGTATTAATAACTAGTATTAATAAATTTTTGTTGGAAAGCCTGGAACTATGAAAATGCTGCATGCCGAAAAAATGTTGTCTACGAAAAATTCTAATATCTAGGACATAGGGCTACGTAAGCATGTCTATTTGATTTAAAGGAATTATGAAATCATTATTTACGAATTCTTTGGGATATAGATTTTCTAAAGATTGCTATTCAAATATTATTGAATCTTAGTAAGGCTACATAATGAAACAATTGAAATTTAACATTAGTTACTCCTTCCATAATATTTTTGCCATGTAGTAATGAAAGTAACGTTGATTTTATTTATATGTATTTTAAAACTTTATGTTATTTAAATTAAAGTATTCTTCTCACAGATTTTAAGAGTTTCCGGTGAGACATGCGTTGCTTTTAATTTAAAAAGACAAAAAAAAAAGTTTAGGAGACATATTAGAAGGATACAAAGTGTAAATTGTTTACTTTTATTTAAAGATACATTCATAAAGGTTTAGACAATTATTTTGGGTATATTCGGAAATGCTATGTTAATTTGCATACACGAGCCCCGTCGCAAGGTGTGCAGACGTAAAAGTCGGCTCGTCCTTCGCACTTGTCCTGGAAGTCCTGCTGCATTGTTGCAATTACTTGCTCCACACGGTCGGCTCGCACCAGCGTCACGGTGCATCCTCCGAATCCGCCACCGGTCATACGTGACCCCAGCACTCCGGGGCAATTAATGGCCGATTCGACTAAAATGTCCAGCTCCCGGCAGGATACCTCAAAATCGTCCCGGAGTGATACATGGGACTTTGTCATTAATTCCCCGACCTGGAAATGAACGAAGAAAGTTAACACCTTTATAATTCAGTTGTGCACACTTCCGCCCCCGCAGCCCCCCACCGGATTCCACTCATGGCACCGGCAGCCAGGTGAAAGGTTACAATGTTTGGTGCGGTGGCCCGGGCGTACGAAAGGCACAAGTTTTTGGTCGTCAGCTCAAATTATCCTTGTTAACTTCCTGGAAGCAGCCATTTCGAGCACCAAATGGCGAGAATTAAATCAGAGTTCGAGTAGTTTCTTGAGCCCGGAGTTGAGGGGGGAAGGTGGAGGGATACGACCATAGGCGACTGGGATCCGGGCGACAGGTGCGAATATTCCGAATAATTGGCCGTGGCAAAGGTGAAATTGTGTGCTTTGAAGATTTCTTGGATGTGTTCCGCCCTTCATATGAAACGCCTTTCAAAATTATGTGAAGGTATGAAATCAACTGATTTTCTACTTTGTGGTAAAATCCCGGATTTCTTTGTTTTTGATAGTTTGATTTTAGTATATTATTTAGTTATTTATAATAAGCATAATTCAAAATAATGCATTTTCATTAGTCTAAGACTCAGATGCCATTGCGTTCATTTATCGCATTCTAATTAAATTTGTTGAATTTGTTTAAATTAAAAAATTGTTTTAAATAAAGACCTCAAAGTACCAATCTTCATTATGATTCTTTGAAGTTGTTTTGAAGTAGCTAACTTACTCTGTATAGAATCATTTTCCTCCCAAAATACGTTTTGAAAATAGCAGAAGTTTATTTTGTAAGGACGGAAGTTCATTTTTAGATCTTGCTTAAAAAAGAAAAATCTATAGGCCGATATTTCCGCTTGATTGATAAATTTGAAATCTCTTTTTCAAGACTTCGTAAACTATAAACTAAATGCATTTTAATTTTTTCGAGTGCCTATTACTTTCCTTCATCTATGAAATTTTCTATGTTCTAAAAGAAACGGCATTGACATGAAAAGCCCTATGAAGACATTCAAAAACCCTTACTTCGTGCACGATGTACAAAGCATCCAAATTAAAAACAAAAGGCGATTCTTGGCATTCAAAATGATTTGAAAGTGCGCGCCCAGGTGATGATTCGGCAGTGCAGTAGAAGACAAAAGGGCCGAGGAGGCGCATAGTACTAACAGGAATTTGATAGAACTTTCCCGGCTATTAGCATGAATTGAAAAACGCTATAGCGCCGGAACCTAGGGCCGACCTTAATGAAGTACGCAGTACCCGGACGATTGGACAAAGGACTAGGCAGGAAAAAAAGGGTTTTCTCAAAAAAAAAAAAAAATCGCTTTTTTTTTTGCCATTAAGGAACCCACCCTATGGAAAAATATCTATCTATCTACCTATGAGCAGGGTACCCACCTTTGCGAAGTCGCTCGTTCTAAGCGCTTTGGCAGCCTCGTGTGTTCGCTTAATTTCCGTAATGACGTGCCTGGCCCTTTTCACTAAAACTTCCTCTGCCGTGCGACGCAGTGCTGCAAGTAAAAGGGTTTTACAATTACAAAAAAAAAAAAAACGAAAAAAAAAAATGCAGGTGAAAAAGGTTTTCTGTTTTTTTTTTGAAAAGGTGCAAAAATATGGAAACATCGCCAGCATTTGTGCACTCGAAATAAGCTGCCGTGAAAGGGTGCTCACACGGCGTCTAAACACGTCAAATAGAGCACAAAAGTAATGAAAATTTGCAAATTTGTATTTAATGAGATCCTCGCACTTAAAATTAAGTCCTCAGACGCTCTAATTAGGGGGGCACCATGCGCGCATTCGCCTCCTGCAAAGGTGGGCAAACGTGTGAAAGGCGACAGGTGAATGGAATTACCTGAACAATAAACAGAAACTCGGTGAATGACGTGGCTCGGGGGGAGCGGGTGGGACGCACAAACTATGCAAATAGACAACAATGGTTTTGTAATCTTAAAAGGACAGCCGAGCCGGCGAAAGAGCGCCTGCCTCCGCCGATGAATGGAAATTTACTGCCGAGGAGGCAGGCTCTAATTATTCCCGACTTAGGGACTCCTATTTTCCTGGAATTGAGACGAATCCAGGGGTAATATGCAACTTCAGATTGCACAAGTCCTTTAATAGTTGTTGTTGTTCTAGTTTTAATTAGTTTTAACGTATAAGCCCTTATCAATTAATTGTCCACTCCCACGAGCACAACATCTTTAGTCCTGCAGGAAGGCTTTCAAATCCTTTTCCTTCCAGTCGAAAAGCGTAATACCAAAGTGCATGAAATCTTGGCTCTTGCATATAAATCAAAAATTTTCTTGCACATTATTATAACAAATTGCATTGTTCGACAAGGCGTAAAATAGAATGACGTTATTGTAATCTTATTTGCGTAGGTTGAGTACATAATTTAATTTAAAAACCTAAAAATATCTCAGACTTGGAATCAAATTTGAATTGTAATTGACATTATCACTCTCATATTTAATATTAAAATGATAAATAATCTCCTCCCTCTTACATAAAGTGCAATTAAAATATGTATATTTTGATATCCGAAGGTATAATTATAACAGAAGCCAGCAAACAAAAATTATAAAAAGTTAAAACTTATCTCAAAGAACATTTTTATAATGCATCAAAAAAAATATCTTTTGACCCAAAAACATCTTTGGTCATCTGCTCGTAACTTGTCTTATTAAACCTGAACCCCATTCGTCATTCGGGTAATCCCCTTCTTTATAAAATCTCGACATATTTCACAAGTTTCCATCTCATTTTTTGCATTCCGACTGCTTTTAAGAAAGTCACAGTAAATATTTCAAGTCTCTTACGAGTGCAGGCGTAAATCGTCGAAGGATATATCTTCAGCGACACATAAAAAACTTGTAAGAAAACCGGGTAAAAATAAATATTCTTCTTGAAAAATAAAAACCCCTATTCTCTTCTCGATTTCGACCAGAGTTTCCGGCATTATTTTGCAAGCAAACAGAATCTAAGGAAAAATAACAGACAGAGGTGGGGAAAAAAGCATGCAAGTCTTTAGTAAAGGAAGGGAAATTTTGAGAAAATATTTTCTTGAAGAAGTCATAAAATTGGGGGATTACGGACAGGGTGAAAAAGAGGCCACCATTGAGGTATAGGATAGGTGCATCAGTCAAATGCACTATTTCAAATGGGGTCCTTCGTTTAGCTCGATTTCAGCAAATTTTTATATCGATGGTATATAAATCGGGTAGTTTTGGTTTACCTAAACGCCTTCCCTATACCTTTTTTGTATAGTCGATAAGAAGGGTGAAAGTGTTTGAAATTTAAAAGTTCGATTCTTTTAACTTTTGCCACTGAATTGCAGTGGAGCACCGGGTGCAGTGTGCATCCGCCCTCAGTGAGATTGAATTGAATATCGAAGGGAAATCCCCAGACTATCGAACCGTTGATATTCTCACCAGCCACTTCATCACTCGTTGCTATAACCAAAGATGCCGAGCATACCTCAAATTGCAACCGTTCAACATCATCCGACATATTTATGGGCTCTCTGGACCTGTCTGGATCTTTTGGGAGATTTGTTTCTATCGTTCATCGATTTTCCAGTTTGGCGGTTATGCAGACAGAGCGGATGTGTGGGATCCGACTGGATCATGTCCATGGCTCCAGGCAACTTGAGGGTTTCGGACATCAAATTCAAGGGATGGAGGTGCTAGAGCAAAAGATACCCCTTCCCCTCGGTTTATATCCCTCGTCTGAAAAACCATAAATTTTAAGTGGAGCTACTATGGCCCAGACGGGTGGACAGAAAGTGCGGTCCTCCGAATTGATTTGTTGATTTTACCAAATATCTTCGGGATGAATAGTGAGCTCCTTTCGAAAAGAGAACGGATGCCCGTCGTCAAGACGTTTTATACGTATTTATCAGTCTCATAAGACTCTTGATGGAATTGGTTACCTCTTATATGACTCTGAAACCGCAATTACCTGGTAATACAGCCATTTTATCGTTATTTGTGGATCTCATCTCAATGCAGATATCAATTTTTGGGACATCTGTTCCACACAAGGCAAAGGGGGTACTATAATATAAACAGCATTAATGAATATCCATAACGGCATCATCCTGAAAGTTTCCCCTTTATGGCTCATTATCTTGCATAAATTATGTTGGGGGAGGGGATGCTGATGTTCGGCCATTCTTCTCGACCTCATTAAAACGGTGGAATGCCAACTACCCGATAACCAAACAAGGCAATATCATTGACGAAATTGTCGATAAATGGACGGTATTCGCCGCCTGGCATCCTGCTAATGGACCACTACATCCCATGCGGGAAGATTAATTATGTTCGACAGAATGTTGAAGCTCGATCTGTAAGTACATTGAATTGAAAGCATATGAGGGTACTTTGAATGACCGGATTAACTCAGTTATATCAAGGTTTTCTTAATATTCTTAAAATACAGAGGTGCTCTATTTATAAGTATGTTTATAAGAATTCAAATGAATTTGTTTATCAACATGTCGATTAGTGTAATCAATATAACCTTTATCAAAATTTACTATAAATGGAATGGTATATAATTTTTTTGGGAATTATATGAATACATTTGTAATGTAAGAATTTTTCATAATTATTAATTTTCACAAAAAAAGAAAATTGTGGGAGCATGGGGAAATTGCGGCAGAAAACTGCATGTCACTTTTCAGAATTTTAGGCATTATTAAAAATTTGAACTATAAATATGATAAGAGAAATCAATGAAATTTATAATTCGTTCACTTAATTTGTTTCAACTACTATTACTTAAGGAAGTGGCTTAAGGATTTGCACAGGATTAATGTCGTCAGTATACTTGAAACACTGCTTAGAGAACGTTTTCAAGATTTGTAGCAATATTTGCTCATTTAAAGTCAATTAACTTAAATTGACATTCCTAACAAAAGTCCACAGACTTAAACCCCAGCGACAACTTTCGTTTTAACTCTATTCTAGAAAGTGGCAAAGAAGTAAGACCGCGGGGATTGTTCAAGTATCTGAAAATTCACAGGAGCTGTATCTCAGCGAGACACTCATATTTTGTGACAGGGAAAATAAAGTAAACGAGAGATTCACGCCAGAGTTGTTCATTTATTTTGCAGGGATTACGATGTCCCCTAGGCTTTAAAACTGAAAACAAATTGCATTCCCCGGCTGCCTTCGCTTTCTCTTATTTTATTTTTCGGGATATTCCAACTTCTGGGAACACACTCCACACTGGAAGTACGAAGAGCTCATTTAGGATTTTTTTTTTGTTGTAGTCCAGGTCTCGTTGTCCCTATTGTATTTTGTAGAAAGCACAGGAGAGCAGGAGGAAACGTTTTTCTATTGTGGATGTTCTGACGAGACATCATGAAGAGGAATTTTAAGTCTTTTCTTTTGTTGCATACTTCAGAGTGGATATCGCATCGGGAAATGGTTTAAATGATAGTGACCCGAGTTTTAGGTGTATATATTTTGGGGTGTATAGTAAGAGGACTAAAACGGGACAGGGGCTTAAGGTTAAGAAATAAATAGGTCTCACACGAAAATCTTCCAGGATTATCCCATTAGTCCCAAGAAAACAAACTCAATCATCCCGGGGAGGAAGTGAAATTTATTTCGAAGATTAGTCCTCATTTTCCTTCTTCATTATCATTCTGGACGGGGGCTTATTCGGCAGGAAGTCACGACGACAGGCGGCAAAAACAGAGAGCCCTATGGTTCTGGCGGACATCCCTGCGGTGGCAGAGGAGCACCAACATCTAGCCATGAGCCCCAATTCGCCAGGAAACTGTCCAAACTTTGACTATTCTTTTTATTTCTTTGCCCCCGAACCCTTGGGGCGCCGCGTCGACCAACGATGCCAATCTGCGACTTACAACTGCGTTAGTTGGGCCCCAGAGTAAAAAATATTTGTGTGCGCCCCTTTTAATTATAATTGATGAGGTAATTATCCCTAGAATGAGGTTAATAGGCTTAAGGTCCTGTGCGTTTACCGCAGACACTACGAAAAGGATGAAAGTAATATTTCTTCGGCGTCTAAGGAAGGATCCTTGGCACCCCTATTCGATGCTCCTCCTGAGAAATTTACAAGCGAGCAAATAAGAGAACTCATGAGATCTGTCGGGAAAAATAAAACGAATTGCCATGGTGGAGGGAGAACCACAATAGCTAACAAAGGTTTCTGTTTCTTTTCAGTTCGTTCTGAAAAAAAAACGTCTTAAGAAACAGTCGACAGTTGTTACGTGGCTCATGTGTCAGAAGATACTGAGTGGAAAAAGGTACTTGAAATTGTCAAATCATCACAAATTGTAGAATTTTGCAATTTAATCTTTTTCTTACCTTATATAACTGGCAATGGCAACAAATACTATCTTACATTGAAAAATAAACCTTTTGAAAATAAATATTTGGGGGATTATTAAATATATTTGATATCAAAATTTTTACAACTACCGACGGCATGTCCTTCGATAACCATTACCTACTGGGGGTAGATAAAATATGGAATTACATATTTCTGAACTTAAAAAATTGAGGACTTGAGCCTTTTTCATGATTGACTATTAAAAGTTCGGAAATATTTTTTTTAGAATTTAATATATGAATCTGGAAAAGGAAATATTGATGTTTTTGAAGAATTTTTTTGTGGAAAATCTGAATATAATTAGTTTATTCAACTGTTTTCTTCATTGTTTTCTGAAGAATTTTCAAATTTTCTTTTAATGTAAAACCAATTTAGTTTTCAAGGGCTTAAAAAGACGGGATCTCTCCCCGCGCCTATCTGTAGGTTAGAATGAATAGCTTTGTTCCCTCCGGAAGGACTATAGAGACCTAAATTCTGAAAGGATGGATACTTCCTGCGGTCATGCAGATTGGCTTCTATGATTTTATAATTGCATCCAGCCCCTGAGTGCATCTACTATTCAGTAACATTCCCCAGCAGGCAAATTGCATATACCATGAGATTTTGAGGAGCATGCATGGGAAATCCATGAATAATCGATCGTAGGGCATGACCTGCTCCTCCTTCGACCGCAATCACCGCAGGCCGCCCTAAGGATTTATTGTTTTCTCAAATACACAAATCTTATTCGCTTTGACTTGCAACGAAGTCGGCCAAAGTCCTGTTTTTAGCATTCAAATGCTCAGCCCTTACCTGAGCTTGTCGCAATCGCTGTCACCGATGTCGACGTCGACATCGAGGTTGTTGACATCGATCCCGAACACCGGGTAACAAAATCGAAAGGAATTCCCGTCCAGGGCATGATAGGCTTCCCACTCAGATATGTCAAGGCGATTTTATTTTTTCGCATTTTATCCTTTAGCATAAAGAAGGGAACCGGAGTCCTTTCAATTTTCCACTCTAGCGAAGGTCTATTTATTGTAATTGTCTTGTGGTTGCCACACCACGGAGACATCTCTTTCCGCTGAGCATAATCAGTTGAGGGGTTTTACGGGAACCGGGTTAGAGCGGGTTCGCGCGGATGTGGGGGGTGGAATAGGCTCCCGAGGGAGAGGCCTATTCAGTAATTACCTGACAAATGGTCTTCTGTTGCCTGCCTGTAGCTTTCTAGGCCCATTAGCTGGAGTGCATTAAGGCACTGTTCCCGTCTGGTCCCGTATTCGCTTCCAGATAGCTCGTGACGGACATTTGAATTGCAAATTAAAACCGCTAAATCCTTTGCTTCGAACGGGATTTGGAATGTTTCCAGGGATCTGAAACGAAAAAGTGCAACTTTGGCAGAAGAAATGGCAACACAAAAGCTTTAAATAAATTACAGAATGCAATCGGAGGGCTCTTCGAGACAATGGAGGGGTCGGAGGGGTGGGTGGACGGGGCTAGGAACTGGGACCGGGGCCGGGACCCGGCATAAACAGCATGAGTAATGGGGACGTGGGAGGACGTGGGGATCGGAAATGAAAGAAAAATAGCTGCTCGTCGTAGACAAACAATTGAATTCGCCCGGATAGCAGTTGTCATCGCCTGGAATGGCGGGAACCGTCTCCGACCCGGAAAATATTCCTAGTTACGATAAAACGGAAGACAGTTCCTGGTAACTGCTCTAGCTCTTCAGATAGAGTCGTTTCAATTTCTAGCATTGCAAAGAGTTAACCAAGTCGTTTCTATGATTCAGGAAATGTATGCAAAACCACTTTAGTCATGTATAAACTTTTAAGAGTAGGTACTCAATCAGTTTATCAAAAAAATTTTCAAGTCAACCCGATACGACGGTCTTGCATAAATTACAAAACTGAAATTAAATTAAACCAATAATAGAAACCAATCGGAAATTGGTTTCGAAATGGAAATGAATGAGGGTTTAACTGATAAAATTGAATTAGAATGACACGTGACGAAATGAATAGTCCATTTTAAGTAATAAAATTAGAAACCTATATTTTTTTACGCCTCTGACTAGCTCTAACTCTTAAATTTAATATTTCTAACGAATCGATTCTGATTTAGTAATTGCTTATGTGTTTTTATATATATTTATTTATTGTTACTTGTTTAAAAAAAAAATGAATTTTTTGAGAATTATCAAAGCATCATTTCGTTAACTTAATTGGGAAAAACAATTATTTTTCCATAATAAATAAGACTAGAGAAGTGGCTAAACAATAATAAGTCATCATTCCCAAATTAAGAAATAGTAGGGATATATTTAGGGGTTTATGTCAATCAATCAGGATTATCGATAGTGAGGTGGAGTCTTTATTTACAATTGATTAGGTAAAATAAATATTACTCACTTGCAGTCTATTAGCAGAGCATGGAACTTCTTTCCTGCCACCGAGATAAGCTGGTCCATGATCCCGCAGGGCATGTGGGCGAAATTATGTTCGGCCTTCTGGCAGATCAAGGCCCTTTCCGTCTGGCTGAGAAGATGATAAGAAAACAAAAAAAGTTAGTTAGCCGTGAAATTGTCTACAAGTGGCCACAGGGCCTTACACCGCCAGATACGGAGTGCATTCAGTTCGGGGCGGAGGCCCCTAATCTGGGGCTCCGTTGAAAAGGTATTCCGACCACGTTAACTCCCCGTGGATAAACCTGGATGAGCAATGTGCTCGGTTGTCTGGCACGTACCTTTCAACATGTTTCCCGGTTATCTCCTGCAGGAACGCAAGAGTTGACACCTCCAGGGCTGCACTGCTGGATAAACCCCCACCGACCGGGACATTAGTCATAATAACGGCATTAAAACCGGGCACTGGCTCCCCAAAATACCGGATGACTCCTTTGACGTAGTTGGCCCATCTGTGGGAAGGGAGGGATAAGATCCAACATAAATTCAACGTGAAAATATTTTTGTTAATGTCAAATTCAATTTAACCCTGCAGGGGGTTAGTGGAATGAAAAGGACTTAGGGGCTTAGAAATTTCACTCTTGTGGTCGAAGCTCCCTTTGACGTTTGGCCGGTGAAGCTGAAAACCTTCTGGCTGCGATGCCGTGGGTTCCTGGGTGTTTGAACCCTTGACGCTCTTGCTGATTGGTGTTTAGGGCCTATGAGCGCATTAAGGGGACTTTTCCCACCTGTGTCAGGTGCAGGGTAACAGCATGCACCAATTGCACCACTCTAGAGGTAGATATGCATTTTCAATTTCCAAAGGTTTGTCCTTACATTCGAGTATTTCTTTATTGTGATAAAATTTCAAAATTTGGGGAAAATAAGATGATATATTATTGGAATGCTTAGTTTTTTAATTGCGATAAAATAATACTAATTAGTTCAAAAACTCTTAAATTCAACATCTTGCAGCGCTTAATTAAATGCATCAATTTTTATATCTACAGTCTATATTTAAAAATTTTATTATAACTATTACTTTTTCTTTTCGATTAAGTTTCATTGTTTTACTAGCTATTAAATAATTTAGAATTTGTTAGGACAGAGAAATTATGCCATAGTATAACATATCTTAAAAGTGGAACTAAATAAAAGTAAAAAAATTATATGTAATATGTAAATAAGAAATACAAAATACGAATATGATATATAAATAATAAAAGAAAAAGTGTTTCAGACTTAAAGAGCTCTAAGATGTTCTTGACCTACTGCTGTAACTCAGGTTTGACTAGTTGGACTGGTTTGAGACATTAGTCACTTAAAGTGTAAACCAGATAACCAGACAATAACAAAATAATTTATTTAAAAAACTAACAACTACAAGGTCGCGTCAAAATTGTGTTTATTTAAGACTAATTTTTTGTGGTAATTTGATTGCTTTGAGTAAATTTAATTTTTAATTTTTATTTTCATTATATTTGGATCCTAATATACCTACCAAAAAATGTGATGAAAGATAAAATTAAAATTTGTTATTATTGCTGCCGCTTATACTTACTTCGGTAATCCAGGTTTGGGAGAATTCGTTTCAAATTGAATTCTTTTTGGTTCATCAGCAGTTTGGGAACAGGTTGTTATATCGGCAGTATTCCCGGTCCCATTTTTTCCTCCCAAAAAAATTGTAACCATAGGCAATGCCTGGAAGTTGACACAACATGCAGAATTAGGAGACAGGTCGATTGTAGGGTGTTCATCTTACCATTGGTAAGACATATCCGTCGTTATAGTCAACATGTTCCCCAATTAAGTTGACACGGCCTGGAGCACAGCAGGCTACCTCAGGATTGGACTGAAACGTCTGGCGATACTTCTCCTTAGCGATCTCGAGCATTTCGTCAAATTTAAGCAATTGCGAAGTCATGATGCCGTCGACTGTCCTTAGGATTAAGGAAGAATTAAAGAAGTTTAAAGAGTGTCTTAAAGTAATCTTATGGATAAATCTGAAAAGGTGAATGAAAATGCAGGAGACGGCGACTTCGACAAGATGCTTTATAGCTCCTCCAATTTCGTCTAATCACCCGGGCAGAGACAAGCAAATATTTCTGCCGTCTCAGCAGGCAGGCCGGGGAATTGCGTTCATTTAAATAAGATTCAAGTCCGAGGAAGATTAATATCTTATACCCGAATAAATTGTCATTGGTTACTTCTAGACCTAGACTAAGAGATAACTAGAGGGGGTGTGCACCCGGGGGCGGTCGACGCCGCCGGGGAGGACCGTCTCAAAGCCGTAACCGGGCGGACAGAGACAAATTAAATTTTTCTTCGTATTATTCTGGTCGTCATCCCTTGGAAGTAATCGACCCGGAAAATTAACTTTACGATCCGCGCTGAGTGTCTCCTTTTTGCTTGGCGCCTATTTTTCGCCCTGTAGTTGACTACTATCCATCAGTTCGTTACTTTCCACTTCATCCTTTGGGAAATAAACAAGAGCGGACACAGCGAAAATACAAAAAATAAAAAAAAATTAAGCAAATAAAATCAGGAACGGGTGGGCATTGGCAGGGCTTACCTATCTCCAGATCTAATTATGCAGAAAAATAGCATCCAAATCGAATCCTTTTCATTCGAACTGTTGAGCTGATCGGTCCATTGCCAATCGAATCAATTTTTAACTAAGGTTCAAATTTATTTGCCAGATAAGTCTAACAGGTTTAGTTATGGAAGGCGCGAAACCGATTTTTTTTCGTTTCCTTCCTTCTATTTATTTAGAGAAAATTTCGTCAATCAGTACCTACATAAATAGAAAATAGATTCAAAAATGGTAGATGTTTAACCTTTGAAAATATTAAAATGGGTTCAATCCCATAAATGACCTAACACGAAATAAATAACAAAGTTAGTATTTAAAAACCCTAATAGAAGAATATATAATAGTAGTTCAAAAATGTTTTATAAATTTTTTTCATTTAGGTATCGGAAAAGTATACTATACTGGTTTTCGATCCTCTGAGCTGCTATTAAAAAACCTCTAATGAAGGACCTACTCCAAAAAAATTCCAAATGAAGTTTTAATGGATTACCTATATACTTTAATGTGTTATATGTTTCTATGACGATTCATCCACTTTTCAATAAATTTAAAAAATGTACCATAAATCTATATAATCAAAAGAAAACAATTTGTTCAGTTCAGAAATTTGTTTAAAAGGCATAATTTAATTTACATCTTGGTAGCTATACATCGTATGATTAGCTTATCACCAAGATTATAAATTTTAATGCAATATGAATATACCGAACCAAATCAATTTTGTTTGCGTTATCATCTTCGATAATAATTTCTATGTTTCTACATATATATAGAATAAAAAAGTAAACAAGCAATTTTTGCAAACTTTTTTTTAAATCTTCACTTGTTGGCGAGCGTACTTTTCCTTTGTATTGAAGTGTTGTGTTTGTATATATGAACAGAATTTCTTTTTTCCTTTTGTTTTTTAAATTAAAGTTTGTTTGAAAGTATGCAATTGTTTCGGTTTAAAGAGTCAAAGCCGAATGAAAGTTTCACACGACATAAAATCATTTTCATTGAGGGAAAGTTTGAACTGCTTAGTGCATGCTTTAAACGATTTCCTAATTAACAAGCAACTATGGATTAACCTCATATTTGAACCTCATATTTGTAGATAAACTGACTAGACATTATATATTTAGTGATAGAGAGCTAGGATCACTTCTTTAGCTATTTTTCAGTTGAACAATGGAAGAAATTGTTCCAAACTCAAGAAGAATGGTTACCTTAATTGAGCTGTTCAGAAGTTCTTAATCTTTCGGTCCACTTAGAGTCACTTTCTAGACAAGCCACCCGAAAGGCACTTAACCAAACAAAAAGAGATGAGAAAAGATAGAAAAATAAATAGAGAAACTGACTATGACTTGGAAAGGTGTGCGATGTGAAAAGCTAAGCATCCGGTGTGCTCTTTCTTTTCCACCAATTTCTGTTTGACGTGCACACCAACTGAGAACGAAAGCTGAAGCTAGTTTTAAACCCCGGTCGAATTAATGCCCAGTTCGGCGCCTTCACTTGAAATGCACGTGATGCACCTACCTTCCGTAAACTTCTACAGAAATTTCGTTTTGTCTTTTCTTAAGAAGGCAAGACAACTGCCGGGGCGATTCACGTAAAAAAAACTTTTACTTCACTTTCAGTAGTTACCTGCCTAGGTGAGGTGGGGTACTTAGAAACAAAAGAACGGAAGCAGTTGCGATAGTCTCCTCAAGACACCTGTCTTAAGAAACGCGGGTACGAGGAATTCGTTTTCCAACAGTGATGAGTACTCCATGAAATGCCGCAAGGTACTGGGAACCTCTCTATAAATTTTATTGTGATTTTCTTGAATTATCTGGACAGCCAGTCGGAGTGTTCGGGGGGCCACTTACGCTCATAACCTTCCGCTTTGAGCTTATCAGCTCACGTCATAGCTGTAATCCAATTTGAGATAAATGGGGAAATGCTTTAGTGCGGGACAAAAGACCCTCTCCCGCCTATCGCGGTTACTCAAATATTGAAATCGGACGTACTGAGTGCAACTTAACCCACTCTCTGTAGCAAACAATGAAAATGAGTTCACGTATCGTGAAACCTGAGACCCATCCATCAACCTGCCACTCAGATTCAATTCAAACGAAAGTTCGAAAATGCGTGAAAATTTCGAATATTTCGCAGAGTTTTAACGTTTGAGAGCTCCAACCACGAATGAGTCTGCCACCGAAAAGGGCATTAAAATGGGACGGGTTTGAGTCTTTTGCGTGCTTTCGGCCGTTCATCACTCAACTCAGGCCCATGTCGTTTGGAAATTAAAATTAATTACGAAAGCCTGCTGGCGGCGGCCCAATCTGATTGTTATTTAATCACGTGGTGATGTAACGAGTTCACGTCCCTCTCAATGCGCACTTATGATAAGACCTGCTTCGGTCAGACTATGCTATGCTATGCTATGCTTTTGCTATGTTTTGGCGTTCACATATACAAATCGAGCGATTAATTCCTCCTCGCCCGCCTCAATCTACCCCTTGTTCAGGGGTTTCTGGGGGGTTTTGGGGGGCGCACCTACCAGTCCGAGAAACGAAACAATTTATTTGGTGGAAAATGGAAAATTTATGGGTAAACAAGTTGCTGCTGAAACACGCAACGAGTTTAATGAGTCAGTCACTTGTTGAGGGAAAAGTTTATGGCTCTGACCTGGGTCACTTTTCTTTCTTTCAATCTACCCCCGGGTGACAGATGGGTTTTGGACCCCCTGGGTGATTAAAATGCATCCCCGATCGAAATGACGCCTGCTGCAGAGGGAATTATGCAATATTGCAGCAGAGGCCGAATATTCAATCCATGTTTTCGAAACCCAAATTAATCTGCATATTGTTGACATTGTTTAAATAGTTATATAACAGTCAGATTTGTGTCACATCAAACCAGAATTAAATTTGGAACTTTATTAGGAAATATGCTAATAGGTTAGCTGTATTGGTTAATCGAATTTACCAATTCCTTTTTGGTTTTTTAAAAGAATTTTAAAACAAAAATTGTATTTCATAAAAATTAAACCATAAAAAAATAATTAAACCATTTAAAAAAAACGTTGTCCAATATTTCGATTACTTATAATTATCATAAAATAGCGTTAAATGTAGTCAAAGCTTGTTGGAACTAAAATTTTCCTATCAAATTATGACACCCTTTAAAAAAGAATTAAAGCAATTTATTCATTTTAAGTTGTCGAAACTTCTTTTTAGCCCGTTTTTAGTATCTAATAAAGAAGAACGATTAACTCTAATTTCTATAATTTATGGGTTTATTCTAGTCAAGAAAGGTTGTCTCCTTCTGACATTTATAACTGAATTAGGACTCGTTTTACACCGAAACATAGCCTCTTCAAATTGAAGAAGCGCCATCGTCTCAAAGTCGAGGTGACTTTGTCAAAAATAAATTATAGATATTTATAAAATTTGCACACCCCGCCGAAAACATAAATTATTCTAATTTGCATATTCACATTTTATTTATAAATAACGCCACCTAAACTGGTTGCGCAAAGTTTCTTCAATTCTGAGGGTTTTTTTTTATTAAGCTCCAGATGTCGATATTTTAGAAGATTTATTTAGTCTCATAGTTCATTTATTCTTTTTTTTATGACATAATCAAGCTACTGGTTTGATGACAAACTGTTTTATTTTATTTGCTATCGAAGTCATATGATCGAAAAATATACTTATATTAGTGAACAATTTTTGCAGTTGTAGGTATTGCGTTGCGAGATGGAAAAATATAAATTCGTTCAGGATTACCTAATAAGAACAAAATTTTCAGACTAAAACTTTTATAAATGATAGTCTGTCTCATTTCAGTATTTGTTTTCGAATTAACTTATGTCAAACAAAACTTAATTTAAACTTCTTTTTTGAATCTGGATAAGGAACGGTATTTTCTTGTTAAGTTAAAAAAAAAACTAATTCCGGAATTTACTTGGAAATGGAAACGTAAAAATGGTCGGGGTCGTTGATTTTAAAGTGAAGTTTCGATATTTTTACTTTTATGAAAGCAATGCAAAACGACTACACAGTTCTAATAAGCTAAAAAATCGTGTTTATTTGTGTACTTGGATGTTCTTTTTAAAAAGTTTGAGATAATCTTGAAATGTTTTTTAAGATATCTTAGCTTTTACTGTCTAGCCTGTCTGATTCGACATTTAATTTTAATAACTTTGATTTGAAGTAAGATGATTTTTGAAGGTTACCGTCGTTTATAGATTGAAATGAGTTTATTAAATTAATTAATTTAAATATTTCAATTGGTTGTCACTTAATATACATTTTTGTATGTCGACCCTGCTCTGAATAATGTTTATCCAAGTATAGTACCTACATAAGGTGGTCTTAAAATATTAACTTTATTGCACAACTTTTAAAGATAGCGTCAAAAGCAAATTCGGTATATGTATTTCTTCAACTTTTATTTCGAAACTTTGAACTATTATTTAGGAGTTGAACATGTAATTAAAATTTGAACTGTTAAAAGTATTAATTAACAATTAAGTTTTAAAAAAATAAGAACTTTTTATTGGAAAGTTAAAAATATCTAACTGAAAACGCAAAATTATAACTAAAATTTTAAAATTGAATGAACTGGACCACATTTTTTAAGACAAATAAAGTAAGTAAGTATTGTATTATACATATGTATGTAGGTACTTATATATTAAACCAAACCGATATACTTATCGAATTTTTTCTTGAGATACCTTTAAAAGTTGACCAATCTTGTTATTATTTTAAGATAATTAGTTTTTCAATATAACCTACATGCTAGCTTTACATGGGGTAAGACTAAACAAAAAATTCAATGTTTTTGTGTTACACTATTTCTTTAATTTAATATTTTCTAGTGAATTTCGTAATTAAAGTTTCTTTGGTTAGTGCTTTGGTGTCTGCTAGTATTAATATAAAAACACACGTCTTTATAGAGTAACCTTTTCAAATTACTGTCGGAACTCCTCCAGGGAACAAGATCAGTCCGCTCTATTAAATCGCCATCAGGAGTCACATTCTCCAGGGCTCAATCTCGCTAAAGTGGAAATCTACGGGTGATTTCATCAAAACCGGGAGGGATCTCCTGGAATCTGGGACCAAAAAGCCCAAACACAGCCCTATCATCTGGTGCTATAATTACCGGGAGTCGTCTAACTACCGAGCACCGGGAGAGCAGGGGGGAGTGCAGAAGGATTGATTCAAATTAAAAACTAATTACTCCTTGGATTGCTCCCCATTTAAGGCACATATGGGGCCCCTGCGAGCGCACACAGCCGAGCCCGGGACATTAAGTTTCCCGGCGCTTTGCAGACTGCCGCTTCTGCAGTTCTGCACTTCTGCAGCCTCCATTGGCGGAGGCCCCAGCCCCAACTCGGGCTGACTTCATTGCAAATTTAGTCCGCCATTAAATGCAATTAAGCAAATGGGTTCTGGGAGCTTAATTCCGCCATTTCTTTGCTCGTTTTTCGCATTTTTTTTGCGAACCATTGTGAGATTTGCTCGGATGAAGCGGTTTTGTTCGGCTCCAGGCGCCCAAACCACTTGCATTTTTCGTGCGGTCGGACTCAAAGCTCCCGCCGATGCAGCCCTTGCAAGCCACGAGAAAAAGGGCGATACTCCCTGGATTTTATGCATTAAATTTTCTTCGTCTGGGCCTCTACCGACTTTTTTTTTCCATAGTTTGGTATCACGCTCCCATCCTCCTTTCTTTTTTCAGGGAATCGCTTCAACCCAACTGCTGGAGCGAGTCCAAGGTAATGATTCAGAGGAGAATTTGATTTCTGGACTAGGGATCAGGATGTCAGCAACATTTCATGAATAATTTTGTTTGAGCAAATAAGTTTATGTTTATTTTTATGTTCTGTTTTTAATGTATTTTTAAGCTAAATGGCTTGAACTATGAAACTCAATCCCTCAAAACATTTCCTTTTATCCTAGAATCTGCATCGGATCGATGTTAATTTAATTTAATATCCTCAATTATCTTATCAATAGTGGGCTCTTAGCAGATTTTATTTCCAGATTAATTCAGTTTTACTTTGGTATTATTTTCCCACCTTTACCGAATTCCGTAACAATCGCAGGAACAAACTTTTTAATATTTAATTGCATCATCAACTCAAGGCGGCTTAATAAGCAACACTTGTTAAAAGAGATTTAAATCGAACAGATTAAGAAATAAACGTTCGCGTGTTTCAGTAGATAGAGATGCATCTATTTTATAGAAAAATTAGTCCTTTACTAAAAAAGTTAATCTAATGAAAATGAAAATGTAGTGTAGACCTCTATCTATCCGTAGTGTTATTAACGTGTTTTTATTTTAAATCGAAGAAAATCAAGAGCTTATTATTTTTAAGTTTTTGTTATTTCTATACCCTTTTTTTAATTTAATTAATATAAAGAAAACCACTTTATATTTTAATTAAAAATTCCATTTAATTCCTACTTATTATAAAACCTAATTATTATCTTAAGCATTTTTAAGTATAAGATTTCAATTATAGTATCATGTATTAGAAAGTTAGTCCTTTATGCTCAAAACAGCATAAAATGAGTACTCTGTTAACCAAATTCAAGATGAAATATGCACTAATGGTAGAAATGATAAAAATAGTCATGTGCACAGCTCTAACAACAACTTTGTCGTCATCGTATCCGCAGGAATAGAGCATCAGCGATAAGTGTAAACAGAACTAAGGTTCGAGTTTCACTCCCGAGCAACTTTGTCAGGAATAGTAAAACACCTCAGGGTTGGAGTCACTCTCTATTCGTTTGGAGCTAGTGCACACTTATTTTGTTTAAATATCAAAGCACTTACATTTCGAGCGTGAGTCCTCTTGATCTATCTATATCATACCCTTAGTCGTTTTAGGGGTTGTTTTAAGGGTTATACGACACACCCGCCCTCGCCGCCACGCCGCCACGCCGCCGTGCAGATCTAACACGTAGAAGGTAACTAATAAAATTCACTCGAAAGTCAATTTGCTCGAGTAGGAACAAAGTTCCAACCCAGAAGCGAATTTCCTGTTTTGAAATCACATATTACAGTGGCGCTCCGCCACGGAAGGTGCTACTCCTTGGAAGGGGGTTAGAAGCTAGACTAACGTCTAGAAATGCAAGGGTGAAAATTGTGGGTGATGGTAAATTTAAGAGTCGAGCTACAACATGGAGCTCATTGAGTGGCTCCGAGGGCGGTGGCATAAGGCTCCTGTTTTAGACTTTAATCTTGTCACACCCACCCACGACTCCTTTAGGAGCTCTATAGGTGTCGCCGGAGTGCACCCGCTTAATAGACTTTTAAGTCATAGCAACTTGTTGATTTTTCCAATAGACCGGTCTCAAGTAAATGTCTGTTTGAATTTATTGTGCTCAATAACACGACAAGCGGCTTCCATTAGCCGGGGGAATTGTAACAAAGTGGAGGAAAAGTAAGTTATCGGAGCATAAAATGGCTATTAGCCGAGGACTCCATGACATCCTTATATCGTTCGGCGAGATAAATCGCCCGGATTTTTCTCAGCCGGTGGCGGTGATAGGATCCACCTTCTTTTCTCGGCAATTTTCGGGATTGCGGAGCCACAATGGATACGGCAGCGGGGGCGGCACTGTATGCAAATTTTGCCGCGGCGAGTGCACACAATTAGCACTGTTATCGCCGGCTCGGCTGTCCCGGAAAATTAATAAGCATTGGCCGGGTTCCAAATTAAACACAGCAAACCGGATAGGATCCGGGATCCAGGACCTCGTCCAGTGCAACCCGACCTTTTTCCAGTATATCGCGATTCCGCCTGATGTGTACCTTACTTTGCGGGGGGTGGGGAAAAATGCGCTGTCCTTCGCCTGACACGTCCGCATTTATTCAGGTCGAGTCGAGGAGTCGCCGACGACAGCGCCTCGCTCCCTAGAGGGTTTTCACACAGAATTATGAAATTTTGATAAACTTTTTAAATTAATTACGCTGGCAGCCTCTTCCTCAGTCAACAGTACTAAGTACCCTATTACCGGCAAAAGACAAATGACAAAAGTTTTTAGGTTTTGGATTTTCTCGAACGCGACGTGATTTATAGTGGGCGGGAATCACTGGGTGTCTTCTTGATAATAAATTATCGTTCCGCGAAATGCCGTCGCAAGAAATTAAAAGGATTTCCTAACTACGATCAATTTTATTATTTTTTTTTCTTTTTTGAAAATGGGAGGAACTTGACTGTTTTTGTAGTCTCTTCCTTAGAACTAGAAAGTTATGAGTTCGCACTATGAAAATTATAAGATAAGAAAAGCACCAAAAGATGCAAATTAGGAAAAGTTTCTAGAGGTTTTTGAGAATTTCCTTCTTTTCATACTTTTTTGCATAAGGTTAGTTCCAAAGGATGATCGAAGCGTTTGGTAAAAAAAAAAACTATTCAAGTAGAAATTGTGCCAAAAACGCAAAATTTTTATTTTTGTTGCGAACAAATTCAATTGAAAGTATAAAGTACTTTCGGGCTGGAAATTTAATAGAAATATTCTTGTAAAAGTAGTTTTTTAAGTTTTTTAAAACAACCTAAACTGAATTTTAGTTTAAACTCTAATATTTTCATAGAACAAGTTAACCCTTCATAGAACTTTAAAAAGTTTATTTTATATATTTTATTTTACGTGAAATGTTACAGTGAAGCTACATTGATGAGATTTCACTTCTTTTTATATAGAATTGTGGGTATTGATGGTATTAATTTACATATTTAGGAAATTTGATATTTCGTATGTTTGTACCTACATAAATTGGCTGCTCTATAGATAGAAATTTTATTTATAAACTAAGTGTTGGGAAACTGAAATTCTCAATGGAAATCACTCCTTAGGCATAATAAATAAAATTCGAAAACCTTTCTGAGCATTCACCTTAGGGAAAAATCCATTTGTCACCTAATATTTCCAGATTGGGGTAACAAAACTGCCAATCTACATCAAGAAAGCAATTTCCCTCTAGACATGCCCGCATTGGTTTTTAAAGAATTTCGTTAATCTCTTGGCTAGAAGCAGATATAACAAATTTCATGTAAACAGGATTCTCGTTAAATACTTGATGTGCTCGACTCGCTCCACTGCTCTTATATACCCTTCCCCCCAGCGTGACCTTTATCCTCATCAAGCACGACATATCCCATTTATATCCGTGTCACTTCTAAATTCGTTTCGTCCAAGAAATTTTTCTTCCCAAAGTTCACAGACATTGCGGTGAGGAAAATTAGAATGTCGTGAATAGAAGGCGGGGGACGACGACCTCGGAAATAGGACAAAAAAAAAACAATTATGTATATAATTATCCTCCACCCACGTGCAGGACAAATTTATCCCTTTCCCCGGTACTTCACAGAGGGCGCTAAAAGCAAAATGGGTAAAAATTTCAACTGGCATTTTTGCAAGTTCACTGCTTTGGTGGACGTTATCGCGGCGGGCATATGGAGCCATAACTCATCGCGATGTGTCCCTAATAATTTTGGACCAAAAATTACGCGATCTTTTTATTTTAAATCATCCTGTAACTGCAGTGGCTCAGGCAAATTGGCAATTTCCGGGAGAGCCGCCCCTCGCTGGAGTTTTGATAAAAATTTACGAGATAGCATCATCCGCTCGGATCAGGGTCGCATCGGCGAAGATTTAAATCGAGCCGCGGAGGACATCGCGTGCACACGGCCCCGGGGCCACAATGCGACGCCATCCAGTGCGGCGGGTGCTCCCGGGGGATTCCCGGCCCGGGAACATGAGCAGCAAAGAGTATTAACTGCCGGGGCACATAACTCTTGATTAGAGACAGGACTTGGTAAACAGAGCTCGAAAAGGCTTATCTGTCTAAAGTAAACTGAGAAGAATGGGGATGAGAGCTTTTCCCTGTTGAACGCGCCTACGTAGACAGGGGTCCTGTGGGAGTGCAGCACCCATCCCGATCTGTTCCCGGGGGCCAAAGGGACCCGTTTTTTTCACAGCCGCTGGTCCGTGCTCTTTTTATGTTGGCGCGGTGATTAAAATTTATGGCCGCGTAATACTCGCCGCGGGTGATACGCTTTATCGCCGCGAACAAAGTGATTGGCTCAAATTAGGAATTTGAATAAGCCCCTAACATCCCTTCGCATTAAGGACGCGCCTATGCGACATGTTAATTTGCCTAACCGGAGCAACGACCTGTGGCTATCGCTAGATATTCATGTTTTTCATAAGGCGCATAAAAGGTTTATTTGACATATGTATACATATATTCTATCTACATGTTAAGAAGTTTGTTCATGCAAGATGTAAAAAAATAAATATAATTTTAGAAGAAGCTGTTACAAATTATTACTATTATCTAAGCTTGACAAAGTTGCGTAATACCTAAGGAAATTTCTGTAATTATTTTCGCACTTTTCGAAGACATTATTTGCTAATACGTATATTTACTGTAGCCTCTATGGAATTAATATCTGCCACTAAGTAATAGAACAGTTCCAGGAATTTACTCTCTTTGATGTTATAATTATTCAAAGAAAGAGAGTGTTTGAATCAAGAATGAATTAATCAAACGCGCTTCCGCCTTACTTAATTTAATTAGTTTCTTAATTTTTGTATACACGATTATTCTCTCAATTTTCTATAAGTAATCGTAATACGTATTTTATCATGTTTTTTACCCTAATTGATATTTTCAATTGCGGATTTTCAATTATTAATATTTTTTACAGATATTGTACCTCGGCTGCTAGCTAATAAATAGACAAAATTCCCTCGCGTTACGGTATTTTGGTATTTTGAATCTACATATATGAAAGTATTTTTTATCCACCCAATTTTATTACTAGTTTTCTCGTGGATCTATTTTTTAAGTAATCACTGAAATTTCAGGGCGACTATAAAACTTGAAGTCGAAAGAACACGTGATAAAAAAAATCCAAACACAAAGTGGCTTCAAGTAGTTTACGTCTTAAGGTACTGACACATCTTACGCAGGAGTCTTAGATAAAAGCAAATAATGCTCGCATGCTCGTGTGTGTTTACTCATTCGCACGAGAGCTGGGGCTGATCAAATCTTAGGGAATTGTTTATTAAAACATCCGGGAAAGAAGTTGTTCACTGCCGATGGTAAACAAGGCGTAATGTTTCAGCCTATGCTTTTCCCCGGGAGTATCCTGCCAAGATTCCACTCCCTCGGGGGAAAAAGATATTTTGTAACACTATTACTTCAGCTCGTTTGTCCTTTTTTCCTTGGGCACGATATTTTCCACTTTTTTTTTTTTTTATCTTATGCCATGTACCCTGGCAGTGATGGGGCATAAAGTCGGGACTCGGGGAGTAGGGAAAGTGAGGAAAAAGTATGCGGGTAGTTATAGATACTCATGTAACCAGCACTACGCGCGAATGTGATAAATGTCGCGCTCTCAAGGACTACGCGATGTCGCATCATTAAAATTTCAATACGTGTCGTTCCATTTGCGAGGAGAGCTCCTCTTTCAATATTCCCTCACATGTGGGGATCACGAGCATTATTCGCTTCACTTAAAACCAAACGAGCTCCCCGAGAAAATGATGTATAAAAAGGACGAAGTATCCGGGCTGTATCCTGATCCTGTGTATTTCCGGTGAAATAAAAAGGGAACGATGTACGAACTATGTTCAAGGGAAAGAGCCGAGTAAAACGTGCCAGCAACACTCCAAAGTGGCGCTGCACCAGTCGATTCCCGGAGCTTCCCTGCGCAAGCAACTGGAACACGGCTGGATTGAAGGCAATCTTTGAACCTCATTATTTTTGTCCCCGAGTTCCTACAATAACGCAAATGAATTAGGACATAATTCACGCCTACGAACTACCAATGGAGTTCCGATTTATGTGGGACACACCCGGATGCCGAGGTGCGAGAATTTCAAGTAGGGCTCTAAGGCGATTAAACGGCGCGGCGTCTTAGACTGTTTCTAGTGAAATTCCGTGAAACTCTGGGAAATTGTACAAATAATTTCAAAAATTTGACAGCCCCCTCCATATATCAGGATTATTCCTTAGCCTTCTGAGCACTTCCTGCTATCATTTGTATACGCGCAATTTCATCTTTTTAATTTGAGTTTCCGGAAATATTTTGCTATAGTATTTAGGAATTATACCAAAAGCCCAAAATAAGATCAATTTTATATTTTTCGGTACGTTTATTTTTATTTATCTGTATCTTCATGTACATAGAAAGAGTAAGGAAAGCTAATACAAAAATAACACACATCAGATAAAGAAACTGTAGGGCTGCATTACAGTTCAACATTTTTTTATTAAAAGTTACACTGAAGACCCTAAAGAATTGATATGGAGATTTTCTCATACTACGAGCACATACAATTTTCGCAATAAATTCACCCTGCGCATTTTTTAAGGGTTTCAATTAATATTTCGCAATTTATTTCCCTCAACTCTGCGAAACATAGAAAATCGCGAATATCTTTTCCTGAACTGCAAGTCGAAGTTTTTCAATTTTCTTCCATCCAACTGTTGTAAGGATTCCTTTATTTTGCTCGTAGGAGGTGAAATTTCCATTCGGTTTCCATCGCGCTTGCAAGGATTCATACTTCCTCCAATCTGCGCCGATATTCACATTAGAGAGTCACAAAGCATTGAGACAGTGGCAAAAAAATTTATATTTATTTCCTAAACAGGCAGGAGTTCATGTACTCTGCATCCCTCGACTCAGGTAGTATAAAATATTATTCTAAAGAGAAGTCCGGGGTGCATTCGGCTCATTCTTATCCCGGGCTAAGGTATGCAGCCCTGTCGATGCAGGGCGGATGCTATGCTGCACCATCGACGAAGGTGCACCACATTTCCGGTATGTCATATTTCCACCGCTCTTCCGTCCCCGATAATGCAATTTTCCTTGCATTTCTATTCATAGCACTGAAATAGTTTCTTTTCATATTTTATTTCTTTTGCATTCATCTCAGCCTGCAGTGTGGGGTTGTATTTCAAGAGGTGCATGCCCGCGTCTGCATTCGCGGAATTTTTTAAAAAACTTGAGCGAGAAGAAGGAGCTGAGTGAAATCTTGCAAATTTTCTAACTCAAAGGAATTTAATCGATAGATACGAGTACTTCGATCTTAATTGATGTCATCGTCATGTTAGTGGAATTTCCACTTTTGACTACGATCAATTGAGAAAAATCGCTTTTTTCTGCAACTTTTCATTTTTTAAGATGAGCTACTCCTGATGACGGATGGTTGAGTTTAATTTTAAGGAATTAGGGCAGGAAAGTACTTTAATAATAAATTTCACTTTAGATATTTCAGAAATTCACTCAAGCAGATTAAAAGAGTTTTAAATATTTAAAAGATAAAAAATTTGCTAATCTACACAGATTTAAAAAGCACAGTTAATGTAAATTAAAGGAAATAAATATGGAAAACTCTCTTCTAATATTACTTTTTATATAGGGTGACGAAAGATCTATTCTTGTCTAGTGGTTAACGGAATAAAAATCATAAGAGCTAAACGAATTTCGTTTCCTGATTTTCAGAGCTAAAATATTGCACTAGGCATTAAACACTATTCAATTTAATGTTTTTTAGAGATTGCATTTTACTTTGAATCCTTATAATTCTTAAAAATATTAACTACGAATTTTAATTGACAAGGTGTGGTTTTTCTATTTTCTTTTTGTTATTATTTGTGATCTTTCTCCACCATCTAGGGCATACATATTTTTAATTTTTTGGCGGATAATTATTTTTAATGGGTGAAATCCAAAATTACGGTACCTATGTACCTATATAATAAAAATATAATATCGTAATCATAATGTAAAATTAAGTAACGTTTCTATACAGTGGTTAGATATGAAATTTAAAAAAAAATATCCGAATACAAAGTCTATATTTTAATCATACTTAATTTGAAAGAACCAGAATTAGAAAGTTTCACTCATAAAATCCATTAGGGGTTATCATAATTGACTGATTCCTTGTCATTTTTAATTAACTGGTCAGACCAAAGCTCTAGCCACAACCACTGAGGAGAATGTCCTTAAAACAGTGGTTCAAATGCAGCACAACTTCTCCAATTTGTCCACACTGAAGACAAGTTTAATGAAAAACTTGTCCTGACTTGGCGCTGACATGAAACGATTTATTACGGGGGGGCCTCGAAAACGAGATATCTCCCATCAATGGCAGCCAAGAAAGAAAAATTGAAAATGAAAAATCCGTCAAAAACCTTTCCACTAATTTCAGTTTTGCCATCATGAGAGAAATCGACAGGATGCCGACGATAACGACAGACAGACAGGCAGCGTCAGACACGAACGAAAAGCTTAAAGATATACGCCCTAAGTGTGTGTGTATATATGTGTGTTGCTTTCCTGAGGCTGGCTGGGTTTTCGGTTGGGCTCGATGAGGTTTTTATGATGTGTCACTTTGACAAATTGAAAAACGATTTTCACGGAGAAGTTTTCAGCTATAAAACCGAAACGGACTCGGGTGTGGCTGCATTTACCTGTCACCGGTTGGACTTGGCTTCAGCCAAGCAGATGACGCAGTATCATTTTTATTTTTTTATGAAATTGAAACTTCTGTGATGGATTGCAAAGTGAGTTGAGCGATGGACCACAATTTCAGCATCGGTCATCTTCAATTCCTCATAAATTGGATTTGGCGTGACTTGTGCCGTGCTGAAAGGGTTCGGGAGATTCGACATCTCTTAATGCTTTCAACTCACGCTCGAGTTGATAAATGTATTTCTATTTAATAATTCACCCTTGAAGTATCACAAAAATCAAAAATCTACATAGGTACATTGTATGTGAATGTGATACTGTGTACCTAACATAAAAAATCATTTTGCTTATATTTACATATAATTTATAAGATTAGCGATTTTGTTCTTTTTGTTTCCTTTTCTAATTTATTTAGTTTTCCGTTTTGCACCACTAACTGCGACTTTTTAACCAATTTTTCTTATTTAAGATAAGGACAAATATATCACATAAATTTAAGTCTTTTTCTGATAGTACTAGAATTTGAATATTAAGCTTCTTCATGTGGTTAAATTTTAATTTTATGCCCTCTGAAAACTCAATCTAGACGTACTAACAATAAAAAAATTTAAAAAGTTCCTTTCTTTTTGTGTCGTTTTGCGTAACCAAAATTCTGATTTTTCAAAAAAAATTAATGCTGGTTTATACTAGAATATATGTATTGTATTTTTTATTTTCAACAAACATACCTACTGCATATTACTTTAAAACTCGATCATGAACGTTCATTAATCTCTAATAGCACAATTCGTTTCCAATGATAGAATTATGTTTATGCAATTTGTTGATTTCTTTTAATTAAATAGAATCCACATAATAAACAAATATGTAGTGTACATTTTTACCAAAAATTATAGCGTATTTTGCATCAGCTTTAAAATTAGGAGGGAGTTCACATTTGGTTTATTTTATCATCGACTTTTGATAAATTAGGTTTCATGTTACTGGACCGAGTTTGAAAAGTCGATGATGTTCGACATCCCGGAGAGCGCTATCGTCTCTCGCTCGAAATGATAATTTCATCTAATAATTTACGCCTGGGTACCAAAAGCCACTGAGCAGAAGGCCCCGCACCGCACACATTAAAGTGCGCCCCGGTGCCCATTTGGCCGGGATGAGCTCCAGAAATCGCCGGGTGTGTGTGGGAGCCATTTGGAGCAGCTCCTTCCTTAGGCGAAATTAAAACGATAAAGTATTAGACAAAACTTCTCGTAAAGAACCATAAAGTTCAGCCATGAAATGGACAATTTCAGGCAACTATCCATAACTTGAACGGGTGGCGGAGTGCGGGGGTGGCGGAATTATGGGCTCTGTCCGGGGCATTAAAAACCTTTAAGCAACATGGTTATTGCATTACACTTCATAAAGGACCTTCAAGTAGCCGGAGCAGCTCTCCGTATAAGATGGCTATTAACCGCGTATGTGACCCGGCTGCCAAGCGGCTCCTTGACTACCAAGGAGCAAAGCAGTCCTGTGGGAGATTATGAAAAATACATGAGACCCTCAGTTTACCCACAATCTGAGGTGCTATCGAAGCTGCGGATTGCCTTGAGAATTAAAAGACAAATTTTGTGGCCCATCTCTAACCCCCTAGAAAATTTGGCAATTCTCGCTGAAGTGCTCTAATAGGGCAAATATTTGCTGAAATGCCGCAATTTCTTTTATGGGGATTCCTCGGATATCTACTTTTGGGGTTTTTCCCCACAAAATGCGGATAAATTTCGAAAAAAAAAAGATCAAAACTAAGAACTTGCAAATGAACCCGTGCTCCATCTCAATTTATTCGAGTGTGGGACCGCGCCTAAATGAATTTACCAGAACTATGGGGGGGTACCGGGGGCTCCGTAGGTGCTGTAACCGGAGCCTTTTTCCGGCGTCTTGGAACAGGACCTTAATGGCCGGTGGGTTGGAATCGGGACCCCGCCAAAAGGAGCCTTTGTGTGCCGCCGCCCTTTTGTACATTTCTCACACGTCCTGCCAATTTATTACACCCGTTTCTGAAGCCTTGTTCCCTTTTACGATTATTTTTATTCCTCCCCAGGATGAAAAAGACGACCGAACCGAGGATGGTTGCGCCGTCTCGCCAAAGTGCTGCTCCTACATGCCGCTCATCTTTTCTTTTTCTTAGAAAAGAGTTCCCGTCCCACGCCCCTCTGCTCCCGCCCCACTATCCCCACTATGACCGAAACTCCAAGGAAATTTTTGGTTACCGAATTGGGGAGCTGCTTGGAATGGATGGGACGTTTTCCGGAGGCTGGGCTCGTTATGCGAGGATTTGTATGCAGATTCCTTCGATTTGTTTGGTGCAAATATTCTGCGTGTTCTAATGCAGAGATTTCAATTCATTGCATTTTTATGGGGGTGGCTACACGACTCGAATCGGAATGCGATTCCGGGGTGATCGGCAAATGAATTCCCTACTTAAGGAAAATGTCTCTTTTCTTCGGGGACTTCTGTGTGAGATTCTCTCAACGAAATTCGGAAAAAAAAAGAATTTTCCTCTTCAGTAAATTGGCTTTATTTGGGCATATTAGAATATCTGTTCATATTTAATATTAAATTATGCGAAATGATGGTAATTTAAACAAGTAGAAAATCGAAAATGAGTATACTGTATTTATTTTTAAAGAACTCCTTGATTTACTCTGGTTTTAGCTCCACCTTCTGCTCACCTAGATATACAACTCCCAAAAGGGATATTTCGGCCTAAAGATATTTATTCATTTATTTTATTTATTTTAAATTTTTTCCTGGATAACTTCTTTAATCCCTTATTAAAGTTACTGAGTCAAAAGTAGACAAAAAATGACTTAAGAAAAGTAATGTCTGAAAGTTCAGGTTCAGAATGAAACGAAGATAAATTTGGGATTTTCTACATAAACACAATATCAAATAAGAAATAAACTCTTTGTATTTAAATGGTATTACAAATTATTTTGGTCCCGATTTAATCATATCTTTGTTTTTTAAATTCAGTACACGTAGGAAGTCTTTGGTGCTTCAGTATAATTTACTCATGACTCTGTTTTTTATTCGAACTGCTTATTTTGCCTTGAGCGACTTTGTTGCTACAATAAATTTTTTATAGTAATACCTGGAAAAAAAGAATTAACTCGCGGGGCTTTACCGAATGTGATCTTTGCCACTTATGAAGATATTCAATTTATTCCGCATAACGCTTCCGTTTAATTATTATTTTGTATATCTCATTCATTATTAATTCTCATAACCACTGTTTTAATGATCAGATCAGTCTGGGTTTTAAAAAAATAAAGCTTCAATTAAGTCAAAATAAGCTAAGATGAGGTAATAGCTAGAAATTTAAAAGCGATAATCGAAAAAAGTTAGCGAATCTAATGACTGTTATGTTTTTTTTTAAACTGTTTAAACCAACAGTCACGCGCACTTTTACTGAGATTCTTCGAAATGAAATTTTGTGGTATTTCCAAGAAGGCAATATTCTGGTCAATGATGGACTGAAAAAGAGGTCATCTTTATATATGAAGATATTGGGGAATATGGGTTAATAAATCGATGGATTAAATTTTTCTTTAAACAGTTACATAAGTATTGATACTAACTACTTTTAGAGATAATCATAAGGACTTCAGTTTGTTTTAATCGCGGAAGTAGATAATTATAAAACATGATTACTTCTGCATCCCGAAAGGCAGTAAAAAGTTTTGTTTTGCATAAAAGTGCATAAGATGGTTATCGTTTTGTCGGTTAGTTGATCAATACTTATGGATGGCAGCCAGGTTGGCCTTGTGGAAGATTATTGTTTACAAATAGAAGAGCCGGCGGGGAGTTCGGAACATGTTAATCGCCTTTTTAGCATATTATTGTTGTACATCGGCGACGCCCAGAGGAAAAAAACCGATATTAAGTTCCATGGATATGGCTCTGGTGGTGCCGGTGAATCTAGTAACCAGTTTTTGGCTCGTGCTAGTCGCGCATCTTAGATGCTATTTTCTTTGCGGGACCGATTACACAATCCCCCGATAATAAACTTGAAATCTCGAGATCGTTTGGTATTTTTATTCGCGCAAAACACTTCATGAAGTGTTTGGTTAAGATATTTAAGAAAAAGTGTGTCGGATTCACAATGATGCGTCTTCGTTTGATTTTTAGCATGGGGATGGGGAGCTTTTTATTTTCTGTTAAGAATAAAAAAAAGGCCTACTATATCCCGGGAAGTATGAGGAGGTGTATATAAATATATTTTTTTTTAAACTATCACCAAGTGTGACGGTTTGTTGTGGGTAAGATACGGGGTATAAAAGTAGCGACTGATCGAGTTTTCGTCATTAGAATTTGATATTCGAAGCCATGAAGGCATTTATTCTTTTGGGAGCTGTAGTGGGCTTAGCCCTTGCTGGTACGTGTTTAAGGGTCAAAGGGTTGCTTCAAGTGGGTCTAACAAAATTTTATATACCTTTCAGACGTTTCACACCTCGGAGGTTATGGGGGTGGTGGCGGCGGTGGCCATGGAGGAGGTGGGGGTGGGGCAGAAACCTTTTCTGGAGCTTCAGCGGGAAGTTACGGAGAAAGTTACGGAAAGGGTGAAGGCGGAGGTCTCGGAGGAGGCCAGGGCGGAGGTGGTGGATTTGGTCCTGGTATCGGCGGCGGCGGTATTGGTCATGGTGGAGGAGGCCATGGAGGAGGCAATTTAGGTCACGGTGGGGGCGGTTTAGGTCATGGTGGAGGTGGCGGTGGCGGTTTAGGCCACGGTGGAGGCGGAGGACTTGGAGGAGGACTTGGGGGTCATCATGGCGGTGGAAATGGGGGTCATCATGGGGGCGGAGGCGGTGGTCACCATGGCGGCGGAGGCGGAGGTCACCATGGTGGCGGAGGTCATCATGGCGGCGGAGGTCATCATGGCGGCGGAGGCGGTGGACTTGGAGGTGGACAAGGAGGTGGACTAGGAGGTGGTGGTGGCCATGCCGGAAGTCTAGCTGGAGCCGGAGCCGGAGCAGGTGCTGGCGGAATTGGAGGTGGGCACGGTGGCGGACTCGGCGGTGGTCAAGGAGGTTATGGTGGATACGGCCATTAAAAACTCTGACGCGCTAACATTTTGTGATTCTGTTTTGTTTTTATAATAAATGTGATTATTGTTTCCAGTAAATTGAAATTAATCTTTAATTTAATTAGCTGAGTTTTGACAATAATTTTAATGCCTTTTAAATGTGGAATGACGGTTAAATATCAGTTGAAAATCTGGAAATACACAATAAATATAGAGGGGTTTGCATACAGATATAGCAAGGTAGGTACATAAATATATTTGAAAGAAGAATCTGATGATAATGACTGGATTTTTGATCTGATCTACAACACTCTGGTCAAACTATAATTTGTTTCTTGTGCTAGTAGCAATTCACAAATAAAAAGAAAAGATTGAGAAGAGACAGAAACAAGATACCTACCTACAAAATTTTAAACTTTGTCTAAGTAAAAAACTTGAATGCCAACTAAATTAAACTCTCTGATAAAATGTTATTTCAATCAGGCTAGAAATGCAAAAATTAAATTTAGACTAAGTGCACTGAAACTTGGTATACTTTAATTAGGTGATTATCACTTCTCAACACCTCCCAGGTTGGCCTTGATAACAAATTGTTTACAAATATTATAGTATACCACGGTAAAGAGATTTCGGAAAATGTAAATTGATTTTTTTTTAATTTTAATACTCTACAACGTTTCCTCGAGGAAAATAAAAGATCTAGAATAACAAAAAAAAGGTCTCAAATTTAATCTATACGGTGGTTGACGTTTCGATAAAACAACCAGTTTCACATGTTAAAGTGTTACTCTTTCAAAGAAAAATTAACAATCCTCTGATAACGAACTTGAACTCCGAGCCTGTTTGCTAATTATCTCGTCGTCGAAGACTAGGAAGAGGCCGGTGGACTGGTAGATAAAAAAAAAATTCTAGTGGTGATGAAGCATCTTCGGATTTAGCATGGGGTTGTTGTCTTTTACTTATCTTCTTTTTATTTATTTTTTATTAGTTACTTTCTCCTCAGACATAAGTCGATGTATAATTTTTTACCATCTTAACTTTGATGCGCGTCCTGTTCACCACTCAATTTTTGGGGTATAAAAGTGGAGACCTGATCGAGTTTTCAACATTCGAGTTTGAATTTCGAAGCAATCATGAAGGTACTATTTCTTTTGGCTGTTCTTGTGGGTCTAGCCCTTGCTGGTGAGTATTTAAACGTAAGTTTATTAACCTTTTTGAATTTATTGATATTCAAGCTTATAGAGTTTGTTTAGAAGAACTCTTAGTGCGATTGATATAAATATAAAATAAATAAAATAAAGTTGATTCAGAAGGGTTTCTACAACAAGAAGAGTTAGGTACTTACTAAGATCGATGCGAGTTTTCTGATATGCATTTCGATTTGAGCAAACTAGCATTTCTTGTTGCCTTGACATTACTAATACGAGTTAAACAGACAAATTTAAATAAATTTCATTCTTTCAGATGTTTCCCACATTGCTGGCAACTATGGGCAGGGTGGTGGACATCAAGGAGGAGGACATCTTGGGGTTGGCAGAGGTCCCCAGCATGGAATAGGCATTGGAAGCGGATTGCACCAAGGTCACCACCACGGTCAAGGTGCTTATTATGGCGGCGGGGGTCATTAATAAGGTCAACGGGTCAATCGGCTTAACTTAAGGAAGTTTTGAAACAAGGATATGAAGACATGAATATAATCACAGAAACATCCAAATGGAAATTATTTACCTTCATTTTTTATATACTTTTTATATATATATTTTGTTTTTCGTAATTAAATGCTTGTTGTTTTAATACAAAATAAATTTAATCTATTTTATTTTACCCATTTACCGCACTTCAATGTATAAAATTTATTATTAACTTGGAGAAAATAGGAAAATATTTTATCGTATTTACATACTTCTATGGGTAAATATACAACGCAAATTATTTTTTTCGTTACGGGAGTGGAGTAGCGAAAAAAAACACGTGACGATGATTATATCAACGACCCTCTTTTTTTTCCTATTGAAGTCAAAGGTTTGCTTAATATTTTGAATGCTAATAAACTCAACCCATTCATCCTCTTCTTCTCTATCTATATAATCAAAGTCTCTATTATAAATTTAAAGCTAAGTCCTCCACCAGATAGTTCATTTGAATCAGCCTCAAAAGCTGCAATTTTTGATTTAGAGGAAATCAAATTACTGTTAAAAATTTGCTAGAAAATATATTTATTTTAAATGTGATATGAATGATATGCTGGCAAAACACTCGGAAAATTCTTTGAAAAGTATTAATTTATTAGTTTTAACTATTTCGAAATCAGTTCAAGTCTGCTGTTAAAAAATTGAAATTGCTCAATAATAATTATTAGAGAAACATAAAAGATTTTTTATGTCCTATCTGAGGTATATACGACATTTATCCTATATGTACATATGTACAACTAATTTAAAATTGATATTGTTTTGACTTAATTTAAAATTTGTAATCTTTACTTTATCAATTTTCTTGGAATTAGTAATTATGTCTAGAAGAAAAGCTGTAGAATATTATTTCTAACAGATTTCTTAATTTTTGTTCTCAACAGTCTATGCAGATAGACAAATTGTGATAATTGTCAAAGAACCGGTTTTATAATTTTGTTTATAAATATAATGTGTTGTTGTGCAGTATAACTCTTAAACTACCTACTACATAAACTACATATTGCTTTTAAATTTCTAGTAAAACTTATATCTACATAAATCTTTTTATTTGCGCTTATTACATAGTTAAAAAATAATCTTAGTACCTCGTGTCTATCTTGTAAGTATACCAAAAAAGTGCTATTTTGCTGACATAACACAATAGAGAAAAAAATAACTTGCATATTGTAGAATATGTAGGTAATTAAAAGACTGTTTTGTTGGTTTTTTAAACTAAAACGTTTTGGGATTATTAACGTTGGGTCGTATAGGCAAGGCTGCCTCCCATAAGCAACGCGACCTGAGGAGTCTTTTGTGCGAACGTTTTGGGATAATTGGACAATGGACCCTATTATTATTTGTATATCAAGATAAAATTTGTTGTTTATTAGCGGTTAATTAAGGTCACATCTACAAATATAAAACCGGTATCCACATACTAAGGATTAATTTGACTGTGACATCTGAATTTTGACTATTTTACTACGCGTTTAATTTTTAATACTGAAATTGTTTAGTAATCAAAACTAATTGCATCCCATACTTTCGAATATTTAAAACACTCGCCGTGGTAATGAAGAATATCCAAGTTTTGAAATTATGTACTAAAACTGCATATAATTAATGTACAGAATACTTTTTATTCAACTTCAAAACAAAACGGTTCAAATCATTTCAACAATACAATTCTAATCAGTTGTAAATTTAAATTTACGATTTGGTAAAAAATCATTCCACACAAAACACAATTAATTAATTAATTAATCCTTTTTGCTGAAGTACTCAAGGAAATCTTTCGCTTTGGGGCCCTGGTAGCTGTAGTCGATGCCACCGGGGCTAGATTTGATGCTTATGTCCGAAAAGATGGGCTTCTCCGTTTCTCCCTCTGGTCTGGCTTCACTGGGAACTAAAAATTAAAATTTAATAATGCATCCATATCACAGTGTTAATTAACAAAAATTTACCTGTGACGAACAGAACGCTCAAGCAGAGCAATACTACAAGAAGTTGTGTCTTCATGGCTATCAGATTTAGAACACGCGAACGTCTCAACGTTATTTTCACCAAATTAAAATGATCTGTGTTTCAGGTTTTCGGTCCGCCACAGTTTATATACTTAATTAATGCTTATGGCTTTTAATAAAAAAATTTGTAGCTTATGACGCTGTTGGTTGCTCGTTTGAAGTTTTTGTTACTTTATGTTCTGGATATTCCATTTTTTCCAACATTTTACGTCAGAGTAGATCATTGTATGATTAATTTTTCTTGGTAAGATACCCTTTTTTGTACTTATTACAGGTAAATTTGGTTTATATTTGTTTTGATTTCCTGTAGATTGAAGGTTAGTTAGAGTGAGCTGTAATGCAAAAAAATTCTTAGCATATTATCTGACAGTCTTTCAACTTTTGACAAACAAGTGTTAATTACTTTTTCAGTTTTAGAGGAAATGTTGTTCCTTATTTCTCGTTTTGCTAAAAATTTATGTACTCGCATCGTACTACACTGACGCAATTTAGAGTACCTACTTTATTTTAAATTTATAGTTTACAATTCAAAACATATGTGTTTATAACATGCGTATTTTTTTACTTTTTTAACTTCCAAAATATTATCGTTCTTCGCGAAGCAAAACAAATGTTTATTAAAATTGGACACGTGAATTGGAAGTGTTATTCAATATAAAATTTTGTTACTAAATCTTGATTAATCATTCGAAAGATCATTTGTCTGTGAATTTTTTGTCTGGCTTCGTTTTATTTTAACCCGCTGTTGAATATTCACGTGGTTGTTATTGGTAACTTTTCGATTTCTTCTAAGTTATCAATTTTGTGTTCTCTATAAGCATAGCGACTGAAAAATATTAAAATTGTGGACTATGTTTCCTGTTTTTAAGTGTGTAATTCCAGAAGCTTTAAATTGCAGTAGTACTTGTTTTAAGAATAAAAACAGGAATGAAATTTATAAAACATGTTTTAAAATTAGTTATTTTAATTATGAAAAACTTGCTTAATTTATTAAGTCCACTTTTTACATGACAAATTTCATTAATGAGCAGCAATTAAGAACACTTAATAATAGAATAAATCAAAAGGCGAAAATATATAAGACACCCATTAAATTAGGTCAAATTAAGTAGCAATTGTGGTGGTTTTTGCAGCAGATTATTAAAATAGCCAGAAACTCAAAACTTGTCCATAACCTTCTTAACACTAGAACGACGGAAGCGGTCAATTTGACCGCTAGCGAGTTTTGAACTATCGTACTATCTACAAAAATTATTTTAGGCGGTTGCAAATTTCTGACTTTTCCTAAATATCAATGAAGAACATTTAGACAAAATACTGTTTTTTTATTTTTATTTATTCCAAAGTTATTCATATGTTATACCTAGAACGACGGAAGCGGTCAATTTGACCGCTAATGAGTTTTGAACTATCGTACTATCTAGAAAAATGCTTTCATAGAAAGTTGCAATATTTTAGAATTTTCCTACATATCAGTAGAGAACATTTACACAAATATTGTTTTTTTCCTTTTATTTATTCCAAAGTTATTCATAGTAATAACTAACAGCGGCGGCGGCGGTCACTTTGACTGATGAAGGAAATTTTATCCTGGGCCAGTTGAGAATTGCTTTTGTTGTATCTATTTAGTAGTCTAAATATAAGACAAAAGTTTTATTGTAACAACATTTTTAATAAATATAGCCTTTCTACGACCTTTGTAAATCGATTATTTTGCTATCAACACCTGTAATTGCATTGAATGCCTTTAGCATAATTACAGCGGTCATTTTGACCGCTGCCGTCGTTCTAGGAGGGTTACATATGTCCGTCGTTCTAGTGTAGTGCAATGACCAAAAAATTTAAAAATCAGACTTTGTTAAAGCTCCACCACAGGTCGACGATAACTCATTCGCAGTGCTGCTTAAATTATGTTAGATAAAACCATGTAAAGATAAAAGTACAACGCCTGAAATAATTTTCGTTTATGTTGCGAGTTAATTATGTGAGGTTTATGCACATGTTATGAAGGTTACATCAAGTTTTTGGCCGTTGATATCTAAATGTCAAGAAGATTGAATTAATTAAGTTAATCAATAAATCATAGCAAAGAACGAGAAGTTTGGCAATATGTATGTGAAACCTGAAAATTTAAGGCATCTGGAATTAATAAGCTTTTTAAAATACATATAAAGGAAAAGAAATCATCACCAAACGAATGTTGTGCCATCTATTGTATTTAATATTTTAATATATTTAAGATTTTGGGCGTACACTTTAAGTCAAGATTTAATCAATAATGAAAATTTTCTGGAAATGAGTATAAGCAAAAATAGTAATTTCTACTATGTATTTACCTAATGAGTGCAACAATTGAAAAAATATATGAATAAATATTAAGTAACTATAGTTTTGATTAACGCTAACTTTTATGTGTAAAGTGAAACGTGAATTTGCATTTACATTGTGGAGGTATTCAGCCATGTTTAATTAAAATATTTAATGTTTGGAAACTGTGAATAATTGTGATATTAAAAAGCTTCTGTTTATTCGTTTTCCATTGTATATGATTACATTACAAATATGCACCTTTTCAATTCACGGAATTCCCGCGAAGTGGTAATTGTACCTGTCGAGATAATCTCTCGGAATCGTATGTGAAAAAGTTTTCTAATGAATGCAAATTGACTTGCAGTGTTTTACGATATGGTTTAGGTTTTTGTTTTTCTTTTTATTTACATCCAATAAGTAGGTATAAAATCAGCTGCAGGCAGTATATTTGATCAGTTTACTTTTGTGTAATCAGAAAAATGAAATTGTTTTGGATCCTCGGTTTACTTATGGTTTTGGTTGCCATTGCCTTCGGCCGTAAGTAATTTTTTTTGTTACAAATACTTATTTTAATTATTCCATTTGTTGAGTGTTTTATTTATTCTATACATTTTAATTTTAATTTTTAAAGACCACCATCCAGATCATCATGGCGATGGAACTGAAGAAGGACATGAAGCTCATGAGGGTCATGAGGGACATGAAGGACATGAAGGACATGAAGGGCATGAAGGACATGAACAGCATAAGGATTAAGGAATGAATACTTCGAAAAACTCTATTTTATCTATTTCAAATAAATCTTGTTAATCAAGCATAGTATCGTGTTTACATATTAAAAATTGATTTTTGTTTTTCTGATGCATAATGTCCAAAGTTGGAGCATTCAATAACTATTTAAAAACCTTTTGCTTATGACTATCCTCTTTGATACTACCTTTTTAAAATTATATTTTTGATGTCAATATCGAAAGACGAAAATGTAATCTTTCTCTGTGAAATTAAAACGTTAATATCAAACAACCTTGCGAAGTTACAATTTTATTTTTACTGCGTTTAAATATGTACTGAAGGTTTTATAAATGAAAAGACAGTAAAGCAAGTCAAATTTGCATATTCACTGTTTTCTACGTAGAAAAATGTTATGGAAATTATTTTGACCCCAGGAAACCTGTTACTTGTTTTTGCATTTTATTAAAGAATAAATCATATATTGAGGGAGTTCCCACGAAATGGGGGGATAAGTATCTTCAGAAAATTGCATTTTACCTCTTGCAGTGTTAAGTAAAACAAGTTTATGAATCTACATATGCAGCTTGCATTTACAGTATAATATTTCTTTATTATTTGTTTTTAATTTTAAATAAATATAAATGATTGATTTAATTAGTGAAATAAAATATTTTTGAATTCCTGGGTTACTTTTTGTTCTCCACAAATAATTCCGATAAGTGAAATTTATGTATTTTGAAAGCTTTTAATAACATTTATTTTACACGACACAACCTCTGTTTTAAATGTGGTTTATACTTTTTCGCAGCTTAAAGAAATACGAAAAAAATGTCAATTAGTTTTAACGAATAAATCAATTTACAATTAAAACTTCTAGAAATTATAATTTGATATAATCCGTAGTTTCATTATGTGTATGTAGTTTCGTATTATCAGATTTATCATATTTGTGATCAAACAAAACTCATTGGTTATATGTGGTTAAATAATTCATTGAAATATTAATCGGGCATTGACTGACGTCAAAGTCATTGATTATAAATGTATCAGATAAACCGGACTCAATTTAATTAAACTCTTGTGACTTTTGAAATAGCCCATTCTCTCAAACTGCCAATCATATTATATCTGGGTATTTTACCCTATTACCTGCTACTTTTTCTTACCGATATGAACTTTAGTGGGAACTTTGCGAAAAACGAGTTCTTTAACTCAGCGTTTTCGAAAATGAATAAAATTTTATTTGATTCAATCATTGAATATAACAAAATCATGAAATATATCCTTGACTGTTGAGAATTATGAAATTTTCTGAACGGGTAGCTTTTACTAGCGCCAGTGATCGCCGTCAGTCAGTTACGTTGATTCTACCTGCAAGTTTTCTTTCGTTCATTTCTGCGAAGCATCATGAAGATATTTTGGATCGTTGTGTTGGCTTTAAGTTTTGTGCTAATTACCAGTGCAAGTGAGTTTTGTGATTGTTTTGGCATATTCCAAATTTTAGTTTGAGTACTTGTCATTGCAAAAGTTGCTCAGACAAAGCCTTGCTTCATGAACCTAATTTTATTATGTGATACTACGCAATTGTTTTATAACCAGTTTCTTCTCCTTTTAAAAAGAAAACAAGTTATAAGCTTTAAGCTATTCATATAAATTTTTGTTTTCAAGACAAATACGAGGAAGATGTCCCAATTGGCTTCCCAAGGTATCCAGAAAACAGTGAAGATCATACAAATGCACGAAGAGTTCGCAGTCCTTTTACAGAAAAGGATTTAGTAGTACTTTCTGGAGCAGGAACGATAAAATAATTATTGCATTGCACTGTAGATATAATACTATATTAAGTTTTTTGTAAAATAATTAGCAGAATAATAAAATAACTGCTCACATACCTATGTTAAATTGTCTCAAAAATTTTAAAAATTGTATAAATATTATGTGAAAAGATTTGAGGTTTGAATAAAAATATTCAATTTACATTGCTTTTTTCTATTTGTTCACACTAATTTAATTATTTCATTAATGAAATGTATGTAACAAATTTTAAGATATTATATGCATTAGATTTATTTTCCCCATCCAGTCATGTGGCTGAGTCTTTTTGGTCGTGTAAGATTTTCTTCTACTTTTGGGTCAACTGAAATAAAATAATAAAATTAATCAATCAAAACTTCAACTATTATTTTTAATCATCAAATTTGAACCTATAATTTATAAGTATGTAGTTTAAATACATCGAATAAAGGAAATATTTAAAATAAATTTATACCTGTAGCAGCAGCACTAAGCCCAAGAAGGGCTAAAACAATTGCGACAATCGAGAAGATCTCCATGATGATTTCTGTTTCAACAATTTTTGAGATTTGATGCTGTTAATAGTCCACTTGACATTTTTATATATTTAATTCCTTATTTAGCTCTGGAATCTGGTTTTAGTCCGAATTATAAAATAAGGGAATTAACCAATTTCTTTGAAGCCATTTTGAAAGTAATATGTATTCTTAAATTTAAATCGACAAAAGTAAATTTTCAGAATTAAATATTTACGCAATTCCCAAAACATACGAACAAACAGGTTCTTGGAAGACAGAGATTCTTTATTTTTTTTAGTTCAAATAAATTTTATGAATAATCGTTTTGTGCTTCAAGTCTTTACGTCATAATGCACCGACGCAATGGCACTTTTATATCAAAATATCAGAACACTTTATGAATACACAAATAAAGGCATGAATTTAGTTATTAGAAAACTTATTTTCCAAAATAATAAATTGGTGCTACTGGGAATTCAATCAATATATTGGTCATCGTCTTTTTAAAATAAATTTTCTGAAATATTATCGTAATCTACTTAACTATAATAAACATCTACTACTTCTATAGCTTTTATATATATTAATCTACTACTTTTGATAAGAGTAGCTTAAAATATAATATTAGCCTATGCTTATGCACAAACCGTATTTTTTTAAATCTTTGAGTTACATTACAAAAATAAAACTAATGCAATTCTTGAAATGTTAGGTGAATTTTTGAACACCTTATGAAATAAAACCTCTTCTTAATGGGTTCTAAGAAATAACGAAAGAATGTTTCTATAATATTATTTTATTGGGGTATTTCTGAAAATTCATATGTACTTGCAAGGCTCAGTCCTACAAGGACTAAGAAAACTGTTATAATTGAGAAAATTTTCATGATCCTTTCTTTGGGTTTAGTTCTGACACAATAGACCTTTGAAACTTCAATTCATAAATTTATAGTTTAACAAAATTTCCAAAGCAGGAATTTAAAACTTGTTTTCAACTGCATTTCTAAAACGTGAAAAACAGGAATTAATTCTCCTCTATGTCCAAAAGGTTATTGGCAATAAAGTAAATAAAAATATGTGTTGTTTTTTAAATTATCAAACAGAAAATAGGTGTTTTCAATTATTAAAGATTAGTAACTTTATGAATTTATAAACAAAATTACTGTATACTATGTAAATATGTACATACACATATTCTGTTTTTTATAGTTGTAGGAAGTATGTAATATGTATTTTACCCGAAAGTCTGAAATTTTTTAATGTATTGTATTATTGACTTTAACAAGGGGCTGTAATAACAATAGTTAGTAAAATATTTCTTTTTGAACAAGATAGTAAACTTTTAGTATTCCACAATGAAGATTGAATTGAAACCTTAACGAATAATTACAAAACTGAGAATTTTAGGAGGGCGTTTTGAAGTTTCTCAGTAACATTAGAAATAAAAACAATTTCGTGATATCGATCATCTTACTTTTATTTATTAAAAAGATATACAATTTGTAATACCCCGACTAATAATGCATCTAAGTAGAATACAGAGCGTCTCTTCAGATCTCATTATGCAGTGGCTGTGTCTTTAGAATCTGTTGTCTTCGCAGCAACATGTTCTGATTTTGGAGTATCCACCTTTTCAGGTACTTTTGCTTCTACGTCGTGCCTACGACGACGGCTTTCATCTTTCTTAGTATCTGTAGATAAAATTGGTAATGCTACTTTTGGAGACCCTGCATCTACAGTTGTTTCTCCTGCAACATCACGCCTTCTTCGCGACTTTACTTCTTCTTTCTTCGCATCTGTAGGCAGAGGCACACTTGGCTTTTCTAATTTAGGGGCACCTTCCTTTACAGTTTCTGTTACATCGCGTCTTCTTCGGGTGCTTCCTTCATCTTTCTTAATTTCTGCAGTGACGACTGGAGTTCCAGAGTTTGCTGCAACTGCTTCAGCTCCTTTTGCAATTGTTTCAACAGGGGTTTTTATGTCATCAGTGCTGACTTTAATTTGACGTCTTGTCTTATTTCCTCCTCCAGCTAAAGAACCGAGTACTTGGGGATCGATCGCTAAATCATAATAAATATCGTTCATCTCTTTCTCTTCTAAAGATATAGTAATGTAAAATAAAAAATACCTGTTGCGACTATTCCCAAAGTTAGAACGATTGCAGCGATACAAAACACTTTCATTGCGATTGATAGATATCAAAAATTGTTAAATATTTTTCTAAGCTTCGTCTTTTATACATTTCCCCTCTCGCTGGCATTGTGATATTTTGTTTTTATATAAAAAAGGAAAGGAACTTGTTTCCGCTCCGATGACAATAAACATAAACTTAACTGGGACAACCGCCTGTAGAAACCAGTTCTTTTGCATACGGGTATGTCTGACTGTTTTTGTATTATTGTTCAAATTTGGAATTTCATAACTATAGATGTTACACAATTTTTTCTCCTTTTGCGGTCGAAGTTAAATACATTTTAGAAAATAATTAATATTTGGGAAATGAATTGTATAAACGATTATAATGCGAATACGAACGAAGATAGATACTTCTATAATTGTTTTTAGTACTTTTAAATTTTGTGTTATTTGGAGTTTTAATTTTAAAAAAATAAGTCAATCAAATGTTCAGGCCAACACCAAGAAGAGAATATTCTTGAATTCATTGAATTGAGGAAAAAAAGGCTACTTCTCAATATTCAAATGTATGTTTAAAAATACGCTTTTCTTAAAATGTTCAGAAGTTATTGATTCTATTGAATGTTATTTATATTCTGTAAATTAAGACGAAGTGTGATTCTATTATAAAAAAAATGTCTAAATATATAAAGATATAATTTTAAGTTGGCTATTTCGCATTTTTGTGTACCGAAGTGTACTACAGGGAAGCAATTTTTAGGTAATTATAACTACGATATTCTTAAACGAAAAAAAGAATCTAAATATAAATTATTCATTGAATATCATTAAAAAAATTACAGAGGAAGTCAGCTTCTTAGAAAGTAATTAAGTACAAGGTGTTTGATTATGAAGGTCTTCCATGCTTGTACAAAATCCATAAAATTTTAAAGTGGTAAAATAAAATATATCATGCACTATAAACTATTTTTAATCGTCCATAAAAATTTATAAAACAGTTTAAAGCAGCCTCATTTAGTTAATATATTTCTTTCTTTCTTTATTTGGATGAAGATGTATTTAAGCAAAGTAAAAGTTTTTATGACTTAATTTTTAGAAATGTATAAAAAAGAAGAATATTAATCTTATGAGAATAAAAGGGTAAATATGCTCGTAAAAAAATTAACTTGATATGAGAAAAAAGAAGAAAACATAATCCAGAATATTTCGAAAACAACTTAGCGCCAGCAAGATTTGCATCTATTTTGAAGCTTTTTTTTACAACCAACCAGTTTGCCTTTGTTTGTTAGATATAAATCGAAAGTGTTATAATTTTTTTTTTTAATAAACACAATTTTTAATCTATTAATGCGTTGTATCATACGCAATTAAAATAGAGTTTTAAAGTGATAATAATAGTATACAAAATCATATTTAATGTTCTAAATTTATTGAAATCTGCATCTAGAGAAAACAATGGATTTGTTTTTTATATGCATATTTTATTAAAACTAGTTCCCAATTTTTTTAAAAAATGGTATAAAAGCACAAACAAAACGAATGTTGTATCAGTGTTTGAAAGCGGGTTCAAGATAAACAAAATAAATTATGAAATTTTTTTTACCTCTGTTACTACTTTTTATTCTCTTGGGACTTTGTGGAGCAGATCGTACTTATATTTTAAATTCGACTTAATAAGAATTCTTATAATTTGTTTAAATTTTAAGTTGATCCTAAGGTGACTGGAAGTCTTCGTCGAGTAAGAAACGAGGAAACTACCACAACTTCTACAGAACTTCCCCAGATCGGGAGTAGAATCGATTCGTTTACTATTCAAGCATTACTTAGCGGATAAATACGGTAATCATTTATTATTAAAAAATGAGTAAAAATATTATACTATAACCGTTAAAATTATGCGTTCTATTATTTTAATTAGCCTCATAAAATTATTAAAAGCTGAAGAAGTATTACAAATTGAGTAACAATTTATCAGAAAATTATATTTCGACTATGACATAAGATCTTGATTGTTTTGATAGATAAAATCACACAATGTCAAGTTGATCATAAAATTTTTTTCTTAATGGAAAGATGCCATAAGACAATATTTATGTTACCCCTAAAATTTTGTTAGAAATTATTAGTATAGGCACCAAGCGCCAAAACGTATGCTGTGGAAAAGCGAGTTTGCCTTATTCGTAAACAAACTCCAAAACTTATGTAAGTTTTGATAAAAACATCAGACCTGAAACAACTTCCCCCATAATTTAAGCTCTTTTGTCAACAAATTTTGGTTTAGTGACTACCATTGGCCCCTCACCAAGCTGATTACTAGTCTAGAAAAAACATTCAAGAACAAAATATTAAAAATACCAACATTAAACGCTTTCAAATAATGTAGTTAAAACTTTTCCAAAATCATTATCAAGATCTCTTGAGATGTGCTACTTTGCATAAACGAAGGTCGGGTCAGTAGTGCGCTTTAAGAAAAATGACCTAAAAATCGACCCACAAGTTTAACAGCGAGTGTAGTGTGAATGGAATTAATTAATTAATCTTTATAAGAGACAGGGTGCGAAATGAGGATTCACTTATCCCAAAACTTTTACCAACACCTTTTACATTAAAAACATAAATTTTACACACTCTTTTTATTAACTTTCGGTGCAATTTTTTGTATATTACTGATCACAGATTCTGTTGTTGTAGTTGTCGTTGTACTTTCTGTTGTAGTTGTTGTAGGTTCTGTTGAAGTTGTAGTAGGTTCTGTTGTAGTTGTTGTAATTTCTACTGTGGTTGGTGTAGGTTCTTCTGTAGGTGAATCTTCCCTCCTTCTCCTGTGGCGATTAGGCATTGAATCTGAATAACCTAAGATCAGAAAATTTTCATTAAAACGAAATTTTCAATAATAACAAAAAATTACTTTCAGCAAAACAAAGTGTCACAAAGACTAAAATAACTACGAAAAACGCTAACAATTTCATATTGCTTAATTTGCTTCACTTTCAAACGCTACAATCAATCGCTTCGCGCTATTTTATACCTTTTCGTATCTCAGGAAGTCAGAACTCGTTTGTAACAAAAATGGAGACATTAACATATCTTATGGAAATTTACAACAAAATATAGGTAGTTAGTGAATTCGTGACGCAAAAAACGTCTAAAGATAAAAATCTTTCATTAAGCAAAGCTCTTACAGTCTGAAGGTTTGAATTGAAGACGGGTTTTATAAATTCATAATTTCTTTTAGGAGACATTTCTTTATAAATAAGATAAGCATTGACATCTTTTATTAATTACTTTTAACTCAAATTACTCTAATTATGTCGGAGGAAGTCGGTCTTCTTTAAATTTAATTTTTAATTGAATTGGTACTTTCAAAAACAACATAAGTCATTATGTCGGACGATCTTAAACTTATTTTTTCTGCTTATAGCCATTGTTGTTATTTTAAGCTCCTAAGGAATTTATCATTCAGAACAAATTTGACTTATGTTATTTTTATAAATTTACATATTTCGTTATTTATTTTTCCAGATAAATAACAATTATATTTTCTTAAACAAAAATTGCCGGATTGGCTGCAAGAGGTGGTAGTTTTTGTATCAATTTAGCTGTATTTATTTACATTTTACTAATTTCGAATATTTCTCAGCTTTCTAAAGCGACAAGCGCCCAAATGTATGTTAGTCGAAAAATAAGCTTAAAAATGCATTTTTTTAAATTTTTTTTTGTGATATTTCTAACAAAATTTTGATGTGTTTTCTTTCGACATTTTTCTGATCGAAATGAATGCTGCAACTAGTTTTAGATTTTCTAATAAAATTCGCGATAACACACAATTTAACAATCCCTTGAATATTAAAAACATAACTAAATATTTACACACCCAAATTTATTTTCCTAGAAGTAAAACTTCAATAACTTTTGGTGATATTCTCCCCCTTGGACCAACCTCGTCTTTTGTCAGTAACTCTGTTTGTGGTTCTCCTGTTCCAAGTTGCTCTGTACAAAGATCTGCCCTTGTTTTTCTATTAGTAATGGATTTTTGGTCATCTGTAACAAGAGAGTATTAGTTGAAAACGAAATATTTAAAAATACTTAAGAATTACCGTCTGCAAAGCTGAGCGATACGAGGACTAGAAATATTGTAAATATTGCAAACATTTTCATGATGCTTGATTTTGGTTTCTGTTCGCTTTCAAATGGAATAATCAGCGCTTCACGTTGTTTTATAGCTCTTCGCATCTCAGAAAATCAAAACTCGTTTGCAATAAAAATGCAGATATAACCTACATCTTGCGGAAATATATAAATAATTATAGGTAAACTATTGAAAATATGAAGCACAAAAGCGATGTAAAATATATTTATTTAATAACAAAAATCGGTCATGATGTACCACAATTCTGTAAAGTTGCAATTTAGATAGGTTTTAAAATTTTTAATATAAACTCAACATTGAGTAAAATAATTTTCCTTCCACCTCTAAACTATTCTGAAATTTAAATTCTGTTTGATAATTTTTTAGTTTTACATAATATTTTTTACTTATTTTTTTAATGCTTTTAATGTGAAACTAGTTCTGATTTCCTTATAGTTGCAAAATCATATTTAAGCGGGAGTTTCAGAGATTAAAAGTTTAGAAAGAGGAGAGCTTGAAGAAATTATCAACATGATAATTTTTGGTATATTTGCAATAATTTTGGTCTTTGTGGCATTGAGCGCAGCAACAAGTAATTTTAATAATTTCCTAGAAGACTTTTATTAAATACTCTTTTATAGTAAAACCAAAAACGATTGATAGTCTTTTAAGAAAGAGAGATGTAACTTCTGTAGAGGAACCAAAGGCTAATCAAACTTCCCATGGAATTCCATTATCACAACTTGCTTCATTAGCTGGATAAAATATGTGGTTTTGTTTTGTACATATCAGTGTAATTGACTGAAAAAATAAATAATTAGCTTTTTGGATAAACATTGCGTGGTTTTAAAATTATTACACTTTCGCTATTAACAAAAATAAGTCTTCATTTTCTAATACATAATGGTAAAAACCCAGTTGACCCCAAATCCCTAATTTGCATTATTTTCGCATGATGCAGATTTATCAGAACATAGATATGATGGCGTGTTCATTTCGACTAACAATATTGAATAATATGTGTATTTTAAATTTTTGAATTGGATAATTTGCATATCTTTTCAAACAGGTTCGAATTTATAGTTTGGTTTCGTAAACCACCCTTTCTGCATTTCTTATTAAGATTTTGCATATAAAGAAGACCAAAAATTCATGTTGATCACAGTTTAAACAAATTTCACTACAGATACATTTAACACAAACCATCATGAAATTCGCCTGGATATTTGGAATGTTACTGGTTTTAGTGGGAGCTTCTCTAGGCGACAGTAAAATATAATATTGTAATGTATAATTGATCTTTGGTATACAATATTTTATTATATTACAGTTGATGTTAAATCATTTGAAAAATTTCGCAAAATAAGAAGTCCCATTGGAGCTACGAATTTGCCACCCACTCTTCTTGGTAGATAAAACGAAATAATTGAAATGTAAAAAAATAAACAATTATAAATTCTCCAAGAGTTATTTTTTATATTTTTTTATAAATATTTACCTTATTATCAAAATTTTTAGAAGCTAAACTATCTTCTACAGAGATTTAGTTTAGATTTTGTTTTAGGGTACTTATTTTAAAATTTCTTGTAGATTTAGATCAAACGTGACTCTCGACCTCTATCCAAGTATGAGTGACGTGTATTTGTTTATGGAAAAATCGGATTTGTAAAATTTTCGATTTTTTCATTTTTTTTTATAAATATGGAACGAGTTTTGATTTCCTGAAATCCTAACGGGTATAAAACTGTGAGTTGTACTGATTTCGGGAGGAGAAAACTTAAAGCTTGTCAACATGAAACTCTTTTCGATATTCGCAATAGTTTTAGCTCTTGTAGCGCTCAGCGTCGCACAAAGTAATTTGTTGTTTTGTTTTTGTGAAAGCAGTTTTTACTAAATTGATTTTGTTGCAGTTAATCCAAAGGTCATTGGGAGTCTTCGGTTCAGAAGGCAAGTTACTACGACTACAGCAAAGCCATCACCGGTGCCAACCAATGCTCCAATTTCACCCTCAGTCATTGCTTCACTAGGGTAATAAGAAGGTTAAAAATATTATTTTGCAATATGTGGAATTATAACAAATAAAAATGACCTAAACTTTAAATAAAACATTTTTACTTATCAAAAAACAAGAATTGATAAAACTTCATTGCGTAAATTCTACACCAAATGGATATCTTTAGGTACTTGATATTGATATTAAAACTCATCGCAACAATAAAAAAAAGTAGTGACCTGTGAGAAAGTGAAAAAACAAAAAATTCAGAATCAATCGAAAAAATAAGCAATGAAAGTTGTATGTGCGTCTTTGTACTTATAAAATCTTCCTCAACAACAAAAGAGTAACACGAAATTTGCATACGAGGGGCCAGGGGTTTTTAAAATCACACAGAATAAAAGGTAATCAAATTAACATTTAAAATTATTCTGTCTCAAAACGTGACTATCTTATGTATGTATATAATTATGAAAGTAAAACTCATGACTGTTAAAACTTAATTTTTTTATTGAAGCTATTTATTTTCTTCTAAATTCACGTGATATCCATCTTCGGAATGTGGCGCTCTGCAACATCCTCTTCACATTAAACATTAATTTGAATTAAAATTTTTATTTTTCTATTTTGCATTTTGTGTTGCGTTGAAACTAGTTTAGTTTGGATTTTACCGAATCGTTCTTGGGTGTGTCTTATTTTTTATTCTGAGATGTGTATGTAGGTATATATAAACCTGAATCAAAATTGTATATTATCACAGCCCAAAAGAATTTGATCACAAAAAATTGGGAAAACATCATCATGAAAATTACCTGGATAATTGAAGTTTTGTTGTTTTGCTGGGAATGACTTTAGCCGAGAGTAAATTTGTTTTTATATTATTTTAAAAATTTAACGACAATCGCTAATACTTATTTCCTTACGATTCTAAAATTGAAATTACACCTTACTACTTTATTTATAGAAAAACCAAACAAAGTGTTGAGATATTTATTATCTTGATAAAAACACACTAATACTTAATACTAATTGCGGAGATAGAAGTCCAAAGAGGTACGAAATCTGTAATTGCAGCCATTTAAGTGCGCTTCTTATGCTATAAAATAGAATTCTGTAATGCAATTTAATTTTTTTAACAATATATCATAAAAAATATAAGGAGAAGACTACTTTCAGGAACAACATAAAGTTGATATTAGTGAGGTGAAAAGCCATGTACCTAATTAAGAATCAAACCCCTTTATAAGAAGAAAAAAAAAGTAAAACAATTTTAGTATCTTAAGATCTTAAAAATTTATAGAGCTTTTAGAAAGCCCATGAATACAGTCTGAATCGAAAATGTTCTTAATGTATATATAATATAATAAGTGAGTTTTTAATAAATTATATTTTACAATAAAATATCCACAATTATGCACAATTTGCTTTAATGTTGAAAGTTTTAAAAAATATAGTCTCATTTCAGTCATTATAGTCGAAAGTTACATTAAAGGTTGTTTTTAAAAAATTACAAACAAAAATAACAGTCGCAGATAAGTACAAGTATCAAAATGAGTTATTTTCGCGATGTTTGTAAAATATTCATTTTAGTGCAATCACATTGCTGCTACGTCTCAACTTTTTATTATTGAGGGCCTGTCCGAATCCAAGTCTATGTCTATGTCTTCGTCTAGTTATAACAGTTCGTGACGTCAGCGAACAAGCTGAGCTATTATAACAATTAAGACGAAGGCAAAGCTAACCTGTCCGAATTGGTTTGCTTAGCTTGATATTTGACGTTGGAAGTTAACCTAACGTAAGTTATTTGTCTGTGCCTAAGAGGAGGACAAAAGTGTAGCGTTCAAAATATAAATTAATAATGGAAGGAAGAGTACAAGAAAATATGAATGCAAACATTATTAATTTTAATACATTTTCTTTAGTCCCTGCAATAAAAACATTGTTCTTCAGAACATGTCTATAACAATTGCAATTTATTTTACTTACATTTTGTACCTGACATTTTTAGATTTTCTTAAAAAAGGCCTATTTCACAACCAATTGCACGTTGTCTACTTCACGAAGTCAACGCGAGCCTTGACTCGCTCATCAAGCTAAGCAATTGACTTAACTGTTATACTACGTAGCTAAGCTCACAGCCATAGACATGAATTCGGACAGAGCTTAGCTCGCTGTGACGTCACGAACTGTTATAACGAGACGAAGACATAGACATAGACTTGGATTCGGACAGGCCCTGAAAACGGGAAAATTAATCTTCCTCAAGAAAAGAGTACCTACTTAAGTGTTAAAAATGAAAGAATATTTACAAATAATAATACAAATCATTGTTTTCTTTTTATGCATCTCACAGCTTCATACTAAAGTTAAATGTACGGCTTTATGTACCTATATTGATATGATATGTATTCATTGTATCAGAAAAACATATTGTAAAATGTTTATATATAACGACTAATTTTTACTATTGATCATATATTTAATGACGTAAATGATCACTTAAATTATTTTTTTGTAATTATAATATCTTAGTATCATGAAGAGATTCTTCATCATTAAAAGATTAACGGCCTGCTTCATTTGCATATCAGAAATTTGGAAAATACAACGCTAACACACTTTGCTAGAAATGTTCACTGGTCTTCAATTTCAATCTACTATAGGTTCAAATTAATTTACATCATAAGCGAGTTTTAGATAGCTTCTCTAACATCTCTTTTGGCGTAGTGTTTAATAATGTTAATGAATTTTACGAGTTAAGTATGTACTAATAATAACTTTTGAAACCTTGTTTAAATTAAGTAAATTGACTAAAAATATATTGCCACAAAACGTACTCTGTTACAATAGCAAACAAAACAAGTTTTGTCTTTTCTCTTCGATAAAAAGGTAGTCTACGGGACCAGAATCTTAAATTTATTCTTTTTGTGAGCAGGTTATATATAAACCGTAGCGTAACTGATTCTGTAGTCACATCTCAGGAGCATCTTTTCGGATTAAAGTAAAGCAAAAATTGAATAAAAACCATGAGAACATCTTGGATACTTGGGGTGCTACTGGTTTCTGCGGGACTTGTTCTAGCTGATAGTAAAAATCTTTGATTTCTTTAAGAGTTCATTCGCCAATAAAATCGAATCTTTCTTACAGTTGACGGAGAAGCGATTCAAGGCCTTCGTGGCATTAAAAGGGAATCTCTTGATTTGAGTAGAAAAGGTTCTTCTACATTTGTCGGTGGGTAAGATTTACTGAATCGAATGAAAAGAATATAAAACCTTTTTAAATTGTTAGAAATGTACGTGGCTGTGTTTAAGACTGGTGCCTTATTTGACTTTGCGTGTGCCATCAGTTTAATGTGCTTATTAACACCGAACCCATTCCCATGCCCGCTTTTATAGAGAATGCTTCAAAAATTGGATCTCTTTACTTGTTGATCAAATTAAATTAATTTAAATTTAATATATTATAATTCATATTGAATTTTAATAAAATGTATTGTTGCAGGTGTTAAAATCATTCGTTTTGCTATAAAGTAGGTACATACATATATGGAACTACCAATTATCTGAAATTAATTAAAGAGAAAAAAATTTTACATTTAATCATTAAAGACATTATACCTATTGAAATAAAACGTTTTTAAACATCTAAAAAATGAGAACAATATACATATGTATATATGTACATATATTTTTTCTAAACTCCTAAATTAGTACCTATAGATAGAAAATAAAAATTATTGTGACAGAAATTCGACAAACAGACATCAAAGTTTTACCATAAATAATGCATTTTTCTCACTTTGGTACGAAACCCTATAACATGAACATCTATAAATAATAGAAAGTTAAACTTGAAAACGAAATGTGTCTTTACTATAAAAGTATTATACAAAAATCTAAAACAATATGGCATAAATTTTGGCGGGATTTGTACAGGTAAACTCAAATTTATTTATGTATTTAAATTGATACTATGATTTTGAAAAAGTTCGACTAACCAAAATATGTTTTTTAGAAGAAACAAGAAGTAAATGAATACCTTCAACTATTAAAGAAAAATCTAGATATAGTATAAAAGTTTTAGACTGTGAGAGTATTGTTTTGTTATTTTTTAAAGCTGGAGTATTTTAAATATTTATAATACGAGTAGTTTGAATGAATGTTGAGAAGTTTATAGAATTATCTTTGATATCCATGGACGTACTTCATGCAAGGAAAATTAATTATTCTCTATGAAACACCCATAGCACCTGTTTATAAGAGCATCACCAGTGATACTTTCTTTCTCTAAAGAAAAATGAGTGTATATTATCAAATGAGTGAAAATTGTAGTACCTAATTAGATATGTATAGGTACAAAGAAAACCTTCAAAATTTTTGTTTTTTTAATGAATTCACTTCAATCAATTTTTGCATAATAGAAAAAATTTCAAAAGAATTCTATATTGCTTAAAAGAAGAACTTGAATATTTGTCGGTCAACATTCAGCTAAGTCACGATTATTCCGGGCAATGACCAAGTAATACAATTGAAATTGAACATGAAGCGAGTTGTGGCTAGTAAACGATAAAACCTTGATTTAATTCATTGTACTTCGTGTTCTGATGGTTTTTCCAGATTAGTGGGACTATTCTTGGAATATCTAACCAAATCGTCATTTCAGCTTAAGTTATAAAAAAACATATTATTAGTACAGTACATCATCATACTTAGATAACAGTCTGAAAAATTATTCAATCCTTGATGATTCCAAAACATTTTGAAGAGTCCAACTTAAAATCCTTGTTAATGTCTTTGGGTAAAAAATATATGTTTAAAGAGCAATATGTTGTTAAAACAATAAAGATAAAGTCTAGACCAGACAAAGTAATACCTTCATATTTTACTTTTATTCTATTTTTAGTAGGGTAGACAACCTAATTAGTGTAAATATCTAAATCTCAAACACTTGAATGATACTTTCCTGTTGATATAATAAAATTACGAATATAAAAATTATATGGGGCAAGAAAACGTGATATAAAAACCCCTCCAATCTTCGACACTTAAAATTTTATGGGCTTACCTGATCCGGGAAGGGGATTGGCATAAATAGCTATCTAGGAAAATTCCCGGTTAGGCGGCTGTGAAGGGAATTAAGGGACACCTTGCTAAACCTCAACAAGCGTTAAATTTCACCTGCCTTCAGCCCCGTGTATTTTGTCCCTGGCAAATGAAAGAACAACAAAGCAAGCAATTAAATCCCCGTAAAATCCCCCAAAAGACAAATTGCTCAGAGTCCCTGAAATCTGTGTGGTAGGGATAGAAGCAGTATCCCGGCTCTTTCGGGAGACGCGTAGAAAGGATTGGGTTAAGTGCATCCAGACCAGGATGTGGGTACTTTGTCCAGCCTCCCTTCTTCGTTTCAAAATCAACCCCCAGAGGGTGGAGTGCTTCCCTGTTCCCGGCCTATTGATTTGCACCAAGGAGCAGGAGCCTTTGGCTGGGATTGCGTCACTAACTAATCTCCCGGTCCGCACATTGAGATGCAGGTATAATCGATTAATGTTTCTCCGTAGCATTATCTGCCCCTTAATTGCTTGGTCATGATTCATTACGTAACTCATATCGAGTTAATTCAATAAAACGAGTGTCTGCCGGTTCCCCACTGCCCGTCTGCCCTTGTGAGCCTGTCTACCTGAATCGGTCTAATCTTGATCTCCACCACTTCATCTTCAGAATAAGAAATTTTTTTCTTCTATCGCATCTTAATCCGGAGTATATCCGAATATCCCATACTAGCATTTACTCGAATAAAAATTCTGTTTTAATAGAAACAGACGCATAAATATGTTTTTGCATCATCACGTTCAGTCCCGACGAAAAAAAATTTATTTTAATTTTGTAATAACAAAAAAAATTATAGTATCAATCACGAAATCGCGGAATTTCTGTTGTTTGCTACTTACGGCACGGGTCAATTAAGGGTCGTGTCAGCGATTTCGTGGCATATGATCACCTCGTAATTAAGTCGAACTTCACCTGTTGCGCACTTAATCAGCTTAATCTTGGCTCGATCGCTTAAACAATGTTCTTGTAAGAATCGTCTGGTTTCATAACTTTGCAATGATTACGAGAACATTACTCTGACCAGTTTAATTATTTATTCACCGTTTGATCGGGAGGAAAAATAACGAGGGATTAAGCTTCAGCAACCTTCTGATTGTATCTTAAAGATGCAACAATTATCATAAGTAATGATCGATGAAAAACACAATTTTAATAGCTGGGAAATATGTGCACACGGTGTAAGTGTCGATGCACGCTAATTTACTTTTAGTTGAGATGTTAAGTAAGCAATTACACATTAATTCATTTTAATCTTCTGAATTTTTTAATCATCCTTAATAAAAGCGGATTTGAAATTCCTATGACAAATATGTTGATAAAAGTTGGAACATCAATCGATTTTTATACATATAGGTACCTAACTACCTATACTAGAAAACTGAACAAAATTTTAAAAATCATAAAAAATAAAATCTAATCAAAGCGAAAAATATTAAATGCTAACACATGTTGCAAATGATCAAAAAAAAATTTTCAGATAAAATAAGATGAAAACCTAGCAAGAAATTACAAGATAAAAAATGCATTTCATAAATAATACTTATGTAAATTTTTTAATAATTTGCTGCTCTATGTTGCGTCATAAAGACTTCTTAATATTACTATCTAGCGTGAAACAATACAACTACATTTATTCGGATTTGTATGGAAAAAATTATTTCAATATAACACATTCAAATATGAATATTCTTTTTAATTTGATGAGCACTTCTCTTCTAAAATTAAATGTCTTAGTTCTGATTACTACGTAGGTAGTGCCTTGGGATAGTGTCATACGCTAAAGATGATTTTTATTTATGTCTAATTACTCATTAAAGTGAGATTAATTGCTAGCTATGCGAAGTTGAATAAACTGGTTTTTTCAAGATTATTTCAATTTTTGCTAATTAATTAAACAAGTTAGAAGAACCTGGGAAAGTAATTGCTCGCTCATAAAATATACAAAAAACGACTATTCAACTAAGGAATTATAGTCTCTCCACAATTCATTAAAGTTCGAAGGTTATTGCAAAATGCTATGAGGCAATATTAAGAGTTAAGGTTTTAAAATAATTTTGGTTATACCAGTATGATATTCTTTTTGATTTAGATTCAAAAATAAAATTTTATTTTGGCTTCTTTGAATATTTTAGTAGGTATAAATAATCTCAGGTTTAAATGCTATAATTAAGTTTAGTCCAATAATTTGGGAATTCAAAAGTAGGAACTTTGCATTAAAAATTGATAAAATTATAGACTAGTTTTTTAAAATTTATTTTTCTTATAGTTTACAAAATATTTAACTAAATTTGAATAATTAAGAAATTATAAAAATAGTAATTTACAGTTATATAGCTACTATCAACAGGTTTGATTTGCTCAAAATCTTCTTTTTTTAACGGCCGTAGCCTCCTCCATAACTCTTCGCTGAGGCTGAGGCTGATGCAAAAGCAGTCGCTGACGCTCCTGCTGAGCTGCCTCCAAGGGCGCCTCCATGTGCTCCGGCTTTTCCATCTCCTAGGGCTCCTGCACCGCCGAATCCTCCTGAGCCTCCAGCTCCTGAGAAACCTCCTGAACCTCCTAAGCCGCCCCCAAGTCCGCCGAATCCACCACTACCATATCCACCAGCTCCGCCGCCACCATATCCACCTCCACCGCCACCTCCGTGTCCGCGACCACCTCCACGACCACCGCCGTGACCGTGGCCGTGTCCACCTTTACCACCGTGTCCGCCGCCGTGTCCTCCACCGTGGCCACCACTTCCGCCTCCACCACCGCCTGCTCCACCGAAACCTCCCGCTCCGCCAAATCCTCCAGAGCCTCCAAATCCACCTGCTCCTGCACCTCCAAATCCTCCGGAACCACCAAAACCTCCGCCTTCTCCTTTGCCACCTGCCTCACCATCACTTCCGAATCCTCCAGATCCACCAAATCCACCTCCATTTCCACCTGCTCCTCCGTCTCCAAAACCACCGGCTCCGCCAAATCCGCCACCTTTTCCACCTGCCCCTCCGCCACCAAAACCGCCAGCTCCTCCGAATCCGCCACCTTTTCCACCTGCTCCTCCGCCACCAAAACCACCGGCACCGCCAAATCCACCACCTTTTCCACCTGCTCCTCCGCCTCCAAAACCGCCGGCACCGCCAAATCCACCTCCTGATCCTCCTCCACTTCCCTTACCGCCACCTCCGAAACCTGAGTTTCCACCTCCACTTCCGACATCCGTTACAATGACAACTTCTTTGGTGATTCCACCTCCCGGGCCACCTCCAAAGCCGCCAGCTCCACCAAATCCACCAGCGCCTCCTCCATGTCCTCCTGGTCCGTGTCCTCCAGGTCTACCAAATCCACCACTGGCGCCACCTCCACCTCCACCTCCACCACTTGATGCGAAACTACCCGCGTTAGCTCCTGCTGATGCAAATGATCCGCTACCGCCAAATCCACCTCCACCTCCAGCTCCACCACTTCCAACGCCGCCTTTGCCTCCACCTCCAGAAAGGAAATCTGAAAATTTAATTTTTCCACCTCCGCTTAAACCGCCACTACCTCCGCCAATTCCACCGGCTCCACCTCCACCTCCGCCGCCTCCAAGTCCACTGCCGCCACCTAATCCGCCACTTCCTCCATATCCACCCCCATAACTTCCACCTCCGCCTCCGCCTAATCCACCTGCGCCTCCATGACCACCTCCAAGACCTCCAGAACCGCTAAATCCACCGCCTCCTCCGAGTCCACTGCCTCCTCCAAGACCTCCACCACCTCCGTGGCCACCACCACCTCCGTGGCCACCACCACCTCCATGGCCACCGCCGCCTCCGGACCCATCGAAACCAATCGAAATATCCTTTTTAATTGAAAGACCACCTCCAAGGCCTCCTCCACCTCCGCCTCCACCGCCTCCAAGACCTCCTCCTAATCCCCCAAGTAGTCCTTTAGCTAATCCGCCAAGAGATCCGCTAAACTGGATTCCGGCATTTCCACCACCGCCTCCTTTTCCTCCTCCACCGCCGAGAAAATCAAGTCCACCTCCGCCTAATCCTCCTCCACTTCCGGATCCACTACTAAAACTACCACCTGAAATTAATCTTAATCAGCATCTTTAACCCTTTTGTTTTTGTTAATCGTTTCATCTTACTCGATGCAAAGCTGCTAGCACTTGCACTAGCACTAGCCGAACTTCCGGCCCCACCTCCTCCATATCCACCGTATCCATCTGCGCTGACTAGGCCTAGAAGAAAAATCAAATCAAATGAAATCAATAATAAAAAATTAAAAGATTTGCATATTTTCGACTTTACCAGCGTAGCTGATCAAAAAACAAATCCACACGGAGCGCCTCGCAATGAGCCCCATTATTCAAGATCCAGTGAGTAAATTGCACTGGGTGTTCTCATCGCCAGGGGCAGCTTAAATAGCCCCATCGATCTTGAGGTCCACCTCTGACGATGATGACATGGGAAAATTCTTACCTGAGAGAGCACACCTTGCTCGAGAACTTCTTCTAACTAGCGGGGCGCTCCGCTGATTGCGAGCGAGCCGCGAAATTCCCAACTATCGCCCTGGACGAATTACCCCGAAACGTGATTTGAATATCTGAAAAACTTTTCGATTTCGTTGGTTCTAATTGCGGACAACAGCGGAGGTGTCGCGTGCGCCAGCAGCTCTGGTGCATCATAACACCGATTTTTTTTTGGGAGGTTTAGGTCAGGTAATTTTGCCGCAAGATGTTTTCACTTGCACTTTTTTCCCACTTTGCATATTCGGGCACTTCCCGTGAATCATCTTGGCCTCTCCCGCAATTAGTTTTATATAAGATAAGACCTATTTTTATGTGAAACAAGTTTTTCGTCTGGCGGGATTCACTCACCTGATGGAAAATATGTTCCGGGAGGACAGGTGATTATAATTATTCTTAAACTAAATAATGCACCTTTCACCACAACGAAGTCTCATTATCTTGACCTGACCGCATCCGGGTGAGAAGATGGTCGCCATTGGTTTGAAAATTAATCCAACCGAGCTGTACAAATTTTCCATGGTTCCCAAGAATTTACAATTATTAGCTGTAGTTCAGGTATATCTTAAATCGGAAATTCTGAAAAAGTTTTCTCCAAAATCACAAAATTAATTGCATATGTTATACCTAATCACTTTCATCGAATTTAACATTTTTTACCTATATTAGTAAAAGTTGAATTTTCTTAGAAATATGCAACCACGATTTAATTAACTGTGTCTAACATAAGATCTGGGTTATTTACACCTTTTTACTAGTTGCCTTTAGAAACAATATTATGAAGATTTGATTTTACATAATTTTACATTGATATAAAATTTTTGTGATAAGTTCATTCTGCTCTTTTGAGCACTATTATTAAAAATTTATTAAATATTCGATTATACATCAGGGGGACTATTAATGGTTATGATCAAAAAATATAAATGACAAAATAATGATTTATTATACAATTTTTAATTATACATATTATATAATTATAATAATTTTGCAATTTTTTATTATTTGATTAGTTGATAATGATTACGAAGTAGGCCTAGTACTAATGAAACAATTGATTTTAAGATAATATAAAGTTATTATTTTTTTTTTTTAATATCAGAAATAATGATTTTTTTGAATCCCTGGTTTGAAGGCAATAAATATTGGTTGCCGCTGTAAGAACAACAGAAGATGTGCATAAATTGTGGCGCAAGGTACAAAAGCACAGCACCGGCGTCGGAGACAACAATCAACGAGTCAGAAATAGAAATATAATTAGAAATAAATAAGAATCCTATAAAGAAATTTTGACTGCAATTCAGGTGGAATAATTAAAAACGGTTTAATAATTATACCTTTATGTATTATTATATTAGAATTCACATCGATTTATTTTGTTATTGAACCTTAGATATACATATTTTCAATTTCCTAAACACTTTGAAAATATATCGGCTGCTTCTACATAAGTCTAGTTAATTTATTTCCAGTTATAAATTTGTATACATTTAATTTTAGGCTTTTGTAGCATACATATATATTTCCAATATTTGTTTAGACAAGGAAAGCTTAAACAATAACATTAAACAGTTGTTTTTTCTAATTTTGTAAAATTCATTCAATTTAAAACCAAGTAAATAACTTCTAATTTTCTGGTATTAATCAAATGCTTTTTCAAAAAGGTTGATTATTTCAAATTGTTGTAAATCGGCCCAGCCGCAGTAGCTGCTGCCGTGCAGTCGCAATACTTAGTGAAGAGCTGATTCCTTTTGGATATTGGATATTGGCTCAACCTCCAAAGTAATGATCTTATCAGTCAAATTCTTTACGAAGATTTGCATACCTGAATGAAAACGAAGTACCAAATGAAGGGTAGGTTGCTTTTGTATTTCATAATCAGACACAGTTCGGTTATCTTCTAATTGCTTTCCAGCAAAAATTAGTCGTTGCTGATGTGGAGGAATTACTTCCTTACCATAAATCTTAGCCTTGACGTTTTCAATAGTATGTGAATGTGCAACTTTCACGTTAATTTTCTTGCCATTAAGAGTTAGCTGACCAATCTGCATACCTCCGCGAAGACGCAAAACTAAATGCAACGTAGATTCCTTCTGAATGTTGTAATCGGATAAAGTGCGACCATCTTCAAGCTGCTTACCAGCAAAAATTAGACGTTGCTGATCTGGAGGAATACCTTCCTTATCATGGATTTTTGCCTTAACATTTTCAATTGTATCAGATGATTCAACATCCAATGTAATTGTTTTTCCAGTCAGCGTTTTAACAAAAATTTGCATACCTCCTCTCAATCTCAATACAAGATGAAGACTAGATTCCTTTTGAATATTATAATCGGATAGAGTTCGACCATCTTCCAACTGTTTTCCGGCGAATATCAAACGCTGCTGGTCTGGGGGAATGCCCTCTTTGTCTTGAATCTTTCCCTTAACATTCTCAATTGTATCAGACGATTCAACCTCTAATGTAATTGTTTTGCCAGTCAATGTTTTCACAAAGATCTGCATTCCACCGCGCAAACGAAGAACCAAATGAAGAGTAGATTCTTTCTGAATGTTATAATCAGAAAGAGTGCGTCCATCTTCCAATTGTTTACCAGCAAATATAAGACGTTGCTGATCTGGAGGGATTCCTTCCTTATCGTGGATTTTAGCCTTGACGTTCTCAATAGTATCAGAATGTTCAACATCCAATGTAATGGTTTTTCCAGTTAGTGTCTTCACAAAGATCTGCATTTTGTGAGCTTACAAAGTTTCTTAGACAAAGAAAAATTCAATATTTTCTCAAATTCCACTAAAGTAAATATATATCGTCTTTTCACATATGACTTTTCAAAAGTTACTTTTTGTTTTTCAATGGCTCCCTGGATTTTAATTACAGATATCACTTTTTTTTTGCACCTACTTAAAATTCAGTTCTGGTGAACTACGATGTCAATTTTTCCTCACACTTTACTCGAATTACTTGCCGATACACGACAAAATCAAATTTGAAATATGTACTTATTTATTTAATAAATATTTAATTCATAAATAGTCTTTACTTATCTTTCATCGCATAAAAAAAATTTACAAAATTCAGTAAACCGCTTGAGTCATCAGATGAGTCTAGTTTTAAAATGTAATATCAACATAATTTTTTAACTTAAAGATGCTATTTTAAATTAAAAGAGTAAACGTAAATATTAAAACTGATTGTGTTTTATATGTTTTCGTTTTCAATTTTAAACATCCTAAAAAAAATCTTTCAGGAAACCGAAAAAGAAAATCCAACCCTCTGCTGACACTTTCTATAATCCTCTTCGACAGTTGCAGAGACGTGTGGAGTGGTTGGTTCCGAAGGGTTCTGCTGTCCATTCCCAGTCCGAAGTAAACGCCAGGAGGAGTTCAAGTTTTGGCAATTTTCAGTGTGCCCAAGGAGGTACAAAGGGAAAATAATTTTTTCTTTAATCGAAGTTTGCCACAGGACCCATATCATTTCGGGTATTATCCAGATCTGCACCCCGTTCGCACACATTCCCCTGCCCCACAGCCTAGTGGCAAAATATTCTATTAAGTATCAAGCAGAGCGTAACTCAATTTTCATCCTGTCAACAAAGGTGATGAACATGCGGATGGGAGTTCCTCTTCATAACTCCTTGTCAGTAGCCGAAATGAGGGACAACGGGGGAAGAAATGAAGATCCCAGGAATGGAGGACAGGCCTTGGGATTCGGTTCATGTGGCAAGCGCCTGGTGTGATTAATCACAAGAGGACTTTAAGGCTTTGCTGGCCAATTTGCATATGAAGGAAATTAGTGGATGCATGAATTAAATTGCAAATAGGGTGGTCAGAAGGTCATTTTGTAGCTTTTCTAGTAGGACAGCAGTATTAGGGAGATTCATAGGGTCTGACCAACACTTATTTTATTTAATTATAACTCATATTTTGCGCCCAGGTCCCCAGGGTCTATAGCCCCGCTTATTGTCCTTAAGCTTCTCATAAAGCAGACACTTAGAGTAAAAATTTAAAATTTTTAGAAAGTGCACTTTTATATTAACAATTCTCAATACTAATATTCCATATTCCTAAATTATTTTCCTTAATAAAACTTCTATCACTTCTTCATTTTATCAATATTAAAATATTGGTTTTATTAAAAAGAACTCTTTTGAAATCCTCTTTTTTTTCGATTTTTTCGTGAATTTTGGAATTTAGGTATTTTGCCAGTTTGTGAATTTCAAAATTCTGAAAAAATTCACACATATCCTTTATGAAATAGCAAGATTTAAAAATTGGGTCCTAAAGCTCATTAATTTCGAGATACAAATTGTCAAAGATGTGAATTTCGAGAAATCTTTTAATATTGTAACATTGGGTATATAATATAATTTGCATACATAGATATAATTTGCAAATTTAAAGAGTCAAAGTCTTTGCAATATTGGGAAATCTCCATAAAAGTGTGAAACTCTTCATAAAATGTTTATTTCAGGGTATTATTATTCCGAAACATAAACAATAAGTAGGTGCCTCGGAAATTATTTTGTACCTATAGAGTTTCTTAATTTTCTATTTCACGATTTTCAAATCAATAGACTTTAAAAACTACAAGTAAATCATTGTTTGCGAGACTTTTGACGGCCCTCGTATAACAAGAAAATTAAATTTATCCGTTTAAAAAAGTTATGTACTCCTTTAAAGTGCCATGGATCACTTGAAGCGAAACAATAAACAATCTCTTCCGGTACGAAACCCGCAGTCTCTGCCTTTTGTGGTTGGGAATAATAAAATCCGCTTAATTAACTCAGAACCTTTTAGTACTGCCAACTAGCGCTGCTTTCAAGCGGAGTTGCCCTTCAAGCGCGAAAAAATTGTGAAAATAATACAAAAACGAAAAACAGAAAGAAAAAAAAATAATAATAATACACACGGAGGTTGCACGCCCCCGCCCTTATTACATGGTCATTCTGTCGAAAATAATTTTTTGCAGCAACCTCAGCTGCTGGCTGGGATTTGTTGCTATTACTGCGAAACAAACATGGAAATCGGTTGCTATTAATGGCTTTTGGTACTATAAATTCACCGCCCCCATAATGTCCAGCCATGCAAAAAATAAAAGTGGAAAAGGTAGCGATATGTGTGAATGGCGGGCATACATGGCTGCCTTCATTACCGCAACTTTATAGCGAAGCTTTGTTAATAGCCCTTGTGGTTCCCATTTGTCTGCGGTTCGGGATCGATTTAAAATTTATCCATAGCCCAGAAAAAGGTATTTAATCCTTAGGGACTGGTGGTGAGGTAAGACCCACCGACGCGGCACCTGACTCCGAACCTGCCCATTTTGTCGTATTTACCTTGATCGACAGCTCAATGATTTACCTACCTACCTGAGAAAATCGGCGGTAAAATCTGAACTCATTGCTAGTATAAAATTATCCCATGGGGGTTATGCAATTTTAAACTTTCATATGTTCCAAGGCCGCGGAGGTTTGGGATTAATTACTGGTGGGTACATATGTACATACATACATAGATTGCAAATTTCATACTTTGATACTTAAAAATTGCAATTATTCTTTTTAGAATCCTTTGCATGTGGTTACATTTATGTTCTCAAAGGACTTAAATGAATCCTGGTCTACAATGAGGATTCGAACCAAATTATACTACACATAGTAAATATTATAGATACTCCTCTTACTATGCATGTTCGAAATAATTAAAATGACTTTTATAAATATTAAACCTGATGGAATGTTTCGGACTTTGCAATTTAAATTAATATCAATACTATGGTTAAAGACTAACTTAGAACTGCAGAACTGCAACTTTCTACTTAGCTTGATAATTTTTATTTTAGAAATTAGTAGAATCCTTCAGAGGTAACACCACTTTAAAATTATTAAAAAACAGTTAATTTTTATGAATTTATTGTAATTTAATGAAGGTGCATTTATTAAACATGCAGATTGCAGACACAGGGTTCAAATACATAAAATTAACATCCAATTTTTTTCAAGAAATGTTTATACATATCAAAACTGATAAATATGTGTGCAACATAAAAAAAATCGTTTTTAAGTGCAATACATTTTATTTTATCTTTTCAATTTTGGAATTGTACCTACATAAAATTTCAATGACATATTTTCAATGTAACTATCTTTTTTATCATCAGTTTTAATTATTTCCCTATATCAAATTCTTTTTATTCTGATTGTCCTTTTGTGGTTTTCATTTTATATTTTTAAAATACAATATTCGAATTATTTCATATGAATCTGTTCAAATAAATATGAATTACAAAAATTTTATTAAATTTGTAATGACAATAAACATGAACTTCTGATGCCTGGATTGCGACAAAAGGGTTAAATAATTGCTTGTTAATTTGTTTGCGCACTGAACCAACATGTTCTTTGGCCAATTTTAATTCCAATAATTTCACCAAATGAACCGTAACCAATCGGAAGAGCTGTCACATCAATTACAGAAGAGCATACGAAACATTTCAATAATTATTAGTGAAAATACACCAGAATCAATGAACTGACACGGACAGTACATTTTTCACCTTATTGGTCGCATTTATAATTCATTCCCTTAGGGTTTGCATTGCATAGGGTTTTTGGGGTAGTGCAGGGGTAAACCTGGAACAATAACTAAAATCACTGTTGAATTCATTATGGAATTCGGTTACACGAAATTATTTAATGGAGTCGACAAACCGGAGAGTTGTAATGATATACCTTTTAAGATAAATTTTGGAAATTGAAAAGACCAGAGTATCCCATACCATCCTCGGAGACATTTTAATCAAATAATTTGTCATTTCAAGCGCGCGAAGAGGATCCTCGGCATTCATACGTATTCCAGAAAATGATAAGCTCGTGAGCGTTCTTAACAACGTTAAATGCGATTACTTATTCATGACCCTGTTTGAGTAGCGGGGGTGTGGGGAATGGATGGAAGATCTCACATTTGTGCGCCGTGAGAGTTTTGTAATTGAACAAGGGAAACTTAAAGCTAAGTTTGCATGACTTTATAAGCCCCGAAATGATGGTGGAAATGGATGGGAATGACATCTTAACGACTTCCCCAGGTATACCCGATATATTCCTTGAAAGCAGCAACAGACGTAGAAGTAACATCTTCATTCAAACACACCTACCTTAGGTATCTATGGGGTGCAGAATGTGGGGAATGGGAAGTTTTTCAACTCGCTTTCAACAACTGAAACATGTCATAGAAATGCGATAAATTGATTCATGTGGAAGAAAAGTTCACGAAGCTCCTCTATACTTCTATACCTCTATCTCTGATATAGCCGAAAGCGAACAACGACGCCAACGCTCAGGATGAGGATGAAGACGGGGACGATTCCGCGGAAATTGTTTATTCGAATGTCTTTTTTGCGCGCTATTTACACAAAGTCTCATTAGCCCCGGCAACTAATTGAAAACTTCTACTTGTACCCGGAAAACTTTTTGCACTTTTGTTTGTTTGCTTAAGTCCTGCCACGTTGCATGTATATCCCCCCCCCAATCCGTCGCCAGATGGGTTCTAGGACTTAGTTTCAAAAAAGGGCTTGCCACTTTTAATTTCGAAAAAAGACGAATAGAATTTGGAAATTGAGAAAGAAAGGGGTCCTTACGTGTGAGATGACTTTCAGCTTTGAATATTTGTCTATAGAATCATTTTTCGCAATTGAATCAACATTAATTTGTTTAAAAATTTTTTTCGACGAACTAGGAATGCAGTCACAATTTAGATTTTAGACTCTTCAAACTTTGTAAAATAATTTGAGATTTTTGAAAATTTTAATATTTAATATACCTTCAGTCACAATTATGTTTTAAAATAATTTTTATCTATAATTTAAAAATATTTCAAAGAATGTTTTTTTTCAATAAATATAATATTTTTGCCACGAAAATATTTTAAAGATATAATATATGCGTCTTTTTCCTTAAAAGAAAAGGTCCCCTTTTCTCATTCCAAAGTTTTCAATTTTACTGCCTTTTAAAATTTCAAATTAAAGTACAATTTTGGAGCATTTCCTGTCGTAAACCAAAGCGCCTTGGAAAAAGTCGAAAATTTTATTGGTACATTATACACCGCTGCATTGCTTCCTGGTTGTCGGAATTGTGGTTCCTTTTCATAAATAAAAATCATTGGCAATATAAACCAAAGCAATTAAAGGAAGAGATCTCCATTAAGTTTTTCTCTCGTTTCCTTTAGAAATGTTTTATGTCCTTGCAGACATACCACTTTAATTCTCTACATCGTAAATTTTTCCGAGCCACAGTGCTGTGGCTCCTTGGAAGTGTTCCGAATTAATGAGTTTGATAAATAAGAAAAATATAGTCTTTTTTCGAAACAATTGCACCCTTTTGCAGTCGTGTAATAGTCGGTATTTTTAAAATAATATTCAATTTTCAAGTAAGACGATTAACATAATTTCTGTGGGCTGGACGTAAAATACTTTATAGAGATTTATCGAAACCTAAAGTGATTTAAAACATAAAATAAAATATTTACCTTTCTAAATATAGAAATTTTAGAAAAGGTAACTATTATTTGTATTCCGTAGATATTAATTATGAATAAAATCTACGCAGTGGTTTAGACGACCCTGCTGCGTATTTAACGATAAATATATTTAATAAATAATAAAACTAAATAAATTTAGAGAGGGAAAGGAAATTTTACAAAAATAATAACAGGAAACTGGGTGCTGATTTGACTGCAAAATTAATGCATCCAGCTAATTTTAATGCACTGTGCCATTTGCGATTGTTCTACATGCGGGGAGAATTACTTAAACTCTTTCAATTAAATTTGAATTACAATGGATTCATAAATAGCCAGCCATCGCGTATAGGTATAATATTTAATTAATGGTAATTCTCCAATCGAAAGAGTTTCATATTTATTGTAATTTTTGTTATCCCAACGTAAATACAAATAATAGGACAGTGACCGCTTACCACGATAATGCAAATAAAATAGGTTTAAATTTGATTCTATTTGGGCTCGAATTCGACTGTGCAATATCCGGTCATTTGATCCGGACACACGGCCCAATTTTAATTGACAATTATGTACATTAATCCCTGGCTGGTAGGGCGAATCAGTTTAAACGCCCGTACAAAATGGTTTTTTTCTCGACAGATTAATAATTCCGAATGCGGAAAAAGTTCATTTTCCGAAGACATTAAGATGCAAATGAGCCTAATGTGGTGCATTGTAGTCCGCAGCATCCAGCTCTTATCTCAGAGTGGCAGCGCGCCATCCGAGGAGTGGTGCAGTCATTCTAACTAATAGTCAGTAAAACTTTGCATTTATTGTGCAATAAAAATAATTAAACCAATTTGAATAGCGGGGGTGGCATACAGCGGATGAGGTGATGACGCTGAAGCTGTGATTTTAACGATGGTCGTAAAGCAGCGCGAGGATCGAGATGCTTCAGGGAATTTCCTGATTCGGTTTTTATCCTTGCTCCTTCCGGTGGGCCTGGCACTCAAACAGGACACTCCCGCGGCGGTATGCCCCAAAATAGACGGCAATTTACCTAGAAAACACAGGGCGATCCCGATAAATTTATACCCTCTGCGGCACAACCCTAGGTAGCATAATAAATCGTCAAATTTTTCTCCACATAATAGAGGCAACGTCACATTTATGGTCCAGCGAAAATGATAGATGACCAAGCAACTATCTCAACGAACTTATTTGATTTTAATGGTCAACTTTAATGGCGTTTGTTTCCAGAACTTGTACGAGTTTGAAATTTATCTCTTTCAGGTTTGGGTTATCTGTTCGTAAATATTTCTCGAAAAGTTGTCCCTGCTGGGCAAGCGGTTCGAAATGGGCGGCAACTTGGTCCATAATGCCGACTCAGTTCGGTTCGGTTGGTACAAATTATTATATATTTTTTTTTGCAATTCTTCATCATTTATTTAAATAAAGTTGCGGAACCTAAATCCTAAACATGTGGTCAAAAACTTTAAACTCAAAGTACTTATTTGACACGTAATTTATATACTAAAAAAAGATTCATTTGGTCCACTCGGAATATTTTTAGAATAAACAATTCTCTTTTTCGTACCCATAAACTCTTTCATCAATTTAAATATTTTCTATAGAAAAGTTTGCTTTATTTAGGTACATCCACTTTGATCCACCATAAAACTTTTCTATGGCATATGCAAAACTCATGATAAACACACAGTGGATTAAGGCGCTGGTATCCACTTAATTTGAAAAGAAGAAAAAGTGAATCTCTATTAAATGCCTACATATAGTTAGATATACCCTTGTTAAGCACAAATAAATTACATTGAAATAAACGGATTTGTAAGATAACTTAAAATTTTCTTTGAATATAAATAAAAAATTTTTTTCGACAACGAATCTTAGGGCTGAGTTTTTAATAGACTCAAAACTACATTCTTTACATATTAAAACTTTTATATATTTTTAATTGAAATTTAAGCAAATATTTAAAAGTCTATTATAAACTTTGTATTATAGCGACAATTATTTTACTTCAAGTGATATACATTATATAATCTATTTTTTTTTCTATTTTTCATTTCAGGATTCATCTGCGACAAAAAAGGTAAGTAGGAAATAATTTTATCATGAAGATCTCGCTTTCTGTTGATCCGAGGCTATTACGAAAATTGTATATACTTATCATAAATTTTTCTATGTACATATATCTACAATAGCTTTGGGTACATTTGTTTTACGCGGAGCCCAATAGAAATTTTCTTGCAGATTGAATTATGTATTTTCAGTCTAAAATTCTGTAGTCCCTATTTATTAAAAGTACAATATTTAGTCAACTTTTTTAAATATTCATTGTAATGGATGTCGTAAAAACAAACCAGATTTATTTAATACACTTAAGAGTAATTAACCTAATTTGAAATGAGGACGATCTCTTGATTTATTTTGGTGGTGAACCCGTCAAGTCCTTGTGAGGAATGTGGCTCAAGTAATGAGCAAATAAAGTGACGAGAAGACACCCACAAAAAGCCCCGCAGTCAAGCAACATGCACTGGGGCGAGAGGAGTTCATCGCAAATTTTCGCAGAAATTTCCCTGCAAATGATTACGATGGTACTCCGTGGATGCTGGGGGTCTGAGCAACTCATGGCGAAAGAGGGCATCATTTCGCCCTTAAAACCTTCATATCACAGACCATCAGATTTCACATTCGGTCTCTACAAAAAGCGACACTTCCACTGTCATGATATGGGGAGCATTTTGCAGGGTAACTCGAAAGATACACCGCGCGTTTTCCACAGAAAACACATCAAGAAGACTCCTCTTGCGCGACTATCCATCCTATTGTTGGCCGCCGCCGCCGCCAGGAGGCACCGGGAAGATCCTGGCGTCTCCAACCGACATCATCGTCGTCATCTTCGTCCACAAAAAGCAACAGAGCCAACAATAAACGTTGAACATCCATTAAAAATGAGTTTCCACAGAACTTGACAAGTTGAAAAATGGCTTTCATGCAAGGGAAATCTTCCGTACGATTCTAAGTGTCTTCGCGAGATGAAATTTGTTTACTTTTTCGCCTTCCTCCCCATCCGTCCCTCCCAGCCACCTCTCATCATCTCAAGGAACAAGACAACATCTTGGATGTTCCTTACGGAAAAACGTAGGGAGTTTTATAGCAGTTCGGGGTGGTTTTGACATAGAAAGATGCGGGAGAGACAAGTCGCATTGTGTAGATATTTTCTTTTTTTTCTCTCGCACTCTTCCACTTCCCCACAAAACCAGGCGAATGTGAGGATAACTGAATCACTGCAAAAAGGAGCTCTGCACAATTCGCCTGTCTTCCCGGAATTTGCATTTTGAGCACTGTGCGCTGTTCTATAAGCGAAATGTTGTGTAGTTTCAGGAATGTGCCACGAAGCGGCGGGATTTTTAAGGAATAACAAATAAAATTTTATGGTTGCACTGTATGAAGCGGCATTGTATAAAAAAAATAAGAAAAAAATTATGGTTTTAGTAAGAAAAATCTTGGGAGGCGCGCTGTATGCTTTAGGGAGGGAGTTAAAGCCATTACTTTGGCGTAGACATTTTACTTTGATTCATTGCATAGAACTGCTTCAGCCGCTTACAGCTTAAATTCCAGTCCAAGGAATGCACTATGTTATGTGTCTTCTAGACCGACACAAAATAGAATTCAATCTACTGGACTTTAAATTTTTATTTTTATAGAAAACTTTGCACTCGTATATTTTGTATTTTCATATTTTGAAATTTTAAATGGAGATAATATCTCCTAAATTTTGAAATTAAAGAATATTATATATATATTTGCTACTAATTTCAAATAACAGAAGTTAGGTGAAAACTAATTAAAATAGTACCCACATTTAATACTTAATGTTAAGCAACCAATGACAATTCAGATTAAAGCGATAATCTGACCATGTTCACTACATGGGCCCACAAGTAACAAAAGTTCAAAGGAAGAATGCCGCAGTAGGCCATTTCAATCCACGAACCGCAGTGATGAGGTCGCCTTAAATTTAATTAAGCCATCACTCTGCGCAGAGATGCAATTACCCCTGGGGAGATTCTCGAAATAGGCCCAATGCTTAACTGATTAACAGTGCAATTACCATTTACATTACGTAATTGCTGGGAAGATTAATGCTCTTGATAAATGCAATTCAGGATCGTTAGTCTTCCCGGCGATTGATTGCATGTTTACACGTGACCATATTAAGCCAAAACCCGTCCCTTAAGAGGACAATTTTCGTGTATCAATGGCTTCTGTCTCTCTGAATTGCTCCACCGGATGCGTTCCGGTTGCAAAAGCCTGCATAATATAGAATTAAATTAGGGCGGAACGTATATACCTATGGGTATACCTGGACTTCATCGCGTTTGAGGGGTGGGAAGGGTGGAGTGCAATCAAAGTGATGCAGTTGCACTGAATCAAACTAAGTCCCCAGCTCAGGCATAAGCCGGGTAGGCTGAAAGAGGACATTCTGCACCATCAAAGGGCGTCTTAGACATTCTGTGGGAGGCCTCCTTTTGAGGATGAGGGGCATTAAACAGCATCAGTTTCATCTATCCGAGGGAACAATGGGCGAATTAGTGCCTCCTCGTAATCATCTGAAGCAGGCACCTGCACGTCTACCTGCCGGATTATTCCTTCACTCGTGTAAGCAATATTTCGGCATTATCCTTGAGTCCTTGCGTCTTCGTGAACAATAAGAAACCTGAATTTCTTCGTTCTTCCTCAAAAGCCCTTTTCTCTCCCGGCTCATTTAAGGGAACAAAGTGCCCGTGACTATCAAAACGGAGCGGTGCTTATGCCGAGCATAATGGCCCTGTAAAACCTCACCGTTTGTAACAAGCAATCAGGTACATCATCGTTATGTAGTTTTGCAATAATTTCTACCCGAGGCTCCCAACACCCACCATGTAGCATGAGACCATGAACACGATATGCTCCAGAATTTTGAAGGAAACTCCTAAACTCCTGCTGGAGCCCTAGAGCCATATGGGCACTATTCGAGTTATCGTAACTCAGCCATTTGTTTGGCCATTTCAACGAAATGCGGTCGGTGATGAGTCTCGAGAGCTTCCATGGACCGGAAAGTGGTTTTATTTTTGAGAAAAGCATCAGGTGCAATCCCCCACAATCGAGTTGAGGAGCCCTAGATAAAGCCTTCTTATATCGGATCATTCTAAATTAAGCCCTTGAGGTTCTTTCAAGCTCTCGTTCTATACGAAAAGCCGAAGACTTTTAGAGGTCTAAAATTTTGTATTCGGTTGAACTCCAATTAATTTTAGTAGCTTTTCGCATGAAATTAATTTTAAACCCTTGGAAAAGCAAAAGCATAGCATCAACCCTCTCTAGCCCATTCTTCCAGAAACCATTTATCTTGTATCGGGATGATGATCATCCTCCATCGACGTGTTATTCAAGTTTTCGGTAAATTCTGAGAAAATTAAACTGGCGGTTTATTGTGTTTGCATAAAATTTTACCGAAGGCTCCTTCAGCTTCGGTTGAAGAGTGTTGAAATGCCTCGCAAAAGCAGCACTCCTTCTTGAGGAGTAGAGCCTCAGAAAGTGAGTTAATTGACAGGACGAGCAATTTAATGGGCGGAGATTTTACCCAATTGATGGCAGCCCCAAGCCAAGAAAAGGATACAAATTCACTCAAGAAATTGGACATCTTTGTTAATGCCAGCGAAATGATGAATGCGATGGGCAGGGTAATTAAGGATAATCGCTTCAACGACAAACAGGAGCATCGCGTATAGAGGGGATCCAAGAGGAGGACAGGAAAAATGATCTTCTGACTGCTTTTGGTCGTGAAGAACAACGTCTTTGTGGGTTTACGTCCTTCAGAAACGAACAAGCGTCGTCGGGGTAAATAATAAAGTGTCGGGTAGACACCCACAAAAAGTCTCCGAAGGCAAGATGCGAGAGGATTTTATCGCAAGGATATCAACAGATTTGTATCAAAGCCCATGAGATATGACAAATGAGTCACTAAAAACAATAAAAGATAAGAAACTCATAAGTCTGAAAAATAATACCACAGATAAGAATCTTATTCTTATCTGTGATAATACTCTGAAATATTTCAAAATATTACTTGAATAAAGTAAAGAAACATATCTTTAACTTTTGTTTTGCACAATCATCATTAAAAATTGAAACCACTTTATTATTTACTGGTACCTAGTTACCATCTAAATGGCTTCATATTTTTATTTCAACTTTGGTTTATTTCTTGACTTTCATTTGAGCAATGTTCAAAGCGTTTATCACATTCGTTATTTTTTTGCCTTTTCAATTTTTAAGAGTTGTCACTTTATTTTTTCAAAAACGTTACGTCCTAGAAAAAAAAGGAAAAAAAAGCATTATTATTAAAAACCCGACTTCAGTTCATTAACACATAAAAATACCTCTTTTAAAACAATTTCAAAAGGGGATGCTATAAAAAAGTGTAGAATATAAAATTTGTAATTGCTTTGCCGAAAGAAATTCTTTTGTATAATTTGTATTCAATTGTGTTTTGAAGAAATCAGCGCTTATGAGTTTCAAACTCTAATTTCTTAGATATTTTTCTATTGTGAATTAAAGTAAGACGCTGCCTCAAGGTATGCAAACAAACGATGAAAGTCTCACCTTTTCTGTGGAAGAAAGCTAAAAGTTCGCCAAGTTGCTTAATTAAAATTCCATCTTTCCATAGTTTCCAGCCAAGGACTCTTCCCCAGAAGTGGCGCTCAGCTGGAATTAAGCGCCGCAACAACAGAAATAAATAATCGAGCGATTCCCACAGGTCGGTAGATGCATAAATAAGCGAAGCACAAAAGCCAGGTTGGCGATTGAAGTGCTGTTAATTACAAATTTCCAGGTAAATGGCTTTCTTGTGGCTTCACTGCTAAGCAAAGTGAAAACTGGGCAAAGAGCACCTTTAAGAAACCCCTAACACTGGTCATTTGTTCCCGGTCGACCGAGCGAGGACGGCCAGGGACCCACTCCCGATTTAGGTGCCATACCTGGGAAATTTTCCTATTAGAAGAGCCATTTGGCCGAGAAATCTCCAGAGCTACAGGAACCGATGGGGGCACCATTGCTTACACACGCCCGGCAATTAATTGCTGTAATATACAGAAATACAGGGACTTTACACCTGGATGCCCTAATGCTCCTGACGACGACTTGCTGGAAAGTGGCTAACTTCCTCCTTCCTGTGGCTTTGTCTTAATTAAATTGCAAGAATGACTAATGAAAGCAAATTAGGAGTGCAATGACGTGTCCGTTTGTTTGGTTTCCTTTCCATTCCCGGGACACCCGCCCGGTGCCCCGGCACCAAATTCAATTTACTTTCACCCAGACTCCAGGTCCCGGCCGGCAATTCTCTTACTTTGGGAATGCTTTAGAAAATTGGGAACTCTCGTGAAACAATTTTCGAAAAGTTTTTTACCCATCCAGCGAGATCCCCAAGTATGTTCTAGGAAAATTGCTTTTGTTTTGCTTTTACCCAATTTTTGTTTTTTTCGTTTTGCCTCTTTATCATCTGGACTTGGACTATACCTAGTTAAACAGGAGCGGGATGGCCAAAAGGTGTTAGGACCATGTTTTTCTAGCCCACTCCCCGGCACAGAGAGAAAACCCTGTTTGTTTAGGTCGACGATGGGACTCTCAGCACTGACAGCATATCACTGGGAAATTAGGACGAGTTCAGAAAAACATGCAACAAATTAGCATATTTGAACCCTCATCAAGGTACTGGGCTTTATACCTGTATATCTATAAATTCTAAAATTTGTACCATTTTATCAATGGTCGTCGTCGGAGGGGATCTCTGATGTCCTGTTTAAAGTTAAATAAAACCAAAGTTTCTTCTCCCAGTGTATGTCTAGGATTTTGTTGGAAGCAAAGCATTTTCTAATAAAAACTAGCAATTTTGTTACAATTTGTATGTAACACATGAATTCTTTACATTTTGATTAAATTTGTAGATAGATATATGATAAACCCAAATATGTATATAGATACAAAAATCTACAAATATGAAACTTTCATTCTGCTAGTCTTCTACAATTTATAATACATATAAACATGCATACATATATAGTTAAAAAAATGTTGAGTGTTTTTAAAGCAAAAGATAAACAAGGTTGGAAAGATTTAATCATGAACAAACTTCAATGCAGCTCGAAATTAAATAATGACAAAGAGCCGGAAGGCTTCGCAGAAAATATCAAAATCCCACCTCCATCGGGGCTGTGGAACACTTATTCAAATATTAAATGCAATAAAATGTTATGGATTTTAAAAACATGAGGGTCGGCCGTTTTTACACAATGTTTAAAGGGATAAATCAGCCTGTTGGTGTTTATGGGGGTATATGGCGAATATATTCGATGTTAAACCCCTTTAGTGACTGAAGGGAAAAACCCCAGGGGAACATAACGAAGCATCAAGTGTTTGTCATTATTCAAATTTTCATGGATACAATAAATTGGTTTTTAAATTGTTTGTATTAATAGTAGAAATTACTTTTTTATCGGCCTTTTTAATTAATTTCCTGTTCAGACATTCCATTAATGGATGATTCATTGTCTGTTTTGTTTGGCAGTAGGGACAGTTTTGAGTTTATTACTTATGTATATGTGCCAAAGGGTAAATTTAAATGAATTACTGCGAAAAACAGTAAAAATTTAATGGTATAAAGTGTAGTTTATATGAACTTCTCGTTTAAAATTTTTTGGGATGTTGTGATCACTGTATTTATTGTCATCATTTGTTTTGAGTGACACCAATTTAAGTTTTAAAATAATTTAAATTACTTTCAATTAGATCAAGGTTTTCTAGTCTCTGTAGAAACTGTCAGCAATTTTGTAATTTTTGGTACAATTTTTTATTTTCGAATTTTGTAGACAAACTAAATTATGGTGATGTGGTGTAGAAATAATAGTAATAATAGTAAACTACTTTACTTTACTTTACTTTTACAGAGAAATATGAAAGATGTAATGATTAATTAATTTGTTAATACTTCTAAAAGAAACTTGCAACGAAGCACAAGTCAGACTAGTTATTCTGCGCGAATGAAATGTAACAGCAAAGAGTAGGTATACTATACTCGTAAATCAAATATGTAGTCCTCAGAAAATAGCTGAAATTGGGTTCATTTTGAGCTTATGGATAAAATTACGGGTCCAATCGTGATTCGTTTAAATATTTCCTACATAAACAGTACGAGACTTCAGCTGGCTTATTATGTCTGCTCATAATGTATGAATAGGAAATAGTGTTCCTAGGGCATTATATGAAAAGGAGACTGCGGAAATGGATCTTTCAGCAAATTGTGAAAGTTCCATAAAATCCTTAAACATAATTTCTCGAATTTCCATAGAGTGTAGAATTTGTAATGTGAGGCAGAGAAGGCGAGCCAGCGAAGGAGCAGTGATCTGCTTTATTGCAAATATTAAGTCACAACGGTCTCGGGCACAGGATGGTCCCCACATACGAGAACTCTATGCATATCCTCGGGAGCAGGTTATATTTGTCGCAAAATTCATATCCACTATCAGCTCGGGAGCTCCAGTTAGTGGGGCTCCGAGGGTTTCCTAGTACTCCAGGACTACTGGTGCTTCGGTTCGTACAAAACACGAGCGAAAAGTTTCTGTGCCAGCGGCTAAATTCCATCCGACTTATTTGTCCTCATACAGAAGGGATAGAATAATAGCGAAGATGTGAAATTGTAGTCACTGTGACAGATGCAATGGGACGGCAGTTGTAATATCTTGGGTATCTTGGGCGCTCCGCCCTTTGCCGTTCCGGGGGCCCCAATCCTTTGTGTGCATTTTGCCGTTTTCCACGGCGACGACGACGACGACGACGACGACGGTCGTCTTGTGCGCTTCTTTTGGTTGCACAAACAAAATTATAAATTTAAATTCAATTTTATTCGGAGTCGAATAACATCTTAAGGAGCTGCATCCTTACTGCTTCCAGTTCCGGGAACAATAATGCCGGCATGGACCGGATATTTATCTGTTTGACCTTAATTACATTCCCGGCACAAAGGATTTCTTTCAGTTTCTTTCAGACAACAAGCTATTTGCCAAAAGGACACTGGTCCAGCCAACTTTCTGTCCTCCACCCCCAATTTTGAGCATAAAATTTTCACATATGTTGCACAACGGTGAACCACAGAGGTGAATTCAAATGTTCAATTTCAGCTGCCCAAACCCCAAAACACTTTCAGCTACCATAGCGCGAAATTTTCAACATAATCCATATTTTCATAACATTTGCAAAATTGAAATTCAAACATTCTGTTCCAGCTCTGGACCGCAGTGTAGTCCCATCATAAAAATTAAAAATGTAACCGACAATGCGTTTGGCTTTTATTTGGTAAATTAAAGCAGAATATCCCTGCAATCAATTGCGCACTCTTTGAAGCGGTCGAGTCACTTGATTTTTCATAAAAATTTTTTACTGCGAAATTCACGTTCAAAATTCATATGAGGGCTGCGGGAGAGAATATGAATTTATGAAAGAGGTTCTGAAACGAAATAATAATGGCCCCAATGTGCTCTGTTATACATATACCTATAACTGTGAAAAAAATTTTTATATATTTTTTCGCTCCGAAAAGATCGAGTATAGTAAAAAATTAATTTTTCCATTAACAGGAACAAAGGGCCAATTTGTGGTTCGTTGGAGCTGACTTACTCTTAATAAGTGCTCCAGCCACTGCCGAGGTTCATGTGAAAAGTGCTGGTCAGTCGCAGTATATGCGATATTTTGTATTTTTTTTTTTCGCCATTTTAAAGAAGTTTTAATTTAGTTGCAAAAATAAACGAGAAAATTTTTGAATATAAGCGTAGCGCAAGCGAAATAAAATGTGAAAAAAATCAATTGTCTGATCCCGTGGGATAAAAAAGTTTATAAATTTCGTATATCAGAAGAGTTTATTATGTGCTCTCTCATAGAAATTTTAATACGTATAATAAGTATAAATTATATTAGACTCTATTTTATTAAGTGCATTTATCTCGGTTGCAAAGTTCTATACAGTATACGGTAACTTTACTATAGATTTTACAAAAACTTGATCTTCCTATTTACTTATAATTAGTTTGGATTTTTTTGTGCTTCGGCGTAAATTGGCATTAGAGAGTTTCGCATTAAATATTATTTCAAATTTACAATATATAATATTTACCAATAACACTCTTCCGAATTCCATGGCAAATTCACATAGAGGGATTTTCAGTTAAACAGCTTAAACTCTCCCCTGTGTGCTTTAGTGGCAACCCACACCTTTTAAACATGAAAGGAGCGAATCAGCTCTGGTGGATCAAAAATGGAAACAGCATATGGCGCTTAAAAAGCAAAATGTATTTTGTCATATTACAAAATCTCGGGGATCACCCCCCTAATGGTTGAATGTCACAAAAATCTACAGACGCCATAAAGCATTCTGGCAAAATCTGTTCCTGAAACGAGCCAACCATATAGTTGCGTATGCATAGAACTCCCCACAGCCCCCTGCTCCCGGGGGCGAATTCCCGAATGATAGTAAAAATCGGGAAGGAGAAAATTTGGGGGGGGGGGCGCGAAAAGCTGGATCCTTCATAGATCTCGTGTCATCAATCAAATCGCAAAAATGTGATAAAATATGTTCGTTGTCTTTCAGTGTATATAAAATTTATGGTAGGTATATCGCTGGGGTGGGTTCCGTGAAACTCCCGACGATAGTAATGGTAGCTGGTTTGCTACCACTGACAGAGGAATTCGTCCTGAATGACAAAATGGGAGCAATCAAAACGGATAGGAGCCGATGTACACGATCCATGATAAAAGACTCAGCTCCGTCAAATTTGTTATGCTGAAAGCGGAACTTCATCATCACATCAACGTTCCGGGGATACAAATTACTTGCACTCTAGCCGAGGCGTTCGGTCGGGTCGCGGGGTATTTGAGCCCTTTGCACCTCCGACCGCCTTTCAAAGAACAATTTCAATCGGATGAAAGAAGCCCTATACTACCGTCAACCCCCTTCGTCGACCTGCCTTTTTCCACCCTTACCATCTAGGGCGGGTTCAGAAAGGTACTATTTCACACATATCCGGCCCTGGGATTCAGGATGGCGTGGGAAGTGAGCACTTTCACGTGAAGAAAGTAACTTCTTCGGTGAAATATATTCACGTGCATTTCACCTCAGCTCACACGCAGGTTTTGATGCCACGGGGGCGGGGGATAATATCGCGTTATGGGACGTTTTACGATATTGCGCCATAAGAGTTGCTCGAGGAAGCCGTAAAGGGCTCCGTTCGCTACTTAGTCGCGGTTACTTTATTTCTCACCTGGAATTGATGCGATAACCGTATACAGTACAAATTGGACACTACAGGGTGATATGCGGGTAAAATACGGCCGCCCTGAATGGATCTGTGGGCCCCAAAAAGATGCCGCAAAGGGGACTTTAATTGCCACAAAACAGCTCTCTCTATATATGGAAAAGAATTTTTTTAGAATTTTCTCTTTTTATGGAATTGCCTCGTAATTTTTTGTTGTTTTCCATAACCACAACCGAATCGAACAAGCTGCTAGACGAGCTCGAGCCATTCAATTTAGCACTCCAACGCAACGTTAGCAAAACTTATAATACCCTGAATTACATCCTCTTCCCCGGACGCAAACCCCTTTAAAATTTAATACCCGCCTTTAAAAGGGCCTATTCAAAAAATACCCCAGTTTAGGTCACGTCCTCTAGATTCTAGAAGGGACTGCTCGCCACATATCTCTGCGCTAGATGACCCAATTCGCGCTGTGAAATATTTTTCTGTGGTAACTTGTCGCCGAAAAAAAAAAAAAACAAATTCTTGATACGCACCCATGCATTCAAAGTGCAAAGCATTTTGCATGAAAATTGAAACAAACGAAGGGATCTACGTGAGTTGACTGCCAATAGTAACCTCACTATTCAGTCTCTCTACGCTGGGCCAAAACATGTTTTTTAATTTAAAATTTGTATACATTTTAAACAAAATGTTGTTGAAAATTGTACAGTGTGAATATATTCGCCATTCCTACTTGAAGTGAAAATGTTTAATTTAAAAATGGATCTTTTAAACATTTTAAGTTTTTAGTTTAACAACTACAAATTGTCAAAGTTCAATATTTTCGTCTCTACTTATTTTTTTTGTTGATAAGTTCGATATTTGAAATATTTTCGACTGATATCCATATCACCTTTTTGCAGTTTTTACTACGCTCAGTATTTGAAAAATTTATTTGATTATAATCTTAACTTCCTATCCTATCTATTACTAATTTAGGAATTTCAGTTTTAGATAAACCTTAAAAACTAATTTTTTCATAAATTTTTTGTTCACAATTTGAACATTATTCGTTTTTCTCTTGTAATTTTAAATTTGAAATAATTCGCTGCTTTACATCCAAAATTGTGAGTTTGTTTTTAATCTTAAGCTGTGTTTAAACAGAGAATCCCTTTTTAATCTGTATGCATACTCGAATAGTAATGAGTGGTATACTGTATCTACGAAATAGGTACCTACATAAAATGTATGATTTTCCAATTTGATAAAAGTTGTAATAAATTTACTTTTAAATGGATTTACATACAAAAACTATTATTTTAAACATGTTTAATTTTCTCCTCAGTGTAATTTTATATCAGTTTTTGCCATAAAAAAGGGAGTTATTTTGTAGCTCCCAAAAATATCGTCCGGTAGAACCGGACATACATAAAAAATGGCGAGACATTAATATATATCGTAATTGGCACAGAAAAAAGCCCCAAAACGACCATCGAAGCTGCCCAATCAGGGGCCATATTTCACGACATTCCAAACAACTTCACGATATTGCCGGGAATGAGTTATGGCACCCTAATATGAAACCAATCATTCGAATGACCCCCTGACCTGGGGGAGCCTAGAGCAAATATTTCTGCTTGGGTGAGAAATTGGACAAATTACTCAACACAATGAGAACACCGAGGCCCATCATTGTGGGGCTCTGTTTAGAAAATGCGCCCTTGTACCGAGAACCCACCCACCAATTCGACCAACTCCCGGACGGGTGAGGTCCGAAACCCCCGCAAAATGCCCCAAAATGCCCATATGGGGATGTGATTTATTCGATCATCTAAAAGTTCGGGATAGGGAAAAAAACCAGCGCCCACCTCCGTCGAGCACAACAAGAATTTCCTTGGCGTAGGAAACAAATTTCCTGAACTTGTTGAATAATTTTCAGTTACAGAAGTTGTACGTGTCAGGGCACCCGCCGGAGGGTCTTAGATTGGCGGTTCATGGGTGGTAGGTCCGGCGGTTGCGGGTTTCCTTCCCGCCTTCATTCCAGACTGATAATTTTCTACAGATAGCTGAAACAAATGCCCACGTTAGACGGGGCTGCAAGAGCATGCCATTTTTCTGGAGCGACGTGAAATATGGCACTTTATGGAGGAGTACGTGCTAAAGAAATTGGAGGGAATGAGTGAATTAAAACTTTTCTGTCTTAACTTTGTATCTATTTAACTTAGTTAGTCCCAATTTTGTAGACTATATAAGCCTTGAAATTATGGCATATTGTTTTAGGATGGTCAACTATTTTCGTTAGAGCAATATTTTTTGGGAATGCTATAATTTTTGAAGCAAATAGACTTTTACTAAATCTGTCATATAGTCGAGATACGAAACCAAAATTATAAGATCAAAGAGTCAAAAAATACATTTTGGTGTATTTTTGAATCTCCTTTAAAAATTAAAAAAACGTCGTAGAAATTTATAAGGCATTATTAATTAAAGCTTAAACTGTAAAGTAATCAATAAACCATAATTTGTGATTATCTGGAAGCAAATTTTTCATAGCACAAACCAACTCAGAATCAGAAATCCAAGATATTCAAATTCAAGATGTTTTTTTGTTTTATAAAAAGTGTAATTTGATTCATTTCGTATTTTATTTATGGAAATACATATTTATAGATTCAACGTTTTATTTGAGTTTTTTTTTACTTCTAATAACGCTTTTAAAAATTGTAGAAGTCCATTTCAAAAGTAGGTATCAAAGAACATATTTATTGCTCTTTTACTTATTATTAAAAATTCGTAATCCCAAGTGAAATATGATTCAAAATTAAAATGTCGCTATCAACATTTTTCTGAGAAATATATTAAATCAACTACTGTTTATTAATGTCGCTTTTTAAGTTAAGATATTAAAGTGAAATATAACAAAAAATTATTTTTCGTAATTCATTTACAAATTAGGATAATTTGGAGAAATAATAATATTTTTTCCACCAGCCTTCAACACTAATTTCATTGCATTTTAACGTGTGAAAGATTATTCAACCGGGTAATTAAAAAGTGTGACTAAAACGTGAAATAAATTAACAATTAATGAATTTTCTAATTCAATTAGTAAACATTACTTCTTTTAATTAACGTAATTTGGATCTACGGCGAAGCCAATATGCGAATAATTTATAAGTTGCTTAGTTTCTAACTTAATAATGGTAAATCTTATTAATGGAGTTTACAGGTTATACATATATTAATACTTATACATTTCGAGGTTTTAGTTTATTTTAATTTCCTAATTTAAAAGAAGACTTAAATTTCGCATCAGTTTGCAAAAATAGTAATTTTAATTCTATGAGGTCGAAAAATCTTCACCAAATATCTGATCTCATTTCAGACAAGGGTTGTGATATGCTGTCTGTATGATAGACAGCTCATCTTGAATTGACAGTTTCGGAGATATTTCATCCTATTTCCGGGATTGCTTTAGACATATTTCACATATCTCCTCCCAGAACTGCCGGAAATTTTAGAAATTGCCACACAATGCTACAAACCAAGCATCAACGGTTCCAGGAATTTAATGACCCCCGACAGAGTTTAATAAGCGATATCATTTGCTCCCGTTTGTGGGTCCATTTTAAAATCCCCGGAGGCCATTTTGCCGGCGTGTCCCAAATTATGATACATTTCAATGTCCTGCCAATGGAGCAGGAGGGCCACTTTTGGTGGTGCTAAGATTCGCCCGAACTGTCCACAGAGTTGGCTGGGCAACTTTTGTGAGGTTAGTTTATCATGAACACATTTCGATGAGAAACTATGGTTCCAATTTACGGCGCGAACGTGTCCTGCTTCCACAAGTGAAGGACCTTAGTGAGCGTCCCGGGGGCAGTTCCAGGGACATCCAAAAAGTTCGTATTGATCAGAAGCGATATGACTTCCGATATTAATTAAGTTTAAGAATTTATGTGATGTGCGGGGAAACACTTCAGCACGGAGAATATCCAAAAATTATAGGGTCTCTCCAGACATTCCGCCAGGACGTTCAATTTAAGCTCGCCATATTTTATGCTACCGCAGGACCCGCTCGTCCCATTTCATTTACCTCCCTCTGGATGCGTGACAAAGTTTCAGGAACTTGTAGGCTGAATTTGCGCGGGGGTGCGAAAAGGCAGACAAAATTTAAATCAGTGTCGCACTCAGAAAAGTTTTCCGGTTGGCATGGCACAGATTAACCCGCAATTTTTCAATAAAATCCTCCCCAAAGGAGCCCCACCATGAGGCAGAGGCGGCGAAGAAGTCGACTCGCGAGCCAGAAGGAAATTTGTTCCGCTAGACAACTTAAGGAAGTTGTCTTCATGTATTTCTTTATTGTCTCGGGGTATATCTGGAAAAAAAAAGTAGCGACGACTCGCCTCCAGGATTCTTTTTCACCCGAAAATTTATTTGAATCCAAATCTCTCGGGATTTCTACATAGAGCCTAGGTTGGCTTGGCTGCACCGATGCATTTTATCGCCGGATGATGGCTAGAGGGCTGGGGGGCTTCACCAGGCAAATGCAATTCTTGCGAAAAACCCACCAGAATAGTTGAAAAATAAAAAGTAAATATAGAGGGAAAAAATGCCAAAAGTCCTTACTGACCTCGCTCACTTTCATGAATGCTGAAGCGCTACAGCGCCGGGGCAGAGCCCTAGGGAAGAAAGATTGCAACTTTCCCCGTGTTATCCCAAGGGGAAATGTGAAGCTGCGAAAATCTCAATGGGCGGAGGAAATAAATAATGAAAATGGGAGAAATTGAGGCGAAAAAAAAAACGATAAAATTCGGAAAAATGGAGAAAAGTGAATTGTTTGGAGGACCTTACAGCTTTGCAGGCTTGAATTATGGCCGGGAATTCTGCTCTTGTCACATTTTTACGACTAGTGCATCTGTAAGCAAGAGGCGCATTTTTGATGTCACGTGTGCGTCTTGGGGCCAGTTCCGCAAGAACGAACGAGTCCTGCTCAAAGAATATAACCTCAAAGAGCTCTCTTAGTATTCTTTTAATGAAAATTTACAAAAAAACATTCACCATTTACACTTCCACAGCCTTGTTGCTGTGGTTTTAGTTGCTATGACACCGCTTTTTATTTTCTATGTTTTTTTAAAGAATTAAAGACAAAAACCCAATTTAATATCTGATGAATAAAATTACTTTAAAGGACTTTATTCAAAATTTTGAATAAAGCAGAAGAATCACAATATTTCTTACCCCAAATCGATCTTTAGAATGATAGATGAAACCTTAAACACATTTTTCTCAAAATTATTTTTTTTTTAAATCGAGAGCCTGATTTTATATTTCCTTCGTTTCGTTGGATTCAAGAATAGGGCTGTTATTATATGCTTACCTTTTTTGAATGTGATTAGCAACCATACTGTTTATTAAATGAGCAAGTAAATCTTTTAAAAGAGAAAAAAAACCAGGTTCGGTATACATTTTATTAATTAAGATTAGCAGTATTATTTACATATTAGTAAATCCTTGAGGGCCTAGACCTTAGTTTAGTGGAATTGTAATTTGTGAAGTTGTACACATTTGTGTGTAGTTTTTTACAGTTTACTTGAATTTTATATTTTTATAATAAAGTTAGGAATTTCGTTAACTTTACACATGTAAGATATGTTAATTTTTACTACTATTATATAAGTAAAATTCAAAATATTTTTTACTGTGAAAAATGTTAAACGGTCAATATAAAAGCAAGCGTTTCATTTTAACAATTTGTTTAAGAATAAGATCCAGTAAAATAAACAAATAAATAAACAGCGTTTAGCTTTGAAACAATAACTATAAGTACCATCAAATTCGCTGAAAGAAATAACGAAATTATCTATTGTTTTTTTTCAAAAACCAAAATAGTATTTAATTTGAAAAAAATCAGAAAAATAATTTGCTCAGTGTCGAAATTCGAGTATTATTTTCAAGATAAGAATGACACATGTCCTTGGCTGTCCTCACTCCATAATTTTGTCGCGCTATGTGCTCTAGGGGATTCTGAGAAAAGAATCAATTTATTATGGAGAAAATCTAATTTTCGACCTTTAGATTTTTATCCATGGCAATTTATATCTAGAATATATTTTATATATATGCGTGTGTCTTGGCCCAAGTCTCTCGAGGGCGGATGGCTCGATACACATCTTTATGTGCTGGAGGGCAGTGTATTTATGTCTTGGAATGTCTTTCCCCATTATATTACCAGATTACGAGATTATCTCTCGCAAGTTCGGATTCACCGCTGTATAGCTTCTGGAAAATAATAGAAAAATGTCTCGTCCGGATTCACGTTTGTCGGCAGTATCCACCAACGTGCATTTCTATATTTTTTTTTTCTGTAGGGAACAGAAGGAAGACCTAGACCCAGGTCACTGGGGAAAGAAATTCCAATTTTCTCATTTTAACTTTTCGTATCGTCGCAGTGTGCGATGGAAACTATGGTGTCATAAAATGATACCAGGAAAGTGATGAACCAAAGAATTCAACGGTTGCTTTGTAAAAATGAATTTTTACTCTGAAATCCGAGGATTCTGGAATGCAATTGCGTTGAAATATAAAATTGCATTTTTCTTTTGTTTAAGGTTATCCGGGGGTGTGTGCACCCTGACACAGAGTGGCCAGGTGAAAGGGAAAATTGGTTTCATTGTAGGACGTCTGAAAAACGATGGGTTCGGAGGTTCAGGACCTGTTGCTGGGGTGATTGTACATACTGTATATCTTTTAAGGTGTCCCATGCTGAGGAAAATTTATGAGTTGTCAGCTCGAGAGCAATGTTTTTAATTAAAGTCACAATTATTTTCCTTCCCAAGCAAATATTGTCTTCTCACTTACAAGCTTTCCATTAATTAAGACGTAAACGGACCGCCCCAAAGGATGCGGTCTCTTCTCGAAGAAATTGTCACGAAGAAGAACTTCGCTAGTTTCTTCGACTGACAAAGGACTTTCTGCTGTCGACGTCGGTAGAATGGGGAAAGGTTCTCAAAGTCCCTGGACAAAGAGAAAAGTAAATGAAGAAATAACGTCCCTCCCCCCGTCCGTTACCCGAGCAAGACAAAAGTCCGATGGTAGAGATAAATATGAAATGATGTCCAGGATCTCCTGATTATGATAATTAAGTGGAACTGATGGGACGGGGTATGTGTGAATGTGGCCATCGAAGCAACCACAAACTTTGAGGCTCTTGGCTCTTCATAAAGTATTAAGCCAGAACAGGGCAACAGTTCGCCGGCTGAATAAAAATCAGGCATAGGGTGGTATTTTACGTCCTCCTTCGAAAGGATTCGAGGACTTTTTGCCAGGGGATTTTCTTGGCTTGCTATTAATAGAAAGAAAATTTTCATTAGCAGCCCGTTGCCCGCAAGAACAACATAAGAAAGTGTTGGCAGCCCGCTCGCCACGATTCCGTGAAAAATCTGTTTGCACAACACGAACTCGATGGGGCGCAGCAATGAGGCGCTCCGAAGAGACTCCTCTAAGTGCCCCGACAAGACGGGGGCGGGCTGTAATTTAATGGGACCGCCAAAGAGATGGCGGAAAAGGGCAAATCTTGTGCCTTCATTTAAATTAAATCGACATGTCGCCAGTGCAATTTGTCTGAAGGCGGCACGGCGCGGCGGTCGCTTCCAGCCGAGTTGGCAGCAACAGCCAACAGCCAACGTCCTCAATGAATTGCTGATGAGAGATTTATAGTGAATTAATTCGAGAGTCATCAAGGCTCCTTTAAGATGTTAGTTACCAACCGTCTTTTGCCTATCGCTGAGTAGTTGGGTCTCCTTTCGGCACCGTCGCATCCACTTAAAGAGATTATTGGCTTTTGTCGTCGTGACCAGGCAACTTTCAATGGCGACCACATCTTATCTTAACTTTTATACCCCCCCATCCTCGTCCTATTTCCTAAATCTCATCTTTTCGACCTTTTCCAATCTTTAGTCAAGGGATATCAACTTTTCAGATTCTTAGATGGTGTCATTAAATTTGGAGGTTTTCCAATTTAACTATTAACGGTAATCTTCTGGTTTTGTTGTCACTAGCAGATTCCTCCAAAATTAGGACCATAGCAGCTTCCTCAATCGTTATCCATTTATTGCTGATTTAGTAGTTGTGAAATTTTGGATGGGTAAATTAAGTGAAACAAGTTTTTGGTGGAGTAACTTGGTCTTCGTAAATATCTAAATTCTGGTTTTATGTTTTATTTTATATTTATAGTGCACTAAAATCACTTAAAATCTCATCACTACATAGGAATGGATTTATCAAACTTTACGTGAATGAAGCAAAACTAAAACTCAATTATGCAAACCACTCTCGCGAATCGCGATCAGGCCCTATGCAAACAACTTTTTCTAAATGATTTGAACTTATTCTCATCAACTTTATCTTCAATCAATTTAATTTATTACACTAAAGTTAAAATATTCTCTTCGAAATAAATATAAAAAACCTATGTTGGCATTTCATAAGGTGAAAAGTGATTATCATCGATCACATATCCCAAATCGTCTTCGTGTACCCCAATTACGCCAAATGTCGCCTTAAAGCGATAATTTCACAGAGAAAGCAAAATTGTTGCCACTTACCAATTGTTGCTATTGCATCGTTGCATTAGGCGCGGACATTAAAGGTTTAAAACATATGTTAATTGACTATGCGTTACAGGAATTATCGCTTACCTACCTAATCTTTTCGTCACACATCATAAATGCTCCATATGTTACACTGTATTAAATGAACAATAAATATATACATTTTCTCAAGAAACTACTTTGAATCTTGATGGAATTTTAACAGTCTTGAGTTTGTAAAAAACTATAAGCATTGGTAATTTAAGAAACTGAAATTTATTTCGTTAGAAGAGGAGTCCGCTTTGTACTTTTTTTGGCAAATTTAAAACAGAAATGTTCGAGTTTTAGATTCCATTTATGATTATTTTATAACACATATAAAACAAGAAACAATAACAGAATAATGTTCCACTGAAATAATATTAAATTTGTTACCGAGCCGTCTGGGTCCACAAGTTTTAGATCTAAAAAACAAAATAATTATTTAAAATTAGTTTCACTTTTGAAAGATTTTCCTCTAGAATCTCGAGATAGCTAAGTTAATTTAATTTATAGCTTCATCTAATAAGATAATTTTTCTCTCAAAGTGTTGTGTAAGGTATTTTAAAAAATGTGTATCAAGTCACAAAAGTGAGTCTCAGCAAGAATTTTTCAATGAAAAGAAAACTGTACACAGTGAGCAATATATGTAAGATAAACAAAGTAATTTTCCAAACATAAAAATTTTGTTTTTATAGTTGTACAATATAAGTAAATGTTAAAGCTGTAGTAAAGTGCTCGATCTATGTATGTACAAGAGCAATTGCCAAAAGCATTTACTTTGGTCCATTCCATAGATGCTGGTAAAATTAATGGAAAATTTTGAAATAATCCTATAAGCGTTTTGCGGACAAACACAATTACAAAGAATAACAAAATCATGAAACATGGATGTAGTCATGTGCATGAAAACTACCATAACAAATAATACTTTACCAAGCCCACAAAGTTTATAAAACTGCCTGGAGCATGTTGCACGATCCTCACTGCAAAGTGTGCACGGTGGGCCTTCAATAAAACTTTCATCAAAATTGGTATAGTTATGTCTTGGATGAAAAAAACACGTAGTATAATATCCGCTCCTCGACCTACCATTTAAAATTTGTTTTAATTTTAAATTTTTCTTTTCCAGGATATAGGTACAGTGAGGAGTAAAATTATAATAGAATGTGGTATGGTTTAAAAATATATAAATATCTTCAAATTTTGTTCACTCATTCGCTTTATTGTACATCAAGAAACTAAAATAATTGATTTTATGTTATTGACTTTACGATATTTGAATTTAAAAAAAAAAAAATCAATAATAATGCTATAAAACGTGCATTTTTATTGCAGTTTTGCCCCGTAGCGAGAAGATTTTTTATTCTAAGAAAATACACACTTGAACGACTATTTGTATTTTCTAATCACTCATTGAATGAATGCTCTCCAAAGTAATGAAAAGAAATTGTATATTTGAAAAATTAAAAATGAAAAACACATAACAGTTAAATTTTGGGTAATCAGTAGTTTAAAAAATGGTTAAGTATTCAGAAACTGTCAACAAAATTAAAGATTCTTATGGGACTGTATCCAGCAATACATCCATAGGAGGATCACGGCATAGTCTTAAATCAAAAGTCTCGTTCAGTTCAGTTCAAGTTTTAGAGTCTCTAGAGAACTATGAATTTGTTTTTAAATTGGAACTTCGCATATATTCTAAAGTTAATTAATTTTAGTTTCTCGAAATTACATAAAATGTATAAGTGAAAAAGATAAAATATAAAGTTTATGTATTTTTTGAATAGGGCATTTTATTCGGCCACGCCATCATTCTGTTACTGATTTGCTCCGACGACAAATTAATATTAGGGTTTTGTTCTAACTTTCGTACGAAGCGAATCAAAAAGAGCTTGGAAAAGCCCTTTTTATGCATATACAAATTCCTTTTAGTATTACTAAACTTATAATAAACTAATATCAGTTACCTTAGGCTTCAATTAATATTTCATTAAAGTGGTTAAGGTAAATGCGGTACAAAAACCAATTCGAACTATCTTGATATTATATGTAGAAATCAAATGCAACTAAAATGAATTTGTGAGAATTATAATAATAATAATAATAAAAGTTTATTACAACGAGTACAATAAAACAGTGTCTTTTAAGAAGTGCTACTAATTAGCATATAATAAATAATCATTATTAAGAGAAAAGTCGAAAAAGTGAAAACAAGGTGTGTGTAAGTAGCAAAAGTAGAAGAGAAAATAAAAAAAAGGAAAATAAAGAGTAAACTAAAATTAAGTGAAATTTAGAGTTACTCTGTGCATGTGCGAAGTGACAAAGAATATAGGGGAAACACCTACGTCCTACATATATGTATATCATGCTAAATAATTTATGCAAATACCTTATTAAAATTTTTTTTTTTTTTATACAAAAAGGGTTGTTGTAAGCTCTTCTGGATTCGTTTCGTACGAAAGTTAGAACAGTGCTCTTATTTAGCATTTGACAAACCTTCGGCCGGCACATCCTACAAACTCAGAGGTTGGCCAAATCAGCTGAGTAAAATTCCCTAACTTATCGAATGACTGTTTTACGTCTTTAATCGACTTTGGTGTAGGCTTGACATCTTTCAATTCAAAGTACCATCTTCGTATTGGATAAACATACCATTCATTAATTGGTGGAGTTTTTGAATACTTCCAAGTTTGTCCGACAGTGTATTCTTCCGAATCTGTAATCATATACGAATTAAATCAACTCCTCAAATCAAAATTAACGCATTAACATATATAATCGCAGTAAGTTCTAGGTTTATGACAGGAGTATAGAGATCTTGTGGCCATTGTTTCTAAATTTCTGTCCCAGTGCTTCATTTTTGCGAAAGAAATTATGGTTAGGTGAGAATGGCGCAAAATAGCGTAGATTTAATTACCAAAATGTTCATGTTAGCAATCTGCAATCTACCAGCAACTCTGTTGCGTATTCCATTGATACCCATTAGAGTGAACAACCTGGCCTGGTGGGTCATTTTTATTTCGGAGTGTGATGAAGAACATTTTGCACTCTGGATTGAAATTGGTTATATGAAAGAATAATCTGTTAAAAAACTTACTTTGTGGCAATTAATATGTTTATGTGTCTGATTTGTAGAATCTTTGCATGTTGTGTTTTCCTTGCAGGGATCCTCGATGTTCATATCCTCAATAACTGTGTACTGATATGCCTGAGCGTGTTGCAAACCAAGTTCGAGGAATATAAAAATTCCCAGGAAAAAAAATATGAAATTCATAATTAGAATCAATTTTGCCTTTAGTCAGTATTCAAGGCACACTGAGTATGAAATTTAAAATAATGGTTATTTTGATTCGATTCGGTATCAAATCAAAAGTTTTCTTCAGAAAGATTTTGTAAGTGATGAATTTCAATTTTTGTTAATTATTTTGCTTTCCCGTGTTTTTGCCAACAGGTCCTTCAACCGGGCTAACGATCCGTTTCATAACTTATCCGAAAGGGGTTTTATGGGTTTTAAATTTCAAAAAATTATTGTTTTTTAAATTTTGTAAATAGTACAACATAACAAAAGTACTTTCCCAAATTTTTAAGTCAATCGGAGTAAAACTCTAAGCCTAGGGAAACTAAAACTTCTGTATAATACGTTTGCGGTGTGCAAGAGCAGAAGGATGAAGGATTTTGCAGCTACAGCAGGATCTTTAATTTCTGGGCCTGGAACCAATGATTCTATGCAAATTGAAAAAACAATTTTTTTCATTGTTTTATTCCTATACCTACCTACTTAAAACTTTACTCGCGTTTTTGTCAAAACTTTATTTTTGAGCTGGTGGACACGATTTTTCAAAAAACTAATCCACGGAATTTATTGAAAGTTTGCACACTTCTTCTAGAAAGAATTTATTAGTGATTGAACGAAGGATTATTTTTTCTTTCATCAGAACTTATTTCATGAGGTGATTTAGATGTGACCCAAATTCGTGTTTTTTTTGCATAGAACTTTGCCCAAAAATTCAAATTTCAATATTTATTTTTAAGTCCTTCGTTCAATCACTAGCTCACCTACGAATTAGAAAATATTTGGTTTTTTGATTTCTAAGAAGTTTTCGAAAACTGGTTTGAAACGGCTGAATTTTCAATATTTTTATATGAAAGTTTTATGAAATATGTTTTTCCTGTCTTTCGAAAACCTGCTTTTGTTCTTGCTAAGAATTTCAGAAATTCTCTTCCCGGAGAGCAGTGAAGTAAAACATGTTGATTGCTTGCAGAGATTTGAAATGAATTTATCTTAAAATTCATCCCAAAAACCGAACAACTTAAACAACCCGCAGTTAAAATCTATAAAGCCCATCAGTTTCAATCTAATCCCCATCGCGATTCGCTTCCTCCGCCGCGCCGCGCCGCGTGGACAATCAATTTCAGCTGGCGTGCGATCAACTATTAATCTCAATTATTCCGAAGACTATTCAATTAAAGCCTATCCAGCGCATGAAAAGATCAATCAACCATGTCATTAGCGCAATACACGATTGAGGCGGGCTGCGGGAGGAAAGGGCCGCAGCCCTAGCAATTCGCTCCTTCCAACAATTTCACACTTGAACTCCTCCATCCGAGGGATAAGCGAATTCGCCGGGTGTTAGGACTAATGAAGAGCGCGGAAGGGCCTACCACACATTCCCTTGTCAATTAGTCGGCGACGATGAAGGGCCCCGCCGCGGTTTCATGCGGCGTAATATAATTAAATTTTCAAAGACACCCAGTCACGGGAGCCCCAATTGCACTTGCGGGACCATCGAGGAGCATTCCTTCCTTAAGGAACACAATTGCGAACTTATTTGCAGTGCCACTATATGCACTATGCGATGGCATGCGAATATGTAGTTGCGGTGGAATGCATGAGTCTTCCACTCGAGGATACGCCGCAGAGCTCTGGCCTTTGGAGCCCTATTGGAGTTCTGGGGCTCCCAACAATGGTGCAAACACCCCCCTCCCCCCCTCGATAAAATATTAAGATTTATTGAAGCGATTGCCGAGTGCTCTGTGAATATTTCACCAGGGGTTGTGTCTTTTCTCGGCCGAAATGGGGAAAGGGACAAACTTTAAGGAGTCAGCCCTCAGTCTGCGGAGGCCCTTTGTCTCCTTAAAGTGTCCGACAAGCAGAAAGTTATGTGATCCCGTCAGAAGCAGCAATTTTTTATTGTAGCCCCAGAAATATCTTCTCGGATTAAAAACAAACATCCGTTGGGTGGACGTTTGAGCTCCGCACTTAAGGGTGGATAAATATTGAATTTTCGGATGAGCTCGGGTAGGGATCTAGTCGGCCGCCAAATAAAAATAAAAAATAAATAAAAAAAAAACGCTAGAATACTGGCCTAGGTGTTTTGGGGCGGGGAGAGGTGTTGTGGCACTTTATCCAACTTCCGCCCACCAGTTGATATACCCCGGCAGATATTTGATCCGGCTGTCCAATTCCGGGACGATATCCGTAAGCCCTCCTCGGCCAATATTGACACGGAACGGCACTGATGCCCTAGGACATCATCCTGGATGTAATGTCTCCTTTTATAGGGCCGCGGGGGTGGGGCAAAAGCCGCCCTTATTGGCTCAAACAAGTCTAACGCCGTTAATCCACACACGGACCCATCAAAGTTCGCCTTTATGGTCAGAAAAGCGACCCTTCTTTATCGCGGGAGCGGAAGTTGGAGTGGGGTAGGTGGGCAGTGTCGTGTGTGCCAACTATAAAAAAATTTTCATATTCCCGTTTATCGCCTATGAAACGTCACATAAATTATGGGCCCTGCTGATGGCAGAAAAAAAGCGCAACCGAAAAGCACGACATTCGGTGGGGCATAAAAATGAAAACATAAACTCGAAAACCGAATTATGTATTTGCTGCAACCAGCAGCAAAGCTCCTTGGCATCTCGCGTATTTATTTATTTTATTATTTTGGCTTCTTCGATGTCGCCGCCGACGAGGCCGCGCATCGCGACGCTACCCCACCCACCGCCCCCTATTACGTACACCCCCATATTCCGCGAGCACAATTCGCTTTATGGCGACGCTATAAAAGTCGTCTTAAGTTAATTGAGTGGCTGTAATTCGAACGATTTTCCGCTGTGCAGCCAGTCAGGGACCCGGGAAAAATGCGAGAATGGATTTCGAATCATATCTGAGGGCAATTTCAATCGTTCGGGTGAATACAAATTAGAAAGGGTCGTTCGGGGACACCGGCTCCAATTTTATTCGCCGTCTCTCCACCCCTCCATAGGGCTGCGGAAAGCAGTTTTTTTATTGCCGTGTAAATTATTTGGATGGCTGAAGAATTAGGGCTTAATTTTGGCCCCCCTCGATCGGTTTATTTGGGGCAATTATTTTTTGGTTCGAGCGATTAAATTTTGGGCTCATTTCTTAACATCTGATATAGATTTTTATGATTTCCAATTTGTATTGTAATTTCTCTCCAAAATATTTTTTTATTGCTTAAACCAATTTATATTTTTAATATTCCGGACCATAAAAAAGGATATACATACTTACATTTACAAGTTCGCAAAAGTATCCGACAGCTTATTTAGGTGTTACCGATAAAATTCTGAAAACTGATTTCATCTAAAATTACCCTGGTCAACATTTTTCATGTCCGTTTCATCAATAGAATTTTTTCTGGTAAATTACGAATCCAAAAACTAAAACTTTTCAGCGAAAAACGCATAAAAAAATGGGTGAAATGAAATGGTTACGTGGCTAAAATACAAATATACAAATAAGTGCCACTTCCACAAAATCCATTTTGGGATTTTGTTTTACATTTCGTAGTAACAATTTTATTTTAGACATCTAAGATACGTTTTTATAATCGTCAATCATATAATACATTACAGCACTACTATAATAAAAGCAATTCGTATTTTTTTTTTTAAAACATTTTTCATAGCCACGTAAGGTATGTACATATATAAAATGATTTATAATTTTGATTACATTATTTTTCGTTAATATCGTGGTAAACATAATTAATATTTAAACTATGGATTTGAAATAAATTTTCAACTTGCAATTTAATATAAAATTATAATTAATATAAAGAGGCATTATACTTTTTTCGGAAAACCATGTTTAAAAATTTTTCGTTGAAATAATATTCATCGAAATTGGCATTTTTTGCTTGTATAGATCACAATTTCAGGATAATTTCCTATTCCACCATTCTTTTTATGTTTAATAAAATTTTATGGAGCCATACGCAATTATAAAGAAGATAGTGTATGATTTTGTTATCTTGTTTAAAAATAATTTAATATCTTACTTTTACATTTTGCAGTATCAAAGAAATCTTTATATTGCGAATTACCTGTAGAGTTCTAAATCTGTTGCACTTATTTTACCACCTCTTTCAAATAATTTCTTAATGATGCTTGTAAATCCAAATAAACTGCCTCTTCTAACTACGTTGTTACGTTTGCCTCAATTTCCCTACTTTCCAGGAAAAAGGAAAATTTTCGAAACATTCAACAACTCCCTTTTATAGCAGTTTAAAAAGGAAATAGCCCTTATTTATTATTTCTTTACCAACGAAACGTTCCCTGAAAGTGTTCCTCAAAGATCATGTCCTAATCACAAATCAAGCCCCGTCCGCAATCATATCCGTGCCGTCACGCCAGGCCCATTGAGTCACGTCGGAACGATTACAAACTGCCGACAATGATCGCACTAAAAATCCCTCGAAATGGTCCTTTCTAAATTTTCAAGAGCCATTGGCAAGGTACTTGCTAATTACCGAGTGTTTGCCGCAATTTCAATCAAATTCCAAAATCCAAAATAGGCCCAGAGGGTAGGCGGCGTGGCGTGGTGGCAGCATCCCTTGCACAGCATCCCCAAAGCAGATCCTTGGAACCTTCGGAAACGTCCCCGATAATTAAGGCTTAATTGAGTGGTGTTATTGGAGCCCAGTGAAATTGTTATTGTTTGTCTGGGGAGCGGTGGTGCAATTAAACCGTGGTAGATTCGAGCGGATCGGATTAACCGTGTAATTCCCACACATCTCGGTGGTAATTTTGGTTTGGCGCAAATAGCATCTTCCGGGCGGTAGGGAGGGCTCCTTGAGAAAGGGACCAGATGTAAAAATTATTCAAATGCTCCTCTTTAACCCTCAAAACGTTTTGTTTCTGGGGGGCAGAATGAAAAAAACGGATGGGTTTTGGGATAGTTAAGAGAGTGAAATAAAAATTTACGATAGTTTCAAACCCAAGACGAACTACAGCTCCGAAATGATTGGGAATCGATATCCCATTCGATCGTAAAAGTTACGACCGAGTCTTCGGGGTGCAGAATTTCTCTAGTTTAATTGGGATTTGAAGCGTTTTCTCTAAAATTACAGTGCAATGGTATAGTAGCAATGCAGCAGAAATAGAAAAATTCCAGAAAAATTGAGATATCCTTAACAAGCGATAAATTCGAGGAGGTAGAGTCATAATATCCACTGATGGACAATGGACTTCTTCCAAGAACATCTTGAAGTTACGAATCAGTCATAAACACGGCTATTTCCGGTTTTTCTCGATTATAATGCTTAGGATTAAGATAAAAACAGAAGCTGAAATAGTGAGACTTTAAGATGGAATTTAAGTACTCAATAAAACTTTTTCTACGTCCACTAAAATCATGGGTGCCACGCAACGACACATCCTTCGATAGAGTGAAACTCGAATTTTCTCACATACTATTATTTCTGTGCCGTAATTTTTTACGACGCCTCAAGTACCCAGCGACGTGTAAAAAACTTTTGACTGTTCTGAAAAATTGGCCATATAAAATTTTAGAACTTGAGGACATGGCGACGGCACGCCATTACGAAAGTATGAAAATTTTTGTTTCAGGGAAGTGTTTGAGGGCCGCTTTCCGGCTATTAAGCTCATTTTCCTCTTATAAATCCATGAGTGGAACACTTCAAATGCACTCCTGGTCGCATGATTCCAGAACGTTTCTTTCGGAGGCTCGGCTACGATTTTTAAGGACTTTTTTCCTTATATAGGCGGGAAACCCTAAAACCACCACCTCAGCTGCGAAATTATGAGGAAATTTTGAAAATTTAATTGCTCCGCTTACCGGGCCTGCTGTAAACGCAGAATGCTCTCAAGTAGGATAATTATCACAGCAGGAGCCGGTGTTGTAAACAGCAGGAAATGGGAGTGTGTTGTGCATTTCCTGGAATTATGTGATTGCCGCACAGCATAATAATAGCCCTCGAATTGTTGGGGACATTCAAGCCAACGATTTAATGGGCGAACTCAAGAATATAAGCTTCGGCTGATGGTCTTACTTCATGAACAATAGCATAAATTGCTTTTCTCCTGCAAGTTGTAATTTAAAAAGCAAATAAACAACATAAATAAATGTAATTAAACACAAGATAAAACTAAAATTACAATTTACATATTTTAAAATAGTGCGTGAAAATATATTGGAAACTAGAAATGCACTATACTTTATTTCTGTGTTTTAATTTTTATTGATTTTCTTAGCTTTGTTCTTTCCAAAAATCAATTACATTCATTCATTCATTCCAAATATGCATAAATTCATCCACCTTAGCAGCGAATTACGTTCAACCAAGCATTAATCTATCTTAAAATTCCCTTTGAATGAAGAAAATAATAGCAAAAAAATTCGGTGAAAATTCGTTCCCATTTTTGCCCTATAAAGAGAAAAAGCCCTTCGTCTAGATCTAGAATCTGAAAATAGTGTTTGAGTACTTCTTGAGAACTGCTAAGCACCAAGTCTAGCAGCACATGCCTTCACGTGTCGTCTGCAGCGCGAAGAGGCTATCAACTTGAACCTTAGCAATGACAGTCCATGAAAATTTCTTGTATGCCCTTGGAAGTATTGTCGCAGAAGATTGCCACCTTATCTTTGGCATAAGTGCACCGTGAAAAAAAAACTATAAAATGATAAAATAAAGTCTTAGTCCTAGCGAACGACAGAGCAGAGTAAAGTGCAGAGGCTGGGAACTAGACACAGGGTGGAACTAAAGGATGTGGGAGCAAAAGAAAGGCACTGTACGAAACCCTAGGAGATTTTGATTTTGTTCAGCACCCCTTTCTTTTGCAGATTTTTCTATTTAAATGCAAATTCAAGTAGCTCCATGGACCACACCTATCTCCGAACCGAGGTCCGTATAAAGTATGCGATTCATCTGTACATTCCGCATCAACCGACGGTACAGGACACACAGTGTCACTTTAAGTTGCCCTATCTGCATGCAAATTCCTTTCAGCTGATTGTTGAGATTACCAATCTGCATATATGCCCTGTGCAGGTACGCGGCCCTCCCTGCCCCCCTTCCGCCCCTGTGTGACACAATTCAGGTAAGTTTACTGCCCGAGAAGTTATTCCGGGGCTTCGGTTTGTGCCCGGCAACAGTGTGTGTGTGTGGCCTTATGCCATCGGGGCAACAACAAAAATTTATGCAGACAAAATACCTGGGAGCATACTCAGCGAGTGCCACCCGGGTGCAGACTAGGGCCAACACTGCTTTTGCCCCCTCGTTCGGAAAAGAAGAACGACCTTTCTCTAGACAGTGGCGGGCGGCGGCGGTGAGGTATGTCTTATTCATGCCGGGCGAGGTTAAAAGATTTGAATAATTTCCTGTTTTTTTGTCTCGACCACAAGACGTGTTTATTTTAGTACCTCTGACTTTTTGAAGGATATTCAAATGTTTGCGAACACTTAAAAATGGATGAGATGTTTCTTTCAGTTTGTGCCAATGTGCCGAAGAATATTTACATTTTGAAGGACATAAACGTGCCCGCAATTCGCAAATTTAGCGGCTAACCGGGGCACAACTTGTTTGAAGACAAAATATGACAAATAGGGCAACTGTGAGGACTTTTCGCATTTTAATGTCCTCAAGCGAGAGGAAGGCTTTGTGGATGTCTCAGTTAAATTGTGTTATAGTTTAGATAGCTACTTTGAGTCATATTAGAAAATAAAAATTCCTTAAAAATGCAATGAATAGTCAATTGAGAGCCTAAACACTGCACTGAAAGAATAAATTTTATTCAATTCGAAACGTATTGTTTCAGCTTTTGGACTATTTCATAGAGGAACGACGTTCAATGAAATAGGAATTAGTAATTTAAAACTGAATCTTTAAATTTTTGAGAGAAAGTACATGCAATACAATGCTAATCAATGAATCAATCTAACAAATTTTTTTATGAATTATTATTTTAAACATATTATATTTTTTAAGTTTTGTCTGTTTTTTTATTCATGTATCTTATGTCTACACCTATTAATTTGAATTAAATTTACACCAAAATTTTGAATTGTATACAACTGGAGATATTTTGTGCTACGAAGAGTTAAGGTAAAACTAAGCCGATCTAACAATAAGACTATTTAAACACTGGCTTAAGCTGGGTAAAATATAGCCTAACTTTAATCAATAGTATAGGTAGGTAGGCACCTATACTCGGTAGACCAAAGTTTTATGTCTTATTTATTAGTAAAGATAGGTACCTAATATAGGTATTTTAATAAGTCATCATTTGACCTTTATGAACGCAGTATCCCTAATTAGAACTTGGGCAAATGGAATAATTAACTTCTAGGAATGATACCAAAAATACATGACCCGTAAATGGTCAAATAAAAATCGCAACAACCTACGCTCGAGCGAAAATCCCTAATCAACCGAAACATTTTCCATATTTCACACAAATTTACCTCAGTCGGGCTAACGTCATACCCAACCCTAATTCAGTAAGTATGCCTCTGGCGGTGTGGGCGAAAACCCTTTTAATAAACGTCCCGAATTGCCACAAATCGACGGGATACTGTGCAATTACGGAAAACATTGAACGCAATCAAGCCAAGAGTTTTGCAAACGTTTCTGATCCATTTGCGGACACGTTTTCTTTTATGGCATCAGCCATTTCTTCTTTAGGTGGCTTAAGGGCGGGGGGTGTGTGGGTGGTCTTAAGATGCCGGCATCTGGAGACGCCACTGTATGCCACCTGCTTCCACGGCATGTTGCTAGATAATCCCGGTGACTTCGTACAGAGAAAAGCAGATACGAGAGCCATCCAAAGAGGCGCAATTTATCACTGGGGATAATAAGGGAAGCAACAGATTTCCAATTTCATCCTTTCGCATGGAGACTTACTTTGATGCCAGAGCATATCCCCGGGAGCCGGGGCAGCAACCAACCAGTGGAGCGGTGGAGGAGGAACGGCGCGGCGCGGCAGCAACAGCCGGGACCCTCCACACACCGGGAGACTCCAGGAGGCTCCTGCTCCTCCGGCAGCGGCAGGATAATGCCGGGCGCCACGATAAATTGCAGAGGAACGTGTTAATAAAATCCGATGTTAAATTATCGACTGGGAACGCACACAGACGGGGGGTTGCAGGTCTAACCATAATCAGGCAGCATCCCCTAATAAATTTCCGGGTGCTTCGCCCCACTTTGCCTTTTTCCATCCCACACCTCTACCCCCTAGGAGCCTTCAAACTAGCGCGGGGCCCAAGTCTTATGTGTGTACGGCGCGGCGTAAAGACGCCGGAATTCGTGCCCCTCCCCAAACCCTCCCGGGCGCCAGCCACTGGCTGCTCCTGGTGCTAATTAAATTGTGGACCCTATTTGCGGCGAGCTGCGTCTGCCGCCGGGGCATATAAGCGATGTTGATTCAATCCGGAAGGTGAGCGAGCTAATTAGGTTTATTCGTTTTGGCGAAACGAGAGGGCCGGGAGCCAGTTTCGTATTTCATTAAAATGGTATACCGTGGGGCGTGCTCATATATAGCATCTGAACCAACCCTTCTCTTCTCCCATCCCCGCCCACGCACAGGATTCTACTCTGCGAAAGATGGGACCCATTCAATTAATTTGAAGCACCTTCGAACCCCGCTACCAACCAAAATTGCGGACTTTTCGCGTCAGACCGTGTGCCGCGCGCCAAAATGTGAAAATATTCATGTGCCGCCAGACGTGCCTCGCACGGTTCCATCGGCTTCACCACGGCGCGGCGGCTCCGTTCGGTTTATTAAGCAAATTAATTTTGAGTCAGGTGGGCTGGAAAGTGGGGGAGGGCGGAATTCAAAACAATATACCCATATAAAAAAATGTTTAAAGGGTTTAATTGCCGCAAACCAAAATTTTTCCAGGTCGGGCCGCAGAGGTCACCCGTATTATCTCTCTCCCTCTATATCTCTTTCCCTCTTTTTCTGTTGATATGTCCCGCTGACACAAAAATAAAATTTTTACGCAATTGAGTTAATAACTTGTAATTTACGGGCTTGTTTTTACTAACAAATTAATGAGACGATAAAATGGATTATTGCCGGTAAATTGGACATTTTGGTCAGAGACCCGTCGGAAAACAGTTGGCGCGTCCCTGGCGTCTCATTCATGTGGCCAGATGACAGAAAAAATTTTTAAAACTTTTCATCTTTTGGAAATTATTTTTGAGGGAATTCCTTCTCATTGTTCTAAACTTTGAACCAGAATAATTTAAAGGAGTAAAGGGCGATAAAATGACCGTAAAATTTTATGGAAATCATTCACTACCGATTTAGTTTTATTTTGGACGTGAGACAGGTCTTTCATCAAGAATGATAATAAATATATTTTAATATGATCGTTTTATCTATAAGCAAAAATAAAAAAGTGGACAGCTCATTTAATCAGATTTTATTTGAAAATTAATTTGGTGGTAAAAAGGTCCTCTAGCAAAAAAAAAAAAAACGAAAAATTCAAATTAATCGTTCTGATCTTGATTTTGACTTTGTTTTATTACAATTAATTTGGTTTATATGAAACAGGCATGAAGACAAACAGAAAATTTTTTGTGTATGCAAAATTATTAAAATGGCTTACCACAAGATTGTAAATTTTCTGCGTTTTCGAAAAGATATATACCAATGTTAAAGCCCAAGAATATTGTTAAATTTTCTTTTACTGAACTTGAAATATTTAGGTATGGGATTGAAAATTTCCATTTCAAATAATTTAAATACCAGATTGAAATCGTCGCAGGTGCTGGAATGCTTAGCATCGAGTTTATATGCATTGAAGTCGACTCCGGGTGCAGTGCACCCTGCATCGAGGCATCCCGGTCGTATTCAGATAATTCAAAACATCTCAAGCATTCCTCGGCTGTAAAAAAGGCACTATGCCGAGGAAACTATGGGAACAGAAACAAACTAGTTGGACCCGATGAAGCGCGCTTTAATCCTCTTCGAATAGACCTTTTAAAAGAAAATAAAAATGCGAGGAAAGTAACCTCCAGGGGCAATTCCGACTCCATCAGGAATCCCCGCAGTGCACAGAGGCAAAAACCCATCCAAAGCTGCTTCCTTCGAGGCGCTTGAAGTCGGCAGCCGGATCCTCGGGGTGCTCCTACAGGAGCTCCTGCCCAGAGACGGGCACACCTGGGCCCCCTCCCGGCCGAGTCCGGGAAACTTGTCCATTGCACAAACAGTGTCCGATGACGTGGAAGAAACCGAGTCAACTCGAAAGTATTTCCGCACACAATGGTTGCGATCCATTGCACCCCGGCACAGGAGCACCAAAATCCTTTCCAGGATTAAGTGTGAACTTTCTCGCCTTCGAGTGCGAACTTCCCTCGAATCGACAACCGACACCTTCTCGAGTTGTTAATTGAATTTTGCAACGAAACTATTTCGTACTAAAATTATATTCCCCGGAAGTCAGGTGAAGTTTTTGAGGGAACACTTAAGCTTGGTGCTTAGGGGAGGCTCAAAATCGGCACACGAGTTCGGATGGGTTCAATAGGTCAGACATTATTTGCATATGCATGCCAAAATATTAGGACTTTAATAGTTGAATTTTTTTTAAATATAATAGGATTTAAAATTTTTTAAATGTGCTTATATGGACCATATGCTTGCTTGACTTGTCTGTTCATGACTAAAAAAAATGTCCAGTATTTTTTTATTTATTATTTTGCTCTAGCTGCTGGCCTATTTTGGGATAGGAACTTTAGAGAACTTTAAAAACTTAATTTTTTCGTTCATAAGCATTAATTTTTATTTGAAAATAAATGATTTCACGAAATGAGGGTTCTTTACGAACATTTTACAAATCGCAATGTTGCTGTTTGTATTTGCTAACAACATTTTAACAAAGTTTTAATGATTAATTTGAATAGCTGGAATTGTTTTAATTCATAAAAACAATACCCCTTTGAAATGACTTAAAATGGGATAGTTTTTAAGAATTTTAGGAAAAATGAAAAAAAAGCAGCAATATAAAAAGGTAAACATATGTATATGTATACTAACAAATGACGAATTTGCATGCTGCACGCAAAAAATTCAATTTTGAATCTATTAATAATATTTCTTTTTTAATTATTTCAAGAAACACGTAAAAGTTTTGAGAAAATAAATATTACCTTCTAAGATATTTTCATTAGACTTTGTTAAATTGTTAAAAATGAAATTCTAAAATTGTTAATTAGATAGGTACTAATTAAAAAATTATAATATAATAGGTAATAATAAAATAATTAAATATTTGTCTGACGTATTTCATTTTTGTGCTTAACTAACCCACTGACTTAAAAAATAATAAAATAATCAAAGCATCGAATTTTGAAAGTCAAATGACGATTTGAAATTTGTGTTTGAATGAATTTTATTTCCTTTCAATTTCATTTTCGCCCAAAGTCATCGCCTCGCTAGCTGAATGAATTGAGTGTTTTCGCCTTTCAACTCACTCAAATTCGGCAGCCAACGCATGCAGCGGCGAAACTGTTATACGGCGCTCATGAGTGCTTTTAAACTTCTACCTGCGGTGCGGCGGAGTCGCCGAAGAGCTTCCGCTCATCGGAATTCGAACAGTGGTGATAAAGCGCGCCGTCGCACCGCTGGGCGCTCAGTTCCTACGAAGCTTCTGGCGGGGAGCACCTCGGAGGCACTTGAGGAGGAGATTTTTTTCTCGAAGAAGTCGCCCACCCACAAAACTGACAGCTGTCACCGTTATTCCAGCGTTATCGCGACAATTTAGCGAGATCCCGAGACGCGGAAGTGTCGCCTGAGCCGAAAAGAAAAAAAAGACAGAATAAGCAGCCGAGAAACTTGCTTCCGGTGCGCGGAGGCTGCGAGCGGTGGACCGGTCCAGGTGCAAACGTGACGAGCGGAATTCTTGGCGAGTTCGGGCAGCGTGCCGCGAGTGTACCGTTTCTCGAAGACCCGACGACGACGACGACGAGGAGGCTGCTGTGCGGTGCATCGGTGGCGGGCGGGGGCTGCGACCTTCGGCCTTCGGCGGGGAGGGCTCTGGAGCCTCGGCACGGCAGCAGCCGGACGCTGAGCGAAGGTAAGTCTCACGGGGAGCTGCGGGGCGTCGCGGTGCCGCCTCGTCCAAATGTCACTTGTCCAGGAGCCGCTTTCGCCTTGAGCCAGCCGGGGCACATGCGCCCTGGCCGCGCGGCGGTTGTAAACATTCCTCGGGTGCAATTATGCACGTGCTCGGCCACCTCCCGGGGGACTGGGGGCGGCCGTGGCCCCATCAATTCAAAAATCGCTAGAATTAAGTCTGCACCGGAGGTGGTGAAGTCTTCGTCCAGTGGCTGGAAGACGGAGGACGGAAGACGTAAACACCACCGCCGCCGCCGTCGCCTCCTGACCTTTCCCGGGCCCCACAGACTAGGTCAGTCCTACTTGACCTCCTCGAGCGCCGGGGCTCCGCTTGATTAATCGGGCTCACATATTACGTCCCAGCAAATTGCTGTCATCGCGCAATGGGGCCCCGAACAGCTTGTAGACACTTTGTATAACAAACGCCTCGGTCCCGGCCCTGCTCCCGGTTCCTCCGGAAGGGTTTAACGGGAAAACTATTCGGAGGGTGTTTCCACTCGAACAGTCGGGAGAAGTTCCGAACAACGCCTCGAAGTGAGCAACTGCGGAATACGAAATTCTAATTTAATTCACAGGCTACAGGCAGCCTGAAAGGCGATTGCAAAGGGCACAAAATTATAGCAATTTTGTATCCTTACATTATTTTCTGGTTTAGAATAATTTTACATCGCGCTTCGCTGGATTTGAAGCCTATAATTTCACCCTTAATGTAATGCTCATCGGACATATTTTGAATTTCAAAATTTAACACCAGTTTTAATCCAAGATTTGGTTCAGACTTTCTGGAATTTAACATTTAAATACAAATAGAGGATAAATATTAAGTTTAGTATTTATATAAATATGCACCCAAGTCAACCCAAGTTTTTAAAAATATTACTACTTTCAAAGTCAAGTTATTAAAGGCATAGTTTTCGAAACAATAGTTCAATAAAAAATTAAGGCATAGTTGCTCCAACTCTCCTATTGTTTGCCACAGATCAACAGAAGACGAGAAGAATTATTAAATGCATATCAATTAATTTTTTTATAAATTATACTCGTAATATACTTATATTCACAATTAAACATGAGGCTTCATAAATATTAGGCTCTTCAAAACTCTGCTCAAACTCTACTTTTTTGTTTGAAATATTGGAAAATAATATTTGTCTTCTGAACGGTTCCAACAAATATTGGGAAGATATTTTTACTATAGATAACGAATAGTTACGAAAAATTCAGAACTTTCAAGGGCTCTCATGTTTATTTTTATTTTTCAATTTTCAAAATGCGTACCTAAATGGTTTAAACTACATACATAGTTTGAAACTCGCAATTTAGTAAACTTCTAGGATGCTATTTTTTCATAAAAGACAAATAATAAATAGTACAAAATTTACAAATTATAAAATATAAGATACTCTTTATAACTTATCAAAATAAAATAAAAATTTTCAGTAAACCTTGAAGGTTTAATTATTCATTTAAGCAATATACTCACTATAATTATTTTCATTCTCATTTACTTTCAATCTGAAGATGACCTTTCAGGCATCGCTTGTGTACGAACATCAATAAAAAACCAGTCAAACTGCATAAAAGTACAACCTGCTTTTCACTTTTATTGAAAGTTAAAAGTGACTGATTGGAATTAGAGAAAAAAAGGTGCTTGTGGTGATGAGGTTCATTTGACCCTCGGTGTCCACGAATCAATCTAAGCGCACAAGTGACTCATGCTTAAATTGAATCATCCGTCAGCGTCCAATTTTGAATGGCAAAGATTAATTTGGTGATATGTTTTCTACTCACATCTGGTTCTGTTCATGCACGTTTATTAAAATATGACATGTTTGTAATGCGCTTTTTTATTTAATTAAATTTGATTTGTTTTTAACATAAGCGTGTTTAAATAAGATAATTTGACCTGGTTGTACTAGATTAAATTAACAGATGTTAAATTCCATATTAATGCATAATAATTCTAAAATCCTTTTTTTCTGAATAAAATTGAGAAAAATGAATAAAATTGAGAAAAATGAGAAAACAGATGTGCATACTGAAAGTACCGATAGTTGCTGCAGTGAATCAGAAATTGTTTAAATTTACCTTTCTTCCTGCCAGATGCGAATTGTTTTGTTGAAGATCCAAAATTGCATATAATAAAGCACAATACAATCTTTCAAAACAAATGAAATTCAGCTGCTCACTGCACTGCAATGTTACTTTGTTATTGCTATCATTTTGTTTTCCTTCCTTCTGAATCAAACTGCCATTTTATTGTATTGTGTCCATAAACTCTAAATTAAACTCGATAATAACAGCTGGATTAAAGATTTATTTATTATCTAGTTAGGCTGTTACAAAAACGGAAGGTTATTATTTTGCATCACATATAGGAATTTCTATGAATTTACTTGATAGCAAATAAAAAAGTGCCAGAGTAACTACCTACTTCAGACTGAAAATTACTCAATAAAAAAAAAAATTAAATATTAAAATTAAGTTGATACATGATTTAAAAATTCATTAATTTATTATAACTTCTTGTGCTGTACACGAAATTATACAAAATATATTATCTTATTTTGAAATATTATGAATAATTATTATACTACACTTACATGTCTTTAAAATTATTAATTTTTTGATTTAACCTGTAATGCCCACTTTAAATAATTTAACAAAAGGCAAATATTACTATTTGGTGTTTTGAATTCTGGTTAGTCTTTGCATTAAAAAAGTGTATTTAATTAAAATCTTCCGCCAAATTTCGATCCATTTATTGAAGTTGTCATCATTACATTAAAAAAATCGTTGTAGATATGTTCGTTATTGTTGATAATCGCCGGATCCAAACTATTGGGACCGGTGATTCCCCTTATCAAGATGAATCCTTTCCCGGACTCCACTCAATTGAGGGTTTTTAACCTCATTGCCCGGGGCCACTTTGCACTTCATACAGTGGCCGATTTGTCCAGAATGTATTCATATCCATCATCGGAAGTATCCATTATTTTTTGGAAGGTGTAGGGCATGTGGATCATCGTTGAACGATGAATAAAAGTCCTGGCGTTCTATAAAAGGCGTTGGGCGAGTTTGGAAAAGGGTTTTTTTTATAAATACATACTCTTTGAAAATTGTTAAGAGCGACATGCTAACGATAACGCAGACGTTTTATTTTGGCGGCGAAACGCACTTATTTTCTCTTATGAAATATTTTGGATGATTGTGCGCATTTGGTCAGTTTAATAGACTTTTTTTGATGGTATTTGTTACTAGTATCATAGTATTAAAATTTCTCTTGGGTGCTGCGGGGGCATCCAGTGCGCAGTAGCGGGGTCAAAATCGGGTCTTATCAGTGGGACTCTCTTTGGGTGATAGTACAGCGTGTTCGGTGGTTACAACATCCCGAGTTTGACAATGTGGTCCCGTATGCAGGTCTCTTCTAATAGGGTCTATCGTGGTCAAGAAATATCGACAAATCTTTTGTATTATTATTATTATTATTTTTTTTTTTTTTGGATGAGTGTTTTTGCGGGGTGTTCTAGTGGTAGAAGCAGCAGCTGGTGGATACCCCGCCGACAACGCTGCTGACGACTTCTACACGTCTACTTCGAACGTTGAGTGGTGCGGCACGCGAAGCCCCCCAAAAAAAATCAGAATGGGGCTTCGCTGGATGATAGTGTGCCGGTCCCGGGGAGCATGTCGGTGGGGAAAAGCTTGACTACGACGACGATGACTGTAACTTTAACACTGCTGCTGCTGTTTTCTGCTGCTCGGTTTTGCTGTCGCTGTCGATGCTTTTGCTTTTCGCTGCCGTTTCGTAGCAGTCGTTTTTGCTGCACATAGGGGCACACAGCCCGACACGCCGAAGTCTAATAATGATGACGACAATGAAGCCCAAGACTTACCGAGTTGATGCTAGCACTTAGCCAAGTCAGTTTTGGTCGGAGCGCGTTGATAGTCGGTCGTGCTGAGGAATATTACAATTTACCTTCACGCTCTCGGATATTTTTAATTTTATTTTAAAAGCATCTCGAAATCGATTGATGTGCTCCGTTTTCTTTGGGTTTTTCCTTTGATTTTTCCTCCATTGAGCCTGAAGCAGTCAGTTTCTTCAAGTACTATATACCCTCGAAATTTTTTCTCGATCGCGTAGTATAAACTCGAGAGTAATTTTTTTTCTTATTTTTGGGGGAAGTTATATCTTACCAGTTTATCGTGCGCGTATCTTAACACCTCTAACTGGATGGAATCAGCAAATAACCACTAAATCTCTTGTGACATACTGAGTTTTGATAGTAAGGTCGATTCGTTCGGATTATGCTCACAGCATAATTATCATACTTAAGTAAAAAAAAAAAAATCTGGGTGGGTATATCTGTAGAGCACGCATTTCATTCAACTGGGCTCCATCTAGTTCACCCGCATTATACCATCGATAGATACTTGAACGTGAGCTCAATCCGTTTTTCTGTTAAGCTCCAATAGACATTCAGACATATTCGCGGTATCCGGGGAGACCAGATATATACTTTTTGTAAGAAAAATAAAACGATATAAAATAAAAAGAAATATATCCAGTCAACCTCTCAAGACTTGCCGAGCTCTCCAGCGGCTGTGTTCTGTTTTGCGGCACACCAATATCTCTCGAGGTTTTCGCTTTCGTTTCGCAAACACAAAATTCATCGAAAAATCTGAATAAAAGTGAAGGGAAACGGATTTTGCTTGACTGAAAAAGAAATATTTTCTTGTACGTTCCGTTTCTTTCGGTTTGTTGTTACTGTTGATGTTGTTGACATTATTGTTGTAACGAAGTGTTAAATATTAATTTTCTTATCGACTTATTTTATTTTCGGTTTAAAGGGGACTCAAATCAATTAACATCAGTATAAATTTAGACTGTGACTATTATTTTTTTTGTCCGAAACCCGGTCTCCTTTTTTTAAAAGCTATATATAAAATATGAATAGGAAGTAGTTTTTCACGTAATTCCAGCTTAAATCGGTTATTGGAACATTGTAACAGCTGTAGAGAATATAAAACACGACTTACTGCGTTTTCTATGTTTTCTATATTTTTTCGATGTTTACTTTTTTAGGTCTAGAACGGTAAATTTTCGATAAATAGACATATTTTCGGAAGTTTTGAATCTAAAAACAACTTTTAAAAAACATAGAATTTAATAAAAAAAAGTGTATTTTGTGCGTAAAATAATTTTAAAAGAAATTTAAAGTGATTTCGTGTTAAAGTGTTTCCCTTTCGAATAACAATTTTTCGCAATCGACTTGTCCTCGTTTCGTGTGATTTACTACTCAAGTTCTCACCAAAAGTGTGCGGATTCCTCCAATTTCCTCATATCCATCACACTACCGGGTTTTTATAGTGAAAATCTGTTTGAAATATTTCTTTATTTTTCCATTCCCTGCTTGTTTTTCCCAGCACCCCTCTTCTCCATCCCTGAAACTAAAGTGCAACAAGCCAAGTATCTTTAGAAAAGCAAACACATAGAGGAAAATCGGATTATTATTCACATCGCACAAAATTTGTTTTTCTTTATTTTCCTTTCTATCACATTGTGAGTTTGTGTGTATTATCATATTTAATTTTTTTTTTGTGAGTGTACTTCGGTTTTTTTTTTCCTATTATTTTTTGTTGCATTTTATTCGTCGTCACGACGTCTGTTTCTCTCTGGAATTTATTACACCGAAATCGAGGAGTTTTTGGGACGGCTGCTTACTTCGTCTACTGCCGCAACAGTCACCAGCAGCGTATATTTTACAGGAGGCCTACAGGGGGCGCTTCTTGTGCTGGTGCCGTTTCTAGTACTTGAGATCTTCAGCTGCATTCACAGCATCCAGTCAACGTAAAACGTATGTATCTTTTTTGCATGATGCGATAAAAACAATTTATATATAGTATAAATTAAATTTTAGTATTTTTCCTTTCGGCTTTTATCTCACGTCTTTCGAAAGACGTGCACGCATTTTAAAACCGAAAAAATTTATTATTTTCAAGATAACACCGAACTGAGATACATAAAATGACTCATTCTAACCAGAAGCACATATGGATGCAATTAGCTATTTTTGGGACGAATGTAGGACATTGCGCCCTGAGACATTGCTAAGGATGACGGTGGCGGTGATGCATCTGACTTGATGACTTTGGGAATTCCGCGGTCTGGCGGCTTGTTTTCCTGGTTTGGCTATAATTAAAATAGTCTTATCAGCTGGTCTCTGGTGGCATCATACACGACCATACAATTAAAAGGGGGTACGGTCTTTGGGTTGAATGCAAATGTTGGCCTTTATCGCACTCAGAGAACGTATTGTAATTAGAATCGTAATTATCTGGCGGTAATTATCTCCCTGTACAAAGTGTTTGGTAAAGGCGGGTAATTTCCCGTGTTCCCTCCTTTTGTCTGTTTTGTATGCTCCCAATCCGCGTTCCTCCGCCTCCTCCTCCTCATAAAACCAGGAAGATGAAGAGCAATGTAGAAGCCAAAAGCCAGACAACACTTGTATTTAGTTTGTGCATCCGACCGTAATGCTGCGTTCATCATCGCCACCCTGTAACTAATGCAGATCACGAGTGAGCAGCGAAATCGAGTAAAAATGGGAAGACACATTCCGAGCACCGACAGTCTGCAGTTTAGTTCTACAGTTCCTCATCATGGGGTTTTCGTACGTTGCGCTTCTGTTGTCTGTGGCAGCTGCTGTTGCCACAGTTTTCTTGGAAAATTACTCAATTCGAAGAAAATGAAAATCAAATTCTCGCCTTTGAACATCAAAATTGTTGCTCGGGTTTCGGGTGGCGTGCAATCAACCGATAGAGTTGTAATTTGGGGCAATGAACTGATGACATTTTTGCACTCTTGTGGATTCATGATGTTTTGTCGGTTTTTTCTAGGGGTATAATGCATGATTGAAGTTTAAGAAGTGCCAAATTGTAGGTTGGGTTAAAAAATAAAAACATTTTTAAGACTCTGTTCCAAAAATGGATCCCTTTATATCATCAACTTGAAATTTAGTACATATATGTCACGAACATAGTCTGGAAGTCAATTTCAAAATATTCCCACTTTTTTTTTTCATACCTTCTTTTAAGAGATATCATTTTAGTAAGTAAGTTTCGTTGGGAGGTTTCTAGCAAATAGGAAAATTCATTCACTCAAATATTTATTTCCGAGCTATTGAACTATTGTTAAAACCATCAATAAAACGTATTTATTGTTTATTGTTTTCTACGGTGCGATTTGCATACTCAAATACAGGGCGAGAACTCAAGAAACTGACTGTATTAATTAAGATAAAAAGACAGAATAGAACTACCACTGAAAAAGTTTGTGTGCTTGTTTGTTTTCAGCTGAAAAAGAGTCTCATTCGCATACAGCTTCTTCGTAGAAAAGCATCTTCTTCATAAAGAGTTAGTTCACCGGAATGACTGTAATTTACGTAAACTGGTTGATTTGATAGCTTTATTTTAACTAAAAGTGTTTGAACAGTCCAAAGTCTAATTATCTTGACATTTATAATAGTAAAAACAATTTAAAATTTTGTCTAAGTAAAAGTTCATTAAATTTAATTACTTACTATAGTAAGTACATACTTTGCATTTTATTTCATTTAAGGCCTAATTTGCAGACTATTAAATTCGTCTACTAAGTGTAAAGTTTGTTAACATCAGAGAGAACACCTGCTTTTTTTTCTTGACTCCAGCAAACTTTTTTACATAACAAGAATCAGCAATTTTGCACATTGTGAATGCCTATCTTTTAATAAATTTTCGGCTATTTGATATTATAATTTTGAGAATTTGCTGATTTAGTTTCAATTTCATGCAAAATTGACCATTTATTAGAAATGGTAGAAGATCAGCCCATTTAAATTTCCTAACTAATTCCCAGTTATTACCTGCATGCTTTTATAACTTTATATAAAAGTTGGAAACTCTTAAAATTGATTTGCACATTTCTATTTTTTGTTTTTCAGTACTTGTTATTGATGAGCATATTCTCACATGAATAAAGAAAAAAGCTGAACTATGTAATTTTCTCTATCGAATCAATAAATCACTAAACCCCCTAAAAGTCGTTAAGTAAACATCGTACACACATATTTTACGGCCAAAAACCTTTCCGAAAAATAATTGCGTCATCGATTCAGTTCAATAAACAGGCCCTTCTTATGGTTGCTCGTTTAATTACTAGAATTCATAAATCACATTAGTTCCTGGACGTCTACGCAGCCATTCCCATTTGGGTGGGCTTTAAGTTAACGCCTGTTTGACTTTGTGGCCAAATATCGGAGATATGTGTGTAATGGGGAAAATTCGATAACACGACGCTCAAAGCATTTGACAGATTCCTGTCCTATTATTTGTAAATTTATTTATGTTACCTGTTGCTAAGTGCATTGAAGTACTTCAATGTTTGATTCAGCTTGTAGTCCATTTAGCATTCCACTAAATATGTAATTATGTAAGTGGTTTTGACAATTGTTTGCTACATATGTAGTCTCCAATTTGAATTAATACAGCAAACAACTTATTGCCTAAGAATAACTAAATTGAGTTATTAAATATGTACTATGTCCTTCCTCTATAAATTTTGTCATATTCAATTTCTATTTCTATATGAAAGGTAATCAAATTAATTAACGTATTTGGGTAAATTAAGTAAAGTAAATAAAGACGTTGTTGTATGCACAATTATAAAGCATAGTGTAATAATCCCTTACACATTATCTTATATGATGTTCACTGAAAGAAAAATATAGTTGATTTTACTACGCATGTAAAATAAACTATTAATGGCAATGATTTTCAGCCAATTATTGTTTAATCATTTTAATTAATTCAAAAACCTTAAATTTACTATGAAGCAAGGTTGAAGTAAATAGATATATAAAATGATATGATGAAATCTATATTACCATTACTTACATTTAGAGGCCCTATTGCGACAATCGTCATTTCTGCGACGAAAAAAACTTACACATTTTAAAATTTATTATTTTAAAATACATACATACATAGACTTAATAATTTTAGAAATTGTAAATATGGCTATTCTAAATAGTCGACCGGATAAAAATAGTAAGTTTTAATATCTATTTATTTTTTATATTTAACTAAAATGTAAAAAGATTTGACTATTTTTAAAATTTTTTTTATTAAGTAGGTATAATATAACAATTATAACTACATATGCATATAAAATATGAAAAAAATGAAAGCTTTTCTCTATGTAATGTTTGCACTTTTTTCGGTTTTTCATCCACCATTTCGGATTTTTAAAATGGCTATCTAGGAAGCGATAGAAAACCCATCTTTATTTTTCTACTCTACTATCTAGTAATAAAGAAACACACACCTATGAAAGTGATATATGTATAAAAAACTTTGTTTTAATCAAGCTTGTATAATGTATAGTCATAATAAAAATTTGTTTCTTCACAAATAACATTAGATTTCAGTTCTTATCAACAGCTGATGTTATGCAACACTTCAACAAAACAACGCGTATTATTGTTATTGTTATTAAATAAAGTCTTCAAAAAAAAGTTATAGAAAAACTAGACCAAAATCAGGTTTTTTTAAACGATTACATAAAAGTATTGCGCAGAATTATTTTTGTGCTACGAGTATTTATGAACATTTGCGATTCACTTTTATAGGAGGACCTGTTTTCCAATTAAAACACAATCCACAAAAAGGTAATCATTCTAACAACAAAAGCATATTGAAGAGTTGTCTGCATAACATCCTATCCCATAAATCTCAACCTAATTAGGTGCAATAGCCTGAAAGCCGAACTCCTGCTGTTAAGCCTTATAAATACTAAGAGGAGTTGCACAACTTACTGGCCAACTAGCTCAACTTGAATGAATGCATGAAATGGAAATCAGATATAAAGTGCATGCCTTAATTGATTTGCATTTTAAAAGCATATCACAAAAATTGCAGAAAACAAGAAAAATACAAAACTCAACAGCCAGCGAAAAAAAAACTTTATCTTTTGTGAGTTTGTTTCTGAATTGGGGCATAGAAAAGTTCAGGTCTCGTTTGCACGTTTTTCATAACTGCAGTGATGCAAAACACTCTGCTAACAAGTGGATTATTATTATTATTTTTTTTTTCTTTCTTCACAAGAGGTTCATTGGGCATGGACCTAGTTCGAAACGGTGATGCCACACTATCGTTTGACCTCTGGGATCTGAAGGTCTGTCTCGCTTTTTCTAAGGAATTTTTGGTTGATTTATAATTTGTGAAGGAATTGAGAAAATATTTTTAAATAATTAGATGGCAATTGTGAAATGTTGCTTGATGAGCTTTTTCTTAATTTAATTTTGGCACGTTTTTTTTATCTTAACAATAATCTGACCTTTGTGAATCGTTAAACGTTCCGTAAATTAAAAACGAAATATTTGGAAATTTTTCAAAATTAATTTCGTGTTTATTGAATTTTATTGCAGACCTTTTTATATTTTATTTCTATTATATTTCTTGAGCGTTTGAATGCTATTGTAAGCAATATTATATAATTTGTTTTTAATTTTGATTTATGAAAACAACATTAGTATGCTTGTTATAAACTTATAAAGTAGGTAAACCGAAAAACGTGACTCTGTTCTCATATAAAATTTTCTGAAGGAAAGAAGATAATTTGCAATTCAATTAGTCAGCTTTACTTGATAATTGCATAAATTGAGAAAGCACTATGTGCTGATATATGCAATATCATTAGCTTCAATAAACATTGAGTAGAATATATAAGAATAATTTATATTACGTTATTTCTAAAACAGACAGTTAACAGTAACTGACATTACGATAACTTGATGAAAATATTTACAATAAGCTTCTTTACGAAGTATTTTCAGAATTCATAATTATAAAAATGAAAATGAGAAATTATAAACGTGTTTACTCGTTTCATTCAACGATGCAAGTTTCATAAACGTTGAGGTTTCTTTTTGTAAAATTATTATGTTTCTATGTTATGTTGATTTCAGTATCGATTTATGGAATATTAATCTGATAGAGTTTATTAATTTGTGCATATTTTATACAAATAGGTACGTCAATCGGTTATATTTACACATTTTTAGTAAAGCTATCGAGAAAATTTATGTCATTTGTATTTATTGTTTTTAGCGAGCTATATTTATCGAAGTTATTTCTGATGACACTTTTAACGTTAGAGTAGTTTGTATTTTAAGTTATTTGAGTTCAAATTTGAAAAAAATTATTTAATACTGAACCACAAAATAGGATAGTAACTTTTTAGCTTTAAGCTTTAAACCTTAAGTAACATTTTCCAATATCCAATTTTGTGTTTTTATTGTAATTCTGAAAATATGTTTACACCTCTTAAAGTCCTTTTAAAAGTCACTACCAGCATGCATGAGTAGCTACAAATGTAGTTCGACATTGCCCCAAAACCCATTGGATTACACCCGAAACCCAAAACAAAATATAAAAATCGACGACATAACATCGAATCTGCAAAATCAGCTGATTTTAAATCTCAGTAGTATAACAACCCACCCGCAGAAAGGACCCTCCGCCGGGTTAAATTTCATGTCGGGGGCAAGTGAACACGCCATTAGCCGACTCCATCGCCTCGAATAAAACGAAATGACCCCAAACCAGAGCCACAATCGGAGGGCAAGCCGTGGGGCTGACATTTTTTTTTCTATATATTTTTTATTTTATGCTTTTTATGCTGTAAAAAATGCATGGAGAGCTGCTCCCCATGCAGAGACAATTCAATTTTATTCCAGTTATGTCACCTGGCCAGTCACGTACCGAGATCGCTATCACGTTAAAAGTGCGCCGCACAAAGGCAGAGGTGCAATGACCATTAAATGTCCATTTAAGCCCCGGTACAACTTTCCATTCTTCGTATTCCAGGAAATTTAATTTTCCACCGATGCAACTCGTAGGCATGTGAGGTAAATGGGAAAACTGTTGCCTTGCTGTCCGGCCGGTCTGTTCGGGCTGTGGCCGCATCCGTTCCCCAACACTTCTATACGAGCCTGAAACGTGCCGTGACACACACGTGACGGTTCCCAATTTTATTTCTATAACTCTACCCCCCCATTTTCTATTGTTTTTTGTTGATGTTGTTGATGTATTTTTTGGGAATTATTTTTTTTTTATTTTCTTCGGTGGAACAGCTGCCAATGTACATAAAAATTCCCTTCTTCAAGGATGACAAAATATCTCCCGATGGCATCAAGTCAACACGCCCAATCACATGGCAAATTAACTTGTCAGACTTTTTCAGTGTATCTTTTAGATTGCGTACGCGCTTACACACATTTACAAAAAGTGCGTGCCGCGGCAGCGGTACGCCCGCATGTCACTGGGGGTAATAACTCATTATTAACTGAGTTTGCCATTTTTTCCTCCCTTTTACGCACCCCCCCTTGAAACGTTTTTCTTCCAAGACGTTTTTGGTATTTTGGTAGAGGGTATAAGGAAAAGTCGACTCTGTTAGACAAGAGAAAGTTTTTTTTTTTATCGGGAAAACAAGATAAGACACGGGGACGAGATCATGCTCCCCTGTGCCGTGCCAAGAGGCACATACGCACGATGGAGCACCAGCTGATGCCCGTACCCTTTCCCCTTTGGCGGGCTGGGGGAGGGGAAGAAGGAAACGAGAGGGGGTTGTATTTTCCGTCCGGGGGTCTCTAGTTGACTCGAGTATGTACAGAAACTGTTAGCGAATTTACGTATAGGATTCATGGAGTTGTTTGTTTTTTCCTGTTAAGTCATCTGCTCTAAAAGCTGGAAGATGGTATCACCGGGAAAGGTGGGCTTGTTGGTGGTAGGGGAGGGGGGAGGGGGAGTATGGGGCACGTGGCGCCTACCTTTTACCTGGCTGAAGCAGACAAGCAACTTAACTGAACAAACTCTCAGTTGAATCTAATGGCGAGCAATTTTTCTAACGATATCATCTTGAAGAGGAAGGGAGTGGTATTCTGTAGGGGGGGATGACAGTCGAGGGGGGAAGGGGAATTAAAAGGCACTGCGTCACCGGCAGATAAGGTCGAGTGCACAGTGTGCCATAATCCAGTCGGCTAGCTCCCCAATAGACACAAGTAAATTGGGACAATGAAAAAGGTCTCCAGGTCGACCTCTTAGTTGCTCTAGAGTTCTATTCACTTTCATCTATATATACTATATATATACTTTTATATATACATATATGTATGTATATATATTTGTTTTTCGTCCTCCCTGTTATTTATTTTTTTATTGCGCCATCTGACAGAAGGTAAGATAAGTGCCATCGAGGTTCCTTTAGATCTCATATTTCACCCAGACGGATGGGTCAAATTTTCTAGGAATTGCTGGTTGAGGAATAGCTCAAGCAAGAAGCTCCGACAGCAAGCAAAATGAGGAGGCGGAGATGGCACTTGTTGGATTTAGCCAGGTGGGAAAACTTTTCAGACTAGTGAGCTTAAGATTGACGTTTTGTTTGAATTATCGCAGCAGTGGCAGGGTTTGCTCAAGTTTAAGGTAAACAGTGTGCCACTCGTCATTTCAAATATTGATATAACTGGAAATAATTAAGCACCTGTTGAGGGAGTCGCTTAATTCGATGGCTTATCGCTTATTTCGGATCGGTGCATATACAGGAACTCAAAGTGTTCTAGAGGCAAACAGAAAGTCGGCTTTTAGGTTCGACACCTGATGATAGTATCTTGGTATCAGAGTCGAGATCTTGTTTATATGTCAAAAGTCGAATTTCTGTCAAAGTACCAAAAGCAGGTTCTACAGTGGTCAACGGAGGTTATTCTGAATTAATTGTTCATTTTGAATCTTTATACTTTTAATATATTCAGAGAACATGCAAATTTAAGTAAGATTTTGGTATGACTATTAATAAAAGTAATTGTATGTTATCGCTTTGAATATTTTTAAAGTTTATTAATTAATAATGACAAAGTAGGTACATAAAATATGTACTAATTTATAATCCTCAGGCTCAATTTTGTAAAACTCACTGCCAGATAAAGTTATTCGTTCAGTAAAATTATCGCGATAATCAGATTGGATGTGACATATAATTAATAATTTATTTATCAACCTATCTATTTATGGAAACGTAACAGTTAAATAAAAAAAATTTTGCATTAAAGTGAGGTTTATTTTATATTGAACGGAGTATATTTTATTTGTCTATATCGAAAAATTGGTCTTATATCATACATAAAATCCCGTGATAACATTTTATTTTAATTAAACTAATTTACAGTTAATGGTTTGCCCTTAAATTGCAGACAATCAATCAAAACTAAATAATCGTTTAATGTAATTATGATGTGAAACATCAAAACCACATCATTTGATTACCAATTAAATTTTCTGTTATCGGTTCCCTGTTTTTGAAAAGGAAGAACTTAAATTTATTTTCAGTAATTTAATGGCGGGTCGGCTATTACGTTTGATGAACCTTTTTTAAAGAGTTTTATTTTTTTTAAAGTAGATAAAGTCGAAATATTTAAGTTTATTTTTCTATTTTATGTAAATTATTTCACAAAATAGATTGACTTTGGCGCTATTGCTATTAGTGGAGAACTTAATTTAGATTTTATTATAGAAAGAGTTAATTCTTTTTTGGTTTTACAATTTTTTTTTTTTACGTGGTTATTTTCTACGAAGCTTTTAAGTTGAGTAATGTGGTAAATTTTATTATATATTATATATTTAGCACTTTAATAAGTTATTAACGATTTTTCATGCAATCATCACCGATTATTTCCTCATGCCAAGTGTAATACGTAACGATGGATGTCGTAACCCAGTCCCTAGTGGCTACCTTCACCTAATCTCAAGAAATTGCAATATTGACCCTGTTCCCTGATATCTCGCCGTGTTATCGATGGATTTTCCTCACTTCTTTCTCCCAGCATCTTTCGCTGTAGCAAAAAGTTTTTACCACAAAGGACAGAGGTCCAACTGCGGATTGAGTGAATTTAAGATGAGTGAGTCTCGTTGTCTCTGGTGCTGTGTGTCACCCGGCACCAGCCCGTCGCGTCGTATCTACGTAAAGAAACTTTCTAATTGCCCTCAAGTTGTTCGCGGAGTTTTCCACGTTTTATTTTATTTCATTTTATATTTTTTATGCTGGTTTTCATTTTCTTTTAATTTTTCTCGCGTTTGTAAGACTTCGGAGGTATTCTTGTACCCACCGGATGCAGCAGCTTGGGCTGCATGTGACTGATATTAATTTTCCCGCAATTTCGTAACACTGGCTTTACCTCGGGGTTTCACCAATGTTTGTTTACTTCTCACTTTGAGGGGAGTGTGAGGGGAAAAGGTGTGCAAAGTGACAGATTTTTTAGTAGACTTGCAATCGCGAGGTATCTGAAATCGATACTTAAGACAACCTGGGGAAATAATGAAAATAAATAAAATTTGTGAGAAATTCACAAATTGCTTAGGTAGCTTTCCATTGTATAGATTTAATTACATGATTTTACTCAATTAACAATTCCGTTTGTGAAAAGCTTTGAGTGTATCCTTAATCAATTCTTGTTTATACTCGACTTAACTTAAATTATATATCGATCGACCGAATCCCTCTATCTGACCTTTAGTTTTATCTCAACGAAAGTTTGAAATTGAAAAACTGAAGAATAGGAGAGAGATAAATAGTTTTTCTTTGATGCTTATCGGTATGATATACGACATAAATTTCAAGAAAAATTATTTCATTCACACTTCTATTATATCTCTATATGAGAAATGTTCTTTCCTCGAAAGAACTGAAGATAATTATTATTGTTATTTATTATTTCGGAAGATAGGTTATGAAATTGTTATGCAATAGAGAATTTTAAGAGATGATAAGTATTTATTAAGAAGGGTACAAAAACGTTACTACAATATAATATATTTATCTCATTCAAGGTCATCTTATTTGACTAAAATATACTTTAAAGATTTCTTAAGTTGCCATTTTGTTGAATATGATAATCTTTTACGCAAAAGAATACAATTATTTTCAACTTTTAAGTACTTTTTTGGCGCAATTTTGCCACTTAAAAATCTGGTTCTTATTCATTTTATGTTTTGAATTTTTCCAGCAAGCGATTAAAGCGAGATTTACAGTGATCTTTAGTGGATTATAGCATTAACCCCTTGTCTGATGCGTTTCTAGACCGACAACGGGTCCAAAACGCGTCAGCTCTTACTGCCGGTCGGGCAACAGGTTTCCACGGCAGCGACATTAAATTTGCATCGTTTAGGAGAAATTTTAGCAAAAAATCTCTTCTCTTTTTTCATATTTTTATGGATAGAGCGTATACAACTGGTTTTCCGCCGTATTTACTATGCTCAATTTCCGCCGAGTAGAGCGTCGAACAGAGCAACATTTTTTTTTCATTTTTTATGATTTTTTTCCTCCTAAACACCCCCTCCGCCCTGCAGCGGCCTAGCGAAATCGAAACTTTTCTGAAAATAAGAAAAAATATAAAAACGAGCATAGTGAGCCCCGTCGTAGTTGAAAAAATTCATAAAAATTCAAAACGAGCAGCTGGCGAACGACGACTCGGTTGCCTTGTAACGTCCATTTGGGCCCCATCAGCCACTCGGACGCTGGTGTGATTATGGATGCATGTTGCTAGCTACCTGCTTCTTCGGCGGCATGTTGAGCTTACACCCGCCCCTCCGCACGAGCTATTTCATAATTTTATTTAGCGGCTTTGAGACGCTTCCTTTTTGCCCTTTTTTTCACTTTCCTCCGCTCCCGCCCGCGATTTGACTATGATTTTATGTTTTTTTTTTCATAGCTAAATCCCACCATGAGTTATCGCCCAGATTAGAATGGCATTGATGGAGCGACTCCGGGGCTAATTTCTGTGGATTATGGGCCGTTTATGGGTTTTTATGGGGTTTTACGGGAGTTGATTGTTTGCGGCAATTACGCCCCATTTGCAGGTTAATAAGGATGCCGCCGTCACCGTGAAGGACGGCTACTTTAATGAGCTACCGATTTGCGTAAACGGGATATGCCGCGTTAAATCGTCAATCAAAATGTTTATTCCAAACTTCTTTCCTTTTGTCATTTTTTACTTTCTTAAGTACGAAGAAGTTTTATAAATCTTTTAAAAGGTGGATTCTATAACATTTGCATGTTTTCAAGGTTTCTGAATTTACAATTTAGAATTGTGGTTTAATCTCTAGTCTTTTGTCATTTCCAATCTGATGATTATTTTGTTTCGCTTATCTACTTTCGACTTTCATCTGCTGACTATTGGCACTTTTATGATGACTTTTATTGCTTTCTGTTGACTATCAATTGTACATCTATCAGCTACACTTTCATTTGTTCACCTATCATTTATTGATTCGGAAAACATCTGTCTTTTTTTAACTTTCAATCTTTTCTGTCAACTCCTTCTTCAGCTTTTCGACTCGACTTATATACCTGTTGCTTAATTGCTGTAGGTTATCGTTGTATTTTTAAATTTTATTAGGTATATTATTTTAAATTCGCGGTATAGAAAGTCTAATTAAGTGGAGGTTTTCCAGTATTAAATTACTTCTTGGTCCCAGTTCTTATAGTTTTTTTTATAATTTAGTCTTAAAACAGATCTGAAATAGTGCTTCAAATATAATCCGAATTTTCAAACTTTCCGAATCTTGTATCTCTGGATATTATATAAGTAGGGTGGACCCGAATAGTGTTGGTTATCCGGACAGTTAATAAATCTGAATACTGAATTAAATATCAATTAAATTGATAGGTGTTGCGCGGAAATTAATTTTTAAGTAACAACACGTAACGATCCAGGAAGATATACTGCGGATGTTTGGACAATTGTTCAAACTTTTAGCGTATTTTTATACATGGGTTCGATTTCTGAGTACCTACCTAATAATGAACTTATCGGCTCCTATTTCCTCCTTGTTTTAAGTGAGTAGGTATTATAAAAATCAAGCTCGGAGAAGAAAATTCATTTTGTTTTAGAATAAAATTGATTATATTCAAATCAAAATTTCAACTTAATCCAGCCGAAATTAATCAATATTTAGAATTTAAAAATTAAACAAATCTTACGATCGTTTAAAGGTGGAGAGTTATGATTGATTCAGTGAAAATTTGTTGAACTAGCTTGGCTTGGATATTTTCAAGGCCTTTAATTTTAAGAAAGAGAATGGTGTGAATATTTTAAGAAAAGTAATCCTCTTGCTCAAAAACTAGTCTGAATTGAATCGGGTCATTAACCGATTTCAGCTGAAATGTTTAGACCGGAAGTGCCAAGGGGTAATCCATGGTGTAGTTCACAGTGTCCTCCAGTGGCACTCGGGGGAAACCCTTCCAAAGCACCTTCAGGTCCCAGACAGTCCTCAGAGCGACCCAAATTGGCCATTTACGAGCCACCTAACGAACAGCATTCATTTTTCAAGTGCATGCTGTTGTGTGGCTAAGTCACCTTGTAAGTCATTTATCCTTGGCGGTGTGGCGGACGGTCGTCGTCGCTTTCTTATCACACATGTCACGTAAATGTTGATACAATTTTATGTTGCAACAAGTGCCAACATCTGGTGCCTCTGGTGGCGACACACCTTTGCTGCATGCAGCGAGCACCGTCAGCAACATGACTAACGACGGGAGGGCGGCTAAGTGACGTCGTAAAGTTTTCTTTCTGTTTTTGTGAAATGTTAACAAGTTTTGTTTGCAAAATTTCCATTGTGTTGCTTCTTTGAATGAAATGGCGAGGCGGAAACTGTTGGGCAAATATGAGTTTGGTTTTGTTTTTTGGGGGCGGTTTATTGTTTTGGGGGATTATTTAAAGTCTGGCACGATAAATGCGATGTAAATACCCCCAACGAGGGGTTTAATTTAGTTGGTGCCTTCAGGAGCTGTTGGTTGAAATGTTTTGATTCACAAAAGAATTAAGCCTATGTTGGGAAAATGGCTTAGATTTGTGTAAATAAAATAGAACATATTTAGCTTTATTTACAGGTAGTTTCTAGAATTAATTTTCTTGATTATAATGCATCATAGTTGAATACAGTTTATAGAAATAAAAATGTCGACTAAATAACATATTTCATCAATTTGTGCGACTTATTCATTATTCCAAATAGGATTCGACAGAAATATCGATTTTCAAAAAAGATAGTTTTGTTTTCTTTAATTTCTTATAAGCAAATACGAAAATATTTTCTTTAAGGAAAATGCAAATTTATGTGCGTTATATGTGGTTTTTACTGATTATCGAATTATATTGATAGCCTAAATTTTTCTGTCTATATGTATATTGCTTTTGACTACTATGGAAATTAGTAGGTAATAAGTGAATTTAAATGCAACACTTTTATCTTAGAACTATTTTGACATAATTGATAAATAATTGACAAAACCTCTTTACTTTTTGGAAATGGCAGAGTTTAGAATATCAATATCGTATCTCTAGAGTATCGATAAAACTTTAAATTTTAATTACTAAAAAGACCAACAGAGATTGACATAAATCCGGTCTGAGAAAAGTATCACGCTAGAAAAGTGTTAGAAGTATTAGTTTAATGATTTATTCAAATTTAATTAAAATTTTATTGAAAGTGGGCCGTACATTGATCCACTTCAAGTATAGAATCCGGCACCGGAAAGCAAAACCGGATCGGATGAGGATGTGCTCTCTTAATTCTTACCTCTTGCCTCTAAAAATTTAATCCCTTCACTGAAATCGATAAAGAGCTAATCTGCCTTGATAGCAATCCATCGTCTGGGGCAAAAGCAGCGCCATTAAAGTGCATTCAAGTCAAACTGGCTCCGGACACTGTAAAAATATCGCGACCAGGTGCACCTGAACCAGATCACCTTGTCGTCGTCGTCGTCGTCTTACGAAAAATTCTCTTATTGGACCAATTAGAAGCATCTTGCGAATGTTGTCCGAAAAGACGACACTACTGAGGCTAAAAAAGTTGAGTCCCACTTCTTAAAGACCGGGGGAGGGGGGGACAAAAAGCGTTGTCGAAAAAAGTGAAAACTTCCACTCAAGCAATTACCTGATGCCCGTTGCACGAGGGGGTGATGGAGGGCTCCCAAGAAGGTTCAGCAGAAACGAAACTGCTCCCCGCCTGAGTCTGACACAGAATCTTTAGCTGCAGCTGCTAGGGAGCTGGTTTCGGTCCAAAAGATGCCGGGGTGGATGCTGGGGCCAGGCCGAGATAAATCGATACGAAAATGTTCCCGTGCCCGAGAAACCAACCGCTTAAGAAACCTCCTCAGGTGTGGGTACCTGAAGCGGGGCTGCCATAAGGTTAAACTCTGAGCAGTTTCTTTTATTTACCTTTCCTTTTTATTATTGCCGTGTTTTTCGAGCTCCCGTGATTTTACGTGAGCAATTTGCAAAGTGGTTGGTAAATCTTTGACGGCTGGCCATAAGTCAGTAAGCACTGCCACAAATTCCGAATATTGCTCAGAAGCGGGCGGCAATCGAAATGAAAAAAAAAATACACAAATATATATACTTATATTATACAATACATATGTATGTAACTGGCACACACACATAACTACTCTAAGAAGTTGAGGAAGAAGTTTGAAAAAAAAACTCAGGCTCTCACCTGAATTTGAAAGTTTCATCTGACCTTGGACGGGACGGTGAATTGGTCGACATCAAGTTCAGGCGAACCAAGGCTTATCCGATTTGATACGCATGAGAAATTAGTCTGGATGTCGTCGTAGAATCCAACGAAAAGGTCAGAAGCAATTCCTCAACAAAAAATAAATAAATTCTTTAAAAGAGCACGTGTGAGTCGTAACAGGGACTTATAATAAAATCAATTTAATCGCCGTGATTAGCGATTAATTAAGCTGTTCCGAAATCCACCTGGTAAAGGTTATACCAAAGCCTGGTGATGGTCGTTGATTTTAAACTTCGAATTTAATTCCCCTCACATGGACTCTGTCCCCCAAAATGAAAATTTCCAAAGATTTATGCGAATTTTGCGAATTTTGTGTTTAGCATGCCACCACCAAAGAGCCCATTAATTTAAATTCGGCCAGTGGCTTTGCCGTTGAATCTAATTTTTGCGGGAGGGGCGAATGAACTTATAATTTTTGGAATAGAATGGCAATGAGGCTGAGGTTCAACGGGCTGCTCGATTGTTAATACATTTATTTTTTTGTTTGTTTGTTTCGTCCAGATATTCCAGGTGAGAATTTAAAGCACCAATATTCTGCTGAAAATAAAAGTGGAACCGATTTTAATGACTAAATTGGATAATCGACGGATTTCCTTTAAATAATCGTTCTAGCAGGTTTTTTCGCTAATGGGGGACTTTTGTATTTAACCTTTTAACTATCCAGTAGCACAGCTGGGTGACTGTAGTCAACGAGGCATAATAAAAGGAGTATTAACGTTTAAATTAAAATTAAATATTCTGCGGAATTGTCCAGCTGGCACACGTTTTGTATAGATTTCTGTTTTTGTATTTTATCCACACTTTAATAATCTTTCGTTACTCTATAAAGCTTGGATTTGGTAGTCCACGGTAAAGTAACCATTTTATGATAGGCGCAAAATATGTTTGCACTTCAAGAAGAACGTTTTGGATCATTATCATGTTGTAGTATCCATTGTAATGGAATATTTATCTCATACTTATTTTAGAGCCCAGTATCCGTTCGTTTAATAAATTGATTGATGAGAATATTTGCATACTCGTTTTTAGTAGGTATATACATATACCTACCTATCTTCTTGTTTACTCTGTTAATAAAGATCAAACTTAACCTCCTAAAATAATTACATAGAATAACATTTCATTCATTAAGGCTGTTACGGTATCTGAACTACATAAATTTCAACTATAAAATTTAACGTTGCGTAGAATATTGTTAGAATAATGCCATAAAACCATAGTAATTACAGGACCTTCATTAGATTGCGCAAAATATCGCGGGATCAATAGTTGATTGCTAGAACCTCCTCTTGTAGGTCTTTCTCATCTACCGGTGAACGTTGTAATTTTATAAAAATTAATTTGACGATTAAATTGCTCCTCCCATTACTCATGCAAATGATAGCCCCATTCAGGGGCGTCATGAATATTCATTAAACTGGCTGGCGCTGCTCTGCGAAGCGAGTCAAATATTAAAATTAATACAAAACTAAATAAAGGGCGAGAGAGTGGCGGGAAAGGTGTTTAAGCCGCGGAAAAGGGTTCGGGATCTGCCGTGACACCCAAAATACCTCCAGTTTGGCTCTGCTACTTGGTTTTCGTTTCCCTGCCGACCTCTGGGACCCAAAACCTCCCCTTGAGTGGGGGTGGCGTCACACCGACCAGGCAACACCCGCTTTTATTTTTATTTTTCGGTCAATTGAACTAATGAATTACAGAGGGGGCGGAAATGGAATCACCCCGTGCTTGACTTTTTCATTATTCTCCGCGATATTGCGCCCCGGCGCCATTGAGGGCGCTGCTGCAGTTGGCGGGACATTGAACTGAAAGTGATGCTCTTAACTTCCTGGCCCCCATGAGTGCCACTGACGCTGGATGCTGGGGGTGCCCGATGAAATGAGGGCTTTCTGAACGTGACCCACCGTTCCGGAGGTCCTCCGGGTTGATGAGGTTCAGTGGGCGGGGCTGCATTGAATCAAAAACCAAATTGCCACAGGCACATCGGCCTAAATTGAGTACGCACAATTTGTTCTGTCATAAATTGCAAATTTGATTGCGAAGATAACGACGACCGTTCGACCCGAGCTGGTCCTCGTCAAATTTATGTCAGGCTCGAATGGAGGGGGCGGGGGGTCGTCCTTTACGAAAACAAAAATCGACCAGGAAAACGGGGGTGGAAGAAGAAGTAACGCCCACCGCAGTCGCGTGAAGAGGACTCTTGTAATGTTCATTTTTAATTTATTGTTCATTCGGTTCATGTTCCACACGAATAACTATATATTTCGTTTATTGTTTCATATCATTCGTGTGGGTGGAAACTGTAACCGTACAATTTTGATGTATTGCTTCAAAGAGTGCGGGGCTACCATAGTAAACGCAAAACTAATGGCCTTATCTCTAGCAAAAAAATATTCCATTCCATTAAAACCATATTTTTATTAAACTTTGTCATACAGATAACAAAATCATATTCCATTTTAAAATTCATTTAAGGATTTTTCCAAATTGGATTTAGCATTTTCCCCAATTCAACAAAGGCTTGAGGTTAGGCTTATCAATATTGAATATACCTATCCTATTTTCAGATTTACGCGTTTAGGACAAATATTTGATTTTCGTGTATAAATTAAGAACCTTCGAAGCTCCCTATTTATATTTCTTTCTATATGAATCGATATTGAACTATATTTTCACGGATTAGTGTAGGTACTATGCAGTATAGGTACATAGGTAGGCATACCTACTGTTTTATGATCTTGTAAGGCTATACTTAATTACTAAAGTGAGTTACATCGAATTGTTGAAATATTAAATGAAATGATATGAAAAACAATTATGAACCCAATTTCACTACTTTGGTGTGTTTTTACCCTATGACTTGAAAAAGTGCTGAATATTGCAAGTTAAATTGATAATTTATTACTTACATATCGTAAAATAACGGTGGAATATTACAAATATTTTTCAGAGTTATTCGTTGACATAAAAAGATTATCCAAACATTTGTTTTGAGCCAAACCGGTTACCTTAACGCAAAACGTTAACCCCAAAGAGTTTAGAATTAGAACTGCTGTAGATAAGTTAAGTAAGTAGTTATTTTTACATCTTAATATTTAGTTATGTTATAGACTAAATATTTCACATAAATCTTTGTTTTATTTTTAAAAATGTCAAAATAAAACAATGAAGGACCTTAAAGTAATCCTTCCGGAACACTAAACAAAACTAAAAAAAACACTTGACCTTGGTTCGGCGCTATTCTTTGAAGTAAATTGAATCATTTGACTTTTTATAAAAATGCAAGTTAGCATTAATATGAGCATTAATCAAAACCCTGAAGACGTAGAACAGAACATTTGAACACCTGGCTACAGAATTCTAAAATGTCCATAATCCTTTTTTTACTAGCATTAAAAAAAGAATTATAAAATATCAAAATAATTAAAAACCGGAACTAAAAGTTCATAAATTTCGCAAAAAACCTCTAAAAGCATAAAAGTCTACCACAAAATCGCAAAACGCGCAGTATATTATTATATTTTTAAAACAACATAGTAAAAGCAAACCTGTAAAGCGGCTGGCATTGAAAATAGTAATTATGTATATTTGGTAATAGCATCATTTTTTTTTTATTATACTTTTATTTCGTATTCATATAGACTTGATCGGCACTCGCACACTCGTGCAACGAAAAGACACGTTTCTCCCATAACAATCTCATGCCTTGCACAACACATAGCCTGGTCATACCGCACATAAATTTGCAATAAACTCCAATTTTTATTAATCAAGCAAAGAATGTGCATAAAACTGAAAAATATGAAAAAGAAAATATTCATTAATGATTTTGCAGCATTGCGTTACGCAGTTATATTGTGAGACTGCAAAAGTTTTACTGATTTTTTCTTTGTAAAAAGTAAGGAAATATTTTTTTTATACAAAAAAAAAATAAGTTACGAATGCGTTAAATCGCAGTATAAATCTCATGAGACTGAATTCATCTGATGTGGATTTAATGAAAGGTTTTCATCAGATGCTGAAAAATAAAAAGATTTTTGGTTAACGCACTCTAGGCTCGGTGGGACTGTTAAATAACTTGGCCTATTAAAAGAGAGCCAAATTTTCCGGCCGTAATTACGGGTTTTTGACGGTTTTTGGTATCGTGCAGGGATTTTTTAAAACATTGTTTATTTTGCAGTCAGCAGTGAAATTAGTGACGAAAGCGGCAAATTTAGCAGAGATTGCACTGTTCGAGATACTTTTAGCACAAATACGGTGCACTGGTGGCCCAAAAAAATAAAAAATAAAAAAAGTCAAGAGCCGGTGAAGCATTCACCTTTAGGTAATCTCTGCAAAAATTGCAAAATGTGAAAGTGCAAAAGTTGCGAAAAATCTTCAGGTGAGCGTGAGCAGCAACTTTGGGTACGCGGCGGTGGATGGATCCGCCGGAAGGTGTGCGATGTAGGTCTAATTGGATCAGGTGCGATGTACATAATATAAAAAAAAAAACGTACATATAGTACATATGTATAACATATTGCTCCAGACTTCCGGTGTATATACGCTTTTTAGGCCTCAATCGTTAGCTAGTACGGAAGTATCTTACAAAATCTTTATTTTATTTTCTGTGACTTAGTTCGAAAGAAAAACAGAAACAAAAGGAACAATTCACCTTCTGGTGGAAAACTCGAAGAACAAGCAAAATCCCGACATTTGCGGGCAAATTGGGTCAAGTTCCCGTCCCGTGTGCGAAGTTTTCCGACATTAAGAACAAACAAAACTCGACTTACTCCCTCGGGAGCATATGAAATCCTTAAGTTCTTCCTGTAAAACGACGAAAATACACGCAAATTCGGGCTCCACTGGGGAGCGAAAAAGCGTCACGGCGTCACAGCGTCTGCCGTGTGCGTTGGGTGCTAGAGTTAATATGACACGGTCGGAGGGGGAAGGGGGCCATCACGAAAAGGTGACATCTTAGGTAACGCTAAGACAAGTATTTACCCGGCATTAGCACTGCTTCAGCGTTATTTGCCTATTTACATTTCTGGTTATCGACGAGAGGAGCTCCCCCGCACCGACTGGGAACCAACCTCTGATGGCAGCATCCCAGCTGGAGCCCTGGAGTCTGTTTGGGGCCCATCATCACCATCATCTCAGGTAAACAAGGCACCCCTTGGGCACATAGACGTTTTTCGAATTTTGGGTATTTGCCGCCGCGCTTTTCAACTTTTCAGCTATTTCCGCGAACTTGTTTACAGGCCCCGCCCCGCATCTTCCTGCCCTTGAAGAGGTGGATTTATCCAATTTCGTTCGGAAGTGGGCTTGAACGAAAAAGATGAGGTCGTGGAGTTGTTGCAATCTCCTAAAATGATCAGCTGATTTTGCTAACAATTAACAAATTCATGCGAAGTTTCACTTCTGCCGAAAAATATTCAAGGAAAACAGTCGACTAGGTAACGCAAATCGAAATCGGTGCTAATTGCAACCATGTCTATGAGCAAATTTCTGATTGCGAAACAGACCGCGAAATATCATCTAGCGAAAATACTATTTATGATCGTTAATGATTATGATATTTTTCATTGCCGCCTATATAATTATTATAGACGAAAGTAATAGCACGAAATTGGAGTTTTTTCTTGCATTTTAGATAATGATTTAGGAGGGTTTACCCTCGAACGTGTCTAATCCTAATATCAGATCGTTTTAGGATAATTATTTATAATTAAAATAGATGCAGCATTTGCATGTTATTGCTTTATTTTTCCATGAGTAACCTATTTTTTGTCGTCGAAGTATTAAAAAAAGAAAATGTATTCAAATTACGGACAAACAATAATTAATAATATATATAATTACCTTCATGCTCGTGCAATTAGGATGGTTGTCTTTTAAAAAACTTATTTAAAAATATAAGAACGTTATGTAAAAATATCATAATAAAAATTGCACTGCAATAAATATTATTTTTGAACTATTTCAAATTTGATTTTATAATCTTACTTCCGAAATAGTTTGCCTTATTATTATTAAAATTTATTAACCCATTATAGTGTAAAATGAGTTTGAAGAAGTCTGAGATTAAGTTCCGAATTAGCAAAATCTGATTAATAGCTAAGTAGTTTACTTGCTTTGTCTGCAATAAAATGGTCCTTTCCTTTTGATGTAGTTAGCATATGGGGAAAAACTTATCTGAATCAAACATCATTTTTAGTATTTTATATTGAGTTCCACAAGTTTTTTTTTCTGATTTTATGGTTTAACCAATGAGTACATATTTAATGTTTTTACTCGTATATCATATGAGCTAAAGTAAAAAATATAATAAACAAAATGATAAATCTAACATAAATGTTTCAATTATACTTGTGAATTAAACTGTCTAAAACTAACACGAGAAAAATGTCGCTATATCAAAACTTGGTTCGATAAGCACGTACATCTGGCACCGTCTGTATGTCATTCAACTGACATATTTCACAAAATCTGGCTTTGCGTATGAATTTCAAAAAGATTTTTTCTTGTACATTGACAAAAAAATTAAAAATGGGACAAAATTGTAGAATGACGCACGACAAGGCGCCATATCACATGGTCACTCGGCCGGCAGATTTATTATTTAAAAAACGCAAAATAAAAATCAGCAAAGCGAATGCCATCAAATTGCAGAGAGGAGGAATCATCGGTTACGTATTCAATTTTTGTGTAGCAGTTGCATGTGCAGAAAAAGTGAAATTTTGCAGCAAAATAAAAAAAAAGAATCGATTTTTAATCGGTGACATTTTCAATGGTGCTCAAGCGACAAGTCAGCGAAACAGCGAAAAATCTCACGATCCACAGTCTCGGTGTGGTCCATGGGAATAAAAACACAATTATCTGGCAGGAGGCGGCGATTTTCAAGTTTTAACCATTCGGGCAGTTTGGCGGGTAATGTGGTCGCTGTTATAAAATCGGGAATTACTCCCCTTTATTCGACTTATTATAATGTTGTAATCCTTCTATCCCACAATCCTCCTACATATGTACATCATTTATTTATGCAGATTCATATTCTTTGAGTATCGCCAATTCAACATAATTGAAGAGCCGAAGCTTACAATCGTTAATCACAATTTGTATAAGATTATTAAGAGAAATAATTAAAAAAAAAACAAGATTTGATTTAGCCTAGGTATACTTATCTTAAATAAAAATAAATCCTGAAATATTTTCATAAAAATCAGTCGTGAGAGCTGGATTCAGGATTATTATACGACGATTTGTAGCTTGTAACTAATGAGCTAATGAACTTATTTTTGAAGATAAAATGTCGATGTTGACCATTTGGTGTAACCTAGAGATGGAGAAGTGCCATCCAGGGTATCATTTTAATTATGTTTTTTGTTTTTGTTAATTTGTGATTTTGATTGGAATGTTTTCAATAATTTTAATAGTGAATTTATAATTTTGCAACAGTAAGAAATACGAACTTGATGATAATTTAAAAAACACTCATAGAGAGTCATTATTTTTGAAAGGGGTAAGGTAAATCAATTTTTGGAAACTTAATGTTAAGATTATTTATTATTTTCTGAATCTGTATGTAAATTTTGTACAAATTGTTTAGTTTCTACGTAGATGGGGTCATTTTGATAAATGAAGTGTTGAAATTCAAATTGTTTATAGATATACAATGTACCTAACCTACTATTGAAAATTTACAAAGATTCACTGCAATGGCGTTAAGAAAATGAGACAGATTCCACAAAAAATAATGTTGTTGTTGAGCTAGTGAGTGGCGGGTAGGCTGCATCACTGCCATTATCATCATCAGTTAAATTTCCTTAAGCGCGCGCATATTCCGTTAACATATTACGAAACACGTATGACCGCGGGGCCCGGGCGAACCTCATTAAAAATGCGAAACTGCGAAAAGGAACAAAATCGGTGCAACAAAGTGACTGGCAGTCGGGAAGAAGATTTGTACATAATTAAAAAAAAAAAAAAATTAATGATGCATGATTATATTCAGACCATCCGCTGCTCCCTCTGGCGGGCATATGGTTTTCGACGCAAACATTTCTATCACCCGCGCCCTTTCACACCACCAACGAATGCTTGCGTAAAAAAAAATGCATCCTCGGGTTGATGCACTCATTCAGCATCACATTCTGTGAATTAATTCAATTTTTGAGAGTAGATTGCATTCGAAAATTCAAAAGTCAGAGTAGTGAAAATCCGCGAAAAACCGCGAATTTCCCATTAACCCGAAGCGGTTAGGAAACACCGGGATACGACTTCTGGTGCGAATCACGCGCTTCGAATGAAACGCCGCCCGGTCTATCGGGCGGAAACAAATTAGCATAGCAGCCGAGATGCCCACAAAATCGGCGCCCACCGATTTTCTAGATTAATTTGATGCTGCACGGTAATGTGCTAATTAATCGCGACTGCATGCACCGCGCCTACCTGTGCCGGAAGTCTGCCCTGCGGCGGTAGCTGGGTGCATTTTCCGCACAAAACTTAGGCCCCCCCATTTTCACCTGCCCGCTCGAATTCCGACAATAAAAAAAATATTTAGATACTTTGAGTGCTCTGTTTACCTAAGTGAGCGACTTTTGTTTAGTTAATTAAATTTCTTCCATTTACATAGCTTTCAGCGATTTTGTTTTTCCATTTTTTTATTTTCTGTTTTCCCTACCCACTCAACCTTGAACGCCGGAAGTGAGGTGGATTAGTGGAACGTGTGAATTGTAAGCGAAAATTACTCTGCAATTAATCCGAGTTATTTAATGCCTCTCGGGAAGACAATACAGCCGCCAGGTGGCGGTGGTTCGAGCGCTTTTCACAATTTTCCTCAGTCTAATCTCTGCAATGTGCCGCGGATGCTATTTGCGGACTCCAAACATATTTTTAGGTGGAGTCACGCCACATTGTTTTGCCGTCACGGCAGCCCAACCACTGCACGCATTTCGACGTCACGTGCCTTCAGGTGAGCTAATGAGTGCTCTTTTTTTTTTTTTTGTTATATGATTCATTAAGCCTGCTTCTAAGCCGCTTTGTGCAATTTGAAGCGAACAAAACTTTTAAATTCTCTGTTCAATGGCATTCATACAGTGCTTCTCTAGCAAAAACATTTTAAAAAATAAATTGGATGAACGCAAACATTGGAGCTTTTAATTATGCCTAGCTGTTTCTAAATACACAAAAATTCAATTATCTACAAGGAAATTAAAGTGAGATCTAATTTTTCACGTTCGTGTTTTCGGGAAAAATTGTTCAACTTAAAAAAAACTTTTTGTTAAAACTTTATCTTTCATTTAAACTGGAAGAATTATGCAAAATTTAACAGACCTTTTAAACCAGAAATTGGACTACCTATACTTTTCCGGAGGTTTCTTATGACCTGAATCTGAATCTGAATCTGACCCACAGCTTTAATAAGAACTATAGTAGTCCTTACGTATCATCAGTACAAAAATTATAAGAGGGCCTATAAATGAATCTTGTGGGATACCAAAATTTATTTGGGTCATGCATCGCATATTGAATGGAGAAGCAAAAAAATTTGGTATAAAAATACGAAACATCAACATTCACTTTGACCCTAAGTGGCCTAAGTGGATACCTGCACTTTAAAAATTTTTCCGGTTATTTTTCTATCAATTTATCACTGATGCAGCAGTGTGCAATTTAAGTCCCTTTGATGGGATTTTTCCGAAAGCAATTCTTTGCAGTTGCTTAAACTTTTCGATAGGAAAACTCTCCCACCAAAAACGAAAAATAAATAAATAAAAAAAAAGCAAAACAAATAAGCTAGAAACAAACTGCAAAATACTTTTCCGCCAGCTTTCATTCTCTTAAAAAGTATAGCATTCCGGTGAAAAACGATGCCCTCCCGAAAGCCAAAATCAGCGAAAAATCGGTTGAAAAATTTACGCAAGCTTCCTGGAGGAATGTTACTACTTTTCCACTTTTCCATCCCAATCCATCGCAGTACTTTTGCCAGGAACTGCAAATAGCGCTAACGAATGAAACTGTTTTTGCCGTGTGTCTAATAAAACTTTTCTAATCCTTTTGCAGCACCACGAAAGGACTGAATACTGTTCGTGATGTGGAAATTACAAACTCTTCTCGAAATTACATTTTTTTTTTCTCCTCCGCATATATGTATATAGTGAGTCCGGGAGTTGGGAAGAGTTTTGGGATTTTGGGCAAAAGGGCCCGTGTTAGTCGTTCACACATAAGAGCAACAAATATGGGGAATCCCCCCGGTTTTCTGGTAGAATTCCGAGAAAAGGAGTCTCGAAACACCCGCATCGAAATCTGGGAATTTGATTAAGCCCCACTCGTGCGGGGAGGGGATTGGATCCTGTTTGATAAGCGCATTTCCAGATACTCAAAACATGACCTGAATTACATCACAACTAATTATGCCATGATCTTATACCCGCCTCCGCAGTATATCCTCGGTCGGTATTCTCGATGGAGGTGTTTCCCTATCTGAGGCGGACTGCTCATTAATCGACCTTTTGGGGCCCAACAGAGCAGCATCCTCAAATGAAGACGTTCTTTCCACCCACGGATTCGTATATGCCCTATATGTTTTTGGGGGTGACAACACACGAGGACGTGAGTTGCCACGCGGCAATCATAATGTTGGCCCCAATTCGATGACACAATTAGTTAGTCCCAAGAAACGTTCCAGCTTCTATTGTGTGTCCAAATGATCGGACAACACGAAAGATACATGGAAAAGATATTTCGGTTTAAGGGGGGTGGAAACGAAAATTTTGCGATATTCTATGGAAGCATATTTGTCTGGGAATTGTACACGAGAGGATATCTTGTGGGATGCTGCCCGCCCGCTTGTATTTGGGGAATCGTCATGTTGTCTCCATGAGGAACATAAATTCTCATTTATGTAATTATGTCGAAAATACGCTACGACTGTGTGTGATAAACGACCTTCCACACCACAGCCCAGTGGCATAGTTCGTCTTGGGTGGTTCTGTATGGGTGTTTGGAGTTTTAGGGGCGTTATACCGCCTATTGTTGGGGTATGGCTCCCCCAGAACAACCCCCGCTTCCCGACGAAGGCCATTTTCGTTTATCGACTCCTCGGGGTTCCGGAGGACTATAGTGGAGGAATTGGCCCCAACTTCAGGAACTTTCTTATTTACAACTTGCAGTTTGGTGGCAAACTTCCTCTGGACGAAGTGCTGGCCCAAACCCAGAACGTGGTGCGAATGCGGTGCCTGCGCGGGTGGATTTTGGACCAGAAAATTGGGACAAGGGGGAGGGCCAGGAACTCATATGGCCGCTTTACCGAACCATTATCAAGTCGTAATATTCTTAAAAGTTTAGTTGGCTTCCATCCCCCTGTATACTCCTCCATCGATTCCACTCCCATATCGGTGATTACTCCGAAGGTAGTGTTTAGCCAAGATTTATGGCCTTCTCGGGCTGTGTTTGATTAATGAGATAAGTGCGGCTCGAGGGCTTCAGTTTGCCCTTTTGTTCATATATTAGTCCCCGATAGTTTACTCGAGTACCTATTTGACGCTAAAGGGCAAGATTTGTGGATGTTAAGCAAACTGATAGTAATTTATAATAAACAAAGAGCAACAACGCCAGCATATACCTACAGATCCATCTCTGAAGCCCCTCCCGAGAATCGTCGCCACTGCTGCTCTACGGCTTTGCTTTAGAACAGTACCGTCCCTGATGTCTGGGCGCTTATCTTGGGAAGCGAAAACTTTAATGGGATTTAAATTGGGCGAAAGTTTCCATGAAATTGAAGGTGTTCTGGAGTATACCAAAGCACCAGACATGGTGCCTGTATAGTACCTACTTTCAGGACATTTTCCCTAAGAGCTTCCCGAGAAAATGTACCCTGCACCATCTTAACAGATAGAGATACGAACAAAAAACCCTTGCGGGAGTTGAGTTTAAATACCTCTCTTTCTCTTGGATTGAGTTGAAATTATTTCGCTTCATCATTTACAAAATGAATGTGTACAAAGCAATTATGATGCTGATGCACTTCACAGAAAGAGAGAGAAAAACGATACATTCCCATTAATTTCAGGGACGTTATCAATTAATCGAATTCCATTTCAATCCAAGAGAGGTGCATTACAATCAAGCCTAAAGTGCCGCGTATTTTTCCTGATATTTGCTCGAATTACGTAAAAAAGGGTAAGTAAAAAACAGGACAGAATTTCAGTCGATTACGACCTGCATCGGTGATGCAAATGTTTATTAAAAAAATTAATCTCACAGGAAAACACAATTAAAATTTTCCTCCTGTAATCGCGGTATAATGAAAGAATCTGTTTAACGTACTTTTTTTTCTCCAATTTTTGCATTTATTTTTTTTAATATCACCCGTTCGCAAGCGTGCAAGAGGACAAAAGCGTGGTCCCGGAAGAGCTCAAACCTTGAATGAATTCGCATGACAGTGCCGTGCCATCCATGATTTCCCCAGATAAAATCGCTCATTCCCATTTAGGTGTGCAACTGCAGTTTTCATTGCATTTCGAGAAATGCGAATCCATAAAACCCTTTGATTTCCCGAAAGGAGGAAATCGTTGATATTTTTTTTTACACGATATTTAATATTGATTATCGAACGCCCGTAATTGATTTATTCTCGTTTTACTGATTATACTTAAAATTAAAAGCAATGGTTACTGTGCGGTGACCTGCATTCGGAAAAGGTTGATGGAAAAGGGTTAAGTAGGGCTTTTTATTCGAATATTCATTTCCTTGTGGATTTAAATAGCTTAAATAACATTCTTTTTGTAATTATAATATGTATAATCATTATAAATGTCATAATAAAACTTGCTTAACATTTCTTTTTTATAACCTTATTACGACTGCATCTATTTTTATGTAAGTGTAGCAGGGTTAAAAATACTGGACGTATGTTTTCTTCCCAAACATTTTATTTCAAGGATTAGATTGGTTTTGACCTAACTATCAAGTGATTGCGAACCTTTGAAATAAACATGTTCAAGTGAATTTTAGGTATATACTTATTTTATTATTCCCTACATAAGTATGGTATTAAACTGAAATACTAAGTTGAAAGTGACTTTTCTATAACCTCCTTACATAATAATTTTGACAGTAATACCTCCGAAAACTTGGTTGGTTACTTTTAAAATTATAAATTTAGCTAGTTGCTAAAGAATTACATCAATTTACTGGTTGCATGGGTTCCTATTTTTTTAAGTAATTTTCTTTGTGAAAAAAATATTATAAACTGTATATAAACTCTTTTAGTTTGAGTTAAAAACGTTTTGTGTGGTACCGACATTGATAATGTTATTTATTTTCGTTATTGTAACGTCATTAGTTGGCACGATATTTAAACGTTATAAATAACGTTATTTCAGGTCCCTGTTAAAAAGGCTTATTTTATCTCACAATTTTTATTTTCAAAACCTATTCGAAAATTTGTATAACAACGCTGTCATTTAAACTCCACCGACAGAGCACGCCGATCCGGTGTGTCGTAACTTGTAATATGTCACATTTCATCAGCACCTGCACACACCCCCAATTGTTCCTAGTGCTGTAATTGGGGGATGTGAAATGACCTAAGGCATGAGTGCGGGGCACATACACCCGCTGTCGCTGCACAATGGCGTCATTATTAAACTGGCCGTATACGTGGGGGAAGGGACAAAAATAATTTTTTAATTAAAACATTTCTGCACGACTAAACTTTTCGCTATTAATTGAACTTTGTTTCACATTTTGCCCGCTCTGGAAAACTCAATAATCCCACTTTTGGCCAAGTTAATCACAGCAGACCGATCCCACCGCTGACACCAGCAGCCAAAAGCCGAAGTGCCAGCACCCAGCCCGGCAACCAGCCTGATTATTTAGCTGGAACCTAGCCGGTTAACTTTTCGTGCAGCACCTTTAATAGGCTTTCCCACCCCCCGGTTTTCCCGCGCAATTTAAGGTGCTATGGGAAGTTTTAGAAAATTGGGGCTTTAAATTTTTGCATTAAAAAGCCGTCGACCCATGTGACTCCTTTTCAGCCCCGGGTACGAAGGCAGATAAGCTGTGCGGGCTAGTGAGCCGTGAAGTTATAGTTCTAGCTAATCGTAGCACCCTATAAAATGGTATAACCTTTAAAAGGGGCTCGATCGGGTTATCTCGTGTCGCATGGCACGCCTGGTTTAAGTAAGCACGTCTTTGGCCCGACGTGACATTAAACTTTCGCGACATTTACCTTCTTCCCGTGCTGCGAGACGCCCGCTAACGTCTTAGCCGCCAAGGCCCGGAAAACCGCTCAGGTGAGTCTGGCGTGCCTCGCAGCTTCCTTCAAGACGAACGTCGCCGTTTCTAGTGATGAAAATTGAAAACGGTGGCGTTCGTCGGCTCGACTGCCGCGCTGCAGACCGCGATTTAATTGAGAGGTGAAAGTGACCACCGCGGCGGCGGCCAGTGGCTATCATCGCAGCACGCAGTTCGCACACCGTCGCAATGAGCAGCCAGCTGGAGAGTGAGCAGTGAACAAAAGCAAGAAAATAAATACTGAAAAGAAATAAATACAAATAAAATTGTTTCCGCCGTTTCCACGGATGACGTGATCCAACTTCAAATGGTAGACGACACGACTTCTAGCGGCGGGCGGCGGCGGCGACGCGGTCATGAAATGTGAAACGTGTCTCCGCGGACCGCGGGTAATTGTCTCGCGATTCAAACGAGTCATGGGACGAGACGGGACAGGACAGGACGGGACGGGATAGTTTTGTCACGCATCACAATTGTTCCAGGAAACCCTGTGATTTGTGATTCAGGAAGGCTGGGAATTTTTTTTTTGCAAACCCGCGAGAAATAATGCGCATGACGGAGACGGGGAATCCCCGGGAAATTGTGTTCAAATTTAATGCGTGGATCGTGCGAACGGGAAAAGTTCGCGGTGAAAACTTTCCTCGGGGAGAACACCTTAAAAGGCTGTTTATGAACTTGGAAATTTATTGGTGTAATAAACCACTTAATTGCACCGAGGCGATTCTCTTAATGGTCACCACAGGAGGAAGGAAGGGGAGGGAGGGGCAAAATATCCCCAATTCGCCGGTCTGGTGACTTTCGAAAACTCAACGAATGAAGCAATTTCATCTAATTGGTAGCAACAATTGGTTTATTTCGGAAATTTTAATTACTTTTGTGGCGGTTTTACGATTATCACAGTAAAATTAACTCGTTTATTTTTAACAATTCGCTAAAGCTGACCGAAATATCAAGGTTCAAAACTGAAAAGTTGGCTACACACGTACTGTAGGCTCTCATATTTTATTGCTAAATTAATAATTCTATGGGTCGGTAGCTTTTCCTCATAGTAATAAAATTTAAATAGCTTTTAGCGACTCCAAACTTCAAACAAAAGGGCACTTTAGCCGAAAAAAAGATTGTTCGTAATTGACACATAAAATAAAAAAATACTTGTTCGACACATACACTGACCAAAGTTATTAAAAGTAATAAATTCGAACAGTTTTTGTACCCTAGGGATAAGCTTTAAAATGGATCGATATATTTCAGAACTTGGTAGAGAGTTTTTAATGGAAAAAATTTTATGTTTTTCAGCTTTTCATATGTACATTTCACACATTTATAGGTATATAAAGCTCTTTTCTTTTCATAATGAAATATTTTTGTTTTTAAAATTAAGGTTATTGAAACATGTTTAAACGTGTTGTAAAATTAGTTACAACAATTAAAACACATATGTACAAAAACACTGAATGTTATTCCATTGAAGCAAATCCCAATTAAAACTGCTTTGATTCGAAATTTCCATTTAACACAATTTGCCTGGCCACAGTAATGCACCATCGAATTTTGTCGAAAATAGCTTGAAGCAATTTTCGTTTCTCGTTTGGTCCAAAATTTCTAAATGAAATTTCGTCAAATATTGAAATATTGGTTAAAGCAAATATCATAGCTATGCCGACCAACATAATGGATGGGAGCGAAAATGAAAATCAATCGGAATATCATTGATTATGGTAAAGTCCTTATTATCGCCCGTTCAAATTACAGAAAATTGCCCTCGAAGTGGAGCAATAAATAACGTGTGACATATCCCACAAATTCGCATACAAATCTAAATTTCTATGTATTGCATAACCTCGTTGAAATTAGAGGAGGTGGCACCCCGCAAATTCTGTTCGGGGAAGAACTTCGCCCATGAAATTGGAATTTCTGTCGAAAATTATTATTTGATAATTTCGAGCAGGAGCACATCTAATACTATTGGTGAACTGATTTCGAGGGCTTCTGGGCCCTCGTCACGGCCCCCTTTCTATGGTTATGAGCAGTCCCATGCGAATATTTCGCATTATTGTCAACTGCACATTCATAAGCATAATTATTAATGGAGGCGAATAAACAGACGGTCGAATTGCTATGGTTGCATGTTTTATATATTTATATTTATCGGTTTGTGCTCCGCGATGTAGGATCTTTTCTACTGTGACCTCGCTCTCGGGTGAACTAAATAATTAATAGATTTTGCTCGTTCGGTGATTCTAATTTTTGTAATTAACATGCTAAACTTCTCTTAAATTTATTACTTTTGCGAACTCGCTAAATTAGTTGAATCGATAAAATATTGAAAATTTATTTTCCCTTTAACATTGATATATGGCATGGTGTCGACATGCATAAGGGCATTTATGGTGTGTTATTTGTTTTGCGCTTCCCTGGAGTTATGCTATTTGCTATGCTCGCTCGTATGATGTATTTACACTTTTCTGAATTGAAAATTGCTCGGTTGATGCTTTTAGAGCTTGGCAATATTTGATTTATATTAGTGAGATTGGATAACAGAAAAACATACATAGGAATTATAGATTCTAGGGCTCATATCATCGTATTCAGGTCTAATAATCATTTTAAAATATGTAAATAAAACATTTTGTATTTCTGTTAAACATAGATGAGATCTGTTTTGCGGTATGTTAATAATTATGTTTATTTATTTTAAATTTTAACAACGATTAAATAGATCATTTGTTGATATATGCTTTAATTGAAGTGAAAACTATGAATTAAAGAGATTAAGTATCCACAGAACTGGAAACCATATATTTCAATTTAATTATTTGTGAATTATTATTTTTGCTAAATTATCGAAAATCAAATAAAATATTGTACTTGAATTTACTTACATTAAAGTTGGTATTACCAAAACTTAATGGTTTTTCTTATTTACAATAAGAATTACAAATTGAGAAGGAATACATTTCCATGAAAGAGAAAAAAATCCTACTCTTTTAGAATTTACAAAGTTAATTGTATTTCAATTTAGCTTTATCTACTATTTAGGTATCTACTATTGGAGAGTCCAATAAATAAGTCAAGTATAATATCAAACGTATTATGCAATTTAAAAGTGACATATTTGGGCAATTACGAAACATCGTGAGCAAAAATTCTTTTTTGGTATAAATTTCGAAAAATAAAAACAATACCTACCCGCTTGACAACCTTAAAGTTAGAATAAATGGGATAAGACGGCCTCGGAGAGAGATCGACCGGGTGACAGATTAAATTTTTTTTTTTAAGAACCCTCCAAAATGATATAAAACGTGCAAAAGGGAAACTGCTGTACAGCGACAAAGTATCCAGGAAATAGGATAGCCCGAGCCTATCTAATTCCAAGAAACAGAAAATAGCCTGAGGAAATTCCGGGGCCAATTATTCGCTGATGTCCAATTTTTGCCAGTCCCGGGACCGTGGGCCCAAGAACATAGTGGTGACAGATAAAATGCAATAAAGGCAAAAAAGACGACACGAATTCCATTTGAATGCCCAAGGGCTCATTTTGTGGAATAATGCTGGTAACTCGAAGCTAAAGTGAGTGATGTAAAGCTTTATGTCACCCCTGGGGGTTTGGGGAAATCCCCGGCCTATAGCGAGGAACAGAAGCGGGTTCCTAGAATAAGGTGGGTTAAGGTGGTTGCCTGCTGTCGCAATATATCCTCTCTAGCCTGAAATCTATTCCAGGAGAGGGATATGCTCCTCGTGGCTGGCACTGCTCCTGCCGCTGAGAAAAAGAAGGAGACAAAAAAAATTAAGCAGCCGAGGAAACTTCCAGGTGACATTCCCTTACAATTGATGTGCATTCCTTTGTTGAATCCTGAAAATGATGGAAATTATTTATCATGAATTGTTGCCCTTTTAAATGGCCCCATTTTTCTGCCCTCCCCTGCATGTCTCTAACAAGTTATTCTGGATTCGGGCAAGGCACAGTCATGGGTCCTTCTTTTGTTAAATTGTTGAAAGCAATGATTTCGAAGGACGTCTGACTGTTGGATCAACGGACGGATGGACGGTTGGCGGATTTCTTTAATTTTTTTTTATATTTTTTTTATTCTGGCTTTGTTGCCTCCCCCGCGCTCGTGTACCCACTTAAGCGCACACGTACAAAATTAAAAGCAGAAAAATATTGCCATCGAGATTAGGTGCCTTGAGGCGGATTTTCCAAGGATTTATATTAATGCGACCGCTTTTAATTTGCTCTATTTCCCGTCCTGAATAAAATCATTTCTCTTTTGTAGCGCCCTCTCGGAAAGGACCATTATTTACAGGTCTAAATATGGATAAAATGTTGGGAAAAGTGGATCCCTTCTTTTTTCGGTTACCACAAAAGTGGGTCTGGTGGGACCCCTTGTCCCAACTAGCAGTTCATAATCTTTATGGAATTTAAACTGTCCTCATTTATCGTCCTGTAAATTTCTCAAAACGACTATCCAACCGTCCGGAAATGTGTTCAAAACTAAACAAAATACTCTGGTTATTGCCTGCAACAAAAGTAGCCAAAACTATGATAACTCCCCGGGGGTATGTCCCCTCCAACAAATTAAATTTAACGCTCTCCTGAATTTTGTTTAATTAACCAAGATTGCTCGGGCTTACAGCTAAACTCAGTGGAGTCAAGGTGCTCTTGTAGTGTCCATATATCATGAAATATGCAAATTTTTCCCTAAGTGGATACACTTTCCCACCCACTCTTTGGTACTCCACCGGGAGAGTAGGGATCAAGTCATGCCGCGCCAACGCCCAACCCACTCGAGAAAATTTTCCCGCTTCACTAGAGCCCTTTTGAGCCAGGAATTATTTTGAAGCCCTTTTCTCCGCCTTAACCCTGGCGTCTTTCTCGTTGTCTTGGAACCCATGGAACACGATGGTAGCTCCTTTTTGACTAATTAATCGTTGCTAATTTGGAATTCCTTTATTATTTGGATCGTAGGAAAGACTCATTCTGTGGCCCCCGCTTTTTTCCGCGCTCCAATTAGGAGGAGTTCGCCTTCATCAATATGAATGCAAAGCATCAGAAAGTATCTGGAATGCCCTCCGAGTAGAATGCATCGTGGAAATTTAAATTTTGCTAGTCCCTGGCTGCTCCTCGGGAGTCGTAGGGTGCAGGGATGAAAGGATAAAATTAAACCGAGTCCCTCCCTCACACTGCACCATATCTTTTATGTTCTCAGATAAACTAAACATGAACTTCGTTATCGTTTTATTCGTATTTACCCAGACAGGAATCTGTAGAAATAGAGAAATCAACCCCGGGGAACAGCTCCAGGTTTCCCTAGTCGTCTTCTTCTTTTTCTACAGCGGAGAAGTAGAAAAAAAAATTCAGAAAAAGAAAACACTGGGTAAAAAAAATCTTTTACGGAGCTGAGCTGGTTTTATTTGGCCGTAACTCCGCGAGATAAGACCTCAACGGGTTTTCTAAGAGTTCTTAAAACTTTTCTGTTTTGCTGTTTCTCCTGTGGTGGGTGGAATGGGGCAATTATTACTTTAAATGAAATTTCACATTCACTCTCTGTCTCATTTTGATGAGCTTCCGCAAATAAAATGCACTTCGCCGCTTTCCTCCAAAATAAAACCGTTTGGATTTCTGCGGATTCACTCCAAGTTCTTAATTGGAACCGATGTGGATTTTATTTCTTTTTGTCGCTTATAATAATTAGCGATATTTTGTTTGAAGAGAAATGAGTTTATTCGCGTCGTAAATTCAATTAATCACATTGAGGGTAATCACAAAAGGAAACGAACCAAAATTTACGTTACTTAGGAAAAACTGCTGTAAATAAACTACCTATATAAAAAATAGGTCCAAGAACTGACTATTGAAGAACGACAGCCACTATCATTTGAGAATTGGAATTTTTTTGGGTTAACATATTCGTAGTGTCAAATTCTGTCTGGATATTGAGCAAGACTTAGTTCGATTGATCTTTCTGCTTCTAAATTCGTATTTGCCTTACTTCGTCAATACATGCATTTTAGAAGAGTTTAAAGTTTGATTTGAAATGCATGCATATTTCACATCAATTGGTTTATTAGCTTTTACACTATGCGGACGGACAAACAAACAAAGTAATTTCTAGGAACGACAAGAATAGTTTAATCTTGAAAATAAAAAAAAACAACAATTTGAAATACTGGATTCTGATGAGGAAGATGATTTAAGAAATGTTGATCTCATATTAAAGTTTTAGGGCTGCCAAAAAACATCGTGTATATAAATTTTCGTTAAATTCGCTTACGCTCTATTTACTATCAGAAAAACATGGGATAACTCTGTCAGGGCCTAATCAGTCAGCGGCTCGAAAAAATAAATGAAATTGAATGATAAGGGCTCTATTTCTCTTGCGGGTCCGTGCATGCGTGGGCAAACATAAATATTGACGCTGGGGATATTGCCCTTTGATTTGCTTAGAATTCGCCATTCACCTTCAATGTACCAGAAATCGACAGAAATCGACGTGGGTCTGGGTGCGGTGGAGACGACGTTTAAGGCACGCTAGGGCTACCGAAAAAATTGTCGAAATCCACTTCCAGCAAAAGGAATTTTCGCTGGCGACAAAACCCAATGTCCTTTTCATCTAAACCAAGTTTTCTTGCTTCACACGTCTCCGGGGCGGATTGGTTGCTGGTGGCAGGCGCTGAAAGTTAAATAATTCGAGAATGGGTTTGGTCTGGGATCGGGCTCCGGTGGAAGCATCCCATGGTGTGGGGACACGGGGCCCCTTTCTCGATATATTCGTTTTTTTTTTCGTCCCAGCACCAGCCCCAGCGGAGAAACGGACGTGATCGAATTTTCAATTGACATCAAATGCTGTTTGTCATTGTCACTCGTCCGTTAAAAAGGACTTTTCATTTGGCTCCGAAAGAGGTTTTTATTTGACATAAATACACGAGCAGAATCGCAACACTGCCGGCCGCCCTGAGCCCTCTGTGACGGAGAAAATCTCTAAACATTGATCAAATTATTTTACATCTTGAAGGATGCGAACGGGCCCGACGATGGCATCATCTCGTGTCCGTCGCTGTGTCTTCGCAGGGCGATATTAAGAGCCTGGAAAAATATCGGCGGCTTCTTAAGAGGAAAGAAAAGAAATGTGGAGGACGTGGAAGAAAGAACTTCCATGGTCTTTAGTAATTTTATTGATGGCCCTTTTATGGATATGAGGCCCAATGACGGGAGAGTTGGCAGCACTGGGCGAACTCAGAACCGCGCGTCGCACCGAGGTGAAACGTGCACAGACCGGGCGAGTCCTGAAATCCTGCCTGATTTCCTCGAGCTATTTTATCAGGATCAACAAGCGAAGATGATTCATGAATAAAATCCGCCCGGTTGACAAGGCGTATGAATTAGCATGGCTTGAATAATTCATCAATGCCCACCCACACACCCCCGCATCACCCGCAGCCGTGTCTTGGGCGCGATTAAAGACGGGCAGGTCCCGAAACTTCCCCGCCCACCGAGCCTCCGATCGGGCGCTTTGTTCTGTTGTACATTTGTCAGCAATTTGTTTTCAGGTTTACGCATAATTCCTGTTTCAATATTTATGGGCGGTGTTCATTAGGGTTCACACCTCCGCACCCATTTAATTAGCTCCACCCGCGCTATCGCGTCTATCGGACGGAGCTTTAGGTGCGCTTAGAGCAGCAAAAAATCCCTTTTGCGGCGCACACTTACATATTTTACCTATTCCCCAAAATGTACAACAAATTCAGGAAGGAATCCTCTTTAAGAATTTTAAAACGTCTGTGGCGGAAAAAGGGTTCAAAGTGGGTACACCAGAGACAAATTTAAAAGTTATAGTCCTATTCCTGTACACGGTAACGGAGAGGGAGGACATGACATGTTCGCAGCATGGCATGTGCTTTACTTGGTAGGTCAAGGTAAGAATTTACCTCCGAAAAGTCACAAAGAAGAATTTTCGTTTCAGTACAAACTTAAATTTTTTGCGTTTTGTTCACTATTTTTATGGGGAAGTAAAGTTAAAAAGATTCCTTGCGTGACGTTTGGTACACGGTACACTTCTTGTAAAGGAGAATTTTGAGAAAGAATTATTTAAAGCTGGTAAATTTTTTTACCAGCATGTTGGAGTGTTGTATAACTTTAAGGGAAAAATGTTTTTCTGCTCGAAACGTATATTTTAATACGTATTTTGTAGATAGAAATGTTACTTTTTTCTATGACTCCAAAATGATCATCAAAGCAGAACGATAATATTGCTTTTTCTTGATAAAAGCTTTTATTTGTGAAAGAAATTCAGTCGAATATAAAACATTTTGGTTTTGGATATTTGTTTGTGCTAAAAATGTGTTTGTAAATAAAACTGGTTTTAACTTTCTCATTTTAATAAGTATAGGTATATGTACATAATGTAGTAATTTAACAAATTTTTCGTATTAGATGTAGCACGGCAAGAAAAATTTTAAAATCTACAATACTATCCCTGAAAATTGTAAGTCATAATACTTAATTTGATTTTCTAGTGATGAAATGATAATATTTCATTCAGAAATTTTCTTTTTATACTTGAAACATGGAGGGTCTAAAGATATGAAAAGTAATATAAGTCATAAATGCGCTATTTTTATTGGGGTTCTGTCATTGATTTTATTAACGAAATCACTTTCATTTTTTTCAGATACCGCACGAAGAAAATTGCCTGAATTAAACCCACACATCACGTAATGGGTGAGTACCGATCTAACCTATCTTTTTTGTGTACTTTATCCGTAATATCTTTAAAATTTATGCGTACCTCATCCCGAGACCACGACCAGCGGGGGTCAGGAGCCCCGCCCAGGGAAGCTGATTCTGAAATATTTGCGCTTGATTTATAGTGGCCATTAATACCGGGACGTGTCTGTGAATGTCCTCGGGCGTCCTTGCAATCGAACATAATTTTCCCTGCTCCTCCGCCCCCGTCGTGATTTCCACAGACACGGCGGCATTAACTTTCTCATCTGTTTCGATTAGCCCAAAATCAATATTTATGACAGCGATACAAAAAAGGGAGCATCACTCGGGCATAGGTCCTGCCTGGCGGGTGCCCCCATTTTGGGGGCGACAAGCAGACAAAGGACGTGTCGCCCCGGTCGCGTTTATTTGTTTGTTTGTCTGTCTGCCGGTTGTCCCGCCCACCCGCTTCGCCGGTTAAGCGGCTTACAATCGCAAAAATTAAAATGGGCACCCGGAAGCGCCTGCAGCGACAAGAGACAAATCAAGAATAATGATGATCTGCAAAAAAGTCGCCCGTCGAATTGTTTTCCTCGATTAATCCTGAATTCTGTTCAGGACTCGGGTGCTGGTGCGGGTAAAGATTCCGCGTCTGCGGGATTATGCGATTCGAATTGGGGCCCTCGAAAGGAACGGGCGTGAGAAAAGCTGCCACAGTGTTTCTGGTATATGCAATGCGCTCCAGAAGTCTTAAGCAATCTTAAAGAGAAAAGTTTTTTAATTTCGGAAAAGCGATTTTCTTCTTCGCCTCCTCGAAGAAGTACGCCGCAAAAGAGAGCTACCCCCAACACCGCACAGCCTGCTTCGTGCCTTTTCTCGCTTTTTCCCGGGAAACAGTTGAACTGAAACCTCCAGAGTTTTCTTTTTCCCTATTTTTCCTTTCTTTTGCTCCATTTCTTCGCCTTTTTCCCCTATTTTTCGGCTCCTGCTCTCTATAGAAAGGCGGCTAGTAAAATTGTGACGAGTTAAGGGAGTGGAAACTGTTCTTTAAAAAAATATATAAATAAAATATAAAAAAATTTTGGACAAGTTAAGATCCGGTCGAAATAAAAAATCCTCCCGACTTTTCCGACGGAGTCCTGTCGGATGGGCGGGAAACACGGACAGGACTTGCTTTCGCTTTTATTATGGCGTTCTGGGGGATGACGGCTTGAGAAATTTGTCTGATAATCGCCACATGATCTAATCGGACTTATTCCACGAAAAATGGTGTTTTGTCAGGATAATGACTTCGATACAGTATGAGAAATTGTGTTTGGCAAAAGACACACTTTTTGCACGGTTTACACTACATACGAAGGGGTGTTTTTGTTGAGTCTTATCGTTGTCGGGCTTGCTCCTACATTTGGATTTTGTTGAGAATGTATTAGAATTTATTCTTTCATTTTATATTTATATCACACTATCGTATGAATTATGTCTTGTCTTGCGCCACGGTTTCGCAGTCTGCGAAATCTGTCCTCTCAAACCAAATCCAATTCGACTGAGTCTAAACAAAAAGCTCCTAGTAGCAATTAAATGTTGATATTTTATAAATAGTAGAAATCGTGAAATACAGGCATGTCAAACAAATAGTACCTATTTAGTTTTTGTTCCACTTTATCATACCATAAAATTATAATTTTATGTTTTGATTTGTAAATAGTTACTTTACGTAATTATTTGGTAAAATTGTTTCTATTTTCAACTTTTATATAGTCGTGTTTAAGTTGTTTTACCATTTCCTCCTCTAAAAGATTATATTTGGCTCAAACCGCGAAACATTATAGAAAAAACTTGCACCGAACTTGTAAAGAAAATTTCCTGTTTCCTTCACGTGGCAGGATATCGAGAAGATTCCCACATCCTTGAACTTTAAGCCCGCCATTCGTTCGAAGGTGGCTCAGCTGCAGCCACACCTCGTTGAGGTCATGAGGCACTTTGTCTTCAGCCCTTCGAAGCAGAGCGCCCCTAAATAATGCATCGCAATAAAAAGCGGGTGCTCCTCAGCCGCGGATCCGGCCGTAAACCTCTTAATCCTCCTCCGCTAGAAGTAATCAGCGGTGGTAAGCCAGCCAGAAACGCTTCCTGTCGTAAAATTTTAAAGAAATTCGAAATTTCCTAAAGAAGGAACGGGCAATTGAAGTTTACAGAGCAGTTATGCGTCTTAATCCTGAAGGATCGTAGATTAAATTTAAGCGCCACACAAGGAGGCGATGAAAATCACAATAGAAGTTTCCATCGTCGCGCTTCGCCGCGTTACGATTTTCTACTACAAGGAGATGAAGACGTCGACGATGACGACGAAGACGACTACTAGGTCGACGTCGCGACGTCGGGCATGAGGAGGAAGTCAAAGATTTTGTATGCATCTCTCATCATCTCGATGAAAGAAAAAGGGAAAATCCCCCGGGGGCAAGAAACAGCACTCCACGAGAGATGATTCTTTTAGAGTGCAAGAAATCAACAAAAGTGCAATAAAGACGTTCACGCGAAAATTACTGCAATTTTTCCATCTTATCCGGGATAAAAGCCGGGAGCTGGGGGGACAGAGGCCATCCAACGACCGCCTTTTTATGGCTCCTCGCGAATATATAATTTCATTATCTTCGCGCCTGCTTTTTTTCCCCCCAGACAGTTTTACTTTAAGTGCTCCCTGCAGCAACGATGCTGGATGCTGGCCTGGACCAGGAGAAGAGATTCTGGGCCGCTTCTTTTGAATGAAATTGTTTATTAGCAGCAGCCTGCCCGTCGTCGAGCGAGGACAGTTCTTTTCCATTAGGCGAAATGTGGAGCGCCCTCGGCACTAATTGCTTAACCGCTGCAGCCGAGAGCCCTCCTAAATCAAGATTAACAATAATTAAATTAATTAAGCCGATTTAATTACGTGCGCTGCGATTGGATGGAACAAAGCAAATTTCGCGCTCGGATTTGCTCGCCCGGTGCGGTATCGAATTTTTACATTGTCCCAAGCCCTATAAAATCCCTCCTATAACCCCGCTATGACCCGGTTTTAAGTTCGCATTTTCGTTGCGAAATTCTTGGATGCGAAGTTTGTAACAAAATCTTAATTACCCGGAAGTGAATTTGTTATACGATCCGGGCAATTCTCGAGGGTCCCAGCACCTGACACAGGACCTCTACTCGAAAGCCCGAAAGAAATTCCATCGAGTCAGTCCCCTGTGCGGCAGGTGTGGGTGGGATTTTATCCTCGGGACTTTTAAAATATTTACCCGGACCGGGGATATATGGGACAACCTGTGGGCGTGGGAGGCCCCATGATTGCACCTGTTTACAGCCCAGGCGCCATTAAGTAATCTCAGAAGCTCGTGCGAAGTAATTGCAAGTAATTTGATGAAATTCCAAGTATGTGTGGAAGAGTCCTGGCGTCCCGGGTCCTGGTTTTGGTTCGTTTCGCACCTCAACTTCGGGTGTGAGACATTCCCGAGGATTGTGTTCCTAGGGCAATTATTGCAAATGAACATCTTGGGGTTCCTGGGGCCTGGATCCCAGAGATATCAACGAAATTGATGACAGCTGGAAAATGCCTTTAGTGTGGTAATAGAGGCAGGCTCTGCGGTCGTTGAGGCGCTCGAATTCATGTTTTAGGACCAATTTGCAAGTTTTAATTTTATAAAAGTTTTCAACGTCGACGACGGGAAAATAACAGCCTTGGAAAATGGTAGGACTGGGAACTTGGCGGAGACGTCTTAAAAGGAATAAGATTTTCACATTGGAATTTCGATGTCGTGTTTATTTCTGCTTTCAAGCGAAAGAGTAAAAGTTTTTTATTTGTCATTTTTGGTTAAAACAGTAGCGAACTTTGAGTTTATATTGTTCTTTGGCTTGGTATTTTTTTTCTCCACAATTAACTGGAACAAATTACAGAAAAACGTTATTTGGTTGTAACTAAACTAAACCCTATTCAAAATAAAAATACTGTCCTAAATGAAAGAGCATCTGAATTCATCCAATGAAAATTTTTTTCTAAATTATTCTGCCCATAACATAAGTAAGGTGTCAACAAAATGCTCAATATTAGTTATAAAACTACCAAAGACATGATTGTTTTTTCTTGTGTATTTCAAAAAGCGTCTTTAAAATATAATTTAAACTTCATGAAATTTGAATTCAAAATCGTGATCGGAAGTTTCAAATTTTAACTGATTTTCATATTAAGAGTAATATACCTGAACCTGCACTCTAGAACTTATTTACAGCAGATTTTACAACAATCGAAAATTACATTACGTCAACATTTCTGACTACACATCTTTGTGCTCTTCGGCTGCAAACTGCTCTGAAATCTTGAATTTCCTGCGTAGTCATGATTTAACCTATACTTTAGAAAAATATTTTCACAAGTGAAAAATTAAGTAAACTCTGTACGATCTAACATTATAAAGCAGATAATATTAATAACTCAAGCATACATGAAGCAAATAAATAAAAATAATTAATATATTTCCATTAAAATACTCAAACAGGGATTTCCGAAATCGGCGATTTTAAATTTTTAGTGCGGGAACTTTATGATATCATATCTCGGAATCATTAGGTATGCATTTCATTATATTCGTGGTACTTCAAAATAAACATAATCATAATAATTATTTGCATTTTCGGATATTTTGACTAGTGCCACCATTCATTTTGAATATAAAATTAGTAGGTAAGGTAATTTCTGATGTAAAGGACCTCGGTATTTACTTTGACTGAAAACATGAATTTTCCCTGTACACAGCTTCATTGTTAACTAACGCTTTCAAGTTAATTGGGTTTATCTTTCGCACCTGTAAACCATTTAAAAACTCCTGCTCGTGTACCATGCTTTACAATTAATTAATTGAAGTGGTTTTGCGAAAATTCACCCGTTTATTACTGCAGAAATTTATGAGCACCTCTCTTGAATACGCTGAAAGGTTAAATTATTTTAATTTGCCATATTTAGCAGATCGTAGATTAGTTCTTAAAAACATTTTCTTTGTTAAAATAGTTAATTCATTATTTGATTTGATATTAATTACGTTTAAATGTTCTGTCGCAGGAACTTGTAAATAAATAAATAAATAAATAATGCATTTGTACGTTCTATTATAACCAAAGATATAAATTACGATGTCTTTACAGAAGTAGGTACCTAGGAATCTTCAACTGCTCTAGGGAAAACAAGTAAACAATTCCTTTCATATAAAGCGAAAAATTTGGTGGCAGTAAACACAGCTCTGTGGAGTAATTTCATATTTTCCTCTTAGCCTTATCCCGGCCATAAAAAAGGTGAAATAAAAATAAATCCGGAAATAAATTGGAGTTCCCAACACCTCATGACACAAAGCCATCTTTTTGGAAATCGTCGCAACTGGCGACAAACAATCTAAAACGAGATCTAGCGCAATCAGCGAACATAAAAGCGGCCACATTCACGCGTCTGAGAAGCGTTAGAAAAACCAACAAAACTCCTTCAGAACGCCCCCGCAAATGGGCAGTCAGCACGCAGCACGCTTTCCCATATTTTCTGCTTGCTTTCTATTTTCTTCCAGGAAGAATTTTGCTCGCCAGCACGAGCAATTAGCGAGCATACATAGTGTAGTAAACATGAGGACTGGGCCTTACTACTTACCCCCGTTGTCGCGCCACTGTCCCTACGGGGAGTTCCCGTAGGATTTGGTGGGTTAGACGAGGTGCGGGTGGAGGATTTCTGAAATATGCCATCGTTCCAGAGATCGGAACGCATAAATTGTGAAATCCTGGTGATAGGTCGCCGGAGTATAGTTGAAATTTTACATTTTCATTTCACCGACTTGGGCCGGGATAGGGGTTGAAACGAGAAATGTTGGGGGTGGTTTGAGAGAAATTATGGGAAAAACTAAAAACGGGAAATGAAATATGGCGCAGGAGGTGCGCACCGCTGGATGGCAGTGCAAATACCCGAAACTGTACCAGACTCGGTCCGGAAGGCTCACGCAACGGCTGATTAATGGCATGACTGAATGCTATCGCCTCCAGACAGTCTTCCTTCCCTCCCGGAGGGGAAGGGATAGGGTGGGGGTGGTTCTCGGGATACGGCGCGGGGTGGTTTCTGCCCAAGTCGCTTTCAATCAACACTACAACGGCAGTGTATGATAGTGTTCGGATCCTACGCTGTGTCAGACATGTCATGATTTATTCGGATGAGTCATTTGATTAATGGTTGCCCTCCCGGACGAAGAGTTGCGCGGGTCTGGGTTGAGTTTTATGCTTCATTTCGCACCTTTTCAGAGACTTTCCGTCCCCCCTCCCTTCTTTTATTTCATCCTTTACCCCTATCCGCCCCCGCATCCCGATCTCCTGACAGGACCAAGGAGATGCGTATTAATATTGTGATGGCCCCATTGCCCTACAATGAGGGACTTTTCACGGTACATGTTCCCGGGCATCGAAGCGAGCCTAGAAAAATCTCTCTCAGCCGCCGAACGGCTCAATCCCCTGGACTAGGGCGGTAGCCGCCCTAAGCCTTAGTACAAGGGGGGAGACGCCCTAAAACAAAGCCTATTGAAGGGTAAAATAAGAGTTATAACTTGCAGAGGATAGAATCACTCCAACAATTCATCCCGGCAATCTGGAGGCAACGAATCGTACTTGCCAAAGGGATTGGATTCCCTTGATTCCTTCATTTTTTTTTCGCCCCCTCCCTTCAACCCTCGCCGACAGCTGCTGTTGCGCGGGTGCGCGACGGTGGCGCGGTGGAAATCTCAAACACCCAAAATCCCGGGGAGTGTTAGTAAATGCCTGGATTAGGCGTTCTTTTAATTATCCCCGGGTCTGTGAACTTTGCCTAATTGAGAAGTTAACAGAGCTTGATGATTCGGTGAAATAATATCCGAGGAATCGACTTTTTTCCCATTGTTGTTCTTTTCCACAAAACTCTCAAGAAGTCGTCAGTGAGTGCAAAAGCTGACGGGTATAATCGGGCGATAAGTAGGTATGAGGGGGGTGGAGTACCTACCTACCCCCGGGGGCAAACCCGGAATATCTCCCAGATGTTTTCCGTTCTCACAGTCATCCATGCGTGAACTTTCTAAACTGGTGGGATTTGTATTTTCGAAGTTTCCTTTAAATAATTGTTGGGAAAAGATGAGAAAGATCTATGGTATAGTATCTTTGGTGGAGTCATAATGAGGTTTCCGCCAATGTGTGGGTTTTTGTTTAATTTATATCTATAAATCGGTTTAAATTTCGGTATATTTGCCATATTCTGAACGTTGTGAAGGGTGAGATTAATTAAATGCCCCTTTTCGCGGATATTATTCAGTTCACTTTAGAAAATTATGCGGAATTGAGAGATTATATGTCTAGTTGAAAAGTTTTAACGAAAACACCAGGAGATTAAGATATGTTTACATTGAATTTTGATGTCTTATATGAACTTAATATGTATATACTATAAAAAGAGTGTATGAGGAATTTTAATTAATTTATATTTCATTACCTGAAACGATTTAAGTGGAAATATACATTAGAGCTCGTACCTACTCAATTGCAAAACTCAACCTTTTGAAAAATGTTTCTGTACGAAACTCGAATATAGCAAGGTTTGGACCACCGTATGTAATATATCGAATTCAAGTCTAAACAAAGCGATTCTATAAAGCTTTTAAAAATTAGTAATTTTTTAAATACATATATATTTTATTTTACTAGATATATTTTACTTGCACTATTAGGTATAAAGTGAAAAGTACCGATCTTAACAACCATTTCTGTCGTTAATTAACTTTCTATGATAAAACTTTGATTTTAAATTTTGCTATTAATATTTTTCCAAGAAATGTTTTTCAATATTCTTCAAAATAACAGCAACAGAATTGGAAATTATGTATTTAGTTCTATAAAAATATAAAAATGTATAGGAGAAGATATTTTTCTATTAAAAAGATCTTACAGCATCCAAAAATTCTTTGATATGCCTTTGATCTCTTATATGCTTAACAACCTGTAAATATGTTCAAAGAACAAACAAAAACCACAAATTTTATGTTTTTGTATAAATACCAACATACATATTTATTTAGTCAGTTCAGACACATAATTTCTTTTGCGGTTCTTTGTGGTTAATTTTATCTTAATTTATCAAAACTAGGTAAAATTTTCTCTGAGAATAAAGTCAAAGATCAAGTGGAAAAGGTGTTTCATATTTAGCAATTTTCCATTAATAATTTTCAAAGGGGCTTTTTACTCAACACACTACCATGGTTACCTTAGTCTTTTCAAAATGAGTAGTAATCCGATAAGTTGCGCCCCTTTTATACCTATTAATTTGGTGAAAATCAATTTATTTCATAATCCGGTGCCCGCATGCCTTTTAATCCTTGAAGACGACCTTTATAATGCCACCCTCCATTGAAGGGCTCTCGTCCTTAAAAAAATAAATTAAATAAAAGTAGAGAAAGAAAATATTAAATGGCTCCTCGAAAAATGCTTTCGTAATAATTTATGGTGTCTCTGCACACGGCAGCAACCAATTTCAGCGACTTTTCTGTTCTCGGGGATTTTTGTCTTTACTTTTTCAATTTTATTTTCATTTTTTTTTTTTCGTTTTTTCGGGCAGCGCACAAAGGCGCGGACTGAAATTCATGGCATGAAGTCAAGTATTTCAGCGATTTTTCTAAGGCCCAGCCTCCAAAACGAGCGAGCCAACTCAGCAGGTACGCAAGGGACTTTAAATCGTGTAATATAAAGGGGAAAATGAAAAATATACATGAATTCAAAATTTTTACCTTTATTCCCAATTTGGTGTCTCGCACGAGGTGACAGAGGCATAGCAATCACAGGAATAAGTCACCGTCGTGTACGACGCGACGTCGAAATTTCTTTATCAAATTTCGTAATGTTCTTACCAGGAAAATCATTTGGAGCGAGATGTGTTATTGAATTTTGATGAATTTTTTTACAACCGCCTGCCAGGTGCACGCATCGACATATCGCAGGTGTGCGGGTGCCCAGCTCCCTCTGGACCCACTCGGATCAAGGGAGTCCCTAAAAAATTCTCCTATAACACGAACTGACAGCGGTTGGTTACTCTGTTTTTACTTTTGATTTTCAAATACATTTTCTTGTTTTTGTATAAATCGAATCAGAAATGAAATATTCCATCTCCAAAGGGGTGGAGGAAGTGGTCTAGGGATGAGGATGAAATGAAAACATCGAGGTCTACCTATGAGCTTTAACCAGAAGCCCAAAAACAGGCCCCGGGACGAATGAATGACAAAAATTACTGGAAACTAAATTTAGATCACGTTTCTGCTGAAACAATTTATTGTGCCAAAGGGCGAGAAAAGGTTTGTTTTTCTGGATTTTCCCATCGTGGCATCCCATTTCCCCTCCTCTCCCCTCTGTTTGGGGCCCTTTTTGCCGGCCCCCAAGCTTTGCTGTCTCGTAATTATGTTTTGGGCGTATGCCGGCCACGCGGCCCTCTAGCATGCTCACTGTCCGGGGATTGATTGGATTTATGATATTCAAGTTGTCTGATATGAAATATTTAATGCCATTTGTGAGTCAGAACGAAAGGGCTTTAATATTTATCACGTGCTATACCTGTTTTTCTTTATGGGAAAACGCGTGTATGCGTATTTCGCTTTTTGCGATGCGAACGGGAGCATTTGCGTGATGATATATTCATGGTGGAATGATTTGTTGGACGTGGGCTCGTCTGCAAACATTTTTAACTGTTATGAGAAACGCAAAGTTAAATTAATATTTTTTTCCTCATACCACCCGAAGTAGATTTTTGAAGTATAGACATGGTCGTTAACTCCTGAGAATTTCGATTCACAATATGTGATTTCGGTGTAGATATACATATGTAGTCAAATTATATTACCTTGCCTTTCGAGGCTTTTCGCAGTAAATTGATATTATTTACACTAACCTAATATGTACTATAAATTGGTTTATACATAAAAAAGAAACGTCGTTCTACAACGAAAAAAAAATAAAATAAAATAAAAATTCGATTAAAGTCCCGCTACTTTGTACTATGATTCAGCAAGTATATTAATTTATACATATAAATTTTATACAAATAACTTGTTAATTTCAAAAATACATTCCCATTTGTTGGATATTTCATCTTTGTACCGCCTCAATTTCCAAAAAAAAAAAAAAATATGCATATGTATACTTCTTCTTGTTGTTCATTTATGGGACTCCCCATCCCACCCATCACATATATGGATATCATGAGTTTTGTGATGCGCACGGGAGCATTTGCATGATGATATATTCATGATGGAATGATTTGTTTGACGTCGGCTCTTCTGCAAACATTTTCAACTATAATGAGAAACGCAAAGTTGTTAAATTCATTTTTTTTTTTGTACCACGCACGTTGGAAATTTTCATTAACTGCCTCAATGTTGAGGCAGCCTGTGTTATTTCAGTGTAATACATGTTAAAATCACAGCAGTTTTTATTGCTATGGTACAAACATTCAGGGTGATTTTACTTTTTTTTCGGTGGTATATTCATCAAAATTTAGAAGGTAGTGTTCCCCTCTTGGCTCCCTCGAGCCCATCAATCAGTGTACTAAGGGTAAACAGATCACGATCAGGGCGCAGGGCTGGGAGCAACAGCGTGAACGCGATGTAAGCAAACAGAAAAATAACTTTTGGGGCAATGGATGACCGGCGGGGGTTGGCAGGGGGTACCTGTGTATGTGGCAAAATCCAACACAAAACCGACTGCCAGAGAGGGAAACAAAGGAAAAATTTAATAGCATTCATAAAGTTGATTTTGCATGCATGATTTTCCTAAGTCCAATAAATTCGCGAGCGACCAATTTACATAAAGTGATTGATGGAGCGTGATTTATTGTAATAACGAAATCTGCAAGTCATAACATCCTGGCTGGGTGTGTCCCTACCCTCACCCCTGCCCCCCTGGGAATATGTGTGGACAGAGCCTGTGGGAACGGACCTGTAATTGAGCCAATGACTCCATTCGCGCTGCTCGGTTGCGTGCAGTCAGTCACATGAACCAAAACAGCGGTCGGTTTTGCGTATATTATGCGCCATATTTCGCGCTATACCCAAATTACTTTACTACGACAGCGCAACGAAGGTCACTTTGCGTGAACCGAAACCACCTCAATTGACTCTGGAGGATAAGATTTGATTGCGGCTGGAGCAATTCAAGTGAATTTGATTAGTTTGTTTTTCGACACTGGCAACGACGTCGTTCCCGTAGCCATACTCGGCATAGTCATCGTCGTCATCATCATCGTGATTTTAGTCGTTGTATAGTTGTCCCATTGCAAATTATATGCAGATTTCCATTCTCTCTAGACCGAGTGGCTCTCGGATGGAGATCTCGAATGGCTCACCCTGTGATTGCTTTTCCTTTCGTGGAGGCTGTGATTTTGAGGCTCATTGCTTTTGTGGCTATTGTTCTCATTATGGTTTCTAAAACATCTGAGCAACTGAATACATGCGGTTGCATGTTGCTCTTGTTGCATGGCCAGCCAAGCCCTGCAGAAACAATGCGAATTTGTTGGCCAACAGGTTTCGGATGCGATACCTTAGCTACAAGGGAAATTACCTGTAACTTTAGTCATGTCTTCTTCAGTTACGTTCATTATTTGGTGCTGATGAGCGATTAATTACGATAGGTAAAAGGTCGGGATTAATAGAGGGTACCTATATTAGATATTTATTCGGTTCGATTGGATGAGATTCAAATCTGTTGGAAATGGAGGAAGCTAGAAAATAGGCGGAAATACTTCGAATGAATTTTCCTTCCACGGGTATTAAGGGTTAAGTATGTTTACATTGATTTATATGCATTTTTAAGTACCATACCTAATACAAATCTAATCATTTCTTTCTTCTAGAAACTAAATTTATCTAACAAAACCTATTACACAAATTATATTTATTACCATATCTTTGAAGATGAGTCTTCGCTTCGAAATGCATTGAAGGGATAATAAAATTGAAGAATCAATGCTTAGAAATTAGGTACTGAAAACTACAACTTTCTAAAAAAATCTTTTTTTTTTTTTTTAAATCTAGAAGAAATCTTTAATATCTTTTCAAAAAAATGGGATTCACCAATTTTGTAATTTATCTTTACAAAGAACTAATTTCACTGAAGTGCTTATATTTTTTTTACCGCAGTTGTAAAATGTTAATCAAAATTAGATACATTTTGAAAGTAAAGCCACTTATTTATATCAATTTAAGTGTAATCTGTAAACAAAAATATATTATGTGCTGCTGGCACAAAAACCGAGCTCATCAATTAATTTTTCCCCGAAAAGTAATTTTCCCAAGAAAGAGTTAACCTCGACTGTGCCACCTGCACGCCCTCTAGAAAAACAATTTTATTCTAATTTCGCTCCCATTTCGGGTAGCACCCCTTTTCCCTGATAGCATCTTAATGGGAATCTTTCTGGGGGAAAGCGCGCTCCTCTAAACGGGAGCAATTCATTATCTGAATCATAACAACCACTTCCGGGAGACGACTCTGTAAAGTGTAAAAGAAAGGAGTGCGCGTCGGGACGCAGTCCCGCTTGCTATTCCGGGAGCAAACCGTCGAAAAGAAAGCAAATTTGGACAGCAATTAAGCAATAAAAAGCTCCCGGTCATCATCTCTCGTGATTTGGGGCGAGGTCAGCCGCGCTCCACATTTTTTGGATGGGGCTCCGGCAGCGGAGGGAAGAAAAAAATGGGAAACATTTTTAAAGTTCCGGGGAATCCCAGTAAACAGTGCTCATCCAGGCGGTCTCCTGCAATTTATCTAGCCATTCTTGTGCTAATTTTTCTATTTGCGAAATTTTACGGTGTGCGTGACTGGACGAAATTCGCAATCCCAACCGGGTGGCTCTAAAATCTAGATCTAGATAGATAGGATATAGGTGGAATCCTCTGGGATTCCGGGGGCTGCCAGAGGTGGCAGAAGATAAAAGGGACGTTTCTGGTGCCGTTTCGAAACTTGAAATTCCCAAACGGACGGGCCATTAAGAAACAATCAACCGAAAATCGCTGTTTAATTGTGCCCACGAATACTCGAGCTAATTAGGGGATTCGGGGCTCCATCAGCGATAATCGATAAAAGCCTCACGCTGGGGGCCGAGTCGTCGTCGCCTCCACTTGCCGCAAATTCAAATTTTCCGTGTTTCGGCGGATTCCCCACATTTAGGCGCTTATATACCTCTTCCACCCCCGCAACCACCAACTCCGCGGAATTGGGGCCTAGCGAGGGGAGGGCGGAGGCTGCACAAATTCTCGAGTGCCTTTGAACTCATTACCGCGGGAAGTTTCCGTATGCCGAAGTCACGATTTGGGGGTGGGTGGAGTTCGAGTTGAAGCTCGAGTTGGTTCAAATGATCACCTTTCGAGTGACGTGTTGGAATTTTCGGTGCGGCGGTGAACCCTTTTGGGACCCTCCTTCTAGGGCCGGGGGTGCCGCCTCAGCGAAGGGGGAGGTGTGGGGCCCTACTTAATTGACTTATTAGTGCTTACTTGAAATAGAAACGTCTTCATAAGTCTTTAATGCCACTGGGGAGTTTTTGTTGATCGCAAGGTGCTCTGGGTCGTTTTACGGGGGGTTCGGAGAAGATAGGCCGCATTAATTCGATAGTGGGCCTCTCCCGCTCACGTGGATGTGGGCGGAAAACATCGAGCGGTTGACGTTTGTGGCAAGGATTACCGTCCCACCGTTCGTGTTTTTCTCAAATTTTCTTTAGTCGATGAGGAAATTTGATGGTTTCCTTCCACTACTTTTTTTTTCCTAGGGCTTAATGTCTGCAGAGCCTAACGTGTCGACATATATCGTTTGCGGGATCGATAAGAAATTAACTTGCTTTGAAAAGGCATGTAAAAACTATTGTAGGGCATGACAGGGAGAGTGACGGCAACTGACGTGGGGTTGCTGTGAGAAATTTTGTAAATTGGCTGGCGATGTTTAACTTTTTGGGGGTGATTGCTCTAGAAAGTAATTCAAAGTTTGGCTCATAACAAATCACTTTATTTTGGCAGCCACGAGAGGATACAATCAAAGTTTTATGGTAATTAAAGGGATATTTGTATACAAGTTTTCAACGAAAGTGCTTTAAAAATAACATAATTTTTGTTTTCTATGTATGCTTTTAAAGTTTTTTTAAAATTATAAATTTTCTATAAGCTTTCGCAAGGTTTTGGTAAAGTTCTAGTTTTAGTAGCATCTATACATGTTTTTTACAAGTATATTTTAACCAGTCCTTTCATATAGGACATACGTTCTGTCTATACATACCTATATTCTATGTATTTTCAGTTGAAAATAATAATGAAAAATAGTTACATCTACAATTAGAAGAATATTAAGTTTTCTTGTTATTAATTATACACAACTTCTTTTTTTTTCTCTGTAACCACTACAATTTAATCTATATTACAAAATAATTGATCGTAAATCCCAGAATGAAAACTTCGTCATATTTTCACGTTTTTGAACAGAAAAATGGCAAAATGTACAACTGTATTTATTCCCCCCTAAAGTTCAGCAGTAAGACTGCAAATAAAGATAGTAAATTTCATCACGATAATGCTTCCTGAAAAGGGAATACCACAAAAGTCCTTTCGGGCACCTCGCGACCATTGCAAGGATTCCTCCCACGTTTTTACGCCAACCATAGAGTTCCAGAAAATTCACTCAACGAAACGTGTCAATTCCACGAAGTGCTTGGCATCCGCAGAAAATCATTTTCTTTCAAAGGAACTTATTAATGTCACGCTTTGACACATTTCTTTAAAAAAAAGAGGGAGAAGTATTCGAATAAAATTTTCAGAACGCTTTGAAAAATATTCCCTTCCAACCGACGATCTGTGGCTTGGGGAGGGAACTCATGGACAGAAGGTCCCTCTTTGAGAAATGCAACTTTATTAGCTTGCATTTTGTAGGATGATTTGTAATTACCTTTGAACTGTCGATGATGTGATTCAATTTGAGAAAGAAAAATTGAGAAATTCATTTTTTTCAATATTCTTACAGTTGATGTCACTATTTATTAGCATAAATGGGGTATAATTAAAATAACATATTCGAGTTTTTAATTCAGATACATTTATAACTTATTCTGACATTTTCGAATAAATGATTTCATCATTTTTAAATACATATTTAAATAATTATTTAAATACTTGATTTCAAGCGTGCCATCAAATAAATTAGTGACATGAAAAATGAAAACATTGTCCTTTATCTTTCTCGTACTAAAACTTAATCCTCAACAAATCTGATTCCAATTGGGACAATACGATGGTAGGGCAAGGACACATGCATAAAACTTTTGAATTGGACAAACAAGTTCAGAAAGACAAAAATAAATTTAATTTTAAGAAGCACACAAGAAAGTGTGCCTGATCCCATATCCCGCGCGTTTTACCAATTCCATAGGGATGCTAAGAAAGTAGACACACATATCCGGGGAGAGGTGTGGGCGGGGGGCATGACTTGGATATAAAACAAGCGATTCCTGTTCAGATATCGTTTCCGGTTGCTTTCTGGAGCTTTTTATCAGCACCACCAGGAGAATTGGCCCGTTGTCGTCTTCGGGGCAGTCCTGAGTCCTGACAGAGGAATTTCATGGCATGAAAGAAAACACATTCATCCCGTGCACCCCGCGCATTAAAAGTCAAACCCATTTCCGATTAAAAGAAGACGACTCGCAAAGGGGTGTCGGAATGCATGGGAAAATAGAGCGGGAGCGGAGGTTAGGGGTTAGGGATGACATGAGCACAAGCAAAACAAATACGGGACTCGCAAAGGACAGAACCGGGAAGCGTTCCCGTATCTCGGGAGGCCATAAATAACTGAAAAAGGGGGTGTTTACAGATAACATACGAAGCGGGATGAATGGTCGACATAAAGGGTAATTTAACCACATTTTCGAGAAATTCCCTTTTTCCTCCGCTTTTCTACGATTTTCTGCTAAATTTCTTCACTTTAACACAACCGTCCACCGGTTCCCCCGGAGGCAGAGCAATCGACAGCAAATCCCCCCACCATTCCGCCAAAATTAATGACACCATATCGTAAATAAGTTACACACAGAGAGCAAAACTTGTACAGACTGTATACATGAGTTATACCCCTTTACCCCCTAACAGGGTCCTGTAGGAGTCGGGCAGGAGACCCGATTGCTCCTGACAACGTTCCTGCTTCGAAATCAAACTGCGCCCCTCTAACGCCAAGATCGGCCACATACATCAAATAGAGGCAGTCGGGAAGATTTTGAAGATTTTTCATGTTCGTGTTTTCCTGCGGGGGGGCCTCGATCCGGCAGAGCCTCGTGACCTGCTAAAATAAAATGTATAAAAAAAAAGAGGCGAATCCACGGAGGCAAGGAACCTACCATGTATCTGCTGGATAAATGGAATTTTATTAACCCCCCACCCCATTCTACGCCTCTGAACGTCCCCTAAACTTTGAAATATACCCAAAGTTTTATCAAAGTGTTAACATGAATTGATCTGGGGATTTTACTTTTAATGCGCGATAGATTGTGCGATATGTGATTTTGGTGCCACACCCCAAATGGCCCCCTCCCCGATCCCTAATCGCCTATGCCATGTACGCCACTGGAACGTATATGCGGTACGGCGCGGCGCGGCGGGAAAGGATGGTATAAGATGGAAGAACGTGCGCGCCTTTAGTAGAATATATGCTCCGGCAAGAAAACAGACAGACGTTGAGCAAGATTTACGAGCTAGATAACTTTTTAATAGGAAATTATACTTTCTCCTGAAATTTTGATGACCTACACAAGATAAAGCGCCTATCTAAGCGCTACGCCTAATGACTGATTAATAATTGCCCGTCGGTTTTCGTCTTCTTTCAGATTTCCTGTGACTCGAAAGGATATCAGTGGAGTTTCGTTAGATGGTGAGTATTTCTGGCTTTTAATGGCTTTTTGCTTCTGGGAGATTATTTCTGGCACATAAATCTATGATAGAATCAGAAATTTGACAAGGCACAGTTAAATTGTTGAAAGTTAAGGATTAGGATTTTCGTTTTACTTTTTAGGATCGACTATAAACATTTATTACAAATTTAAGACGACCATCTTCTAACTTTTATTGATATTTTATGTTTTGAATGAGAGTAATACGGAAATAGTTTGTTTAGTTTTTAAAACACTTCCAGTTAAGTAAAAGTTTTTAATGTGATCGTATCAAATTTCGCGGAATTAACTGTCTATTATACTTTGAACTTGGGTTCATCCATAGAGGGAGGTTGTAGGTACTTTAGGTGCCATTTTAAATTCTCTTGTTTTTAAGTTTGTTGGAATGGATTTACGACAAAAATATAGTTGGAAATTTTTAAAGACAACAAAATTTCTCATAAGGTTATTTATGTTGCAATACTAATACATATGTATATGGATATAAAAGAAAATATAAATTGATGCATGCATGCATATTATAAATATTATATTTCGTTTAATTGTTTCACCACTGAGGGGTAAAGTATATTTCCCTAATAAGGCGCATTTAATTTTAACTCGGGCCTTATTAAGACTATTGAAACTGACTTTGAATTATGTAATAAACAAATTTTTTTTTTCAAACAACTTATTCGTTCAAAACGCAATTGCTAATGTTATTTTAATCTGATTTCTTTTTTGGGACTTGGTCGTTAATTGGAATTTTATCAAATTTTATCAAATAAATGAGCCTTATTTTTATATCTTATGTTCTTACTTTATACAAAAATTGAAACGTTCTTAAAAATCTTTGCATATAAAATCCACAACATACATTTTATGTATGTGCGATAAAAATGTTGTGTTGTTTCTTTAAAAGAAATTATGTCGTTGACAATGTTGACACACTAAACGATATTTTTTCTATCTTTCAAAGCTAAAGAAGTTTTCTCTATTTCTTATAAACAGCTGAAAATCCCGTCTTTCGTCATATTTCTTTAATATTTATAATACTGTTACTCACAGCGAAAACGATAGGAAGCATTAAACCTCAAGGAAGAGAAACTTATCCCCAACTTCTTCTTCCGTCACATTCTCATAAATTTATCACTTCACCAAAAGAAGAAAAATTCCAAACTTTTCACTCCGCCACCCAAAATAGCGTGTCCCTGCAGACATAACTCAAAGCGACACTTTCTGGTAAAGTCCAACACAGTAAAAAATTCCTCCCCCGCACTCCGCCAAAAATCGGTGGAAGCAGCGAAAGGAGCCCCAGAATACCGTCGTTGCCCCAGCAGTGCGCAAAATAAACGGCGAAGATTATTAAATTATTTAAAATACTCGCTGATCATGGAAATGTCATAAAAACTTTGCTCGCAACTTTTGGGGGGAAACTTTTGAGCTAAACTTATAATTGGCCAATTTGGACAACTTTTTCTCGCTCGAAAGGAGCATTATTCACGTCCGTCCAACCTTTCAATTTTCACCGTCCCCGGGAGTGAAACAAATGCGAGAGCACAGGCGAATATTTTTCGAAAATAGGCTTCCTGCCCCGCAAAAATCACGGGTGTGGCGATGTCCGCTGCAAATATCAACAATCGCACCCCCCAAACCCGTCGAAAAAAAATAAAGTTATTTAGCAGGGAGTGTTTGAATTTTCGTTAATAAATAAAATTTTCCGGGAATCCATAATTAACCCCGTGCACGAAAGTAGGAGGGGGAGGGGGTTGTGGGGGGGCTTTTTGAACCGAATATAACAAGTTCGCAGAGCACGCCCACCCCCGCCTTTGGTATTCCTGAAATTAAATAATTGCTTCAAATTATCATAAAATTTTGGGGGGTGGGAAGCGCCAGCAGATACTGTTTCAAGAATTTATAGTGATTGCCTCAGGTGCTCCGCCTGACGCCCCCGCCTTTCACCATGCACCTCCCCCTCCGTGCAGTGTTTGTTTGTGATTTCCCTGAAAAACGTCGGATGTTTTCGGTACCGGGTGGTCGGGGCGGACCAAGTTCCGTGGAAGAAGAAATGTTTACCCTATGAATTATGTAAGACGATAAGGGCTTTTTTTTTTGCAACCGATTTAGTATTGCGACATACGGGTTAAGGTTTTCTTTCGAACCATTTTACTCGTTTTTCGTTTTTCTTAGTTTAAGATAGGTACTGACGTAAATTTTTCAGATTTTATACCTGACCATCTCGTCCATCTCATTTAATCTTTGTTGTAAGAAGATTTGTATTACAAGATTTTCCCAATTTATGCACAGATCTTACTTTTAATATGATTAAATATTCAACGCTATAGTAGAATATAAGAAGGTAATAGCTACCGAATTGAAAAAGTATCGTAGATCTTCCTTTTATATGAAATATTAAAAGTGGGCATTATATCGTTAATATATTGTATTTTAATTTGAATTAGACAGTTATAATATAGTTGAACAATCAACTAAAAACTACTAGTAGCAAAGTGTCAAAACTTTCTTGAAAAAAATTGCTTTTAGTCGGTGTGGGAAAATATTTCACTGATGTTAGAACACAGTAGGTACATAAGTACTAAACTTCCTAACTTCCATTCCAACTTTTATGTTCTTGGGTTATACAACTATGTTTATAGCATTCATACAACATAATCCACTTTCATGTATTTTGTAAGCTTCGTAGAAGTTATTAAAGTGGTAAATATACTAAGTCGAAATGTAATATTACGAAGTTATTATATCTCTTTTCATCAGACCAGATAAAAGGTCACCGCTTTTACTCAAAATTACCACTAATTAAACATTAAATTTTGTCTGCATTTACTTTTTTAAAGAAATCCATAAACTAAAATAATAACAGCCTTTGTGCTAATGAATCCCATTAATTCTTACACCCTCGCACGGGATGTATAACGACAGTAAGCAGATTTTGAACCTTTCCGACGAGCCAACTTAATAACCATAAACAGAAGAAAGGTATAAAAAAAAAATATGAAGAAAAAGTCCAACAACTAAAAGGGCAAAAATATAAGGGAAAAATGAGCGGAGAAAATCGGGAGTAATAAGCATCAGCTGCAGGGAGGTGCGTTTTAACCTTTGGTGTGTCGTTAAGAACCGACAGGTAAATTGCCACGTTAAGTCAACTAAGCACCAGCCGGGGACGTTGATACCCACATCAGAACTTGCCCGCAAAAACAGGATGAAGGGGGCGCAAACATCAGCATCCCCAGGAGCAGTACCTACCTCCGAAAAAAAAAATTTTTCCAGGAGGCGAAGTAACACCGCGTCGCGGCAAAAAAGGACAGCCCATCCCAATTTCAGTCAGGAGAAGGTTCTTCTTTTTTTTTGCCGAGCGGACTTCTGGCTCTGTGAAATTTTAATACAAGCTCAAACACAATATGAGCCATAAAAATTAATCCCACAGGAATTCCGGATATATGGGCTCTATTCGCCCTTGTCGGTATTTATAAAGCTCCCGGAGTATCCTTGCGTCGCTACTTCCCGATTCCCGAACACTCCCTGGCAGAGTGTTGCCCATTCCTCCTTTCCCCCTTTCTGTCCCCTCCCCAAGAACACTCCCGTCCCGGCCTGGAGAGCTGCTCTATATCCTGGTTTGCCATCCTGGCACAGTATGTTGGCGGATGACCTAGAACAAGTTGTTCCCTGTTGTTTGTGAACTACTGCCTGCCGGGAAGGACCCGGTTCCCTACCCCATACCCCTCTCTCCGCACCCTTAGCTTATCTCCCTGTGGAACCTGAAAAATTCCGAAATGGGAACAGAACAGAAAGAGGAATATTAGCCTGTAATTCCTTCCGCCCATTCAAGTCCTTTTGAGAGTTTGGAAGCTCCTGCATAGCATCGTCCAAGGAACTCCATAAACTTACGAAACTTTACTTCCTCCCCATCCCCGTCCCGATCCAGAGCACCCGTGGCGCCTTTGTTTTAACAGTTAATGTATATTACTCATTCCGGGAGACGGCTGGATCGTTAGGTAGCGCTCTCCCGGAATAGTTTACAGCCTACTTTTACGGGCGCAACTGAAAATGAAAAATTTAAATTTTAAAAGCTGTTGAGCGTTAAGCTCCCGCGCGGTGGGGTGTTCCCGAAGGAAATGGGAAGAGTAAGGACACGCTATGCTCCGCACAACCCGCGGGATGGTGGCGCAGGATGTGAAGGAGATTAATTTTTTTTCCAAGGTAGTTAACAATCTAAAATTTATTGTGCTCTACTTTTGGGGGCTGCGCGGGAATATTATGAGTGCTCTTCAGCCCGTTTTGGCCCGTCATGGAAAAAAAAATGCGCACTTTAATGCCAGGTCCCTTAAGTGCGTTTTCCTAGCTACCGACTTTGGCAGCGAAAGACCTTTTCTTCGCCGGGGAGACGCTCGTTCCCTGCAACTTTATAGAAACTCTCATATACCGAGTTCGGGGAGTGCTGCTGGGAAAAGGTTGCAATATGCGACATAAAAGTAACAAATGGGGGTACGTAGAGTACGTTGTGCTCATTTATCGCTTTATTTTTTCCCCATTTTTCTTGTATGAGTTATAAAATGTTTATGGTACCTTTGTACTAAGTTTTAATATCTAAATGCAATTTGAAAAAGAAAAAAATTTGTTGCATGATACTTTACATTACATTTTTGCGAAAACATTGTATTTTATTTTATGATAAAGCAGTTAATTTTCAGTCTACGAAGTCTGCACCTAAGTATTCCTATCAAATTTTTTATTATTTTTATTGTTAAAGATATTATTATTGCTTGAAATTTAATACCTATCCAAAAAATTTTTAGGTTGGTGATTACAAATCTAATGTTAGCTTATAAATTTCGTCCACTATATTATTTTTATATCGTGCTCTAAAATAAGTCTTAAAAATCTTATGGAACGAAAGTAAATTAGTATTTACTTTATACCCATAACATATGTATGTTATTTTGAATCAAATTTACACCAAAATTGTATGCAATGTAAAAATTTCGATTGGTAAGAAATCATAATTTCGCTAATTGTCGAATTCTAAAATTTTTAATTAAGGTCAAAATTAAACGACTGTAATGCTTGAAATAACTAAAAACCTATGGAATTAAAATTGCTCCTAATGAAATATAACTACCTTCAAAAGTTCAGGAGCCCTAAAAAAGTTAATAATAATATTAACTTTGATGTTCTTCGTTGTCAGTTATAATATAACTATCGCTTAATTTTATAAGATATTTAGGTAATGCCGGCGAAAAATTTGACTGATATAAATTCCATTCAGAAAATTATTAACTATCAGTTTTGGGTTTTGCACCGATCTCAAATATCTAAGGCAAAATGCTATGGAAGCAGACATCACAAGATCGAAAAAGTTCAGCTTAAAGACACATCAAAGAAATTTTATCAAAAAATCAAATATCAATTATGAAATCGTGTAATGCTAATATGAGCATTCAGCTCTATCACGGTATCTGAGTGAATTGCTTTTGAGGTTCACTTCATGGGGCACCTTCTAAAACTGATATTATTATACCCACTCTTAACCAAGACAGGAAGATAGCTTGTAATATTATTAGTGACTGCACCTCAGAAATAGCAAGGATTATGTAATTCTCAGAATTTGTAGATGTTCCATTAGTAGCCAACTTGAGTTAAAAGGCATTGACCTATACAAGAGCCTGTCTGTCAATTACCTGCACCGACTACCTTCAACCAGAGTAGCAAGATAACATGATGCATCTATTTTCAATTAACTGGTAGTAGGATGGGTAACGAAAGTTATGCATATCATGCCCACCCCCTCCTCTTTAATCTGCCTCAGCTTGAGAAATTTTTAGGATAATTAAAACCCTGAGAAATACCTCATTACCTACAAAGCTGCGCTGCGGGGCAATTCATGTTAGCGTAATCGTAAATGAATTTCTTCGCTAAGTTTTCTCGTAATTAATTTTATGCATAAACGGGTGAATGCTAATGTGAGCCCCACATATTGCTCCTGCGGGGTTGGTGGGAGAGAGGGCGGGCTCCCATTTGAATAAACACCACCTCAAGTTGACCAGTGAGCTCCTTAATTTTTCCATAAATTCGCTTCCTGAACCTATTTGTTCCGGGCGGCTGGCAGTGCATAGGCCACTGGGGTGCCCCGTGTATGCAAATGAGGCGTGCGTGCATAAGTTAGCTCGATACCGTCGCCGCCGGACGAGAAATTAAGTCAGCGTGAACGGGGTTGCTGTCGTGTGCATATGCAACCTGCACCTTTATGCACCTGTCCCGCCGGCAGTGCTCACCTGATGTTTTCACAGCCCGGCCAAAAACCATTTCCGCGCCTCTGCAAATGCAAGCGAGGAAACTTATGCGTGCTATCACCCAGAGGCCGCCTACTGCCCGGCCCGTGACACCGCGCAACAAGGCGGCCGTTGCATGTCAACAGGGTGCTCCATAAAGCGGGCAACATCGTGGCGTTTTCGCCGAAATATGTCGCGCCCCGGGGGCTGTGCGAAAAGTGCTAATCGGATCCGCCCCCGCAGATACGCATCTCGCCCGGTGAAATTTATAGCGTGCCGCCACACACAGGGTGGCTCTAGAATTTGATTTGAAAAGGAGCCTTCTCTAAAAGACCATGCACTATATCGTGGACAAACTTAGGACCAAAGCTTTTATACCCTTTTGGGCTAATTGATTTTGAATCTCTAAACCCTTAAATGTACTGTGGATTTGCGAGGCAGCGTGCAAAAATGATTACTTAAAAGTTATTCAAATGCTTAGTGACCCTCAAATGAATTGAATTTTTTAAGATAAAAAATTACACAAAAACTAACAATGTGATTACGTAAATTATCCATACAAAACAGAAAAAGGTATCATTTCCGAGCATTTAAATTATTCAAAAACATAACTTTTAAATTTATTACGCGCGAATCAGTAATATCAACACCACTACAAACGGGGTTAAAGTGTTTAGTTAGAGCAACTAGCAATTTGGTTCATTGTATCCATAATTTGTGCGATGAGGCTGAACGTGTAGGAGTGATCCCTGGAGCGAAGAAATATTCCAGGAACGCATATACATATTGAATAAGGCAACAAGTTCCAATGAATGAATTTTATAGCATAACATATCATGAACAAACATAAATGTGGCAACAGTAGGCTCTAGCTCTAAAATTTGAAATCCAAGTAAGGAAAATCTTGCAGAATAATCTTTTTGTAACGCATAAGCTAAACGATTTTGAATGCTTTTGATATACGAATAAATCTAAAAGCCGTAGGTATAAGGATTTCAGACATTGGATGAATATTCAAGACTAGAACATGCTTTAATATTCAATATACTCAATAAAACTAAATTTTTATTCTTAATCACCACCAAGGTAACGGATAATAGAGGGACAATGAATAGTAATACTATAATTCATATACGAAAAAAACTGAGGAATGGTTTCAGTAAGGGTTTAATATAAAGGGTGTTCGGCAAATAAGTATAGTAAACATGCTAATGCTATCAATTCAAATAGCCTGATTAAATCAAATCTTCCCCTTAAAGGTATAAGGCTTGATATGTAATTTTATAAATATGTATGTAGGTATGTACATTTCAAGTAATGACTAATAATTCTAGATGTATTCAAAAGGAAATTTGAACGTCTTCTAGATTATATTGATAAACCGCATAGGTCTCGGTTTTGAAAAACTTTAAGGAATCGTTTTGCATTTTTACTAAAATTGTATCTTTGAAATTGTGTTTGTTTTTGAGATATTTGCTTCACTGATGTGGAAAAAGAATAGATTTTTAAAAACTTATTTGTTAACCTACAAACCAACATTTTGGTTGACTTTAAAATGTGAGAACATATAGCCAATTGTGGGAATTTTTGAATCAATGATAACTTAAATTATTCTTAAAACTTCACGCTATATAATAAAGTAAAAACTCGAGAATCGAAAGTTTAGCGGTGCATAAAGAAAGCCGATACGCATTTCCCGGTGGTAACTCAGGTGAAATTTATTGTGCATAGTCACACATAAGGTTTTATCGAGCCGAGGTAATTTCTTGGCGGGATGTGTCATTGCCCGGGGAGTGGGGCTGCGGGGGCGGGTGGGTGTTCCGCCTAGCGACAGCATAATTTTCCTAATACGCCGGGAGCAATATGCTCACCGTAATCAGCATAATTGTCGCGAAATGCGCTCGGGAGCGACGAAGACATGGCCTCGGGCGCCTAGGAGGATTGGGATGATGCCGCTGCGCCCGCTCCTTGAAAAGGACTTTTTTCCGGCGCTGAAAAGGAGGAGATTGTTCCTTTTGTGCGCCCCAGTTCTCACATAAGTCGTTCCTCTATTTCATATTTTTTTTCTTCTTCTTCATCCTTGTTATTCCCGCCTCCGCAACACCTATTTTCCCGGCTGGTGAATTTCTGTCATGTGCTAACAATTTTTCCTCACAGGTGCTCCAGTGGTACTTAAGGATAAAGTTTTTGGGTAAGGATGTCTGCATAAAACTTTTCCCGGAGAATTGTTGCAGTCGAATGGAATAATCGACTTCGGGATTGCATTGTTGTTCCTGATGCGAGCACTCCAGAGAATGAAAGTGTTACATTCTAGCGGGATCGTCGCGGTGCACACTGTGACTGCGACGGGGGCGGGGACGGATGGCGACAAGACGACTCCTGTGCCTTTCTTATAATGACAGGATGGGAATTTTTCGAGTTCCGCCTTTTGAGCATCTCGGCGAAATGATAATATTCTTCCACTCTTGAGTGTTTTATGAAATTGTTAACTTCCCCTGACGGGGGTGCACTGTAATTTTGCATACACTTAAGGTTGGCACATTGGAGGCAGATGGTGACGGGCGTCTTCTTGTTGTCTAGAGAAAATGGGACTTTATTCATCCGCTCCACTGTTCGTATAGTGAAAGGAAGGATGAGCACGCACTGTTGCCTTGTCTTTAAGATAGTGCTCTAACAATTCTTTTTTTCAAAAATAGGGAGGTTCCTGATAACCTGCTGAGTCCTTAGATAGACAAGTGCCAGCAAGACGGTTACAGAGGTTGAAATAGGTTTTATTCTTCTTAAAGTCTCATGGATTTATTTAATACTAAATCTACATATAGAAATATTATTCAAATAATCCAAAATCAGATTTTAAAATGGTTTTTTCTCAAAACGTGGTAAATTAAAAATTTTGCTTAAATATATTTTGGTTAAAAATTTCAATATACTATACATAATAATATATAAAATTAAAGCTAGTAGGATCTCTCTACAAAGTAAAAAGATTTTTAATTAATTGTTTCCTTTGGCTGATGAGAATTAACTGTTTCAAAACGAGCAAAACTGACTTGTATACCTAACATATCAACTTAATATCAGCAGACAATATTTTAATTTTTCTATATGTAAATACATATTATGTATTTATAGTTGCTAATTGTAAGTAGCTGTGATAACTCAATTATCGCCTGTGTTGAAAGCTGCAAAGATGCTTTGTCATTTTTAAACAACTTGACACTTGGAGTGGCTGTGTAAATAGAAACATACGAGCTTACAACCGGATATTGTCGTTTCATTTTTTGATTGAATAGGGCGTCGGGATAAAAGGGACTAGAAGGATGTTTCGTACATAATTGCATTTATCGGTCTGATCAATTCATACCTGGCAAAATGGCTATAGTTGAATTTTAGTCGTGTACACAAAACTTCATCCAATTCTGCAGATCGTCCACAAAACCTTTTCCTCGCCGGCAAAACTGATAGACCATGTTTTCACGCAAAATTCCTGGAAGATATAGAGAGACAGTCCCGGTGAAATCCTTTGCGGGCAAATTCGTCCCGAGCAGAAAACTCTGTCGCATCCCATAAAGCCCATAAACTTCCCCCCCCCCCCAACCCCCCCCCCAAAAAAAAGGACAAATTCCCATATTTCGCCCGTAAAGTCAATAAAACGTGCAGGAAAGAACAAAAAGCAAAATGTTCCGCCCTCCAACTCGCCATATTGAAGGAATAGCTGAGCGATAGTCTCTCTGCCACCACTGTGACCTGAGCCTTGCATGCCGCTGTATATCTGCGATGAATGTTTCCAGTCCTTTTTTATTTCGAGCAAAACTTTTCTTTTCAACTGGAAAAGTTTGATGTGACTCTTCAGGTCCTTTTTTTCCTTTTTTTTATTATTATTCCTAGGGAAATATCAGGAACTTTTCCGGTCGGCGACCGCTTGCTCCGCCAAAGCCCCCCGGGTGCCCATTTATAGAAACACGAAAAGTTATCGCAGCAAAGATAAAAATGTCAAATACCTCGGAGCTCATATAGTGGGCTATTAAGAATTTTCTGTTTTTGAAAACTCATATTGCTATGGAAATTGGTTGTTGCGGGCAAAATAGAAAAAAATCATTTGAAGACTTCATTTGCAATCTTTTTTCGCTAATGGCGTCATTAGGGATCTCCGTTGTTGGCGGTTTTGTTAAAGTCTTTACAAAATATTTCTGTTGTGCGAAATTTTTAGTCTAGAATAAGTGGGCTTTGGCTTTGGCTTTGTAGACTATAGTTTTGTTGTATCGTGCAATTTAAACCAATTTAAAAAAGATTGTCATTTAGGTAATTGGTATGTTTGCTTTTATTTCCATTTTAAACAGATTTTAGATTATTTGTACTAATTATAACTGGCAAAGAAGTTTTTGTAACAGTAGATTATAATTTTAAAAACACTTATTACGTAAATTACGAATCTGAAAACTAAAATTTTCCTACAGATATATAGAGGTATATACTAATAATTTTACACTATATTGGACTTTTTAAATATAACCAAAATTATTTTTATATATTGCAAATTGTGGGTACAATGCCTTTAGATATCTCTAACATCATTTATTCTGGTTAAATATAATCCATACATATTTTCAGATTTAACTTTTCTTTTCATCATATTTTTTTTTAATTTAGAAAACTCATTTTATACATATTACTAAAACGACGTAAGCTACTTTTACAAAACATTCTTTAGTAAATATGTAATCACTAAATCTAAAGACGATTAAACTGTCATTCAAAGTGATATTCAATCACGATAGAAATTGAAAAAAAGTGAAAGTTTATGTGAGTAACAAAACATACGGAAAAGAGTACATCAACAGTCGGTTATGAGGTTAAATATCTGTTTTTATGTGAATGTCTGTTAACTTACATGTTACGGTAATGGCATATTTACAAGAACGAATGTTATGAAATTTGTTTTTTACGCACATCTTTAGCATGTAACACTTTTCAGGTTTGGTACGGTATTATTATACCTTGCTGCATTTACCTGTGGCATTATTTGGAATAGCTTAGTTCCAGTAGGTGATCAACCGGTTTACTTGGGTTAGCTGGTTAACTAGCTTTAGTTGGCCCGCATGAGTGCCTTATGGGCCTTGCTGGGATTTGCGTTTGTTTCTTGAAAGTTTGATAAGAAGGTATGCCAAAAGTAGAGTTGCCACCTTCGTTCATTTTAAATTTTTTTTCTTTCTATAATTCTTGAACTAAGGTTTTTAGTTTTTATAGTATAGTGCTAAAAATGTAAAATATGTACCTAAGTCTTTACTTATTCTTCATACCATATATACCTACTTACTTAAGGTTAAGCATGGTATGTAGGTAATTTTCTGCTAAAAATTTATGAATAGAGCTTTACTCACCTATTATTTCCTTTTAAGATCACCAATAGCTTGAATTTCCTAAATAATGAGCATTTTGCACTCTCTAATGCCACACCGGCCTGTCCTCGCTTCAGAGCGATCTCAATACCTAACCCAAATTACGAGCCATTCTTTGCAAAAATAAAAAGGTGAGTAAGTTGCCTTCTCGATGTCTTGAGACGTTTACCCTGCCGGAGATAATTGTGCACCATTAACCGCCGCAGCAGAGTCATGTGATTGCGCCACCACAGCGACTCAAAAGACGGCCGTATCTTAAAGAAAACCGTCGTCAACGTAGTTGTTGAAGACGGTGGTGGTGCGGTCGGCGGAAAAGTGCACCGCCAGAGCATCGTGGTGCAGGGTTTTTCGAAGTTTGTCGTAGTTTGTTGTAGTTTTCGTTTCTGAATCAGCATTGACCCAGTTCGACTTGAGACTTTACATCATCTAGCAAAAAAAGCCAGCAACCAGCAGCCGCAGGTATTTCGTGCCTCCCCGTGCATAAGCCGGCCGCAGTCGCCGCCGTTGCCGCTGCCAATGTGCCTGCGCCGACCTGTGGGGCTCCGGTTACCGGGCAACGACGGCGAAGTGGAGCCCCGCGAATGCAACAAACAACGCCAGGTGCTAACAACAATAAGCAACGATGGCGCGCCGTGCCGTGCGGCGAAGTTCCGGCAAAACATACGTGATCTAGGGTTATCACTTGGGACGCGTGTTGCACGCCCCGTGCGCTGCAGTTCTGGCGAATATCTGCCGTGTTGCATAATCGCAACAGTTTCCAGTCGCCGCGTTATGGCCGACTTTCAATTGTGCAGTGCCACAGATGCAAAAAACTCGCAGTTTCGCTCAATGTTGCATGCCACACCGGCAACCAGAACCAAATTGGTTGGATGCTAAAATTTATTTGCCTTGTTGGCAATGATGGGGCCATTTTGCAGGCGAAAGATACAAATATTGCTGTTTTTACAGATAATCACGATGAATATTGCATCAACCGTAAACCTATTATGTATATACTTTGGGAGGATTATAAACATAGATTTCGACATAAATTCGACTTCAATTTCAAAGCAATTGTGAAATTTAATATGTTTGAAATTAAAAATGTGGTTTATCAATAAACAAAATAAAAAAAATTCACTTTTTTGCTAAAAGCTTTTAACGTAGGTATATCACCACAAGGTTATATGTAATATATATATTTTTTATGTTTCCGTATACTAAAATAGAAATTAAATTTAAATTATTTCCTAATAACAAAAGAATTTTATTTTATAAAGTCGAATTTACATTGTATACAAGAGATTGCTACTATCTCATTTATATATTTATTTTTTTTTTCGTTTTAAATGATTAGTACAAAAGTTAATTTAATTGATAATTCCATACTACATTTTTACAGAAAAATCTCTTTTAAATATAATGATAGCAAATTTAAGTAGGTATACATATGTGTAAAAATTCTCTGATGATGTTTGTGAGCTCCAAAATATTTTTTAAATGTTCTGTCTGTCATTTCTACACATTGCATGCATCCATGACCAATTCCTGAAAAATTTCGTCAAAACTTTCTCGACCACCGTCTTCTGCATGCGGACAAAAGAATTAATTTTTTTCTTTTCTTAAGGCGGTTTTTATGAGGCCCTCGGAGATAAGAAACGAAAAGCACGAAAGCTCTGCGAATTAAAGGTTTTTATGAAAGGTAATCTAAATATAGAAAAAAAAACTTGGCGCATTTCTCATTTTTATGGACTTAGTTTAGCAATTTATTGCGAAATTATGGAAACAAAGCAGGCAATTGTGCAAAAAAGGGCCACTAAACTCATCCTTCTTAGACCAAGCCTTATTAGGTTTCTTGTTGCCAACGATAACATTTAGATTTATCTCGGTATTTTGTTTTCCTTGCGGTACCTTAATTTATATTTTAATTTTAACGACCATTTTGTGATTGCGTCCATTTTTAAACATTCAAACGGATTTTGGTGTGGTAATAAGACTTAGGACAAGTAAAACGCAATTTTTTTATATTTTAGAATTAATTTGAGAGTTTTTAAATTTTCCAACTATACTTTAATTGTTTGAAGTCATGAAGTTCAATTTCCTGTTTTACGAAATTAATTACTTATTTAAGTGCACTCTTATTAATAATTCTTTTAGTTGGCAAATAATTGATAGAGATACTTGTTAGATGCATTTATATTAGAAAACGAATTGACTTGATGTGACTTACAAACCTTGAACTCATTAAATGCAATATTTGTTCTCAGAATTTTGTCTTGTAGGAAATCTCTTCTTCAAATATCGAGTGCATACTTATAAATCATGATTTTATATCTGGCGAAATGATTTCCATAAATTGAAAATCTTTTCCTGAGATCCTTTTCTTGTGTTGTTTTTGGCCTCTTTATATACATAAGTAAAGTAAATTTGTGTAATGGTATAGAACTCAATTTTCTTATTTTTCCTTGAAAAGTTTTTTGGACTTAAGAATACTTTGATTGGGGATTAAGTTGATGTGCAAATTTTTAATTAGGTAGTACCTACTTTCTTTTATATTTGATAAAAAAAAAGATGATGTTAAGTTGAGTTCCAATATTTTCATCCCTCTTTCTTATGGTTTTAGTGTACTTATTCTTTCATCCTCGAATCTACGAGTAGCTCTGGATTAGATTGAATCCCTCAAATCCACTTCAATAATCTATTGAAATTTTAAGCATCATCGGATGCTATGGATGGTACTACAAAATTCCCAGAATTACTCTTGGTACGGGTTAATTTTCCTCTGTGCACATTCTTCAGAATCAATGGAAATCCCATTCACTTTCAAAAATCCATTTTTATTTAGCGAAATGCCTCAAAATCCCCCGATGAATGCCGTCATGTCTCCTGTTGTTTGCCGCATGTCAATAGCATAACTATTATCGCAGGTAAACAAAGGAAGAGAAGACATCCGAACCGAACATTTGGTTCCGTAGGAGGGCCACCCACACCTCCCCCACACCATCCATTGTCTTCTGGTGCATAATTAAACGTATCCTGGAACGCGAGCATGAATAAAACTTGGCATAGAGATTACGGGAGCTCGGTCTCTGGCTGCACATATGCCGTCATAGTTCCACCCTTAGAAATTCTCCGATCCACAAGGACTATGTGAGCCCGCACCCCCGCGTCTCGTGCCGCATGCAGCCGCATAGCATCGTGTGCCCCACCGCACTATCGACGGTACACGACGGAGTCCGGGTACGGACGGCGGAAAAGAAAGTCGAGGAGCCCCCACCTGGAACATTGGGGCTCATGAGCCGGGACTCCGAGCCCGGCAGCAGTCGAAAGGAAAATTATGTTTCCCCAAATGGACAAGATCCTTTTTCGTTTCGCTCTTGTTGCCGGTACAATATCAGGCCCCGGCCCCAGCAGCCCCAAAAGCGCCAACACTCGAATTGCTCACATATGTCCCTGCATGTAGTTTTCCAGCTAGGGATAATGGAGGGAAAGGGTTTCTTCATAAAACAATGTGAGAACGAAAATAGGATTATGGGGCCGTGCAGAGTGATTTTCTTTGTGCGCTTTTCTTCAGTCTCACCCCCATCTCGGGGGGCCCCAGAAGCCCCACGAGCCCCAATGGAGGCACCCTGTGCGGCTGGATAAAACTGGCAAAACAATGAGGACCTCACAGTCCCTCCGAACAAAGCTATGCTAAACAGAATATTTCGGATTCTAACGAGGCAAACATGAGAAAGATCTGGAGGCCGTAGCACTACAAATACTAAGATACTCTAGAAATAGTTGTTTCTTCTATGGAAAGGGCACTTCCATGGTTTCATAATTGGAGGCTAGACTACACCGTTTTCGATCATAATGGCGAGACTTCAAGGTAATTTACAAATTTATGTCGAACATTCTGGCACTTTTTACCAAATAATTTTCAACTTATGAAGTTGTGAGTCAAGAAAACAACCGGCATCCAAATTAGTTGGCAAGAAATACCTACCACACACTTTGTTATCCAATTAATTAATTCTCTACGGAAATCTTTTCATGTCGCCAAAAAGCGAACGGGGGCGGGTTTATTGTAAAATAGTTCAATATGAACCATCTTGGAATAGAAGTTCGTATAAGAGAAACACCAACTCCCGTACATAATTATACATACATACATAGTTTATGTATTTGGTACTATGCTTTTTGAAAAATGGCGGGGGAGGTGTGGGTGTGATATACCACCGTAGAGTTTTGTTAGCTAAATGCGGTTCTCTTCGTGCGATGTTTTCTGCTTCCTGGCGGAGCCAAATGTCGGCGAAAGTGAGTAATTACGCCTCGGTAAACTTGTAGTCGGTGGTGTTGTTAGGGCAAAAAAGATACGGGGGTAGGGGACGATCCATTAGGTAAGTGTAGTTGGTGTAACTTTCGGTATTTTTTTTTTTAACTATAGTAGGAAAACTACCGCAACATTTATTATCATTTATTGGGTTCTTTGTTAAGAAATATATCAATTTTTTGCAGTGGAATGTGAAATAACCTCACGTAGTAGTTTTGGAATGATATAATGAAAGAATGTAAAATTACACATATATACCTACATATCTTATATAAACAGAATAGAACCTTTGATTGATTTGATTTGACACAACCTGCTTTTCTATCTTAAATTGTAGGAAATTTAATTTCAAATTTACCGAACGTTGAAAAAAAACATATGGAGAAAGAGAAAAAACTTTGAAAGAAGAAAAATTTCAAACAAAACAAACTTGCTCTCAATCAAATTGAACAACATTTTTTACTTTCAATCTCGTCCACCTCATTGTTTTCTTTTATGAAAAACATAATAAAGTTGATAGTTTCTGCACAGCACTCGAAATATTGAAGTTCCTAATAGTTCCTACTTTTCCAAATTGCACCAAGTATTCTTTACATAGAACAAAAGTCATCGATTCCATAATCGCGTTTTTTAGTTTAAAACTAACTTTTTTGTATAGAAATAAGAATAACAATTTTTAAGACTTCGCAGAGTGCGTTTAAAAAAACATTTCCTCAAAATAAAAAGAGATTACTTACGATATTTTAAATAATATTTTTGACTTCTGATGTAAAGCAAATACTTTTAAAGTAGGTACTTACTTTTGGCTTTGGTGGGTATTTATCTTTGGGAATTGAATTGGCTTGAAAATTTATAAAATTCAATGGGTTCTATAGTACATAACAAACAAAATTTAAATGTGCACAATTTTAAATTAAGTACTTTATTTTTGAATTGAAGAGTAGGTATTTATGAAAATTGGCCTCTTTAATTTGAAAAAAAGCAAGTTTATTTAAAACCTCTGCATTGGTTACCCACAGCCAGAAGCAATTTGAGCAATCAAGCCCTCGTTCCAGAGCCGCCCGCATATCCGTTTTAATTTAAAAAACATGCCGCGTGTATTTGCACTCGAATGCAGAAACCGCATGAAATCTCTGCAGGCGCGCGGCACGGCACGCCTATGGGTTTTTAATGAGGAAAATATTTAATTATCACTGGACTAATTATAATAAATAACCTTTTGAAGGCAGCCTTATGAAATCCCCCCAAAACAAAAGTGCCCTGTTCACCACCCCCAACCTCGAGGGTGAATCGAGCAAATTGTGGCTGAATTTTAAATCGGTCGACGAAGTTCCAATTGCAACAATTAATCAGGGAAAAAATGCGGCAAACATTTAACAAGTGCATCATGCCGCATCAAGTCGATGGTATCGAAAATTCCTCTCCTCGAATATCATCCACAGCTGTCACGATTTCGATGGTTTCCCGAGGGAACCGATGGCGACGGGGAATGCTTCGGGGGTATAACCGCCACTTGTACAATAAAAGTTTGCGTGCCAGATCGGATCAGAATTATTCGAATTTGGTGGCGCTTGCGGGCGCTGTTCGTCACTTGGCGCACTTTATTACAACTCGTTCACGGGCTCAATTTGCAGCAAAACAAGCCTTTTAATTACTGCTTCACAGCAGGTAATGCAATTATAAAGCGAAATTTTATCAGCCTCATCAGGGCGACGCAATTATCTCAAGGGACCCTCGCGAATTCAATATTCGATTTTTGTTTCGAGGGCCGCCTCCTCGGTCGCCGGGGACTGCAACGCGGCAATTGTTGCAGCTGCCCCGGTGCGGGTGTAATTGAAATTTTATGTTTAATGGCACTTTAATCGGAAAATTTAGTAAAAATATTAAAGTCCCCAGTTATCAGCGGATGGAGTGCTTCAACACACGCCACATTGTGGGCTTAACCACGAAATTGGCAGTGGCTACTAGGAATTTTATTAATTTTAAAGTTTACATACATGAATTATACGGATATTTTAAGAAAACTTTACAGCGATACGAAAACTAAATTCGCGAGTGCAAAACTTCTGAATGTCTTTTTATATATACCTACAATTTTTTATTGCAATGAACGTTCAAAATAACTTGGGGTGTACAACAACTCGTGCGCAGGTTAAGGGTTAAGATTTTCAGAGTGATCGATTGATTGATTGATTGATCTCGAAAATTTGAATGATGTGCTTCAGAAGATTTAGTTACGAAACATCTGTAGAGGTGTCGCTGACAACTTTCCATAAGTACCTAACTACTTTATTAAGTATTTTTACTTAAATTTATTTGTTAAAGCTGATATGCAAATATTATTTGGGTTTAAAAAATAAAGAACTTTTGTTATTCACTCTAAAGTCTTATAAAACATACTATCTTTGGAAAATTGTAATTTAATCAAGTTAGGCCGATAAATAAAGGAATTTAATTTGAATTTGAATTTCTAAGCTGCCAGTTATTACTGTAAATGTAAGTTTTAATAAATATAATAGTATTTATATAAACACCAACTACACCACCATACATCCTTCGAATTAGTGTTTTAATTCTATAAACACCTAAGGTTCCGTCACCCATGATTGCGATTTTTTTCTAGTTCGAATGTTACTTCCTTACCTTCTAAATTTCATTCAATGGCCATTTTTAGTATATAGTTAAAAAGTTATTACTTTGGTACTCTTCCTACTGTGCGCCGCCGCATGACCGTGCGATGCATTGTGAATCGCTGTGACCAATTTACCGCGAAACATCGCTTATGCAACGCTCGACTTTCCTTCAGGCTCCGTGACTGCGACGCAAGCAGTCTTACAAATCTCGGAAAGAAAAATTCTGCACCGTCTTGAGCTCGTATAACTCCTTATGCTGTGAAGTTTATGCGGAGCGAACTGTTTTCTCAAAATATCGCTATTATCCGGGCAGGGGGTCCCTGGATGGCGGTTAAAGCCGACATCACACGGACGCTGCACCGCCCTTTCCCTCCATTCCGGGCTACCGAGATTGAAACCGAGCAAAGAGAGGAATTTCTCGGTTTTCTGTTAACGGCCAACACCCGGGATATTGCAAAAAGCGCATGAAAGAAAAACGTAAATGTTTCGTGGCATGAAATTCTTACTACATTTTGCTCGTGCGAAACGTCGACGGTTGGGGCGATCTCCGGGATAGAACCTGGAGGAGGGGGTAGTCATCCTGAAGGACATGAAAAATGCAAACATGCCCAAAATACGGCTGGGCCAGCCTTCGAATGAAATTCGGGAGATGTTCACCCACTCCCTTGGCGGTATTCCGGGATTCGCTTTTATTACCGCGGTAGACGTAATTTGAATGCATGAAGGCAGCTTTCTGTACGATGATGAAAGTGCGGATGACCAAATTTTTAAATTAAAACTGCTAGGATCCGTTTGGTAGTGCCACGGAATAATTTCTAATAAATCAGGAGATATGACAGTAGTTAAACTTTTCTGAATTAAATATCCCACAAACTCAATAAAGTAAATTCATTTCTCTGTATTAACAAACGTCAGTTTTTAAAAGAAATGAAATGCAAGAAATGGAAAACAAATGACAAAACATATGTACATATATCAAAATAATAATTGAAACACTGACTTTCAAAAATTGTAAATTCTAATTAGGTACTTATATTTTAAATATTAAAGGTCTTGTTAGTATATTTTATATATCATATTATAATGTATTGTTACTTACCTACTTGGGTCCAATTTAAATATTTTTCTATATATATTTACAAACATAATTTAGTAAAAAGCCCACTTCTTGCAATATAGTGTGCTGGAAAGAAGAATCTTTTAAGAATCAGAAAATTAACGAATCAGTTTTATCCTAATTGTTTTATTCCAGTTAATAATTTTTTTAACGAAATCTTTTTCTTCTTTTTTCAGGCAAATGCAAGCGGAACCGCCTAAATATTCCGAGCGCATATGCTGTCGAATTTTTGTGATAAACCGAAATATTTAATGATATTCTAAAAAAAACAAAATCTCGTGCAACCGAACACACATTTTTAGCAAAAAGCCAGTAAAACCATGCTTATGTGACACATAGAGCACAGGCGAACAATTTTATACACAAAAAATATATTTCGTAGGCAACTATACCCAAAATATAAACGATCAAAAGAGGAGCATCCACGAATCAAAAATAAAATTACAGATCAAAATCCATGTGCATGATCAAGCAGCAATTGGACACTTCCAGCACGAAAAGAAATAGGCACAGGATCGAGGAGCTCCCGAGGGATATTTTTAATGTTTATAGCAAAGACTCATAACGTGAAAGGTTTTTAAAAGTGTTATATGATGCATTTAAGGAATTCCCCGAGGCAGGATGAGTTTGAACATGGTAAATGGTCACCATCAACGTCACCGTCACCAAATAATGACGACACCACAGGGTGCTACTACCAGCGACAGACTTCGGCCGCGCGTCAAAATAAAAACACAAAACTTTTAACGTGTCAAACCGAACACTTTCGGTGCTTTCGGACTAAAATAAAAACCCAGAATTGTCTCATGTATTTTTTTATAATATTTTTATGTGGCTATCATTTAAGTAGTGTTAATTGTCTGAGCACCAACCGGGGGGAAGGAACCGGTAGCACCACCACAACCAGTAGACGAAGTGTCGAAAAATCGCCGAATAGTAGTCGCCACGAAAATTCGACACTATCCACATACAACGAAACGACTGGTAGCAGCAGCCTACAACAGGGTGACAGTGTGCCGATTTTTGATAGTGTCAATGACGTCTTCAGTGATTTTAGTGTCGTTCTTGATCCTAATTTAAAGAATGAAAGTGTGAATGGTAGTTATAGTGAAAATTACTTCGAAAGTTTCGGTTTTAGCAGATCATCTAAGGCTCCTGTATATTTGAATGAATTTGCTGTATATATTCCTGCTGGAAGAGATTCTGCTGATAGAATAGCTGATAAATATGGATTTACTAATTTGGGGCAGGTGAGTTATTTTACATTACTTTATTATTTACTAAAAACTTAATTCAATATAAGAATTACTAATTGAATCTAGTGTCGAATCTCTTGCTTAAAAAATGAAATGTTTCGCCTGGATTCGGTATACCTACTCAAAAAGCTCTTGAGAAAATTTAATATTCCACCTTAACAATTTCGATCATTTAAAATAACTCTCGAAGAAATAAAACATTTGAAATCCGCAACTTCTTCAAGTTGTAAATTATAATTTATAGTTATTATAATCGAAGATCGGTATCCCTGATAGCTGTTGGTTGTTATATATCTACTAATTTTCACGGAAACGGCAAAGTATACCTACAACATAATTCTCACTGTAAAATGCGAATTCGTAAATTAAAATGCTGAATCTGCTTCTTTTTCCAGAAAAAAAAAACTAAATGTTCATAAGACTGTATTTTGGCCACCGCGGAAATTTGAAGAGTTTTTTTTTTAGGAATATCAAATGCTTTATTCCCTTTATAACATCTTGTGAAACAAGTCTGAATTGTTGACTCATTTTATCAGCTGTTATTATTAAATTAGTCTCTGCTTAATTTGTATGCATTTTCTAAAGTATAGAATTGGTTCGAAAATGTAACAATTAAGTAGGTACCTACCTAAATAGTTTCCCTTAAGTCGGGTTTCAAGAATTTTTGTCGTAAAAGTTATGAAATTATCGTAAATCTGTTGAATGGGGTGGCATGGCATAAAATCTGCTTCAGTTTCAACGAAATCTGCTCTAAGCATTCCCCATCAAGACACAAACCACACCAAACGAAATCACGTTGACCACCTGGCCATTAAGAATTTCCCATCTTGAGCATCTTAAGAAATTTCGAATTCACCTTGAATCCCTCGATTGAGCCCCCTGCGCCCGCAATTCCCATCACGCACCAATTTCGCGTTGCGTTAACCGAGAGCTCGGTGGCAGCGGCGGGCGGCGGCGGCGGAGACATTGACCTCAGCGGCGGGAGTTTTTCCGCAGCCGCAACCTTAAAAATCGCGGCGAAGGTAAACACGGGCAGCAGCGTCGCGGCGCGGCTTCACCGACCGCCAGGTGAGTGCGGGGCGGAACTTTTCGCGGAAAAATTTTCCCGAAAATTTTCTTCGAAAATCCAGCCTCGTTTCAACGTGTCCCCCGGGAGACCCGCCATCCACCATGATTCGTTTTACCGGGAGTGGAACGAGTGGGTCGAGGAGGGTGTTCGGGACCGTTACGGGGACTCCCCGGTCTGTCGGTGGTGGGTGGATAAAACGCACCTACGCTCCGCTCAAATTCATAATTTATATTTATTGAAGATGAGTAGAGGCGCTGTGCCCCCGCATACAAATGCGGCGCTGTGCGGAATTTAAATCAGTCGCGGCCAAAAAATTTTTAGCATTCAGCACGTTCGACTAAATGAATTTATATCACGGCAGGCAGGGCAGTGGTGCAGTGCCGTGCCGTGGCGCGCCGTGTGTTTTCGCACGAATATCATGAATTTGAATACGGGCCAATAAAATCAATAAAATAATGGAAATTGTTGCAGTGTCGCTGCCGCGACTCCGCGGTCGCGGTCGGGGCTATTTAGAAATCACTTGAGCCCCACGGTCATTGGCTGGAGTAGAGCAATATTTTTTGGGGGTGATGGAACTTTCCACTTTACCACACCAAAAACTATACAAGCATTTTGAGTCAGTTTCATTTTATAGTATTTTTTTTTTTTGTAATTTGCTATTTCTACCTACAATCGAACAATTGATATATCATTTCTATAGAATTTGTACTTTAAACCATACGTATTTGATAAAAATAGATTCGAAAAATTGTTATTTTGATCATTTCGGAAAAATAGTTAAAAATAATGATAGACAGAATTTAGCAAGCTTTAAACATATTTTTCTCAAAACATGATTTCTGGATACGAGGTCAAAATCCTAAAAGACCTATAGTCAACTTAAGATCAGTTTTAAATTTTGCACATACATATGTATGTAGGTATGTTATACCTACCTACATAATAATCACACTTAATTGTTTCAGATTGTTTTCTTTTTTTTAATTAGTGAACGCAGGTAATTTTTTCTAATGTTAATTAAAGTTCATACATACATTATGTTGTTTGCTTTCGATGGCGCCATCGACATATGGCTTTTTTGGATTTTGATATATCGAATATCGACATTTAGGATTCATTTGCAAAAGTATAAAACCAACGAGCAGTAACGCTTTTATTCGAAGTTCTCATATGGTTTTCGAGTTTAAAGTCGAATCTTTGCCACATGTTGTTTCTTTCAATGCATGATTCGAACATTTAGTTTCCATTGAGTTTGCATGAACAGATCGCTAAACAATGTTTTTAAAGAACTGCATTGTTAGGAGGGGTTTACTGAAGAAATCTAAAAGTATCCTGGACGGGAAGGTATTAAAAGCCATTTTTGCAGGAGCGCTATAACTAAATAATTTAACGAGAGAAATGTGGTCGCCAGGGTTTCATTACAGCAAGTGACTGTAGTCCTTTTGGAGCCCAGACATATACGAGCGCTACAAACATGAAAATGCACATCCGAAGGAATTTGTCCGGTAAAAATGAGAAAATCTGACGATGCCCCGGGAATTTTCCCTTCAGGATGTCATGTCCTTCTGTTTTCCGAGGACTGTTTGTCCACTGAATACAGTCGACATGCACACAGGCCGCCGGGAGAGGAAAAACGCATTCGAATACAAAAGTCCTCGGGACGGGCATCTGTGGCCGAGGCTGGAGCAGGACCCGGTCAGTCCGAAATCATGCTGAGTCGGGAGCGGTTCCTGCCATTAGTATGCAGGATGTTGGAAGATGCAGGACTAAGGTTCAGTCCTGCTTCAAGGCACGTTCCTTCATTTGTTTAACTTGGCGGTAGGCGAATTTTGTTCACATAAAATAGAAAAAAGAATTTTTTTTTTGCTTGCCATGTGCTGTGGAATGTTGTCGAAGTCATCCTCATCCCAACCATCAGAGCCGCCGTTGTCGTAGTCAACGTCCTCAGCAATGTCTGCAACTGAAAACCGGCGACAATGAAAAATGCCATGAAAGTTGCCACCCTCGCCTCCTTCCGGACTCAGGAAGCATACAATAGTATGAAAAAAATATATATAAAATAAAATTTTTAATGTAGGAAAATTCCCCTGCTGGGCATTCTGAGCGCAATTGAAATTAATTCCTTTTTACTTGCACAGGAAAATAAACATCATGCGCTGACACAAGTTAAGGTCTTTCCTCGGGAGCACATTTGTGCATTAGTTGAGACGGGACGGGAAAAAGGCGACCCCTCCAGAAAATTTAATTAGCACGCCACTCATGGGAAAGCACGGGACGGGCTGACTCTGCACGGGAAATGTAGCATTTTTAATTGTGCCCTATACCTGACCTCCGGTGTACAGGGAAAACATAAAAAGTTACGGATATGTCCAGGGAGTCAGGGGAGTTATAAAATTGCACTCGTCGTCATGTGCAAATGTTTTAAATCCTTGCAAATGGCAAAGTTGGTAATTATCAAAGAAGAGTCACTCTGAGGGAAATGTGCACTCCTTTCGGTTTTAATCTGGCGTGCAGTCCTGGAGATATTTTGGAATTAATGAGCATATGATATGAGTTTAGAACAGCTATAAAATTTTAGTTGAGTATGTTCAATGTCGCATAGTAGGTATGACAAGAAACATTTGCAATGCAGATAATAGGATATATACCTTTTAGTGAAATGGTGAATTACGATATTGGTATAGACGACTCCGATAACATTTATTTAATTAATAATGATTTGATACTTGAATATTCAATTTCTACTTGGTTTTGCCAACCAAAATTCGATTGACTTTCTTAGAATTTAACTTAATTTCAGTTAAGTGAAAAGAAATTTCAGTAAATACTGAAACTCAGAAAACAAATATCGGATTATCCAGTAAATTTACACTGGAATTTTGCAGTTCTAAATTACTAAAATATTTGGGTTTTTGACAATATTGAGCCTATCTACTTTATAACTCTATTTTCAAAATACATTTGTAAACGATTTCATTAAAAATGTTGGAGTTTTTAAGTGGTATTAGTGAAACATAGAAACATTGTTTCAGTCCATATACATATACATATTACAAACTGTTTTCAACTATGGAAGGGTTTTTCTATCTATCAATTAGAGGTAGGTAGAAACAGTGAGTTCCAGAAGCGCAATCTGCCCCAGCCCCGCCCACCAGAGCTGTCTTCATTACTGGTCGTCGTTGTCGCCATTAATCACGTGACATCGCTCAGCGGTAGCGAATCTCGCCATCAATCAGTTCGCACTAATTACCCGCATACTGGTGACAATTCCCGGGTCCGTAGGTGAGCACCACGGTGGGCAGAGGCGGCCGGGCATTGGGGCCTCGGGAAACGAGGAAGGAGCCCCTCCCCCGGTTTGTTATTATTCTGCTGACATATCAGAAGCCGTCAAAGCGCGGAATGTCAGCGACAAGTCAGAGCAGCGGAGCACTAATGCCCCCCGTCTGCAATCAGATAAGTGACTCGGCACCGAAGAACAAGTGCTCAACATCCGACTCTAATGGGATCATTATCATGTTAATTTCTGCTGATAACACGTAAATTAATTTCCCTTAAGCCCCCGGTCCGCCATTAGAACTGAATGCGTCCCCATCAAGTCCTCTCACAAAAGGGAAAAATTATTATTGTCACGTTGGAGAGATAACCCCAATGGTGGCTTCTAGCTGCGGAATGATAAACGACCAGAGCTCATAGAATATTCATTCGAATGGGAATTGATCCGCGTTGGGAGCGGAAGGGAAAGGGCCATGGGGAGCAGCCCGGGGGTGTCGGTGATGGTGGGTGCAATCACGACCGACACGGGATTAAATTTAAAAGGGGGGAACGGAACATGAAAGGGCGAAGGGCAATGCCACTGCTCAGCCCCGGGTGACTGCACTGATTGATTCGCTGATCTCACGTACGAGAATCTCAAAATTTCGTGATATGTCACGAAAAATTCATTCCTTTGGCGCCTTGTGGACTGCGGTAGCTCGTTCCCGAGAGGAGTGGCTCCCAACTATCTTCGGCTACATCAGCAACAAACGTGGCCCAGCTCGGAGCCCTGTGGGATGTCTCGCACTTCACCGAATGGCCGGCACGTATGACTTCCCTTAATGATTTGTTGTCGAACAACTTAAAATTCTGTCCACAGACGGCTTCGGGCAAGAAATAATTTTCTGTTGAGGACCATCAGCACCACGGTTGCACCAATGGCCCCACACATCGCCCCCCATCATCGTCGCCACAGAGTCCCTGCTGTTGACCCAGGAAATCAGTGCTGATTTCCTGGATCGCACTCAGCTGCAATCAGCAAGGATTGGGTGGATGTTTGGGGGAAGAGACTCAAAAATTCAATTCCTATGTTTGCCCCAAAATCCTTGGCGAAGTCTCCCATGGGTTTGGGGCAAAGGGTGGTCTCAATTACCTTTCGGGCACCAATAAATCATCGCGCCCCAAAGTGGTCGAGACAAAAAGACAAGCAATCTCCTGACACGGAATGATTGTCTACTCGAGCAAATTTGGCATTTTTCACAACTCCCTGGGAGAGATGCCATTAATCTCCCGGACGGGATGGCCCTTCTAATTTCATTATCCGAAATTAGTGGAACGTCCCGGATGTGGATCTTCGCCAATTTGATTCTCTACGTCCTCGCGGCCAAGTGGCTAAGTGGCCACGTGGCAATTTTTCATGTTTAATTAAAAACAAATTTTCGAAACGGTCACTCCAAATCTAAAAGACATTGATAAATCATCTTCTTCTGATGAGTAAAAACTTTCTGATTGAAATTTTCTCAAATTACCTCCAATAAAACGGAATAGGGGCGAAAAACGTTTTTTATCGCTGCTTAAGAAATTGTTCCTCTATATAATTCTAGAATAGGACCATATCCCTTGCATTTGGCCGATTTAATTGGATTTTTTTTCCTTCTTAGTGATTACGCGATTCCCTAGGAGGAAACGGTCGAATGATATCCTTTAATTATTTCACCCGTCGGGATGGGAGGGATAATAACATCCTTTCAGAACAATTAATGCCTCTGTATCCGTGGCCCAATTAGAGTTGTTCTAACAGAAGTGCCTTTCTAGAAAACGAGGACGTTTTCTTCGGTTTTCCTCTTTGGCGTATAGGTGTAACTACAAAGTTCTGATGAGGATCTAAAAAGCTCTTACACCTCGGAGAATTGGGCTAATTAATTAGGTTTATTTTTAGAAAGGGTCAAGGTCGGAAATAAAGAAGTCTACAAATATCAAAAAGTTTGAGTAGGTATATGTGAAAATCTTTCTATAGTGGATATCAGATGTCGGAATGTCCACCTGGAAAAGTTGCTAACTATGTACATATAACTTATTATAAGAGACATTTTTTCTTTTTTTTTATAAACAATATACATCTAATATAAATTTGCTTCTTCGTTTCTCAAAATAAATTTTATTGAGTATCGTTTCAAAATTATTAAACGAATATTTGCAAGTAAAAGCCAAACCCATGGATAAATAAATAAATTTAAATTAAAATAGCAGCTTGCTTTTGAGTGGAATCATTTATATAAATTTAAAAGACCTATTTTAAAACCAGTTGAAAGGAAGTTAAAGCTGCACCAATTTTTGTTATTGCGGAAAAGTATTAGGCGTATTTACGTTTTCTTGTATGCTATGCAAGCTATGCAAATATTTAAATTCAAATCTACCCATCTTAAGATATACATACATAATTAAATTTTAAAAGGTTTGTTTTTTTAGATATACAGCTCAAAATGTAGTGAAAATTGAATCACTAAAATATGTATTTTTGTACAGTTCTAGTTAAGTTCAGGTGTTTTCCAGGAAATATAATAATTGGCAAGACCCTTTTGCCTGCTTTACCAGTAAAGCTCATCCGAAAGCTAGGAAAATTTACTGAAGTATTTAATATTGAATTCTAGCAGGTTTTACTAGAAATCCAGAAAATTTGTCCAGAAATACACTTCATAGTAAAACTAATATTTAATATTTTATGGTCAGTTCCAAGTAATAAGGACTTGGTTTAAATGAAAAGCGGATGTCGAGGGAACGCCACAACCTTTATTAAAGAGGATAATATCTTCGGTACAATTACTTTGAATATCGACAAGAGACTCAATCCAAATACGAAATAGGTATACTTCTTTAGTCTTATTAGTTGCTATACATTATTTCTTTGAGATTTTAATTTAAAGACAAAATTAAATAGAACTACTTATATGCACTAAGATAAAGTCAACTAATATTGTCAATCGCAACCGTTCATCGTTAACCATAAAATTCAAATTAATATCTTGAAATTTAAAATAATAAGAGGGAAAGTATTGAAATTAAATTTGGTATTTAGTATTGGGGACAAATGATAATTTTCATTCTTTAAAAGTTAAATTTCATTAGGAAAATTCCTTATAGTGTGTACATACATAATTGCTATAAACAAACCAACAAACCAACAACTTAATTTATTTGGCTACTTCTACATTTTCAGAGAAATTTAGCCTGCCTCCAAATTCCATACCTCAGAATTCTTGCATGGCTTAAAAACGATGATGGGTTTCGGTTTAAACATCCTCACCCCTAATAAAATCCGCTTATATTCTCTTCTATAAATAACCCTGGACAAGTTTTCAAGTCTGTAAAAACACACAATAGCCCGATCCGACCGGAGCATAATTTATGTACTACGAGCGAACGATAATAATCCTTATTATTTATGGACAACCAATTTCCCTCCCTCCGAAGAAGTCTTCGAACTGTTCGAAGCATGGTTCTATATAAAACCACACTGCGGAAGAGCCCCCCGAAAAAAAAACTTTTTACGAGAGAGGTGAAAACGAATTGATCAGAAGCAATTGGGCCGCAAATAAAACATCGTCCCAATTACGTGAAAGTACGCAACTTACCTGATGGCGATTGAATCAATAAACTCCAGTCAAACCTAATTTCGGTTGGCCATTCTGGCGGTCTAATTTATGTCGTATCAAATAAGAGCTGAGCACCGATGTTGTCCATTAACGAAATTAAAGCCACGTCCGTTCTCGAATCGAAAAACATCCTGAGAAACGGTGTGGCTGTGTCTTTGGGATTCCTTAGAACTATCTGAAGATGGAATCTGCGGCCATCGGTCCAGAGGAGATCACGCCATTTGATTTCGGACACGTCCCATCCGGAAAATTCGATCTGAATATTCGTTTAGGTCAAGGAATGCAAAGATGCAGCGCACAGTTTGCCTTTAAGGAGTAGTGGTCCTTCTTCCCGGAAAGTGGATGGTTATTTATGCTCCACTCCGGAAGAAAAACTTTTCCCATCTGTGGAAAAATGAGGAAAATTCCCAGCACTGATTTGGAAATATATATTTTTTTGCATAGCTTTTCAAAATTTTAATCCGCTCCCGTCGAGCATCCGAGCGTCGCTCACATATGACGCCCGGTGGCATGACGGTGCTGATAAACTGGTCCGAGCTGAGACCCCATCGGTCACTCCACTTTTCATATAATAATTTTGCAATGTCAAGTTTTGAGCCACTTTTGCGGCAGGAGAAAGTGTTTTTCTGTTGCGGCATCTGATTAACCAGTTCTGCTCATGAAATTTTAATAAAACTCCCCGACGTCCGTGCGGTCGACTTGTTATGAAATTTTCCTCTTCGGAATCCATTTGCACGCCCGACAGAAGTGGCCAAAGTTGGACTTGGCCGGGCTCAACGTCTCTCGCCGGTATGCGATGCGATGCGGTGCAGATGCCGGCGACGACCGACGACGATGGGAAAAGATATAAATGAAATGCTGAAAATGTTTGTCGTTTTTAAACCCCTCCATTCACCCGGCACGTGTGGTTATATGGATTTCCAGATAAAAGTGAGTTAATTTTGAGAATAGCCATCAGACAGCTGTGCGGCATTTCATATCAGGGCAATATATGAAAAGATATGAACAGATTTTCAAATCTGCAGTGGACTTTACTCTTATATTTTTAATTAATCCTCAAGAGAGGATTTGGAATAGCAACTTCATAAAAGTGTGAACTTTTATACTCAGAAATAACGTATCCGTAAAAAAAATGTATCAATCACATCTAGAATATTCAAAACCAAAATATAGAAAAATTTACATTTCCTTAATGCGATTTTCTACAAATTCCTATTATATACTTAATTCAAATTTTATCAACCATTTTCCAAGGGTTCTGTATCGTTTTTATAACACAATAATTCCACGTAGAATTACAATTAATAATTTTTGAATTTTTCATATTTTTATTAGCGCTATACGTCAACTGTCAAGGGAAAATCTTAAGTTAGAAACTTGAATTTTTTTTAAAGTATACTATGGGATTGTAAACCTTAGTATTCGGTAATAATTATTTCAACTTGATACCCCTAGCCGTTAAACGGAAAAAAATCGAGTTTCTTATTAGTTATTTTTTCATTTTATTGATCGTCTATCGGGAAATTTTACAAATTGATCTTGACCCATTCCCAGATGTTTTATTTAACTTACAAATATAGAAAAAACATTCCAATGTGTTTTGTATTCTAATTAGCTAAAACAATTTTTTCTTCCGGTTTTGTGAATATACCATAAGTATCTTTTTTAAATCATTTTTAAAAGACAAGGGCAAAGAATGCGTCAATTTTACATAAGGCCCTCTTCTTAAACCCCTTCCAATCCGAATTGAAAAGAACCTACCAAAGCCTCTTTTGAATCGAAATTCCTTAATAAAATCCCTAATATTTTAATAATTCTTTTCAAAAAGGAATATAAGTTAATAAAGATTTGGACAAATAGGCCGGAAAATGTTGCTTTTGTTAGTGGTTTAACACCCATGCGATGATTGTAGATAAAATTTTCGCGTGAATAAAGTTCGTTCCAAATCGGTAACAATGTAACCACAGTGTAATGTTGTAATGCGTATATTACCTTCAAATATATGCGGCAACGGATCTGTTAATTACATACGCAGAATTCATAATTGCGTGCACATATCGAGACAGCTTAATTTACTGCTTGACTGCCTAATTATTATTAATTGGCCTAATTTGCGGTATACCTTGAAATGAGTGATTACTAGCACCCAGAATGTAAATACCGCCGAATACTTGATGTGTGCTCCTTCTTTAATCACTATTCGAATCCGTGCGGTGTATACCTCAAGCGTCTGTTCTAGGACCAATTATGTTTCGCAGACAGCCAGAAATTTCACTATAAAGAGCACTTCAAAGTGCATTGTGAATTGCATTCCCCGAAGGTATCATCATGTGATAAAATTTTCCAATAATTCAGGTTGATGTGCTCAGGTTTCCCGCCATTTTCAATATTAACAAATTCCACAAAATCTGTGCAATTCCCTTTCTATCTATATCCATCGAATGAATTAATTGCCCGAAAATAGCGAAATTCCGTTGAAGCAGTGAATGTCGAAGAGCGCGCAATCACCGGGTGAAATTCCATCATCGTGAGGCATCTGCCAGTGGAATTATTCTGGAAATCTTTCATTCGAGATCCTTGGGGCCCCGGCCGGCGCTAACCACGTGCATAATCCCGGCCACAAAGAACCAGGAATGAATCTGGGCACGTTCCTTATTCCCTTTGATCGGGATTCCCTGGATACTGCCGCCCGTCCGCCGCTGCCGGCGCGCTCTACTGCGAATCTAATGACCTGAATGCCTCCGCTTTGGGTGGCACATCGGGCGCACTATCGCTGCTGCGACTTTAGTCGCTAGAATGGGGCCCAGCCGGGCGGAGGCCCCCACCATGTAAATGGCGTGGTGCGGGGCCCCGACTGGGACTCCACCCCGGGATGAGTCTCCGCTGTAAATTAAGAACAGCCAACCGTAACAACTTGTGTTTCAGCTCGTTTCCCCGGTGTTCACGGTTTTAGTTTGGCTGCGAAATGCTCTTTCGGAGGAGCTTTCATTACGTTTCAACTCCGGCGTGATGTAGTGCAGCCCTAGAGCCGGGACGGGACGGGACACTTTTCCCGGGTTGCAGGAGTAACTACGTTTAGTTGCAGAACAGGAAAAGTAGTTTTATGTCACCATCCCCGCCGCTGGCTCGTTTATTTGCTCATTCGAGCCGCAAAGGGCCGTCGTCCTTCTTCCGGGGGGCCTAACGAGCGCCATTGCCGGAACATCCTCACCCGGCCGCACCCTTTATCACCCCGCCCCCGCATACTCATCCCCAAAAGAGCCCACCCAGTGAATTTTCCATCTGACTAAATTTCTTGCAGGTTTGTTGACGTCTTTCGGTAATTAACTCCGCTTATTGTTTGCCCCGCCCACACCTGGTGCTCTGGTTCTCAGGTGGGCGGGCGACTGGTGCCAGGTGTGGGATTGGATTTCTACAAGAGCATCGTAGTCGGTCATGTGTGAAAATTGGACGATCGTCTTTTCTTTACCTTCCCGTCTAATTGCTTAATGAGGAATCGGTGTGTGACTACCGTTATGACACGCAGATGAATGATGGCACGACTGGACTAATTAGCAGTCGTCACGGGAAGTTAATGAATTGTCCAAATCCCCGACAACGTCGACATCGGATCGCCCGTAATAATCTCAGTTAGATAAACACGGAACCGAATCGAAAGCGTCGAGTAGTGGGAGTTGAATGTTACGAACAATTTCAAAGAATTCCTTCGGGACTTTTCTACTTTTTACTTTATTTTTTTATTTCATCCTCTTGCTCACCGAGCGCAATCAGTCGGATCTAAGTAGTAAAAATTGATGAGTTCCGAGATGTGATTCTCCCTACGAACATTCCTGGAATTCTTCATTTTTTTGATTGGACCGACTTTTCAGAGGTTGGGCAGGATTCACCCAGTGAACTTTAGTACATTATTCTCCGAATCGATAGTCTCCTTTGAAGAGTGCCTTTGAGGGTCTTCTAGGTCATTTGGGCTTTAATTTCATTCGGGAAGAATTGCAAGAAAGGAATTTCAAAAGATTCGCAAAACCGTTGAGAGCGTGGGCATTATTCGAGAAGATATAACTCTTGGAAAAAGGCAGAAAGTGATTGCGTCAAAATTGATGTTTTAATCTTTGCAACGATGTTAGAACTATACCCCTCCTCTTGTTAGAAGAAGGATTATATTAGTATGATTATCTATTTTAAATTAAAAAAAAAAATCTTGCATTATATTACATCGGTTGTAAATTGTCATTCTTCCTCTATGAACCTAGTCTTCTATTCAGTTGTAACAACCTTTTGAAATTTAAATATCAGTCAGTCTGTCTCCAAATTGCAATTGATTACATTTAACATGTGTAGCCATATTTTTAAAATTAAAGATTCTGTTCATTCTTCTTTATCAGTTAAAGAGATTACAAAGTGATTATCAAATTGAGATGTAGAAAATTCAGTGCATCTCGTCCGATAACTTATTTCGTTGTAATTTCTTTTATTTTATTTTCATTTGTGCGAATCAACTTCACAATTTTAGTATAACTTAAAATTTTCCATTGTAGGTAGATATAGGAAACTCTTAAAGATTCAGGTAGAAGACTCCAATGGTATTACCTATAAAGTAGTAAAAAAGGAATACAGCCAATTTATACTTCACAATACCTCTTTAGGAGTTGAACAAACTGCCTGAAGTGCAGTTACTTAAAAGTAGATAATTTTACCTAAAGCGCTGCTCATTTTCTAAATTGCATTAGAGGAAAAGGCTGTTAGAAAGCTGAATCCCAGACATCCGCTAATTTCTAAATCTTGCGACATTCTCACAAAATCGGTTTAATTGGCAGCGAAATCAAAAGGAAGACGATTATGTCACCTGCTCCAATATCAGATTCTTCACGCGATTGGCGACGCAGCTCAGTGCATTTTTCCTTACCAGTCTCGATCTGGTTAATATTCAATAGCAGCAGTAGCTGCATTTTCTGGCTCAGCGCCTCAATCCAACTGGTTTCACTTTCAAAAGGCAAAATGCACTCGAAGGTGTCGCCTAGTGCATCAATATGCGCACGATGACCTTTTTCGGCTGAGTTATGTCACCCAGGGGTTTGGTTAATGAAGCCAAATTGCCAAGGTACTTTCACTTAAGAATTTTTTAACCTTTCCCAAATGACATTACAATGCGGCTTGCGACGAAAATGTCCTGGTGTTTTGAAACATGTCTTGCATTTACCTACAAATTGCTACTAATTCAGAAAGCAATCAGCTTGCGCAATAATTCAATCAGTCTGTAAAACCCTCTTCAACTTCAAAATAGGTATTTCAAATTTAAACGATAGAAAAAGATATTTAAAAAGAAAATATCTCTTGAATATTTTCCGTTCAATTTCGTGCGATTGATTAATCGTTTTATTCAAAAATTATACAGCGACTTTATTTCGTGCTGTTTTCCGCCATTTCAGTGTCGTTCCATCTGAGATTATTGTCGGACAATTATCATTACCACGACTCGGGGGCCTCGCTTGGAAAAATCGGGGAAAAACCGCGCGGCAGAAAGGGGAGTGGAGATTGAAGAAAAAATCGTAGTCATTGTCTTATCTGAAATATTCATGGCACGAATCTTTACATAACTCCCTTCTATCCGAGATGCTGATGAAGCGATTAAATTCACTTCAGAGCACTTTGCATTTTTACCTTCAAAAAAGTCGCTGCTGCCGGTGTGGCTGGGTGGGTTCGGTGGGTTCAGTGGGTTCGGCGGTTACGATCGTGTTGGTAAAGGTGCTTAAAATCATACCATTTAAAAAGGAATATTTTTTTTCTTTCCACTTTTTGCTTTTATATTATATGTAGATTGACAATAAAAGTGTTTTTGTTTATTTTTAAGTATATTTAGGTTGATTGGTTCTTATGCGGTTCCATTTTTTCTTTTATTGCTGATTTTGTTAGGAAATGATCTGAAGATCCAAAATTTCATCAGAGCATTGGTTCAAGAGAGATTTTTACCGAAATTGATTTTCACAATGCTATACAAAAATCTTATTCTCATCTTAAAAATGACTGGGCTATAAATTGACCCACTGCGATCATTACTGATAAAAAATGACTGAAATTTCACTGATCGCTGGCCGCTAATTTCAGCTCGGGTAATTCCATGACTATATAAGTTTTAAAATTTTACTTTTATTTTTTTATTTTTTTTATTTATTGTTAGTTTTATCTTAAGAAGAATCGAAATCTAAATTTTATTGAGAGTTGCGGGGCTTTTCAAATGGCTATTTAAATATGGTTTTATAGGACGTAACCTGCAATATGGCGGTGACCTTATAGAGTAACCCATCATTTTTAAGACAACTTTAATAGTCTTGATGAACATAAATAGCCGCCTAAGGGTCAATCGCCTGCAATACGCGAAATATGGTCATAAATATTTTTTTACGAAATTTGAGCCCCGCGAAGTGCCGTGGCGAAAACTTCTTTTGAGTGTGGAAAGCGTTCAATCCGACGCGAATGGAAACTCAATCAGATTTAATTCGACTTCCACTTCCTCGTTTTAAGCGTTGCCTAATCGTAGTCATGTGCGCATAACGCGGCCCGGGGCGTGATCCATCAGCGCTAATTGCGGAGGCGGGTAACGAAATTCCTCCCAGGTCTCATCCATGGGCATCACGTTCAAATCAAATCTCGAATTTCACCTTTTAAGCCGACGCGAGTTTAGTTTAAGTCAACTCTTTAGTTCCATTGCTAGCCGCTAGGTCCGTTTCTAGCCGCCGCATCGTCACAGTGCGCGGCGATAAACTTGAACCAGAAATCAAAAGTTGGTTCCCCGGTCACGTCGGGCGTGCTTTCGATATTTCTGCCGTGAAGCTGTTTCACTTTCATTTATTTTCGCGGGGGGTAAGTAGGTACACGGCCGTGGAGCGCCGTTGGGGCTCACCTGTGAGTGATTTTCAAATATTATTTAACCGCGTTAATCGGCGCTTTTAACTTTCAAACGCTGCCGGTGGGAACAAGTTCCTCATCGCGATGAAGCCGCGGGGAGCACTTCTTTCACTCACATTTCAGCGGAGTCATCAATTATGCAAAGTGCTCCGTTCCCACCTGCAAAGTAGTCGAAAATTTCAGGCGCTGCCTAGCAAAAAAACCCGCACCCGATTACCTTGAGCACCTGTCCCATTGGAGACCGCGATGATTTTACGGTTTCTGGTTAATTTAATAAAACATTCAGGTACCCGGCCTCGAAACGGGGGCATGCGGGGCGCAGTGCATCATCCATCACAGACCTCGAAAATCTTCTGGCAGGTGCCTAAAGCACGAACCCCCCAAAACCCCACCTCTTCTAGAAATGCAAAGAAATCTAGTCTTCGAGAGATGCCGCCGCTCTCTCTTAATGAGCTTAATTAATTTCAATTAATTTTTCTGGAGCAGTTGTCCTACAGAACCATTTAGCGAAGCGCTGCGACCAGAATTGGACGGGTCAGATGATTTCCGCGTTCCACGCCTCTCCTTTAAATTTTATTCTGGGGGGGGGGGGGGGGGGGGGTGGCTGAGGAGGGGAAGTGTCATCGTCGTCGGTGGCGACCACTTCAACGGAATTACAAATTTTTAAGACCTCGGCGACACGGTGAGGTCGTTAAATTTTTATAATTTGCCCGCGCTTTCACAACGAGTGCGGTGAAAATTAGTCGTAATGAGAGGAAACTAATTAGCGAAGAAGCTGGCTCTGTTCCTTGCTAAGTTTCAGCGTGTTTATGAGGCGATTTGCTAATTGACCCATTTTTCATGGAAATTTTCAATGGCAACAATTAGGGGATAATAATGTCGGACAGCTAGCGGTCTCAAGTAGCTTTATGCTATGGCAGTCTTTTCTTTTACATTTCTTGGACTTGTTCCATATATCCCATGAGGAAAATTCTTTTAAATTCAAATTCTTTCAATAAGAATAATTTTGGAATTGTCTTTTGGAAACTGTGCTAACCACAGTATATGCATGGTAATAACTGATACTGAATATGCTCTCGGCAGCGAATGGTTTAAAAGAATGTAACTTAACTATTATTATTATCTTTATCTATTTTCCCTCAAAACTGCGTTAGACTTTGTCCAGCTCATTTTATTAGCAATGAACTAATAGGTATAGTTTTTTGAGTTTTTAAAACAAAATCTATCTTTTACTATCTCTCTGTTCGAAAATTTGCTTGAATTTTTGCTTCAATTTAAATATATCCATTATTTTTAGCCCATAAATAAATAACAATTGTTACCTATATTCTAAAAGATGCGTTTCAACATAAAACAGGTACGCTTATTTTCTACAATTTTTAAGATATATTAACCTTTAAAATATATTTATTCTCAATATGTCGAGCCAATTAGTTGTTTCAAGAGTTTCGAGAGTTTCGTGATTTTAACAAAAAACAAATAATAAACAATATTCATCCTATTAACCTTACCCTCTATTTTTGTTTCAGATTGGAAGCCTCAAAGACTACTATTTATTTCATCATCGACACGTATCAAAACGCTCACTGCGAGAAAGTGATCCCCACCACAGCGCCTTAAATTCAGAACCAGAGGTAAGTAGCGGAGGTTGAATTATGAGGGGAAGGGCGAGAACACCCCCAGCCCTTCATATTTAAATTGCATTACCATTTCCATCGTTAAACTTTTATAAACAAACCCATTTACTCTCTGGTCCCGGGTTTTTCCCGCCTTCCAAACAAACAATTCCGCCGGGGGCACGGCAGGGAAAGTTTACCCTGTTTCTGTGTTCGGAGGGCACAGGAACGCCCTTGAGAAGTTCACATAATGAATCCTGGCCTCGGTAAGAGACGATTTCGCCTTTTTTAATGACAATCCCGAATAATCCTCAGAATATCCTCGCTCCCTCGGTTTTGCTTTAAAGGGATGAATTAAGATGTCGACCGGGCGGGCACAGGGTGACGACGACGACGACGACGACGACGTCAAGCGGGTGAGAATTAAAAGAAAATTTCAACTGTGCCGCAAAACAACTGTCGGGTACAAATGGCTTTTTAATAAATCCCCCCCTCCGGGCGGTTCGGGTGTTTACCCACCGGGCAGAGGTCGGGGTGCTCCTCAAGAATCTTCCATTTACTGGTGAGTGTATTTTCGTGCTAATCCCCACCCTGCCCCGAAAGGCCCCAAACTAGATCAGAGGGTGGGCCCTTTAAGTTTGAAATTAGTTTTGCCAATTTCTCTAAACTTGTTGTGGCGGGGGACTTATGAAAGTAAACAGCGCAAATTTACCTCAAATGTGCGGCGTAGTTGTAGTGTAAAACACTTAGTCGGTTTGATGGGCCAAGGTTTTTGCATGCCAAACCCCCCTATACCCCCTTAACCCTCACCCTTCATCCGAAACACTAAAACACGATGCCCTTTCATGGCTCCTGAACAGCTTCAAAATTTGAGAAGAATTTGTCAAGGGTTTGTTTTTAGTGTTTATGCGTATTTTCATGTTTCGGTGTGGGTTTGTTTCGAGGGCGATTTTTCATGCTTGCACCCGACAATTTGGTTCGCTGATGAAAACTGCGTTGCTACGGTACCCTCGCGGTTTATGGCGGTGAGCGCACTCTTTCTTTTCACTCAACCGCAGCACACCCCCTGCCCTTCTTAAAAAGTTCGCGATGAAAACAATTATGGAAAATGGCAAACTTTGAATGTTAACGACCGCTTTTCCTTGTTTTTCTGGATGGAGGCTCTCCGGAGATCAGAAAGCCTCGAAAGTCGTTAATGTTTTTAGTGGCACTTACCAAGCTTAAGTGGTCGGTTGTGTAAGGTGAAAGGGACAGCAGCTGTGTGGTGGCGCAAAGTTTCACAAAAGGATATAATTTAAGTTCTTTTTTCGTTGCCTTCAAGGAGCACTTCAAGTGTACCTAAGGGCTTATCGGTTGGTAAAGGATTTTTAACACGATTTTTCTTCTGATTTAAAGTCAAAATTTTGTAATTGTCGCCCTCATTTTTGAGATTATTTAAACATATTTAATTTTAAAGTTCACTATATGTAGTAGGTAATCTGCAAATTGTTATTATTGGAATCCAATTTAAATTTACGGGATTGAATTGTATTAATATAAATTCCTTTGGATTTATGCTCATTCAAAATATGTATACAATAGTCGTTATCCGATTTACCTTTATGCGACTATATTTTGCTTTTTAAATAAAGGCACGACATGTTTCCTTTTATTGAAAATACAAGAGGAGTGTAGTAGAGATATTTTTAAATTAAAAGGCTTTTCCATTCCAATTTTTCTGTAGGCTTGAATAGAAGTAAAAAGTATTATGTCATAACATACCTAATCAAAATAATTTCCTAACATACAAAGTATCCTTTGATGTGTTGGAAAATTGTATCTAAACTGAAATTATTGTAATCATCGCCTTTTATACCGCCATATAAAAACTACATATGTATGTCGGAGTTCCCTTTTTATACATTTTATTCAAATCATGCAAATTGCAGACATATGCACAAAGCATCGTCGTCCCTTGCTCATTTATGAATATTTTGCTTTGTTCCACTCTGAAAGTGGAGCATGGCGGCGGTGCGGAGTATATGAGCTGGATTGCAAATAACCCTTTTTTTAAAGCGAAAAGGAAGAAGAAAAATAAAATATGTAACAAACAAAGCAGATCTAAACGAAACCTTTTACTCTTAAAGAGCTTCATTCCATCGCACGGTGAATTGCTGGCATCAATTGTGCTTAAAAGGCAGAAAAACACAAGTTGCAACAAGTTAATCATTTCACTTCGTTCCCAGCGGGGGTGCGGGTGGGTATAGTAAAGGTAAAAATGTTTTATAACTCTTTTTTTTTGTGCTGTGCCCTTTTATATTTTTTATTTTTAGCGGAAAGCTTGCATGTCGTGTTTAGCGGGGGTGTAGCCCTTGACGAGCAGAGTAATTTGATTAATAAAAGTTTCTCGGGCGTTGCGTATACATCGCCGGATTCCATAGCAACGTTCCGCTTCTCTGCCATAAAAGTTGCCCATAAAATGTTTGAAATGAATGCCATGGGAGCTGTGACCTCAGTTTTTCTTACTTTTATTTTTTTATTTTTTTTATTTTGCCGGGTTAGCCCGGTACATCTGCCGGAGCGGGTCCACTCGATTGTCATATGCCTTCGCAATTCGTACCCGCGACCCTAACCCACCCCACCTCCCACCCCAACCCAACATAGGGTTTGTCGACAGTGCAAGGATAAATCCACAATGTCGCTGGCCGCTCTGGCACTAAATTGAAAGGCAGGACATAAACATAAAGCACAGTGCTCAAAGGCCTTGCGAATGGGACAGATACGGGACGGGTTGCTTAATGCTAGAGGAAGGGTGGGAGGTGGTGGGGTACTGAGTATGAGCCGGGGCAGTAGAACTTCGCTGTAGAAGCTAAAAAAGTGAATCTACAAAAGAATATACTTGTTAAGCTGCACTCAAATATCTTTTCTCCTGTTTGTGTTTCACCCGGGTGAATCCGGGAATCTCCTTCCGGTTGCGATGGCATTGTCATGCTGAAAAAGGACTCCAGCCTGGACTTGGTCCCTTGTCCCTTTTACATCGAGCCCTTTGCACCTCCTTCCCACAATCTGCTCCTTAACTCTCCCGCATTCATTTCGGCCCTTTCGCGCATTTTGTTTTCTTTGAAAAAAATCCCTTTCTCTGAACATTTTTTTTTCTCCCTTGCTTTTCAAAATCATCTGCAAATGGATATGCCCCACTTATTTCCTTTTTTTTTGTCCCTATCGCTGTTCCACCGCTGAAGCCCCACTCTCACTCCCGTGACAATTTGTTAGGCTCTGTTTTTATTTTTCTGGCGATATCTAAAGGGATGAAGCTACGGCGATAATTACGAATTTTCGTGGCACAAAGCGTCGAGAACAATATGGAAACAAAAAAAATTTTTTTTTTTAATTTGCAATGGCACAGCAGGGGATTTTTCTTTTACATTCTTGTTGTTGTGATGTTATTTTTGCAAAAATATTATGAAATACATTTCGAAGTCTGTACACCCGAGTGATTGTAACTTGACACGAAAATTGAAAGTCCTCTTGACTTGACTCGCTTTGTGGATGCGAATTCGGGTCCTTTGTGTACCTTGCGCTTTTGTTGCAAAGACTCATTCAGGTTGCCGCTTTAGGCGATGCATTTTTAATTAACAACAAAAAAAGGAGAACAAAACATTATACAAGGTAGGTAATTCTAAAGGAGTGATTTTAAGCGCTATTTTGATGAAGGAATTTATTGACATCCATAAAAATATGTGTTTGTAAGTCTTTTTTTGGTTACAGCTGACAATTTGGCTTTCTGAATGAAAATTCTCACGATTACCTACATATCGATTATTATTCCACATCGACTGTTTACAAATTCATGTCGAACTTAACCAGCACTTTTCTTAAAGCAGAATTTCAAGTATCGATTGATTTTACAATATAATGTGACATTGAACTACTTATGGCAATGCTGTGTTGTTGAATGAAATTTTCTTTTATATTGATTTCTAATTTCAAATCAACTAGTGAACACCCTCAAAACCCAATTTTTATTCAAATAGGTACCTATGTAGATACTTTTGGGCAGGAAACCAATAATATTGAACCGGTCGGGAGTTATTAAAGAATAGTCAAATACACATTAACAGCCAATGCCTGAAAAGAAAAAATCACATATCGAACAGTGAAAGTATTGTTGGAATCAGCTTAGTAGTAATTCGTAGGTACCTACCAATTTTATAATCAACATGCCAACACCTTCTTTTGGAATGTTACAAAACTAGGGTCAAATGTATGGGCAATTTTTAGAACTTAAAGTAAAGTGTTCTCTAGAATACCTGAAACATATACTAGACTTTGAGAAAAATTTAGTTAACATTTTTTTTTTTTTCCTTGTTTTGTTGTTTTCTTACTAAGAACACGCAATAAATAAATTTACGAAAAAAATTAAAGAACCATTTTTCGTTTCTTTAATATCCTTGAAGGAAAAAATGAAATTTGAAGAAAATGTGGCATTATTTACGCGCTCTGAATTTGAAGAGGCTTTCAATTACAGTCCCACCCCGTCGCTTATTACCAGTTGTCAGCTGTAATGAAATACGGACATTTCGCAAAGGTCCCCTGGAGGAGTTTTTGCATTATTTCCCTATTATCCAAGTTTTCCATAAAACACAATTATATTTTCCCGTAAAAGTGAATTTCTTGGAACCTTCATCGTCACCCCCGAAAAGGAGCAATCGTATTTGGGCAAGAAAACATCATTAACCTCACTCTTTCGCCAGGAGCGAGAAGGGAGCGGCATGTTTTCCATCTCGCAAAAATATTTCGTAATTCAAACGACATAATTCTAAGGGTACCCGAATCCATTAACTTCCATCAAAATGACAGTCGTGGTGGGTCGTTGTTCCCCCCGGCAGCCGGGCCCCCACTGTCCTGCAGAAATAGCTTAATCAAAAAAAAAATGTAATATTATTCAGCTTAACTTGATTTAATTAATTCTATTATTCTCCTCCCTCCGGGAACGCCCCTTTCCCGGCCTTAGGTACGATGGATGCAGCAGCAACACGAAAGAATCCGTAAGAAGCGTGATTACGGAGCGGATGTGAGGTTTCCGGGATTAGCCCTGGGCCGGTCCCCGGCCGGGTTCGGGACCTCCTTCGGCGGCGTCCTGAGGAGCGCCTCCCCCCACACGAGGCTGCAGTACCGGGCGGCCAGCCCTCACAACATCTTCCCCGACCCGCTTTTCAAGGAGCAGTGGTACTTGGTGAGTAGAGTATGTGTTTCTTTTGTCATTCTTTTTCCCCTCGCTCATCCCCGCCCCGAGTGGCGACACCCCCTCCTGTCAGGTTCAGGGTAGTTTGATTTGATGACACGTTCTGGTGTTGGACACTTCAATTGGACCAAGTTTCGCAGCGACGACGATTCTCCAGGTCCATGGGTGAAGGACACAATGACCGAAATAATCGAAATGCGGTTAAGCATGTATTAAGGACCACTGCGCGAAATAGAAATAGAAATAAATGTCATCTTCCAGACCTTTTTTTGGAGTTAACACTCTTACATATGCTGGTCTAACAGTCAAATTAAAGCAATATACATTTGATTAACTATTATTTTATATACTACAATTTTAGAAAACAAAATAATATTCAGTCAAATGTGTGTTTTGCATAATGCAATTTGTATTCACGTAAATTTAAAGTTTATCGCATAGGCCCTATCCTAAGTATTAGAATCAGCAACATTATAATTTGATGATTTTAGACAGAATAAGTATAAAATTTTATATAGACAAACAGTGGTTTATTAAAAAAAAATGTATATACTTGGACAGGTCAGATAGCTATAGGCTATAGCAAAATTATTTTTAAAAATTTGAAACTAATTATCTAATTAAAGAAATTAACATTGACATTTGCTTAAAACTTTTCATTACTATGAAGCAGTTCAAAAATCAATAGATTTTCTGATTAAAGATAAAAGAAACTTTTTATCAAATATCGTGTCAGATTAAAATCATTCATTTAGATGTTAACTTCTTGGAATATAAAATAGATCAATTTTTAAAGAACTTCAAAAAGTTTTAAAATGTTTAGGACCAATGAGGAATAGTTGAGTTATAAAATACAATTAAAATGCACTCAAAGTGACAACAACTTAGTTTAGAATTCACCTTCCGTGAAGAAAACATTGGATTACTGAGGTCATGACTGCAGATGCACTCATTGAGTTTATAGAGTAAACAGCTTGAATTAATAATTGGATGGTGCCCACGCGCAATCATTCAATCAGTTTTATTAAACATTTTGTTATCTTTAAGCAGTCCTGAGAAAATAATGTTCAGGTCAAACTTAATTGATTTGTTTTGATATAATTTGTTATTTCTACTGATAAGTGCAAAAATTTTTATTCGATTTAATTAAAATTTGAAGTATGCTTTTTTGATCAATTTTCGGTCAAATGTTAATGAAAAATGTCAGTTAAATGTTATATGTGAAAACATACTACAAAACTTAGGATTCATGGGTGAAAAATTACACGTTTCGTGAATAAAGCAAGATTATATATGTAAGGGCAAACCCTTAGCTTTAGGTACTTTTGTGACCTTCGCCTGCACCCACCGCAAAATTGATTGTACCTGCATATCGCGTGGCAACTTTCAACAACTTAAAATGAATTTGTAGCGTTGAATTGAAGTCGGTGCATATTCAAGCGCAGTACCATTTAATTTCAATTTAAAGCCGCGAAACGCGAAACAAATCAAATCAGAGCCACGAATGCTCACCCGGCCCTAGAACGACGACGACGGCGGTAAACTTTGCGACGGAGGCCATTTGCTGCGGCAGTTAAACCGCAACGCAAGCAAACAAATGAAATCTATCAGGCGAGTCTAATGGCCGTGGACAAAGGGCTCAGAATGACGTAGAACGGAACGGTATAGTCGCGGGGCGCCGGGAAGGTCGCGGTTCCACGAAATGCATGTTCGCAAGCCAATAAAGACGTAAAGGGCACCCTGGCGCTGTTTCCTAGCCCTAGCCGCACCGCGACTCCTTCTGGCCCTTCTGGGCTTCTTAATTAGGGCTAGAAAATTACGCACGGAACGGCTTGAAAATTCCTGGGACTAGAAAAGGGTGCGCCCAGTTCTGTTGCTCTTTCGTTGCCGTTTTTTCCGCGGTTTTCGATGGCTATCTAAGCAATTTGAAAACAAAAGCGCACGCATTTGCATAGGCATTCGAGTCGCGTCGCAAACGACAACAATGCCGCGTTACGATCCGTTATCGCGACGCAAATATCGTGCAAAACCGCACGGATAGACACGTCCATTGGCTGGCAATTTGAAGGCGATTAAGCCAATTGCTGGGGAAATGATGAAAAATTGAAAACGAAGACACTATTAAGAATAATTTCTGAATATAAATACGAGTAGTATACACTTACAGACTATCACATAGGATTTTTTAGAGGTCATTGGGATTTTAAAGTTGATAGTAGGGTACTTAATTTCCTGACGTCTAAAATTATAAGTAATATTGAACATTCGAACCGGCAAAACTAAAAATAAGTCAATTGTACAAATTGAGCTTAGACAAAATCTTCAAATCAAAGAGTTTCCACTATCGCTGTGCATTAATAACGAAAATTTTTAAAACTAAAGTGTGTATATTTGAAAATATAAAAAATATATAATAATGTATAAGGAAAAAAATATATAAGACGTACTTATATTATCCCGAGCATTGAGATTTTTATATTTATTTTATGAACCCATAAAAATATTGTGGTTTGCACACAACCACTTCCACTATAAAACCAAAGTGTTTTAATGAAAGGAAATCAACTTCAATTCAAAATTGGTCGTAAATTATAAAATGCAATTTTTTTTGTGAGTAATGATTAAAAACATTTTAGTATTTAAGCAGTTGGGTAAAGGGTTTCGAATCAATAATTTAAATTGCGGTATGAAAATGTTAAGTTAACAAAATAAAGAATTTATATGGAGATGATTAGCCAGGAGACTCTGAGGTTTGGACCAGATTTTAGATTTAGAAGCCTCCACAAGGTTTAATCTTGCGCTGGTTGGGCGTGTCTTTTTAGCGGATAGAATGAGAAATGAGAGCAAATGGAAACGTCGCCATAACCAGCAGGAGATTGAAGTCCTGGACGATTGGGAAGGGTCCACCGTGGTCAGGCCGACAAGAAAGGTTGCGACCGGCTGAGGACACAGAAATCCCCAAATAGATTCCCATTGTGCTCGTCAGAGTTTTTGCTCGGAATCTTCCCTCATTTGGGTGGATTTCGGCCGGCTAATAAGATAAAGAAAATGGTCGTCCTCGTCGTCGTCGGCGTCGCATCACCCTGTTGTCCCCGGGACGCCCGCATAAATGCTCTCCTGTTCGTCTTCACCCTGCTGAAAATTCCCAGCCATCCTTAGAGCCCCCCCGCGGGGCGTGTGCTTTCTATCGATTTTGCTGGGGCCCCCCAAAACACCACCTAGGTGGGTTCAGGCAGATCCTAAGGTGAGGCTCCGAAGCTCGTTAGAGGCTGCAAAGCCCCAGCAGTAAGTAAACGGATCTCCGAAATGATTTAAGCAGTTTAAAGGGAATTTCTGAGGCGGTAGCAAATATCCTTGCCCTTGGGTAAATCCGTCCTCTGCAGTCCGTCTCTGACAAGCCGCTTCTGAGCTCCCATAGACTCGTGCGGTTTCCCTGGGATCCATGTTTGCCCCATGCATGAGCTTAATAAATACGAGGGAGTAGGGCGCGCCGCCGGAATTCGGGGACCCGATTTCCCAGTTTGCAGGAGTCTCCTCACATCATCCAGACGGATTTAGGCCTTGTGCTCCTTCTCGTCCCATCCACCACCCCCCATCTCGCCCCACTCAGGCTCCTTGAGGAGCACACCGTGCACGGGACGGGACACTCATGGACGTTATTATCTTTGAGTAAACTTGAGCGTGAAATTGTCTTGAGGTCCAATGCCCGTGCTAAATTAATTTTGCATTTTCGAGGCAAATATGCTCCTTCTGGGGCTGCTGGAGAAGTGGTGGCAACCTGAGAGCTCTGTTGCGTTTTGAAGGCGTTCATTAACCCAGAGGACGCCTGGCACTTGATTAGAGACAATTACGGGACCAGAGGAGCGACTTCGCACCGCTCCGGATTGATTTCAGGCAGATAAGTCACTCAAGGGCCTCCTTCTGGACCCTGGAGGGCCTTCCGAGTGTGGTGAATTGTTTTATCTGTTTATCAGGACACATCAGTCTACGCCCTCAGAGTCCTGGAAAATAATTACGTCGGCAAATAGACTTTTCGATTAATGTTTGGTCCAATTTAGTTAAGTATTTTTCTCGAAATGTCCATTCTATTTTTATTTTATCCGAGAGAAGAAAGTTGGACAAATTAGAAATTTAAAACCTTTAAGTAAGTAAGGAAACAAAATCACTAAATATTTGGAATATAATAAAACCACATTACACATTAGAAACCCTTAAGGGTTAGGGAAATAATTTAAAACCTAACTAGTTCTGACTCAAAATAGTATTCTTCTGCACAATTTTTGAACAAGTTTAGGTTATAAATCGTGGTATAGGGGTTTCTGAAAAATCTTTAAAAACGTGTTTTTTTTCTTTAATTGATAAGATTTAAACCAAAATTTCTATTTTATTAAATAATAATTAATCATCTTATCAGACCAAAATACCAATATCCAAAAATTACATTTAAGAATTATATAAAGCAGTCCTTTAGTCATCGTACTTACATATTCAAAAATTGTTTACAGGCCCAACGAATAAATCGTGGGTCCTAGTTACTATCATAAATTTCTATCAAACTTTATAATACTAATTTATTAGGCCAGCTTATTTGTAAATTTCCATAGTTTAAATAATATAAATTTTTTTTAATATATAATATTCATATATCATTCAAGAATTATTTTTGAGAATTAGACTACAGCTTTTTCTTTATTTTGGCTTTGAATAAAGCAAATTACAATTTGTACAAAGAAAAGATAAAGTAATCTTCATGTCATTTTAAGCCAGAGGGGCTAAAATAAGTTTTTAGTCACTATTCTTCGTCTTTGTAACATAATCTTTATAAGTATTTTAGTTGCGCAACCCAGCAACCCCCAGTCTTCGAACAATTTGTAATGTTCCGCCTGGAACAAGTTCGTTATTAGCGAAATGTTCTCGTCATGGTGTTGGCCTAATCCGAACTATGTCATTCGTATGACGAAGCATAATGAAGAAACCGAGCCTGGAAGGAAGACAAGAATGACAATTGAGAAACTACCCAGGACGACGATGTCTAACAAATCTAACCCAGTTCCCGCCATCTAGCATCATCCATCTAACAGTTCTAATCTTTATAGCTTAATTAATGTCACTTATTTTAAGCTCTTAGTTGGACCAGAACGGAAACTAACATTCGCATCTTTTATATAATATATTTTTTTCTTTTTCGTCTTCTTTTTCATATATTTTTGTGGTACCGGATAAAAATCTCCACGCAGAACGGTGGCGCCAAAGATGGTCTGGATATGAACGTCGGTCCCGCCTGGCAGAAAGGATACACAGGAAAGGGAGTCGTGGTATCTATCCTTGATGATGGCATCCAAACAAATCATCCTGACCTTGCCCAGAATTATGTGAGTATAATAAAATAATAAAAGCATAGCAGACGACCTGGAACGGCCCCGGGATATATATCGCTTGCTCCTCTCCCGGGTCCTGGGTCCCGGGTAGCGCGAGCGGGCTAATGTAATAAAAGAGTCCCGGGCAGGACGTGATGAATGAACGAATCAAAGGGAAGCAAAAAAAAAATGAAACTCTTCTTCGGAAGGCAGCTGAATAGGGAAACTTTCCGCACTAGAAAAACTTTTGGTAAAAAGGATAAATTTTCGCCCTTTTGTGATGCCCCACCACGACGTTTACATTTTCTGGGACTTTTGTTTGAGATGTCTACTTTCTTTGCGACCTTTCTTTGTCTGAGGGGAGGGGCAACAGGGTGGCCACACATACTCAGCCCGCGCCTCCGGGGCCGATGTGCCGGGAGACGGATCGTGTCGGCGTCGCGGCGCAGGGACCCGTTCGGTAAGACAAGGAGTAAGGAGTGTCTTAAGATGAATGAAACGTGAACGCAGTGACTACACCTCGTAGCCTAGCTTCCTTCATTCAGCGCTCTTTGCTCTCGGAAACCCTACATCCCACCCTAGGCGGGATATGGCACCCCCACCTCGCTGAATATGTTATGACTGCTCCAATTCTGCACAAAAGCACCAGCAGCAGCCAACCCAGCTCGGTAGATGGGTTCCGAGCCCCGTAAGAAGGTTATTTCCATTTGTTTTGTGGGTTGTTGATGTTCTGCACCGCGATTTAGAAAGGTTTCCAATGACTGACCTGTTTTCCCTTTTCACAGTTGCGGTGCCGACCTTAATACCTCGCATTGTGCTCCCCCGGATAACCCTTTTACCCTTTTAGTCGATGCCAATATTTTTCCACAATAAGTTTTTTATCCCAGCAATTCCCTCCCCCGTCCGCCTGCCCCCATAACCCAATACAATGTTCTGAACTCTCCCTCAAACCCTTCGTCTCCGCGTTCGCAAACATGCGGCGGACGTATTTCATGTTTTCTCCCGTGTCCTTCGTGCTGTGCGGGTTGTTCGCCCGGACAAGAAGGAGAGGGTATGGGACAAACAACCCCATCGTAGTCTTCGTCTTATGCCGACAGAGGGAGGACGAAGACGCCCAGGTCCTTTTCTTCGAGGGCGGAAGGAATTCGGCGCTCTTAAGTGGAACGGTTTACAAAAATCTTCTATTGATTTTGGCTGAGTTTGATGGTTTTATTGCGTTTAAGTTGTTTTTGATGTGCTACGCCCTACACCCCTTCAACCTTTTCAAAATTGTATTTCTGTTTTTCTTCCCCATATACACTATCGATACATGTATGTATTATATATATTTTTTTCTCCCGGGAGCTTAGCAGTAGCTGAGTTAGACGGGTTATTTGTCTGGTCAGTACGTGTCGGAAACGAAGAAAATCGGTTGCATATGCTGCCCCTTTCCATTTGACCAATTTGCTGATGGTTCTGATGGTTTTCTAATTGGCACTTCGCCTCTGGAGGAATTGCATTTTTGTGGCACAACTTGAATTTTTGTACTTCTTTTAAAATGTTCACAAATGGATTTTCAGGTCAGCAGTTTTCCTTTTTTATTTTGAAACAAAATTGTTGGCACTTTTTCGATATAAAATATTCGACTACTCTAGTTCCAATTTATTTCGCACGTGCTACAGGTAAATCGTTTTTATTGGGGTATGCATTTTATTTTCAGTTGCTAAAATTGTTATACGTACTCCATACACATTATGCATAATTGAAGTACGGCTCCGAGGTATTTACCTACAAGCGATTTTTGTCAATATTTTCTAAACTTTACTCATGGCTTTTCGATTTCATTACGAAACATAGTTTTATTAGAAGGAGTATATTAGGTTAATTCACTGAAGATCTTGGACCAGATCGTTATTTAAAATGTAATGCTGAATTAGATACGACTATGGCTAAAATAAAATATATATGTTATTAAGAAGGGTATTTTAACAATAACTTTGGGACAAAATCGTCAAAAAGCGTCAATTTTATACCAGAAAAAGAAGACCAAAAATTTTAAACGCGTTTTTCTCGAAACACAATTTTTTGAAAAGATTGTAATTGGGCTGGAGTTATGAGGGAGTCTTTAGTATATTATTTCTTTTCGCGTAAACCCAAATAATTGCATATAAGTATATATAAAATATATATGTACATTTAAAACTCATTTGCAAACAGTTTTTTTGAATTACAAATAAAATTATAAAAATCTACATATGTATATAGATAATATTCATGCAAAAATTAAAGATGAAAATTATTTAGGCTAAAAAAAACTGCACATCCGAATATCTTCGCATAAATTTGGCATAACATACATATTTTAAATATAAACCAAATATGCTAAAGATCCCTAACTTTAATAACGGGTTTGTGGTCTCATAATGATGGTTATGGTACTAATGACAGGTAATGGATCCAAGGTATAATTTGCATTTTTACATTCGTACCAACTTAAATTGCCGTTTTTACACATCCAGCAAATTTTCTCAGATTAAGTTTTTGCTTTCTGATATAGTCTCTGCAGTAAGAAATATTTTATGATATAGAAATGTATGAGCTATAAATAACAAATATTCCATTAATTCAATTGCATTTGTAGATTTATAAAAAATAGTTTCTACAAATCTTTAAATTTGATATTTTGAAATTTAAAGACGTAATAAATATGTTTAAAGATCTAATAAATTCTTTGTGCAAGGTAGTAAAATTTGGAGTATATTGACGGACGCAATTTGTTTCATCGTTTAAAAATCTTGGTTGTATCTACACATACATATTACTGCATACTATGGTACTTAAGTTGCAGGATTACTATACTTTCCGCTTAAGCAAGGATCTATCGGAACCCACTTGAAATTGATTAATGACATTACCCATAACTATCACTAAACCTTTATCTCCTCAACGATGAAAAACACTTAACAAACCCTGATGCGACATAAAATCTCACAGAATCCCCGGAAGTGTAAATTTTTTAAGATCGCACTTCAAATACTTAACCTAGTCGTGCTAATGACGTAAAAATCCCGCCCACCCCATTCAGTTAAAACCACCCACCGGGTGGAGTTCCCCAATCGAAGGGGACTTTAGCGCCCATAAAGAGAGATAGGGCGCATAAAGCTGAACTTATCAGGACAAATCAATCTCATGAGTAGTTCGATGAGGCCGTAATCTCAGGGCCCATAACCATCAAGGAGCAAGTCCTATTCATTTAATGAACATCCGTCAACTCAGGTACTTGGGGGATGGTGGGGATGATGCACCGCCCCTGCCCCCGCCCCAGACTGCTTCATTTGTTATTCTAATGCGAGACATAAACACTCGGGTCGTTACAGGAGCCGCACAAGGATTGTCGACGATCGACTGTCGATGGAGCCCCGCAGCATCCTCCCCGGTGGAGCATTCATCACCGGTGACACCTCGATGACACTTGCTCCTGTTGCAGGTCCTCCGACATGAAACGTATAATTCGATAATTTATACAGGGGCTCCGACGGCGGCACTCGATGCCAGCCCCAGTCCATAGCATTTTCAATCAGTAGCGAAATGAGAGGACACTAGTAAAAAATGTTAATCAACAAAACTTGTTTTCTAGAATAATAGTAATTTACATAATAGTAATTTACATATTTCTTAAGTTTTATTCAGACCTATGCATTAATGATTTCTTCCACATTAGACTCATTTTTCATATTAGACAATTTAATTTATTAAACCTTCAAAAATACTATTAAATTATTATCATTATTATCATTTTGCGGTCCATGGATAGATGAAAAATAATAGTTTTTAGGGATTTGTTTTTAGATAGTTTTGTTTTTGATAAGTAACCGCCGTGCGTCACCTGGACATTATGATCAAAAGTCATTCTTAAAAGTTGTGTGCTTCGTATCGTTATCTTGTTGAAAAATTTAATTTCATTTTATTCAAATTTATTCTTTATCGAGTTATTTGTTGGAGTGTCTGTTGTTATTTTAGAAATACAAGATGAATTTTATTTTTTGCAAAGATTCAACCAGGGTTTGCACCTTAATCATATTTTTTAATATTTTCTATGGACTATGTGGTGAATAAAACCTTATAAACATATTAATAACGAAGAGACAAAGGATGTTTCTATGCAAAACGTGCTTGAACAACTTTAAAAATGTTAGTCACATTAATAATAGGAGAAATGAGAGCTTGAGGATTTAAGATTAAAATTTACTAAAGAATTATATTACGGAAAAAGTTATTAATTTTCTTGATTCGCATTTTTACAAGTGTTTTATCAATTTTGACACTGTTTGTATTTATTTATTTATTATTATTATATGGTATAGTTGGGAAGCCCTAGGACTCGAAATAACTCCAATAACTTTTATAGTGTCGGGAAGCTGCTGGAGTCCTTATGCGGGTGGAAACTGTCTTAACACCCCCAGCATGGTCTTGCAAAAGTTGGCATAAAAACTCGAAAATTCAAACGAGAAGACGTTGAGTCATCTCGGAGCCCCAACTATCCCTCGCTAAGCCCCATCAGCCTTAATGACAAAAACAGCAAAAGACAATTGCGCGATTTTGAAATGGTTTTATGTTATTGACTTTGCGGTTTGTTTACATTGCGCCGCGCTTAATTTTTGTTGTTCTGCCAAAATTTCGGCCGAACTTTTGGAAGACGTTGCGCAATTAGGTACTCCGGTCGCAGACGTCGTCGTCGTCGACGACAAAGACGATGACGACGAAGACGTTGGCGAAGGGCTAGGGCTCCTTTCGATTGGATGGAGATTTCATGAGCAGAAAATGATGATGACAGAATCATAGCGAAATTGAAGTTGGACGACTTCCATTTACCCCGCCCGGGATGATTGCGTTTTTCTTATGCTTTCCGAAATCTCACCCAAAGTGGGGTGATGGAGGGGATGGAATATTACAAATGGGGCTCGGCATTTATGGAAATGAATCGCTTTATTTATTTTGGCCGGTTTTTAATGCCCTTGTTTTGATGGCGAGCCAAGGCACTTTGTAATTGCAAAGGCGGCCTCTTGGCGCACGGCAGACGTCTTTTGCCTTTTGCACTTCGTTTTTTATTATTTCTTTCATTTCGGGAAGCAAACATTCTTTATAAGCTGAACGGAATGAAAGGTTTTAATTCATTTAAGATTGTCGCTCTTGACCACGATTAAGACCGTATTATTGCTTCTTGATAAATTCAACGTTAAGCTGGTTGGACTTTGAAAAGAAATACGAAGATTTAAAGGAAAAAAGGCAAATCTGAGGTGGTCTCAACGGTCCCTGTATCAAATCCACATAATGTAAGGGTTCGAACCTTTTGGAAATATATGGGAAAAGGAAACTGAGTCTTGTACTTTAATTGTGGGACCAGTCTCCGGGGAATAGACTTCAACAAAGCCCTCTGGAAGTGAAATGTAATTGGAAGCGTATTGCAACTTGTTGTTGTATGAACTGATTGAAGCAAAATCGAATAATGATTTAAGATAATGAGGGTCAAGGATTATGTTACCGGGCAACTTCAAAAGATATACCCATAAGTTCCAATACCAAAGCAAGGGATTTTCTACTTTATAAGGTACCTATCACATTCAAATCAATATTTCACAATTTATTTTGTGATAGCTAGGGGAATTATTCAATAATTTTTATGTATGTATGTATGTGCATATATACATATGTATGTAGGTACCTACATATATTATGTATATAAATTTTAACAAAAGTTAAGTTTATACATACATAGTTGAATAGATAATTATGTATGTTGAATTTAAAATGAATTTTGTTGATTGCTTTGAATTTTTCTAAAACAAAACAAAAAAAAATTAAAGCGAAGTTGTAACTCTCGAATTAGGTAGGTACCTCTACCTCGAATTTCCAAGTGTATTCTCAGGGGTGCTATCGGTGAATACAACTTCTCAAAATAGAAAATGTTGCGCCTGCTTAATCACGTTTCAATTAAAATTAACTCCTTTTTCTCCAACGGGTGTTAATATATTATAGTAGGTATTATAGTACAATAATTTTTGCGTAGTATACATACTCTAAACATTTTAGTGTTCAGTAATTATGTCTTTATTATTAGAGACTTATCCATAAAGTGGAAAACACGATTTTCATTATCTTTATGTAATTAGAACATCTGAGTATAGGAGTAATTAGTCATTTATAAAGTTTTCGTAATATCTTTTAATTTTGTGCATTGATGGCTGGTAACTCATTTGAAACTTATATTGTATTCTTGAAGACATATTTTCGAAAAGCCATTTTATCACCTTCACTATACTAAAGTGTCCAATCCATAAAAGCGGGATAGTTGGACACCCATGAAAATGATGTATACAAAAGTAATGGTTGAAGCATGAGCGATTTCGATAGTATTTGAGGAGTTGTAGACGTCCTTTGAACATAAGTGAATGGATATAAAAGCATGTTACCGTCGTTCTTTGCCTACCTTGTCCGGTATGCTCTACAACTCTAGCTAAGGGCGTAATTTCGCTCTACGAGCAGTATCACAAAGTTTCTCGCTGTTCATCACCATAAGGACAGAAACAATCATCCAACATAATGGGCATGACGGCCATAAGGAATTTACAGGGCTGTTTCGACGGTACAATTGTACAATATCAATTTGTCCCCCGACACATCACAATCCGCCATAAACCGCGGCGAATTGCTTTTTAACTGCGCCATAACTCAGCGCAAGAAAATCACCCGAAAGCTAGATCGGGACGATAAACCTGATAAATATCCCAATGACATTTGAATATTACACGGGAGTTGGGGGAGAGGGGAATGAATCGAGGGTGGAATCGATGGCCACAGACAGGTCTAGGTGGAGTTCGATACTTAGACGAAATTTATGTCCGCTACCTGGAAGCCAGGCTGGGGCTGATTTGAAATTCTATTTTGCCTCCTTAAATATTTATTGGGACCTTTCGGGACGCTGGGACACGGCGATAAATTAGACCGACTGTCCACGGCATATCCATGAAATGTCTCATCCCGGGAGCGTACAAAAGCTCGCAGCAAAATTAATAAGAAGAGAACGCTCGAAGGAGCTCGAAGGATACTTTTGTAGGACCTTGGTGTTATAGAGGCCGGGACCGGGTGCGGGTGCTAAAATGTCGGGGTTGCGATTACGATTACCGGGGCGAATTGAGGTAATCTTCCCGAATGGCCATAAACAATTCTGGAAGACTAAAAAGTCATTCCATCTACCCCGGGACGAGATCCCCGAAATTGCTTTTCTCTACCAGCACCCAACTCGCCGACTCCCGAGGATTTTCAATAATATTTCTGTCTGCCTTTGACGTCGCCCGGCTCGCTGATATATGTGTGCTCGTCCTCGTTCCTAGATCCTGGGTCCTCCGCGTCTGAGGGAGGAGCATACGGCACAGAAGCAGGAATCTGAAGGATTTCCTTTCAGTAACAAATTGCTTCCGTGCTCAAATAATCGCAGCTCTGCTGCCATGTCCCTGGAAAATTTCGACTGCGGACGGCGCATATATACCCCAAAATCCAGAAGGACTAAGGAAGATGGAGTTTTCGGCTGGGAGAAGGTTCTGGGTCACGCCGGGTGGGCCCTTTTGAAGCCTTCGAACAGGCACCGACTCAAGTCAGTGTTTTCATTATTCTCGTTACCCTCATTCACTGCAGGTCGCTCTTGATTTAAGCTGCGTTTCACTGACTCTAATTGACTTGAAAATTTCTTGAATGACAATTTGCTCCTCGGGCCCCATTCATCGGGCACAAGTGGTGAAAACCAAATCCACGTCCTACGACCTTTGCTCGAAATCGGACGGTGTAATTTGCGGGAATAATTTCTGCCCTCACCTACCTCTGTCAGGTGCAAATCGTGAACCCTACGCGCAGGTCATAGACCCCAAACTAGACGTGAATAGGAAACCGAATTCCAAACGGCTGTGGCCATAGAAATTATTTTCCTCTATTAATTAAATATCGTTCGTTGATGGCAATTGCCGGAGAGCTTGTTTTTCTCGTTTCCCCGAGAAATGTTCCACACTCGGATGCATTTTCCAAGCTATGCCATTGAAATTAAATGGTGAAATGGTGCTCAACTCTAATCGAAAAAGAATTATGTGAATTATGCCCAGAACTCATTGCACCAATATTACAGTATTATTTTAATGTAATTGCGCGTAACTAGTCATTAGTTAAATTTTGCTGTTATGGGCAATTAATTAGCTAACCGATGCACAATTTGTGCAATTCACCGATTATGCATTGCACAGGTTATAGGCTGTGTAAGCCACTACAAAGAATAATTTAAAATCTAGAAAAATTTTTTTAACAATTAAATAATACTTTAGTGTCAAAATTTGTTGAAATAAAAACACAATAAATTGAATAGGATATTTCATAAACTGCACCGCATATTATCTTATCGAACTATAATTTCTATATTCAAACACATTTAAAAACAGTATTTCGTTGTGGATTGTGTTTATTCAAAAAACTACAAAACTTTAACACAAAGCTAATATTCCGAGATTTTTGAATTTTAATTAGTTATGCAATAATATTAAAAAATTGCAAGATAATAACAAAAAACCTTTCAGAGTTTCGAGATAATCGCGTTTAAAGTGTCATGTCTCTATTTTAATATACCTACATACATACATATACATATACATAGAGTTAAAAGGAAGCACCATAACTTTTGAACGAATGTTTCGATAAAAATTTGACAGAGCATTCTTCAGATTATAACATTTAGGCAGAATTTAAATTCATCCACGCAGAATAAAAGTATAACTGAAATTAGAGAAAGTGGTTTACTATAACTATGTACTTAATTAAAATATAAAACTCAAGAGTAGTTTCATACATATCATACACGCATCGTCCTTCAGAATTTCATTGGATATTTTTCATTGGTTTTGAAACTGCTTTCCAAATAATTGCCAATGAAGCAAAAATTCACAATCGCAACCCACGAATCATGCAACCAACATTTTTATCGAGTTTTTACTAAAATATGATCGAAATAAAATTCCATATGGGTAATTCTGTTTCAAATTAATAAAAAAAAACCGTAGTTTCCATGGTAAAACCCACTTTAGTAAATATCGTGACATACATAGGCACCGTGAAAATTCCATAAAATTCTCCCCTCTCGGCGGCGGCTTACCTTTTTATGTTCGCCTTTAATTTGATATCCCCTGGGCTCGTATCTGATTTTATACGTAAACAGCCCGAACAAACTTGATTAGGTATTTCCTGGCGGGTGGATATCCATCGACTATTCTGTTGCCGTGATTGAATCCGATCTCTTGGGATTAAAACATATTTTGTTCATCGAGTAAAAAAATAAATCAGAGCTATACAGCAAACAAGAAGGTTCGTAAATAAAACACTTCGTCCGTTTGGCTACTTGGCGCGGTTATTCACCCCCAATCATCAGGGGAGCTCCGGCCCGCCCGGTCAGTCTGAAATTGAGTCGATGAATTCCTGGGTTTATGATTGAAAACTGTTGAAATTCCCTCATCAATCGAATATCATATGGAATTATTTTTTTTTTCCGTAAAATAATAATGAATATACAGGTATATCTAAAAAAATATCTCAGGGATTTATACCTACCCCCAAACCCCCAGTAGGCAGTTACTGTCAACACCACCAAGCCCCCGGGTGGCGTTGGGCCCCCATTGTCCGTGCTTTTTTTGCTGTCGTTTTTATTAAATTTTCCACCAGCAATTTGAAGTTATTGCGAAGGAAATTTTAAATATTGGATATCTAAGTACAGTGCCCGGCCTGTAGACTCCCCGACACGCCTGTCCCATTTGCGTCAAAGTTAATTCCATTACAGTGCTCTGCCGTGGACCCGCCAGCATTTCTCGACATAATTTAAACGAAATTAGCTCCCTTTTCTAAGGAACGAACGACGGCACCTCGAAAGCCTCCTCCCCCAAAACAGGCACCTCGTTCCATACTCTAGTTGAAAATACATCCCCACTACATCCACTCTGGCCGGGTATATTAGCGAATAATTCACCTAATTGAAGTGCGCCCGCCCCCACCCGCGCATTTAATTATTTACATCCTGCTAATAATCATGCCATTTCGCGCCCCCAAGAGCCTGTTGCTTAACCACAAATTCCCTTTCATTATGGAGATTATCCTGCGACAGAGGCGGAGGCGGGAGGGGGAGCACGAAAAAAAAATCTCCCGAAACGACCGTGGCATAAAAGAGGAAAGGAAGGGCGAGGCAATGGTTAAAAGCGCGCAAGTGAGGGCGAAACCTTATGAAAAAAAAATTCTTTAAATAAATTATTTAGTGCTGTGTGCGAGAAAAAAAATACCTTTCTCACTTTAACCATATCTCTAATTCAACAGGACCCCCTGGCTTCTTACGACATTAACGGGAACGACTCGGATCCCATGCCCCAGGACAACGGCGACAACAAGCACGGGACCAGGTGTGCGGGGGAAGTGGCCGCAGTCGCCTTCAATAATTACTGCGGAGTGGGTGTCGCCTACAACGCGAGTATCGGAGGTAGGTGGATTATTCCCTTTTTCCTTTTTTTTCCCACCCCCACCTGCCTTTTTATATATTTATCCCAGCTCGGATTATCGTGATAATAAATAAGGAACATTAAAAGGTTCTGTAGACTTTCAGATACAGAACAAAGATTTGAAAAGGTGAATCTTCGAAAATTGATATTTTGCAAAATAAATCCCTTTTAAATAGGTCGAACAAATTTAAGTCGACACTGGTCGATATCGAATTAAAACAAGTCGATTGTTTTAAATTCATAAAGACATTTCGATATTTCATTTCATGAATTAAAAACAATATTTGACGCATTGCTTTCGTTCGATTACTTAAAATCGACTAATTTCTCTACCTGCCGGATATCAATCTCTTTACAAAACTATTTTAAGTTGATTAGCGATCAGAACTAAAATCGGTTACTGTACATCGATTTATCGTTATAAAATTATTTCGAATCGATGAATCAAGTTCACGATTAATGGATTGCTAAGATTTGCGTCATTTGAAGCCAAGTGTATTGTCTAATTCAAATTTATGATTCTGTATTTTCATAATAAAGTAAGGTTGCTATTTTTGGCAATTTATTTTAGGAAATTTAATACCAAACACAAACTACAAAAAAACTACTGCTTTTTCTGAACTTAATTTCACATTGATTAAAATAAAAGAATTTTCAAAATGAAATAGGCATATGCTAAGGTTTAGACTAAAATACGGGTACATTGGTCTGTCTATTAACTCTAAAAATTTTACGTATGTATGTATATACATATATAAAATTTTAGCACATTTTTACTGCAACAATTTGTTCTTTGAAATACCAAAAATACCGAAAATACTTCAACTGAATTATAGCCAAAAATGGAGAAGCTAAACTAAAACTTAAAAAAATTCCTTGTTTTTTTCATTGAGCTTAGCAAGTATATGTATTAAGAAATGAATAATTTAGACTAACTATAACTGAAAAACATTCTCGATCGCTTTACTTCCTTTTATATAAATTAAAATCCCAAAAAACAAGGAAAAGCTTGGAAAAACAATGGTTCTGTTATGGCTAATTTGCAGGTACGACACAAGTTCTAACTAAAGCAAACGAGCAGTTTCTAAAAAAAACTCCATAAATTCCCATTCATTGCCAAACACCAGAAATAGCCATAACTCAAACTTTACCAGAGCAGGTTCCATGCGTCCTTAATGAGCAATTACATTTGGAATTGTGCACGGCACCTAATTCCTGGAACATACATAGTCCTCATGTGCTCCAGGTGCCATCGTTTTTCAAAAATGCTCTCCCGGAGCGCTAATGAATTTCACATGGCGCTAAATAGATTTCTTACATTAATGCCACACCTCGGGTATGTTTTTAAGGACGTGGAATGCTTCTTTTCTGTGAAAATAAAGTAATCAGGTGGTGTGGAGTTTCAACTTCTTGTTCGAAGTAAACATTGCCCGGATGCGATATGTGTCTTTTGTAGAGGAACCCTACCTACTTAAGAAGTCTTCTTGTTGGACTTCAACATGCCTGACACCGATAAATTCCTTGGCATTGGACTTATCGCGCAGAAAGTGAAAATATTTTGAAAGTGCCCGGGCTCGGATCCGGATCTGCGACGACATGGGCGAACACAAGGGAAACAAAAGTGTGCTGCCCCATCGTCGCAGAAATATCGCAGGTTTCGGATATTTGCGTGGCACTGCTCCCTGCGCCATAAATTGCGCCCCCCAGCTGGGGGAGAAGACACACTGAAAGGACTCTTCCCATAAATACAAATGAAACATGAAATGAATGAAATATAAATCCCCCGCCCGCACACCTGGCGGTGCCAATAAATAACCCTCTGACACGCCGGGATGCCCTGCTCCAAAAATCGCACCCTTCATTTCGCCTATCTACCTACAGGTGAAACTTATTTTGATGATATGCGACCCGGCGGGGGTGGTTTGGTTGGAGGATCCCACAACAGCTGGCCTCCAACCTTAGGGGAGATGCCAGCAAGAATTCTGCTAAGACGTATAGTGGGGTTTTATAAAGATGAACTAATATATGCAAAGCGAATTCACCTTCTTTTATTGTACATCCAAACAGTGGGTGTAACAAAAATGTATGTATTTATAATATATTGAAACAAAAATAATAACTATCACATTATTTATTAGTGAAATATAGCAGTTTAGGAATCTTTCAAATTTTAGTATAATCATGTAAGACTATATTTGTACTTTTTCTTTAAAACTAGAAATTTATTATTAAAACAAATTATGTATACGATACGTAAATATTTCAAAAAATGATGCCGAATTCTTAGAGATCTTTTTGACTAAACTTCGAAAAATTTGGTGTCTAAAGCATGTCTCCAAAAGTACCTTTAAATTGAATCGTTTTTCGTGAATATCTCAAATGTTATTAATTCTGCGATAAAAATATACATATGTGATAAAAATTGTAGTTTGTAAAACTCTACACAAAATTCTTGACTGAGATTTTTGAAATTCAAAATTCCGCAAAATTGTTGAAAAATGTAACGCCAACCTTTAATATTAATTAAATAGTAACTACAGACAAAAATATATTCCGCTTTGGAAAAAAATGTATACAAATGAGCCTGCGTCCATCCTTAAAAGGAAAAGGATATATTGAGTAAAGCTCAAGAATTACAATGATAAACGATAAAGTTGTCACAAGTAATCAAAATGTTCTGTCTTCTGTGAAACATTAATCCTCTAGAAACTCAAGAAATATTTATAAATAAATGAAAATTGACACTTTGAAAGAACTTATTGACGTTTTGTTCAAGAAATATAAATTAAAGTTACTAGTAGTATTGATTTCGTAATACTATTTTTTTTATATTTATTTTGATAAATATCTATGAATTTATATAAAATTTTGTTGTAGGTATTAAATTCTTTTAAAGATTTTGAGGATATTTTTTAGGATCAAGTTTAAAATATCTTTTTTCTCTCAGTGTTGTGTTATTAAAACTATTAAAGACTTTCAAATTCCTAAATTTTGAAGGTTGAAAGTTATCTGTTACAATGTTTGGAAGTATTTTTGTTAAGTTAAGATATTTTTAAATTGTATTTACAAGGAAATTTTGAAAAAAATGTAGATCCTTAAATGAAGTGTTGGCAAATTTTGTTTAATTTCTTACCGGAAGGGATCAAATACAATCTGCAGAGCCTCTTACTTAGCTAAAGTCAATGAGCAGGAGGGGGCGGGAGGAGGTGCAACGGCTGCGGGGCTCGTTCCCACATTCTGCGAATAGGGCCACGAAGGGCCTGGACGAGTGGTCGGTCGCTGGAAGGAGCTTAGAACTTGGCTTGGTGAAAACTCCGGCGGATAATTTTATTAACAGGGATAATTTAGAGTTAAGGCAACATGATCCGGTTTGCTGTAATTTAAGATTTATTAACTGGTGGCGCTACACTCGGAACAACACAGCCGCTGAGTTATACCGAGGAGTGGTCTCCGGGAACATCATCGTGCGGCTGCTCGTGTATAAATAATCCATCCCTGGGTGGCCGCCACCCGCCCTCCAGTCCGGGCCGGCCTCATCCTGTAGGAGTTTTCAGGATACCGGATAGGACCCAAACTCGTGCCGGAGCTCTTAACTCGTCCGACTATATTCTTCTGTCATTAAATTAATTACGGAGGGTTGGCAAGAACTTGAGCCGGGTATTCACAGGGTGGCTGGTGTATCGCCGGGCCACCGGGTGTACGGGCGGCGGCGGCGGCGGCGGGCATCGCACGGAAAACGCCCCCCAAAAGACGCCACTCAACTCTCCCAGAATTTTTGGTGCTCTACTGATGTTTGATACGTTAGCAGCACTTGCTGTCGGATTATGTGAATTTTCCAGCTCATGTCGTCCTCCCGAATGGAAAAGATTAATGACACTGGCGTGACTCGGATGAAATCAACACCTTTTATCCGGCGGGATTATGGCCCTTGCTGTGATAAAGCGCTCCGCTTCGAAGGACTCCATCCCGAGCCCTCCCCATGAGCGTGTCTCAGAATGTGCCTTTATTAAGTTTATTGGTTCATATTTAATTTTAATGAACCTGCAGTTACAACTCGCGACCATGGCGCATCTTGGGGCGGAACGGAACGGGGTCTCATAAACCCCGTGGTGAATAGAAAAGTTCTGTGATTGGGTGCGAGGGGAGGAGATGACGGCTAATGCCTTCGCAGATTATGTAATTTTTCAGGCTATCAACGCTTTGATTATCTGATTAATGACGCTTTTGATGGAGTGCCTTGACTCTGACACAACTCTGTCTATGTTTTCTATCTGATGTGGACTTCGCAGAACAGCCGTTTCGACTTTAATGTCTCGTGAATTTTACATGTTTAGTTTTTTAATGCTCATTCGCCGATAGTACGGCAGTAAAAGTTTTGTGTTTTGCTTTTACTTTTAGTATTAAGTTGTAATTAAATTAAACGTTTGGAAAAACTTTCTTCTTTTCACAGTTAAATCGTCTTTAGATTAATTAATATAAGTCGATGTTTATGTTTTTTTTAAAGAATGGTTTACTTGATGTTTTAGCTTTGAATACTGTTGATTGGTAATTTTAACCATATACCATTCGATTTTTTCAATAATTCAATAGCTTCTAATTAAAAGGGGGTAAAATTTCAATTACTATATTTGATCCAAATAAAAAACAAACAGGGCAAGTTAAATAAAACCGTTTAAAAATGTTCTATCATAACACTCATATCATTAGGAAAATAACGTAAAAATGTAAGAAAATTCTTATTTTGTTAATTTTTGAAAAGCCGTTTTTGGACTTAAAAAATATAGTTTTAGGAAGCACGATTTTTAAGTTTGGGTAAATGAATACCTAATAAAGAAGTGTTTTTGTATTCGGTCGATAAGCAGTTAAGACTAATTATTTATATCAACAAAAAACAAGTTACCAGTATTTAATTCACCTTGTTTTATTTAGTTCACTGTGCACCTATGTATGTACTTATATAATAAATCATCGGAACACCATAACTCAATTACGTCAAAATATTATACTAACATACATTTTTATTTTATGGAAATGCGATTCTGATCCAACTTTAATTAATTCGGTAGCTGAAATGGTTGTGTATAATTATTTAATAATGAAAATATTCTGCCACGAGAAAACCTAATCTAGTCCAGGGAGGCTAAAAAAATCTAGTTTATTACACTGAAGCTTCCATCGCCTGTAAAAAAATCCGTAACCACATTAAGCCCGGGATAATCTCGATATTAAAGCGATTCCCTTTTCTCCCCTAATTAGGTGTTCGCATGCTGGACGGAAGTGTTAATGACGCGGTCGAGGCGAAGGCGCTAAGTCATAATCCCCAACATATCGACATCTACAGCGCCTCCTGGGGCCCCGAGGACGACGGCTCGACTGTCGATGGACCTGGACCTCTGGCGCGGCGTGCCTTCATCTACGGCGTGACCACAGGACGCCAGGGAAAGGGATCGATTTTTGTGTGGGCCTCCGGGAACGGGGGACGCTACACCGACTCCTGCAACTGCGACGGCTACACCAACTCAATTTTCACCCTGTCAATTTCTAGTGCTACTCAGGGCGGGTAAGTAGTTTGATTTTCTATTTTGACCAAAAAAAAAAGAAAAAACATCCCACCCAGCCCTTAGCCTTTCTTAGACGAAAAGTAAATGTTTGCTGCCATAAGAAGACCTTATCCCAAAGGCAGCTAACCCTTTTAGGGCTCCACCCAGAGCCCGACTCAATATTTTTTCCATTAGTGCTCCGTCACTCCGCCCATCATCGAATTCATATTTAGGATCCGTTCGATGAACACACTCGAGCCTAGAGAGTTCCCAATTAAATTTATCAAAGGGAGGAGTTCCGGCTAAATAAAGGCCCCAGCCACCCGAGCGTCGGCGGGGCGGCGGCCCCCAACTTCCTAGAACGATAAAATCACGGATGATCCCACATTACACCCTTCTCCCGGACACTGAATTTGGAGGGAGGAGGGACGCATTTCCCGATCCTTATGGGAGCTAAATAAAAATTCTCTATGCCTACCGATGAGCGAATCGAATAAAGATTGAATTTGAGCATTTTTATTAAATTAGAATCGATTCTGGTTTATACGCGCCTCTGTCGGATATTGGATTTTAGACTGGCGCCCGGTTTAAGAGGCAATTTCGCCACCTCGGAAGGGATACGGTCGCTTGCTATCCGGGCGTTCGTTTTAACGTTCAATTTAATTTCGGCGTATCTCTCCTCAAATCGAATTTTTCTTATCTACTGTACTCCGCCCTTTAGCTTCCTTCCTTCCTTTCTTTTTTTTTTTTTTTGCTACGCCCCAACAACTCCTTGTCCCTTTGTTTTCCTACCAGTTGCGACTTACGAGTATTAATAAAGTTCCATTTTCGAAGGCCTCCACCCGGCGGCGGCCTCTTCTAAGGCCCACTCAACCAAAGGAAGAGTTGTCGACTGAGTGAGGCTCTGTTTTATTAAAATTTGAAGTTTTACTCGGCACAAAAGGTGATTTGCCTTCTAAGGGCTTCAACAAGGGCGGCACGCATCGTTGAACAGGAAAATCTGTACGCCTTTAACCTGGCATACAGAGCCGTAAATTTTTCAGGAAATTTTGTAGCCAGTTTTTGTTAGAAAGCACTTGGGCTTTTTTTTAATTTTCTTTTATTGCAAAACAATTTTTTGGTAAAAAGAAGAGAACATTTCTGAAATTTTATCGTTTGTAAAACCAAGGGCTTATACGAATAATATTTGCAAATTATGTTGAACGGCGCGGCGTTGCTATGTTTTGTTTCTAGTAAAGTATGTCAGGCTAGGTCAAGGACCTGAAACTCTTGGGTAAGGAGGAAAATTTCCTTGTAAATTGGTCGTCCTTAAGTTGTGGTACACCTCTTAGCACATGAGTGCGTAGCAACATTTTTCTTTCAAAGCGTCATGAGTTGAAGTTTATGGGAAGTTATTATGTCAAGTGAGCTAATTTCCCTGCCATATATTCTCGTTAAATAATGATTATGCTTTACTGAAAAAGAAACTTAAAATTTGATTTTTATATTTTAACGGCGTAGATATTTCACTTTTCTTACTGCTTTAAAAAATCAAGGTATTTTATAAAAAGCATTAAAAATACCAATTAGTTGATTAATTTTTTTTCTTTTTGAAGAAATAAGAATATCATTATTACTTAATAAACTTTTGAAGGAAATATTAGAACTTTATAAAATTGGGTTAACAGCCCAAGTGACTAAAGTTTTTCTAACTTCTCCTTTTCAACAAAACTTCCTACCAGTTGACCCCTAATCTTAAATTACCCTGATCAATCAAATTGTCGCTAACTAATATCTTATCTAAGACGTGCGCTTGTACGTTATATAAATTGGTTGCCTCAAGGGATTTCGTAAGAGCAATGGAACGTAATAAGCTTTGGCTTTAGGGAGGTGCCTCGGATAATATTTAGGCCACAACAAGATTTAATCTCATATCTGTCCCTCTTATGTATGTCTGTCGACTCTAAATTTTAGATGCAATACTGTATACCATATAATACTCAATTTTATGATTGTCTTATAAAAATGAATATAAAACTTCAACCCAATTTAGAAGTTTTTGAAGATTTGGTTTGTTTTTGTAGAAAATAAATAAGTCAATCAAATCAGAAGAGCGCGATATTTTCCAATTACATAGATTAGAATTTTTCCTTAAAATTATTTGTAAAATTAAAATCGTATCGCAAAAAGAGCATTTTTCGAATATAACTTTATATAATTTCGGAAAAACCTTTCAAATGGTGATTTCAAAAGGTGTATTAATTTTAAAATATGTACTTAGATACATTAATCATTTCGAAAAAGATATGAACAAATATGCGAACTGGAGTAAATTATTTTACCGATATTCATATTTTCCGAATTTACATAGATCGATGCAATAGAATGCATCTTTAATCTAACTCGTATTGATTCTATACGAAAAGAGTGTAATCCTACTTTAAAACTCCTTTTACCATATTTTGCATGCACTATTACCTACGAACTCAAACAGATTTTATGCTAGATTCACCAAAGGTTAAATCCTGACCTGAAATCTAAACCCAAACGTCTCTTTCATTATCATAGAATATTCGGACTAACTCAGAAGCAAAAAATGTAAGCGACTTGAACTGTTCAAAATGTTGATTAAAAAGCATCCCTTAAGAAAACGTTTCTTTTCACTTATCCTTTTCCTCAAAAATCCCCTGTCTTACAGTTGATTCCCGCTGAGCTGGCTCCAGCAAATAATGCCCTGAGTCCAGACCGACGAGCGTAAGAAAGGTCAGGATAAATCTTTACTGGGTTTTCTGGTTACTCCCCACAGATTCAAGCCATGGTACCTGGAGGAGTGCTCCTCGACTTTGGCCACAACCTACAGCTCGGGAACCCCAGGCCATGACAAGAGCGTCGCGACGGTCGACATGGACGGAAGATTGCGTCCGGATCATATTTGCACGGTGGAGCACACCGGGACATCGGCGTCGGCACCACTCGCTGCAGGAATTTGTGCACTTGCACTGGAAGCTAATCCATCCCTGACATGGCGAGATATGCAATATCTAGTTGTCCTGACATCCAGGCCGGAGCCCCTTGAAAAGGAAAGCGGCTGGATCCTGAACGGGGTCAAGCGAAAGTATAGCCACAAGTTTGGATACGGACTGATGGACGCCGGGGCGATGGTCAGCCTGGCGGAGCAATGGACGAACGTCCCGCCACAGCATATCTGCAAATCCCGGGAAAACAATGAGGACAGACAGATCGAGGGGACCTACGGGTACACCCTGCAGACCCACATGGACGTCAATGGGTGCGCCGGAACGATCAATGAGGTCCGATATCTGGAGCATGTCCAATGCAAGATAACGCTAAGATTCTTCCCGCGAGGGAATTTGAGGATTTTGCTAACATCCCCAATGGGAACGACCAGCACTCTGCTGTTCGAAAGGCCCAGAGACATTGTCAAATCGAACTTCGACGACTGGCCCTTCCTCAGTGTCCATTTCTGGGGTGAAAAGGCTGAGGGACGATGGACCCTGCAGGTCATCAACGGCGGGAGACGGCGTGTCAACCAGCCAGGAATTTTATCCAAATGGCAGCTGATATTCTACGGCACCCAGGTGAATCCCGTCCGGCTGAAGGGCGACATCCAGGATCAGTCCAGCCTCAGACGAGTCACCGGACTCAATCCATACGTTTTTCCAACGGACTCGGACTTGGGACAGCCGACGGGTAGTTTTTATAACACCGACCCCTATGCCGGGTACCTCAACTACCAGAACCTATTCACCGGAGCCGGAAGCAATCCCGAAAAATCGGTTGCAACAGTCGACGGGCACAACATTCCCACCCCACAGAGGCAGAATGTTATGGCCGATTCGAACAACAAACTCGTCCTGCACGACTGCGACCCCGAGTGCGATTCCCAAGGATGCTACGGGCGTGGACCCACCCAATGTGTGGCCTGCAAGCACTACCGACTCGACAAGTAAGTAATTCATAATTAACTTTTAAAAAAATAAATTTAAAATGTCTACATATATTACAATATAATTACAATTTCAACATGCAACATTTTTAAAATCATTCAGCTAGAAATTGAGTAAGCTTTATTTCTACAGAAGTCGAAACGAATTTAAACGATTATTTTAATGGCAGTATTTAGCATTAAAAAGTCATTTTATTGACCATTTAGCTAATCTTATTGAGAAATATTTACAATTTAAAAGGTCGTTAAATTTAATTGTATACTTATATGTTTTAAAAATAGTTCAACTAATTTTATTAGACTTCAACGAAATTGAATATACCTACATACAGTATATGTATAAAATTATAATAAATTTCAATTAAAAAAGAAAGAATTAAAAACCAATTTCATTAAATTTTACACCCCACCACCACTTGCTTGAATGTTGATTAGTTAAATGTGTACATAAATACATATTACTTTTACTTTATCATCCTGAAAATTTAACGCCAAAAAAGAAATGTGTTGTCATAGGCGACGAGCATCGAAATCATACACCCCTTCTTTTTTGCTTGGGGGTTAATAAGTAATTACATGGAGTTTTAATTCAGAACATTGACGTAAACTTTGTAGGAATTGTAATTAAACAGATTTAATTTCGTTGCCAGGGAATTGTATTTAATTTGTAATTGTAACTGAGAACTCTAATCTATTTGTTTTTTAGGAAAAACTTTTAACAAACCCTCTATTTTCCAGCACTTGTGTGAGTCGGTGCCCCCCGAGGAGTTTCCCGAACCAGGGTGGAGTATGTTGGCCGTGTCACGAGTCCTGCGAAACGTGTGCTGGAGCCGGCCAGGACAGCTGCCTGACGTGCGCCCCCGCCCACCTTCACGTTACGGATCTTGCCGTGTGCCTGCAGGTGTGCCCCGAGGGCTACTACGAGAGTAAGTGGACCAAGCTCACCTGAACAAACCCTTAACCGTTTCCCCCTAATTTCCAGATTACGACAACAAAACCTGCGTGCCCTGCGAGGCGAACTGCGCCTCCTGCCAGGACCGGCCCAACTACTGCACCAGCTGTGACCACCACTTAGTCATGCACGAACACAAATGCTATTCGGCCTGCCCCCCGCACACGTACGAGACCGAGGACTACAAGTGAGTGCCCAATTAATTTTAAGTTTGGGGCCCTTCGCAAAGGACCCACACCCGTCGAAAGTGGGAAAAACGTCAGGAGCCAGAGCTGACAAAGTCCGGTTCAATTATGAAAACCCTTCAGGACCCTGCGGGCAATTGTTGTGAGATATGATTTCACTCGCTCCAGCTCATCCCGAAAAACTTGTCGAAGTGCTGACAAAGTTTTAACCCAGTTTTGTTGTCAATTTTATGATATGGGTGAAAGAGGGGCGCTAGAGGGAGGAGTGGCAAGTGCTCCAAAATTGGCTTTTCCTTCAAAAATTGCCTTAAATATTTTATTAGGCGCAAAAAGGTCACAGAAGCACTTTTTGGTCAAAATTTTATTTGTCAGCAGAAGAGGACTACAATAACTGCAAAAGTGCAAAAAGACTTTTCATAAAACTTTAATGCAGTTGTCGACGACAACAATTAAGAAGTTTACAAGACGAGAATTGCTTCATTAAGTTCAATTTTTGTTAAAAAACATTCTTTTGAAGCAAATGCAATTTTACAGCAATTCTAGACATTTATAATACCATACACTTAGGGACCAATAATCCAAATTTAAATAAATCTGCACAAGTTTTCTTTCTTCCACCATTTGATTTCTAAAATTCTAACATCATAATATTGAAATTATAATGCGAAAAACCTCTGAGAGAGAATTTAGTTTCATATTTTTAGTATAGTTACTTCTTAAATAATTGTTAAATTAATCAATTGACATTGCAAATTAAAAACAACAATGAAAAATAATTCTCTTATATTTTAGCAACTTTAATTAGCTCACAAATTAGAAATGAGGAATTTAACAGTCTCATTCATTATTTACTTCGGTACTAAAAAATGCACTTAAAAATATTTTTGAAATAGTTTGTGGTGAAGTACAAAAATATTTTATCAGTTTGCACCATATTACGGTTTTATAGTTGACAATTAGGCTCGAAGTTATAAAAAACGATCGTTTATTCCATTTTTGCATAACAAACATTGGTGTATTTGCACATAGGAATGATTTGGCACTCATCTTTAATATTCATGAGAATATTCCACTTGTCCTCTCATCCATTCGGTATCTACATAAATCATAATCAGCTATAACCAATCATGAACATTATACTTATGATATGCAGTAAATGAGTTAAAGGGGTTACATAGAATTAAAAATTAAATATTCAAAGTCTGAGGACATTAGCCTCTTTTCATTAATAACACATAAATTTTTAAGAATAGCTTTCTTGTTTTAATCTCGATTCTTTAAAACTAAAGCACGTGTGTATCAGAAAAATATTTTTGGCGACAATCGCTTCTTATTTTATTATATCGCTGTCACCAGATAAGGGATAAATTGCTATTAAAAATTAATGTGTTATAAAATTTTTTTTACTTTAGTTCGTCTCATTAATTCTGATAAAAGAGTCTTTCAAAGTTTTAAAAGGACCATTTTCTACGAAAAATAGAAGCTATCTTCATATGCGTAAAAATATCATTGTAGCAGCAAAGTAATTCGGCTTTTAAGGGTTACTTCGAGTACTTTAGATTTTATTGTGGCCCTAACACGCCCACTTTCAACTTAACAGCTGCCCATAGAGTCATTAGTAGGGCCATACACAAAACAAAAAAATATAATAGGAGCTCAAATTATTGCCAACAACCTGAATTACAGGTTATTTAAAGGAAAACGATTCCTACTTTTGTGCTGTCTGATTGCTACGAAAAAGGGCCTCGCGTGTAATAGCTAATTCAAAAATTTACTCGGACCCATAACACTGTGACGGCCACCCCCTACCCCGGCGTGCAACAAAATACTAATGATACAAAATTTCGCCATTCACGTTTATGCTCCTCAATCAAATCGTACATAAAACCGGGTTTGTGACCCCATCGAATTGATTCCTACGCAGTTGCTGTCGTCGTTGCAATAAAGCGCCGATGTTAAACAAATGGAGGAAAAAAGAAATTTTTATAGGTCCGCAATGAAAACCCGGAGAATCGGATCACATTCTCCTGCAATCTCGTCTCCAATATACGGGTGCATAATAAAGCAGGAGGTCGGAGGATGCCGACAATTCCGGGAGTCGTAACCTGAACAAATCCATGTCGAACTGTGGTGCTACCTTGAGTCACCCCGGTCCCGGAATTTCGCCCTTCCCACCAAACACCCTGTCAGGACTTTGGGAAGGAATTTTATTTTCATTTCATAAGCCAAAAAATGCAAATGCTAACAATCGGTCCCTGGTGCCGACATACCAGAGAGCCCCCCGGATCCACGACGAAGGAGCGCCCGGAATTATTTTTATAGAGGTAATGCACTTAGCCGGATGAAGCTCCGGCTGGGGGCATCTCGAGTCTCGAGGTATGCAGAATTGCAAGTTGAAAACATTTTAATCAAATTGCATATTCCATAAAGATAGGGCCAAGGATCCGGATCCCGGCAGCCGGAGGCAGTGTGCCTCCTTTTTGTTTGCCGGCCTCCGGAATCCTCTTAGTGGTCTTTCTCCGCCCCGTGTGGTGGGGTGCACCGTGCAACTTTCCAGATTTAGTTGGAATTGAGTCTGACAATATAGTCAATTCGTTTCCGGATGAAGACCCGGCCGGGGCCCCGTATCATGTTTGTGCCAAGATATGCTGCAGCTGAATGCGATTAGACATGTAGCATAATTGCGCCGGGTGCTCCGTTTGAGTGAGACATTGTCAAAAAGTTCTCCTTAGGGTGGATTAAGTCGTTCGTCGGCCCCATAAAGACCCCGGACAGGGGAGAGGACGCATGCGAGACGAGCCAGAGCCATTCCTGGAGACATTATCACTGGCAATTTCCACGTGACTTGGTAAATCTCTGTCGTAACTTCACCAACTCGAACTTGGCACGAAGTCAAGGCAGAGCCCATAAAGTAAACCAGTTAAAAGTGATGAAACTACGTCCATCATTACTCAATGGCTTGCAAAGGGGAGCTCCAGAAGGGCGGGTTTTGCCCCGGGTCGTCTTTCAGCTCTCTGCCATTAAGGCGAAAGGGGCGCCCCCACACACTTGTTTTAGGGCTGGGCTGGCGTGACATCCAGGTCTTATCATTTTCAAAAAAAAAGAAAAAGAAAAAAAAAGGATGAAAAGGGAAAAAAATGGAAAAATATGAGGTGGAAATTTGGGAGGACGTTTTAGAATTGCCGGGACGTGACCCGGACGGCAGACAACTCCTCCTGAATAGGACCGACGGGCGCTGAGTGCGCTCTCTCGGATATTCGTCGTATCCTTCCAGAGATTGATAGTGCCGATGCGTATCCCTTCATTTGTTATTGGCCCTTTCGCCGGGATCGGTCCACCAGACAGGGGGCTTCAGGAACAAAATTACCTGGGTGTAGAATTACTCGATGAATTGAAAGAAATCTGAACAGAAAGGTGCCCCAATTTATTGGTGAACATTTCGGAATGCGCTACATTGGTCCTTCTATCTTCCTTTTTAGTGATAAGAAATAGGACCGATTTCCGTTGATCGGTAGAGGCTCTCAGCCCTTTCTAGTCAAGAGAATTTGTTTCTTCTAAAATCTCAGACCTGTATAAATATACTCTTATTTTTAGGTTCCGTACATTTTTCAAGGGTTCTCTTACTAAAGATGTTAATTTTAATATTCTGAATTTGCTGCTATCTTATAAATTTTCATCTAAATACTTCTCTTAAAAAATCGTCATGTGCTAGAGCTACCTCCTATAGAAATAAATTAGACATAATTTTCTGAAATACTACCCAATTCATTAAATTTACAAATTCCTTAGTTGTCATTGTGTGAAGTTTCATTTCTAAGTTAGTTTTGGTATATGAAAATAATAGAGTTTTATTACACCAAGCCAACGCACATCTTCACACGTCTTTGAAACTATGGCTAAAATTTGCAAATATAAATTTGAATTATTGCTGCACTGCACCTTCCTTATTTGTTCTATCTGGCTCCTTAAGATTTTCATCTCTTCCTCAATTTAAAGCAATCACTAGGATTGCAAAAGTTTTCGTCTAATGGAGAAGTTAAAATTTAGGTCAATACCTATTTTTAAGGTCAGCAAAACTTGTTTAAAAGTCTTATGGCTTTAGTTACCAAATGTAAGAAGTATACAAAAAATATTTTCATTTTTCCAAGTTGTGCTGAACTGGACATTCCTAGACTATTATTAGATTATTTATCAATATCTCGAATGTTTATAATTTTTCAATATTTTGAACAGTCTATACCTACGAATTTCATAAAAATTTTACGTAGAGGTTTTTGAAGTCTGTTATTTCAAGTGTGTTGTGAAAATTAATGAATTTAAGATGGCGGTTTTTCAAACTATAGATTTTATGTGACTTTCGTGGAAATGGTTGCTAACGACTTTTTCTCGTCAGAAGAAATTGTTATTTTCTCAAAAAACAACATCTCCCATTTCTTCCCCCACTTAAGATGGAAAAAATATAAAACATCGCTATCCGGATGTAAGCGGGAATTGATACGATGTCAGTTACAAAGTGTTTGTAGGGTCGTGTGATAAATGAAATTATATAATCCCCTTTTGTATTTCACCCTCTGCTTTCTCACCCTGAAACGTAACCGTTTCAAAATAAAATAGAATAAAAAGGAAAAGCTCACATTTCGCCGGAGTCACTGTCAAATATTTTTGGAGAAGCGAATAAATCCTCGGCCTCCCACCCCCGCTTAACTACACCCCCTCTATCATTCCCATAGCACTCAGCGACTTTACTGTTAGTGAAAAGCGCACTTTTTTCCATTTAATTTACTCGCTGTCATTTGGATTTGCCATGAATAGCCCAGTGCGACTTTTTCGTCGCGCCGTCCGCAGTATTCATTAATACAGAGCTTGATAAAGTGCCACGAATAGATTCCTTCGGCCACCTCCTTTCCCCTCCCGACCCCCCACTATTTACCCACTGTCAACCCCCAAACGGGCTCTCCATAACGACATCCTGTTTTTGACAGGCGTTCATTTTGTGCGGCCATCGGAAAACAAAAACCGCCAAATCAATATCCGCGGAATTCCGACCCATTATATTCTGTCACTCGCTTTGCGGGCGATGTACGAAAAAAAAAATAAATAAAAATTAAAAAAAAAACCACTGAAAGGACATTGCAGGACGAGCCCAGAGAATATGGTCCTCGGCCCTGCATAGAGAGGATCCCGTGGGATAAAAAAGGGAAGTGTGGGTAAATGGGAACTCACGCCATGTGGGATGCATCCGATGTTGGTGCCACCAATCAAGTGAAATGGAGGCAAATTGGGAAGGGAAGGACGGGGCTTTGGCACTAAAAGGGATTGCTTTGAAGAGTCCTGGGAAGGGGTTGCCCGGGGGAGGGAATGATTTCACTGGTCCAGGGCATTAAGTGCAATGAAAGAAAATTTCGACCAGTGGGAAAACAGAATAGAAATCAAACTAAGCTCGATTTTCCCTCCTACGTCCAGAGTTTTGAAGTTGTCTGGCCGGAATTTTGATGAATCTGGAATTGCGTTTTGTTGTCACGACTTTTCCGTAATCCAGTAAAATCGTTTGTACTGATTTTGAAATTCTTGTACACAAAACGATTCGTCAAAATATCGTTTTAAGCGAAACTATCGTTCTTTACGAATCGTAAAACTTTACTCGCGAAAACAATGATTTACTTACGAACGAAAACTAAATTTACGAATTAATAAAAAAAAATATTTTAAACGATTCATTTACGAAAGTTCAAATAGATTAATTAATTTTCGATTCTTCTGCGATGATTTTAATATTGTGAATGAATTTTTTTAAATTTAGTTTGAACTACGAACCTTCATGAGATTGGGTGTTTGGAACGAATTCGATTTTAATTTCCTATTAATACGAATGTTGTCACACATCAAAAATCGGCCAATCTTGATCAAAAATAGAAAATAAGGATCTAAATTCAACCTATAATCAAATTTATTTTCCAAAATAACCATTCTAATCAATCATTCTCCTTCTCGACGAAGGAATCTAGCTGCAAAACAATTGTGCAGAATAAAAGTAATTTACTAAAAAAAATGCTTTAAATCGAAAGTTATCTTTTCTATTCTTAAAATTTCTTTTCTTGAAATTGCAGTGGAATGTAGATAAGAGTTTACTTCCGAGATGGTAAACTGGTTTAAAGAGAAAACGAAATTGGAATTCGTTCAGAAGTTTTTAAGTTATGCGAATACAATCAGACAAACAAGCGAACAAATAAAAGAACATTTCAAAAAATATGTTTTTGGTTTCTACAACTTTATACCTAACTTATTTAAAAAGGAATTGTGTAACAAGTTTGATTGACTGCGTTCATGTAGGTTTCTATTTTTTTAGTTCCAATTTAAAAAAAAAAACGAAGTTTTACTTTTGAAAGCATTAGAATTTAAATTGAATCACAAAATAAATGCAACAAAAATCGATGCTGTACTCAAACATTTTTAAGAAAGATATAAGTGAAAATGGGAAATGCTTCAATTTATGGCTCGTGTTTGGTACATGTGAGCGTTAAGATTTTAGAATAAGTTGCTTCCTTCTATCCTTTCAACCGCACTATGGCGTTAGTGTTATAAACTTTAATGCAACTATTAAGTTACGAAACTACACTACTCGACAATAATTTTTAAGCAATCTTAAATACATAACATTCAAGTAAAAAATAAAATTTTTTAAATTTATGTTATAAGCCCATAGCCTTTCGAAAAAAATTTTTTACAATTCTAATTTGATTTTCAAATATTTCTTTTCTTTCAATTCATCCTCCCGTTTGGCTGCCTGTGCTCCATATCTGAAACAAACAGCTGTGCATCCTGCCATTCATCGTGTGCAACTTGCAATGGTTCATCGGAGTCCCAGTGCATCACATGCCGCTCTGGACGCTTTGCATTTGATGGTAAATGCCTGAATAGCTGCCCAGACGGATTCTACGGGGATAAAAAGCGCCAGGAGTGTGTGGCATGTCCCACGGGATGTGCAACATGTAGCACAAATGGATTCTGCCTAAAGTGCAAGGAGAACTGGACCAAGAATAAGAAGGGACGATGTATCGTCAACGGAAGTGATAATTGCGATGAATGTAAGTGATTTTTGCCATCAAATAAATTTTTTATATTCCCCTCTCTGGAGCTGGGACTTCCTAAGGACGTGATAGGGCTAGAAATCGGAAGATGGGAGGGGGGACTCTTCCGAACCCTGTGCTGGTCGGCTGAAAATGGGACTCTCACACGGATGTGCGTCCTTTCTATAGCGACTCATATATACTCGTAGGGTTAGGGACGAGTTAAAAAGGTTTGTGGGCATTGGTTACGACTACAACAGACCTTTTGGGTTGAATGTGCTCATATTTAGCAGGCCTGGTAAAATAGACAAAATACACCCCCGACTTGGGCGTCTGGGCGGGGGGTAAGTGGGAGCCAACACCACTTGCGGAATTTCTCTTAATGGACGACAAGTGGGTATTACTTGCGATTTATTCCAGCTCCTTGACGACAACATCCCGAACTAAGTCTGTGCTCTTTACGGGAACGTGAGTGTGTGTGTGTGACCTCCGATCCAATATTATAAGAGAGTCTTCCCCCTTATCATCTTTAATATTTAAAGACACAACGAATTGGGGCAAGGATTTCCTTCAGCGGCAGAAATCTTGAGGATTCTTTTGTCCAGGTCCTGGTGAGACACTCAGTCCGGGCCTGGCTGGGTTGGCGGGGGCGCCCGCCGCCGACGACAACGACGACTTGGTTTAATGCCCTCATTTGCATAAGTGGTGTGGATTGCAAGGACGCATTAATTCAGGGTGGAAGGGGGAAGCAAATTTATGCAGTGTTTGGTGTGCCTGCAGGCCTTTTGTCCCCAGCTTTGCTGGATTTAATTGAAAATAATTTATAATGGGCCTCGGGTAAATACTATATATGTGTTCGGTTCGTCATAATGGGAGCAGCCATCATGTACTCCATAATTCATTTTATTGCTCGAGATGTGCTTCCTTAATGGCTTCCATGCAATTGCTATAAGGCGCCATTGCTAATTCAGAAAATAAATTCAATGGGGCTCAGTTGAGGAATTGCACTAATGCGGTTTAGAATGAGCCATTCATGAAAATTGGGGATATTGTCTAAGTTTAAGGAAACAATTAAGACACCTTCCATCCTAATGAGATTTCCCAGATAAATGAATTAGTTTTCCGTTTCATAAGTTCTTCATGTCACGTTGAAGCTTTCAATTATCTTTATATCTTTTAGCTATTAGCACAATTGCTGCGCTAGAATGGAGAAACTTTCGGGAATTAATTTCGTTGTAGTTTATGGACCATAGCTTTATTGTTCATTCTTCGAAAACTAACTAATTTCTTTTCTAGTGTTTTAATGCTAGCTTAAATTATTAAGATTTATAGTTTAGATATTTGCATTTTTCAGTCATATTTGTCCATTCGGGCTGTATTCTTCAAGCATTTATCTTCGAACTTTTTTTATCCATTAGTTTACTTAATTTAGTAGCTAATGTTGAATCATTCACTTTGCAATTTGTAAGTGTACCGAATTTAATAGATTAAAGTTAAGTACAAATTAGACTAACTAAGCAAAATACTGTTTTCAAATTTTTAAAGGGATATTACATTTTTCAAACTTTCATTCTTCTGAAAATGTCCTTCAAAATAGAGGCCATTTCATACTAAATTTCTTTTAAATCACACAAAATAGTGGATACAAAATGAAATTTGCCGCTTTCTTATTTTTATATTTAATTTTAAAATATCCGTTGCTAACTAATAACTTATAGTTTAAGATTTAGGTAACTAAATGTTTTAATTTGGTGCGATAACACGAGTTATATGGAAAACATCAGTACATATACAATTTTGATTCTTTACAGAAGGTTTTTTTAATCTTTTATTTATTTGTAATTCAACAAATGAATTCCAAAATAAGATTCATTTGGATAATTGAGTATTTTGGTAGGTACTTCAGCGTCGCATATTTACTCTTGCAAGTACTTAAGCACTCTCGGATATTTTTCCAAATACCAAACTTAATACTTCCACTTAAACCCTGATTAAGTCGAATTTGGGTCCGACTGTTAAGGCAAGAGGTTAAGTATTATTTATTAAATATTCTATTCTAAAGTCCCATAAAAAGATTCTTCAATGGATTTTCTGTTTTATCCTAGGGCTATTAATACTCAAGTACTTCCGAATTCAATTACTTGAGTGTTTGAGTATTAGAGTTCAAAGAGTACTTCAGAAAACTCGAGTGAAGGAGTATTTAAATAAGTACTCCATTAAGGTGTACGTTCTAAATTTTTAGATATTTAGTGTGACACGGAATCCCTCTGGATTTATAAGAAATATAAACGTAGGGATCTAATGCACGAATAATCTTAAACTGAATATACTTCGTTCCTTGAGTTTTTGAATAATTTTTCTTTCAAGTACTCGAGTTCTTAACCGAGTCATTCTTAGAACCCTATATATCATACCTTTGTATTTAGAAATTCCTTTTTCCCTGTGGTTATAAGAGCGGTTATCCCAAAAATAAATTTAGACCTGTTTTTTTCCCTCCAACTACCCATTTTTCATTGTGTTAATAGAAATTTCCCTTATTCCACTCTTCGTGAGGCAGGATGCGTACGAATTCCATTTATCCCATCATGGCTCCGTGCCCTCATAATTGCGTAATTCACGCAGTGGACAAAGAAGCGTTCGTTCACACCGCACAAAAGGGATCCGTCCCAAGGGGGTCCCGATTCATCACAATTCATCCAAACTTTAACCCCAAAAGTCCATTAAGGCGGCCATTCACCGGAGCCTCCTGGTCGGCGCCCGGCCGCGCGACGACCACGTCCTCATAATTAAGAGACATTCGTCGGTCCGGGACGTGTCAAAATTTAATGCATTCGCCAAAATTTGAGCAGTGTTTCGCTGTAATTAATAATTCGTCAAGCGGGGGGGCCCATAAAATCCGCGGGACGGGACTAGGAAAGGTCGTGTCCTTTATGGGGTGAATGTAGGGGGGGTGCTAAGGGTCATATATGTATACGTTGCAGATTTGGTCACTAATGAAATTTTATTTTATTTTTGCCCCTTTCACACGTGCCTAACCGTGTCCTGTTTGCCTCTTCCAGCCGAGTACTACGACAACGGTCATTGCCATTCATGTCACTCGACGTGCGAGACGTGCGACGGCCCGACGGAGACGAACTGCCTCACGTGCCAGCCGAGTCTGCTGCTACAGTCGAACCGATGTGTTAGCACCTGCGACGATGGATACTACATGGAGGCGGGGGTGTGTGCTAAGTGCCTCCATACGTGCACCCAGTGCGTGTCACGTATGAATTGCACAGCATGTGCCAAAGGTCTCCAATTACAAAGTGGCGAGTGTCGGACAACGTGTGCTGATGGGTAATTAAATGCCGCACAACACCTCTCCAGGGCCACTTTCCTTTTCTTCGCCCTCTCACCCACCAACCCCACACATCCACCCACTCACCCACATACCGAAAATTCTACCGTATTTTGTTGCCTTTAATTAATTACCTTTGAAGGGTGGTTCCCAACTAACGCCATTTTCCCTCCCCCCGCACACAGGTACTACAGCGACAGAGGGACGTGCGCCAAGTGCTACCTGAGCTGCCACACCTGCAGTGGACCACGTAGGGATCAGTGTGTCCAGTGCCCCAAAGATTGGCAATTGGCTGGTGGAGAGTGTCACCCCGAGTGTCCTGAGGGCTTCTATAAATCAGAGTTCGGGTGCCAAAAGTGTCACCACTACTGCAAGACTTGTAATGGTAAGTACTCTCATTTCCTCTTTACAAATATCTATCATACTTACTAACTGTCGGTTTCATGAGAAAGTGCAACTTTATTAGTGAAAACTCCTTAAAATCTATTTCCAATAAAGACGTTACATAATTGTAACTTTTGCGTATTGACTTTAGCCTAATCTAAACACAAACATATTTGACATATTCGAAACTAAATTTAATATGTATATTTACAAATTTATGACCTGGAAAATTGGAGCACCTCGGACCCCAGACACTGAAATGTTTACAATTAGGTATATATTTTTTAAATTCATTTAGAAAAACTAATAAATACATACTCTTGAAATAGCACATTAAAAGATGAAATCATTATTTAGGAAATCCAATTTTAACTATATAATACCTATATAGAAAAAAATCCAAACTTAATAAATCGGAAAATTAACGTTTGAACTATAATTTACCATTTGTCTAATCTAAATTACTTAAATTGAAGTTAAGAAATGTGGGGTTTTTAATATCGGATATTTTATAAATCCTCTAAGGAAAACGCGACATAATGAATTTACATACATGCATAAAATAAATTTAATTTTTTAGGTCCTGGTAGGTTTTTAGGTTTGTCGAAAGATTTAATTTTGCTAAAATAGATAATATATGTAGGTACATACTGAAATTTTATGAAATGAAAACAATGAGATTACAGTGCACCTTAAAAGTTTAATCGGTTTATAGTCTTTAGTCGAGAAAAGGCAGGAAACAGATAAGTAGTAATAAACTTAAAAATATATACATACAAAGACGTAAAAAGTGAAATGTTTGCATCCAGAAGACAAGGACACTCAGATCAGCCCTGCAGCTCGTTTCTGTAACTCAGTTGAGAAACTTCTCTATTCTGGTGACGTGAATCGAATTCACTATGCCTAGCTTTATCAGTTGAGTTGATGGGTTTCTGTGGAAAATGACGACAAAATGACGTCAAATGGAGAATGCCAGTAGAGATATTCTCTATTTGAAGTTACAGAAACGAGCTGCTGAAGTACTTAAAATCCCTGGATTACATGGTAGTAAAAAATAACACGTCGTAGTCCAGACTTGGGCCTTTCGTCAGTGCCAACACTGCACCTGTTTCATAGTAACAGTTAAAGAATTATTCCCACCGGAAAATTGAAGAAAGGGAAAAAATTACAGCAAATGAGAAAATGAAACTATACACGATGGGATAAAGTCCTGTCGTTTGTCACAATCACATACTTTCTCTTTTTTTTTTCCTCCCACCCACAAGGACGGGAAAAAAAAGTGAAAAGCAAAAAAAAAACTGAGATGATAGGGATCTTTTGCACAAGCTCACACTATCGATGTTTCTCTTCGTGCGGGCCTGTCTACGACTGTCGTCGTCATCCGCAGGACTCATAAGGAGCTTTAGATTTCGCGACATGACTTGGGGATTTTCTGAATTGTAAGCTGCTTTTACAGCGAGAAGATTTCTACTTTTCCGCTCCTTTTCTTCGCTTTCTAATGGTTGGACGAGTCACAGAAAGATATAACAAAAATTTTTCCTCGAGCCAAGGGAGTGACTAGTTGGGAAAGTTATGGTACGATGTGAAAATGCTGTCTGACCTCTTGTTTAAGGCGATTTTGTTGCAGTTTTGTCACAAGTCAGTACACAGATTTACAGAGAGATTTTCACAGAATAAAATACAAATAGAGAAAATTGTAACTGTAAGGCGATTTTTTATACCTAAGCTTTATGATTTTACAGAGTATCCTTCTTACTGTAGTTTATATAAAAGAAGGAAGACAGGTTATTTGTTTCTAATATCTTTTAAATTAATAACTAATTAGAGCTTCAAGTGGGATAGTTCCTTTTGATTTTACACTCAATACTACACTGGATATGTAGTTACATATTTAGGCATCTATTGAAATTTTTGTGTAGGTATTTCAAAATAGTAAACTCCTTTTTAAAAAAGTTCTTTCAAAATTTCAAATTTCAAGTTTATAAAAATATTTAAATTAAATAGTTAAAGTACAAATATTTAAAAAATTGTCTTATTATATGGAAATTTATCTTATAATTTTTTTCCACAAGTTAAATCGCTTGATTTCGCACTAAAGTTCAAAGAAATCCTAACAAGATTACGTTGCATCTACCACTAATTGATGCCAAACTTTCGCCATACTTTTACTAATTTCGTGAAACTTGACTTCAACGAGCCCCAAACTACTGTTTAACATTTTACGAAGAAAACCCTTAAATAGTCTCTCAAATTTTGCATACGAATTTACCGTGCTGCTATCTTTAGGATGTCTAAAAGTACTCTCGTTCTATGCCCGCAAAACTCCAATAAATTGTCCTAGCTTATCTCAACAATTTCCCAAGAGCACTATAAACTTAAACCTCCCTAAAAAATTAAGGGATCCGCTCAAAACCTCCAAAAAGAAAACAAGAAGAAGAAGATGATGAAAGAAAAAAAAATATACAAAATGAGAAGCAGGAAGTTGCCTTTTTCCCGAAATATCCTGCTACCGGAGTCTCAGCCACACAGGAGAATCCTGTGGAGCAAACTTGAGCCGCCTATTGTATAGGGGTGCGTTCCATTTCTTAGGGTACCCCGGTGCCCCCTCGTCCCTCCTGCAAGTTGTTAAAACGTCTCATCTGATTATCGTGCACCTCTTCTTCAAGAAACTCCTAAAGAATCTAAAGTTTGATGATCCGCGGGAGTTGAGATTGGGGTACCTACCACCACTCGGCGGGGGTGGGATTTAAATAGTGTTTGAGACTTGCAGCAGTCATCAAATACATCCCCTCCTCCCCGCTCCCTCCTGAATATTGCAAGGGATGGGAATTTTTGCCTGAGTGCATGCCCTCGAGCTCGTAATCCATTTAGTTTTGGTGGGGGAGGTGGGATTGGAGTTGGGGATAGGACGAGGCACCACTCGACAGGAATTAATGATTCGTTCAACAATCTCTCAATTATGCCACATTGAGCTGGGTTGCAGTGACTGATATGGGGCTCCTGATGAGGCAACGCTGTTTTTATAGAAAGTTTTTTTTGTTTAATTTTGCATTCCCGGAAAGTGGGCTGGATGTGAGTGCACGACAACCGAGGCCAAGTGCCGGTAGTCCCCGACTCCAGAGCAAACATGTTTAGATAGTGAAGCAGTGAGGGAAAGATGCAATATTTGAGGACTCGGGTACTCAGGAGCACTTCTCCGGAAATTCGACTGCTCCACCTTTATTTTCTGCTCTAATTCGGATGTAAATTTTATCTATGCAGATGCAGGTCCTCTGGCGTGCACTTCCTGCCCGTCCCACTTTATGCTCGAGGGAGGACTATGCATGGAGTGCCTCGGCTCACAGTACTACGACTCCCCGACGCAGACCTGCAAGACCTGTGACGAGTCCTGTAGGACCTGCACTGGCCCCGGGCAGTACTCCTGCCAGGCGTGCGCCCTGCCCCTTCATTTGGACCGCCTCAACAACCAATGCGTGCCTTGCTGTCCAACGGATGCATCTCCCGAGGATCAGTCCTGTTGCCACTGCGACAAGGACACAGGTGAGTTAACTAACTTCTAGCCGCCTCTTTTAGCCCATCCTGTCCTCAGTTCCCGACATTTTCACATACTTTGGCATTTTCCAGGTGGCTGCATAAACGCCTCACCTGCTGGGAAGCGAAGGATTGCCGCCGGTGCGGAGCAACAATTCGGGGTCGGAGCCTTCATGGGGGGCGAGGACGAATCCACAGGTGTGCTCTCCCGGGTGGGGTCCCCCCTCACCACGATTACTGCAATCGCTGTTGCCGGCTGTCTTCTGATTGTCACGATATTCGCCATCATCTTTGCTGTTTTGCAGGTAAGCTTTAATGGGATTCATTCTAATTAAGACCTCTCGGGTGGCTGCTCTGCGGAAGTGGCGAGGACGCTCCACAGTCGAGGACACCGCAGCAATCGTGCCCCAATTAAAATTATCATGCACCTCGACTTTACGACGATGGGATGCACTTCTTTCGGAGGTGGAGCATCCTCCAATTGTAATTGACATGTTTTCTGCAATTTTTGGGATAGGCTTTTCTTAAAAAAAAGAACGGTTGAGACGAGACGAAGCACCGTGCAAGAAAATTCATATTAACAAGCCATGAGACTGTTTTCATTGGAGCGTCTTTTGGGGCTACTTATTCGTGTCCTTCATAATAAATAAGATTTTAATGCATTCCACCCTAAAGGGGTAGGGTTTGATAAAATCTATTTGTGGCCAATACTTTTCTTTAATTTTAGTTTTCTGCTAGGCTAAAATTAACAGATACAGCCTCATTTTAGGCAGAAGTGTGGCTGTCGCAGGAATTATAAATTTAAATCAAATTTTTCAATATTACATTTTTGGCACAAATTTCAAAAACATGTTTCGTCTTTTGTCATTATTTTTCGACCTTTTTAGCTTTAAAATAAAACTGATATCACAAAAATTTTAGTTCAGGCTAGAACTGTACATATTATATTATGTACTGAATATTCTAAATCGTTTTTCATAATAGTTGTGATTTTCATTGAAGTTTTTAAAAAAGAAGAAAAAAGAGATGTAAATTCGTAAAATATAGTACATATTTCCTATATTTCTAAAACTGCCCATACTTGGCAAAAAGAATCAAGTCCACAAGCTAATTTCAGAATCTTTAAATCAGTTTAGAAAGATTTCTAAAATAGTACATTATAGAAACCTGAAAGCAAAGAAAAACGGCTTTTAGATCAAAGTGAGTCCTATAAGCACATAATAATGTCTAAAGAAAATTAAAACAAATTATAAATTAATAATAATAAATAGATTCAATATCCAGTTATTTCACTTAAAATGAACTAATGTGTAGAATCAATCAAATTAGTACATACTCCTGAAAAGTGAAAGCATGTGAATCGATCTTTCATCTTGTAATTTAAAATTAACGCTGTTAGATGAAAGAAATTTTGCTGCTTTTAAATGATAGTAATTTTGTAAAAATAACGAGATTTCTCAGAAATGGGAACTCTTTTCAAACTAGTTCTCTATTCCGAGAATCAAAACAGACTTTCAGAAATGCAACTCAGAAGAATTGGGTTGACGTAGGGACGTTACCGATAGGGTTTTAAAAGATTTTAGCTTTGGACGGATTTTTTGTCTGCATTTAATTTATGCGGGATGTTACAATTCCAAGAATGCATAAAATATAAGGTCCTATATTCTCAGATAGAAAATATCCATTTCGTTTTCGATTGCTATATAGTAGGTTATAGAAAGAGAACTTTTAAAATAACTTTATTCTTTTCAGAATGGTAAGATTAAAAAAACAACAAAAATTTATTTTTATTTTTGATCTATGAAGACTGAAGAGTACCTAAATGGCTATTTTTAAGTGGGATAAAATCCTCGAGACTTAAAAAAGGATTTTGTCTTTTTATGAAATATGATCTGTTGAGCCTTTGCGCTTTAGTGATTAATTTAAATTGCTTTTTCTGAAATGCAAAGCGTCCCTTTTAGTCATTAAATGGAGGAAGCTCAAGATAAAAAGGAATTTTCGAAAAATAATATCAGAAAATTTGAGATAATATAATTCTTTTAACGATTTCATACTTTAATTGCGATCTGAAACTTGAGCTTTGATCATGCAATAGTTGCCAGTAGCAACAAGAGTAATTTTAGATTTAACTTCCTTGGTTTAGGTATCATCTCCAGAGAATTAGTGCCGTTCTTTGCATCTGTAGAACTTAGAAGTGATGGCAATATCATGGGAAATTGGCCAACATTTCCCCAGGTGTAAAGGGTCACTACCCACCAAACTAATTGGATTTCATTTGTTGGAACACCGCAGGGCTGCTCCGCCCTTATTAGCTTTAAAGCGGAAATCGCATTCGTTAAAGCCCTTCGGGCGAATTACAAATATCTGTTTTATAAACTTTACGTAAATTAAACGGGGCGAAAGGGCGCCCGAGGGTGCTGCAACTAAAATGAAACTGCTGAGGTTGCAGAGGAACTCGGTCCATGCCGCAGACTGGTCGCTTTGGTGCGGCCTAGCGCACTAGAACATGACCAGGGTCTACAATGTTTGACTGATCTGTGCGACGACAAAACCTAACAAAACCCTGAAAACCCCCTGTTTGGCCCCACTCAATGCAACTCAAATAAACGTCCATAAATTATTAGGCTGCTTTTGGGCGAGTGGAATCTGCGGTTCCGACTCCTATTACTCGGACGAATGGATCTCCGTATTAAATAAACGGAAGCTAAAATAGATACTCGCCCCAAAATGGGTTAACCATTATCTGGTAAATTTGATAGATTTCCACTTTTGTTGGCAACTGGAGAACTCCGGCCCAACGGCCATCGGTTGGTGGCGAATTCTGGCCATGGCCCGGACGGTGGGCTCTCTATAGGTGTTGGACACACTGGCTGCGGCTCCGGCGGGTCAGTTTACAAAACTCTGGACGGCTCCAGGGATTTCTCCCCCTGAATATCCATTGCATTTTAACAATTCCAATGTCCAGGGATTGCTGCATCGAACATTGTCTGTATTCAGATAAGGCAGTAGTGCGGTCGACAGTTGGATTTTGTCCGGTTGAAAATTTAATAGATTTGTCTTTTTTAACTTTTTTTATTTTATTTTCCAACAGGTGTTTTGGTGAGTGTGTTTTTGAGGTTTCTGAAATGTATTTTAAAAACCGCGTTAGACTTGTTTTTGGAGCCTATGGGACTATGTCAATCATTCCGTCATTTTAGAAAATAAATTTATTGTAATATATAAACTGCTACATTTCGATTTGATTGGTATCTAGAAAAATTGTTCTTGCTAATATCAGACAAAAAAGTTTAGCTTGGTTAGAAATCTAATTTTAAAATTTTAATTTGAAGTTCATTGAAAATTTTGAACAAATTCATTTTTTGACAAAACCAGATTTTTTAGAGTTTCGTATTTCAAAATCTAAAAATGGCATCCAATTAGGGTCACTTTGCTGTCCTTTTGTCCATTTGTCACGTTGAAATAAATGAATATCAAATATTAGGGCATAAAGATTTATAGTTTTGTAAAAAATCAGATTTATAATTTAATAGAATGAAATCTTATCTTATCTTTTCGCTAGAAACGTTATGAGTTTTTTGAAAATGTTAGTTAGTGTCCTTTAATAAAAATAATTTTGAAGAAAGTTATATAATATAATAGTGAAATTTACTACATTCATTTTTATTACTAATAAATGTTGTGATAGTGAATATGTAGTGCACTTAAACTTTAGAATAAAAGAGCAGTAAATTTAAATTACACAATTATTAAGCACTGTTTTGATAGTAAGCTATGTAAGTATACGTTCCTCAATCCAATTTCGTAAAAATACCTTCACAGCTGCTACATGAATCCTATTTGAAATGCTTATAGCATCCATTGCTTGGAGTGTAGCTCTTAATAAATCTAAAAATCAGCTTATATTCACATTTGCATTGATCTGTCATCCCCAACCCCCTTACTCTTGTGCTGATTTGTCGTGCAGATTGCCATTATAATAATTCATAACTGTTCACAAAATTACCACTCCGTGCAGATTAAGCAAAATCCATAAAAATGTAGCGCCGCACCCAATTCCCATAAAACTCTTTTATCACCTTCTTAATCAGCTCTCGGCCGAGTCCCCTGAGCCCCAAGTGCGGGGGTGCTCTGCTCCACATCCACCTCGGAGCAGATTCTAGGGCCTTTGCAATTTCACAGACGTAAGTGATTTGTTGTACGTGGCATCAGTGAAAAGATGCCCTCAACTTGAAAAATATCAGCACCCTTTCGCAAAGTACGGAGCACATAGTGGCGCAGCGCTAGGGCTGCCCTGCGGGGATGGGGTTCACTCTGGGGCGCGTAAAGTGAGAATTTAAACCCCGTGTACATCTGGGTAAAGTACAGCTGCCGCAAATGCGAAAGGGGTTGTAATTTTGCTCTCCCCCCATAAAAATATCGTTCCATGCAGTTCTTACTTACTTCATCCGAAGCTGTCTGCCGTAATCCGGCCGGGGAGGGACGGGGCGAACGACTTTCTTAGCCATTAGGGCAGGGCTTAGCCCCGCATTACCCGGGGGGCCATTTACCATCTGGTGCGGTTCGGTAATGCGCCCTTCATCACCTCTTAGTGAACCGACGAAGTTTATCAAAATAATAAAAACTTACTGCAACGACCCTGCAGGTCTCCACCCGTCTGGGGAGAGTTGAACTAGAAGGGTTCATAAATTTCAGACACTTTTGATTTCTCGCTAATCTACCCCTTCTTATTTTTATGTTTGTTTCCACCCCCGCAGAGAAGCAGTCACAGCGCAAAGACCCCAACGGGAAGGACCCACACGGGGGTAAGATACAATAAGCTGCCCACAAAGTGCAAAAGGGCTCGAGCCTCGGCGGCGACACTGCAAATTAACTTAAACGACCCCGACGAGGAGGACGACTTCGAAGAGGATGAGGAGGACGACGAGGACGAGTATTGTTGCACCGTCAACGAGCGAAGGATCACCGCCGCCTCCAGGTGCGTGCACGCGGGATCCTCCAAGAGGCGGGACATCGTCCTGAGGGCGGCGAGTCCCGGCAACATATCAACATTTAATGCGAGCACCGAGACCACAGACGAACTGGAGCCCATTTACCGGGATCCCGCGGTCAAACCCTCGCGAACCGGATCCGGCTCCTGTGTCACCTCGAGCAGCACCCAATGCGATGACACCAAGGACGAAGTCACGTTCTACGCCAAGACGTAGGACTCACGGTATCATGTTCTTTCTATCTCTCTACTTCTGCCTTCTTTTTACTTTTTATTCAAACAAAAAAAAAAAAAATCTAAATTTCCCGAATTTTTCCAGTTTCCTGTTCCCATTTAATGTTGAGTGAAACTTTGTGAATAAATTTAGCGAAAAAAAAATAACAAAATAATAAGAAACTCAGCCCGCTTTTCGCTGTCGCCCAGGAGGAGCACCAACGCTCGCCCGGGGCGAAGGAGCTACTTGTTGATATTATTGGATAAGTCACGTGTTATGTTCGCTTTAGGCGTACTTTCAGCTTTTTTTGGTTCATTCAGGATAATGCGGATGGAGGAGATTTCTTAAGCTGATTCGGTTTGGGATATGCCCTATTTTTTTTTTAAAAAAGAAAGCCTTAATACATATGTAGATCTACTTTTTAGTCCTTAGCACATTCTAGTGAAATTTCAATCATGAAACCTTAATACCTTGATGCCACAACTCTTTCAGCAGTCTCGTCATAAACATCTTAGAAAAAAACGTACAAAGTTTCAAGTTAATCGGATCATTAGTTTTAAAATTTTAAAGTCATCGATTAGAAAATTTCAGTTTTAAGAACGTAAAGAAACTTTTAATGAAAACTTTAATAAAGAAAAAGATGACACAAAGAAATTCTTTCTCAATTTTCGAATACCCAAACAAAATGCTTTATAAACATTCCAGAGTAATGTTTTTTATTTTTATTTTAATCAAATATGTTTTTGTTATTAACTCCTACACTGCCCCATGATTTTGAAATAAATTAAAAAACTATTTTAAACTATGTACTGTTTTAAAAATTCCAAATTTAAAAATATTCGTTTAAACGAGAGATACGCAATATGTATAGTGATATTTTAAAACCGACAGCTAGTATAACATTCCATTTTAGTTTGTTGATTATAATTTTCAATTTTTGAAATTTTCTCTTTCACAAAGAAATGGTGATATCGATTTTTTAAACCCGCAAAGTGAAATGCTTCTTAAAGACTTCAGTTTTACATCACAATTAAATTGTAGGTGCATTTTAAGCATATTAATATTATTAGAAATTTCAAGTTGCGGTGATTAAATAATATGAGCAGGCTTCGAACCTTTTACACTGCAAATTATTAAAATTAGAGCCCTGCTTAAACCCGATTTAAAATCATTTCCTCGTGTAATAAGAGTTATTTTAACATACAACTCGACTTGTCTCAACTGCAAATCCCTATAAACTTTGCTCATTTAAAAGTATAGGGGATACAACTACTGTAAAACCTTCTTAAAAGCTTAAAAACGGGAACTGTTGATAAAGCGATTTGCTTTAAATCCTTGAAATGACTTGAAACCCAAAAATCCTTGAAATGTTGTAATTCTTCTACATCACGTTGAGAAGTGTTGCTTAGATAGTATCTCCCCTAATTAGTCATACCCTTCCTTTATTTTGGGGATGATTTAATTTAAATACTTATCCCTAAATCCAAGTATGTACATCATGAAACCCGAACAAAAGTAAGAACACGCTCATCCCTCAATCAAAATCCGCTTAAAACTTGCCATAAATCTCTGAATCTCACCAGGACGAGCCCATCTCAGCCGCAAAGCATACACCCCCTCCCTCCCCGCTACGTGCCCCCATTAATCTTGGTCCTGTCGCCGCCACTGTTCGCATTCATAGTTTCAATTAATACTTTTTCTCCTCTCCGCGTTCGCATCCGCCGAACAACAAGATTCGTCCCATTCATTTAATTTCAAGTTGAAAGGGCTCGCCAAATTCCTTCCGCAGCGGCCGAGTGTGATAACAGAATTTTCTAAAATGTTTACGACCATATATCCGAGGAGGGGGCCACACTGCCGGCTTAAAAATGTCTCACGTATATCTTCCGAGCGTTTCATTAATAATTTATGGGCTGACACTCCCATAAAATATTATAACGCTCTATTGCCAAAAATCTCCCTCCCGGAGGAAAGCAATTTAACATGTGGTAGGACAATGTTTCTGGACGCCCTGGTCCATGGTCGTCGCAGAGGAGAGGGGCTCCGGCCGCCACTGTTCGGAGCAACGAATGTTGGATGAGGCCAGGGGATGCATCTCTTGCCCTTCTAAGTCCTGACCAAATTCTTTCACCAAAATGCAAGTGGTTCGTTGTTTTCGATTCACACTGCTATCGTCCAGAGGGAACCGAAATGCATAAGTTCGTATGATTGAATATTAGACCAAGGATCCGGCTAACCCCCAACGACCATATTTCATCCTGTCCGAAGCTGAGTCAGCCTAAGAAATGTCATTGTCTAAAGATCGCTCTATTCTGCCCCTCTTGGAAGTTAATAAATTTTAGGAAAACAATTATAATTCTTTAGTAGAACTAAAAACAGGAATTGTGTGATATTAAAAAAAAAAAGAAGAAGTACTAAAAATAAAGGGTTCGTGACTTTGAGAACGAACAACTGAGTATAAATACCAAGTGCCACTTGATATTAGAATCCTGAGAGAATGAAGCAGAGTTAAGAAAAATAAAAACATACTAAGGCTGGTCCACACTATCGTAATGAAACAAACTAAAGTATGCTCTTCACTTCCGCCAGTGTGGAACAACCTTAAAGGCTTAAGACATAACCGACATTATACGGAGAAACAATGAAACAAATGAAACTAAAACTAAATAATAAAAAAAAAAAATTATGTAAATGTGAAGTAATTGTTAAGTTTTGTAAATATCGCCGACCTAGTGCACATTAGGCACTGCAAGTGAACATCAACATTTTACTCTAGGCAAAAATAAGATAGAACTAAAAGTAAACAAAAAAAAACACTGTTTCTGTTAGGCCGTAAGTTTGCAGTTTTTAGTAACTATTAATTTTTTATATATGAAAAAAAGATAAAAAAAAATTAATTAAAGTTAGCACTACGCCTATAAATGTTCCCACTAAGGTAAAAATATTTATGAAAAGAAACAGCTAACCACTTGTACGTGGGAAATGTGCAGATGTTTCTGTTTTTATACCATTTAATGTAAAAGTAATTGACAAAAAAAAATTAAATAGGGAAGAGTATACACTAAAATATTTGAAGAAGTGAAGGCGTAGGTCTAAAAAAAGAACCCTCTGTAGATAGGAGATTTATTTAAGAAATTTTTTATTTAAAAAAAGGAAGATGTAAATGATTGTTGTAATGTAAGAAAAAAGTTGATTTTGTAAAAATAAATATAAAAAATGGTAAATAAACAGTTGAAGATCGTATAGAAAAGTAATTAAATAAGAGAAACTAGCTTTTTACAAAAATTTACTGGTAATGTACATTTTCTTCGAGATGGTATAAAAAAAACAGCACTAAATGAACTTGGCAGTAAACTTTTGTAAATTTAAAAAAAATAATAAACGTTTAAATAGTTGAATAAAATAATTAAAAAAAAACATGAAACTTGTATACCAGAGACCAAACATCTAATTAAAGAAATGATTTGTTCCAAGTATAAAAATTGAGAGAATAAATAGCCCGAAAAAAGAAAACATAGGTAGAATGAACCATCTGTGGGTGGACAGAGCAACGTCTAGGTTTCTTTGAGCAGTTGGTTATTTTTAATAAATTTACCACCTTAGTTTACAATTATAAACGTATTTGTGTACATTTATTACCGGAACGCGGACATGTGGGGGGATATTAATGGAAAAATGCAAAACAATGTTAAAGATTTTATAAATAAAACATAAAATGAATATTTGATGAAGCTCAGTAAACATGGGAATTAAAAGTAAAGACAAAAAAATAAATAAAATGTGAACGAACCTACTATTGGGGAGCGAAGTAATATTACGATGATGAGCGATATTACTAGTGCGATATACTATTGTAAGATAATCTAAAAACTAAAGACGTGATGAAAATAAAAAAAAGGATTATTAATTAACATTTTTACAAGCTGTTTCAATTTTATATAATTTATTTTATTGCCATTGTAATCAAATTTCAGGTAAATACCAGCAAATAATCAATATGTACGTATTATGTGAATTTCTGTAATAATATCACCATTTTCAGAATCAATGTAAATATTTTTGGAAACCACACCTTTTTCACTATATTAAAACATTTTTAAAAATTTATCTTTCAGGCCACTCGCGTCACCTTACAGCAAAATCTTCCTGGAATCTGAACATCACTGCTCAAAAAATTTCCAAGTATGTTTTTGTGGATGGAGTATTTAAAATTTGAAGAAAATTTTTAAGGTATGCAATTAATTATAAATTTTATATCCTTATATGGTACCAACAACTTAAAACTTTAACAGAAGAACACCAGACTTCCCTTTATATCAACAGATTTTAATTAAATAATTAATTAATTATATTAACACATGAAAATGGAGAATTTTACAAAACAAATTAGTGACTTTATATGAAAAAAGTTAGGCGAACTAAAACTCAACTACCAAGAAAAGGACTGAAATATTAAAAGGAAGTTTCGTATTGACTGTTTATAAACTTTTCCATAAAAGGTTCATAAAACTGTTGTACAGAAGACGTTTCCCAGAATGAGTAGTTTTGTCGTTTTTATTTTGAGGTACTTGTTTTATGTACTTTTTTTTTCCCGGAAGTTTCAACTATTAATTTTCAACTTTTCATTTCTTATGAAACTTCCCTAAAACATTTAAATAGGGAAGAGCTTTCTAAAGAAAATAATAAAATTTAAGATAATCAATAAACATGTTTATAAATTTACCGATTTTAAGTTTCGTTGGCGCACGATAAAAATTTTCTATTAATAAACTTTTAATGTTGAAGTTTTGAAATATGTAGGTATTTGAAATAAGAAAAATAAAATTTTGATATTGATTTTTACATGAAAATTTTATATTTAGAGATTCAAATACTATTAACTTTTTAACTAATTTTCCTAAAAAACGTCTGTGTGTCAAAGACGCATGACAAACGAAACCGCATCCAAGAATTTGGGGTAGTGTGGAGTTTTAAACCTTTTGCATGAAAGGATGCGTCTCTACTTTGAACCGAAAGAAATATGAGATATTCATGAAAATATTATTTAAAAAATTTATTGTGCTTTTGCGTCTTATAACGATCCCACAAAAATGAATTTGTAAATATTATGCTGCACTCAGAAAAGTATAAGAGCCCTTCAATGATGAAATTGAATGTCAAAAGCAAAGCAACGTATTCTGAAAAATATTTAAGCCCCTTTGCTAGCATGTAACAACTCTTTTGAAAATAGGATTAGCATAAGTGTGCCTGCTGGGAGAGCTTCTGCCATTCCTTTAATCATTTATAGAACAATTTCCGCATAAAGATACCTTCGCCACGAGGGCTTTTTTCTTCCAAAGTACCTATGTCATTTTTATATATTTTACGTATTGTAAATAAGTGGATCTAGTTAAAGTAAAGTGCTTCCTGGAAAAAAAGGGGTAAAACATATAAGTCTCAAAAATTATTCGATCCATTTTGATAAATATTTATTTAAATTTAACAACATATTTCTAACTTATTTTCAAGTTTACTACCTGTTATATATGTAAACTGAATTAATGCGGCAACGCCGTCTCTTCTGAATTCGCTGTAAAGTCAGTCTGTCAATAAACCTCAAGCAGAATAGACGTGTTTCCTTCTCATCTCCTACCTATTGCCTATGTACAGTGCACATAACACTACCCGTATTTTTAAATTTCCCGCGAAATGTAATTATCACGTATGTAGCGCCTTTCGGTACACCCTGTTTTCCATTATTCTGCCTGCAGCGCTCTACTTGTCAACAGACGAACCACACAGTGCATAATGGCGGCAAGCAGTTTGTGCAAGTGTTATCACGTTCGTCCGCGCTAGAAAAGAATTTTCTATTTTGGGAGGGATGATACCCTTAAAATGTTTAAGTTTACTTATTCTTAGAATTCTTCTAACAACTACTACGTAAGTACATTAAATTTATTTATTAAGTGACTTTATTTTCAAGAGAAATATGCAGATCGTATCTTAATAAGCTAATTAAAAAAAAAATTCCCATGTTTTGGGAATTTCAAAATGGTGGAAATTACATCATTTGGAATGCAGGTGGATATCAGCTGCTCTGAAAGAGGTTGAATCCAAATGAAATCGCTATAAGCCGAATGCATTTGAAACCAGAGCAGCTTTCAATTAAATTTTTTTTTCTTTCTTCTGACGTAAGTTCCAAAAGGAAAATGCTTATGCACTCAAGACCATCATCGGGGCAAGAGTCACACCTGAAAATTGCAGTGCAATGTTTACCTGCCGGATCACATTTTCATCGGATGCAATCATGCAGCGTTCAAAGTACGTGACCACTCAGGTGGCTTATTCCTTTTATCCCGCATCCATCTGATCCGGATGAGAAAGGGGAAAGGAGCTTCTCGCAATGTCCAAAGAAAGAGGAGAATCATCCGCAATTTAATTAAGTTCTCGAAGACGTTTGGCGAAGCCGTCTCCCGGGGTGTTCGGGGCTTAATTTGTGCTCAAGATTCCAAACAAACAGAGGCGCACTCGTTCTCAATGCTCGGCCAGAGATTTTAATGAGTTTCCCTCGCTTATAATTAATGAGAATTCCGCCACTGCGAAGCTGGAGGAGTCCCCGGGTTTGTTTTCTATAAACAGGCGAAAAATATAAAAAAAAAAAAAAAACCGAGAAGGGAAGGAGTCCATGGCGCCTCGAAAGGAGCCCGGTCTTAAGGACAGGATACAATTTGACCACACCCCAGCAACTTTGTCCTAGATATTTCCTGGTCATGCGGACAGAGGCGGCGGCGGATTTCCACGATTCGACCAGATACGAAAATCAAAGACAACGCACAGAAGGAGCCCCCGGAATGGGGGGAATATGGGCGAGCCTCCACTGGGGGGTGCCCATGAGAGCACCGCACCAGAAATGGTCCTGGTCTACCGGAATTGCATTTTAATCAGACAAGGCCTTGCAATCCCCCACTCGCCCGATTTGAATTGCAAATTTCTTTGAGGAGCTGGCAAAGGACTCGGGAGCTGCTGGAGCCTCCCCCTGAAGCTGCTGGAGCCTCCCCCTCTTTCCCGGGGCTCTTCGAGGCATAGACGCCTCAGCATCGAGCAGATTAATGGCAAACATCTTAATTTCATTACGCTCGAATGCGATTACAACGGCACCTAGTCTCAAAGTCGTTATGATTACGAGCGGAAATATCAACATTTATATGAGCTCTCGGGGAGCCATAATCGGAAATCCTTTTAAGGGGATCTCTGTTTGAATTTCGCAAGAGTCCCCGGGATCGGGACTCCCGGAAAGCTCCGGGTAGTCGAAATGACATCGAGGAAAATATTGCCAAACACTTTCCTATTTAGTGGATGGCAGTTTATTTTTGCGCCAATCCAGTTTCAGAACTGGAATTTCCTTCTCCCCTTCTCCCGGTGGCGTCCTTTAGCTGATATTATTCCCTTCAACCACATCCCTTTTATCGTAGAAATTCGTCAGCTTTTGCAACTTTCTTCCCGACTTTAAAGCACTCAATTGAAGTTGTTCGCACTTGAATTGCGGGAAGGGCTCAAGGAGACAATCTTACAACTAGGACACCCAGACTAACGACAGGAGGAGAACGATCCTGGATTCGGTTCCTGGATGAATGAAACGATGTTCTGCCTCAATATCAATTTGTGCGAACGGCAGATGTATCCCGGCCGCAAGATTCAAATTTTCTTGGATGTGTTGCTCTGGCACTAATCGAATATATCCCGATCCAGCAGACCGGAGGAAAATTGTAAGGCAACCACTCGACGGGAAGACGCTGTCAATTTTACTGGAGTCCCTCAGAGGAAGACAGAAATTCCTGGAGAGGTAAGTGGGTAACTGAAACTTTCTCGATAAGAAAAAGGATCCGACGGATTAGTTTTCGAGTCAGGATAATAGTTCCCTACGTCACACTGCAGACGAAATCTAATTTTACACAAACTTCGAATGAAAACTTATTCTTTTTTTTTTCTCCCATTTCAAAAAGTTTGTGTAAGACTAGAACGCTCCCTGAGTGAAGATTTATTGTTATTTAGTTTAATATAACACAAACGATGTGTTCTGCTCTATAAATTTATTCCCTTAGTACTTTCTGAAGTACTCGTTTTCAACATATCTTGCACACTCTTGAATTTCCCCAAACAAGTTAGACAAAAGTTGAAATAAAAAAAAGAATAATACACAATAAATAACGAGAGTTTATTAATACTTATATACAAGTATTAGAACACTATTAGGTTTTATTATAGAGTTTAGCTTATTACAAGCTTCAACGCAAACGTAGATCCGAGCCGTCGTGATGATCTTACAGTTCATAGAAAACCGACCCTGTTCCCGGTACTCAAAAAGCGATTCATGAATCTAATTTCTGAAAGGAAAAATAAAGAAAAAGAATAATTTAGAGGATTTAATGGATTGAATATTTAAATAATATGATCGATATATCCAAAAATGAAAAAAATCATCAGAATTAAATATTTTTTGGAAATTTTCGCGGAACGTAACATTGATTTTACTTTTTCTATAAGCAAGCAGCTCGGGCCAAATAAAAATAAAAAATTGAATCGGTAAAGTCTTAAATTCTATAACGAAGGCCGGTCGATTCTGAACAAAATCAATTTTTTCAGGAGTAAATTAATACATGCATTTCAGTCTCAAACAAGGAATCAACCGATGAAGCCAAATTTTGAAAATGCAATTAACATCTCTTTATCACCCTGGTAATTTTTAAAGTCATATTAAGCACTAGTCTAAATAATAAATTTTATCCGCCCCTGGTTTATTTGGTATTTAAACGAAAACAGGTAATTGTTTAAATTCTACACTCGTAAATTCTACCCCTAATAATTAAACAAAAAATTTACCCATTTCCATGTCCATAAAATTTATGTAAAAAGTGAAAAATTTCTTTGAAACCGCGGTGGCCGCACACCCAGTGGCACTCTTGAAAATTGGTTCCTGGATTTATGGCGTTTACTAGCCATCAAGGGATCGCTTTACCGCCGTTTGATAAGACTTTATTACTGTCGTGACCGAAATATTAACAATTACGGTTAATACTAATTAAGTCGAAGACCATATTTTGCAGCCAACCAATAAAATCGCCCCAGGGAAGGGGCGGAGCGTGCCCTTTTGTGTTGAGGCCAGTGCTCCGCCAGCGGCACCAGAAGACGCCCTCCAGTGATTATGGAGCAATAAAATCTTCCGGAGGGCCAAAAGACGTCGGAGGTGCTACCCGCGTCCAGGTCTAGGAGAATATTAAGCTGTGCATGAGTTTTATTTAGTTTAATTAGGGATCATCGTAAAAATTGTTTATGGGAAAGCGCAGTGGTATACACAGGGCACCACAGCACAGGATGTGGAGGACGAGGTGGATTCACAGAGAACACAGGATGTAGTTATCATAGGGCAACGTATTGCAGCGGATTGGGAAGTAAGTCTACAAAATTGTATTTACTCTAAACTTTTTCAAAAATTAGTATTTCATAAAGTATTGATAGAGAATTTTATCTTGATCTGAGCAAAAATTAATCAAGTAAAAATTGTTGAGACTATAGGAAAGTATCACACGAAATTTAAAGTTTTAAATCTTTTTTTAATAAAATGTTCGATCAAAACCCGACTCGAAAGAAATCATCCAGCGAGCGAGTTTAAATTAATATTTATAATAAAATTACGTTTTTTTTTAATTATGGTGAAATTATAGTAATTTGGATTGTATTCTCAACTTACTCACGACAATCTATTTCTCAAAAATTATTTTTCAAAATATAAAAATCACGCTCCACGCTAAACGAAAAGAGTGACCGGCTTCACTTGGCTTCACAACCTCCAAAAATGATCCGATCACTCACAGAACTAGAATATGTAAAATTAGACAAAAGTAATATACACTAACTAATCTCTTAAAAATTTTTTTTAGAAAATGCATTTATAACGCTTCCTGCCCGAAAAGTTTTCAAGATTAGTCCATGATTTTAGTTAGCCAAGTGGCTTGAAATATCTATTTTGGATTGATTAAGATGTTAAGTAGTTCACTAAGTTAATTTTAGCTGAAATCTTGAGTATATGTACATTAAGTTTTTTTACAATTAGCTGCCTTACAGCAAACAGTGCCAGGATATGCGATTCTCCAGAGGTGTATCTCCTAAGTGTTATTAATCTTAAATTTTTAAAATGTGTCGCTTTTCATTGTTGAATATACGCGGATTGTCCTCTTAACGTTTTAACTTTTAGCTTTTTTTCATTAAATTCTAATTAAACTAGTTCCTACAAAAATTTTGAATGCCGACTATAAAACTTTAAAGCAGTCTTTTTTACCCTTTTTTCAGAAATTGTCTCAATATAATGTGTAGTTTTTTCAATGACAATAAAAGAAATGAAGAACATTAAAAAAATTTCTTTAGAAGTTATTAAAAAAACAAAAGGGAAATTCTCCCAATATAAAGAAGACAACTTATGTTTAGAAATATTTAGTTAGGCGTCGGAATTCAACTTGGGTTTTTTTTGGATTCTAAAACTAATTAATTTTTTTAAATTTGTCTTAAACATTTGTTCTTAATTTTAACAGCTATCATATTAAATTTTGCTTCGATAGTTTTAAAGTGATTTTCTCTCAAAGCAATATAATTAACACAATAACGACTAAATTTTATATAAGGCACCAGTTAAGTATAATGTAATCCTCTTTAGGTTTCTAAACCGTTTATCTTTTCTCTAGCTTCTTGGTGGGTGGGTGGGTGCACCGCACTGAGAATGGAGCGCATTTCTATCAGAGGACTTGTGGACTTACTCCTGCTTTAAAATTCAATTCATCACAAAGTGGGCGCCTTTGTGCGTCACGAGCGTATGGACGCTCGTAAACTGGTTAACATTTTGTCTGAACTATTGTTTGATGGCAATAATTCAGCATAACAAAGCGAGTCCACCCGGAATGATTACGAGAAATCCTTGAACACTGGGGCAGGAGCTGAGGACACTCCCGGCAGCACTGGTGCACCACTACGCAGTGGCTCCCTCTAGTGCCGGGAATATCCTGCTATTAGCATATAAATAGGCTGCCGCACCAAGCCGGGAACTGGTGCCGAGACGAGGCAACTAAATGCTAACGATAACATGAATAGACCGAGTTCCATTAGGCGTGTTCCCTACCTTATCTATGTACAAAACGTCCTGTCGTTCGGGATGTGTTCATTCCACCAATGTGATCGCTGATGGAAATGTTATGCGGCTGTGGCCTTAGCCTTAGAGGATGCGACAACAGCCATCTTCGGGGATAAATTTTTATGCAAAGTACTCCTCTTATTTGGGGAATAGGCTGTTTTTCCTGATTGGATCATTCCCTCTTAATGAAGGGGACACTATGCTCTTCTTGTTCTTCTATAATTTTACCATGCCCGGAAGCGCTGAGTAACGCACTTTAATCTTCCCTTTTCTTTTTTTTTTTTTCTTTTCCCCTTCGACTCGGGCTGGTTCCGGTCCACGGGTCTACTCGGATCGTGTCACTCGAAATTTGTGGGTTAGGCCTCATTTATCCTTCTAATGGCCGGGTACTTTCGCTGTCCCGAAAGATCTTATCTGGAAAATGGTAAAATGGTGAAATGGTAGAACTCTTGTTAAGAATTTGTTATATATACGTGAAAGAAGTGCTTGAGCCCAAGGGCATATAGGAGACTGCCGCAACTTGGGTTCTTTTAAGGATATTCATATTTTACTTTCTTAGTTTCTAAGAAAAAAACGAAAAAAGAGTCAAATTCCATGAGAAACTTCTTTAATGGGAAATCATCTTTTTTACCCTTTTCTAAAAGAAAAAATCAATTTTTTTTATTTGTATACGCTGGGAAAAAATATTACCTTTTCTAAAATTCTGTCCCGGTTATGTACTTATACATACATATTTTTAAAGATTCGTAGATAACTGAAATCGATTAGAAAAATTTATCAGCTCATAGCTCAAACTTATAAAGAAAGACAATTTGAAAAGTAGTTGCATTTTTTTTTACTAAAAAAAGGAATTTTCAAAATTAAAACCTTACGAGTAATACATCCAAATGAAAAATTCTAAATTTGTTCTTTTTTTGGCATATTTTAATCAAATAAACTTTTAAGCACATTTTAGCGAAGTTCCAAACGAAAATTTACAGAATTTCTCACAACTACTTTTAGGTGTATGATAGCTCAATAGCCCTTCAAATTTTAAGATTTTGATTTGCTGACAGTCATTCATTTAGAACTGGACGTAATCCATTAAGGGGTAAAAAGGGTAAAGTGGAAATAAAAGATGTAAGCCTATTAACCTAAAGTATTATATAAACGAAAATCGGGTGAAGCGTTTAAAAAAGCTGAAATATAACATAAAATACAATTCCATTTAAAAACAACGCTTGAGGGTAACTAAAATTAAAACTCAATCGTTTGAATTTTTTGCGAACAAATTTGGGCATTGCTTAAAACACCATAACTGGTGACGTCATCAATATAGTTCTCCAACACAAGTTTTTTAATGCACACTGAAGAAGTTAACTTTTAACGTTAATATAGAATTTAAGTGCTGGAACCTATGCTAAAAAAGGAGGAGTTTTTAAATATTTGCTCATTTTCAAGCCCTCTCAAGTGGATCATTTTATGAGCCGCAGTTTTCTTATTACCTATACTAAATTTGGGTGATAACAAATTTTTAAAAGAGGGTATGAATATTTTGAAGTTTTAAAATGCATAAAAACATAAAGGTTTTAGGCCTAGTCAGCCAATCCGGAACCTGTGTGCTTTACGAGAGATCGCACGTGTTTCCGCATATCGCAGTCAAACGGCAGCCGAATTTCAGGACGAATTGGGCAAACCCGGCAGGTCCTTGCCGCACAGTCGTGCTCTCACACATAATTAATTACTCAAACGCGTTTGGCACGGTCCTCGGTTTTAAGTGTGAAGCCCCCCGAGGTCGTCCTGGGGCCACCCCATCAAGGAGTCGTCCTGCAGGATCCAGGACCCAGGACCCGGGACCCACAGCCCAGCCGCAGCACAGAGCTGGAGACAAACATTTTTATGCAATTCGTTTCATTAAATTTAATCGCGTTTTCATGTTAAATTAATTTTTAGTTTAATCTCGGATAATTGCTAAATGACACGGAGCAAAGGAACGGCGGAGGGAGCACATTCCGGCCACGGCCGTAATGAGGCTATCCAGACATTCCCGAAAATTAAGCCGGTCCTGGAACGATTCAGCCAGCTGGGATCCTTTTTTCGGGTGAACGCTGTGCGGCTGTTTTAATTGCGGAATTTAAGATTTCGTTGCTTCGAAGCTGTTCGCCATTTCGACCGTGAACAATTTATGAGTCGGATTTATTTTGGGGGGATTTCTTTTCATCCTTGAGATAGTTTTCATTGTTTGACTCTCGCGACAGTTTTTCGGATTTCATGCGTAATAGAAAAAATTACAATTTTTTTTTTTAGTTTTTGAGGATGCTTCCAATTAATTTTTAAATTTATTTTCTATTTATTAGATGCAGGGATGAACATGTTTTATTTTAAATTATTGTAAAAGCCAATTTGCTGATAGATAACGAATCGATACTGAAAAGTGTTTCAAAATAGGTCAAGAGTTGCGACCTGTAGCGTGTTTACGTACCTACATACAGAATACAGATCAACTGACGAAAACGAATGTCATTTTTCGAAGGCATATTCAGATAATAAGATATTTTTAAAAACATTAAAAAAAATGGTATTATCTTTTAGAGGAAGCTTATATTTGAAATTTTATTATGTAGTTTTTAAAAATCCGAATTATAGAACGCATGGAGAAATATTGTGATTTTATTAATTAATTAGTACTTAACCTACTGTGTACCTATACTATAAAAAAAAAATAAGTTTTTTGGGATTGTCTATATGGGCATTATGTAAAATTGTTATTGCTCGATACGTTGTAACTTTCTAAACTTCTAAATATGACATACTTTGAGAGTCTACTCAAATGCTAAAATTTCGGTTAGAGTGTATTTCTTCGGACTCTTAGGAATGAGAAAATGAATCTTTTGGATATGAAGCACATTTACGAAAATTGCTCTTTGTTCGCGCTTGCAGGGGGATTGTTCGGGATTCGGGCTACCCATCCTAGGCGGCATGGCCTGGAATATCTATTCATCTCGGGGCGTCTTAGCAAGCTCATCGGAGTCATGGGGTCCGATCCGGATATAGGATCCGAAGATTCCTTCCTCCAGACCATGTCACCCGACGCGTGTGGCCGGATCGAGGACCTGAATGGCATTCGATTACCGAACATAGAAGACGTCAACCAGGGGCAAATGTTCGTCAGTTGTTACTTCTGCTCTACGGCTCCGAGGCATCATAAATATTTGATTGGACATTATGCTCCCGGAGCCGAGTCGGGACGCCACCCGGACATGCCGGGTGCCTATTAGCTGAATGACAATTGCCCTACCGAAATAATTTGATTTATCTGCGGGCAATAACGTGCACCGGGCTTTGTGCTGCAACGGCCTGATCAATGTCTTCTCGGCCGGGAATTGCTAAAGTGATATATCGGAAAATTGAAGACGTGGACGGATTCATTTTGTATGGCGCTTTGGTTACCGCAGGGGGCGGTGGTAATAACAGTCTTATCGATGGATTTCAAGAATTTTCGGAATTTTCTCGATAAAGCGAGATATTACCATGGGGTTACTGAAGCAGGGCTAAAAAAGACTTATGGGAGTTAAGGCGAGGCTTTATATTGTGTTTCGGCCACATAAGTTGTATTTCCTGGATTTTGTTTCTTTAAAGAGTTTGTGTGGTTTGAAAATCCTAATATACTTGATTTTTCTCTTGTCAATTACCGCGAAATTTTCATGATTTATGAAAAAAAGCAAACATTTTAAAAAATCTTATTTTTAATTCAGCCGCTCAGAAATTATTAGTATTTTTGATCCGAAAGATCCCATACAAAAGTAGGATTAACCTTCAAAATATCAAAAGACCTAAAATAAAATACTGAGAGTTATATTAATATAATAAAAAAGTGATTTTCGTATTTTCGAAATCATAAACCAAACCATCACCAAAACTTAAATATTATTTATTATTATATTACGTATATGACGGCGAATTAAAAAATTTAGTAAGATCTTAAGATATAAATTATTTCGGTTTCAAGGAAATTTAGTTTTGAATTTTCCATTTCGAGTTCTTAAAATTGTGCTCCGAACTCAAAACTCATGAATGAGAAAGCCTAATATTTTTGACTTTTAGTATTTACTTGTAGCATATACATCAGAAATGTGTGCTTGATCTCAATAAAAAAATGATTTTTCAAAAAGTGGATTTAACTAATGCATAAAATTGGGGTTTTTATTAAAATTCCATATTCACTTCACATTGCCAAGTACCTATTTGAAAACTACTATTGCTCAAGCTGTTTTAAGTCGCAATCTTTAAATTTCGTAATTTATAATTCGCCAAGTTCTGTACTTCAGGAATTTGTTTAGTAATTTAATGCAAACCCTTTGCAATATTCAATTTTGGGTAAACTTTGGGCCCCTCCCAGTATGTGGAATTGCTGATATTAAATTCTCGAGGAAAATCCTCATCACTTCATGCACATTCGATCAAAACAGAAGTCTTTGGTATGAAATTTTGAAATCTTCAAATCTCTAAAGCGTCCCTCGCAAACTTCTATTTGAACTTTCAAATCGTGTCCTTTCCAGTCACTTTCAAGCGCCAATTGTGCATTTGACTTTGCCGCCGTCTTGTCCTGGCCCCCCAAATTGCAGCCCTCGGCCCTCCTCCTTTTGGACTCCTCCAGAGAAGTGAGCAATATCTAGCGCCTTTAGCTTCAGAACCGTCAAGTGAAGTTTCTGATTTGCCGTTTTTATCCTTCGTCCCTAATGCCATTACGAATTAGAAACACGTCCTTCTCGCACAAATAAGGGCTCATCTGCACGGGCACCCGCAAACGCCCGCTCCCCCGGGGGAACTTACTGAAGTGAACAGATAACAATGTTACGAAGTTTCACTTGAATTTTCTTATTACATTGTCGTCCTGGGGGCAAAAGTGTCCTCATATGACTCTGGCGCCTTCCAGAGTGCGACTATGAAAATTATAAGGCTTGCGAGCACCGGCTCTAGGGCTCCGGGGCTCGCCTGGTGCGGGACTACCGAGGAGGCGCACCAACTAAATCACTTTAGTTAAGCTCGGTAGTTAGAAGAGGCGTCGCCGACGTATGGCCGTTGCGACTACCGCTCCCGGCGCAGAAACGCGGCTTTAATGAGACCTCTTTGCCACTCAGATTATCTTCCATTGTTAAATGCAGCCCTTAGAGCCACGTTGCCTTTGATTGATCCTGGCGCTCCCTAAGCTTCTTTGACGGGTAGTTCTATAGATGAACTTTCGGGTAACTTTTCGAAATATATTTTAAGGGTTTACTTACCCTTGAGAGGTTAACTTACAGTCAGAAGGTTAAAAAAGGGCGTACTTTTGTATCTTTTTAACGATACTTTATTTACTAGTTTTTCCAATATTTTTTAGTATTACCTACATCAATCAGTAACATTTCCTAAACAACTCTGTGAATATTTCAGTCACTTTTGTGTTTTGCATTTTAATAATAACTCATTCTTAGATTCCGATTACACCAAAAATGGTACGCTGAAATTTCAACTAACTAGCATAGTTTTGTTCAATGTTGTTTTAATTTTATTCTCTTTCCTAAACTTAACAAAATGAAATTATTAAAAGGGCGACTCTACTTGAAGCAAATTACAAATGCTAAATTAAAAACAAACCTAGACCTAATTATAAAGTTAGAGTTATCAATCAAGTTATTATTTTGCCTGTGTAGATTTGGTTAATGATTTTACTAACGCCAGACCAGATGATGGTGTTGGAAAAAATCAAAAATAATATTTTTTTTGCATTACGGATGATACATACATATGTGTATGTACATCGGAAAAAAGTCGAAATTTATACATAATAGTAGGTGCTTTTAATAACTAATCATTGAATTCCTTAAATATTTATTATAAAAAAAATAAAACACATTTTTTTATAAAATCATTTTTTAAAATGTTACAAATACAAATTTTGATTCTAATATAACTATGCTGTGATAAAGGATTTAAAAACAAAATCAATGAGTCTTCAGAATACTCATTAGTGTATTAATTTATAAAGCAATTAATCGATGATATTGGGATTTTTTCATATGAATTCAGTAATTTTGGAAAAAAATTTGAAAGGGTCATTTTGAAAAAAACTGGTTTATAAGTTTCATCATTTATTTATTTAAATATTTATTGATTTAAAAATTCATTTATTTAAGAACTTATTTATTTAAAAATATTGGTTACAAAATTATTTATTCAAAAACTCATTTATTTAAAAATTCAGTTATTTAAATATTTATTTATTCAAAAATACATTTATTTACAAACACATTTATTTAAAAATTTAATTATTTAAAAATTCATTACTTAAGAATTCATTTCTGTAAAAATTTATTTATTTAAAAATTCTCTTAGATAATTTCAAATCAGAAAAATTATAATATGAATTTTAGTATTTTCGGTATTAAATTCTCTAAATAATCCTTTCTTTTTTATTTTTTCCCACAGAAAATAATCGCCTGCGATCAGGACTGTGGGATCTGAAATTTAACCCTGGAATTAGCCAAGGAAGAAACATTCAACTGAAGTGATTTTCCCCCACAGGAACCCAATCGCCCGGGATCAGGACTCTGGGAGCTGAAATTTAACCCTGGAATTATCCGAGGAAGAAACTTTCAGCTGGAATAACCCATCTGCTTTAAAAAAACCACAAAAATATTTTAAAATTATTATTAAAAGTTCACTTTGTACAAGGCTAAATTATTTTGTACATAATTTGTGTGCAAAAACTTAGCCAGTGGATGTAATTAATAATCAAATTTAGAATTAAGTTCAATTAGAATTATTCCGAATTTGTAAAAATGAATAAACGTTTAATAAAACATTTTTTTAAATAATTGTAATGTTTTATTTACCTAGAAAATCCGGTTTTTTTTTAAACTAGAACCGGAGTCACCTTTAAGATCCCCGGTTCGGGTCCTGGTTTCGGGGTAAAATTTCAGCCGGGGTCCACACCGGACCGAGCTTACGTACTCGACCGTAAGCTCGGTCCGGTTTGGGACCCGGCTGAAATTTTACCCCTAATCCAGGACCCGAACCAGAAAATTACCCACCTCCAATTTTCCCGGTTCGGGTCCTGACTAAGGGGTAAAATTTCAGCCGGGCTCCGAACCGGACCGAGCTTACGGTCGAGTACGTAAGCTCGGTCCGGTTCGGAGCCCGGCTGAAATTTTACCCCGAAACCAGGACCCGAACCGGGGATCTTATAGGTTCGGATCTGAGCTAAAATCCGGAGCGGAATTTGGGTGTGGAAGCTACAGACATTTTAGCATAGACTCAGGAGTAAATTAAAACTTACCTTTTTGTCTATTCATTCTTTAGGAGAAATTCAAAGGGAATAATATTTAAGAAAACAACTCTTCTGATAAAATTTATCATTTGATCAATTACATATACAATATTACAAATTGGTTTTTTTCTTTGTGTGTGTTTTTTTCTTCCAAAATAATATTTACATAAATGTGACACTTATATCCATCTTATTCAGTAATCATTAAGCATTTTATCAGTTCCCATTTAAAAATAAGCATATATATGTACGTCATATATAAAATGGCATCCTCTATGTTATCAATCACCATTTATTTGTTTGATAAGTAAAATATATGTTTCTATATTCTTGTATTTCTTTTTTCTTGTTTTTTTTTTGTAGTAATAATTAATCTATTGAGTTTTCATCATAAAATTGATTTGTTTTTTTTACTCTTTTATTCGTTAGCTCCTCAACTTTTTATCTCCTCTCTCTTAATTCTGAATTCTTTTCTTTTAAATTAATTTTTTATTTATCTACGAAGCGTTATCAATTAGGTTCACTCAGTTGCAATCGGTAGTACGCTTTGCTTATAAAATTGTTGTTTTTTTTGTATACACATGTTAAATCTTTTACTTTTTACTTTTTTTTTAAATTTTAATTTACGTTCTTTACGATTTAATATCAATTCTATATAAACTATCTAAGCAAAAGCGATTTTTTGTGATGTGCGCTGCCTCTGTGTAAAATACGAAGTTTTTCACTGCAAAAAGGTTGAACAGGGTAACTAATTTTTTATTTAAAAAAATCGGTTTTCATTTTGTCGCTTAACGACTTAGCGGCCGGAGAGATTTCTGGCTATAAAAGGAAATTTTTTAATTAACTTCTCATCGCGATGCATTTCGCTATAAACAAATAAATGAAAAGAAATGTATTTAAATATTTGAAGGTATTTTAAAATGAACCAGAATGTATTACCAAACTGTTTGCCTTCGTAAGTATTTGATTTTAAATTTTTAAAGTAATTAGTTCCTCTCCGCCTTGAAAGTAGTTTCGTCCCTCATATCATACAGAGAAAATATTATCTGAATCATAATTAAGTGCCCTAAACATATAATACAATAAAAATTACAGTAAGTAGGGTTTTAGTCATATCTAGTGAAACACTTACTGGTAAAATCACATTTAACGTTTTTTTTTTTTTCCTGAGTTGATAATTACTGTATGATGAGAGTTTTCGTAATTGTTACATTTAAATAGAATAAGTTTTATATAAAAGTATGAATCGTTTTTCTTCTCCTCATTCTACGCACACTTTTCAAGTAAAATTTTTTTTCATAAACGTTCACGCGCTCGGTCGTGAACAAGTGTCTGCTTTTTCTGTCTTAACGATCACCTAGCAAATTATTCTCTATGGGTTATGTTAATAATTGTTTTTTTTAACTTGTGCGTACCAGTCGACATTTATAAAAATGCAAGGTATAACTAGATAAATTACAATTATTACATTTTTTTTCAGTTATAAAACAACATCTTTCAAAGTTCATTCATAAATATTATTTTTTGTTTAAAAATTTATGCATCCGTTTTTCTATGCTAACTTTGTCTTTTTATCAGCCATAAGAACTTAAACCATTACGAAAGCCTCTTTCCCACAAAATAGATACGGGAACTGATCGATCATTGTCTGAACAATGTCTTCAAGATACGGACGCAGCTGCTCAAAATGGCTCATGTCGGTGAATCGGTGAATTCAATTGGAATTAGTGTTGGCCACCAACAAATTGCAAGATTTTTGCTGTCCATGCTATTCAATTTCGAGTTCTCTGAGTCTCTGGAGAGGTATTTGTTCAAATTTCTACTGTTCAAAATTTTTTTTAAGAAAATCACTTACCTTACAGTGTTGAAATATAAATTTTAAAATGGAAAAATTTATTGGCTGCAATTTATTTAGGAGTGACCGGAGAGCAATTAGACGACAACTGCGATCGGTTTTTACTTCCATGATGAGTTTCGTTGATGCCATGCCTCTGGAACCTGATAATTGTTTTATTTAATATTAATTATATACTCGAAAAAATTTAAAATGCTAAATAAGTTCTACTACTTAATAAGACCATATAACTTTTCTTTGAAATAAAAACGCAACGAAAAATATTAATAATTAATTATAAATTAAGTAAATTTCAAGTGGTCGTAGACCCTGGCTCAAAATATTATTTTAGAAAGTTGAACCTTATTTATTCGTATTTTAAATTCTAAGCCCTGTAGTTCAAGTTTGTGGAAAAATAGAATTATTTTCTTGGCCTGCGAAAAATTGCAGCATTTGCATCTTACCATGTCCTTAATATGTAGTCGAATAATTTAATTATGCGGACTATGTCTTTATAATTAATCTATGTACGTTTTTATTCAAAATAAAAATACAAAATTCCAAGCAAATGTTCTAGTACTCAATTTAAATAAATTAAAAATATTATAAATTAAATGATCAAACTGAAAATTAAATTTAGTAAATCACAACAAGACTTCAAATTTTTAGTTCACAGGTATAGAACATTTGCACAGGCAATCGCTGGCTCTGCCGGTAATTTTGACCGAGCATTATTTAAAAAAAATTTACAGTCCAGCGGAGTCAATGTATTTAAACCTCTTTCAATTAATGCAATGAAGCGGTTCCCTCCGCTGGATTTTACAAATTTTTTTAATACCAAATTCTTAGTCAAAATTGCCAACCGCGGTGGCCCTTGGAAATTTACCTCATAAAACTGTAAAGTAAAAATATGAAATTTATTCAATTTATATTTTTTCTTCTTGTTCTTTCAGTATTTAAATATTTATAAAAGAAAAAAAAACATTTTAAATCCGCTTTCTTGCTGTGTCAAGGAAAACAAAAGAAAATGCTATCAAAAGTGATATTGTACCAAATTTTTTTATGTGTACCCTCAGTGCATTTTTTTTATTTATTAAATAGATTGCAAAAAATATTTCTTCCAAAGGAAAGTAAAATAATCGATTACAGCGTTTTTTTTCTTCGTTTTTCTTCACAAATCCACGAATCCACCTAAGTTTTATGTTTCGTTTTAGTTTTTTTTTTGTTGCATTGTTTCTTCATTTCAAGTCCATTTGTTTGTATTACAAAAAAAAAATTAATTAATTAAAGCCATTATTACAAGAAAGCGCATATTTATCTTTATTTTTAATTTCTTTCTTAGGTTTAATGATCTCCCTTAAATATAAATTATTATGAGTAAGAAATTGGCATTTTTTCTGGTTTCATTTTTTATTTTTTTTAAAATAATATCCCCCGTTATATTTTCAATTAATTAAATAATGATAGATTGTTTACTGGTTTTGTTTCTTTAAAAAAAACCAATAAAAGTAAGTTAAATTTGAAAAAAATATTCATTATATTTTTCTGTATTTGTGTGTTTTGTTTATTAAAACGCGTTAATATATATTTTTTTAAATTTTATAAAATAGTTTAAATTGTATGTATGAATTTTATGTACATATCATATAAATAAATATATACATCATCGTTATGTATATTTTTTTTTTCAAATTGAAGTAAATTTACTCATTCATTTATTTACGATTTCTAAACAAGCTGCAAAATACCAATTGACGAGAAAGTAAATTTATCAAATTTAGTTAAATAAATTCTTATTTTAAAAAAATATTTGAAACCTATATTTCTAAAACTTACCTTAAAAACATTTGAACCATTTAGGTTAGATTAGGATATATTGCACAATTGTTGTGTTCAGGTGCTTAATGAAACTAGCCATAGGTAGAGGAATTAAGTTCCCAGAGACGCAGTTGTAAACCTGAACTTTAGTGCTTCTGAAAATTTATTGTAATTGATCAGGAATTTTTACCCATTGTTAGTCAAAATCAAAACTAAGAAGTACCTGTTTAAGGCTGTCTTTCCTGCTGCCAAGACGATTGTTTTCGCAGCGACATCGACAGGAATGAGGTCCAAATCGACACTGGAGTTACCATTAAGGAAAAATACAGGACCTTGTCCCGCAGCTGCTATAAGATGAACCCGTTCAAAGCCTGGAAATTATCCACAAATCCTGGAGTAGGTTCCGAGGGAGGCTGTTACAATCGATGGAAATTGGAAATTTTTCAGTCTTCATGCGGATTACAATAAGCTTAAACTCTGAAAGATATAAAAACTGGTAAAAAAATCTATTCGAATACGTGCTAATGTTTTTACTTTAAGCAAGATAAAATTTTTCACATCTTCACAGCCGCACTTCTCACTACAAAATGGCGAGACTTGTCAAAACCCACCGATGTAAAAGCTGCTAGCAGCCGATCGAAGCAATGGCGGCCGATTCCACACCAACTGAAATCACGTGTAGTGGGGTTAAGAATCGAAACCGACTTCGTTCCCGAGACAAAAACCTAAAGTGCCTGAAAGGGGGCCAGAATTGGAAGCAAAGATGTGTCAACCAATTGAGGCGCGTATTTTGAAAGTGATTTTTAAGTCCAAAATGTCATAAGACAGATTTTTCTCCATTCTTTTAAGGCGAAATCGACCTTATGACTTTGTGGTCTTGGACCACTTTTAAAATTAGTGGCTCAATTATATCTTTATTAATATCCAAAATATGTTAAAATTATTATTAAAATTGTATAAATGTTCATCTTCTATATGGCCAGATTAATACATATATGGTTTTTTAATTCGCATGCAAAAGCTTAGCCAGTAGACGTATAAATTTTAAATTTCTCCATCCGCAATGTAAATAAAAACACATATGTATTTAGAACTAAGTTCAGTTAGAAATACTATTCCGAATTTGTAAAAATGAACAAAGCGTTTAAAATAAATATTTAACACAATCTGCAATTTTTTTATTTACCGTCCTTTCCTTCCCCGTTCTAAAGAATTTTGAGAAATTTTCTTCATCAATTTTTGGCTTTTAAAGACAAAAGGGTAAGTTTTAATTTACTATTAGAGGAAAGAACTGCTTTTATAGAAAAAGAGAAAAAAAATTGACCCTGCTTCAATTTCTCGGCTCCTGTTACAAAATCTGAATTTTCTAGTCTCGATTTTCAGGGATTTTGTAACAGGAACTCAGGAAGCGCAGCAGGGCCAAATTTTTTTTCTCTTTTTTAGATTCTCCAGGGGGTGGAGCTCTAAAAAAAAAATTTAGACCTGCTTTGGTTTCTGGGCTCCTGTTACAAAATCTGGATTTTCTAGCTTCGTTTTCTGGGATTTTGTAACAGGAGCCCAGAAATCGTTGTTGAATGTATGTAAACAATAAATTTCCTCTGGACTGATTCAATCTGCTTTGATGAACTTATCAATGAATTGTATAAAATATAAAATGAAGGATACAGATACAGTGAATACTATGTGCAAAGATATGTAAGGTTTGAATCAAAAGAAACGCCGAGATCTTTTAACCTAAAAAACGCGAGAATAAAGATACCTATACCTATATTTGTAATATAATTAAATTTCTCTATGACAAAAACTCTGTTTTTTTCACATTATACAGGAAATTTTGTATTGAATTGAAATTTTAAAGGCTGTCACGTACATATATTAAGATTTTAAAATTTGCATCAAATTTCCGTGATATTTACAAAATTTGAGCCAAATAAATTTTTGGATATATATTTGACCCAAAATGGGTTAAAATCCAGGCAATTCATAAATTTCAATTCAGTGCAAAATTTCCTGCCAAACATAGAACCGGATCAGGATATCGCACTATTTTTGTATCATCTTTATGCTAATGTAAATTAAAATTATAAGAGTGAAAGGTACTGTACCTAGTTTTATGAGATTCTACGCCCGTATTTTATATATTTGAAACTATAAAACTTCCAATTTATATACAACAACATCTCAAATAATACTGTGAGGACAATTAGAGGACAAATTGATGCCTGTCCCCGGGTAATGATAACAATTCCATTTGTCCTTGCCGATGAAGCCGGGCGGTCCGGCGCTGCAGCAACGTGCCATCGGCCCTTAGTTATCGCATCCGAGCAAGGCGACAGGGCTTATCTCAGCTTACCACCCAGAGCCTGCAGATGATCAAATGTTTATAGACTTTGGTCCACTTGCCGAGCTCGCAACCGCCCAGCATCCAGAATCCAGCACCCCGGATAAAGATGCAGCCAGGGTGATTGTCTCTGATTTACAAATTGCCTAAGAACAACATCCGATGTTTGCTCGGGATTACAAGGCTATGGCCCAATTTGCCAGGATGCAACAATTTGAGGATATATGCAGCAATGGTTTTGCATGTCAATGCATTTTCACTTATGGCATAATCCCTGGGATCCCAAGGGCCGCTTCCCGAACTAATGGAATCTCATCTCCAATTATCGCGCCTCGTTGGCTCTAATCAAGGAGCACTTTTGCGAAAATCCTGATATTTTTCAGTAAATCTCAGCTTGATCCGGAAAGACGCCGCAATTACCAGCTCCTTGGGACTAACCAAAGTCTGAAAAGCGCCAATTATAATGCCATTAACAAGATCTTCACGAATCTTCTTATCTCGAAGTTTGAAAGGGCCGTCATGGCCATGATAAATTTCCACTCGCCACTCACATCACTAATTATAGTGGCGTTTTCGATGGCGCTCAATTTGAGTAGGTAGTGATAAAATTTCCTCAAGCCGGATGATGGAAGGCGAGGACGCAGCCAGAGGGGCGGCTCCAGGAGCTCTGATGCACCACAAAGTTTGTGAATTGAAGCAAATCTCCTCGACAAGGACTTCATGTAGTGCTTCAGCCTTTGTGTCCAGAGGAACAAAATAGTTCGAAGGTAAATTCCGCTCTGTGAGATCCTGCGGGATGCAACGCAAAATCTTCAGCTCAGTTTACCTCTGTTTATTTTGGAATTTGGAGCCATAGCGTCAGTTCTTGCTTTTCTATTTAAATATTATATTACAGAGAAAACATGCAGACTTCGGTCTGCAGGAGGAGTTTTATGATTCAACATTGAAACTCTTCCTTTTTAAAGTGCTGGCAGTTAAATTATTTCATTATATCATACCGTAATTTTGAAATTTAACGTTATTTTATTTAAAGTCTCAACGCATTTTATAAAATTTAATTGTTATTTTTGTATACCCCAAAAAATATTTTAAAACGTCGATTTGTTTAAAACTTCATCATTTTTAGAAGGTGAATTTTGTTCAACCTCCTGTCAATCCATTTTGAAACCCTAAACGCGTGTCTTTAAAATTGTACCTTTGTTTTTTACTTAGCTAAATAACAACCAATAAATCCTTGATTAATTTAAAAGGTTCATGAAAATATGATTTTACCCATATTTTTTAGTCTAACTAACAAAAAATTATTATTTTTTCTTTTAATTAGTAGTACGAAATTTTATTGCATACACTTTTATTTATTTTCTCTATAAGTAATTTAAATGAAGAACATTAATTTATTTGAAACCATTTCAATATCTTATTCTTTTCCGATATTTTAAAAAATTTGTCGAGAGACCACCCATTCCGAAGCGCACTGCGATGTAAGTGGTTTATGGATTTCAAATATATTTGTCCTATGATCCATGCTGTACCTACATAATATACAAAATTTAAAAAGTTGCCGAAAAGCATTTATGATCTCACACAATAGACAGTACAACAAATCGTGAATATCTCTTATGACCTTATTTTGAAAATTTAGCAATTGCAAACGGAAAACGAAAGTTTTATGTTTTTTTGACTCAAACATCAAAGTCTGCCGACAGCCGTCAAAGTGAGCATAAACCTGACATTTTCATAAGGCTACTCTAAAATCTCAAGCCCATCCCGTTATAGAATCTGTTGAAATGTTAGCAAAATTCAAATTATTCAGACTTTTCGCGAATTTCCATATTTCACTAGCTTTTTGCACCTCCGCCCGCACCCCGCTAAGTCCACCGGAGTGCTGAAAGTGGAGAACTTTTCACATCGCTCGCATGACGGTGTTATTTTTGCTGATGAAATGTAAATAAACCCGGGCACACGCGGCAATCCGCTGAATATGCAGCCCCGGAAGTGTGTGTGTCACTGATATAAGTTTAGTTTCCATTGGCAGATGCAATCAATCGATTTTTTAATTCACTTTTTTCTGGCACCATCGTCGTCACCGGGAATTACGCAGCCGATCGTCATCTCGAAGGTTTTCCCTTCCCTTGGCCCAGTTTTTCTTTTCCAAGCTCCCAGCGGCGGTTTTTCTAGAGCCAAATTATCGTAATTACGGAGCCAATAGAAGAAAGTGTTTCCACGCCTCCCCGCCCGCAGACGGAAAGCCATGCCGTCGCTGGAGAGTGATAACATTTTTAATTATTTTTTTTCCTGGTTCCCTTGTGATTCAAAACAAAAACCCTAATCGAAAACCTGCCGAGTCTGGATCGCATTCGTGTACTCGCGGGATTTATAATAGGTACCTAGAAATGTTTAACAACTCGCCAGGTGTGTTGCACCTGGATTGATGATTCAACTCCATCACCTATATAAAGTTATATGTAGCATGGCATATTAATATTAACTGGTATATTAAAAATGTTAACTTTTTGGTAATATTATCAAACAGATCTACAATAAATGGGCACCGACGTATTTGAACAAATAAATAGTTTATATTTAACGTTTTTTTATTTGTTACTGTCCGTGCAACTGTCTCATCAAAATATCGGACATATAAAACTTTTTTTTTTTTATTATTTATTTGATGTCACTATAGAATTACTATGCTTTATGAGTGACCATTTTAACAAATATTACTTCAAATTTTGTTAGGCAAATTGGCTGTGGAGGGTGGAGCTCTCTCGATGTATAAAACCTTTCTTTTATAGATTTACAATTTGAAATATGTATTTATTTATTAACTGACAGGCTAAAGAAACAATTTTTATTCGGATCACCGGCAGTCGTGATAAATGTAAAACTCTGCCAATGAAATAAAGTCGGTAAACTTGTTTTATGGTGCAGCAAAACAAATTACGATTTAATTAGCTGTCTGCAAAACTGATGAACTATCTACAAAATGTGACCGTTGTTGTAGAAGTACTGATATTTAACATTTTGCTACTTTATTTTTAAATAGATAGTTCCTTATCTGTTTTACACAGATTTCAATTTCTCACATAAAGATAATGCTCGAATTGCACTTGATTAGGTACATCTACATTTTATTGAATTGCGTTTTCTATGACTTATTAACTTATTAATGATAACCTAAAAGATACTTTAGTAATATTATAGAAAATTGAAAATATGAATTGATGTACCTAATGTAATTAGAGATCAACAATTGAACTCCTTTTCATCTATTTGGTAAGAGTTATATGAGCATTGTTCAAGATTTTATACCATTATATATAACTATCTCCTAAAAGCGCTAAAAAGCGAAATTCTGATTTCGATCATAAAAAAGCATAATTAAACATAAATGGAAATTTTGCTGTGATCATGTTATGAACTTGATCCGTTCCAAATATTAGTAAACTAATAAAAATAAACCTGTAAGCTAATAAATACAAATTTCAAACTATAATTGAAAAGAAAGGTGTTAAATGTCGGGAATAATTAATTGGATGAGACAGCTAAAAAGTCAGTAACCAAAAAAACGATAAATATAAACTATATATTTATTAAATACGCATCCATTTATTTTAGATAAGTTTATTTTATAATTTAACAATAAAGTTAACATTGTTAATATACATACATATAATATGAATTGTACTCGTAGGTACATACTTTACATTTCAATTTCTCACAAAATCAAGATTGAATCGGCTAAAGACAGGGTTTTATTGTAGCTTTTATAAATATAAAATACATATAAAAAATATACATAATGTACAAAGTTCTTGAAAAAATTTAATTAAATATGCAAGAAAGCTTAAGAGAATACAAAAAACATTATCTGTTCAGAATGAAAAAGTGTAATAAGTATTTTCTATATAGTTTTGAAGTGAACTAAAATGAATTATTATTTCATTATTTTCAATTAATTTCATTTTATGGAGTCGTTTATTACTTTTGAATTTTGTTGTTGATTTAGTTTAGTTTAAGTTGAAATCCTCTCACTATCAGCAATTTTGAAAAAAAACTTCGGCAAGAACTTATGAATGTAAGATTTGCGTTTTGCCTTGGCCGGCAAAGAGTCCAGATTTAACCTAATAGAAAATTTATGGGGTATTATTTCCAGACAGGTTTATGCTAACGGGCGACAATTTCAAACTGTTAACGACCTGAAAGACGCAATTCGCTCTGCTTGGTATTTTATTAGCAAGGATACCTTAACAAATTTGGTCAATGCCTAACCGCATTTTTGAAACTATTCAAAATGAAGGAGGGTCGACCAAGTATTAAGAAATATAAAAACTACTTTTGATATTTCTGTTTAAAAAAAATTTTAAATATTTTCGATGACTTTATGTGAACTTCCTCGTATTTTATTTTGTATTAATTTTATTCAAAGTTACGTTTTTTATTCGCTAATGTTAAGCTGCTATATTTTTTCCTGTGGAAAATTATTTTTTATTATGAAGTAAATTAATAATAATTCAAATATTATTAAATTCTTTTATTATAGTTAATATAAGGAATAAAATCCTGGTGACCTTGCGTAAAGTTCCTCTATTGCATATTCCCACAAGTCTTTGCTTCTATTTTTCACGTGGTCACTTAGGTATTTAATCCAACACTGTTCTGTGTAGGAGTCTTTGTAGGTTTCCGGAATTCGTGTAAACCTTGCAAAATCAGTATTTTTTTCACAGTGTTGGTAGTATGTCGGCACGCAAACCGGGCATTGACCATCAAAATAGTAATTTTTAATAAACGTGATGTTCTTTTCATTTAAAAAGTCTTGCACTACATCCAAACAGGCACATTGCCACGGATTTCCACCGATGTTCATTACCTTCAAATTTGGAAAAGAATCTCGATTGAGCGGAATGAAAGTTAACTTGTTGTGTTCTATCCATAGAAATTTTACAGATTTCAACGATTCTATGTGACCTTCAGTTAGTTCTTCAATCAAGTTATCTCCCATATCAAGATTTTCAAGTTGTTTAAGAGGAACAAAAATATCTTCAGGTAAAAAATGAAGCTTATTAAATGAAATACTAAAAACCCTAAGATTTGGAGTAAATATAAACAACTCTGAGTCAAGTTGTTGTATGCTATTATTACTTATAGAAAATGTTAGAAGACGTGATAAATTTGTGCCAAACATTTCTGTAGTAAAACTTTTCAACTTGTTATCGCGTAAAAGTAAATGACTTAAACTTTTGAATCCTCTAAAAGTATTGTTACCAATTATTTCGATCTCATTGTGCTCTAAAAGTAGACGTTCTGTATCAAGCCCTTCAAACATGTCCTCTTTCAGCTCATTAATTGAATTATTTGATAAACTTATGAATCTGAGAGCAACCATCCCCTTAAAGGCTCCAGGGGCAATGCGACGGATTTTGTTTGATGAGAGGTCAAAGAAAAATAAATTAGTTGCGGAGAACCCTGAGAAAGTAAACTCCGTAATTTCTTCTATGAAATTATATGTTAAAGAGAGTTGTGCAAGGTTTAGACCCTTAAAAGCTCCATCTTCTATTTTCTGTATAAGGTTATGATCCAATGTTATGACTTTTACATTTGGCAGTTCAGTGAATGCATTCGCAGGAACAACGTCAATGAGATTGTAGTCCAATTGAATTATCCGGGGCCTTGGCAGGTGTCCGGTTGGAATGCTTTTCAATTTATTGCCTGACAGTAATAACCGCTCCAGTTCGTTCATTTCAGAGAAAGCGTGTAGGTCTATACTTTCCAGAAGGTTATGCGAAAAATCTGCTATCATGACTTTTTTCAAATTTTCGAAATCACTTTTAAACAGCGTCCTTAGTTTATTGTGGCGGCACCGAAAAACGGTGATGTCATTGTTGACCAGAAACCACGAGCTCTTTAAAGATTCAATGGAACAGTTGTCCACAGTTAGTGAACGCAGCGATACAAAATCTTTAAATCCATAATCAGAAATAAGTATTCCAGTGTTCCATATATGTAGATAAGATATCCTATGCACATATTCGTTTTTGCTTTTATCAACAACAAAAACTGCATTCGATGGATTTTTAACACGTACTGACGATATATTTTTTCTGACATTCGTGAATGAATCAAAAGAAAAGCCTGTACACACCGCGGATCCAAAGTTTACTATGCAATCTGAGTTCGAACGAACTACGAATAAAATTATCAGAAAAAGAAACTCCGTCGCGATCATCTTCACTTGCAATGCGATCAGAAGTTTAATTCAAACTAACAACAGATGGAAGATGTTGTCAGCTTTTCAATAAAAGCGCACGTTATCATCCTTTTCCCTTCACTACAACGTTTTCAAGAGTTTTATTGATAAAAGAACTTTAAGGTTATCTTTATAAGGTTAATAAGACATTCAAAACGCAATTTAATAAAAATAAAGGGTAGTCAAGTGCAACTCGCGGTATTTATTTCATGTAGGAATTTTAAATCTGTGGAAAATATGTGTTAGAAATTATCTATGAAACTAAAATAGCAAAATTTTAAATTTCAGCAGCTCTACAACAAGGGTCACCTTTTGCAGATAGTTGATCAGTTTTGCAGGAAGCACGTTTAATCATATTTGTTGTTGCATTTAACGATTTTATTAAAATGGCGGAGTTCAACCTTTACCACTACTGCCGGTGATCCGAATTAAAACTGCGTTTTAGCCTGACTTAACATCATAGGAGACGTTGCAGCTCTTTGCGGTAAGATACGCTTAAAACGTAAAACATTTAATGAGATTTTAACGAAAATCAAAAATGTTTCTAGTCGTCGTCTGAAAATACAAATCTCATAAACCATTGAACACAATCACCAAAAGTTCCTGCTATATTGTATGTACATATTTCTAGCGGAAAATGAACTCGCGTTTTCGTTTACTTTGGTAAGGGTTAAATAAGTGTTTTTCGATATTATGTACCACATAAATTCCTCCTGAAAGTGCTAAAAAGCGAAATTGTAATCTCGATCATAAAGCATAATTATATATAAATGGAATATTGCAAACTTTTTTCATTACGCGACCTTTCGATTCGATCTAAGCATCAGTACCTCCAGTTGTTGGGGATTCCTCCCGGGTTTCTTGGCTGGTTGGAATCGTAACTGTCTGACCGATCAGTGCAGGTGCTTTTTAATTCTGAAATATCCAGACCAACCTTGGTGACTTCTGGCGTTCCCCAGGAAAGTCATCTGGGTCCGCTGTTGTTTGTGTTGTTCATTAATGACGTACAGAATGTTGTAACTAACTCGGAACTACTTATATTTATGCGAACGATGTCAAGATTTATCGTGAGATTTCGTATTCTGACGACTGCGTTTTGCTGCAGGATGATTTAAACCTCTTTGTGGATTGGTGTGTTCATAATTTATTGTCTTCTCTTAAACATGGCCAAATGCTTTGTTATGACTTTTCCATGTGGGGTTTTACTTGTTGATTTTGGCTATACTTTCGGTGGATTCCCTCTGGCAGTTGTTGATCACATTAAGGACTTGGGGTTGATCTTGGACCGAAGATTAGACTTTAGGCGGCATATTGACTACATCATTAGTAGAAGCAGAGTATATTCTTGTGTTGTGTGGTCTCCGTTTGATTCTGCGCATATAGTGAGGATTGAGTCAGTATACAAAAGAGATTTCTCCGTTTTGCGTTGAGGGATTTGCCCTGGCGGAATCGCTTAGCTTAGACCTACCGCGTTATGAGAATAGATTAAAACTAATAAATCTACAAACATTGGAGTGTCGACGTGAGATACCCAAGGTTATTTTTGTTCATTGTTTGATTGTTGTTGATTGTTAGATTGCCCCGAGCTCTTATCGTCACTAAGAATTAATATACCGACAAGGAACCTCAGAAATTTTCATTGTTTGCATGTTGGGGCTCATCGGATCTGTTATGCGACATTTGGATCCATGTTCTTTACTTAGATCTTACAATGACCATTTTGATATTTTAGATTTTAATTTAAGTACCAACAAGATTAAAGATATGTATATTAAAATAGTAGATAAGTTAATGTAATAATTAAATACATTTATATAATTTTAACTGTGTACAGTCAGATCAGGTGTCTGTTGGCTTGTATAAATAAATAAGTACCTAAGCTAATAAAAATAAACATGTAAGTTACTAAATAAAGATTTCAAATTATAATTCAATAAAATAAAGATTATGTATATCGAAAGAGGTCCACAGCCAATCTGCCTAACAAAATTTGAAGTAACATTTGTAAAAATGCTCACCCATGACCATAGTAGTTCTATAGTGAGCTAAAATATAGGTATAAAAGGAAAAAACTTTTTAAAAAAAGTTGGATCGACTCCAAAAACTCCCAAGCCCTAAAAAGTATAAAGTAATTACATATATTAAAAGTCCTCTGCTACTACTCTTAACGTTAAATATCAAGACTTTCCTAGACTTTTGAAGTCGGTGTGAAAACCTGACTGATATTAATCCAATTAATCCAGATAAACTGTTTACCCTCACAAATAGTCACATACTTTGTTTATGAGTCCCAGGACATTTACCATTTTCATTTCGATTTACCAATCTCTGTTGTGGAGTCCTTTTGTCCCTCAGGGTTTTCATACACATCATTTTACCCCCGGAGAATCTTAGACTATCCAACAAAAAAAGAATCATCAAAATCAATTCACGTGTTCATGCGGGAAGACATTAAATCAGTGGGTGAAACATCACTCATCTCTTATTTTACCACCCTTAAGTGTGGAATATTTTCTTCAAATTTGAATGGGACCACCTGGGTGATGGGGGGAGCTATACGCTTTTAAACAAAAGATATGTTTTTAAATTATTCCAGAATTGACGAAAATATCGGTGAACATATACAAAAAACAAAAAAACAATTAAATACAGACGAACAGAACCTCCTCCTTTTTTTGGAAGTCGGTTAAAAAAACATTTTATACGTCCGGTATTTTGATGAGACAGCTGGACGGTCAGTAACAAAAAAAAACCTTACACATAAACTACTTATTTGTGCAAATACGTATCCCTTTATTGTAGCTAAGTATATTTTATAATTTAAAAATATATTTAACACTTTAAATATACATATGTACATAAAAGATGAATTGTCCTCGTAGGTGCTTACATTTCAATTTCGTACAAAAACAAGATTGAATCGGCTTGAAAGTTTCTGAGAAAAATTAAAACTTGCTTTCATTTCCTACTTTTCTGCCTAAAGATAGGGATTTATTGTATATAAATACATAAAAAAAAATACATATACAAATTTCCTGAAAACATTTAATTGAAAATGAAATAATTCTTAAGAGAATACAAAACACATTGTCTGTTCCCAATGAAAAAAGTGAAATTTTAATTTTCTATAGATATGTAGTCAACTAAAATGAATTGTTATTTAATTATTTTTTATAATGTCATGTAATGGAGTCTTTTAGTACTTTTGTATTTTGTGTTGATTTAGTTTAGTTTAAGTTGAAACCCTCTCACTATCAGCAATTTTGAAAGAAAACTTCGGCAAGTATACTAACTTATGAAAATATTTAAAAGTTGCTTATTAATTTGATCAACTCTATGCTTCTATCATTCGCGTGGTCACTTAGGTATTTAATCCAACACTGTTCGGTGTAGGAGTCTTTGTAGGTTTCCGGAATTCGTTCAAACCTTGCAAACTCAGTATTTTTTTCACAGTGTTGGAAGTATGTCGGCACGCAAACCGGGCATTGACCATCAAAATAGTAATCTTTAATAAACGTGATGTTCTTTTCATTTAAAAAGTCTTGCACTACATCCAAACAGGCGCATTGCCACGGATTTCCCCCGATGTTCATTACCTTTAAATTTGGAAAAGAATCTCGATTGAGCGGAAGGAAAGTTAACTTGTTATGTTCTATTGATAAAGATTTTAAAGATTTCAACGATTCTATGTGACCTTCAGTTAGTTCTTCAATCAAATTATCTTGCATATGAAGCTCTTCGAGTTTTTCAAGAGGAACAAAAACATCTTCTGGTAAAAACTGAAGCTTGTTAAACGGAACAAGAAAAATTTCAATATTTGGAGTAAATTTAAATAACTCTGAGTCAAATTGTTGTATGCTATTGTTACTTATAGAAAATGTTAGAAGAAGTGGTAAATTTGTGCCAAACATTTCTGCAGTAAAACTGCTCAACTTGTTATTGCCTAAAAGTAAATGACTTAAACTTTTGAATCCTCTAAAAGTATTGTTACCAATTATTTCGATTACATTGTGCTCTAAAAGTAGACGTTCTGCATCAAGCCCTTCAAGGATGTCCCCATTCAGCTCATTAATTAAATTATTTGATAAACTTATGAATCCGAGAGCAGGCATCTCATTAAAGGCTCCAGGGTCAATGCGACGGATTTTGTTTGATGAAAGGTCAAGCGAAGTCAAATTAAATCCGGGGAACCCCGAGAAAGTAAACTCCGTAATTTCTTCTATGAAATTATTTTTTAAACAGAGCCAACTTAACTGGTTTGGACCCTTAAAAGCTCCATGTTCTATTTTCTGTATCGCGTTATAGGCCAAGTCTATGAATCGTAATTTTGGCATTTCAGTGAATGCATTCGCAGGAACAACGTCAATGAGATTGTAGTCCAAATCAATTACCCAGAGGTTTGGCAGATGTCCGATTGGGATGTTTTTCAATTTATTGCCTGACAGTCTTAATTCCTGCAGTTCCTTCATTTCAGAAAAAGCGTGTGGCTCAATACTTTCCAGAAGATTATTCGAGAAGTCTGCTATTTTGAGGTTTTTCAAATTTTCCAAATCACTTTTAAACAGAGTCCTGAGTTTATTTTGGCGGCAATGCAAGGTGTTGATGTTATTGTTCACCAGAAACCACGTGCTCTTTAAAGATTCGATGGAACAGTTGTCCACAGCTAATGCTAGTAGCGAAACGAAATCCTTAAATCCATAATCAGAAATAAGTATTCCAGTGTTCCATATATGTAGATAAGATATCCTATGCAAATATTGGTTTCTGCTTTTATCAACAACAAAAACTGCATTCGATGGATTATTAACACGTACTGACGATATATTTGCTCCGATATTCGTGAATGAATTAAAAGAATAACCTGTACACACCGCGTAGTTAGATTTTAGTCTGCAAACTGAGCTCGAACGAACTACGAATAGAATTATCAGAAAAAGAAACTCCTTTACGATCATCTTCACTTGCAATCCGATCAGAAGTTTAATTGACACTAACAACAGATGGAAGATGTTGTCTGCTTTTCAATAAAAGCGCACGTTATCATACTTTTCCCTTCACTACAACGCTTTCAAGAATTTTATAATATTCATAAAAGAGCTTTTAGGTTATCGTTAAAAGGTTAATACGACATTCAAAACGCAATTTAATAAAAATAAAGGGTAATCAAGTGCAATTCGCAGTATTTATTTCATGTAGGAATTTGAAATCTGTGGAAAATATGTACATATTAGAAATTATCTATCAAAATAAAATTACAAAATTTTAAATTTCAGCAGATCTACAACAAGGGTCACCTTTTGCAGATAGTTATCAGTTTTTCAGGAAGCAAATTTAATCATATTTTTTGTTGCTTAACGATTTTATTAAAATGGCAGAGTTTAACATTTACCGCGAATGCCAGTGATCTGATTAAAAATTGCGTGTTAGCCTGATTTAGGAGACGTTGCACCTCTTTGCGGTAAGATACGCTTAAAACGTAAAACTTTAAGGGCCGTATTCACCAACAAAAATAATTTTTGACTCGAGATTTTTCTTATTCACCTACCCCGATATATTACTATTGGATATATTAACGACCACACGAGTGCTGTCGTAGAAAAATCTTGCAATAATAAATAACCTCACTTATGAAATTGAAGTTTATTTGTTGACAGTTCAGAAATGGACGACACTAATAATAAGAAAAATCTAGAGTCAGAAATTATCTTTGCTGGTGAATACGGGCCTTAGTAAGATTTTAATGAAAATCACAAATTTTTCTAGTCGCCGGTCTGAAAATACAAATGAGTTTTTCGATATTATGTACCACATAAATTTTTCGATATTATGTACCACATAAATTTCTCCTGAAATTGTGATCTCGAACATAAATAAATCATAATTATATGTATATATAAATGGAATATTGTAAACTTTTTTTATTACGCAACATTTCGATTCGATCCAAGCATCACTAAGCTAATAAAAATAAACATGTATGTATGTAAGTTAATAAATAAAGATTTCAAATTATAAATCTATAAAAGAAAGGTTTTATATATCGAAAGACGTATACAGCCAATCTGCCTAACAAAATTTGAAGTAATACTTGTAAAAATGGTCACTCATAACCATAGTATTTCTATAATGACCTCAAATAAATAATAAAAGAAAAACATTTATTTAAAAAAAATAGAACCGACTCATAAAACTCCCAAGCCCTAACAAGTATAAAATAATTATATTAAAAGTCCTCTGCTACTACTTTCAACATTAAATACCAAGACTTTCCTAGACTTTTGAAGTCGGTGTGAAAACCTGACTGATATTAATCCAATACTAAATAATTAAGGCAAACAATTTATCTGGATTAAATGGATTAATTAATATCAACCAGGTTTTCACACAGACTTTTAGGAAAGTCGTGGTATTTAATGTTGAAAGTAGTAACAGAGGACTTTTAATATAATTATTTTATACTTTTTAGGGCTTGGGAGTTTTATGAGTCGGTTCTATTTTATTTTAAGTTTTTTTTTTATTTCATTCTTTTTAGTGTAATATTTTTTTGTCAACTGTTTTTGATCCGCCATTTTGAGTCCTCGCAATCCGGCACTGAATGTACAATCAATGACCCTCAAATAGTCAAATAGTCATTTATGAGTTCCAGGACATTAATAATTTTTATTTCGATTTACCTCTCTGTTGTGGCGTCCTTTTGTCGCTCAGGGTTTCCATACACAACACTTTACCCCCGGAGAATCTTAGACTATCCAACTAAAAAAGAATCATCAGAATCGATTCACGTGTTCATGCGACAAGACATTAAATCAGTGGATGAAAAATCACTCATCCCTTATTTTACCACCCTTAAGTGCAGAATATTTTCTTCTAATTTAAATGGGGCTACCTGAGGAATATACCCTTTCGAACAAAAAATGACTTTTTTAAATTAGTCCACATTGGCGCAAATATCGGTGAACATATAAAAAAAAAAAATTACATACAGACGAACATAGAACATCCTCCTTTTTTGGAAGTCGATTAAAAAAACATTTTATACGTCCGGTATTTTGATGAGACAGCTGGACGGTCAGTAACAAAAAAAACAGTAAACATAAATTACTTATTTGTTCAAATATGTATCCATTTATTGTAGTTAAGTCTATTTTATAATTGAACAATAAAATTAACACTTTTAATATGTATACATATAACATGAATTGTACTCGTAGATATTTTAAATTTTCTTTTCGTACAAAAACAAGATTAAATCGCCATGAAAGTTTCTGAAATAAATTAAAACTTGATTACATTTTCCAATATTCTGCCTAAAGATAGGGTTTTATTGTAGCTTTTATAAATATAAGATATATGTACATAAAAAACTAAATATGAAAATTTCCTGAACACATTTAATTCAAAATGAAATAATTCTTAAGAGAATACAAAACACATTGTCTGTTCCCAATGAAAGAAGTGAAATTTTAATTTTCTATAGATTTGTAGTCAACTAAAATTAATTGTTAATTAATTATTTTTTATAATGTCATGTAATGGAGTCTTTTAGTACTTTTGTATTTTGTGTTGATTTAGTTTAGTTTAAGTTGAAACCCACTCACTATCAGCAATTTTGAAAGAAAACTTCGGCAAGTATACTTATGAAAATATTTAAAAGTTGCTTATTAATTTGCTGAACTCTATGCTTCTATCATTCGCATGGTCACTTAGGTATTTAATCCAACACTGTTCGGTGTAGGAGTCTTTGTAGGTTTCCGGAATTCGTTCAAACCTTGCAAACTCAGTATTTTTTTCACAGTGTTGGAAGCATGTCGGCACGCAAACCGGGCATTGACCATCAAAATAGTAATCTTTAATAAACGTGATGTTCTTTTCATTTAAAAAGTCTTGCACTACATCCAAACAGGCACATTGCCACGGATTTCCGCCGATGTTCATTACCTTTAAATTTGGAAAAGAATCTCGATTGAGCGGAAGGAAAGTTAACTTGTTATGTTCTATTGATAAAGATTTTAAAGATTTCAACGATTCTATGTGACCTTCAGTTAGTTCTTCAATCAAATTATCTTGCATATGAAGCTCTTCGAGTTTTTTAAGAGGAACAAAAACATCTTCTGGTAAAAACTGAAGCTTGTTAAACGGAACAAGAAAAATTTCAATATTTGGAGTAAATTTAAATAACTCTGAGTCAAATTGTTGTATGCTATTGTTACTTATAGAAAATGTTAGAAGACGTGGTAAATTTGTGCCAAACATTTCTGCGGTAAAACTGCTCAACTTGTTATCGCCTAAAAGTAAATGACTTAAACTTTTGAATCCTCTAAAAGTATTGTTACCAATTATTTCGATTACGTTGTGCTCTAAAAGTAGACATTCTGCATCAAGTCCTCCAAAGATGTCCTCATTCAGCTCATTAATTAAATTATTTGATAAACTTATGAATCTGAGAGCACGCGTCTCCTTAAAGGCTCCAGGGGCAATGCGACGGATTTTGTTTGATGAAAGGTCAAGCGAAGAAATATCACTTCCGGAGAACCCCGAGAAAATAAACTCCGTAATTTCTTCTATGAAATTATTTCTTAAATAGAGACTAGGTAAACGGTTTAGACCCTTAAAAGCTCCATTTTCTATTTTCCGTATCGCGTTATCTGCCAAGTCTATGAATATTAAATCTGGCATTTCACTGAATGCATTCGCAGAAATAACGTCAATCAGGTTGTGGTCCAAATCAATTACCCAAAGGTTTGGCAGATGCCCGATTGGTATGCTTTTCAATTTATTGTCTGACAGTATTAATTCCTCAAGTTCCTTCATTTCAGAAAAAGCGTGTGGCTCAATACTTTCCAGAAGATTATGCGAAAAGTCTGCTATTTTGAGGTTTTTCAAATTTTCCAAATCACTTTTTGACAGCGTCCTGAGTTTATTTTGGCGGCAATGCAAGGCGCTGATGTTATTGTTGACCAGAAACCACGTGCTCTTTAAAGATTCAATGGAACAGTTGACCACAGTTAGTCTAAGTAGCGAAATAAAATCCTTAAATCCATAATCAGAAATAAGTAGAGTTCCAATGTCGAATAAATCTAGATAATTTATCTTATGCAAGTATTGGTTTTTGCTTTTATCAACAACAAAAACTGCATTCGATGGATTTTTAACAAGTACTGCCGATATATTTTCTCCGATATTCATGAATGAATTAAAAGAAAAGCCTGTACACACCGCGTAGTCCGAGTTTAGTCTGCAATCTGAGCTCGAACGAAGTACGAATAGAATTATCAGAAAAAGAAACTCCTTTACGATCATCTTCACTTGCAATCCGATCAGAAGTTTAATTGAAACTAACAACAGATGGAAGATGTCGCTGCTTTTCAATAAAAGCGCACGTTATCATCCTTTTCCCTTCACTACAACGCTTTCAAGAATTTTATAATATTCATAAAAGAGCTTTTAGATTATCGTTAAAAGGTTAATACGACATTCAAAACGCAATTTAATAAAAAGAAAGGGTAATCAAGTGCAATTCGCAGTATTCATTTCATGTAGGAATTGGAAATCTGTGGAAAATATGTGTTAGAAATTATCTATCAAAATAAAATAGCAAAATTTTAAATTTCAGCAGCTTACAACAAGGGTCACCTTTTGCAGATAGTTAATCAGTTTTGCAGGAAGCAAGTTTAATCATATTTTTTGTTGCGTTTAACGATTTTGTTAAAATGGCAGAGTTCAACCTTTACCACTGCTGCCGGTGATCCGAATTAAAACTGCGTCTTAGCCTGACTTAGGAGACGTTGCACCTCTTTGCGGTAAGATACGTTTAAAACGTAAAACTTTTAGTGAGATTTTAACGAAAACGAGAAATCGTCATCTGAAAATACAAATATCAGGTAAACGCTCCAACGATGATCATTGGAAGTTGCTGCTACCACCAATAAAAACGTTAAATATAAACTGCATATTTGTTCAAATACGTATCCATTTATTGCAGTAAGTAGTTTATTTTATAATTTACGAAAAAGGTAATATTTTTGATTTACATATAATATGATAAGTAATACGAATTGTTCTTGTAGGTACTCTACCACTTTCTTACAACAGCAAAATTGAATCGGTTTAAAATTTTCTGAAATAAATTAAAACTTTTATAAATATAATTTCCAGGAAACATTCAATTCAGAATGAAAAAAAGGTTAAGAGGATACAAAATACATTATATCTGCTCACAATGAAAAAAGTGCAATAAGTGTTTTACATAGTTTAGTAGACAACCAAAATTAATTATTAATAAATTATTTTAAATTAATGGTATGGAGTCTTTCATTACTTTTATTTACTTTATCACCACCCACTCCCTCTAGTGACTTTTGAATTTTTGTATTTTCTACCGGATGTTTTGTTGTGTACTTTTGATTAGATAATTTAAAATTGTTTCTATAGAATTTGTTAGATTTTCACCTAAAATATATTTTGAGAAAATTTTATATATACTCGTAGATAGAGGTAAAGTTCTTTACCAAAAATGTTTTTAATATGTTTTTTAGTTTAATGTTTCTTAAACAACTATAAAGGGGTATAAATATAAATATTTTAAAAATGCTACAACGTTGCAACAAAATACGACTGAAAACATTTCATGCAGGTTAGATAAAAAATGTTTACCTTGAGATGAATTACTGTAATTTAAAATATTCGTAGCTCATGTTCGATACTATATAAAAAATATACATATATATATATATGTTATAGATGTATATATGAAAACTAGTAAACTACGTAGATTTTTTGCAAATTTTAACTTTGAAGCCGCATACTTTTCATCACGGTAGTAAACGTACATACAGTTAAAAGCGTCACAAGATGCATTTTCGAACGAGTTTTGTTTTGTAATCCGAAAATGTGCTTGACAGGACTTAGAGCGATTTAAGAATATATTTGAATATCGACGTCTTTGGGTATCACCCTTTATATATAGAAATATATAAATTTATTTGTAAATATCTTAAAAAGTATTATATAATTAGAGCAATTTTCAAATCTGAAGGAGGATAAAAAGAGAATTCTTTAAACAAATTATTATAATAATTAATGGCAACCTTATTCTGGTATTGGTCGGCAAGCAAATCTCAGAGTAAGTCGCGTTTGAGCTAAAAGCTCACTTGACTTTAACTCAAAAAACCGCCTCGTTATTTTTGCACGTAATGATTTCCCCGAAAAAAAAGTGCTCTACAACATTTTCACATAATTTTCTGGGGCAGGTCAAGTTATTTAATAAATTCCCAGCCATCTTGTGGGATTCTTTCCCGACTCCATTCAGCTAAAGTCCCCGCAGAAACCTCGTTGAATCGCTCGAGTGGCAAGGAGCACGTTTTCAATTTTAAAGTAAACTTGCACACACTTTGCACCAGATGTCCCAGAAATTATAAAAACGAAAGGAATCTGTTAGGGTTCGTTCGGATCGGATCTTCCCGGGTCGTGTCCTCCGCCCTTTGGACACTCGTCCTCCCCGCCATCTTCGTAACCCTTTCTAAGGTACGCTGGGGAAACTGTCTAAGTAAAAAAAAAATAGAAATCCGCAACCTCGTTCGGTGTATAATCAGAGGATTTGCCACAAAATAAAAAGTTACCGTCATGCAGCGAGATTGCTTCAGTTCGCGAACTGCAATTTTTCCGGAGCTGCTCCCGTCGAAGTGTTCCAGATTGCTTTTGCCCGGGAATCACTTTAAGTGCTTAGTTCGTTCCCTCATTTCATAGATACACGAATTCACTTTCGCGGAAATAACTCTTTCAGACTTAGGAACTCTTTATAACATTGAACGGATTCGGGAGTCCGTCATTTAGCCGGAATTTACCGCCTAATTAGGTCTACTACCCTCTCCTGAAACCCGACAAAATTCCTTCATGGTAAGGGGGGAAATTTCAAATTTCCGCTGCTTATTAACCTTCAAAGGTGGGAAGATTATGGAATGAAGAGATTTCCCGAGTTTTTCAATTAGGGATCCGATCCCCTTTTAATTATTCCATTCGCATTAGGCGGCAATTCATAAATATTAATTCAATTTTGGTGGATTTTCGAAAACGGGGAAACAAAACAAATATTCAGTCCAAGATAATATACCCATAATTGGGATTACCTGGGAAATGAGTTGAGCAATTTGTTACTAAGGGAATAATTGAGGTAATTAAGAGGTCGTTTTGAAGTATGTACCTTTTTCATTAATTCCATGATCAGCGACTTTATTGTCATCTATTTTTTTTTCTTAAAGATAATACTTATTTGGCTTAGCTACATACTTGATTTTATTGGTTATCATAAAAATACCTATGGCATGGGCATACTTTTCAGAAGTGCTTTTTAAAGCTATTGACATAAAAACGTTCCAATTTTTTTTAGTATGTATTTGAATACAATTTTAGAACGCTTATAGGAAGTATATCCATAGAGAAATTTGTCGAAACATTTTTAAAATGGCACACAATTTTAGTAATGAAATATTGAAATTATAACACAGCTATTATAGTCAAGTCTTGATGATTTTTACCTGCACTGTAGTTAAAGTATGGGAAATTCCAAAAATCCCGTGCGTGTAGTTCCGAAAGTCGGTTTAATTTATATATTTCTTCTTTTAAGCTATAATTACTAACATATACATACATAGATATGTAAGACTTCTGCAGCCTTTTTTTATCTATGTATTTTGCATGGAAGAATGCCTAACACTAAAACTTTCAACAACGTAAAATAAATGGGAAAATTTAGTTGGCAAGATTTATCATAAAGAAATTATGGTATATAATGTCTATATTATTATGAATTTAAAAATCTTGTAAAAAGCTACACCTACTTTATATAGTTCCAAAACCTTAGACAACGAAAAAGACAATCTCAATTGTGGTTCTAGGGCGCTCAACAAAAAATACACGCTCGTTTAAAAATACTCTCGGCAAATATGACTATCAAATAATATAGCTGTGAAAGTTCTAGCCCAACTTTAATTTAGGAGAAGTTTTGAACTTCTCTTTGTTTAATAATTGCATCATGCCCCAGCGCGCCAGAAAGATATTCGCATTTGTGCAACATGATGACCTGCCACATTACAATATGATTTTAGACACTTTGGAAAGTTTCCCTCGGGAATTAAATTCAAAACAGCCCCAGACGCAGCACGGCAGGAATACGTCACCGATGCAGTGCGACGCTTTTGAGCACTTCCTGGACTCTTCCCGCGCCAAAAAGGTAAAAGACGAGGAGTCCCAACTCGCCTTTTATATTTTCTTATCTTTAGCCATTTTACAGGAGGAGAAAGAAGTTTTCCTCCTTGTAAAGTTTTCCTGAGACGCGATGCGCCTCAAACGTGTGTTTGTACGCAGAGGTCGGCGCCGCTGAAAAAGTGTGGGTTTTGAAAACCACAAAATCTATAGTTGGAAGCGCTCATCCCCAGCTCGTTTGCAGTACGTTTTCGAGCTGATGATACGCCGCTTTCATAACTTTGGTGCACTTTAAAAGTTTTCCTTCATGGTAAAGTTTACAAAGTTGTAATCTCATCTTTTAATTACCCCGCCGTAGGAATTTTTTTTTTTTTTTTTATTATTTCGCGACCCTATGTACATTTCTGTGTACGCAGCTACTGGTGGAGCCGCCTCCGCCCCCGCCCTGCCTCTGGTCATAAAAAGTACAGAGCGGTATACTAAGTATAAGACAGGGGAGGCGTTAATTAAAATTCCTTCACAGAATAAATTTCAGCCCCACAACGTAAAAGTTCATTTACACGATTTTAATTTCGCGATAAAGTTGTTCGCCGGGAGTTTTTAAATCGTTCTCGGGCTGCTCTCGAGAGTTCTTCCTTTGAGCGATGAAATAGTTCGTAATTTCATTCCCTTTCCCCCCCCCCCCCCCCCCCCCCCCCCCCCCCTTCCCTTAGGGCTGTACGATCCTGTTTCCATCCTAACTTCATCCTGGGAACATCTAAACCTTCCTCCACAGCCTTCGTGTGCCCCCTGCGCCTGTATTCAGAGGCAAACTAAAAGTTTGCAGCATCCACAACAGAAAAGAGCAAATTAAGATCACCCCGCAAGGTATCCTTGCCTGCTCCTTCAAAGTAAGCGGAAATTGCAGGACATCACCCGACTCCAGGGATAGTTACACGGGAGATTTGAAAATAATTGATACCTACTCTGGTGCATGCGAAATGCTCCCGTGGGAAGTTCGCTGGCAGAACGTTTCTTCGGCAAATGTCCTTTTGCGGGGACGCGCGCCGTGTGGCCTTCCTTCTGGCGGTCGTCCTTTTGTTCGCCTTACAAAGTTTTCTAAATGACTTTTGACGAGTCGAATTCAACAGCTTTTAAAATTGCACGTCCATCGTCCAACTTAGGTCCATCCCTTGTATAAAAATATCTCTGAATTGCTGGTGCGCCATACAAAAAAGGGATCATCAAATAATAGTGAATTGTTACATAAACTAATCATGCTTTTACTACTTAATTCTTATATTTCGTAGCTTCTAAGTTGGTCCAGAAAAAGTTTGATAGATTCGCGTTGAGAAGCCTACCATGGGAAAATCCCCATATCCTTTTTCAAAAATAAAATCAAATATCTATCAGGTTCCTCGTATCGTGCGGAAATTAGTTTAAAAAATTATTTGCAACACTGCTCGCAAATCGGAAAGTTACATGGGAAGCATTTATTTAAAACTTTTGACAGTGTTTGCATAAAGCTCACACAACTTGCTAGGTCCCATATTGGATCCATCACATGTCCCTCCGCCCTTATGTTTTAATAAAAATTGCATATAAATATGTACATATATAATGTATGCCACAAGCATACACTTTTCGGACGAATGGCACCTGAGAGCCCAACTTTCCGCGGAAAATTACATCACGCTTTCATTTCCGACTTTGCCGGTTGTGAAAAAACTACAGAATTAAATTAATTTGCCCTTTATTCGAGTTAATAGCCCTCTGAACAGTTCTGCAGTGTTTTCGTAGTTCATTACTGCTCCGCTTTTTTATGCATTTTTCCCCATTAAGGGTCTTTCATATGAGCCCTTTCAGGCGGTCGCCCCTTCCGGGAACATGTCTAATTTGCCTATTTGCCTGCTAATGCTTTGAAAGCAATTTTTAATAATTGCAAGTACCGGCGCGTCCTTTAAGGTTGGTTAATGACGAAGATGAGGGAAGCTAGAACTATTCAGCACCAGGAGAGTATTAAAGTTATGAATAAGTTACTAAGTTCCCTCGAAACCTTTCAGTTTTCGTGTAGAAAAAGAAAACTGAAAATCTAACGTGGTTTTTGTATGTTCTCTAAAAAAACCTTATTCATTTTCAATAAAAACGAGCATTTTTAGCGTCGCATTCAATGTTTATTCTGGCGTGGAATCCAATTCGAAATTATGGTGAAAAAATAGTTTGAATGAAGCAAAGCCTCCGGCACACGGACGGAATGCACCGCTCAAGTGGCGCACGTGAGGACTCAGCTCTAAACCTTGCATAATTCAACTAAATAAGCGGAAACACATTCTGAATTGGAACTTCTGCCTGAATGCATTTCACGCGGATTTCTGTTTTTTTATTTTCATTTTTATATAGAGGACTATTTAACCCAGCACCTTGTTCGGCGCCCTCGGCACTCTCCGCAGACTTTATCGCCACTTTAAGGGCGGCTGTGATTTTACATTTAAATATTTTTCTTTTATTTTGCAGAAAAGAAAATTGGTTCTTTAGAAAGAATGTGGTAAAGAAATTCCCGAGGACTGAATGCATTTCTGATTAAAGGGTATGGAAGTGAAAAGGAAGGTTATTTTACCTCTAAGGGAAAAAGTTTTTCAGTTGCAGAGTAATTTGTTTTATTTTTGGAATATAAATTTGGGTAATTTCATCATTTTGGTACGGTTTGGTTTTCCGTAATAGTTATTCCAAGATAAACAAATAGTTTTCTTGAAATTCTTCATATAATCTTGAATTTTACAAAATGTTTTATCTTATGATTTCATAATTGTTTTCAAATGCTCATTGTCCTTTTGAAAACTTTTGCAATTAGGGTCTTTTTTGGTTCCTCAAAGAGGACTTTGACAAAAAGAAAATCACGAAAAAAAAGAAGCGAAGAAAGTTAAATAACTAAAAAGTTTTACTTTTCAGGAAGGAATATGTTTGAAGTTTTCCAGATGTTGTTCCACAAATGTTGCTTATTAAAAATTAAGACTAATTAATTACTAGTTTTACTAATTTTACTAGTTGCAATATCAAAAGCACAAAGTATTTTAAAATAGCAAATAAATACCTTAATTAAATTAAAATTGATTCTTATTTACATTTAGAAAAGACGTTTGCCTCTATTTTAGTTAAATTATAAATGCCTAGACCATTTCTTGAAATTTCTTATTCTTGTCTACCCTTTCGTTAGAACAGAATTGAGAGGAATTTAAAGCAATATTTGGACGACTCCTTTCCCTTTACAACTAATTTAGTTTGGTCCCTTAAAATACTTGCAGCATTTCCCAACCAGCCCAAACTGGGTGAACTTCTGAAGGGATACTCAAAGCCAACTAACGTCCTAACATTCGACAGTCATTTCCTAAATTCTCTGCCAGTGCTAACAGCTACAAAGGAAAGTTTTGCTGCGAGGTCAGGCATGCGAGTTCCTTTCTTGGACCCTTATATGCCCCGCCCGGCTGGACCAAGAAGTCTACGAGCATAACAACATAATTTAAGCGGAGGAAGTTCCGCTTCGCTATTTCACGAGAACTTTATTATTGATAGCAACAAATGAAGTCCTCCTGTTCCGGACAGGACGGGGAGGGATTCGAAAGGACTCAAGTGGACGACGCACCCCCGTCGCTTGTCTTTCGAATGAAGTTCCTACCAAAGAAAAGTTTGACACTGCCTGCGGGACTTTTGCCCACTTTTTCAAGACTTCTTTCTACATTTTATTTTTATTGTGACTCCTGGAGAAATTTTTGCCCAACTTTCATTTTGTAGGACGGATATATCCATGTTTGTCATCCTCCCAGAACTGAGGGTGGAATCTTGAAAACAAAATCAGTCAGAGCAGGAAGGATTTAAAATTGAGAAAAAAAGGCTTATAGCAAACTACCAAGGCTGAGACCACTTGTCCCGGATTTCAATTCCAGCCTTTTGTCGAATCATTAAACCGCCCCTAATTACTCATGTCCCATTTTGCAGGACACAAGACGGACGTTGATTCAATCTTCGGTTAAGAGTCTTCTTCCGGGGGAAGGGGCTGCAGGAAGTCGGCAGAGAGAAGGCGATATTTTTGGGCAGTATATCGGTGGAATAAGAAAAGCATCGACAAAAATGAAAACATCACCCCGGGAGGGATTTATTTTGTCATCTCATAAAATTCCACGTGACATCAAACTGCCAAGTCGCCCATTAAACTCCGACAGAATGGGGATTTCATGACGAGCTAAAAGATTGGGCGGAAAACTCCATTAAAGGTCAACAGCTAGCGAAGGAGCCACTGAAAGGCCATGAAGGACTGGGGACATTAATTTAATGACGGGAACTCTAAAGAGGAAAAGAAATCCGTTTTCGTTTGAAAGCGATAGCCATAAGGCAAAGGACTCATGAAAGGGTGGATTATGATCCCTTTATTGGCACAAGAAATCTGTTTTCGTCCCCTACCTCTCCCCGAAATGAAATTCTCTTCTTTACCTCTCGGCCCTCGTTCGAGAAATGATTTATTCGGCGAGTAAAGTCCTTTATTTGACTTCTGGAGCATTATTGAGCGGATCTCTGAACTAATGGGATTTCCACTTCCATTGCCGGACAGATGAGGTTAATTTCATGCAAATGTAATCTGCCCCCGCGAAATTGGAGCACACACCGCCCCTCAACTGCGGTTTCTCACCACTTACACAAATGCGAAAAGAGATGCCTCAGTGAGTGCCATGGTTTTTTCAAGGACATTAAATTACACTTTTGCAATAGGTTCGATTAGGTTAGTGTATTTTAATTAAATACAACAGAATAATTCTAAAGGAGCAAAATTGAAGCAATTTTTCTAATATCCAATTCAAAATCTATGGTCTACTTTTTGAATTTCTTTATATATTTTTGGATTTTGATGAAAATATTTTGAATAAATAAATATTTATAAATTTTGAAAAGATGGAGTAATCCGAGAACAATATTTCTAAAAAACAAACTTTGTTTTTCGAAAAATCTAAACGCTATTTTATTATATAAAACGCTAAAGGAAAAAGAAGGTTATGTGTTTGTTTTTTGTCGTGCTGGCACGTAAAATGTACTTACATATCTGAATGAGATGAAATTTACGTTCGCATAGAACTAGTCCTTCTAGGCTGTCTCTTTGTTTACTTTAACTTTGTTATTTTGGAATGTAGACTGAAATTAAGGGAAAAAATAATATTAGTTGTGTTGAATATAAATTTTGATTTTTTCTGTAATAGGTAGGTACTATATGCCAATAAGGAATCATAAATTATCCAAAATGTCAAAATTTTTAGGAAAAAATGAAGTAACATGTTTTTTTAAATTCTTTTTGGGCACATTTTATTAACGTTTATTAAAAAAAATTTATTACAAATTATATTGTTAAAATAAAACTATTAGCCCATACAACCCGGCCTTGTAAAATCGATGTAATTTTTATTATTTTTGATAAAATTGATAAAAATCCGATATGTACCTAATGGTATCCAAAATTTTCTGATAGAAACATTTATTAAAATTTCAATTATCGAAAAACAATACTTTCAGCGAAAAGTTCATTTTCTAGATATACCTACTTATTCAAATTTCAGATTTTTGCGATACCAAAAAGTTTTTTAGCGAAATTGAAAGTCCTTCGTTGCGGCCCTTCCTTTTTATAATAAAAAATTATCACACAAAATTTGAAATCGATCGCATTAATTGTCGTGCGTGACTCGCCATCAGCACTTTCGAAAAAAAAAAAACAATACAAAAATTTAGTGTAATTTTGTTCATCGTTTCAGTAATGTTCGCTGTATGTCTATTGCTTTATTGAATCAATGCTCTAATCTTTACGAAATTTTGTAGATATTCTTGAGATGATTTAGGTACTAACAGAACATGCAAAATAAGTCAGAATTGTTTGACCCATCGGGCTGGGCTGTATGTAATCTTTTCAAGAAATTTATTATTTGACTACTTATTTTCGTTTTCTGAGTCAGAATCTACGCCAAACATTTTATTAAAATATTCTACTACATCTATACATTGACAAAAACTTTTTGATCAGTGTGGGTCATTCGACTACTTCAAATTACATTTAATTTCTTTAAATATAGTCTCAAACAATCTTTTATAGGTAGGTATGCTTTTCTTATAATTTTTATAAATTTAAAGAGTCTTACTTTGATTAAGTTTGAGATGCAGAACTTCAGTTAGTCTATTATTTTTACGCATTTATGTAGATTGTTACATTTATTGGAAAAATTTCCATCATAGGAAGGATCACTGCAAAAGAAACTCACCAGCACTTAAAGTCACTAAGATGTCTGGTCACATAACTCAAGCTACGAATTTCTTTTTCTTTCGATAGACTCTACACGTATTATCCGGACAGTTTCATCTTACATCCAGTGGGAGGTGGGCAAATGGGTGTCCAAAGGGGGAGCCAAAAAAAAAAAATGTTATCTATGGGACTTGTTCAAGATGAATGACTATCACTTGCCCACATGCTCTGTTTGCCCCACTCGAGGTATCATCGCTGGGGAGCAAATTTAGCTCCCCGGGACGATCCCCGAATCATCCCCGCAAGTAATGGCGAATCGAAATTGCAGAGATAAGGCGAAAATCTTCAAATCAAATGCCAATAGCAGAAAATGGCGCAACAATTCAGAAACAACGACGCCACGCCATTGACTCAGGGGCTGGGTGAAGGGCGCTCTTTGAGTTGGGGCGCCGCTAAACGACGGAGATTATTGGAATTTACTTTTAAGTTGAATTGATACAGAGGACGGGGCTATCGGCGGGGCCAAGGGGCTTACCCTAGCCGAAGAGGGTCCTTCTGAGGCAAATCGCAAATCGCTAAAAATGGGAAACGGTCGATCGAGTCCGATCGAAGCACGGGAACCAGGCCCCACTGCATCACCTTGCGTTGGGGCCGTGAATCCGCGAGCAGCTCACCTGCCCGGACGGTGTATAAGTGGGAAATTTCTGAAAAATGGTGTAATTTACAGCGGGCAATTTCAACTCTTTGGAACATAAAAGTCAATTTCGCTGAGATGAAATATTTTTGTAACTCCCCTTCCCTCACTAGAACCAACACCCCCGGGACAAGGAGCTGTATTGCACTTCGCGGGACTATCGACGCCGGAAGGGTCGTAATTTACAGCCAACTGCAGTCATCCATTGTCTGCCCTATTGCCAAGGTCCATAATTTTTCCGCTTATAAAACAGGATCCCCTCCCACCAATCGTTTCCTCCCCCGCTCGATGCACCACCCACATATAGTCGAGCAATATGCAAATGTGCTCGTTTTGTATTGAAGAGTTTACAAATCTTAATTGACACGGAGGGCTGGTGCCAATGCCATTTAATCGCCGCCACTTTTTATGCCCTTTTAGCTCACGCCCTCCCATTCAATTTTGCTCCATTTCAATTAAAAACGGCCACACAAAACGTAGGAAGCCATAAATCTTGGATGCATATAGGGCGCATATCCTGGCGGCCGCACCAAGATCCGGAGCGGGGGATGCCTATTTTTTTGTCTTCCAATATACCGATTATTGCCTTTTGTGGCTGCCATTCATTTATAACAATTAACTCGCATTATCCGCAGCGGCCTATTGTCAGCTTTTCCCATTTTCCATCCTTTCAAGGAGAACGGCAGCGTTTTTCGAAAAATAGGCAACGGCGCTGTTGTTTTCCAGAATGATTTAATTTGTCCATTTTGTTCATTTATTACATTTCATTCATTTCATTCAATTCGAAACTGCCACTGTTCATTTTGTAGCACTTTCCCTTAATTATTTATTGTAAAATGAAAGGGTACCAGCGTTTGGCATGGATTTGAATGCGCAATTTGCAAAGAGCTATTTGCTATCTCACTAATGAAGTATTTACTTAGGAAATTAGATTTGTCTATTCTGGCGGGCAATTTGTTTTGGATATCCAATTTACAGAATTTTCTCGAAGTATTATCGCAAACGCTGTTGACAATGACAAAATATTTTTATACATGACACTTTCAAATGGATATGGGATATAAAACTTTAATTACATCCATTTTCGAAAACTAACCGCCAAAATTTTGCCTTTTTAATTAATTTAATTTAATTTTCTTAAGACATCTATTAATTATTGATGGTCGCAGGTTCGTTTCCTGCTTGTATTAAGGTGGATGTTTTTCGAATATATTTTAGAGAATAGATGCTATAGAGAAGGTATTTTAGAATATGACCTTTTTAAAAGTGTTTGCTCACGGGGTCCGGCTAGAGGCGTTTCTACTGAAAAAGGGTTGTCCTGATTAACCACTGATGCTTATATTATTGCTTTTATTTCAGAAAGGAGATTTTAAATTTTATATTGCGAAAATATGCACATTGCTCAACATAAATATGTATATGTATAATGTATATATGATAAATGATTTTCGGTGTAACATTACCTTTTTTGTGAAAAATTTCTTACCAGGAACTTTAATAGCTACAAATATTATAAAATTTTCTTAAAAACATATTTTCGAAATTACAAAGAAAAAAATAATTAAATCAGAAATATGCCAGGAAATGAAGTAATTTAAAGCAAAATCGAAAAATTAACGATATCTGTGATTTGCGCACATGGGCACCTCTAATTCAAAATATGGTTCCGATGGTACAGAAATTCCTTCATGTCCGGAATGCGGTGAGCGTGTTCCTTTTCGCATGCATGAAGCCCTAATCACATGAGCCCCACGAGCTCCGCTGGACCGGCTCTGACCCGTGCGCCTGAAGCCAGCCGGGTCCGTGGGAGCCCCGGTGGGGCTCGGCCGGAGCGCAAAACAAAACATCATTATGCCGGGCGATAATGGAATTCGAGACATGATTTCCTAATATCGCGTTACACAAAATCGAACGTGTTTTTGTCAGAAGGAAATTGGAATGCATTTCGATACGCCATGCAATCGGCGTGCCGGGGCGCGACTCACCTCGCCGCCCCCACCCGCGAAAGTGAAGTGCTAAATTGGCAAAATATAGGTCCGATGCCACGGAAGAGCGGCGCATAGGCGCCAATTAGTTTTTGGGTATTGACTCGGGCGAATGGAGACAAAATTTACTCAACAAATTGATAAGTGTTTGCATGTGATTTTGATTAATGTCAATATGATTAATGGGACTTTGGATCACGCGGCCGGCCCTTCCTGATGGATCCTGGATGTGTCCATCGGGGAAAATTTTCAATCAATTATCGAGCCTCGAAATGGGCCCTGTATAAGTGGACCTTAGCTTGGAAAGTTGAGGGTATTTTTTTTTCGTTTTTGCCATAAATGGGCTATGATTGATCGACAACTAATTGTTTGATGGTGTAAACATTAATTGTAAGTGTCAACTCAACCCTATTTTCCTATTTTCAAGATGAAGGGATTCTGCGTCTTTTTATCCTACCCTACTTTGGTTGAGATTTTCTTTTCTTGAAACAAATTTATTTTAAAAAAAGTATTGTTTGACTTCTTGTTTCCTGTAATAAATTAGTTATGAGACTGCATAGTCTTCAATCCTAACTTACATTTATTACAAGTAACTATAAAAGAACATTAATATAGGACCACAATTGGTCTTTGTTTTGTAAGAAATTAAAGTTTAGGAAATTGTAGATTAATTAACGTAAGGTGACAATTTTAATTCGTTCAAGTAAGCCAACAAAATCGTTTGTGTATTCATTCAATCGTAGGTATATCGGCGAACAATTCAGTTATCAGTGATCAATGATCCAAGTAATTTGAAAATCTGTTAAATTGATTAGAAAATTTAATAAAATGCGTGTATTAAGTTGGTATTCTGTTTTCTTCACCATTTTGTCTTATCGGAAAAAAAACAAATTAAATATATTCTTATTCAATAAAATTTTCTTAATCGGCTGATAAACAATGATCAACCATCATAAAGTGTTATTATAATTTGAGCTCGATCGGTTCAGTTATTTTTCCTTTATCAACTGCGAAATTGTAAAAAAAAAAATCCTACTGCTTTCATTATATACCTCTTTGACTTTAAATAGTTATCGCAGGCAAAAAGACAAAATTGAGTAGGATTAAACCCATAATATTAATGCACAAGATGAGTTAAAATCAGCATAAACACTATTTTGTATTAAAGAAACTAGGTTGAAGTAGGATCTATAAAGTGATTTTCATTTAGGAACCATGCTATGTACTTACAATATATGTAATATGAATATCCTTCTATCTACATTTCTAGTTGTCCGTTTTATTAACAATTATGAAAAGTAAGTAAGCAAATATTTCATTGTCCAAAATTTACAGAACTGCGTATAATCGAAAAACCTTTTGTTGCAGTCCCACGAATAAATTAAATCGTTTTGATGTCTTTAATTGATTTAATATCATAGTCTTATTTTCTTGACAAAGAAGAATTAATAATCTTGAAAGAGTAAAACCTTTCAAAATAAATTCCATTTCTGAGAAATATAATTCTAATTACTTGTAATGCCTTCCCACAAAAGACCAGACGACTTGATCCGACTAGACTCCCACAATGAATGAGTCTCATTGGCGAAATCGGATTGAATTTGTTCGCAACAGTTATGGCAAAAAGGATAAAATTGTTCGCCATTGCATTGCACACAAGCGCTACGTCCTATATTTCCCAAAAATTGAAACCCTCTTTTCGTGAGAAGAGCTCTTTCAGTAGTCATTAAGCGAACCCTTAACATACGCTCCGGCAATCATTTCAACATATGGCAAATCACAAGACATTTCGAAGCGGGGGTGAAAAATTTTCCAAGACACCCTCGGTAAAGCTCGCTCGCCAAATAAAGGGAAATACTAAAAATAACTCCTTGAAACAAAAGCATCCATTAAGCCATAAAAAGAGATTATTTCTTGTTCACAGAGTGTTCCATTACGAATGCCACCCACAAGGAAGGAGGGCGCGGAGGCGGTGGCATTGTCACCCTGATCAGAACGGCTGTCATCATCAGCGTCATAATCAACTTCTGCAACGATGCGGGGGTGGAATTCTCTCAGCAGGAGGAACAATTTTCGTATATATTCGGAAATTGTTCTTCTGAGACGGGGGTGGCACCAATTAAATTTTTCTGAAGTGCGGATCTCCTCTGGGCCGCCTCCTTTTCGGACGGCACAAAAGATGTCTGCAGAGGAAACGACGACAGGAAAAATTATCGAACAACATGCAATAACAGGGGACAGGAGCACGTTAACAAGGACAAGAAAGGAAGAAATATTGCGGATGTCTGCCGGGTGCTGACTAGTCGAGGAGATAATCGCGAAAGTTATTGAACATTGCCCGCCCGCGATAATAAGCTCTGCAAAGTATGCAAATGAGGAGGAGGAGAGGGAGGGATCCTTTCTTTCTTACTGCTTCCTTAAAGACTTCCCTTCAACGAACTACTGCCGAACAGACGAAGTTTCACTGTTGCGATAAATTTTTTATAGGGCCCCGAGGTGCACTTTAATTGAGCGCGGCAGAAGGACGTTCGATCCACCCGGACTCAGTCAGTTGGGGTGCATTTTAAAATTTCAAGGAACGAGCTTGTCACCAGCATCTGCCACTGCGCCTAGGGGACTTCCGAAAGCGATTTTTGAGAAAGAGCTGAATAAAATAAAACACTTTTTCCGCGTTTTCGAACTGCTTTCAGATACGATTATGAGCTTGTTACCTTTCATAATTTCTGTTCAGCAACTGCTGTCTACGTCTATCTTTTACTGCCTATATGTACATAGTTTTATCTAGACAACAAAAGATGAGATGGGTATGTAGGTATACTTTAGATCCAAATATTTACGCCTTCATACCAAAAATCAAAAATTTTGATGGAAACATCATCTTAATTTCACACCCAGAAAGATTTAAAAAAGAATATTTCGTTTTTTGTTATAATAATTAGATTGAGCTTTTCCGTAATTAAAAATATATAATATACATTGAACAGACAAACTACACCAGATGTTACTTACTAAAGAATATATCCCAATATCTTTGATATATAATTCATAACGAATTTCCAAAACATAAATTTGTAACAAAATGACGTACCTACATTGACTGCGATTTTTTAGTCAAACTTCTTTTCTTTTTCATTAAACACTTTTTAAACTTGAACTTTCTTCATTCAGATTTATATCAAAATACGTCCATATGTTCTTGATTCATATATATATATATTTTTACATATTTCCTTCAAACATACACAAAAAAAAGTGCCTACCTTCTTTTGTATATTATTTTGAAACATTTCGTATACTTTATTGTCTTTCCTTTCCTCTTTTAAAATGATGTCCCTTTAAATTAAACTAAAAATGAGGCTCAAAAGGAGCTTTGCCCTCAATAAAATACAAAGCTTTCGTGACAAATTTTTGAAAAACTCCAGTTGTCATTATGCACGGTGTACAGAAGAGCAAAAGTACCTCATTCATATTAGAAGAAAATTAAATCTAAATAAAATGTAATGAACATAGCCCTAACCCACTTAGTCCTGCCATTACGGGTACTTAGTGGGTAGCAAAACCTGTGGCGCCTCAGTACCCCCCTATAAAGGGGCGCCGAAATGGCTAGGGCTTCTGATGCCCGCCCGCCGCCTACTTGGTATTCACGCAGATAGCAGCAAAATTAATTTAAATGAAACATCTTACTTTAATGTCCCGGTGATAAGAGAATTCATTTAGCGAATGGCGAAAGGGTTCGCCTCGCCCCCACCTGGAACAAAGGTGATGGCAGGAGCCCTTTTGCCCGCTTTGAATACAAATTGATGAGCGTGACGGGGTGCTGGGGACGTTTAGTTGCTTCTGATTTCTCCGAGCATCGCTCCCGGGGGTTTTGTTGAAGCCTAGACAACGGCACGAACATAACCCTTTTCATTTTTGTAAAAAAATTTTTGGTTTTAACCGCATAGACGGACACTGTGAAATGCCGCGAGCAGCGCAAAAAGTCCTGGATAGGAGCTGGACCCCCTAAATAATTGCTTTGGCTAGCTGTTAGCCGCCATCGCACTTGCCGGCACACTTGCTAATCCTTTTCCAGACGCTTTTTATCCAGCCGCTGATCTTTGATTGAACTTCGCGCTCAGCTCTGGCTCTGTTGACACTTTTCCAGGAATTAGCGTCCCGAATAAAACGGTGGACAAAGTCAATGGAGGCATAGAGGTTTCAGATACATAGCTGGAAATATACCTACATAGTTAGATAGACAGATAGATAGATAGAGGGATAGATAGACAGAAAGATAGTCAGATAGACAGAGCTCGACCAGGGCGACATTGATTGATTGGTTCGTTTGATTGAAAAATCGAAATCGACAGCCAAACACAATAATGCCTGGGCCTCAGTATCCTGGATCCGACCACGGACGGGAATGGCAGGAGCGATCTATTGCTCTGGATTGTGGCTGTTTGAGCGCCCGGAAAGTAGTGTCTGTCCCCCAGGCGCTCCCCGGCCGTCGGCCAGTTGCATAAGCGCCTAAAACTAAATTAAAATGATTCCGTATGCTGCGAAAATCGATTCCAGTCCTCGAGTAGTTTAATTTCCCGGACGCATCTCAATCCGGCGCGCCGGGTGAATTTGTATTTTTACTGCCCTTAACTCGCCCCGGGAGGAGGTTTTATGAATAAACGCGAATAAAGCGGGAGCTCTGGGTGAGGGGGATTGAATTTTGGGGAGCGGGGAATTGGTTTTCAGATTTGTTTCAGTTTTTTTTTTGTCTTGCTAATGGGGATTATCCTTGCAAGCAGCTGCACCCATTTTTTGGGGAGGAGTCCAAGAAAGTAATTAGGAGCACTCCGGAGGAGCCTCAGCCAATGGCTCATGCAATGCCTTGAGAAAAGAAATGGCAAATTAGTGCAGCCTTACGCTCTGCTAAGGAGTAACCTCGATTTGTGTTTGAAGGACCCCGGATCCTTCCGCAAATTGGGATGCTAGGTTGGTCTAAAACAATGGCTCTGGGAGCTTCTCCCGAAGATTTTGTAATGGCTCCAGAAAATTGCTCGGGCTTGAAAATTTCAGGCCTTGTTCGCTCGTTAAAACAGGCAATTTTTCAGTTCCGAACCCCAAAAAGTGGGCGAATCAATAATGAAGGAGGTTGCATAGTAGTTGCGCAAATAGATTTCTTCATTATGCGAAAATTGTTTTGGTTTCAAGCAAAAATCATTAAAATTTTAGACATATGTTTGTACATACTCGTATAGTTTTACCCGCTAGAACTATACGAGTATGTACAATGTACATATGTCTAAAATTTTAATGATTTTTGCTTGAAAGCATTAACTATCTACGTCATGCGCTAAATAATTCTTTATTTTCGCATTAACTATATGAATATAGTTCTAGCGGAAAATGAACTCGTTTTCGTTTAATTTGGTAAGGGTTAAATGAGTATTTTTCGATATTATGTACCACATAAATTTCTCCTGAAAGTGCTAAAACGCGAAATTGTGATCTCGATCATAATTAAAGCATATAATTATACATAAATGAAATATTGCAAACTTTTTTCATTACGCGACCTTTTAATTCGATCCAAGCATCAGCCAGCTAATAAATTATAAACATGTATCTAAGTTCATAAATAAAGATTTCAAATTATAAATCTATAAAAGAAAGGTTTTATCCATCCAGAGAAGTCCACAGCCAATCTGCCTAAAAAAAATTCGAAGTAATATTTGTTTAAATGCTCACTCATAACAATAGTAGTTCTATAGGAACATCAAATAAATAATAAAAGAAAAAAATGTTTTTTACGTCCGGTATTTTGATGAGACAGCTGCACGGTCAGTACCCAAAAAAAAGATAAATCTAAACTACTTATTTGTTCAAATACGTATTACTTTATTGTAGTTAAGTCTATTTTATAATATATTTTATATTTAACAATAAAGTTAACATTTTTAATATACAATATGAATTGTACTCGTATACCTAGTACTGCTAGTACTTTACATTTCCATTTCGTAAAAACAAGATTAAATCGGTTTGAAAGTTTCTGAAACAAATTAAAACTTGATCACATTTTCTTATATTCTGGCTAAAGATATAGGGTTTATTATAACTTTCATAATCATAAAATACATAGAAAAAATTAATATGCCAATTTCCTGAACACATTTAATTCAAAATGAAATAATGCTTAAGCGAATACAAAACACATTATCTGTTACACAATGAAAAAGTGCAATAAATATTTTCCATAGTTTTGTAGTAAACTAAAATGTATTCTTATTGTTTTTTTTCCCCTATATGAGGGTTCCACATATCCTCGGCTTTTCGATATTATCATTCCCGTGGTCACTTAAGTATTTAATCCAACACTGTTCTGCATAGGGGACTTTGTAGGTTTCCGGAATTCTTATAAACCTTGCAAAATCTGTATTTTTTTCACAGTGTCGGTAGTATGTTGGCACGCAAACCGGGCACTGCCAATCAAAATAGTACTTTTTAATAAACTTAATTTTCTTTTCGTTTAAAAAATTTTGCAGTTCATGCAAACAGGGGCATTGCCACGGATTTCCACCGATGCGCATTTCCATCAAATTTGGAAAAGAATTTCGATTAAGCGGAAGGAAAGTTAACTTGTTATGTTCTATTGATAAAAATTCTAAAGATTTCAACGATTCTATGTGACCTTCAGTTAGTTCTTCAATCAAATTATCTTGCATATGAAGCACTTCGAGTTTTTTAAGAGGAACAAAAATATCTTCAGGCAAAAACTGAAGATTGTTAAACGGAACAAGAAAAATCTCCATATTTGGAGTAAATTTAAACAACTCTGAGCCAAGTTGTTGTATGCTATTGTTTCTTACAGAAAATATTATAAGACTGGCTAATCTTGAGCCAAACATTTCTGCAGTAAAACTGCTCAACTTGTTATCGTCTAAAAATAAAAATTTTAAACTTTTGAATCCTCTAAAAGTATTGTTACCAATTATTTCGATTTCATTGTGCTCTAAATATAGATGTCTGGCATCAAACCCTTCAAAGATGTTCTCATTCAGTTCTTTAATTAAATTATTTGATAATCTTATTGCTTCGAGAGGAGTAGGCATTTCCTTAAAGGCTCCAGAAGCAATGCGACGGATTTTGTTTGATCTGAGGTCAAGCAAAGTAAAATTATTTTCGGAGAGCCCTGAGAAAGTAAACTCCGTAATTTCTTCTATGAAATTATTTCTTAAATAGATATGAAGTAAATGGTTAAGACCCTTAAAAGCTCCATTTTCTATTTTCCGTATCGCGTTATGGTCCAAATCTATGTATATTAATTTTGGCATTTCAGTGAATGCATTCGCAGGAATAACGTCAATCAGGTTGTTCTCCAAATTAATTATCCGGAGCGTTGGCAGATGTCCGGTTGGAATGCTTTTCAATTTATTGCCTGAGAGCTGCAATTCCTCCAGTTCCTTCATTTCAGAGAAAGCGTGTGGCTCAATACTTTCCAGAAGATTATCCGAAAAGTCTGCTACGTGGAGGCTTCTTAAATTTTCCAAATCACTTTTAAACAGCGTCCTGAGTTTATTTCGGAAATAAAAGTGGTTGATGCTATTGTTCACCAGAAACCACGTGCTCTTTAAAGATTCAATGGAACAGCTCATCACACGTAGTGAACGTAGCGAAACAAAGTCCTTAAATCCATAATCAGAAATAAGTACAGTTCCAACAGTTCCAACGCACGATATATCTAGATTATATATCCTATGCAAATATTGTTTTTGGCTTTTATCAACAACAAAAACTGCATTCGGTGGATTAGTAACACGTACGGACGATATATCTTCTCCGATATCCGTGAATGAATCAAAAGAAAAACCTCTACACTCCGCGTTCGTATAGTATGTTATGCAATCTGAGTTGGAACGAACTATGAATAGAATTAGCAGAACAAGAAACTCAGTCGCGATCATCTTCACTTGCAATCCGATCAGAAGTTTAATTGAAACTGACAACAGATGGAAGATGTTGTCTGCTTTTCAATAGAAGCGCACGTTATCATCCTTTTCCCTTCACTACAACGTTTTCAAGAATTTTATAATATTAATAAAAGAACTCTTAGGTTATCATTAATAGGTTAATAAGAAATTTAAGACGCAATTTCATAAAAAGAAAGGGTAATCAAGTGCAATTCGCTGTATTAATTTCATGTAGGAATTTGAAATCTGTGGAAAATATGTGTTAGAAATTATCTATCAAAATAAAATAGCAAAATTTTAAATTTCAGCATTTCTACAACAAGGGTCACCTTTAGCAGATAGTTTATCTGTTTTGCAGGAAGCAATTTTAATCAAATTTTTTACTGCATTTAACGATTTTATTAAAATGGCAGACTGCCGGTGATCCGAACACAAATTGCTTCTTAGCCTGACTTACAAGACATTGCACCCCTTTGCGGTGAGGTACGACGTAAAACTTTTAGTTAGATTACAATGGAAACGAGAAATCCTCGTCGAAACATATACAAATATTAGATAAACGCTCCGGGGTTCACCGGAAGTTGCTGTACATAGTTCTAGCAGCAATTGAACTCGTTTTCGTTTTCTTGGTAAGGGATAATGAGTATTTTTCGAATTTTTGTACCACATAAAAGCAATAAACGCGAAATTTTCACCTCGAGCACAGTTTTGTTGTGGTCATGATGTGACGTTGATCCGATCGAAACATTGGTAAAGTAGTTAAAATAAATTTGTAAGCCAAAAATAAAAGTCTCAGACTTTAAATTGAAAAGAAAGGTGTCATACGTCGCGTCGGTTCTAATTAATTGGATGGGACAGACGCAAGTTCAGTAACCAAAAAAACGTTAAATATAAACTACATATAAATCTAGAAATGCTAGACTAAAAAAATAAGGATAAAACAATTTTGGGAAAAAATTAATAGTGATAAAATTGATAAGCTGAATTAGAAAATAATTCTGCCCACATAAGGTACCTGGGTCGAATATGGCCACCTTAACGTTTCGTATAGTTTTTTACATATATTTTATGGTATTAGGCTAAGCAACAGTACTTATTAGTAAAGTGCATCTGTTTAGTGTTCAAACTACGAGGAAGATAAATAGCAAAAGTATTTACAATTGGAGTTAATTTTCTTTTTTTAAAAACAGGCAAAATGGCCATATTTCCGCCAGTGTATGTAAATATGGCCATATCTTTAGTTTATACTAATTTGTTTTAAATTCACTTTAATTATTAAATACATAAATATGTAATTTAAAAAAACTACACAGAAATATCAAATATGATTGTCAAGTATTAAGTTAATAATATTAAATAGAGAAATACAAGCTAAAATCTTACGTTCGATTTTTATGATCGCGACGCGTCGTTCCTTTGTTTTGGCATTTGTCCCGCTGTCGCAGGTGCGGTGGCAACGGTAAGCGCGTAGTTTTAGTGCCTACCGTCTCGCCGAACATTTTGCGACTTGTTCAGTTTGTTACGTCCTTTGAGATTAGAGATATATGCATGTGGCCATATTTCGCGGCTGGCCATATTCGACCCAGGTACCTTACTAGTAATTTTAAAATTTATTTAGGGTGAAATGCAAAAATCGATCTCTTTGAATGTAAATCGTTCCAACCAACTCCTTAAGGAGCTGCTCTGCAGATACTCAAGGTACACAACGTCCGAAAGTACCTTGAAAGAATATTAAAATCTATCACGACATATGTATGTACATGCATATATATGACCTAGCGCAGAAGCCCCCGACAGTTCGAGTGGATTAAGTCGTCAGAGTAAAAGCATCGCTCCTGGCAATCAGGCAAAATATTTAAGTTACTAAAAATTTTCCTCACGAAACTACTTCAAGTGAGTCCTCGCGGTAGTTGAGGTAGAAGGAGAGTACCTGGAGTTCCAAGATCAGCACACCGTGCTATCAAAAGATTAAAAAGATTTATAAAGGAAAACGCCATTGCTCCCGGGGCAAAAACACTTTAACGATTCAATTTCCTGGAAGAAAAAAAAATATATACATACATATATACAAGTTGCCAAGTTTTATTAAACACCTGGATGGCGGGGGTGCTTCACTGGTCCCCGTAATCCTCGAGATTGACATTAATTTCCAAATGGCGGAACTGGAGGTAGACGGGTCCGGAAATTGGTTACCAAGCGATTCTTTAAATTTAATCTCTCCCAGCTCCCGGACTATATGCCCGGGAGCAAGGGGAGCCGAGCGGGGAGCTGATTTTTCTTTTCACCTCAGCTCTTTTGTCCTTTCCGCAACTCACCCGTGTAATCAACTCTTGATAAAATCAAAGCCCGTGGGAGGCAGCCGGAGGCTCGCACGTGCACCCAGGTTTCACCTATTCGACCATCCGCCTCCGCACCTCCGTTCGGGGCTCACTTACGCACTGCTTCGAATATTTAATTGTGCATAATGTGACCCGTAAAATTACATCGGTATAATTGTTTTTAGCCAGTCTTTCCCGTTTTCTATTCCCGTCCGGTATTCGGGGTTGGGTGAAAATTGTGCCCTGGGGGTTGGCTGATAGTACTCAACTCAGTTTGGGCTGGCAGAGGGCACATCACTACGTCTCTTAATTTCATCTGTCCCTGGATTTTGTGCCGTACTTTCTAACGAACCGCATCAGATTACCCGGGGACGACATGAATACGCTTATCCCGATTTAGTGACGACGGGAAGTACAACTGACCCGAACTTGACCCTTTATGCTCCCCCTGACGGGGGCCCCATATTGCATACATTTCACAGCGATTTAACTGGAAAATCCTTTAATGACTAATGACCGCAAACACTTGGAGCAGGGAAGTAAAGAGGAACTAGGACTTTGCCGAACGGAGCCCAACATGGTGCGATAGTGGTGGGGTTGTTGCGTAATCCGGGCCTGGGCCTCCGCCCCCACACCCATTATCCTTGATAATGCGAAATTTCACTGGAAAACGCTTAACCAGAAAGGCACACATATTTAAGCTGCTGCAAATTACAGGCAATCCGTTTCGGGTTAATTGTTGACTTCATTAAAGCAGCCCCCCGTTGTCGAGCGTTCCCCGATGTTTGCAGTACGTGGCACAGCCTTGGTGCCCCCGCAGTCTCTAGACCGCCACACGACCGCCCCCGCATAGAACACTTGGAATGTAAATTGATACTCCTTCGTAGGAGTTTTTGGGCTCTATTGGGAATTGCTCCTATTTGTCTGGCTTGTTTCTGTTGGTCCCCGCCGGGAACGGGAATGGTAATTTTATTTTATTTTTTATTTTTTAAACAATTCCACGAGTCGAGCGCTCTCTTAGCTTTCGGGACTTATGATTTTTCTATTTATTTAGTTTTTTCCAATGGATTTATTCAGACCGTAAAGAGTGGAAAATTCGGTGATTGATTGAGACCATGCCAGGAATTCATTTGAAATTTATTATTTGCCCATTCAGTGCATAGCAGCTGCTATGCAAAATCTAGGATTTGTGGATTTCAGATTTAAAATGGAGATTGAAATCCACCGCTATACGTTTATCAACTACTAAAGCAGAAATTATTTTATATTCACTCACAAATGCTGCCCCTGTTAATTCTATGGCATAATAAAATTCAATCCGATTTATAAATTTGAAGAATAAAATTCACTGAAAAATAAATTTAAGCAGTAAGTAGGTAACACATATCGAGAGTTTAGTTCATCATTACAAATAACTACAATAAAAAAAAACTAAATCATTAAATGTATTTTATAATTCACGGCAAACTATTATCACTTCACCGATTTTTTTTTATAATTACATTTTTCGGAATACAAAATAAAAGAATAAATTCTTCAGCCTACATTTCTAGGTATACTAAAACTAACTTATACTTTCATTTTGCTTTCCTAGACTGAGAGGGGGCAAACGATCTTTTAACGAGACTATAAAAATCAATGGCAATCAATCTTGCCTTTACTTTGTAAAAAAAAATAAAACTAATTTTTGAGTCTTTGATTTCAGCATTTAATCGAAAAAAGGAGCTTCACGCAAGATTTAACTTCCTAAGCTGGATTAAATATGTCTAAATTTTATAAGGACATAATTTACCCTAAACTCACAGGTTTTTTTAATGTGTTTGAGCTTCAAAATAATGTTGAAAACAAAAAATTGTTTTGAATTTTATAGCTTAGTGATGAAATTTTATGATATCTTGGGCGGCTAACCTGATTAGAAATTCGTACTACTTATTTTGAGATTTTATGTACCATTAGGCGAGGTATCTAAAAATTATTTCACCCAATTGGAAAATATAGAATCAGTATATTTTTTACTATGGTAAAATTGAAAGTTACGTTTACTGTAATAGATTTGATTCGAAATCTTCTTCTTCATTATTTTTTCATATTCTCAAATCTTGATAATATACAATCATAAAAAAGCAAATGAAGTTCTTCAAAAATCAATGTGGCCATATCCTTTTCTTGCTAATTTTCATATTATATATGGGCAATATGGGTTTGTCATTCAAGTTTCAAAATTTTAATGATAAATTTTCGTTTGAAATCTTAAAATCCCTTTTGGAAAGCCATGACCATCAGCCATGATGTAAGTATATATGTATTTCTAAGTTTCGAAAACAGAGTCATAAGCCGTGTTCCCGAAAACCCCTCAGGTTAAAATTTTTAGAGATTTCAAATTTTTGGACCCATATGTGTGCCTTTTTGGATAGGGATAGAATGTTAACTCAAGGCATAACCTACTGTACCTACCTAAGTTTTACTAAATTTCGTCCAAAAACTCTACAAATGCTGTTATGGGCTATTATAATATCTAGTAAGTATGAAGATTATTCATAAAGTCTAAATTAAAATTTCAAATAAATCGCAAAACGTTTTTCATAACGCAAGTGATGTTTCTATCATGGTTTCACTATGTGTAAAGGATGGAAATGAAAAAGGTATAATTTAAGCGTATTACACAGTGCCATGTTCAAAATTAGATTTCCAGCCCCATAATTGTTGCGGATATTTGTTGAATTCTGAGAAATATATTAACCGCCCGAAAACCACATCTTTGTGTAACTTTCAAACTCGTTGGGCAACCGTTGCCCGAATGTAAATTAATTGCACGAAAATTACAAATCTGTGAACATTCAAAAATCCGTGTTCAAATTTATAGGAGCTACTCTCTTCACACATGAATTTTCCGCACGTGGGGGGAGGGGGGCAATATGAATCCATGGCGCTCCGCGGGTAATATAACTTGTGTAGCTAAATTCATGTGAGTGCGCCCCAACAAAGCACCACGGGCAGGCAATTTCAAAAGTTGAAGGTGAAAATTAAATTTGCATTTCCATCCTCGCACTGCTGAGCGAGAAATCTTCCGAATATTAGGGCGAAACTTTGTTCAAAAACTTGCTGTTCCGGGTGCAGCGAAGGGGTTTCCGCGTCCTGGCAAAAACTTAAATGCAACCGAAGAGAGCAGTGGCGGTCCCGCCAACATCGCCACCACTGGAGCCAAAAAAGGGCATTTCACATGTGTGAGCAGGAGCGGGGTAAGCAAAAAGTAATAAGTTCCCTCCCATTCAACCCCTATTTTGTATTACGAAAGTGCAAGCAAATTTATTTCTTCGCCGGATGAATTTTGCAATTTCTTAAAATATTACAACTGCAGCGAGGAGCGGGAGGACGCGTGTATGGAGCTCACACCGGGCGAGAACCCTGTGGGTTTTGAACCCGAATCGGGAAGCCCTGTATTTGTCGCATGCGAGCGGTTTTAGATTCGACTCAAGTTTTAATGGACAAAGTTTTCGCAAAATTTCCCCGGATGAAAATTAATACGAGCGACGGGCCTGCTGACCCAGTTCGCCAGAATTCCGTCATCTATCCCGGCACCTATCCTGGACGAAATGAAGCTAAATGGTCGGACTTTCTTTGGGGGGCTGTTCCCGGGCTAACTAGAATCAGCGGGGTCGCAGCCCTGTCTAAAAGCTGGTTTACTAATACGAGCCCCTCGCCCGGCATCCTCCGCACTAAAGAGGATATCAGTCACATCAAACAGCCAAAATTAAGCTGGATGACACTGCAGGAAGCCGCTCCCGCTCTGCATCTCGGAAATTAATTATTCATTACGACGAAAATTGGAGCATGAAATATTCCCGACAAACAAGAAAGTAATGAAATGTTAATAAGGCTGCCAACGAAAATATTGGAGGAGCGAACTTAATTAGAATTCCCATTTGAGGAGTCGATCTCTGAGTATCCGCCCTCCAGGAACCTCCAGGACCTTCCCCGGACTCCTGGCTTCGGGCCGGGATTACGCGACTTCTCGGTCGTCAGCGGGGGACACCCGAATCTAATTGACTTGATTCTGGCATTGTCTGCTATTGATTTAATTTCAATTTCACTAAAAGGGATTTCAAATTATAATAAATACGGGACAAGTTGATCACAGTTCATTAGGTGGTGGAGTGGCGGATGCAGGGGCGGGGGCGGAGCCCTGGGTCCATGTCCCAGCATCCAGGAAGTTCCGGCCCGGTGATAATTTATTAAAAGCCCGACCAGAGAGAGGCTGCCACGGGTCCTTGTAAAGGCAACTCTCCCGTCGTCGGTAGGTTTTACTAATTTCGTTAAAATGCTGAACACAATCAAATTATCCCCCAAAAATGAAAGTTGCAGATTTTGGCATGTTTTTGGACATTTTGTGCGCTAAACTTTCTGAAAATTGAATGAGCTATGATATTTTAGAAAAGGAATTTAGAAAGTTTAGGCAATGTGGCTGCGAAAGAAATATTTCGATGTCATTATTATGATCTGGTGAATTCTAAGAGGATACAACATTTTGTATTATGCATATTAATTTACATTTTGGGTAGGGTCTACAAATTTATATTTATGTATATAACAATTTATCATGACAAATTCAAATCTCTCAAAATATAAACAATTAATATCCATATTCAACTATTAAGGCATTAGTGACATCAAGGTTCACATCATTAATATTTACTGAAACTTTAAACACAAATATCTTTGTTTAAAAAGACACAATTAACGAACAAGTGTATTTATTTTATATTTGCAAATCAAAATCTTTGTTTAATAAGGTTTTCATGGGCGGGCGCATTTTATGATTTTTATTTACATTCTCCTGTAATGAAATAATTTGTTTATAAAAAAAATATAATTATCCAGGAATATTTCCAAAAGCTTTTTTTATTTTTATGTATATTAGCTTGAGATTCAAGTTTTTATTTAAGTTAGATATGTTTTTAACTCCTAGAATAATTCGTTATATTTTAATGACTCTCTAAAAATGATAAAAATAGGGCATGTGGTACCAAATTTTTATTAAAAACTGAAGCCGATTGACTATTTTCATTTCCAAATTCGTAATCTACAGAAAAAATCTAATAGAAATGGTTTGCTATTTGTTCGACCGCATATTTGGTGTTGACCCTCGTAAAAAGGTCGAATTATTTAACAAGAATTAGCTCGAAAAGTTTTCTATTTGTATAACAGTTCCTGGATATGAGAATTAGTGTTTATACCCATATCACCCTCGAGACGTGATTTCCAAGAAAGTGCTAGCCTCTTATATACTTTAAATGCGTCATCTTTTACGTATTTAGGTTCCCCAAAATTCCATTGTATTAATATGCCAAATAGCAGATACTCAGAATTTGCTGGTACGGTAGAAATTTCTCACAGGATAGAAGGTAGAAATAGCACTTAATCATTTTGAGAGTACGTATGTACTTTATATGTTTTTTCCTCAATAAAGGGTAACAATAAATAATAATTGCAGCAGTTGTTTCTTAGGAATGTTCTTGAATATGACGCATTTCCATTTGCCCTTATCGATTTTTGTAAAGACTGGGTGTGGCAAATGTTTTTTTTTTATAAAACTTTGTAAATAAAATCAACAAAATGCGACTTTTTAAGAATTTGACAAACATGTAGGAATTGTATCATGATTAAAACGAACCCATCTGGCGGTGCAATCGATTCCAGTCTATTGTTTCGATTAGACCAAAACGATGCGCTTAATGTTCCCGTCTTTATCAGGAAGTAGGGCTCCACCCGCACCCACTCGTTATCAGATACTAAAAACGTTCCGAATGCGACTCCGGATCTGCTCTATCTTTTGTATCTGGCACCCGTTTAATATGAGCTCGGTGTTTTCAGTTCACGCTATCTGATAATTTTCGAGGAGCTCGAGAAGTTTCCTCTGCTTCTGGTGTTCCAGATGCGCTAGCAGAATGGGGGTCCAGAGGGAGGATTCTGCGAAGGAAAAAGTCCCAAGCGAACGATAGATGGATACACTTCAAAAGAAATTTTCGATTGAAAGCTTTCCCCGAGATTTTCCCTTTGGAGAGCAACTTTCCGGAAAGGATTAAGCGCCAAGACAGCACTTAATCTATCGGTGGTGTTAACAGGGATAGAGGAGGATGCAGACACAGCCTCCTGCGTCCCATGCCCCTTTCCATCCCGCTCCACTATATCCACAAAGCGATTCTACTCGAGTGTAAAACGATTTAAATTGGATCGGATCACTCCAGACAATGCTGCTTTATCTCGTCCGCTTTAAATGAGGCTCCTTGAAATTAATCAGCATAACATCGGCTCCTACTGAAGAGGTGGCCCCCGCCTCTGTCCGGGAATCCGGGTTTATTCACAGGACGTGTGAAGCTCACGGTTTTCTGGATGAATGGACTTCGATACGATTCGGAACGAAGTGTGTATTCAGAGTGTTGGCTTTATTAATTGCAGACTCGCACGCAAAGGCAAAGTGATGACCTGTGCTTTAGTCTAGATCGTTAAATCGGAGCAGTAGCCCCAATTTGACATTCGAGTTAAATAAACAATTTAATGAAATATATATCAAATATTAAGCGCTGAGCAACTGAATACAAAAGCTGATCAACGCAAGTTAACTCGACTTATGAACTACAATAAAATAAAATAACAAAAACCTAATTTTCAATTCAAGTCAAAAAATTAATTCAGACCCATGAGTCCATTCTTTGGACTTAGGATATGTAGAATAATTTCATCTTTTTAGACGAATCTAAATTGCAGCTACTTAGGTCTTAAATAACGAAGTCTGTCCTGCGTTAAAGAGTTGTTCTTCGGTGAACTCAGTTTATTTTCCATTAGGAAAATGCTCCATGTTCATAAAAAAAAAATACTAGCAGAATATAAATAAATTAAGTTTCCACATGTTTTATGGAAATGGTAAATTTAAAAATAATATTCATTTTTAAGTCATTAAGTAAAGGAATGACATAAAAGCACATTAATGGGTTTCATTCACTTTTAGGGTTTCTTAGACAAACTACTCGTATAGGACCCTTAAAATTAGTCCATGCCCGTCTTTCTGTATGCTATAAATCTGAAATTTGGAATGGTTATACCTACATGATTATAAATTATAAGGCCTACAAAATTATGCATTTAAGTCTTTAAAAAGAAATATGTACAGGATATTGTTGAATTGGTCTCCCAAAAATATTGGAGGTATAACGAAATTAGAAAGAAAACTACCACGGAATAGTAAGCTGTGTTATCAAAGAAATTCTACTCGTGCGAATGTGAACTGAAGATGTTCTTAATGAAATTTTCACCTACTCAAATTGCGGATAAAAAATAAAAATAACTTAAGTACATATCTGAATGCCTCAAATTGCCTCTCGCTTATTCTGTTAAAATAAGGAGCATGTTTTCTGGCTATTTTTACATCAAGTGTCCTTCATTTAAATCTTAAATAGCCCTGAAAATTAATCCTAAAGTTGATTGAACCCCTCAAGAAGGCGTTCACCTGCAAAAAGTTGATTATTGGAAAAGTTTGTCTGTAGAAAATTCATCCTTAAATAGCTCCTTAACGACAGGGTCAAATTTATACAGAGCTAAATATTTCGCCCTCTGCACATAATTTCTTTTTTGTAAATTCGAGGGCGTCTGGATCACCGTCATCGTCATTAATGCGATATTGCAAAAATTGCAAATTTTCCAATGAGTTTCGAAAAATCTCCTACACTCCGTTTTTTTCTTTTTTTTTTATAATCCGTACTCTGGGATAAGTCTTGATGCATAATGCAAATTACGCTCCGTCCTTAAAAAGAACTGAATCCTGGTGAATAATTTTTTTACTCGTTAAGAGCGCCTTACCCGCAATTCCTCCCAGGAAGTCTTATGCGCTGAATATTTCAAATAGAAAAAAAAACTGGTGGTGCGGATGAGGGTGAAAATCAAGTGCAAATGACTTTCATTTGCGTTCATTCGGTGGAAAAAATATCAAACGAGTACCCGTGGAGGAATTTCCGCATAAAAAACAGAAGCGGGATTGGGGGTTGATGAAAGGCTGCAGCGATAATTTGAACTGATTTAAACCTGAACCTCTCTAATTTGATTGAAATAAAAAACCTCTGCGCGGAAAATGAAGCATAATTAGAATTTGCCGCTGCTCTGCTGGATGAAGTGAGAAGAGCTTCCCGTTCGAAGAAAACACGGCTTCGAATGGAGTGAACAAAATAGAAAAAATTAAAATTAAAAAATAAAAAATAAAATAAAATCAATGGTAGAGTGCAGGAGTTCCTGTTTGATAGCGGTCGGGATGCAAATGAGCAATAAACTTGAAGGAGTCCGACTCGAAATGAGGCTGATGCTTTTACAGCAGCAGGAGGATCCAGCTGAGTTCCGGGGTGCGTTTTAATAAACCCTTTCAGTCGGGCAGGGTTCTTCTAGTTAACCGAACCCTTTTGCCCTTCGAGCTCCTTAAGCCGAAAGAGTCCTTGAGTGCTGCGATTCAGCGGCTAATTTCATTCTCGACTGCATTTCACATTTGATTCAATACCCAGCCCCTCCCCTGGGGGTTGAATGGAGCCCGACTGGGGCTCCAAATTATCAAAGCCGCAACGTTAAAAGTTGCTGAAAGTCAATGGAGGCTGCTGTAACAAGCGCAAAAACTGAAAATTCTGTCCGCGCTCGGATGGTGCGGAGAGAACATTTTATGTATTCACAATGTTAACTGTACCGTCGCGGGTGGTGCCCGGAGCTCCGCGGGAAGGGGATGGAGTCCGTTGGGGTGGCAGAACATGCCAAATGAAATAGGCTTTTAGGGCCCAGAGCCCTCAAAAAGTGTACAGCAAACGAACAAACGTGATCAAATTCCCTAATGGACCAGCGATGTTTGTCATTGTCACTGGGACCCTATAGGGCTCAAACCCTGCCGGAAACATTGAAAATTTGCGGCGAGATATGTGCCATGGTTTTCTAAAGGCGGGCGCGCGGTTCGGGTGCACATCAGCCCTTTTTAGAATACCGCGGCGCGGGTGAAATATATTTTCAATTTATGTGACTGATATTTATCAGATTTTAAGACGTTCCAGTCGATTATTTGACAAAATACGCAAATTCGAGCTGGCCCAGCTCCTCTGTGGCAATAAATCAGCCATTTTCGGAATTTCGTGAATTTTATTTGGTCGCCGGCTATTTATGTGACTTCATGCCCTTCTAAATCCCTCTCTTCGAATGGCTTGGCCCCTCCCTGCCCCCCGAAGACGAAGAGCTTTGACTGTAATTCGCATTGCCTTGTGCTTCAGGCGCTTCGTCGTCCCATCCCAAAGAACCCCCGGGGGAGGTAACAGGGAACGAAAACAGTCGAACAGGATTTGCCTTGCCTTTTTCGACGTTTTATTTCGTCTAAATGAACTTGAACTAACTTCAAGGGTCTTCCCAAAGATTGATGAGGACCGATTTGGATTTTTCCTTCGGTTGGGCCGGAAATTAACTGAAAGGGAAACTGGAAGGGTTCCTCAATATTTGGGTCAACTTTAATAGATTTAAGACCAGGCACGCCTGCACAGCCCTAATGGCGATAGTTCAGTACGGGTCCAGAAAAGATTTCTGTTTGGGTCAACAACAAAATTCGGAGGAAGTAGTTATGGCGCCAACTAAGTGCCTCAAGTCGGTTTCGCTAAACACCCAAATATATTAAAGGCTTTTTCAAACGTTTTACTTGTTTTTGAGCAGTTGCCTTAAAGACTACATACTCGTTCTCTCAATCATAACATACATGTTCTATAAAATTGGTAATTATAATTTCTATGGTCCTTCAGAAAATCGTAAATAATTTTCAGTTTAGGTTCGTTCAAAACCAAATTCGTACCAAAACCTAATATTTAGATTTTGAGAAAACTCAAAAACCTTAAACATTACTTATGACAGTAGCTTAGTATGTGGCTTAAGTGTTACAAAAATTTCATTTTGCGCGGTTGAAAGCTCAGATATTAGTTTATAATGATACCAGAAAACAAAATTTGTAGGAAATTGGCTTTCAAGTTCTCAAAGTAGGTATGTATATAAAAATCATATCCTTGGCTAAAATTCCCCAGGCTCATTACACGCGCTAGGATTTAAATTTCGACACGTTAACTGTTTTACTTTAAAAAAACAAAAAACAAGACTATTTATTACGTTGAAAGCTTTAATAAAATTAAAATTACTATTTGCACCGAAAACTGACGGAAAATAGACTAAAAAAAAGTTTAATCGAAAAAGTTAAAACAACTCAAAAGGAAATGAGGCAGTAATATTTTACAGTAGAAGAGCGCATAGATGTTTCGGAATTTTTACATTAACTTAGCTATCTAGGAAACCACAAAAAATATATTTTTAACTTTTGAGATATGATTTTCTTGAAAGAAAGAACCGCAACCTCTTGAGTAATATGTAATCCAAGAAAAGATCACACCAAAAACGTCAGAGGGCCGCATCAAAAGGGATCTGAAACATAATTCCCTCCTTTTAAATACGGAAACCTCTAATTGTCTTGAAAGAACTCAAATTGAATTTTTCTCTCGATTTTTGTTTTGCCAACATCCGAGGAGCGACGTTGGCGTAAACTCGGGAAAGCAGCTCCGTTCAAAGGTTGCATAAGATCTAATTTGTTGGGACGTAACTCGATAACGCTGTACATTTGCGGTGTAACATTTACTTTCTCCCCGGGGCATGGAGGGGGCACTTCCTCATCCAGGGATCAGGATTCGGGAAAGCAAGAAAGAGGCAACTCGCCCGTGCATCCCTTGAAATTATTATTAAAGGCAACAGCCTTAGTCAAAGAGTCAAGTTTCACAGTTTTTGGGACGTTGGAAACTCTTCCAACTGGCGTCGTTTCCTTTAACCGGATGAGACACGGGCCGTCCAGGTCTCTGCATGGAACTTACTTTTTACTTTTCCTCCCTCAAGTTTCAGTCATCCGAGAAAGGTGTCGTTTACTCTCCTTTGCATATAACAAAAGAACACGTCCTTGCAACTTCTCACGTGAAAAGATGAACAAGGATACTCCCAGGGATACGCCCAGAACAGACCGAACAAGAAAATTGTTGTAATCCAATACACGTTCATGGCGGAAAGCGGTTTAAATTCATTTATCGCAGCCTTAGACGTGAAACTTTTGCCAGCCAAGTTGGCGATTTTCTTACCTTCACTCGATTTATTTCCCTATTTTCACCCCCTCGATGTCGTTTACCCCTGAGGGTAGCACAGGGTACACCTATGTAGAGTAGTCCTCTGTTGGTGCATTCTTATCGATGAAGTTTGACTTTTAAGAAAGTTATACAATATCGCGGCAGCAGTCACTGGAAATAATTTGAAATACTTTTACTACGTAATCACTGAAACATTTCTTCAATATAATAGTTACTTGCCATTTAAAATCAACCGGATCTTAAGAACTTATCAGCATTAAATTATATAGACACTTTTTACCATCACACTATAAAGCATCTACCTAATTTAGAAGTTGCTTTTTGCTATTTTCAAATGTTTTTTTATTTCGTTTCCTTTGCTACAAAACTAAACTGAACCATTTTACCTAGACATTATATAATAATCGGGTTTGCACCTAAATATAAAATTTTCGCAATCTTCAACAGCGACATGAATTCCAGTAAAATTAGACAAGAAAAAATTTGAAAGATATATTAAGTTGTTGTTTTTAAGGGTATCCCATTCCATAAAATCGAATACCCAGAGATGTTTATATACCTATAACCTATAAAAGTAAGTGTTCTGAAAGTTATTGCTTGCGTAGGTGCCTACATACATATCTTCAGATCTAATCGATTTATAAGAAGCATTCGAAGCATAGTCGTGAAAAAAAAATCCCCGGTTATTATAATCCGACCCAATAAATTAGTAACGATTGGAGGTGAACATATTTAGAATACATGCTTTTATGTATGTATATATTACTTATACATAAGCACTGCTGTGAATGGATCAATTAGAGGCGAGTTTATCATGTCCATTTTCCGCACGACACCTCAATTATTGGGGCGCCAAGCCGAGGAAACGTGGAAGATACACCTGTAACGAAGTATGAGCTGGACAGGTGGATGAAGGCGCCACGTTCGCGTTCGTGCTCGAAGAGAATTAGAAGTGTTCTATGGGGCGATAGTTCGAAAATTACCCTGCATTATTGGCGAGGTTAATTTTTCATTCGGCTACAAATTTCATAGCACGAAAACCACCACCATCAAATTGCTAGCGATTTCATTAGGAGCCCCCAAACGGCTGAAGGTATATAAGAGGGGCCTCTAGTGATAGTCAAGTCGAAAGCAATTTGACCCTCAGATGGAATTCGATCCCTGAGTGGATTGGAAATTAAGGAGCTGTATTTCACGGCAAATTGCACCCTTCCGCTTATTACGCCGCGCTGTTACAGACCATAGCAAGAGCAACGTCTGGTTAAAGACTTTCTTTACATCCTGAAACTTTTCCACGAAAATTTTTTCAAAAACTTTCTCAATCGAAAGATTTTGCCTCCCGCATATCTTATTCGTCAAGTGGATGGTGAACTCACCTCAGTGAGAAACAATTCACCAATCGAATTATCATAAATTGTGATTTTATGTGTTATACACAGGTGTTTTTCAGGGAAAACGGAAGAAGCACCCTCAGGGCCCCCGGCCACATTGGAGGCCGAGTGGAGGCAATTGCCCGGGCTAGTCACATGTGATTAATCAGTGGGCACCTTAAGTTGACACTTTTATTTGCCATCGGGTATCACTTAATCTGATCCTTTATCTGGGCGGAAAATGAAGATAAATTCAGTGCACCCGATGAACGGGGGGTGGACACGGCCTCTGAGCCGCCACCGTATTCAGATTGATGGCCGACCGAAATTGCCCATTACAAAACTTAATTTGATTTTATTGGCCTGTTTATGTGAATCGCCTTTCCCCTTTTGTTTTTTGCGATACTCGTTTTCAACTTTTAAATTGGTTCGCCCAAGTTTTGCTTTCCCCAATTGTACACTGAAGCCCGTTTTTCTTAAAAGCGATAAAGAGGTACTTTGTTCAAGAACCCTTCCGGTTCATTCATGTGGGAGTCATTTAATCACTAGAAGTTCTAAAAAAATAATCGAAAAATACTCAGATATAAACACCATAATAAAGGCAAAAAACTATAACAATTTAGAGCCAACTTAGATTAATACATAATTTGTTTTTGTAGAATAAAATCAAAAATAAATTACTTATTGCGAAATTTCAAGTCGATCGGTTTTCTTATTTAATTTCATCTTGTAACTGTTCCTACTCATCATTTTTTCCGATAAAAATAAAAAAAATCTGTTTTGTAAATTTTTTAAAAGCTTTTACAAAAATTTCAGAATGCAAAAATAGATGTTGAGCCCAAATCATATTTAGTAACTATACATAGCTGAACGCGTAAGCTTTAATTTAAATTTGATTTTGCGTTTTCCGAAACTTCAATATTTTCGAATGCATTTTCAAAATTGGTCAACTTTTGATCATTTATTGATTTTCAAAATCTTTTTATTAACCCGAAATATTTATCATATGTAATTAAAAGACTAGTTTTGTCTTATTTTTAGAAATATGCATTCGAAAAAAATTATAAAAGAAGAATATAAAAGTACATAGGTATTTCCTTTTGCAAAGAATAATCCTTTAATAAATACTACTATATAAATAATTTTTGTTATGCCTTAAATTCTAATTTGTATTTTTTTTTTTTAAAGCCCGAACCTTATTCGTTTTATAGCAGTAGGTATGGGAAAAAATTTTAACCGATTCATATCCTCTCACACCTTTGAAAAAAATTCTAAAATAAATGTTAAAAATTGGTGTTGTAGACCTAATGATATTGGTAAGGATATATTTAACCGATGTGTGTTCACTGTCTGTGATCCGTCAAACCCTGGGCTCGCATCCGCTTTTAGGCAAAACGTTCATTAATTACTAACGAAAAAAATGAGGGAAAGCTCGGCGTGGGGTCCTCATTTCGCCATCAATCGTCTTTGATATCAGTGTAATACAGCGCGGAAGAGTTTTCGTTTTCATCCATCATTTCCCTTTATTAACTCGGGCCATACATCACGGGGGGAGTTTGCCATCAGGCATGCAGAATGACTGGCCGTTAAAATGATAAATTTGCCGAATAATGAAATGGAATTGCCAGCATATGTATATTGAGGCCTGAATTTTTCATATTCAGTTTTGGGGGCCTAGGCAAAGGGGTAGCCCACAAGCACAACACTCCTTGGGGCCGGGTCCCACGAGATGCTGACAAGGAAAAAATTTCTCACATTGCCGATGCTGCCTGCCAAGTTTTTCTGCTGTCATTCGAATTGGCTTTTTTGGATCGCTCCGCCCCACCCGCCCCAATGGCCCAATGGGCCCACCAAACCACCTCTTATTCTGGAGCCCCCGAGGAGAAGTTTTTTTTTTATTTTTTTATTTAATTTTTTTTATTTTGATGGAGCTCCAAAAACCCTCTGTAACTCAATATTGGATCGTATTCATCACGTTTGAGTTTATTTTGTTGCGGCAGAGGAGGCCCTTGTGGCCCCCGGGATAGGGCCTATAGCCGCCGAAATGAAATATTAAGTATTAAAAATTTTTAAATTACTTCGGGGAAGATCGAGCGCACTTCGTTGGCTTTTTATTACAATTTTTGGCATGTATTTGGTTAGTGAGACGTAATTTATTGGGTTGCTTTTCATCTTGCGACCATATCGCATTTTTTTTACTTTCTGATCCGAAGAACTTTCTCCGTTTTCATTTTTTTTTTATATATTTTTTTCCTTTCTTTATATTCACAAAGTGAAAGGTCATCTTCATAACAGCGATGAAGTGAAATGCTGCATCGCAGTGATTTTTTTTATATGATAAAAGCAATCCTTTAAGCTTTTCATTATAGCAATATGCTGCAGCAATCTGTTTCCATTTAATGATTAAAAGTTGCAAGAAATTCATTCTGATTATCCACTTTTGTAAACAATTTACATAGTTTAGTAATCTGATTTATTAATCATTATTGTTTGTACTTTTCTTGCGCTTTTAATCATCTGTTCAGCACATATTTTAAAAGAACGAATTCAATGTCGTTATATCATATACTAGAAAGTTTTATATAAAAAAGTCTCATAAAACGTTCATGTGGAAATAGCTCCTATACCTATCACTAAATTATAAACTCAATATTATAATGCATAGTCTATACTACGGTACAGAAATTTCATTGTCTACTTTAAAGTTTAAACATTTAAAGCGTATTCTTCTAACGGAACAACATTGATATGAAGATTAATTAATTAATTAATTATGTTTAGCTGAAATATTCACAATTTCTACTTGCATTTTCTTAATGAAATTTAATTTATTAAAACGCTTTCCTTGTTCGACTTGACAGCATTTTTCTCCCTTCATTTTTGGTTTTATTCATTTTCATTAAAGTGGAAGGTCTCTTTAAGGGTCGGTGAAGTGCTGCACCGCAATGAATATTTATATGATGGAAGGAACCCTTCCGATAATCGCAATCTGCTGCAGTCATCAGTATCCAAGAACACCCGGAATATTCCCAAGATGCTGGTCAATGCGAAAAAGGGGCCGATCGTAAAATTACCTTCTGGGCCCTGGAATCGGGCATAAAAATAAGTTTCTTCCCGGTATATCTGATGCCTTTCAACACCAACAATAAAATCACCGGAAAAAGATCCCTGGCCTGGCCCTTTGGTGCAAGGAAGAGAGACGTGCCCCGGCCGAACACTAGCCGGTCCCCATTAATGCAGGATAACAAATTTATTGCTTTAGGTCAGTTACCATATGTGTCCGGATAAATTTTTTTGTTGTAATCCGAGCAATCAACGCACTCATCGCTCATGCGATAATCCCCCGAATCCCGGAATCACCTTCCATAATTCATTACATGCTTGCCCCAATGGGGACAGTGTGGCAAAGAGTGGACTGGGGCGGATTGGTGATATGTGTGCGTGGGGGTTGAATTGGTCGAATGGGGGGTTAATCCGTTTAATAAAACCGGACCGACCAAGGACATATTGGACATATAGTCAACTTTTTGCTCCTCGAGACTCTCCCTGGTCCCTGGTCTTGACTGGTTGATTTTTCCCGGAACCCCACCATCATGCAGTGCGCCATCATCTAGGTGCCCGGCAGCATTAGTGTCTGCCTGTAATAGTTTAATTCCATCCCTTTCGATTCTGTCTGCTATTAATCAATCAGTGCCATGGCCTGTATGGCTGTAATTGACTCTTTTATCATCCCTCCGAGCCATGTCACCATATCCAGCCCCCATCGGCGCCCGTTCTGTACACCGAACAGCAACCCGGCACTTGTGTACTTCTGGTCCAGGAGCTCGGATGCTGGAAGCATGGACCAGCCCCAACTTCACCCTCTCCCGCCATCTGGGGGTGATGGACTGGGGCTAAGCGTGCTAGATATGCTGCAAACGTGCTTATTCTGGGACACTGGAATTAACAATCATCCATAAGCCCCTCCCGGGTGCAGAGGCATCCCATCACCCGAGTGAGGGTTTATTGCTGAGGTCATGCGAAATAAAAGACTGCCGGGATACTTAATTAATAAATCTAGCGTGAAGGGATTTGCTCGCATCCAAGCTAGCCCAGATAAAGAAACTGCATCAGCCCACCCCACTTCCCTCTCCAAGCTCACTATTCCCAGTCTTCCCAGACGCGCTATAAAGATTCGTTTTTAATTTAATTTCACCCGAGTTGTAGCTCCCACTATTTGATCTTGTCAGGCTTCCGTGTAATGTCCGCACGGAGTCAGAGTTTTAAATTAAAAGCCATTCCCGGAGACGAACTAATCTACTGGTTAATGCCCAGTTCCCCGAGCTAAAGCTAAATTCGACGAACTAATCGTGGCGCACAATTAAATTTTATGGCAGAAAGTTCACTCAAAATGTCCCTTTGAATGCTTTTATGTCCCTTATTTCACAGCAACCGGATATGAGATATATTTTGGAGAATTCCACCTGGCATTCAAATCTGCTTCTTTTATGTTTCAAGATAACGAGGTATTTAAATCTTAAAGAAAATTAGACGTAACTAACTATAATATGTATAATATGTGATATTATGTGACAAAATTATTGGTTTATAACAGTAGGTAGATTTTGCTTCTCTATAAACTAACGAATCATTCAATCGATTTAGATTTTTTTGTATTTAATATTCATAAAGTTATTTTAGTATGTATTTTATTTTAAATTAATCATAATAACTACCTTTTTATTTGTCTTCTTTTTAATTAGCTTTAGTATTTGTTACGTTATCATAATTATACTGAATTTGAATATATCGATATTTAAATCTATATTTCATAGTAAATTAGAATATGTTGAAATGAAATGAATCGAATCCTACTTTATTTCTCGAGTAGATTCGGGAAGTAAGTCGATATGGGGCTTTTACATATGTGTATGTATTTTTTAATTTTTAACCAAGGTTTTCATGTGGGACTTGAAGCCATAATCCATAATCTTTGCTGAAACGAAATGGCATACTATGTACATATGTATGTATATACCTATTCAAAAATATTTTAACAAAATATTTTTCTTTTTCATTTTGTGATTAATTTAACCAAAATAATTATTTTTGCAACTACATATTTAAGTTTCTATTGACGAAAATATTTCCAGAATATATTCACTTTTATCCTCACTGTATATGTATTGTTAAAATCCTATAACTAAACTAATTTGACAAAAATCAATTTTTAATGTTTTAAAGTACTACGGAAAGGAATCGTCAAAATGCTGTGAATTTTCTACAATGCGCTCCTTAAAGTCCCTTGTGACTGATCCTAATTGCGCTGGTGCCAGCGGCTCCACCATCAGCTGAATCCGCATTCTGGCATTCGGGGCACACAAAAGGAAGCCCCTAATTTCTAATTGGCAATCAAAACCAATTCCGCAAATTGCCGGATCAAAGCCCCGCTTCCTGCATGCCATTAGTAATCGTAAACTGTAGAAGAAAAAAAAATAGAAATATCCATAGAGATGCCGCCAAAGATGGGCCATTCGGGACTGATTCTCATGGCCTGGATGAAGTGAGTCCTTTCGCGTGGCAGAGGAGCCAATCCGGGTCTTGTGCACAGCTGCCGCCGCCGGTGCATCGGGCATTCTTTCCGGTGATATTTTCCAGGACAACAATGGACCCGATACTCCTGCAGGAACAATCGGCTCCCGGTCGAAGTACCTACCTTCCCCGATTATTTTGCTACAGCGCGCCCACACACACGGGAAGCAGGGAAGCAGCCCAGAAGTGGACACCGGGGCTGCTCCTGCATTCGCCAATGTTGGGGGGCTATTAGGGTAAATAGAAATCACGGGCTTTTCCAGCCAGGACTCGGGACTCGGGAGCCGGCCATATTTGTATAGTCGATAAATTAATTGAGATGAATCTGTGGAGCGTGCCAGGAATTATGTTTGACTGAGCCAATTGATCGGGAGGGCAGAGACGAGGGCGGAGGCGCCTGCCTCAGGTACAGCCACAATGGAAGGACTTCTTGCCTCCGGGCCTAGGTAATGACTTCACCTTTTATGCGATGATGAATCGGGCGCTACACTTTCTATGGGGCCCTAACGAGGAGAGGAAAATTATAGTTATGTATAGGAGGCCGGTTCATAAATTTCCCAGGATAATGGGTCCCCGTATAACAGGCATCCTGGGCCTTTTTCTGGAGCGGGAAGGGTTACTTTTTGTAATTATGGTCAGGCTAAAGATTTTCTTCTTTTTTTTCCCCAACTTTTCACCGCGACGGGTAGTGGGGGTAGCTTTTAGTGGTATACGTCCCAAAATTATTGCTTCCTTCGCAGTGAATGCGATTGAATTAATATCAAGGTTGAATCAAGTGGAAATTTCTGGACTTTTGGGCATTTATGAAAGGTTTCCTCTCCTTCCAGAGAATTTATATGGTTAAGATTCTTAGACCATAAATCTTCGATTTCCACGTAAATTGTTAATAAAGGGAGAATACAATCTTTTATTGTATTTAATCAAAGTTAAGAAAAACCTAAACGTGGGTGAGTGCTAAAATGTAAAGAGATTAGTTGAATACAAGCCAAATTATCAGGGGATACCATAAATGAGAAAAAATTTCGCTGATCAAGGTTTTTTCAGAAAACTTGTGGTAGTGAAAATTAACGAATGGGACCTTATTTCGATTTCGAATCATAAAACACTAACGTCATAGAAATTTATAACATATCGTAAATTAAATTATAAGTACATCCATTTTAGTATTACACCCAAAATAAAATAAATCCTTAAAACAAAATTTATAAACTTGTTTCATCACATTTTTCATGAGCGTATACTTTAAATTAAGTTCAACTCTTCAAAGCTGCACTTAAAGTTTATCGTATTTTACATTATAAGGCTCACAATCTTTTTTGAAACACGTCTAAAGTTTCTGCAAAGTTTTGCAAAGAAAATATATTTAAAAATGTGAAAAGTAAGTTGTAAAAATTTCCATTTTAAATGCAATCTCTTGAAATTATCTAATCAAACTCATCTTCTTCAAGTTGTATTAGAAAAGGGACCCTTAAGAAGAACATCTGGGTTAGAAGGTAAAAAAATTATTTTTCCGAGTTTATTGTAAAAAAAATGCAAAGAACTAAGGTTTTCAACTTTTCTACACTTTTTTGTATAATAGGTACATACTTTTAACTTACATATACAACAGAATATAAATTGGAGCTGTACTTAAAGGTAAGTTTCAGGCAGGAAAAGAGAATTTTATGAAATTTTCAGCTCTTTTTCGTCCGTCAACTAGTAAGTATATATATAAAAATTAAAATAACGTACATCCATCGAAAATATTTTACACCTACTAGTAATAAAACAAACGACATTCCTTCTCCTATTTACTGGAAACCATAAACGTAGTTAGAGTTCATTTGCTCTTCCGGTATTTTACGTCCCATAATAAACAACACCATTTAGACTAGACAATTGAAATTAATCCTTTTAAGCGAAATGTTAGATAGTCCGATGTATGTCATCAGCAGCAATTTGTTCCATCCCCTCGAACGACTCATTAAATAAATTGGGCTATTCCACGACTTGGACATACCTCGAAACCGCCTCCTGTTCCTCCAGGTTCCAGCCAATCAGGGGTGAATTCAAAAATTTGGGAAACAGGACGGTTTAGTCCTGTTCACGCCGAAAACCATCCGGGAGGAATATGTCTGCTGATGGCAGACCGCTCCAGATATTAATTTTCTCTCACTTCGCATGTTTAATTAAAACAAACATATCCGGACGGAACCGCACGAGGTTCGATAACCAAAATTGAAAACACGCTCTCGTTGGCAAACTGCGCTGTCCGGGACTGTCTGCATCCCGGGAATGGATCTGGATCTGGATGGGTATGGTAAAAAGGATGGAAAGCTTACGAAAAATGGGAATGCAAAAATAAAAGGGAAGATTTAAAAAAAAAAAAATCAACACAATCCAGTTGTGTAAAATTAAATTTCAACTGTGGACCGTGGTTCAGAAGGTGCGACGTGGACTGGACTTGGATGTGGGGGGCGTGGCCTGGTGTTAATACCGCCCAAATAAAGTGTAAAGCCGGGTCATCGTGCGCCGACCGGGGGTCATTTCGGGTCCTTTCGGGGGTTTTTTTTTGAGATTTTTTTACTGGGACTGCAATATTCTTTAATTTTATTGTTATTATTACGGATAATCTGAAAATGGAGTCCCGGCCGGGGTCAGACCCGGGCTCTGATTGCCAATAACTAAAGGAAGTGAAAATGGAGTGGCCGGCGGCGCGTGATGTCCCGGTGACGACTCCTGATCCGCTCCCGAATTATTATGTATGAATGCAGATTACTGGGACCACCGGGCAGCCGGGACGTCACTCGATATCACATCCTCCCGGACCTGGACCGCATTGTTACCGGGGCAGACTCGCCCCTTTTTTTACGATTATTGCCATGACAATTCCATTTCTGTGATAATGTCGCAAATTTTTACGCTCGAATTGAATTTCAGGCGGGCGAGTAATGACAGACATAAGTATAATTTGCCTCTCAAATTGCAGCACACTTTCCTCGGACGGCAGCTGCAGCTCGAATTTTCTATAAAGGGAAATTAGAGCGATGCGAGTGTGAACGCGCAATTCAATTATTGCCTTCGACACGGGACTATCCCGCCCCGTCCCGTTCCGTCCTGTCGACTTTCGTTCCCGAATCCCGGGTGCACATTCCATCGGGAACAGATAATAGGGGTGAATTGGCACCGAACGGGCTCTATGGGTATTTTCCTGCACGAATCACATTCCAGTCCAAGTAGGTGGAAAAATGAGTTTTTGAATTTTAATGTGTTCCTGAAACGAACGATTGCGTGATTCTTGCCTTGTCTTGCTTGTCGTCCGGGGGATCCAGAAGTAGAAAGATTGTCTCATGCAGGAAGATTGCCAATTTCTTTTGTGGGGCGGTACTTTCCCATTGTTACTTAAATCAGGCAAAAATCTGCCAACGTTTTCAACATCATAGTAAAAAGATTTTCTCATACTCCAAATTATAAAAGTATGTTTAGTTTTAATATTAAACCTAATATGAATTCGAAATGATGATTCAATTGGAATTTCTATAGAAAGAGGATTAGAATTGGATCTCTTAGTAGAGATGGTTCGAGACAAAAGAAATAGTCTAACAAAAGAAACTAAAAATTCTAGCCAATAATAATGAAATTTTCATGATAGAGATGTATGTTAGCGAATCTCTCAGGAATTGTAGAACCGATTAATATGTAATTTTTGTGAATCACCATGAAGCGAAGTATGTTTTAGACCTGAAGTGATCAGGAACTTTTTAATATTAAGATTTAAATAACCATTTTAAAGGAATGTAGATTGACATTTTTTCGCGGACTATTGAACTGCTTGCACTGAGTCTACGCGCGGCTATTTCGACAATGTTTTTTGACTGTCTGGTCTAGGGGATTTAATCGGATTCAATTTAAACAAAACGTTTTGCAAGAGAATCTTGTTAACCTTAAATAATTGTTGGAATCTTTGAATTTTTGACTTTCCGATTCCAATCTCCACAAGAAGTGGCTGTCTACCGCACGAAAATTGGCCGTAATCTTGTTATTCCTCATCTAAACTAGCTAATGTAGCTTAAAAATATAAGAAACAAATGTAGTTAAGTTTACTTATCAATTATATTTTGTTTCCTTTGAAATCAAACCGTTTCTAGCAATTGATTTTATCTATATAGCAATTTTATAGAAAATTATAGAAAACAAAGTTCATTTAAGTTTTCTCATAAATACTGAATTTTCTCGATTTTCTTTAAAAAATGTTTGCCAACTTAGTACATTTGAAAGTGAAAGCACAATCATAAATAATTCAAAATATTTTTCTCGCATGGATGAAATATGAAGAAAAATATCTTTCCCAGTGCAATTTTCCATCTGCTGTTCAAATTTATTATGAAAATTAAAATGGTCGCGAACGAGAAATGCCAAAAATGTTTCACTATACAACTTCCACTCTCCTAGGGACCATATCAAATAATCCATCATAAAAATTATCCAGTACTCGGCACTCTCCTTCCTTCTACAGGACAGGAAGTGGCTGTTTCTATCTGTAGAAGAAAGTTTTTGTACGTAAATTGATTGGATTCAGAATTTTTTTATAACATCAACTCCCGAAAAACTGAATGCTGCTCCCAGAGCTCATTACGGATGGGAGGAACTTCCTTAGATGCAATTTATCCTGACACTGGTCCTGGAAAGTTGTAATAACACTCGTTGCCGTCATTAATTATCTTGGGGCCGTAATTCGCCCGATAAGCGTCCTCCTCACATATCCCAATTTATTCCCGGGAAGCATCTGTTTTTTGGCGGGATAAACAGCCCGCCACCAGGGAAATTTGAAATTTATTTATCCACTCGCAAGTACTCCATTCACAGTCCAATAAAAGTTTCAGGCATCAAAATGATAGAAACAAAATGAAAAGAGGAGAAATATATAAAAAAAAAATAAACGGATACGAAAAGGGCCAGTGCTCAAAAAAGCGAACAAATTGAAAAGACGCAAACAGCCAGAGCGATCTGGTCCAGACAGCATCTTTCGGGAGGCTCCTCGAATTTGCCACGTTCTCCCGTTCCGACGTCAACCGAGCAGGACCGGGACTCGTTCCCGCTCATGACACTAATAAAAATATTTTCCGAGCAGCAGCGTATTTAACTTTATTTGGTTTCCCTCCCGGATAGAAGTTTCAGCACTCTGCCAGCGGAGACTGGATGATGTGGTGACATCCCGGAGCTCCGGGGCTCCAACTTCGGGCTGTGGGGAGCCCCTTCTCGCGAATCGTTGGAATTTTATTTGAAACTTTTTAAATTTTTGATTCGGTATCTCTGCCAGACAAGCCAGCTCCTGGGGGATTCAGCCCGAAAGTAGGAGATTTCCCCGAACAAGGACAACGCACCGCATCGCATCATATCCCGTCCCCGGAACGACGTAGACGTGCGAAACTATCCATTTTGAATTTCAGGACTGTTTGGTGAGCCCCACGACGATGGTCGGGGTGCCAATAGATGGGGCTGGGAGAAAAAGTCTGGATTTTTGTCGGTCTCCCCTCTTCATTTTTGCGTGTGCGACTTTTTACGTATGCAAATTCGATTCCCATTGGATAAAAAGAATTTCTGATAGTGCCACACGTCCTTGCCGACAACACAGCAGACGGGGGTCGATATTTTTCTGTCAATAGGCACGATATTGAGCAGAAATATTGTCCCAATAGCATACATTTTCCATTTTATTTTGTATGCAGATTTTTTCAATTTATGGCAGTCTCACCCTCACCACGTCATCAGGACTTTAAGGCGGATTATTTGAATATCAGCCCAAGACCGATAAGGGATTTAATATTTCTGAATAAATATTTTATGGACTTGGTGAGCCCTCAAGCAGGCGGGGCTAAAGGGGAGGTTTTCACCACTTTTCACAAATTATCATACTTTCCCATCTATCGGGAAAGCCGCATTATAGTAAAAATTTATTGATAGAATTATTTTTTGAGACGCCACATAATGCGATTGTTATCAATTTGTTGGACAAAATAAAATGTTATAACTTATTCGACGGAAATCGACGAAATCGCAAACCAATAGATAAAAAGCACATGTCAAAAAAAATACATTATTTAATTTACAAGAGATGCCAATACCCAAAATATGTATACGTCTAATTTTTTTAATACAATACCTACCATTCAAATACAAATTTATTCCCATGAAATCATTTAAGATGACGTTTGTTAAATAAGAAATTGGAAATAGATAGTGCCATTATTCTTCTCTAGGCATAATTTTTTTCACCAAAAATTCGTAATCAAGGATCCTGGCCAAAAACAATCCGCTATCAAAATTGATTCCAATTGGATTAGAAATAACAAAATTTATCTGTTGTGTACCAAAAATTCATAAAACAAGTCAATAGTTCATTTGGTGCCGAACAAGTTATTTCTATTGAAATTTGTAGGTAGGTATAGATTATGACTTTGTAAATAAATATGCTTTACTACATATTTTAACTAACTCACGAAGAAAACTTTAAAACTTGTCGAAATATTCCGTGAAATTAACTTTTTTTAACAAACCAATTATTTCGTATAAAATGTAGTAAATGGAGATCATTGTTCAATCATGTTTCAAATACTAAAAACGATTTTCTTTTTTTAAATTCTATAAACACATCCAAAAAATATTGCTCTGCTAAAAACATAGCCAGAAATTCAAAAGATTTTATCTTCAATGTTTGTGACATTCTCCGAAAGAATTCCTTTTATCACTTCCCCTCGACGATTTTCTGGATGAAAGCACTCAAAAATCAGGGCCGCGAATAAGCCGAACCCCCTTAAAAAACATCGCGGAGGCCTTGTCTCCAGTAAAAATTTACTTGAGCGACCGCCCGCGACAGCCGCTGCTTATTTATTAGTGTTTTTTCGGCTTCTTATGATTTTTTATTAAAAGCAAATCCCTTAATAATATTTATGGCCCGAAGTCGGTTTTCAGCGCCGCCGTTCTCCTCTGGGTCCACTTATTTTTGCGCCGCTCATTATTTATTTATAGGGTGGAGCTAAATGTTGATACCCGGCGGCGGGTTAATGTTCACAGGGTGGTCCCGACATGTTTTATTTGTGCACCGTTTTTGGCACACTTTCAGCTTCCACCCTCCTGTGTAGCACCCGTGAAAACGAGAAATGATCCTGTTGATGGCTGGACCCTTGAGGTGCTCCAGAGCGGCGATAATTTTCATGACTAAAATTAATGCAATTACGGTTGACAAATTGGCATAGCATATTAAAAATTTCCCTCGGATTAATTTAACCCTCAGATATTTACATACATACGCAATCGGTTTGCCAACCAAAATTTTGTTTTCCAGCAATTGCCGACTGAAAATCCAGCCGTATTAAAAGATCAATGAAAAATGCTCCAGCAACAATTGCTGCCAAATTAAATTGCAATTTTCAGGCGCGCGGCCCTTTGCCCGCCCTGGTCGCTGGAATGGAAGCTAATTACATATTAATTGCAGATTTTATCTAAAATTACAATCACCGGCATATCGATGTAAGTACGGAAGAAGCGCCAACTATTTGCAGCCCCCTCGGTGGCTCCGGAATTTCCCTATTTTATGTGCATTGCCCGAATTTCCACTATGAGGGTTTCGATCCTATTTTCAGTAGATTCGAGATGAATCATATTTGCAAAATTTCCTCATTATTTTCGATTCAGTAGAGCCACATTACTTAAATGTTAACCTTTAAAGGGTATTTAACCTAATTTTGAGCGATTCAAAGTAATTATTGATTGACTTGGAATGCTTAAGCTTTATTATTGATTACTGGAATTGTGGGATCCAATATGTATATAAATTTAAACAGATTTAGAAAACGTGTTGTTGTTGAATGTATGATAATGTTTCGAAAATAATTGGCTTCAACAAATTCTAATCAAACTGTATGTTATATTACCTTACCAATTAATGAGATAGAAAATGATAATAAAATTGTATCACATTTTATTTTGGTTCAATAAAGATAATGAATGAAAAAGTAGAATTTGTAACTTCAAAATGGAATAAAAACCGATTTGAATTCAAAGCTGTGTTTATAAATTCTTACCTACAAAATATTTTTATATTAAAGAATTTAAAAAATCAATTACAATATAAGCGAGGGGTACAAAATGTTGGGTATGATATCACGCTTGAGAAGAAACCATAGGGTTAAAGTTTTCTCAATAATAATCAAATTTGTCACAAATTAATTTTATATAAAAAAGAGCTCCAAAACGGTTTTGTAGATACATACCTACATACATATGTATGTACATATGTTTTTGAAATCGTTTAAAGTTCCAGAAAATATTGTGAAAAAAAGCATATTCAGACAGTATCCAAAAATTTTGTTCTTAAAGTAAAACATTTCCATTACTCATTCGTGAAACATCTGTTATTTTTTATATAAATTATACTTACATTCATTGATAGAACTCAAATACTATCAATTTGCTCTATATTTGAGCATCTTTTTGTTTCAATTTTGTATTCTCTAAATAGTCCCAAATTTATGTCAACAAGATAAAATTCACAAAAATATTCCACTTGTAGTCCTTGATACAATTTTTTTAACAAAAATACTTTTGTGGTACGAAGTCGAGACATAATACACCCGTTCAAGTGTGACAATTTTCAAGCAGGCAACAGCGCCCACTTGGAGGCCCTTAAATGCACTAAATTCGTGTACTAGAAACATTCTGGCGAGCATCAAAACAAAATACATTTTCATTTTTTTAGGGACGCCATCACCACCGACGGAGGAAAGCCATTAAGTATACGTGAAAAAAAAGTGATACCTACTTTTTCCCGGGGACCATTCGACAAAGAGGGAAAATAAGCTACGCCGTCTGGAGCATCGGTTGTTGCTTTGATAAAAATATGGGGACTATCTCAAATAATACTGGCGGCTGGCGGTGGTATGCTTTTTGCCCGGGAGTGCATTTATCTTTTAGATAAAAGCATAGAAGTGCACATTTACAAAGGGTGCTTCAGCGGGGGGACGTGTGGGGGCGCGGAAAAAAAATAAGGCACCATCGCACCAACGATTCTGGTCCTGGGATGCACTGCAAGAAAACCCAACAAATTCACCTCATTCATCCTGCGGGAGCGCCCACTGCATTCTGGGACACTATCCGGCTACGGTGGCGGACTGAAATTTGTTGCTCGGGCGGGGATATTTGTAAGTGGTACAGGCCCTGTGGGGTATCACAGGGTGTACATATTGTTTCATTTTCTTCCCTAACCGCAATAAATTAATGCCGTGGCTCGTAATGCTCCAGCAGCAATGTCTTGGACGGTGCGGGAACATTCCTGGGCAGTAGTCCATAAGTAAATTGCTTGTTCCCACATCGCCTGCAACTTCTCCGGATCAAAGGGGATTTGCAGGGAGAATTGCGCTACTTAGATTCGTTCGCAGGCGACTTTATTCACTGTCGGCCACTATAAAAAATTCTATTACGTGTTTTTTTTCAAATTTCACATATGGCACAAATGGGCATAAATAATAGGGCCCAAATAAGTTAGTCATTAGTATAGACTAAATTCACTAAATTATACTGAAAATTTATATCATACAAAAATGGAAATCCACAAGCGTTTATACACAAGACCCGTCTTGATTTGCTATTTAATAATTTGATATGCTGAGTAAAGAAGCAATATTCAATCGAAAAAATTTTAAATTTGAAGGAAGTAGGTAACATATAAATTTTTCAAATTTTTGGTGGAAATACATAACATACAATGAAAAATTAATTATAGTTAAGATCTTACAAACTTAGCCAAATTGTTTTTAATTGTTTTTCAGTTGGTTCCTTTATAGCGAAATATTTAAAAAATTTAGTTTTCTTTGGGTTTCACTGAGTTTCCACAATGTAAACTATTGATTCAAAAGTTTCAATAATTTCAATTTTAATTTCAATAATTTCCTATCACAAATTTCTACTCTGGGCATATTCGTTTTTATGGTCATAAGTATTAAATGAATAAGACTGAATACTTGTAGGTATATTGGAAAACATTTCAAATTTAGGACTTCCGCGAATTTTACGACAAATAGCTAATGGAAAATTTCATAACTATCGTCTATCATGGATTAAGAGCAACAAATTTTCAATTCCAGTCCAGAATTAGGTGGATATTTGATTTAATTTTTTGAATTCCCGGGAATTGCCAAAAACTCTTTTCGCTTCTGTTACAAAAAAAAACAAATCCTTCTCCGACTTCGTCCTCTCGCACAAATAAAAGGTTCCTTTTTGTGAACCTTTCAACGAGTTCAAACGCGGGTCCCCTTTTAGGTTCAATTGGGGTTCAATCACTAAGGGCTGATATTCCATAGGTTGTAAATCATTGACGATAGCCAGCAAGAAGTACAATGGCCCGGTTAGCTCGAATATTTACCATCTGGGCCACTGGAAGAGCCCTCGCACAGGGCGGCGGCCAATGGGGCCAATGGCGGAGCCGCTTTTCAAAGCGCCTCTGTTATGCCCCGCAAAACGCTCGGAATCCTCATGCATCGCGCAATAACTCATGGCGGTCCGGCCGTCGATTATTATTATCGGCGATATTGTTGCCGGGCCTACATCCCTCGATTTTCCACTGTCCCCCGAACGAGAGATAGTCCGGATCCCGGCACTCACTAGGGACATCGAATTTCTGGAATCGCCCCCGCCGCCAAAAACGCATTTCCTGATAGTTGGCGATGGTAAATTTTTTTCCGTGCCGGCTGTTGTCGGTGAACGATTCCCTCTATAAATATGCGAGGAACATGCCACCGTTTTCCAGGACTGCATGCCCTCCCAATGGATGTGGGACGCAGTCCTGGACAGAGCTGGATTATTCCTCTGCCACGTATTTAAGCCCTGGTCACATATGCGTTTAATAGCGATTACGGCTATGCCTGGGACCTTATTAACTTTGGGTGGGACACAGTTTGCGGTCGAGTTTTCTGTGTTACTACTATTTTTACAAGCAGGCGACGCACAGCACCCTCGGAGAGATTTTTTCCTCTGTAATGGGTGTGGCGATTTATTTAACAGCCTCCAGGTCTTTTTCCAGATTTGTTTATCAGCCTCTCTGATCGAGGGAGATTTGCAATTGCTTGAATTGGCCCACACGATGGTTTGAAAATCCGAAAAATTTCCCCTGAATAACACTTCCGGTGACATGTTACTAGGCTACAAACGAAATTGTTTAAAGTCAATTTTAATATGTATATACTTTAAAGTTTAAAGCCCGTATTCACCGACACAGATAATTTCCTCAATACCTAATACCTTATAATTATTTCAAGCAATTTAACCCTTTTCCAGCAGTCCTAGCAATTTTACTATTTATATCCCAAGAAGTTGTTTCTTGGACGGAAGTGTGAATAATCCATTAAATTAATTTGTTCCCGCAGTTAGAAAAACATAAATTAGATATTCCATACCCACTGTTCCTGTGGACATCGAAAAAAATTAATCCTCATTTCATAGTATACTCCACATGCCTCAAAATTTTGTCCTCATTACTAGTATTACTAAATGTTACAATACATTTTCCTTTTTCAGTTTTAAGCTTTTTCTAAATAAGTAAATTACAAGGTGATTTATAAAAAACTTACACAATAATTTGATATAATACGCACAGACGCACAAATAGCTTGAGATGATATTAACCAAATTCTCTTCGACCGAATCAATATCAAAATTCCTGAAACTGTGACCCAGAGGCCAAATTGTACCCTTTGACGTCACAAAAATGGTTAATAGTTGTACTGAGGAGTAATATTCGGCCAAGGAACTTTTTCACCCTTTTTCCGGAAATTTCCAACTTTCCTCTCGCATATGTCGAGGAATATTGCCGACGGACGCCACGAACAAAGCAATAACGCACTTTTCAAAAAATATCGTGACCTAAGCAATATGATGGTGATACGTGAACATGTCCCCCGGGGGTGGCTCTGTTCGCAGTCGACGTATGCGAACGTATCCTTCGAAATTTGATTCAGCGCTGCTCCCTCGAGTGATAAGACTAAAAGGAGGCGACTGGCAGATGGGGACGAGGAAAATCGTGCTCGGGGTGAACGCGGCTCAAGGAAATAAAAATACGATTAGAATATCCTGGCGACAGTACAAAGTCAGCGTGAAGGGCCGGAAACGCCCAGGGAATATCAGAAAATGTCCCATTTGCATAGGCGAGCTGCTCCCGATTTCCTTTCATCTCGTCACAGAGGCAGGCCCGCCCCATTTTCTATCGGAATTGGCTCTTCCTTCCGACATCGGTCCCCTCTATCGCGGGGAATTATCAAAACAAAATATTTGGCCACCGATGGTGGAAGGAGTTTCCATCATCCCACACTCCCTTCTTCCCTAGCGCCAGTCAAAAGGCAAAGGTTTCCCAAAACCCGCAGTGTCCTGGGAATTCCTTTCCATAGGAAGAAATCGTGAAAAAAAAGCGGGCTCCAGAAAAAGGCACTCACAGGCGAGGCCACCGCAGGGCCAGGACTGGGTATCGGGCCCCAAATCTACATTCATGCTTGAGGGGGGATTTCGGGCTGTAACGTGACGGGGCCCGGCCGCCCCGAAGCCCACTCGCCATCGAGCACAGAGCACACCAGAACAGAACACGTCCTTCGTTTTTATAAGAAATGGAAAATTATTCAACAAGTCCATGAAATTTATTGTGGAACCGGAGGATTTCCGGATTCTTGTGTTTAGCTTTGCTGGCAAAAACCTGAAGATGAATTGCCTTCCGAAAGATAAATCATTTTTCACCTTCCTCCCCGGTGGCGGCGGCCGTTCACCAGGACCGCCCCTGAAAACTCCGCCGCCACTGGTGGCAGCTGGATGCCCCCGCCGACGACAGTCTCCCAGGTAATTCCCTTCAAGCACTGATTTGAAGTGAATTAATTTTCTCGAGTGACGGAATCCTTTTGGCCGTCGTCGTCGTTGTCGTCCTTCGGCCAGGCGGTTGACATTTTTCATGTAGTTTGTCTGCTCTTTTCATTTAAAAAAAAATAAAAATAAAAAAATATTCTGAGTTGGGCCATAAATTTGGGCACAGCATCGGCAGGGATCTGGCTTTTGAACCTTTTGAGCCAGCGCTCTAAATTAGTGAGTGGCTTTTTGTTTTTGAGGGAAGTTCATGTGTGCTCCTGCATGTTTGGATGGATGCACTTCATTTTATCTTCGAAAGGGAATTTGTTATGATGATTTTTTCACCGCAAAGGCTCTTTGGTTTTAACATCAAAGAACTTTCTAAAAATGTCGAGTAGACATGCTAAAGAAATGGGCTTTAAACGATGCATAAATATTTATATACATTTTACATCAAGTCTAAAGATAAATGGAATTTGGGTAACTTAAATAATACCTACTATTAAAAACTACCAAAGAATGTATGTAAATTTTTTTCAAAACTAGGCCGTTTTCTCAAAACTATACGTACTCTGAACTAGTAAAAATTTTTAAAACTTACCGAATTATTTGTTTCAGGCAGTCTTTGCGCTTGTGCTGTAATAATAAAAAAATGAAATCGTTTACAACTATTTTTTATAAATAGGTACAATAAAAATAAAGACTAAATCGAATATGAGCAAAACACAATTTTTTTATTTGAGTAGTTTTTATAACTTCTTATTTTATTACATTCTGCATGATATCAAAATTGATCAATTTTTCTGTTTGTTTATTAGCTCCCTATCAATGATATTTTGAATAGCCTCTGTTTCAAGGCTACGACGAGGTAGACACGTGTCATACTTTTGGTTTTCAGGGTTATAAAATATATCAAATATTAAAGTTTTTTACCAAGTTTAAGGTCCACGACACAAGGAACAAATCAAACCACTTCATAAACAGAAAATAAACCTTAAGCTTTCCAAGTAGGTACGTGTTGTATAAAATTGAAGGAATTATACTCTACGTATTATAGTGATCATAGCACAGAAAATTCAACGGGCCAGCATAGATAAGGTAAGTCCTAGTTTAAATCATATAGGTAAGCATATAGTTTTAAGTATTAAATACAATGAAATTAAATTCTTTTATAAAAAGATACCTACTGTTTTTAATTTTGAGTGTAAGGAATAAAAAGCTTTGAATCTAAATCTAGTAGTAGACTTCGAAGTGACATGTTTATTCTAAAATTAGTTTAATGTACATACAATGGCAGCCTCAACTTCCCGTCCAACGCCGGAAGTCCGAAAAACAAAAGAAGATGCAAAACAGAAGGATATTGTATACTTAAGCTCCTTCATCTTTATTCCTTAAATTTTGTTCTTAAAACGCCTATTTTTAGAGTGATGAGGACAAGAAGCTGGAAGAGGAGTTGGAGATGCTCGTTGAGCGGCTGCTTGAATCAAACGCGAATTTGTACCTGCCCGCCCTGGAAGCGATTAAGCAATTAATTCAGTCGGCAACGACGAGCATCACGTCGGTGCCGAAGCCGCTCAAGTACATGGTGCCCCATTTTGCGGCGATAAAGGACGTCTACAAAAAGCTGAAGGACAAGAAGACAAAGGAGATCTGCGCGGACATTATTTCGGTCCTGGCGATGACCATGGGCCAGGACAAGGACTGCGTCACTTACCGACTCCTGGCGAACCCCCTAGAGAGTGTCTGTAATTGGGGCCACGAGTACGTCCGCCATCTGTCGGCGGAAATCGCCTCCTCGTGGCCCAGCGCCGGAAGGGCCTACAAGGAAAAACTCTTGGGGCTCGTCAGGCAAATCGTCCCTTATACCATCGCCCACAACGCGGAGGCGGAGGCCTGTGATTTATTGATGGAAATAGATCAGCTTGACCTCCTCGAAGAGTTCATTGACGAGAGCTCCTACCCCAGAATTTGCCTCTACTTGCAAAGTTGTGTCCCGTACGTACCGGAACCGGAAAATACAACGATCCTTAAATTCGTCCTAAAACTGGCTAAGAAGTTTGGACGACCCGTCGAAGCGTTGAGATTTGCCTTAATATTGAATGATTGCAAGGTGAGCCCAATGTTTGTTTCCCTGCTCCTTTGTTTTGTACCTTCCTTTACTCGTTCGTACTTCTGACGTCTTCGGGAGTTATTTAAATAAATCCTTAAAGACTTCGACATTTTCGCAGGAAAAGTGGGCGGTTATGCTACGGATTGGGGATGAAATCGGATAGTAATCAATAGTGACTGGAGTGAGGTTTATGGTTTTATTGTACTACTCATGTAATTATCACGGCAAACCTAATTAAATCATCGCCGACAAGTTCGTGCCCTCTCGTGCCATTTAATTAGATTCGATAATTCGGTCACCTGTAAAGCGATTTAATTATGTAAGTCTTCTGGCAATTAGAAGGGGTAGGCGAATGATATTTCAATATCACGTTTTAGTCATAATTAGGATGCGAAATTGTGCATATTCCCTGAAAGCAACCAACATAGAGGAATGTGGAAAAGCATAAGCTAAAATTCAACTAGATCACTAATTGCCCGTTAAAATGCATTCAGAAAATTTTCACGACTTTTCATGCTTTTGGATAGTTTAATACACATATCGTTGTTGCTTCAATTTGCAGTAATATAGCATTTATCTATTTTTTTTTACGTGAATCGAATCTCAAAATAAACTCTCTTATTTTATTTACTTATTCAATTTGATTTTTATGATATTAAAAAGGATAGAAGCTTATCTTATTAAGTATCCAATTTAGGAACGTACAATTCGTAATCAATCATATAGATCGGTTCAGCGAGGCGTATTTTATTTAGCGTTTTATGTTTATAAAGCCCAATATTCTTCAAATAAATTAATATTAACTAAAGTATTTCTACACATATAAATGTTTTTATTTTAGGAAGTTAAATTGATATTTCAAAATAGCCCAGACAAAGCAACTACAGCCCAATTAGCCCTCATTCTTGGCAGACAGCGCACTTGCATTGATTTTTCAGATACACCAGATCTCCTATCTGAAGATATGATGGACCTAATCAACAACGCCAACCTTACCTACAGCTTTATCACTTTAGCTCGTGACTTAGACATACTAGAGCCGAAATCTCCTGAAGAAGTTTATAAATCCCACTTGGACACACCAAGATTATTTATAAATACTCAAATTGATTCAGCGAAGAACAATCTTGCTGCTAGCTTTGTGAATGGATTTCTAAACACTGCTTTTGGAACAGACAAACTGCTCGACGAGATGGGAAAGCGTTGGTTGCATAGAAACAAGGATCACGGCATACTGAGTGCAACTGCATCTGCAGGCTTAATTAATCTATGGGATGTTGATAGCGGGTTAGCCTCTATAGACAAATATTTCTATTCTAATGATAACTTTATAAAAGCGGGAGCGCTATTTGCTTGTGGAATTCTAAATTGTGGAGTGCGGAACGATGTGGAACCCGCTCACGCTGTACTATCGGATTATCTTTCGAACGATGAAGAAATCCTTAGAAAGTGTGCTATTCTCGGCATAGGTGTGGCTTATGCGGGAACAAATAACCAATTAGCCCTGGGATCTCTTAGAAAGGAACTTAATGATTCTTTTGATAACTGCGAAATTCAAGGTGTCCTTGCAATCAGCATTGGATTGATTGCCGTAGCTAGCTGCAACTCTGAAGATATAGAGCTTCTGCTTCAGACTGTATTTGGTATTGAGAGCGGGGATACAAAAAGTCCCTACATTCGGTTTATATATCTTGCGATTGGTCTTATATACCTAGGTCGACAAGCAGAGTGTGAAACTCTTATTGAAAGTCTGCAAATCCTCAAGGAGCCTTTCAAAACGTATGCAACAACTATCGTCGAAATGTGTGCCTATGCAGGCAGTGGAAATGTCTTAAAGATCCAACGTTTCTTACATATCTGCTGCGAATGTTGTGAAAATAATAAGAAAAAAAAAGATGATCAATCTAAAGGAGATAGTAAAAGTAGTGGAAGTAAAGTTTATCTAACAGAAGCACAAATGGCTTCTATTTTGGGAGTCGCTTTAATTTCAATGGGCGAAGATATCGGAGTTGACATGGCTTTTAGAACTTTCGGACATATAATGCAGTACGGGGAACCAAGTGTACGTCGTACAGTACCTCTGGCAATTGCTTTAAGCTGCATTTCGAATCCCAAACAAAATGTATTAGATATGCTAAACAAATTTTCTCACGACAACGATGCCGAGGTGACGCACAGCGCAATTTTTGCAATGGGTCTTGTTGGAGCTGGAACAAATAATGCTCGATTGGCGCTGCTGTTGAGACAATTGGCCCAATTTTATGCAAAAGATCCAAACAATTTGTTTTTAGTGAGAATCGCTCAAGGTTTGACTCATTTGGGAAAAGGGACTTTGACTTTAGCACCATATTACTGCGATAAACAAATTATGCGACCATGCTCAGTTGCTGGTTTACTAAATGTTTTGTTTGCTGCATTAGACTTGAAAAATTGTAAGTTTCGTCTTCTATCTACCATTATTCTAAATTAATTTTCTTTTTAGTAATTCTAGGATCAGACCATTATTTACTCTATCTCCTAACACCAGCTATAGAGACCCGGTGTTTGGTCACTTTGGATGAAAAATTAAATCAGGTTCCAGTGCCTGTTCGTGTTGGAGTTGCTGTGGATGTTGTGGCTCAAGCTGGGAAACCAAAAACGATTACTGGATTTCAGACAAGCACCACACCTATCCTTTTGGCGGCTGGAGAACGCGCTGAGCTGGCTACTGACGACTATGATGCATTGTCCCCCATTTTGGAAGGGTTCATTATTGTAAAGAAAAAATCGTCTAGTGAATAACTTTTGTTTTTGTTGAAGATATATTATATAAAAGAAATTTATAACATTCAACTGCTACTGTCTTAGTCTAAAATGAACGCACCGTTATTTGTCTAATTTTCAGAACTATACGATCACTTTTTCTCTATGAAGGGAACATTTTGGACTGTATTTGTTGAAAAGAAAGCCGCTTGACTTAATACTAAATTTTAAATCAAAAACTATAATTTAAAGAAATATATATAATTGTTATGTGTTCAAAATGAAATGTAAATTTATATACCTACGGTTTTTAAATCCGACAAACTTCCATTTTTTACGACTTTGCAAATTAAATCCTTCCAAGTTATTTTTCCCCAACACAAGTTAATCTTACATGTTAATAAAATCTGTATCCTAGCATTAATTTAATAACTTACAATAACACTTGCTTTTCTTTTCCAAGAACCCTCTATATACACCGCAGTATTAAAATTCGTCATGACTACACCGTGCTTAAATTAATTTCATAATTTCTCCTGCACGTCATTGAATTGTGCATGCATTTTAAATTAGCTCGGCCTGCAACTTAATTTATTCGTCGCGCTACCGAGGGCTGGCAGGGCTCTTGTTAAATATAGCAACCGTGAAACCGTCATTGATAATTAAATGCCCTTTTGAACTCCTTTCCCAGGCTTGTTACGTGATAGTTTGATTATTGAATTATGAACTTCGTGCCAACAAGAATTTTGCACTTTCAAAATTGGCCGCATTGTTGCTTCGAGTGGAAAAGAAGATAAGGACGGACCTCACGACCAGGGAGGAATGAAATGAACGCTTTGTACTGCTCTTTAATGTCGACTACAATTTATGAAAATCTTTCCCAAGGTGCCTAATTGAAGAAATGTAATTGAATTTATCGGTTCCATTTGATTTTATGAATTTTTGGAAATTCAAGCATTGACTGAAAATGGTTTAGATAATTTTAAACTTGTCAACCACTAAATTTTGGTGGGCTTTATGATCTTAACTTAAAGGTAATCAAATTTTGTAATTGGATGTAAGTATTTAAAAAAAAAATTAATGAAAGTTAGAAATTAAAAATGTAAGGGATTCGGCGATCTTTGATTTGAATAAGACGATGGCACTATACAGACTTCCATAAAAACAATTACGCTACTCCGTAATTTATAAACAAGAAATATATTTCATACCCTTAATATTTGCACGAAATATTCATTTTTAAAAATAGTATCATAATATCGAAATTTTGATGTCCTTTAAAATTATTTTGTATAAAGTGTGTATATTGAGTTCTATAAACCCAACTTCTATGAAATTTCACAAAAGGTCAACACATTCCGGTTAACCGCATTCATGGCTGGACCATTTCATGATTATGAAATCCATCTTGTTGTTCATTAATAAATTAAAAGGCTATTACACAAAAGCTGCATCATTATTTTAAAACATTAACATTAACAGTGGCACCAAACAATAAAACCTGCCAAGTTAATTTTCGGTAGCTAAAAAAAAAAAATGGAACGTAATGCATTTCGTGGAGTTGCCCGCAATGCAACTTTGTGACTTTTTCGCACTATTGAAATTAGCCGGAATGTGTAATTAAATCATAATTGATGCCCACACCGAACGCTGAAACAGAAATTATTTTTTCATGTCGCACACAGATTATAAAAATACACCGGATGTAAGCCACAAAGGATATTAATAAAATTGTTCTTTTATTTTCACAAAAATATTAAAATAATAAAAATAAAAAGGAGGCCACCACAGGCCATGACCATAATGAGCAAAATGAAAAGTCGTGTTTTCGCTCAGCACACAAATAATTGTAATTTAAAGGGATTATTCATAAAGTTTGAGCAATAAATTACAATTTGGGCACTCTGTGCTCGGACTACCACTTACATCCTCAAGCAATTGCCGGGACATGGAAATTCCTGAACTGTAGACAAACTCTCGGGAAAGCGAAAATAAAAAAAATAAAAAATATATAAAACTAAATGAGAAACATTTTTTCGCCTTTTTTCCGGTCCAGGAGCGAAAAACTCCCGGTAAATTCCCTTCCACTACCCTGGCGGTGGACAAAACTTTAATCCAATTTGCCTTCCCGAATTTTTCATTTTCCTAAATTGAAACATTCACTTCCGACACACTTTGTAATTACTTCATCCGGGCGCAGTTGCATCGCCCTGAAAATGCAGTGTAAATGTGCAAGCAAATGTTTTCCAATCTGCACCCGCCCCCGCGCCACCTGATCCCCCTTAAAGGAAGAGTTGCAGGTAATGCGGCAAACGGCAAAGACGCCGGGAAATGAATATCATCGTAAATGTTGCAAGACGCTCCTTTGCGAAGGCGATTTCTTTCGCTTTTCTTGGGTAATTTATGAGCGGGACTACCGCCACTTTCCACTGCGAAGTACCTGAACTTCTTTCCTGGCGCAGTGCAAGTGAAGAAGCAACGGTTTTCGGGTGGTAATTAGCATGTCTGTAAACTTCTCCAAGGAAACCCTACCTTTAGTGTTTTAGGAAATTTACACCTTTCAAGGTAAACCTAATCGCACTACCTTTGGGTAAAAGCACTGTCTTCTTTTATCTTTCAATTTCTGATTATGTCTTACCACTGCAAATTAATTTCGGTTATATGGTATAACCAAGTTACATTACCCTACTATAAAATAAAATATAGCCGAATGTTTTCTTTTCCGTTCTTTAAAGTGCCACTTTTTACTAATAACATTACTTTTAGTTGCTTTATGAGTTAAATTCATTAAGTGTACTATGTCTGCAAAAAACATAGAAATGGGGGCTAAAAGAATTTTGGTTACAACTGTGACTACATCTTCAATAGAAACATTTAACCTCATACATTTTAGTTTCAAAAGTAATTTGATGATCAGAGATTTGTTATGTTTTAATGTTATAGTTTATTTTTGACGCACTTTTTCTTTTCATAACATTACAAAAATGTCTTACCCAAAAGAAAATCAAATTTCGAAAACGCATCTCCTAATATTTGAGATGGATAGCAAAATGTATTGCAAATCGCAACAAAGAAATTTGTAAGTTTTCAGTTTATGGGCTAAGATGTTTCAATCCATCGACTAATTCCAGTCCTTTCACCCATCAAATTGTTTCAAAATCTAATTCTTATTCGAAGGCTTATGCCCAGCAAGACATTCTGCCACATTTTGACGAAATCAAACCATGTTGATCCAAAACAACATTTTTTTGCACCAACTAAAACGGACCATGTAAAAAGACGCTCTTCAAAAAAAAAGTCCGATACAATTGAACTACTCAACCGACTTATGACCAAATAATTGTTTAATGCTATGCGTGCGTAGTCTTATTAAATAAATACAAACATCAGTCAATCACAATTCAAGGCATCGACAAAGTAAAAACCCAGAAATCGAATCATCTCCCAGGTGTGGCGTGAGCAACCCTGAACTTTCCCAGAAATTCGTTTTTAATTAATGAAAGCAGACCATCGTGCGCAAATAAAAAAGTAAATCTATTTTATGACAATAAAAACAAGACTCATCACTTGCGAAGTGGATTGACCCACTTTACCTTCAGGGCGATGGCATTATACACCGATTAAAAATACGCTAAAAAATTGCCACAATTGCTCCAGAAGTGTCAACATTTCAATCAAATTGTTAACAAGATGAAATAAAATGCAAGACGCTGTGATGGCCAGCATAACTTTTTTTTTAAACCTTGTTAGTTTTGGTAAGCTCGGCTCAAGTTGTAAAGCAATTTTCCAAACTCTACCAAAATAAAAAAAAAAAAGTTGGTAAACTTCAGGTATTTGATTAATCTGCGTTCATCTGCATCGGTGCAAGGTGCCAGAGGCCGTAAATCTCGGAGGTGGCGCCCATTCAATATTTAGGCCCATTTGCATATTCGGTTCAGAAGAGCCTCGAAGCGCCGGCCGGGCCCCATAGTAAATATTCGATGTTTTGCATCTAACCTTGCTGGACCCCGGACAAATTTCTCTCGCCTCCGCCGAAAGTTTTTTTTTTTCGGGGAAAAACTTCGCAAATGAATGGAGGCGCCGGAGATGGGATCCAAACGATGAAAAGATCGTCGAAAAGTTTCCCTCATTCGACGCCGCCGGAACGGGCGCTATGTGCGAAAAGAGCACTCATTGCCAACCTATTTGACTAAATTTTCCGCATAATTTTCTTCCCAGTGGATTTTATTTTATTTTTTTTTATCAATTTATTTTTCATTTTTTTCATAAACATATTTTTTTTATAAACAGATAGAAACACAATTTTCCATTCAAAAAAACTCCGCTGGTTAAAAGTTTCCCGACTTGAATGCAGTCGGGACTCCTTGGAGCGTGTTGGTTAAATAAAAGTTTGAACTCCTTCTGAGGGGAAATATTTAAGCGCATTTGTGCAGAAAGTTGCTCAACTTCGCATGAATAATTCCAAGTGTCTCTCTTTCTTTTCTATAGTGAAAAAAAGTGGGCATGTTTGAAAAACAGATGTGGGGATAGGTGCACTTTATTGAAACTTCTTCCCGCACCGCCTTCAACTATACTTTATATATATTATATCCTTCCTCTCTCCGGGACAGGGGAGTCAGACGACGAGTCAAGGAAGTTTTATAAGTTCACTGCATCCGGCCCAAATGTTTGGCCCGACTTTATGCCTTTTTCGTACGGTTGCGGCGCGTACATGTGTCTGCGCCTTTATACGACAACCACTTTCATTTTGGATGGATTTATATGAAATTTTGTTGCCCTGTCCTTGTGGAGTTTGGTGTTGATCAACCAACAAAGAGTTTCAGAAAGAATGAATATTGCACATTTTGGATGTTATATGGCAACTTTATTGGCTTCTTGGTAAGTGACTAGAAAAAATTGTAAACGATATTCAGTTTTTTGAAACAAATTTTGTTTAATGTATATTTGCTCTTATAGTCTTGGACTTGAAGAAAAGCAATTTCAACATCGTTCTGCTATTTCTTAGTAGACACACACATATGTATTTTAATTTGGTCTGGTATAATTTCAACTGAAAATGAATATCGTCGTTGCGTGAGATGACTTTGTCTGGAAATTCTGACATTCAATATGTATGAAAATATATGTCTATACCAAACTTTACAAAATTTAAAGACCCCTCGTGGATTTTAAACAAAACATTAAAATCGTTCGTTTGGATCAAAAGTAAGTAGTAGTAATTTTATTTGATTTATCGTTAATGAAAAGCACACTTTCGTGGTGCAAGTAAGTAAAGTTTTATTTTTTCTTTATACATCGATTGAATTTTACTTTAACACTGTTTCTGCGAATATAACAATCGAATAAGTTAGTTACTTATATTCCACGAACTAAAGCTTAAAAAAGCAATTCTTGTAATTCACTTTCAAAGTTTTTACAGAATTTTGTTTTGAACTAAATATACCTACATGTATTTGTGCATATAAAAAGCCTCTTATTCTACGCTGTTCCCGCAAAAGTGGGAAATATGAACAGAATTATAAAGATTGATAAAATAAATAAAAATTACAACATTAAAAATTAGACCGATTTCTTTGAGCGCACAAAAAATAAAATCAGCCGTAATACAATATTAGCTTGAAAATTGACTTGCATTTACAAAGTCTTTCATCCAAGAAAATTAATAATTAAACATGTCTTTAAGTATAGTCATTTCAAAAGTGCATTGCAAAAATACATATGTGTGTAATTTTCTCTCGCGAAAACTGCAGAAAATGTGCCTTGTTGCAATCGCAAAATGTCACGAGTCAATGGAGGCCAATGAAGCATCGAAGTTAATGCGTTTGCTTCGTTGCTTTATTGAATAAGTTAATAGATAATAAGCTAACAAACTTGAATTTTAAACGACTTACTACAATTACATACTTTATTACTATTTCAAATTTAAACCTCGTTCTCTACATTTATTATTGCTATTTGTTCCTGTTTATCATTATACCATAAAATATATCCTCATAAATCTTTATAAAAAAATGACAGAAATTTTATTTATTATTAGCATAACCTCGTACTTGAGAGCCATCAAAACATTGCCTGCAGGCTTCTACCGAATTAAAAATATATCTTTTAACTAAATTCGCCCTTTTAACAATTCAAACCACATTTATCATCACCTTTGCATAGACAAATCGACCTCGGTCGATGACTGTTCGGTGATTAATTTTTATAATGATCTTTACTTTCTTGCTGATCGCCGTGAACTATAAAATATCGACAATTTTCTGTGGTTTTATTGAAAACCTCATCATCAATTAAAGGTATCGACTTCGTGTGTCCCCTGGGTTGCCATTAATTGAGTCATTTCGGTAGCTTCGCTTTAAATGGTAAAGTGGCAAAAAATATGTGCTCAATTCTCAATTCATGTTTTATTGATTGTGGGTCCCCATGGGGTCAGGGGAGTGATTATTTTGAATTTTTTATTATTTTTAAACTGCTCAGCTTAAAACACTGGTTTTTACGTTTATTCACGATTAATATTAAAAAGTACCTTGTGCGATGGACAGGCATATGTGCATAATTTAAATGAAAAAAAAATTATAATTTTTGTCGAGTATGGAAATTTTGTCGAAGACGGAAGCCAGCAAATCTGCATTTCTTCTTTAGATTCTCAGATTCTCGTTGAACTCGCCTGTGTTGTAAAGAATTAAGAGAATACGTTGCCAAGAAAAAAATTTATGAATGAATACATTTATTTGTAATACAAATTTATATACAAATAAAAATATTTCCAATACTTGTTTAGAATAATATGCAAAAAGATAAGATTTATTCAATTACATATGATAAATAGCAGTAGTAATTAATGTTTTCTTGACTGGTAAATGTAATATGCATAAATCCACGCTTGTTTGGCAACAAATGCAACAGTTTATCAGTAAATAAATTAGGAGACTGCTTTTTCTATATACATAATTTATTTTATTTTATTAGTCAACAGAAAACAAAAAATTAATGCTTAGAAATTTCGAAATTTATGACCAAATTAGCAACACGCAAAAATTATACAATCGATTAATATTAAAGGTATTATGAGGTATTTTGAATTAAATGATACTGTTTTGTACAAACTCACTGTCGATGAAAAATAATTGTCGAGATTATATTAAATGTTTATATGACTAATTGTAAGCTAAAGATAAAAGGTAATCTAATTCCCATCTGATTGCAATAAATAATAATATATTCTCGGACAACAGGTTAATTTATGTAAAAAATTTATGCGATGCAATAAATGCAATTGGGTGACCTTCAATAAAGTCAAGGTTAGTCACTAGTTGTTACCGGCTTATGCACCTGATTGCATAACCTAATACAATAGAACAGTTTCAAGATCAGCTTCAAAAAATAAATTAAGATGTACCTAGTCACACAGTACGTCTACTTTCTAATAATAGATTTGATTATTTAAAAGTTCAAGACTCTGACTGCGAGGAACTGTGGTGAAAGTTTTTGCTTTCTTAATTAAATTCTCTCTTATTATCAATAAATTCATTTTACAAATAAGTGAAACGTTCCAATGTTCAAAAAAGAAATGCTTTAGAAAAACCTATTATCGATTAAATGTTCTCTGCTTTTTACGCCTGAAAAATGTTATAAATACAAAATTTTCATAGTCTATCTGACATTTGGGCAAAAAGCAAGGACTCAAACATAAGGTGACGAAAGCATTCTCTGCAATTTGATCTTAATAAAAAATTTATAAAAAGCAGTTTAAGGTCAAAACCTTCTGTGCGTCAGAGTTGAACTTGAAAGGCTACCATTTAGGTAGGTCAGCAATTACTCTGAGTAGTCGTTATAAGGTGTAGCATGGAAAAACCGGAGTCAGACTCCGTATCTCCCATATAAGACGACTTGGACTTAAAAAACCATAAAAATGTCTGAGAAGTTGCATAACAAATATTGCAAAAACCTCGCTTGGGATATTTTATGTAAAATGTTCAGTCTGTAAAATTGCACCTGAGGAGCCAGTGATTAAATGGGCAATTTGTTTTCTGTTTGTCTAAAGAAAAACGCAACTAACTCTTACAAAAAAGTGACGAAAACTTTATTAACGCTATTCAACAAAAAAAGCGCATAAGTTACCTACCTACACTAAATAACACCTAGGAACACAATAATTTAGCTAACTAAGCTCCGTCTGCCGGAGATTTCACGTATAAGCCTTAAGTCATTAATTTCCCGCGGATTTACGCGAAGTGAGAGGAGAGAATTTGAATTGGTCCGAGCGTTGCGTCGGCCATCGTTTTGATTGCCACGGTCATCGCTGTTGCCGCTATCGTTGTCGTCGTCGTCATCATCTCCATTATCTGAAGGTTTGTTATCAACCTCGTTATCGGCATCTTCAGCCTCACTGTTGTTGTCATCTATCGAAGATCTTCCGGACAAATTGACTCCCAAATTGACAATGCCACTTCCGCCACCTACTTCCGCATTTACCTGACCGTTACTATTCGATTTCGAATTAGCCATGAAGCCCACCCCAATGTCGAAGGTGGCATTACCTTGTTTTTCATATTGGTAACCTGGCTTTGCTGTGGTTGGAGCAGGTGAGCTGTACTGATACCCAGTACTAGATGTACTAGCCGCGGTGGTTGACGCTCCACTTTGTCCGAAAACAGAGTTAAAAATAGATGAATCCACACCTGCTTCCGCGGATACACCAAGCCTTGAGGCTATCGACTCTGTCGTTGAACTTTCTTCAGGACCAGATGCAACCGATATTGAGACGGTTACGCCAGTTGAATCATCATCATCATCATCATCATTATCATCGTCAGCAGCAGTAGCTACAGATGCAGATATAGAAGATTCAGATTTTTCAGAACTTTTATCCTCCTCAGAAGTTCCCAAAGATATCACAGCAATATTTTCATTTGAATCATCTTTCGTGCCAACAGAAAAACTGCCTCTTACACTAATGTCCGTGTCTGAAGCTTCTGTTGTAGTTGTTACGCGACTAGCCAGAGACGTTCCTAGCTGGGACAAAATACCTCCAACACTTAAGGCTCCTCCAATATTTAAATCTCCTGAAGGACCTTCTTCAGCTCCAATTCGACCACCTACTTGAAGAGACCCACTTACTCCAGAAGCACTGCTTCTTGTAGTCGTAGTAGTCCTAACAGTCGTAGTTGTTGTCGTTACAGGCCGAACTGTTGTAGCAGCTGGGGCTGATCCTCCTCCAAATAATCCCCCTAATCCGCCGCTTAGTCCACCGCCAAAACCTCCCAATAAACTGCCTAATCCTAGCGAGGATAAAAGTCCAGGTCGATTAGGCAAATCACTTGCGCTTGCGTTATTATTTGCAATGGCCGTGTGAAGATCATTGAGCCTGGTCACCTTGACCAGCGGTCCTCCTCCATTGAATATTCCAAAAATAGGCGCTCTTAAGAAGTTCTGGAAGGCGCGGATTGTGTTGTTGTCTTGAGAATGAGACGTAAATTTATTAAATGCACACACTTTTTTGATACTGTAGAATAACGTAGATAGCAATAAACTCGATTACGTAGAAATAAAATAAATTTAAGGCACTATAATTTTCTGACAAGCACGCGTTCGCGATTGTGGTAATCGTTTCAATATAACACGAAAAACTATGGAATACTAAAAAAATAAGACGTTATAATTTGTAATTTGGACACTATATTATATCAATTTACTATAATTGTCCTGGTATTTATATTTCACTGATTTCTTTTATTTATTTAAGACACTATAATTAAGCGGTAAAGATAGATCATTATTAAATATTGAATTTATGCGTGCTTGTCAGTAAATTTTATTTATGGTACCAATATTTATTGATCACCAATGCCAACAGTGTAAATAATTTAATTCGTGTTCGAAATTTAGTACCGAAGGAGCATTTCGACAAACTCAACAATTTTCTTATTCGATCGAACCTTAAGCTTTTCAAATACTTTCAATTGGGACCATTCAGTCCTCGTTTGAATTTAGTAGTATCTTCTTATTACTCCAATGCACCATGTTCGATAGAATAAATAAAACAGCTTATAAAACAGTTATAAATTTTGAACCGGCTTTATTGCTATCTACCTATTTCATTTCACGGCACCACTTTTCTTTAAAATTTCTCACCAGGTCTAAAAAGAATATCCAATGATCGCTGATCAACGAAAGGAGCTGCTCTTGTAATGCAGCTGATCGCGACAATGATCCCGAAAATTGCGACCGCACCGGTATAAGACGATGTTTTAGCCATCATGTCTTTTTATCGAGACGCACAGATTAAATATGGCTCTCGAATATTAGCCCAAAACCGCTTTATATACTCGGTATTGCCTAACCACCTGGAGGCGGTTGTCTTGTCTTTTTCCACCAAATTCTTTGAAGATATTTGATGAGAAAAATTTTTCAAGTTAAATAGTAGTAAGATACCGTGCCAAAGGTTACCGTCGAGGTAAAGAGAACGCTTCTCGGTTTTGGGACTTCGGTTTTGAATTTTGCGCGCCGCTGTACCACTGCCCGATGCTAGGTCAACTGATGATGATCTGGAACTGCTGGATGCTGTGCGCTGTTTCTAAAAAAACAAAATGAACCTCTCACAACAAGCTCACCTTACACTCTCCGATAATTTGCTACTATCACCTGAGAAAAGCTCAGACTTCGATGTCTTCTTATCGTTAAGACAGTCGCGCCGGCGCATGGCAATTTCTTACATTGAGTTTACGGTTTAGTCGCCGTGAAGTGAGCGGAAGTTATCCGGCTAATTCAAGCGTCCAATTATCGAATTTATGAATAGCAATCACTGCTAATCGCTAAGCAAAGAGTTGAAGTTGGAGGGGGTCGGTAAACAGCATAAGTTAAACGGCACACGATCGCCTCGACAAATTTTCTTAGATTTATCTTCTGCACAATTTCGCGATTAAAGATCGTCTTCACGATTTTAGTGCTATACGTAACACTTTCTGTGAAACACGAACAACAGGGGCATTGTTCTTCGTATCTTGGGATGTCCGTTTTTCTTCTCAGGCTCGTATATCTTCAACTTAAGATGTTTAGCAAGGTCAGGTATTGATGACCTCACATTTCCGTTCTCTTGCCACTTTCACAATTAATTCTTTCCGAAAACTTTTATCCACTAAACTAAACCTCGCCTGACAGACTTTTTGTCTGCAAAAAATTAAGCGGAAGGTTACGACACACCTCGTGGTCTTAACTTGGTAGGATCTTGGACTTTATGAGCCGGTAAGAAAGTCACGACGATTTTTCGCTCCGGGCACATGCTTCGATGCGTGTTTATCTTTCTTATAAATACATATACATATGAGAAAAATTGTTGTAACGTGTAACTAGGTCATTGCTTAGGAGTTGAAGGTTAATTTTGTAATCAGAGCCTGTTCTTAGTAAAACTTTTTATGCACTAATCTCCCTAGAGCGGTTTTTAAGGTTTCCTGCAGCCCTTGATCAATACTTCGACTCACGACTGAATGGCTCAATCATTCATCTCATTCATATACAGGCCAAATAAATTTTAAGAAAGTATAATTCTCTATAAAACTTCATCTCCGCAAAGAGACTCTTGCTACATGTCTGAAGTCGGCGTTGGTTGGTGTTTGCCATATAAGTAGATATACAAATTTCAAACATCTAATAAAAATAGAAGACGTGGGAGTATCGAAGTCTATTATTTTTTTTGCCTTTTTTTTATTCTTTCGACAGACTAAGCCCTTAAATTCAAAAACAAATTTTAAAGCAGCGACTATCAATTATATAAAACTTAAAAATCTCAAAACATGCAAAGGTACAAATTAATTTACTAAAAAACAAATTACTAAAGCTCTCAAAATACACTAACTATACCTATCAAACAAAAATTAATCTCCAAGTATGTAATTCAAAAACTGAGTAAAATAACAATAAAATTTGGCAAATTGGCGACATTGTTCAGAAATAGACCAATTAACAAAAATCGATGTCATGGCTTTCGTTACGTACTTGTTAGGTTAGTAATAGATACGCTTTTTAACGTTTTCAAAATATACATAGGCTGGTCAAGGTTTAGCTAATACTTATGATAAATTTATTGCACCACTTAATAATTGCAAATATGAACAACTCTTAAAGGTTTAAGGCATATAGGTAATATGTATGTATGATATATTGCACATTATTATATGTTTGAAGCATCAAAATAAATTATGTTCGTTATCTTATAATCATCATTTATTTTGACTTCATGGTGGTGCAACATACAGAAATTAATTAAGAAGTATGTACAAAATAAACAGTGTACAAAAAGCGACATTAGCAATGAATAAACATGGAGTCCATCTACATGAATAAAATTACAATTTTACCATCACCAAACCGGAAAATTAGCTCTTCGACCGAAAGAAAATGAGAAACGTCTTCGATTGTGTCACACAGCCGCCCATTCAGACGACCATTGGCATTACAAATTTTCCACATTTCGCCGTTTAATCTTGTGGTCGATGCTTCCAATGGGGAGATTCGCATTAACTTTAGGTTGGTATTAGGCTTACTTTTCCCCAGAAAGAAAAGATGTGCCTCCGGTTTGGATGAGTTTGTGCACTTTCAATTTCGCCCGTAAACCATCCTTTCGAGCCGACTGGAACTGGTCGGTTCTTTGAGGTGCATGGACCAAACGCCTCCTTATCTTCTATTGCTTGCCATCCACGTAATAACACCATTTGACCGATGAAACTGCATCTCAACCAGAATGCCTTGAACTTTTTCGATTGAAGATTTAGAGGCGGTTAAAATGCTTTTTGCCGCGGCTTCATTCGTGTAATTCGCTGTAAATACTGTCGTTGATTTTGATGCGTCAATCGATACGTTCGGCTTAAGTTGTTTTGCTCAATCGATTTGTTATGTTTAGATTTGAAACGAAAAATAAACACTTCGAAAAAGGTATTCAAGAGAAAGGAGTTTTTCGTTAGAAGTTTATACAAAATTTTCAATTTTGCATAGATATTAACATTAATTTTTCCTCATTTCCATTGATTTGACGACTAAAGCAATCGTTATCCAATTTTTAGTTTAGAAAATAATCTGTCAAAAATAAAAACAATATACCAAGACGAAAGACTATCATATGAATTTATGTTTAGCAAAATTTATATTATTCTATCTTTACGCTTTACCATTTCATAAGCAAAATCAGAAAGTGAAAAAATAATTTATATTCGGACAAAAATTTTTCATACTTTATTTGGCATTTACCTATACATCTATGTACCTATAGTTGGGCGTCATTTCACTATCCATGCAAACATGATTTTCTACTTACATGAATATGTATAGATATGTCAGTGCAAAATATAACAAATTAAAAAGAACTTACCTAGTAAGGTGTTGAAGAACTTTTTGAATATCCTGTTGTTCGTCCTAAATTTTCAAAATGGGTCATAACGAATCTGAAAATTAAAAAGAATCATTTATTAGATATGTTATTCAAAAATGTATATTTTGAGTTGCTTTGCAAGTTCAATATAGGTACATATTCAATTATATAGTAGATACTTAGGTCAAAAATCTAGAAAACCTGAAATTTCTTTTTGGCCTTTTCTATCTTCATCTTCTTACAACATTTATGTACAAACATAATTTGAAAACATCATCAGCTTTGAACAGCTCCTCAAGACACCAATGAACCTTGAGTGGGCTGCTGCTGGAAGGAATCCACCTTACGAACCCTCTCCGTGAAATGGAACATTTTCTTTAGTAAACAAATCCCACTGAATGGAGCCATTCGAAAGCAGCAAACCACTTGACTTGCTACAAAAATTGACTCCTTTAATGATGGCCTTTTGAGCCGTAAGCGGACAACGGAACGACAATTGACCGGGTTCCAGGATGGGCGGAGGCACGACTCCGGAGCACCGAAAATTGCATGTGCTCCAGAGCAACAGACAACAACTTGAAATGAAATTGAATCACAACACAGGGCCAAGGAGTGCAAGGGGCAACCTTGAAAGTCAAGTCAACAGGATCCCCAGCAGCAGGCGCCCCACCTTCTCCCCAATTCAGGAACAAGTCGGCAATGTTCAGGGAGTCTCGAGCTTCAAGTAAAAGCCAAAGGATGCTTCTGCCTCGTGGATGGCTGACCAAGAATCCGTTCCCGTTCAAGTTTTCGTTCTCAACTTTGTTGCGACTATTGTTGTTAAGGCTCGACTCCTTTTTCTTTAACTTGCGCTACTCCTTCATTTTTAACCAAGTAAAATTGAGCTGAAACTCAAAGAAGGAGCAAGGTACAACGAACTGGAGGTGTACAATCGGTGATAAAATTAAAAATTCACTTATAAATAGGTAATGTACCTAAATCAACAAAATTGTCTTTCTTTTTTTATAGATAAAATGTTGCAGTGCTTAATTGATTGTTTGTTTGAATAAAAATCTAATTAATTTGCTGCATAAAATATGTAGTTTTATTTGTATCTTAATGATCCTTCTATCGATACCCATTTTTTTACGCTGTCATGTAAAGTATGTCAATCTAGTCTAGATAATTGTTTTATTATTATTATTATTGTAAATAAAACATTTTTTTCCGAAACCTTCGTCCAATCTTATCTTAATTGCATTTTCTGATATCTAAGAACAAGTTTAATGTTATTGTTTTATACAATAATAGATTTTTATATATACAATATAAGTATATTATATTTATCTTTTATATTTTTTATAATAATAGTTATTTATATATGTATTTTGCATTGACTAAAGTCCAATATTTGCTTGTAGTAAATAAATAAAGTTGAAAAAATGGTCAAAAAATCGGTTCTGACTTTTTTCTTTTTCGATAAAAATTGTTGATTCTAGTACCTGCGATATACGAAAACTACTGTAAACTACTGTAATAAAGATAAATTTTCTTTTCAATTTTATTACAGATTTTATACATATACACATATATGTATCATATCTACCTTCCTTACCTGGCAAAAAGGTAATCGGAGATGTTGAAGAGTAGAATGTATGTCGCAAACCTGGCAGAAATCATATTTCTCATCCTGAGAAGCTCCTGTGCATCGTCGTCCAGGACGACATCGGCACGGGGAAGCGTCAGAGCCCATCGGCAGCGCAAACAAGTCGAGCCATCCTCAAGGTAAGCTCCTTTTCAATTAATTGACTCCATTAGGACTCCGTTGTACTCGTAGTTGTGAAATCCGCTCAATGCCCGCAGGTATTCCAGGTGGGAAAGGGCAAACTATAAATCGGATCCAGGCGAGCTCAAACTTCAGCATTGATCTCCCTCAATTGCCAGGGGTTAATTTTCACTTCATTAAACTTTAGTTTGCTCCTGTTCGAAGCAGGAGCCAAACCCGGGACGACCTGAGCCCGGATGATGGGGATTCTGCCAGATTACGAGCAACTTTTCGAGTGCCGCCACAGCAGCATGCTGGAATTCTTCAAAAGAACCACTCAAGTCGACGGATCGCCCTCACATCGCTGCTGCGTATGAGTTCCCCGAAAAAGAGTTATATTTCCCACCTGCATCCCTGCAAGGTGGAGGATCCACCTCAAATTGCATCACTGGAAAGCCTCTGGCTGGGCCCCATTTCCTCCACGGAACGAGGCCCCTTAAACGATTTTAACCCAGTGATTAAACGATGCCAGGACCCGAGCCGCTCCCGCACAATGAATGCCAATGGAGTTGCGAATTGCGGGTTTCTGTGGAGCTTCCTCCAGACCGGAGCCACTATTCAATTTCTGCCCGGGCATCGACTTAACAAATTTACTTTTCTTTTTAATTTAACTTCGCCGAGAAGGTAATGTAATTGTGTAGGCCATCATAAATTGGCTTATCCAATTTTGGAAGTTTTTCGGGCAAACTTTTCCGCAAACAAACTGGTGAAACACCCCGACTGAAATAAGGGAACAAACCGCTCAAAATTCAAAGTCCAAAAGTGCAATAAATTTATTTTACTTCGTTTATTTTTATTTTTTTTCTTGTTTCCCCATCTGAAGGGCAATCTAGCGAGCGTCCTAATCACGAAAGAAATTAGGAGGGCATTCAGCTTCGGTTAGTCGACGAAGCATCTGATTGAAATCTGGTGTGAAAGGAGTCATTAATCTTCGCGGAAAAAGTTCATAATTTTTAATTTGCCGACAATATTCCCGAAAATAGGAAAACTTTTTTCCCAATTTACAAACTCCCCCGTTCGTTCATCATCTGGATACACACTCTAGGATAAAATAATAAAACATCCGGGAATGTTTTCTAAAAGAAAAGATTGATGATTCAAATACGATATGAAGCTATGCAACATAACGAATTCTAGTTGGGTTGTTCATAGTTTGTTAATTCATAAAACATAATATAGCTCTCAAATAATGTAAAAAATATTTATTTATTTATCAGAACTATTTAATAAATTAATAACAACAGAAACTTGAAAGAAAATTAGGTACAATCGATCGAATGAATAATAATTTTTCAAGCATTCCGTTTTTCCTTTGATTGCACACAACACTAAACATTTGAAAGTGTTCAAATTAGCAATAAATAAGTAATTGCAGTTTAACAACTTATTTACACAAATCCCATTTCAGTATTTTACGATTGCCATTTAGTTCCCTTTGGAATATATAATTGTCCTAACAGGTGTTGCTATAAAATAAAATAATAATAGGTAAATCACACAACCGCTTTCATGATATAAAATTAATTAACAGGTAACACATGTTTTGACCTCTGCAAAATTAGCCTGTGTCGGATCCGTTGATATATCCTAATGAAAATGCTCTCCCAGGAAATCACAACAAATATTGAGTTTGTTTTGTGACCGACAGTCGCTATGAAGCCCACTGGGCCACAGCAGAATAGGCATAAAGCTGAGGTCAGCTCGGTGTGACAAATTAAAATTGAAATTAATTGTTTGACGCATTTAATGAATATCTTAGCGAGCGCCGGGAAGCAAATTAATTAGCACCAAATGGCCATCTATTTCGTTTAACGAATTAATACATATTTTGTGCAACATCTGGAAAAACATTTTTTTATAATGGCTTTTTCGTGACTGTGATAATTGTGCAGAAATTAATTATAACTGCTGCATCCCCCTTCCAACCTTAGTAGATTTTTTATTGGGTCAGAAATAGGTGGGAAAAAATCACGTAGGCCGTAGACCGTAAATAATCTTTTTATTTCGACGGGTGCCAAGAACACAGCCCCGCAAGGGCTGCTAAAGTAGCTAAACCTGCACGAGGCATAAAAATTGTTAATTTCATTTAAAAAAATACGAAAAAAAATAAAACGAAACTGCTGAGAGGACGTCCTTTATGAGCAATTAAAAATTGGTTATCTGGCGAGTGTCAACAGTGCCGGGCCATCGACAATTTTTGGGTTATTAACGCCCCTGCACAAAGGACGTTAAATTTACATAATGGCTCTAAAGGGAGATTTATTGCTCGGCAGAGGACTCCATCTTAATTGGGCTGGGCTTCATTTAATTGAATACTTTTTCGCAACATTTTATTCCCGTACCCCAAAAAGTTACATCGTAGGACAAAATTATTGGACACTCGAGGTATCAATGAATAAAATAGTGATTTATTATAAAAAGAAAAATCATATAAGGTAGTTAGAGGTCTTTGTTAGCAAGAATAATAATTTTAATTGAACTATCAAATTCTAGGCCACAAGACATTTCAGGGACATTGCTTTTGTACATATATTATGTACATATATGTATATGTATTGTAATATTTAATAATTCCTAAACAGAACACTATCAATCTCCTAGCTTATGGGATTTTTTATAAAAATTAGTATTTGAGGATGTTCGCCAATTTTAAATTAATACTAAGTAATTCAGAATAGTAGATTCAAAATGATAAAAATCAATCAGCGATCCTTATATAATAAATGTTGCCTAGCATTGCTGGTCAACAATCAATTAGTCTCAAATTTCAATTATTCTCTTAGAAAGATAAATAAATAAATAAACTTTTCTAATTTATTTATTAGCCCACAGAAATCCAAAAAGAATCAAATATTTTGAATTATAGAAGACCAATTTTAAAAGAAAATTATTATAGTTCATTTAAACGTATACTTTGGTTATGTTTCTCCATAAACTCCTAAAATTTTCTAATACCTTCCACATTTTCGGATTTTCGCCTTGAAGTATGGCATGGTAATAAACCTATCCAAACAGTTCCAATAGAAATCTTCTCTTGACAAAGATTTACTAAAACTTGGCTAAGTCTCCCGACGGGAGGAGCTATAATGCTCCTTTCGGAGCTCCCCCACTCACATGAGCTGATGGCAAACTATGGGAAGCGTCTTGACTACGCAAGGCCAAGGGAGGGAAGTGATCATTGGAATTTCAAATATTGGCCACAACTTCGTGATGTATATTCAATTTATAATCTCTTCTAGCGCTACGAAGGACCAAACCCTAGATAAGTTTGCATCCCTGGGAACAGCACCCTCTGCAGTAACGTTGCACATTGCAAAAATGTTACCCCACGGGAGAGGGGATTCTTAAAAAATTTATGAATACTCACGTCGGTCGGTCGGTCGATTGCATATAGAGGAAAAAGAGGAGGAGGGAAAAGTTTCACTTTATTTCCAACATCAAAAATTTCTGCTTGAACAAAAGTTAACCACGGGAATTTTCCCAGGTCAAATTTCACACCAACTTTGGCCGCCATAAGGAAGAGAAGGGGGTTCCCCCCGGTATCCAGATCGAATCCGGGACCTCTTCATCGTGCACTGCGCACCCGGACCCGGGATATAGATTACAGATTACATTACAAGTTCAGGGATAGCTTTCGTCGTGATTAAATTTATTGTCCCGTACGTGTCCAGATTCGTCAATGCCCTCGTGGCGAGGACACATATTATGTTTCTGATTGTTGCTCATTCAGCTGACCGTTTCCGTGTAATATTTTTATGGATGCCATAAAATCAATGTCATAATTATATTAGGGCTGGTTCAGTCCGGCTCCATTTTCATTTTGTATTTTCGTTACGCCCGCCTGTTTAGATGGCCTTCTGCTCGCCGCTAAACGAGATCAATTTGGCCGGTAAAGTCAACGTCAGTTTTTCTAGATAGCCACAAGCGGTCAGATGGACGTGATTTAATGCGACTAAAATGAAACCACCAGGAATTTGTGTGGTTTTTACCAGAATTGGTCATCTAGCGTTCGGAGGGGCCCTCGGCACCCACAATAACTCACTTCAAATCCGAATTGAAAAATGTTCAGGGATAATCCTATATTCGATAGTTAAGGGTACAAAAATGTAATGAACCAGTGAAAAGTGCCGTGAGAACACCGGTTCATCAATTTCAGAATAATATGAAATTGAATAGGACATTGTAATCCATGGACACCAATTTTTCAAATCGAATTACAACACCTCAACTGACTGAGTTGATCTGTAAATTATAAGACAATAATAGTCGCATTTAATGTAATACAGGATGTTTTGTTACCCTTAAGTCGAAACGTTAGATAGTCATGCATTTAATGTTTACAAAAAAGATTTGACCTTAGATCTATAAAAAAAAACAATACTGCAGAATTTAATTAAATTAAGCAATTGAAATTAAAATGTCTTTTTCATATTCATATTCTATTATAATAGTCAGAACAGGTCCTAAAAACTCGCTGACAAAATTCATTATGTTCGTTTAATTTTAATAAAATTTAATAGTGCGACATTAGTGGTAGGTATGCGTTTATTATATTTTGATTTTGCATTTTGCCCCCTATAAATTCAAACAGTAGTTTTACGGGAAGCCAACGTGAATGCAATTGAAGAACTACAGGGGTGAGACCCTGTTCGTTTTTTGGGGCGGACTTTTCAAATGAACTCGCACTTTGAAAAACATGATATTCCGCGACTTACACGGCTGAACACGTTTAATTCGCGGAGATAGGAATTAAATTACCACCCGGGTCCGGGTGCCGCCATCGAAAACGTCCGCCTATTGGCCGGATATGTTTTTGAGCGGCACTCCGGCACCATTCAGCAAATGAAATTTAAATTTTGCTGTTAGGTCGCCAACATATTGAGCCCTCTGCAAAGTGGTCGCTGTACTCGCGTATGTGTAATAATTCGCGGGGGCAGGGCACGTATGCATGATTTATTAACAAAGTTTTTAGGCAGCTAATTAATGCAATGTACATGAATTGATTAGCGTTGCGCGGCACTGTTCAACTAATTTCGGTAGGTACCGGACCCGACGCTGGCACTATCGAGGGAAATTGGTTCCGACATTTTTGCAATTTACGAACCGTTTTTATGCGCTCAAATTCATGCGGTGCGTTACGTGAAAATTAACGCGGGCATACTGTGTAAATGCCTCGGAAAGCGCTGAATTCACTTACAAAAATTCATTTTGCATCGCAGAACGTGCGGCTTGAATTGTTTTATGGATCGAATGAATACTTTACAAGAGTTGGGGTGGAAGGGGGTAGGTGTTATGGGTAAATTGAATAAATTTCATAATTTTCCCGCTCCAATTGTGGGTTTTTAGATAATTGTAGCTGAAGTTGCCTGCCAGTGATGCATACGACCGCTCGAACGGCCGCTCACCGCAATGTCCCACTTTTGGAGCGGATGAGCTGGCATAAATGGAAATTGCCAAATTGAAAAATGTCCACGATTTTCATCCTATTTTCATGATGACTCTTTTTTAAATATGTTAATTGTGAGGCCGGTTAATGCGGAAGTGCTGTTACATCGCTTTTGCGGTCGCGATTTTATTCGAACTTTTCGCTTGTTTTGCGCTTTTTTTTTATCATGTAAAAAAGATTCAGTTTTATGTGAAAATGGTCTGACAGTGAAACATTTTACTATTGTCCAGTAATTTTCAAAAGCAAGGCTCTTTTTGAAAGTGTTCAATTATGAAACGGTCGGAAGTTGAGCTGAAAATTCATTGGGAGACCACTTTTATTAATACATTTTTAATTTGGCCTTTGGGATACTTTGGTTTTCCCACAGCTCTAAACCAACAAAGCTTAAAATATGATTGTAAAGTGCATTACTTATAGATTCAGAAACAAATATTACAATCTTAGTAAAAAAAAAAATATAATAGGGATTCTAACAATTACAATTACACTTTTTAATAATGCATCTTAAGTTTTTCTTTTACAATATAAAGACTAATTAGAATTTTGAAAAAATTGTACCTATGATATTTTGTATAACTATAAGAATAAATTCCATTTGAACTTATTTATATTTCTTAGAATTATTATCAGATTTCATCGTACTTAAAATGTTGATTAAGTATTAGATTATTCCCCAAAAAATGTACAGTCTTCATTTTTATATCACAATAAATGGATATAAACCGCTCAACCAAAGTATGCCACAATGTATTGTATCCGACGAAAATTCCCAAATTGCATCGTCCATATGTACCAAATTTCTTCCTGCTGCGACCGAATTAAGTCCTCGGAAAAGAAAAACCACCCCGACCTATTCCTGGAAAATGTTCAAAACTCGTTCGTCCTCAAAAAGCGGAAATCAGAAAAGAAGAGGGAGGAGGAAAAAGTTCTGGCAGTGTCAACAATTCCGCTGCCGGGCCTTGGCCTGAGGGGGTGTCTTTTTTTGCGCTCTAATCAATAGAATGGAAACTACTTAACAACTTTATCGACTTTATAAGAAAGTTGTGAAGTATTTCGGGTGACACAGAATCAGGACCAAATCTTGACATCATTGGGACCGAGTCAAATAGGAATTTTTAAAGTTGCCATGCAGCTCGTTGGCCTGGTGCTTGGTAGGATTGCATCGTTCCTTGCCTCAACCCCTATAGCACCTTCTTGCGATGGTATGTGGCGATCCGCGCTTCTTTTCGCTGCAAATAAAACTTTTTCAGTTTGACTAAGATTTCCGCCCATGGATGACAAGAAACTAGAAAACATCCTTGCGCCATCCTCGTGCAATTTTACAATCTTCGGGCTGTAATTGTGTGCTAGTGCCACTAAAACTTTTGCGGATGTCTCCTAATGTGGTCGCCCAAAGTCGCTCCAAGCTTCGTATCTTGGTTAAACTTTTCTTTAAGGAATTTTTACGTTCCTTCGCATAGAGGTGTATGTGTTTGTCTGTGACTGTATATGCCCTTGTGGTCGCCGAGGTCTGATGGGATAGACGTCCACCAAAGAAGCTAGAAAGGTTCTGAAATCGTCGGAGGACGTTAAAAAGTTTCATAACTGAAAAGTTTTATGTTGTCACTAAGTACTACTAGGACGGCGGTTTCCACATAACGCTAAAATATATATATAGGTACATATCTATACATACATATATATTATATAGAGTTACTCCGCCAATAATGTCCTGAGAGCTGCTTTGTCCGCTACGCCTCGCGTGGAGAAATTATGATATTATATATTTCAAGTTTGAAAGTTTCCTTAATAAAATTATCAATATTTCTTCAGGGGCAGCATACTCCAGTTACCGTGGCTCTGATAACTTCAAGCATTATTAATTTTTGCATGAATCGCATTATATTTTAGCGCTTTATCTTGCGATAGCTGGCTTTAAGCTTGTTTTTAGTTTAAGTGATGTTGTATGCTTTTATAACAACTTTTATTAATTGCTTTAGATAACTAAAACAAACCATCTATGTACATATACATATATCTAACATGAGATTTAAATAAATTATGTAAAGTTTTTTTCAATAACATCTATAATGTTAACTTAAAAATGTAAATCAATTAGATTAATAACATACTCGTATATATCTATTTAAACTCATGATTCGTTTTTATTTTTTGGGATGCTAATTTTGGAGTCTGTATTTGCATAGAAGTTATTAAAAATCCTTTTAATTAGGAGATGATATGTACATACATATACTATCTAAAAATATAGTATCCAATTTTTAAAATCAAACTTAAAATAATGATAATGAAGCCTTTTATTTCTTTGAGATTATTTTCAGAACATTTATGAAATTTATTTTTACCGAAAATCCCAGTTTTAATATCATCGATCCCTCCAATCTAAACAAGGGAAAAAAGGCCGACCCGCTGAGCTGAACGACATCACCTCATCGTCATCTTATTTTCCAAAAATATAAGGAAAACAACCCAACAGGGTTCGATGATTATTTCTCAAAGTTTGAGAGATCCTTGTAATCTTCAATTAAACCTGGCGTGAAAACGACAGGCGGCCCATTACCCACGGCCGGAAATCATTCACTCATCCCGGCGCTCAATCATATTTTCTTCAGGGAGGCTTTTGGTTGATTGTCAGGGATCTGTGTCGACAGTGTCACAGCGATAATGGGTAATTGGGCCGATAAAAAAAAATTTATTATTTTACGGCGGTAAAATGTCAGTAGAGAATGATTTATCAGCTGTCGGCCGAGACTGGGGGCTTTCGAGATGCTGCCCGCAGATCGAAAAACAAGAGGAGATATAAATTTTTTACATGACTATAGATTATCTCAGTGGATGATGGGGCCCTGTCTCGTCCTTGGACCATCCCCCTGACGGCGTCACTAAACTGCGCCCTTATTTATTTAGCACCAATGCCTTTTTCATATTTCTCATGAATTTTCTACTTTTTTTTTTTTGTTTTATTTGGCTCCATCACACATTTTCGCATCGCACTCGTTTTGGCAGAGAGAAAAGTGAATTTTGCTGTTCGGGGGTTCCCCGAGCCAGAGGAATTCCAGTCATGTACGGGCCGTAATTCCCTGAACAATTACAGCGGCACAGGCATCATAATCGGGGACTGGGGCCAGATAAGAGTCTGCTGAAAGGATGAAAGCTATGAAAATATTAAATTTCACTCCCGGCCCGTGATGCGGTCTCGCCCAACCATCCCAGATGATTTTCCAGGCCGTGATTTATGGGCTGGCCATTCGATAGACATCTCCCTTCTGGAGGTACCTTCTCCTTGAGACAGTTGAGCTCTATGTCGGGAATTGCCCTGCGATTTATGGCTTCGTAGGATGATGCTATTGATAAATAAAAATTCCCATCTGGTCAATTGTAACTAAGCGAAATTGGCAAAATTCCATAGAGAGAAGAGAATTTTACCTACTTAATGGTAGAACTTAATTTCAAAAGTTTGTATTTGCATGCGTAATTAAAAACTAGCTGTGACGCAGATAATCGCCAAGTGCAGAGTAAATGCATTCGGTGTAAAATTGAAATAAATAATGTAAGATATATTTATTAACCAAAAATTATTTCAAAATCAGTTAGTAAATTAAGAAGTCCTGGAAAAAAATTTACATATTTATAATACCCCTCAAAATTATCCCTATATAAACTATTACGACTGTAGTTGGGATATAGATACTATTTTAGTAACGTTTATTACTTTAAGCCTGTACCTAATGTAAATAAAAAACAAAACTTTAGAAACGCAAAAAAAACTGGTTATATCTCAGCTAAATTGGATTTCAAAGCTTTCCTTTCTCAGAATCATTTCAGCTGGTGCGGAATAATTTTAGAACATTAAAATCCTTCCCTACTCAGATGTGTCGCTTCAAGGTTTTAAGAGAGGAGCACCACCCCCGTACCCGATGGACCGTCGCACCAGCAACGTATAATCAGCGTTTGTAGCATCTCAGCCTTTTCTGGCAATCCAGTAATGCGTGCCGCATAGAAGGTATCATTAAGGGCTTGAAATATAATAGGCTTATTTCCGAGCAACAATAAAACCTCTTCTGAGATACACAAGATAAGCAGCTTAACAAGTCGTAAAATTCCATTTTTGTATGATTTATTCCTCTGATTACCAGCCGCTCGGGGTGGCTCGGATTCCCCTCAGTGCGGGTCCTCCCGGAGCACATCTGCCAATTGTCATACTTGGGGATGTGGCCGCCGCAGCAGTGGGGCCAGTGGCGGAGCACCCTTCAGCAACATGGATGTAGGGGGTGCGCGCATTCCATTCGAATGTTCCTGGGTCTCGGGGGTCTTTTGGGGCACCTCCAGGCGCTGCAGGCCACCCAGTGTTGACTGTGCCGCTTAGAGGGGTACTTCTGTATTTAGCAAAAGTTGCCGCTGCTAAAATCCATTTTATGGAGGAACAGAAAGGCCCTAGGACCCAACAAGCTCCTGGAAAAGGAAGTGGTCCTTTTGTGCGCGCGGCATGGGTAAGATTTATGGCAAATGACAGCTCTTATCAGCTTTCAGTTAAATTCTAATTACGCTCGGCCTTTGAGCGCAGTTGTGAGCCATTGTTGCTCCCCGGAAATTTCAAAATTAAAATGAGAAAGCTATGTCAGGAATAATTGCTCCAATGTTGGAGTTTCCCTGAGCATAATTAACTTATTTAAATTGCAATGGACCCAACAGTCGGATGAGCTTACAGTAGTTAAGAGATATCCCATATATGATTTTAAACTATCGACACTCAAAACTCAACTCGAAATTGAAGCATAATTTTGCAATAATAATTGCCATTCAAAACATGTAAATTGCACTTATTTAAGCAGCTATAGTCGCCTATCTCAATCACGTTTTATTCGTGCATCACAATGTGCTCTTAACCAACTTAATTAACGAGCATTTAACCCTCATCGGTAATTTTGGGATCCCCACCCAACTTAAAATTAAATGGGCTTGGCATTTGTAAATTATACGGAGTGAGGGATTCTGTGGTGAGGGAGGAAATTAAACTTTAGATTAAAAGTAGGCAGTTAGTTATAAATAGCTAAAGTTTTTGCGGAGGTATCTACGTACCTATACCTACCAGGTTTTTTTTGGAATAGTAGCATGTGAAGTAGTATTGTATTATAAAAAAATAAAATAAACAATAAAAATATTTGAAATAATCTTAAATTAAAAAGCTACAATAAAAATAAATCAATTCAAAGTGTTATTAAAAGGAAAATATATTAAAAAATTTACAAAATAAAACTAGTAAAAAAATACGCATTTTTAAATACTGCAAAATTTATTCCCAAGTAGAATTAAAGAAACTTTACTTGCTTGTAAATTGGCTGGTTTACATCTTTTATTCTAGCAATTAATCCTATCCTAATTGCCAGAAAGAAAAGGATAGTGAAAAGATATCCTAAATATATGTATACATTAATATTTCCAAAAATCCTAACCGTATTTGTCAATATAATTAAAAATTGTTTTCAAAAGAGAACCCACAAAAACAAGCCCTTAGTTAGTGGTTAAGTGGTTAACACATTACCTTTTGTCACGTTTGAATTGCATCTTAATTAAAGCTTTAACCCCGCCCAAGGCGCCAGATGTGACAAATATGTTATTCATAATTAAGAACCGATTAGGTAGCTCATATAGTCACAGCAAGTCGCTGATGAATTAAACAGAATTTATGAGTATTATTAAATATTTATAATGACTAGCAAACAATTTCATTACTGAATAATCTAAATGACCTTAATTACTAGGTTCAAATTCGAGTGTTAGATAATCACACGCGCCTATGTTTTACAAATGAGCAATTTTCACGTTTATTTGCTTCGAAAACAATTTGAAATCACCGAATTTGCGCTCTAATGCTTTGACATCTGAGATACCGTGGGGTTCAGTTATCGTCTTTGTATAGGGAGACACCGCCAATTCTGGATCATACAAAAGTCAGTGCTGCTGATTTTTGAAAAGATCTTCTCTTTAAAGTTTTAAAATTAAACTTACATAATGTATTTAGATATTTATCACAATCATAATATCTGGTTCCAATAAAATAACATTCTTTGATGTATACATATTTTTATTCAAATAGCAAATTTGTAGTATTTGCTTCCAATGAAGAGTGAATACCCTGTAACAAAATTATTACTATTCTCTTGTTAGTTAGCTTTTACATCTAATACAATATGCATTTTTTTGTTGCACGTGGTATTTATGTAATTAAGTATAATGTAGTAAGAATTTGTAATGATACAAGACCCTAAAGATCTGGGGAGAGAAAATCGAAATGAAATATTACATAGATGATCAACATAATTCTAAGAACATGTATCTATGTGATATAATTAGTTCAACAAAAAAATCTCATTCTACCGCATTCTAGTTTGTACAATAAATAAAAGACCTGTTACATCCCCCAAAACGTAATCCACCCTTAGAAAAGCAGCCAGACAGCCGCTATTATGCATTTTTGTTGTAGACGACTCCCCAGTCCAAATATGTGCATATCTGTAAATCTATCCTATAGAAGCAGCCCCGAAATTAAATCCATTTAGCCATCACGCATTCGCTGGCATTCATCCCTTTTGTTGGACCACCGCCGCCGCCGCCGTTTACTGACACACCAGACAGTCTGAAGAACAACCAAGAGATAATCTGGCCATTAAAATTTTTTGGGTCATCTTATTCATGGTATGGCACAAACGATGGATGGGTTGGACGTGAAATGAGAGCTCGGAAGTGTACACAAAGGCGAGTACGTGTAATTGAAATTGAAAACTTTCCCCTCCCCCCGTCCCGGCCGAACAAAACCCCGGCAAGATAACGACCAAAGTAATTTGGGGAAAATCACTTCCTTGTAGACGGTTGGTGCCCAGCATCCACCCACTGCTGACGCCCTCTCCTTTTTCCGGGTACCCATCCATCGTTCCGCTGCCGAGCAGCTTCTTTGTGATTTTAATTTGGCTCCTTTTCCCCATTGTACGTGATTTTGTGCTGTGCAAATCTACTTCCTTCGCCTTTTTTTTTCTGGCCCGTGTAGTAATTTCAGCTTCTGAGGCCATCACCAAAAAAGAAAAGAAAATAAGGGCCCAAGGTTGGAAATCTGGAAATTAAGCGAATTTTAATGCTAAATGGGTCCAGATCAATGACCCAGTTAACATAGCCAGCCTCTCTCAAGAAAATATAAAAATCCTAGCTGAAACTTTCGGATGGTGTAACATTTTACACCAACCATCCTTAATTTTTCTGGATTCAAAACTCTAACAAAAAATTTCCTGACTCCTAAGATTTGATATTAAAAATTCTAAAGTCTCCTTTTCATCCTTTTGCTACGCCCACAATAGGGGGGTTCTTTAAATCGGTGTTTTGAAATGGTTTAGAAGTACTTTCTTACTAAATTGATTTTCACGCGGTTAGGATTCGACTAATTTTCAAACAAATTCCATATGTTAATAATTGAATATATAAGTATGTTTATTATGTACACTTGAAACATTGAAACTTTTTTATTTTTATATATTTTAGAAATGTACTTCTTGAATTTTATATTGTCACTTAAAAACTCTTAAGTAAATACTTAAGTTTTCTGCTCTTTATCTTATAAGACAGTTCGTTATGTTACTCATTTTCTTAAGGAAATATTTGTTAGAGCGAAAAATCATGTTCTTATTCATGATAAAACGTTTATGAGGCAACTTTTATGCATTTCTTAGAGCATTTGCCAAGAACACTTGGGTTTGATTGAAAATGACTAAACTACTCGTCCTCGTATGTCGTCGTCGCCGGAGGAATTGCCTCATATTCTTCTAAACAATTTGCATTTTAGGACCCTCTAACTGTGGAAAGATGACGGGCATGAGAGTGCATCTTAAAAGTTCTCTAACTTTTACGAGAACTATCTATAATAAAAACCGCACTGGCCCCTCGTATCTAAGGGGAGCATCGGTATAAAAATATATGGGGAAGAATCCCTTTTTCTGTGGATCCCGTCCGACAATGGGAAGAAAGACTGCGGTCTGATGTGGGGACACAGCGCATATTTATATATAAATTTTTTTTTCCCGACGACCGCCATAAAAGTGCCAAAGTAATTTTCAAGCAGCTGTAAAGCTTTTTATTTTTCTAAGAAATACTCAACCCGGCGATGTGCTGAAGATTTTTCCCCGGTAAAATTGAATTTGATTTTGATGGCATGAAATATTCAAATTCCAGCGACATTCTGCATAGAGTGCATATTCTTTCTGGGGCTGTTCTTGGGACGCCCGAAGCACCAGGGTACCTTTGTATACCCCTCATCCTCTGATACAATAAACTATGCAAATTCGCGATGATCTTATTTTTATGGTATGTCTCTATCATAAAGCCGAATCCATCAAGGACATGGAAACAGGGCACTTCGCGTGCATCCGAACGGCTTAAAAATTACATACGAAATGCGACAGATGGAAGGAGCACTTGGGCCCCATCTCCAGGACAGCACCCACTGCATCCAGCGCCCCATTGTCAGCCGGGAAAGAAGAGTCCTTCTCGGATGTAGTCTAATGTAATCTGCATGCCATAAGATGGTAAACAATATGGTGCAAATGCGGAGGTGTATATTCGCCGCCCGACACCCGACCTACAAAGGGCGCTCCACACTGTGGGGCTCACGCACAGACAAGAGCACAGAACAAAGTCGGTGGCTGGGATTCCGCACGCAGATGGAGCTCCCCGAGCCCCCTGGGCAGCACGTCCTGTTTGCATTCATCTCCAGGTAATCTCCTTATCCAACCTGCAGGATTCCAGGGATGCTGCTTTTATATGCATACAAGGATCAACCTTAATGCCACTGACCTGTCCAAACAAACTGCTTATTTTATGCAGAGCTCGCAAAAGGATGACTTAATCTTGATTCACATGTTCGGGACAGAAAATTGCATCAGGAGAAAAGTTGCGCCCGGGCGTGTCTGGCCCTCGGGAACCAGGAACTCTGGCGGGCGGGGGGAACGGACAGCCTGGAATTATTTCGCACCAAGTAATTTATGGAGTTTATCGTGCACGTCTGTGGCCGGAGCCTTATGAGCTGCTGGATTATGCTTGCATTCAGACCGCAGGTGGTTTGTGCAAAAGGCGAAGGTATACTCCCAACTCTTTTTGAGTCACCTACCCTGCTCCTTTCAAGCAATCGGACATGCTTTCAGTTTTTAGGAGCGGAAAGTAGAATAAAAGACAATTAATGTAAATTACAGAACAAAATATTCTTACCAGACCCACCCTCGTTAGGTTAATTGTATATTCTGAGCAGGTAATCTTTTGTTTCCATCTGTGTCTATCTTTAAATATAAACAAGATTTACCTTTTCATGGTCTTTGCTCAATCCACTTATTGTTTTCCTATTTTTTGTTGTATTACCAATTTTATTATAGATTTAAAAGCGACATTTTTTATGAAGATTGTAATTTTATCAGTTGTGAGCTTGAAATGAAAAAATGGAGCTGTTATAAAATCGCTTTGTTCCTCAAGACCCCTTTTCTCAGGAACGGCTTCAAATGGAAATTAATATCACGCCGAATGTGATATAGCAAAGCATTTTAAGGGTTAAATCAAGGCAATCAAAAACCGTCGACTTTAGTTTATCTGAGAAATATTTCATGCGAAAGCTAAGTTCATATATGTGTTTGGTATGTAACTGAATCATTATTTCAATATAGTTTTTCTGCAAAATTTGAAAATGAAGTTAATTGAGAATGGACAACGGTCACATTTGTTATCAGTGTAAGAAAACAAATTAAAAGGAATAATTCTAGAACGCGTGTGTTGAGATTGTAAACATAAGGACCGGGGAAAACCGTCTAATCGCTTTTTATAACTTTACGGCTCAGTAAATGATTTTGAGCTTTTTAAAAGATTTATAATTAAAATACAAGTGAAGGGGTGAAGGGTCGATAGTTTTTAATGAATCATTTTTATCTGAGCACTTTATTTTTCAATTTTTGAACAGGTAGCAGAATCCGCAATTTGTATTCTAATTTGTAAAAATAATTATGGCACATAATAGTACATACCTCCTCCGGATTCGTATTAAAAGCCGTGAGTCTCTGAATTTTTAAGCATGCAAACACCTGAGTGCTACTTGCTGTTTAAGAAAATTGTTAAATTACCTTAATTCCACTTGACAGTAAGCGCAAGTCACTTTCTGCAAATTTACAGTAATTCCCGGCGCACTGACTTTTTCACAAAATACTTCTTTAATTTGTAATCTGTTGCAATCTTACGAAGTTGCATGACTTCAAAATTGAATTAAATATTGACTTATCCCCAAAATAAGCTGCAAATTCATTAATATCACTAAAAACTAAACCTTAAACAAAGCATTCAAAGATGAAGCGGAACTTTCACAATTTAACCCCATTTTCTTTTTTGTTCATCGTCAAATAACGGAATCTTCGTTTCGTTCTCAATGCACAGATGTCGCAAAGGTAGCTAAAAATCTCATTTTATTTTGGCAGCTGACATCCTCATGACAGTTGGTAGTTGTAAACAAGAAAGAAGTCCTCAAAGAAATGGCAAAGAGGTAATTTTCTCATTTTCTTGCTTGGAACTGATTTTAATCATATAAAAACTTACAGGTACGGTTTAATAATTCCCGGAAAAAAAGCAGAGGTAACACAACCAAAAGCAGATTTTACGAAACCGTCAATTTTTGGGAGCGAAAGTGACGACGATGAATTTGGGCCCCCAACAAGAATGCAAACAGCCAGAGTCTCAATGGGGCCCGGTAACGCGGAAAAGAGGCAGGTAATTGATCAACGAATATTGAAATGAGATCAAAGTTTATAACGTTTCCCATTTTTAAGGCAAGACAACTTCAGGAAAAAGCACTGGAGGAAGACCCCACCGTTTTTCAGTACGACGAGCTCTACGATGAGATTGAAAACAAGCGAGCCGAGGAGAAAAAGGCAAAGAGCACAGAGGTAAAGAAGCCCCGGTACATTGGGAAATTGCTTGAATGCGCGGAAAGGCGAAAAATGGAATTCGAGCGGAGAATTGAGCGATTAGCGCAGAAGGAGCGCGAGGCTGAAGGTGATCAGTTTAAGGACAAGGAGTCTTTTGTTACTTCTGCTTACCGAAAAAAGTTGGAGGAACTCAAAAAGGCGGAGGAGCGGGAGAAGCGAGAAGACTACCTCGAAGCAATTGGAGATGTTACAAAACAGCAGGATTTAGGAGGATTTTACAGGCATTTGTACGAACAGAAGTTGGGACCGAAAGAAATTGTAGTAGAACAGAATAAAGAAGAGTCTGCCTCCGCCGGGAGTAGCTCAACAGCCGCAAAAGACGAGAAGCCGGAAAAGATTAAAACAACGAAGACTAGGGCTTACAGGAAGAGAAGGGCCTCTGATGATGAGGACGACAAGGAAGAGTCACCGCAGAAGACGGAGACTGTGGCAAAGAAGGCCCATTTACAATCGAATTTGGACGCTGATTCTGATTTTAGCATAGATTCATCTTCCGATAGTGAGGAGGAAGAAGAAAATAAAACTGTAGAGGCTGAGGAAAAAGCTGAAGATGAAGCGGAGGTCGTTGTTAAGAACGAACCGGAGGAAGAAAGTGTTGAAAAAGTGGCTGAGAACGGGGAGAAGCAATCAGAGGTGGATTTAAGTAAGGTAAAAGTCGAGAAGGAAGAGGAACCACCAAAAGTAAAAGAAGAGAAGCCGAAGGAGAAAAAGGATATCTGGAAGAAAAGGACGGTTGGTGAAGTGTTTGACGCTGCACTGCAGAGGTACTACGAGCGGAAAGCTGCGAGAAATGGGTGAATTAAAGCTGTACATTTTTGAAATATATAATATTAGATGTATTAACGCTTTTTCTTCGTAATCTTTGGATTTACAACGCCGTAATGTTTCGAAATTTCTCCGAGCTTGTCCCGCTTCTTGGTCTTCGGTTTTTTGAATTTTACAATTGGAGCACCGGTCTGTTTCTTTCCCATCTTTTTAAGCTCAAGTTTCTCCTTCCTTATTTCCTGTGTGCGACGCTTTTCCGCCAGAAGTTCTTTATAATTTTTACCAATTTTCTTCGGTGCTTTTGCTCCTAACTTCACGGCAAGAGCTACTTTTGCCTTCCGTTTGCTCTGTGACTTGAACCCGGTGAGACCGAAGTTCAAAACCTCGTGGCGAGCCCTCTTTATGTCAAAAATTGGCCTTTCGTCAAGTTTTGTCTCTCGCTCACCTCCGCTGTCAGAATCATCTGCCTGACGTTTCTTCTGCTGCGCATCATCACCATTTTTCGGCAGAAGTCGCGGAATCTCAAATACCTTCGCCTTGAATTCCGTTTGTTTGTCCTTCTTAAAAAGTGCCGCTTTCGTAAGCACCGGCGCAAGAAGCTCAGAATCGTCCATTTGCGTAGAAAAACACGTGCAGCAAAAACATAAACACGCCTCGTCCAACTGTCACTGTGACAAGCATCATTCGGAACATTTTCGTTCAATTCAAAATCCGGGGCGTGTTTACATGCGGGAGTTTCCGTCGGCTCGTCCGCTGCTCCTTCAACTCGGCTCGCTAGTGGTGGAAGTTTTGTGTGGCTGGAAAGGCACTGAAAAAATAATCATGTCCGCGACGGAGCAAACTCAATCGGTACCAAAACTAATCTCGAAGCAGCTAAAAGCAAAGGCGAACGACTTCCTCAATTCCCGACGGAACGCAAACAATCTTTTGGATATAATCAGCCATGCGGAGGTAGGTTCGCTGTGAATTTTTCTCGGTGATCGCGTCGTCGTCGTCGGTGGAACTCAAAGCCAGCCGTCAGCTGCGTGTGTTCCTCCGTCGATGTGTCGCGCGATGCTGGCGGGCCCCCTTTTGGCCGTTGATATAATGTTTTTGGGGCTCTTCCAGGAGTGCCTCAGCAGACGGCTGCCCGTGACGTCCGCCCTCCTCACCCTTGAGGTTATCTTCGCGGAGCTGCTAAAAAGACGCGAGATGTTCATCGAAATTAAGCCCCTCAAGCCCCGAGGTATGAGTTCCGAGTTTTATGTAAGAGGCATGACTGCGCTCGTGAAAATTCCGACCCCAAGCGGCTGTCGTGGCCCCAACGGGGTAGCCGTGGGGACCGCCCAAGTGGCCCGACACGTGAAGGTTTCGAAATTTCACAGTGCGACCCATGCTCAAGTTGCAATTAGCGGGGGAGGTGCGATGCGCTAGTCTGGATCCAGAAAAACAACTCTTCTACTTGGTCTAAACGAGTTTACTTCGCGGATCTTTCTTGAAAATGCAAAATTCAAAGATCATTAGCTTTCGGCTTCATTATAATTTAAAGCCCCTGAAAACTCTAAACTAAAATTCCTAAAATTTTCCTCTACACAATGGAAAATCCTGTGTAAACTAAACCTTTATTAATACTTTCACTTTTCAGGAAAAATCAGTAATATTTCCGGGTAGTCTGGGTGTTAGGCACACAAAATCCACCTAAAGGTTGGATAGCTAAAAAATGAATACTTCTAAGATTTCTGGACAAAATTGTTTGATTACCTTTTTAAGTAAACATTCCTTATTGAATTTTCTTAATTGAGTAGTCCTGCAAACTTCTATCTCTTCTTTTTTTATTAAATTCTTAATTCGCCATACTTTGATTTCGATTAAGAATTTTCGTTTACAATATCTTTAATTTCAACGACAGGGTCGAAATATATGAAGAACATGACGATTCTAATATTAAACAATTTCTTCTTCTGGAACTTCGCGGAGATTAAATCCAGTAAATTAAAAAAATTTCCAGAAGAAGTTAATTGGTGGGATATTTTATAAATAAATAAATACTAAACTTCGAAATTGAAAAGCTCTTCTTCTAACTTAAAAAATTAAAATAAAAATATAAATTATTAATTAATTAATGTGCTTATAATTTGGCAATGCAACTCATTCTGCGAATCTAATTCACTAGAAAATCAAACAATTTTTTTTAAAGTTCCAGAAATACACAACTCTACAAAGAGTAATGACCACCAGATGTTGATTTCCAAAGAAGGTATTTTGTATCAAAAATTATAATTTGGCTCTATTGCAATCCTTTGATAGTTGATCTGATGAAGCTTAGGGAAAAAATTAACTAATTTAAAAAACTGCATAGTAAATGTTCTAAATTATGAAATATTAGTCGTATAATCTCGATGCCAAATAGAAATGAATTCATGTTTTATTACCCCAGTAATTCTTCAGATATCAATTTAGTTTTAAAATATTAATATTCATCCTATAGTTTGTGGATAGTCTTATATCAAATCATTATTTTTCAAAGCATTAGAAAATAAGACCAATAATAAGTCCAATTGCAGGTTGAGTTTGGGTATTTGATTTATAAAACTATGTATTCCCAAATCCAGCGAACAATTCAAACTATTTCCTACTTTAATTTGCTACCACAGAATATTCTAACTATATTTCGTTTCAGATGAGAGTCCTGAAGCTAAGTACAAGGAATGGTTGCTGCAACGTTACAATGAATCCCTCCGGCTAATTCTCAGATGTTTTGATTCGGAGAAACAGCAGGAAAGCACACAAGCGCTAGTCACTGCAATGAAATTGCTCTCGTGGGAGGGCAAATATCCAGTGGAACATACTGCCCCAGATGCATACTATTTCCCAATTAATAGATTTAGGCATATTCTTATCAAACTGCTGCCTCTAGACAAGTCAAATAGCCATTTGATTGGACGCTTTAGAGAATACTCGGAATACATAGACGTTGTATATCATGCGTGGAAGCTTCTTCCAGGTGTTACACCTAAAGGGGCTGCACCTAGTGAGCATTTTGCACATAACTACCTAGACCTAATCAATGCAATTCCTGTTACGAAAGACGTTCAGGAAAATAGGCGACTCTTTTGCGCAATAAATAGTAAGAGTTTCGGATGAAAATTTGTTTATAGGATTTTAATTTTTTTTTATTTTAATGCAGATCCAACTTCGGAGCAGTTTGATTACGCTGTTACCAAAAAATGCATAAACAAAGCCTGGAACTGCGTGATGCTGTGGGAAATGAAGGAATCGATCCATAAACAGGTTCTTATAGTCCTGTTAGAACGTATACTACCTCACCTCGACAAGCCAGTATTACTAACAGATTTTCTCATGGATTCAATGGACCTAGGTAAGTTGTTTAACATTTATTTTTATTAATAAAATCTGATAGTTAGATACATTATGGTTCTACAATAGAGGGTTAAATTAAATCCTTCAACTAAATCACCATTATTTATAAATCTTTAAAATAAAACCATTCTTTATTTTAAAATCAGGTGGCGCCATAGGACTGTTAGCACTCCAAGGCGTATTTACACTGATCCAGCGATACAACATTACCTACCCGAATATATATGAAAAGCTTTACTCCATGTTCGAGCCAGAAATATTCCACACAAAATTTAAAGCTCGTCTTTTCTATTTGGCCGACATATTCCTTAGTTCAACGCACTTGCCAGAAAGTCTAGTCGCTGCTTTTGTTAAACGCTTAGCACGGTTAAGTCTAATTGCACCGCCTCAAGATATTGTGATCATTTTATATTTCATTGGGAATCTGGTAATAAGACATCCCGGCCTCAAGAGGCTGATATGTCATCCCACTGGAGGAGAAGGTAAGTTTATAATATTCTCCTGTTTAAAGAATTTTTATTCTAATTTTACTTTGTATTTATTTCGCAGTTTCACGGGACCCTTACATCATGGATGAACGGGAACCAACAAAATCAAATGCTCTGGAGAGCTCTCTGTGGGAAGTTGTAGCTCTTCAAAGTCACGCCATACCTTCAATTGCAACAGCAGCGAAATTCATATCTCAGCCGCTACCTACCAATGAATGGGACTTATCCTCTGTTCTCGAAATCAAAGAAGATGATGTAAGTATTTTTAGCTTAAAACTGCTGTTTTAAATTTGTAAAATTTCTAAATCACTTATTTTTTTTTAAATTTGTTCCTCCAGATCTTCGACCAAGAACTAGCTAGAAACTCAAGAAAGTGTGCTTTAGCATTCGAACGTCCACAGACAATGTTTCTACCAAAAGGTGATAAAGTGATACACTACTGGAAGCTGTTCTAAGTTCAAAAATTGGCCCTGTACGCTCCACGAACCGATGGAGGGATTTAATAACTAATTTAAAGGCCACATCGCGGGGCCACCTATACTTATAGATGTAACACGGTTCTAGAGCGACGTTTTACAAGATATTTGTGTTTCTTATGTTATAATTTTTCTCGTCTAAGTAGTTTAGCAAAAAAAGAAACAAAGAAAAAACAAGAGAATTTTTATACATCGTGTAATTATACGTTTAGTAAAACCTGTTTTTGTTACTGTTGTATGTTGCATTTCACATTACCATAATACAAAAATTCATGAATTAACTACGCTTTAAAAACAGACACGTATAGAATGTGTTTTATTGCCTAAAACCGACTGTTAGATATGAACGATTTTTTATGCAAAAGAATTCTTACTACCGTTTGCGAAAAATGTATGGGCAGTCTGAAAAATTCTTAGTAAACGATATTAATTTGGATGTTATATTTTTTAATTTAAATTTTCTCTTTGAGTAGATCCATAAAGAAAATTTCCAATGATGTCCTCACTAAAATTTTTTATCGACAACAATAAAACGATCGTCGTGAATTTAGGTCCACTATTGCGTGTTTTAAATTAAAAAATGTAAGTACTATTGATTTTTTTAAAGTACCAAAAGAGTGCACTATTATCAACAAACCAACGTTTACAAATAGCAGATATTATGTAGGCAAGAATTTTCAGGATTTGGTGTCATTGGTTAATTGCTTATTTGAGGCTAAAACGAAAGTATTAATTCACTCTTGGAAAATATTGATTTTGTTCAGAACCGATGGGACTTCGTTATAGAATTTATTAGGACATTCCCCAATTCAAGCTACGTGCTTATAGAAAAAGTAAAATTCAAGGTATGTTCCGCGAAAATTTCCAAAAAACATTTATTTCTGATGCTTCATTTCATTATTCATTTTAATATTAAATCCTCTAAATCTAAATTATTCTTTTTATTTTTCTCCACAGAACCCAATCATCACCCGATATCACGACTCCGGGAGCTAAAATTTAACCTTAGAACTATCCGAGGAAGAGATTTTAAATTGAAGTGACCCACCTGCTTTGAGAAAACAAAAATATGTTATTACTAAAATTACATAAATTGTGATTTTGCACAAGGCCAGTTTAAAAAATTGTTTTTTAATATGTATGCAAAAGCTTAGCCGGTAGACGTTTAGAATTTTTAAATTTATCCATCCGCAAAGTAAATAAATAATCATATTTAGAATTAAGCTTTAGAATTATCACAATTTTGTAAAAATGAATAAACGCTTAAAATAAACATTTAAAAAATCTGTAATTTTCTATTTATCGCCCCTTTCTTTTTCAGAACCAAGAATTTTCAGGAATTAAATTCATCAATTGTACGCTTTTTAAGACAAAAAGGTAAGTAAAAGTAAAAGGTAATTTAGTCCTGGAGAAAAGATTGGCTTTTATCCAAAATCCCGCTAATCAGGAATCAATAGTTAACAAAATTCAGAAAATGTAACAGGAGCCCAGAAATCGCAGCAGGGCCAATTAGAGCTCCACCCCCTGGAGAATCAGAAAAAGAGAAAAAAAATTTTTTTTCCTGCTGCGGTTTATGGGCTCCTGTTACAAAATATTTGTGCTACTTTGTAAAATGGATAGGGATATTTTTTGAGGGAGATAAAATGTAATTAGTGTTTGTAATTATTATTTATTATTGCAATGTGAAATATACAAAATTATGTTTCCGATTTTTAATTGTATATCAGTAGGTTAAATTTTGCGAAATATAATTTTTAGCTTAAAGGAAATCATACAACGAAGCAGGGAATTTAAAAAGAAAATTAATCAAGCCAGACATAATTACGTAGATTTTTTTGAATATAGGCGGACATTTGAGTTTTAAATAGCAGAAAAGCCAGTTAAAGTTTCAATAAACTGCTTAGACCTGTAAAATGCAAAATGAAAAATGTCCAACATGAAACATGAAACCGGATTTAGATTATGTCAAATATTTCAAATTACAAATATGTATGTATAAAACAAAAAATTTAAATTGAAGGTTCCCACAGGAAGACCCAATCGCTGGGTAGGGGTCTCCTGGATCCAATGAGGGTTAAGAGGACGAGAGACCCAATCGCTTGGTAGGAGTCTCTCGGAACCAATGAAATATTTCAAATTAGAAATATAAAAAAAATAAATAAATAACAAACGTTCTCACTTATCAAATAGTTAGTTTTTAAAGTGACTGGTAAACAAATGATTCGCTAACCTTTGTTAAGGAACTGACATCTTCCTTTAATTGAAGTTCCGGGTGTTTATCCAGAAAAGAAAAATTTCACACACCAATGGCACTAAACCGCGACGGATTGAACACTTTAATTTATTTTTATTACACTCCCTCATTTAGGCATACACTAATTTATATGATAACTTAGCCAACAAAGACGAGTTCAACTTTTAAAACATTAAAAATACTAAAATGAATCAAATTCACAAGATAAAAAAAAATAAATTGAAATTAAACTGAGCTGCTCCATACTCTGAGGACGGCCGAACCGAAGAACTCCACCGCGCTTCGAGAACTAAATACCTGCAGTAATCACTTTCGCTCCGATCCTTATTTACGTATTTATATATTTTGCATACATATATTATATAAAAACAAGAGCTCCACTTCTAGGTCTGCTCCGGAATCAGCCAAAAATATGGAAATGCAACTCCACCATTTTAGAAATAATCTTTGATTTTAATTGCCTAATGAAAACAAAGGACGGCAACAAGAGTTCATCTTGAATTTTATATTTTTCAGTGATCAGGCGATCACTGGAGGTGGGTCTGCTCCTTTTGTGCCTTAGCTCACCTGATCGACAAACTGAGAATTTTTTGTTTTTGCCTTAAATAGGTATGAAATAAATAAAGTCGACCGTCCTCGAGTTTTTAAAGAAAATACCGAAAAACAAAGCGTTTGGATCAGTTTAAACTTTAAAATTATGTTGCACTGATTATTTCCATTATGATGCAATTTGTAAAAAAAAACTTTAAAATTGATTTCTATTATTACTAGAAACATTTTATTATTTTGCGATCATAAATTAAATTTCATGCATATTTCTTCTTCTTTGTAAAATTGATAGGCACATTTTTTGAGGCAGATAAAATGTGTGTTTGTAATAATTATTTATGATTGCAATGTGAAATATACGAAATTATGTTATTAAAATTAATAGGATTTTTCAGAAGGTACACATTAAGAAATTAAACTGAGCTGCTGCATTCTGCGAGACGACCACCCGAACTCCACCGCGCGCCTAGATCAAATGACTGCAGTGATCAGCTGTGGACCGTATTTAAATAAATTTACATGTAAAAACAAGAGCCCCACTCCTCCCCCGCTCCAAGACCACTCACAGAATTTGGAATTGGATCCCACCACGGCACGGCAACAGCTGAGAAGTGGAGCAAACACTAAACCAAGAGTTCACCTTAAATTTTTCTTTATGACTTAAAAATGAAATAAATAAAGTCGACCGTCCTTGAACTCATCGGAGTTTTTAGAAAAATAGCGAAAAATAAATTGTTTGGATTTCCGGGATTTTGTAACAGGAGCCCAGAAACAACAGCAATAAAAAAATTGTTCAGCCCCACGCCCTGCAGAATAAGACCCCAGGAGTAAATTAATACATACACATGCGGCAAAGTTTCAGATGAATCGATTTATATAACTAAATAGTCCTTTTAAGTAGTATAGAAATAAAACAAATTGACATAAAATATTTTTCATATTTTAATTACGTGAATTAATTAATATGAATTATTAATAATTGAGAACACTAAAAAATTTCACTAATACATCATAAATTTGGCTTCTTCGAAGATATATTACTTCAATTCCTTTGATTGTTCCTCAGGACAGGCCATTTGATATAAGAATTGAATTAAAGTTCGGGTGGGCCTTCCAGTCATTCTTTGTGGTAGAAGATATGGTACACCACCATATTTAGAAAGCATTCCAACACCTCTTATATCGATATGGGCCCAATCAGCGCATGGAACAAATTCCTTTAAGATTGATATAATAAAAAAATATTTCCTATATCAATTTGTTTTTATACAAAAATAATATAAACACTCACATGTAAACAAGCTGCGGCTAAACAAGATGATGCGGGTCCATGGCCTTTGTTACTCAAGTCGCAATGTAAGTAGTCTGTGAAAAAATTAAGTAACATATTATATTAAAGATAACAGAGTTGAATTTTAATGTTTCTTTTCAATTCTAACATACCGCGGACCTTCTTCTTGTAATAGTTCCATAAGGGCATTCGCCATAGTCTATCTCCAGTTATAGCTCCTGCCTTCTGGAATTGCTTCCAAATGAAGTTAGAGCTAGAAAATATACCTGCAGCTCCACCCCCAAGACCCTTTCTTACACCTTGACCGAGAGTAGCAACATCCACAACTAATTTCGGTTTATGAACATTTTGTCCATATAACAGTGGATCAGCCATTACAAGTATACCAGCGCGATCTGTATCCTAAGATTTAAAGAAAAAATATATTATCGTCATATAAAATTCGTCACCTTATAGAATAAGATAATTTATAAAACAAAATTTCAACTTCATATTTAAAAAAGACGCGTAACTCTTTGAAAACTTAATTCAAGGTAATAACCTACGAAACTGAATTTTGTCTTGTATAAATATTTCGATAATATTCATTTAATAAACAAATATTTCAAGAGTTTAATCATTACCTGAATGCAAACTGTTTTACCATTGAGGCAAGTTACAACATCGCCTGGTTTGCAAGCCATTCCTGAGGGCATATTTTCGCAAAGTGGAATTATTGCGGTCACATTAATTGGTAATGAGAGTGCAGCTGCAGCTCTAACTGATGCAACACAAACAGCCGCGCCAGCCATTGCACCTCGATATTCATCCATTCCGTACTTCTTTTTTAAACAGATTCCACCACTGTGTAAAATATTAGTTAAATCAAAAAAATTTATTATTTATATAATTGATTATATTGCCTGTTAAAGGTTATTCCTTTTCCGACAAGCAAAATCGGTTTTTCATCAACACTAGCGCCACAATATGAAATCTCTAGCATAATTGGGGGCTCACATGATCCTCTAGCGATAATTAGGAAGGAATTTAAGTTATTCTGTTCGATCCAATCCATAGTTCGGACTTCGACGGTTACACCACAAGGGCATAAACAATCCATGGTTGCCTAATTAATTCGAAATACATATTCCCTAATTTTTGTCTCTTATTCTATAACATTAAATTACCTGGGCAAAAGCGGTTGGGGTCATTTGATTAGCCGGTGTATCAGTTAACCGTCTAGCCAAATTTTGTGCCTCTGCCTTAAAAAGTCCACGAGTCCATGCTTCCATGTCAGGAGAATCGTAAAGATCCAATTTTGGAAGGGGAAGCTTATCCTGTTTACGTTTATTATCCTGATAAATGTAAACAGCTAGGGCACTCCCTTCAGCAGCTTGTTCTGCAAATTCAAAGGATTCTACGTAGATTTCCGTACATCCTTGTTCTTGCAATTTTTTTGCTCCAATGCCTGCTGCGACTCGTACATTTTCCTGCATATTTTCAAAATTTTGTTTTTATTATAAAATTTATTCAATGAAATTTTTAAAAACAAAGAAAAAGTACATTTTCAAACGATTCAATTCAGTTAAATAATAGAAACATACATATATTCAGCTATAGAAGCTATAGCTGAATTTTCAGCTATAGAAGCTATAGCTGAATTTTCAGCTATAGAAGCTATAGCTGAATTTATTGTACAATTTTGGTAAAATTAAAAATTGCTTACCATGCCCTCATCAATAAGTTCCAGTTCATTATAACCTAATCCGTCTTTTCCAACCCCAACAACAGCAACGGCCCGGAATTCAGGATCAATATTGCTGAATATTTTCCCTTTTCCAAGTCGACCTGTAATATTATATTCCCTTATTAATTCCATTAGTTTTCCGTGTAGACGATCGTCGAATTTTTCTGCGGTCGGGGTTAATTTCGGATCATCGCTATCACCCTCTTTCGTATAAACTCCAAGTACCACGCCTCTCTGTAAAATTAATTGGTTAAAAATAAATAATATTAGTAAACCAATATATTTATCCTGTAAAATAAATAATACGTACAGATACTTTTGGAAGATCTCCGGCGGCATAATTTCGAAATTGTGTCTGATAAATATTGATAAAACGACCAGATATCTTTCGTAATTGAAATACTCTGCGAAGCGCCATTATCTAAGACGTTCTTTATTTCTTGTTAAATTTACAAAAAATATTTTATAATAAATAGAACTATATTTAAATTATTCAAAAGAGCAAGTACAAAAAACAGAACAAAATTTTGCAACTAAATGAATTGTTCACAGTCTGCGCCTACGTAGGTAAATAAAAAATTTTCAATGAACTAGTGATATGAGCCTTGCAAAGTATTAATACCAAAGTGTTTCCCTAACAGGTATAAACCTAAAAAAATAAAGGTTCTAAAATGCAATAAAATCCAATATAACAATTTTGTGAATTTTTAATAATAGGTACATCTTTAAGATTAAATGTATTTCTTCCTCAAATTTAGATTTTGAACTAAAAACGGACAAAATTAAATTCGTATTAGGAAAAACTGGAACAATTATCCTCCTCATCTTAATAATCTTCGACTATGTGTCTAGTAACGATTTAAGAAATGTAAACGTGTTTAACGAATTAAGCTAGGAAATAAAATTTGGCACAGATTAGCAACTCAATACAAAATTAGGATGTTGAAATTTGAACATTCACGATATTATGGCTAAACTAATTTTTTTTTTCTAATGGATGTTTTAAGAAATTTGAAATGTCCAAGCTTATCTTGAAAATTTTAAGCACGTAGATCTGTAACTTAAACCGAAAATGTTTTTCAAAAAACTCAACTGAGTAGTAAACTTTTTAGTGTTTACCTTTTAGGGATAGAATAATAACTTATAATAATGTAAAACGACAAATTTTTGTTTGCTTTCAACTTTATTTTAGAAATTTTTAACACTCAATAATACCAAAGAGTTGTAACCAGAACAATGTTCCTTAACTCATAAAAAATGAATTTTTACGAAACTCGTTCTATAAATATCTAAAATTAAAGAAAAAAAACCCTAACAAAAATGGTTCATCTGAAAAAGTAATAAAAGTTTTACAAAATAACGCAATACATTTTTCTTGTTGACTAACCGTAAAGAAATCAAGGTAAAATAAGTAAAAAAAACAGTTTATTATTCTCTGTCTTTAGAAAATATCGTCAAAAATAAAATTAGTTAGCAATTTTTTTTTGTATTCTGCGTCGTCATTTTAAAAAAAATACAATTAATATTTACAAAATACAACAACATATCGCTAAGAAGTCTTTTGGTTGTTCATTGTTCGAAAAAGGTTTTATTATTTTTTTAGTGGGGTTTGTTTTGATTTTCACGTAAAATCTAATATAAAACCAGTTTCCTTTTCAAAAAAATATCAGCATCTATCCTCTTCAGAAATTTTCAATTTTTCTTGCTAGATTTTTAGTGTTTTTTTTTTTTTTTGTCTTCAACAAGTCCTTTAAGCTAAACGTATTGTGTATACTTACTTAGACTCTAAAATGAGATTAACGCTTAACGGTTTCACTTAGGTTACCTAATTCAGCTATCTCAAGAAAAGAACGCCTTAACTAAACTTATCTCAGTGGTGTAATTTATTGCCATCAGCTTTTTGAGTTTTCTCCTTTTGAATGATTAATTTGCTTGTTGATCTTCAACAGCTTTATTATTTGCGGGATGCAACATCTACAGCGTAAATGAACACTACAATTTAGTCAAACATTGCCATCGATGTAGTTGGGACAACTTCCAATAAAAGTTGGAAAAATAGAGTTATTTTATCTGGAAAATAATAAAAAAAATTTTTGTTGATAGACTCATTACTATAAAATTTTTTTTAAGCTTACCCATAAATCTTGGAGTTAATCCCATCTTAACGAATGGCACGTAGAACAGCATCCCGGCAAGAATGAACAGAACAGCATAAAGATACTCAATCTGTGGCTTATCGATGATCGGAGCAGCAACGAGGTACGCTGAAACAACCAAAACCAAATATGGAATGATAATTGGCACTTTGTATGGCCTTGGATAATTTGGTTTGGTATGTCTCATTACGATCAGTGCAAGCATTGCTCCGCCATAAAAAATCCACGCAGTAAAGCTGAAGAAGTCAATTAAGGAATCGATTGTTCCGTACAGTACCATCGCGGCAGCTATAAGAGACTAAAGGAGATGAAAAAATTACTTGGGTGTTAGTTGAAACACTTTGGATCGAACATACATGAAAGATAAGTCCAGGAGCCGGAGTGAGCCGACGTACGTGCACGTATGAGAGTATATCCAGGAGGTGTCCTTCTCGACTTGCTGCGAAGCAAAGCCTGAAATTAGATAAAATAGTTTGTTTATGAAAAGATTTCTCACAAAAAGTTCCACTAACTTCCATGTGCATAGACGTTTTTCTTAAAAAGTTTTTTTTTAAGACTATATTGATATACGTTTTGGAATTTTACAATAAATATTCTCTTATTTGAATCAGTAGAATCATAGAAAATTACTTTAAATTAAGTGGAAAGATCTAAGCTACAAATGCATTTTTAAAATTTATATAACGAACATTTTTTGTAATCGCAGTAGGTATTCCGAATAATCAGAAGTGAAAATATTTTTTTTCATCATAGTGGCATTATGAAAGGAAAAAACTCAGCAAACGTTGATATTTCGAACGACACCCCCATTAACCGCATGCGCACTAATGAATGACCCCTTGTATCTAGATATCATTGAAATTTTAACAAGTCCGCCATTTTTTAAACAGTCACATTCACAAAGTGCGTAAATTGAATCAAATGTAGGCAAGAGAAGTTTGTGGCAAAATCAAACTATTTTTAAAAACCTGACCAAAAAACTTTATGGTATGTATGTATTTTCAGTCTTTATAAAGGCAGTTCATCTCCGCTTTCACCAATTAGCAGAGAATTTTAAAAAGACATGTCGCATGCTCTTAACAATTGGCATGGACCCAAAACCCCCAAACACCAACAATTGCCCCATAAGCAGATTGATGTATTTTTAATAAATGCTAATTTAGCCAGAGCCAACACGTGATCAGGGGGTTAGCCATGTGCAAGGGTTTCCCAAACCAAAAATAAATCAATTGTTTACTACAGCCAGAAAAAAAGTATTGTCCGATTTTCAATGGCAAACATCGGCATTATTCAATGTTCTTTATAATATATGCCAAAAAAAAAGATAAAAGAAAAATGGTGAACCACGTGGAAAAAGCATCCTGCACTTATTCAATTAATTGCAATTGCTTCTTTGATTTATGTAAAACAAAAAAAAATGTGACAAAAGAACGACGAGTTCATATGCACCGAAATTAATCAGCCCATGAAATTAGTAATGGCATAAAACAGCCGAATGAATTTTACGAAAAATTTTGGCGGTCTTTCTCATGACGCCAAATCAAAAAATTTGTAAGGAAATTTATTTTTGTTTTGCGTGATGCATTCCGCGGCTGTACGACTAGGATATTTTTAGTGGCAATATCGTGCGCTCTCATGCGGTTAAATAACCCGAATGGGAAGTGAGGATCAATCAGATTCGAGACCGATCATCCGGCGCTCTATTTAATAAACTTCCTGCAATTAGTAATGGCGCTAAATATTAAATAAATCAATTCTTTAGGTAGTTTGCACCTAATATTGTTTGCCGAATTGAAAAGGGGTGGGTTTGAATTTAAACGAGCTGCAAGAGACAACCGGATCGGGAGCAGTTCCACATGGTGGACTTTTTAGATAGTGTTTAAAAATAGATTTTGAGAAGAATGCCAGGTATTATGTCGCGACAAGAGAAATTTAATTAAATTAAAATAAAATTCCCGCCAAACATTTGTTTATTGTACTCACCGTCCTGCTGCAAATAGAGTTCCATTTGCACTACCAAATGTGCTGATAGTAACACTTAGAGGCATTAGCCAGGCTAATGTACCCAAAATCCTATTTCCGAAGGTCACAGCCACGGCCTCTGATTCTACCATTTCGGTGGGAGACATAACTGCCAAGTAAGATACGTTGATAAGTGCATAGCACAGAGTTACAAGAGGTATCCCTATTATAATTGACCGAGGAAGGTTTCTGTAAATGAAAATATACCAAAATAAAATATGTATTACTAAAAAATTCATTCAGTTTTTTATAACATCAAAATTATCAAAAAGTAACATTTTTTCATTAAAATATTATCAAAGTGCTTAATTTTGAATAATAGTACTAATTTTTTTTTTAAAAACTAGCATTAAACTGTTTGAACAAAAATGTATACATACTTGTTTGGATTTTGAATTTCTTCTGTTACATAATTCAAATTGTTCCAACCATCGTACGCCCATAAACCTGTATAAAAGGCAGTTGCAATAGCGCCTAATGATGGTGGCGGTCCATTAAATGCATTTTGCAAATGTTGCGTATTCCCTTGAAATAATTTATATGCACCGCCACAAATAACAATTAAGACGGCGACAAGTTTAGCTGATGTGAAAATATTTTGCACAGCCATACCTAAGTTTACACTATAACAGTTCACAAACAGGATCATAACTACATGGAAGAAGTAATGTTATTACATTTTATTTTTTTAAATATTAGTTTTTTTTTTTTTTTTGTATTTTACCTATCGAAACCAGAGCAACCATCTTCACCACGGACATTGGCGGATCACATTCAGAAACAAATGCCTCAACAGCATATTGCGCAAATGATAGACAAATAATTGCCATCTGTGACGGTTTTAACACCAATGTCGATACCCATGAGAATAAGAATGCTGGGGGTGCTCCGAATGCGTCCATAAAATAGGCCCATTCAGCCCCAGACGATGTGTTCATTGTGCCTAACTCGGCATATGCCAACGCGCCTAAAAGATTAAAAAAAAAGATAAAATTAGTATAAGATTAGCATACATTTTGAATTTTCTATCAATGAATTGCGCTTGTGTGAATTGTGATTTAAATTTAGCCATTGGCTTTCCAATGTAGTTAAAATTTAGTATCGTCAAGAAAACGCTAAAATTTAACCAGTTGCATTATCGGTATATGTAAATTTAATTCCAAGTGCACACATCTCACAAAGTCTAAATTTAAATTAGAATTCGCACAAGCCCTAAATATTATTTCTGCATTAAAAAAAACTAAAGGTAGTTAACGTTGCTTATAAAATATTGGGCAAAAGTTTTATACAAACTAAACTTCTTCTAAACTTTTGTTTATTTAGAAGCCCTTTCATATATTTTTATAAAAATTAGACAAAAAAGTTAAAGATTTCCCTCCAAATTCTAACTTCACCAGAAATTGAAAATGTAGATAAAATGATGAGAATTTCAAATTGGTGTGAAATACCAGAACTTTCTAGAGATGGATCATTAGACAAATTTTGAAAATGTACTGTAAAAATAGACAAGAAAAATATTGCGCAAACACACTGCGTCGCAGGAAATGCACCTGAAGATTCGTTATTTAGTTTATTTTCTTTAAGAAATCTTGAAAATATGTATATAAAAGTTTTATTATTTTCAAAATATCCAAAATATCCACTAATTGGACTGTCATTTTGTTATTGGTATAAATTACTTAATCTTATAGAGCAGTTCTGTCTTTCAGTGAGCTCGTGGAAAACAATTTAAAAATATGTGTATTTTGATAACATGCCGTAATAGCGCATTGCATGACTTCCTCTACACATTAGTTAAAATTTTGTTTGTTACTTAAGAACTCAACAAAAGTCCCATACACCAAAAATAATATTTTCTTAATTTTACGAGCTATCAAGATATTAACATCAAAATTCAAGTGATTTATTAATATTACTCTCTTGCATTTATCATTTTATGTGTTTAGAAATACATATATTAAGAAAATTAGTAATTTATTTTGCAAAAACAAGAAAAGTAGACAGAATTAAAGGAATATTCAAAATTTTTAATTAAATAAAGCAATAATATCATAACTTTTTTAGAACTTAAATATTGGGTAAGGAATAAAAATTGTCGTATGTGTTTTAAATTCAATAACAACAGTATTAAGTTGTGGATTGTCAATAAATAATATATTTGTTTTTTTTTTTACCACATGTAAATATTTTAGCTACAATGCGTATTGAAATTTTATACTCTGTCTAGCCCGGAAAGTTTGCTGGGGTCCAAAAATAAATGTTTGCTCTGAGCGCAAAAAGCTTTCAAGATAATTAAATACGACAAGTGTCCCTTCATGCGGTATTAGTTACAATTATATAAACATTTCTTTTTTAATTCCTGAAAAGTGATTAATAGAAAAAAAAATTTAAAATTTTCAGGTGCAATTGATTAGTCTATGGAATTGCACGAAATTTCTTATTACATATAGCTTTTATATATTTCGGGAATTTAAAAATAATATTTTCCAGGATAATTATTGAAACTATACAAATTCAAGAAATGTAAATATGTAAGTTTGGTATTTTGAATTCAGATTTTGGGTCACTTCTGTCCGAATTTTTGTTTGTCCAATATTAAATAAGTGACAATAAAAGCCGTTTAATGTATCTTTAAATTGGTCACGAGAAAGTTTATTAGGATACTACTTAGCCACTTGGCTTTAGCCCAATAAGAGCAGTTAATTAACAGAGTCGGCTTTTTTTTTAGTCTATAAATCAAATTAGACTAGCCAAGGTTACTACAACAAAAAGGACGTTAAGTATAAACTTTCCATTTAATAAATCCGTCCCGTTGACGGCGACGCTATCAAAATGATGAATCCAAAATAGAAAAAAAGGAGATATGTAGTATAAGAAAAAAAAAACAAACAATTGAGCGGAATTCAACTCATGTCGCTCTACTTTGCATACGAAAAACGAAAACAACACTGGCAATGTTCCAAAATTAACTTGATATTAACTTTTTTGGGGAGGACCTCTTGGCTAAGTAAGCTAATGCTAATTAACAAACGAATTGCGGGAGATGGGACAGTGCATTCAGGCAATACAAAAGCAATAAAACTAGAAAAAAATTAGCAATCTCGTGTTTTACAACCATTTCTTGTCTCGAATGTGGCGTTTGGCACCCTGTCAAGAGGCCGCAAGCCAGTGAAATATATAAAATTGAAACTCCTCCTCCTCAACTGAGATCCATCTATTAATTAGTTACGACTTTGTTGTTTAAACATTTCTTGAAAATTTTGTAAAATTATAAATATTTGAAACAAATTTTATGAAAAAACGATAAGTTCTTGTTTTCGACCGTTTTGGTATTTTGAACATGAATTATTCTAAAAGTATGGTATTTTTGGGTTTTTCGCGTTAAACTTTCCCTTGCTTTCTAAGTATTTGTAATATTTTTCTAGAAATTGGAAGTATAATCCTTTTCTTATTTATTACACCACGCTCTAATGGCAAATTCTTTTGTAACTACCCTCGTCACCCTAATGGATTTATAAATAACCTTGTCCACCTACAAAACATTAGGCGTATTCATCACCATATTTACTGAATTCTATTTCTTGCGGAAATACATTAATTCAAATTCCTTTTCTCTTGCGAATAGAAAATAAAATCGCAGCATGGTATCCGGGGAAAGGTCAATCTAAGTAAAGTCTGAGACGCCACATAAATTCTCAATCTTAAGAAATTTACGAGACAACAATAGTATTCTGCTATTGTGTGCAAATATTGTGGTTTTTCATACTTAATTTTCTATATAAACTCTCTATGGATGACGACTATGATTAAAAAATAATAAAAAAAAAATAAAAAACCGAAAGTAGCTATTATCTCTTATCTAAACACCTAGAATTGTCAGATATAAATTTAACGAAATTTTTGCGATCTCTGGGGATTATACTTTTGATGAAATTTCACTGACATGACAAGTCGTCAACGCTATTTTTGGAGCCTCTGAATAAGCAATGTCGAAGCTATTCGAGTAGAATGCTTTTACGAATTGTTTACCTAAATTAGTGAGAGTTTTTAAGGAAATTACAATCAATAAAAGTTTATTGAAGGACAACCGTCAACCGAAAGTCTGAAGGAGCTCTTAAATAGACAGCGTAAGTGCTTGTTTTTATATTAAAGGTAATGGTTTGGATTGTTTTATTGTTCTTAAACCTTAGTACAATTTCTGAGTATTCAGGAAATGAATTAAATTTTAGCTTAATGAGCTGTTTACTTAAATGTTCTGAATTAAAATACACAACAAAAATTACGGAAGATTGTATCCACCTCGAAAATAAAATGGCTATATAAATTCTTTTTGTGAGTTTTTAATAGTCTCATTCAATTTTAATTACATAAAACAGAAAGTTTTATTAATGCGCGAATGTATCGTAATTTATAGTATAATATATAATGATCATTATAATTTACAAAATATTATTCCTTTTTCCAGGACAATTTCATTTACGGGAGATTAAATTTTTTAATTAAAATTTATAAGGGAGTTTTCCTTATTTATAGGAAATTTAGAGGATCAAAAAATAAAAACTAAGCTGTTTGTTCCAATTTTCAAAATTTAAGGAATCTAGAGTACAATAGATAGTTTTTTAAAAGGTATTAAACTCGATCAATAATAATTTGTATCGATTAAATAAACGACCATTGTGGTTTAATAGTACGACGTAATACGCTTATCACAGCTCGTCTTATTTCTTATGGTGACATTAATTGGCCAATAAGATCACGGGACTTAACTTTTTAAGATTTCTTTCTCTTGGGCTATTTGAGCAAAGTCCACGTGAATAAATCGAATATCGATACTGATACAAAAAAATACGACAACAATTAGTCAATATTAACTCCGCGTTGTGTCGCGATGCCATTTTATGAATTTTTTTTAGAAGCAAATGCTTGTGGTAAGCACTTAAGTTTAAATAGGTAATTGGATTGAGTTCAATTAAGCAAAATAAATAAATAATCATCACTTATTTTTTAATAAACCCTTCAACTACATATCTCGAAAAATTCATTAGCATTTTCGTTATAATAATAATGGTTAAATTGGAGTCAAATAAGCAAAATAATTGATATTAATGTATCTTTTGTAAAAGTAGTGAAAAACGAACGCTTTAAGCTTCTGAAATGTGCTTAGGTTTTAATTAATTATAGGTATTAGGAAAAATCTTTTTTATTAATAAGTTTGAATGATAGGGTTTAATGTCCTCAACGAAAATAACTCTTTTATATATCTTGAAAACATAAAAATTTCGTTAGATAATGAGGCGCCAAAAATACCAGGAGATAGCTGATAGTACCTACCGCTACCACCCAAAACCATTAAAGCTTCTTGGTATATTTTGGTATTATAAAATTTTATTTTTTCGAAAAGAAGTAAGTAAACTAATTTCATAATCCTAACATTAAGGAGTTAAGAAATGACCATTAGTCGTTTAAGATAAAGTTTAATTAATAATTTGTAATAAAACAAACTGACTGTATTTTATTTACGAATATGACTTTCGATGTGTTTATAAAAACATATCTAATTTTAGATTTTTTGAAAGTTATTTCTATATTCTTGGAGTGGTGTCTTATGGAAAATGATAAAGTAAGAAATTATCTGAAAGTACTTACCCAACAGCGAGAGCAATCCACAAGCCAGCCATATAATGAAGCTCACACCAACGGAACCTGTTCTAATAAGCAGTCCAGATGGTGACACGAAAATTCCAGACCCTGCATATTCAACGGATGATTAGTAAGATCTAGATGGAATTATACAATATTGTTCTCTGAATCACCCCAGTTGGAAATGATAAGCAAATGAACTTGTGGCTTAACATATTCCCCATGGCATCGATTTTATAGGTTCGATTTGATGGGCAAAAAGTTAGGTAGAGGTCCCTCTCTCTCGTCATATCCCACTGGGATGTCCTTATCAAAGCGTATTGGTCTGGTTTTGGTATTTTTGAGAATTTTGAAATTTTTTTAGTCACATTACCTATCATAGTCCCGACAATTAAAGCCACCCCACTGAAGAGTCCCACCCGTCTCTTGAGGTGAACAATGTCGTTCGGCGTTGAGCCCGGCCCCTCCAGCGACTTCCGCATCCCCCCGGTCCCTGATGAGTCGGTCTCTGTCGTTTCGGGCCCTTCTGTCCCAATATCACCGTTGGCACACGTTGTCCCATTTGATGTGGCTTTAATTGGCACATTATGTCCTTTAAGAAAACAAGCAAACACAACGGATGATAAAACAACAGCGGCACAACTACTTCATTAATTACATTATATTTTTTTTTATTAATATTTTTACTTAAACTTAAAACTAATCGCATATTGATCCACAAACACTTATACATCACCATATTACGAGCCTCACGGCATCGCTATTCATTCTCAATTTTATTTTATTCTTAAATTGGATAATCAATTTTTCTATTTATTAGATATATTATTATTTTATTTTTAATATCAATTTTAATATTCAGACCTTGAATAACATCTGAATTAAGTTTGCATACGCTTTTCGGCGAGCAAAAGAACTGGGCAAGTTTATCGCGCATGGCATGGACGGCTCACAAATTGTTGAAAAGTTCCTTCGCGATTAGACTGCTTAAAGTAGACTGAACCCGATCGCGATTATCTTCTCACTTTTCTAGACCCGAATGTTCAGACGACGGATAGCTTTTCCGAAAAAGAAAATTATACTCTTTTTTTTTCCCACAAAAATAATTCTCTTCAGCGATGAATGTATTTCGCTTTTAAAAAAATAAAATAAAATAAAGCTTTAAACAAATCCGTGAAATGTTCGTTAAAAATAAAATTCGGCACAATTTACGATCCGTGACGACGACAAGAGAGAGTGCGGGCAAGAGCCCCTCAAAAAGATTTAAAGGAACAAAATTTGAGTAAAGATAAAATATATTCGGATTTTCGGTATATCTTCTACTATAATTCGCGCGCGACTAAAATCGTCCGTCGTCTGTCTGCCTCAGCTCCAAGACTACTAAAAAGATCTGAGAGTCGGACAGAGCTTCTATAGTAGACGTCTTCATATTTATTTTTTTTTTACCCTTTCGACAAACCAATTAGCGAATTACGAAATTCGCCATTAGAATAGTATTCGTTGTCGTCTACACTCATCTTTAGTGCGAACTACATTTAAATCTATTATACTTAAAACTGATCGTTTCGAATTTAATGGGGAGAGAAAATTCGAAGAGCTACATACAGGTTGAAGACGCCGGTTTTGAGATTTTATCCGAAGATATTTCTGTAACTGTGGCACCATTACAATAATGTCCACAATTTGTGTTTGTGCCGCCAAATCGACCAAGTGTACGTTTTTCTGTACGCACAAAACGACCGAAGGCATATATCCATGCATTGTTACGCCATCTAGATCGCCAATATTCGTCTTCTCTGGCGGCTGTTTTAAAAATATCTTCAGACGTTCGTCCAACAATTTTATCCGTCCGCACAATGTGTACGCCTTTTTTCATTTTATTCGTATTCATCGCGGCATTCTTGCCTGATTATGTGTTAGTGGTCTACGTGACGTAGAAGACGCCAGCGAATATCGCTCATATAAATTTTATATATATACAATATATATTTTTTGTTCCTCCTGATGATCTTCTACATAGACGAAGGTTGGCATTCTTCGTGATCGTTACGAAATCGAAATGGAAGAGGATTTATGGATATTTTATTGGAACTAATTGTCTGGAAAAGTGTTCTCTTCATGCCCGATGGACCGTACTCTGATCGACATGTGATCTTGTAGTGAAAATGATTTTGGTAGATTTGTAAATTCGATTTGAAAATTTCATGCACTAAATTTGTTAAATTGCAATATTAGCTGTAGGGTGCTCTTGGATGAAAGAAAGATATAAAATTTGATTTTTACGAGGGTTGAAAATCATATAGCAAAAGAACAAATTCCAATTTTAATATGTTTAACAGGAAACAATTCAGAAAATACCCCTGAAATAAGAAATCTTAACATTTATGCATGTACCTACATATACACAAAAGAAAAAAAATTTGAAACGTACAAACTATAAATAAAAAACATGAGTTGAAAACAAAATCCCTCCAATTAAGGTCTAGCCCTTAATATATTTATATTTTAAAAATGGTTATTAAACTTTCATCGTATGACTTCAAAATTAGGCAGTTGTCGTTTCAACTTAACTTATATAAAAAAAATATATGTACTTTGTACCTTAAATACCTATGTAATTATGAAATTTTGTAAACAAAAATTCCTAACTTCTGCCACAATTATGTATTTGAAATCACCAAATTTATACATTATTGTAAGTATGTTTAATTATGGTAATATGTCATGCTGTCAAAAACAGGCAACAAGAAAGTGAAATAATGTTTCTATTCATCCTATACAAATACCAAAATATGTACATACTTCGACATAAAATAAATAACTGCTGCGAAGCCACGTGAAGCGGAATTATTTAAACTTCGAACGGCCGGATTTCCTTTTAATTAATTACTTTTGTGTCTCAGATGTTTTAACCAATTAAGATTTTCTGCCCCGTCAGTGTGGGATAAAAGCCGGATTGTTTTCCACCCCAACAACCCTGACCTTGACACTGAATTTTATCCTATACAATTAATCCGCATTAAATAGTCTAGAGATAATTTCTGTTATATTATGAATTTCAAAACTGCGCAGAAAGTTTGTTGAAAACACAAGCTTCTCGATCTTATGCTTTCCACAAACATTTTCAACAGTTTAAGAAGACAATTCGTTGAAATGCAAAAATTATTTTTGTGCCAATTCCTTGCCGAATTGCTCATATTTACTTGGGGCGAAAAATTGGTGATGAATTTCAAATAAATGTAAATAAATATCTGCGGAACAAAGTTCCATTTATTGAGCAGTTGTGGGATGGAGGAGGTCTCAGGAGTACCGAGAACCCCCGCACCCGGTTGATTGGAATTTATGGAGGAGCTCGTGTGTCACCTCTTGCTCTATTTGGAGGACACATGAGAGCCCCATTAATTCCAATTAGCGCCGCCAGCGGAGCCGCTGAAATCGATCTGCGACGCTAATTGTAAGGAAATGAATTCTTCGCATGCCACACTCTCATGAAGGAACTTTAAGCAACATGTTTCATCGGGGTGAACTATTACAAGGGAAAGGGGCTATTTGGTAACCTATAAGAAAATTGGAATTACTTCGCAACGGTAGGCGAAAATTAGGTTTTTTTTAATAACCCGACACCCCCAAGTGTATTGGACTTATCTTCAACGTCATTGGCGCTGTACTTATTTTTAAAAGCGGAATTATCTGGGTAACTTCGTTTTTCGATTAGATTAGGGTTTGAAGGTCGATTGAAAAAATCAATTCAGATAGGGGATTAAGGGAAGCGCTGTGTTAACATTTAATGCGACGACGACCGACTTACACCAACTGCTGGTATGAGAGTTTTGTATCGAAAAGTGGATAATTTGCATTTAAATGAACCAACGACAGACGCCAATGTCTTCTCCATGGTAAGCAGTGGGAAGAATATATTTAGGTATTCGATTCGAAGCGATAGGTGCTTTAACGTCGTTAAATCTTTTTTTCCTTTATAAGAAATACGTGCATAAACGAAAGACTTGCTTACTTATAGAAAAAAAAAGGTATTTTAAAATTCATGAAGAACGACGCGACATCAAAAAAATTGAAAAACTAATGCTCGTTTTATCAGAAGAACTTCAGGTAAACTTAAGCCGAGACAAATTGATTGCTTCATTTACATATTCTACTGCATCATTTTCAAAAAATGTGTTTTCAAAAGCGCTGATAGGTTCAGACGTAAAAGTGACCTCCACAAATGTTTTTTTCGAAAAAATAATCCTGAAACACTTTACCTGAAAAAACAAGAAGCGGAATTATAAAATATAATACATACATTTTGGGGCACATAAAGCTATTTTTGATTTGTTATTGGTCATTAACCTTGGTCTGGTTACCTCAAGTTTTTTTTTTGTCAAAAAATATATCAAGTAGGTATTTAGGAAACGTATATGTGGTATTAAATTGGAATAAAAATGTTTCGGAAAGGGAGACATGCAATTTGATGTATTTTCTTATAAATTTCGGGACGGATCCCTATTTTCTTATTTTCAAGGTTATATTCTATACTAAATTGACCTTGCACAATAATACATATGCAGAAATAAAAAACGAGTTATACTTATATATATAAAAATATTTCGAAATACATTAAATCTATTTTTAAATTGTAAATAAAAAGTAATTGGTCGTTGATCTTGGCCGCCTTATCTCACTTCTAAAAAAAATTAAATAATTATTCAACCTTACGACCATATATTTTGGACTCATCCAATATAATTAATCCTTTTATAAAATTCGTGCCAAAAAAGAGGTCAGTAAATAAATTAGCAAAAATTCCCTGGAAACAACATCAAAAAGATTTAAAATATACTATCAAAACAAACATTATTGCGTTTGGCATCGTGTATATTATGGCTATTGTAGTGAGAGAAATCCTAAATAAAATATCCTAGTTACAATTCTCTATTTCCCTCTCGAAAACAAAGTAGTTCCGAAAACAAATCAAAGCATATATCGCGGATATCCCGAGGGATATGAATTTCATTGATCGAACTAGCGAGCGGGGTCAGATTGAAAGCAGAGGATTATAAATGGTTTTTGGCACCATCTCAAAATTCTCCTTTGCCTTTAGAGACGTACTCGTGATTATGATTCGGTATGCTATTTTTGGGACGCTGTAGATATTAGTCTGGCCGCACCGGAATACCCGGGAACCAGGGGCATGACTTCAGGTACATGGATGGATTTTACTATTTCATAGAACCGCCGGTTTATGTAATTTGAATATCGACACGAGTATAATAAATCAAGAGAGATCATGAAGACATTTATAGAGACAATTTTTAATGTTTATAAGAAAAGCGAAAGTGAGTGAGCCAAAGTCTGAATGGAAATGGCGCATGGACCATATACATCTTGCTGATTGACGAATGATTACGAAAGCGAGTTTGGTTTTAGATCGATAAATAGACAGACAAGGTGGTGCAATTCAAGCTAAATTTGGACTGTTTATCTTCTATAGACAATGGAAATTCCTTAATATTTTTCGTCGCAATTTAATGACATTGTATTTTTAAAAGCACTTTGTCGTTGATAAATCAACAATGTAATTATCGTAATTAGTTTTCCTGCCAATGCACGAAAACAATTGGTTTACTCTAATTTTGTGTGTTTGGAATTTACGCAACATTCACGCGGCTCCCTCCTGGTTACGACATAAATTAATTAGGAAACCTTGCGTCAGCCGAAAGCAGCTCTTTCGTTATACCTCAAAAAGGCTGGTTTAACTCCAAAGTTTCCGCTCGATATACTTCCGCATAGGGCCAAAACATTTGACGTGTGTTTACGACCACTTTAAGGGTAAGCAAAAGCCGTGTAGCTAAGTTCTTGTAATATCCTGACCTTTATGAGATTGATCCATTTCTCACGCGCCTACCGGCAAGTCTTGAAAATCCTTTTAAGCCCTTAAAGTGGAAATCATACATCAACAGCCTTTTATTGTTTTATGTTTTTCCTTTCAACTGTTGTTTCCACTTTGAGCACCTTAGGCCTTTCATTGACGTTCTTGTAATAAGTGTTTCCTAGGGAATTGCAAGGACCTTGCAAGGATAATGGAAAAGGCTTTTTTGTTTATTCACCTGATTTCCAGGACGGTGGCTTATTTGTTTGAGATACATCTGCTCAAACTTTGTCGCCGTTCTGCTGACATGAATATTTATTGTGGCGAATGTATAGCATATTTTGTATTTATGTTGATGTTTTTAAAGGTTCTTGAAGCATAAATAAATAATTCGTGTTGGAAAAAAATGGAAAGAAGTGTGACACGCATATTTTTTTATTTTTTAAATTGTTTACCATCTCATTTTTAAAGAGATAAGATAATGTTCTTCAATTCAAGTTTATATTTTTTTACGGGTTGTTGACAAATAGCTATTTTATAAGAGTTTTATTTAAATTAGCTAGTCTATTTATGATACGGAACTAGGTCAAAAAGTATAAAATAGTAGCATTATTAAAAAAATGTGTTATTGCTTTTGTTAAAGTATAAAGTTAATCAATCGATTCTAATAAAACTTCAACATTGGAAAAAATTTTAAAAGACTTAAATTTACTCAGGAAATAAAAATTAGAAAATTGCTTTGCACATATACTATAAGTTTATTTTAATCTTTACGTGAACGTTTGTAGTTGAAAGTTATAAGTTCTAAATGTTATATAGTTAAAACTTCTGATACGAATGATTGAAATTGATTTAATTGATTGTTACATAATAAAAGCAGGGATGCAACGAAGGTGGTTTAATTAAATGGGTTAACATTTTAAGCTTTTACATACTTGCATAATAATTCAGATTTTCAGTTTAAATTTCGTGTTATAAATAGCTCTTTCTTCGATCGATTAATAAAGAAAAGTTGGTTCGAATCAAATAAATTTAGTTTCAAGAATATTCTCGATATTTTGTTAAGAAACGAAATTTGTTGTATCTACATCTTAAAGTTTCGTATTACGTTCATGTTTGCGTAAAAATAAGAATCCTATCTAAAATTCACGTCTCAGACGGCGTAAAAACTCAGCATAGTTGGGCAACATAATCTACTTTGTGTAGTCTGTCTATACGTATCAGAAAAAAAAGGAAAGTAGAAGAAACTCAACCAAAAACGCTCTACCCTAGTCACGCTAATCCATTAGCAATCGAGCACGTCTTTCAAGCAACGCCTTGGTTCCAAATCTTCTTGTATGACGCAAACAATTTCGGTCCATTATAGCAATTCCCACTAAAGAGATTTTCTTGCGTCTCAGAAGATCGCCATCAATCGTGGGGGCCCCTACTTTGTCTTTGGACTTACAGACGAAGTCTATCGTCCCTTTAGTCTTTTTATTAAATCAATTGCGTCTCCATCACTCCCCCGCACCCACCAGCTCCACAGAGCTCCGTTGATGGGCGATGCTGGGAGTCAAAAACAAAAACGCTGGTCCAGCCAGCCGGAGCCGTTTTATTTGCGTCGGCTGGGCACGAAATTTTATCAAATCCCATATCAAAGTCCATCAATGCCGCCGCCAGAAGACCTAACCCATTTTTGGATTTATTCTGGTCGTCAAGAATTACGAGAGCTTCTCGTCGCTGCTCGAGGGCAAAGGGCGAGACTGCTCTAGTGCCAAAATATGTTAAAGAAAGGGTTGTTGACCACGGTCCTTCACATACTTCCAAGTCATTTTTAGTTTCAAAAAGGAATAAAAATGTATTTTTCGATTAGAATTACCTTTTTTATTTTTCTTAATAAAAAAAAAGGTCGCACAGGACGCCCTGTTGACCCAATTTCAATGCCCAAGTCAAAGAGTCACGAAGAACCCCAGATATTTTTGCGCAGAATGCGCTGCTCTCATGCAAATTTCTTGTGTCGCTCCTCTGCAGCACCACCCCCGCACAAGTCCATCGAATAAAAGCATCTCAAGAATGGAGCAAATTAGTGCCAATTTATTGCATGCCTAATTAAGTCAGAAAGAGGATTCATTTAATTGGACGAAGGTGCATTGCGCGACTGGATAACTCTCTCAAGTGCTTCATCATCGCTATTTTAAATAAATTTTGTCTTTATAAATTTTCTTGCTAATAGTAATTGTGGCTTACTTAGAAACTATATCAGATTTTGTTCAATGCCAAGAATACAAAAGATTTTAGGATGTATCTTCCTTTAATTTATTAATTAGACGTGAAAGATTTACACGTTTAGGAGGTGCCAAACAAAGGAGAAAGTTTTATTTATGGCTACTGTTGCAAATTTTAGAATGATTTTGTGGAAAGACACTAATGTTTTATGTCCGGCAGTCAATCAAATTAAGAGGTTTTACCTGAAAGACTGACAAAATATCGTTAATCATCAGGCAGAAAGATAAATTATTCATATACAAAATAACAATTGCAGTCAAACCCGCTCAACTTTCTAAGGTTTATGATTATTAATATTTTCAAAGGCTCGTAAAACAAAAACCCTTTCTGGTGAGAATTCCTTTACAAGCTTCTAAAATTCTCACAAATTGATTAGTTACCTTTGAATTAATTTATTTTGTTTTTTCGCACATAGCGTCACTTTGAACGAACAAATTAATTAAAAAGTCGAAGGTAATTGAAGTGAATTTGTTTTAAAATTAGAATCTTGTTAAGAATTCTATTCAGAAGTGGCTTTGGTAAGCTTAATAATAAAATTAATAAATCTAAGAATTTTCAATTGGAATAAAAAAAGAATTATGTATATTAAAAACTTTATAGAAAGTGTAGTAGACCGATTTTTTAGATTTTTCTGTCAGAATTCTACATAGTAGTGCACATTTTGATTTCTTTTTAGAACTCTTTTGATTGGATTTAGACTCTTTTATTTGCTTGCTTTCCTTTTGTATATTTATTCTAAAATATTTTAAATTCTCCGTCAATTAATTAACTCAATGGCTTTAAAAGGTTTTTAAAATTCCTACTAAAGTAAGCGTTTTGCTATCTTCTATCACCATTAATTTAGGTTAAACATTTGAAAACTAAAACCGTCAAATTCATCGAATTGTTTATCATTATTAGAGAAGCTTCTTTAGATAAATACTAAAAAATAAGAAAAATTTGCCATTTCGTATGGAACTCTAACAATTACTTAAATGGTCCCAGAGGATTCTTGATATAAAATTCACACACTTACGAAAATGACGTTAAAGAAAAATGTTTATTTAATGCCTTTTACTATAAATCGAAACGTAAACGAAGTCGTTCCAGAGATTAATCCTTTCGCTTCAAATGTGGATAGCCAAATGCTCCACAGTTCTAAAACCCCAAATCAGATATAGTACCTCAAATTTCATTAGTGTCAATCTCATATTATGACTATTACGCAAATTAAAACCGCCCCAAGGGCTTGCATGTTGCTTATATCCTGTTCACCGCATTTTGCTGAAAATCCTGAACCTTTCCAACCCATTCGACAAATGCCCACCACCCGAGTCCAGCCCACCCACATCGCGGTATTGTGAACCTTTGACGTCATCGTCCAATCCATTCCCTAGTCTGCCCTTGAAATTCTCCACTTTGTTAAGCTTTTTGCAGATTTAGATATGCACCCTTAGAAAGAAAAAAAACCCGTCAAGTGAGAATGAAAAACCTCGTTAACTAGTGACTACCACGAGCTAACCGAGTTTCGGAAAATAGCCCTAGAACGGATGCAACTTGGTACTTAGCTCGGAACTTGCCAAAAGCTGTGGGAGCATATCCCAACTCGATCTCTCTGTGGCGTAATGTAATGTCACTCCAAGGACGGCCCTAAACGCAGGCGCCCACAACCCTGAGCCCTAGAAGTCCTTTCTTATCGATTTATCTTGTCTTAAGCGGGGGAAAGGGCGAAGAGGCGTGTGGCAGTACGAGGGTATTTCACGGTACCCTCGTAAGTACAAAATGCGGGCGAAAAATGCACAATGGACCACCAGAGCATCCTTAAGAGATGTTAAGTTGCCCCGGGAGCGACTGTCGTAGTTGTGTAAATGATGACTGTAACAGATGTAACAAAACTGCCGCTTTAAGACGACTCAGTCCTTAAGAAAAAATAAATAAATAAACATACTTTTCTTCCTCCTCCGCTTCCACAGATTGTCGTGAAGGAGTTCTGAGTACGTGGTGTTGTAAACTCATTACTTCTGACACCACTTATTTTCCAGCTTCGTCGTGGGCTTCAATCAAATTCTAATTGTTCGATTGAAAGGTTTTGTTTCCTTACAAATTCATGAGATACCCACGCAAATAACATTCATACTGTTGCTACCCGAAAAAAAAATTTATTTTCTACAAGTTCATTGTACTATGCTTTTCTGTTTGAAAATGAAAAAAAAAAATAATATATGGGTATTGATTTGCCTAGGGCAGAATCAGAAAATAACCTCTTCGAGGCCTCCAAAGATGAAATGGGGCGAGATAACTTTGTAATAATATGGTAAATTTGTTTGCTTTACGATTTCAAACTATATTTTCTCTCTCTGGCGCCATAGTCGGAATAATCGGGAATTTATACCTCAGTCAAATCCAGATATGAGTTTAATATTTGTTTTTAACTCTTTTACTGCCCAGGGCTTTCGTTGAATCACTGAGGATAATAGGTCAAGCCTTATCCTAGCTATAAATCGATTGTTTTAAAATATTTAGGTACCAATGCATTAAAATAAACGTGATCAAATGTGTGATATGAGGATATTTATGGCGACCTATAAACGAATAGTTATTAGCATGACGCACTAATTATATCCCTCTGAAATGTTTTTAAAATAAATACCTAAAATTAGTCTATCAGGATATTTCGACAGTCTAATAAATAGAACTATTTAACAACTGAACTCTGTCATTGATATACCTAATTATATGTACTCATTTTAGTATCTAATTAGAGAAATTTCACAAATAGGAAAGGTTATTTATCAGCTAAAGTTACAGCAATAAATATTTAAATGCAGGTACAAAATTGAAATTGAAATACTCTACGATTATTCGCTTTGACATTTTTATTGTACCTACTGCAAATCACAGAATTCGAAACATGTTTAAATACATAACACTAATTAACGCTAGTAAAATTGGATTTTTCTGTTTTAGTATAGACGAAATTTATTGCACAGGTGCAGAGGATAAAATAAAGATTTATGTTATTTAAAATGTTATTATTCTAAGCAGTAAATCCCACAAATTTAAAATAAACGTAAAAAATATATAAAAGTTGGATATGGTACTTAACTTTAATACGTTTGTACTCGTTTAGAACACGTTTGCGGCTGAAATTTTCTATGAGTTTTTTTTTTCCTAATATCTACGAATTTTTACGATGATTTGTTTAAACGTATGGCAACGAGAAGTAAACTATTAATGGAAAAAAACTTTTATTGTTATTCATTTTAAATGTGCCAACCACACGACATTTAAATAGCACTATGTTATAATATTCGCGTATATCCTATACTTTTCTTTAAAAAATAAAAATTAGTATTAACTTCCCATTTTTGGTTTTGTTTACATTCTTTGAAAGAATGTAAAAACATACTTTTTATAAGACTTTCAACTGATATCTCTACACGATGGAGCTAAGAACAAAAATAAATGTTGTAACCCTCTAAGATTTACTTTTTAAATTGCAAATTAAGAATTTTCCCCTCCTTTTCTCTCTATCTATTTTGATTAAATTACCGTAGTAATTCCATTTGTGCTCCATTTTGTTCAAAATTTGATGCGGAACACCAAAAATTAGCAGAATTTCATTAATTGCAATTGTTCACTTTAGGCTCCATAGAATTTCATTTACTTGCTTCGTTATTTAAATTGAAACCGGAACAACCCGGACACAATTTACCATCCCGATTTCATGCTATGAGTATTATCAGGGCCATTCTAACGAAATTACGTTTAACAAAATCATAAATTCACACATGCAAATTTTTATTTACTTAATTAATATATTGGTCACTGCCTGCCATAAATTTTAATTTAACCATGTGACTTGGTAAAAACTCAATATATGTACATATGTATGTAAATCTTTTATATATATCGTATAACTGTTCCAGCTCCATCAGGGGAATTATTTGAATTGTTTCGCGTGATGTAGAGATAGTGAAGCAGCAAATTGTGTGACTTTATACTTACGAGTTATTTTGTCTCCATTGTCCTTGGAAATGGTTTTAAACGATCTAGTTCACTGAACACATGTTGAGAATAACTGATATTCGGTCATTTGAGGTCAATGCTTTTAGCGATATCATGCAACCTACTCCTGGGTATTGTAATTACCTCTGATTGTTGAAATAACGATTTTTATAATAAGCTTACTCTTGGTGCAGTCATTTTAGAAAATTGCACGATATTTTAAGAGAATTTTGTAAAGATTAGGTCATATCATGAATGGATTTTAAGGATGTTATGGACGAATCAGTATACTTTACATATCTACAACTACTACATATTACATACTAGAAAAGAGAAATGATTTCAAAAACGTTGGTCATTTAGGCTATTAAAATGGGTTTAGTATCCTAAGCCCTGAGGCTCGGTTGCCGCACGTGTAACACACCCCATAAGATAATTTTATTAAGAAAAACATGCTTTATTGGGAAGAATTCTCGTTTATATAAATGAAGGGATCCTTCGACAATTTAGCAAAGCTCAAGGATAAAACAAGAGAAGCGCAAAAAAGTATAAATCCAAGTTTGAAAATTAAATAAGTTTTTTCATTATTTCCAAGACTATCCGGAATAGTAAAAATGCCACCCAAGAAGTTTTGTTTTACGATTATGGTTGCAAATTATCTGCTTGCATAAATGCTGAGCTTTGAAAATTCTTGTCTACGACATTAGCAAACTCATTCGAACAAAAATCATATCATCATAAAAATTAAAGCATCTACAAAATTAAAACTAAAACTATAAGTTTTAAAATATTTACACTTTTAAAAGCATTTGTATATTACTTTTTTATGAGTATATTTTTATCCGTGTAAAAAACTGAACAAAACAAACCTATTTTCAATTTTACATGAGCTCAGGTTTTTTTTTCTTCTATTGGATGTACATATAAAAATAAAATAAAATACAAAATACAAACAACAACGAAAATTCTAAAGCCACTGAGAAGAATCGACACCGCATAAGATTGACATTAAAATGAAAATCTCATCAATGCAAGATCATGAAGCCTGGGGCCGTCGCCGCGCGCTCAACAACTTGGCACCACATCAAAATTTTGTACCCGACAAACTCCCCCAATAGAATGGCAACCAAGAGTTAATAGAACAACAGACTGAAGATGTTTGTCTTGTTTTTTTGAAAATCTTATCTTCCTTTGATTTATAGCGATCCACCTTCATCGTGCATTGTCTAAAATTAACCGCAGTAATGCTTTGCTGTGTGATTGCCGCCTTAAACTAACAATTTGCTGTGCAGATGCAATTGGAAAAGGAACTGGTTACCTATAGTAAAATGTCGTACTCATTTTGAATTTTTTTTTAATGTAACGATATTTTTCCTATTTGTAATACATGTACCTGCGCAAAAATTACGCAATAAAAGAAAGTTCGAGGATTAAAAATTCGGGTATAGGACATCAAAATAAAAACAGGAGAAATAGGAATCTGATCTCTTCTACGACGCAAGAAACTTAAAAGATAAGGGGATGAATAACAGTGATAGCAGAAAATAAATAATTGGTTGATTTCGCAAACTCTGCATACACGTGTATTTATCTTTTTCTTTAATCGTTTCAAAGGGCCCGTTTTTAAGAATCAAAGAAGAATACCCATATATGAAACCCCAAAATGTTTTCTTAGAAATATCTTTAAAAAATCTACTTTCATGTTTGAATAATGATTACTCTGAATATTATCCTTATTATCTTTTATCGATCTAAAAGAAATGCTAAAGAATCTCAACCTTCATTTCTACAAAAAAAACATTTTCCTTTTCAAGACGAGCACAAAAGCACCTCCCACTACTGCTAAGTAGCAATTATCTTTTCATCTAGAACCGAAAATAATTTCCATTTTTGGGCAAATACGCCCAACACCCACCTCAAAAAAAATGGAATTACCAATGCCCATGTTTGCGGTCAACATCCCTTAATCCACAGAATACCTTTGGTAGTGGCAGCCAATAAAATCAATAAAAGTCGATGTGCCGGTAAATAAACGCTTCTTGACGTTTTTGATGATCCAGACCGTCGCCTATAATTAATTGCTGCACGGCACCTCAAAAACTGCCATGCCGTGCTCCCTGCCAATCAATTTACCTTCCAACGCTTATGTTCAGGTGGAAACTGGTGGGCTGTGAAAAACACTTTACCCACCAGCGGGATTTTTCGAGCCTACCAATTTTTTTTTTATGTTGTGTATGTTGAATTATTAAAAAAAATTAATACACGTGGTGCATTCACCAAAAATACCAATGTGCGTGTATTTACGGAGTCGCTACGCACTTTATTAGAATTTATGTTTTGTTATTAAACAAATAATAAGACAATGAGATGTAACGCGTGGCTTGGCGCATTGTCATATGAGAAGATATTAAGACTTTATCTCCTTTTGTGCCCTCTTGTTAGATTTTATTATCTTCGGAATTGAACTTCTTTTTTTCTTTTATGAAGCTCAGACGGCGACAACTGAAGGAATCCCCTTTTTTTTTCATCCTCGTGGGAAATCAATGGCGCAATTTCCCTGTCGGCCTACGTGGCCGTGAAAATTGTTCTCTCTTTCTACGATTTTTCTTAGGGTATTTTCTAAAATCATGACCAGGCCGACATGAAAACCATTCAACCTTTCTCAATGTTAAAAACTTACGAGAAGCTTTTTTTATGATACTCTATCACGCAGAATCACGTCTCCGTGAAAATTGTTCATAAAAATTACGGAGGCGCGAGATGGACGCCAAAGATTACGGCTCTAAGTTGGGGGTAGGTTTAGGGATATTAAATTTTACGACCGGATGAGTATACCGCCGCACCACGTGGTTTAATTCCATATTTGCATTGAGGAAGCAAAGAAGTAATGTGAGAAGGTCTTAAAAGCAGTTTAAGTGTCTAGTACTTTTAATAGTTGAAGCTGTTTAAACTAGAACTTTTATTCCCTAGTAAAAGAGATAAGTGTTCTTCCTACCACTCTGGCACTCATAATGAATATGAATGTTGACCCGGGAAATCTAGCACATATGCATATGTATGTATAATCATTATATTTTTAACTTTCCATTTGCATCAAAAGTTATTATTTCATAAAATGAAATTTACGAAAAAGAGAATACCGCTCAATTTTAGAAAGGTCACAAAAGGCGTCAGAAAAACTTAACAAAACAAAACTTAACTGAAAGATTCGTGAAAATAAAAAAATTTAAAACAATCTTTCGTTTTTAATTTTTCACAGCAAATACGTGTTTGTCACCGTCGATAAGTCGTATAATTTATTTGCCTTTAATTTGCTTATTATAAAGATTTTGCCAAAGAAAAATGTTTATGGCAAAATGTAAAAATTTCATGAATGTTTTTACAACGTTTCATCAAAATCCGTAACAAAAACCCAAAATTTAATTTCCTTTTTTAAGGGTTACCCTTTCAAGAACAATTTGAAAAATAAATCGATTTTAATTCCTTTCAAATTTTCACTACATTTGTGATATATTCAAAAATGATCCTTCTTGACATACACAAATATAAGCTCAACTTGAGTTAAGTTTTTGTAAAAAAAAACTTTTATCACTGAGTAAAGGTTTTTAGGTCCGAACAAGACACGATCTACGTGGTTGGAAGAAAAAGGATTCCGTAAAAACTTTAAATAATATGTACATATGTATATAAAAAAAAAAATTAAGTTCTTTTGTATTTAGAGGGCACTATTAAAATTTTGCATTTCAAATATTTGTGGAATATTTAAGGGTTAAGTTCAGAATTACGTAATTTGAATTTTATTTTCGGATGCATCGAACTACGGAAATCAATACCACCGTCCTCATATTTTTAAATATCGAATTATAATCGCAAAACTAAAAACTGTAATGTAATGCAAAACATTTAATTTTTCAGCTGTTTCATCAGAATTGCTTCCTCAGAACCCCAAAACTAACGAAGAGCCATAAAAGAAAATGAATGCAACTCACGAGTGTATCAAACGTCTCAAAGGTTTAACGCCAATTTAATATTCTCTTATCATGTTAAAATCAGTAAAAGTAGCAAAGATGTCAAGCTCATCTTCTACGCACCATCGCTGATAGTGTCCTATCACCAGTTGTTGCAGAGTCCATAGGAACTGCGTAATACACGAAATAATGGGACTGAATGCAAAACCTTGTTAATGTCACACGAATTATGTAATAGGGCCTGTGTCTCGGAACTTCCTCCTGGCAGCGTAGATGCAAATCCAGGAATTGGTACGGCAGGTAAGAGAAAGCCAGAGCTCAATTACATTTCCCTCAATTTACATAAATTTACATATCTCAAGTGCGAAGTATGCAGAGGTGCTATTTCCTTCATGAAAACTGGAAATTTGTTTCCTATCGGGATATCATTTCAATTTTTAATAAGGTTCGCGTGTATCTTAATGGAGTTGCAATAATTTAATGGAAGAAACAATTTAATGGGGATGACTATAGATTGATAGTCTAACTTTTTTGGAAAGACTGAATTATAGAAAATAAATTATGTTGTCCAATTCTAGTATTCGTTAGTTTTTATTAAATTTTTTTGATTTGTGTAAAAGGCACTTTATAATTTGTTTAATAGTATTTTTCATACGAAGAAGGGATTACGAAAATGTACTTCGAAAACAAGGGAAGTAAGTTCGACAAGTCTGGATGCTGTCGAACTGAATATGCCTTCCTTTTGGTTATCTAGAAAAAGTGTGCATACATGTATGTAGTAGGGATAAGGGGTGTTGTATTTGCACCCTTAAAATCTGCACAAATACACGCCCAAATTGCATCATCACGCATCGTCTTAGAGAATAATGAGCGGAGCCGCCTTGGAGCGCCACCGAAGCGCCCCTTAAATCGCACTGCATTCACGCAATCAGAGTTATCTCATCACTATAGAAACCACTTGTTAAAACCTCATTTAAACAAACGCCCTCGGTGTGAACCGACAATCTGCACTTTTATAGTCAGAGCCGAAAAGAAAAGATTATTTTTCCCAACCATGCGGATAGCATTCATTGATTTTTCTTCTGGCACCGAAAATGAAAAGCTTCAGCCGGCTAGGAAAATCTCATGGTAGCCGGGCGTTTCTCGTTAAATTAAAAATGAGTAGGAAATTTTTTGTCACGGTTGTGTGCCGCTTTACAGTAGCGGTACAAGATATTTTAGTGGTATGCACTTATTTAAATTATTATTATTACTTTTATTAAACTTACCATTGGCGAAAATATTTGCTGTTGGAGGAAGGGCATGCTGATACATGACTTGCAACGGTGCACCAATGTCTTCACTTTCATGTCACTTTAACCACTAAGAGAATGAGCCTCAGAGAGGCGTTACACGCGTATATATCTGGGCTCTGGAGCGACTCAGGGGCTTTATTATGGGGGTGGAAAACTGTTGAACTTCAGACAACCCAATGATGGAAATATATTTCGCAAAACACTGCCAGGGTTTCGGAAAAGCTCTTCGAATTCGATGGAAAAGCTTCAATTTTATACGAATAACATGAAAGTGGGCTACGTAAAGTACATTTAGTCGAATTTATGACGAAAATTTAAAAAAACCTTTTTTGTTTTCGCAAATCCAGAAAATATATATGAAACCATGAGTCATACTATCAATAAATCGAGTAATATGTAATTAAAAACTGATTACATCGTTGTATTCATTAATTTGTATATAAAATAGCTGCATGAAGGTTTTTCAATTTTGTTGAAATCTCAAAAATTAGATACGTTGAGGTTTTTAGACAACTGATTTTAAATTCGATGCCTAATTTTAAAAACTGTTATATTAAACTTTTACGAAAAACTAAAATTAAATTAAATAAGGCCGCAAAAGTTTTTGCAAATATCCAAATGATTTAAATGAACAAAATCTCTTTCATTCTTTCGGGTGCGATATTTAGAAGGCTTCTTTTTAATTTATTCATTACGCGCATCATTCAGCATAAATGCAATTCTTACATGTTATATCATATTGATTAATTAATTAACCGCAACATGCAGTAAAAAAATTTTATGACTTGACACCTTTTCTACATTTTAATTTATGATTTTACAATTTACGGGCATTTTTATCATTCTTAAGTCTTCTAACTTCGCCTGAAATCGCTGATAGTAGGCATTATATACTTTTAAATAATTTTTTAAAGAATTAATTATTTATGGGCCGTTAATCTCTTATTTTTCTAAGCAGTGTATCAAAACAGAAAATTCAGATAATCGGCCTCAACCGAAAACCGGTGAAACAACCATCAATTAAGTAATATACGTAATAAAAATATGAAGTCGTTTATTAAATTATAACGCATCATGGCATCCTACTTCATGTAGGTAAACCACAAAACTTGATACCTTTACGCTTTTGCCAGGTGGAATTTGGTATTCTAGCGAAACACTAGAACTTATTTTATTTAAATTTCGGCCTAAAATTTAATCTAAGACCTACAAATTTGCATAATAAAAAGCCTGAATAAGAAATTGAGAGGTTTGTCTTTTATGGTAAATGATCTAAATATTTTAAGGCCTGAAAGGCACAATTGTTATCACATTATATTTAGCACGTAATTAATAAAAAAACGAAAATGAAAGAAAGCCAAACTACTATTAAAAATAATGTTCACTTTAACTTACCATTTCTCCAATTCCGTGAAAAACGCAATTTTCCTCGATTATTCATTTCACCACTTCATTCGTGAAGACGTTATGCAAGATCCAATTGTTTTCTTCCTCCAGAAAGATTTCTAGCGAAAATGTTCACACTTTAAATTGATGCCTTCTTAGCGCGTCTTCTTTCTTGATCCGAACGATGTGGAAATAGAACTGCATTTGAAAGAATTGTGCGACACTTGAGAGGCATCCTCCCATTAAAAAGCAAGATGATGATCCCAGGTGATTGGGTGATTGCTTTTGTATTTTTATTTGTGTAAAATTTCCCAACTGTTTAAATGAAAAATTATTTCGTTTGAACTTCTAGAAATTTAAGCTCATCTCAATGAAGGTTCAAACTTGTAATTGAGTTTTAGTAAAACTTCCGCATTCCACAAACAAATGCTTTATTTGTTTTTCAGTAATAGCAGACTTAGGATAGTTTGCTAAAAAATTAAAAAAATGATGTTAAGCTAAATTAAAAAAAAAAAGACGAGAATGCTTATTCTTGACGATTAGAACTGTAAGAAATTCTGTAGTTACCGACTGTTTCTTCCTCCTCCTCATCAACTAAGCGGTTTAGGGAAACAAGAATTGTTTCTTTAAATTTTCGCTTTCTTCTAGCTGAAAGTTTTTGAATATCCGGAAAGAGACTTTGGAAGAACGCTAGATCCGCATTCCTTTCATCGTTCAACCTGTTGACATCCTCCTCCCTTTCGTCAAGCTTTGCTTTAATCTCGTGAGCCTCTCCTACAGGCTCCTCAACAGTTTCATAGGTTTCCACCTCGCGTGAAGATTCCTGATGATTGTTGTATTCTTCGTAAGCAACTGTGTCTTCAAATGTTTCCTCTGTCATCTCCTCCACCTCCACCTCCAGTTTTGGTGTGTTCTGCTTAATTTTATGCTCATTTGTTTTGGGTGATTTACGATATCTTTTTCTGTAAAAATACTTATTAAGATACTAACTAATAAAAGGGGATTTTTCTTATTTAAAAAGTATGCATCAAATTTGACCCTGATTTTAATTTGAATTGCATAATATCATACTTACGATCGAGACTCTAAAATATTTTCCGTCAAAAAACTAAGAGGTCTCCTCAAGTACCAAATACTTCTTTTTGAAAAATTCTTCTCACAGCGAAGCTCTCTTGCAAAATTATTCCTTAATTGATGCCATTTCGCTTTGCATTCAATAACTGGAAAAATAAAAAGGAAAATAATGTTAGCTAAAAATTTTATTGTATTTATTGTATAAAATTGTTAAAATTTAATAACGTAGATTGAGAATTTTAAATGTAAATCTGCTAAAACTAGTTTTGGTCAGTGATGTAAAATAATTGAACGATTTTCTATAGGTTGTTGTTAAGGCATACCTACCCTAGGTAGTTCATTAATTTAATTGGTGTTTGCTAAAGATCTCTTTCTTGAATTAATTGAGCCCTCAAACGCGAAAAAATTCAGAATTTTTAGTAATTTTTCAAGAACTGAGAGAAACTTTATCCATCGTTACTCGAGATGGGAGCGACGCGGAGACTTGATTTAGTGTAGGTACTTATTAGGAAAATAAAGCAGTTTAAGAACAATTTTGTTCCCGCAAAACTTTTGTGCACAACGCTTATTGCAAACAGAAAACGTGCAATAATTGTGTCAGGATTATATCTGTGTAGGTAAAAAAATAGTTTTATACTGCAAATCGTTTTTAAGGAAAATAAATTGCAGCCGACAGACAAATGTGTGGAAATGATAGGTCATAAATACATACATATATGTATTTAGTTTATCCCATCAAATAATTGGTATCAGAGAATAAGGTTTTTTAAATGAATTAAAACCTATTATCATATTCTATCAATTTCAGAACGTTTTCTATTGGTCTCAATTCGTTGAAGATAAAGACTTACATGAAAAATAAGATGGAGTTTGTGGTTATCACATTTTTAGAGAAACTTGCAATAAAGTGTCGGTACTTTATTCATAGTGATACTTTTTATCCAATACTACTCATTATAAAAGCATCAGTTATTTTTCGATTTTGATACCGTGTCCCTCTGAGGCACAGGCAACAAAATTGACGCGTAAAAGTGTTGGAAGCGTTGGAGAGCGAATCACACTCGAAATCACAACAGAATCAGCTCAAGCTACTCGGCGAAACGCCAACCAAAATGACTCAGGTACAAATCAATAGCTTAACTGGCGCCGGCAAAAGAATCAAACAAACCACCTGAACAAGCAGAGCCCGATTTGGATTCGTTTATTTTATTGCAAAATTAAATTATAGGTAACGCCGCGAATCACAACAAAATACGTCAGCACTTACCTGTCTTTTGCATTTCTTGTGCGATTTCGGCCCACAAAGCGTCGACAATTTGGCGGTTGTGATGGTCTCGGTTATTCACCGCGTAAATTGCAGTCCGCGCCTTCACCAGCGCGATAAATTTTTCCAAATCGAAGCTGGTGTCCTTCACTTTCATCTTAGCCGCCAGTTTAAATTCTACCTATTTTTGTCCGTTGATTTTCCGAGGCATCACACAGCGATTCGAACAATGCGCGACGAACCCAAAATGAGTCAAGCGGCGAGTGACAGACAAAATGCGGAATGATTTTGAAACGTACGCACACCGAAATCACCGAGATGTGGCCATGGAGGAATAAACGAAAACGGAGAGGTTGTGTCTAGAAAAGCTTCCAAGCATTTCCCCACTTGTGTTAGAGGAATTGGATTTTTTGAATTAAATAAAATATGGATTTATAGATGGACGGTTGGTTAGTCTAGCTTCTGAAAACATAACAAATCAAGCATTATGCACCTTCGCCAAAAACTTCATAACTTAAGACATTATGCCCAACAAAAATAATACAAACTTATCAATTTACAACTTCCAGAATTTAGTTTTTGTAGCTAATTGCTCAATTCACTAATTGCTTTTTTTGACCTAAATTGAATACTTAATTAGAAGAATTTGTATATACTTTAAGAAATAATTAAAAATACCAAGAAATGTGAAACTTTGTTTGGAGCCGGCTTTTATCACCCGTTCCCGAAACTTTAATAATTTTTGATTTTATAAACATATAAGAACGCATGCTAAATTACCTGTAATCTGCATATTTGTGTACCTAGCAGATTGGAAAGGCTTGATATTTTATTAAAAGCAACGAGGAAAAATATCAGCGCAGATTTAAGGAGGAACGCAAGGATTTAAAAATATTTACCACAATCCAATTACTATTCGGTTTAAAATGCAAGATAGCATTACAACAATTATGTATATCACATATAAAAATGTACCTATAAGAAAACGAATAATATTAATGCAAACATAAAGTTCTCATTTATTCGTTTTATTTCCTTAGAATGTCATCGATTACAAATTGCTCGTATTAATTACAAATTCAATAATATCCTTATGCCTTAAAAAATTGGTAATGCAATATCTTCATAAAAAAAAAAATTTTATACGTATGTATAATATATAAATAATAAGAAAAATAATTTTAAATGTAAAGACACCTTAAAGTAGAAAAATAAAAATATTGTAAGCAAAAGCAGGAAAACAACAAAGTGCGATTAAACTGTTACGTAAACAACAAACGAACGAATCAGCTAATTAATTTAATTAGTTCTTTTAATTTATTATCCAACTAAATATTAACAATAGTAATCGGGGTCGTAAGTCGTAGTTTTTGTATACAAATCACTAGATCTCTCCTGCTGCTACAAAGTACAGAACTAAACAAATAAAACACACTGACATATATCACAATTTTTTGGTTTCCTTTTTTGTTGAGTTCACCTATTGATCACGATGAGCGATTTATTGTTAATTCATTCGCGCCTCTTTTGTTTTCATTTTTAATTTATTTTTCTTTTAAATTTAATAACTCCTTTTACTATGAAAAAACGGACAGTAAACTGTATATAAAAATAATTTGCTTTTGTGTAGTCTTATCTCGTATTTTTTTAATATAATAGCGTTCTTCCCACCTCTTGAACAAAGCACCGTTTATTTTTTTTATTTTTTGTTTACATTTTCGTTTACAATCTTTCCTACGAATGTTTTTTTTTTTGATTTCATGACGGTCTAAGGCTCAGTTATTAAAAGAATACTCATTTTTTTACCCTATATTGTTTCTGATAACAAAATTGAAACTAAGTGTTTTTCGTGGCAGTTTTCAGATGAACGTTTTTAGGCAGTTTTCATTTTCTATCAACAGTATACTCTTAAGCTCCGGGAAAGGGAGATTCACTGAAAGTTGTAACGCATTGGATTAAAGGAACTTTTTGAGGACGACTTTTGTTACATTAACAAAGAATACATAAAGTCCGAGCTTTCTTCTTTTCAAATCGTTCAGGGCAGGTTAAAAGAAGTGTTTGTTTTAAACGCGTAGGTTGCCTTATTATTTTAAAAGACATAATAAATAATCAGCTATTCATCTTATACGAGGCAATAAAAATATTTGTGCACTTTAGGAATCAAAGGGAAAACATTTAAAACACTTTTTTTTAGATCAGAATTGTTTACAAAAAGAAATGGTGTTTCAAAATTGCGTTTCTTGGAATTTGTAAAATATATGTATGTAGTAATGCTTTCTATGTTGAAAATTAATTAAACATAAATGTATCCTATCCTTAAAAAAGTAAGTAATCGATCAACACGTTGATCGATTCTAGTCAAAGGGCCAAAGTACAAAGACACATGCTCTGGCTTTAATGAGCAGAGTATACATTGGAAATTTAAAACTGCCCTGAATGATTTAATCCTGATGAAAGTACTACTCCAACAAAATAAACTACAACTAACACCAGCTTACAAATATCTACTTTTTATATATACGATTTTAATATATGAACCATCAGCTTAGTTCAAGCTACAGAGGAAATAAATCTCTTGCATGAAACTGATCATCATTTGGTTCAGTGTTAGTAAATAGAAGCATTCACCGAACCACAGGCAAACAAATTAAAGAAAGATTTTTTTAGTACTTTTACAATTATTTTCCCTAGAAATATTATCACCCATCAGATACGCGCCAGTTAGAAATTTCTTTGGATAGTAACCAAAAAAGTGGTTTAATACAACAGTCGAATCCAACTTAATTACTTTCAGTGAATTTATCGCCACCCTAAAGAAGTATGTAAATATTATAAAAACGATTATATTAACAATGAAACTTTCCTATGCCTTTAATAAGAGAGCCTTCTAGAGAGACAAAAATTATGCTGTTTTTGTTAGCCACTATTTTTATGAACATTATTATTCCCAGAATAATAACAAAAAATGCGATCTGGGTGCATTTGAAAATAAAAATATATAAATAAATCTAAACAGTAAAAAATACAGTCGAAAGAAGGTAAAAATCGTAAGCTTTGTTAGCAACTTCTAGTTTTCTAGACAAGTACGTTTCGAATTTTGGTTATTTATGTGAAAACACCTAGTGCAAAAGCCCTAATTAGCTTGGGCGTGTTCTCATCGACTCCGCAAATTTCCAATATTCCATCTTCCTGGTTTAACTCATGCTTCAAAGCCGGTTTGAAGCGACAGAGATTTATGATAACCATTCTGTAAACAAAGATATTTATTAAGCAATTACAATTTATACTAACTTTAATTCGTGGCTGGAGAAAAAAAATTTACAGAAATCTTTAAAATCGCATTATTCAATACGAAATTCTCGAGTTTGCATTTTAAACTCACCATTCTCAAAATGAAGAATGTTCAACGTTTTAGTAAATATTCCCAATAAATGCTTTAAAAAAACCCAGTTCCCTCTAAATTTACTTACTTCGCCTTATCATTCTTTTTCTCCCTGTATTGCTTCAACATCTCAAGAACCTTGCTTGGTTTATTATTGGGATTTCCGCGAGAAATAGACGGAACGATGGTGACGAACAGATCGAATGCCTGCTTTTTCTTCTTTGCCTCCATAAGTGGATAAAACGATCGTTGGCAATTTTTCTTGTTCTAAAATAAAAACTAGTCAAACAAAATAATCAGCAGACGAGAAATGCTACCTACAATTAATGTTTTACAAGCCTCCTCAGCCGCTTTATAGCCCATGTTTCTCTTCCAGCCGATCTCAGAAAGTTTAGCATTCGAGGGAGTGTACGTGTAGACGACAGAGTTCTTTTCACTTTTAAAATATGCTAAGGCAAGAGTGATTGCTACCTCTTGGCAGTTGACTTGTTTTTGAGATATTACTGGTCCTAAAAATGCATAAATGTTTGTTAGACAAGAATGTACTAAAATCGCCTGTTCTTACTGAGAGTACTTTAAAAAATATTTACTTTTGCTGTAACTTTCTTGAAGATTTATAGTAATAAAAGTATTCAGGCCAAAGCCCTGTACGTTGTGAAATGATTTAAGGAAACATTCGTTCAGCTTCTCCACAATAGCAGGGCATGGCTTAAGTCCCAGTTTTTTAATTTTTTTAGTATAATAGCATGCCTGTAAAAAAGAAAAGGAGCTATACTTTAAACTGTAAACAAGTGCAATTAGAAAAAAGTTACTCAGATTTCGAAAAGTATCATTTCCTGGTTTTATTAACTATTGTGGCTTATTATTAATCGATATAATAAGGAACATAATAAAATTATTGTTAAATGGGCAATATTTTATTTCAATGTGCATTTTTCATACTTTTAGCAAAATTATTGCTGGAATATGAAAAATGTTACGTGTTATACTATAAACGAGAATTTTCTTTTTAAATCTTACTATGTTAAAGGATATTTGTAAAATTTACTTTAAAGCACTTACCTTGATCTTTTCAGAGTACCTATTTAACTTGGCCTGCTTGCTCTTCTCCACCAGAAAAACGTAGGGATGGATTTCGCAGTTTTTCGGTGTTGCGGATTGATACTTCATGAACGGCTGAAGGAAGGCAGAGGCAAAATGTTTGTTCTGAAAAATTTTTTTCTCAGAGAACAATGCGCAGACCCGAATTGCCTGCTGGATGCTCATCTTTGGGATAACTTCCTTCCAAACATCAGCGCTTCCGTACAAATGAACAGGAAGATGCTGAAAGCTAAACTGATGCTCCTTAATCAATTTAGCAGCAGTCTCAGGATCTTTGCACGCCTTCAGTTGAATGACTGCATTCATCCTTTTGATGGAATCATCAACCTCTTCCTTCTCCTCCTCCTCCGCATTGGGGGATTTAGAAGATTGGTTGCGAGATTTGAAGAATGAAGAATTGATCGTCTTGAGATTTGTTTCGCTTAGATTAATATGACAGATTGCGATCAAATCTTTGTGCATAAAACCGTGCATGCCACGGTTGCAAGCCAAAAAATCGATCATTTCTGAAGCGGTCTTTGACTTGTACCAGAGGACGATCGCTTTGCGAATGGTCTTCGAGAGTCCCTTCTTCCCCGATTCCCGGATAATGCTTAGTGAGTACCTGACGAACAGGAACAAGTCCTCAGGCTCCGCTGCTAGACTAGGGAACCGGTCCCGCACCTTTAGTTTCTCGGCAATTTCAATTTCCGCATTGATAAAATATGAGGCGAATGCGAACCAAATCTGCATGAAAGAAAGTGATTTTGGAAATAATTTTTGTGAAGCATATTTTAAAAGAATTTACCTCATCCTTCCGGGCGAAACCCTGATGCAGCAGCCACTTGTCGGCGAGCTTCAGGAAGGTGTCTCCGTCGATTTTGGCGAGGTAGGGGCTCAATTGAGCCATTGTCGCGGGCGCGAGGTACTCCCTCTTCCGCACGTAGAACGGGAGGAAGTTCCCCAGGTGAACGAACCTATCCAGCATCTTCGCCGCTTCCACGGGACTTTCCATTTTCCTCGAAGAGACGTTTTGACTGTTCGAAAGAAAGGCGAGAAGAAAAAGAAAATTGTAATAACTGAATTTAGGTTATGTATGCCCGCCCTGCCGGAGAGTTAACGGTGCTGTTGGGGCGAATTTCAACACTTTTCAGAACATTTTGGGATGTAAATGAGCGTTTTTTCCAGTTTCATAAAATTGTTTACCTTTTTTGGAGGAACTTCGCAGCAATCGGGCGTCACAGATGACCACAAAAACGCGACAAACGGATACAAGTCGCGAAAACAGAAAACTGAAGGCGACGGACTGAACTGCGAAACGCGTGGGACAGAGGAACGTGATGAAGGTTGGACTGGTAGGAAATGAGGAGACGAAGGAGTTTTATTACAGCGGATGATCTGTTGTGATGTTAACACTGGCGCACAGGAGCTTACTTTTTTGAAGCCAAGCCATCAGGGAAGAAAAGGAGCATGGCTCTTAACCGGTGTTTAGTGAAGTGTTAAAGAAGTTTATTTTTTAAAGATTCTGCTTATAAATTTACAAGTAATTATTTAAAATTGTTTACTACTCATGGTATTAATTTTATCTACGATAGAAACGCTCCGCGTCTCAGGCCTGATCAACTGATTCACGTTGGAGCCCTAGTTCTGGAAATTGAGGGCCCCCCAATCGAAGTTCGGCTTGAGATAAATAAAGGTAACTAAATTTCTTCACAATTCTTGCCTACATTAAATAGAATTTACGTGCTTATTGAACGAAGGAGACACGCGCCACTTTGAGTGATAGAGGATTTGTTTATTTCGCAATTTTTACTTGCCGCCAAGCGGCGGGCCCCCGCGGGCGCCGGTAGCCAGCGGCTAGCGCACTTTAAATTGCTGAAATTGCGAAAATTTGCATTAGCTTCAAATTGAGTTAAAACTGGAAACTTCGCTCTTAGTTTTTGCCTAAATTTCTAAAAATTTCATTCTTTGCTGTCGAAGCAGTCGCAGATTGCGTCATATAACGGTTCATTTGATTCCCCTTCTTTAAATTTTTATGACTCGAATTTTCCCCTGAAAACAGATGGCACACTTAAAAACCTCGCTTTAATTGAAAATTCACTAGAAATATTTGAAATTAAAATATCCAATGTTTTTCATTCTCTGTAAATTTGTACCTACGAGAAAAAAAAAATATTATTTTGCCCTGCAAGAAGGGTATTTAATTTACCTAGTTATTGAAATTTAGTGCAATTTTGTAACTAAAAACATTAAAAGTAACATTTCAAGTTTATTTTTTAATCGTATAAAATTGCTTACCCCAACTGAACTGAACTGGTATTAAGATCTTTAGGTACTGATTGATTAACTATTATTTAAGGACACGAAGCTATGATTCAAGTTTATATGCAAACATTTTAGTGGCCAATTATTATTCTTCTTTTATGATTATAAAGTGGCACACACCACAGTATTAAAACAGAAGCATTTTTCTTTAGTTTATTCAAAATTAACATTTTTAAACTGTGCTCTGATACTCTCATACTACAGTGGTGGAGAAAATAATTAATAGGTACATAAGCTAAAAATTCTAAGTGTCTTACAGAGCATTTTCTTACGAAGTTGAAATTAACTAGGAAATCCTTAAAATAAAAAATAAATAAATAAATAAAAAACACCATGAATTTGTTTACAACGAAATTGTTCAAAGTGTATACCTCTAATTTTTTCTTCACTTCGTACGAACTCGAAATTTTTCCATTTATCTTTTGTCCTTCGTTTATTGTAATTCAATAATATGGGAGGCTCGGGTTTTTAATATACCTACATATTTGAATTATATCTTATAAAGCTTTTCTATGTATATATTTAAATTATAATAATTATTTTATTTTAGAAGTAATTTTTTAAACCGTAAAACTACTTATTTTTTTTTTTTTTTTTTTTTTTAAGAGTCAGTTTCAACGCGAATCATGTATCAAGCAGTTGTGAATGTCCCGAAGTTCGATCTTGTTTTACGATTAAAACAATTAGGAGCTGAGAACTACAATTTGCGATGCCGCTTTAAGGATACTGAAAAATTGGAAAGAGCTGTTCCAAAGAAAGTAACTTCTCCAAAGAGGCAGCCGCTGAGCGAGAAGAATGGTCAGTTAAAAGAGCAACCTGTAAAACTAGGGCAACCTGTAAAACTAGGGCAACCAGAAAAATTATCAGAAATTGATCTGAGGTACAACTTGAAGATTGTGAAACAGGTCGAAATTATGGGATTTGTGGGAGGTAATCCCAAAGTGATCCCGGTCTTGGCACAAATTCAGGCTAAGGAGGAGCATAAGGTTTTCTTCATTGGCGACATACCTTTCGGACTCAAAATAGACGAAAAGGAGAAATTTGGTAAAGTCCTGTTCTTATGCTTTGAGTGCGGCAAGATTTTGCATGCGATTCACACAATGCGAGCTCATGCTTACAATCACATTGGCTTGAAGCAGTTCCAATGCTCTTTATGTGATAAGGCGTATTCGTACAAGACAGGCTTAGCCAAGCATCGCAAAAAGCATCATAGTGATTGTGTAACCTCTCCATCTACAAAGGAACCAAAACTCCAAAACTCCATAGCACAATACTTCACGTGCCCCATCTGCCAGAACGGCTATCTAGATAAGAGCGGTTTCTACAAGCATTGGCGCAGGAAGCATAAGAACAGTCCTCGCCCACAGCCAATTATAAGGAGGTACGATGGAACTTCGCCAGCGCCAGTTCCGCAAATAGTTGAAGAAATACCAGCGCTAACAAATGCGACATGCCCAACATGCTTTAAAACGTATCAAAGTAAAAAACATTTAGCGTACCACTTCAACAACGTTCATTCTACCATCCAAAACTACGTTTGCCCGCATTGCTTCAAAGGGTTTTACTATAAAACAACTTATGTCGTGCATTTGAAAGGAGAGGTAAAAAGGCTGCAGCGCACTCAAAATAGTGAAAAAGAAAATATACCGCCTTTTGAAAAATTTTTGCAATACATAAATGACTAAAATCGAAAATACTTTTTTTTATACATGAAACGTAATATGATTGTTTTTTTTTAATTACATTTAGAATTTTAAAGAAATCTCATGTTTTTGTTTTATATTGTTATATTTTACCAATTTTTCTTAAAGAAGGAATTTTTTTTTGAACAAAAGTTGTAAGCTTATAATGAAAATGTAAGTCAAAAGTGAATTTTATCTTGTTTTTGTAATAAAATAGTTAAGTTAACAAAATGAGTTTTTTATTTAAGTAGGTAGGTTTCTCTGTTGTTTTACTGTAATTTTTATTGTATTATATGTTTAGGGCTCTTAATTCTGATTCGGATAATATTTTCTGTGTATAATATGAGGGACGAAACTACTTTCAAGGCGGAGAGGAACTAATTACTTTAAAAATTTAAAATCAAATACGAAGGCAAACAGTTTGGTAATAAATTCTGGTTCATTTTAAAATACCTTCTTTTCATTTATTTGTTTATAGCGAAATGCATCGCGATGAGAAGTTAATTAAAAGATTTTCTTTTATAGCCAGAAATCTCTCCGGCCGCTAAGTCGTTAAGCGACAAAATGAAAACCGATTTTTTTAAATAAAAAATTAGTTACCCTGTTCGACCTTTTTGCAGTGAAAAACTTCGTATTTTACACAGAGACAGCGCACATCACAAAAAATCGCTTTTGCTTAGATAGTTTATATAGAATTGATATTAAATCGTAAAGAACGTAAATTAAAATTTAAAAAAAAAGTAAAAAGTAAAAGATTTAACATGTGTATACAAAAAAAAACAACAATTTTATAAGCAAAGCGTACTACCGATTGCAACTGAGTGAACCTAATTAATAACGCTTCGTAGATAAATAAAAAATTAATTTAAAAGAAAATTAAGAGAGAGGAGATAAAAAGTTGAGGAGCTAACGAATAAAAGAGTAAAAAAATAAATCAATTTTATGATGGAAACTCAATAGATTAATTATTACTACACAAAAAAAAAAATGAAAGAAGAAATACAAGAGTAAAGAAATGTTTTAAACGTATATTTTGCCTATCAAACAAATAAATGGTGATTGATAACATAGTGGATGCCATTTTATATATGACGTATGTTTATTTTTAAATGGAAACTGATGAAAATGCTTGATGATCACTGAATAAGATGGATATAAGTGTCACATTTATGTAAATATTATTTTGGAAAAACAAGTCCACACGAAGAAAAAAACATGTTTGCAATATTGTATATGTGTAATTAATAAAATGATAAATTTTATCAGAAGAGTTGTTTTCTTAAATATTATTCCCTTTGAATTTCTCCTAAAGAATGAATAGATAAAAAGGTAAGTTTTAATTTACTCCTGGGTCTATGCTAAAATCTGTAGCTTCCACACCCAAATTCCGCTCCGGAGTTTAGCTCAGACCCGAATCCAAGTATAAGATCCCCGGTTCGGGTCCTGGTTTCGGGGTAAATTTTCAGCCGGGGCCCACACCGGGCCGAGCTTACGTACTCGACCGTAAGCTCGGTCCGGTGTGGGCCCTGGCTGAAATTTTACCCCTTAGCCAGAACCCGAACCGGAATTATAGCTAAGGTCCAAACCTAACAAGTTCCCGGTTCGGGTCCTGGCTCAGGGGTAAAATTTCAGCCGGGGCCCAATCCGGAGCGAGCTTACGGTCGAGTACGTAAGCTCGGTCCGGTGTGGGCCCCGGCTGAAAATTTACCCCGAAACCAGGACCCGAACCGGAATTTGGGTGGGGAAGCTACAGATTTTAGCATAGACCCATTAGTAAATTAAAACTTACCTTTTTGGCTTAAAAAGCGAATCAAAGTGTCAGAATTGAAATAAAACAAGTTTTTCATGAATTATATATCTTTATTAATCTCCTTATTATTTACAATTGCTTTTACAGTCACTAGTCTGCCCTCGATCAATTATAAACGCATTTTACAGAGTTACTTGCCTTGATAAGTAGTTAAAAATCCTAACGACTTTAAAGGCGCGTTTCCAATACAGCGTGGAGATTCAGAGTATTTGTTGTGATGCCATATTTACATAATGAGCTACTGCAAGGCTCGCTGCAATATTATTTTCCATTATTTAATTCGCACGAATACAATTTTCGAAATACTTTTGACAAGAAAATCACAGGCAATCAAATATGATTTCAAAAGCTCTGAATGTTTCGAACATACTCTGCGCTGCCATTTGGAACGGGCCTACTCTCGAGCTGAAATCCACGCTGTATTGGAAACGCGCCTTAAAAATTAAAATATTTGAGGAACGGCTTCACTTAATCGAATAATAATGTAATGTAAAAACATCTCCGTTGCGTACACTAAAAGAGTTAACCTAGCGAAAAATATATTAATTATTACGCAAGTCCAGAATCGATTTTTTAAATAGTAAAAAGAAAGAAATAATAAACAAAATAAAAAGTAAAACACTATAATGTGGACTACATAGTTTAAGATTTCAACAATTTTACTTTGTTTTTAGTATTTTTAGCATTAAAGTTTTGACTGGACTCGTTAGCAGCCACGTTAAAGGCCTTTTTTTTCTACGTGCAAAATGTAAACAAAAATACGTGCTTCCAAAAATTAATGAAAAAATGTATCCAAAAAACTTCTTCTGCTTTCTTATTTACATTTTTTTGTTTTGTTTTGTAAAAGGCACCAAGTTTGAGTAATTTTCTCGAAAAAATAAGACCTTGGGCGAGCTACTCATTTGTTTGTTTTCCTGATATACCTCGTTTTAGTTGAGATGGAAAAAAGCAGAGCGGAAAAACGCAAAAAAAATGTAATTTGTGCATGTGAGTGTGATGGGGGTTAGATGTTAACTCGGTTAATAGTAGTAAGATTACAGTGGAGTAAGCTACTACCCCCTCTTTCTTAAATTTACGCGTAAATGATTATTACAGAACTGCCGTAAGGTTAGGGCTAATTATGGCGCTAAATTGAGCAGCTAGCCAAAAATGTCCTAGATGTGTTGATTGATGATTTTCTCTGTTGGTAACGTTTTGTTTGAACACAATAATTGCTGAGGCTGGCTGGTCGCTCTGGAGGTCGCAGAAGACGTGGCACTGGCTGTCCGTTGAGGAGGATGACCGCCGAGCAACGAAAGCGAAGATCGTCCTTGAATTATAAACAAAAATTAAATATCTTAATTTAAAAAAAAAATTCACTAATAGAATATCTCACTTATTGTTTACTGGAATCTCTCCTTCCGGAACGCGAATGCTCCACAGTCGCTTGTCGGGGTCCAGGCGACAGAACGATATCATGTTGGCAGAATAGTGCTTCCTGAAAAGTGATAGAATTCGATTTTTAACTCCTTTAATTTTATTTAAAACTCAAGAATTACCTGAAGAATTTCTGCCTGGTATTATCCGTCAAGGTGATGCCCTGCTGTGACACCTTAAAGTAAACTTCGGTCATTGTTAGGAGCGGTTTGGTGGAGGCTAAAAACAGGTAGAAATAATGAAAAAACTTGGCTCCGGTTCTAGTTTTTAGGCCGCAGAAGGTCTAAATTTACCAATACCAGTACAAGTACCTAAAATTTTTAAGTACAAGTACAAGTACTCGGTATTTGTACTGGCATTTGAAATTTTCTAAGTCCACGTACTGGTACTTGAAGTGGTACTTAAGTCCTAATATACTTAAGTACTTCACAGGTCTGCTTAAAAAGCACTTACCTTAAGGTTAATATTTAATTCGCAATGTACACGCAATCGAAATCGATTATGAAATATAGATGTTATCGTTCGAGGGTTAAATTGGGTACCTTGGATAATTCTTCAAATCGAAATACGCAGTTTCGAGAAAATACGCTAGAACTTTCAAAATTTATGACAATCATTCGATTTAAAATTTTAATTTTTTGTCTCTAAATTTTAATCTTTCAGAAAACGGAAAAATAAAATCATAACTTTTAATACCTATTCTAAATGTTTTTAAAGTTTTAGTTATAACAAATTCGGAATTTAGATGTAATAATTTAGAAGTTCAATGGTCAAAACTTATTCAGGACCAAGGCTGAATGGTTTTTTAAAGAAAACAGGTTAGTACTGCACTATAAATAAAACCATATTTGAAGTGAAAGAGAATTTTTATTTCGATAAATTTGTGTTTCTTTTTTTTATTTGCCGTTCGTTTTCTCGTTAAGAGTTATCCAAAGTAATTGCTTTCTCCTCTGAATAATCAACTGCTTAAACTAAACTTATAAACGCGTTAATTTCGACCTTATTAAAATTATTGTATTGTTTAATCATAATTATTTTGTTCATTTGTCATTTAAGCGTTCAATTATTACTGATAACTTTCATTTTTCTTTTTACAAAACTGGCTTTTAATAAAGCACTTTCTCGTCAAAACTTTCCTTAGTTTTTCCCTTTTTTATTAATTGTAAATATTTACAAAGAAATTTCACAAATAATACATAAACATAACTCGAATTGCCTTTGGAAGACCAGAAATAAAGTAAAGAAACTTATTTATGCACGTTGCTCGGAAACAATAGTTTTAAGAAACTCCTTCGATCTGTTCTTGTGTTCTTCAACATTTCGTTCATCTCACTCATTTAAGTTAAGTACTTCAAAATTTGTAAGAAGTTACTGGAAATGAGAACGCGTAATTCGATTAAGTATAAATAAGTTATTGCCCAAAACTGGTTAGCTTTCGTTTATTTTTGATTTTATTTTTTTTGCTATCTTCTAGTGTTAAAGTTCGCGTTTCGGCACGTATCGTATCATTTTCATTAGGTTATCAAGTTGAAAACGTTTTTTTGAAGCGTTTTACCATCTTTTAAATAAATCTATTATTGTGTCGTCTCCCCCATTTGCTTCTTTCTCACTATTCACTTTTAATTAGTTTATAAGCTATACAAGTTCAAATATTAAAATAATTTATTCATTAGATAAAATTTTAATCATCTTCGAATTTGTGATATTTTTTTTAAGTCTTAAATTTTAAGAAAAAGTGGTGTTTTAATTTGCTTTTAGTATCGTCTAATATATGTTTTATCGAATTCTTCACTTGTTTCTTGTCTTGTTTTGTATCTTTAACTAGAGTGCGTTTATCTATTTCTCTCTTACTATAGCTAGTTTTGAATTAAAGAAGGCGAAGTTGTTTCCTTTTTGGATGTGTGTGTTACTCCTCAAACGTTTTGTTATTAAAAACTATGTTTACTTCTTATGCTTGGTTGCTTTTTTTTGTTCTTATAATTTCAATAAATTCATTTGCGTTTAATTTGAAAAGGGATGGTTTCACTCTTACATTTTGCATACACGTTATCTAAAGGTAGAATTGCCATTATGTGATAAAATTGGGATGAATATGTATCGCAGCTATCAATTCACTTTACTAATGGACAAATAACTTATTAACGATTATTTTAAATTGAATTTTGAGCAATATTTTTATACCTTTTTAATTCCCATTAAAATTTTAATTAGTATAGAATTATATATTAATTAAAAATTAGAAATATATATTCAGCATATTTTTAATAGAAAAATAAATAATATAAAGAAACAGAAAAAGTTAAAAATTGAATGCAAAGATGAATTGATAGCACTAAAAGGCAATCGATTTTATTTAAGTTGGCAGTGGTATTTTGATGCCGCTTATTATTAATTAATAATTCTTCTTAAGTAACTTAATTTTAATCTTTTTATACTCATAACTAAAAGCGCCTCCTTTTAGAAGTCAACAATATCAACGATTGCTTCGAAAGCTACCTCAACGTTTGTTATTTAAAATTTCCAACATATTATAAATTGAATAAAGCTGAAGTAATCTTGCAAGCATATAATAATTATTAATAATAATTATCAAGAAAATGATGAAACAATTTTAAGGAGTGGAAAATTTAAAAGACAAACTGACTGCAAAGTCTTTGACTAATAAGTACATACTTTAAATATGGCATATCTTTAGAGGAAAAATCTGTAAATTTTATTTTTAGAACAAGTGGCTGGCTGCAAAAAGCTGAATTCTCCCTATAGATTTTACTTACGACTTTTTAACTTCTATTAAAAATTAAAAAAATCGGATTTATAGGAATATCGTTTGAAAAAATGTTGATTTTTTTTTGTAATTTTCTTTTAAGTTTATATCCTTCTCTAAATTGCGCTTGTTTTTGCTTAAATCGTCCCTTATTTTTCTATAATAATTATCACTCACTCGTTTTTGTAACATAATGTGAAAATTTAATAAATTTAATATTTTTAATTTAAATTATCTAGTCAATTTAAGCGTAAAATTTTAAGTTTCCTTTTTTTTTTGGTTTTTTTAGAAGGTTCTCTTAATGAGATCATTACGAGCTCTTCAGTGGAAGCCTTTTTAAAAATATTTTTTTATCGAAACCATTTAAATTGCTTTAAGGCTCTCGTGTTTCCTTTTCATAAATTTTAATTATTCGATACAAGTGCCTGTATTTTGTGCAAATATGCAGATTTATTTGTTAAGAAGAGCCAGCTGCGCGCTCGTTAAAGCAGAAATTGAAATAAGAAGCAATGAAACTAGACTAGCTAGGCGTTTAAAAACGTCTCAAAGTTTTGATTTTTTTTATTAAGGTTAAATACTGGACGATTTACATATTCATAAAAAGGCCGTTTAAGTTATGCCAATCTTAATTGATCTTTAGATCGTCCTGATGGCAATTGGATTGTCTTTGAAAATTCTTTTAATTTGCAGCAATGCTTTTTTCGAATAGATTACAATAAATTCTTTTTTATCTAGTTTTGATGTACATAATTTAGATTGGCTCCAACGTTCCGTGCTTTAAATGTTTTTGCCTTTTTTTTAGGCCTTTTTGGACCCAATCTCGAATGCCCATCCATCATTTGTTGAATTTCGTTTTAATTGACAAAACAGCGACGTGTTGAATTCGATTACATGATATTTTGTTCTGCAAATCGAAATCAACGTCGGCTTTGATTAATGGATACTTTCGTGAATTGAAAAGACACTCGTTACATCGATGTTGTTCTATTTAATTATCAGGATTTGGCATATTTCTTAATTTTTCGTCAAACAAATTGTCGTTATTTAATAAGTATACCTTTTCAAAAATGTGTTCTTGCTAGCATGAAAACACTTGTGTTATTAAAATATTATCAAAGCAAAACAAGTAGAATAAAATTTCATAAGATCCTTAACTACAATAAAAAAATGGCTTCAACTGAAGAGCGTAATAAACCACGTAACCCTTCGAGAAGATTAAACAATTTTCAGTGTGTAAACTACAAGTAAATAGTTTTAATTATTTTTCTTTATAGTTATATGAATATAATTCTTACTACCGACTTTGCTAAATACATGTTTTTAATATTTGAAATCACAGTCCGTATGTGAGAGAAAAAATTGTATTTCCTTTTTCAAGTATATTTACGTTTGCGTTTTACTAAGTTATATAACTTTTAGCTCAGTATTAAGTTTATTTTAGTTGAAAATATCTAGAGGTAGTAGAGATTATCTTTTTATTACTAGTAGTCGCTTCTATCTATCGTTTTGATCGTGGTAGTAACACATTAAAATTCCGATTTATTACAAAAAATAAATAAAATATGTAATTCAATAACTTAAAAATAGTGGAATGCATTTTGGTCTTCAGTGATTAAATATTGGATTAAATAATAAAATCTTGCGATTTATAAAATTGTATTGTTGAAAAACGGTTGACTCATAACTATATGTAGATACTTTTTTTTTAAATTTCACAAAAACAGGTACAATAAGAAAGGTAGTTAATTAAAATAAGATACAGAAGAATAATAAAGCATATTAAATAAATAAATAAAGTAATGTCTACTACCTTTATATATTCTCGCTTTTGAATTATTTTTTCTATTATTAATTACAAAGAAACGAAAAGAAGAACTTTTTCTTGAACCTCTTGAAGGCAATGCAAATGCTTTTATAAATTTCTTAATTTTAAATTTTATTTTAAATTTCTTATTATTTCTTTTAACTTCTAGTCATATACAATCTCTATATTTAGAAGATTTCTGGCTCAAAAATTTTTTTATTACTTTTTTACTTCATTTCAAATTTCATTATTTGTCTCAAACAACTTTAGGAATGTTTGCATTTAGCGTCACGAGGCGAAATATATATCTTAGGATCGATCTTTTCTCTTCTTTAAAAAGGACTATTGTAAACTGTGCGGAGGATACGAAATACAAATATTTGCGCATAGGCAACTTCGAAAGATTATAACTGAATAATTTTTCAAGGTAAATTGAACTTAACTTAAAAATTGGAAAATATTGATTATGTAAAGAACAGAAAGTAATAAAAGCGATATTTTCACAACCTCCCTAGTCCTCTTAATTTCAAAATTACATTTTATTTTAAAACTCATGGTGGCTGAATAAAATCTGGCATAGGCAATGTGTTAAATTACGAGAATCGGACGCTTAAGTGAAGCTTAAACTCACACCACTTGAGCTATGAAACCGGCTCTTAAAGTGGTAAGTAGAAAAGCGCGTTTACATGATTCAGATTCACAATTCAGCGTCGTCGTAGCATTTTAGCACGTCGTTTATGAGACTTTATTTATGCACTTATTCAGCTATTGCAGTTAAAGTGTTTCGACAAGTGATACTAAATGCAATCAACCTCTGAGAAAAAAGCTTCCCTAAAAGGCCTACAAATGTTTTACAATTTTCATTTATGTTTCATTTTTTTCTTCTAAATATTAAAAATGTTGAAAAATAACAAGCGGACGCAATATTTGTATCTTTTTGTGAAAGCACTCGAGTTTCGAAGATGTGAATTCAAAAAGCCATGCTGGTGCGTCGTCCAGCTGTGCCCCGAAATCCACCCCTAGCCAGGCCCCCATGAGACATGCTCCGCCCCAGTCGATTGCATTCGCTGCCCCGCCTCTCGCGCGCCCTCCTCAACAAATCGGAGGTCGAAGGTCGTCGACTTTCGCTGGCACTGTTCGACTTCTTTGACATAATGTCTGAAGTCGATGAGCGTCTTATGGTTCCTGGAATTGGACTTGGACAAAGGTACGGCGAACTCGCTTGCGATCTGCAGACTTCGTACTGCGCAATGTTGAGCAATTGTGAGCTGGACTTGTCGAAGCTGCTGCGACGCGTTTGATATGGTGACTGAGGGTAGGTGAGCAAAAGATTCTCGGACTCATCGACAGTCTCGACTTTTAGATACGGGGCACGTCGACCACTGCCCACCGATGAGTTTGTATTGCTTCTGGTTGTGTCCGAATGATTTTTGCTACGCAATCCCGAATAAATCGACTTAATGTGAAAATCGAGCGACTTAAAGCTAAGTAAACTTGTATTGCGTTTCATCGATTTTTTCTTAATTTTTTGTTCGTCCGAATCTCGGCCAATCTTAATATCTAAATTGCGTCCATCACCGCTAGTCAGGATGTCTGTCGCGTTGTTGTTATTATTGTTGTTGTTGTTATTGATCGAATCTATTTGAATTGGTGAACTATCTAAGCGAATATTGTTTGAATTAAGATTGTTATTGGAAATTGAACATTTTAAATGTGAACGCTGTAAATCATGCTTGCTAACGGTTGTCGTTATTGTGGTACTACTAAAGCTATTTTTACTACTAATTGGTTTCAGAAATTTATTATTGTTGTCTAAAGACTCCTTTCGTCACTGAATTTCACAGAAGCCGGGTTTTGATGCGTCTTTAGATTCCTCACCCACACTGAACTCTTCGTCTTTTGGTGATTCTGCCCCACAGATGCCACTCGTGCTGGGTGGCCCCTGAGGGCAGGCTGATTGTCACCGAAGCGCCAGGGTCGATATAGGCGGCGGTCGCACGGGTTTATTCTCGAGTATCCGCTCAAGTTCCAGCATGACACTTGTCGAAAGACGTGGAAGAAGCTGTTGGAGAAATAATGCAACCTATAGTTTTCAATTACTTAATATTATGACAGGTAATGAAAATTTTTAAAATAAAACCCAATGGAGTTTTTCGTTGTTAAGATAGTAAAGGAAGAATAAATCACTTTTTAAAAGTGTTTATAAACCTCAAGATAGTAATGTAAAAAATATACTTTCCTAAGTTAACAATACAAAATTCAATTGTAAGTATTCTAAAGATGAATAAAAGAAAAAATTGTTCTAGTTCTAGCAGCTTTTGAAATAAAGTATATTTTTGTAACATTATGTCATATGTTTCATGGTAAGACAAATCTAATTCACTTTTATTAGGTCCACAAAAATAGAATGCAAGAAATCGATTTGTCGTTTCCAAAAATATTCAATCGATTCCTTGAAAAATATCAAAGTGCACCAGTAACTTAAATAGATCATACCATCACGATTTTAAATTTTAAATGAGTGTTTTTTTAGCATTCAGAAATAAATCGAATAAATTTTTCCGATTTATGAGATCCATTTTTACTTTAGGCTCATTGTATGTTTTAAACCACTGGGCTAAAAATGCGTATCTTTAGGGGCATACGTTTTATGAAGTTGGCAAAAAGAAATTGTCTAATGCTATTTATGTTTCGTTTTTTTCAGTAGTAATTTGCACAATTTAGTTACCTGAAGGGCTTGAAGACTCTGATGCAACTGTTCCGCCGTTGTTGCACCCAGCAGCAAACACTGCACTGGTTCATGTTTTAAGGACCAAGCTATCGACAACTGTGTTGGAGTGCATCCCAATTTTTCCGCAAGAGTAGCCAAATCTCGAACTCTATCTCCATGTCTTCGCCCTTCCTCAGCTCTGTCTTTGTTCCAACCAAATCCCTACGTTGCAGAAAAAAAAGAGAAAATTATTCAATCAAATTTACAAATTCATTAATTCTTGCATTTTTATTAACTTCATCTTCAGTCCAAGAGTAGCTGTGGCTCTTCGTTTTGAATGAGCCCTTCGAAAACAAAATTTTCTCGCCGTTTTGTGTATCACTTAGAGCCATCGATAGTGGGCCCCATGCCATTAAACCAACTCCAATTTTGTTGTACATTTCGGGCAAATAAAGTTCAGCTTTTTCGCGACAGAACATGTGGTACTCGGCTTGTTCAACAATTGGTGTAATACAATTGAATTGTCGGCAATTCGTGTAGGCCTCCATTATTTCGACTTGCGACCATCGAGCTGTCCCCCAGTACATCGCCCAACCCTGCTGGATTACGTAGTTCATGGCGCGAACAATTTCTGGAAAAAATATGCAATTATTATTATATCGAAGTATGTATCTTTTATAATTTTGTTTTTTAAATTTTGGCCCGGAATTGAGACTTGCTGTTTTGATCAAATTTTTAATAAGCAGGAGTTAAGTCGACTTTAATGTCGGTTTTAAAAATATAGTCAAATACATATTTACATATCGTTAAAAATATAGATTATTATACTATCGATATGAATTTTGCAATGGAGGTTAAAAGTGCAGTTAACATAAACTTTATATCAACAAATTTCTACGAAACGATATAGTCGTTTTTCAGTGTCGGTTGAAGATGAAAAACTTGAATGAAAGAACAGCCGAATTTCTATTTCGATTGAAAATAAAAATTTTAGATTAGAGATTTTTATCTTGACTAATATTGAATTTTTAATTTTATTTATGTATAGTTAGTTCAAAACATGTTCGAAATTCTAGTAGGAAGGAAATAGATTTATTAAATAATGATTAAAAGGAAAAATTGTCGAGTTCAATTAAAGTATTTTCATACAAATATAGTAAATTTTCGTGTCAATCGAATCTAGAAATTAGCGATATTATTATTTTCGATGATAAATTGGTATAGACATATTTACAGAATTCGACAAACTTGAATTAAGTGGATGTCGACTTGACTGTTATTTAAAGCCGAAAATTGGCCATTTCGTTCTAGAGTTCTTGGTAAGAACTTTGATATCAACAAATCTCGACTGAGCGACACAAATTTTGGCCTCATTGTCGACTTACCAATAAAAGAAAACTCACCTTCCATCGGGCACATTGAGTCTGCTTTGTGAATAATGACGATATCAATGTACGACAACTGCAACCGCAGCAGACTTGCCTTAACACTTTCGATAATATGCTTTCTGGAGAGACCACGTTCTTCGGATCTGTAAATCGATATAAATCATAAACCATGTCTTAAATAAATAGACATTATCTGAAATACTTTGTACTCCAGTAAATTTTCGTTGTAATAACATAACTGGAACGTTTCCAACCGCTTCGTTGTAAGATTTTTCCAACTTCGGTCTCCGAATGCGCTTCAGATATATCGAACAAATTGATACCGCTTTCGATTGCTAACTTGAGAATAGCCTCGGCCTGCTCCTCAGATACTCCGGGCGAGAAGACAGGCCAAGTACCCAGGCCAACATTAGAAACGCGCAATCCGCTCTTTCCAAGATTTTTATAGCGTAAACCTGGTGTAGGAGTTGAGCCATGGCGCAGTGGTAATGCCGGATTTGATCCCAAACTTATCGAACGTCCTATTTTTGAGTAAATTGAAAATATTATATATCTTATTCTTTCAAAATAAAAATGTTAGTTATAGTAAGAAAAAACTAAAATGTGCGCATAGAGACGTTCACCAGAGGCTACCAATTAACACCAGAATTGAACGCTAGTGCTATATAAAAACTCACGGTATTATTTAAGATAGTAGTTATTACGCTACTGCCGGGTATGTCTACTTTATTCTTTTTTTTTCGTCGCTTCTAGCAAACAAACAAAACAAGCAATCATGCAATAAAGTAAATTTTGAGGGAAATTTTGATACCGAAATCAAGATGACCGCCCGTACCACTGAACTCCTCCATACAATCCAGGGATGCTATTGGAGCCCGACACCTGTTGAGATAGAAAAGAAGAAAGAAAAAAATCAAGTAAAAACTCGAGAGCCAGCTGAAGGTGAGTTAAGTAGGCTTATGTTTGTAAAGTTATGCAACAACAATTAAAAGCCGACGTTTTGGTAACCGATGCTGGTCAACAGGCTCCTTGAAGGGTACAACATAAAAAAAAGAAGAGTGCTGATGATGGGCTATACGTGCCCAAGAGGGTACCTTTCCAACGCCCCCCATTTATCTTCGTTATATGCACCATTCGCACCTAATTTTTTTCAACAATGAGAAATGCTCTGGGGATCAGGATAAAATAATTGCTTTATTTGCACCAAAGAAAGCTGTCGGAAAGGACACAACTATAGGACACACCGCAATGATTAATGCCCCGGAGGGACCTTGACTGGCGGGGGTGTTCCTGATAGCTACTGAGACACTGTTTCAGTAGTACATACATACCTATTTTGGGTTGCTATAGATTTTCTTTTTCGTCTCTTTTAAGTAAATAAAACGCGTAAACTTAATGATAGGGTCTCCACTTCCTTCTTATTTTTCAGGATAATGTGTCAGGTAAGTAACACGTCCATTATCACTTCTTTGTGTTTTTATAAAAATGTCTCCTTGAAAGTGCAATTTAAGTAAATTTAAGGTTTGCTTCATAGAAACTTCTTTTTTTTTTTGTGGACACGTTGAAACGAAAATAGATTTTTATTTTTACATAGTCATAGCATTTAAACAAATAAACTAAGACGTAGTACGTTAGTATAAATAAACTCAAATTTATAAGATTAGGTTTCTTAAATAAATTTTGTAATCTGTTAACAGTCTTAAATAAATTTTGTAATCTCTTAACAGTCGAAACTATTAACCTTAATAGTAACAAATTTAAAACTTCTTTTGATGTCATTTGTACATTTGCGAAAAAGTAGAGGTAAAAATATAGCTTATTTCATTTTTTAGCATTATTTTCTTTTCCAGAAATCCTGTGTAATTGAAAATGTCCGTTTTCAGATTCGTATTTAGGGTCCTAAGTAACATGAAAATCATGTTTTGAATGATGATGATAACCATTAAATAGAAATAGTAAAACTATTTATTTAATGATTCAATTTTTAATACTATTAGGATATTTTGGTTCAGTTACTATTCCACGATATAAAAGCATTCAGTTCCATTAAAATTGCATCTATAGAATCAACGCATCACTTGCCACTGAGCCACAAGGTATACCCTCTGGTCATTATCTGAATATAAAATGCATTTTAATGGTAATTTCGCATTTTATGTCATTCAGGACATACATCGACTTCCTATGCCGTTCGATTTAAATAATGTGCACAACGTGCTCTGGGATGTCCATTTATTTTTTTTTATAGTTCACAAGCAGCATTGATGGAAAACAACTAATAAATCACCTATTTATAATTCGCCAACAAGCTTCAATTCATGAGGCATCCTGCTTTGTTCCAAATCATTCGACTGCACCGACTTAATCACCGTAATTTGCATCTTTGTGTGTCCCAAATTAAAAATTAATTTCAATTTATTCAAATTATTCCGCTGGGGGGCGAATTTATACATCTCCAGTTTCATTGTGGATGCATAGGTGGATATTTTCGTGGTACTACGGCGATGTTTTTTTGGAAATGAGCAGAGATACCGGGACGATTTTTTGTGTAAGTCCTACTTCCCTTTGATATAAATTGCATTTAAAGAAAATTAAGGGAAAAAAAGGTAGAAATGGTGTGTGGGTGGGGGGTCACTATACCTCCAACAGGTATAGGGGAGCGAACCTGAAATGAGTGTAATTTAAATGCAAACTTGGAGCAAACAGCACTCCGGGGCAATCGCTCTGGGTCGGAATGGTCGCATTTAGATGCTCAGATTAACCCGCCAGATACTCTTGGAATGGAGCTTCCTGAGTTCACCCAGGTGGTGGGGGTGGACGTTATTTTGGCCTTACGGACCAAATGCAATTTGCTTCCCCCCAAAAATAACGAGCTCGTCGCTGTTAACTAAGAACACCACCCTGAAATAGGTGCATTAAAAGCAGGATGGACCTCCATCTCTCCTCTGGTGTCATTAAAGAAATTAATCGCGACAACGGTCTTTAAGGGCAACTGGAGCACTAACTACGGGGCCCCAAAGTTCCAGATTCTCCTCGGAACACTTATGAACGGAGTACGGTTGGACGCAGCGCTCTTTCGACGGCTCTAGGTAATTTTCTGTCCAGTCTAATTTGCATCATCTCAAGGTTGTGAACGAGGGAACGACGGCGGTAATTTCTATGCCATTTCTGCCGTTTATCGTCACACCAATCTGCGAATTTATGGATTCAAATTACAATAATTGCAGGAGGGTGCAGGGAAAGGGCTTTTAAACTTTTCCCAAAAATTGGTGTGAGAGTCCAGAAGTTTGAAAAAGCGTTTAAAAAACATTTTTCATTCTCGTATAGAAGAGTAGAAAATGGGGAAAAAAAAGGTATTAGAATCGACTGAATCCGATTATGGTGATGGCGATGAAATAATCGTACCAAGCCGACAACGGCTGCACTTTGTCGTCTTCAGTCGGAGCTCCAAACTGAATAGGAATTTTCAGGAAAATTAGAAAAGTTTTCTTTTCTATGTCATAATAGTTCAGTTGGGGTGGATATTTTCTGTGTCGACTCTGGCGGAAATAGTTGGACGCGGGTAATCTGATTATGATGCCTGTGAAAATAGCTAAAATGGAAAATGTTGAGACGGTTATGAAGGTGCCCTTTGGCGTAGAGTAGTCTATTTATGTCCACATTTCCAAAAGAATACTTAGGCCAATTGACGTTCATAGCGATTACACTTTTGCTTCGAGCTATTGCAATTCTTTTGAGATGTTTCATAATATTTTAAGTTTAAACCTATATAAAATTTATATTCTAATATGTAATATATGTATGTATGTAATAAATCAAGTAAAATCAAACTTCCTTGAATATAAAATTATATTCGAAAATCTTCTTAAACTATTAAAAATAGTATAAATAAGTATTAAATTCGGAGAAGTTTCCCCAGCTTTAATTTTTAATTTAAAACTGGTAAAACGGCCGGCATGATAGAATATAGAAAATCCTATTTAAATGAATTTAAATGGAACCAACATTCGTGTAATTGATATATTTAAAATTATATCAAACTCTACAAAAAAAAGTAAGTATATTTTCCGAAAATGTATTTTTTAACTTTTAATTGTCTAAAACTTAAGAGCCTAAAATAAAAATCCTACTGTTTATATCTTTAGAGATTGATTCTAAAATCAGACATATTAATGTTTTAAATTTAAACTGCATTTCTTTTTAAATGAGAAAATAGTAGGTACCTAAAGTTAAAGTATAATTATCAATAGAATTTCCACGTTGACCATAATTATTATTTGTATAAATTTATTTATTTTACAGGGGTTCAATTTGTTCATTTTCGAATACCTGTTTTCATGAATAATACAAAATATCTCCGACAGATGTAAATTCCTTTAAAATCTTCAACAGCCGGAATCGTGCAAAGTACATAATCTGTTTGTCATCACGTCCTCGTGAATTATTTCACTTTCGCACGGGACGACATCTTCTCTAGAACTACAACGAACAGAGAGTATTTAATCATTTCGTTTCAATTGTGCATTATTTAAAAGGGTCGTCTGCGAATCTGAACGTAGCGCCCTTTGCCGTAGCAGACAAACCGCCTATCCAATCCTTGTTTTAATTTTCGAAGTTATGTTGATAAATTGCTCCGGTTGACAGTTTTCTCGATTTACTCCAGTGATTATATTTTGAATGGCATTAAGTCGTACATCTTCCATGGACGAAGGGTTTTCCTCCGGTGCGTATTTCTGTTAAATTTCAGTCCGGGCCACCCTGTGTTATTGTGTCGCACCGCATGGCATACCTACAAACATCCGCATGGTTCCTTTTGTAATTCAATTTCTAGTCGAATTAAACTGCCATTTGAAAATTTATAAGTTTTGACGACTTTGATAGCTGTTTTAGAGCCCATAATGTTTGGCATAGAGTGGGGGTGGTAGATTTGCATTACAATTAGGAAACAAGTTAAGAAACTGGGACAGCATAAAGCTCAGCCTGTGCAGTTTCCTTCGTATATAACGTAGAAATGGGAACTTCATTTCCTGATCATCACAAACAAACAAAACCTTCTTCGTTCATTACTGCCATTTACTCTTCCTCAAGGGAAGAAACTGGTGCAGGACAGCTTCCAATTAATCTCCTTTGATTACACACAGGCCAAACAAAATTTTCGTTTGATAATTCAGGAACTGGAAAGCGTTTCGGCGACATTCGGAGTTTTCGATGTTGTCGCAGTGAATGAAATGAAAAGTCCTATAAATCGCTTCGAGGAGACATTGGTTGGAAAAAGGAGCCGATTTCGCTGAATTTCACTGACATTATTGGTTTTTAGGGCTTCCGTGGGCTTAAGGTGGGCTTTGTGCTCGTTTAGGATTCAGCCCTTCTTCCCCCCTATTCCCTTCCGTTCCCGACCACTCCCCAAGCCCATCATGATTTATTAGGGTGCATGCAGGAGTCATGGCCTGAATGTCTCTTGTTATTTTTCGGGACATTTCTGGTGTTTTCCAAACCTCCTTAAAGGCTTTAAGGCTCTATTAAAATATATTTAAATGTTTGCCCTTGTTATTGCTTCGATCGATAGCCAGAGATTAGAGTTCGGGGCGTGCCTTTCACAGGATTTATGGGACCTGGTGATTATACGTTTGGCGTCGTATCCATCCATAATTTATACCCAACTTCAAAAACGTTCGAATTGCTTTGTTAGTCCCAAATATTATTGTGTACCGATTCAGGAGCTCGATAGGATGAAAATTTCAGAGTTATTTATTATTTAGCTATTTATTGCTTTCAAGACGGTAGATTTCATCTTGTTCGATGGTAAAAGTTTCGTTCCGAAGGTGGCGCTTTTTCTGGTAAGGGCCATGAACTTTACTAAAAGAGAAGCATCTTTTGTACTTAAGTCTTTTGGGATCGGATTTTAAGAAGATATAATCGAGGAGCATAGTAATTTATAAAATATAACGATTAAGTATATAGAATGAGGACATAATTTATCGTCTATATATAATTCTTGAAATGATGAGATTAGAATGCAACACAATTTGCTTATTACTTTTCGAGAATAATGGCAAATATTGTCTTCTGATTCGATATCATAAAAAGGTACAAAATTTCAGTAGTTAAATTTTTTTTTAACTTTGTATACCTACTTAGTGTTGCATTATTAATCCTACTACAATCAGTAATTTTTTAATTAACTTTTATAATTTAAGATGATTATATATTTCCCAGCGTAGCAGTCTAAATCTACAGTTACCTACTCTCAACATCTAGGTATTACGAAACTCCTAATTCTATTGACTTTCCATTATCACTATAAAAGAACTATAAGTCTATATAAGTTTAAAAATTCATTTAAGACCAAATTTATACCAAAGTTAGAACGTGAACAAAAATTATGATAAAAACACATAGTTTACCTGTAAATGGTGACTGGGTTTGAGTCCTCGCTTGTATTGTCCATGTTATTATTATTGTCATTATTAGTGTTTCCCCCACCACTATTTCCTGTCGTCGTTATGTTACACAAGACCAATGACATTTTGCGGGCCAACGACGTAACACCCGCTAGCAGCCAACCAGCTGGGGTTCGTTTTTCAACCGTTTTGATGTTATTTTATTCAGTAGGAAGGTAAATGAAAAAACAAATATTTGTTGTTTCTATTTTTCAACAGAATAATGATTCAGTACACGTTTTTTCTTCTTTTATATTTGTTTCGTCTATTTCAGCTAAATTTGTTCATTGTTTTAATTTCAAAAATTGGTTTGATTCAGTATTGAATTTTCGATTGCGTAATTGCCACAATGATTTGTGAAATTTAATGAGTTAAAAGTTGATTTTGTTTCCCATTTATACCAATAGTCTATATTTTTCGAACATTATTAAAGGTTAAAGAGGTGAAAGTTGTTTACTTGTAATTACTTGTTAAAACATTTAGGTATATTCCACTTCCCCTTTCCCTATCCGAAAAACTCCACAAATTCAGCGATTTTAGAGAGCTCATTTTTAATCAGGTGTAATTGCACGTAGCCTTCAGATGTTAGTTCACCTGCATTTGGTAGTGTATGTGTTTTTTTATTAATTTCACACATCGGTGCTATTTGTTTTCCTTAAACTTAATTAAGTTTCCGAACTGAGTGCCTCTCCGCAATTTGCTAGCATCGTCGACCCGACGTGGTAAACTTTAAATTAAAATTTTCAAATTAATCTCGAAAGAGGTGCCCCCATGTACACCTCCATGCGAAATAATGCACCATGTCCTGGTGAAATTAAAAAAAGGAAGGAAATCCACTTGCCTGGGATTTCAGGATTCGTAAAAGAGGGAAAAGGGTTCCTACCCCCATTTTTTCTACTGTGGAGAACTCGTAAGAGGTGGGTGGGTGGGTGCGGGGCATATATGCCGCAGAGGTTTCGCATAATTTTTCTCCTGTTTTTTCCTTTCGTTTCACCGCCGCCCCGCCCGCCCGACCATAAGGCCAAATTGTTCCCATTTATTGTTCGCTCAGCAATGAAATTAGCTTTAGCTGCCTTTGCCGGATTAATGGATTTTTTTCCCGGCCCCGTAGTGTACCTAGCTGCTGTTTTCCTCCATTTTTCGCCTTTTTGTTCTGTTCGAACATTATAGGAAATTATTAATGGATGAGCCAGCTTTATTGCGTTTATGATGAACAAAATGGTTTCATTATCACTGGGGCCTAGGGGGGTCCCAGGTGCACAGGCCTAGATAATTTTCGCTGCAGGACTATTGTGGGTTAGGCTTTATTATGCTGACACAGCTTGTTGTGTATTGTTTCAAACAATAGAGTAAATATGGAATTTTGTGTTTGTTTTTCATGGTGTACAAATGTACAAATTAGATCCATGATGTTTATTTTACAGTACTTATTCATAAAAGCAATTTAAAGATACATAACTTGGATTATCTCCATAAGATAATTAACTCAAAATTTTATTTCTTATGTAGGCTGATAGTGATAGTCACCTATTAGAATTTAAGCCTCATTTACACTAGGAGAGTTTCTCGCATACTTAATTTTAGTTAATTTGGAACAAAAATTTTAATAAAATTCATAAATGAGTGTTCAATTAAAAAAACTTGTTTCTCCTCGTAGATATCATAGATACAATTAAATGAAGTTTATTAATTTTGTTAAGCATTAACATTTAATTCACGCCGTCTTTAAATGTTAACTTCATAAAATTGCCTCATTGTCATATACGAATTTTTGTAACAACGTCTGATTAATAGAAAAATTATTCCAAATCTGATCACACTGAATTAACTTTTCCCTACATTATTCTTCTTTTAATAAAACCTATACAAAACATAAAATCGACCTGGCGATAAGTTGTGTAGGATTCGATTTATAAAAACTTAAATAGCTCAGGTTTTGATTTGCACGTTTTACAAGTTATTTTTAGACATTAATCTGTGGACATATTATAAAAAAAATTGATTTTTTTAATATTTAACAGTAGAACGCTTCCTCTTAAAAGAGACTTCGAAAATTAAATTTCTGAATTGTTCCAACAATTTCTAATATGTCGAAAGGAAATTGAAAGCCACAGTTTTACAAAACGCTAAAAGTAGTATTCCATTTCGGGTGAATTACGTTCAATAAAATTATCCCGGGAAGCTTCCGCAACGTATAAATTCTGGGCAATTTCACTTCATCCTTCGGCTCCATAAATTTGGACAAAAACCGCCTGCAAACCACCGGCTTACAAATGTCCATAAAATGAGTTTTCCCAAATTATCGTCCAGACCACAATTTTGCGCGTCGTACCTACTGCTCTAATGGCATTAAATTATTCCCTTTCATTCCAGATCCTAAAAACAGGAGCTTATGCGGGGGAGGGTGCGGAAAACATGAGGCTCATGTCGCACAAATCAGTTGCAGAACACGTGCGTCTACACGTAAAATACTAATTCTGGCTCCCGTCCCGGGGATTCGAACCTCCGCCGCAGGATGGGAAATGTCCTTGCCGGAATTAACCGGGACTCCACTGGCCTTCGTTGCATTCGGGAGCACAATTCCCGATCCCGCAAAACATTTGGCACTCCCACTTTGTGGTGCACTCTATGCAATCCGCAGAGCATTCCTGGTAAGGAGCTCCCGAGGGGAAACAAAAAGACTGCACGCCAGGAAGTCAGCAAATCCTGGAAGATCGTTGGAAACCGATAGACCACGTCTGGATTCCGGGCGGGCGGGTAAGACGCCCTCCTGCGGGGACGGGAATGCGAAATTGAATTTTTAGCAGCTCAAGGGGATTTTCGCATCGTTTTCGCTGATGAAGCGCCGATTAAGTTAAGTAATGGAAAGAGCTTCGCAATTTTTTCGTTTTTCTTTAATTTTCTCAATCCAGACTTTACCAACAAACCATTTTTAAATATTTCTTATTCGTAAACGCAGATATTTTTCTTAAATGTCCATTTGAAATCATCTGATTAATTTAATTAAAACAGTTTAATATGTTTGTGTTCAAAACTAAAGTCAAGTAAAACCATCATTAACATCTACTTTTGAAAACAAAAAAGGTTTTGACAAAATATCTTAAAATTTATATCCTTTTGAAAAAATGTTTGAAACAAAACTTGTTTTATTTTCTCCAAATAATCTCACTCCATAATGAAAACGGGATTCTAATTAAAAAGTCAATCACTATTTTTCAAAGGTGAAGTATCTTACAGAAAAATCTTAATTATGTATTTTGAACCGAAGAAAATAATAGTAATATTAACATAATCTTTGGATGTTTGTTATACTTAATTGCAAATAAATATTGATTGAAAACTTATTGTGGATTTTGATTATATGTATTTTTCAGAAAAACTTTGTTCAAAAAATTATAATAATCCGCGTTAGCTTTATTCCGGTTTATGTGGGCCGGGTCGGGGTGAAGGTTGACGAAAGTGTGTCAAACATCTTTGCACCACACTTGTGTATAATTTTTCTTGAAAGCACCGGTAAAGGGTCCTTTCACGCGGAGCACCTCAGTCGCAAACTGGTTGCATTTATGCAGGTGCCCCCGCCACAAGAGGGTTCGCATTCACACTTGGCGGCTCCCGCTCGAGGCATGAATTTTACGTGCTCGAATAATTACGTCCTTCAACCAGGAGGAGACCCAGCGCCCCGGGCTCCAGTCTTTACGACCCGCCGAATGGGGCCCGCTTTTATGTGGTGGCTTGGCTTAACTAGCAGATAAGTGCTTTAGTTATTCACAGGAAAGTTAATAAAAGTGGGCCAATAAAGCGCCACTTCTCCGGGAGTATGCAAAGTGCCGACGATGTTAGTTAGATAGTTAGATCGCTAGAGCTAGAGATGACTGACGGATGACAAGAGCCTTCCACTAAACAAAAATTGTTTGCCCACCCCCTGGGTGGTAAATTGATGTAAGAGGGAATTACATTTTGGCTCAACGTCCACTGGGAAAATTGGTGCCAGAAGCGGGTTGGGGTATGCTCCAAACTCGGTCAGGAACGAGCGGATAGTTTGCTAGTTTTTTCGGGAACATCTTTTTCATGCCAGGGGATGGTGCACGGATGTTGGACTGCTCGTAGTAGTTGAGGAAAACTTTTTGAAACTTTTTTAAATTGATCTTGATAGGTTAAGGATGCTCAAGAAAGATGGAAATACCCGGAACACACTGGAAGTTTTTTCAGTTCGAAAAACTAACACACTCAGGAACTTTAAAAATATGAAATAAATGTAAAAAAAGCAAGAAAAAACCTCATAATGTTTGAAGAACTTCACGAGATAAGGACCCTCACTTAAAATTCAAAATTCTAGGACAAGAGAATATTGTTCTTAAAAAATATTCTTAACTTTATGATGTATAATAGACTATTTCAGTAGTTTTTAAGTAATTAAAATATTCCATAATATAGGATTTTGATAGAATTTGGTTTATATGTATGTATGTAAGAGAGAGTTGCATCATATTTTTTAGCAGTAAGAAATTACATGAAAAGTTTTACTTTTTATTTAAATTCAACCCTTCAAAGTATATGATCTTATATTTAAGTATCTGAATAAAACATTAAATCGTTATGTTTCAACAATACGTTTATAAAAGGGTTTAAGTCATTTTAAAATTTCACTCGAGTCCCGAATGACCGAAAGTTTTAATTTGATCCTTAGGATTTAATATTTGTTATACTTTATTATATGTATAGTCTTATTGCTTATAAATGGCGCTAGTTTTTTATTAAGATGTACTTTGAGTTTGTTTAAATATATGTTGTTATACAGAACTTGTTTTATTATAAATTTTCTCTTAAAACTTGTAAGTTATTTCCCAAACTAATTTATGTTTGAGGAAAGTAAAATAAAATAGCGGCATTGCAGCATGAATTCGAGCTGAGTCATAAAAAAGCGGAGAAATTACAAAATTATGATTACAAATAAACTTTTGTAATTTTAACAAATCTCTGTTCGTTGTGTGCGCCTATAAAAACGAAATGAGCTAGATTACAATCTTTCAAGATTTATGATCTAAAGCGCTAATGAGCTCGACAGAACCACCTAATGAAATTAAGAACTTTTGATATAATTTCCTGCAGAGAAAGCAGTTGGCAAGATGCCATCGTATCCAGAAACAGATTTGCCGTCATAAAATTCCCTCCCGAAAAAGGTAGCAACAGCGGGAATGCCAGCATGAAATTCGCTTTTTATTTAAATAGCAAATAAAACAGCCCCCGGCGATAAGGGGGGGCCTAGGGGATGGAATCTCTAAACATCTGAAGTCTAAAGAGCTAAAGAGCTTACCACCGAAGGTAAAAGGTATACAGGGGGAATCCCCGCGGACGAGGTTATCTGCCGCGGCAGCATCTACCTTCCGTTCGAACTACAAAAAGCGCTTAGGCTTGGGGCGCAGGGATGGGGGGGCTCCTGTTTATGTGAACGTCCCTTTATAACCCAATTTAGTGTCCTTCGCCCCACAATGCCTCATATTGCAGCCATAAACCACGGGCCCTCGTTCCTCGAGGGAGCCCGGGGACCATAATTCACGGGGGCAAACAATGCACATCTGATGTGGCGGGTGAGATTAATGCGACATATGAGGGGGCGGAGCCCCGCCCTTCGTCCCAGAGCGCGATCATCGTGTAGTCCTCTTTCTGGGGCATCGCTTAAAGCTGAGTCCCCCCCGCACCTTAAATATGCGACAAATCGGGAAAATTTGCGCTTATTCCAGTCCGTGATTAAATCTCGGCATTTCCCCCGCCCGCCGCGCCGTAAAGAAAGTTGGAAAACCTCTCCGACTTGGGGGTGGTAAACTGCCGCCACCACAAGCGACGGGTGGCGGCGCGGCGGCGACGTCGACGGGGGGGCTCTGAGCCTCCATCGGAAGTGGTTTGGGGCCGTCTCAGGGAAAGGAAGAGTCTAGGCGATGGATGCCAAGCCTTAATCCAATTCAGCAGCCCCGCGTCGCGGCGACGTCGGCGGCGGTGTGGCAGATCCAGGCCAAGCCGCTCCAGCTGCAATGCGCCAGGGAGGAGGCCGGGCCGGGGCCCCAGATGCACCCCAGAATCCGAATTAATTTATCATTGGGTTAACGAAGTTACGGCCGTACCGGCATCTGCAGAGGTGTGCGACCGCCCTGCGGACTGTGTTAAATATGACGTGCATGCAGGATAATGTCGTTGTCCTGCTAGGGGTACAGTGGGACTCCTGGGGCGCTCCGGGAGCTGCAAGCGCTATCTTTGCGGTCACCTTGAGTCTTGAGCGGGGAGAATGCGGGACGACTTCCAATGCCAGTGTTCTCGTGGCCTCTTGATTAAGTGCACTGAGCCCCAACTTCGCCCCGAAGAAGATGAGACCACCACGTGCCCTGGACCTGACCCTCCTCTGATCCACAGATCGAGTCACTTTCCTTCGGTTCGAGAGTAGGTCATATGCCTCCCGAGGGGACACTTCGAACTGCAACTAATTTCCCAGTTTAAGCACTACCCAGTGACATGGTGCCCCTGTGGACTCGTACCCCCCAAAACATTTTGTGCTATTGGCAGATTTACTGAAGTAATTTAATTTTATTGGTTCAATTTGAGTAACTTAGGGGATGGGGGATTATCTGTCGCATAAGATGAGGCTTAGATACGGAAAAAAAAAATAAGACAGCTACAATTTTAGATTTCAGAAGTCTCAATTCAAGGAGTATGAAAAGAAGATTTATACTTAAAATACCCTAATTTATGGTTTTCAACATTGCTAAATCGATTTCCAGATTAGCTTTTGTCTTCAAAGGTCAAAACAAAGATTATCCCAAAACTATTCATAACACCATGATGCTGTCGTTTTACGTGTTTTCAGGAACGCTGAGTTCATCTATGGGATGAATGAGCGCAAATTTAGGGATTAGTTTTCCCAAAAATAACTGAAAATTGCAAGTCACATAATTTCTTTGTTAGTGTAACATACCCCACACCATATAGAGCCTAATTTTGACATTTCTATAAAATAGTTTCTGTGAACTACATAATACTATATTAAAAAATGTTTTCAATAGTTAGATCGGCTTAGTCTAAAACACTTAAAGTGAGAGGTCTGACTCGAGTTTACCTCTGGACTGGAAGTGTCCTTTGGTATAAAATAAGTTTGTTGAAATTTGAAATAGGAAAACTAAGACCTTTTTATTGGTGACTATCAAAGAGTTATATTTATGCTGTATTCTAAAAAGATTTCATTTGACTCTAAAACCTTTTCAACTTTTTAAGATAAGCGGCTTAAAAGTTATGAAACTCTGAAGGAAGTGCCGTGTCGTCGGTTCTCGTATAGATTTTATATTTATCATTTTCGGTACGAGAGCACGACGTGTTAAAAACGAAGATGGCAATTAAGATAAGTTTACGTCCAAAATAAAAAAAGATGTATATTTTTGGTTTGAAAGGTTCCAAAAATTCTAATCAGTTAAATCTTCTCATAAAATTAGGAGCATCTTAAATTTTTTCAAGAAAATATCTACAGGAAAATTATTAATAGCACCAATTTTGCCGTTCATCCGTGCAACACAATTCCGTTGAGAGCATGCAGAGAAGCATCTTTAAGGTGGTCCATGGGATGGGAGACGAAATTGATATGGCAATTTTTCTTCCTTCCACTCCATGGCTTTCAACATTTTCCGGTTTTTTTTTTCTTGAGTTTCGTAAGAGCACTCCGGATGCCGTCAGGGTTCTCGTTCCGGGCCGAGTTTATTTTCCTCACAAGTATCACTTTATCCCTTTTAAAACCGGCAATGCATAATTTATGACTAACAAGCGTTGCGTGCGATCTCCTTGTAATAAAAAAGGGAAGAAAAAGTAAGAGTTCCAATATCTCAAGAAGTAAGTGGATGGGTGGTTTTAAGGGTGGAGTTCGGGGGGGGGGGGGGGGGGGGGGGGGTTCTAATGAAAGAAATTTCTCTATGTGAGATTTACTTTGGTCGCTTTTTGCGCCCGGCCTTTCTACTTTCGTGACCGGCATAATGCAGAGTATGCCTCCTGCCAGCCCCTGCATCGAAGACGACCTCCTTTCAGCCCCCCGGGACACATGCCGACATGCCGATCGATACTGCAGCACGCTCGCTGTTTTGTTTTCGAATCGATTTTTATCGCTGATAACGTATGAATTGATGGCACCTCTTTTCCCGTATTATCGCGTCAGAGCGGCCGTAACTGATGGCCGCCCGTAAATCAATTTTTATTGGGAGCGATGCGCTGCGCCTTCCTGTTGGCCGGCTTCCCAATAAAACCCCGGCACCCATGGTGCACTGGACTTTGGATAGGGTCGCGTTGTCCTTCCGCGGCTATTCCGCGACTATTCGCGCGTTTTTATGCTGCACATGCAAATCGGACATGGCAGCAAAATGTGGCTTAATATTTCAAGCGAACAAGAGCTCATATAGTCACATATATGCTGCAATACATAAATAAGTTCTATAATTTGAATTATTTATTAAAATTAATTAACTGGATTGATGACGCAAATTTCTGAGGACATGGATATTGTTGTAAATTTAAAATGAAATTCTGGGTACCCAGAATAAATAATTTAGCAGCAAATGCAGCTCAAATTCTGACGGGTTTTTAGCTTCGAAATTTTGTCGATCATGGTCATACAATATATAATTAATCAGTCATGTAACACGATTTTTTATGCGCAGAGCCATTAATTCATGATATCATATCACGAAATATATTAGAGATATCTCTTCCGAGTCATTAAAGAAAATTATCGGGAGAATGCGAAAAAATTACATATGAAATTTTCGGGACTATTTAAATTTCCTTATTCCAGCTTGCTAGAAATTACCAATTAACGTTAAAAGGTGAATTTGTATACATAATACATATGCAATTCATAGTACAAAGCAATTCATCTGTAACATCTGTCTAGTTTAAAATCTTTTGAAAAATTGAACAGTATATATTCCAACTAGGTGCAACACTTTCGCCAGTTTATCCCAGAGCAGAAAAAAGTGAATTTGGATATTTAATGAAAACATGAGTCCACTGTGACCAGAGCATTGCCCATGTCCCCATTGCCTGAAAAAACAAAGTCTAACAATTTAGAGCAGTTTTACCAGCCGAATGACACAATTTCCGAAGCCCCCGAAAAGGACTATCAGACCACTGCAGACGGCGCTGAAACGAAGCCAAATTTTGGAGTGAGAATTGAACAAATCAAAAAATCGGCCAAGCAGATCGATGCCATCGTGACATCGACAGGCGGCCCCAAAAAATTGTAATAAAAATGAAAACTACCCCCAAAACAGCAGCAGCGCAGAGCCAGCCTCCCCGCTGCAATCCAACCAGGACCAAAAAATTTGCTCTTTTTTAAATTGGCATCCATCCAAGAGCGATAATTTCACCCTGTCCAAAGCACAAAAATAAATATAAAATTTATAAAAAATCGTTAAAAAAGCAGAAAAACCGAACAAATTTTTATCGGTTTGGGATGAGGGGTTGCGCTTGAATTACAGCAGCGCCCCCTCGACTAGCCTCCGGTGGCGGAGCCCTAAGCAAACAGCCCGGTTCCGTGATATTCAGCAGTTGAGCGCTGATTTATTCAGGCAACGTGACTCAAATATGGCACGACATTCCGTCGGTTAAGGTGCAGATTCTGGTGTTACCCTAGCGCCCCTCTGGCTAGAAACCTTTTCGTCCTTTCCCTTAAAACTTGGTGTAGGGGTGCGAGGACGCAGTGAGCACTTGGCTTTTTGGCCTGCCGCAACTTTTCCCGGAAAGGCCGGGTCCTCGAATTTCAAATTTTCTTCATTACTTCGTTTTTCATATCACATTTTTTGGTTTTTGGCCATGATATATGACCTTAAGTCGCCCGCCCCCATCCCGACTTCGGGCTATTTGATCAGGACGGAGGCCGGGTGCTCCGCCACATGATAACTTGGATATATGAGGGATTTTCGCTGGGTATAGCCGGGCGCTTTCTTCGAAATGAAAGAAAGTGCTTGACTGGATTTAGTTTTACGGCTCAGCGGATTTCGCCCTTTGGGGGAGAAAAGGGGCACCCGACTGTGGAACTCTGTCCGGAAACTCAATTGTTGGGCTGAACGTTGAGATGTTTCCGAAAAGGAAGCATTACATTATTTCTGCGAAAATTTATATTTCCTTCAGCTTCCTTAGGTCTGAGCTAGAGCCTAATGCTTCAACAAAAATATTTTGCTTCAATTTCACTTAACCTCTTCACGGTCGAATTTTTTAAAGTCGGTAAAAATAGTTTAATACATACTTCGCTTCATCACGTTGTAGGTATTTATTTTACATCAACAGCAATTCAAAATTGGAAACAGAATAAATTATTTCTAAATTGAAGGTCTAATTTTTGTGTTTATATTAGGTCACTAATCAATGTACAATTCTAAAACGAAAAATATCATCAAACTTTTTAAAAAATGATTACAATAAGTTTGAGTTTTTAAGCCATTGTTTGTAACTGGCAGTTTCCCTGAAATATGATGTTATAAAACTCGACAAACAGAGCAATTATAAAAATGACATTGTCTTCAATTCCTTTCCTTCAAAAAACAAAAATTGATTTTGATGTAAACTTTTTGTTTTAATCATAGAAATACCTTTAAATTTGGTGATTTAGAGCGAATGTAATTGTTGCTAACTCCACCAGAGTCGCTATTGCTGCTATTGAGTATTCAGTTTCAAAGTGAGCAAAACTTTTAATGAAAAAGTCTGCAGTATGATGACAAAAGTTTAAAATTTCAATTGAAATTGACGAGTTTTGGCGCTGCGAGTGGGAGTAGTAAACTGATGAAAAAGTTTTGGTATCATGATAGCTTTGTGGGAGATTGTTAATTGCATCACCATCTACGGGGAGAGAAGAAAAAATAAATAAAAGGTACCCTTTGAAGCTATTGGGAATATCCTGGCCGATAGACAAACTTTTCAAGGATATCCGCCTGAATGATGGTGCAAGTCATCGGAAGGTATTTTTCAATGGAAAAGTGTTTCGCTTTTAGAAAAGTTTTGAGAAAAATAGATGCAAAAGAGAAGTGATACACCTAGCAACACCTGGCTCAATTATGGGAACGTTATTGAACACTTCGGTAAAGTTAGAAAGTCTATTGTTATCGAGACTTTTAACCATAATATAGGTTGAAAGATTGATCGCTTAAGAGGTGTTGTTATGTTATAGAAAATGTTCAAAATATAAAGAGACATCTGAAAAGTTTTAAGAATAACACAAAAAAGTAAACATTTTTTAAAAAAACTAACCGTACTTAATGAAACTCCCACTCAAAAGAAAATATTTATTCCAATTCTTTGAATTTGAAATAAAGAAATTTTCGGTATGATAAACATAAAAATTGTAACCTTTAATTGCATTATTTCAGATTGATATTTTAATTTATATAAAATTAGCTTGCCCGCTATCGGCGTCGGCGTTGCCCGGAATAGACATTATTTTACTTGAATATGATTCTTCTCAAATATTGCATATTATGTCCAGAATACTATGATTAAAATAAAATCAGTATTTTAGGGTAAATAAATCAGTATATTCCCAGTACCAGGTATTAATTAGAATTGTGTACTAAGTCTGAACGATATTTGTTTTCAATTCGATCTGTTTAAATATGTCTTCAAAGCAAAACAGTCTATCGATTTGAATCGAAATTGAATATAACCGCTGATTTGTCGCCTAAATTAGTATGGTGAGTGAAGCGATGTTTTTCAACATGTTTATTTAAATTAGTGAAATTGCAAAATTATCTCTATAGAGATATATCTTTTATAACTAAACCTTGAAACAATTTATAGTCTACTAGCATAAGTACCGATTAATCCAAATTTGCCTACAATAGATCGATGAATAGTGCCCCATTTCACAGTCAATAAAAGTGGCATTGATTGCCCTTTCGACTTGAATTAGTCTCGAATTTCATCTTGATAAGCCATAAACTCGCAGCCCCCGGCAGCTCACGTCGCTGCCCCGAAATCACTTAGAAGCGATTCCATTCCCGGTTTTAAGTTCATTTCGAACAAATGTATCAACGTATCGGGGCCGAGTAATTACACACTCGAAGTGGTTGGCACGCGGCTGGATAGGGCTGCGCTGGGACAATGGGGCGCGGGGGGCGCTCCGCTGGGGCTCCACACCCCTGAGCTGCAGATAACCATTAAAATCCCTGTGGTTGGCGAAGAGGACACGAATTGGAGCTGGTGCGAGTACCTCGGGCCCCATTTGTGACTGCCATAAATTTGCTCACACATTATCCAGCAGCCCCTGAGTTCCCGGGGAGTCCCCGTGCCCTTCCCGGCTTCTCTCCATTAATTATGGATGTGTGTCTAAATACCCGAAAGTTTGCAGCTTTTTGGAAATTAATTACGTAAATATTTGCGACCAATTCCGAATGTGCTCTACGTGATGGGAAAATTATTCGCCTCACCTCTCGGGCGGCCCAAATCCGATCAATAGGTGTAATTTGATGGACTCCTTAGATAGGCTGCGTAATCTCCTGAAAGCTGCTCGGTGGCGGGGGCGGCCTCTGTTTATCTTGCTGATGTTCCTGGGGCTCCTCATTGCTAATTCATTTGGGGCGATCGTCGATATGGAAATGATTTTTGGGGCTGCGCAGCCCCAAACAGTCGAGCCTCGGTGAGGCTCCAAATTGGCTTGCGTTTCGCTTTCTAAGCGATTAGTCATTATGACCCTGTTAATCGCCACTGCAGGGTGACACCGCATTGTTACCGATTTTGCTTACTTTTTTTTTTTTTAAGTGACACAACACCCGACCCAAGGGTGCATGAAATCGACTGCTTTTCCACGTAATTAACTTTGCGATGAAAGTTTCATGAGGCCAAACGAAGCCAAAAGTCGATAGATTCGAGGGAAACAAATAATTCAAACAATATTCGAGACACGCGTTTACAACTCCTCGGGTAATTAGCAGAAGTAACTCCAACAAAGAGGACAATTTTCTCTTAATTGTCGGAAATGTAGAATAAAATTTTCTAGAGAAAAAATTTTTAATCTTAAAAAAGAAAAATTCCCAAGCGTTTTAGAGACATGTTGCCTCAGCAAAGAGTGGATTTAGCTCTCTACTTTTTTGCATAATACACCGGGAGCACTGAGGCGTGAGCATGAATATGAAATGCTTAAGAGATTGTGGGTGCTAGCAGTGTTTAAGGATAACTTAAAATTTAATTAGATATACAATTAAAGCATTTGCTTTATCTTAGCAAGAAGAAAATTAGCGAAGCGATTTTAATGAGTTCTTACAACTGAGAGGTTGAGAATGACAAGGGAATCATACACAATTACAAATTTCGGAGTAAAGATTCCAAGTAGCGCACACACAAATCTGGCGAAAATTTTATAAAAACATTTATAATATTCTCCCTTCATACATTAATTTAAATAAAATATATAATGTTTTTTAATTTGCATTGTAAAATTATAATAGGCATACCTATTTTTATTTTTAGTGGACCTCAAGGATAAAGTTTAAAATAAAGCAATATAGAAAAAAGACCATCGATTTTATTAACTTCCAAATAAAAATTTGAATTTAAAATAGTTCTCATATGTCTCATAACGTTTGAGGTCAGATTGATTGAGTCACAGTAGGTACCTATAGTTGTAATGTAATTAGGTCTTATAAGAGATGTGATTAAAAAATAAGTAAATATTAACGATATTTAAGTATATATTTTAGAAATCTAAAGAGGTTTCATTTTTAAGGGGGATAGCCACTGTGACGGCCGAAAAATTAGTGATTTTTAAAATTTTTTTTGACCGAGTAAGTATACGAATTTTTGGATCGGGTTTTTTTTTATTTTATTAAGTACACATCTAATAATTTTTCCACAAATTTTTATTAAAAAATATTAAATAGTTTTAACAATATAAACGATGCCGTAGCGCCTGAAAAAAAAATTTCCCCTCCATGGTCGCATCGATTTTTCAAAAACCGGTACTCAGAAAAAAAAAAAAAAAATTTATTGTAATCTGTATGAATGTAGTTATCGTTGTACGTAGCCGTTTTTTTTTTTTTTGATTTTTCACAGAATGGCGACCGATTGACAATATTTTAATTTTTTCGACCGTTTTTTTTGGTTTTCAAACAGTTTAAAAAATAGTAAAAAACAAAATTTTTCAAATCGGCTACGCTTAACCTTAACCACTACTAAGACGAACAAAACAAAACAAAAAAATTAGACATCGGTTAATAATTGTTCGAGTTATTAATGCGACCAGTTCAAAAAAAGTCGTTACGAGAAAAATGCGTTTAAAGATTTTAGTCCATTTCTTTCGTAATGAAATCATGTATCTTTTAAATTTTTATACCTATATTAAACTATCGAGTCCTGGACCATATGACGGTTCTTCCTCTTCATCTCCAGGGGTCTTGTTGACTTTCTTCATTTTTTCATTTTTTTATTAACTTTTTCGATTCGTAACATTGTGATCGGAAGGTTAAGCGAAAAACAGTCGGCCTACCTGCTCTCGCTACAATCATTGTAACTTAGTCAATTTTTGAAATTTTGACTTGCAATTTTGTACACATATTTTAAATTTTTTTTTTTTTGACTCATCACAGTGGCTATCCCCCTTAAAGACTTTTTAAACATCTTTTACAAAAATTTGAAAATTCAAAGAAAAGTGGAAGCATATGGATCAGATAGGAGACCGTAGACCGACAACCAAATTTCTTATGCGGTGTTGCAATTAAGTAATGCAAATATGTATATGTATGTATGTATATTCTTTCATCCTTTATATGTTTTTTACGAAAACAAAACCTAGCTGTATATGGCGTTTTACAGCATACGTACCATATACCTACCATTAAATAAATTCTTGACGCAGAAAAGGAAAATATCTTTTCAGCATATGGTCTCCTTTCCAACCCAGTTAACTTTAATAAAGCCCATCCAGTCGAGGTGGCGAGAAGGAGTCTAGGCTCTTTCCCTTTTCTGCAATTAAACCAGCAATGGCCCAGCTCCAATTTGAGTCGAGTGTTGGTGTCACGCACAATTTTGTTTTTTGCATATGGCTTGAATCACGTGCAAAAACGCACACCTTCTCTTTTGATTTTGCCACATATCGCACAACATGCTACAAAAACAATCTTTTTGCGTCCATTCTGTTGCCATCTGCACTATGGCTTTTTTACCTGAAAGGTGTCTTTTCACGACGTCCCTATTTTGGACCGTGTCATACATACACATGGTGTTGATGAGGGGTTTCTATGACACAAGTGCCAAGCATGCCACCTTTAAAATATTTTCCTTTTTCTGCGTTTCTTGTATTCGCCGAGCCCACTTCTGCTCAGTACTTGAATTAATTACAATTGCCGGGAACCTCCTCAAGACAAAGGCGTCTCATTCACGAGGAGTCCGCAAAAACTCGGCACGAGCATCCTCCAGCTCTGGAGGAGCTGCAATCCGACGGAAAAGATTTCTTTTGCGTCCTCATGCTTGAATGCGAACAGAGGAGCCATTGTGGGGCCCCCTTTTGTCGTGGAGGAGCCACCCAGCGCGACTGTGTACCACACTGTCGCAAGTCGGGCTCCAAAATGTGAATGCCACTTGCAATGCCAACGGCTGGGAAAGAAATGGGGCCTCGCCTCTTTTGAATCGACGAAAAAGAAATCAAAACCAAGAAAATGTGAAACAATTCGCCTTTTGTGCGAAGTTTTCTTGTATCTTGCGATTGTGATCCAGTCCGAGGAGGAATCTATTTTGATTTTCATTCATTCACTTGTAAGAGGGTTTAATGAAAAATTCTTCAGGATGTTTGCTTTATGTGGACATGTATTTTTAAGAGTTGAAATATTGCGTTTTAGTTTGTTTGGGAAAAGAAAGAAAATCATTGTTAGCCCTTTACTTTGACTCATTCTTAGAAGACTTATGTACAAGAATGTATGCCCTCAGTTTTTTGTTTTCTTTAAGCTCTTTTAAGAAAGCAAGAGTATGTTATTTTCATTTTTATTTCCAAACACGATTCGTTTCTTTCGCACAGTGTTTCTGTTTAAAAAAATTTCAACCGTTTAAATTCGACATTTTAAATTTTTAGAATTTGGTACCTACTAAAATATAAAATTCACAAGTTCAAGAGATTTCTATGAAAGTCTCTAATTTTACATTGTCACTGATTTTGCTGTTGAAATGAAAACGCAGAAATTCAAATTCTGTAGGTACATATTAAATGTGATAGAAACATTTTAATTTCTAAGAATCGGGTTCAGAAAAATCGGTGTATGATTTTGAATCTATCAATAAAATTTAATTCATTATTTTTCTATAATTTAAATGAACTTATCATGAGTAGGTATTTTTATTTTTTGTAATATTATGAATATTTGATAGTAATAATAATAATAATAAGTGGCAATTCCTTAAAAATCTTGGCTTCAGTGCAGAACATATACTACAAAAATAAATATTGATGACTCTATTCAAGAAATCTTTTTCGTTTAATAACCACCATAAAAAATAACCATGCCAGCTTCTTTAGGGAAAAGTTACAACCCTAGATGAAGAGCCAAAAACATTTAATTTTAAGATATTTTCAGGCAAATGGAAACTTATGAAAGCCAAAAATTATTAATATTAATTTATGTAAAACGGAAAATCCAATACCCAAATGTGCAATGTGTATGTAGTATACATACATATAGGTATATGAATAAGATATAAAAAATATAATCCACTTTTAGCACAAAATTTTAAAATTAGTACCTTTTTTGGTTGTATTTTTAATTTATTTTGTTGAAAATTATAAAGTGAGCAATTTAATTGCAATATTTTTTCATTTGCATAAAAATTGACCTATTTTGTGAGGGTGCTCTATGTCTACTTACTTTATATATCAATTAATATAAATGTCCGGGATGTGCCTGCTAAATTGAATAGTGGCCGCAAAATGTAAGAGTGCTTTGGTTAGTTTACCCTCAGCACATGGATCGTGGTTAGCATAGGGCTCAATGATAGTTAGCTAAATTGAAAAGAAGTCCATTTGCACCTTGGTGCCGGACTAATTGGCCTTTTCTGGCTCATCCTACTTTTTCCATCTAATTTGCTATGAATTGAGGACGAGGGCGGAAGAGTAGGCAATTTTTTTTTCTTTCTCGACGCTCCATTCAAAATTACTTTTCTGTTGGAGCAGGATTGGAGCTGCTCCAAACCTTTTCGTTTTTCCACTGCAAATAATGCAAGTGCTCATCAGGGCCTCCGCCAGACGTTCGGATGGGGCCTTCCTTACACTTTTTCCCCCCGGTTTCATTCGGCCCCCGGCCTGCTGGAGCCCCAAACTCATTTTAGTGCTCATTGAGTATGCATTCACGGCGTGCTGTTGTTTAAGGCTGCGCCATGAATAAATGAGGGCCGCACGAGTTATGACCTAATTATGGGATAAATTGGCACTCCGCCCTAATGTGCGTGCGTTCGCCGCTTGTCGCGATTAAATAGTTTTAGCGTAATTAACTCGACCGCGGGCAAACTTCATTGCTTTAATTGGCTCACAGCCGGCGGGCTGGCGGCGGCAGCGGTTGCGGGGGAGTTCCACTCCTCATGCATGCCATCGGTTGTCATAAAATCAGATTACGCCACTTTGTGATGTAACACACGGGGCCCGGCCGGTGTGCGGAGCTCCCGTGGATTTCAGGGTGACGGGGGTCATGTCATGAAGGACTGGGGAGCTCCGATTTATGCGGCAGAATGGCATACATTTGGACGTCTCCCTGTTTTTTCCACTTTTCCCACGTTTTTCCCTGTGAAAATTTTGCACTATACACCAGTGGCGTAGCTCCCATAGGGCAAAGTCAAAGCTGGTTTCAGGGGGCCCTCGGTTGACCCTTCACCACGGTCTATGCAAAGCAATGTCATATTAGTCATAATACCATACGAAATTCTTTCAAAGAAATTTTAATGCTGGGTGCATGAGACTCTGGTCTTATGATTGATTTTTATCAGAAGACTATTTAATAAACAAGATCTGAAACATTGGAAACTTACAGTAAATTTCAATGTTAATAACAAATAAGTAATTTAATCATTTTAGATTTCAATTTTCCTCTTTACCCATTTAAGCAAAGTGGTTGACAAATTTTCAAAAATTAAAGTATGTAAAGAGATTGATTTATACTTTATTAGATAAAAGTAATTATGATAAGGGGACCAAATTATTTTTGTCTCTCTACGCCACTGACACGACACCGCTTTAAAAAGCCAAGTAGTCGTGGAAGAAAAAGTAAAATCTTCACGGTCGTCGCGCGTCCCCTTTACGTTGGGGATGCCATCCCCGGAGCACCCTGGAGCGCCCCGGAAAATCCCTCAGCAGTAGCGCTGAAATGTGCCACTGGAATTTGTTTAAGCCCCAACTCTCAGCCGTAATTGCAGCTTTTCTAGACTAAGTGACGATGCCGTCGTGACGCATATTCAACCGGCGTTTAAGGGAAGCTTACAACATAAAAGTTCGGACCTGCGCCCTCCGGGTTGACACACATTCGGCCCTGGCCACCACGGAGCGCTAAGATTTACTGGATCCTGAAACCGAAGCCCCCCCTCCTCTGCAGCGGTGGGGCTCCCGCACACAGGACTTTGCCCAGTTTTGTATGTTTGCATCTTTGTATCCAAGTCTAGGGGCCCCGTATTCATTTTATGTGGAGTACATGCCCCGAGTCATGTGTATCCTTCTGCCGGGCCGGGCACGGGCTTTTTCCCTATACCTCTACATATATATTTCTTTTATCCAGTCGCTCTAGAGGAAATGGACGTAGAGGGACGAAAAAGATAGGGAAAAAAATATATATAAATGTAGAAAGGGTGAAGCTCGACGACGGAACGCAAAGTTCACTGAATCTGGTTCATTTTTTTTTCGCCCGCCCCCGCAACCGCCGCGCCGCACGCTTTCGGCTACAGTATAAATTTCCGGCTAGGAAGGGCGGCTGAAAGGGCCCTAAAATTTCTGTTTGATGACCCTGGGCAGTTGCTTATTGCACGTTTCCGGTTTCAGCATTTTGACCACTGTTGCACTGCGGGGGGGCGGGAAAGGGGCCGATTTATTCAACGGAAGGGACATTTTAAACTCCTTGTCTAGCGTCCCAATTTCAGGGAATTTATTTTTTCCCTCGAGGCCCTAATGCGTCGAGTTGTAGAAACATTTTTATGCTTTTTTTGCACCAACTTTCCAGTTGATATAATACCGGAAAAAAGGGTAAAAATTTCGTTGATCTTACGAATTGTCGCATCCTTTTGTTAGTCGGAGGCAGAAATAATTACATTTTTCAATGGTTTTAATTAATTCGTTCATTCATAACATAGACTTCAGTTGATTGTATTTAGGTGGTTTCGTCTCATTAGTGGATTTTGTGTTGTATCAAGCAAACAAATTGTTTCAAAATATGTATATACACATTTTTATGTCATATTTTGGACAGACTATGAACTAAAATTTCGAATATCCTTCTTATACTCTGGGCGTAATTTAGAATTTTAAACAGAACACTCTTCAAGCATTCAACTAAATGTTCAACTGCTCTTATAAAACAATCTCATGCTGTGTAAGTACTGAGTTGATAAATTTCATTTTCACAATTATTCTCGATCGACTTTTCTCGCTAGTAATTTTTAGCATTTTAACAATGAAATTTTCAGCTTTCTCCGAAGTCCAAAAGAAGGTTATAAGTTCATTGAGAACATAATTTCATAAATTATGTATTTGTATAATACGTTTGGGAACAGTTCTCTAATGTTAAATTAAACAAAATACATTGTCAGAAAAACCCTTTTTTGTTTAGTCTACGAAAGTCTAAAATGTTTAGTTCAATAACGAATAAAATGTCGATAAAATCGTCTAAAAACCAAAGTTCTTTGTAGCATTTTGTTATATAATAGAATATATTTAAATAAAAATTGTCCACGCTAATTACATGTGGGTGAGCTTTAGTTATTGCTTGAATAGCATGTTATTTTAAAGGAGAAAACTAAATCTGCTTAAGTACATAGATACATACATATATTAAAGATTTTATGAAAAGTTCAGGGAAAAGGAAAGGGTGTATTTTTCAAATACATATTCTATTTGAAATCTTGTAAAATTTATGGTCTCATGGGAATATACCCGTGAATTGGTTTTTCTACCGCTACAAATAATTCATATCCTTTAGTGGATGCCTTTATCAGGATTTCACATCTCATTTGAAATATTTATAGTCCATTTTCTTTTCCTTTCCTTCTGCTTTTGCACACCCTAAAACTGAGGTGTTTTCATAATCAAACAAACTCTGACGACCTAAAGAAAATTGGAAACTTACACAATCCCTGAAATTGAGTACAAGTGAAAATTGGCTCAAGGGATAAACTTCATCTCCGGCTCGAAATACATCTAAATCCCCCTGGAGAGGTGTGGGGAGCTAAATCCGAAATTCCATGCCGTTACGACTTCACCAAGAATCAAAGTAGATTAAACAAAACTGCAAAGGCACCCTCTTAGTCCTTGCCGAATATGTAACGAAAATTGTGATGAAATATGCAATTCCGGGACTACCCCGCCCCCGAGAGGGCCCCATAAGGATCCTGTACGGCATTTATTGTGCAGCATAGTGCTGTTGGTGTTTTATTGAATTTTAGATTAATTTCCTCCCTCGACTGGGTGCGCCCTTCGAGAAGGAGGAACGCGATTTTCTCAAAATTATTAAGGATACATTCAGGTGCTTTTCAGGTTCTAACAAGTGCTGGTAATATAATCTGTAAGACAGCATTGCTTTTAAGATTATAGGAACCTTACCCCTACATGAATCTTACCTTCATGGAATTCGCTTGAAAGGAAGAATCCGAGTTCTTCGAAATCAGCGGCATTTACCTTGCTCTAACCTGTTTCCATCCACCTTTAATTTCTCAAGGTTCTGAACAAATAAGTTCGACCCATTCGAGCAGTCTTCCTAATCGCATCCTTTTCGCCCGACGAATTCTTAACGAATGTAAGAAGTACGCTCGTTCGTCTTCGAGGGCTGGGTTCGTAATTCTTACTGTTGTAACGTTCTAAAAGAATTGCTAGGATGAGTGGGAGTCGCTTTATTTCTTACTTTCGCTCCCCCGAAGCGCGCCTTCATTTATCAAGGTGTTCCACATTTTTTGCTACTGCGGCTCTGGCTTCACTCAGCTCGAGGTGCTAAGATGCTGAGATTTTCGCAAATCACAACCGCCCGAGGGGAGTTAATTCAAGGAGGAGCACCAGGTGAGGATGAAGTCCCGTAACAAAATTAATCGATTTACTCGCCCGCAATAGCTGCGAGTATTTAAAGGAATTTAAAGGGAATTGCTTTCACACCCTGTTGCTTTCCCACGGGCACAGTCACTTCTCACTCAATTCCCTCCCGGAGGTTGCTTCGGGGCCGAACCGAAAACTCCAAGATTGCCTAATAAGAAGCTCACGAAAGTGATCAAGTGTGACGTCTTAGGCCTACTCCTTAGGGAACCTAATGGGACATCCCATTTCGGGTCGCATGCGAGGCAATCAGCAGAAGAAGGTCGAAACCCAAAAAAATAGTCGAAGTTTGGGCAAGACCCGATTTGGTTGTCTGTAGGGCCAAAAGTGAATCATAAATATGTGTGCCCAGCTCGTCCCAAAAAGGATTAGGGAGAAAAATTGGGGAGCCGAGTGGTTTATTCTTTTCTTTTTTCGGGACTAAAGCACAAGTGGCTCCGCCGTGGTTAGATTAGGCTTTATGGCAAGACCGGCTTTCCTGTTAGCCAATTAATACTTATCACGTCCGAATTTATCTCCCGCCCTGGGAGAGCTCCGCATAATGAAAATTGCCTCTTTAAGATTCTCAGGGAAAATGGGGACAATTTCCTGAAGAGGATTTCGGAAGCTGTAGGAAATTAATAAGTTTTATTTTTGGGGATATCGTTATTTTGGGTGACTACTTTACCAAAACTGCCGAATTTACAGAATAATTCTTCTTTGTGTGATTTTGATGATGAAAATCAGGCTTAACCTCCTTTAATTATGTGAGACTCATCCTCCTCGTTAGAATAATATTTATATTTATAAATATAATCATAATAATTATATATTATTATATAAAATTATAATAATTATAATTATGGACAATTTACAAATTTCAGTATAATTTTGAACAAAGAAAACGGGAAGAAGTTACGTTAGTTTAATCTCAAAATAATTTTTTATGCTCGGAGGATATCCGAAACGGATATAGGTAAAAGTAAGCTACTAAATAAAATAGGCAAATTTTTAACTTGTCATGTGTAGGTACATCGAACAGTTTTCTTTTTAAACAACACTTCAAAAAGAATGCATGGCTTGAGATTTTCGTTATACTCATTTTAAAAGATCTTAAGTATATTATTCACTCTACAAACTAAAAGTGTCAAGAATGTGTATATTTTTATTAATAATAACATTATTATCGTGGAACATTATGTGACCACTACAACTGATTACGTTACGTTAGAGTAATATTCTTAAAAGCAAAGGATTGTTAAAGTCTGTCTATACGAGATACGTAGGTACATTTGTATTGTACATATTATATAAGAAAAAGATGCACTAACAAGCCTGCAAAATCTTCTCTCAACGTATACAAAAGTCCTAATTTTCTCTAGAGACCCCCTTGACATGGACTTTTTCATGAAAAATAAATTTGTGGACAAGGGCAGCCTTTCTGCTGTCAACAGAGAGCCGAAAGCGAATAAAATCGTCACTTTTATACCTACAGGGATCTTTTAAGTCTCACAGCTCCAAGATATTTGCTCAGAAAATATTTTTTTTCTTCCGAAAACGTGTCTTCTCTTTTCGAATACAAAAAGACTTGGTCCCTAGCGGCTGAAGGACCTTAAATTGCAAACGAGCGAACTTCTTCAAAACATTGCAACCTGCCACTCTCCATTTTTTTCGTCCCTGCCGAAATCAGTTAAGACATCCTGAAGAATTTTTTTCCTAATTGGCCCTGTTCTTTTTGGAAAAAGGGAAGTGGAAGCAGCACAGAAACCCTAAACCCTTTTTTCTGCCGTCTTAATAAACACTTGTCTTACTTTCTCATCCTGACCGGGGTATCCCGGTGCTGCCGAATCTTTCCCGGAGTCCCGGCAGTGTGTTCCCAGTTCCCAAGCATTTCAACAGGAGAACACAAACACAATTACTCCTTCTTGAGCGATTCTTGCGTCCAAATGGAATTCCCCGGAGCGTACATTTAGCCGAATTGAATTATTTCGGGGGCAAAGGGAACAATTTGGGGGATATTTGACTGAAAGCTACACCGGTTGAATGGTGGTGCCGCGGGGGTGGCGCGGGCGGCTCAGAAAGCTTTTAGAAATGATACACTTGAGCACAGCATCCTTCTAGGATGGGGTAGAAAAATCCATGGTGGGACCCGGGAGCCGGGAGCAAGATAACAAGATCGAGGATAACAGACGTTTGTCAGAAGTTCAAGTGAAAACGTTTGTCTTGCCCCGGGAGATTGGACGAAAAACAATTTAAGGGAAGGCTGCGGGGGAGGAGGTGACCGCCCAGATAAATAATTCAGGAGCAAACAAAAAAAAGAAGAAACCAGCTCAGCAACACGGGCCTCGACTGGGCTGGGGTATGATAGTTCGCCCTCTGGTGTGTATGCTGTTTACTATTATTTTTTATGTTTTTATGTAAAAAATAAGTGCCCATGGCCTAATAAAGTTTCAGCCCTGCCGCCTCCGCCCCATTCACCTCTAGCCCTGCCGAAGGCGTGAGCAGGGCGAGCTATGGTGTCAGTGTCACGAGGTGCAACTGAAACATGTTTTCCGGGGATAAAATCAGGACTGTGCCACGAGGTGGGCTCGTTTCGTCCTTCCTCCCTGTTGCTTGTTTGCGGCAGCCTGTGCAGGGTGTGCCTGTGCACTGTGTGGAAGCATGTTGAAAGCTCTTGGGGCTCCAAGCACACTTTGAAATGTGACCCCTATTACAAAATATGGCTAAAGGGGATAAATATTTCAAATAAGGGAGTTAATTCTTTTAGTTATGCAAACATAGGCGAATAAAATTGTATAGGGTATTTATGAATGCGACATTTCCGCTATATTAGTTACTTGGGACATCTAGTTTTAGTTTTAAAATGTTAACAATTGTACGCAATTTAACTATAAGTTAGAGTTCGCGATCTCATCAGCGTCAGCGGGAAAGAGCACTCCAGCGCTGATTCAAACTATAATTCATCTATACAGCAAGTTCGATTAAGTAATTAATAGTCATATTGATTATATAGCGATTTATATTAGCGCTCATATTAATTTAACTGTATAAAAGAGAGTACTAGATTTCAAGCATCTTATACTTTGCAAAAAATGGTGCGATTCTATTAAAGACGTTATATGTAAACTGATGATCAAAAACTTTTAAAACGTGGCGGATAAACCTACATATTAGCTCAGTAATTTCGTTTCCGGATTCCTAATTTTAACGAAAAGTTTAAAGTCAAGTTCATCAGTTTAAAGTCAATTAGTCATTTACGGTATTTTATAATTATTGATAATAAACAAATAGGTAATTTTGTTCTTAGAACAAAAATAGTTTTCGAAATATGTATGTAAAAACTTTTAATAACCAATACCGAAAAATTTCTATCTGAATTTAACGAATTTTAGGACTCTTATTTTGATAAAAAATTTGATTTTTGCAGAAAATGTTAATGGAATACATATGTCAACATAAAATTTTATTTTATTCTTCTTATAATGCAACGCTTTTATCAGGATCTGTTGTATTTGAAGTACTGCGATAAAAATAAACGTAGTATCAGAATAGCTTAAAAACTACAAGGCTTTTACTGTTTATTTAGTCCATGTACCAATTAAGTACTAAAGTAAAATGTTAAATTGGTGAGTTGCCTGTTCAGTTTTCAGAACGTGGTCATAACGTCCACGTCTACCGCACTTAAAATGCTGCAGAGCCCCATAACACGAAAGGGGTAAAGGGAATTTTCTTACCAAGCAAATTGCAGACTGTTGTAGAGACCTAAAGGCTCCAGGCTTATTTCCAGCCATTTGTCCTTTCCACAAATTTCTAAAATAGCCCCAGAAGCAGGAAACTCCTGACGCCCACCTCAGCAGTAAAAGTCTTTTATAATGAGTACCTCGACTGCTCAGACGTCGATTACCGCCCCGCACCGCCCGCAGAAGGAACCCAGGTCTTGATCTGGGCCCTTTAATGTCCAATTAATTGCCGCCACGGAGAAGGAGCGCAATTTCCAATTCTCACCTGCTCAAAGGACGCTAATGGCTCCTTTTGCCGAGACTAATTGAAGGCCTCCTTGACGGTGACACCGTGAGATAATTTTTCCCACCCAGTCCAAAGGTAGAGCTATCGATTCCACCACCTAGACGGAGGTGGGCCCCATACCCGGTGAAATGCGAAGTCGAACAAATTTGAATGCATTTCGGGTCAAACGCAGCGAGTGCACCCTGTGAATGCGGCCCTTTCCACCTGATGCGGGGGCGTACGGCAGAAATCCTCTCAGATTGCGGGTGGATGGGGCGCGAGGTGCCTTTTAATGAATGCAAATTGCAGAAATTGAGGAACATTTTACAAGAGCAATTAAAATCGCTCGACTGGAAGTGTAATAAGGGCGAAATTGGAAGCGGCATGTGCGCCAATGATACGAGACCCTCAAAGGACTCTGGGGTCCTTCTAATTTCTTTACGCGCGCCCTCTGCACGGTGCGGGGGCGAAGGTTTATTTCAGTTGAAAGTTATAGAAAACAACTCGCTTTTAATGAAAGTTTCTCTTTGGGAATAATTTTATCGACTCGAAGGTGCTTTGCAGCTGTATTTGTCCCCATTTGTCCCGAACGCTTCAATGTGACCTGATTGTAAATAAATCCGAGAGATATCCTTCCATCTTTGTTGCAGCTCACTAACGACTCCTGACTATAAAGCTAGAGCATCTAAACCTGGAGTATCTAAAGCCAGAATACTGCTCTTTGTTCAGATCTGGGAATGGGGTCAAATAAATCAGCGAAATATCGCATTTTATCCCTCCATAGGAACACAGGACAGATGCCGGACCATTTCGAGATTTATCTCTGGGTTGGCAGATGAAGAGGACAGGGATTGCTTTGTCAACAGGTGTCCTGGACACGATTTCTGCAAAATGACGGCACACAAGCCACCCTGTATTTATTTTTTAATCAATGGCTCCACAAAGGAAGTCAACTTAATCGCATTGATAACCCGCCGGGTCGAGAGGCGATGTTTTTATTAAAGACGAATTTAACTCCATCAGTTTTCTCTTCACGGAACAATGGGAGGATTCGGGACGGATGCCCCATTTTGGGATCTTCTTTCTTATATTGTGGCTCGTCCGCAATAAATTCCTTTGATGTAATGCCTGGACCGGATATTGCCTCCCATTGTGGCTCACATAAATCTTAAGTGTTGGTAAATTAAATTTTGGCTCCGAACAATGGCGGTATATTAGAAAATTAAGGAGTTTTCGCCTGGAGGTAAATGCAGGTCATTGCTTCGGATATCTCAGAAACGGGCGAATATTCTGGTGCCAAAGTTACTTCTGCTGGTAAAGAGGAATAGCTTGGAAGTTTTTGGGGGATTTTCGGTTAGGGTTAATGCTAAATTAAATTGAAGAACCCGCAGGACTTATGAGTTCTGAGGTCATGTCTTGAAGTTGAATATGGCTCAGGACTTTATTATATAATAACATGTTCGCCTTCTGAGCAAAATGTTTCAGTTAGAAAGAAAACATTAATTGAAATCATTTTACTGTTTCTGGGAACTTTACTTTTACTCGTATTTTTTTGAAGATGTAGGTAATCGTAAATTTCTTAACTAGGGAGCTATACAAAATAAGAAAACTTTTACAAATTTGATGGAACGTTGTAGTTCTAAATTTATATTTTGGTATTTCTTAATGTTTTTACCAAAAAAGTCACCTACATTTAACTCCCCTGGCAGATTAAAAATTCCTCTGCAATTTCTTTAATTCAGAAAATATTTTAGTTCTAAACTTTTTCTGAGAGGCCAATTATTCATTCTACTCATATTCAACATTGAAAGATTGCGAATTTATTATAACATTTACTAACTTTATAACTTTACCCTAACATTTTGTAGTTTTGCTGGCAAGCGTTTTTTGTGAAAATTATATGATTCTCCTAACATAGATTTTATTTTAAAGGAAACATAATTTGGAAGCCATCTTAAAAAAAACCACAATGATGCATTTTGGACCCCATTTCCAAATATTCACCCATTATGTATGTATGTACATAAAATGATAATTTTTAATATTCTGTATTTTATTCTCTTTAAAGTTCTTTAAAGAAAAACTTATAAAAAAGTTTTCTTTTGTTGGTAGAACTAGACTTAGTATGGAAATCAGTAGAGCTCCTTTATTTGAAATTTATGTAAATTTAGTACAGTTTCGAAAATTTTAATGGGGCACCTATAAATAACATCTTCCAAACCCAAATTATCCATTCCAGAGTCATTAATAAGGAGTCATTCTGGGCAGATGAAAAACTTAGGGATTTTGTTTCTTTTACAAATACATACCTGTATATACTATAGATTCAATTTCCTTTTTTTTTTCTTTTTCGAGGAAAATGTTTTTAAATATTGGGTATTCTCTTGGCATCAGGACGCCCGCTCAATATTCTTAAACTATTGAATGCTCTGCAATAACATTTTACAGATTTATTTATAAAAGTAAATAATTTCTATATAAGTAAAAACAAATAGATATTTCTATATCTACAACTTATAAAATTAGCTTTTGCGTAACTTGGTTAATGTTAATTATAACTTTACCCTTAGGCTCGCTTTTAATAATTGAATTAATACAATTTAAATCGGAAATAATCATCCAATGATATTTGATATACCTTTCATCTGAAATGATTTTCCTCTTTGTTTATATCAACTATTCCTGATCTGTAATCATGCAGAAATTTCCACGTTAAATTCAGAAGGAATTAATGACCCCTTAATTTTCTGATGGGTTTATTGTTGTGCATTTATTTAAATAAACCATTAAAATGGAACCAATTCCGCACAATTACAGGTTTTAAAAATTGTTTTACATCATCTTGCACTACAGAGATGAATTGTAGAGCCTATTTGTTGCGTACGTGACACCGAGATGGAAAAAATGCAGATATTCAGGTAATGTAAAAGAATAACACTGTACACTGGTAACTGGAATTTTTATTACATACATACATATGTATATACCTAATGCCACGTGGGAACCTGGGAACGTGGGAACATAGCAACGGCTCATGAAATCGATTTATTTAGTATAAAACGTTCAGCTTTCACGAAATTCTTCCTTCAAATTGCATGTCTGGCGAATTTCCATTTTTGTTCGAAGATCCTAAGCAATTCTTTGAAAAAAAGAAAACAGGGAAGAAAAAGGGAAGAGTCTCTAACTTAAAAAACGGGCACGAGGGAACACTAAATTTTTTTTTTTTTTCACACATAGGTATATATGTATGTATATCTATTTCTTTTTTCGCTAAGCAGAACTTAACCGGAAAACAGGCGAAAATGCACAAGATAAAATCCTTGAAGAGCTCCTCCGGTTCGTTGAGAAGGAAACGAAGTCGAACATACAAAAACTTTATTCAGGACTCAGGGCTAAAATCCCCAAAGTAGACATAACAATTATTGGGAAGATTGCATGCCAGAACAGGTCCTTGACGATGGAGGATCTCGGAAGGAAGGTGCTGCATCTCGGGCACCCCAACTACACCGGGAGTAGACAAGGGCTTCCGAATAATAACGACCTGGATGAAAAAAAAAAAACTGGGTGATTCGCATAGGGAGCCCCGGCGATAGTTACTGCCGGTGCTTCTCCAGTCAAGTTGTTCAAATGTGGAACACAAATGGGGAGCGGAATCCACACCAAATAAACACGTTTTCACTGCAGCACTGAAATATGCAAATGAACTCGCTATTCCGCACCGCACTTACCTCTTCCCTTAATGCTCCATAGGAGCAGGCCACCCAACAGGGAAGATGCACACTGATTCTTGGGGATTTTCGATTGTCGTGGGCTCACTTTTACCTTTAAGGATGCGAACGTGAACCGACAGTTTTCGATTTCCTTGAGGACTTGTTCCTGCAATGTGTTTGGGTGATACGGCGGCATTTCTCAGAAAATATGCTACTGCTCCTTTCGCTGATATTCTACTGGAAGATTACTTCAAATTTATTTATTGCTATAAGAGAGGAAACGCTAATGGTATAGCACCAAATTGAAGTACCGCGTCATTTCTGATATGTGGAAAATACATATAAATGCGAACAAAAGATGATTCTTACAAGTTTGAAGACTCTTCAGGTACAAAACGACCTTAACAAATAATGTAACTTTCGATGACTTTTCGAAATTGATGTTGCTTAGAATGAGTAATCTTTATTTTCTGAATCTACTCTGATTCGTAACCACTTCAAACAAAACCAAAGTATCATTTTTAACGAGACTGCTTAATAAATATGATATAGATGAATAATATCTAATAACAAATAATTAAGGTATTTTCTAACCCCAAAAAAACAATTGCTTAACTTAATTATAATATTTTCTCAAACACAAAAAATTGATAGTATATAGAGAGGAATTAGACACTGTGTTTCGGAAAAAAATCTCAGAATGGTACGAACCTTGATATTGTAATTCCATATTTAAAATGCCCAAAGTTCTTATCGATCCGAGTGCCACTAAAACTTTTAAGCGGGGTCAAAGATCATGATTTTTATTAGTAAGTTCAAGTTAATGAAAATAAGTGTAGGTATGTTCGACTTTCAAGAATATTTAGCGTTAACATTTCGTAAATATTTATCCTTTCCGTGCTTACTTTCAACACTCGACTTTCTCAAAGACTTAAAACATGAATTTTACGTTCCACAACAGTTTTACATTCCAACAAAGATTTACTGAAAATAAAGCAAACATATTTCGGAAAAGTCAAGGCTTGTGAGTACTTTTTAAGAGGACTTACAGTACATAGGAATCCGAAAATGAAATAACTGAGTTCAAAACTAAAATTAAAAGGCTATAAAACACGCATAACTTTCTTTGGAAAATATTAAACCCTGTAAAATGAGCGGTGATAACTTTATTTAAATTGTCATACTGCATTTGCTGAATAAAACGATGACTGCAATTTACAGTACTTACGAGGTTAAATGGAAAACATAAAACATGTTCATAAAGCAAACAATAAAAACGTCTTTTATGATATTGATTTTGTTACACTAATTCATTAATTTGTGGAAATTGAAAATAACCGAGCAGCTTTTACTATTCTTAGCTACAAGGTTTTATGTGTATTAGATGTATGTAAAATTATATAATTAGAAAACCAATTCTTCAAAGTATTTTTATGAGAATGAATTTTTTAACATTTTTGTTCAATTTCAAAAAGACATGCACTACCATCTTAAAAAGGAGTTTCTATTTTCGTTTTAGGTATTGAAGAATTTTACCAAGTTTCCCAACTGAAAGTGACTGGTGGTGTTCCATTTGATTAATGTGAGAAAGTACTTTTGCTTAAAATTAGTTTCACAATCAACTATTTGTTTCGGGAAACTTTAGAAAGTTTCCCAGTGAGAAAATCATCACTATCTCCATTCTTCAAGATCCTGTCAAGAAACATTCCCAACAATTAACCCATGGAGCACCTCAGGGAACCGCAAAACCGAGGACGATGCTCGAAATAGTGGAGATGTTTCCAAGTTATCCCAAGAGGATAAATGACTGGACCATTTCCCGGAAGTGCCCAAAAAGTTCCTTTCTTTTTACCGAAAACCTGCCCGTGCTTAAAACCGCTCTGTATCGAATATACCTACGCTTTTAAGATATTTATTTAGCTTAAAAGAAAACTTTCTTCGACTACCTTAAGAAGTTGTGTTCTTGGAAAATGTTCTGAGCCCCACAGGAAATCTGCGAATTTATTCAAGAAAATTTTAATGGAAACACATTTCCCCGGGGACTCATCATCGAATAAGACAATCAATGAAATTCCAATTGAGCGTGTCGTGCTCGAGTCCCAGTCTTGAATGGATGAATTAACGATTTTCGGTTTTAAAAAGAAAGAGCCTCGATTCCTTATCGCAACTAGACACGTTCATGTCGTAAATTCGAAGATACGAGTAAATGTCTGCAGTGCGGCTCCGGGTGCGCTGCGGGGGCGGAAAATTAAGGGAAATTTTTCTGAGGGGCTCGTGTGGACGAATAAATTAAAAAGTTTGAGCCGAATTGCTCCGGTTCATCCCCACCGTCGTTTGGATTGAGCTCGCTCATCCGAATGTTGCTCGGTTGCGGTAATTAAATTAAGAGCTTAATTCATTTGGAACTTTCGGAGGGCTCCAATCTGATAATTTTGATTTATGTAGTTAAAGAGGACCCTTTCGGAGTAGAATGAGCACTTCTAAAATCTCAAAGATTTCTCAAACTTAAAGAAAGAACCGTTCAAAAATTTGGCATGTTTCCAGATAGTCGAGGACATGACTACCAAAACATGACCTATGATTCATAAGTCCACTGTTAAAAGTATATAAATCGAAGGTATAAAGCAACCAGCGTTTAAAGGACTTTATTTTCGATTTTTTTGAATTGCATAAGACCCTAAAAATGTTATGCTCTTTTAACTGGATTAAGATTTTTGCAAAAGCTTGCAAGGATCTTTAGATTATCAAACCAATTAAAAACCAAACCAAAGCCCGTCCTTAAATAAACTACCCCTTTAATAAATTATTAACTTAAAATGTCAATTGACGATAAAAATGTTTCTGAATGATTTAGGTATGTACTTACAAATGCAAATTCTCTATTCTATCGACTCTTACATCTCCTTTATTGTACTTAAGTATGCTGCACTAAAGTGTGCTCAGATTGTGATGATGTTTAATGTGTGAATTATGTATGAGCATTTGTAATTTTGAATAAATTTTATCATGGTTTAACAGCGTGTAAAATAAAATATTTCAAAATATTATTTATACATTTTTTAAACTAACTTTACATTTAGTGTTTATTGTTTAGAAAAGACTTCAAAATAAATAAATACGATTGGTACACAAAATTCAGAATAGAAGTTGATATTTTTGTTAAGAAAATAATACACCAATACCTCAATATACATTATCTGTTCTTCAGGAAACCGTTCAAATCGAAATTGTGGATTTTTATATGTGTGAACCATGTAAATCGAAAGTAAACTAAAATGTGCATTATTTAGTTATTTTTTTTTTAATATTATAAAGAGGAGTTTGAAAAATTAAATCTTTTTCTGATCTGAGAATACATAACTCGAATGTTGTGTCTATAGACTATAGGTTCTGGATAATATATAGTTATAACAAAAAAATTGACCTAAAAACAGGGTTTCAAAAAGTAAATATTATTTATTAACACATTCGAAATCGAGAATATTTGATTAACGCATATATTGATTATGATGAGATATTTTGAGTTTCTAATGATGTTGGGTGTCTCGGAAAAATTATTTTCACATTAGCAAAAACCGAATTGTATAGTTTAAAATTTTATCTCTATCATTAAATTAAATATACAAAAAACTATAAACTCTCAAACATAGGTTATAAATAAATCCGAAAGAGTTGTATCTGTATGGAATTAAATATAATAGTTAAGAAAAAATAGGTAATTAAAAGAATACATTGTGCCTTTAAAACCTTTTTATATTATAAGATCCAAAGGTTTTAAACCAATATTTGTGTAGATTTTAATTAGAAACCTCTAACATGTCCAGTTTTTGATAGAAGTTTAAAAATTAACGAAATATATTATGGAGCTGAAGATACTTTATGTTTTATGAAAATAGTTTGTGGATGAAAGTAAGTTAACTATAATTTAATTTAGGGTCTAACTATAATTATCTGTGTGGCCATGATATCAAAATATAGACGTTGAACTAAAACTAAATATTTTTCCTCAAAACATTTGAAAGCTTACGAAAACTTTATTTAATAAGCCTTTCACAAATTCGTTTATTTACCATACTTGTTATGCAGAAAACCCGTAGTTGGGAAACAAATCAATTTTTAATCGAATTACGCTAAAATTAGTCTGGCAATTACGCAACCCAACGGAGCAGTTCCAGCCACACGCCACAATTTTAGGCGGGCAAAGAACCACCTGAAACTGGAGTAGGGCACCACGGTTCCGGTGTCAACCGCCCTTACATTGTGGTACTATCGAAAAACCCCCGAAAGGGAAATCGTTCGTGTTTTTTTATTTTTATTTATTTTTTTTCTGTTATATAATCCGACTCGTTGTCATATCATTCGTCCGCGTGCACCACTCTATCACTTGTCACCATCATTTCTCGGCATTTCCCAGCGCCCTTCAAGGCATATGTAAACGTCGTCGTCGTCTTCGTCTTTGTCAGATTTTGAGTGCTCTATCCCGGATCTTGTTACATTTTCACTACCGCAAAGTATGCACACAAAAATTGAATTATTTTTAACGAATTTTTCGCTTAACAAATATTTGAAGTTATCACAATATGCTTTAATCACTTTTTTTGGGTGGTTGTATGATATTTTTTCGACCGACCGGTTGTACCAACGATTGGACAACTTAATGTTCTATATTGGTTAGATTTTATTTGGTTAGTTTTAAAAATAAAAAGTCACCGTACACCTGATTCATAACTCCACCGGGTGAAGTGCCGCCCGATGAATCACCAATTTTCGGCTATATAATATACGTTTCACACATTGACCGGTTTGTCGAACTAAAGTCAAAACTTGAATCGTCCCTCAATGTTAAGTCGTTTAGGGGATACTTTCTTCCGTACAGCCAGCAGTGGCATAAATCACGCGAACTAAAAATCTAAGAATAGATCCACCGCTGCCGAAACACGACTACCGCACATATGTGGATGAGCGCGCATTAACGACGGTGCCCTTCGGTACCTCTACACCACATACAGGAGAATAAAAAATAAATGAAATAAAAAAATAAATAAAATAATAAACACATTAAATGTTGGGAAACAATCGAGTATCGAAACAACGACAGAAAAAAAGGAAATTATTAACTATACTATGATAAATCACAGAGAAAACACGTTCCACCACTGTTTCTTAAACCTTCTCCGCTTCCTGGCGAGCACACAAATCAAAATACGTTCAGCCGACTCTCTACTTTACTTTCTACATACTTTCGAATAAAATCACGAAAAATACCAGTTAAAACACACATGCACATGGAGAAATTAAGTTACTCTTCTTCTTTTCGCTCGATTTTTTCGTTTTTTTATATTTTAGATTTTATTATTTTTTTTCTGTATATAATATATATATATATATGTATATATATATTTTTATTCTGCGGAAACCGAGAAAAACATAGGAAAAAACTCAAAGAAAAGAAAAAAATTAACTCAAGGAGGGATTGTAAGAACTAGAACAGCAACAACAATAGAAACGAAGTCATGTGACTAGCACGAGACGCACGTAACGCCGCAATGAAGTAGTGAACCTTGTGCTCCGCCAAGTGGGCTAGTGTTGTCTTAGTTCTTCGGTTGGGTCCGTTCCCTGCTCGTCGTCGGGAATTGATGGTTCTGCAGGCGAACATGCGGCTGAATAGAGGCACCTTCTGCCTTGTTTTCCAAGTGGTTTGGGGTAGGAAACATGCTTACTCCACTCTAGGGGTTGGAAAAGGGAGAAAAAAAAAAAGAAAAAACACAGAATACCAACGAACGAAGGTGGTGAGAACCGAGCTTTGGACTGGACTCACGAGATCCATTGGTATTGCTCTGTTATTTTTTTTAACTACCACCCCAAAGAGAGCTTTTTTCGGGGGTTGATACGGTTTTTCATGGTGAAGCTTGGCACAGGTTGCTCATAGTCGAGACGATAACCTGGAGCCTACGCTTTTACCAAGGGTCGATGTGGAACTGTTCCACAGGGGTGAGTGGAGTCTGAGAAAAGTAAGTTTTTACAGTCTAACTTGCAATGGTGGTTTAACTTTCCTATCTACACTAAAAGATGCAGAAGTTGGATGCCTTTCAAAGAAATTTGAAACACTTGGCACCCTTTGGAATTTTCTTTGTGAACAAACAGCTCCATGTTTTATATTTTCGAATAGTATAGCCAAAATTATATATGTATGTACATATATTGTCCAAATTTCGTATGTTGCAGAAACTACATTTAAGTAGGGCAAAAATAATTTCTTGCATTGTACTGTTTTAATAATATAATAGTATAATTTGAAATTTTAGTACCATGTTTCGTGCAACTATTGTTTTAACAATTTTACGATTTGTTCCAAATTTTAAAATTAGAATTTCGTTGCCAAAGTAAAAAAATATTCACCTCAAAATTACGTGTTATTAGTTACGACTCAGTTGATTTTTTAATAAATTAAAGAAATGTAAAAAGTGATCGGTTTTGGATCCCAAAAATAGAATATATAAGGCTTTAAGAAAAATGTATTCGTTTTTGTTTCTCATCGTGTGAAAAGTGTAATCTTTAATGGCAAACAAAACTGCATTAGAAACTTTTGATTTAACCATAATCTATCTAACTTAAAACAGCATTACGTTTCACTATGTTGATGAGATTTAAATTTTCATCTCGGCGATGAAACTAATACTTAAACTTTGTAGGCAAAACTGGCGAATACGTATAACAGTTTTAGTAACTTGTAGGTCCCAATATATTTATTTGTAATATAATAAGAAAAGACATTTTCTAACTCTATTTTCTGTACATTAACAAAAAATCGAGGAAAATTCAAAAATCAAAGAAATATATACATCATTTTCCAAAAAAACAGAATTAGTACTCCCACAGTTAAAACTTCGAAAAAAGTGCCATAGAGCTCAGAAAAATGTAATTTGCACATACTTTATACCAAGAAAACTAAAAACTACGAAATGCACTACTTGTAAATCGTTAAGCTCTTTAAAGTGAATTAACCGAAGACTACATGTGATATACTAATAAATAATTAATCATTGTGGTTTCGTAATCCGTTGCAATCCGACGAAGCATCGTTAATAATTCGAACATTATTCGAAAATTTATGCATTCCTTCTGCAGTTCGTTGTGCATATTTGGTGAGCTGGAGCCGCTCCACATTCGCCCTTCTCACTTAGGACATCCCTTGTGCAGAGATATCCCTCGATAAATTATACAATTCGAAAATAGTGCCAAAATGTTTGCCATTTATTATTCCCAATGAGCCAGAAACACACACTCCTCGAGGAAGGAGTGGATAAAAGACGCGGACGGAACACGAATATCCTGGGAAGGATGCCAGGTGAGGGGGGTGGGGCGGAGCCCCCAAATACAGTCGCTCCCCGCTCGAGCTCAAACAGCTGTAATAACAAAGCAACCGCCACCAAGCAGTCTAGAGATGATTGGAATTGTCTGGCGCCTTTTAGACGACATTAAATGCCCACCCCCCTGGAATTTACATAATCAGCCAGATTACAGGAGGATGAACTTTTTCATATTTTTTTTTTTTGGTTTCTGCACATTTTTATGTAACGAGTTTTCATAAGTTTGAAAAAAAATGAGGTAAGTGGAATTTCCGGTTTTGCTTTATGCATAGAGCCCTTTTTGTAAGGTACAAGATACTTTGCATTCTGGCAGCTTATATTTTAATTATTTTAGAGGACAAGAACTGCACACTTACCTACTTTTCGAAAGAATGTTGAAGTCACATATTCCTTAAAGTAGATTTTTGAAAAAAAATCCGTTATATTATTCGAAATTTAACACATTTTTTAACACGAAAAATAATAGATTCTTCTAATGTTTTTTTATGTACATAAATTGTATAATATTTTAAACCTCAATTAAATTTTTCACTTATTTAAGCGACACTAAATTTGTTAAGGAGCCGCGTACTATAGAAGTCTGAGTTTAGCCGACTGTCAAGGGCTAGAACTGTTCATGTTTTACAGTTACGAACTTTAAAGCTCAGAACTTGATAAGCATCTTTAACAGTAAAATTCAGAGCTTTTAAGCTTAAGCCCATATTTCCACCAAAACGGGAAATTTTCACCAACGCTTTTCCGCATTTTCACCGAACGCTTAATACCAATTTTCACCAAGCTTTTTTCTTCCCCAGGGAAAACCTCCCAAGCTCTCTTAACCCTAATTTTCCTCCCCGAAAGCTTCTCTTAAACCCGGCAATGTTTCTCTGCAGTCCCTTGCCGGATTCTGCTCGTAGTGAATTGGTGTATCTGATGGTATATTTTTTGGATGGCTGGGAAATGGGTCAAAACCGCAAATAGTGTTTAAATTCTGTATGTGGCAGAGAAGGGCTTGTAATTGTCAAAATATGCCCACCCCCTCCGCATCAGCAAAACATAGAAAGCTTTTTGTGTGCTAATGATGCCGGGACAGGCACGCAACTTTGTGTAGTTTTATGAGAGCTGAAGTGTTGATTTGTCCTTCAGGACCCGGGACCCGGGAGCGGTGTTGTTGGATGGCGCAGTCATGCCCTATCTTTTCTGCCCTATGCTGCAGTGGGATTACGCTGATGACGGAACAGCTGCTCGTGGCTGATTTGCGGTGAGTAACTCTAAAGGACCCTCTTATGGGATTGGGATACGTTTCCCAATCACTCGAGGATAATTACGCTTTCACTTTGTACATACCTACATATGTATATGTATCTGTTTGATATTGAGGTTTCATTTTGGAAGCATTTTTTTAATAAAGAAGAAAAGGTTCTCATTTCGACGTTGAATTGAGGTTAATATGGATTTTCAGAGAATGTATGTATACATATACACATACTACATATTTATAATTTAATGAAAAGAATGGAAAAGGAAATAGAAAATAAGTTGAAAATGCAAATATAAGTAATAATGGTAGAAATAAAAATCATTATTTATACAACACACTTATAATACTCCTCAAGTGAATCATTGTATGACAGGTGGATGATATCGTTTTAATTATGTGCAATATTTCCTCCTTGCTCAATATCAACATTTTTAAATCATCTTCTATGTAAAAATATATCACATCACGGTTCTTCCGTAATCGACCTACCTATATCCAATACCTTTTTGGGGGTATATTTAAAAGTGAACAACTTCGAGAATTCGTACCATTAATTTACATTTATCAGAACATATGGAAATGTACATAGTACCATGTATCATACATTTTTCAAAAACTATTTAAAAAAAACAGGTTTGAAATATCTTCTAACTGTAAATTTTAAACAAATATGTACTTACATATACACCTAACATATGTATGTAAGTCTAAAACCTTTTTTCGAATCGTGATATATGGCGCTGTTATTTGTAAATCCTTTCAAGATTTCTGCCCTACCCACTCTATTCTTGGATGTTTTGAAAAGCTCTAAGAAATCTTAACAAATCGTCGAACGTCTTTTAAGGTACGAATATAATTGCTTGAATATCAAAGCTGCCAAATTCAATTAACTAGCACCCTCTTCAAAATCCGCCCTCAGAAAATCGTTATAAACCTTTTCCGATTTTACAAGCTCTTGACGCGACTGCTTAAGAAAATGTTGCCAAACGAGTCTTTCCGGCCCTTTATAAATACCCCACCACCCGATACCCACCCATCAATCCATTCACATTACTCCCGGGCCCACAATCCATTTCTACGAAAGATTAAGAAAGTAGACCTGCCCTAGGTACAAATAAATCCACCTGACAAAAGCACAGATGAAGAACAAAAGCAATCACCGAAGTTCGTGAGTCCCGCATTCAGCAACATGTGACTGGAGTTGGGGCGCGTTGTCGGGCTTATCCCGAGCAGGGTTCGTATTCAGTGGCACCCTCCTTCCCATTCCCGAAGGAACATGGTTTATTAGTAAAACGAAGATAATAAGCTCATGAGGAGGAACATGGGAATTATAAGACAAAGCTGCCGGCTTAGGACCCGGGGCCCTGCATATGCCCTTTACTCAGATTTGCGCAGCGCTAACCCAGGCAAGTGCCCCCCGCGCCACGCCCCCCGCGGGTAAGGGAGGCTTAGCAGGAGCGTTACCCGACGTTTCGCCGGATCAAGACTGCTTCCCTTTTTTCGCCCTTACTCCTGTTTTTCCGCTTTTTCCACGAACGGATGGCAAAACCCGCAAATTTGCCGGGATGAGGCGACGAACCATTCGGGCAGATTTACGCCGCCACCGGGTTCATGTATCTGAAGGATGAAAAATAAGCGATCGGCCCGGAGGATGGGGCCTTAAATTGTTGTTACCCTGGAGAATAATGACCGAGTTCGGAGCTCCCCGGGGACGCTATGAATCAATCCCGGGAACGGCGGAACTTTATTTTTCAACCGCCTCAGCTTTTGGCGCCCATCCCGCTTCCGGAGTCAACATTAGTTTCCGGCGATGGATTTATGAGAACCGGGACGGTGATTCATTTTTGCATATCTCAAAGAAACGCGTTGATGACTAATCTATTCTCATTTTTTTTAGGTCACAGCCCACGGAACGTCCTTTGAGAGACATTTTTGAAAATTAGATTTGATGACTGCATAATTAGTTAAATGCAGTTGGGATTGCGAGTGATTTATTTATGAAGATTTATCGAAGAACATTTTTCATTTCTTTTAAATGCCTAAAGAAACTTTTGTACGGCAACACAAAATATATACATTTAGCAAATTTAATAAATAAACATTATATATCACAAACAGTTTAACGAATTATTGGGTCATAAAATGTTTAGTCCGAATTTACTCTGAGATATAAAATTCAACATTATACTCTTCATGGATACATGGTACATTTGGCTACGTTAAGTTTTTTAGAAATTAAAATTATTCCATCTACAAAAAAATTAATAACTTTTCAAAAACTGCTCACTAGATTATATTTCAGCAATAAATTTACGAACGCATAGAAGTCAAAGAAAACCCAAAATACTCGACAATTGACCCATCTACATATATGTTTATGTTTCTTTCGTTGGTTAAAATTTTTTAAATATGTTTGCCTTTTTCATAAAATTTTCGGTCTTATTAAAAATCAAAAATCTCAAAAATAAACAGCCACCTAATTATGCCAGGAGCGAAAAAGTTTTGAAATTATCTTCAAATTTTTAATGTAGGTACTGATATATGTATATCTAAGTATGTACCTACATTTGGGAATGAAATATTTTGATCACGAATGAAGTTGTGTTAACTAGCATAAAAAAATTAGAAATTATTTTTCGAATAACAGCAGCATGTGCAGTTGCTGCCTTTTTGAGCGGGAGCAGTGCGCACCATCCTCCAAAAACGAAATTTAAATTGAAAAACTTCCACACTGCACAAAGTCAGTTCTGGCGAAAAACCATTTTGCGAGCGAATGAACATTTTCAGGTCAATTTAGGGCGCATTAAAGCGCATTTCCCGAAAACAAATTGTTTCCTTTTGTGTGAAATTTTATGGGCCACATATCTCTTACCTGCCCGGACGAACTTAAAAATTTCCAGCCCAATGAACTTTTGCATGTAAATGAAAACGTGGCTCTCACCTGTGCCGGCAGCAACCCACAGGGAGGGCATGTTCCGTAAAACCGGGAACAAGGGAAGGAAATCAAAGGTAAAGAGCATAATTGCATTTGCATTCGGCGCGAGTTCACCTGCAAACGAACGTGGCATTTGCCAGAAAGTCGTACCAAAAGTGACAAAATCCAATTCGGCCGGACAAACCACCTTAGCTACGGTCAGACATTGCAGTTTTTACTGCGGTGCAGCACAAAAAACTGCGAAACCCTTGGGTTGCTATGTGTGATTACGGTTGCAACCATAAAAGTTGCACACGCATCCTTACTGCAGCAGCTACCTGCAGTTTTAAAAACTGCAATGTGTGAAGGGAAACAGAGCGAGTTGCAGGCGCAGTAAAAAAATATTCAATCGCCTGAAACTTTTGCTGCGGCTTAGCTTGCAGTTTTTTAAATGTGCTCGGAGAAACAACACCCAACTCAGTATTAATGGCGAATTTTAAATCTTTTTGGCAGAGGGAAAATGTCTATCCAAACAATATCATGATCATAATAAAAGAAAATCTGCTTTAATGGACATTTCCGATCAGTTGGATGTCCCGGTTGAAGAATTTGAAAGACGAATACATACTTTGCGAGCGCAATTCAGCAAAGAAAAAACAAAAATTAAAACCACAAAATCAGGAAACAGTTCTATTGAAAAATATAAATCGAAATGGGAATTTTTCGCCGCGATGCAATTTATGTTTTTCCATGAGATTATGGAAAAAAAATACAGATTCTATGGTAAGTGTTGTATTACTCCATAGCTTAGTTATTGGAAAATACAACATGTTTTTAAATGTAATTTCGTTGACATGGTACCTTCCTGGCAAAATTATTCCTTTTTGCTTTAATTCTTCCGTTACAGTTCCTTTTTTTTCGATCTGTATATTTTTTATGCAAAATTATTGTTAAACAGGCCGCGGCTAGCACTTCTGGATCGTCGAAATAGTACCAAAGAATATAAAGACCTGTTGATATATTCTTTGGTAGTACATTTCGACTGTACTCTTTGAATTTTTATACAAAACTGCGATCAACTAAAATGAAAGGGGCGGCTCAGGTTGCGTGATGTAAAAACTGCACTTCAATGTGTGAACAGTTTCGCAACTTTTTTTAAAAAAAACTGCCGATACTGGGTTGCGCGCAGTATAAACTGCAGGTTGCAACAACCAAGTGTGAACAGATCATGCAGCTTTTGCAGCTGCAACCTAAAATATCCGCAGTAAAAACTGCAATGTCTGACCGTAGCTTTAGGACGGCGAACCGTGAAATTAAAAATGTCCCGATTCCCTCCCCCAACCTGATCCTCGAATATTTCGAAGACGAGGTTGTGGTGCAAATATCTTAAAGCTTACAAAAAGAAGGTGTCCTTCGATCAAAACGTCTTCCTACTCATTTGGAGTTGAAAGACGTACATACTCTCGCATAAGGCGCAACCGGAATCATTTTGATTCCCCAAAATCCTAAAGGATATCCCTTGAATATTGCGCCGGGCTCTAGGTCCAGGAACTCTTCAAAAGCCTCATAATTAAATTCGAATGAAGCCGGAGGAGTCCGCCCCCTGCTCTGTTATTTTCCGGAAGACATGCTGGCGACTGGCCCCCCGAAAGCTCGGCTGCAAGACACCGGGTCGGGATGCAGCCGGCGGAGTCCTTCCAGGAGGAATTTGGCGCATGAGTGGCCCGAAAGGGGCAACATGCGGCATCCCGAAAAGCTCTCTATCCCTCTGGACGCTTTTGCTAGCCAGGGAAGGATGTCGCTGTCGTGCAGTCTGCTGTACACCGGCAGAGTTATCACCCGAAATCCTCCCAGCTATTTTTTTATTTTTTACGTCTAAATATGTAATCATACGTAATTCCATTAAATTATATAATAATCTCTGAAAATCAGTTACTTTAAATGCCCTCCGATTTATAAGAAACTACATTTTTTGGGGATATATACTTGTATGTATGCGTATAATTAAATATATGAAGCATCAATTCAACCATCGTCTAGACTCTAGCGTCTAGACGTAATCGACGGAAAGAAATTAAATCTATTTCAGAGACTTTTTGCTATTTCCGTTGAATATTTTTAAAATTTCTTTTTGGAATTAAAGAATTCAAATTATATTAGGCCATACATTTTTTACAACTATTAAATTACCTTCCATTCTTAGTTCTATTCGGACCATAGAAAGATTTGTTCATGCCAAGCCCTCTAATTTCAACAATTTAATGAATTTCGACTTGATTTGTTAAAAAGTTAAGAGGTATGCAGTTTTTTTTAAGTGAAACTCAGCAGCTAATGTGTTTTACATTAAAAACTTAATCCATAAATTTATCTGGTTCCACTTTTGAGTTTGGATGAGTGAATATTATAATGTAAAAGTTTTTAAAATTTAAATTTAGTGAAAAATTTGTTATATAACCTGAATCCGATAAGAAATTGAAAAAAAAAGTATTTTAAAAAAGAATTTAAAATCTGTATATGTATGTAAATGTTTTCCAGATGTTATTAAACCACTTTACATAGTTTACAAAAATGAATGAGCCTGTGGACACGCCATTTTTTATTTTGAAAATCTGGTTTCAGATCAGCGATCCCAAAATCCCTGAATTAATTTTGTTACCAAAATCCCCCGAATAGATTAAAAAATCTTGTTGGAAAGGTGGCGACCCTAAACGTGACGCCTGTGACCAGGATTAATGAATCGTCGCCGGTGGGTCCAGGACCCGCATCGGTTACATGCAGATTAAAGTAAATTCGGAAGGTACTTACATAATCCGGTGGTATGCATCGGGCTGGGATTGGGAAAATGTCAGCGACTGATCACTTTCGGTGGAATCATCGCGAAGCGCGGCGACTCCGAGGGGGAGGATGGGGATGATAGCAGCTGTGGCAGCTGCCGCTGTTGCCGGTGGGCCCGCCACCACCGAATGGGATGGAGGTGGCCCGGTCACAGTCTGCGGTGATGGTGTCGTGCTTGCGTGGTCCTGCAACGATAAAAAGATAGAAAAGATTCAGAATGAAAGGGTCTCTCTAGATAAAAGATGAATCCTGAAAAACAAACCCACTTCTCCTCGTTTCCAGTCTTTTAAAATTCGCCACAAATGTCTGGTTAAGTGCAGACTTAAAAATGATCTCGGAGGACGCCCGCCACGTCGCGCGAGGGTGAGGACCGGGTTCCCAAGGACGACGGAAGGAAGCCAATTAGCCAATAAAATCGACTGGATAACTGGCTCGACTCCGGGCTTACGTCTTCCTGGCTCAGGAAGGAATTCAAATGGAACGGAACCGGGCTTGAGATGGCATCTCTCGGGTTTCTTTTTCCTCCCTATTTTCTTGTGGTTCCCTGGGACGCGCTCTGGTTTGCAGTTTTAATGGATTTTGTAGAGGGAAATGGGAGCTGATTTGCGAATCACTTTTCGTGCTTTTTCTTTTTTCTGAACGCCACGAAGATAAGAGTCGAGGAAAATGGAAGTAAAATAGAAATTCTTATTCTGCTTGATACGAGTACTTCATTGCAAAATTAAGAAAGATAGGAGTTTTTCATGAGATTACATTACGAACGCTGATAGACTGATTTAAAGAAATTTTCAATGTAATTATATTTGTAATGTAAGTTATAATAGATATCTAAAGTTTCAGAGATAGTGCGAGTTCCGAGTTTTCAGTAGTTTAGATTTATACTATCCTTTTCGGACTCTCACTTAAATAAGACTGCTCCTTTTATGATATTAAAACATGATTCGTATTTCTTAATAATTTTCTACAAATCGGCTCAAATCCGACTTGCCCTGAGTTATAGGCGTTTCAAGAAGTGGACGTTACGTATAGGGTCCAAAATTAGACCTAAATCTCTATAGGTAGGTACCTAATTTAAAAAAATTTTAATTTTCGCGCTATTTGTATAGATTTTGGAATTTTGACTTAAATCAGTTCAGAGATATTATTTTAACAAAGTTTTCATGTAATTTTGGATTTTAACAATTTATAAAAATTTTCAAGACAGTGAGAACACATTTGTATATTTTTGTATCTTAAAAATAGAACAAAAATACTATGTACTTTTCGGTCTTCGTTTCTTGAAACACAACGCCATTACTTGGAGGTAAAAGAACACTCGTTTAAACGAGATTTTAATTTGATATAAAGGGCATTATACCCTCAACTCGAAACATCCTCAGATTCATCGGCAAAGTATTTCATCATATGTACATACGAGTACATATTACATATAAAATGTCATTAAACTGAGTCGAGTGGGTTTCCTGCAACTTATCTTTTTAATGTCGACTACCAAAAGTTGCCAAGCAGTGATATCTGTTTCCTGTAATCAAGCTCTGCCCAGGTTCTTGGTATCAAAGGACTGAAGGACGAAAAGCTTACATTGAAGCAACATGCAGTCATTTACCCCTCACCCACTTAACCACTCCCCGCCCGACCTTCAGCGGAAATTTCTCAAGCGTCTTGTGTGATCAATGCGGCTCCTTCCGCATGAAAGAGGTCCCCAAGGGGAGCACTTCACATTCTTAAAATTTCTGCAAACTCCGGGAAGAGGATGCTTTGATTAACGAATGTGCCCGCGACAAAGACGTGGTCGTCATTAACCTCCCAGGGCTGTCGAATCTGTGAATGGCTGGGCGACGAAAGGCCCTTTATAAGAAAAATCTTTATGAACTCCTGTTGTCCTCAGTGACATGTGATGGTCCATCCGATTCGAGGAGCAAGTTGGAGATGGAAGAGAGGCTCATTCAGTTCGACAGCTGAATTAATTCGAGGCCTTATTCCAGCCGCGCTCGAATTGATCCTGAAGGACGACGGAGGAGGCTCCCTTCGAAGGGATGAAACCATTCGGGCAAGTTGGTGGGAAGCAATCGAAAAGCTCTTGGTGTAAAAATTAATTGAAAGGGTAAACGGAGGGCAGACCCTTAACAACGGGGAGCCCGGAGTTTAATCAACTTCTAATTGTGCCACGACAGGCCAAAACAATTCTGAGCGCGGGATATCCGCTAGAGGTGGTGGAAAGGATGTGACAATCAATTCCTGGAGAGAAGGAATCTGGTTAATGAGTTTAGGCGAGAAAACGATTTCTGGAGCTGCTTCGTAAAAGTTATGTTTTTCGAAGGAGCTCTTAAAGGTCTTGAATATTGTTCAATAACTGAATTTTTTATTGTATAGAAATAGATTAGTTTCTCAATACTTAGGATATTCCATAATGTTAATAATATGACGAAAGGCGTTTAATATCTTAAAAAAATGACCAATCAGATTTTCAAAACCACTTTACTAAATCAAATTTTAAGCAAAACTTACTTTGAAACAATATAGCAGCAACTATCAACTGCTGAAAACATTGGCGTAATTATTGGATATAACCCTTTAAAAATCTAAATAGAAATTGATCTCAATAAAATATGATTGAATAGTCAAATTACTTTTAGAAAACTGAAATGACCGTAAAGCCTATCGATTAAAATTCGGTTTTCAAAACTACATTTAGTCAAACAAGGCAGGATATTTAAGTTCCGAGTAGAGCAACGGTCTTCTAACATTACTGATTTTTTTTATTTAATAAACATAAAAAAACATATTTGAAAAACCCTAAAAGAAAATAGAGGTCGAAGTAATGAGAAACGTTGTGTATATGTATGTATTTCAATTTTATAATATCGATCGATTTTCACTATAAAATAGAGAACGGGGTAGTATCAAGAAAAATAAATAAATGAAATAAAATAAAAAATACCCTCCATCTCCCTAGAAAGTTTTAGGTCCTGAAGATAGGGCACGGGTCAAGGAGATTCGGATATCTGAACTTTTTGAATGGGCAGGCATCCCCAGAATGCGGAAATGAAGGTTCGGGAAATACGACGCTAAGCCCCACATGCCGGGCCCTTTCACGGCCCTTTCGAAATATTTGCAGACAGCAGCACGACGTCTAATTGACTTATGGAATTCGGCAACTAGCCTGAAAATCGCTGCCGCCCCCGCCCTTCCTCAAATTGAGTTTGCCAAGTTCGCGAGGTGTCGACTCCTCGAGTCCATTTGAGGGATTTTGGTAGGAAATCGGGGTGCGGGGGTGAGACGTGGGCGATGTGGGTGATAAGGGCCTAATCCAATTACTCGGGAATGTTTTCATTACACCGCTTGACTGAGCGGCGCTAACTCGCCGATTAATAATTCAAAATTACCTTGCTGCCGCCCGCCTCCAAGTCCTTCTTGTCGTGACCTGTGTCCTTTTCCTTGTCGACGGACTTGGCGCGGCTCGCGGATGGGAAGGGCTTGTCCGCGGGGTCGCGGGGCGATTTCGCGGCGTCACCCAGGTAAGTTCCGCCGGAACTGGGGGTACTTCGCTCGCTTTGGCTAAGTTGCGACTGCAGCTGCTGCGGCGACTGTTGCTGCGCGAGATTTTGTTGATGCTGTTGCTGCTGTTTGATTAAGTGCTGCTTCTCGAGCTCCTTTCGTCTGTCCGCTCGACGGATTTCAAAATCAAGGAGTCTTGCTTCACGAGCGTCTCGTTCCCGCTGCAATAAAAACAAAAGTAAACAATTGAGTATAATTATTATTATAGCTTTCAAAAAATCAGAAATTTCAAAACAGATAAAATTAAAAATTTACGACCAGCAGTAAAAAACTCAAGTAAGTTTTATCCGATTGATTTAAAACTTTAATTGAAGCTTCTTAGATAAATTATATTTACTAACATATGATTTTGACAAATGATTTATGATTTGTATTATTATCAAACAAAGTAAGACCCATTTTTTCTTTAAATTGATGCCAAATTTGCAAAAAATTAGTATTTAGAATTATCGATTTGACGTGGAGTATTCCATAAATACCTATATGTCGCTTTTAAATAATAATTTCGTTTCGACTTTCAAAAACATAATTTATTTGAAAACTTGGAAAAGATAAGGAAAAATATTGAAGAAAGTAAACATCTACTCTGCTTCATAGATATACTCGAAATATGATAAAATAAAAGGGTCCACAAAGGGACAATATGTTAACTCAGAACTGGTCAAATTAGGGCCGGTGAAAGGACATAAATCAAGAGGACACCTACCTTGTAGTTGATAGCTTCCTGCTCCTGGTTCTTTTGTTCGCGTTCGTTTCGCTGGCGCTCGCGCTGTTTCTCTTCGTCCGTCTGTGATGATTTACTGTCTGAAAGTTAGCAATAGGCAATAAATCGATAAGGGCTCACACACGTCAGGACTTTTCGGGGAGCAAGCATGGGACAAAATTAGAAGCGGATCGAGTCCCTTATTGGCGCCCGAGACCACTCCTAGAAAATTCAATTTGGTTCTAGCGCGAAACACAATGCCATGACTGCTGTACAGCAATAGGGAATCATGGGAACCAGGATATGAGGGAATCGGGATAATGGTATGGGGTAGGGCCATCATTTCACCTGCCAGCCAACACGGCAACTGTACGTGATAAATGGCAAAATGACGTCCTTAAGGGGGACCATGAGCGAGCAATAACCAGGTATCTGTGTCGTCACAAATCTCGTTATCCTTACACGAGTAATTTTCATGGAATATCGGGCCCTGGGTTTTGGGCAAGCCGTCGCAAGCTACTTTTCGAGGTTGGTTGAGGATTAGTGGGTAACAAGGCTGTTCTTGTAAATCTGTCCAAATCCAAAGGATTGGCTGCCGTGCGCCACCAAAAGCCGCATAACTCGTGATTCCTGGCCAGGTCCTGGGACCAGGATACGCCAGCCCCCGAGGATAAAGCGAGCCGGTGATATGGCGGCTGATGGGATCGGAGCTTACGTGACTCGTCATATCTAATCACGCAGAAAGGGTAAAATCCCATCAAACTATAACGACCGTCACGTTCACTTCAAAGGGAATGACAATCGTGAATAGAACCCACTTTGTCGCGGGAAGAGTATAGGGTTTTCGGGGCTGACGAAAATTTGTAGGGCTCCAGTGAATTTTCACCGGTGTGTGGTGGCACCCCGGACCTTTTAAGGTGACTTGTCGTTTCGCCAGTGTCAAATAACACAGATGAGCTGAGCACAGATAATCCCCCTGTCTGCGAGAAGTTAATGCGCGTAATGCGGATATTTGTGATTAGTCATCGCAAGCCATAAGAAGTTTAACGGGGCGCCATCCAAAGCCCTCGAATGGGGGCCCTTTGCCCTTTTCGACTGATATCTGAGTTTTGGCGTCATTGAATTAATGACTCCTTTTCAGGAAGAGTCGAGCGGAAAACATTTCATCGCTTCATCGCAAATGGCTCTGACTGGCTCACTTTTCTTTTTATTAGCAACGACAAAATGCGAAAATGGTGCGAAGCTCACAATGCGTTCATGTGCTTAGAAGCCAATGGCGTGTAATCGGATTGTTTTCCCGACGAAGGATTTTCCTTCCCTTGACAATAGAAACAGAAGCTTAATACCAAAATAATAACCTAAGATTGTTCTGTTTTATCTATTGAAACTATTTTATTTCGTAATAAACAAAAGGTACCTACTTACTTTTATCAAATTCACTATCACTAAATTATCAAGGGATAATGAACTAAAATTTCACCAGCTAAAATACTAAACTAAATTGTTAATAGATAAGATAGATAGAATTTCTATACGCATGAGTCTTCTCAATATAGTTGTACTTACTATCGGGAATCGTAATAAAATATGGTAAGTTTTCGCTTTTAGCAACAATGGATAAAAGGGATTTTTAAAACATTTAGTATTTTCAATATTTTCAACCATATAGTGAAGTAGACTACATAAAACCTTAACAAACATCTTATTATACCTTTGAAACAAAAAGATACTAATTTAAAACTATCCTAAAAAATTTCTTGCTTCGCTACACAAAAAGTTTTATTTTATTATATCACAGTCCATACTACGAAATTATACATTTTGAGGTTTCGAATTTGTCAAAAATACGTGCAAAAACACTTTTTCGAAATTAAGAGCTCTACATAAATTACATTTCTTAAAAGTATGTATGTACATATACGTATCTACAATCGAGAAAAAAATGTCAGCAACTTTTATCTAACTATATTTTTCACATTGTATACTAATAATCTTCTACTTCTTTTAAACAATATTCGTATACGAATAAACCTTTAGTCTAGTTTTAAAAAAAATAATTCGTAGATAACAAAAGAATTTAATCTGTATGTATGCAAACATAAAAGGACCTCTTCTACATTTCAAATGGGATTGAAAACAAAAACGAATTTTGATTGCGTATGAGAAGACGAGCACTTTTATGCTAGATCTGAATAAATGCATACTTCAAAAATATTCATGTGTGCACAAAATTAGAGTCTTTACCCGGTATTATCATAGCAAAGTGCATAAAGTGAATTTTAATGTTAAGGATACGTTCTCGAATAGTCTAGCCTTACCAAATTTAAATATGCCTGCAGTTGAATATATGCATTACGAAAACATTGTTTGTTATTCATGGGAATTTTTTATGAAAGGTTTCTGGAGGCAGTTGGCAAAGAACAACTTTGTTTCATCAACTTTTAAAATATGGTATACTATGGGAGTTGAACATTAATTCTTCCAGTGAAAATGGACAGCGCATAAGTTCACTTTTGAATTTTAAATATTAAAATTGTGTTTCAAATTCTTGTTTGTGTCGACCTACTCTTAATTAATTTTCAAAATTTGAATGTTTGAATATTGCAGAAAATTAGCGGTACCTAATAAACTCAAAACTGATAAACTATGCAAATACCACACCACGACCGCAAGTAAGTAAGAAAGAGAGAGTCCCAAACATTTTTATATTAAATTTTTTAATGAGTCGCAGGCTTTTCTTTTTTAAATTATTTTCAAAGGCCACATTTCATTATTAAAATTTTATTATTCAGTTAAATATGCTCTGTATTTTGGAAAGTATGTAGAAACCTACATGCATAAAAGAAATTTTCTTAAATTTTCAAATTGGTTATCTAAATGAATGGTTTTTTTACGCAACAGAATTTGTAGGATATATTTAATTGAAAGAAATTATATTTTGATGAAAATAATCGACTACATAATTTGCATTCATTTCATCTTGCTAGCAATTAAGGTATTTTAGCAAGCTATGTTGATACCGAGATTTAAGACACATATCCTTGTTTAAGACTGTAATGAAAAATATAAATTTTATCAAATTCAATAGTCTAGTTTCAATTCTAAAAAAACGATAATCCAAAATCAAACTACATTATATGTATAAATCAAAACTAGCAATAGGTACCTTAAAACTAAGGCACACTTTTTGTTTTTAAATTAAAAGCATTTTCACATACCTGCGACTGGACATACAGTGTAAATACCTTTAGTCCCTCAAAGTTAAATGCAAAAAAGGTTTCTATTAATTCAACGGGAACTATTTATTATGACATTATTTGTTCAATAATTCAAAAATAATAATAAATGCATTCACCCGTTTTAGGAGTCGTACAATGCACCTGCTGCCCTAAGAATTTTCTCAAGCGCATTAATGCAGTTTGGCTGAATTCAGAATTCGAGGTATGCACAAATCCACATATTTCAGATACCTATCAAAGGTTAATATGCTGCACTGGCTTTTGTTATCGTAAATATCTTCTTATATTATTTATTGATTCAAATAGCTGCAAGGCAATAATTTACTGAAGCTTGCATTTCATTGTGATCCCAGTTTACGCAATGGAATTTGACTTATTAATATTTCATGTGATTTTAACTACGTAAAATCAATATTTGGGGTAGGATTAATTTTACAAATATTTTTAAAAGCGTTATTTATTGGAGGATCGGTTGACTTAATGGAAAAAGGCTTACAACACGTGAATACGAATCGATTAACTTCATTTATAAAATCAAAGTGACAAAAATGTTTATTTTTCATTTCAATATACACAAAACAACAATTTCCACTCTTTAAAAAATAGAATAAATCTCTTTCAAAACATACAAAGAGTTTCCAATAATGTAACATTATATTAAACAAGACATAAACGCAATATTTTTACTTTGTTCACACTCTCTTCAAACTTTTTTATTACTTAACTTTATTATCGTGGCAGACGGCCTCATCAGTCATAAATTCTTGTGAAAAGATGACGAATTGGGCCCTGTGGTAATTGCTTAACTCAAGTTCATAAAAGTAATAAAATGCGTGACCTTTTGTACTGCTAGTCGTTTGTAGCCCTAGGAATAGTTCTACCTTAAGAAATTGAAATTTTGAACACTCAATGGGATCAAAACTTTAAATAGTCTATAAGTTGAAGTAGCTTTAAGGAGAAGTAGAGAATATGGAAATTTCAAGATTTTTGAAGAAAAGTTTCCAATGCAAATGAGTTTGGATACTATACTTTTGATTGAAAGAGAAGCAATTTTATTTACGAATATAAATTATTTTGTAGTTGTCAGTACTTTATTTAGTATTATATAGCTTTAGAAAACTTTATAGATCAGACTTTATGATTAAAATAAGCGAATTTAAAAATTCTCAATACCTATGATATCACAAATTTGGAGCTATAATACTTCAAGCTTTGCTTAAGGCGGGCTAAACATTTTTAAACTTTAACCTGGTATGTGTACAAAAATTAATTTTATAGGTAGGTACTTTTTTTTGAATCAGTACAAAATCAGATGATAATAAAATAACCTTATCTATATATTTGGATTTGAACAATTTTAAGTGCCTATTGGGTTTTATAGACCTGAGACCAGTTAAATAAATTTTAAGAAATCTTAGATTTAGGGTTTAAATTACTGAAGATAAATTTACCCTTTCTATGTAAATAGTTAAAATATTTTGTAATATTGCTTATCCGAAATTAGAGATCAACTTGTTTATTTAACATGTAAACTCCTATTATCCATTTAAATGTGTTACACTATCATGAGATATATTTTCAGGAAATAGCAAAATTATATATCGAATTTTGTAAATATAAATCTGTGTCTATTTGGCTTTATGTTTTTATCATAATTTGGTATCACTTTTCCGCCCTCAGATATATGTATGTGGTTTGTGGGTATGGCGTCTATTTGGTATAGTTTTGGTTGTAAGTCAACCCCGTCGTGAGATGTAACGTGTGAATGTTAGCCGAACGTGAGTTGCTTTTGTGGATTTCTCTCGTAATTGCACTTAAACGAGTTTAATTTGTTAGCTAAAAGTCCTCAGAGGAGGAGGAGGAGAAGAGGTCCTATTTTCTTACACAGTTCCTGTCTTAGTCCCGACACACGGAAGTTTTGCAGCTAGATGCATTTTCGTGAAACAACTAACCACGCGCTCCTCCTCTATGAAAATCGTGTTATAAACTTTTGATGTGGCAGCACGGAGGGGGCGGCAATGCAATTCCCAAGGAAACTTGTGAGGAAGCACGAAGGGCACGAAGGGCACGAAGGGCTGAAAAACGATAAGCCGTGACTGCCACTGCACGGGATGGTGGTGGTTTTTGGGGATTCTTGTAAATCGGATGAACCCTCTGCTTCATTACCCCTTTTAGAAACTTCCCTTTGCACAGGCAATGGGATTATGAATAAGGGTTAGGTCGGCCTCCCCCGCGGTGTCGAGGCACGAAGCAAATGCTCGTCATTTAGGAATCGCGTGCGAGGCATGACCTTGAGGAGGAATCAATCAGTTTTGTACACACACAACTTTGTGATGCGGATAATTATTTTTATTAAAGTTATAATTAGAACTTAAAGTTCATGACTAAAACATGGGCCACACCAACTGTTTTTAGCTATAATTACTATATCTAAAGGAGGTTATTTACTATTGATTTTAATTTTTTTTAATCTTTTTAATTTCAATTTATCATCCTTTTGTTTATCTTAGCTAATTCCCTAAACCAAGTTATCGGTACTTATTAGGGCAAAATAATAATTTAAATTATACTATGAAATTCATAAGTTCAAATTAATAATAAAATATTACTCATTTAGACCTTATTAGCTGCATGTTTTTCATAATCGGATCTGGATCAGATTTAACAGGAACTTTTGCATAGAATTAAAATTTATGAAAACTTATCCATATTAAGTATATTTCGTACGTAAAAAAATGTATCCAAAAATTTTTTCGGTTGAAGATATCAAGTTTGGATGAACAAAAATCAATCAATCAATTAGATTACGTACGCAACTTGCAAAATCTAAGGCTGGTATTAAGTTTAATACCTGATACAGCAAATGTAGACACTCTTATAAAGTTATGTATTATATACATAATACTTTACAGCTTACTCAACTCAGCCTCAAATATCGTCTTGTCATCTAAATCCCCGCATTTGAATTTCTGTAGCAATTTGCAATTACTATTTTCGCAAAAAAAAATACTCCTATACCAGAGACTAGAATACGTAAGCAAAAGTCTAAAAATACATGAATCTTAAATTAGTCTCTGGGTATTTCACTATCATTTATGTAAAGAAAATAGAGAAATTGAAAAGAAAGATTATATCCATAAGGATTTTCATTGAGTTAATTTCCAAGCAAATTCCTTCGGTTTGAGCGTAACTTAAATTAGATTAATCCCCATTCACATTCACATACATTCGTAAAGCGAGCTTTATTTAAAATAGGTACACTAAAAATAGTTTAATTGTCAACCACCGGAAGTCACACCTCAATTTAACACTAAATAGGGTGTAAATATGTATGAAACGAGGTGTTGGATTTAAATTCGATCGCGGGAATTCGCGGGCTTACCGGGATTCCTGGTAAAAGCAACTCGTTATTGCATTTCGGAGGAATTATTTTCCAGGAAATTAGTGCAAATTCACCATGAACACAACACCGGACGGGATCTAGACGGGATAAGCCTAAGCTACACTATCGCGCGGTGCGCCCTTAAAGCACCGAAACAGAAACCGAGGGCATATCTTGATCTCGAGGGCGAATTGGGGGCGGCTAAGCAATCGATTTTTATTTCCATATAACGCGATAGAGAAAAAAAAAATTAATAAGCAAGAAACCTGTGCCTAACTAATTTTCCCAGGGCAGCAGGGATAAAAATAAGTAAAAACGCTAGTAACAGAGAAAGTGCGGTTTCGATAGCGCTGAGACTTACACGGCTTTCTTGGGGTACGCACCACCATTAAGTAGTCTCGCAAATTTGGCATATCTGACGAAATAAGGAGATATATTTTGACTGTGCCCCTTTTCAGAAACACATATATAGATATAGAACACGAAAACTATTCTGTTGACCGAAAAAAAAATCGAAAAAATCAGGCCTGAGACGGCGGCCACCGCCGTAGAGTTCTTACAGAGCACTAAAAGCCACTCCTCGCTCACTTAAGTAACATTTACGAAACAGCGAGGAGTATCCACCGTACGAATGGGCCTAGAATTGATCCGAAACACCCCCGCCCACATAACCATCCAAATCGCGTAGCTGACTATTATTGACAACAAACTCTGTCACTCTATGCCACGCTTCGCGCGCTCATAATTTTTGGCGATTGTCGCCTATTTTATTTTTCATATATGTTCTAAGCCCCAAGCCACCGCCCCAAGGGCTGATTTGAATCAATAAAACCGGGTGACAAAACAACCCCCGGGCGGCCGGTGCTCGGAAAATGTCCAAACATATTGAAAAACAGACTTTCAGCCCTGACCACAGCTAATTGGATTTTGTGTGGGATCCACCTGAATAGGGCCGCGGAATTAAGTACAAGAGTAGCGCCCCATACAGCCGCGGGGGTGAAGGGCGGAGCCCTCCGGATCGATACCCCCAGGAAGTGGAGTTCCACCTGTGAAACCATTTCAAATTTAGACGGCTCACGTAAGACGGTAGACTCCCCCGGAGGGTCGTTACTCGGTCGCTTTAAGCCCTTGCGGTAAGGTGCAAAATAAATTCGTCTTTAGTCGTCGTCGCTCCGCGAAGTTCGCGGTTTTCGCAGGTGAGACCAAGACCCTCTCCCCGCGGAACGCCACTGGCGTTGGCATGGGTAATTAGACGGACCCGTGTTAAAAGTGTCTTTGCTGCGACCAATTTTCGTTATGCAAGTGCTTTCCGGTGAGTTCGGCTTGATTATCTCAAAAATCGGAAGTCGCGGGGGTTGTGTTTTTCGCGGGATCGGGGGTGGTGGAATTGTTCCGTCGGTAAAAGGTTCCCGGAGGTTCGCTGTTGTTGTTGTGAATTTGAAGGGAAGAGTTCATGTTTCATGGAAATTAAAGAGCCCACCTTCTCTTCTCCTAGAATCTAGATTACGTATTTAGAGACACTTCATACAATATTTATTTAGTAGAATCCAAAAATAAGTATCATTTCCCTGAAAACGTAATAAAAGTGAAGACGTTTTCTTCTATTTATTTATATACCTACTTATGTACTTAATAAGGAGTCTTGCTTGGTTGTAAAAGTTCTAAATTGTATTTTCTCAAAGTAGATAATCTTCAAAAGATTTCCTGAAAGTTTCAAGAGAAATATAAGGAAGTTTTAGAAACTCCCTCTAACTCATTTAGTTGTTAGAACTTTTGAACCAAAATATCAATATAAGTTGACTAAATTAGGTAGGTACTAACAATATTACTTGTAAAATACAACAATGTCCCTTTCTTTAACCTCATAAATAACTATTCATTAATCATGAACACACAATATTCGGAAGTGACACAAATCCAGACAAATTTGCAAAGTTTTGAAACGACAAAAACCAGCTAGAAGTTCATACAGACTATGTGCCAAACCGGATAATTGCTATATAGACATTGCAATGCTTTCAAAAGTTAGGCTTATTATATAAGTATTGTAGCATTTTTTGAATTGACCTTTTTGACCAAAAATTGTATAGATGACTAAGTACTTGTTTATCTATTTTTCTTCGTTTAGTCACTATTCATTTCTGCAAAATGTAGAACTAAATTTTCTACGGACTTAGAAGAAGTCTTGTCAATTAATTAAAGATTCAAGTAAGTTATAATTTTTATCATAGGAAGAAATTTTCTATTGTTAAATACGTAGGTGTTTTTTTTTGTTATTATTTCTCAATTTTGTCGCCTCTGCATTACGTTATTCTGAACTTTGTCAACTTATTATCATTCTTTCTTAACATATTACATTAAAATTTTCTTTAGTTTTAAGTAGACTTATCTGTGACTCGTCACCGAAATAAAACTGCTGAGGTAATCTAATGCCAATGTAACCATTGCCAGAAACTTTAATTTGCAAGTATTTTACGTATTACAAAAGCTTACCCCATAAGCAAATTAGGTAGCACTCATAATGACTAAGTGATTACATATTGTTAGACACAAATTAGATAAATTTACGGTGGTAAGTCAGCAGTAGAATAAAGAAGCAGTTTTAAGTTTCTAAACATCCAACAGCAGTTTCTACAAAACTTCATCGCAAATAATTAATTGTCTCCATTACCCTCAAAATGTACTGTAAAACAAAATTAACATGGTTTCTACATTTCGTAAAATAATCAATTTTTTAAAAGCAAGCCAAACAAAAAGTACTAATTTTGCATTATATATTCATTCCAGGTACAAAACACACAAGCAGAATTGCATCAGTTCCCGCAGGAGAAAGTAAGTGAGGCGGTGAAGCTCTAGCGCTCCATAGAGTCCAGTTTAGATGGCAGATCTACAGTGCAATTAAGAAGACATCTAAAAGCATTTTACGTTCTTTAGAAAAAAAAATAAAGCTTGGAGAAAGTGCACAGGCAGAAAATTAAAGTTATAGCCACAAGGATCCTGCAGCTGCAACGGCGAGCACACTTTACACAGAAAGCAGATACTTTTTAGAGGCACATTAGGAAGAAGTGTGGGATCTCAAGAAATAGCTCTCTGCTGAAGATGTTTGGGAATACACTTATAGCAAAAAATATATATATATATATTTACATACAAAAGATATACAACACCAACATAAAAGAAGTTTGAGTAACGTTCGGCAACTGCATTCCATGGCAGGCTTACGTACATTTAACAAGTGTGTGAGTGTCGTATCTCGTTATTTTCCTTAGCAAATAGATTTTGATTGGTACTTACTTGAAGAACCTCCACCAGCGCCTGGTGGCGGATATGAAAACCAAAATTGGTGGGCCAGTTTGATATGCCCTGAAGGGCTTTCTGAAAATGTACACATTCACCGAGGTTAATTTAAATCTTATCTTGGCTTAGGCTCTAGGCGAAATACTTTCAATAATTTAGTTTTTATTATTTTATTTTTTTTGTGTTTTATAAACAAATCATGACTCAAGTCTACTGTATACGCCTAAATAGTCTGGTTTTATTAATCAACAACTCATCTAAGTGATCTGTGGTGACAGAGTGGTGGTGGTGGTTTATTGTACTGTCTCAAAATTCTAAAGGCTATTCAAAAATGGTTTAACGCACAAAAAGTCTACAGGCGAGTTTCTTCAAAAAACCAACAAAAATATATCTTTGCTATCAAAATTACTTAATTAAACATGGTCTGAAACTGTCCAAAAGTAAGCAGAAATTACTATCAAAAACTTTTGCTAGCTTAACTCTTTTCCTTGTCTCTACTTCGACTGTTGACCTTTCTTCCCATCCACCAGCACTTCTAAGTAGCTCGTATCTCAAAATCTAGACATCTTTCGGCTTGTTAATTTACCCCACACTGAACAACTAAATTAAGAAAGCCGACCCTATGAGGTAGATTTTCTACAGAAATCCCAAGCGATGAGATTCGGTTAGCTCACAATTAAGGCAAATTGAGTACCCATGATGATGAGTCATACGCAGCCCTAATGAGGTAAAGTATTTATTTATTTTTTCTTGTGAAACTCCCCTGCTTGATGAGGGTCTGAAGTTTATTGGCTGAAACCTCGACAAGATCTAAGACCGTGATTACTCAAATTTTACAGGGTGCGACAGAACGGACAAAGTTTTCAGATTTCTGAAAAGTAAGTTGTATATACCTGCATGAACTTAATTAGGGGTGGAGTCTTTAAGAATAAAAGGGATTTTACAGGAGTCTCGATGATATCTAAAAATCTAAAGTATGATTGAAGATTTGGATAATTGAGAGAATTAAATGATCTGAAAATGAGGTTATTAAATAATGGTACAAATGAGTTCTAGTCTTTTACTACATGATTTAAAATAATTTTGAATAAGATGAAAATTGTGTAGTTATAGCTGTAGTTTCAATAACCAAACAATACAAAACAAACAAATTTGTTTCAGGAGCAGATTTTGGGTTAAACTTACCACAATAGATGAAAGCTTTTAGATATTTCCTATATCTAAAATAAATTGTCAATTTACAATCAGACAAAATATTCTTTTACTCATGTTTTAATTTCATTTTCTAAGCTTCACTTGATTTTCATTGGGGTTTTACAACATTTGTAAAATCTCAAAATTAATTCACTTAATTAATTAATTGTTAATTTTAAATAACAAAAATAACTACATCACATTTTTATATTTTTGTAGTTTAGGTACTTAGTTGTGTTAGTTAGAACAAGTGTGAATCAGTATAACGTAAACTTATAACTCGTAATTAATTAAACTTAAAAATAAATTCCCGTTTAAGGCAAGTGTCAATTCATCACTTTTTCAAACACAGGTAATAAAAATGAATATCCTCAATAAAAAGTTAAAAAATGCTAACTAATCATTAGGGACGGTCTGATAGTTTTTCAGTATTTCATTAAATTTCGTAAACAGGATGTACATAATATGTTGGTCAACGAATGTAATCACTTAATTAAGGAGAATTTTTCATTTCCCGGAAAAGCAAACATCTGTCACCGAACTGAACATCGAGTTCTGCAAAATAGCCACTAATGAAAGTAATTTAATTGAATTTGGATGGTGATTGGACTTTTCGGCTCTAGCTCGAAAATTAGTCGATTTACAGAATTAAATTATTAATTTTAAACAAATCAAACTGAGAAATATAAAAAACTTTAATATATAACTGTCATTAAATTTCTTTCTGAAAATGTTAGGAATGTTTTATTTTGTTGTTAATGTGTTAATATCATATCGTATTTAATTAAATGTCATTAAATTTAATTAGATTTTTCACTTAAAGGAAAATTTTAAATTTATTAAATTATCCTACTTTATTTTTTCGAACTTGTTTTTTGTAAGTACAAGTAAAACTCCTCCGACCACTTTCTATCCACCCAAATTATACTGACTTTAACCCTAACACCTTGCGAACTCATTAAGGTAATGGGCTTCTCGAACCTCGATAAGTACGTGTTAAGGTTCAGTAAATTGTTAAATATGAGGAGTTAGTCAGAAAGAAACCCTGCTAAATCACGTTGGGGTAATGAGATATGTACCTATATTAAAGAAAACCCTCCAGAAATCTAATTTTTTATTAAATTTTATGGATTTATAATGAGAGCATTCGAAAAGCCAAGTAATTTTATTTATGGTTAAGTAATATTCTAATGAAATATTTGTAGCTGTAGTTGTTTGAAGAGTGGGAAAATTCAAAAATTTAGACAAGTTTTGTTGGATATACATACACATTTGAAATAAATAAAAAAAAACAAAATTGTGTAATTACTCCAATTTTTATACATGCTAAATTTAACAAGAATTTATGAAACGTTTGTGTAATAACATATGACCATTTTCGAAATTCTAGTTAAAGACAAACTCTAGGAATTTTTAAAAGTTTTTAAAATTCAGGAGTTTCGGCTCATTTACAAAAACACTCATAAATTGACCAGGAAACGACTGGAAAACTCTCTTTTAAGGGCAGACACCAGTTGATTTTAAATTTAGTAGTTCTAAAGACCTTAATAAAAAAGATCTTATTGTGTCACATTAAAGTATATACCTACCCCAAAAAGTCCCCTAAAATGAATGTCATGCAAATTTGCCTTTTTATGAACTTTTCACTCTCCTCCACTTTTAATGAAGGGTTGATTTCTTGGGTAGCCCTCTTTACAGACTATTCATTTTATTTAAAAACTTGCACTTGCAAACTTGCAAGATTTTCTATTTTTCCCTTATTGAAAATTTTAAACAAAACGTTTGTACCAAATTTCTTTTTTAGGTATGCTGAAAGTGTCCTATTAATTTCATCATGAGGTAGTCGCTACGAAATTGACGATTTTCGGAATTAAATGTCTTGGAAACTGTAACAGGTACGGAGTTGAAACTTTGAATATGTCTTAAGAAAGTTCTCTTCTCCCCTAAACAGAAAATGATACTTCTCTTAACTTTTGAAGTTGAATTTTGAGAGTACTTAAAAGTTTTTCGGGCAAAAGTGTGGCAGTGCGGTTTGGAAATTCTGAATTTTAATAATTCGTAAAATTAACTTAATTGAACTATGAAAAATTAAAAACAATGTTTATAAGCTTACAAGCTTTAAAAGCAAAGTTCTGCAATTTCAGCAAGCGTCGAGTTCTCTGATATTTAGTTCCAATTGTGTTTTTTAAAATATCATACCTTTTTTAAATTAAGTTCGGTTACAAAACCAGTAAAGAACTGACTGCATACAAGAAAAAAGTTTTTTATTGTAATAAAAATTACTACGCAGTAATTTGATTTTTAATATATGATTTTTTACTGACTTAAATGGACTTAATAGTGTCAGCACCTTTCACTTATTTTCCATTTATTTTTTGAACGAAGACACTTCAAGAAATTTGCAAAACTTTGTTGGGAGATAAAAGCTAACAAAAATAAACAAAAAAATAATCAGAATTAAGTAAATCCCAAAGCGCATTTGACTCCCCCGCGAAACAATCGCGTGGCTTCAATAATTTAGGGAATGGCTGCACGCCCCCGCGCCACATGCGCGTCGTCATTGCTTCAACGGGGAGAGGGGGTATTTTAGTGTCAGAAAATCGCTTTTCCTGCATTAAGTAGAAGATGTCAGAGTGCCAAATAAACAAGCAATTTCACCTGGAAGGTAAATTAATTGTTTGCACTGCTCGACGCTCGACTGCCGCGAGTCTTATAAATTTTGAAGTTGTTGTGGAAAGGGGTTGCAGTGGGGGCGGAGGGCTCTGAAGAGTCCTGGGGGTGTCCTGCATTTGCAACGTACACATTTGAGGAATTTTGGGGGTTTTTTGGTGGAGGGAGGGTAGAGCGGATCGGACCGGGCCGTGTCACACTCCGCAGCGTTTTAATTCATCACGCTCCATAGGAAATGTTTTTAAGGACTTCAGTTCCATTCCCCGGGAAAATGAAGAAAATGTAAATTCCTTGGCCTCGCCGTTGTTCCTCTTAATTTACCTTCTGTATCCCTCAGGAACAGGCGCCTACTTCTCTAAGCCTCTTCACCGGTGGTCTTATCTCGTTTTCGTTTTCACCTGCAAATTCAAATTCCTGAACATTTTCCCAGCGCACCTGGAATTAGGGTAAAAGGTTTTTTTCGCTTTCAAGCAGAAGCAACGATGTCATGAGAGGGCATCTCTGAAGGTTAACGAATATATTTTACTTAAACTCTCTAACCCTTACTCTATATAATACCTACATATATGTAAGTAGATGTATGTATGTATATTATGTATATGTATTCCATTGGCGCTGTAATGCATTTTACGAAGGTTTTAGTTATTTTTGTTCCCAAAATTTATTCAACGTAGGATTGCATTTACGTTAAAGCTAAATCTAAGTGAGTGAGATAGAGTCAAGATCAGCCCTACCTGTCTAATGAATTGATTATTCTTATAAGCTAATTTTAACTTATTTTCTTATAAATTAACTTATACACTAAATAGTAAAGCAACCAACACTGAATTTTTAAATTTAGAGAATTATGTAGAGTTGCGAAGAAATAAAATTAGAATAAAATGCAAATACAGCGAAAATTGAACATTAGATTACACACAGAATTGAAACATCAATATTAAATTAAAATAAATGATGCAATAACACAGATATGTAAATGTATATAATTAAACGACCATGCTTATTACCTATAAATGGGCAACCCCAAAAAACATCTGGAATATAATTTAGTCCTTAACAAAGGCATCACTTATCAAAAAGGAAATATTTGTGTAGGTCTAAATTTTTGAAAACTAATTTTGTTACATATTTTATCGTATCACGTAGCCAGAATTTCGAAATTTTGTTAGTTTTCTAATTTTCTTTATCTTATTTATAAATTATATCGTTGTCTAAGATTATAAGAAGGCTTAAATAAGTTAATTGAATGGTGCATTAGTAATAGTTTCATTTCGATTTTGGAATAATTTTTGGTAGAACACTCTGATTTCATGATATCTATAGATTAGAATACAAAACTAAGCTAGCATATTTGGAAAATGTAAAGATCTAGAATTGTATAATATATTTTATTACAGTAGCTAATTCGAGAGCCTCAACTCCAATAATCTCTTTTTGGCAATATCCCTACTTTCGCTAATGGTGGAAAAATTGCAAAACGAGACTAGACTACACTTTAAAACTAAAAAGTTGACAAGACCAATTGACTTAAAATTTTGCGGTAGTTAAATTTTTAATAAAATGTTCAAATTGTACGAAACCAATATAATTTATTTTTTAATTCAGTTTTTGCTTACCTACTCTCTTTAATTAATTGAATGAAATGAACAGAGCAGCTGCAATAATCTAAAATTGAAAATCAGAATGTGGGGTATATTCTGATTTTCAATTTTAGATCTGTAAAACCTTGCAGTTTGTGGATAGTGTAAAATAATTCGAATTCCTCACATGCCGTTCAACGTCGAATATAATATTTAATGCCACGATTGTTGCATTAATGGCTCGAATTTAAAATCCATTTCTATTGAGGCAGCTCTATCACTCACTGAAACTTTTATTGTCCAGCTCGGGTAAATGCTCGTAAAAGCGCAGAAAAAGCTGACTTTTTATTATTAGTTCTGGCACGCTTCGGTACTCTGTATGTAATATTGTCGAACCCACACGACGCGAAGTAGACGTGGTCCATTTTTCGAATAGTGTGCTATTTGGACGGGGGCCAATAACGACGCTTCCTTTCGACTCTCTGCTCCACGTTGCGACGAACTCTTGATTAAATTCTGTGACTTCTAGTGAAGGATTGGACGCTTCTGAATGGGGACGTTTTTCCGGAAATTGAATCGTTTTTGCGACGCAGACTATATGCGAAAATATTGCACGCAGCTGCAAAAATGCATGTCGAACTGAAAATGCAGCTAAATGTTTTTTGCACTTTTGCATATACATACATTTGATTTTATATTATGAAAACTACAATGGTTTCATTTCAGTTATATGAAATTGATTTGAAACAGTTTAGTTTTTCTAAGAACAAACATAGATCATAACTCAAATTCTCATCTGTAAAATGTTTTCATTTTTTAAACTTTTTAGTGTCAAAACGACACTTTCTAAAAAGTAAAAAGTATGCACTTTGTACAATGCGTTTTAGCATTTTTAGTGGTTGCACTCTGTCTATTAATTTGGAGCACTAGAAATAGCCAGACTCAGAGAGGTGTTTCAAATTTGCTATATTAATGAAGCCAAAATATAATTGCGTTAGTGATGACAGCTATCGATCCGAAATGATGCACTTAACACATTGTAGACAAAACGGAGTGTGAAGAGTGATGTCATTTAATTTTACCTGGAGCACTTTTTAAACATCCGGTGTGAAAGACAGAAATGTTTGTGTTTATAAATGGTCGTAATAGTTAAAAACTAAGCTATACTAAGGAGTAAAAGTCCAAAACATTTTTCTATTTTAAATCGCTAACTACATAGAATTATTTTTTTTAAATTTTGAATACATAGTCTCTCGTTTGTAAAAGAAATGAAAGTGTCTGGTAATATTTCAATTAAAAACTAGGTGAAAACGAAAAAGATTTATCATAAATTAGACCATTATAGATTTTATTGAAACGCCACTGGAGCATATTCATAAAACTGAAAAGAACTCAGAGATTGACCTCTGAAAGTTATATCGAACTTAAAAATAAAAGTTGGTTTGCGTTACTAAAAAATTAGAATGTAACTGAATCCATTTTATATTTATTTTCTATCAATGTTTGCATCTCTTTAAGTGTTATTTCTCTAGTCTGACTTGGAGGAAAAACACTGAAAAAATAGGTTCTATCTTCAAACCTTCCACGGCAATAAATCATTGGAAGTGCATTTCTATCCTGGCACTTACCCAGCCTTCTAAGCTTGAAACCTTCTGCCCTCGGTGAGCAACAGTTGGTGGCTTTTATATCAACTTTTTGGGAATGCAGATATTTGATATTCATTCCCACGAGCCGAACACCGGGCTGAATTTTTATTGAGAATCAAATGTCGGCGTAAATCGATCGTAAAAGGTATCCGACGACAATAACTACAGCCCGGTCGTAGTGCACTTTTGTAAGACCAGACCTTTAACGATGTTGACACTCACAAGCGGCAATTTCACTTTGCCACCCGAAATGGGTAAACAATTTCTTTTGGCTTTTTAACCCACTTTTGGTGCAATTTCACCCCATGAATGAAAAATATTATGGTTGTGAGGCGTGTGAAAAAATATTCTGTCTCAACCTAAAGAAGAGATCGGGAAGAGCACTGAAGCAATTTAAGTAAAATCAATGTTGTAAACTTCAACCTTTTAAATCGATATAAACGAAAAAAAAACCGAGAGATAAATTTGTTTATGGAAGCAGACGAAGACTTTTATATCTTGATTTCTTGAGAAGAGTTGGGGAGGTTTAAGTTTTTCCTTAGAATTACATTAAATTTTAAATAAGCTTATGGATTCAATTTATTAAAAAAATGTCTTGAAGGTATTTTTTCTTCAGAAACTTATTAAATACAACTGATGTCTATTTTGCTATTGAAGTTCTTAAATATACTAAAAGTATTTCGTTCCTTGAATTCTTATGAGGTAGTTGAATCACTCACTTAACTTTTACACAGACAACACTTTCGCCAACAAAGCAAAAGATTTCCGTTCAATTTTCTACAGTGGACCAAGCTGCAGACCACTTTTATTTAGTTTTGATGCATTACATCCGTCGTCCGTATTTTCTAAATTAAAATTTCACTAGAAGATTTAAAATAAGTGATCCTGAAAATCCATTTTTGAAAATTGAACCAATATGGGTTTCTTTTAACTATGTGCTTATTATTAAATCGACAAGTTACCCTACAGTTTACGTAAAACCGTGTAAATTAAAAATGAACTAAAATACGCAGAGTTCATTCTTTTATTTCAACGTAAAATAAAAGTAATAGGTATACATACATATGTACCTTGAAAAATATAGATTTAATGAAATCCGAATCAAGTATGAAGCCAGTTTTTTTAGAAATCAACAAAAATGCTTAACAAACAAACTTAGTTATACGGTTCCAAAAATAATTATACATAGGTAATAAATATATTGTTATACGTTTTCTTCCAAGATGTGAAACAATCGATGCGCGAGTCTGACTCGCACTTGAGGGATTTTGGACTAGATTTTAAAACCGCGCAATAACAAAATCAATAGTGTACCTATACTTATGTATATAGCCAAAATTCAGTATTTATTGTATCTTGAGAAAAACGCGATTTTTAATTGAGTTTTAAAAAGAAATCCCTAATGTCTATCGGCTTTGAGTACAATCCTCGTCTTATCCATCGGAAATCCTTTAAAGTTACCCTTACCCCAATTTGCAGGTTTTCCCTTCGGCACTTGTCTTAAAAAATATAAAGAGGGCAGATATTAGATTAAGCTAATTATCTCGAGTTTATTTTCCTCCACCTGATTCCGCGGATGACACCTTGGATTTATTTTCTGGATTTCGCTACCTTAATTATGTACCTCCGAAGAAATGGGGACGTCTCCCTTTTTTATCCATTTTCCAGTTGACTATTTTTCTCAACTTTATTTTTTAATTCTTTTCCCTTCGTTCATTCCTTTCCATGCCATTTCAGAATTTCGTATCTTCTCGAGAATCTAATTTTGCATTTTCTCCCTTTTTTTTTCACTGAATCTCATCTCGCACCTGAGGCATAATAAAGCAACGAGCAAAAGCCCTTGAAAGATTCACCCACCATTTGATAAAATAAATAAAAAGCCAGAAAAACTTGTTTACCTGGACACCGAAAGCAAAAGTGGCCTCTTTTTATGAGGGTCACCCACCTGAATTTGCACCCAACCTTTGAAGGGCACGATCTTTTTTCCCAAATGAAAAGAGAGGAAAGGATTTATGCGATAGCTATCGTTTAAGGAAAAAACAAAAAAAAATCAAAATAAAAAAAATTAAGAGGCCCCAAGGCTCCCAGAAGATTAATGGCTGATTATCAGTGGAGCCTCCGTTTTTGTTACCTCCTCAAAAATGTTGGCAAATTGTTGTTATTTTTCGCCTGATTTTTTTTTCCAGGAAAATCAGAGGTTCAGATGTAATTAATTGTGAACAGGAGCCACGGGATAGCCTGGCACAAATATCCGAAAGTCCTATTTTGAAATCAGGACAAGAAGTGTCCCGAAGCATTGTCTGCAGAGGATTAAGTAAATCCACTGTGAAAGTGGGTTATTTGTGGCTACTATTTTAGGGGATGAAATTCGTAAAGCGTACTGTTGATAGTTTCGTGATAGCGGTAACATCCTTCCGTAATTGATGCCCATCCGGGGAATTGTTCTGGTACTTTGGTCGAAATTGAATGAGTCCCGAACATATCCCCTGAGTGGGGGAGTCCCCTAAAAAATACCTTCAATTTGTCTTCAGCTAATGGCGCAATTTCAAGTAATGCCAACTGCTTTCAGGGAAATTATGCCAATCAGGCGCTCTTTTATCACTTTTTGGCATGACTGCGTATATCTGCCCGATGGAAGAGGACACATTCTTCCTTCAGGAGCTTTGAAGTAGGTACACCGTCCTCTTTAAAGGTGTGTGGATTTTAAGGGATATCCAGGAGCAGAGTGGGATGTCAATTTGATCGGAAGAATTTAAAATTTGGGAAAATGGATGTAGAATGATGGGTAAGCTACTTGTAGGCTTCTGCGAAAGTAACGAGCTACATGACTACAAGGTAAAAAGAATTTTCTACAATGAAATTTAGTCCTAAGCTAGAATAATTCTATTAGATTTGAAAATATAAGTAGATATTTACTATAGATATGTACTACTAAAATTATTTTAAGTGCTTTTATTTTCGTTTTAGGCCTAGGCTTAATTAAATTTTCATATTGGGTTAATGAAATCCAAGCAAAGGTCTAGAAAAGTCTAGAAAAATTAGAAATTAAACATGCAACAAAAGGGTATTTACAAAAAAAGTATCTTACTTTTGGAGGTAACTGCTTTTAAATGTAGAGTACCTATATACCCATAAAATTTAATAAATATACTTTATTTGAAAAAAATGTATCACTAATATGTAGTTAGCATAAATATTACTAAATTCAGAAATGTCATGCAGAATTTATATTCGCGTGAAATTCTTGAAGAAATTAAATGTTTATCTTGGATGTTATCCAAAAAATTTTAAACTCAGTAAAAATAATAATTTTAATGAGTTGTCTTCTTAAATGTTTAATAAGCAACTCATCACTTATTCCATTATTATTAAAAATATCCTAAAATATATAACTAGGTACCTTGTTTAATTACAGATCGAAAAGTCCTATTCAAGAGTTTATATCTAACGAATTGAAAGTCTTTACAAAAATATTTTAAATTGTTGCTAACCACGCCTAACCAAAACGCATTATTCTAGTAATATAGGCAATTTTCTTCTCTTTCATTTCACGGATTAATATCATTTGGTTAAAATTGCGTACATGGAAGAAATATATTTTGCAATATACCTTCAGGATTCAAATTTGGCAGAGCTATACCTATGTATTTTTTTTATATTAACATCATATACATATTTCCTCAATATGCTCCACCCTCCACCCACTTTTACAGAGAAAAATGCTTCTCCCGCCAGTCGGAGAATAATTCTAAAATATTTTTTTCGGAATAAATCGAGTGTGAATTTGAACATTTTGCCTCGAACCTTTAAATAAATTTGCATGAAAAATTTACCTAAGTATAGGTATAATAGAGTTGTGAATAGTGCAATAGTACTAAATTAGTTAGGTTTTTTGTATGTATATTTTTGGGAAAAAATCTTGACTATGATAACAAAAAAATTGCGTTGGTAATGAGCTGGTAGTGCATTAATAAATAGTACATCATACTCGCCTATTATCTCAACTTCATTGGAGCTAATTCTGCTGTGTTATCTGCTGTTTGTATAATTTGTAATATTCTTACGGTAGTCCATCTATTCAATGTTTAATTTCCCTTTCATTTCATCTCCACAACGATCTAATATCTCTAATATTGTTATTATCTAATGGACATCAAAGACATTAATGTGCGCAATTGCAGCTATTAACCTAACATTTCTGTGTACAATAGTCCCCCGAAGGTAGATGTTGTCAAAAGCACAATTTCCGCAGTACTCCTTCTCAAAGTGGGTCATTCGGGGCAACATAAATCAAATTTGAATAGGCCAGGTGTAAGAAAAGCAAATATGTATTACAATTGCCCAGAAGCAAAACAACGAGTTAATGAAAACCAGTATATAAGCAAAATAAATTTTTAAAAATAAAATGAATGTTTCTCAGTTAATGACGAAAGCTTACCTAGTAGGTAAAAAATGTTAAAACAAACTGAAACTGATGTTTAGAGCCGACAAAAAATACCTTCCTGTCTGTCGCACATATTTTAAATTGCCGCGCGAAAAATAAATGTTTTTCACATGAGTCTCATTACACAAAAGAAAATTAAGCACCTGGGGGTCTCTAATGTATTTTTGAGAGGAGAGGGAATAATTTTTGTATATCTTCCCGCCTAGGGGCGGGGGAAATTATTGCGCGTTCGAAACTGAAAATTTATCACCAGCCTAATGAAAACGCACAGACGTAAACAAATTGTAATAGAACACACGCGGATCGGTCGTGAGCCGCGTTGAAAAACGAATTATTACTTTTCATACAAAATCTCACCTCGGGAGCACGAGGACTGAGGAGGCCCCACCGCAAGAATTTTATTGATAGTTTTTAAACGCACCAAAACAAACCGCCCGCGAAACAATAAATTTTGTAGAAGCGTCGCGGCGGTGTGGTGTCACAATTCACGGACAGAGAAAAAACCCAAAGTAAAAACCAAATTTGAAAAAAAATTATCAATTTTATAAATTATAAATAGACGCGTCCACAACGATTATAATTAGCCACAAAATTACCCTCGGGGGTGTTGAGGAAACGGAAACTGTCCACGGTGTCGATCTAAAGATTTTCGCGAGATTTAACGACTTTTTCGATTCTTAAGCACAGAGTCGCCAGATTTCGTGGACCAGCCCGTCTGATCAAAAATATCGACGACTTCTGGCTGCCCGCGAGGAATATCTTCTAAATTTTCAAATACTCAGGCCTTGGAGTGGGTAAAGGCTCCCAGCGGGATGGGCTTATTTATTATTTTCATCTCAAATTAGGGGGGACACGTTTGACGTCATACGTTATAGCATTTCGGATGAGCAAACACACTCGGGGGAAGCGCCAACTCTGTCCACACATGTGGAGAGTGTCAAAAAAATTGTTGATCACAACTCAGCCTATATTTGAACTAAGTCATGCACGTGCAGACAGTCCCCCACTTCGATTACTTCACTTTCCAATATAAACCTATTCGATAGAATTTCAAGGTTTTTTTTTAAACCATTGATATGATTTCCTTAAAAACCGACCAAAACTTTAGCTTCGACTTAGAAAAACAGAGATTTATCTCATTTAAATTACACTCGGATTTTTTATGTAAAAATGAGATTCAATTTTTAAGCATATGTACCATGATTCTCCTTTGTTCGAAAAATCTTTTTAACAAAATTTATTTTAGACTCTATCGACTATCGTCTAAAATTAAAGAGAGAAATATTGTATTTTCAAGCATAAAAGATTTAACTGAAATGCTGCACAAGTTAAGTTAAGGAAACTAACTTTCCAACAAATAATCTGTTTCGCAATTTGATATGAGAATTCCTCTTAAATTAACAAAATCTTTTGAAAAATTAATAATTATAGTTATGTATTTTTATTTTTGGAAAATTCACCAAATATAAATAAATATACCTACCAAGATTTGACATGAATTAAAAGTTAAAAAATGTTATAGTAGTTACAAAATTTTAGTGTACCGAAAATCAGCAATTTCAAGGTTAGGCTAGGTCAGATTCACTTTGTGACCCTTTTATAGTACTTACAAATCTTATGGTCGTTATATCTACAAACGTGCAGAAGGTTCAAGTTCTATTTGAGTTGAATGGCACTTGTACTGATTTTTGTATTTTAATTGAGGTCCTTATCCCCAATGATTTGCGCCAAATCGCCAATCGTGGGATCTCGGATCTCATCTTCGTCTTCAGGGGCTGTAGCAGTTGGCTCCCTTCCATAAATCTCGCCCGGGAATCGAATCAATTTCCGCTGCATTGCCCTTCCCGGGACATGCAACCTGAAACGGCTCCCCGGAGGTCGGTGCATGCTGCTGACCCACTTAATCCCGCCCTCACCTGCCTGAGCCAGGTGCAAGGGTGAAGGGACAGCAGCGAGGAAAGATTGATCGCATGAAACTTAAGCCTAAGCCGCACGGGTTTATCGATTGTTTTGGGGCGGGGACGGCCAAGTGCTCCATGATAGGAGTCACGTGCACCGTGCACCAGATAATGAGCTTTGCAATTACCATAATTACGTGCTCCATCATATCGGCACTTGCTAATGACACTTTCGACTCGCTTTCCATTTGTTTAGCTGGATAAACATCGGTGAGTTTTATTGATAGCCATGTCCACGGTTAAGCGGCATAGAGAACCGGGTTTTAAAGTTTCACTTCTGCAAATGACACGCGGACGAGGTCGAGGTGGATCCGATTTATTTTTGGAATTCATGGACCAGGCGTGGATGCGGTCGTGCAGAAGCGAAATGGTTCAAGCGTCAAGTTATTTTGATTTTGTTAAAATTGAAATAAATAAAATTGAAAAGCGAGCGGAAACGTCGAAAGAGAATGAAACATCCGTCGACGCTGCCTCCTATGAATTTCCTGACGCTCCTTATATTTTTCATTTTGTTGTCCCTCCCATGCTCCATTTTGTATGGATGTCTTGTTCTAACATATGTTCTCCCCCTTTGTTTTAGCTGTTTCAACCTTCCTCCCCTCACCCCTCTTGCCAAGACCTTGGGGCTCTTAATGGCACCAGCAACACATATGACGTACATGGGCATGGTGTTGCACGGCATTTCAAAATATAGCGATAACTCTGACTAAACCTAAAAATGTACAGGGAGTAAGTTCCGGAAAACGTGTATAGCTCCTGCAGGACACGTGTGCGGAAATATGACGATTGCTAGCACTTCCGTGAGATAGGGAAGGGTAACTAATTTCAAGAATTGGACATGCATTTTAAGTGGACAGGGTGAATTCAACACATATGTATGTATGTATGTACTGTGACACAGGACAACGAATAAATGGTATTTTTACTTCAATTTCTCTACCAAACCAAATGGTTATATTCCATGGTAAACCGTAGTAAAGATACGAATATATGAAACTCGATCTCGCGGAACCTCACGAAGGTATGTACATTAGGTACTGTATCATCAAGATGATGAATCACTAGTTTAAGTTTTACTTTTAATTAATTTAAAAATTCTAAAAGATTTATCATAATCGACGAAAATATCTCTATAAATAGTAGGTACAAACAACAAAATATTTAGACTATTACTTTTTTTATACTGTTTCTCTATTAGGTAATATTGGTGATATGTTTAAATAAACTGAAACAACATTAAAAGAAATGAAAATATAAAGAGTTTCTTAATAAATAAATTGGTCCTGAGAAAAACAATTTTAAAGTAGTCCAGGGCAGCCAAATTCAAATTGTTATTATGTATGTAACTTCGTAAGTTTTGAAAAAAAAAATGTCCTTTCAGGGACTATTTACTTTAAGAAAATGGAATTGAATAACTTCAAATTTCTAGAGCAGGATAACCCCTTTAAGCAAAATTGAATTGCGAAAGATCAAGTAATGATTTTTAGACGATTTTCCAATAAAAATGTAGATTTAACCCCGTCAATTTTACGGTTGTCCGTAAATGTACACAGGTACAAAAGGAAAGACAATAAATCAAGTGTTAAATGAGCCTAAAAATTTTCGATAAATGCTCTTGGTTAACAAGAAAGCTTTTCTAACCAGAATGTAATCGGCCTTTAATCGATTCTGAGGACCTTTTAGGACGCCTTTGAAAGGACAATTCTCTGTCCAAAAAGCAATTTAATCACGGACATCCGCACAATAGACTAGACTCTAGAGGAGAGAGCTCATAATGAAAAGCCAATGTCCGGCACTAAGCAAGATACCGGGAGGGATGCAATTCACCGATTCAACCGCAGCCGCTTAACCTTAATCCTAAAATGATTAGTTGTCCTCCAGCAACATGTTGCTGCAATTCTGCTCTTTCCCTAGAAAGTCAAAAGCCTTAAATTGCCTTCAGCGGAAATAGCTCATCAGGAGCGACCGCAGCCGCACAGGGTAGCCGAAAATGAAAAGCAAACGAGCAGGGTGCCTATACTAAAAAGCATCAGTAGGTAAGTAAGCTGTTTTGCGCTCGTAAATGGGTCACATATTATACAGGGTAACAAAGGCCCCCCGAGGCTGCTGGAGGTTCCTGTAATATTAAAGCGGGTGCACCGTCAAAAGATTTCTACGGCGGCACTCTTTTTTTTCCCTGGGAAGAGGGTGTAAAAAATGTTGAAATAAAAATGCAGGCCAGAAGGCAAGAGGGATGTTGACATACTCCACCTATACTCCTTGCAGAATGAGTGGCTCATGAGGAGCTCATCCCTAAACCCCTAAACCCCTAATGCGGTTGAAGTTATACCCTCACATGGCGGGTGTCAAGGCGGGGCAGGGTCTTGAAAAAGAAGCAGAAAAATATAGAAAGATACCTTCCCAGGAGCCGTATAAGCCGTATGTGTGTCTCATATAGTAGCATACTTCCATTTCAGTGGTTGCTAGATAACTGGCTAACGCAGAGCTCGAACTCTTAGCGTAATTTAAGTGGAAAAATTCTGCGGGTTATGTCCCGAGCAAAAGAGGAGGTCTGGCTCCGTTGAGCAAATTGTGTCAATTCATGCAAATGCACCCGTTCCCTGCAGGCGAGCCATTTTTGAATCGATCGCCATGTGCTCCAAGGACATGGCATCCGAACCAAAATGGCTCGGATGCCGTAATTGCCAGGAAAAGGAAACGCCAAGCCCGCAATTAGGGATCGACATCTTTTCCCTCGAATTGTGTGCCGGGACGGGGATCATGGCTTATTCGTGTCGTGCCCCTATCAAGGTGCATTTAATTAAATTCCCTAGCCGATAATTGGCGACATTACGCCACAGCCAGGGATCTGGGATATTCCAATATTCCTACCCTAAGTTGCTAAAATCGAAACCCCCCCACTGTTCAGTATTTCAAACCTCGTCTTTATAGCAATCTTCCCTTCTAGACGACCCCATAGCTGGGGGGTGGAACTATTAATTGAATCAAGTCGGAAGCGTTTTAAGAAACTTCCAAGCTTCTTAGCTCCTGCGGCACGATGCGGTGCGAAGATATCGAATGACGAAGATTATTTCAAGATATTACACTTAAGATATCTGGAGCTCGTCTGCCAGTCGGGACTTTTTTGAAAAATTTCATTATGATCCGCGAGGACTTTGATTTATGAGACGTCCACTGAAAAATTACATTGTAAAATTTATTCAATGTCATGTTAGGATCTGGAAAAGATCTGGGCCAATCAATTGGGGGTCCTCCTCAATATAGGCCCAGACTGAGTTCGAGTCCGCCTGGCGCTTCTTTAAGGAAAAGAACAAAAGTTTCCTTATTCGTTTTTCCTTATTTTGCCCTCGTTTGGCGCCGTCTCAGCCCGTGGCTGCGGCAAAATGAAAAAAGTTTCAAACTTGTACTGCTGCTGCTGCTCCTTCTGTTGCCACTGCTAAGCCACACTACTCGGAGTGGTCCAGGGAAATTAATAGTTTTTATAAGTTCCCTTGGGGCTTTCTGGGCGTCTCTCTTTATTCCATATGGAAGGAAATTTTATTTTAAGGGTTGGGAATCAATCGATTGGCTAATATGAAACAAAAGCTAATTTCCTGGCAGTAAATTGAATTTTCGGACACTGATGAATGGGGGGACTAAGATGGAGTACGGGGTACGGCCCCAATTTCTTTTATTCCCTGGGTTTGTGATGGAAGCACCTAAGTTGGGTATGTGTCCGGGCCCTTAACATTGAAGATAACTTTTTAAAGGCCTTCGAAGAATCTTATTTATTATACCCTCTTCAAAGAATAAATGTGTATTTCAGTGCTTTTAAGACACGAAATTACTAATTTTAATGGGCTTTTTTCAAGTAATGTATAAAATTAATCCAGATATGTTCTATACGTACCTACATTTATTAAAAATAAGAAAACTAGATTTTTTTATTCTTGGACTTAATAAAAGTAGCAAATTAGAAAAATATTTGTAATTAAAAAGATGAATTGCTCAAAGCAAAGTTAAATTAATGAATCTCCGTGGCCCCGAGTAAGGAGCATGTTGGACTTAATATCCAAGAGAATCTAATTCAATTTATTTTTTGTTATGAGTAGGTATCTTGTTAATTAAACAAAATATTCATACAGAAAAAAGAAATTTATAGTGAATTTTCTAGCAATATTTAATATTAATTTTCTGATGCATTTTGAGATAGTGCATAATTTCATTATTATCGAAAACGTTCGTGAATTGATTGGGGATTTTTGTCATCCTCATTTTTGTTAGTGCTATGCTAATATTTAAATATGTATAATCTCAGCTTATTAACAAAAACGAAATTTAAATTACATAGTTCAATCGATGCCGCATGAAATGAGGTAGGTATATATGGGATACAATATTTTAAAATTCATGATGTGATCCAATATGAATTACCAAAATTACTGAACTGAATTTCTATTTATTTTCATGGAAATGGAAATTATGAAAATGCAGAATTTAAAAATATACAATATACGGTAAATATTTTCAATTTCAAAGTATTTGTATTTTAATGAAAGGAATTTTAGATAGATATTATTTAAATAGTGAGTAAAGATGAAAATGCTTTAGTTATGAAGTAAAATTTAACTCTTACTCTTATTCATTTTGTTTTTTTGTGGTCTGAATTCACAATTTATTGTATAATGAGATAATCCAATTATGAGTAGTGATTTACACGGAATGTTTTATTTGAGAGTAATATCAAAAATAACTTTTTATCACCCAAATTCTGCACACTGTACTACTGATAGTATTTTATTTCATGCATTAGAGTATAGAGTATAGATAGACTGTTGATTATCTCTAACGTAATTTGCTCAATAATGCGTGTTTTGTAACAACTAAACTTAGTAGTAAATCTTAACGCTACATTAGAACATAAATGGTATTTAAATTTAAGTTCCTAAAACTGGTTTAAACATCCAAAATAATGTCAGGCACGATTTTCTTTTAGATATATGTACATATTCGAATTCAGAAGATCCCATCGATAACGTCAGTCAATGTTAGTATGACAATTTGAATGGAAATCACGTAAAACTGGGATATTATTTATGCGAATGCGAAAAATACCGTGGATTCCATGAGCTTTTCGTTTCATATTCGCGCCATCGTGCATAATTTATCAATATGACGGGTTACAGGCCGCATGAAGCGACTTTTTAAATATTTATTGGCATATATCAGAAGCGTTTATCCTTAAATTTCGTCTGACAACTGCTACCAATATATGTATAACAATAAAGAATAAAGTCCTACAAAAGTTTCTCTTTCTTTTTCACTTTTATTCTGCTGTTCTTCTGCCCGGTGGCTAAGAAAAATGCCAGCAGTTATAGCGATACAAGTAGCCAAAGGCTCTGTTAAACTACCGAGAAAGGGAATTACGAGTCCCAAGATAAATTGGGCATGGAAAGATATTTTCGCCAACTCTATTCTTCCACTTAAGCGATGCTAAATGAATCCATTTTTTAGAGGAATTGGCTAACAAGCGAAAGTCACAGCCAATTTTTTCCGATTTCTAAATAAATACTTCGCATTGTTGTTTAATAATGTCAACCACCTTGCGAAAATTATAAATTTTATCTCAATTATTTGCCCAAGGATAAAATCCGCGAAATCTTGCAGACTTCGTCATGATAAGACGCCATGTTCCAAAAGGAATATATTTAAATTGGGTTAAGTGAGAGCAAAGAGTCTCACCCCATAAAAAGCCAAGAACAGCACACTTCTGGGAGTTTTCGTAGGTATTTTCAAAACAAACAAGAAATAATAATTTTAAGGAGGAAATTATTAATAATTCCAGCCCTACATCCATCCCCCGATGCGTCTACTCGAGGAGCCCATCGCCTACGGTTTTGGGAGCCTGGCCGAGAGCGACTGCTGCGGCTGGAAGGGCAGGGAAGGAATTATTTATTCATTTCGGTGGCTTTCTGGAGGGTTGCATCCATTTATCTATTAGCCCTTTATTCTGGCCCACTACCGCCCCCGCCGGGCGAGAAATTGTAAGGGCGTGAAAACGTTCCTTTTATTCTGGGGGGCAGAAAAACATTTTTTTCCCGATTCCGCCCGCCCTGGGACTCCTTTGCCCGACTGAAGCCTTTCAAAAATTTTCGTATCTCGATGAAAGTTGGATGGCGAAAGGTCCCTTGAAAGCTTTTCTTGAAGGGAATGCGGCTTGAAATTTAATCAGAGCCACCCGAACATCTTGCTTTGATTGAGCCTATATCGTTCTATTACGCAATATGCACGAGAATCCCGGAAATGGAAAAAATGTCTGTTGTAATTTAAGGAGCTTGGGACGTTTAAAGACTTTTTTATATCCTGCTTATTTGAAAAATACTCAGGGATTGAAACAAGTTGGGGCTTCAGCAGCTGTTTACATTCGCATTCTTTTACAAATATCTGCGGTGCCCGAGGCATAAGGGCAAACATAGTATGTATGTATTTCTAAAAATACTCAAATCCAAAGTCTTCTATATTCAAGTTTTTTTTATCGATAAAATCAGATCAGATTCCTAACTGCTACGTAAATACATATATCTAATAAAAACATTTCGGATTTTTATCTTCTTGAATTTGTATCTATAGAAAACATATTTTCAAACAAATTGAAATCTGAATTTAAAGCGCTCCAAAAGGAAAATCAAAAACGGGGTTTAAACAATAGTTAAAATTATTATTTTAAGGACTATTACATACATATGACTTCGATTCATTCATTCATATACCTTCTTGTTCTAAATGGTATCTATATAAATATAAAAGTTATCGACTTTTTGAATTGAAAAATTGTTCGCTTTAGCGGTTTTATAGATATTTTATAGGCGAATTTTTTTTAATTTTAGTATCGTAAAAGTGTAGGTACTCGTAATAAAATATGTAATTACATAATAATAACCTGCAATAGTTCCAAACTTTAAAAAATATTTCAATAAACCATTGAGCATTTTACGAGCCATTATTTATTTGATGGGATATTCATTAAAAATAATTGAATTTAATACGACAATAACAGGATCATCGGAACGACAAAAGTGTGATTCTTGCCTGTCCAAACTGCACCTGAAGTTTTAAAATTGATTTTCAGACAATACCAATTAATACCCTGATAAAACTGCTGTAAAAACAAAACGGATACGGGCGTCATTTATGAGTATGATAATGGCAATTGCTGCCATAACCATAAAATTAATAAAATACCCTTGTTAAGCAAACCGCTCTACAATACAATTATTTGAATAGGTCGACAGGACAATGAGGATAAGGGCAGTTTTTTTGTTTTTTAATTTAAATAAAAATATGTATTCAAACAAATTCAGAAAACGCCTGTTCCATAAACGCGTTTTGGGAGGAGTTTTAACATCCAAAAAATGGAAAATCCTGAATCCAGAACTTTTTGTTCGGACACCCTGCTCTGGGAGCAAATTCGGATGCTAAATTTGCCTGAAAGAGTTTCTATTTTATTTTGGTGCAGAGCAACAAAGTTTTATTCGCACACCGCCCACTACAACAAAAGCAGTCCTCCTGCTGATCTCCTACGAAGCCGAAAAAGGACGACATGGCGGCAGGAGTACTCCTGGATTCCAGGCCATTATATTCCGTGCTCCACCTAACCCATGTCGTTGGCTACAATTGATACATTATTCACACTCCTGGGCGCTTCCTCGGAGTTGGAGGTCGGATCCGGGTTTTTGGGGGTTCGAAATTGAGGGCACGACGGATAGCTTTTTTTTTATGATTTGACAAATTTCTAGTACTTTTGGGCAAAGTGACTTCACTTGAAATCGAATCGTTTTTCCCTTTTACCACACGGGATCCGGACGCCCTTAAGCACATAAAACGAAAATTGCTAGCATTTCCAAGAGTTTTCTAGGAAATTCTCAGTTGATTGAATAGTCAGAGTGAATGGCTTTAATCCTAGCTAGAGATAGAATCACCCCCGAAAAATTTTTGGGATTTGCCTGAATCCTTCGAGAGAGAATGGAATCAGCATCAAAATAGGGTACTATTCGGGTTGAAATTTATTTTTGGGATAGAACTGCTTTTTTGATATTAATTTTAGGAGGATCCCCTGCAGTAAATATACAACGTTATAGGAGTTTTGTAAATTTGTTGAGTGTCGTCTAATCGAAATGAAATTTTTAGTAGTCTCCTCTGATCCTTTTAATTATGTATAATGTAAAAGCAAAAATCAATTAAAAGTTAAAACCTATTTATAAAGTTCTACCTCCTCGTTAATTATCTTTTACTTTTAGATTTTGCAATAGTCCCTATTAGGTTTATATACAGTACCCAAAAAATTGGGCATTCTACTCGGTCATTTTACAAAATGCTGACGTTTAACTATACACATACTATTTTTTTTAAAATCACTACGAATTTTCTGAATTTTCCTCAGCCGAGTAAAAAGTTTCCGATTGGCACAGGTACTAAATTAGAAATAGAAAATTCTAAAAGAGTGTTCAGAAAATACATACAATATGTAAGTATGTATATGAAACAGTATATCAATCGATTCAATAAAAAAAAATCTTGATCAAGACATTTCAAGAAATAAATTGGCATACTGTTTCCATACTTATTTTGTGAACACCCTGCATATTTTTCGTTTCTCTGGAAATGTCTTTTATATGCAAATATTTTCCTCAATTCATGCACACAAATTCAAATTGTGCAATTGCTTCAAAAGCACCGTCAGCAACTAAATTGTTGGTATCCCATTGGATGCAAAGAATCCCAATTCCAGCACTTTGCGAAGAGGAATTTCAGCTCGACAGGTATGAAATGCGTTGTAGAGGAATGCATAAAAGTGGCCACCATAGGTATAAATGGGGGTTTCAGGTCCCGGTCTAACTTTTCTAATCTCCAGAAGGTTGGGATTCAGTCATAATATGAAAAGTTTAAATGCGAGAATGAAATAAGTAAAAGCCAGAAAACGTCAGGGTGTATGAAAGTATCTGCATAAATAGGTATAAGCGGGGAACTGTAAACAAATTTTAATAAATAATAGAGAAACCATAAAGGGTACCTTCCTGCTCCTCCGGCACCTTGGGAACGGGTTAAGCATTTTCCGCATTCGTTGGCTCGTCTCCGGGCTGAGACTTTCCACCGAGCGCTAATTAACCCTCGAGGATACATAAACCCATTTTAACCCATACCAAACCGGTGCATGGTGGGTGGTTGGCTCATGTATGGGGAAAGTTTTCCTTTCCTTTCCCCCCACCCTGTTAATTAAGCAAGCCCTCCAGCCGCACTATGGCTCCGGTGGTTGTGGTGGGGGGCGCCCGGGAACGGCTAAAGTCCATAATGACAAAAATTCCCGCGTAATGGGATTTGCCCCGGCTGAGGACGGGCGCTAATTGTACATTACGTGAGATGGTGCCCGCAATGTGCGGGTAATTTGCATTAAAGGCACAAAATTGAATGTGTGCCGTGGAAAAAAAGGCACCCCTTATGTGTATGTTGCATTGTAATTTATGTGCAAATTACTCCGAAAAAATACACTGGACTGGGGCTAGGGCAAGGGCTATTACATCATCGCGCTGCAGTCGAATTCCTTTGGGGAACAGAGCCTGAGCGCAACAAAAATGCACTAAAATAGGTCGAAACTTGCAGTCTGCATTTTATATTTCGAAACGAAGGGGTAGATCCGCCCAACGCCATTAATTTAACAATAAAAAAAAACCCACCTCCCACCAACCTTTACTTGGCTGCTCTTGAGATGGAGATTTGTGTTTTAAAAAAGCAGTTGTTGAAAAGAACTTTTCTCCATAAAGCGGGAGAAAAACTCCGCAAACTGCTTGAAAACTAAAAAACCTTCAATTGCGAGAAGTTTTTGAAAAAGATGCCACACACTACACCTGTTCTCTCTACCTGCTTAAAAATGTTTTTTTTTTTTTTTGCAACACAAAAGCATAAACTTTATGCTCTCCGTCGTCTATACTCTTGGAAGCCGACAAGCATATACAGTAGTCCTTTAAAAGAAAAAAACAAATTGAGAATAACAAAAGACGGAAAAATGCTCGGTCTCGTTCTCAACTACTAAAAACGATATAAAGATACAGCCGACGTTCGTTGCTGAAAGCGAGTAATTTTTCTGACGAACTTCCGTTCTCATGTCCAAAATTGTATGGAGTGCTCCATACAAACACTCACCGGAAGGTGTTTTTCTGCTCCTTTTTTCATTTATTTATTTTTGTCAAGAAGACTCCTATTTAAGAATCCAAAAAAAGAAGAAACATTAAAAACACGAATCCCGCTCCTCTAGATTCTAGAAGTATTCAAGAAATATGCTGAGTTTGTACTCTGAATGAAACCAACCCTCGAGACGCGGACGATTTATACCCAGAGCTACGGAATAATGAATGGCTTGATTTCAGGCACTTCAAACCAAAAAGAAACTTCGAAGCTATTTATCAAGAAATAAATAATTGTCTCCACGAAACGAATGGAACGTCTTTTTTCTTACCATTTTTTTTTTATTTTTTATTATATGCTTCTTCAATTTTTTTTCCACCCCCGCCCTGGCAGAGGTGCTGAAATACCACCAACTTGCAGACGAAGCTGGTACACAAAAGATTTCATTAATTGCGGCTATCCCTCCTCAGTCTGAGTGGGTATTTTGGACCCCGAGAAGGTGCAATAACATTTTTCTTTCTCGTTATTGGATTTTTTCCAGATAATGACGCATTAGGGCACGCCGGGGCAGGGAACAGAGAAAAGATGCCCGGTAAGCGAAATTCCATTGTATTATACGTCGAAATTCTGACAGAGAAAAATTTTTAGTGTGCTTGGTCAACAAGATTTCTTCTTTAGTCTACAGCTTTCTTCAAACAAATAAAGGAAATCATAATTTAATTAATATCGAAATAGACACTTTCTAAAAGGTCTATCGACCTCTAAATGAAAAAGTATCGCTGCGAAAAATGTATAACGATCTAAAAACCTGTTTCCTATTTTTTTGAACCCAGTGTTTTAGAGTTTCAAGTCAACTAAATAAACATTGTATTCTTAAATTTGTTCAAGGAAACCTAATTAAATTTAGCAATTTTATATACATATGTAGTTTCCTTTCATGAGTATTATTGCACACAGTATATTCGTTTCGAAATTACGATTGAGTTGAATTGTTCTTTTAGATATCTACTTTTACGATATTTACTCTGAATTACCCTATAACTAAACGCAGTTTTATAGAGTTTTTGAAATATCCTAGTTATTGCCGATCATGAAATGAAATTGCCTGTCATCTTCGCTTATAGGTTTACCCATTCTGAAATGTTATAACTTAAATTAAAAAGAAGTAGGTGCCTCTAGCGAGTAGCCGCCTCTAGATCTTGAAGGAGCCAATAAAAGTTGCAGGGTAATGGTTTCGGAAGTAAAATTCTGATATTAATGGGAAAAGTATCTTATATTATTATGGACTTCTGGGAGATCTGGCTCAGCAACTGTATCTTACTTTATCCAGACCAGGGCAATATTAATGCCCCTTGTCATCCGCAACCCACTCCTGGGATCGTTCCTGTTTCGCAATAACGTTTCGCCTTTATTACAATGGCTCTTTCTTGAATGGAATTTTTCAACAATCAACCGCGTGTCAAGGCGACAAGGATTTACGTTCTCTGCTAAAATCCCGGCGATTACAGACCCCGGGATAACGACGAGTTTCCATCACACACCATAAATTTTTACAGTGCATTTCTCAGGGAATCGATAAAAAATTTTTCCCATTTTTCGCTAATACCATCGTCAAAACGTTCTTATCGGGTGAGTACGGTGCTGTTTTTATAGGCACCCTGTTTTTTTTTTTTTTTTTGTTAAAGTTATGAAATATCAGGATCCGATTTGCAGTGCAGAATCTTTGTGTGTTCCTTTGTTATCCCATTGCTGCTCTGAAAAGCCTGGTGAAATTCGCGGAGTAATTGACTTGGTGCCGGGTAACACCCAGGTGAAAAGGGCTTACGTATGTATGTATGTACATATAATAAAAATTGCGCAGCATCTCGCCTACCTTTTGCACCTCTACACCTTTTTAGGAGCTGTACGCATATCCTGCGAAGCGGAGCTGTTCCCTAGTTGTCGAAATAAATCCCAACAGCGACCACTTTTACCCTGGTAATTCCCGGATATGTCGAGATATTGTCGAAAAGAAAAAAATCAGTCGAGCGATTCGACCCCATCGACTACTACTTTTTTGCCTCTGGCGGGGGGTGGATCGTTTTTCGTCTGACGATAAATAAAATCTAACGAGACCATAAGGGAAGCAGGCTCGGGAAAAAGAAAATCCACTTTCCACACCTCCAGGGAGTAAATATGGGCTATATGCTCGGAATTCGATAGCCCGGAGAGGTATCGGCCCTACTTAAGGAGGGAAACAGAGAAAAAACGAAATAATTATGCCCCGCAAGGCGAATTATTGAAGCCCACTGTTTCCCCTGTTAATTCCACAAATCGCGCAACATAAACGTCCGCCCTAACGAGCACTGCACGTTTATTAAAATTAAGGGAATCTTCATGGAGCGCCTTGCCTTCCGGTCGTCAAATGCAGACGAGGGCTAAATAACACCCGGAGGGGCCCTCCGTCCTCCTTCACACCCTCGGTCACGTCTTAAATAGCTCCGCATAGCCTCAGAATTTTCATTTATATATTTTTTTTTTCCCCTTTAATGTTTTCCTCAGAAATGGCTGTCGTTAATTTTCCCTTTCCTTATTTTAAATATGCAGCTGCAGCCGAGGCTGCTCCTCTTCTAGAGTCTCTTCCTGGCAACAGACTGCAGAACATCCCCAACTGTGACAGGGGGCCCCATTTCTGGAGACAGGTTCTCACTTTAAGTGGAACGTTTTATTCTTTTGTTGCCTCCGCCATGAGCATGTTTATGATCTTAATGGGAAACTGCACAAGGAGTCATTTAGCGCAGGACTGACTTTTATATTAAATTTTTTATGCAATATGACCCACCCTTTAAGGAAGAAAACTTGCCGAATAAACACAAAAATGTATGTTTTTAAATTACTTTTTCTTTGTGGGGTGCGCAAGGATGCCTCTGTGAAAGGTGTTCTCTCATTAAGTATAGGGTAAAAGACATGTTTTTTGCGCAGATATTATATCTACATGCTTTCCATTGAAGCAAAAATTTACTGGGTGGTTCAGTTTTCACGTTTGAGTTAAAATACTTCTATATATTCAGTCGTTAACTTTTGTACAAAGACTGTTTTTAAACGTACTTTTAATTTTTTGTTTTAAATTAAGATATACTTATACTTCGATACATGAACCTTAAAAAAGAAATTAATAGCATTTTAGTTGTAATTGCTTTTTAAATAAATATATTATAGGTATTTCATAGGTAAACTATATGTATCAAATTCAGCGTTTCATATAAGCTTTATCTTAAAATGGGTCTCAAGTTTATATAAAGTTTTATAAAAAACATACTTTTAGAATAAAAAATGGATGAGTATTAAAAACAAAGCACTGATTTCTACCTAATTAATATATTGTAATACTTTTTTTTAACAAGTACATACATACATGGATATAGATAAATTTTTGATATTGTATTCATTCTACTCCATTAAATCATTTTTGCTGATAGAATATACTTTAAAAGAATTGTAGATCTCTTGTATACATATAACTATTATACCAAGAAAATCTAAAATGGAATGAAGTAAATTTCGCATAAAATTTTCGATTGGTAAAACGATTTTTTTAAAGGAGTGGTATAACTCCACTAAGAAAATCATGAAAAACTCTATTTGCATGACTTGTGTCCAAGGAAATTTCCTTGAAAGACGACCTACCAAACTGCTGGTGATTACCTTTAAAATGCGACAGGGAAATGCTAGTTTTAAATGCTCACTCAATAATTGCAATTGGAATGGGAGTTAGTGGCCCGCTCCCCCGGAGTTAATTTATTCCGATTGTGTCTTCGCATTTGCATAAGTTTTAGAACAGTCAATAAACTTTTCGGGTGGGGTATGGTGGCGCCACTGGGGCCATTTTGGCTGCGGTTGCTGATAAGGCCAATTCACAACTCCATGAATTGATGGCTTTCCGACCGTTTAACATTTGTTCAGCCACCCACCACCCCTCGGCGGCGGCGGAGCACCGCAGGGAGCAGTGTCAGAATCAAAATGGGCTTCTTCCTCCAGTTCTTTGACTGTCGTGTTTCTGCTGAACTTTCTTGAAAATTTTGTAATTAAAGACGCTGTGCTCGGCGGGGTTTGAGTCCGAAAATAGGCGTAGAATAGAAAGTTTCTGCTACTTTCTTTCCGACGTTTTATGACTTTGAGTAATTTGAAAATTTCGAATGTGGGCAATGGTGTTAAGAAACCATAACAAGAATGGGGAGTTCCCGGAGGATCAACTCTCCGACCACAGAATAGAGTTTTTATAGAAAGATGGGGGAGTATCTTGCTTCTTGGAATTCATATTTTCATATTAATATCGAGGAAAAATATGTAAAGTGCTCTTCAAGAATCTGGTGCGCTTTTATGGAATGCTTGCGGTGCGTGGATAAAGTTAAGAATCAAAGTACTTCTATGAATGGGCCCGTAAGATACTGCGAAGTTGTGTTCTGCATACAAGCAGACGATTTAAAGGAGACTTATTTATTCCAGAATACTTCGTTTTATTTCCTGCAAATTTTGAAAAGAAAACTTTTTAGAGGTTTCCTTTTAAAAAATTTGAAATTCAAATTATTTTCATGGTGTAGCTTTTGTTAATCTCATTGGAGATAGTCTGTATACCCAAAACGATTTCAAAGGACTTCTAAAATTTTAAAGTCTTATTCTTTTATGTAAAATAATTTACATGGATCGTTAGGAAAATTATTTTTTGAAAACCACATTGCCCTTAGTTAGTACTTATTTATCAGTTTAGTCGCTTAGCATTTTTATCGACTTTCCGTATACTGAAAAGACTCATTTCTAAAACGCAATTACTTTGATAATCGTCTTACAATATTCAACAATAAAAACAGATATAGGAACTAAAGCATTAAAAGAATGAAAGCCAAAAATGTGTGCTTTTTAATTTTTATTTAGGTATTGGGAAATAGATCAGATCAAAGTAATGAGACAATGAAATGAATTAACTTTATTAGAACATAAATCAGTATCAGATGATGATTCTACAGATTTACGTTTCAGTAGAATAAGAACAAACTTTTTTTTATACTATCTATTATTTTTGTATAAAGTTATTATGAGCTTTATTACTATTTTTGTTTACAATTAGCTTTTTCCAAATTTTTAATATGATTAAATGAATCACAAATTACCTAAATTAATGAGTGATTGAACGTGATTTTTCATCCATGCATAATTTCATTGCCAAGGTTTATCTTTATACTAAAGATTTGAAAGTGAAAGATCTCGTGTTATGAAAGTAATATAAATATTAAATTAATGACCCGCTTTTTTTTTAGGAAACTTATTTCTCAATACATTGACTCAGATCTTTGAAAATGGTGGACCTATTAATAGTTAGCAATTTTTAGTTTGGGGCCTTAGTTTTAATTTTTAATAGTTTTCACGAACATAAAAATATAAAAAACAATTGTATAATAATTGTCCACTTACTATTCAAATTAAATTTAAGCGATTTTCTAAAACTAATACGTCCAATTTTTCTTAATAGAACTATGTATACCTTAATCTCCCAAGCTTTCATAGTTACGTATGTTATATCAGAGGAATGTTGCGCAGCAGACTATAAGTTTTCTTCTTTAGCATTTAATATTAATCAGGATGATTTTGGTCTCTTCTGCTGTTCCAAACCTAAAAATTCCAAATCACCATATTCGAAAACAGTTTTTCAGATGATTGTTAATGCAAAACGCTAGACCCTCAAACAAAATGTTGTGAAATATCACGATATAAAAGATAGAATAAATTGAATAGGTTCGCAGTGATATTGCAATATTGCGAGGGGTGGTTTTAGGGGTTTGGATAAAGAAGCGGAGAGTGCTCTCTGATTGATGGTAGCAATTTACAGCGGGTGTGTTTCTACGGCCTGCTCTACTACTTTCTAAGACTACGCTAAGACCTAAGATATGCTCTACAAAATGTGAGAATCGCCTTTTAAAAATTTTACAACAGGACAATGATACTTACCCGACTGTCAAAACTATTTAGTTGAATGCTCCGTTTCTGGCCGAACGTGCAGGAGGTAAATCCAGGATGAGGCAGGAAGAAATTTTTTAAGGAGATAAAACGCGTCTTGCGTTCGTCTTACGATTAAACAACGTAAAACTTCTTAAATTGGTTTAACAGCGGAAAGATTTTTAAGGATGATGAGACATCATAAGCCACCTTAAGTCGCTGGTTTTTATATTTTTTATTAATTATTGCTTTTTAAGATATTTATTTTATATTAAAGGGAGCCGGAAGCGGAAATCAAAGCCTCGAACTGTGAAGATGAAACCGAGGAAGCACGAGAAGGTGCTACCGCACATTTTTACAACATTTAAAGAGACGCACGACTACCAAGAGCCGGGAATGTTTTCACGTACACACCGACACATATCCCACCTTCTTTAAAGGACTACAAGGAGCTGTGCTGGAACTTTTCAAAAACACGAAACTTCCACAAACATATCCCTTTTTATTTTATACTATATATATTTTTTTTTTATTTTCTTACGTGAAGAAACAGGAGACGTCGGGAGAGCTAAAGAGCATCACTGCATCTGAAGCACGAGGATGATTCCCAACTATAGCCCGAATCGGGACGGAGGAGCAGAGAGGAGGAAAACCCGAAACACTATATACTGACCCAAAGGGGGGGAAGGATGAGAAGGATTTGTGTCGGATTCTCACAAAAAAGGAGCACCACAAGCGAGCATTTGACCCGGTTAGCACCTTACGCAATTATTCAAACTCTGCTCCTATTTTTTTATTTAAAAATAATAATAATAATAACCCTTGAAACTGCACAGTTTTAGGGAATCACACTATCCACACTTAAATTTAAATCAAATTTTATTTTGGAGAACCCGAAAACCGCGACAACTATTAGCCAATGAAATTCCCACAAAAATATCCAGCCTATATTTGAGACACGACTAAACAGACTGGCTGTCTTTTTAAAAAAAAACGTTTTGAGAAAATCGACACAGTAAAAACTCGTGAACTCGATCTGCTCGGCTGCTAAAAGTGTTCTGAATAGTGGAGTCCCTCTTTAGGGTGGTCCTCCCCCGTCCCCGCCAAAAGTGCTGGAACATCGGGGAGCTTTTACATAAATTTTCCCCTTTTACGCTATTTTGCGAAAACTCCATTTTCCACAGATAGCGAGGAGAAATCAACTCGCATCCGTCCCCCGCAATATGCATGCAAGTCTCACCCACCATGAGGCCACCCACACGAAGACCGCGAAACCTTTCGAACCTTTTCGGGAGCATAGTCGCCGACCCGACACCCAAACCTTCGTTTGACCCTCCTCCTGTCCCCTAAAATTTGTCCTATCCCAAAAATCATTGGCTAACTTTCGAATAGCGAATTTCATTCAAATTTTCCTGTTTTCGTCGTGAAACCCCCAAAAAGCTTCCTCATTTAATTCAAATTGTCGAGCTTTCGCACCACTTCCTATTAAGCATTTTCGTTAAATGAAAGTACATATATATACATATATAAGTATGTAAATAAAACGTATATTGTATATATATAAAAAAGTCATTCCGTCTGGGATTGGGATCCCGAAACCCATGAAAACCCCTCAGGAGAGCGGCATGCATCTTCCTGGTTTCAGCATCCTTCTCTCCGGATGTATCCAGGAAGATGTAAAAACGATTGCGCGCGCAATTCCGATTTTTCCGAAATATAACTCCAGCTGGGGGGGAAGGGGAGGCCGATTTTAGAACAAACTCCCCACATGCTGGTCCCTAAGTTCGTGCAGACGGACAATGAAAACACACCCGACGCATTCTGACCCCATTTTAGTATCCGAATTTCTACGGAGCAGCCTTAAACCACCCCCGACATCATCGGGATGTCTGCACCATTTTAACATGCGAGCACCCACACCCCCCCCGGCGACAAGAAGAAACCCCCCCCCGTGCCGTCTTCTTACTCGGGACACCTTCGAACGAAAACAAAACTCAAAATCCAATTTTACATACCTTTCGACGTCCTTGGCGCTGTGGTACATGTCCCCTTAATTATATCACATCCGATTTGTTTGAGTTTCACATTGAGCCATTCCGGATGAGGGCTTGTTAGCTGGCGGACCCTACACCAATTTGCATATCACCTGCCCACTGCACGAGCTGGTGGGTGGCATCCCTTTTCAAACTTTAAGTATTTATAAGGCATCCGGAATTTGATAAGCACTTTGTTGTCCTTCACTTAATCCCGCACTACAAGAAGGCATAAAGCCCTTTACAATCACTATTTCTTACTTATATTGCTTAAATCTTAAATTACCACCTTGAAACTAACGCCGCGTGCCTTTTCACGAATAACTGTATTTTTAGTTCATTAAAAAACGACCAGGGGGATTTTTTTTTGGAACGGGAACCGAATCTATCTTCATTGCTTACTGTCAAACAATTAAACGTCAAGTGTTATTAGGAAAGGCAAGTTCAAGAAGAGCTGATAAACAAGATTTTAAATAGTGTCAATTCAATTTAAATTTGTTATTTTTTGTTTTTATTTCGGTTTATGCTAGTACATACATCGAATTTCATCTTTTCTATAAACATTTATATTAATAAATACAAATCAAGTGGAAATTTACCCACTGAAATCTGCTTTATAAGTAGGCTTTGCCGAATTTTGTTTTCTGTCGAACTCAAAGTCTCGAAAAAGTGTTCATTAAGAAGTGATTTCTTAAAATTACAACCTTACACATTGAAAAGGAAATATAAGCGAATATTAAGGTAAGAAATAAAATTCACCTATTTCCTTAATCTTTAAAAATATGTTATAGTTATAAAGAAAAACACCTTTACATCCATCAAAATGTTAAATCGTTTCCGAAGAAAGACTTAAGTGCATTACAAATAAGGCCTGAAAACCGACTTTGATAAATACAGATAAATTGTGTAAATAGACTCGACCGTTTTGATGCTTATTTATTTATACTATGGTTACTTAAATGGTGATATATTCAATACTTTGAATAGTTCTCAGCAAATTACCCAAGTGTCTCGACAAAACCTCAAAATCGGCCTTCAAGCTTTAATTTTAAATGTCGAATTCTACCCGCTTTCGAAAATTTGTCGTTGTATTAACAGCTTTTTAGTTTTTATAATCTGTTCATAAATTCACCATTTAGGCTAAGCTTATTATAATGAGTAAAATTGTGATTGATGGTGCATCAAATCGATGATGGATTGAATACTTGAGCGCATCCGAGCTAGAATTTTTCCAAAAATTCTGTGCTGCTATAAAAATGAATTAATCGCAAATTAATTTCAATAAATACAGCACTATCCTGAATATCTAGTGCAATTATTAGGTGTAGGTTAACGTAGTTCTAAGACTTAGTGAGGGTTTTTTCAATTATTAAATTTTGCTTTCACTTATTGTGATATTGCACTTACATATTTATCTCTTTCTCATTGCCCGGTATCACATCACAGTATCTAAAGAACATATGCTTTTTATTCTACGAATTCTCGTTTCTTATTTTAATAAATAAATTAAATAAAACTTAATAACAATAAAGAGATTATAAAAAAAGACTATAGGCTAATATTATTATCTAATATTTGGAAAAATTCGCCCTTTAATCTACTAACTTTAAATATGATAATGACTTAGTAGAAGTTTGAGTTAACATTTATAAATAAATGTTAATTAATAGTATTAATTATGGATTTCAAAAGAAACCGAGAAAAGGGCAAAAACGGAGTGTCATAGCAGAACGTGGTTTCGATCCACGGACCTCTGGGTTATGGGCCCAGCACGCTTCCACTGCGCCACTCTGCTTGCTGGGAGCCGCTGTGCAAAATGTTCGTTTTCTTATAGCAGCTTAGTAAAGAAATCTTAGGGCTCCAGCAAATGCAGAAACCTATTTTAAGTAGACTTTACATTTTACAAGAGCATTTCAATTGTACAGCTTCCATTCACTTTATGAAATTTTACCTTTTTACCACCATTTCTGTGTTTTAACAATTCCAGAAGCTCAAGTAAAATTTTAGAAATATTTTGATCTTCATTCAGCCAGTCAAAATCAAGACAGAATAGAAGTGACTCAAGTAACATTAATAATCCAAGACCATCAGCTTAGTTCAAGCTGTAAAGAAAATTAATCTCTTGCATGATACTGATCATCATCTGGTCTGGTGTTAGTAAGACAAACCAACCCATTGAATGCAAAAGAATTAGTAGATAGTAATTTGTTTAGTTTTTGCTTAGTATGATGAGTATACAAAAATTCAGCGTGCTTATTATTAACATGCAAACATTACACATACGATTAACAGTTTGAAAATAGCCGCAATTAGTCCTAGACTTAGTCCTTAGGTTGAGGATTAGGTCTATGGATTAACAAGGTTCTCCAAGAAGCATAATCTATAATACTTATAGCCAGCTGGTGGAAATATGTAACATCCACCACGACACGACTTGGAGCGGTCGTATGTCAAGAAACAGATATAATTCTAATAGCATGATTAGCATAATACGGAGACCAAACATGACTATCCGTGAAATAAGAACAATGCAACATTCTTTGGAATGTGTTTATTTTAACTTACTTAGCTTCTTAAATACTTATTCAGTTCACAATAATATCATCCAAAAATATCATTAACAATTGTACTAACAAAATCAAAATAATTCAGTGTAAAGAACTGAATACCATAAATATCCTGATCACTTTCAAGTAACTTCCGAATAAGTTTTATACCATTTTCCCGAGAGTATTCTTCGAAAGCCTTTTGATCATGACGTAGTCTTTTATATTCTTCCATTTCTTCGTTTGGCGGACAGATTTCAGTTATTCTACACATAGTATCCAAGGAGTTGTAATTCTGTGGAAAGTATATACCCGGCAAAATTGGAACATTTATTCCCATCTCTCTGCAATCTCGGATAAAGTCCAGAATTACATCAGCGGAGTAGCAGGCCTGGGTGATTATCATGTCAGCACCAGCTTCGACCTATAAAACATGATATACTGTATAAATAATTCCTTTTATTTTAATTCTAAACAAATTCAAGTTTTCACCTTCTCCTTTAAGAAACGCAAGTCATCTGCTTTTGAAAAAGCCTGGGGATGAACCTCTGGATATCCTCCAACCGCAATACTAATGTCATCTGGAAACGGAAAAAAATAAGAAAATAAATAAATAAAAATAAGATTGATTGTAATTGAAACTAGTTAAAGGGGAAGACCAGATTTGTGGTTGAAAAACAATGATACGCATTTGTAAATAGCATTATTAAGAAGCACCATATCTCTAGACACTACCACTAATTTTATAATTATTCCAGAAATTTACGCATTAGTCTTCAATTTTCATACAAATAAGATGAATCAGAAGAAGATGGTCAACAGTAGAAATTGGTAGAAATTTTATTATTTTGATTACTTTAACTATATATGTATAAGTTAATTTAAAAATATCGTAAAACTGCAGTTTGCTAAAGTTTTAAAACCAGTTTCAATCAGTTCATAACATTGAGAATTAAATATCGAAAAAACACGTTTTCGAATGTGACTAAAACTTGGTATAAAAGAAAAATAATTAATTGCCATATTCCTTTCAAACTGAAAAGTTAATAAGAAAACTGTCAAATGAGAGCAGAAGTAGTAAAAATAATATTAAAATAGTGAGTTAAGGAATTTTTACCCTTTAATATTTTGGGTTTTTTTTTAATCTATTTCATTAGGGTCAAAAGCTGTACCGAATCAAATGTATAAAAAATTACTTTTCATAATTTGCATGGCAACTCCATAAAATGAAAAAGAAATTAATTAAAACATTTAACTTTAGGCTTTAGAAGACCGAGACATATTTCCTTAAATAAAGCGAAGTCCTTCACATTCAAGATTTAAAGCGGGAACTTTAAACTAATAAAAGGTAAAGTACCAATAACTGGAACTAGACAGTCTTAAAACCTGTCCATAAGTTCGTCACTAATTGCATGAATACTCTTCGAAACCTAACTCCTCTCAAGTATAATAATTGTGAATTACAAAACAAATAATGCCAAAGTATAACTAATTGCGGAAAATTGCAAAGCATGTCATAAATAAGTCTACACACTCCAGATAAGCACCACTCCATAATTAAAAAAATTATTTAATTATTTAAAAGGCAGTCACATATAAAACATTACGCGATCACTGATACGATCATCTCCAATGGAACTGTACAAAAACATTAAAGCTCTCTAAAATTAGAGAATTATATGAAAACGCGATCACACCGGATTATTTTTGTTGAACTTTCGTACAAAATTAGCCTAGCTCTGGTCGTGTAAAAAACGATCGAGAGTAATGGCAAAAAAAAATGTCTTACCTTTTCGTTTTTCGCGGATCGCCTTAACCAGTTCAGCAGCATATTTCATGTTTTGGTACTGGACGACGTGATCACCTCTTATCGCGAGCACATTTTTAAAGGTATCAAAAGGAAATTGATCGAGCTTTTCTTTAGTCATGTTGTAACAGGTGATGTGAGGCATTACAACGCCAAATTGACTTACGTGTTCAGCACATTTAATCGCGGGAGCTTTAGTGATCGGCTCAGAGTTCGCGTTAATGTCGCCGATCCAAACGACAGACGTGAAAAGTGGATTTCTCTTAAACACTCCGTAGTCCAAATCCGTATTCGATCGGGCCGAGATCTCAATACCGAAGAATTTTTCACGTTTCGCGATCTTGTCTTTGATCAGATCAATTATCCTCACCTGTTCATTAGAAGTTGGTCCATTTGGTGGTTTTATCTTTACGTTTGGCAGTGATTCGGTTTCGTTTATGCTGCGATCGGAATGCATACCTCCTGCACGCACGGAAAGTATGATTTTATTTTCTGCTCCAAAGTTGAGAAGCAGAACGCAAACTAGCGCTGCTAACCTCAATCTGTATGTCATGTGTGGGACTAGTGAGTACTGGTGCTGATCAGTCAAAAAGCTTCTAACGTTGTGCAGATCTGTAGGCATTATCGCCTACTTTTATGTAAGCCACAAAATCTAAATTGCTATCAATCATACAGACTTTTTTTTCTGGAGATCACTTAAGATCATTCGCGATCACTGACTATCAAAGCCTATCGTATTCACCACTTGAATTTAAGTGGACGTAACGCAAAGTTTTTTTATCAATTAAATTAATTTGTTAGACCACAATCGCAATGAAATAAACAATGAGTAAAAATTACTGATATTATTTAAAAATAATTACTGCAGCTGTATGCCTGACTAGAAGCACGTTACTCTTTCAAAGGAGCTAAGAATCCTCAATGAATAGTTTGATGAATGATGCTAAATTTTTATTATATACTCGGATCACAATTCAGCTTCATCTGGCTGAGTAAATCCCCTTTTTTTATATTATAATGTCAAGATAAATTTATTATTTACGTAAATTAGTGTTTTTTCGAATATATACCATAAGATGCAACTGATATTGAATGGTTCGATGACTCGTAGAAACGGAAATGTGGGTTAAGTAAAATATCTGCAGAAAACAGGATTACAATGAGTCAGATGCGATAAAGTTCGATAAGAATTTAACTCTCTGCAGAATCCCCGATGACAAAATTGTTTACTTTTTCTCGCCAGCACGTGTAGGGACATTCATCTTTGAAAATGGTATTAAACAAAAAAAAACAATCGTTGCAATTGCTGTTTTGGTTGTTTGTCATTCATACTATTTAAATTTTTCTACGAAATCTTACGATAGCTACTGTTTGTATATAAATTTCCGATTCTCTCATATTTGGGATCATTTGGTGTCGCATTTAATTATGAGATTAATTGCGCGTTGACTCAACTTAGTTTGAATGAAACTTTGAGTTGCTGTTGATTTTATAAATATTGAGTGTAATTTGATACACGGATTATCTTATCTTCCTTTTAATTTAAAAGTGTAATAGATAAGAAATAAATACTACCAACGAGATCAGCGATTATTAAATAAGATAAATACATAATTCAGCTCGATAAGGTAATACAATACAAAGTAACTTCCTAAATCCATACCATCAACTTAATTTTACAACTTATAAATCATTAAAAAAATTATATAAAAATAGAAAAATTCCATCCGAATTCCGGCTGACTTACTAGTAAGAATAACTTTTGGACCCAGTGACTGGCAGTTAAAAGATCGTCGAGCGATCTTACCTAGAAGAAGTTTATTGACTTTTAGTTTTTAAACACTTTCTTAATCAGCTCACTAATTAGACTCATTGTGAATCCCCGATTGCACTAGTTCCGTCCCAAATTCTTAAGCTACTCTCAAAGATGTAAAGAGATTTTTAAAAATAGTTGAACTTTGAAAATACATTTTATCACGGCTCGTTATAATTTTTTTTTAGTTCATTGACATTAAGACGGAAAAACATACTTGATTGTTATATTACAATTCCAAAAACTCACTGAGCTGAATTTAGTGAATCTCAGTCCTTTACTTTCCATATAAAGAAAAATGCAATGAAAATTTTAAACGCGTTTTTATGGAAACGCCTTTTTTGAACAAAGTTCAACTTAATAAAATTTCCTTTATCCGATTCTTAAATAATAATCTGACTGAGAAAAAAGTTTCAAGGATTGATAATTTTTTAACTCGTCTCAGTGTCGTTTACCCTTAATTAGACATAAATGCTTAGTAACTAGCTCAGGTAACACTCTAAAAGGAACGAACATAAAACAAGAAATAATAATGAACTTATCAACAGATTGATGATTAAACTCCAATTTCCGGTTGTAAAAAAAAAAAAAATTTAAAAATAGTTGGCGCTTGAATTGTTTTGCCAGTGTGATTCAATGTTTTAAGTGCTTTAAATGGGAAGTTACTTTACTATCTCACTAGTACATAGTCCGATTCTACAAAGCATTTTTTAATTTATCAAAATCACCGGATAGGTGATCATTAGTTCGTGAAATTCCAGTATCATTATTGTAATTTATTTAATCATTTTCATAGTTTCGGCGACAATTAAAAAGAATTTTTCTCACTTAGGCACGTGTTCCTTCACACTATGAGACTGAGTTTTATTCTGGAAAACGAGATGATTAATTTAATTTCATTGCAATATTTAAGTTAGTAAAAGATTCATTTAGTCTGAAAATTTTACATGGAGCCTCCCTTCCATTTTAATTGCAGTAAAATATCACATACGGAAGACATATTAAACTGTTTCCGAAAACATAAGACATTAAGGAATATTAACCTAAATTTGCTTCTAAACAGGTACGAAAAGTAAAAAAAAGGTCTAAAACCATTAGCCCGTCATAACGACACTACCACCTTAATTTTATGAAGTACTAAATGACCATAAACGACCCTATGTAGATTTGTTACCTTACTCATAACGAAAGCATAAATTGTAAACAGTTAAACATTAAAACTGGTCTCGTTGATTTTTAATGAGAATACTTAGAAACTAATGAGTAAAGATTCAATCAGGTAAAAGGCAATAAGTCGAAGCATTCTTTGAAATTTCTGAAAAATTATTCCTCATATCCCTATTTTTCACAAAAGAACAATAATAAAATTTCTTGTTAATACGAAATTTCATAAACAATCATCGGATAAGAAACGGGGAATTTAAGAATATTTTGAATATGATTTAAAAATAAGAGAGGATTCCGAATAAAATTAATTTTTATTTATTTATGCAGGTTATTATAAGAAATCGAAATAAAAGGAGAGCAAAGATCATAGAAAAAACCAATCATTAGGCCCAACCCACAAACGCAGGTAGAAACCTTTTGACTTAGGTAAAAAGAACTTCATCCCCTCCAAAATCGAGGTAATTTCACATTTGAAAAACATAAATACCTCAGTAACTCAAAATAATTTCATTTCTAGTGGCACATCTGCAGCGTCTAGTTTACGATCAAATTCAAAAAAAAGATCATCCAAAATGTTGGACAAAGTAGAAATGAGCTTAGACGAAATCATTAAAGCTCAAAAGGTGACGAAAAAGGTAACAGTTAAACCGTTTCGTAAGGGTGTAGACGCAAAAGGAGCAGCTTCCAAAGCAGCACGTTTCCAGCAACAAAGGCCAAAATTAAAATCTTCAGCAGTGGCAACAACATCAAAGAACAAAGTTCTAAAAGGAAAAAACCGAGGAGGCATCGTAAAAGCAAATCAAAACAAGAAAAATATCAAAATTCTAAATAAAGCACAACTTTTAAAGCAACGCAATTTTAAAACAGCACCTCAAAGAAACAAAATTCCGAAAAAAATACCAGCTAAAAATCTACAAGGCAATACACGAACACCAGTAATAAACATAAAACCGAAAGCAGGCATAAGAACTAGACAAAATAATTCTGGTGTAAATAGTGTTAGACCTGACTACGGTGGGAAACTCTTCATTTCGAATTTGGAAACCGGCGTAACGTCTGAAGATATGAAGGAACTCTTCCAGGATATTGGAGAAGTCAAATTTGCCTTCGTCCACTACGACAACCGTGGCAACTCCTTGAGGACAGCTAACGTGAATTTCAAAAGAAAATTGGACGCTGTGAAGGCCATGAAGCAGTACAACGGAGTCGCTCTGGATGGAAAGCCAATGGTCATTCAGATGATCACCTCAGATCTCCCTGCGGTGCAGCCTGTTTCCGTGAAGGATCGGGTTGGAGTCCCAAAACGTCCAATTAGGCGATCCTAAAAATTAAAATAAAAGTTAAAAATGGAATAGTACGTAAATAAGATTATAAGTTTTTGATATACTTTAAACATATGAAATATTTTTTCCCTTTTGTTTTTAACCTTCTCATCTTCATGTAGCTGGACTGGAAACTATAGCTGCTAAAAAGATATATCTATTAGAAATGAGAAAATTAACATACTTAGGATTCGATTACACAATTAAACAAATCCTAACTTAATTTAGTTGATTTTAAATGAGGCCATAACACATTTTCAGTTTCACTTACAATTTATAATAAGAACCAATGCCAATTAAAAATAATATTCAGTAATATTTAATAAGTAGTAGTATGTAATAAGTAATAACATACATACAAACAGCCCTTGTTGTAATCCTAAAATTGTAATTTTCTCTGCAAATTTCTGATTAATTTAAAAAATAAAATATCACAGAAAACTTACCTGACTCAGGGACTCAAATTGTTTGTTTCTTCTTTGTTTATTTTTTTTTTTTTTTTATGATAATCCTGACTTATACATCTCAACTTAATAAACTGAAATTTAAATAACTAGTTTTTAAAAGTGCAACTCCTTTTTTTCCTAACTCCTGAATTCCTGAAAGTAAGAAACATACGTAAATAAAACAGAAAAATAAAATGGGAATGTTTGTTGTCTCTTATATTTATTATTTCTCTCTCTTTTGGCAAATTTGTCTTAAATATCTTTTTTTTTTGTTTTTTTTGTTCTCGTTAATTTTACTTATATTTAACGTTATCCTTAATTAATTAAATCTATAAATGTTTTTCCTTTTTCTTCAACTAACAAAAAAAAAAGAAAATTTTTATTTACATTAGCAGCATTATCCCACGGAGAAAAATCTAAAACGAACATATTTTCTTCGGGAATTTTTTTTCGTCAACAATTTAGTTTAATTATTTTTTTTAATTAACATAATAATCTTTCAAAATACTTTTTCTTTAATAAAAACGGCCAATTGCAAATTTTAATATTTGTGAAGAATTTACTTATTCAATGAATCAACAGAAAGTATTTGATTAAAAACAATTTCTTTTTTTTTAACATTTCGAATTTCGAAGGATTGCGAAGTGCACACGTGCAAGCGAGCGCTAAAAACATTCGCCGACGCAATGCAAAAAACGAGTTTATTTAAATATAGTTTTAAATCTGTGTTTATAAAAATCTTCCTTTTAAAAAATATTTCTTGAAAGTTTCTCTGATTAGTGTGTAGCAATTTGAATAGACATCCTGGTTCCACTTAGCGCGGTTCTCTGTTAGCTTATTAGGACAAAAATGGCTGGTACTTTTGGTTCTCTCTGTTCTTTCAGTTTCTGTTTATGTGGTGTTGTGTAGAAAAAGGCTCTGTTTTAAATGAAGGAGTACAGACGGGGCTGTTGGTTGCGTTGAATTACTCTATTTTGCATTAATAATTAACTATATATCCTCGAAGTCGTCTGGTGTCTGTCATTTTTTCTTAATCCGCTGCACAATCCATTCCAGACCTTGGTACAAGCTACAAAAAGAAAAGTAAAGATTATCGTTATTTTAGACACACGGAAAAAATATTTATTGATACTAGGTAATTTTAGTTGTATTAATTAAATAAACTAACACTGTGCATGTGGAGACTATAAAAATCTGTGATTTGTCTTTAATTCGAAATTTGAATACATATTTCGAATCACAACTAGGAAGTGTATGCATAAAAACCAAGTAGTGAACTCTGGATTTTGATTTTTGCGAGATTTAAACATACAACAAAAATTTAAGGAATCCCTTCGGATGAATTTGAGTTTGGCAATTAACTGCCATCAATTTGTATTTATTTCCTAATTTGATTAAAAAGTTTTTAAAATGCTTAGTAAGCTTCAAAGATTCTCAAAAAAAAATCACAAAATGTTCCAAGTATAAAGTTCTCTTAATAAAATTAGTTTTTTCGCGCTAACAGATCGTCGTATCAAACGTAAAAATTATGAATACAAGCTCATAATAGCAAGAATTCCGCAATAAAACATATGAGTACCAAACAAAATTGTTTTAACGTAGTGAATTAAAAAACTTCAATGCGATCAACGTCGATGTGTCGTGTCAACATGAAACACATGTTAATAAACATTTTTGCCCAGTGATTAGAACTGATGCGTAAAATTGTATAATTCAGTTGTGCTAATAACAGTCTGTACGAACTGTTAAGCTCATTGGTTTTTCACATTTTTAAAAAAAATTTCATGGGTGTTGCTCTCTAAAAGCTGCTGACCTAATAAATGCCTATCACGTAGTACTAAGTTCACATTTCTCAAACAAATTTTATAATACAACTCACAGTCTAAAACCCTAAACAAAGCGATCGATAAACAAATGACATAAAAAAATGCGTCTATACTTCTCCCTCAAGAGTGCGCACAACATGGTCTCACTTTAACCTCTTTGCTATTTTCATATTTTTACAAAAAGAAAATCTGTAATAATCACGCTCTCAATTGCAGCTATCTGTTTGAGATAAGACATTGTCGCAAACTTGTTGAATAATGAACCCCCGTTATCAACAATTTTGCTGATAATGAAAAATTTGAAACGCGAGCAGCAAATGTCGGGTACTTACCCTTCACCTGTGAGTGCACAACAGGCTTGTATGTGCCACTGGTGCTTTTTAATGGAAGTTAAATCCAGTTGCCTCGAAATTTCAGCAGCTGACATTGAGCCCTTTAAGTCCTGGGGGAAAGATATTAGAGAAAATTGAATTAATATCAATGGCAATTTATTCTGAGAGCTATGGGGTTATTACTTGTTTATTAGCGTATACTAGGAGACTAGCTTTAGATAAGTCTTCATGTTGAAGCATCCTATACAACTCTTCACGAGTTACAGCTAAGCGTTCTCGGTCTGTTGAGTCAATCACCATTATGATGAACTGAAAAATTAAAATATTCAAATTCATAAACAATGAATAAGACATAAATTTAATTATAAAATTAAAAATGTTTAACTCACTTCTGTATTTGTGTAATATGTGCTCCAGGCAGCACGTAGACTTTGTTGTCCTCCCAAATCCCAAACAAGGAAGTGTATATTTCGCCAAACAACCTCTTCGACATTTGATCCAATCGTGGGACTCGTGTGCACAACCTCATTCATAAGAAACTGATAGAGAATTGTTGTCTTACCGGCATTATCAAGACCAACCATCACTAATTTATGTTCTGAAAAATACAAAAAATATAATCAAATTTAGTTATTATTATAATTTATCAGCTAATAAAAAACTACAAATATGCAAATTATAATTTTTGTATTTGTGAAAGCTGTTTTGAATAGAGATTCTAATTGAGACCTCTGGTATTCTTGCATAACGATTAAAAACACCTTTGTTTTATTTCATGTAATTTGTTAATTCATGATAATTCACAATAATTTCAATAATATGGTTAATGGAATGTTCTTTATACAACCAAGTAATTGGAACGCGATAAACACATGAAGTGGAAATTATAAATGTAAGATACGTAAATAAATTGGATAGCAAAATTGGCAGGTGGGTTTGCTGATAGATAACTTTAGTATTAATGTCACGCCTTAAGATCCATCTACAGAAAGTGACCAGTGACAACAATCTATCAATCGGCAAAAATCTGTCTTTGAATTATGGATTCAAGTACTGACAGCGAGTAATGACTATCGACATTGACCTCATGTAACCCCTCATTAAGTCAGTTTTAATAGCAAATATTATTGCTTTGACAAAATACTTGCTAGATTTAGAAAAACAATTTTTTTTCGAAACTCCCACCCACCAAAACAACCATAAAGTAGTTATACTACAAAAGAATATTAAAATTTACAACTGAACTTATGTGAAGTGTATTAAAATTATAGAAACTTTCACTAGTGAGAGGTGGATCAGTTTAAAAAAATTGTTTTAGTTCAAAATTCAAGTTCCCATTATAAAGCTATATAAGCTTAGACACGTTTCCTGAAAAGGCTTTGAAAATTGTAAAATGCATATTATATAAACAGAAATGATACTTATCAAATTTTAAAATTGATGAAAGACTTTCCATCTTCGAATACAATCAACAAATAATCCTAATTTTTATAAGAATTTGATTTGTAATCAAAAGTATAAATTTAACACCTGCATTTTATAAATAAACATATATAAAACCCGGCAGGTCTAGTATAGTAGACACTATAAAAACCATAATTCATTTTTTGCTTAAGTAGTTTTATAAGCTAAATATTCGCTTGTTAAATTCTCAAAACCATAAATTATTATTAATGAAAGACCGACTTTTATAATGGCAATGTCGACTGTATTTTTTAAGGTCACTGTCGACGAAGCTGCTGCTTTAACCGGCGACAAATATCGCATATTTACATGGAATTTATGAGTTTAATTAGATAACTAAATATGGAAACCATGTGGTTTTAACAAAGAGACATACATACAATCTTTGTCTGACCATCAATTTTTAAAAGATTAAAAGACTAAAACATAGAACTTCTAAAGTTTGGCTCTCCAAAACAGATCTATCTTGTCTAACAAGAAAAACTAATAAAAGCCGCAACTATCTGCAAAAAAAATTTGCGCATTAATTTAATTGTAAAAGAGCCACCCGACACCCTGATAATAATAATTCTGTACGCTCCCAAAAAAGCAAACATAAGAAATATGAAAAGTATTAATCATACGAAAAGTACGCTCCGACGTGCTTATCGCAACCGCCACCTTATCCGTCAGCTATCGCAGATTAAACGTGAGAAAACGCGATAAAATTACACAACTCGACATTCTGGAAATTATTTCAGTGGGGCTCTCACAAAAAAACCCTAAAAAAGGCACTTCACCTGAGGCGAATGTGAAGCAACACAAAGCCCAGGCCACATGTCGTCTCATCTGAAAAAGGTCTGCCGCCCCGACGGCACATTACCGTAAAATTTCTCATTTTTCCAAAAATTTCCCACCTGACCTCGATGTATTCTGTGAATTTAATAAGTTCAAGTTACATCCAGGTGAGCTTAATTGGCTGAAAAGCAGTCCTGATTGTTGCACACCCGCGGGACACCAATTTTCACGATTTTAGCACCAACCCAGACAAGCACCAACGCAGACAAGCACCAGCGGAGCCCGAGGGGGCCAAATCGACTTGAAGAAAGTGAATCTGGCTTAGTGAGTTGGAGCTGGGGGCTGCGGGAACAAAAGACACCTGAACAGGTTAAAAAATGTTACCTTGATGCAATTCAGCGCGCCTTGGTAACTGCGACCTGCGAGCGCTTTTAAGGTGGGTGTCGAGCAGTTTCTTGAGCGCGTCTAGATAGTCTAGAAGATCGTGGGAGGCTTAAGAGTTTGTTTTGGAGATCGACAGTGAACGGTGGATTCTTGGGAGTCGTTGATGCGGAAGAGTTTCATTGAATGTTTAAACAAAAAAATGCCTATTCAGCTACTCTTCAGCAAATCCTCAAAGACCAGACAATCGTTGGTATTATGCAGATTTCGAAATATTCTGTCTTGAAATTCTGCGATTATGCTTCAAAATTAATGTTAATTGAAAACGAAATTATTACGTCAACTTTAGTATTTTAAGAAAATACGCGTCTGGTTATTTGTGGGATATTTTTATCTTACTTCCTAGCTTTTAACGAATTTAAGAAATACTTGACGCATTGAAATTATCATAAAAATAACATTAAGTTTTTGTTTTTTTTGAACCTGTGAGATATTTAATAACATCTATGTAAATTTTAGTTTGCAATTCCGTTTTAAAATTACTATTTTTATGTTGCCACTATGTTCAACCTGATGTAAGTGTGATAATAATATCATTGTCAGTACAAAATTCATTATTGTAGAATAATTTAATAAATTAAGTAATTTTTCATAAAATATATTAAATTACTGCACAGATACACATATCATTTTTGCTTGAAACCAGATTAAAAATCATTGCGCAAATACTCGGAGATAAGTTAAAAACCTCGAAATTGTTTGATAAAAATCAGGAAGATCCAGACGAAATTTAATCAGACTCTAGACTCGAGGAATTTTCGTGCTTTTTGGAGTTCTTCGTCTAGTTAAGAATTAGATGCAGTGTACATTTAATTAACATGCAATAAAAATCTACTAACAAAAATCTAATATATTATGTTATTATTATTGATAAAGTAGATAATTAATTCTTATCCGCCTAATCTTTCTTTTTTGTCTACTCGAGAGCTAAACTCATTTGGCGTTTTCTATGGAATTGTCGATTCATTTTAATTAGAATAAGTAATGTGTTACTAGAGCAATTTTTAAATATTTTAACATAAAATAAAAGGAGTCACAAAACCTTGCCCTCAAGGCAGAAGGAAAATCTGAAACATAAATTCCCAGAAGCAATTTCAACGTCCACCTTGATTTACAGGCTTCTGTTTGACGAGAGAACACAAAAACTAAATAAAAAAAATTGGCATCCGCCGAAGGCGTTCAAGTTGAATCACTTCCATATTTTGAGCGGACACTTGAGACACTGAGCAGCGTCTCAAAAGGCCGATGATTTGATGACACATCGCCACCCAACATAAATGCTTCCTGACCATTTCAAGGTGGGGCCACTCGAAGCAATTACCTCCCTGACCAGCGCCAATTTTTCTCATTTTTCGGCTCTGTTTACAAACATTCAAGTGGAGCTTCTCGCCTCCGTTGTAATGAATTCCCGCATTAATTGCACCCCATCGTTTGAGGGCGCAGCTTATTATTATTTTTTATTTGGGGAGTGGAACAAAGGCAACGCGATTACCTTTGGGGCCCGCAGCCGCAGCACAACGAGGCACTTGTGCGTTGACTGGCTCTGGCCATTGTTTGGCGGTAATAAGCTTATTTGGGGCTCCCGGGGGAATCAATATACATTAGGAAGCATTAGCGGGTTTAGCTGGAGGGGTGCTTTACGTGCCCGAGGGCCTTCTCATTGGTGATCTTGTCCCGGATGGATTCGATTAGACTCAACAAGTGGCGTCTGAAAATCGGAGCTGAACTGCTGAGCTGATAAGTGGGGCCCCGTGTGTGTCTCCGCATCAGTCTCACTGCCTGGAGCTGTGTTTTCCTTTCAATTGTTGACTGCGACTCCGCAATCAAACAGGCGCTCTATTTGCAGAGCTGAGGCATGTGTTTTAATCGTGAGGTGGAAAGGTGAGCGGCAGTTACCTGCGCCCCAAGGTCTTGCTCTACTGTCGTCATTTGGAGCCGTCGGAGGGGTCTGGCGAGTTTGCCTAAACTGCTACCAGCAGCTGTTTTTTTATGTGCAAAAAAAAAAATAGGAGCTCTTACAAATTCTGTCACGAAATACCACCGAATCGCTCAAGTAGAAAGCGGAAGACGCGCACTATAAAAAGAAAACTTCGTGCGTACAGTGACCACCACGTCGCGGGGAGAAAGTCGAATTTACATCACACGACTGCATAACAAAAATTTTTTTCGCTAAAGGCAAATAAATAAATCTATAAGAAAAATATGAAAAGGGGGCTCACCTTCATTCCCGAACATGCTCCAAAGCTTGGCGAGTAGCAGGCCCATTTTTCGTGCGATGTCCGAGCGCTCTGCACTTGCACAACAGACTTTTTGCGGGGGAGCTGCTTCTAGCGCTCGGCTAATTGGGTTAAATTCCTTTTGATCGCACTGCGGGGGACCCCCTCAGAAATTGCTATTTCTCGACGAGACACCACAAAAGAGCATAGCTTTCGCCGCAACAAAAAAGAAAACTATCTTAACATATTACACACAAAAAAAAAAAACTGAGCGGACGGGACGGGGCCTCTGCGCGTTTTCTGTCACACGGTAACAGGACAAAAGTCGCAGTTAACGGGAGCTCATTCACCCGAATCACAAACTTAAATATTCATTTACCCGACGGAGAACGTCTGTTTAATCCGGTGACAAATCAATTTCTCCCGCTGCTAATTCAATTAAAATCGCACAGCGGATGCACAAAAACTGAACACGGCCGAGTCTAACATCGCCATTTTGTTCTAAAAGAGACTTTTACCTTGGGCGATTGTCAAAATTGTCAAAATTTTATGTATTTCATTTGTAAGAAATCGAGACTCGAACGGAAAGTGTATCGGCTTAAATTAATTTGAAGTTTGGATCCAGTGACGGAGCGGAAAAAAAATTATAGTTCATTATTTTTGAGAGATTTACACATAAAATAAAAATGTCTGTTTTCCTCCTTAAAAAAAAATTTGTTGCTCAATGAACTTGGGTAACTTTGTTGTAAAACGATGCAATTTCAATTCAAAATATACTGTAGAGAAATTTAATGGCTTAAGTTTGTCTAAATTCTTCGTAAAAATTGCATAAAATGTAAAAAAATCTTCACACGAAAAATGAATTTAGAACATTCACTCGAACACAATCCACACACGTCCCACATTTTAGTAGACCTTTGACATTTTTTTTTATGACAAGTGACAGTTCATGGATTGGAAGCGGGTCGGGCAGTTGTTATGCTTGCCTTAACAGAATGCGAATATGGTAAGTGAAAATGCGGCGAAAACACGATTTATTAATTAAAATCCCACTCCGTCTAACCGCAGCATGGCATCAGACTTCTTTTATCCGAACATGGGAGGTGTAGAGGAGCACATTTTCAACCTGTCTCAGTGCCTAATTTTGCGCGGCCACAAGGTAACTTGGCTTGTTTTTCTGCGAATTGAAATTTTTTGTAATTATTATAATTAAGGTGATTATCATAACGCACTCGTACGATGACAGGAAAGGAGTCCGGTACATGACGAACGGCCTGAAGGTTTACTACCTGCCCATTAAGGTGTTTTACAATCAGTGCATCCTGCCAACGATGATTTGCAATATCCCGCTCCTCAGGTGTATTCTGCTTAGGGAGCAGATCGAAATCGTCCATGGACACTCTGCATTTAGTGCCCTGGCGCATGAAACAATGCTCATTGGGAAATTACTAGGATTAAGGGTAAGAAACCAGATTTATTTCTTGGTAATATATTGAAGTCCCACTCTGTGAAAAGTGCGGTTAAAACGCTGGTCAATTAATCCCTGGATATCTCCAGTCAGTCCACAGCGTTTCTGTAGTAGCCGTTCATGCTAAAATCTAAAAAGAATCTCAAATAGATAATAAGGCTTACTTGCAGTACTAAGAAAACTTACAACAAACCTAAAAAGATACAATAATTAGTTAAGGCGAATTAATATATTTTTTTCTACGAGGACTGGAAGTAAATTCCCTAATTCAGTGACCTCATTTCTTAAATTAAAAGTTATTGAGTCACGTATCTGCGTATGTTTTGTACGTGAATAGCGTGCTGAAGACTTGAATCTGCTGCTTACTGCGCTTTCAAAGCATTTAATCTGACTGCACTTTGTACTCCAATAAGATTCTTAAATGATAATGGATTTCAAAATTCACTCTCTTAACGAAACAATAAAAAAATATTTACTTTTAGAATTACAAAAGAGCTTAAATTTCATTGTTTTTAGAAAATCGGGATATGAACTCTACTTTTGAGGTTCTTAAACAAAATAAGTTTATTATTATTTATACATAATTGTGTTTTATGTGAAAATCACCCAAGCAAAGGTCAATTTTTGTGAGGGAACCTTAAAACATCTTATTTTGAAGAATGTAGTTTCGATATAATATTTTATTGTAGTAAATAAATAAATAATAATGTATTAACGCTAATTACCAAACAAAGAGTATACGTTTTTATAATAAAATATATTTACCTTATATTCTTAGACAGTTTTCACCGATCACAGCCTTTTTGGATTCGCAGATTTATCTGCCGTTGTAACAAATAAATTCCTTGAAATTGGACTCTCTACATGTAACCACTGTATATGTGTCTCACACATATGTAAGTACTTTTTAAATATTATAAAAAAATAATTAAAGGTAATATTGTAAATAGGCAAAGAAAACACCGTCCTGCGAGCAAGGGTCTGTAAAAATCAAGTATCAGTCATTCCAAATGCTGTAGACACCGCGCATTTCACTCCGAATCCGATCAAGAGGCATAAGGACAATAGAAGTAAGTAATCTAATAATAATCGAGTGTAGGAGATCTTACTAGATTGTATTTTTTCTTTTTTTTAGTAACTATTGTAGTTGCTTCACGATTGGTTTATCGAAAAGGCATAGACTTTCTGGTGGGTATCATTCCAAAGTTTGAAAAGGATTCGGATGTCTATTTTACCATCGTGGGGGATGGCCCTAAAAGAGCGCTACTGGAAGAAGTACGGGAGCAGGCAAACATGCAACATAGAGTCAAGCTGCTCGGTGCTGTGGAACATTCCAAGGTAAAGAGACTGCAATGATGTCAAAGATGTAATCTGATTTAAGAAATGACTTCCAGGTGAGAGATATCCTTACGGAAGGACATATTTTTGTGAACACATCTCTCACAGAGGCTTATTGCATGGCTATAGTTGAAGCGGCCTCCTGTGGGCTCCAGGTTGTTTCCACTAAAGTCGGCGGCATACCTGAAGTATTACCTTCGAATTTGATTATTTTAACAGAGCCAGACGTTGATTCCATCTATGAAGGTGTCCTTAAGGCGGTTAAAAGACACCGATTGCATCGAAAAGCCTGCACAAACTGTTGCGCTCTGAAACAGAATGGAGTTGATAACTTAGTTACTTCGACTCGTTCTTTGCCATCTGTTGTAAATAAAAATATTGACACAGAATTAGTTAAGAATTCAAAGATGAATGGGAGTAAAAAAGGCTCTAAAAAGCATAAAGCCATTATGCAAAATCACCGGGAGCCCATCACATTAAACAACCACATCGATGAAAAGACGAGCAATCTAGTCACTAATCAGGTGCTCTGCCCCTTTAAGCGTAACGAGATCGTTACACGGCTCTATAATTGGCAAAATATAACGGAACGAACTGAAAAGGTCTACAAACGGGTCCTGAAGGAACCTGACCCGGAGTTGGGGGAAAAACTTATCTGCTACCTCCGCAGTGGTGTATGGCCTTTTCTTTTGGTTGTCTCTCTATGCCACCTTCTCTTGTTGGTGATGGAGTGGCTGCGCCCTAAAAAAAACATTGAAATTGCCCGGGAATTTTCTAAAAAAAATGCTGACAAGGAAGAAAGGTAACTAATGAGGTAAAAAGAGCACCGCCTATACCAAAGAGATATTTTATTTAATATTTCCGTCTTTGTACTGTCCTTTTTTTTCTTTGTTTTTGTATCGCAAGAAAATCGTGCATATAAATATTTAAATAAATTGGGGGAATTTGTTAAAAGTGCTTTTACTAAAAAGAAAAAAAATATATATATGTATATCTGAGGTGCCTTACTTCTTATTTTGTTTGTTTTTCCTTTTCTAGAAAATGTTTTCGTTTTGTTTTGCTTCTGAACATGTTTACTACCTCTTACTATAAGAATTTATTTACCAAATATGACTGTAGAGTTAATTTTTATTTTATATTTTACTACTTCTTACCGTTTTCTTGTTAGCTTTGTGTACAACAAAATAAAAACCATATTAAAGTTGTAATTGGAGTTTGAAGTGATTTAAACTAAAAAAAAAAATTTAAGAACTAGGGACTTAGAAATTTTTATATGATTCGACTGTTTTAAAGCCCCATCGGGTACTAGACTTAATAATTTTTTACCTCAGTTTTTAAAAACAAGCAGACACACCCATTTTTTTCAAGGATTTTACAATTTATATTAAAGTAGAGGCGCAGTTCTGCTCGAGGACAGCGGCCGATATAATTCTTTTGTAAACATTTTTCCAAGATGTAATTATTTTATTTGCAATTCTATCGGAATCATTTCTTTGTAATGAATGTGATAGGATGTGTGTTACAAATGTTTTTATGTACTGCGAGACTGCGAGTTGTAATCAAATATGATACGATAATTTTTTTTTTTAAATTCTTGGGAAATATGAAAAGGGAAGGCGCCGGAGCCTTAGGCAAGCAAGTGTTAATTGCATAGAATGGCAAGAAATGATTATCCTTAAATTAAATATGATTCATGTAAATATACGAGATTATTTAAAATGTACAAAATATTTGTCGTTTTATTTAAAGCCGCTTGAAAGCACCTGGTGTGTGAAAGTGAACCGTAGAAATTTCTTGCCCTGTTCGAGCAGATAGAGTATGAAATATATTTTAGCTCCAGACAGATAAAATTTTAATCTCTCTTTGTGCATAGTAAGGTAATGAGATTAGCCGTTTCACTTAAAAAGAGACAAATACGGTGAGTAAAACCCAAAAATTTATAAAATTGTTTTCAAATCGATTAATATATGAATAAATTTCTGGTCAAAACCTTGAAAAAGAAAAACGGCTTGATTTCAAATTTCATCTTCGTTTTCTGTATAATAATACATATCATTTATTTTTTGTAAAAAAAAATAGTCGTATTTAGAATTAAGTTCAATTACAATTGTCCTGAAATTGTAAAAATGAATAACCATTCAAAATAAACATTTAAGACGAATCGGCAATTTTTAAATTTACCGCCCCTTTCCCCTATTCATCTGCCAATTCTGGCCCTCTTTCGGTCAATTTCGAACTATTTTTAGATGTGGGGAGTTAGGCTGGTTGTTGTCCCGGGAAGGAAGTCAAGTTTCGATGTTTTTGCTATCTTTCCCCGCTCCAAGACTGTAAGCTCAGCACGACCGGGCCGGATCTTAGCTAAAATTTGACGCTTTTGTGTGAAAGCTGAGCTTTGGTTTGGAAGTTCCAAATTTAGCTAAGACCCGGCCCGGTTGTGCTGAGCTTACAGTCTTGGAGCGGGGAAAGATAGCAAAAACATCGAAACTTGACTCCCTTCCCGGGACAACAACCAGCCTAGCTCCAAACATCAAATAAAAAAATTAAAAGTAAAAAAACATTTTTAAAAACAAGCGCCTTTTCATTTTAAATGACTATATTTTCTCGTACCAACTTTCTATTTACAGGAAAATACATCTAACATTGAAAATTGATAAAATCTCAATATTATTTGGTATACGATTAAATCGACAGTGTAATTTAAATAAATTAGTACACGTTAACAAATAAAAACTGTCTCCCTACACGGCTGCTCCTTACCTTAGTGCCTAAGTATGCATGCATTTGAAAACGTACACATCGAAAAACAAGTTGAACAAGACAATTTTTCTGTTTTCTGGAAGACTGGCGAACCGACAGTGTTTGGTTACTCAAGTGCTTGGAGCACTATTTTAGTTGAAACTCCATCCGACAAATTAGCTCTAATTGTCTAGTCAAACTCTTCAACGTAAGTCGCAGGGAATATCCCGACTCGGTTCTTCAGAGCACCTAGCCACCATCCATCGTCCTGCTTGATATGGACCTCGATTATGTCGCCAGGGGTCAATTCCAGTTCATCATAAAGTTTTGGTGAGTAGCTGTAAAGTGCCTTGCATCTGCTTATAATTACTGATTTTTTATTATTATGCTCAGGACTATCTATTGCAGCACCGTCTGGCTTATTTTTTTCCGGGGTATCTTCGTCCTCGTCTTGGGAGCTGAATTCGTCAAAATCAGAGTCCGGTTGATTCGAGCCACCGTCTGCAATACCCCTATCAAAATCTGGACTATCAATGTCTTTTACAGGAAGGGTTTGCGATTTCCCATTTGCATAGATGTTCTGGCTGTTCATTAAAATTTCTGAACTGCTCTTGCTGCGACTGAAAGTCGAGTCGTAGTTCTTTATGAGGACTTCATTTTTAATATCTAGACAACTGCCGTTTCCTTGGGATTCAATATCGTAGTCGCTCTCTCTACTTTCGTTCATTTTATCGTTGTTTTTCAGCCATAGTGGAACTTTAAGGACACTTTGCTGAAGACCGGTTCGATCACGTGTTACCTGCATTTAAAAAAATAATAATAATTACAGTTGAATTATAGATATGTATAAATAGCTGAATTGAAAATGACCTGTATATGTGGAGCCAATGGATGTGAATTTCTTGGCTTATGGTCCAATTCCAAAAGAGCTGAATGGAGTTTAAACCGAGCTCCCTCTAAGTACGTCAACATTGATCGAATCTAAAACAGTAAGGAAAATGTTAATAAATATAAAATTAACATATTTTTAAAAAAAAAAACAAATTCTTTACGTGATAAAGTTTGTCAGTAATGCTTTGATTATCCTGCGTATTCAGCGTTTGTGACAATCCTTTCAAACTATTCCTCGATCGTCTCTCGCGCTCTAAATCTGTCTTGACTAGCTGCAAAAGTTTAACCAATGCGTGCTTCCTCCTTTCTCGATTCATCGCCAACGTTGTGTGCTCACAATAAAAGTCTGGCAATAATTGCTCACTGGGACCCTCAGAAGCCCTTCGGATGTTTTTCACGACAATCATGTCCTTTGCTATGTTGCACGCCTCCACCTGGGGCGTTAATCTTCTAACGACTTGTTCGATTAGTGGATTCATATCCGAGCTCAGTCTCAAGTATGACGATGCAAAATTTTTCATATTCCCTAGCCTTTGGTTTTCGAGATTCTGAAGGACTAAGGATCCTCGAAGGACAGACATTTCCCAATCGACACGGGCCCTTTCTGCCCGTATGCACTGGGTGTAGTATTCGACATCAGCCCGTTTTACGGCTTCTTCGGCCTTTCGCCGTTTATTGTCCAACTTTGCACAGTCCTTTTCAGCGTTTTTGATTTCCTTCTCGGTGTTGGCCTTGTTTCCACTGTTGTGCAGGAGTCCTATCGACGGGGATTTTTGGATCCGAACATCGAGCATTGCGTCCTGTAGCTTTTCATTTTCTCGGGCGGCAGTGTGAGAACCTTTTTTGGATTTAGCTTCACTTATCCTCCACTCAGAAAGAACTCTTGATTGTTTGTCGACATTACTCTCAACCTTTTTGAAGATTTATATAATAAATATTTATAAATTTTAGTTTTTTTAAAATTTTAAATTAGCTAAGAACTTTTACGGCGCTAAGGCAAATTTATGGTAATAATTTTCATTAAAATCGAGCCAGCCTTTTAGTTTTTTAAATATAACAAACTTTTATTTATTTGAATTTTTAATCGAATTCTTAGTTGATGTTCCTCACCTGTTTGCGTGTTTTGTGATGACCATCTAGCAGAGTTTTTAGGGGCTTCACAAGTTCCTCTAATAGTGAATTTGAGAACTGGCGGTGCACTTCGCTACGGCTTTCCATTTCTGTAGCAACGCCACGCCATGCGTCTGCTATTGTACCAGGAATTTCACGACATGCTTTACTTAATTTTGATGCCATTTTTGATAACGATTTTGCATAAAGCTGCTCTGAATCAGCTCTGTGGAGAGAACGAAAAAAAAATTCCTTAAATTTATTACAACTTTTAGGATTTTTGAGTATCTTACCTTTCTTGCAAAATTGTGACCAGATCTTTCCCGAAGTCGCCACCCTGTTTGATATATCGGCGTAGTTCTTCGAATCCATTTTGACCCTGAAAAATAAAAGGCCATTTAAAAATTTATCAAAAGTTGCTTACGCAAAAATATTTATTTTAAGATTCTTAGGAATGTAGAAGACTTATTGTTAGGTAAAACTAACTAAAGATAAAACATTTTCTTTTACCTTTTGTCTTTTATTCAAAATACCAAAAGAGTCATTAAAAAGCAGACTTAGCTAATTTTCATTCGTTTATGATATGATAACAAATGTTTACTCCACTGCAGCGTATAATTACGAATATTAAATTTCATTGAAGCAAATAGCTCAATTTATCAACGAAATTAAGTCATTAGTCAAATTTCAGCTTTTATTTTTTGAATTATATAGAATTCAACGCTAGAATTTTTACTAATTTCCTATTCCAAAAGTGTCTGTGAATTAAGAATTGCTGATTTATAATGATAACATGAATCAAAGCTGGATATAAATACGTTTGTGTTTCAATTTAAATAATACCTGAAGAATTGAAATAAAACAATTTCACTCAAATAATTTCCACCAATAATTTGAATAAATTAAAAAGCAGCAGTGTTTAAACAGTAGTCGAACAGAAACAGTCTAGGAAGAAAGTTTGGAAATAATGTTTGATTTAGATTGGACTTTTGTGCCAAAAAGAAAAGTTAATTTAAAAAAAATAAATGTGAGGTATTAGTGTTTTAGTAATAGTGTATTTAATTCTTTATATAAATTGAAAATTCTGTTTTTGTAGGGAAAGTAAAGTAACTAGGGCGCGAAAAGCCCTGAAAAGGAAATGTGGTAAAATTTAATAAGAATTTAAATTAAGAATATCTTAAGTTTGTGGTTTCCTTGATGTTTTGATTTCATTCATTAATACTCATTAATAAGAATTGTATGTATAAATATGGATTTTTTTTTGTTTGAGTTGCACTGACAAGCACGCATTTTTCAAGTGAAATATTGAGTCTTCGAGTTTTCTTTTATTTTGTTTATTTTCAGAATTTTTTACTGAGAATACATACAGAATAATTTACAGAAAAGAGATATTGTTAAAATTTCATAAAGTAAAATTTGAATTTTACAGTAAATTGTGAAGAGGGTAAAAATTATATCAATCCTACAATCGGATGTTTTAATAAAGCAATTGCTCCAGGTAAAAAATTTATATTCACATAAATTGTTGTTAATTTTAATAACACATTTAAAATACTTGCAGTTATTTTTGTATCGCAAATATTTGGATTACTTCCTGTTCAAGGGATATTTTCAACCAATGTGAATAATTTGAAATTCTCTTGGAAGTCTCCAAGAACTTTATACAACATCGTGATTGCATTAATGTTTTGCATGAGTTTAATTTCAAAAGTAGAATCTTTTATTAGAACTTCGAGCACAAATTATATAACAGGTATACTAAATTGATGTTTTTAAATGAAATAGTACATTGTTTAACTATTATTTACTTTCTTTACAGATTTTATAGTTTTGGGACCACTTTCGTTTATTATTTCTATTAAATCCATACTTCTTGCTAGAGGATGGCCCAACTTAATGAAGAAGTGGTACGATGTCGAAGTTTCAATGGCAAAGTATCAATACAAAAATGCACAAAAGACCATGATAAGAAATGGTAGGATTGCGGCTGCAGTTCTGGTTTTAGATATTTTTTGTAGGTTTAAACTAAAATATTTTGTAATTTTAAAACTATTTATTATTTTGTTTTTTCCAGTCTTTCTGGCGCTGTTAACTGCAAGAGATATCGATGATGTGATTATGTGCTATGATGCCTCAGAAAGGCTCAATGCGTTCATACGCATTTCCACAGAAGAGATGTTTTTCAAGCAGGATACAAGTTTCTTAACGCTCGCAGTAGCAAAAGTTTGGAAATTACAGCAATTAGCTGTATTAAATTTCATTAACTATTTAATTATATTGCTATGCCTTGGATTGATATCACAATTTAAAATGTTAAACGAGAATCTTTTGGCAACTAAAGACAGGGTAAGTTAATTCTGAAAATAATTGATAGAATTATTCATATAAAATAATTCTAAAACCTTTTTTGAATATTGGGTATTCTCTTCTCAGTAGTCTTTAGAATTGAAAAATAACTTGTTGTATTTATTTGTGGAATTTCAGGCCGAAATTCCTTAAATTAATTAGAAATTTGAAAGATACGATATCATAGATAACTTAAATAAGCATATGGTTTTTAGGGTTTTTAAGCTCACACAGATAAAAAAATTGAGCTTAAACATTTTATTTAGTTGAAAATTAAAAAACTAATTTATAGAACATGCCAATTTCGTACTGGACCACTGTTCGAGCAGACTATGGAAGGTTGGTCGACCTCTGCAAAGCTGTCGATGACGAAATTTGCTTTTTAATGACGCTCAAACTTTCCTCCGGGCTCTACTTTTGCACATCAAGATTTGTTACAAATACTACGTAAAATGTTAAATTTAACGTCTTAATAGTGATTGAATTAATTATTTTTTTCTTTCATTTAAGCTTTTATAATGACTTTGCATCGGGAAAAGTCATTATTCGATGGGTATTACTGATTGTTACGTTTGTGTATATTTTTGGAAAAGTGTATCTGAGCTCCAAAATAAATGATGAATCAAAACGACCACTAAAAGTATTAAGAGCTGTGTTGAATAAATCTTGGAGTTTTGAGGTATTTCAGCTATTTTTCTTTGAGTTTTTATTATTATCTAATCTATTTTATTGAAATAAATGATAATCTTCTAATAAACTTGAATATTTAATTTTATTTAAAGTACTTTAATTTTGATCAATAAATGATAAAAATGAAAACTTTGAAACGTTTTTACATAAATTAAAGTCATTTATCTGATGGAGAAATGATGAAATTTATGAAGATAAAAAGTACTTAATTTTAAAATTATTCAAAGGTATTTCAGTTGTAAAATTTTTTTAAGTTTCTACATAGACCCCCAAGTTTATGTTTTTGTTTTTTTTGTCAGGTTCACCGATTTGCTGACGAAGTGGTTACCAACACTGTCGGTCTCAGTGTAATGAAAGTTTTTATCATCACGCGAAGAGGAATATTAAGCGTATGTTTACTAAAAAAAAATATTTCATTTCTTTTTATAAATTTGTTTTTTTTAGGTTTTTGCAACTCTTGTTACATATGCAACAATATTAAGCCAATTTAAAATTCATATCACTTTTAAACAATGTGAAAACAAAAATTAAATGGGGGAGAGAGAGGAGAAAGGTGATCTAATTCAAAATTAGTTTTATTTCAAATTTTTTTGGAAACTATTATAATAACATAATTGAAGCTTTAAACGTTTTTCGTTAATACTTTAATATTTTGAAACATAAGAATCAATCTAAAAATTTATTATATATTAAAAACGTAAAATGCTTAGAACTTTTATAAAATTAAAATTGTATTGCAGTATTAGCGGCGATGAGTTTAAGATCATCAATTGCTGAATTGTTATACAATTTATAGTAATAGGCATTATATCGCTGAATTCTGCGATTCTCATAGGAATATTTACCATAGGTTATTAAATTTAATATTTGTATTTATTATTTAAGCGCAGATTTTGAACAATACATAGTTAAACAAATCTTACCTCCCACTTATCCCTCACAATTGGTTTCTTTGAAAATGGTGATATATCTCGATAATGTCCTTGTAAAGTCGAAGGCATCGAGTCCATCGCTTCACTTTCCTCACCGACCAAAGTCTGTCCGGACATGATCGACCTGGCCAAGGACAACGTGGAAGCATAACTCGTTCCACAGGATGTATCTTGTGGAACAGTGCTACCACTGCCCCTAGTATCCTGTGAGTGGGTCCGTTTTACTCCTGAAACTGGACTTTTTGGATATCCTCCATCTGGCGACCGCCCCGCCCCCACCCTTTGCATCGCTGCATGCTTTTGAACCACCTCCTTAAACTTGCCGCTCTCTTCACCAATCCAATTTTTGAGCCCACTCCACGCATTGTTGATCCTCTCCTTGTTGTGATGTAAGCTAATCAGTCTTGAGTTTTTATTCTTCAACAGGGTGATCCTTCGTTCGCTCGGTTTAAGATTATCCCTGTGCTCACAGTACTCCAAATCGACGTCGCCACTCCAATCTTCAGATTCGTTGATCTGGCGGGTTATTTCGTTGAGTTCTTCTATCGATAAAAATAAATTTTTGGCATCCAAACTCTGGCAACTGACCGACTTCAAGTTGAAGTCCTCGATGGAGCTGTTGAAGTCGATGCTGTCGTGACTCCCGTTGCTAATGTTGTTGCTATTTGTTGAAAATGCGACACTTTTTGGAACACTCCCTTCTCGGTTGATTGAATCAACGCTTTTTGAAAGGCTGATTGGGTCCTCTTTTTCTGGACAGAGTGGTGAATTTGGTTCACTAGCACTGCCCAATATGGTGGGTTTCGGTGGGGATGGGAGGGGAAAATTAATTTCTTCTTGAGATTCTAAAATTTTTTTCTCTTTTCGTTTAGGTAAATCAAAACAATTCTCTAAGTTTGCAGTGGTGAGTTTGAGATTTAGTTCTAGTGAAGGGGCTTTTTGTAGATAAACTCTTAGTTCTGATTTGTGCAAATTTTGAGCTGACTTAGACCTGTGTTTTTTTAGTGGGGTACTCTGTTCGGATCGTTTTCGTCTTCTAGGCACCTCATAAATATTTGGAGTGGGGTCACTGCTGTTGAGATTTTTTACTCCATTGCTAATATCTTCTTGAGGCAAAGTAGTGGGCAGTAGATCCGTCTCTATTTTACAATCGTTAATATTTTGTAGTGATCCTACAGCGTCGACAAAAACATCATTTTCACTTTCTGAAGATGTCCTATTGCTTGAAGGTTTAGAAGGTTGAGTGTTGTTATCCAATCGATCGGTATCAATTATTGTCTTTGAGATGAGAACAGGTTCTCCAATTTCAATTCTGTGTTCCTCCGAGATGGTCATATCATAGCTACGTTCAGCGGTTTTTGTTGGTGAATGACTTTTTCGCTTGGGCGATTTTCTAATTAATTTTGAACTAACCGACGAATAACTTTTTGTTAATTTATTCAGAATTCCACCATCTGATTGGGTTGGATTCGTTTTGTACTTAAACGTCTTTAATTTATGCATTTTATGTTGGTGTAGTACACTTATTCACTATCATTTCATCCTTAAAAAATAATTTTTTTTTGAGATATTTGTCGTAATTAGGTAGAATTTCTGAAGTTGTGGAAAATATTTTTCTTTTATTTCTTTTTTGACTATATTATAATATAAGAAATTTGCAATGACCAATAGCTTTTCGGGATATTACAAAAATGACTGGTATATATATATTTTTTAATCTTTAAATCCTACCTCAGAAGCAAAACTTGTTCCAGTTGAATTAATGAATGAAAATTTTTAATTAGGTACTTAATTATACATTAAATATGCGTCAAAATTAAAATTCAATAATTTACTTTAGTATCGAAGTGGCATATCATTTGAGAAGGATATTTTAAAGGTGTTTTTGTATTATATTCGTAGTATTCGAGATCTATGAATCTACCTCATAATCAAATTTTTATATTAGTAAAATTAAATTTTTACTGTTTTAAAAATTTAATTTAGGAACTGCAGCAAGCTGGCTTCTAGGGTAATATTTTAGGACAAATTTTCTGAGATAACATGTTTTGTCGCATAACTTTCAAAAGATGTCTATACCGGTACAAAGTTATTTACGCATAGGATAAATTAAGGCTATCGCTGTGGTTCACTGGGCTTAAAAAGGTTCTCGCCAGCTCCAGTTTCGACCGCGATGCGAATTGGGTTAAGCAGAAAAAGGGAAGGTGTCACGTAACAAGCCCGGTGACATAAGATGTCGCTAAAATCCATCGAAATATGCAAATGTCCCGAATGCTCGTTAGCTACCGACTCTGAAACGTATTGAAATCAATAAAAGAGCGACAAGCGGCTAAAAAAAAGGCGATTCCACTTCCCAATCAAACGAATCGAGAATAAGAAAAAAATAGATCCAAAAAGGTGACATAATTGGCCATTGCAAAGCGCACTGGTTACCCTGTGGCTGTTTGTTAGCTACCTTTTGGGGGGGGGGGGGGTTCCCCTTTGCCCCTCCGCTGGGGCCATTATGAGCTGCCGTGGATAATGCGATTAGAGCTCGCGATTTATCTGCTCGAGGTTTTTGTGGAACAGCAAGAAGTAAGTAAACACTTCGATTATTAGGCAGCAGGTAACATGGAGCAGGTGATTCTCGGCCTCCGCCGATCGGTTCGATTTTTTCTTATGGTGCATTGAACTGGCGCTGGATTTAGCTCGAGTGACACCTCTTCTTAATCTGGCCGCTGCTGCTGCTTCACCTGGCTCAATCGTGGCCTCGAAGTCTAAGGTAGGCTTTTTGCCAGTGCCGTTTACCCGCTTACCTTAACGCCTTTTATTCGCGGTTAATTCGTAACTGTAAGCAAAATGAGTGTTTGCCTTTTGAATTGAAACAAACTCAAAGAGACAATGGGGGTCCCAATGGGTTCCAATGGTCATAAGAACTTTCGTGCTATTTCCATTTTGAGCTTGATTTATTTTTACTATAGGATTCCGGTGGTTTGAGGGCTCGTCAAAATCCGGGTCGAGAGGGAGGATCGAAGCCTTATCAAAAGAAGAAAGTTTTTAAGAGATTGCCAGTTTAAAAAATTTCTCACAAGGTTGGGGTCACTTTTCCTATTAACATTTAACATCATTGGGACCCAGTCAAAAATAAATATTTTGAGGACCCTCTTTACTGATAGAATTTCTTTAGCAGTTGGATCGTTTTATTTTTAAATAAAAGTTTGCGGTTAGAGAAATTCAGATAGGAATTCTCAGATCAAATATACTTTGAGATTAACTCTCTCATTTCTGTTAGTTTTCTTTACGCTGAGAGTTAACAAAATTAAATTACAGATAAGTTTTACAAAATGTTTTACAACTCATAGGATACTTTTCGATCGATATTCTGTCTTATAAATAATAGTTAAGAAAAAAAAATAGTGAAGTAGTGAAATAGTTCAGCTTAAAAACCAGTAAAAGCAGATAATTACTAATAGACGACCTTGTCATACATTGATTAGAAATCATCCGGTTCGAAATTACTTCTGGGCGCCTCGGCTTAAAAATTGAAACAAGTTAAGCTCAGTGCGCAAGTGCACCTCGGCACAATTTCTGGAATGCTAAAAAGCGCAATTCGAGCTAACTGTTCCGTGGTGGTTTAGTCGCTGTGACAGCGCTCATGCTTAATAATTTACTCGTTTTCATGGCCGATCAGAAGCAATTTTAACTGTGGATTTTCCTCGGAAAAGAGGAGTAGCCCCAACTGTTTTACTAGTTTCTGGCGCTCTGGTCGGGTTCCAGACCTGACAACCTGAGCACCTTCACAAGGTAGGGCTCCGTAGACGAGTCTTGCCAGGGGCAATTACACATATCACCTTCAACCAGGTTATTTGGAGTGGCAGTTATATAACTTGAAGAAAGATAGTTAGAAAGAAATAAGGTGCATGCGATCCTCCTTCAGATGGTCGCTTCGCTGTCAGCGTCAACTTAGTCGCTAGATCGCCGAAGGAAGTGATCGTTGCTAATTTTTATTTTGATTGCACCCGGAGATGCGTAAGTAGCGTGGTAGCTAAAAGGTAGTTAAATTGTAAGTGGGCTTGGCGAGTAGTTTAGTGCTCAGTAAAGACATTTTGATTGATAGGGATCGCAATTAAATGAGGCTAGGGTGGTGATGATGGCGACTAGGACTTGATTTTTAACGACTGGAGGCGGTTCCTGTTGGTGGTAGGATGGTTAGATTGCAGCTGTTGAGTCGATGTAGGATGAGCAAGGTCAAACCAAGTCGACAAACTCAGATTAGATAGCAATCTTAATTATACTTGAACAGACTCTAGAAGTATGTAATCCTATATGGGCAATCTTTAAAGGATTTCACTCACAGCTAATTAACTACCGAGTTAATCGATTTAAATTTCAATTGACTGAATTTTTATTTATTTAAATTTAATTTCTCGTATTTCAGTTCTAGTACTCAATTTTAAAATCTAGACTCCTTAATGCTAAATTTCACAAAAAATTTGTATGTAGAAACTAAAGGATGCGGGCTAGCTTTATAGAGATAAACTAGAGTTAAATATTAGGAAAAATGAAATATAAAATTAGAATATAAAAATAGCTCTCTAAAGATTTTCAAATTAATAAGGAATTGTAGCATTGCTTGTTCCCCTACTTTTGAGGGTAAAAAGACAAGGAGTTGTACACATTTTAAGTACATGCTCCCGTCCAACTAATTTCCTTTTTAAGAAGCATAATTTGAGAAAGAAAAAACCAGCAAAACCCGCGACAAAAAGGGAATTTTCAAGAACGTACAGCGCCTCTAATCAGCCAGAGTGCGCTGAATCTCTACGTGACTAAGTAGAAAGTGTCTGAGAAGTAACTTCCCGCAGAAACTGGGGATAAAACCCGAGATGTGTTTTTCGCGGGAGCACAAAGTACACCGTCCCCCCGGGCATCCTGGAGCTAATATTTAAAAACTCAAGTGACTCTTACAAGTTGCTTTTTCATTTTTGTGCCTTTCTTCATTGCAGCATAAAAGAAAAATTGTATTTTGTAAGTACGCCTAAAAATTCCATATGTATATTTTTTTTTCTGTACTGCCACATGCGATGTAATAGAAAAAAAAAACTGTAAACTTAAACTTGTGCTACAAAGAAGCACATGATTTCTGGCTCAACTCTTTTTCGCGATGAAATCTTAATGAAATCATGCAAACTCAATTGGCAGCAATACGCCAAGTGTGTGACTGACTTTAGCTGCTAATTTGCATAGGGCCTAATTGTGCGGTCATGAAAAATTGCTGCACTGTTGTTACGATTAGAAAAAAAGATTGCATTAAGCGGTTAAACCATTTTTATTCTGTTTAATAACCAGTTTGGAAGTTGGTTCTATTTCTTCGCCACTGTTTAGCATTTTTAATGACGTTATTTAATTTTTATTTTATTTTATTTTCTATAATTGATTTCATTTTCAAGTTCTGTAAAATTCCCTTGCTCTGAATGTGATAATTTTGGATGAGCTTTGATCTGAAACAAACAGGTTTTGATGGATTACTAAGTTTTTTTTTTCTTTAACAACTTTAATAAATGGCTCGTAAGCAATTTGTGGAATTTTTTTTTTCTGATAACGAAAAACGTTTAACGTTGAACAAAGTAACTAAAAAAATGCCTTAAGACTATAGAAATAGGACTTTAATTCTTGAGATTTAATTTTTTTAAATACGTTGTAGACTTTTGTATGCGATGTACGTAATATCTTTTCTTATTAGTTCTACAATAAACATACTAAGAACTAGTTGTAGCCAAGACAGCTTGATTACGTTAATATGATTAATGCGATGCGAATTTATTTCTAGAAACTTTTTTGAAATTAAAGTTTTCATCTGGATTGTGGGAAATAAATAAACTAATTTTAAAATACATCAACAATGCTACTATTTTCATTGCAAAATAATAGTATATAATTTATCAACTAAGCGTGCAAAATTAAAAAAAAATGTTCTACTGAAAACAAAACTTTAATTTGGTTTAAATAGAACAGTCTAAAAAACAATAACATTAATTATGATGTGATAAAGATACATATTACAAATCTTCAAATCGTGTTAAATCCGCAATTCGCTTTAGATGCATAAATTAAAGTGAAGTGGCGGTTTATAGTGTAAATGGTTAATTAATGCTCATTATCATGTATTATTCCATTTTATTTTTTAATGAAACGCAAGAGGAGAATATAAAATTAATTTGCATTTATTCGTAAGTATTTTAATAATCTTCACGTGTAGAATTAAATTTGTTAAGCAAATACAGAAACACATGGCAAACATGAACTCCTATTCTCGAACAAAATATTCTTAATTAAAAATGCACAAATCGTATTTAAGTGTTCAATCTTTAGCTATTGTACCTAGGTACCTAAAATTTTGAATTAATTTTCAAATATTTGAACAATTTAAATTTCTAAATCAAATAGGTTATTAGAAATTACAATATAATGTATGTAGTATGTTTTTAAAATACCAAGTTCACCTTCATTTAACTTAACAAAAAAAAGGTCAACATATTGTGCAAAATGATTATTTAAAATTAAAAATGGATTCGCGGAAATGAAATAAGTAATTCATTCTAAGGCACAACGGTTAAACAGACTTAACCGAATTCCAGCGAATTTAAATTAATCAATTGTAAACAAAGCGCATTGCGCGCCGGCGTGCATGTCTCAATTGAGAGGAGTGTTGCATAAACCACTTGTGTCTTTCTGTTTATATTATTTTGATTTATTTTGATTTTTTTTAATTTTTTGTCCCATACCTTTGCCGTCTGCGATTACGCTTAATGACGGCGGAATCAGGCGCAATCAATCAATTACACTCGCGCGCAGAGTGGTTAGTCCAATTGACGATCGCCCGACGGGGAAGGTGAAGTCGCGGAAATTTGATACGTTACACCTGACAGGCAAGGCAAATTGGCGGGCACTGTACTACAAAACAAAATACACTACGCAACAAATTGACTGACCTGTCCGCGGATTTGTTTCAAAATTGCCGCCGCTCATTGCCGTATAAAGTTTTGAATTAGGAAATTTGATGAATACTGTATTTAGTGAATGAGCTGTTGAGTAATTGGTAATTGGTGGTATTTTTTAGTTCAAACCAATCGCCTTTTTAGATGCCAGTCAAATATTAGACAAGAAATAAACCTTTCTAATAAGTCTGTAAAATTCATTATCCATTCCAATCTCAGTTTCATATCTATTAATTAATTTGACTCAAACAAATAATGCCAATGGATTTGCATTCTGAGACTAATAAAATATGTAAAAATACAGTTGCGAAAACTTATAATGAATGGAAATTTAAATCGATTCTTAATTCGAAGAGAATTTCTTTTAAGTTACTACGGTAATTATGTGAGAATTAAATCCAAAAAAAATTTATTTTTAAATCCTGATTTAAATAGATATGTTCCTGCATAAAATTAAAACAAAATAAGTCAATTTCAACTACACATTAAATAATTCTCCGGGGATTATACATATAATCTTGTTTTTCTTATACATTGAAAATCTTCCAAATTAGATTCTTAAAGTTCAAAGGCAGAGGCCCTACAAACTTCCATGAGCTTGACACTGAAACCTCTAATCCAGAAAGTCGTCCTTAAAATATTTTGTTACATTCCCAACAAAACGTTAATTTCTATTATGAAATTCTGAACGAGAAAATTTATTAGAGACAGTAAAACATTTTTACCTGCGGCAATATTTCATCAGTTTTAATGGCTAAAAGCTAAAACAATTTGCCACAGTGTGTTTGCACTTTAAAAGTAAAACTGCGAGACTCGGTGGAAATAATGAGAAAACAGCTGCTATTTTAAAACGTAAATAAAACCAATAAAAATAGAACGGGTATAAAAATGAAAATTCAATAACACAACCGTGGGGGCGAAATAAAATAAGAGCGAGTTTTATGGGGAAAGATAGAGAATTGCTAGAAATTATTAAAGAATTTGATGGAATTTGAAAGATATAACATTAACTTAAATTTCTGCTTAGTGATAACACTAATGAGGCAACAAGTGCCAAACGTGTTAATTATAGTTATATTATGTAAATTTAATATAGATTATAGCTATTAAACTAATAAGTTTTTTGCAATCACCTATACAACGCTCTTTGGCATTCTCATGTCTTGTTTTTTGAAATGAAAAATAAAGAGATAATCTGGTTAAATAAATTATATACCTAATTATTTCAATTGTCTATTTCCAGGAGGTTTATTCTGCGATTTTTACATCAAAAACACAGCTGTCGTAGTAATAGATGTGCTTGAAGTATATAGGACATCGAAAATCTAGATTAATCTAATTCAGTATGTAGTTCACGATTTTTTTTTAAAAGAGCTACTTAAAAATGTGCATGAAAAAATTTATTTTTATCATGTTATAGAATCCTTTTCATAGTTCACAGCAACTATTTTATCCGTAGACTGATTTCTTTAGCGTAGTTTAGTCTCATTTTGGCCTCTAATTGTTGGTTTTTGTTATTATCACTTTCTAAAATTTATTAGAACAACATATGAGGTGACCAATGTTAAGTATTTGGGAAGATAAAATGTTTTCATATTTAAATAAAAGCCATTATATTGTTTAAAATTAAAAGGGTTAATGGAAAGTAAGTAGGTAAGTGTTTTTGCAAAGACTATAAACATGCTAAGAATGATTATTTGTATTATAAGTAGCTCAGAACTTTGGTTAAATCATTAAAACATCACATTAACTAATTAAAGTAGGAAAAAGCAAATCATTCTTCATTCTTGCTTTTTTTAAAAGTGACTATGTGACTATCATCAGTTTTACATTTTTTGTCAAACTTTAGCTAGATATACTTGGAATTCATGAGGATCTGTAAATACCATCAAAATGTGTCGTTGTTATCAGCATTAAAAAGTATATATCATCTCATTATGACTGTAAAAACATTGTTTTCTAAAAAGTATTAACATGACTCAAATAAGCCACCTCATTGCGAACGTTAGAAATTCGCGCGCAATTTACGTAATTTCATAAAACCATGACCAGACCCCAGAGCTGTAAAATCCCACCTCTCTACTAGCTTGAGGTTTTTCTTATCAAAATCACAAGGCTGCAGGTAAACAACAGAGGCGAAAAGATTTAGCACGCAGATATTAATTAAAAGCGACAGGGTGACCAAAAAGGAACCCTTCTCGCGAATGGTTGGCAAGTAATCGAGCAGACGCAAAAAAACCACATCGAACAATATCGCGTTACTCAGATCTCAGAAGATGCGAATGATAAATAATTAAAAAAAAATGCAATCATGTGTTTTATCAGAAAAGCGTGCGGTCATATAATCTGCAGTAAATCCGCGAGATATTGAATCTGATCGGAAATCTTCCATTCGGCCGATCTCTCCTCACAGTCTCAAGAGTTTTAGACTTTTAGAGAGTGCATCTAGCGGGGCCCCAGGGGAGCTCTGGGTTCAGTAAATCGCTCACTTTAAGAAATAATATCGTCGTATCTTTTGCGGCGTACGACAGACTGTCTTTTGTATATGCAATATCTGCAGTGTCTGTGCGGTATGCAGAGCAATTATCTTGATTTTGAGAGAAAGAAAGAAAAAAAAAACCAATTAATGAAGAAAAATATTTTCCACAACTTTCTACTAAATGCAGTCCGAAGTGTTGCGTGGGAGACGAAGGTGCCGCCGAAACAATTGATGGCAGGAAGAATGCACAAATTCTCACTTTATTTTCGCTTATTTACGAGAAAATTGCAATTTTATCGCGGTACGCACCGATATACGATCGTGATCGATCCGCGTTGCACCGCAGGTGATCCTCGCTGCCCGATGTTTGGGCAAACAAATAATGGAAAATGGGGGCACTTGATTAGGCAGTATTGCACTATTTTCCGGTTATATAATCGCACACACACATAATTTTTTAATCATTATTTTTTGTTTAAAAAAAAAAACAAAAAAATACAGGAATTTGAAATGAAAGATTAATGAAAAACGATTACAATTAGCACGATCACTTGTTCGCTTCAATTTCCTCAGTTTCCTCAAAATTCACTGTGCCGAAAGAAGTTAGCTTCACTGCACTAGAAATAATTTTAATTTATTAATCGCGGAATTACCGCATCCAAATTGGGCACAACGGTAACAGCGCGGCTCGGACTGAACTGAATTTTTGCCTTCAACGAACAGCTCTGATACTTTGATACTGTTCACAAAAAAAAAAAAAAAATAGTTAGGCCATGCCGGAACCGACCGTTGCCTCGGACGATAGTAAAATAGTCCGTGTCCGAAACGTTTGGCCACATATAAATTAAATTTTATTCCTCCTACCGTTCCTGGTGGTCGATTGATAGTCTGTAGGACTTTAAGACGAAAATGCAAAAAAACAAATGAAAAATCTCAAAGAAAATCGAGAAAATTGTTCTTATTTAAAATTCGTGCACCGCGACCGGTGGGTCTATTTTTAATCCACCACCAGCCGCCAACGTACTGCTTAGAGTTTAGACCTATAGTCAAATTAAAGACCGATTTACAGGCGTTTTTCTAGACTCTAGGAGAAGCGGCCTCACGACGCGTCTGAACGTCTTGAACTGATTCAAACTGTTGGGGCTCAGGGGGCTGCTAGCTCTAGAGCTTCTCAGGCATGGAAGGCAATTTCTTGTGGCGCTGACTGTTTCTGTTTTCATGTTTATCTCTGGAAAATGCGGTCCGGCGCGGACTCCAATCATGCGACGCGCAACCACATTCTCAAAGAGCCCCACATCGAAAGCGGAGCACCCGGTGCCAAGTTCTGAGCTCTTGATTCGCCCCACAACTCGTCGCACTGGGATTAGCTAGCGGCTGAACGGAGGATAGAGCGTATTTTTTTCTTAATCTCACTATCATTTTTGGTGCGTTTTCTTAGCAAATACGCACAAATACGCGGGCTCAACTCGAATGGATAAACTGAAAACTGGATAAGCAGTAGCACGAGAAGTGCGTATGTACCTTTAGATTTAGCTTTAGCTATCGGCGGATGATCGGTGCAATTTGATTCGATGTATGGATTAAGTGGGCATATGCTTTTTTGCCTTAATGATGAACTAAAATAACATGTTCATTGATGTTGCAATATCAGCTACAATGATGCAATTTTTACTTTTTTCCATTGAAGGGAAATGTTTTTAAATATTTTTTTTTCCTTTTCCGCACCTGATACATATAGTTGAACTGCTTGTTTAGGCTCACAGTACCCGACAAAGGAAATAAAAATTAATTCAATTGGTCTATTATTTCATAGATAATAACGACTACAGCCATTTATTACTATATTTACTATTTAATGACTTTCCTTTTTATTTTTGTACGAAGTAAAATTTAAATGAATAGAAAAATTAATGTTCTACCTAAATTAAGGTCGTTCATTAAAAAATATATTCTTATTAAATTCAAATTCAAATTTCCTAAGGATCGTTATTAAAATGAAGAGAAGGGGACCAAGACGACTGCCCTGAGGAACATTAGAAATAATATGTAATGTAGTGAACTATTGAAATTTTCAAATTATGTACCAGAAAACAAACACATTACGTGTAGCTAAATTTCCACCATAAATACCAATTTTTAAACGTTAGATTTTTAATATTAAAATCACAAATTTTATTATAAAATGTATTTCCTCTGAAATTTGAAGAAAGTCTGTCTAAATGTTTTCGGGAATCGAAACAGTTTTTTGCTACTTCATAATATGTACATACATATATTATTATATTCGTTATTTTATGTTTCATAAAAAGTTTAGACTTTTTAAAATTTTTGTTTTAGAACTCTAAAAAGATAGTTAACGAATAAAATTAACTTTTAAAGATCTTTGCATATTGGGTCTGTCTCATTTGTAATCCGATGCATTTTATAATTTTATGCGACATTTATACAAAACATATGGCCTTTTGGCATGCAACAATTAAAAGCATTCCACCGAGGGCGACCTCCCATTCATTTTCGCAGCCTTTATTCGGTTCTGCAGAGAATCCAGATTTTTATGATACCTACGCATTTATCAACAAAGTGCAGCACACCGATTTATTTCGTGACAAGTATTTAATTTTTTGTATCCCAGCGTGCTTTGATAGTCGTCACCCGGCAGTGCACCACCTCGTTCTTGAATATTTTATGGATTGGAGTCCAGCACACCTTCCCAGGACAGGTAGGCTAGAAATCGGCAAATCGGCGGAGTAGCGCTCGATTTCTTATCTAAAAATAGCTAAAGATCTGCTTAGCAATAAATTTGAATTGTTGCCCTTTTTTACTTTACAAGTATCTGCGAGCAAATTACCTGCGAAAATTGAAAATTTATTATCATTAACTGGCTGCAGCCGGACTATCGATGTAAGTGATTAGTTGACTAATCGCCACCTGCGGACGTTGTTACTTTGAATGATAGTCAGATAAATAAAGTTATTGATTTGTTGCTCTGGATTGTTTGGAATTTTGTTACCATATTATTTTCGCAGTTCAATGTAGATTAGATTATTTAAAAATTTGAAATATTTCGCCGAGAAAAATAAAACTGAAATATAAGAATCCGATTCAAAATTTCTGTATATGTATTTGTATAAAAGAAAACTTAATAGAAATAGCGCGTCCTTAATTTGGGTTTATATAAGATTTTTCTGAGAAAAGAGCTTCTTTTTGAAAAGTTTTGAACAATAAAAATAAGAAATTTCATATTTATAAATCTTCTAAGAGAAATCGAAAAAAATATGCAAAAGAAAATTTGTTGCTTAATCCATCGAGCAAAATTTCAAGCAAAAACCTATAATATGAAATTCGAATATGTAGGTATGTATTAAAATAACAAAGATTCATTTTCTCATATCCTATTTTATATTTATATCGTCCCCGCTTTCTGCGTTGATATCGTAACTAAATTTTTTTTTCCAAAAATGAGATTACTTTTCCTATGGGCGATTCAAATGTTGGTTATGTTAATTATTCAAAGTGGAATTAAAAAGAAACTTAACTTGTCTCTTCTTGGATGATAATTTCCACAACAAAATCCGTTTCTACGTGTAATAACACCAAAGTTATTTAGCTAGGTCTATGCTAAATTTTAGAATAATTGAATATTCACTTAATAGACAGTATGCTAATCGAAATTTATGGTACTTTTTTAAGACACGGTTGTTAAATTAACTTGTATTCTCATTAGATAGGGTTAAAAATTATATTATGCTTTAACGCTGTTAATTTAAAATAAAATGCTTAAGCAGGCTAAGCTAATTCCCCTTGAAATTGATTTACATTTTTTGAGGTAGTTGCGGAAATAAGAAATGATGATGTTAAGTTGAATCATAGTTGATAAAAGTTAGTTAATTCTAAACGATTTTTTACCAAAGACGCCTCTTGAAGTAAATTTCAAAATTTCGACAAGTTGGTGTTTTTTGAGACAGCATCAAATCGTAAAAAGTAATTGGAAAGGAATTGCGACAAGACTGCTACTTAAGACAAGATGCAAGCATCTTGTTTATTGCTGACAATCTTAAGAAGCCACCGCCTTCTGTGGCTACCTGTGCGCTGCTGGTCAATTGCTAAGAATAAGAAAAAAATCCCTTGAGGCTCGGATGCCATCACGAAGGGACCAGTGTAGGGCCTGCAATTGAATACAATTACGAGGTACTTAGCTCAGCGCATGTTGCCTTTATCAGCGGATTCCTGCTGTAATTTAGCAGGTCGTTAATATTGTTTACATTTATGCGCACCATCAGAAGATGCAAAAACATAGTACAAGGTCGATGCAATTACGATATACATTTACATCTTTTATTTTTAGAACTCTTTTCTATATGTATACTGAGAAATCAATAGAACTTTGCGATATAATGGCAAATCCGACAAAAGCCGATTTTGTCGCCCGTTTTAACCGGACAAAAACATTTATGGAAGACAAAGGAAATGCTGAAACCAACGACCCCTTTGAAGTGGAACGACGTCAAGTGGAAGATCATGAAGCAGACGACAACTGTCTTCGCCGTGGGGCCCAGTTGGAGGAGCCCTAATCCAGTTAAGTACCCTCGGCGCAGTTAGTGAAAGTGCTGGTTGCATTTTACCGAGATGAGTTATCATCATTTTTTTGCTCCTCGCGTACTTACAGTTGGAGATGTCTTCCAAGAAGAAAAGTTCTATTTGCGCCAAGTGTCGAGGACAGCGGAATCGGCGGGCTGATTGCACAATTGAAAATATTCAAGACAAAGGATTCATTTAGTTCTTTTGAAGGATGTAAAGCAAAAAGGAGCGATTTACGGAAAGAACTGGTGACAGCGATGTATGATATCGTATGGGATAGAATAAACGACATAATTTTTCAAGTCTAGCGTTTTCTGGAGGTGTCTGAACTTTGGTTATTATTAGGAGGTTTTAGGGCTTACACATATGTATAAGCAAACTTTTAATACGAGTATCCTTTCAGTGTTCTCGCACACTAGTTTTAATTTTTAAACAAATTTGTACATTTATAAAGTCCGTTCGGTGATTGACTCAAACTTTTCGACACGTATATTGTTATTTTCTTGCTTTCAGCCAAATAAAATTCATCTTAAAAAAATTGAATTAAAAACGACATGTTATTTTTTTTATTAGTCTATTAAATGCTGATTTCCTGTGAGGTCTAAAACTCTAAAGTATAGTCTTATGTGACTCCCTTTTTTAAGAGAAGAGATGAGTTTTCTAAAAATAGTTTGTTCATATATGTACACCTATTACAATTTTTTCCTATTTCAAATTTTATAGTGAAAAATATGAGTTTTACGATTTATCTGGCTACAAATAAAAAATGCATAAATCTTTGAGGGCACATCATTCAAAAATAAAAACGAAGACAAAAAAATCGTTTAATGTGCTCTTTTCCAATGGGGGACAAACTCCTCGATTAATTCTCTAATCTTCAAAATTTCCGACAAGCTTCCCATTAAATCCAACCTGATTTTATGAGTGATGAAAAGTGTTATTTCTTAATGCTGGGCCCACTCATAAAACCGCGATTATTGAACCCGCGAAAGAAAGGATTCCATTTAGCGAGGCGCATCTTTTAACACGCAGCCTCTTCGCGGCGCCCCTTCAGTCCTCGTCTACAGTGCGCGGCAACTATTTGTGGACCCGGAGTGGCTTCGGTGTCACTGCAATCTATCGACATGAAAATTTTTATCCGAGTAACCCACAAAAGAAGAGCTCTTGAAACCTCCCGGGGGGCTCATGTGAACTGAACTTCGCCACCCGAAGAAAACTGCTCATCCAGAAAAAGAGCAAATTCGTTTAAATTTAGATTCAGTTTCTAAAAATACGGCGGTTGTTCGGCTCCCCTGCCCAGAATTTAAAGCGTTTTGCCACGAAATTCGGGACAATGAGCGGAGGTGGATAAGTGAGATTAGGGACTGATTAGTTCAGGTGGATTAAAAGAATCACTTTCAAGGGGTAATCAAATCAGGCTGCGTTATGGCTGAACACCGCACAAAATTCACTGACAAATGACACCAAATCAATGTGATTACGCGACGATGGAATGATTAACTACTTCGGGTAAAATATACTCCAGTGACCTTTAATTGGATTGGGTCAATTGGACGTAAGTGCCACGTTAACTAGGGCCTGGTGAGGGTTTTTTTTGTTGACTATTAAATAAATTCAAATTTTGCAGACTAATAGTCAAGGAATTTTTGGAAAGTAGGTCATCTTAAAGTTTCGATCGATAGAATAAAAATGTCAAGATGCACTCAAAATGTCCTTTTGTTTAAGCTTTTGTTAATTTATTTAAAAATTGTTTAAACTGAAGTAAGAAAATATGAATATAAATAATAGATATAACGTTTCAAATTCAATTTTATTATGTTAAAAATGAATAACGGTCATAATTATGACTTAAATTTCCACCGCTGGGGGATTTTGTGATATGTATATAAGAATCGGGTAAAAATTTTATAAATAAATTGATTCAATAAGAAACTATAGGAAAGTTTTTTTGACTTACGCAGAATCGTTCAGCCTTGCCCTAAAAAGAAAACACATTATACATATATATTTGAAACAACCAATTAATTTTTAAAATCTGTTTAAACATTTTAATTTGAAAAATATATGTAGTAAAAATAAAAAGGTATCTTGTTGGAAAACAGTACGATCAGGTTTATGCTTCAAATGATCAAATCGATAACTGTGGAACGAAGCTTTGTGGACTGTAGAAGCTAATTTTAAGAAAGCGAAGACACGATGCAAACTGATCGAGTCACACAGAATGAACAAATACGACTTAACAAGAGCTTCAGATGAACCGAAAGCTTTGATGAGTGAATTTATAACAGAATTAACATCTGCCTGACAAATTCGTCATTTTTCATATTTTCGGTATATTTTATCAGTAGTATTTTAACATTTCATAAATTTGAGTAGGTCACGATCGACGCATCGTGTGGGATAAAAAGTTTAATGTGAAACAGATATCTCAAAGCGGCTTGTGTACATTAGACGGTGGTGGAAATTATTTCGTGTTTAATAGCAATGCTAATGAGTACTATTTGCAAAATTAGTTCATGCAAATTTACTTTTCGCGAATTGGCAGGAAATTGAAAAGTCGTATTTCCTACAACACTCAATAAAACATTTAGTGTTAAGAACAAATGGTATTTAGTATTAAAAATTTGTAAAGTAAATAATATATATACATACATATATGTATCTATTAAAATATTAGTCAAAAGACAGGTCATAATTGACATAAAATTCGGTCTAATTGAATTTGCACAGTAAACAAGTTTTTTCAATATCAACCTTCAATAAAATATTTCATTAATACAATTCCATCCTTTTCAGCTTTAATGTGACTCATCGTATGTCGAACCTCAATATTGGGTTTTTTCGTTTTAGAACGACAGTGGACAATATTTATTAAATAAATATTTGCTTCATTCAATATCAGTGATATGGCGTTTTTTGAAAATGTTCATTATACGTTTTCTTGATTGTACAAATTATAAGGAAGAAAGTTGCCGGAATCGGCATGAAACTCAATTATGATGATGATCATCTACATATAATGCTTCACTTTTTGAATTAATTCGAACGTTTTTCGTTCATTCAAGGAACCTTTATTCGTCTAAATATAAAATTTGTTTGTTGGCGTATTGTTAATATTATACTTTTTGTGCAGTTGACAGTATCTTATCTAAGTTTAATTTAAATTTAAGAGTCAGTGAATCCTACGATTTGAATTTAGTACATTTACATACATTTATATCTTTTTAGTGATTACATTAAGTAAACTGAGAAGTTGTTTGTAAGATAATTAATTAAATGTTACTAAATAGTGCGTCTAAGATTACTTACTCATAAATACATAAAAAAAATTAGTCGATGAATGGGAAGTGAGAATTAGGTCGTTACAAAAAGTGAGTAAGATCCCTTCAGCCTTTTACAACACAAAATCTTACCTTGGAGGCAAACGCTCCTTTGGTAACGTCGTCGTCTGAATTCGACCGAATTTTACCGCATCTTAAACTCATGAAAACTGACTTTGATCTGCAGCCAGCCACCTTAGAGCACCGGAAAACAAAACAAAACTGAATTAAACACTTATGCTAAATATGAAATGTTATAGGATTAATTGGTTCGATAAATAGACCTTCTAGAAATAGTGAAACGAGATAGACAGTGAATGCCCTGCCGCCGGAGTTAGACTGAGCTCCCCGGGGCTTTCGATAGTTACGAGCTGGAAGAATAAAATTATGAAAGTGTCATACTCCACTTATGTTTTGCCGAGAAAGGTGTGTGACCGCATGGTTTTTGTGGCAGCGATCGCAACACAATTAGATTCCACCGGGCATTTAATATTCCACCGGCAGTGATTGCAATTTTTTTGTTTGTTTTTGCCAGCGATAGTAAATTGTCGCTGTGATAAGAGAAAACAATGACAGGTGAGTATGCGATCGCGCGGTAAAAACCGCGCTCGCGAAGCCGCCGAGCGTGGTCACGGAGTCGCGGAGTCCTCAATCCACTTCCTCCGACAGACTGAATCAATGTATTGCGATTTGTGACCTCGTCTACCTCACCTGTAATTTACCTGCACTTCTTGCAATGAAAGCAGATCCAAGATAGTCGCGACCAATTGTAAATTATAGTGACCGGCTCGCGGAAGTACGTGATCAATAAGCGATCAAATTTGGGTTGAGTTCGACAGCCCGTCTAGAATATATCGACTATTGTCCAGGCTCCGCCGTTGATCGGTGGATATTTTCACTTTTTATGGATCAACCTGGTGTGGATCGATCAAAAATGAATTATTCATAAATTTTAGAAGATGTTAAGACACAAAAACCAAGAAAATATGGCGGGACGCGGGAAAAAGCGTTAGGAGCAAGTTTCGTTTTTGCAACAAAAAAAAATTGAGAAACGTTTAGTGATTGATTGAGTGATTGCTTCATTTGCATAATAGACATAAATGTGGGCAGTTAGGGAAAAAACAGTAAGCGGGAGGGATTTCATGCTTCTTGTTTTTTTTTTTTTTAAATCGTTTCGTAAGGGAATTTCAAGGTTGGTTTGATTTGCCTTCGGTTTTAAGCGCTTGTTGACAGAATTTAACGATTTTGCGGCGCTAATTGATCGTAAACATAGGCGGTTTATAAGAAAACATTAAAAAAATTATTAATTTCATTCGCTGCTTACCTAAATGCTGAAACTGACATATTTGCATTCCATGAGTTACGTGATACAAATTTGGCATTTTGACACTGGAATGTGTGTTAATCACTATAATACATCAAAATATTATATAATAAAATTAGATTCTCTATGTGTTTTATATTTGCAAACAGAAATCGAATTATCTTATAAGATTTTGATGAAATACAGGCTTTAAATTTTTACAAATTTAAGTCTGATTGCAAGACAAAATATATAAAATACATATGTATATGCACTTAAACTAAGTATTAATTAAACTTTGTGGCTTAATTCAAACTTTTAATAAAACGCAAAAACAAGTAGGTACAAAGTAATACAATTTAGTTTTCCTTTAGTCCTTAGTACTAAAGACCTTTGGTGTTTTTCGCTAACGAGCACTAATTGTCCATGAGTTAATATGTTTGAATTGATAAAAAAAATGGTAATAAGAGACAAATCTTAAAAAAAATTTCAACTTTCCATCGATTTGCTTTCATCAAAAATAATACATGAAAAATGCACGTTAGCTTAGAAGCTCTCATGCAGAAATGATTATGATTAATGTTTTCTAAATGTAAAAGTAATAAATTAATATTTTTTTCATAAAATTCCAAATTCGATTTTCTACATATTTTAACAGCTTCGAACCAATGAACAATGGAATGTTTTCTGTTTGATATACGCGTGACTGATTTTTTTTACTTTTAAAGTAGGCTCGCATATTTTCTATCGGAGAATTATTTTTTAATAAGGACTAGACCAATTCAATGCCATAACAGGAAATTTCAGTAGGATAACGATCCGAAGCATACTTGCTATGCAGGATTCGGTTTCAAACAAATCAAATAGATATTTTAAATTGGCCTTCACTACCTGCCAATTTCAATTAGATTGATATATTGTGGAAGATTATTGGCAGAGGAATTAATAAGGAAAATTGTAGGAAATTTATTGTTTGAAATATTAAAATAGTATGGGAAAACATATACCTACCTAATGAAAAGAGCTACATAATTGATAATTCGCAGTATTCTCTGCGTTAGTGTTACTAAACGAGGTTCTTACGAATTACCTACATACAATATGGGAAAAAAAATGCAAATATGTAAATATAGAGTCAAAATAGACAAAAAATTAATGTTTAAGAGAAATAAATCCTTTTAAAGTAAAACGAAAAAAAAACCCAGAAAATTATAATTACAAACCGCAAGAGACAATGGCCTTCAAAAAATTATTTCCTGAAGAAAAATATTGACTAAACACACCTCATTTAGTTATCTCTGAAAAGTTATAGTTTTCGAAAAGCCAAAAACATTTCGTGGGAGTTCATTAGGCTGATGACTTCTTGTTCGAACAGCCTCCAATTTGGAAGACAAAAGTGGATCTTTCCATAATCCGATGTCGTCAATTTGCATAAAAGCGTGATACTCACAACTCACTCACCTTTCGGAAGCATCTCCGTAAAAAGAAAAGTTGCTCCGTTTGGGAAAAAATTTTACTACGCTACAAATTCGCTAAAGTCGCTGACTGTGGCTTATGCAAGTTTGAAAAATGACGCGGTTCTCAGCAAAGAATGAGCCCCCGTGACCCTGAGAAGCTTCGTTAAGTAAACGCCAGTTAGCAGAGGCTGTAATATCAATTACCAAGTAATTGAAATTCTAAAGTTATGTAATATAATTAGAGATCAGCAATTGAACTCGTTTTCGTCTTCTTTTTAGGGGTTAAATGAGTATTTTTCGAGATTTTATACAACATAACAACGTTTGGAAAATGCTATCAGTTTTTCAATAAAAGCACAGGTTATCTTCCCTTTCGAATCGTTGAAACGCTCGACAATTCTCCAATATTTATATTATAAGAACTTTTAGCTTATTTTCAATAGATAATTAAAATTCATAGAAGGCGAATTTAATAAGAAGTATGTAATCAATTGCAATTGCAGTATTAATTTCATGTACATAGGAGTTTGTAATCTATCGAAAATATTATAAATTACTTACTATTTATAGTTTTAGCAACTCTACAACAGGGGTCACTTTTTGCAGATAGTTGATCAGTTTTGCATCAGACAGCAAGTTGAATCATATTTTTTGCTGCACCATAAAACAAGTTTACCGATTTTATTAAAATGGCAGAGTTTAACATTTATCACGATTGCCGGTGATCCGAATAAAAATTGCTTTTTAGCTTAACTTACGAGACATTGCACCTCTTTGCGGTGAGATACGCTTTAAACGTAAAACTTTCAATGTGATTTCAACGAAAACGACTAATTTCTCTTGTCGTTGTCTGTAGATACAAAATATCAGGTAAACGTTAGGCGAAATCTCCATTAAATGCGATCACCGAAAGTTGCTGCTAATTCTGTCTAAAGTGAGTGAATTATCACATAAAAAGTGATGATGATCACGACAGCTTCTGGTGATAGTGTGGCATAGTGTGATCCGTTCGTTCGCATATACGAGAGCCAATTTTGAGAACATTCAAAAGTAATGTCTTGCACAAGCCGGCTCCTTTCCAGACACTTAACGGCTACTTTGCTCCATTAAATCGCTTAAGTGTTACTTTTACCGCCAACTGACCGGTTTTAAATATTAAATATCACGACAAGCGGTCCCTGCCTGTACCGGCGAACGAATGACCACTGCAGCGGTCTGGGGTCTGATATCCGACGACGACAAAGACGAAGACGAAAATCAAGACGATGACCACGGTGAAGACGTCGAACTTTTCTAGGTGAAACAACTTTTCCAGGAGATTAAACTCACGTCTTGCTGAGGCTCTGGGAGATGCGTCCACATCTTGAGACGACTGTAAGACGAGGCGGGGCACTCGTCCCGGACAATTGCAAATAATTGACCATTGACACTGGTGGTGCCCATCGACCAGGTGGTTTATGCTCACCTTGGTTATTGCTGGCAGTCGCAATTACTTGAAAAATGACTTATTTCCGCTGTCTGAACAATTTCTTGAGTGAACTCTCGCCCTGCGGCACCACCGGCAGGCGCGCGACAACGGAATCCGCATCTTTGAGGTCAACTACTTTATTTTAATGAAAGTTTTTGGTGCGTTTTTATTTATAAAAATGTCCGCAAACTACCGAATGTCCAACAAGTATAAACTTGGATTGGTGATAATTCAAAGAAAAGGTCATAGTATGAAGATTTCTTCGTTTAGGTCTTAAAGCAAAATAGTGTCGCATCCGGAAATACTTCTGATAAAATTGCAAAGTTGAACAAACCAAGAACGATCGCTAATCATTCCAAGACGTTGCACGCAATTGGGAATTTTCAAGAAAAAATGAACACGTCTCGGGGTTCAGCCATCACCTCTTGATTCAATTTTCTCTAGGGTACTCCGGTCAGCACCGGTAGCCTCAAATTGCTATTTCTTCACCAACGCAGGCTATTTTTTTATTTATTTGCAAGCCGATGAAATTAATATTCGCAATTTTCACTTTTTCACGAAGCGTGCAGAGCCAATTGAGGTGGCAAATCAAGCGCGTCACCTTGGAACATTATTAGCAAAAATCCACAAAAATTTGTTGGTAATAATTGAAGCCAGAAAAAAGTTGACTCCCACCATTAAAAAAGATGTGCAACGCGCTTGCGTAATTAGGCCTTAAAGTGCTAAGGTAGTTAACAATCATCAGGAGATCATGCGACAACTGGTGATTATCTTTCGATAGAGTCACCATTTTGCTTCTAATGAACAGGTGTTTGGCATAGGTAAAGCTAGAATCGGCGGCCGGAAACTAAAACCGGGTTTCACTCTTTAATTACGTTTAACGAGACCAAAAAAGGCGGGCACCTCAGATAAAATTCTTTCGAATGCGGACCTCAAACGTCTTCGGGCTCCTTCAACGATTAGGGCAACTTCTTGTCTCCAACTGTGGATCAGCTCGAAGATGGCGCGATTTTCCGCGGAGACACTTAAGCGGACATGATTCCGTTTAGGGAAAGTGAAATCGTTTTTATGATAATTACAAAAAGATTTCTTTACTTTATGTCTAAGTGGGTAATTAGCGGCCTAGTGCGCCTTTTGTAACGCTTTTACAACAGCAGCTCACCATATTTACTCCACAAAACCGACCAACTTTTTGCACTTTTCGGACGTGCACACTTTCATTTTTCAGTTTTAGTCTTTGTAGATCTGCGGAAGCTGCACTCGAATAACTCAAGTCAATTGTATGTAATACTTCAAGTTACTTTCATTTGTCTGCTAATTAAGAAAATTTTATTTGGAAAAATGAGTTTTTCTTTTTTCAAGTATCACATACATAACTCGAAATAGGGAAGCTCTGCAAATGGCACTTGATAAGCAGGAAATTATATATTTATCAAAAAATTCCACTGATATTTCTAGGAAGCATAACAGCCTTCAGGGTATTTGGAAAAGTTAGAGTTTAAGTCATATTTAGAGGCCTAGGAATCGTGCCAAGGAAGCAGCAATTGGAGTGAATCCACTCAATAAAAATCCTAACGATCGCTAGACTTGCCATTTTCCATGCTTGTAAAAACTCATGTTTAACAAGCGAAAAGTTTCCCAATCCAAAACTCATCAGTCATCCAAAAAATTTCTCTATTAAAATTCTCACAGTTTTAATTTGAAATAAAAAAAAAATAACACAAAATTTGTGCCATCTCTCCACGATACTCCGACGAATCGATGGCATTTTCATTTTTGCGCCTTCTTTTAATTAATTTCGATTGTAAATGAATGCAAATCGGCGAAAAGATAAAGTTTTCCTACATCGATATCGACACTCACTGGACCAGGCCGTTTTCAGGTGAATTATGCAACCAACACCGGTCCAGGGCAGATCGTTCGTTATGCTGCGAAAAGTTATGATCACCCGGTCCACCTGGACGGAGATCGAACGAAATTTTTAACCGCCGAAAAGTAAAAGTTTATCGCTCCCGCACGACGAATCGACACCAAAATAAAGTGATGACGTTGAGCTGCCGTTTGCCCCTTTTCATGTGATCGGGCATCCGTGAGTTTTGCATTATCATTATTATTATTTTTTATTTTTACTTCACTACACATGAGCTTTAATTTAATTGGATCGGTAAAAATCATGTCTGCCAACGTCAATTGTTTTTAACTGATTTTTTCGCAGGTTTAATTATTTTATCTGCCCGCAGAAAGTAGAATTGTTCGGTTTCGTAATTGATTAAGCCATTTTGAATCGTTTTAAGTACGTACATTTCGGCCAAGGACGATCATTTAGAATGTAAACTGGACAACTAAAGCCATCGAGTTTATAAAAATATGGTTGCAATTTTTCAGTAACTATATTGGTTTAATTAAGTAATCATTTTAAACTTGCGACTTAGAATCATGGAAAAAACTAAGTGTGTCTGATTAATGTTTTCAAAATGTAAAACTAATAAATTAAAATTTTTATCATAAAACTTGGAATGAGATTTTCTACATAACGTAACTAAAGAGCAATGGAATGTTTTCTGTTTTCGATTCGGTCTGATTTTTTTTCATTAGTTTTGAAGTAAGTTCGCATATTTTTTATGTTTTGGTATGACAGAAGTAATTTTTAATAAGTATTAGGACAATTCACCGAAAAAATGGAAGTTTCAACAGGACAACAATAGGTTAATAAGTTGTATAAGACGCAATTTAATAAAATGTAGATGTAGATGTTTGCATTTTATGAGTGAAACGTTTTTCATTCAGTAATTAAACTAGGCTTGCACAACCACACTAATTGAAGTTTGCGGCTATTAGCGATATAGAGACCAAAAATAATTTGGGTTCGTTCCAGAAATAGCTCGGTCACAGCCTTGCATCGTAAATTAACCACAATTTAAAGTTAAAACTATTAAGGTATTGTGCATGCCTATCCCTAAAATTTCTACCGATTTTCGCTGGTTTCTCGGTGGCTTTTGGCTCGACAATTACTGAGTATATAGTACTTGAGAAAGCGTCAAAAAACTGCGATGGCGTGCAGCAAAACCTCCAGGTAAAGTTAAAACTCGTAATTCAGTCATCAACGATCTACTCGATGAGGCTGCGCTATTGACTTTAACCTTGGGGACCATGCGCTGATCTATGCTAGCTCATTTATTTTTTACACCTGGCAATTTGTTAATAGTTTGCGGTTTGTTTTGATTGTCTATTTCGGGCCAATCTCCGGTATTTTGACTGCTCTTGAAACATTAAGATGATTGAAATGAGTTCGAATCTTTAAATGGAAAGAGTGGTAGACTTGTTTTCTTTGTCGGCCGCTAAGACGACAACGTCGAACTCAAGTACCGTCTTGGCTCATTTAAGATTTAAGCGCGTTCTTGCGCATTCCGGTTCCAGGTAGGTGGATAAACAAAGAGCTGCTTCGAGTTGACATGCTCAATTATGGAAACTTTGTTGAATATCTCAGAAAAGCGTGGTTCGTACCATCTCATACCGCCCCCGAAAAGGCCTATTCCGCGCAATTTATGGAAAATTCTTTTCACGGTATGGAGAACAAACATATATTTTTTTTTTCCAACCGAGCTAGTTACGCTATACGCGTTTGGCGTGTTCGAATTCGTCTTCATGAACTTTTCTGGGTCACCTCTTATTGTTCATTGGTGACACCAACTTACCGATTCTACGCACGAGTCGAACACATCGAAAGGGAGACAGAGAAAAATGGGTTTCGGTTTGATGACCAAATTATTATCATTGTCAATTGGGATTTGTAACACAGGCAACGGTTCAGCGATCAGTCGCACGATTGTTGCCGCAATTTTTCTGTTTTTCGATATTATTCTTTGAGAATTTCGCAACGATCGTTTGCTGACCATAACAGATCGATCTTGGCAATTTTGGCACTGTCATGCTAACCACCTTGCGACGTTTTAAGTATCTCCGTGGAAATTAGAACTTCCGTGTCTGCGAAAAAAAAAATAATTCAGATATTTGAACTTTCTTATAGGTGCTACCAACATTTTTTGTTTTGATTTCGCTACATTTTACAACGTTGTGGAGCAAATGGTTTAAAAATGGTTGTTACTTTCTTGCTCGCTATCGGTCAGTCTTATAGAATCGGATTGTAATTTTATTTTATCAATTTAATTTTCTTTTATAATGCTATACCAAACATTTTTATGCCAGAAAGTTATTGTTTTCGAAACAATATTAAAGTTGAAATCATTTTATCACCAGTGTCTTTTATTACAGAGTTTGAATAAAATCTTTCAGGAATATCCTTTAAATATACAAAACTGTAGAGGATGTCTTATAAAAACCAAATTAAATTAGAATACTTTCAAAATATCACACCAATTCTCTACTAAATTCTTTTAATGTAATTTTATTGTTGCACTGCTAAGAATAAATTTGATGATGTAATTTGAAAATGGACACATTTTAAGGACTGCGAAATTCTACATACACTGACGTCAGTGTAATCTATAATTTAAATTTTTTCGGTTCTGATTTTCACTAAAACTTCATACATATTATAAAAAAAAACCACAAAAAATGCATTATAATCAGAAAATGTTTACAAAAGCTATATGTACAATGAAGTAGAATCGTTAAAATGGAACTAATGAAAAAATAAATTTTCTGTTTCGGCTTTTCATTAAATTTTATGACTTTACTCTGATAATTTTAATAATGAACTCTTAAACGTCTCTAACGTTAATTAAGTTTTGAGATATCGTGCGTCAACTAATAATATTTAGTACGTCAATAATAAATATTGAATTTAGTAGGTATATGCTTTTCAGGTAACACGAAGCCAACAAATAAAATCAGTTTCCTAACATTAGAAATAAAAATCCCTTAAATCTGTCTTACGTCTTAAGATATATGGGTTCGATTTCGTCATAATCCATGAATTTTCAATAAGATTTATTCGAAAAAAAAAGCTTTACTATGGCACGATAGTTGCATCACAATTGGATGGATGCACAACACCATGCTACTAAAATTTATGCGACATTTTTAAGTGGTACGGAAATAGCACACCTACGCAGGGGTATCATGCAATTCTATTTTTGAAAAAAAAAAGATATCAAGATTTTTTAATAAGATAACATTTATGTGTGTTAAAAGCTACGCGGGATGAGTAGGCTCTGATCGTTCAGATTTTTTCTATTGAAAATCGAATTACTCATGTAAGAGCCGACTGTTTTTGACTCACACTGCTATTAAATAGAATTTTTTATTAGTTATTTAAACAGTGACATTTTAAATCAACTAATAAAATAGTTACGGATTTTGTATAGTAATTTGTGGTTGCTATAAATAATTGAGAGTCAGAAGGGCCGCACTGTGGGCTTTAGTTCTAAATAGGTACGACTGACATAAATTTTGCATTTTTAGTATATTATCTAAATGTTATGACACACATGCTGATGCTACCTTCGTTAGCTTTTTTAAAAAAAAATGATTTTGATTTAGTTGTTCATATATGAACTTCGAACCAAGACTTTCTAGTACTAGCTCAGGTTACTCATCTAAGATTGAGCTCATTACTGTATATGAAATGCAAAATCGAGAAGCTAACAAACAGTTAGAGTTAAACTCCGTAAATTTCAACTATCTCAACAAAATTAGCCTCGAAAGCATAATCTACCTACATCTTGTAAAACCTTGTTTGTTTTGGTAGGAAAGAAACAGAGTGTGAAAATGAGTAGGTTTCTCAGAGTGCTTCAAATTCATAAAAACCAAATGGGAGCAGCTGTTTACTCTGGCTTGACCCATATGTTGGATTTTAATCGCTGGCGGTGCTCCAATAGGCAAGAGCTCATTCATGCGAGTTACACACGAAAAACCGCAACCTCATTTGCGTATCAAGACGACTTCTTTCGTATTCTTCCGCGAGTCTCCAAGAAGCGTTGGATTGCACTGTCCATTGTAATTCCTCTCGCGTAATATACGATTTCATGCATTCCGGTCAGCGGCGGAGTGCATGGGCGCATTGCTTCATCTTCGATTCTAGATAAGAAAAAATGCACTCAAGACACGAAGAAATCACCTGTCGAGGTTGAGTCCATTCATGTGCAATGTTCGGATAATTCCCCGCGGGAGCCACCGACTTGCATCAGCGCCTATTAGCGCTCCATCCCACGTCTAAGACTTACGTAAAGACTCCCTTAAAGGCCCAGTTCTTGCGACCACACATGTTTTTATGTAGTTATGTTTCTATTTTAGATAGACGCCGAAGATACACCTTTTTACCTGTCTTTTGCATCTGGGTGAGGTCCGCAAATGTTGCGATGTTTACCCGCCTTGCAAAATCTGCTGGTGGACTGAATCCGATCCGATCCCGATGAGACTCCGCCACCGCGGTACCCCCTCGGATCAAATTAATAACTGGTTACCCCGCCGCTATGGCTGGTGCTCTTTTTGATTAATTCTGTGGTGGCACATTAGTTTTAAGATTTCGCATTTGCATTTCATATCCGTGGCCGCCTTGAACAGATTTCTCGTCTTTCTGTCTGCGATCGACGATCGCGAATTGCGCGCATTTGCGTTGTGGCAATCCTTCAAGTCAATTGCGGGCCGCCTTCTTATAAGATGCTTCGTTTCGTACTAAGAAACTCTAATGAGCGGCGGCGGTTGCGCAACAGTGTCCAGTGCACCGTACCGATCACAAGATCGAACTTCTTGAGGATCGGGTGTAATTCAATTAGCCGCCATATGAATTGAGCGATTAGAAGGTACCGCCGCTCCAGGGGACACGGGAACAGGGGGCCTCCGATCTTAATCTTTCGCAACGCCCAGGCATGAGGTGAAGATGCCGTCGCTCGTTTCTTCGACATGAAGCAAGTTCAAGTTGCGCAGAACAGTTACTCTGAGGAAATCTGCTTCAACTAGAGGTGTTCTAGTTGTTTTTCCCCCCAGGTGCTTCTTGTAATATTACCGCGATCCAGTTTCATTCTGCGGCAGGGCACGGCACGGCACTAAACTTCAAAACATACCTGAGAGCAGAGGAAAGAGGTCGGTGATTGGGATTTTCGTAAAGTCGAACTTTCCCAAATAACTGCGTACGCTGTACGAAAACCTTGTAAAATTGAATGAAATCTAGTTTACATGGCTTAAATAGCAATCTACAGAGATTGAAAATAGGTAGATACGATTTTTTTAACCTTATATGTATGTATGTATAATAGAGCCTCAGTAATTTGCCTGAAAAAATATCTTTAACTGGATCATTTGGGCAAAAATTTGAAATTTCTATTTATTAGAACCGGTTCTAATTTGCTTTAATAAATATTTATTTAAAAAATAATAATTTTGTAAGATAAGTGATTCCAGGTTATTTTGATAGTCATAAAATTATACAAGGTCTCACATAGACTCTCGTAGACCCTGATATTTAGTCTAGTTAGTAAAAAAGGTCTGCTTATCTAGGGTTAAGAGATCAATGAAGTTATTAAAAGCGGAAGGTCGCCGCTTCGCTTATTTATCAAATCCCAAAAATTCAAAACTAATAATATAGTAGCCCACAAAACTTAGCCTCGCTGCTTCCTCCCGATCAAAACATAAAAGATCAAATTATTTACTAACAAAAACCATTGTGATTTTTTTTTTTTGCCGGCACACAGTAGCCAAAAGCATTAATTTGTGTTCATCTGAATGCTGCTCAAGAAAAAAAAAAAGCATAGCAAAAAGACTACAAATCGTTATAATTAACCATTTTTGCATTCAAACTACGATTGGAAACTTTATGGTAATGAGGTCTATAATTAACATGAAAAAAAAAAGCATCACCACACCAACCATCAGTCAGTCGAGCCACTGAATAACTAACTTATTTCTGTTTTCGCTGAGACTACATATAATCAGCTGGTGCATTAATAGTGAAACTTCTCCTCTACTAAAGGTTTTTAAATTGTATGTTAAAATAACTTTCATTTTTGCATTAAAATAATTGTCCACAAAAGTAATTATATCAAGAGGCGATTTCCATCCATTTCAATGGATGATATAACAAATTGCTTTGGGTGCATCTCGAAGATTGTGGAGCTCGGCTCGATAAATTCGGACCGCACCAACTCCACTTTCACTCGAAATCGGCAAATAGAGGAGTTTTCGATAAAAATTGTTGCACTAAAACCTCAAAAAGGAAAAGTGTACGAATATCGTGCTTTTCCTGGATAGTACACCTGCCCCGGAGTAAATAATCTTCAATTTTATGTAACAATTGATGGAAGGTAAAGAAACACCCTGTAATTTGCCGACTGTTTTCCATCCATCCAATCAGCACGTATCAACGACCTTTAAAATTCGTGTTATTATTTCACTGCACCCGCCATAGCCGTGGAAAAATCGTCAAAACGCGATCAAAATTCTGCCGCGTTTTTGCCGTTTCGCCGTTTTGCTATGGCGGTTTCGGGTATTTCCCGGCCGCCCAGGGGAGCGTGAAAAGAAACGCAAATGATGACCACCCAACGCCAGACAACGCTTCGTGTCACGCTTCACGGATTTCACGGAGCACAAAATCGAAAGCGCCAACGCGGCGGCAACCAGATGGTCAACGCCAAATTAAAATTAATATTGGAATTTGCAACTTTGTCTATTTGCAGTTTATGTTTATTAAAATTTCACCGATTTACCATTTTCATTTTTCAATTATATTTGTGGAAATTCTGCAACTGTGATCAACAACAATTTTCCTTTAGACAACAACAAACCGCACGTGAATTGGATAATTGAAGCGATTTATTGAATTTCTTTGATTGCTCCTCAATCTAATGAGGGTCTATGAAAATTTCTATTTATTTATGACTTGAACGAATATTACTCGTTTGTGGAAGATCATCCAGGGAGTTTATTTCGCTCCACATCGGATGAGGTAACCGCCAGAGGTGTAGGTCTGAAAATTTCAGTAATTTATGATTGATAGCTTCAGTTTATATAAATCACTGAATTATAAGGCTTATACAAAGCCCGGGAGCGATCATCCGGATCAGAGAATTTTGTGTTGCCTATCGGTTGTCGTCTCTTTTCGACCAACAAGGTTTTCTATTTTAAGGGGAGACTATCAAAAAGGTTATCGGACGGGCAGTAAATGTGCGCTTTTTAGACTGTAGCACTTGCGCAATAGCAGGAAATTAATCTTAATTTGTCTGGAGTTATCATCACTTGATACCGGAGACTTTTGCCAACTTTCTCAAATTAATGTTTATGGTGCAATGTAGAAATGATCCCATAAGAATGATGATAGACAAATTTGATGACCTATATCTTCATATTTTGCATGAAAATGACATTGTTTGAAGAGTTCTTTTCTACGCATTTAGACGATAATTCAGTGTGAACCCCAGTTGTCGACTTAATTAGGAAATTTACATTTTAAGTAAACAAGTATGCACTATATGAAATTACTGTTTGTTAAAATTAATTTCTTTTATATTGGAGTAAAAAAAAAAATCTAGTAAGAAATGGTATAGCAGATATAACAAAGTAAATTAAACATATTTTCAATATCATGAACTGGTTCCATTTTATAAAAAACAATTCAATTTCAATTTTACAAACACTTATGTCACCATTATTTACACAATTGTGAATAAAACATGTACGTTACCTAGCACAGAATGATGGAAATGAGTAATAATGAAATCGAAAATATTTGCTAAAAATAAATATTTCAGGTGTTGAAAATTAATGAATTAATGAAATTCTTAATTAATCTGAAAAATGAATAAGAATATTTCTCAAAATTTCATAAAAATTGAGGCAGCTGTTTTTTTTAAAAAGTGGTACATGTACCTAATTCAAAATATGTATTTTTGATTATGTTTTGTGAATTCCAATTAATAATTACTAAAACAAAATAAGCGTGAAAATCACGTAACTTGATTAATCCAAATAGCCATTACTTTTAAAAACGTTTCACGTCTATTGACAGTTGCAATTATAATTGTTTTCATTGGGAATGTTATGAATTGGTACCAGACAAGAAAAATTAAAATTACTAAAAACAAAAACGTTGATAAGAAAAGATAGTAATCATTAAAAAAGCCAAGCCCATCTACCACCATCTATAGTGAAACTACTAAGTCTTTTGGTTTCGGTACTTTTCAAAATTTCAGTACACACCTTGAAACTCTAAAAACATTTTTTTTTCGGTTTATCGATGTATGTATAATCTATTACCAATTTTTTCTATCTTGCGATTCACTCATCAGACAAGTAGGGTAATAGTGAAATAATCGTAATTGGATAACATCTAGTAAAAGCATAAAGAAAGGAAAGATGAAACTCACTAAAAAAACGAAAATAATACAAAGTGATTTGATAAAAAGAAGCTCATTACACGCAAGGCACCACTCCCATTGACTACCAAACTTTCACTTCGAATAATTGTAAGAATGCAGGAAATTGTAAGATAAGGGCTAAGAGCATAGTGGTTGTATTAGTCATTGCAATTCAACTGCTAATATCGTTAAAAATGCAAATAAATTTACGCTTGACCTTGCTCTTTTCCAGCTTAAGACATTTCCACTGCCTTGGCTTTGCTGCAAATAAATTAGCGCATCAGTTGAATACCGAAGTGATCAATCAATGGACGTTGATCGCGCTAAGCAGTCGATCAGAAGCTGCACAGCGGTAGCTAAAAAATATTTATCCAGTTACGATAAGCCTCAAAAGGCTGACTATTAATATCTGCCATGAAAACAAGGTGAAGTCGAAATTACTTCCTTAAATGTGATCTTAAACCCTCACCGCAGAGGTGGAAGATCCGTTGGAATTGTTTAATTTCATAGGCATAATCTTAATATGCTTTATGACTCCGAGTGTGACAAAAGAGGATTACTATGAAATCACGATTAGCACACTTCCCAGCAATCTTCACCTGATGCGAGATTAAGTCAGTCATTAAGATACCGTCATCAGGGAAGACTGCTTTTTCGAATAGGTGGTACACTTACCCATGAATTATCTTTGAAATGAGCCATTGCGTTCCAGATTCGCTTGATATTGTGGAGTGCACTATTGTCGAATCCGACTTTTGGAGGGAAGTTGCTTCAATTAAATCCTAATTGTGATGCATTTTCACCGGCCGAATCCAATTTATTCCACTGCACTAAATCGAAAACACATTTGCAGGAAACACACAAACTTTTTTTTACTGCTTCAAATCTACTAATAAACAAATTCAGAACAACCACCTTGATCACTTTTTGTAAATTGGTCGGAAGAATATTTTCCAGGTAAAATAATTCACGTAAAACGGTGAGTAATCACTAATTATCCGGCAGAAAACCTCGTTCACGATATTTTACACTTTTCACACATATATTAATTCCTCCTCGCGATCAATTAAGCGCAAAACAAAAGGATCACGTTTTTAATTCTTGTATAAAATTTATCGTTATGATCATGCAAACATTTCTTACAATGTTTTTCCTGGTGAAAATAAATTCACAGAGAAATCGTTAAAAATTTATTCGAAATAAAAAAAAGAATCGTAAGCGGCCGACGCATGCGCCACTTCAGCGATCTACGGAGAACTGAAGCTTTGCAGGTGATCGACAACGAACGATCTGGTGACGAAGCTTTTACTTCGGTAAACAGAGAAAATGAATTTTCTCCGCGTTTCTACCGTTAATCGGAGATATTTAATATAAAAAGCTTCTTTAAGTATATGTATTTTAATTGTCATGTGGATCGTGGAACGAGCTTTAATCGTAAACGGGCGGGAAAGATTATTTCATTCATAAAATTTATATGAAACCTACTCACGATCACGTTGTCTTAATCATCGACAGATGTGTGTTGAGTAAGGAATTCCTCCCAAACAATATCTTCTTTTGTAGTTTTTTTTTCGACTGTCTTAATCTTAAATAGTCATCGCGAAGACATCATTCTCCAAATACGGTCAACTTCTAAACCTTAACTGCAGTGCGATTACAGTTTATTTCTGTAACCAGCATTTAACCATCTGTTGCGTGGCTCCAAATGGAATCGTTCCTCTGTCACGTCTTACCTAACTAAGTAAAAACTTACATCTTAACATGCCACGCACTGTTGTTCAATTAATAGCCGCCAATCTACCGTTCAACTCCCAGAAGTCTGGATTCAGGTTATGCTAGAGCTAGATAAACTCTTTATTTTTTAATTTACTCAGGTGCTTCAGCGTCTTAAGTAAGCAACTATGCATCAACAGAAGCCTAAAAATAAATTGGATTCTCAGGTCGATTTTGATTTTCTTCGGTTAATTATAGTACGTAATTTAAAGTTCATACTGGCGCATGATATGGTCGAGCGCACCTTGCGCATTTCGGATGGGTGCAGCATATAATTATAATTGTTTTCCTTTGCGGTCTAAGACAGCAAACAGCCGCGGAATGACCTCTGCTGCTTATTCCAATCAGGCTGCTCCCATTTTGTTGCTTATTAATTCTAATTAATTGTGGTGTGGATCACCTGCTGCAACACGTGGATCAATTATCATGTGTTTGAATATCATTTTTAACTATATTCTTCGGAAAAATTTATATATTCTCTTTGGAATGTCCGGTTTTATGAGATAGGTATGCAAATTGATTTTTAATGAAATGAAAAGTGAAGGGAGAGGATTATTCGCGCTCGCTGATTAAATTGGCTATAAATATTGACGTTCTATTGGCTGATGAAAGTAAAAGCCTTTAAAAACTGTGAAGATTCCTGAAAAGTAGAGCGAATAGTTTTTGGTTGCAGCGATTTTAACTTTGGCTGCAGATCATTATGTTAGTTATATGAATAACATTTATCTTTAAGATTAATTGAAAAAGGGTTATTTAATTAAATAAATTTAAATTATTCTTTTCTGTTATAACAATATTATAAATATCTTATGAAATCTCTTTTTCAGTTTATACCATCTTCGGTCCAAAAGTTATACCATTTTATTTTTAAGCATTTGTAAAAGAAATTTTATATGGCATACTTAAATTAGAAAAAAAAAGTAATAAGTTTGAAGTTGTTACTTACCTGAATTTCCAAAGACTAAACTTAAAGAATCTCTTCCTGCTAACTTGAATTGATGAATGATGATGAACTTGGTTAATGATGCAAAAATATGAAAAACTCCACCAAAATCTGGGAAAAAATAAAGAAACATGATTTTAAATAAAACGTTAAAGGTATAGAAATCTTGGAAATTATACAATGAAATTACAAATAAATTTTGACAAATAACTGATTTATAAACTAAGATAAACGGCATTAGGTGTAGGAAAAAAATTTAAAATACATTATTTTAAAATTGTTTGAAATTTCTTTCATTAGAATTTTTAAATAAAATTACACAGACGGTAACAATAGAATAACTATGCATTTTTTTCTTAAAAATATTATTTAACATAAGGAAAAAGAAGAGTCGTCATGTTTACAAACAGGCAAACAAAAAACGTTTTGTACATTTACTTGTTATAAGTAATAAAGTTTATAAAAACATCGAAGTCGGTTACATATTCCTATTTACAAAAATCAAAAAAAATATTTCGCAGAAAAATATGAATAAAATAATTTCGCATCTCCTATCTAAATTGATTTTTATATTTTAAATTACAACATACACAGAACTGTCCTCGATTCGTTCTTCTTCATTGTAAAATGTAAATATTTTTTTACTTTACCCCTCTCCCTGTAAATTGTAAATCCCACGACATTACATTGATTCGATTCTCTCTCTCATAAGAACAGTAAATTCTCGATTAAATTAATATTGTGACACAGTTTCATGACTTATTCAAATTTGGGTTTCGTTTTAGACGAGTTTTAATTAATTAGACTTAATTTATTGTGTTTCTCATTAACGAGGCAAGCTTTATTTTATCTTTAATTGTTTGGGTATTACAACTTTTTTTTAGCAACACTTTAGTTGTTGCTTATTCACATTAATTTCTTTTTGAATGGCGTAAGTATGGCTGAAGCAAATATTATTTTTCTGAAAACAATTTTTTTTGAAAGTTAATAACTCTGCAAACACCAATGGAGGTGGAAAATTTGAGCACTCATAAAATGGAAGAAGACTTAAACCATGTGTAAAACACTGATATGTAAAAATCCAAAAGGCAACTTTGGGCGGTTATTTTTATCCTTTCCCTGCCTCCCTAATAATCGTCCTACAGGCAACAGCGCTTCTTGTTCTCCTTATTTTAAATTTTATAAAACTTTTCAACTTTATGTAGGCACATCCAAATCCCTTAAAATATATTAGGACGGCAAATTTGGCACTTTCATAAAGGATCAAATGATAAATGATTTAAGGAGCATTTCAAAAAGGTATAATATTTTTAATCTGACGCCACTAAATTCAATACTATCATTGCTTCAGCCATATTTCTCACCCCCACGTGTAGAAAAGTACTGTGGATTTTACAATATAAGTAAATGTAACACTGCTCTTATAATCCGAATAAATTTGGGTATATATGTAGGTTACGTAGAAAGAACATTTGAGAGAAATAGAATAGAAGAAGATTATCTAAGAATGTAATTTTAGAATTGTGGCTTTACAAAGCTAAAACAAAATTATAGCATAAATATTGTATACAGAATAAGATAGAACAAAACATTTTTGTGTATCGAGTTTTCTGATATTGAAATCGATATAAGTTATAAAACTATAACTTTAAAAAAGGCATTATTTGAGTTTTAATATCCTAAAATATTGAAACATTGGTAAAAATTACACCACATGTTATCGAAAGTACAACTTATGCATGTAAGTAATGCTAACATTTTTTTGTTTGATTCTTATTTTCTTATTCTATATACAATTTCAGCTAAAATAATTAGGGAGCTAATATTTCTCAAAATTGTTATGTCGCTAGTCAAATGATATGTGGAATGTATAAGATATATTTTGATTTAAAAATGAAATGAAAAACAAAAAACTCACACCTTTACAACATGGCGCTTAATAATTATTTTCCTATTAAACATTTTAAAATACAATTTTTACTGAATTTAAATACATATGTTGGGGCAAAAAGATTTATAAATTTTTTAGGCCGTAGTTGTCTCTGGAAATATGTGTGCAGGCAGATATAATGGTTTCCTGAAAAACTTTCTTTCTAAATTAAATTAAAAATCTATTGTTACAGCAAAGTAAAATGAGATCTGAGCAAAAGTACTCTAACCTAAAACAATGTAAAGCTGCAAACTTAAAACTGTAGCAGTAAACGGTTTTGTTTTCCATTTATTCGGGCTTATTATGTTTTTGGAATGAAATATTGAGGCATCTGAACAGCTTCAGGAAATAATGTATATATTGTACATTTGTTAAATAACTCTCTTTTAAAAAACAAAATATCTGTAATAGCACCTTTTATTGAAGACGTTAAGCAATCGTAATCACCTGCGAAACCATTATTCTTTACAATGCGTTTTATATACTCAGAACTTTCGTATAAAATAGTGCTCTGTTTACGTTTATGTAGCTACAATATATAATTGTGTAATATCTCGATAAAAATAGAAGAGCTTCCTCCAAAAAAGCCGAAAAGCCTCTCCTCCATCTACCTACAGTTTAAAAATATTTTTTTTGTTTTTTTTATTTTCTTTAACATTTACATACTTCAGCTAAAATGTTTCACTCGATATTAACAATCTTTTTTATTTTATTTTTTTCACATTTTATTCCCTATACTCTTTCGAAGGATTCTATTTGTAAAATTTGTTAACAATTTGAACGGATTTATATGCGTAGTTTGGCATTTAATACTCCCTTCCTTTTTTTATTTTACTAGTTTTGCTTGTTTTAATCATAAAATTCAGATGCAGAGATTCATAAGTGAATTAAATACCTACAGTTTTTTCTCTTTTGTCATAGTTCTTTTCTATAAAAGATTCTTACTAACGCGGCCATCCTGCATAAAGCTTTTTTTTTGGCCAAATTTCTATAAAATTTTACTGCATTGCGATTTTGAGGGTCAAACATGTAAACTTTCATTTTGAATTAATTTGATAGGTGTAAAAACTATTAAATTTATAATGCGACAAAGAGAGCCAATTAATGTAATTTTTACATAAATTCACGATTGATTGATTAAAATTTATTTAAAATTAGTTTTATCATCCTCAGCTTGAGCTGGTAGACAAGAAAAATCGTCTTGATTTGTTTGATTGATGATTCATGCAATTTTTATCTTCCATAGGGACGCTAGATTTAAAATTGATGGAGTTTTAGATTTGCTCTTTTCCTGCACTCACGCCTGAGGGCTCCTCATATAGCGACCTTTACTTATATAAAATTTCTCTTCCCTTTCGTAACATAGAACAGATCCATCGAACAAATATAATTTCTAAACAACGAAAGAATGGTTTCTTGCTCCACTCCCGAAGATCGTAAAGTACATTAAATTAAATTGGCTTGACTCTTTCCGCTGCATAAACAATTTCTTTTATTTGAAATTGAGCTTTAAAATTTCGGAATAAATATCACATCTTCGCATTGCACGTTTTTGGAAGTTATTCAATATACCCCTTGCCCTTCTACGAGTGTATAACACAATGGAAGCATAAATACAATTTAGAGTAATCATGTTGGCACATAAACATTTTTAGCAAAATTTCTCGAGTTTTTTTTTTAATTTAATCCGCTCTGTAACCGCAATTTTGCAGCAAGCAATTCAATTCCTCTCTTGCGCATATCTACAAAATTAATTAGCAACAAAACTACACTCTCGTCTCTCTGGTTCAATTGTTGCTGTTCCGTCGACTCGAAGAGGATGATGGTTCAATAAACACGAAATAATTATAATATCATAGCTCGTCCGATGTTGGTGGATGTTCACGGACATATTCTTTCGGAAAATAGCCCACCTAGAAAAAAGAAGGTAAAACTTATTTTTGTTTGTATTCTTTAATATTTTAATTCCCATCCGTATTTGGTTTTTATTCACTAGGAACATATTTTCAAAAACAACTTGCGGATGCTAAAAGTCAATATTTTTAGACCCCTGAAGTAAAAACTCTATAATTGCTCATATACTTCTAAAAAATAGATCATAATAAAATTAACAAGTAAAATTTTATCCAAATGCTCAAAATTCGAAATCAAATTCAAACTACATGTAGGATTTTTTTTCGTCAATTGTGTGTTTCGATTATATGCACTTTTACATTATTTTCTACATTTTGTTAATAATTTTAAAGTAAATGATTTAGGAATATCAAATTGTTCTGTAGATTACAGCCTTAAGAGCAATAAAACCCCATACAAATTAAAGAGTTTAAAATTTGATAAGACTATCTATGCAAATACGATCCTTATTTTTCAAAAAAAAACTTCACGTGCTTCCGTGCAGTAAAAGTTTCAACCCAGATAAATTCAAATTACATCCGCAATTTCCATTTAAGTTTACAAGTTGAAACCTCAAAAAACGTAAGTTGTACTGCATTGCGGGTAAAGTTTCCAGTGATACCGCATAATAAAGTACATGATGCTTAAACTTTCAGGTGCAGTAATGCATTTTAGAGTTTATAGCAAACTCACCATATCGGCTGTCTTCCCCCTCCACCAGCCCTTGCTGTCTCCATCCTTTCCAATAACAACTATTTGGCACCCTTGTTTCAGTGGTAACTGATTAGATCCTTTCGGTTCGAAGTCGTAAATTGCTGTTGCAATAACTTCTCTAAATGGCCACTGCAGCGACTGGTTCAACCTGGATAAAGGGATTAATTAATTTATATAAAAAAAAAATTGCTTTAATCAGTACCCAGCAAAATTTTCTCCTAAATCATTCCGTTCGTAGTACGAAACAAGCTCAACAATTGTTCTAAAGTGTCTCCTCGAGGAGAGATAGTAGATGATGTTGTCACCATCCCTCTTCTGATTAATCTTCATGTGTTTTATCACGCCATCGTCAGTCCTAGACAAGACCAATCAATTTAAGAGTCTGGACCAATTTGATAGAGTTCTTACTTAAGGCTGAGGGCGTACATCGTCTCGTTGGGATTGGATGCACCTTGGGGCCTCACACGGAGCAAATATGTTCCAACTTTGCGGTTCTCCAGTTTCAGTGCTGCCGTTTCCCTGTCCATGTTAGCCACAAACCTGGAACGTGTTAGTAACGATTTATCGCATAAACTTTGTGGGATTAACTACAGAAACTTTTACCAATTAAACTCTGAGAGCTGCCTATCACAGACCGGCGGTGGTAAGCTGATTGGATTCTGTTTGCATCTGCCTGTTGATGAGATGCATCCTTTATGCACGGAGATTTCACAGACCTTACACCGATATCCCTGTGCGAAATTTGTGAACTCATAACATAAATTCATTCCTATTTATAGAAGGTAATTAAAAGGGCATCGATTGATCTGGTTTCGCCAGGTTAATGATGTTGACAATTTTCATGTTTATAATTGCATCTCTACGGGGGCCGGTTGCAATTAAAACAATAACCTGTTTGCAATGTTTTATTTATAACTTTAAATTATGCACTGAATCCTTTGACGTAATGAACAAATCAGTCACAGGACTTTCATTGAGACAAACTCAAAGGGAGGATATTAAAATGTTCGAACACGATAATTAAGCAGATTATTAAATTATTATTTATTTAAAATTTTAATAATTAAAAAAAAAAAAAATTTATGCCTTTTTCAATTTTAAAAACGGTGGGAAGATTTAACAATTTTAATACAATTAAGCAACTTAATTTAAAAAACACAAATAACATATTTTTGGATTCTACTGTTTAAATAATAGTAATGAGAAACAATCCCATAACCGTCATTGTTTTATGCCAGACAGCGACCAATAGACCACATGGTACTTTTATTAAAAGCAAAAGATAAAAGAAGTATCAAAGTATCATTAAAATTGATCCTTTATTTCGTATGAAAGTTTGTTTCAAATTGGTTTTTAATCACCTTTCGATAAAAGAGTCGTTATTGGAGGTAGTTAAAAAGTTTTAATTACAGCAGAACGAGTATCTCACAGGAGTCTAGAATTATATCAGGTCTTTATTGCTACTTTAGTCATGTATTTGTTATCGTTACGGGATTTGATAATGTATTGGGAAAAAGTTAGATAGTAGTCATTTTTATTCCGCAATATCACCCAAGTGAGCAAACAGAATATGTAACAATTTTCACAAAGTGCAAAGGGATTAAATGTTCCTCTTGACTACAATTTTTGAACCAAAAATCGATGAAACTTTTAGCACTATAACTTACCTGATGTATTCTACCTTTCAAAAATTTTGAACAGTGGCGGCATATAACAGGAACATCAAATGTGGTAATTTCAAATTTATGATCTGTATTCCGACACCCAGGAGGATCTAAATTCTCCCTAAGTCGAGAACGACAAATAAAAACAATAAGGTACAAAATTAAAGAATTCAATTAACTTACATAGCTTCAGTCAATGCTTTATTCCACTTATTCTTCTCCGGTTCTGTCTTCAAGTACAACGTAAATGCTGTCTTCTGTGTCTTCTTAGCGAGCAACAACTGGCACTTAAATCTTGTGTCTCTTCCCAAAGTCCTCCTAGAATGTCCCTGCTCTACCCGATATTCAGCCAAATGGTGAGATTCCCGAAATGTATACTGTGTGTCACCAGTCTTTGTATTTAGAACTTTCACTAATATCATTATTTTTTCAAAAATAAACGCATATCTGTGCTTAGTCTTTTGATCTTCATGGGCCTTTATGTGTAATTCACCGTCCAGCAGCAAATGACCGTACTGCTGGAGGTCATTTCCGCTTGGTAATTGTAAGTCTATTATACTATCCTTTAGTAAAGTAAATATTTTGTATTAATTCTTGCTTACAAAATGATTTTTATTTTATGTTTTACCTTAACTTTTTTAATTATGACTAAATGATCAGAATCACGTTTCACTTCATTGATATATTGGGCTACATCTACCATTGCTTCTTTGGCACGTTCCAGACCTCTGTAATCCTCGTGTGTCTAATTAAAAATAAATGCATTTGTTTTCTCAACAATTTCAATAAAACTTTTCATTTAATTTAACAATGTAATGATGTTTTAAAGTACATAAGACAAAGTAACATGGTCAATAAACAATTTGAGTTTCTTTCTTGTAAATTTTCATTTTCTAGAACTGAAACAATTGTTGAGACTTAAATATTCCGCCATTGGCAGTAAATTTTTCTCTGAATAGAAAATTACATTTTCTCAGCAACAATAAATAATTTAATACTTTTCTACTTACAGGAGAGGTTTCTTTTACAAGCTTATCTAGCAATAAGTGGTATTTGAGTATTCTCTGCATTGGTACCGACAAAATATCACGTAATTGAAGTTTCCCAACATTGTACTCCTTTTCACATTGCTGGAATAAAAAATTAATATTTCAATAAATATTCAATTAAATGGAAGTTCGTTAACACTAAATTTAATTACTACATTTTAGTGAGATTCATTTTTATTTGTGTTTTAATGGAGCACTTGCATGCTGGTAATAATATTCAGAATTTTATATTTATGATTTTCAACCGATTACACACAGCGCAGAAATGGAAAACCACTCCATTACGTATTCAATTAAAATTAAATATTATATAATAATAAAATCAACCTACCTGCACTAATTGCTCTATCAGACTATTTCTCTTGCATATTTCGGCTAATGTATCGATGGCATTTATTAAATTTGAACAGTATTCACCGTATATCAGGAATGGTTCTCGAAAATCTAAAAAAACTTGACTTAATTTTGATTTTGTTGTTGGTAAGAGGGCGTCCCGCAATTTTTCTAAAAATTTACTATGAATGTCAGCTAGTTCCTGTAAAAAGAAATACATAAGATAATAAAACTCAATTCATATCAATTTCTCATTTTTCAATTTAAGTTTATCTTCAGAATCTTGTTTGCTTTCTATTCCATTTTAGGGGAGAGGAGAAAGAATCTGTACGTTGGGAACGTGCTTCACACCAATAAAATAAAAAAGAAACAAGTTTCCAAAGCACGTAATGTGCAATATGTATTTACCCTTATTTTTGGAAAAATCATTTTTATTTCCTCTTTGGCTAAATGCTTTTCCATCGGTTGCATAAACTTGTACTTTAGAGCATTCAGTACATCAAGGTAATTGGATTCAGTATCTATCAACTCCCTAATTACATAGTCTCTTTGTTCAAAGCTCACAGCAGAAGAAGTCAGCTGAAATGTAATAAAATTTATAAAACACAATTTTTTTTTAAAACGAAGAAAAAATTCAAATAAAATATAATAAAGCTAAAAATTGAACAATCATGCAATTAATATGATTAAAATAAAAGAACAAACATAAACAAGTACCTGATTTCTACTGGCTCTTTGTATGGCACATAAATCTTGATACACCTCTTCCTCTTTTGTATCAAGATCATCGACATTTCCATTACATACAACGTTGTCAGTAGTACTACACAAGACCATCGATTTAATTGAAGGACATATAACATAAAATTGAAAAAAGGAAATAAAATTGTTAAAAATAAAATACATGAATCATGCAAAATAAATTCAAAATAGTTTTTATAATATGGCGATGAATAAAATTATCTTTTTGGAGTGGTGTATGAATAGTCTCGCCAATTTAAATATCTCAGGGTCGGTTTCGAGCTTAAATTCTAACAGCGGCTTAGTGCGATCTAAATTCTTTTATTAAAATGTTGTTACCTTGTTACTAAGAAATCGACTCTCAATGAATCACTAATAAATTACTAGGGAATGGATTAACAATTGTCAAATTTTTTTAGCTAGTTAATGAATGACTACTTCGCTTAAACAGGTTATCAACCTTAACATGGTGGGCAAATTAGCGACTTACAAACAATACTCAAAATAGGATTAATTTATGTTGGTTTCCTGCAATCGGTTACAAACTATTAATTAAAAAAAAAAAAATTAATTTTAGGAACTAATCTGTGAAAAAAATAATAATATTAAAGTTATCTATCACTTGTTCTGTAGTTTCAGACTTCGATCGAATCTAGTTTCAATATCTAAATTTCATATAAAACTTTAGTAGAAACGAGTAACATGACCATCCCTTAGCATTTCTTTATTATATTTTATTCAGAATTATGCTAATCCTATTTCGCAATAACTACCAATGGTAAAAATGAAGCTTCTTGTATGCCTAAAATTTTATACTGTGGCACCATATGGTGCCATCTTTTGTTGCGTTTGCTGTTTACTTTCATTATAGTAAAACTTATTGATTTAGAAAATTATGCATTGAAACTTTTCAAGAAGTTCGGTTTACAAAGGTCGAATTGAAGTTTACTGAAAAATATTTCAATAGCAGAGTTTCATAACTTCTACATTCAGCTATTCACCACTTTAATTTCTGTTTAAAGGAGAATTACTTATATAATTCCATTCTTGCATTTTGCAATGGTCAAAAAGTTAAGTCATGACCAAAAAGTTGACCTTGTATTTAAATTACGTTGCAACAGTCTCAAACTAAAAAGACGTTGCTAGCATAATAAGTAATTTTAAATAAGTTGGACATTGTTTTCTATCTTGTGTATTTTGCTAAAGAAAACTTTATCAATTATTTAATTAGACATTCCCACAGTAATTGTTTTTTTTTTTTTACTTTTGTGGATGCAAAAGTTTTGAAGTTGTTGTTTTTTTTTCGATGTATTTTTGTTCAGACATTCTTTGAAAAATATTTGTTATCTACAAATACAAACGATTGCTCTAAATTTGACCTCTGTAGCGATACTTTTCTTTTTTCAAACATGATTGATAAAAGATTCGATTTAAAAGCTTAAATAACCAAATATTCGTATATATATTTTGTATCAACATACATTAGACTAACAGTCCAAACCAGAAACCTTTTGTGAAAGACCACATTGGATTATCAACCTTCGATCTTTCACCCTCTGCATCCTGTGTGCAAATGAGTTGTTTTCTGATGGACAGAAGCACCCTCATGGGTCTCAAATTCTCTTCCTGGAACCAGTGGTTGAAACACGTTCGAGTTTTGATATCAATCATGTTGATAATTTGTTTGTTGCACGTGTCCACTGCATGTGAGGACGTTCGATTAATGCTATTGTATTTCTCTACTAATCTACGACAGTGATATTTTATATCTGTCCTAATTTCGCTAGAAACATCTAATTTATTTAGCAAAATTAGTTTCCTGAAAACTACGGATTTCCAGGTATTCTGGATCAATACTCCACCTATAAAATATCTAGCCACACATTTAAACTACAGTGGCAATTTCGTTTCCAATAATTAGATATTGAGTAATTGCGTACGGACGCATAATTAACCCTTCATCAATTAAAATTAGCTTTATTATTCTCTGCTGTGTAATAAAACGTATTGGCTTCCTGTGTAAATTAACCATTTTTGGCATTTTGACCAATTTCAAATTATTGCAAAATTCGACAGAACCGCGAATCACATTTATCACGATATAGGGTTTTGTTTCATGGGGGCCAATCCATTTCCGCGAAAAATTTTACCATCATTAATTTTAGTTTACAATAATGGCAAAGTTTTAAGTGCTGCAGCCAGTAGTGCCAATTCAGTGGAGTACCCCCAATTATTGGTTTTCCTATTGTTGGGCGAATGGTTTCAAGGTTTTCTGATTAACTTCACCATAAAATCGCTTCCAAAAATTGGCAAACGTTTAAAATTAGTTCAACTTCTTCTGAAGTTATGTTTGTGTAATTTTTCCGTGACCTAAAATATTTGTTATTGTTTTTACTTTTCTATACTTTTTAGTTCACATATTAAAAGGAAAACTGTGTTCGCTCTTACAGAAACAAAACCGAAAATATGTTAAAGAAGATGTGACTATTTGCACAAAGTAAGATCACAGATACGAAAGATAAAAAATAAATAAGATTTAAAGAATTTTTTTACAAGATAGGTAGGTACCTAATTTTTCAAATAAAAAATTTAATAAGCAAAAATTTTCATGCGGAAAATCCTTTGCAATATAAGAAGACGATATATTAAAGAAAAAGTAATTTTCGTAAACTTTCACCTTGAATGTCTATTGAAACGCACAAGGGTGCTATAGGGACCTTTGACATCTTATTCCTCTTCACTTAATAGAACTCTAACAATATCAAGAAGGTCCGAATTTGTCCGCATAGAAATCCCAGATGAACTGGACTATGAGGATAATAAAAAAAATTCGGAACAGAGTAAAATGTTTTCCAAGGATTTAAAAGGCAGAGACAGAAAAACGCTTTCATGGATAGACGAACGTTTTCTTAAAGATTTAAAAGGCAGAGAGCATAAGTGCAAACATCTTTATATGTTCATTGCTGTTATTTCAACAAGGGAAACAATTTTCTTGAATATTTGGACACGTTCCCTAAGTACACAGCGTACTCTGGCTGCAGCTGACTAATAAAAGGGAGCGGAACAAAAAGCCAACAGACAACGAACGACAAAGTAGAAGCCGACGACACCTCAAATAGAATCAATCCTCTCAAGCGGACTGTAGGGAAAAATATACCCTCGGGACGGAAAAGCGAAATTTACAAAAATTCTTCGAATATGCGCCTGTTACGGCACAATAGATTCCGTCTTTGGCAACATCTGATTGCGACGAGAATTATAAATAAGTGATTATAATTCAGGCAGCCCTATCCATCTTCTCTTAGGGTATAAAAATGGGTCGGCCCCCAAAATATATCCCGAAACTTTGCAAACAACCGCCCACAAGCTGAGCAAAGAAATTGAGCTAAGAGAGAGGCCTATGGGGATTAGGGCTGTGGTAAGGATTTTTTTTTTTTTTGGGTCGAAAGAAAAAAGGAGATACTATATAAAAAATTATAAGCCAACAATATTACCGACACGTACACTCGTCCTGTCCTATATTTATCGTGCTTCTGAAACGGATGCCTATGGAACAAAGCAAAAAAAATAGGAAGCGATAACATAAGAAAGTGGGGTTTACATCACCCCAGCTCAGCCAAGTCTAATCAAACTCAATTTTTTTTTTTTATACAAAAAAAAAATAGGAAAAGTGTAAACGAAAACGAAGTTGACAAAATGATAGAAACCTCTGGCAAATTGGACGAGAACGTGACGTAGCACAGGTCCTCGTAGACCTTCTCCTCCTCCTCAAGGTAGATGTCGGTTAGGTATTCAGCCGTTTCCGAAGATGAGATCAGGGTGCAGGCGGCCGACTGAAGGGTTTTATTCGTATTATTTTCGCTGCTGCCATTGGTTGAGGACTTGTCCTCCTCGTCACCAGTCTCGGTGCCATTTTCGATGACTATGTCGCTATTCTCGTCATCTACAGACAATGATCCGCTTTGTGGGGTTTCCTGTTTGTCGCCGCCAGCAGTTTCGTTCTCTTGGCAACTGTCCTTGCTATTGTTGCTATCCCTAAGATTTTTTTTTTATTGTATTTGATTTATTCGCCAATTTTCAATGAAAAATCGTGGCGAGACAAGAGACACACCATAGAAACGCACGGCAGATTTGTTGGAAAACACCGCACATTTTGTTGGGGGCGGAGGCGGACAAATTGTTTTAGCACTTAAGAGTTAATCAAATTGCAATTAGCACCTAAAAGGTATACTTACGTGCTGTGCAGGTCCCTGTAGATAGCCTCATCCGAGTGGCTTCGCTCATTCGGCGAGAGCTGAGCATGGAATCCTCTGGTTGGTGGATAAAAAAAAAATAAAAATAAAACACAAACATTCAATTAGAAAACTTATTAGGATTCCTCTCAGGGGGTAAATAGCGACTAATTGCAAGACTTACGTTATTTCTGCGTGATGTTGTTGAACCTTTCGACACTGCGACAGTTTTGATAGTGTAATAAGGACTCGGTGGAAATTTGTCAAATCGTAAAGCATTGGTGGTTCAAACAAGTCTGATTCACGAAGGCCGAAATAATTTTTGCAGGTTTCCAGAAAAAGTTTTATATTTTGGCAGCACAGAAACTGTAACAGAAAAACAAAATATTTACTTTTATTAAAATAATCATATTAGTAAATAAATCAATTACAAATTATGCAAAACCAATCTTGGCTTGAATTGAGATAATTCGAAATTAATTAATCGCTTATTTGTTCGATGATGATGACAATGATCGATTAATTGATTATAGTATTGTAAAATGTTTGCCGTTTCTAATTGCGTTTGAGATCTTCTCAGGATTTTGATAACACGTGTCGGAGGATGTAATTTTAAATCGATTTTGTTTGAATATCTTGAGTATATCTAATTATTATCCTTTTGCCTTTAAAAGATTATACGTCTAGTCGGCACAAACTTTCCAATTAATTAGTCTTTGAAATACAAAATACGGATATTTAAGTAAATCCGAAAAAAATTTGTTGTTATACCGCCTCTTGCAGTGTTTTCGTTAAAATTACATTTTCAAATACGATGACCAGAATATCTAGTATGCTATAGTCTAACTAAGTTATTACATTTTCTAAGAAAAACTAATCCTGGATCAAAGGATTGTGTTTTTTCATAAAAAATTCTATTAATAAATAATTTTTACATAAAAAATACTAAGACTTTTACTTTGAAAATTTGCTTCTTTGTCTTCTTAATTCTACTTTCCATAACAATAGTCAGTAAATTAAAAAAATGTCCAGCTAACTTAAAAAAAAAAAAAAGCAATCTTAAAAATTTGCTCATATTTTGTCGAGATCAAACCCATTAACATCCCTCTTTAATAAAAGAGAAAAGATTTTAATTACTTTCATAGAGAAACCCGCAAAGTAGGGTCGGCCAGCCGAAAGTTGTCATACAAATTTAATGAGCGCTTTGAGACCACTTTCATATTTTAAAAGTAAAAAAGTAATCAGAACGGTTAATATAATGACAATTTGTAACATTCTTAGCGTTATGTTTCAAAAATGATTTTAATGAAACCTTAATTAAACTATGTAGAATAGCACAAAAGTTGACTTTATAGCCTACATAAATTTATCATTGCTTAAGTAAGCAAAACCCTTAAATGAATTAAATTTGCCAAGGGTAGAAGTATATAATTTATTTCAACAAATGCAACCATGGTTTATTAAAAGTTAGTTACTATTGACTTACTGAGTTCAGAGAAATTGCTATACTTAAAGCTCAAAGAAAACAATTTCTCAGATATGCCCTTGTCCTTTTCCCCGTCGAGGAGGCGGAATTTCAACTCAAAGAACTGAAAAGCAATAAATAAATCTCTACTGTGCAAGTCAAGTTCATTAGATATTTCCGTTCAGAGTTTACATAATTTTGCTTGTAGCTATCAAAGTTTTCTGAAAATGTATTTTAAAGGCCTATGCAAATTCAGAGTTTTATTTCTGCTTTGATGGGACATATAGTGTTATAACTTAATTCTTCTTCTATATTTTTGTAATACCTATTTTCGAAAAGTATGTTTCTGTTATGGATTGGCAACATTAAAATAAACAATTCTTTTACATAACCGGCCAAGTGCGAGTTAGAACAAATTTCAAATCGATAGTATCTAATAATAGTTAAATTATAAATGTTAGACAGACATATAGACAGATATCAAAATTTCACCATAAAGGTTCTTTTTTTATGTTTTAGGTATCACATCTTAAGAGAATGGAGTTAGTTTATAAACTTGATATAGTCAAAAAAATATGTAAAATTTAAAATAAAATCTTAATTTTCTAAAATTCCTTTTTTCTAATTCTCGCATGACTAAGTTAATTGAGATTGAATGCGATTATAAAATTTCAGTTGATGGTATAAATAGATGGTATAAATATTATACTACTTTGGATTTATGTAGCTATATTCAAGACGCTGATTCAATTATTCAACATCCTTGAAATCCTCGATCTAATAACTTTCGAATCATCCATAGAAAGTCATTAATGACTCCAAAGATTGACGGCCCTATCCATGAAGTTGATTAATTTATTGACACTCCGGGGAGCCGCAGCATCTTTCGTATTGTTCTTTCCCCGTCTATTTTCATTAATGGAAAATCAATCAACCCTAATGGGAATTAAATTTTTCGCAAAAGTCCCTTCGTTTCATAGAGGAATGCAACTTGAATCGAATTGGTCTAAATTACTTAAGCGTGGGACTATGGCCCTTCTAAGGTTCGTATTTCTTTCATTCTCATGTTACACCCCCAATATTTTCTCATTTGCGTGCTTTCTCAAATTCTTTAAGTTCCCGAGTGCGTCGTTAAGGTGTTTCGATCGTCATTGATAGCTTATCACCGGGAGAGTGTAACTAGATCGATTTTCTGCGAATCAGATAAATTTGACGGCCCTCCAAGTGCCGTGCCGTTTCGGCGTTTCGGGACAAATAAGTCTCCTGTATAACATCTAATATTGGGTGAAATGGAAACTTTCATTATCCTGCTTTTAGCGAAGGGCGCTTCATCCAGTTCATTTGACTGGGCCGGGTTTGGGAGCGGCAGGACAACAGCGGAGTGAATGAAGGGCTTCAACTTGTCACGTTTCACGTCGTTTCCAGGTATTTACCGATTTATGACCACAGGACAGGTGATGAGACAAAGTCCCTTCCCCAAAGCAGACTATGTTCAATTGAGTCACTTTCACCAACTAGGATCACAGGGCGAAATCGATAGGACTAGTCCTCCAAATTTATTACTACCCGGGCATCCAATATTTGGTAAAACCTTGATAATGAAGATTCGTAAAGTTTTTATTTGATATTCTATTCTAAAATCTCTTAAAATTTTTAGTGCTTCCTTTGCGGCGAATAAAGCAGTATTGGCTGTTTTATAACGAAAAGAACATATTTTTTAATTTAAATGGACACATAAAAGTAGTCGTTTATCTTCTCGCAATGTGCTAAAGTCAAGAATATTTAGTAGAAATTTCAATCTGAAGTGAAAATAACGTAAAGAATTCTAATAAATATGTAACGTGCCGAAAAAACCACGTCTACGTCCCATAAATTCATAAAATATTTGAAAGGTGTTCGGTTGAGCGCTAATCGGTTCTGTTGTGGGAACTTCAAAACCGAGGTCTCTTTGTATAGCGCGCCCCATAGAGTCATTGTGTACATTAAGTGCTGTCACCAATTTTTTCCTCCGTCTGACACATTTCTGGAGCTACCCACCCCCGGCACTGATCCATATCACATTTTCTCATGGTGACTGAAATGCGGGATCAGAGGAAATTTATCCTGACGACTCCTCCTCGGTGGCATTTTGCCGCATTATGTGGGTAAATAACGCGAGCCGTCGCAGATTATTTTCCGCACGAAGCTAATCCATTGTCAGGACCTTTTTATTTTGCACCTGAAAGGAAGTTTTTATGTTCCGAGGCGCAGAAAGTGTGGTAAAATATGTCTCAAAAAAGAGGAAAATTTACTTCAGGGTATTTAGGGCATATCGTAAACGTTTTAGGAAAATTGCCATTTGCCACGGCCAGATCAAACAAGCAAAACATGCATTTTGCGTTTTACGATATTTTTCTCCATTGAATTTTTGGGTATATTTACTAAGGTAGAGCACGATAGGACGAATCTGTTTGATGGTATCTTTTCCAAATTTAGCAAGTGCTCGAAGACGAGTTTCATATCAAGCAATTTCCCTACCCTCGTCTTGGTACAAAGAAGCAATTTTTCGCCTCCCCCACTTGGGATTTATCCAAATGTCGGATACCCAGGCAATAAATTTTTGGAGGACTGCTCCTATCGATTTTGCAGAAATCTCGTCTCACCTCCAAAGTGCTCCTGTAGAAGAGCACCCACCTAGACTAATGGAAGAATAATGGAAGAAAAATGAAAAAATCTCGAAACCCAAATATTTTACTGACTTTTGCGCAAATCCAACCAATTTTGGTATCAAATAATCGACCTCGCTCCCGTGTTCGGACAACGAAATTGCCGGTAAATAGAAGTGAAAATTGCAGAATAGGAGTAATTAAATTAATTAAGCTTTTCTCCCTGAACAGAAAAGGATATGGTAACAGACTTACCTGGGGTCCTGTTCATTTGAGGTAATTCCGGGATCAAATTACAAGGAGGTAAGGAATTCAGCACAGAAAGCTTCTATTAAATTGGTCTTTAGTCGAACATTGAATTTCTTAAATAGCCTCTTCGGAAACTATTAAAATTTACGTTTATGGTCTTAACAAGAATAACTTAAAGATTCTTACAAATAACTGATACGATCTAGTATCTTCAAATCCCCAAATCAAAATTTTCGTTTAAGTGTCTACCTATATAAAGTTTAAATGTTAACCATTTTTATCATATGATAAAGTTTCAGCTAACTAGCTTATTAATTATGATTTTCAGATTTTCGTATCAACTCAAGGGATTTCAAATATTTTATGAAATTAAAAAGAAAATCGTGAACCGGATCCACAGAGGGCCATAGTTTTGCAGAATTGCAGCAAGAAACTGAGATGTGTGGAACAAAAATCTGTAATTTTATTTCAATATTAAAATAAAAATTCAGCAATTTTCAATCACATTTACATGACCCTATAGAATTGGTTCTCAGCATTTTACAGAACAAGGAGCCTTATTCATAAACTCGATTCGAACATGAAAACGATGAAAACGATTATTAAATATTCATGCAAAATTTCAAGTCAATGATATAAGATTTCATGTTTTTCAAAAGGCATATTTGCCATCATCCGATAAGGCAAAAGACGTTTGAATTTAGGCTTGATATTTTGTGGGAATATATTTTAAAGGTATTATTATTTCAACCATCAGGACACCATACCCTTAAATAAGGTATACAAAAAAGAGAATAATGAATACATTTGGTGATATAATAATTATTTTCTTTCTGCAAAAATAAATTTTGTCCTTTTCTTTTCTTCCGCCTACACAAAAAGACCACAATTAAAATACAGAATAAATATGAGGATAAATCCATTTCTAAAAAACAAAAACTTTTTTTTACGACGTAATTAACCTGATAAATATAGAGGATTTTGGCTAATTAAAAAAATAAAAAATAATTAATTAATCCCACGTGGTTTCATTCATATTTATCAGACTACTTCCCAGAACAAAATCCACCAGCTCAACCACTTCATACGCAGAGTCCCTTGTCAAACAGAAGGTTCAGTCCAAAAGTAGGGGTTTTTTTTTTTAAATAATCACCAGAGAGCGCGAGAGGTTTTAAAAAACGTACTGTTCCAAATGGGATTAGAAACGTCCCTTAAATCTCTCGTCCAAAAAAAAAAAAAAGATAAAGACATTGGAGGCATTGCGGATTAAGTGGGAGTGGATATGAGTCCTCGCTGAGAAATGTTATCGCCATTTATCCTCCCTTCAAGCAACAAAAGGTGGCCTTAAAACGGCCATCCCCAGCCACTATGCGCTGAAAATAATATATGCAATAGATGACCCGACTCCGCGCCAGAAAATCCTCCAGGCTCCGGTGTTATTATCTTTTCTGTCTTTCCATCTGCCGCCCACGTCGCTCCAGGGATAATTAAAACAGGACACTTTGCTGTCCGGGTCAGGATCATTAATTGAATAAAAAAATTTTCCGGATCTACTCGGAAGGTTAAACAGTGACAAGTGAAAATTTATTCACTTGTTAGCTCCGAGGGTGTCTTAATAGAAGCGGCTGAATCGAGGGCCAGAGCTGGAAGTTAAAGTGTTTATTCAGCCAAAACAGGCGAACCAAATCGCCCAAGGACTCCCTGCATCCGTATGGGAAATTGCTCATATTTTCATATCTTCCTTTTTCCTTAAAAAAATAAAAAAAAGGAAAATCATATTCAGCGAAGTTGGGGTGGGATGCTGCTTAATATGTTGAGCCCGTATCTCTTTTCCGCCACACCGGGCACAGCCAAACATATCGAGAGGATATGGATGCATATCCGGTAAATCGCATAGCATAAGCGTTGGCAAGCAGAATCGGATATGCTCCATTTCAAAACGGTTTGTTTTGAGGATGGGTTTTTTTTTTTTAATAAAGCTGAAATTTCCAAACCTTTCACTTTGGTGGCATCGTCAACCAGTGGAACTAAAAACCATATCTTGATGTTGGCCACGTACGAGGATTATTGGTGCCGCAGGTTATAAATTTGTATCGTTCAATCGTGCAAAACTCGTCCTTCGGTGTTGATTCTATAGGCTAAAAATACTCGACTACATATTGGAGCACAGTTCGGTTATTACAGAAAACAGATTTTCACAAATTCGAGGAATTTCAGGAGTATCCTGTTTACCTAAAATATTGTGTTCTTGTATGTGTTTATCGGGATGAATAGGGACTGGGGTGTGGGATTGTAATAGGCAACCATATCGCAGCATCTGACCATGAGATAGTAATTAGAATTGGGCATTAGTCAAAATCAGGAAGTCCTTCCCTGCAATCTACGGTGGAGTTAATGTACATTACATTTGTTTAATCATCCTACTCTCATGATTATATAAATTACCCACACAGACTTTGCTATATAATGCTATCCTATTTATTGAGGAGACGTAAAACCTTAACCGCTTTGATTCCGGCTAATAGGAGTATTTACTTAATTAAATACACCTTCACTTCATTTGAGTAAAACATCTTTTAAGGGGATAATCGGCTTCGGACTAGACAATGGGCGTACAATAATTAATTGCGTTTTATTCAAAAACAAAACAGCTTATAAACATTTCTATTAAGCGCCACCCATGCTTCTTTCTTAAATTATAAATCAGAAAAACATATTAGTCGACATCTTAAATCCGTCATTTTGATCAAGAAAATATAAAATCTTATTGCAAATTCGTAATCAACGTCATCAAAATTTATTGAAAAGGTTAAAGTTTACTGAATAAACCTATATAACTAAATATTCCAACAAATAGATAAATACGCAAGGCCACAAAATGAAATCTCGGAAGGCACCATAAACTGCACAATTCTATGTTCTGAATCTATTAATCAAAGATATGAGATTTGGAATTTCAATTGATATAGAACAGGAGAATTAGTTAATTCACATGCAAATTCCATGCTTCCTCTGTCCAATTATCACACGAATAAAGCTTCATAGAGCAATTACCTGTTCCCTCCTAAATTTCCGGAATATTAATCAATTGAATGTTTCCAGGACTTCAAGTGCATTCTTGGAATGTTAGTGCTTCTCATGCAATTATTAAATCAAATCGTTATTTTTGTCCACTTGCTCGTGACGCAATAAAGTGAGCCGTGAGTTCATTCAATGCAAAATTGTTACAACAAAAATATGAAAATAAATAAAACGATCACCTCCGCTTTCGATTAGATAAGAATTTTGAAGATTTTTCCATGGGCTCGTTATTTACAGCACGTATCCAAATATTGGCACGTTTGTTAGTGTTACTCCACCTTATCGAAGCTTTCTTTAACTTTTATTAGACTTTGAGATATTTTTAGTCATTTATTTAATTTTCATTCATTTATTTCTTATCGTTTTCGTAAAATATATTTTCGATAATGACAATAAAAGAAAAATCCTTTTAAATTAAAGTGCACTACTTCCGAACAGATCTTTTGCTTTGTAAAACAATATAAAAAACGATAAAATATTAGCGTATAGAGTATGATATTTTTTGTTTGTGGTATCACAACTCAGAAACGCATGAAACCAATTGCAAAGTAAATTCGACCACAACGTGAACAAAACTTAAACATTTTTCATAAGAAATCATTCATCAAACATTTATTGTGTGGTGGGTACTTTTCGTTTTAACGATATGATGGATTTCTTTTGATAATTATAGTGATTGAGTCAGATTTAATGGAAATAATTTACTTAGAATAACATGCTTTGAAGTAATTAAACATGACTATTTTTCTTAAAAACATGTGCATAGTTAAAGCACATTTTCGATTTCGGATACATATTAATAAATTACACAAAACAATTTTTAAAACTTAAATCAGGTTTTTATCACCCATATTTTTGACATCACAAATTTATAAGAAAAACCTTGAAATCAGAGTTCACTTAAAGATTAATTTTATTAATTCAGCCATTTTTTGGGGGTTTGTACTGATTTTTAAGTTTTGTCACTCTTATTGATATATGTAATTAAAAAGTGAGTAGGCATTTAAAAATGTTTGAGTTCTTTCCACAACTCTCAGGTTCTTAACAATTTGAATTTTTAGCTTGAGCGAATACTTGTTTCGATATATATTTATTATGCTTATATTTATTTTTAAAATACCGGGAATTGAATAATTTAATCTCTCTCTGCTGAGGGAGTTTTCACAGAAAATGTATTTAATTAAAAATTTGTTCTCTCCGCTTTATCTACATACGCACATTTTTTTCTATACGTTTAAACCCCCTTGACGTTTTCCTCGTCGTATATGAAATCTGATTAAGGGAATATTTTAATTTGAGTTCTCCCTTTATATTCATATATGTATGTATGTATGCATTTTTACGTATATTCTATATTTGGTGCATTGAAAAATTCTTATAAAAATTCCACGAACTATTTCCGCCTTCACTGCGCATGGTGGAAAATTTGCAGGAATTTGTTTACACTATCTTCTAGCAAAAAGTTATATCCAGATTTTCCACGATTCGTGCAGCTGGATTATCCCTGCAGATAGCTCCAGCACCAAATACAAAATTCAATTGGGTTCTATTCACATTGCGGCTAAAAATAGTCAACCCAGCACCCAATTAGCCAAGTATCAGAAATTCAAAGTTCACAAAATTGATGCGGCTGGAGAGTGGAGTGTGCTTTTCCTCCTCCGATGTTTTCGAATCCATGCCAAAAAGAAAACCTCTCAGATGAGCCCATTTACAGCCTGACTACATCAAGTAAATATTTCTGCGTAATTAGTTCGAAAATGTGTAAACATAATGATGGAACGACATGAACTAATAACGCAAAAATAATTTTCTTATGTGATCGGATGTGCGTCTGTCGTCTGAACTTTTGAAGGACATCCTTGCGCTAAGGACTTTCGTCTATGATGTCCAAAGAAATTATAAACTTCCTTCAGCGACGGTTACTCATCACTTTTGCATAATTTACACTTTCAGAGTCTGCCTAATTTGCCTTTTTAAACAATATTCGGGGAGTAGCCCCAAACCAAAAGCAAACATTGGGAGCACTCCTTCAAGGAGGGAATTTCATTAATATCTAGAAAGGGGGAAAACTTTCCGACAGGCATTTATTTAGTGAACTTTGTTACAAAATGCCATTAGTCCTGCGGGTCGGTCGGCTAGTGTACACTAAGTTTTAATGACTGTCAGGATGGCACTGGAATTTATGAGGAGTTGACTCGGAACGCCCCGCTATAGAAACAATTCTCCTGTTCAACAAAAACAAATTACGCTTTTGACATAAACATTTTTCGATTGAAGATGATGACTGACATAATTTCGTTGTTACATGATGGGCGTCAAGAATGAGAACCAGACTTTTGGCCAGGCTGATTTTCAGGATTGAGGGAAATTTCAGGAACAACAGACGGTTTCGACAACAACTCGTCTACTCCTGATCTGGAGTGGGAAGATAAATTAAGAGAGATTGTGGGAACTGAATGGTACTTAGAGTTCTGGTTGTTGCTGTGGAAAACTTTCATAAGTTTATGCAAGCTACACATGGGGATGGGACTCCCAATCGTGATTGCTCTGAGCTCCTAATAACTCCAGATAATTTTGCAATTTAAATTCGTCACATAAAAATTAAATGCTTAATTAAACCAAGGGCTGTTTCTGTTATCATGTTTCAACTGGAGATGTTATGGAGCTCCATAATCTTAACTGAAACTAAATCCGAAATAAAAGTTTCATGTATCATATACTATTACAAATAATTTAATTACTAACACACAAACGGAAACATGTAAACAATATTTGATAAGAAAGTCCTGCAGGAATAATTTTGAAATCTGAGGCGAATTTTTCAAAAAGACACTTTGTTTTATGTATTTTTTCTGTAATATTTACTAAATTATTTATTTTTAGGCAGTATCTCTTTATTGTATTGAGTTACAAACTTTTAGGACTATAAGGCTGCAGACCTCAGTATTTGATATTAATTTCAACTTAATACCTTTAGCCAGCTTTAGCCGTTCCTGACAAAAAAGAGTCTTGACGGGCAGATGAACTGCCCAAAAAATAATAACTATCTAAAAAATACAAATGTAAAAATATAAAATGTAGAATAAGTAATAATAATAATATTTAGTACTAGATATAGGAAATGCATATATCTTTTGTAATTTTATCCTCCCAGATTTCCTTTAATTTGATATCAGTTTAATATTTTTGTTGTTAATGAAATAGCGCTCATTATTTTATTCATTATTTTTTTATAGATATATAGTTACATACATTGAATTAAAAATTTATGTTTTTATAACTTTGTAACTTTGTAAATATTTTCTATTTGTACGAACAAGAGTCAGCCCGCAGTCGGCACTTACCTACATCTCATCAATATTAAAAATCTAGAAAATGACTGAGCAAAATTCTGGAAGGAAACTCAGAAATCCTGAAAAGCACACTTCCGGGATTTGTGCCAAAATAAAACAATACATAATTCATTGAATTCTAAAGCCACTTTTGTTGATTAACACTTTCCTGCTACGCTCCCCATTTTCACTTGGTACTTGTTATTTTAAAATTTAGTTTCGAGTGTATGGCGCGCGACTTTCAAGCGTTAAAGTGTTCAACTCTTGACTTTTATTAATCTCACATAAACTGACTACTTTTGTTTGGATGTTAATCTGTCATGTTTACGGCAATTACTTTTAAGCTATGTTTTAAATTTTGGAACAATGTTCAGTTCTCGCTGTTCGTTACTGCTTTTTAGAAAATATGTGAAGAGATTTAAAAGTTCACTTTTGATACGCACTTACTTTTCAAGCTAAATTCGAAAATTATAGCTAAATCGAAACGTATAAAATTTGTACGTAAATACGTACTCCTGAGACTTAAATTTTTAAGCTGTAGTAAAAATCGATCGAACAGATGTTAAAGTTATAAATATTTGAACACTTTTCAGCAGAGTTTATAAACTTGAATTTGCTAGATAGTCTGAACAATTTACGGGAATGCTAGCAGAAGAATAAGAAACTTATAAAAATTACAATCCATATTTTTTTACAAATAAAGCTTACTTTCATTTATAAAATATCTTTGAAAGCTGTCTCAAAAGATACATTTTTAAGCTTATTCATCTACGTAGTTGTTGTTTGGTATGATTTAATGATTTTCATAAAGCGTATTGAAAATTTAAAGCAACTTCCACGGCTTCAACTTTTACCTCAAAGTTAAGATTGAGTCCTTCGTCTTGTCGTCGCTGTTACCAAATCCGGCTATTACTCATGCCCGCTAATCTCCCGCGGAGGCGTTAAACAGAAGATGGGGAGTTTTCTCAATTTCGTTTTAATTAAAGATAAATCCGATAGGATAATTACGCGCGAATACCTCCGAGTAGGACGTAAGCGAGGTAATACCGCTCGCAATGGAATTCGCAAAAGGATTGGGGCTCGCCACGACAAGAAGTGCTAATTTATTCTCAAATCAATGATCCCCCGCTTAAGGAAGCCTTTTAATTAATATCTCCGAATGCGTCAAAATCAGGGGGAAAACGTGAGGTTCCTGGTTATCGCTTTAGCCAGGACTCGTCGCAAACTTCCTCTGAATTTCAATTAGAATCCGGTGGTTTCAATTATCCTGGAGGAGGAGTTCTTCCGATATTTTAGCAACCAACCAACCGCGAGTATCTGCAGCTTCATGCGGAACTCCTCGCTTAGCATAACTGGGATTCGGGTCAGGAATTTTTGGGAAGGGCAAGGACACGCATCATAACACCTATAATAGAAAAAGTTTGAGCGCCCAACAGGAAGAATGCCCATACCTTCAGGAAGTGTGGGCGGCAACAAGTCAGCCGTACAAGGGACAACTACCAGATTACGGTCAGAAATTTCAGGATTTCCAAGAAGGCCCCAAGGACGCTATAAAATAGTCGTCCACCTACGCAAAAAGCACTCGATCAAGACACTAGGAATATGCCACTGGCAGTTTGGGGTGATTTTCGAAGGTGTGCAAAAATGTTAAGCCATTCCCGGAAGTTTCCAATTTTACTCTCCTTGTTGTGAAGCACTTTTCCTAGGAATATCCCGGAAAAGCAAATTTAACGGTCGATGGAAACCATCTGCAGGACAGGAAGTGGTCTTCTGTCAGGAACTTTAAGGTAATTGAATAATGCAAATGCCTCTTTACAGATGGCTTCATGGAAGTTGAAAAGGAACTTTTTGGAGTAGTTGAGAAAGTTAGTTGCATCATTTTTAATCTCCCTAACTTGTCTAGGCTATATGCAGTAATTATACTTATGAAGCTTGATTCAATTTTGAGGTTGCTACATAACAATTTTGGAAGTTAAAAGATAGCAAGTTATATACAGATATACTGCTTTTATTGCTGTGTGGCTAGTGGCATTGCCTAGTTGAAACCAAAATATTTTTACTAAAATACAACTGAGCAAAATTAGGTAGTTAATTTGGAGAAGTTGAAAAACCCAATTAGCCTAAAGCCAGAGATAAATTTAAGTCACGCTAACCTTGGTGCATAAATAATTCAAAAATTGTACACTAGTAAAAATCTCAATTTATAAGAAATGGCTAACTGACAATTTATTCAGCGATTTCCTACTAAATCTATATTATTTTAGTGTGTACGATGTCCAACTTAGGAGTTAGGATCGAACTAACTATGTAGTTCCATTATTTGTACACATCCTTACTTAGATTCCTTTTAATCTTTGTAATAATATGTATTATAAATCAAAATCAAAGTTTCAATTAGTTTTTAATTATGCGATAACTACGTTACTGATTGATTGATACGTTTCACACACAACACTTATAGAAGTAATAAATTTTACTCCGGAAACAAAATGGGTCAATTGATCGGGTCGTGAAAATGTAACAAATATTTCTAAGATCAAGTCAATGATTCAAAACACAGAGCAAGATACACAAAATGAATCACGATCAATAAAGCCAATGCATCATCATAGCAAACTTAAAATCTTGATCCTATTAAGACAATTTGAAGAAATTTCAACGAAAGCTAATGACGAAAAGTAATTGAAAGCTAAGGCTCGAATTTTGCGGTTGAAACAGGTGCCAGCCGGATAGTAATTGGACTTTCTTAAATGTGTTAAGTGATGTTTCTAAATAATCTGCGTCTGTGTGAAGAATTCCCCAAAATGGTTAATTCCTATATTTTCCTATTTTCATGTAACATTTTTTTAAGAAGAAAATATTAAAACCTAATTATTTTGAGAAGGATACGTAAGTTACTTGAATGTTCGTCCTTATTAAAATAATTTCAAATTAAAACAACATTTTGACTTGCCATCATTCTGGATTTGACGATATCTTACGAGGTTTGGGGTACTTAACTTTTAATCTGAAAACCCTTTAAAATAAGCAATTGCGCAGAAAATATTATGCGAATTGAGAGCCCTCCAGAAATTGTTAATTATTAATATTTTCCCATAAACCTACTTTTCATTTTATGGCGGAACCAGACTTGAACGTAGTTTGAGTTTATTGCTCGTATATTTCAGGTATCATTCGGGTTTTATTTGAGGCGCATTACCGTCCGTCGTGGCGAATTAGCCCATCCTCTTTCGTATGTAGGTCAAAGAGTGATGATTTATCCCTGGGGACTGGATCTTAACTTTCTGTCGTTGGGACAAAGACGATTAGTTTCTAACCTTGTATAGTAGGGATTGTTGTTCCCTCAGAGGAGAAAATATTTATTTGTGTTTTATCAAAGCAATAAATTTAACTTAGGCTTAGGGATGAATGCTTTATTGTATACGTATAGGCGTTTTATGGAAACATTCAACATTTTTCTGGTAATTTTCTTGTATTTGTTATCTTTTTATCTTCTAAATATTTACCTGGTTGAATCAGAGGTGTATATTTGGTATAGTTTTTACTTCATATTAATTATATTTTAATCAATTATCAGTAGTAGGTATGAAAACACATTTAAATAAACACCATTCTAAGGTGACTATTCAAGTTTAACAGAATCTTCATAAAAATTGGTACTTGATTTTTAAGGTTGCTGATTTAAAGCATATCTCTACACCCAATAATGATTATTTCTTTTCACGTATTTTTTCTGTCCAAGCCAAGAACTTTCTTAATACAAACGTTGATTGTGAATAACCGAAATATTTTCAAGTATTACAAAACTTGCTTTTAAAATTGGAGGTTTGAATCGAAATAATGAAGTATAATATAATATATTTATTTAAATTATTTTATACATTACTGATCCCATGTCCTGTTACAATTTCTAGTTTTCTTCTTCTGAAAATAATATCATGCTTTAAAACTGCTTAAGGGCCTTAAGGCTGACTTCCCTTCTCGCTGTGATTATTCCAAGGAAATATGTTTTCTTCTTACTTTCCCAAAGTCTATTCTGTTTTTCGCAGAACAAACATATCCATGTATATTTGATCCTGTATAAGAGAAGCGCAAATTGTAAGCTGAAAGACACGTCCGTTAATAGCCTCCTCCACCAAATATTGAACACGAACAGAAACAAACAGGCAACATCCATAAAAAATTCATAAGGAACCTTTTTCTACAATAAAACAAATGTAATTACCACATCGAATGTGTGCTGTTGTGGGGTGAATTTATAAGAAACCCTTTTTTGAATTCCTAACCAACAAGAAATATTGTTTACATCATTTTAACCCTTCCTCAACCGAAAAGGGCGCTTGATTTTGCACTTGCTTACAAATTGTATATTCATGTTATCCTGTAATTCGCTCGATATAAAAGAGACAGATGCGAAAATCAATTCAAGAGGACTGCTGAGTCTTAAATTTGCATTATTGAATTTCCCTAAAAATTGTCTGATGGGGGACGAATTCAAATTGCAGACAGTTTAAATGAATAAATTCCCTTTAATTTGATCAGATATGAGATTTTCTTTGTCGTTTTAACTTTTTTATGTATTATTATATTATTATCATATTATATGGTGGTAAACATTTTAATGCAACTTAATTCTTTCGAAGTTCCTGAGTCGATTGTTATTATATTTTGTTGCATTAAATTTGCATAAACACTGGCATGCTTTTGTCTAAGATTTATTCCTAAAAGCAAAGTTATGTTCTTAATTGCTTGAATTATTTTTTAAATCCATTTCTGTTATTTTATCATAAATTCATAATCTGAATAATTAGGAGTAATATAAAAGCCTAATTCAAGATTGTGATGTTTTAAACATACGCGACTTTATTAATCTGTCCTTGCTCTGTTAGTTACAGGGATATTTTACAATCAATTATGTCATGCCACTTCTTGGGTTTTTCAACCAGATAACGATTCAAAACACACTTCGAGTTTAGTGAAATTTTGAGTTAAGGAAAAAGGACTGCTTGTCATAAACTGGTCCGCACGGTCGCTGAAGAGCTTTAAATAGGAGAATATAGAGAACGCACTATTTATAAGGTTTACACCTCTATATTCAAAAACTAAATTTATGAAAAATTATATGAAGTTGTTAACATGAACTCCCCTTAAAACCTTCTTGTCTATTAAATTTATGGATAGTAAAAGGAACTGTGGTTAGAAAATCCTCTTTGAGCTCGAAAAGCTGATTCTAAATATAAATTTTAATTTTTTTTCTAAATAAATTTGTATAACTTCGAAGAGAAAAGCATGATGCATGCAAATTTCAAAGAACCTTTTATGTACTTAGTAACGTATTTATCCTTGGAATTAAGTAGGTTAAGGTTTTGATAAGCAGTTAACGTTCTGCACGCACGTGAATTGAAATTAAAGGAAATTTAAAATAGAAGAAGAGAGGTCAAAGGTCCAGCACATTGAAGGCATTGTAACGGCAGGGGCTCCACATGCCAACGTAAATAGAGGAATAAAATTGAAGCAATCAGTGATCTAGCTGCCTCGTAAAACATAAAACCAAAAACAATATATAGAAATAAGACGTCCCAACAGAGCAAATGTTCAGCGAGACAGCTTTTAGATCAGGGATCCGACTTCAGCGTAGAACTTTCGCTGTAGCCCACATTATTGTATGCTACTGTAGAGCTTCATGAGAGTGGGCAGGACAGACGCAGCAGAAGAGCTCTGAATGATATGTTCTTTCTGAGCTGCTCGTTCGTAGCTGTTTGCGATAGGGAAGGGTAGGGATATTTGGTGCGGTGGGGTGTGGGCGCTACATCAGGCAGCCAGGGACACGAAATATTTCAATAAATGTAGCGCTGCGCAAGGTGCTTGTGGGCCTACCCCAACGTGAAGCGTGAGGGAGTTGAATTTTTCTAGGAATCCTCTGAGTTGCGTGCTCTGCTCAATGAATGAATGAAATCTTCAAGGGAAAAAGACACACGGACAGATTCATGAGGTTTGAATTATCTAATGAAATTCCGATTTTGTGTTATTTAGGTGTTTTTCATTGACTCAACAATTCATTTAACGTTTGTAAATTTTTTTTGTTTTTAATTTCAATCTGCTAAAGATGCATTTTGGATTCATTAAAAGGAATTAATTAAATTTATTACTTGCTTCCAAGCTTGGACTTTTGTACTTCAAGCTTGGAAGCAAGTAATAAATTTAATTAATTCCTTTTAATGAATCCAAAATGCATCTTTAGCAGATTGAAATTAAAAACAAAAAAAATTTACAAACGTTAAACGAATTTTTGAGTCAATGAAAAACACCTAAATAAAATAACACAAAATCGGAATTTCATTAGATAATTCAAACCTCATGAATCTGTCCGTGTGTCTTTTTCCCTTGAAGATTTCATTCATTCATTGAGCAGAGCACGCAACTCAGAGGATTCCTAGAAAAATTCAACTCCCTCACGCTTCACGTTGGGGTAGGCCCACAAGCACCTTGCGCAGCGCTACATTTATTGAAATATTTCGTGTCCCTGGCTGCCTGATGTAGCGCCCACACCCCACCGCACCAAATATCCCTACCCTTCCCTATCGCAAACAGCTACGAACGAGCAGCTCAGAAAGAACATATCATTCAGAGCTCTTCTGCTGCGTCTGTCCTGCCCACTCTCATGAAGCTCTACAGTAGCATACAATAATGTGGGCTACAGCGAAAGTTCTACGCTGAAGTCGGATCCCTGATCTAAAAGCTGTCTCGCTGAACATTTGCTCTGTTGGGACGTCTTATTTCTATATATTGTTTTTGATAAAACCCTTTCCCAAAATCACCTGTAACTCCAGGGACAAGCCTTTGAGCGTAATTCCCACATAAATTTTCCCGTTTTTAAGATAATCTAGTGTCCAGAAAGCATTGGAAAGGAAGAGAGAAACCCTAAACTGCATGAAAGGGCTAATCTGTCCCAAAATCCGTCATAATGCGGACTCTAACGAGTACGCCTTATCGCCCACTAATTTCATTTAGCATCCATCCGAGCCTAGAAAGGCTTCACAGCCCCTACCGCTTGAGTGTCCTTCCTCTCGAACTTCTATCAGATTTTCTCCGGAAAAAAATTTCCATTACTCAAGGTTGAAAGGAAGATGTTTTCTAGTTCCCCTAAAAAGAAAAAAACGGATCCCTTCCGCTTGGTCCACAAAAGGTATTAGCCGCCTTTTTTCTATATCTACATAATTGACCATCGCCGGGTCCTTTGGTTGGTCCTCTATAATCCCTCTGCTGGAGCCGAGTTTGGTGTTTTGCTTTGTAACCCACCCCCGCATAAGACCTTCGGGGAGTCAAGGACACTTTGGAATCTTCTTCCAGTGCATGAAAGTACAATATACTTATAAAATGAAAAGCGCCTTTTTTTCTGGCGGTTCTGTTAAGATTTTATGTAAGGAGAAAAAGGCAACAAAACTAACAACCAAGAACCTCTCGAAGACCGATAAGTTTCAGCTCAAGGCCAGGAGCGTCGTCGGCGGTGACGGGAATAATTTCTATCCCGGCAGATGGGGCGAAGCGGACCCTCCCCCGGGCTGGGTCTCATCCAGACGGTCGGCGTCATCGTTGTCGTCTTCGTCGTCAGCAGCAGCAGCAGCAGCCTGCAGCTGTGACAATTTCATGGTAATTAAGTCCGGCGTGTCCACGCATAAATGGATCTCTGGAGCCCCCGAAGGAATCAGTGGGATACACTTAAGGTGTTCCGTGCCTTCTGCACCGGGGGCCCCAGAGACTCCCAAAGTGCACGGTGAAGGCAACCGATTTGGTGGCGGCTGTTGGTGCTGTTGCTGGTGGCGGTGCGGGAACCACCGCTCCACAGAGGCGGAAGGAAGTTACATAAATAGAAGTCGCCTGACCTCCCCGGCATCTGCCCGCCGCAGCACCCACCGCCGACGACGATAGCAGCGGTACATCCGCGAGAGCCGCCCCTGGGGCTCCGCGGGCCGTTCATTCATTCATTCGGTCGCCGCATTCTCGACTCACCTGGGCCATTTGGGGCTTTCGGTGGAACTCCCGGGTGTCAAGGGCGTTCGAATCCAGAAAGCTAATGAGGTTGCAGAGGAGCACTCCGTCCCGGAGGGTCAGGGCGAGCACTCGGATCTCGGACTCCGGCCAGTTCGCCTTATGGTCAGGGGGTATCACTTTGCACCGTGTCAGCCAGGCTGCACACTCGCGCCACAGATCATCGGCCATTGCCATTTTATTTATTTGATTTTGTTGTATATTTTAATTCAACACAGCGAAGCACTCCGACTCCGCTGGAATGTCGTTTTTTATTTTTATTTTTACAGCGCCCAACTGTTTTCTTCTCCTCTTCGATCACTTTTTTTTGGGGGGAAACTATTTTTCACCAGTTCCACACCTTAAACGGTTTCTTTTCGTTATATATATTATTTTAAATTTAATTTTCTTTATTATTATGCTTTGTTTTCGAAAAAGGGGGCACACTCCGCGATGCAGCGGATCTTCGCTTCGAGGGGCAGAGCACTAGACACCACTCCGACGGCACAGGGATACCGAGTTATTGTGGGGCTCGCGACGACGACTGTTGTTTGGGGAGCAACTCATCGAGTTTTTGGCACGAACATCCGAACATCTCTCACCTCGGCAGCGGAATTTTAAAAGGACTCTCGAGCTTGTGGTCGGTCCGAGGAGCACAGGCGTTCGCGCGACAGCTGTCAAAGTTTGTCTACTGCAGAATCCGGCCGCCAACGATTTGATTCGTCGGCGACAGTGGATGCGACGAATTTTGGCCACCGATAACGCATCGCGACGCACAGATAACGACGGATGTTTCATGTAATCAGCTCCTGATGGCGCTGCGCGACGCGAACTGGTTGAGGGATTCGCTAGGAAAAGCGTCGCTTGGCGGCAGCCCTGTCGTTGTACCGTTAACCACGCCAGTTTTTTTTGATTTCATAGTGAAGGAAGTGGCTGCATTTTGCTGGTTTCACGAATTTTATGTTGAAAAATGCTGAAAAGCGGTTCAAAAAGAGTTGTTTACATATACAGCAATGAGCTTCTTCGTCTCAGCGATAAAAATCCCGCGATCACTGGTCGTGTAAGTATTAAAATTAAGTTGAACTCGATTTCTTTGTTATTGCGAAGAGGACCGCCAAAAGCCCGAAAAGACAGAGCTTCCCGTTCGACAGCTTTGCTATTTTCCGCCATTTTGTGAGCAAAGCCTCGTACTTGCGCTTCAGTGGCTTCAGTTTACGGAAATGTTTGCAAATTAAGAGACCACGGAAATAAAATAATTTCTAGTTATTTAGTTTTAATGAATCCGCTATTCTGAATTTTTTAATTAATAATTTGATACTTTCCCAAATTATCAAGAAAAAAAAAGAGGGGCACGTGTGAGCAAAATTTGCATCCAGAGGTTCTGGTAAGGAAGCAGAATTAGAAATTAATGATTTTAGAATTTTTTCTGTTACTTGTCGCATGAGACCTCTAAATAAATACAACAAATTTTGTAGAACTCATCTAAATTTATTATTTTTTTTTTTACATATAATTACTTCATACTGTAGTCAATTTTCACAATCGAATGCACTGTGTTCTTATTGAACCTATAAAATAAACAAGATCTTTATAAGTTATAAAGACCAACAAGTTTTCATCATTCCTTTTGATATCATTCCAGGCTTCTTTGTTTCACGACCTAATAAAATCCTACGAATTGCTGAACTTCATGTCAATAAAACGACCAAAAATCTGCACAGAATCAGATTTACGTAACTTCCACTCGGAGGACTATTTGGTTTACCTAAAAGAAAAGAGTTCAACTTCCGCTGAAGAACTAGAGGAGGAATCACTTTGCAACGAATTCGGCCTGGGTAAAGTATTTACTATATTTACTTGTTTTTAAAACATTCTCCTAATATTTATATTTTTTAAAGGATTTGATTGCCCGGTTTGGCCTGGGATTTACGAATACTGCCTGTCGATAGCTGGAAGCACCCTGGCTGCGGTGGAGGAGGAGGTTTGCAATGGGGCTGATATTGTCTTAAATTGGTTTGGTGGCTGGCACCACGCCGATGGAGATAAGGCTGCTGGATACTGCTACGTTAACGATATTGTTTTGGGAATTCTTAAATTGAGACAGAATTTCGAGAGGATAATGTACATTGATCTGGACGTTCATCACGGTGAGTCTTGATGATTTAGTTGAAATCACACACAAATTTATTTTTTGACTGATTTTCTGGAATTCCCGTGATACATACATACATATTTTTAAAAATATTTCAATATATACATTTATTTAGTTGACTAAGTCGTAGTTAGATTTCAGAAGTGGACGGACCATAAAATTTAAAAGTATGGGGTACTAAAAATGTTACGAAAATATTCTTCTCTGTAGGTGACGGAGTAGAAAGAGCGTTTGAGGCCACAAAACGAGTATTTACCTTGTCGTTTCACCAACACGAGTCTGGTTTTTATCCAGGAACTGGAACTGTTGAGGATTGTGGTTTCGGTGTTGCGAAGGGGTTTTCTGCAAATTTTCCCTACAAGTCTGGTATATCGGGGAACTCCTTTAAAAAATACTTTCAACGGTTTGAACCTTTCCGTCCGAATTTTGTACTTAAACTATATCATCGCAATTTTGTAGGATATTCGCAAATATATTTGAAAGACACCAACCAAAAGTATTTATAGTTCAGTGCGGGGGAGATGTTATCTCTGGAGATCCCCTGGGTGGTGCAAATATTGTTCCAGAAGATATTAAGAGTTGCCTGGAGGACGTATTTTCAAAAAATATACCTACAATTTTACTTGGAGGTGGTGGATACAATTTTTCGAACACAGCCAGGTTTTGGACAAACCTCACAGGGATGGTTTGTGGTATTGAGCTGGACAACGACATTCCTGATAATAATGAACATTTCCTGTCTTTTGGACCAGATTATCAGTTACAAATATCTAGAAAAATTATAGGCGACTTGAATGATGAAAAATACTTAGAGCAAACCTGTAGTTTAATTGAAGGTAATTTTTATGTTTGAAGAAGTTCTGAAAATCATTTGATCTTTTTTGCAGATAATCTTGAAAAATTTAATGTCGGTGCAGTTTAGGCATTGAAAGAGCGTGTTTAAGAAGCTATAATAAGCTGCCCAATTAAGGTATGTGTTAAAATTAATGTATATAATATAATTTAATAATCGTTTACTTACATTAAATTATCAAGTTATACATATTTCTACTTTGTTGGGTTAAAAAACTCGAAGTTTTCAATAAGTAGATTAAATTAATTTAACCTGTTCTTCTTCGTATTTTTTACCTTGGCAGAAACCTCCTAAGCAAGGCATCCAAATCAATACAAATTTATCAATTGGAGTTTTAACTTTACCACCTTCAGTTTCATAGTTTAAGAGAAGATTGTAAAATCAAAAACTACTTTTTATTATGAAACTATTTTACTAAGAAAGTGTTTTTATAATCTTTAGTCTTATTTTCTCACAACTCATCCTTCCCAAAATCACCTTTCTTTTTCTTATCCTCGAACTTTTCGTACAAGCAGTCTTTGTCGTTGTTCCTCAGGACCCTTTCTTCGCACAAGTATTGCATCAGAGAATCCTCGTCGTCATGACCCTGGTGCTTAAAGTACCACCTGTCGATGTCGTCCTCATGCTCCTCTAGCAGATTCTCGCACTGATTTTTCATTTGTGTAACTTCTACTGGAGGTTTGTGCCATAGGTCATAAGGAATACCTAAGTCCACCTTAACACCCTTGTCCACTAGTCCTTGAAGGGTCTTGAACGTTTGTGACATGCCCTTCGCGAATCTCGTGCTATCCTCCCGCTCTTTATGCAAATTGTATTCAAGAACCTTCTCGCAAATGTCTTCTTTTGATTCCAACAGTCGCAGTTCACTTTTTCTGTACTCGGTACGTTTTTTAGGTTTTACATCATCCAAAGAATATCTAGAATTACAAAAAGCGTCTAATTTCATTCAGAAATAATCGATTTTTCCAAAATAACTCAAGAGACTCACCCGATTTCTATCACATCGTGCGACTTCCCAGTTTCGCTGAGTCGATCTTGCAGCTCTGTGGCTAGGATTTTGCAAACCTCACATCTGCTTGCATACTTTACACCTTCCTTCTCCTCGGGACCACACAAAACAGAGGATAGGAGGAAGAAACTAAACGCAATTTTGAAGAACATATCCAATTACTATACCAAATATATCAATCACACTATCAAGTATCAAGCAACAGTCTTGCACTATCGATTTTGACGTCGGCGAAGCCTCAATCAGCTGTTATCCGACGTTCGGTTCTTAAATTCCAAAAAAATCAATTGTACTCAGATGCTTCAGGGAATTAATATTTTATCAAAGTTTTGAATCCGTACTACTCGTTTTTTTTCTTTTACTAAGCACTGACGTGTGCTGTTATTTTTTTAAATTAGTGATTAAATAGTTGCTGAATTTGAATGTGGGCTTCTGTATCAAAATCCCTGAATGGTTTCTGCACTAGATGTTGACTAGTCTTGTCATCTACGGTATTTTTCTTTACCTTAGACTCTTACCTCTTTTGCTACAACAGCAGCATGAAGGCGTATGAAAATCTTCATGGTTGGCCAAATCATACAGTACTTTATAAGATTATAAACTGAGTCTTTCTTACCAATATCTTAAAAATAGATCAACCTTTGTAAGAATAAGGCAAGTTAGTATGCTAAAAATTGTTTTTTAAAAAGAAAAAAAAAAACACTGTGAGAAACATTTAAAGGTCTTTTCGAAACATTTAACATTTTTAACATTTTCGTATTGTTAGACTTTAATTTGTTTAGAATTTCGGGAAGAAAATAACGAATAATAAATCCTTATCCTTACTTCCTTACTAAAAATAGAACAATAAGTGGGTGGTCTGTTTACATTGCTTGCTATAACTTTTAAATTAAATTACAATTAAATTTGTAGGATTGATATTATTTCGTTTAAGACAGACGTGAGGTTGAATTGAGTCAAGTTTGTAGAAAACTTAATGTGGCTCGAACCAAGTTTAATCCGCCTTGCGCGAGAAATGACCCAAGCTTAGGTCAATGATATTGGCTTAAATTAAGCCTAGGTCCGATTTGTTTGTAGTTTTAAGGAACAATTTCCTAAGTCATTTTCTTTTCGACTCTATAGCCATCATACCTGTTAAAATTTAAGGCAGAGTCCTAGTGAATTTCGGAATTAGCTCCTTGGAGGATTAGTAAATGTTGGAAACCAAATCGTTGATCGTCAACTACGATTACTTAATAAAAACTTAACAGTCTACGCAAATATGTTTTTAAGATCTAAAATAATATGAAAAGCGGAATTTTAAACCTTTCTTCTCTACGTCGAACAATTCCTGAGAAAAAACGATGAGAAACAGAAAGTCTATGACATTTTAGATTATAAAATTTAAAGTTCCAGTAGTTAATAATAAAAAAGAACAGAAAAGGGATTTTTCAAATATTCATTACCGTTTTACTTACATTAAAGAATCCATTCTATTTCTAATGAATAAAAAGTTAAAATAAAACCCGACTGATTTGAGGGCATTCTTGCATTTATTTTCGCTTACAGTAGTGTCTTTGTTACGATTAAATACATTTTGCAATAAATGATGTATTTTTTGTTTGTTTAATTTCTAGAAAATATAATTCCTGTGTGGGTTCCTATACATACGCGTAGCGTCCTAATTTTCGTTATACACTGGTTTTAAATAAATGAGCTTCGAACTTTCGTCTTAATCAAATCGATCCCTGCTTATATTTGTTACTTTTCTATTAAAGACTTTGGCTAATTACATTCGAGAAACAAAAGTTGAAGGAGAAAAATACATTTGATGTGATGACTATAAATTATAGAAACAGAAATTTATTAAGGTCTTTAACAGATCAAAGAAAAACCCTTGTCATCAATACATGGTTTAATAATTTAATCATGTTTAAAACAGTTTTGCTTCTCTACCTCATCATATTTTGTTTAGAATCTTATCGTTCTATCGAAACTCAGTCGTTGTCCTTGAAATCCTTTAGCATTTGAAAATAACGACAAACTTTAGATAAAAGCTCATTGCATTGTTTTTGCTTTTTAATTTTTCGTTTTATTTCCCATCCTCCCCCTTTCCATAGATATTGCACAAAAATCGAGAGGTCCAACATTTAGTCGAAAGTCTGTCTATAAAAACAAAAATTTCTTAGAGCTACTCTAGAGAATATCTTACAACATTATGTACAAATGTCTTTTGTTCTAAGCACTAACTCCAGTACGCTTGCCGGTGCTTCTATCGCTAGGTTGCTCTTGGTTTCGATGCTGTGTGAGAAGGTGCAGTGCCTTGGTGAATTTTTTCGTCACTAGATCGCTGTTATCTTACATCAAGGATTGACAATGTCCACTTGCTCTCATGTCCACAAATCTTAAGGTCACATATCGCCGCAGCCTATGCTAAGATTGCTGGCCGGTTCCGTCTTCAGTTGGTAGAAGAGGTTGCGTTCGTTTTGCTGCTGCTGCTGTTGTTGTTGTTGATGTTGTGCTAGTTGTTCGTCCTGGAGAGTAGACTCATTTTTGTTCATGTGCGGTGATTGCTGAGGTGGAAGCGATTGCGGGGATGCGTCCTCGCGAAGTTTTAGTGGATTGCTAGATGTATCACAATTTGTAGGCCCATTCTGTGGCGATAGGCTCGCGTTGCTGCTTGCTGTCGGACTGTGAAGCCCGGCTAGGGACCGCACTTGCAGAAGCAGGCCACTGTTTAGAAGTCGTGCTTGGTGCTCTTGGGCTTTTGCACGGAGGCAGGCGATGGAATTGTTTCTGAAAATTTAGTTTTAGGGAAAAGAATTATTTAAGTACACTTAGGCAAATTAGTTTATCTCGAAAATATTTAGTAAAAAATTAAAAATATAGAGCCTTGGACCTTTATTTCATAGTGCCTAGTCCTATTTCTTCAGAAATTTTTTAAAAATTACTTCATGCTTTATGACTGACTCTGATGACCCTCTGCGACATTTTTGGAAAGTACTGCCCAGAAAGGGATTCAATTTGCATTTTTGGATATTTCTAAATTATTTTTTACTTGTACGATGTGTCCCAAATATCTGTACATTCTTTAAAACTATTCTTTCTAATTTCTGTCTAATTTGCCAATAAAAGATGTATGTCAATATAATCTGAATATTTTAAAATCTTCACAGAACTATTTCTTACTTATCAATCTTAATTCAGAAGATGAAATTAAATTAAAAAATATTTTAAAGATGTTAGACAAAAAATTAAATTCACCGTATGAGTGAGACAGAGTCTCTGTTGTAGTTCACCCACCTAAACGCTTCTGGGTCTTGATCTAAGTGGTGGTACCCGGGTGGTCCGACAGAGTGGTGCATTCCGGCGAGGTGGTTAGGCCCAGAGCCCGAGGCCAGTCCTTGCTGGGCGTTAACGACTAAATTGAGCTCTTTCCCACCAACCCCCGACCCACCGATGCCGTCCATCATCAACGACGACGAGTGGTGATGTGGCACGTGGTGGTGAGAATTCTGCGCCGAGTGGTGAGAATGAGGTGACTGTTGGTGGTGAAGTGGGTGGTGAGGAGGATGGGGCATGTGAGCCTGTGGTGGACTGTTCGTGGGGTGCGGATTCCCTGGTGGTGTTGATGAGGTTGTTGTCGGCGTTGTTGGCGATGACGACGACGTTTGCTGAGTGGATCCCATCGGATTCGGGGACTGTTGGGAATTCATGTCCAAGCTGTTCTTTTGACCATTACCAGAAAATTCACTGCATTTTGATGTTGTCTCTTCACGATCACTTGTCCCGCTGTCCTCGTTCTTCAGGGCTTCAGCTGCTTCTAATGATTTTCGGTGCATGCCTTGAGTACATTCAGAGAAGGCTATTTTTAATAAGAACCCTTTTGAGGCTATTTAATTAATGTAGGTTTCGTGACTTGACTTGTAATTATGGGAAAATTATGAGGAAATGATAAATAACTAGCACATTTGTGGTGAGGGTCCTGTGTCGAAGAAGAATGGAGACGAACGGCAGGATTTTGTTCCTTTTATTAGAGGGATTAAAATAATTGCAAGGGTGGTTGGCCGGGAATTAGCTTCCCAGTTATTATAATAACGAGGGATGTATTTCTTTGACTATAGGGACAGTCGGATATTGGAGTTATTAGTTTATTGCAATTTATGAAAAGAATGTGAGTAATTTCAGCACCAATGACCAAATTAATTTAAGGACCGTAATATAGTCGCTTTTCAAATTGAGTTATTAAGTCAATAAACAGGTAATAGTATAGATTGTATGCTTTGGTATGTATTTCTAACAAGAATAGTTTTTTTGGGATATTTTATACGATTTTTAAGATACGAGATGAAATACGTACATAGAAGTAATGATGATATCCACAAATTTAATATAAACGGCTATGAATACGGTTCAACCCTATGCACCAAATAGTCATAAATAACTTATATTCACTATATATTAAGCGAAGATCTTTTATAATTATGCATATTAGTTTTTCGATATAGTGTTTTTAAATTGATTGCTTTAAACTGAATACATATTAAATATGTGTTCTTATTATTTTTCCAGGTGATTGAAGTGAATGCAAGAAGGAGAAATATGAAGGAAAACGGTGGTCTCTAATACAACTCAAGACTTGCAGGTATGTTTCAACCTCCTATTGCATCATTGCATTTTTCACTACTTAAATATACAAAGAATACGTACTTAAAAGGGAGTTATAAAAATTATAAAAGTTATAAACTTTTACAACGCAGCTGCCGAATAGATTTTAGACCTAAACATCGTTCTTTTATTTGGTAGGATAAACATCTCGAAAACTAAATATACTTACGAATGGTAAATAACCTAGCTGTGATATGGTTATGGTATATAAAATTACTTTATAACAAGCTTAGTATTATGACTATTTGGTGCATAATTATTTCAGATTAATCGGAAGTTTTCAATTCTATAATTTTCTACAGTTCTACAGAAGCTGTGAGCCACTACAAAATTATCTATTTCGCTTTGAAAAAATTTTAAGCTCACCAACAAGCGGGCTTATTTCGCTTAAAATTCCTTCGTTTATTTGTTTAAGTGCTAAAAAAAAATATTAAATAGATAAAAATTCATTTACTTTTTGCTTCCATACCTAGTAGCCAAGGTGCGACCGAGTCATTTTCCTTAGCTGACTTTAGTATGGTTTCAGGTAGAGGCAGCGAGTGTCGCACCATCGCTCCGTAGAGTCCGTACTCAGCCATGATCGTGCTTCTGCCCCAGCATTTTTCCGTCTTTCGCCACTTGGCACGGCGATTTTGAAACCAAACCTGAAAATGTAAAAAGAAGAAAAAACGAAGATAGTACATTGTCAAGCGTGAAAGTAATTAGGGAGTAATTAGGGCTGAAGTCGAGCAACCAGCGAATCGATCGAGAGACCAGCGTGACTCTGCAACCAATGGAAGAGCGCCGCTGATCAGTCCGGCCCGCGATAATTGGACAAAGCCCTGGAGACTGCGCGCTAAACGCGATCGGGCCTCTTGAGGAGTAGTTAGCGATCACCGATCGCTACTCTGTCATTAGGGTTCCGTCCTCCAATCGCGGAGCGTCCTCGTTTTGAGCCGATCACAACATGGTCCAGCAAAAAATCGGGCAGCTGCTGCAGCACCCTCTTCTTCATTCGATCTGAGTCGATCTCCGCGATCCTCGAATTAATCGTGAATAATTTAATGATCGCTCAGAAATGACGAGTGGATCCTCAGCACTTTTCTGGGGACTGACACAATGTGTGATGGCTTATTTTCTCAAGTGCCCACTATTGTCCCATCTCCGGTTGGGCTCGATCAGCCGAAGCTAGGCCCTAGAGTCTGGCGAGGTCCAGGTGACCTGCCAGGGCGATCTTCGGGACGGTTGGCGCGAGATGAGATGGTTGATTTGTCGGCATCTTAATTGTTGACGTGCCCATCTTCAGCGCATTATGGACCCGGTGCATGTAGCTGATGCCCGGGCCACTTGAGAGAGTCGAAGAACTCGAAGGTGTTTATCAATTTGAATGATTGGAGCCTTTAAACGCTTCGGCGAACTAATTCCCCACCTGAGAGGGAATCGTGCTGGCGTTTTCTTTCAGTTTCTTGGCCCCATTGTCCACCAGCCTTTTGACAGGCCCTCAATACACGAGGCACTTACCAAGGAGGTTTGCTCTTTAATTAGAAGACGATTTCGTAGGAATCTCAGCAATTACAGCTGCCCAGTTGTGTGGAAGATATTTTCCACGACTCAAAAAATTACAACATAACATTTTTTTTTCAAGAGTCGCCAAGGCGATGTCCATTCGTACCAACAAAACCTTTAGTCACTTTTGGCGATTAACACCTAATTTACATATTTTAGAGGAGATGTGCCGAAATGGTTTTTGGCCCAAATTAAATATCTTCCGCGACATTTAACCGCATTTATGCAGTCAAAGTGTTTTCATTTAAAGTCGCCTTGCCGTTTTTCTACCCCTCTCCCTTCTGACCCTGGCTGTTTTATATTGCATACGGCGCAGCCAAGTGATTTGCATAATTTCGCAGTAGTCAGTCTGAAAGTTGCGCACAAATTCGATTATCCCTGGCAATGCGAATGACTTTTCATTTTTGTTCCACTCTCCGTCAACTTAATTTTTCGATTTAAGTGGATTTCGGATATTATGATTTTGTAATCAGAAAAAAAAAATAATTTCTTGGATGGGGTCCACAATGTCTTACATTTTGCGCTTGTTTGCATTCAAGACATCTTGAATTTTCTTTTTAAGGATACTCATTACTGTGAGAAAATGTGATAAAATGAATTCAAAAATTTTTAGACATACAATTGCAATTTTCTGCTTGGTATCTTACATGAGTTGACCTCGATAGAGTGACAAATTTAGTCATCAAAATATAAAAAGTATCTCTTAGCGCATTGAATACCGGAAATTAATAGTCTAGTTTTAATTATGGTATTATTAAGAGTAATAGGTACCGGTTATTGCAGCAATTTTTACTTTACTTTTTATTTAGAAAAGAATGTTCAAAATAGAGGATGTTTAGGGATAAAAATGTCGAACACATAAAAACAAATTCTTAAAGAATAAAAGTCCTTTTCACGTATTCCTAAATTTGGCACTTATTGTAGAAAATTAAATTACAATCAATGTATGTTGTTCCCATCATTAAAAACAAAGTAATCAAATACTTTCCTCTTGAAACAATGTAAAACAATGAGAGGAAGAACTCACCCCAAAATATCAGCTATAAACCCCAAAACTTCACACCGTCCATTACCCTCGCCTTGCATGTTCCCTCGGGACATCCTCGCACACTTTCGGGATAAGTGCCACCGGTTATTCACACGATCGTGTAATACCCTCCGGACTGGTCCAAATATTTAGTGCATTTGCAACAAGGACGTCAACAAACAGATATTAAGTTACCCCCGGCCGGAGGGATGCAGCGGCCGTCTATTCCGGGAGTAATTATTAATAAAGGACCTCCGAGAAGTGGGGGACGACACATGAGTCCATGAATTTCCCGCAAACTCACCAACTCACGGCGCATTAGGTCCTTTCGAATTGTCCGGACTTCAAGGAATAAATCTAGTGGAAAATATTTATTAAAAAAAACATCTCAAGTCTGATGTCCTTCCGCAGGAATTTCCAGTTCACTGTCACGGCCGCACAGTGGTGAAACGAGCGAAAACTCCCCAAAAACAGCAGCGAGATCCCCCGCCACTGTTGGGGGTTGAGAGTTCCTGAAGGATATTTTATGTCCCGCTGATTTCCATAATCGAATTTATCCCTGCCGTCTGATTGCTGCTCGGAGCAAGAGTGGATATTAAATAAATAAATAATAATAAAAGATTATCCTGGCTGGTGCGGTTTTGGCCAGCGAGCAGCGGCGGGAGGATCGCTTTCGCGTCCCGAAGGAACAGAAAATCCTCGTTCTCCCCGCAGTTGCAGCGGGGTACGAGGGCAAATGTGGAAAAAATATATGGCACGTGCCCTGGGTGGTGGTGCACGGTGACTTGTTAAACATCCTTTTTGGCAATTATTTTTGTAGCAAATTTGTTACTCGTTTGTTGCGATGGTTTCTTTTTGTCGCTCTTGTTTTCGACGGACTCTAGACAGTCGCTGGGCGGGTTTTAGTGGCCCTCCCGCTGGGAGGAACGTGCCTTTTTACTGGAGGTCCCGGGGATAGACCTGGAGTTTCTGTGTAACTTAGAGGAAGAGATTTATGGGAGTGTTTCCAATTATTTTCCTGTTTTTATAGACGAATAGACGACGACAACGACGTCACTGTGTATTGTTGCGATGCGATAAACGCCTAATTGGTGTGAGGTAATTGGAGTATTTTAAGGCCTAAAAACCTTTGTAAACATTATTGGATTTTTGTATAAATGTTTGTAGTTTTTAATCAATTACTTAGCACTAAACAGTTTAGAAAAATCGTTATCGACCTTCAACTTTTAGATTTCGAGAATTCAAAATAACGAAAATGTAGTATGCACTTTTCTTCTCTTTTTTAAATTTCTCGATTATAATGAAGGCAAATTCCATAAATATCAATAAATTCTACCTTAAATTTTACAAAAGAATATTTAATCCACTAATACTTTAAGGACAAGATTTAATGTTTCCAGTAATTCAATATGCAGTTAGGAGGCATTTGATTTATCTTGGTAATAATAATCACTACAGAACATACCTTTAAAGGGAATTGTGTATTCAATCAAAATGGAAAACAGATTTGTAAAATTAAATTTATATGTATTTTCTTTCAATTAGAGAAAATAACATAATCTTTAAGAAAATCCATATCATTCGAATTTTTAAAACTAAGGCTGATTAAATAGTTTTAAAATGTCAATTGACAATTGCAGTGCAAATCCATTTGACGATCAAATGACCAGAATAATTTTGACGAAAGTGAAAGTTCTTGACGATCAAGAGACATAAGGTATAACTTTGTGACTGTTGTTGCCATCGAATTTTGTTTTTGTTTTTTTTATTTTTCGATTGCACTGCACTTTAAACAGATGTTTTAGCTTGACTTAAAGAAATAAAATGTCTAGAAACAGTGCTCCTTTTCTGTTCCGTATCATATTGACAATGACGTTAGCAAGGCCATCGATTCTCTTGGTTATGTAACATAAAAGTTGGCTTAAGAATTTCACACGTCACGCAAACTCAATTGTATTGCAGTCACAATTAATGCATATCTCACTTTTATATGCTTGGCGAGAAGTTTTAAAACAAAGCTGCCAAAATTTAAGATATTATGTAAGTAGGTATACTTTCTAAAGAAAGAAAGTCTAATGCTTTACTATGCACACATAAAATAAAAAGTAAAATGAAAAAAAAAATATTTGCATTTTTATTTGATATTTGTGTTTAAAAAGCAACCAGTTTGAAGAGATAACTGGTTTTATCTGTTGGAAAGCCCAGATTTTGAGCCAAATATTGTTAGGTACTATGTAGAGGTTGATTAATTCACCCTGACAAGCTACACGCAAATCTGTTTTTCATTTGTACAATTGCTACTTTTCTAACATCTTTTGTTCTAAATGGTTTGAAGAACTTTCAACATTATATGAGAACTAAATATTTGTAGAGCTGCATCTACAATTTGAAAAGACTGCGTAGCTCTTGTTGAAGATGTCAGTATAAAATACATTAGAATGGCCACTTTCATTACTTCGTTCTCAAGATTCATCGACAAGATGAAAGTGTTTGGAGTTGTTTTGTGTCTAGCAGCCGTGTCCGGGCTAGGGTTCGCCCAAAGGGTCTCTTACAAAAAGTAAATTGATTTTTAAATAATTGTTTAAATCCTTATTAATTTTGAGTCATTTTACTTCAATAGTTTTAAACTGTATGAAATCACTCCGGAAAATGAGGCTCAATCTCAAGCTGTTTATGAGCTTTACAAGACCCATCCCAATTTCAATTTCATGAAATTGGCGAGGTTCCCGAATGAAACATCACACGTTGTAGTGTCACCAAAAGATCAAGCTAACTTCAATTCTTACGTGTCTCACAATACGTTAAAGACTAAAATGATGTATGATGACATTTCACAAGAGATCAATGTAAAATTGAGAATGCCTCGTCAATATATAGTTCCAGGACAGCTCGATTTGAATCATTATTATGGTTACAATGAAATAATCGTTTATCTTCGCGCCCTTGTTCAAAAGTACCCACAAAGAATTAGATTCGAACAAATCAGCTACAATTCATACCAGGGTAAAGTTATTCCTCTAGTGAGGATCGGCAATGGAAATGGCATGAAAAGTAAGGTTATCTTCATGGATGCTGGAATCCACGCCAGGGAATGGATAACTCCAATGGTAGCTTTGTACACCATTTACCAACTTGTAGAGAACTACGACAGTAACTCCGATTTACTGAAGGACCACGATTGGCTTATTATCCCAATAGTCAACCCTGATGGTTATGAATACAGTCGAGTGTATGACCCTCTTTGGAGGAAGACCAGAAAGCCCAATCTTTGTAGCATTGGAACTGACGCCAACAGAAACTTCGATTCTCACTGGGCTGAAATTGGTACTTCGTCAAGTGGATGTGAACCTACATATCACGGTGACTACGCATTTTCTGAAAACGAATCAAAGGCAGTTGCTGCGGTTCTAGACCACTATAAATCTAATATCAAATTTTACCTCGCCCTTCACTCATACGGAAACTATATGCTGTATCCTTGGGGTTTCACATCGTAAGACATTTTAACCCACTTGATAAGATTTTATTCTAATTCATTTTTATTTTTAAAGACAGCTTCCAAAGAATTGGAAGATTATTCACGAAGTCGCTGAAGCAGGCGCAAATGCAATTTACAGCTTCAATCGCTTTGAAAGATACAGAGTTGGAAGTGTAACGAATACTCTGTATCCAGCTTCTGGTGGTGCTATGGATTATGCTATGGAAAAAGCCGGCATTCCAATTGCTATAACTATGGAAATTGGACAAAGGACTTTCGGTCCTCATCCTTTAGAAATTTCTGGATTGGTTAAGACAGCGTGGGTCGGTGTTCAAGCTATGGCGAGAAAGGCCGCTAAAAAGTATTAAGTTGAATACTTTGCCGTTTTTTATTAATTTAATTAATTTTTTTTAAATTTCGAATAAAAATGAATGAACAAAAATTGTAGATGTTTTAAAGAAAAATTAATGAGGTTCATGTGGTTAGATATGTATGTCCCTTCCTTTAACTATTAAGGTAAACACTTAAATCCGAACATTTAATTTTACAAGTGTGCAAAACATAATACTTATAAGTTCAACATAAGTAAACTTTATGCGCAGACGTAAATTATATTTAATGGTTTCAGGGAATGGTGGTAACAATTTTCTTTTCTCATCCTTATAAAAATGGAATTCAATGAATTTTTGTATATAAGAATATATTTAAAACGACTTCTTAATAAAGTAGAAGAAGTGGGTTAGAATTTCTTGGTTTTTAATATTAACTTGATTTTTAGGGCATTCCTTAAATACGTAATTTATTGTAAGTAAAAACTAATGATTTTTTTTTTAATTTTTTTCAGGTCGGTGAGTGATGATGCGAATAATAAAGTCCTGGGTGAGTAGCTTTTTAGTTTTTATACCTATTACAATTGTTGAAAATAAAATTTCAATTACTTATATTATTTTATATAAAACAAGATAAATAATATCGCCACACGTTGTGAACGTATAATTTTCGGGGGAAAATGCTTAGGCCTGCTACATAATAGTTTTGTACATTATTTTATTGTATGTTATATTTATGTATAATATTTGCAAATCACGAAGGAATAGCCCTCAATTAAATCGTGCAAACAGGAGCTGTAGAATGTTTCCCTCAATAAATCTTCTCAAATTACCCAAGGGACAGTCCACTCGAATTAATTTCCCTATTGAACATCAACGGACGACTGTCGAACTGCTTAAGTAACAAATTTCCCCGAACCTCTCTCCAGGGATGCCCAATGTTTATTTTACACTTCGCTAGTAAATACCGCGCCGTCACCGTTTTGTTTGCTGCGGGTGCGGCGAGCAGAGGCGCCCTCGACCTAGGGTAGGGCTAGGGTTAGAGAATCTCATCGTGAGCTAAACGCGGTTTTTTATACTTACAAAAAATAAAGCAGATAACCCTAAACTAACCCTATACGCAGCGGGCGCGGAGGCACGTGCGCGCAGGCGGTCAATTACTTTGCGGTATCATCCGAGCTGATTACAGGATTTGGGGTCCAAGTTACAGGTATGCATTACCCCCCGCCGCGGCCTAATGAGATTTTGTTTGCCCACAAATAACCAGGTGTTGTGGGTTAAATAGCACCTCTGCGCCTTTCAAGTCGGCCTGGGTGGGAGGGTCGGCCTGGGTGGGAGGGTCGACCCGGAAAAGGGTTTTCTACAGATTCCTTGCGACATAGGCCCATTAGCAATTAGTGGACTTCCTCATCTGTGCGCCCTTTGTTTCGGTTATTTCCGAGCTCGCGCTAATTGAAATCGCTGAAAAATGGGAAGATCGGAGCCGGGTAAATACCCGGTGCCCGTCACCGATTTGGCCGGGGCCGGGATGATAAACGACAAGAAAAGTGGCTGTCGCTAATTGTTAAACAAGCAATTAGTCAGGGCACGGTGCTAAGCGATTTCGTTGCATGCTTCACCGATTCCTGTGATGTAGCTAGCTGACGTGCGTCGTTCTCATCCCGCTGGAGTTTTCGTGCCCATTTTTAAGAGTGGGTGCCAGGACCCACCGGGGGTTGTTAAGTTAAGGAATATTGGCCATCGCAGCTTTTACGACTGGCGGAATCTTAACGAAGTTATTTGCGAGTGATTAATTATCCCTTTCCTGATTGATGGACAGCTCTTAAAAGATTTTTTATTCTTCGCATTCTATAAGAAGGCAAAGAAGTATGAGTGGAATCAGTCTAGTGTACGATGTCTAATTTTATGGTTAAAATTAGTAGAAAGGTTATTCGGTAATGTGTAGCAATTTTATTATTTATCGTCTCATTTAACTTTTCAGCTGTAAAAATATTTTGTCAAATTCGTAACTTTTACTACGATATACACGACGGATTGGATGCAGTTACCGACTACTAGTTTGTTATTGCATTATCTTAAGCCCCTTAAGTAGGTATCTTTTCGTTTTCCCAAACGTTTCCGTTCGACATTTTATTGATTAAAAACGTTTATAAAAATTACAAAACCAACCAAAAACTTACTGCAGTCACAACACGTTCAGCGGCAATAATCAAAACGATTAATCGAACTACGTTTTTAGCTGTTTATTTCAATTCAATATAGCCACCTGCGAGATTGGATCCGCACTCGATCCAATTTCAATCCAATGATGCAATGAAGCATAAGTTTAAAAAACAATGAAACGCAAGAGTTTCAAAACTGAACGTTCATTGAATCACTTGATTTTTATTCAACCATAATTTTTTCAAGGAACCTAAAATTAAATATAGGATTTTTTGTGGTATAGTTTTTTAAAAGACGAAGGGCTAAAATTGCATTAATGTTAATTTTGGTATTTTTTCTGTCCAATAAAAATAAAATATATATGTATGTATACGTTTATTACTATAATAGGAATATAATACGTATAGAAGTGAAGATTCTAAGTAAATATGTATGTACGCCTTTCTGAAATGCTTCTATATATTGCTATAGTTTTTAGAAATTAACTGTTTTGTAATATGACCCTAACTAATATATTGACTGAAAGCAAGATAATGGACTCTCTTAAGTGCACTGTTACATAAAATTTTTCTTAAGTTATAGCCGGTGATAATAGCTCAACTTAAACTTTTATCTGTTTATCCCGCATTCGGCTGTGTCGAATCACAAATCTTAATCAGTCTTAATTCCATTAGCAATGAAAGGCGTGCCCGGGTATCCTTGCTATGGGGGCTGCACCGAGACCCATCAATTTCAATTTGCCCCCAAAAGCAACTCCTCGGCTGGGATATCCGTCGTATTGCGGGCGAATCAGAAAATATCGGAGGTCAGCCGCAGACAAGGATCTCCTCGATTCTAGCAAATTACGTAAATTGAATTTGCACAGGAATATATCCTTTTTCCTGAAATAGTCCTTGGATGCATTGATTCAATCTGTTTACAGTTTATCAAGGCGCACCGAACGAAACGAAATCAATTTGCTGATTGAACTTTAGTGCAAGGATGCCATAATTTCGTCAGCCGCAGAAAGAAGGACATCGCACTGAATGCGGCTGGAGGCGAGTCGGGCAGGATTTCATTAAATTGAGATTAAAATTCCTGTCTTTGGGCATGAATCAGATGGTTAGACAGGACGAGTGAGCTCGGGAGCTCGTTCGGCTCGCCCAGCCTCGTCCGCCTGTCCCGGGGGATTTAAGTGGAAAGGAATTTTGATCCTCTTATTACTCTCTCCCTGAATCTTTCCATATTTTTTTGCCCTTAAGCCCAAGATCACCGGGGTGTGGGTGGGCGGCGGCGGCGAACAACGGTGGCATTTCTCGCATTCAAGCACGCACTAACTTACTCCCGGCAAATTGACTAATCCTGCAAAACTGGCTGGCATTTTCCTTTTGTCCTTCTTAAGGAGTTTATTAGTTCGTGAATGAGCGATGGAACGGGGACCGATTTCCAGAGCTAGTCCTTGGCTGGTGTCGGCATGTGCGGGGATGGGAATTGCGTTTATCGGTTTTGTTCGACCGAGGCCAGATGGGGATAAGTCGGGTGCTGGGACAAATTAAAGCTAATAGTGGGTTCTGGAGAATATAAGCTATAAGACGTTCGCTTTTGTCTAAGAAGGCACTAATAAATTCAGGAGGGTGACAAAACATGAAGGGAGTGAACAATTAAACTCCCCATTTATTTTTTCCTTTAATATGAATGAGGACACATCTGAAGCAAAAAGAAAAATTGAAAAATCAACTCTGCTTCTAATTCGATGAAATACCAAAAGTAACAAAATCTTATTTTTGAAACTCAAAATTCATTCGCAGAACAAGATGACGCAAAACAGACTTTTAAACGAATAATGTTTGTTTTATAAATTTTTAAAAAATAATTAAATTAATTAAATTATTTTATCACTTATGTATATACCTCGGTCACAATATTTGTGGAGGTTTTTTTTGTCTAAAATACATACATCTGTAAATAGGTGTGTCATATGTATATCTATATGAATTCCACAAAAATATTCTATATATGTAGATGGCGCCATAGTCTGATTTAATTTATTTGTTAACAAGAAGTGTTTACTTTCCGCGTACTGTGGTGGTGGTGTTTGTCTAGAAGTAGAAGATACCAATTTTCTTCGGCTAATACCTCAATGCGCAACATTGTTTTTAACTTGCAATCTCATTCGTCTTTTTTCCATCTTTCTGCAAGGTTTAACCTGAATGCACCGCACCAGTTGCAGTTCCCGACATGCTCTGCCACATGTTGCGGCAACCGTACCTCAACTAAATGTCTGTGAAACCCCAAATTTGGTGAATTGCAACTTTTCGAGTGGGTGAGGTTCGGCTCAAGCGTTAACTTATTTCCGTGCAACCTGCGCAACTAGCGACCTATTTACCATCAACTAGAGCTGCAACAGCAACGAACAATTTAAACTCAAAAATATCTTGCGAATTTGTTCCGAGTTCTCGAGGCCTCGTTTCTGTCTTTTAATTTGTTGGCTCCGGCATGGGCATCAAAAGGTGCCAAAGTGACAAGATCATGCGCAGTTACAAGCTCATTAGCGCTGGAAGAAGCTGACCGTTTCGAGACCGGTCAGTGTGAAATAATTAGTGTTACCAGCTATTTTTGCTGTCAATCAAATTTTAATTGGCGGCATAGGCGGTAATTATAGGTTTGCGCCCTGCTGAGTGGTCGCCCTTTTTATCAGATCAACGCCTTTTTGTTGGTTTTCTTCTGGAGGTAATTGCGCGTTTTTCCGTCCGATTCCAACAGAATTTGTTGACGTGCAACTTCAATTCTTAGTCTCGACTCAAGGAATTTTTCTGCATTGTAATTCTCTGCCGTCTGTCAATTTTTAATTTTTACCTTCCAAGCCGCAAAAATTTTTCCTTTTTTAATATTATTATTATTATTTTTCAAGGCTTATATAAAAAAGCATTTTTCTTTGATGATTTTAGCATCGTTTGGGGTGAAGTGTTCATTCACCTACACCCTACTTTTGCATTTCGTTTTGAATTACAATTCAAAAGAAGAAATTGGCGTTGTTTAGCAATATCTCAGTAATTTACATTTTTGCTAATCAGCATTCGCTTCAAACGAGCTCTTTTCCAAAGAGGCCTATTCAGTAAAGTAAGAATATTCTCAAAAAAGGTGAGGAACAGTCGGTTCGTCGGCTTTTTTCAAAAAGGTTCTTTCTCCAGAAAAAAGCCATTTGTTTCTAATCATATTTCACACTTACTTGGTAAACAGCAAAGGGCGCGGCAGAGACCTTCAATGGCCCCATTAGGTGACATATGCCAGGATATTCAGTAAATTTTTGTTTGAGGAGTTAATTCCTTAATGAGCTGGCGCTTTGTGCCTTTAAGGGCAATGTCACTGACTTCTCGAATGAAAACCGCCTTGTGAAAGCCGTCAAAAGACGAGGCCTCGACAAATATATAAAAAAATGCTAATTGTCTATGGACTGAGGGTAATGATGAAAATCATCCAGCTGAAAATAATGCGGTGCTTTTGAGCTTTTGTCCCTTTTAATTGGGATATCGATTTTTTTCGCCGTTTCACTGGTATTCGGGGTTTTTATGAAAACTATTGATATTTTTTGGGGTTTATCCAAAAAACATTTTGATTATTTGAGTTATTTATATACCTAGTGACGCTAGTCTATCTTTTTAATCCGATTTTACACGTGAATGAATGACGCAAATTGCCATTAATCCAAAAATAAAAGATATTTTAAAATTTGATGCTACCTATAGTTTAAAATTTTGATTGTTGATAGTCTTAATTTTGATGGAGAAGGTATATTACACAAACATTTTATTTTAACTATAGTATTACTTGGTGTTAGTTTTTCTATTAATACATCAAAATGTTCTCAAAGTAAAGAAGAGGGGTGAAGATAGTAAAGGGCTATAATGAAGGGTCTGGTCAGGTTTCGAGGCATTTTGAATGAGCTGCTGCCATAAATCTAAATAGTGGACAAGGGAAGTGCTTGTCCAGCACTTTCTCATCAAACAATTGGAGCCTCTTCCGCAGCACTGTCGAGTGCACTTGACGTGGACTCATTGAGATTCGCACTCGCGATCTGTGCAATTAAACTAGAACAAATAATTCGCCTACACGGCGGTACTTTGCCCTGCCTTTCCTTCCAGCACCCGGGCCCCATTCGGCCCCATTTGCCCACTCGGAGTCGCTCTTCATTTTCTCTAGAAATCACCTCGATTCGGCCGGAGCACCCTGTGGAAGGTGGGACAGGTGAGGTAAGGTGCTGCGCGTGTTTGCGTACAATTTAGCGCAGCGCCTTGGGCATTGTTGCGGGCCGCCTCGGGTGCTCCTCCGGCCGACTCAGGGAGATCTAGCGAAGGCGATAGTTACAGTCGAGGACTACTTAAGGGAACTTGAGCGAGACTTTCCCATCGCTCGAGAATCGACTGAAGATGCTGCCAAGAAGACAACAAGAGCCAGTTGGGCTTATGAGTGCTGGTAATGTGCTGTCATCCACTTAGCCACACACGTCGCTCCGGAGCCACGAGACGTCGTTCGCAGCGTCCCGGGTCCCGAGATGTCGACTGCTTTTGAGGGACCCTATCGCACGCTCCATCGGAGGATTTCCTGGAGATTAGGACACAAGTGGACGGATGAGGGTGTTTTCGGAAAAAAGGATAAACAGAATGATGGAATTCGGAGATTTATATATATAAAAATTATAGAACTCTTTCAGGGCGTTGTATATGTACATATGTATATATACTATTGCAATTACCAGTCCATCTATCAGATTTTGGTCCTTTTTTTGAATGATGTACTTAACTAAATCTCCTGACCAATATACCTAAGTATGTATTTAAAGATCTACTTGATTTTACGATATTCTGATCTACCTAATACTTTAGCAACTTGCCTTTTGACTCATATTTATTGAGTCGAATTTTCGATATGAATATTAAACATTGAAAAGAAGCATTTTTAAGAAATGCGTAGGTAGGTATAGCTCATTACGATACGGTTATTATTTTAGGAGTTGTAACGAGTCAAAGTTTTAATTTTTCTTCTCGGTAAGACAAAGTCATATAGACAATTTAAAAAAAAAAGCATTTTAAAGTGAAAAATCAAGCTCTCAAAAAATTAAGGGATTTAAAATTAGGCACTAATATGTTACTGTGTTATTTGCTATACGTTTTTTAAAATTCTTAATATCTAGTATATTAATAGCTGGGTCACTTATATTGAATTGAAACTTATTAACAGTTCCCCAGAGTAAGGACTTAACATTTACAAATTTCAAATCTAAGCAAAATCTCCTTAAGAGTTTTCGCGGGATACAATTTTAAATTAAATTTGGAATCTCAATGTATTTTGTCAAAGGTAAAGCATTAAATATTGAGGTTTTTAAATATGCTCGGAAAATTTCAGGAGACAACTAGCTGATGTCTTATAAAACCAGGAACTTCCTGGAAGGTAATTTGTGGCACTTTTACCGCCTTCTTTCTGCGATTCATTGCGGGCTAGGCTTTTATTAGTTTTTACGGGCTTGACGTCCTCCAGCATCCAATTTGTCGCTTTCAGCGGCGCATTTATCCACTCGAGGAGCTCTCGAGGTGTCAATCATTTCCCTTTAAAGGATCCTTGGCATAGTGCGCGCCCTTCCGCGCACCTGCTCTGGGCCCTGTGATCCGCGCTCTGCCTCCTGCGGCAATTTAATTGATTCAAACTTTCAATTAATTTATAATCGCGTGGCACAACAGCGCGCCGCGCCGGCTCGGGCGGGCGGGCTTTCGCTGCGTTAACTAAGATTAAATTTGCGCTCCTCACCGGTGCAAGGTAATTCAATAAACGCAGACAAGTAACTAGTTAGAGGCCGCCTCCGGGCTCCCATTCGGGGCCCTCCTGAGGCTTAATAACCTGTCAGCCCGGCCTATTGCTCAATAGAAGCTGGCTGGGGCTGTTGGTGTTGTTCTTGTTAATTCAATCAAAATTTCCAAATGATAAATACCTGTCTGCTGCCATTAATAGCAGGTAAATCAAATTATCAGGTTGTTATTTCATCATCGTCATCGTCGTAGGCATCTATCTGTGCTCTCGGGGTCCAGGTCCCCCCTCGTCTTCCAGGAATTCGCCTCGCTCCAGCAGCCGCCTCCACGTGAGCCTCAATGGGGCTCTAGGCCTCGGTGATCGATTTGAATGGGGCGCCCGTTTGATTGGTTGCCAGTCTTGGCAAATAGGCTCTACTGCCACAAAAGACTTTCCATCAGGAGCTCGGGCTCCGGCGGCAGCGGCAGGGGGCCCTGGCACCGCTCAAACGAAGTCCGACGTCGTCACAAGGAGCTTACACGTTATTAAAATGGTAATTACTCCCTTCAACGGCTGCTTGAGCTTGATATGCACAGTGGAGCCCCGGCCCAGAGATGCTGGTGATAATTTTTTTATTGCTTCCTCACAGTGAATACTAAGAGCACCCGGAGGCCCCATTGTGCAGCTGCTTTCATCGAATTAAACGCCCAACGAAATTAATTATGTTTTCACCCACTTTGGAGTGACTGCTTAAGACGTAATGAGGAGATAGCAGGAGATATTCGTGTCAGACTCCGCTAAAGATTTAATTTGTAATTATTGTAACAATGGGCTGTTTTGTTTTGGTGATCCCCTCTTTGGTAGGAGCTTTTTTACTTGTATCTCTATCCAAATTCAAAAACTCTTAGATTTACTATAATTGAAAAATAAGAGAAGATTCAACTCATAATGACGTATAGATTTAGAATTAATAGCTGGCTTTTCTCGTCTTTCTATCATAGATCCGTACCACCGATGAGCAATAGAAAATTATACTTAAGATTGGAGTTTATCAGCAATTATTAAGGTGATAGGCTGTGCTTTCTTATGCAAGATCTAACGATATCTTGAGATCTTGCTACAACAAACATATAATTAGATACAGGAATAAATGAAGATCCAAAGTTGTACCTTCATTAGGTAGATGTTAAATAAATAGGCCACCATTTCTTAATACGATTTGATTGACTTTTCTTAATTTATCTATTATTAATTATAATACGTTTATTGTATTAATGAAATATGTTCATGATTTTGAGAAAATTAAAATTATAAAATAGACAATTACGAAAAATCATCATCAACCTCTTGAGCTACATATGTATGTATGTATGTAGACTAAAATATGAAAAGACTTTAAATTTTTTCGAAACATAACCATACATATGTATATAATAATATTGATTATCATTATTATCTGTAGATCAAGATTGAGGCTTTGATTTCAGTTCAAAATTTTTTATGTTCCATTAAATGCTTACAAATTATAAAAGGTTATATATCAATAAATACCTAATGGTTATTTTAAGTTCTTAAAGATCTTAAAGATATGTATTTTTAACCAGACTTCCAACCAGTTTTGAGATATTATGAATTACTGCAATAACTCACTCTGCGAGTGACTGTTAATTAAAACGAACCTTGTAGCAACAGCCCACTTTTATTCGCCTAACTCGCCCTTTGTGACGCAACAAAAAGGACTCAATTACCTCACACAAAGTTCCAATAAACCCGTGAAAAAGTTCCCGCCTTCACCTTGCCGCTCAAGGAATCAATTAAGGACTTATCAAATTATCTTGTCCACGCCCCCATTTCACTTGCAGCTCAGCAGGCATCGCCTCCCCTTCACCAGAGAAGCGAGTCCTGTCGAATTCCCGAATTCCAGGGATTCCGAAAATCAGCTTTCTTCCATTTTCACACTTTCTACGAACAAATCCCTTTTTTTCCTCTCTCATCAGTAACTTTTTCACCCAAATCGCGCCTATAGAGTTGCTTCCGTTTGGCTGTTATTAGTATTTCCTTTTTCGGGGTTTTTTTCAGGTGCGATCTCCAACTGAGCAAACTGATTAACAAATTTGTCTGCGGCCGACAGAATTTTATTGTTGTCTCCAAATTGCTAACCAATGGTAGCACCACCCCCACAATGTGTCCTGCCACACTTCCCCGGTGGCCCAGCAACAACGTGTGCTATTAAGCCGCAACACAACAAATAAAAATGAATAGGAGCGCTCGTGTCACTCGCAGTTTCGTAGAAAAAGATCGCAAATCCATCACGTGAAAATCCCGAATTTTTTTACACTCCAGAAATTTCGTTATTGAAAGATATTTACGTGCTATTAGCTGTTTTGTTGGGACGGTGGCTTGTATCTGATATCTGGCTACTTCATTTGCAAACTCGCTCTATTTTCTCAGGTCTATGACCCAAAGCACACGTATTTTGTTCTGAAATATTTGATTAACTTTAAAATTAATTTCACGTGCGTTACCCAGCACACTCTTTCTCGAAGCATTTACGAAGAATTCTCGAACATATAAAGAGAAAGAAAGAAATAGTAATGTATAGGGAACAAAATATAGGTAGGTATATTCGATAATACATATTTCTGAATTAACGAGCTGATAGTGGTTCTGTCACCAAAACAAATACATATAATAAAAATAATATGTTATTTGCGTTAGAGCACTAATGCTTACTGATATTTAAACACCCGTAATTTCAGTCTCCATTCGAGGATGAATCTAAAATAAATCAAATTTTGAAATTTCGTCAGTTCCTTGTTTTCGATTGCACACATTTAAATTTGATAATAAATCGTTCGGTTCTAAGACACATGGTTTGTATACATCATTCTCATTATGAGTAGGATAGTTGTTTAGGTCCATCAAGACCTAGGTCTATTAGATCTTAACTATTTTTCAGATTTTTATCTTTTAGTTAGATAAACATAATATCTTTAAAAATAGACCTTTGAGAATGATGTACATTAGTGGCATCAAAGGAATATAAAAAAAATTGAATTGAATTTGGTAGCGTGATTTTGATTTCTAAAGACATTGACTAAAACTCAGAATAGCAATTGTAGATACATACATAGATTCGTGTCTGTCAAAAGTATAGTTAGAAAAATGCAATAGGTGAAAGACAGTGATGCTTAAAATTTCGTTTTGTAAAATTGACACAATACACCAATTGTCAAAGTGTCCATTATTTTTTGTGTTAATTCACTAGCATTCAAATTTAAAATTTGGCAGAAAAATGTGGGTGAAAACTAGCAAAAACCACCGAAATTGTGGCTCATTGCTTTGAATGTTAGTTTTAAGGCAAAAAGCTTGCCACGGGAATTTCCTCGTTCCTGATTAAATTACCAATTTAAAGTGCATCTAGCTTGTTGTGGAGAAGGAATAAATGAAAAGCTTTAAGAGACCCGTTCCGGGAAAAGGGAAAATTCTCCAGGGAGCGCGTGCGCCCTGGTCGTAGACACTTTTGTCTATAATCGAATGAGCGAAGCTTTTGTTTCTTCATTAAATAGAGCTCCCTATGGCGACGGCTGCTGTTCCTCCTGGGCTTTGGAGTACATAGTCCGTCGGGAAAATTCCAGCTTATATATAAAAGTCGAACTAAAAACAAAATCTGCCCATCCCTGGGTCGAATGCCCCATTTTGCCGGGAAGTTTTTGGCCCCTCATGACCACCCTGTAGAAGTCCAATTTGGTTTCGAGTACATCCATAATTCGCTATTAAGTCTCCTTGTGGGATTTTCTCGTAATAAATATTTCTTTCGCATGAATGGGATTTAGCTTGAGTGGATTTTCAATTTTTGTTTCTGTTGTTTTTGTGCAGCCTGTGCCTGTGTTTGGGACGGGATTTGGCGGCGGACGCCAGGGACCGGGATAAAAACGAAAGGTAGGGCATGGTGACGACAGTTTTGCTGCGGTGGTGTGGTGGGGCACAAACACATCCTGCCGCAGAAAACAATAATCAGCTGTCACGGGTTTTATATAAGGATCTTTTTGTCAAGTGTACTCCTGCAGAAATGAGGGGCAATTTATGGGTTTTTGCGTTTTTTTCCTCCTGGTCCTTTTGTTTCATGGGACTCTTTTGCCAATATCCGAGTGCGGCCTCGCAAGGGACGGCTCTCATGCGTAAAACACGATCAGACGAATTTTTTTTTAATAATTGGCAAAAAGGAGGGCAATTATAGAAATGGCGGAATTTCAACTGTGAATCAAATATGGCTGACAATTTCGCTGCTTCGGATTACTGGGGTAAATTTGCTTTAAACAGAATTTAATTTGAAGAAAGCATATTTTGATTCAATTAAAAATTAACCAAATCTTTCATGTTTTAATGAAGCACGTAAAAAAACCGTCAGTTTTAACTATTAACAATTTTCCTAAAGGGTCGATCGAAATTAATCGGTCATTTAGATACAGACATTACTCAAATTTGACTATATATTCTTAATCTTAATTAAATCGGTGAATTAAGCAAAAGTTAAGAAATATGTTTGGCTTTTTTCTATGTATGTACATGCGTCGATATCAACTATTTTTTTATAGGTATAAAATATCCCTATTAATTATACTTCAATTAATTTTTTAAATCTAATTAACCGACTCATATTTTTTTCTAGTTAACTGAAACCTGGCAAAAAATCTATACGTATAAGTATTTGAATTTTTCCATGAAGCGATTTTTGGTTTGTAGGAATTGGAAAAATCGGAAGATAAAGAGGTGTTCTTATGAAATATCCACAATTCGACATTTATACTCCACTATTATTAAAACCCAACAGGCAGTACTTGTTTCTGATATGGACATAGAAGTCTATTAAAACATTTAGCAATGAATGCAAAGAAAAAAGACCAAATAAAAAAAAACCTTACACTAAATTCTACTCGAGTTTCATAAAACTCAGCTATAATTTTCCCAGATTGATCCACTTATACATCCCAAAAAGGTCAATCAAATGTGACACCGTCAGATATGACGTTAATGTTGATCACCGTCATTATCGTAATCGCCCTATCATGGAGTGATAATTTATGTAAAACCTTGTCAGTTCAGTGCAGCAAGTCATCCCCTCGGACTCCATTTGCTACCCTCCAGAATTCACGTAGCACTTTCAATCTGCCGTGAAATGTTCGTTCCCTCTGACTGGCGTGTAAAACACATCTAAACCTTGTTACTATCTTTGTAACTTTGTAACTTGTAACGCTCTTTACCCAGAAAACCTGTAAACAAGATGGCAAGGGGTGGTGAAAAGGGGCATTCTCCCGCTTATTCTCTGGTGGTGGCAGCACCAACTTTTCCCGCTTAAAAAGATAAATGTGTGGTCTCCGGGGACCCAAGAAAATTAATTTCTTGGATTAGTTGTTAAGTGTCTATTTATTTTGTGTTCCGGCCGTGAACACGGGTCTCCCACAGGAGCACCAGGAGTACCGGGGTTCGGGACGTTTTACCGGCAGGTGGATAAGTGGTACAAATGACAGAACTTTGTCGGCACAAATCGGCAATTTACTTTACGCTGTTGGAAGCGCAATTTTGGTGAAAACCCGGCCGAGGGGTTGGTCCTGTTAAAAAAAAAAAAAAATTGAAGCAAACTTTTGAGCAGTGTAATTTAGTAAGTGGATTAAACTGGATTAAGCTAGGCATTATTGGGGACCTCAGGGGATCGCTTTGATGGATTCCTGGATGTTTGTTGGCAATCCGGTACCAATTTGAAATTGTTAATTGAATAATTTTCGATTGAGGCACCCTGTACGGGTACAAAGGACTTTGATGGGAGTGGTTTTCGCTTTCAGTTGTGTTCCGGGGTTTTCAGTCTTTTTCAATTATTTTTGGGGTTTTTGTTCAATACCGGGGCCTCAATTCAATTCGCGGACTTGTGGTATTATGGCGTTTTTGATTAACTTCTTTTATCTATTCGAAAAAGTCTATAGGGATTATGTTTTAGAAATCCTCTTTTAGAAAATGTTTTAAATTGAATACTTCATCGTACGTGAGTACAATTTCATTGTAAAAAGAAATACTTTTAGGAAATATACAGAAGTATGTAACTACCTACTCGTTTCAAAAAATCTATATTATAAAGTTTTTATATTACTACATATTTTAGAGATTTTTTATCTATCCTAATCTGCCTAATTCAGTATTTGAAAGAGTGAATGAAGTTGGAATTTATTTGATGACATTTTAAAACCATCGTACTTGAAAACTTTGTGTTTAGTTTTTGAATTCTTGACTACCTTAACTTACATTGAGTAGATCATATTTTAGCTTAAATATATCCATATACCAAAATTTCTAATTCCTTTGTTTCTAAAGAACGACTGATTTGGTTATATAAAGAATAGTTTTAAAGAAATACTATAAGTTTAAAAACAACAAAATTTCCCTAAATCTGTTTCTCTACATGAAAACCCTCTTGAAACGCGACAGTGTAAACAAAGGGCATCCCTTTCCACAGCTCTTTATTGATTTTAATTGCAAAATTGTTAATTTCCCGAGAAGAATCTGAGCTTATAGAACAAAAAGTTCTTCATGTGGTGGTAATCGGGGAGTGCCGGGATCGGGACCGGGACGGGTCTCGGGTAATTGCACAGCTCTCGCCCAGTTGGCCCTTCTCTGCAAACAAACTTCCAAAAACTATTCACAAAGTCTGGTGCTGGTTTACCCACACCCACCGACACACACATGCACCTTGGGGCTTTGTAACAATGTCGTTCCGGGTTCTGTTCCCGAAAAGCTCCACGGAGCACATGGGAGCCCCCCAATTTCATCCCGGCAGTCGGTTTTAGGGGAGGTTATCGGGCGTTTCTTTGACGACGATTACAAGAAAGCTTCACCTCATAAACCATTTGTACACGAGCCACTTTGGAAACTGCCGGTGAACCCTTAAATCTCACACAATCGAACCTTTTTTTTTGCTTTTTGGGGACTCCTTCGCTGTGTGTGATGCTGCTGCTTAAGACGCTGACTTCCTGTAGGCGAAAATGGGACAAATAGCAGCACAGCACTTTCCTGGAGAAATGTTTTAGTACGCAAGAATTAGCTCCAATTTCCCTGATCCATTCCCTGGTAGTATGCTCCTGTCTGGGCTGCAGCCCTGACGACGACGACGACGACGACAGTACAAAAACCCTTAAGGGATGGAAATTTTGCAGAGAAGTCACTTCGAAATTTGAAGCTTTATGTACAGGACTGGCTGGAAGCTGTTTGGTGCCAGTTGTGGGGTTGATGTGTGCCATAGCCCCAGACCAAAATTCTGATGGGGCTCTTCATATCCAGTCATATACTTGATGTCAATGGGGGCGGTATTGGGCTTCATTTAACAATCGGGAAATAAGATGTTACTGGAAGAACACATACAGGCTTCAATTAAGGAAATTTTCTAGAGAAATGTACCTACTCCTCTCGGGGGGTGCGGCGATGATTTAATAGTGCGCCTCTAGATGACATTTTGAGATTGTAATGGCACAAGAGTTAGTTTATATGTTCGCTATTGTGCACAGGGAGCTCTATGATCAGTGGTCCAATTAAAGCCTACTTACGACTTTGGGATCTAGTTTCTGTGTCGAACAAAAATAGTTCAAAATTACTATGGGAGATTTCAAACATTATGCCAAAAATTTCATTGATTCATATTAAGTCTGTACACGAAAAAATTAAGATGGAAAACTTACATGAGGGTTCTACACGATAAGATTTAATTAGAGAAGTTGGACTTAACCACTTTCAAAAACAACGGCTCAATTATTACTACTTTGAAACGGAACCTTAAAAAGAAAGGTCATTCACTGCTAACAACGTAAAAATTTCAGTCAAAATTCTTCAACTTTTCTTATATTACGTGTTATGAAATTTAAGAGTAGAATTAGCTTTGTGTCATTTTACTCTCATATTTCAGCCTTTCAAAATTTTACTTCAAGACCAAAAAAATTATTATTTTTTATTTGAATTCCTCTATCAATCCCTTCAGTCTTTCTTTAGAACAAAATACGTTTAGCCCGTGCGTGCTCTTCTTTGTAGTTCTTACGGCCCGGATATTTTGCCAACACCTAACACCTTCGTAATCATCTTTTTTGAGGTCCTCGAAATTCCCTTTTATCTTATTCAAGCAATTAAAAAACAAAGGAGCTAAAAAATCCGCGTTAAAAAGAAGTAGGCCGCCAGATGAACTATGCCAGCATGTGTGCCACTCTATTTATTAGTCATTCACACTACCCGTCTGAGAAATCCTGGCAGGTAAAAGCTATCAAATTTCCATCATCGCATCACTCACAATATCTGCATAACTCTTTCTTAATTAATTTATTTATTTTTTTTACTGTAGAGAATAAGAATCCCATTCTTTATTACAAAGGCAGTGAGTTATTCGCAGCTACTCACCTGTATTCGATCCTCAGGTAAGTCGGTTTTCAGAGATAGCATTTCACGGGCGTATACATCTGGATAATGTGCTTCCTTGAAGGCTTTTTCTAATTCATCTAGCTGATAGCTGGTGAAAATAGTTCTGCTGTGTCTTCGTTTCTTCTTTTTCTTTTTTCCACCGAAGCCATTTATGCCATCTACTGTGAAATCTTTGGACTCGAGGGATCCTGCAAGAAATAAAGAAGTATTTAATATGATTTAAGATTTTAGGATCCGATTTTTATAATATAATAAGTACTTGAATTTAAAGCTTTTGGCCTTGAAGGTTCTATTCAAAAATCCAAAAAATCAAAGCAATTCAACAAGCCCTATTTTTCTGACATCAACGATTTCTTTCTTTTCGTAAATACATGTAATCAAACCAAATGGTTGCATAGGTTTGCCTCATACACATTCAAATATGTTCTTTACTATAGCCAACAAACACTCGAATTTTTTATGATGGCTCGTTCTAACGAAAATTGAGTTTGAATAAAGACGACAACTTGTCGCACTTATAACAATATCATAAAAGGAAACCCTGCCTAAAAACAAAGTCACTTGCTTTTACTCGAGTAGGTTAATTATCAACACCTTCATAGCCTTTTATTCCAACATCTTCAGCTCTCAAGGATCCTTTAGATGTCAACCAAAAAAAAAAATATTTCAAACCCTTGCAATTCTCTTCTTTATTCCAACTGCACACCACGAACCTTTTTGTTTAAACTCAATTTACAGGAAATTTATTAGGAGAAATCATAATTAAAGCATAACATATACACACATATAGCAGTACGGTAAAAGTCCTGCAAACCTTTACAAGAATTTTCCTCAATAACGCGATTCTTCTACGTACTTTTGGGGCATCCACCCACTTGCATTTCTGGGGAGGTCCTCGAGAAATTGAATGATCAAAGAACGCGTCGTCTTTAAGCGAATACTTGTCTAACAATTGCCTCCTGCCGACCAACACGTTTTTCAAATTATAATAAATTTATTCAATGACATTAATCGAAAAGATTTAATCATGGAAAAAATTTTAATTATGTGTCACCCTGTTATGGTGGGTTGGGAGAATTTTAAGATTTTTTTCTTTAGGGGGATTTTTCAGATTACTTTAAAGATACAAAGATAAAAAGGGTTTATTGGTATGATAACATAAGGAATACATCTGAAGCGTGCTTTAGCATGATTGTGCTCTTAAGATTTGCTTTTTGCCTATTTTTGTTTTTAATGTGCTTAATCATTTTTATCATATTCAGAATTAGGGTCAAGTATTTTTTAGGTATACCTATACATACATATCATTTAAGCATACCTATTGATAAGGTTTTGTTTTTGATAATTTTTATTGGATGTGAATATTTGGGCTGTTTTTTCAATTGGAGCTGTAATCGATTTTGGTTTGCATTAGAAATTAGATTGAAATAATGCTTTAAAATTTCTACGCATTCGACTTCCTCAGTCTTATAAACTGTTTTTAGTTTTTACCTTGGACCCTAACGTAACGAAAATCGTTGATCTTCAAATGCTTCCAATATACATAGTTTTTAGATGGCTTAATAAATGGAAAATTAAAATCAACAAAAGCAGGATTTTACTTTTAAATGATACAACACTTAGGTTTATCTAAACATAAATTTAGTAAACTAACATAGTTTGAAAGAATAGAAAGGCCACTTTGTTAATGAAGCAAAACACTGACTGAAGGAATTAAAATATTTTTAGAACCATTCGCTTTCGGGCGTGTTTGGGCAAATAAATTTTAAGGAATTGAATATGTAATTTCTTGTAATTTGAATATACCAAACCTTGGTATCCTGTAGTCCTTTTATTATGCAAAGTGAAAAAAGTCGTATATAGCCCGTTTTAATTCAAAAGTCTCACATCTATTGTTCTGATTTCGTTCTAAAACCCTTATTACCCTTTTTATAAAATGCAGAAAAAGAATAGTATACCCACACCTCAGAAACCCCAATGAGGCGCTTTATCGTGAATATGCAGAAAAATTCAAAATTCCGAGTTCTTGACTGAAAAGTAATGTGTCAGCTAACCCCAACATTTTAAGTGCGTTTCAGGGCATCAACAGCCAGGTCTTAAAGAGGATTTTGCACTTTTCAAATTGAAAAAAGAAGAAGAAAATGTGAAAAGCGAGAGCACTGTTGCGATGTGATAGGTACCCCGTCAGCACCCTTTTTCTTGGTATCTTCGATGAATGCCATTTTGAAGCCTCTCACGGTAGGGGTCCCGTGAAAAACTCTCGACAGCAATTTTCATTCTGCTGTAACTAATTATGGAGTTTGAAAAGCTCTAACTAAGTAATTTGCATATATTAGAAGAATTAACCCTTTATGCCGAAATCCTCGAGAGCTCACGTATTCAGTAGTACTTTACCCGGCCACTTATCACGTCTGGTTCGCAAGGCTGCCTCCAGCGAAGAGGTTCAGCGAAATAAGCTCCTCGAAAGACCTTCGCAATTTATGGCTGTATGTTTGGGCTGGTGTATAGGGCTCCCGTTCCCGCTCCCGGGCGCCCCCTGTGCCACATACACGGCCACATGCAGGACTCATCCTGGAGGCCCCGGCCGAGACACACACGGGACTCTCAGCCCCCAGCCTGCCACTTGTATACCTCGCCCCCAGCGATGGGTGTACGAGTTCATTTCAAGTAATTTTCATGCAAGGATTGTCTTTCGCAAAATGTTCTAAATAGCTTTTAGCTGCCTTTAATTTGCGCATTCCAAACGAAATTTATTACCATAAGCCGAGCCACACAGGCGCATCCGCCCATACGCAGACATATTAACCCACATCCACCCTCGCACATGGGGAGTCCTCTGCGGAGAAGTTGGCGCGCACTATACGCGTCCCCCGGGTGCGGGTTAATAAATCCGGGATAGAAGAAAGGCCTCTGAACCCACCCTTCACTGCATACTGACTACCTTTCCTGGACGACACTGCAAATCTGCGGATGAATAAAGCTCATCCGGAGATCCCTATAAGGTTCATGGCGGTTAGTATTTAAGGATAGGTCGTGCACCGTTGGCAACCCCGACAAGGGCACGCATGCTCGACGCCTATGTGAGATTTTGAGGTGGATTTCAAGCCGTGCATATCTCTACATGGCCCTAGATTCCATGGAGGAAGGTATTCGGGATGGTTCTGCTACCTTCGGCGGGCCTTTGTTGGAGTCACTTAGGGTGGGGTTTATAAGAGTTTGATGGAATGGTGGATATAGTTTTGGCCAAAATTTCTGATATTTGATTACTTTTAGTGTATTGGAATTTTAAGATGTCTATGATATCTTACCTACATATGTAGGTAAATAACTCTTTTTGTATTACATAATATCTTTGAGAAGTACTATAACATTCTTTGGACTAAATAACAAAATATTTACTATATACTTATTGGTAATCACCAATTTAGTAAAAAATTGTCCAAACGTTTGTAGATGATAGGTACTCGTACGTAAAAGAAGTTTATAAAATTTAGTAAAGGAAAAATCTTTTTGAAAATTGTCCAAAGTATTCAAATTAAATTTCGTTAGCAAGGGACTATTATGAAAATGGATTTGAGAAATTCTTACCACGGAATTTAATACCAGAACCGGAATTTTGAAATTTAAATGCTGCTGTAGATTTAAGCTGTGAAAGTCACATAAGTTTCGGAGGTGATGAAAATCTTTGTTAGCAACCTATATAAATTGTGTATTTTATAATCTATCCAGAAACAATATCTATCGTAAATTTTAAAAAAAACATGTTCCGTTAATTAATTTAAATGACTTGATTTATAACCTAATAATTACTATAGGTAGGTATATGAATTTTGGAATAGTCTTATTAAACAGATGGAAAAAATTCTCATAAAAGTATTTTCTTTAGTTTTTACACTCAAAAGAAAATTCTTATTCGCGATAATTGCGCGAGCAAATCGCCAACCTTGGGAAAGTCCCAATTTTCTGTAGGGCTGTTTTGAAAAGACCTGCAAAATAGCTCCCTTATGAAACTGAATTGGATTTGCTGCACTTCCTTTAATAGCGTGGCAAAGTGATGAATCAATTCTGATTAGCAGCACTTTCCCTGGAAGAAGTAGCGACACTTTTCCTTAGCTGGCAGCCCAGCCCAAAGAGCCCCCATTCCTTCCCCAAAAAGTAGTACTGCCCCTCGGGAACGATGGCATCAGCATAGGAACGTTTTTTTCTTGAGAAATTGTAATCTCGAGTGGCCATGATTATCCCATTTTCCATTTAAATGTAAATCTTCTCCTCGTAGACGGCTCCTTGAGGAAGCTTCTTCCTTAGCGTAGAACCGTGTCGTCAACACTGCCGTCACTGTCGTCATCATAGCCAACTTCTTGAGCATTTGCGACGGGGGTTAGGGGGGCCCGCTGCAGAAATTGCGACAAGTGCCCACTACGGAGGCGTTAAAAAGCGTCAACCTCTCGAGAATTTTGCCCAGCATCTTCTGCCAATGTCTGCAGCTAACAACGGCCCCAAAAGAAGAGTTTGGGGGGGCGTCTCGCGTCTCAGCAGCGCGCTTTCCTTTCCGCGAAAACTTCCTTTGACGGGCGCGTCTCGATGATAATGCTATCAATGGGAAATTGTTAATTAGATTCAGTCTCGGGACTCTGCAGATTACAGAATTCTGCAGGATCCCCAGTTGCCTGAAAGGAGCGCGACTTGGCTGTGTCAATTAGCAGACGTTATACGTTCGCTAGGACGTGAGCGGGGGCGTCGGTGAACAGGCGGGCGGATTCAGGCAGAGGAGGGCAATTTTTATTAATAAAAATGCTCCCAGCCGCTAAATGGCCTTAGTGCGCCACGCAAAAACTCAATTGAACTTGAAAAGTTGCCTTTTCTCATAAATTTTTTTTTCACTTTTAGCCCGTCTTTGCCACTTTTCCGCCCGTGTTGGGTTTATTAATGCGCCAAAAGGAGCAAAATTAGAAAATTGAGGGAGTTTTTCCACCGCTCGCGTCAGTCTTTTCTTATCCCGTCCGGACTGCTTGCATCAGCAGCACCATCCAATGCCAGGGGCCCCAATTGAGGCGCCTGGGTGCAGCCACTAAGGGAAATGGTTGCATGCAATTTAGTTAATGCAATTTTCATTGCAGACGCTAGCTTCAGCTGGTTGGGACGGATCATAATGGAAAATGGCTCTCCAGACGAGCCGAGCGATTAATTAGGACTTTTCTGAGGTGCACCACCAGAAAAAAAAGTGCACTACCAAGTGCAGACTGGTGATAATGCGAAACGCGCCTCATTATTTTCAGAAAAAAAAAATGCAAAAATGCAGAAATGGTCTTTTGTCAGGCACTGGGTGGGTGCTGCTGCAGCCGACTAAGAACAATGAAAATTGCTTAATGAAGCCACGCTAACTCTTCTTAAGTGGCATTGTTTCCTCTCATTGTGTCGCTTTAAGTGCCCCACCGTTAGTACTGGAAAATCGCGAAAATTTTGCTAATTATCCCCACGTCCCCTGGCAATTAAGGAAACGGGGAATTTTCATAAAATGCATAACGATGATGCAGTTCTTGAAAATTGCAATTTCTTTTCAAACCCTTAATTTTTTCCAATCTATACTTTTCTGATTGCATATGTATAAAGTTTTGTGTGTTTCCGCACCCTACCAAGATAATATAAAAAAAATTAAGCTTTCTTCTCACCGAAAATGATGTGAAAATCACACTCAAGTTCGTGCATTATTTACAATATGTACTCCAGTTATATTCTACTTCCATAACTAATTTAGTTGTTACTAGAATAGAACCATCTGTTAGAAAATACAATAGCTAAAAGTTTTATCTTACCTACAACTCTCGCATAAATAGTGTAAGTTTTAATAAAATAAATTCACAATTTAGAAATGAAATAGCCATATGTTCTTACATGGTCAAGCCTCTTCTAACTCTATGTTCAATTAGTTCAATTATCCCCGATACTCCGAAGTAACTGACGCCTAACAATTTCAAAAGCCGACCCCAATTTTCCACTCATTAATTGCCCACTTCCAGAATTAACCAAATCCTTAAATAATGAATAAGTAATTATAAAATGAGCTGCAGCCACCTTGTCCTAAGGCCTCCTAAGCGACACTTAAAGGCGACGACGCATGTCAATTTTGGCTTCTCGTCGTCCTCGTCTTAGCGCGGCGTAATTCAATCCGACTTGTGATGTATCAAAATACACCGCTCTGACATCGGGGGACACCGCAGTCAATCGGTGCAGAGTCGGCTCTTCACTTCGCCAAGGAAAACTCTCAAGAGTTCCAGAAAATAGTCCTTTAGTCTTCTTTCGATTCACAGACGGTTCTGTGCAAAATAGAATAACTTTTTTTCCGGATTTTTGTGATATGAAACATACCCGGCGCTGGCAGGTATTTTTGGATATTTTGTAGAGGTTAAAGACAGATTTTGACGGAAGTTCACAGATGGTTTCTGGGAAAAATGATTGAATTTTAAATGCTGGATGGGATGGAATAATTCTTTTGGGGTTTTCTTTCATTCCCTTTAAAGTCATAACTAAGATTTAAGTAGGTAGGTACATGCTATATCTTAAAACAAAGTAATAATAATAATATAAAGATCTTATGAAACTTATTAATGAAATATTTGGTTAAATTGTTTCATTCATTCAAAAATTTAGAATCTCAAATGTTTCGAGATTCTTATCAATATACATATGTATTTGAAGATCTTTGGCTTAATTTTTTGGTTTTATGTTTACTCTATTAAACACACCTGCTGTTGTACCATTGTAAATATTTACTATGTTTGGTGCTTTGTTTGCTAAGCGTAAACTCAAAAACAACTTGAATTGTCTTTTACTAACTTTCCCTAGGAATTTTAGAAATTTGCACCCTTTGAAATATTAAAAGCAATGACTTACTCTTAATTTAAAACTGCGTTTGATGTTATAAAAACGAGTATCGTTTTTTGACATAGAACCCTTCAATTCTCCCCAAACGTAACTGAAAATCCCCATAAATCTTTAATGCACCTACGGTCCCCACATATGTAGAAGAATTTCATTTGTTCGTATAAACAATAAAAGCAACCCCTTCCATATGTGGAAAAACGCAGCTTATACCGCCTGCATGGTGCCGCTTCATTCGAAATTCAATTAACACATTCCAAACGATGTCACAGTCGACAAATAAAATTTCACGGGTAATTTGTCGAACATATGGACCGGCCGGGGTTAATCAATTCGTCTCAACCCTTTCTTAGGGCTGCAGTGGCCGCCACCCACCCCGCCTGAATTTGACATCATCCGTTTCTGATGAAAACAGAAAAATTGTAACTATTCAGCTCATATTAAAATTACATACTCTGTTGCTCCTGAACTTATAGAAAATTTAAACCATAACCGATTTTCATTGTGGTGGGTTTGGTTTTCTAAACTTTCGTCTAGACGTCCTTTTTACAGTTTCATAATTCAATTAGTAATTATTCAAATTATTTAATTTGTTTGTACCCAATCAGAACATTTTTTTTTTTCAATTTCTTTTGGTAAAAAGTACCCATATCAAAATTAATTGACAAAATTCTAAATTTAGGCTTTTGTTGACCTTTAGTCAAGATAATTTCAAACATGCAGTCCTTGTTAAATTAGAGCTCCCACTTTTGTGTAAAGTTTCAAATTACTTGGAGCAAATAAACATTTTTTATTCCTTTAAATATTTATTTTTAAAGGTGAAGCTTGGTAATGGATTTAATTAACCTTTGGTCAAAATTATAAGATCACTTCAAGGTACCATGAAAATGACATAAAAAAATTATATTATTTGATACTAAGCAAGTAGGTACATAACATTTTAAGTGCGGAATTAAGTTCAACTCAGAAAAACTTATCGGCAGCGGCAAATTAAAATTATAGAAAACCTTATATAACCATTTGGAAACAAAGTTAGTTAAAAACTATCTCGATTATTAGCAAAGCATAGAAAAGTACATAGTAGACGTGGACTATTGTATATTTTCTGCGAATGCAGGAAAGTTACGTTTGTCGTGCATACATCCATATATACTTAAGTTTGTGGACTTGGCCGGACGGATTTTTAAATGAGGTGTCATTAGACTCGTCTTGATCCTATTTTTAAATGGAATATTTTTCTTTGAAATGTCAAATTAAAGATTTTTGTGAGGAGATTTAAAATATTATATCTATAAATTGAAATTAATTTGATGAACAAAACTTTTGGAAAGGAAAATTAAGAAAACCATAAAGTCGACAAAAGCAAATTAAAAAGATAGAAAGAAGGTTGTGAATCCTTTACTTTCCATAAACATTTACTTTCGATTTGTAAATATAGTAGGTATGTATACTTCTGACTAGATTGACTTAGACTGATTAACTTTTGTTGTGCAACGTTAGTTATAGTTGTGTGCTTAGGATCGTTATCTTGTTGAAAATTGTAATTCTATTTCAAGGTCATTTTTTCCATTGATTGTTCAAGATTATTTTGATTTTGTCATCATAACATGACTTCGATCAACTGTAATTGTAAATTTAAAATATCTATTACTTTATCTGCATGCAAATATGCAGCCCAAACTTGTTCAAAACAGTTTTGTCTGTTGCGGATGGTGTGATTTTAAAGGCTAAGGGGAGACCGGTGAGGGTCATTTATTGCGCCGAGCAGTGCTCCAGTTCCTAGGCCTCGAAGGCATGAAACCAATTAAATCCACGTCGCCTCGTCCTCGCAGACTGGCAGCTCGCTGGTTTCTGCAAGAAAGCGAATTAAAGTCTCCATCTTTTCCCCAGGGCTAGTTCATTGTTGGCCCGATTTCGTTTCCTTTTCGCTCGGCTCGCCTCCCACGCCCCCGTCTTTCGTGCAGCGGCGGAGACATAGGTGGCGCTGCAGCGGCAGAATGGTGTGCGATGTGGCCATCCCCACCCCCTCCCTTTCCCTTGTGGCCGGCCCCCTTCGTGGGGTCCTTGTTCACGGTGTGGTGCCTTTGTTTCGTTGATTAACTGCACAAGAGCAAAATGATGCGCCATTTTGGAAATGGCGCTCGCCGTCCCTGTCGCACCTGGGTGCGGGACGGCCGCGGCGCGCACACGGAAATTGCCAGTGTTTTGTTTTTCTGCTAATGAAGGGCTTTTTTGTCTTTTTGTTTTTGCCCCTGGTTGGCTTTTATTTCTCCCGGCCCTCGGCTGCATGGCTGCTGCTGCTGAATGCTACTACCTGTGTGTGCCGGTCGCGGCGCTGCTGAGGGGCCCCCTCTAGTCTGGCTGCGGTTTGGACCGTTTTTGCGCACCGTCCGGGGCTGCTGCGGCGGCGGCGGCGGTTCTCCCTCCGGGGGCGCTGCTCGCCTCGCTGTGTGCGTGCGACTCATTGTTCAAAGTGCTAATTTCGCAGTGCTTTTTTAGCGGAATAAATGTTCATCTTTTTTTTTTTATGGTAAGTTAATTCGGGATTCTTCTTCCCTGCTTGCGGGCTGCTGCTTATTATGCGGTCTGGCGAGACCGCGATTTTTGAGTAATTAAGAGAAACACCACGGCTGGCATGTGCCCTACCTCAAAATGGATGAATTTCAGGGCAATGCGTTTTCCGCCCGAAAGTATGCAATCTGCAGATTGGTAGGGTTGCGCCAAGTCACAAAAGGGGGCACATGTGTGGCGCGCGGTAAACTCACCTGTTAAACATGATCCTGGTCCGGGTCCAAATGACGATTTTAATTGAGAGAAGCCTGAAAATGGAATTAAATGCAAACAATTAATTATTTTTCTTTAATTTAAGTGCAGTTTGGCGTAGAATAAAAAAGCCTTTTGATCGATTTCACCCTTATTTTCTCGACAAAATGTGCGTCAGAACAATATACTTAATAATTTGTTTAAATTAAAAATAACCGGTTGTCACGATTGGTAGATAATTCTCCTTTTTGTTAACACTATTACTAGTTTGAGTCATTAGAAGTTTTATTTAAATTTTGAGTTTTAGTTTCGGTGTATCTAATGCATGCACATGATCGACAAACGGGCCAAAATTGTAAAATTGATAATAACTAATATGTATAGATCTAAAACATATAGGTACATCTATAACTTTCTTATTTGCAATTCAATATTATCAAATTTCTTTGAAATACACTTTGAGTCAAAACTTTGATCAAACATTTTTTGGTTCAAGATTTGAATCCGGGCAATTTAAAGTTTATTTTACCAATATTTCAAAATCTTTATATACTTGAATGACGATTTGTAAAATTTAATTCAATATAGGTAGGTACATATGTACATTCACAATATTCATATTTTGCATTTTTGTATTTTGATGTAAATTTAACATTTTGCTTAATTTTACTTTAAATATAACATCAGAATGCCTCTTAAAGGATTTTTATTGTTAATTTCTTAAACTAATATATTATAATAACAACAGTTTTTATTCTTGTCGATGTGTGGCCTACTAACTTTATTTTTTAAAATTGGCCATAAATTAGGCTTCATGTTTTTTGATTTTTGCAAAACTTCAGTAAACTTTTCCCAATCATAAAACGCATACCGTAAAAATTATAATTCTCAATCAATTCACGTACAAATGCGACTTTGTCAGTAAAAATAATCATCAATTTTCGTTAGCAATTGAACTAGAAAAAGTATGGTAAATAACTAAATAAAAGTTCCTAATGATCAGAAGCAACACTTTGCGTTTAAATGAATCAGTCCCTTGTTAGTCTAATTTCCCTATAAAATGGTAAAACTCAAGTCACCTGAGGCTCCTCTATGTAGTTGAATATAAAATTCAGCTCATGTTAGCACGATCCGACTGAACCCTTTTGCAGTTGCTATCAAAACATCACGACCGAGTGATATGTAAATAGTGAGCGACGCCCCAAAAAAGGGCAACACCAAAACTCCGGCAAATTTGGCGTCAAAAGGGCGACAAAGAACCCGCCAACAAACCCAATCCAGGTGCTGGATAAACTCCAGGGAAACGTTTGAAAATGCACAAAATCTGTCGTCTAGATGGCTCCTGTAGGAAGGAAGGTGGAAATCCTTTCGCCGGTTGAGCTGCTGCGATTAAGGAAAGAAGGATTGGCGGAATGAAAGCCTCAAGGTGCTCCGCATAAAATTGCGAAAACTGCCATCGAGCTGGGAGCTCCGGGAAAAGACATCAAATTCCCCAGGACTTAGGTGAATGCGGTGAAACGGAAGCGGAGAGACGGACTCAAAAGGTTCAGGTAAAAATAAACCGAAAACCTGGAGGGATATTGAGGAAGAATCAATCAAAAGAATCATTCGGTAAGGAAATACCGCGCTGGCCGGGACGCGGGAAGCGGGGGCGACCAGCGACCCTGCAAACCAAAGTCCTAATCGAATTTCTCATTGTCAACTTATTGCCCGTATAATGGGATAACAGGGAGCAGAGTCCTGGAACCGGGCTGCTTGGGAGGACTCTCTTCGTTTGCTTTTTCTGGGCCCGGGATCAGCCGGGATTCCAGGGACTGCGGACGGATGCTTTCTTTGTGCTTTCCCGATTTTGGTCACTTCGGAACTCGGGAGCATGTGAGTGCACTCGCTCAGGTATTGTCCTGGCCGGGCCCCGTGGAATGCCTGGGACTATCGGAAAGTAATTGGGACTCAATGGCATTTTTGTAATTCGATATTAAACGAAGTCTAGTTAGGCATGCACGAGTGGGTCTGGTTCTGGGTTCTGGGTTCTCGGTTTTTGGTATCTGAATGGCGCCACCCTACGAGGCGGTTTTGAACAAACTTTCGCCATTGTTAAAACGCTGGAGGTGGTTTTATTTACTTTTCGGTGTTTCGTGAATAAAGATTTATTCATAGGGGCGGTTGAAGTCTTTGAAATCAGGGAAACAGGAAGAGTCTTGTAAAGGAAAAGAGTTCGACTCCAGACATATTGTCTGCATGTTTAAGGACACTTCAATCTAACAAGGGAAAAACGTTGAATTTTTACAAGAAAAATAATTTACCAGTTTCAGAAATAATGGGCCCTATTCTCCAGTTTTGCATTCGACCGGATTAGCTCAAAAAAAATATGTTCAAAAAATTTACTCTCCCAAACAAACAAACACACAAATCTCTTCATACCTATTTTAAAGTTCATAGGAATTGAAACTGTATTAAACATCAATAATGCGAAAATAAATTAGACGGACTGTACTATCACTACTTACTTATTTATTTTAATTTGCTTTTTTATTTTCTGGTTAAAGGATAAAGACCTAAGAACTTTGAAAAAAGATTTTCTAATTTTGATTAATAACAGCTCTTACATTTCAAAGACTTGAAAAATGTTGATTCAAATACGGGAACTTTAAAAAGTCGTCCAAATTATGTAGATACATATGTAGGTATATAATACGTACATATTTTAAACTTATTGCTATTGAAAATCGCAAAAGTAAAAACCAAAGCATTATTTATTTGTAGGAATTATAAATGTTGATTTTGACTGATTTTGAAACGCTTGATCTTAATCAATTGATGGCATTTTTGAATGAATGATTATACCTTTATTATTATTTTTTGTTTGAAAATGTTAAGATAACCCCTTGTTATAGACTTTGAAACTATTACTACTATCAAAATGAATTCAAGAGTTTTTGAACGTTTCGTTATGACAAACATTTTCTCAGCTGATATTTAAAATCAAGCTTTAATTGAAAGTTACGCGTTTTGAATAAATTGAGATAAAACATGCCAGTATAAAGTTAAAAAAAAAATAGAAAAAAGTTCCTCCCGCAGTGTTAGCAAATTGCAAATTGCCGGGCTGTTTTTAAAGCCAAAGTAAGCCCACTTGAGCCCCACTTGAGCGGCTTCGACTAATTAAACGGAAGGCGGCCTGCGCCAGCAGTCGCGTCGCGTCGAGAGGCAATCCTTTCCGTTTATTACGCCGCCAACAGCGGCTCCGATTACCGGCAATTAGTAAAATCGGATTAACTTTGAAATTCAGATGTTGGCCTCGTTCATGCGAAGTCCATCAGAATGCGGTCCGCCCCCGCCCCGTTGGGGCTCCTTCAGGGCAACCGCGGGTGCTCCGCTCGACAGTCGCGTAAATGACGCGACGGGCCGCACTTAAAGCGAGAAGCGAGTTAAACGAACTTTTCTCAAATTGTTGGCCCGTGTCAATCCGCGTGAGTGGCGGGAGGTGAAAATAGCGAGATTAATTTGTTTTGCCTTTTTTTCCACGGGCAACAAGCAGCTTTTTAACGCTACATGGAGACACCTCCACACGATGAGCCCCAGCCAGGGCTGCGGCTTTTCGGGGGCGAATTAGACGCATTCGTCACTTTTTTAATTGAATAATGAGCTCGACTGTTCCGGGTGACAGGCTCGTTGACGCAGGTAATTGCGGCAAAGTTGACGGTGTGGGCGAAAAAAATTGGTCAAACTATTGAATTGCTCGCTATTAGCACTTTTCCGGTGTTTTTTTTTTCTAGAGCTTTGTACCACAAATAATCGCATCTACTTATGTAAACCCTCTAATAACTTTTACCCCTTTTAACTTCAAAGTCTGTAAGCCAAAGTTTTCCGAAAAATTATAATTTTTGGAATAGGCTACCCTTAGTTGATATGTTCTATATTTAAGACTTCCTCTCAAATATTTTTTATTTCATACAACGCAAATGTCTGAATTTTATTTTCGAAAGTATCAGTTGCATTTCAGTTTGATTAGAGACAACTTAAGAGATACTTCCACTCCTCAAAGAATTGAGGGATATTCAAATATTTCAAAACCTTTATTAATTTATATCGCCGCGAAAATGAATGAATTTTAATGAACAAATTTTCGAATTTCCTGAATATCCTAGTATTTTCAACATCGAAAAAATTGATTTTGATACAACAGAACCTATTTCAAAGCTGACTTTTTTTAGTTTCTTAACCTTTTTTTTAATTTCTTTATTAGGTACCTATACTAGCCAGTGCTCCGTGAGAGGTCGAAAAAAGGCAACAAGATTTGTAAATTTACTTAACTTTAAAAATATTTCAGTAGAGTGGACATTAATTAGATTATATGTATATTAGAGTTTCTTGACTCATATTTCTAACTGAACATACTTATGTAAGTAGGTATAAATACAATTGATACTTATTTACTGATATTTATCTCACTTTTCTAAAATAGGTACAATTGATACTTTATTACTGTTATGGTTAAAAACGGTGTAGGTATATACATATAGAATAGACAAACAGAAAGCTATAGTGATGTTCGTTTTTCTCGTTTAACTCTAAAGTTTTGCTATTAAAATTGCAAACATTATACAAATCACAGCAAACTCATTCCTCGCTCTCAACCATGACAAAAAAAAAAAAAATTGAATAAAAGATCGTCAAACCTTCTCGGACTGAAAAGAAATCGAAAAAGAAGATCACGACAAACAAGTTACAAAACTTGACGACAAGACAACGCTCCTCTGCACACAGCCGGAGTTGGTCCGGGGCGCTTGTCGGATGGGTGCTCTTGTAAACAGTTTCCAAACATCAAACGCGTTAAGTCCTAATTTGAAATTCTTAAAAGTTCCACTTAGCGAGGCGCAAAGAGAGTTCATCCTTTCATGTGGGTGTGAAACAGCTTTTCACAAACGAAAACGAAACTCTTCGCGCCAGGAGGGCAATTTAAATTTCAATTAAATCACTTGAAGGGCACGAACAGAAGGCGAGCGAAAAAGAGAAGATAGGACAGAGGACAGAGGGTGGGTGTGGGTGTGGGTGGTTTGGAAAAATAAAAAAAAATTATGCTGAAGAAACGACGAGGCAAAAAAAAAAAAAATGTTGCAAGTCGTCTCCAGGGAAAGGAAGAAAATGCACCGGAGCGCAGCTCCTGCCGTGATCCTGTAACACTATGTAACTTATTGCATCCTTTGAGAGGGGGCGAGGGGTGGCGGGGGCGGGCCGGGGGCAAAGAAAACATAGCGAGTTTGTCTGATTTTATGTTCCCGCTGAAAGGCGCCTCGGTGGCGTGTAATCAGCCCAACCGACATGGCCAATTAGTGGGAGTCCTTGTTGCGCGGGAGTCCTTTCTCCTGGGGGTGGAAGAAAAAAATAAAAATTAAAAAAAAAACGGCGCCGAGGTAATTTCAGGGAGTCCTTGACACCCGCGGGGGTGGCGTGCAGTGCAGTGCATGCACCACCAGCAGAGCCCCCCCGGGGACTCTACCCTGCTGCACCTGGCCCGTGCCGCTGAATGCATTCGCCAGCGTCTGACTAAAAAACTAGAGGCCCTGTGCTCGCGGGCGCGTATGTTTTAGAAAAAAAAAATAAAATAAAAAAATCCGCGTAATAAGGTAAAAAGTCCTTTTTCATGGAAGGCGTCAACTGCGTGTGACGCCCCATTCAAGAAGGTGGCAAGCGGCTCTTCACGCCCAAAGCGCTCTGGAGCGGTGCATGCGTCGACACCTCACAAATTGTTGTTAATGCAACCGAAAAACTGAATGAAACATTTGGGAGCGCGACGCGGTCACGCCACCGCGCGGTGCATTTGTGCCGTCGGATCCCCACCCACCCTCCGCGCGGGGTCTTTGCAATGCACCTCTTAATCTTCACTGCAAGTCGCGCGGCTCACCGGAGAAAATCCTTTTTAAAATTTGCGATTTTTCGCACTTGCTCTTTGTTAAGTGCGTTTATTGAATTTTTTTTTTATTAAAAAAAATTTTTTTTGTTAGAGGCAAAGGTGGAAACACAGGGGGCCTGCTGCGGTTCCGCGCTTTGGTTGCCGCTCGTCTCGAGTGGGGGCGACACCCGTCGATTTGCCGATTGCAGTAATTAGGCTTACACATGTGGGAAGTGTTCGGACGACAAAGGACGCCCTTTAAACGCTTTTTGTTTTCAAAGCGGCACAATTAAGTGGGGCTCCGTCCTTAGCCCTGGCTCGTTATTAGGAGCCAACACTAGCAGCGCCTCCGCGTCACTTCTTTTAATTTATCGAGAAATTAGTAATTATACTCACACGAGGGAGGTGGGCGATAGTTTAACTTGACCACAAGGTCTTCAAATCCTGATAATTTTTATTTAATTCCATAGAAGAAGTGCAATTATTTTGAAATAGGTAGTAATTTGTTTTCGATGAGTAAGCCAAAATATGGTTTAAGCAGAAAGTTAAATAAATTGGAATTTAACTTAGACTGAATTAACCCTTTGCGATCGATATATTCCTCTGATGATACTATCAAATATCAATAAACTAGTCCAATTAATTTATATTTTTTGCCCTTTTCACGCCAATCGATAGTCTCCAGCAAATTAATTGCAGCACGTGAGGATAATTCGCACATAGACAAAGCAATTTTTTAGAAATTTCGTAGAAATCAAAACGTTCGTAGCATAAAATTTTTTTTATAAAATTGAAGTTATGGTATCCAATTTCGTATTAAAAAAAGTGCAGTGCACACTTTAGGAATTTTTTTGTTTTAAATCAAGAACTTCTATTGAATTTTTCAGTGCAAAGCACTATCAATTTGAAACATTTGATTTTTGCTAAGGAAATGAAAACTCAGTTGGCATTCATCTCCAGTTCAACAATTCTTGTTGCACAAGTCAGCGAAGAATAAAAGATTTTCGTAGAAAAAGACTATACTTATCAAAGATTGCATAACGGTCCTTTTAAGTACAAGAAAAATATTATAGTTAAAAATAAAATTAAGAATTGATATAACAATATAATAAATTACTTTGCAACTTTATGTTAGTGAGATCTCAGCATGTGCTTTCTTTCTCTAGTCGTTCACGACATTTGTTTTATGTGAAACATAATACTTTATTAATTTAATTCTTCTTCATACTTTATTTTACAATCATAAAAAAGCTATACTTAGATTAGATGTACGCAAATTTCTATCTTCATAAATTTTGAACGTCGTAAAACACTTTTTTTAGATAGTCTGGCAAATGTTTCTGAAGAAGAGAGCTTCAAATTTAAATAATGAAGTCATTAAATCGTTAATTAGTTATAATATTATAACTACATGTTAAATCAATGAAATTTGGAAAATCCTTTACAGATAGTATCTTATATATCGAAAACTTATCTTTTGGTTGTAAATTTCTTATTTAATTTAATTAAATTCAAAAGTATATACTGGCCTCATGTGACTATTGGAAAATATTGAACGAATAAATGAAATTGCAAATAGGAAATGTTTGAGATGAATGTAAGCTATTGACATTTTTAGTACGGAATCAGTCTGTCTTGAAGATAATAGTTAATTCTAACTTCGACTAGGCATTGTGAAGAACAAAGTGTTCATTTGAAGATGCCATGCGACGCGTTAAGAATCGCTTTCTGCCTCAAATACCCAAAATAAGCCACCAAAGGGTGCCGTGCCGTCCTCCTTGGAAGCCAGACAGAAAAAGATGGTGCTGTTGGGAACAATGCGCAGATTAGGCCCCTTTGGAGGGAAGTCCTTCCGCAGCTACCTTTGAGTTGAGCACAGGTAATGCTCGGGTGGCGGGGGTGGGTGGAAGCCATCGACAGCAAGAGTCCTCCACAAAGGACGAAGACAATTTCTTTCTTAGCCCTCTCGACATTAGCATTAAGTCCCCGAGGCCCCCGGGAGCTCCGGTTCCCACGTGCTCCATCCAGCCTTTGTTCTCCAGTGCTCCACTGAGCCGATCCCCATCCCCCTCGCGTGCATAAATATAAAATTCTAATTAACTCCATTCTGGGCTCCTTTGATATTCCGTCTTCCTGCAACAATGTTGCCTGGAATGTTTGACGCCTGTTCATCCTATTCTTTGACATGTTCCCACTTCAGCCACTGAGTGGGCGTTTTTTTGCTCCTCTCGGATATAGTCGAGCCCCAAGGGGCCCCACTAGTAGGAGGCCCTCCTTTGCTACACCCCCGCGGAGGCCACCGTATATCTTTTAGAACAAAACTGTGAAAGTAAATTAACTTGAAAACGAGCACCTCTCCTTTGAGCTGTGCGGAAGACGCACGTGGGGGCGGGGGTGTGGGTGGTGGCGTGGGACAATGGGGCGTAGGTGGCTCCACCACAAAGGGATGCTAATTTGGAGCAGCGCATACCCGGGACAAAGTGGGACAACGCCGCTAACGTGTGCTAAAGTTAATTAAACCACCGAGAGGTGCACGACTTGCTGAGTGGAAAACGAGCCACTCTGCCCCTCGAGCCATCCCCCGGCCCTTCGAGGGATAGTTTCAAGTGAAAGTTGGGCTAATTTTAACGCGCTCCGGCGGTACCTGACGATGCCTTTAATTAGGACGCAGGTGAGTTACTTTCACCTGCTTTTCTCCGACCCCTCCCCCTTCCGGCTCAGTGTATCGATTTTGCATTTTCGCACTTGTGTCGCGCTGAATAGCCGCATGGGGCGACGGGCGGCGGTGGTGTGACAATCACTCGCGGATTTTCCAGTCAGCGAACGAAGGAATTTGCCAAAGACATTGCCTGCGTCTCGGGCGCGAAGAAAGGTTCCGGCACGACCACTTGAAATTGTCTCAAGAGGATGTTTCGTGGATTTCGTGTTGTGGCTCATTTGCACCTTGTTGCAGGCTTGTCACTCAATTATCGATTGATTCCCGAGCATCTTGCGGGGGATGTAAGGTAATTATTACCTTTCATGCCAACTGTGGAAGCTGATGGAGCTCTTCCCTTTTTCACTTTTGTTTCCCGCCTTTGTGCTCAAGATTAAATCTACCTGCTTAGCCAGGTAGTCAGGGGAAGTGCTTTTGACACTTTGAGGAGCCCTCTAGGGCTTTTCTAGGTGATGGTGACAAGAATTTAATGATTTTTTTCGAAGCAAATTTATGTTAAGTGTAACAATAGGCGCTGGGTCTTACTGATCACAAGCTTTGATGTAGGTACTTACATACATACTATCATACTACAAGTATTTTGCTGCAGTTGTAGTAATTCATCGATTTTATGCGGTTGAAACTAGTCAGAAAACCTTGTTATTTTAATTTTCGTGCAATTCACAATCTACAATGTATAGGTATGTATGCATGTGTTTAAAATTTAATGCTGATTTCAGTCGAATTGATGAAGCTATACCCAAGCATTTATAGGTAGAAGCGTTATAAACATAACTACATTATACTTATAAATGAAAATTGCTTTTCGCATTGTTACTCTTAAACATACCTAAACATCAGATATGAACATCAGCAAAAGCATTAAAATCTTATCCCGGATCCTTTTTTATAGTATTAGTTTGGATTAATAAAACTGAATTGAATGTCTTTGATTTCAAAATAACTGCGTTTTTGTAAGCTCTTATATGAATATGATTATTTATACGATACAAAACCTATGTAATTGTTTTTGAAATGTTTGATCTGTTTGTCTTACTGCTTGCCACTAAACTAATTTCGGACATTATTTAGGCTATTTGTTTCTATTCAAATCTACACTTGAAAACTGTATGTATCATATTTATAAGTCAAATAATAGAAAGCCCGGCAACGCCAGATTTAGGCAAGCTTGATTACGCGAAACTTTAAATGCATTTTTCTTAAAATTGCAATTTTCAAAAACGTTCCCGTGATATATGTATGTACTACAAATGTAATACTGATTCGATCCACATAGACTATAAAAACAGTATTCTATGTATATGTAGGTACAAATGTAGGTACCTACTTTTACAGAATTTGATTTGTTAGACCCATTAATTTTGCAAAGCAAAAAAAAAGACTATATTTTTAAATTCTAGGTTTCGAAACTCAGGCTTGTAAAACATGTAAAATATAACAAAATTTTTAAAAAAATATATATTATATTAACATTTTAAGTAAAAGGCCCGGGCCTGAAAATTTGCGGTTCGATTTGATTGCGCTCTATCTCTAATTGCACGGTTGGTGTAATTTGAGTAAAACCGCTTAAAGACGGTGAAACGACTTAACTGGTCCTGGATTATTTTTTTACCTTCTTTGTATTTTGTTTGTCGTTGGTCAAAAATTGCTGGCTGAATGCACTTCCCGCCGACTCCGAATGCACTCGAGGCTGAATGAGTCGTCCTGGGAGCCGCAAAGGTGTCCTTCCTCGGTGCTCCCTTGTCAAGGGCTTTTATTCGAGGCGTGAAACGTTCTTGACGGCAGTTCCTTTGCAGGACGCAAGTCCCTCCTTCTCGCCACTTTGGTCGGGACCCCTTAGCCCTTTTGTGGGGCCCAGCAAAGCCTCTTCTATTTCCGTAAATTAAATTTAATTTCGGGTGGAAATTAAAAAATTAAAAATGTGACGACTGCAAGGTCCTCCAGCGCTCGACTCGAGCGACTCTTTCAATTTTCCCTTTTGGCGTGTCCTTTTAATTCGGTGCTCGGCGGCCTCTCCCGGAATGAACTTTTAAACGTTTCGCTCCTTCCTGTTTATAATTATGCAATTGTGCAGGAATTAAGTCCTTCCCGGGGTTTTCGCTCGACTCGACCTCGGCTCGGTGCAGTTGTCGCCAGGAGCCGGGGATATCAAGTTACTCCCTCATTCCGGGGAGGAAGACGAGTCCGCTGCATTTCCCTTCCTCCAGGGACAGCGACAGAAGAATTCCCAAAAAAAAATAAAATGAATGAATGTTCAAATGTCATCGTGCGCCCGCGGGAACATGCCGTGAATATGTCAATGGGACTCTGTCGTATTTCATTTCAATTTTTTTGTCACTCGGGCGTGGATGCGCTACCGGTTGCATCCCGGCCCGGGATAATCGGATTAAGTAATTATCCCCGCCGCCGCCGTCATCCTTGAACTGTTGACATTGCGGTCGAAGGATGCGAGCCTCCCGCGGGAAAGGTAAATGGGAGGGATGGGCAGGGGCAAGGTGCAAGGTGTCACTTTTGTACGATCAATTCAGGGAACATCTGGAAGAGGCGGTCTGTTTACAAGGAACAATTCCGCAGTTGCTCTTCTTGCAGGGAAAATATCTTCAGGGAATTGGTTATTTTCGATTGTCATGGACCAGGGTTAAGGCTCGTTTTTTTTCGACGGGTAAAATGATCAAAACTCGAGATAATCTCTAGGTGTTGGCATCTTGTAAAGAGCTAATTGAATATAATTCGAGGCTAATAAAGTCGTTTCTTTTATCACGAGAAATATAATGGGAAATATTTAGGTATACTAAAATTCGATTTCAATTTTGATTCGTATCTTACTTTGCATAAACTACATAAACTATTATTATTTAAGTTAGGCATAGCTAGACACATCCTTTCACAATTGTTTTAAAAGTAATACCTATTCATTTGGCGACGCAAAAAGCGATTAATTTTTATATATTTTCTTAAAAGAACTTATAAAAGTCTAGATGCGAATGTGACCCAAGCAAATTTGGTTCTTGACCCTCTCTACCGGTTAAAACATTGGTGTTATCTTCTTAGCAAACCGTAAAGAAAGTGTTGAAAGTGCCCAAAAATAAGTGCGATTTCAATTCGTAAATCGTAGTTCAAATAACGTTTATTCATTCAACATTTTGTGGTTTTTAAATTTTCGTTTAAATGATAAATCAACTAACGTATGTCCATAACCTTGAAGGCCTCTCGGTTTTATTGCTGCACACATATACATAGGTTCGACGTAAATATGGGTATTTGTGACAGACGGCATGTGAGTTCGCCCACAAAACCAGCAATCCTTGAAAAGAATACGAATCCTTTCTGGTGATTAACTCGTTCCCACCTATCAATTAGCTCCTTTGTTTTCGCGCTCCATTTAATTTGAAAAACAAAAGCGTCCGTCTTTAACGGGCGGATTTTCCGCGTTTTCATATAATTAACTCGTCACTTTCAAAAAACATTTTTTTGTGCCAATTTACTCATATTTCTGGCATTCAGGCGGAGGCTCAACTGAAAACCAGCGCCTTCTCAAATTTCATCAATTTACAAAAAAAGTAATAAAGAAAATATTTAAAAAAGCGGTCTCACCCTCTCACTTCTACTTTCATCATCGGCACTTCGTTCCGCACCCCTCCGCGAGCCATCTCCTGCTGGATAAAAATTTTTTTTTCTCAATTGGCCGCGAGTGAATGGCCAATTCAAACAAAAGAGCGGAAAAAATTAGCGCGCTTGTCTGTCAAATTCAATTTGTTCGAAATGCGAGCGCAAGGCTAATAAATAAATCGCGCGGCCTCTCCGTCGGGATCGCGCCGCGGGGCGGGAAGGATGGCTGACGCGATAAGTTTAATGAGGTCGCGCAGGCGCGCGGATTCTGGTGGCTTAGGAACGGTGCCACATTTTTGCCCTTTTGATCCAGGGCTTAAAGGCTCTTTGTTTCATATCAAGTGGTTGGCACAGGATTTTTTATTCGGGATTTTAAACTTTTTCACCTTTTTTAAACGAACAGAGGTGTATTAAGGGTATAGTACTTCCTTACATGGATTTTTCTACTTATGTATTTGTTTTTCAATTCATTCAAACACTTTTTTTTTAGATCTGTAAAAAGAACTTCATAAATTTTAACCCAAAAACATTATTCATTTAAAACTAAATTTATCTTCTAATTATACAACTTTTAAAATTCCGCTGTACTTTAAATTCATGTGAATAAACTCGACATTATTAAAAGGAATCCGTCTAGTGTGATTTAGATTCACGCTTTTAGTGTCCAGTACCTACTTAAATTTAATGAAAAAGCCTTTATATTTTATTAATGAACAAGTTATTTATTATAATGTAGGTTACTTGCTGCTGATTATTTTCATGGATTTCAGAACAGTCTCAAGAGATATTTAAGACATTTTATCAATATATTCTTAATTTTGTAGTTTAATCAGCTTTCAACAAAAACATAATTTTGATAGCTCCTTTAATTTCAAAATTTACCAATTAAAAAAATTCCAAAATAATATTTTTCGATGTATGTATTTTTTAAAATTATGTCCCAACGTTTTGTTTACGCCTTCAACATCCAACAGCGATCTTTTTAAATCCCATGCCTTTTTCACTACGTTAATATTTTCGGGGATAACTTACTTCATACCTTTTACTAAAAATTAATTTTCCCAAAACAATTTTTAAAAACATTTCTTTTATTTAAAAACTTCATAACTTGTGAAAGTAATACCTATACTTAAAAAAGCTTGGGTACCTAGTAATTTAATCCCATAGTGGCATTAAAAAACTTCCTGAGCGATAAAATGAATGATAGGTATACCTAATATTGTAGCTCGGCAGTTTTCGGCATTCGGTATTTTAGAAACACTCTGTTTTATATCAATTTAATTTTGTATTAATTCAAAACCCGAACTTGTGCGGGTCTGCACGGAAAATATTCTAGATTCTAGAAGTACGTAGGTACATATACTACTTACATAAATAACTATCGACTCCAAATTTGTTTTTTACCAAAGTTATAGAACTACTTAATCAAATATTTCTTAGATGAATGATTATGATTAAGTAACTACTCACTTGTTACTGCATAATTATTAATTTAACAGAGCTCAACTTGAATTTAAATTCAAGTACTTATTGAGCTACTTATTTCAAGATACATGCTTTACTCCTCGTTTGCATTTCTTTTATTGCTGATATGTTATTTTATCGCCCAATATGTTATTGTACCTATATACATTTTGTGTTTTCATAATACTGACCGAAACTGTAATATGTATACATATTTATTACCGTCCACAGCGTTTTTAATTTACAAGAATTTGTTCAAAAGTAGAAAAAGCAAACTATAGCCAATTAAAACGAATGGATGAATCTTTTCGTCCGAGGAAGAATCTGGAGTTTGACTTAGAACTTCAAAGCCATACATTTTTACAATCGAATATTTTAAACTATTCTATTCATTACATTTGTAAATTAAATTTTTTAACTAATGGTCCTATATAATTTTGGTGAAGATCTAATGAGTAATAAAAAGTGATCTAAAGAAAAATTATTTTCTTTAATAAAATAGTGCTGCCTTCAAAAGATCAGAAACTCTACAAAATAAAAAGTATAAGGTATAGGATAAGGTTCACTTTGGAGGATTCCTTCGTTGCAGTAGGTATAACCTTTCTTATATTTTACTAGATTTTTTAAGTCAGCGCAAAAACAAAACTGACTGTCGGTGATTTTCTGAATGGAATTTATATCAGTCAAGTTTTCGTATTAATTGAAAAGTAGCAATGGAAAAGTTGAAAGAAAACAATATAAATCTTTTTCGTTATAAATTTTTATTGTTAGGCACTTGCGGAGTTATTCGGGGTATCAGTTAAAGCAAATTTCTACATCTTTAAGATTTCAATTTAAAAATGTTCGTCATAGTTCTTCTTGGGCCAACCCTTCACTCATCTGCCATTAGAATTAAAATTCCTTTGAAGAAAAAGAGTCAGACAAAAATCGCTCGAGGAAACTTGATCCTTGCTCGGGACAAGCTAACGTGCGAGCATTCTTAGAACGTCAAACACTTGAAGCGAACAAAGCGAGCCCCTTCGGCCCTTGAGCCTTTGGGCCTTCTTCCCTACCTCAATTAAAAACGCGTCTCAGGACTCAGGACGTGTTCAGCGTTTCTCCTGAGCGCGCTGATCGCGAAAGGGATGTCAGGGCCAAGAACAAACCCTTCGAGTTGCGCAATCGCGCAATTGCCCCACATTTTCCCGGCGAGTTGCTGTCTCGCGTCTTGAGTCGCTCTAGCCAACAAAAAGATCGCCGCCGTCGCGGGTGAGGTGCGCGACGCGGCCGGTCGACGGCTCCCAAGGAGGGCATTGTCCAGATGTCGACGACAAAAGTAGCCACTCGAGGCGCTAATTTCTGCGCCGTCACCGCGGACAAACAAATGTCAAATGTCCCTCTTCAGGTGGGAGCCTCGCGGGCAGTTGGTCAAAGGCACTTGACCAACCGTTACAAGTTTTTCTGATTATTCGACGTCTTTGTCATCCAATTAAGGTGGAAAATTACGGCGCAAGTCTCGCGCAGACTGCGGGGGAGGCTGAGGCGACGCAGCGGCGGCGTAGTTCGCGCCAGACACGGAGGCACGTCGTCGCACTTTGTGGTGATTGCTAAGAAGCAGGAAAAGGAAAACGACGCGAAAGTAAATAAATATTTAATCGAAAGGGGTAAATTGAGGAATTAGGCCCGGTGAGTGGTGTTTTCTTTCGTAATTGGAGTTACGCCGGGTAATCACCGCGAGGGCCCTAGAACCTGTCTAGGCACTTTTCTCGGAAGCTCATTGGGAGCTGATTCGAGGTGACAACTGAATGCGCGCAATTCTAGTCACTAAGGTTCGACCTCCTCGCAGCACTGAGGAAGTCCAAAATGCCTATTTTTGTAGCCCCCGCAGCTCTTTGATAAGTCAGCGACTTTAAAATGAAAGAATTTATTTTTTAGTAAAGTAGGTACAGCAATTAGTAATACTATTATTCAGTGCTAATAAATATATTATCATTCCTTATTTATTGTACTCTTCCAATTTAAATTGAAAATATATATTAGACTAGAGTTGGCTATCGAATTTGGGTATTGGGTCCTTTGCGAAATTTAAATCTACCATGCTCTTGGCTCAGTCGCTAATTTCAGTAAAGGATTTATATTTAGTTAGTTGAATAAAAAATGATATCTTAAGATGGTTTGCCGTAAATTTCATTAAAATCAGTTCAAAATTTGTTGATTTTAGGATGTAAAAAAATTTGTTAGGTACCTACTTATATTCTGCATATTTCAATTTTGATTTTATTAAATACATTTTTCTTTCTTTGCAAAAACACAAAATTTGGTATTGTTCTTTTCCGCTTTTTCGTTAAAACCATTTTTATGCTACTTACTAAAAAAATAGCTTTTTTTTTCTAAATTACTTCCTTCAGGAATAATTTTTGTCTCAATAAGAGCACTATTTTAAAAACAAGAACATTTTATTACTTACATCATAAAACACCATTTTATGAACTCTAAAATAAAATTGTTTTTTACATTTTCTTGAAATACAATAGGTAATTGGAATTTTATGCTCAAATTTTTTAATTTCAATTTCAATGCTCATACATATACCTACTAATTATAAAGATAAGAAAATGTGCTTTTTATTTCTAAAAATTAAAACTAACAATTCGATGGCCGCTTTTTCATTTAAATAATGCTGCTAGCTTATTTTTTTTGTATTATATATGAATTAAACGAGCGTCTGTCTGTTTTAAAGCAGTGTTTAGTAATATAAATCAAGAGTCGGTTTTCTATAGTTTTAACGAATATTGTTCCTTTGCATAGTTTGGTTACATGTTCTCCCTGAATTGAAAAATGAGAAAGATGATATTAGTAAACATAGTTACACATTTTGTTAAGGTTTTCGAGGTCGTAGATGTAGATCTATATATTTTTTAAATTTAATAAATTCACAATGACGAATCCAACATAAGACCAGCCATTTATTAAAATTGGATAATTCAGAATTTTAAAAACAATTGACCGACTTACAAGTATTGTACTTTTTAATACTGCTTCCAAATTAATTTGCTTCTCTAAAAACCACTGCTATCATAATGAATTTAATTTATCGAGTTCAATTTAGATCTTGTGCTGCAGCCATTTCTTCAAAATTTAAAAACTTATTTATTTGCAAGTTACCTACATAAAAATTTCGTTAAACCCTTACTCGGTCCAAAATGCCTAATTCTTGAAATACACATTAGGTACACTTACAACAATATACGATAGAAATGATTTTCCAATATAAAATATTGTGTTAAATCTAAAAGAGATATAATGATGTAACAAAAACTGATTCTATTTAGTTTGATTAATTGTCTGGTAATGTGATTTCCCCGCGATCACATAATTTTCATATTTTAAAACTATAGCTATATTTAACTATATTTAAGAAATGATCATTTGTAATGCAGATAGGAATTATGAATTATACATATACATATACATATGTAGGTATATCAGGAAATTGTATATCAGAGAGCATTAAAAACTGATCTTTCGAAATAAAGCTACGCATTTTTAAACAAAAGACTTACTTTCTAAAGTAAAACTTCTTATCTTAAAGTACAAACACAGGGCATTAAAAATTAACTTACCAAACTTTACTTTTGTAAGATTTCAAATTGTTTCTTTAAAAAAATTTAAGCTTTCAAAAATCACAACTAAATAGTATTATTAGTTGCTTACCTGTACACTCTCTGAAATACAATTTAATTACCTGAATTAGGTACTATTCATATTGTCTAAAGTATATAGTAGTGGTGTATGGTTAGGTCGTTATAGTTATAGTGTATGCTTATGATTATTTCAGATTCAATTTTAATTTTTTCCGATTAATCATTTCCAAGTTTCATTAATGAAATTGATTATCTATATTCTATAGGATGAATTTTCAAAAATTTGGAGCTCCTGCACAAGAAACACCTCCTCATGGCAAATTAAAAGCCTACTTAAAGTCGAGTAGATTTATTAAAAGTGCCAAAAAATACTACCCCCTTCCTCAGAACAATTCTTCAGCTTAATTTCCTCTCAGTGGCAGTAACCAAGAAAATCTGCCCGCATTTAACTCTTTTCATCAGCGACATTGATTTACCCCCTCTAAAATAAATAAAAAAAAAATGCATAGGGGCATAAATTAATAACCGGCACATCTCACTTGATGCGCGTTTCATCCCAGTTATTAATCGCGATAAAATAAGATCAAAAGGCGTTAAGATAAATAAATAAAAAAAAAGTAAAGAGTGGTCAAAAACTCACCAGCACCGGCCTGCGGATGGAGCAGATGATGCCCGCCGGCGCCGCCCATGTTGTGGGGCAGAAAGGCGGCCGCAACCGCCGCGTGGGCGTTGAAGTAGGCCATCCGCGAGGCGGCCATTGTCATCTGGTGGTGCTGGTCCGCGGTGAAGGGGGTCTGGCCGACGCTCGGGTAGAGCGTCGGGGTGACCGCCGAGACGGCGGCTGCAGCGGCCGCCGCGGCTGCCGCTGACCCACCGGAGCCCCCCCGGGACGAGTCGCCTAATCCAAGGAGCTCCTGGATCGCGAACGGCGACCGCTGGGGCATCGTGCCTCCGCCCCCGCCGCCACTGGAGATCAATTTGTCGGATCGCGAGATGTGGTCAGCCGCATGCAAAGTGGACCCCACTGTCTCCAGGCGGGACAGGGACTCCAAGTTCATTTCTCACTCAAAAATATAAATTTATTTATTTATTTATTTTTCGATTTTTTTTAGTTTTAGTCTATATGATCACTGATGATACCACAACCGATTTATCTCAGGTGAGAAAGGTTCTTTTATTATTTTCGCGGTTAAATAGTTAAACCACATTTTTCTTATTCACGGCGATTTATTTTTTTTAATAAAAATATTAAAAAATAAATAAATTTATTATTCACATCACTTCCGCATAATTCGGGGAGAGAAAAACAAATATCGAGAGAAAATCACTCAAAAAAACGAGAAAACAAAATCACCTTCAAAAAACACTTTGCCGGCTGAGTGGTCCATTTTCATCCCGATAAATTTGAGCGCTGGCTCCGCCGCTCAGCATCGGCTGGACCATAAGTTAAGAAATGTTTTTCCATAAATCGCGCGTTTATTCAATTAGACAGGTGGCAACAAATCAGGGGTGGAGCGAGGAGCCCAAAGGCACACAAGGAGTAAGCACCTTGCCAACTTTTCTATCGTTTTTAGTTGTTTACTTTCCTGTCTCCTTGGTGTGTGTCTTCAATCGAAGAAAGTAGTGCAGGACTCTAGCCAAGTAAGCAAACTACTTAGCATAGACTTGACTTTTTCTGGGGCGCTCCTACATCTATTCCCTTTTTTTTGTATTATTAGTATTTTTCCGCAACTATCTTACAAACGAAATTGCTGGCAGTTAGGAGCACTTCAACAAAAGACTCCTCTCGAGGGTAATTTTTCTAAGATGTTATCTATAGTCGGGTATACTCTTCGACTCTCGTTCAGGCCCCACGGCACACGACATAAACGTTATTATATTATTATTATATTTTTTTTTCTATTCCCAACTCTCCCAGTCAGGCACCCATTCGCGGAAAAAAAATGTTTATTTTTGTTTTATTTTAACGATCACAAAAATTGCCCTTTGCGAACTAAAAAGCTAGCTCTATGGCTCCCGCGATAAATTTACTTGAGATGTGGCCCAAGACGACAACCGGTTTTGAATGATTGTCGCTGCTCACTAGGCACCAGCCCAAGAATGTTCTGCAATTCGCGGGGGCGGAGCCCAAAACGTGACATGCCCACTTGTTGTTTGCTGCAATTTTCTCCCTCTCGTTCTTCAGTATCTAGTTGAACCGTTCTAACCGATTGAGATACCAAAGCCAGCCTGGAAATTTGGCTCCGCCTCCAATTGCTCCTCATGTAAACGGCCGTATCCGGTGATATCACTGCGCATGATCGAAACCACTCCCTCCCCTAAGCCGCGCTCTCAGGCAACCAAATCTGGTCCCAGGCAGGTGAAAGTGCAAGGAAAAAACCACCGCCAGTCGGATCAGAACCCATCCCACCTTTTGTTCAACTTCCACGATTCCAAGCCGTGATTTTAGTGGTAGTGTTCCAAGAAATAACCCGGCGATGTATGGGTCCAAAAAATTTTCTGGTATAGGTTCAAAATTGTTTGTGGTATGAGTCGATCCGATCTTCGACTGTATTGGTCGCATCAATGGAGGACGCCAATCATGGGGGATGAATCCCTGAAAACGAGATGTCGACTGTTTTCGGGCATATCAGGCACCAATGCCTCCTCCTCGCCCGACTGGAATATGTTAATTAAAGCGGTAATTAGTCAATTGGATATGTTTCTGGGATTTGCGTGCTTATCCCGTTGTGCTCCATCATCATCCCGGGTACCGGGCGGCAGCATCCCCTCCGCAACCCGTTCGCATCGGGCGGGATGTTGTTACATGGAAAATCCACTTTCAGGGTACCTCGGCCCGGGAGCAACCTGCCTTCTCTTCTTCTTTGGAAGAGGTGGGATTGGGCGCTCCGTACGCTCCTGGATGCTGGATGATGATGCAGCTTCTGATGCTCCTCTTCCCGGTGACATTTTGCCCATATGTATCGATTTTCCGGGGGGTGGGGGTGGGCTTCGGAAGAAGGCTTTTTGATCGTATCGATGATACTCGCCGCCCGTGTGCACGGAACTGGCGGTCGATGGCTTGCTACTTCATTTCCGGGTCTGACTTCTAGCGGATAATCTTTGCGGCTCTGGGTGGCTTCGCTTAATTATTGGCAAATTATTTTCCTCTCGTTTTCGGTTTTCGGTGGATGATTTCACTTTAAAGGAAATTTTATTAATTATTCCGTGCCGTACCCAATTTTAATACCTTTTTATCATAGAAGGTTCTTCAAAATGAGCTATTTTCACACTAGGCAAGTTTTACAAAAATTGAAAATAACTTATGTAAATTGGCCACTATTTGTTGTTGTTCAGTAAAATTATTTACGAAATAAGTACTTATGATGCTTATTTTTAAAGAAAATTTGTTTATCAGTATTTTTATTATTAGAAAATAAAGTAAAAAACAAGATATTCTGGAAAAAAGCACCCCGTTTTTGGGAATGAGTTAAAAAGTTTTACGTATGATTCCAGAGTAGTTGAAATTATAAAGAAAATATCCCCTTAAAATGTAAATAGGCGCTTTTGAACAGACAATGATTAAAAATTGAATCTAAATTTCATATCAAGAGAATGTCTAAAATGAGCGACCATTTCCAAAGGCATTTTAAAATTAATATTCTCTCATTGATAAGCTTTTATTTATATTACATATAATGTGTCTCGTATATACAATTTTATTACGGATGAAAAATTGTTATACAAACTTTTGTAAGCATACATTATCTTCAAAAGCATATCTGTTTCTTAAATCCAGAGAATATTTCAGTTGAGAGTTTTGTGCTAATGAGGTTTTTATAACTATTTTCCCAGAAACGAAGGTTTAATGTAAAAAAATTGGAAGTTAATTTTTCAATTTTGTGCTTCTTAAAGGTTGCTAAAATTAAATAATAGATCAAAAATTATAATTACAATTTGTTTTTTAGTAGGTACCTACCTCACAACCGCTGCAATATCTATAATTTATATTCGAAAAATCGTTTTTCCGTATATAAGTATATTAAAATGACTCGTATTATTTTAAAGGAGTTTTCGTCATTGGTTCTGTAATTTAAGTCCAAAATTTCTAAATTTTTCTTAAATGGGAAAAAAATTTTTTAGACTAGGTAATACAGATAAAGTGGGGTTCGCAAACTTAAAAAATATTATACATACAAAATTTTTTACATTACCCTTGAACGGAAGTGCTAACCAAAAGAATTTACTGAAACTAAAAAAAACTCATGTCTTTATTTTAAAAGAAATCGTCTTGTACTCGCTTACTGCTTTTGACCATCGGCCACGTCAAAATATTTTCAAACAAATAAATTTTGGGCCCAACAAGAAAAAGCAATCTTTGAAAAAATGAACAAGAGGATTGATAAATGAAAGGGCTGTTCTTAGGATCGCATCTTGTGTGAGGTTAATCAAGATTCAAGAAACATTCACGAGAATCTCCTTTGAAGTGCTGCTTCTTCGAGATGAATGGGGGTGGGACGGGTTTAAAACGAAGAGTTTTTGTGTTCTTGTTTTAAAATGGGGAGCTTCTACCTAAGCAGCTTTGTTTATGAAACTGGTTTGATTTTGGAATGTGGCGATGATTAGAAGCAGCACACACGAAAGATGAATGCGTTCTGTAGGAGGTGGAATAGGAGCAGTCGGATGTTAACTACTTTGGAGTACCTTAATGAAAATTTCACACTTGCTTTTGTTCTCATTTGCGTACTAATTAAAAGGGGTTGCAATATTGCAAATTCAACCCCCTGTAAATTTTCATGTAGTCAGTTACAGTGGTATTGAGAATTGCTTGTTTAGGGGAATATATTTTTTTTAATCCTTCTTTTATGAACTTCCATAAAATCCCGACTATATATAATTATTCAAAAAGCATTAGCAAATTCAGTTCAACAATCATTTTGTCCCCAATATCTATAATTATTTTCACTAATTTAATTTGCACCACCCATCATTGCATTGCACGTTTCAGAGAAAAGTAGAAAATTAAGGTAATTGTGTTTGTTTTCTTTTTTCTTTTTAATATTATTGTTAATAAGTTTAGCGAATTTGTTTTATAAGGAAAGAAGTTTCATAAGTTGAAATTTGTTAGTTTTTCAATTCTTTTCTTATAATCCTATTGTGAACTTAAGTCTACATAAAAAACTCTTATATATTCGATTTAGGTTAAATTTATCTTATTAAATAATTGTATCCTACCTACTTTTAAAAAATCTATTCTTCTTGATTCAAATTCTAATCGTGCAGAAATTCCTTTCGACTTTAATTAAAAAAAATCCTTCCGCGAACCAAGAAGTTCTCATTGTCCCTTCACGATATTTATACCCTAAAAAGATTGTCAATAATCCAGTCGAATTCCTCAGTCAATTAAACAATTAGTGGACCTTTAGTGAATAAAAACGAAATCCGATATTTTTCGCTGAATAGTCGCAAGACAAAAGGTTGAAGGAATTTATTCAGGAAGGTATTCGTTCTCGGTTCTTTAGGAATCAAAGCCAACGTGAAGCCTTCACGACAAGAAACGAGGTCTTGTTTTCAATTTCTCAATTTCGGTTAATACCTTTCAGAATTAACTTGATTTAAAGGACATTCGCTTGCATCTTGCATCCTGCACCTCGTCAGCGTTCTTCTAAAAGTGCAATTCGAATCTGTTCGACTGAAGGGATGTTTTCTGCGGGAACTGTTATACTAAAGGGATTTTTTCGTAGAACAATTCTTAAGATGCATTCGCGCGGTCTGCTCAGTAGATGGTGCTGTACAGCGGTGTATGCGATTCTTGTCTTGATTAACTTTTGGTTCGATTATTGAATATGTGGATAATTTAAAAATATTGAAACCAAGTATTGTTTAATTATTTTATTATTTCAAAAGGATAAAAGGGATTATTTTGATAGAAAATATTGAAACATTTTATTGATTTTATTTACAAGTTGCGTTTTCTGTTATTTTAAAAACGAATTTGGGCAAAAATGAATCTTAAATATTCGGTTTGTACTTTTGAGCTGTAAATAAATTTGGGATCTCTGTAGTTTCCGTTTTATAACTCTGGAGTTTATTAATTTTTTCTTGCGAAAACTTTAGAAGACATTCTTAACATATTAAAAGTTAGAAAAATTTATAGAAAATAAAATGTGAAAGTCGCAGTATTTATATATTTTTCCTTAGATTGGTTATGCCGAGTTTCAAATAGATTGTTGTAAAATAATTAGAAAAGTAATTTAAATAGCTATTTTAAAAGGCTAATTTACAGAGAGTGTGATTGCAAGATAGGAAGCAGATTCACAGATAGCGATTCTGAATCTGTACAGACGCTTAAAGGTTTAAAATTACGTACTGGAAAATTCGAAAATTTCGTCATGTCATGCAGCAATGTATTACGTGTCTAAGTCATGTTTGCCTTCATTTCCTTTATCCCTTATAAATCCTTTCATCATTGCAGTAGTAGACAGCAATATGCTTCTTTCTTGAGCTGCATTAAGAACCTCCCAAAAAGGAGCAAAGTGTCTAGCATATGTTGCATGCGTTTATAAAAGAAAAAAAAAAGGCAAAATTTCAAAACTTGTTCACTTCGTTCGTTTTTCACTTTTCTGGGCTCTGGGCGAGTTGAAAGTGCATAGGATCAAACACTTTTCGCTTGCTCAAAAACGAAGATTATGTCCTAAGTGCATAAAAGGAGCATTTAAGGTCCTCTAACAGCTTCAGCTATTTGCTAGCGCGGGAGAGATCAAAGAGTGCCGGTCCTTGGAACAGAATAATCCTTTCAGGACTTGTCGTCATCGTCGCCGGATCCATCGGGGGCTAACATTACCCCATTATTGACGGGATCCCGCGCCTTCTTCGTCGAGAATAGGCGACTTTAGATCAAAAGGCAAATGCCTGCAAAAGTGCGGATTCCAATGATGTGCCCCTTTGATCCTTTGATCCCATCCGGCCTCTAGGGCTTGTGCAATTTTTCCATTTGCCTCCCGAATATCTGACGGGAGTCCTTATTATTTTTTTTTTTTGAGTCGGGCGAAGAGCTCTCGATGCATCTTGGCTCCAGAGATTGCGCCTCGGACAGACAAGGCGACGGGACATTGTCATCTGGATCTGGGGGATGCAAGTGCTCCGTGGATGGATGGAAGATGCCCCACTCGGGGTGGTGCACCCATTCAAATCCTCCTAAATGCATTTTTTTGTTTGTCGACATACTTTGAATCAAGCAGGGACTCAGGGGCTCAGTGCGCCGCCACAGCACCACTCCAGAGGGCAAAGGAAATGAATTCAGATTGCACTCCAGGACACTGATGCACAAGTCCCTGAATGGATGATTTTTAATGAAGTATTTTTCCACTCAGGGCAGAGTGTCATCAGCGCCATCATGTCATCAACTTCTCATAATCAGTAAGCATCGGAGTCCCGCTCTTCCGCCGTGTGAGGGTGTGTGTTCTTTAAAAGCCTCCTTTTATATTCCATCCCGAAAAACAAGGACTTCGGGAACAGGATGCCGGTCCTCCTCCTAAGTGCACCCCGGTCTTTCTTACATCCGAGGTGCTTTCCCATAAAAAGGTGGATGACTTCATATATTTTTCAATTATGAGATAGTTCGCCCTGTCCTTGTACCATGCTCCCGGATAACCCCAAGGATCCTTGGGGGCGTCCTGGCAATTGTGGTCTTGGGCGGTTATGGCCCATATGTCAACAAATTGCGGCTTGGAAAGAGAATTACTTCCTTGGATTTGAAAAGGTGAATTGCAGCAGGATAATTAGTGCAACTCCTCCGCGGTATCTGAACAAAAGTATTTTTTCCCATCATTTGTATTTCTTTTTTTTATATTCTGAACAAGGAAAGAATGCAAATATGCTGGTGGACGACTACCAAGAAATTGCATTCATTTGAGGCGTTCCTGGAGCGCTCTGATGCATTTTCTCGCTATTGTTTAGCCGTTTTATTGTGTCACGCAAATGCAAAATTGACTGGAAAATTGTCTTTATTATACGCAGGGCGGTCTTAATGAGTTTATTTTAACCCTACTGACAAAGCTGTGTCTTAAAATCTCTTAATAACATATTCCTCCTGATGGTGCAAAATTCAAGGACAATTGGGTACCAAATTCAATGGACTTTTTCACACGCCCATTGTTTTATTAATTACTGGATGCGATGTGGGGAAAAAGACCTCCGAGAATTACACATATTGGTTTCAATTCCAAAAGGGTTAAAATTTCTGAAAAGATAAGAATAGAAAGTTCTAATTGAAGCGAATAATGCAAGCACAACCATACTTCGAAAACACCACTCCATTTCGGCTTTTAGAGGTTTAGAATAAAGTAATTTTTGAATGATATCCTTCAAACCATAAAATGGATATGTGCATAGTGAAACAAATTTTTAGCTGGGACACATCTTTCCGATTTGTCTTGGCTAAAGCATTTTTTAAACTCCAGAATAAAATACCACTCACATCTGTGGGTAATCTTAGTAATTAATTAATTTACATCATCATAAAAAATACCACCCAAATACGATTTAAATCCACTATATTATATATTCTTTATTTTACCTTCCCCTTTCCTGACTTCTTTCTTAACTCGCCAAATTAGAAAATTCGCCAATTAAAAAAAAAGTAAAACTATTTGAAAATTCAGTTTTCTGCGAAATTTGTGATTTCCTCTTTAAAAAAATAGACTATGACAAACGGACAGAGGCCGTATCATGGTGATTTCGTTTTCTCCAAATTAAGTATAAAACACTATACATAAATTACAACAGCAATATTGAAAAAGCAAAACTCGCTTTTGAGAAAAAGATAATATGTATATGTAGTTTGTAGAGAATCTTTAATTGTTCAAATGTCATTAGGATATTTTTAACTTATCGATATTTTATAGACGCTTGTACCCAATTTAAGAAACTCTATATAGCATTTTTTTAAAAAATAAACAGTGTTTCTCAAAAATCTTGTCCCCAAAAGTTAAGGTAGGTACAAGAAATTTGCCATGAATATAAATTTGCAGAGTTATAATTGTTTTAACAGGTCCAGAACTTAAAAAAATTATATTACTGGAAAACAAATAATGAACCTTTTTTTCATATAATTATGAATTCGTAACCGAAAAAGTTGTATAATCTCCTAGAATTCTGGCGATAAGTATACAACTGAATTATGTGACATGCGATAATTTACGAATAGATATCATTATAGAATTTCAACTAAGTTAAAAGAAATTTTAGTTTATATTGCGACCATCAAACAACTTCTAGATTATGCATTGAATTTCACTAGAATTGCAGTAAGATAAATTTAGTAAAAAATAATTTACTAGAGTTCGCTAGTTAAATTTTACTAGAAAAATTTTTTATACTGTTTAAGAAATTTTCTTTTAAATTTTTTTAAAAAAACATTAAGCTCTCTTACACTAATTATGGGTTGTTATTTTGCGCTTTGGTTTATTAAGATTAATTAATATATATAATGCTATCGAAATATCTTTCCACTTCAGTCAAAAAGTTTCTAAATGTCTCTTCATATAGAACTAATTTCGATTTATAGAATGTAATAAACTAAACGTAAATTTAATTCACTCAATGATTATGTTAACTAATTCAAATCGGTGCTTTGCAAATAAAAAGATTTTGTAATTTCAATAGAGGCTATCTGTGTCAACTATGTACAAAAAATGAAATCTATAAAGCGAAGAGTGAAGTGATAAAAATATGACGCAAAATGAAAACCCTTATTATATTTCATGGACAGAAAGATTTTCAGAATTCTCTGAAATTAGGGACCGAGGCAAAGTGTCGTGTTTACAAATAGTCGGTCTTACGTGCTCCTGACAAGGATTATGATTCGCATTATGGGATAAAACGGCCGAAGAATGGGATCTCCTGGCTCTTCCCATAGGAACCCATCTCTGTGGCGTGAATCGCTGCCATGGAGGCGCACTAACAGCAAGTGGGTAAGTGGAAAAGAGGCACTTTGGGGTCCCGGCAAATCACCAGCAGAGAGGAAGTGGGCCCACGGGCTCCGTGCGGCGAACAAAGGGCTCCGAAGACATTTTGCTGACAAGAAAACGAGGCCGACATCTGGCAAGGTAAATATTTTGACAAATGCCTAATCGGGACAAAGGAGGACGTCGGTGTCCCGCTGCCGCCGCATTATCCTCCGGGATGATCCTCGGCGCTGACAGCCGCAGAGCGAGGAGCCCGGGACAAAACCAGGCCCTTCGGAGCAAGTGGCCCTTTTCTGCCCACGGAGCGGTCGGTGCACTGGCCGCGTCCTTCGGGAGCCTGTGGTAAATTAAAGTCCCAGCGAAAGGACGCGAATCGATTTCGGGTCTTTGAGGCCTCTTGCAGAAATCCTAACGGCCACATTATTCGGGGATTTGCGGGCTGCTTTTCAGCTCCGTCGCCCTTTGTGCTCCCTCTGCCTGGAGGACAAGTATCACTTTAACAGGATTATTCAGCGAAATGTGTGAATTTGCCCTTTTGAGGGCGGGATTTTGGAAACTATCGCTGATCTCGTGGGATGCCTTTTCAAGGACTTGTCTAAGAAAGGAATTGACCATGATAGATTCTTAATAAATATCTGAAGTAGTTCTCAGAATATCTACTTTGCTCTTGTTATTGATGAATTCTTAACCTTTTTCGATTACAAACGATGACAAGATTGACAAGGTTTGTCTTGTTATTAGAACGAATATAAAAATATCGTAGGTACCTATAATACAAAATAAAACTAAAACCGAAAAATTTTTTCAAAGGAAGTCCATTACGAAATTTTAAACTTAAAATGATAGGTAGATACATGCAATGGTGATGCAATTGCTGAGCTAAACAATATTATTTAAAAAATCATATTATTTAACTTCTTGCAACTTTTCGAAATCACAAAATAAAGAAAAAACAAATTATTGTATAACACCAATTTTCGTAATAAAATACTTATACGTAATATGTACAATAAAAGTCTACACTTTTGTGGTAAGTTTTGGTAAATTGAAGTAGAATTTTCAAAATGTTCAATCTTCCCAGCCTGAGCTTACAATTTCTTCATATTTTAAAAGGTATCGAAGTGCAAATTGAAACTACTATTATAAGGTTTAATTTTTTAATTATGTAGGTATATATGTATGTACTTTATATTTATAATTTTTTTGGAAACTGAGATAATTTGAATAGGTACAATCAGCCTTAAATAATAATTAATAAGTTAATCCAAGATTATAGCAAAAATATGATATTTTCGTTATGCAGTTCTTTTGCAAAAGATTCCATTGATAAAGAAAAAAATTAATACTGATTCTATCTTAATTTAATTCAAAAGATCCTTTAAAAGAACGAAGATAAAGGATCAAAAGTAATTAAGTGTTTCAATCAAGCTGATGCCTCGTTTCATAGTTACGGATCTACTGTACTCTATAGAATTTCGTAGTTCTTCCGCCTTTGTAAAAGTTTGAATCAGTTCTTTTGCGCATTCTGGCATATTTCAATTAAAACCCTTTGGAGGATCTGGACAAAAGGGCATGAAAGGGCACCTCATCCAGTTCGTTATAACTCGAGGGCTCGTTTGTATTCAGCTCCAGTTCTCAATACGCTCCACCTCCAGGGTCCTTGAGGAGTTGGAGCTTTTGATTCTCAAATATCAAAGGAAATTGCCCAGCACCCAATCTGACTCATTATGGGGCTCAACGAGAATATCGCAGCCCTAGTTATTCTCGGCGTCGTCGTCGTCGTCCTTGTCTAAGGCCTACACCTGACGACCTGACGAATGCAATTATTTTAATTTTCCTGTGTGGAGGCGCTAGCTCATTTCGTCGAAAAAAAACTCCAAGGATCTATCGCTTTTTTGAACTCGGTAGAGTTTGGGTTCTGGGGCTGGGAGCGTTCAATTCCAGTGGTGCCCGTACACTTCTTGGACTGGACCGCGGGGGCTGCAAGTGGCGGCCTCATTTCAGCCCCTTCCCCCATAGGAGTGCCTGATGATGAGGAGCAGCATCATCCCTTTACCTCATTTCTCGAGCGCCTGACTTTTCCAGCCCCGCACAAACGAGTGGGATGGGCTGATTTTTTCTGTAAATTTTAATTTCATTTGGATGATTCCTGGGAGGGGTATGGGTGGCGCCCTCAAATCCCCTGAAATCTCCTGAAATCCCGTGAAATCCCTGAAATGCGACGGCGTATCCGCTGGCACTAAGTGCGACTTCATTTACTTATGCTCCGGGAGCTCCAGGAGGAAAAATGGTGCAGGGGGTGGTCGCATTCCACCCACCTTTCACCGGCGTCCTCGCGGTCGGTGGGTGTTAGTTATGAAGCCGCCCCCGCACGCCGTGCGCCTCTTTTTTATTATTATTTTTCCCACTTCGCCATGCATATGCATTTTAATTATGCACCGGTCCCAGAGGTGGGGCAGAGTGTGCACCGTGGTGCAGCAGCGTGTGGATAAGGCGAGAATAAAATAATTACGCCTTACGTTCTTACGTTTTTACATTTTTAATGTTCAAATATATGCAAATTGCGGACCGCGCGCATAATGGACGCGGACGGATGGATGGAGATGACGGAAACCGCACCACAGTTTCTCTAAATGAACCCGACCAAGACGCTCTAAGGCCGGCGCGCGGGGGTGGAGGCCTGAAAGCCTCCGGAGGTGTTGCGGATGCGATTCCATTTCTTTTAGTTTCGCCTCCGCTCATTTGCGCCGCCTGGATGCCTCCGAAAATTAGAGAGGATTAAAAAACATGGCGGCCCAACTAAGTGATTATGCATAGTAGCGGGTGGCGAGTGGCGAGATGCGTCTCTAATTTTCTTCCGGTGTGTAATGGATACTCGCTTCGCGCGGCCCCTCCTCCCCCGGCCGTCACTGTCTTCATTAAGATCACAGCTGATGAGCACGGGATGGACTGCTTCAGGACATCTTCACATCGTCAGCATGGTAAAATACTTTTCGCAAAAATTTTCCATTTCTCAGGTCTCATTACAATTATAATTCGTTTTCTAGCTTTATGAGCGGAAACGGGCGTCGTGCAATCTTCCACTGCAATTATTTTGGATAGTGTTGAGTGCTATGTATCTTCAGCAAAAAGCAAAGCAATCGAAAATTCTGCAATATACGTAAAAGCAGTATATTCACTGAATTTCCTATTTTATTCAAATTCACATTATTGTTATACCTAATACCTAATATACATACCAAGGTACATTATTTTACAAATATATAAAAAAAAACATATTTTAAAGAAAACTGTGTTTATCTAAAGTACACAACAAATTTCGTAAACATAGGTCGATTCGAACTGCCTAAGAGCGCCGGGAAAAGTTCCAAGAGCAAATGCGGCCTAAAGCTCGCTATTTATTTGAGACGAAGAGTCTAAATAAGTCTGTGATAATTTTTCAAAATATCATATTGACCCTAAATGAAAAGATCGTCGTAAGACTAAAACTTCGTTTGCACCGGTTTGTCGCTATTTAGCTGCCACGATAAATTGTCCTTTTCGATTTTTAGATTTTTCTAATTTCAATAAAACCTTTTGTATCACAACAATACTATAAGAAATATTGGTGAAAGTTGAAGAGAATGAACAGATTATTAGTCTTTTTGAAATGTTTCTAGTTCACCCAGTACTCATTGTAAACCTGCCTTCCAATGGCTAAAAATAACCGATTTAAGAGTTTTAGGTATACAAACTGAGAGTTTGTATAGGTATGTATTATTTCAGGAGATAATTCCTTGCAAAGAAATTGATCGGTCTCTATGTCTTTTAAACTTCAAGGAAGATCTGAGCCCTAGTAACTATTAGATAAATAGAAATAAACCAATACTATAGAATTTATCTATACCTACTAAACAAATAAAAGCTTACCTTTATTTATGAAATAGAGTGTGTTTTTATGAAATCGAAGAATATTAACCATTTTGAATTTATTTGCGAACTTAACAATGTTTATAATATACGACTAATAATTTTATACAAATATTATAGTTTGGTTTTTTTTTCTTTTACCAGACAATTTGTATTTGCTATTTAAATTGAATGTGACTTGTAAAGTAGACTGTAGCCGTATCGCATTACTTTTCTTCAACATAAATGTTGTAATTTCAAATCTGCGGATATCGGATTTTAAGTCTATTACATATAAAATGGCTTCGATGAATTATAAATTTATATAAAAATCTTCGTATTAATTCGGTCTTTTAAAAGCATTTAGGTATCTGCAGATAAAAGTTTGAATGAAATTTTGAAGAACTGAATGCCATTCTTAACAATCTCTCATTAGTATCTTTTTGCGAGATAGATAAATACATAGATTAATACTTACTACTCCATAATCACTCCAAAATCTATTTCAATTCATGAACATGTGCAGATGAAATATCCCGGCTAGATTTAAATCCAAGGAATTCTTAAAATATATCAGGACTTGTTAAGGCGTTTGTAAGGTATGTCACTCAAGGTATGATAATTAACTTAGGTCCGAGTATATGGGTCAATATAACTTAGGATATATAGACCATTAAAAGAACCATATTAGGATTATCCTCCACGGTTGGCTTGGATCGAATGCACTCCAAATTTTGAACTTATTGGATAAAGTATCTCTGATCAGAAAACTTTATCAACTTGCTTTTTTTGGATTAATAAAAGATAACTCTGAATTTTTCTCTTGCAAAGAATTAGTAGTTGAGTGTTCACTGAACTTCTTCCTTGATATCTTAAAAATTATGCTTTTGAGAGTCCCTCTGTGGAATATATTAAAAATTTAATAATAATAAAAAGTTCTGAACGGCCCTAAGGACAAGCCCTCAAAGCAAAGGGTTCTGTTTGAGGGGAAAGTAATTTTTGCAAAATTGCAATTAAAAAATTTAGGGTATGGGGGTGGGTACTTGTGCAAACAATTACCAGTAAAAGACCGACAAACGAGTAATTTGCAGCGGCTGCCGCCAAAATGATTAACATGCGTAAATCTTCTAAAAGCCCATCATCGCCGCCGCGCCGTAATCATCTGCATGCGGATCGCGACGACGGAGGAGTGCTCCAGAAGGTCCTTAATTTTAAACTCTGCCGCTGCCAGCCCCTTAATTTGCATATGTATGCAATTTCTTTGCATAATTCGTGAAAAATCTCGGCAGGTTTTAATTTATTTGCGCCACTTCTACCCCGGCTCCATGATTATAATTCCTCGGTGGTTTAAGGCGCATTAACGCGAAAATCCTTTCTGCGGCGCATCTCCCCGCCGAGGTAGATGGGGGGCGGTGCTGTACCCGTACAAATTATGTAAATGAGCACGGGTTTTTCCCTAAATGAATGAATTTTTGAAGCTGTTCTGGTCCTCATGAACAATTATTTTTGATTATGACATAACAAGGTGGGCAAGGCGTGGGCGGGCTGGGCGTGCACAAGCAGCTCCTCTTCAGCGCCTCCTCGAGGAGGTGAGCGTCGCGGCGCCCGGGACGAGATTCAGCGCTCGCGGGTGTGGTATCGGTTTCCGCGATGCGATCCTTAATCCGATAACTCGCGCTCCATGCAATTAGACTTCAAAGGATTCGCACGATGTCTGCCAGCAGTCGCAGCGAAATTGAATCCTCAGACGGATCTGGGTGCGATTTGAAAATTAATGAATTGGTGTTTTCCAATTAACAATCACTTTGACGAGCGCGCCGGGCTCCCCGGGGAAGGGGGCACTACTTCTGCTCCTCCAGGTTCCAGCATCCAGGCCGTCGACGGCGTCGCGGCGGACGAGCGAGCACTTTTAATTGGTGATGAACCGCATCACTCCCGCATGGGGGCTCCTGCGGGAACCTGCAGGCTCTCGGCAGGTGCTAGATTTGGATTTGGGCTAGCAATCATCTCGATGGGATCTCGATCGCCGCAGAGCGCGGCTAGATTTTTTAATTTTTTCCGCAATTTTTCAATAAGTCCCTTCCAATTAGTGGGTGACTTGCAGGGCCTCGAGTGGAACTCGATGAGCCGAGTGACGTCTCGTTTCGCGGCGCACCTTGTTGTAGGTGTCTAGCTGCATCTAATTGCGAGTGTGGCATTCATTTGCCTCATGGCTGATGCTATTTTAAGGTGGCTGCAGAACTGCAGGTGATTACGTAATTGGGGCCAGAGTGCCTACGGAGCCTCGAGTGGCTCAGAGGAACTCGAGTTTTTCTAGGAAGTGCTAGTTGGGATAAATTCTAATTGAGGGTTCGCCCTGTAACGCCTTTAACGGCCGCAGTTTTATGGGCAATTGTTCCTCTAACAAATTATAGGCTCCTAAACTAACAACCTTCAGTCAAAAGAGTTTAGTTTCGGAGTGTTAATGAGCCTAACAAGAGATAATCCTATAATTTTATATCATCTATTGATTCTTAATTCAAAGCTTCTTTATACAGATTAATTCAATAACATATTTTTTTCTATAGAAGTTGTTTTGAAAATACTCTTCTAAATATAAGATGTATATGCGATGAATAATTGTGCATGAAACGGAAATTTTTATTCATACTTTTACTTTTTTAAGATAAAATGAATAAATGAATTAAACGAGTTAGTTTACTTGAATCTAGACAAACCATGAAAAACTATCACTTGATTTTTATAAAGAAGAAAATTTGAAGATTTTGACTACTTATACAAATATTAGTCTAAAGTTTTTCTATACGCGGTTACTTAATGCAGATTTGCTTTATTAACACTCTTAAGTATACCTATACAAAAAACAAAAAACACAATCATAGTTCGTATCTTTTATTTTGATTCCAAAAGTCACTAAGTTAGAAAAGATTTGATGCAAGAACCGATCTTGCCAAACTTAATAAATTTTGATAATGCAATTGGTTAGTCAATTAAAAACATAAGCATAAGGAAGTCGAATCATAAAGAAAATTAGGTTTAGTGAGTTATAGTATAGTTATACATAGTATTTCGACACAACATTGTTTATATTTCGATTTACCAAATGGACAAAAAGGTTCATAGATTCAAATTTTCAAAACAAAGTAATATGTATATAAAAGAATTTATAAACTTTGTTTTGTAATTATAAAATATTGAAAACTATTTCCAAACTGAATAATATCATTATCGCATTGAATGAAGTAATTTTCAAAATAAAACGAAATTAAAGTAAGGTTTTAAATTAAATGAAACTACTTATTTTGCAATAAAAAATATACTAATAGAGAAATTTAAAGAAAAAAAGAAGTTTTTTTTTAGTTGAGCGTAGTTTTCACAAAAGTATAATTCTTGCAAAATTTTCTTTTAAGTATAGTCAACCTACAAATATCGAACTTTATGAATTGTATATTATACATTGTTACGTATACAATTGTATATAGATTCCTTTCATTTTATTCACATTTCTTTCAATTTAATACTAGGCTCATTTAATTTGAAAAGGACTTCATATTCATTAAATCCATGTTAAATTCGTTACGGAAAAGATCACGATATTTAAATATTCTATATTTATTATTATTATTATATATATTATAAATTTTAAAAATATTTATGCAGTAAGTAAGTATTATAAGTACAATCAAAAAATATTAGTAGGATACCTATGTTTTAATGATCAGTATTTGATATTGGTTCATTTGGTTGAGAAGACGCTTTAAATTGAGTTCGACACATTAAACATTTTATGAAACTCCACATTTATTTTAGGTCTAAATATTTCTATTTGAATGGTTGAACGAAAAATGAGAAACTTGATGCTGGCAAATCATAAATCAAGTAATTTCAATGGGTTTAACCTTTATTATCAAAATGTGCGTGCGGTTAAGGACAAAGGTACCTAAACTAATTCTCGCTTGCAGTTTTAGAAAGTGATTACATTGCTATTGTTAAAACATGGGTAAAATATTTTATTAATCTTTGGGCGATTACATAATGCCAAAAAAGTTTCATATGTAAGTATTACATACGAACAAAGTTTGGACAACTTTAACAGTTTGAACAATTGAATTTGAATACTTATACCGATTTTTATTCAAGCAATAAATATTTTCAGTTGAGTCTAATATAAAAATAATAAATTGAGGACACTGATTCCTCCATGTTAATAAGTTTTTTATTAGATATATACAACATAGATTATTATTATTATTTTTTTTTTATGAAGGAAAGACTGCTCTTAGAATATAATAAAAATTCTGATTGTGATGAAATTTGGCTAGAAATTGTTCTGAGGAGCTTGTTATTCCTCATTTACGTCCTCAACAACATAGAAATATGTTTGTTTATCTCAACAAAAGTTTTACACAATTTCCAAAGAAACTATTAGAATGCTTATGAAAAGCATACCGACGAAAAAATTTAATTTTCCGAAATAGCAACTGAAAAAAACTTTTTGAATCTTTGTCACTTTTGACTCCACATAAGCGTTTTTTAAAATGTTCCTCTAAAACCCCTGAGGAGATCTCAAACCCAAGCTGTTCCCTAACGACTTTTAAGATTGAAAGAGGAGATTCTACTTAAGCCATTTAATTTTTGTAAAGTACGTACCCTTTGAGTAATTACGTTTAGAAGCCAGAAAAAAAGGCGAAATCCAGCGACTGAGTAACTAGGAGTCCCCCTGCGGCGCTCCGGCCCTCCGCCGATGAGCGATGGCGTGCCAGGGAACACAACTCGACAGACCCAAAGCAAACACTCGTCGCACCCTAATTGGGGCACGGCACAAAAGAACCTCCCAAAATGGCTTCCACCCTTGGAGTGCCGCTCGATTCCTTGCGCCCCAGCCCTGCGCCGGCCCGATCCTGTTTTACATTTAAATGGCAAAATTATTTGATTACGTGATTATTGTGACAATTTTCCCTTGTGCGTAACGAACCAATGCCGGGGGTGCCTTCCCTTCGCGGCAGGAGGACACGACGCCACATGAGTCCCTTCGGAGTTCGCTGACTCGTCCCGGGGCTGCTGAGGGAGGGTCGGAGAGGACCCCAGTGCCTCGATTGGAATTATAATTTGTGTCACATTCAAAATTTTCTGCTTAAAAAACAAATTTCGCCAGAGGGACGTCCATCACCGAAGTCATCATCAGGCGTCATTTGGCGTCAAATCAAAAACTTAATTTGCCTCCTTTCACGTTCCGCGGACGACGACGTCGACGTCGAGGACGAGGTGTCGACGCGCGGGACGAGTGTGACACATTTTCAGGCCTCCATGTGCCGGCGTGTCCCTCGCAGGATGATTGTTGTGACATCTCGGAAATTGAGGCGTAGAGCAGGGTGTGGGATAAATTGAAAAAAAAAATATAAAAAAACGGGTGAAATCAACAGGATGAACGGGAGAGGGAAGGACTCTTCCCAGGGAAGGTCGAGGATGTGCGAAATCATCGATCAAATCAGCAAAACCTCAAATTGACGCGAAAATTGCGTCCTTAAGCAGGAAAAGAAATCGAATCACGGCCTCCAGGGGAGCCGGGACGATGTCCCAATTTTGTGCAAGGATGCGGTGGAGGAAGTGGAAACTTCTCCCGGTGGGACACGGCTTAGCTGTAATTAGAACCTCTGGTGGAAAAATCCGCCACTCGCGAAGGGCGCGTTAATTAAAATTCGCGAGGGTTGTGGCAGCTGCTTAGTGCTAAATTTAAAGGATTTTGTCTTGGGTAGGAATGAATTAATTTGAACCCGTGAACTTTTATTTTGCGAATTAAAAGCTCAACCCTTTTCCCGTTCATTCTGGCGATGGTAAAGTACAATTTTTTCCTAGATAAATCAAAATTAAAAATGTGCAGGTAAACCAATGAAAATTTATAATGATTTAGGGCTGTAGAGTACACAAATACTTTTTTAAATATAAATGTGTTAAAAGTAAAGAATAAGGTACAAAACTAATTCATTCTCCTAGAAAAATTTAAGTCTAACAATTAAATCCATATACTTATGTATTTGAAAAATGTCTATATCGTAAATAATTCTAATTCCAAAGTTGAAAGAGTTCTTTCCGATATCAGTTCGTCTGTAAAACCTTTTCGCCTGATTTGCCATCTGTTTTCAATTCAAATATTTAATAACTTCATAATAACACTAATTTAAAGACGGTTTTTCTTATTTGGTTTGCCTTTTAAAGAGAATTTTGGAAATATTCGTATCTACTGTATAAAACTCAGAATTGGGGATTAAGAAGGTAAAGACTTTGATACGTTTTTCATAATAATTATGTGCTTATTACATACAAATTAGTGAATTTCTGAAAGCCAACACACATTATTTTTATTCATTTTATATGTCACAAAAAAAGGATATTTTTAACTATGTACAATTCAGACAGTGCGTCAAGTTTCAATATTAAATTTGAAATTTGTTTTTCGTAAAAGTAAAGTTACAGATGTAATGTATTATTATTATTTTTTTTAACAAATTGCACATAACATAATACGTATTGTACTTCCTTCATCCATTTCTGAATAAAATCTAATGTGAAAGAAAAATAATTTTGAATTAATCCTACAGTCAAACACTTCTCAGAAGCCCTCATCCACAGCGATATATCATCTTTCAGGTAAACGTCTCAAACCAAACCTCAAAGGATATTCAAGACCTCTAACAGCCTATAAACACGAAATGTGTCAGTAAAGTGTCAAAAATTTCAAAAACTCCTTCAAAAATAGGTCCTTTCTTACCAGCGATTGTGTTGGGTCCTTTTCATCCCGGCTGAGCTCGAAATGAAAAGTTTACATATGCTCCTCAGAATGGTGCGGGTCAGCCAGCCATCAGCCAGCTCCTTGAGAGACGAAATCTATTCGAACAAAAGATGCGGTGGCATTCACCGCTGAATTAATAACAAAATTATCAAGATTGAGTCGCTTTCGCAGCAGTTCCCCAAGGATAACAACTGCTTTTATCCTCTGAGCCCAGTTTTTGCCTCTATGGCATGTATGCTGCTCTCCACTCAGAAGATTCCTTCCTGTCGTCTTGAAGAGCAATTTCCTCGAGTGGATATTTACATTTGACGTGTTGAAATATTTTCAAATTTTCACCAGTCCACCGCCTCCGGAAAATCGACGGATTCAACAAGGATTTCTAATGGGGCACTATGTGCCTGCTCCACTTGCCTCTTGACTGAGGAAGTGCTTCTTACTCCCCCGTCTCAGGAGTCGTTCCCGGTGCTAAAATGCAATTTCATGGGAAATGGCACTCTAAAGGGCGCAAGGATGCAGTTGACACGCGTTCTATTAACCTGTTGTGCTCGCAAATAGGCGAAAATATGAAATTCTGCTCGAATCAATTCGATTTTATAGCCTCAAAGAGCGCATTTTCAGTTCTTCGAACGATTGAGTGAATTCGTCGTCTTCCAAAAAATTTTCTTGTGATTTGTAATCTGTCTGAATATAAAATCTGATGATATTATTATTTTAATATGACAAAAAAATTATACCGCACAATTAATAACTGAAAGGCGAAAATTACCCCTAGATTATTTTCTCGCATTAAATATACAAGGGTTTTAGTAACGTTATTTTAAAAACGTTTACTTTACTAAAACATTTTCAATAGTGATTGTGGTTCACTGAAAATTCATCCATAATTCTGTTCATCTATAAAACCTACATTTATCTAAGTATTTGCGTTATAAAAAATAAATTTAATTTTGTATTTAAAATTTCCATTGTTATAGGTACATCTTCTGTTTATTCGATAAATTTTAATTTTTAAGTTGAGATCTTTCTGTATGTTTCAGTAGTATTTTATATGTTAATGTATATTAAATTGAAAATATTAGTAGGATTTTCTAAACTCAAGTTTTCCCATACCCTCGAAATCAAAAATGATTTACACAGTGTTATCCATTGAAAATACAGACAAAATGTAAAGCTGTTACAAAAGTTCTAATTTCGGGGCAAAATAAAAAAAAATATATAAAAAATATATTCTGACGGTATACTTACCATATTAAACGTAAGCTTGGTTTAGACTGTGAAAATTAATAATTATAGCAAAAAGTATGTACAACACCCTTTTATATTAAAAATATAAAGCAATTTGAACCAGATTTATAACTCGAAACAAGGGTAAAATTCTGATACAGATCACTTTACTTTTTTTTCCATTTATTTTGAAAAAAAACCGAATTTCTTGGTATTCCTTTCCCACCCTGTGCCTTCTCAAGATACAACTTTTCTGGAAGGAAAAAAATTGCTCGTTACTTAACGCTTCTTTAGCTTCCTTAATCCCATCCGCTCAGGTGAGTTTACTCCCCCAATAAATTGTCCATTAACTCCTGCCCCTATGCCAACCGGAGTTTAGCTCAAGAAAAATGTTTCTCAAGATATCCTCCCCATCCCGAAGGAGCTGGGGGCACTGTCCAAACACACTCAGGACAGCTCCATCAATTTTCTTAACTGAACTTCCGGGGAAAAGAATCCGCCCTCGTTTTCGCTGGCGTTCTCAAACTTCAAGTTCAGTTAAACTCAATTTGTCGTAATTGAATCAGTGTTATCCTTTCAGGATTATCCCGAGGAGGAGACAGCGATAAATCAGGAGGGCCTCCAGCTCCTTCTGCGACTCCTTCGACTTCTTCGGGATGGAGGAAAACGAATTAAATCAACTCCGCTCGCTTCATTCCTTTCAGCTGTCCTCAATGAATTTCCGGTGGACGACAACAGACTTTCTTTGGGGGAGTCTTGGTCCTTGGGGCCGGGAGGGGGCAAAATTGGAAATAGACGATTTTCTCGTTCGTCCATTACCGGAACGAGCTTTTGTGTGTCCTCCGTATTTGTCCAGGGTTCATATAAAAGGCTCAGAGAGTTTAAAAGGTTCCGAGGTCCTTTATCTGTAGTTGACATCTGTGGATCTCGCATTCTCGGATATTTTTGGGTGCACTAAAAGCACTCGTTCGGCCCGATAATAATTGCCAAAGCGTTCAAATCCAAATCCAAATCCCCTGATAAAAGCTGAAATGCCTTTTAAATAACTCTCCCGATTCCGCGTAAAATTGCTTAATCATCGCTACCCGAAGAAAGCGACCTTTTCAAAACCACCCCCGCAAGCAAAATTTCTCTGCAGCTCTATCACGCTGCGAAAAATATATTTCAAAATTCGTCATTTATAATGAAAGGACCTTCGCTGAAAAGACCCGAGTTAGTCTCCCGAGAAATAAACAGATTCATCAATTTCTATTCAGCATAGCAAGATCCTTGGGGCAGTCCACCTCGCCACCAGGTAAAACTGGAATTATTCCTTTTTTCAATCAGGACTTAATCAGGGCGTCCTTGCGGGCAGCTCTGGGCCCCAGGAATTCACCAGTTCCGGCCACTACCTACCCGAGCAGGAAAATGAAAAAAAAAATATTTTCAAATAATTTGCATTTTCACCTGGCTGCAAGGATCTGTTTTGCATACCAAAGCAACTGCTCCTGATGACGGCGATTTGCCACCATTGCAGCTTCCTTCCTGGAGCCCGGCCACTGGGGGCGGTTTTCCTAAAAAAAAAAAAGTTGAGAGTTGATAACTTTCAAGGACCCAAGCGCACGTCTTCACAACAGCTCAACTCCGCCGGGATGAGTTTCTAAAGCAGGAGTCTTCTCCAGAAGGAATGGGGCCCTGGATCCGGGACTTGGATGGATTACAAAGAAGGCCTTTGTAGCCGAAGTCGCCTCAAAGACGACGACGATTCAAGTGGATATTTTGCAATTTCAGTGAAAGAAAATATTCTTCTCTGTCTGCAGATGTAAATGAGCGATTTATTTATTACGCCGGGCCCGCCTTTGGGAGGAAGCGATTCGATCCGAAGGAAATTTGCTTAATGGGCAAAGTTGCCGACTTCTTTGGCATTCCGCTCACGAAAAAAGGAAATACGATTTTCTTGAAATCTCATCATTTTCTCCTTTTCTTCTTCTGTAATTTATTCGAAATTGCTTGGAATTCAGTTTTCCGCTGATGATATGAATGGCTGGCAGTAATTTTTGATAAACCTTTGGGGTTAAGATTATAATTTAATATATACATAAATATGAAGTATGCATAAAGCTATGTGTATTTTGGTTTCTCTTTAACCTAAATAATTTTGCTAGGCTGTACGTTTTAAATATTATAGATGAGTGAACTTCGACTCTGGATCTAATCAGAAGATTCTTATTTCCTATCTTATCTTAACTTTCCAAATATAATATAAATATGTACAGAAAACAAAAATAAACTTTTAAACACATAATGTAGATGTAGAATGTATAAACTCCCAATTTATATTAGAAGCTAAAGCCTTCCCAAAAAATAAGCTGCAGCTATTCAAGGTTTATATTTTCTCTTTCAAGAAAAACAGCTTTGGCTTCTACAAGTTATGTAGTTTCGTTTAAGGACATTACATACAACATCTCAAAATATAACATATTCATAAACGCCTCGTCTCTATGGATTTAATTGACCGGAGCTTGGATTTTAAAACTTATTATTTTGTTATATTATTAGAGCTCCGAAATGGTTTTCTGAATTTATCTTCTTTTATTTGTTTTTGGAGGTGTATTAATGTAAGAAAAATGAGTTGTGTAGTTCTTATAGATAATTTTCTGAAGAATAGTGAAAAATACGCGTCTTGCGGTGATCATTTTATCTCCAAACCGGTGTTATCTAAAAGTCAAGCAAAAGTAATTAGTTTACGAGTTACTCTTGTCTCTATTCGAAGGAAAATGAAATGTTTAAAGTTATTAAAGACGAGATAATTATGTTAGGAAAAAACAGTTAAAATTTCATAACTATCTATTCGGGTGATTTCTGAATTCCCGACTATAAAAACCTCGATTTAAGAAAAGCGCCTTTAGAATTTAAAGACCGATTTATTTTACTCTGATCTTTCTCTAAAAACGCCCGTAGCTGAGAAAGCGCGTTTCGCAACTTCACGTCGAAGTTGGCAAATCAATTTTGAAAAGAAGCAACAAAAGTTTCCCTACATTTTAAAAAATCTCGATCAATAAAAAATTGAGACTGATACTAGAAAAAGTTGGTTCGATGTAATTAGTTTTTCAGTCTACACGTGCTGCATCAAATTCTATCTGTACCTATAATTTTAAAGTAATTACATTTGAAATTATTTTCAATATTTTGTGAATTAACTTCTGACATAAAATATCATGAGTCAAATCAAAGTAAATTATATTAAAGATTTGGGAATTAGTAAAAATGTTCAATTTTATTTTTGGAATTATATAATTTTTTCTGTATACCGAATTGCTTAAAAGTTATGGAAAAAAGACTTATGAATGTTTTTCAAAGTATTTTTTGGTCGAACTCCGATTAAGAATAATTCAATAATTTTCAATTAAAATAAATTTATAATTTCAGAACCATTCTATGTATGTATTTACATGCATACATATAAATAAGTATAAATAATTTCTATAATTCTTTGTTACACGAATTTCGCCCCTATTACTGAAAGTCGCAATTCTCTTTTAACTGACTTTTTTCCATAAATAATTTTATTCTTATTTAGTTATTAGATTTACATTTCTATGAATACCGTAATTCTTTGTACAAATGATCCTTTTGAGAAATGAGGGACTGGAGAATATTAAAAAACAAACGCATTAAAAAACACAGGAGAGGAGGAAAGGCAGGGGATATTAAAAGCCTCATTACGGCTAAATAGAAGACGAACCAGGATTCTAAGAAAACTTTCTAGGAGCGGCTCCCCACCGCCCGAGGCGGGAATCCTCACATGGATCACCCCTCCACCCTCTAATCAGTAGGCGAACATAGAATTTTTCCATTTTCTGATAATGATCCCATTCGTGAGGTTTCTTCCCGGTCTGGGAAGGGAATCAGCCCGCCGCTCACCCACCGCACCCCACAGGGTCCTTATGACTTATCCCGTCATAATTTACTCTTGGAGCTGATTTGTCATGCAAAATGAGCGGAACCCGAGGAAAGCGGGAACGGCAGGAAAAATCACGGGGATGAAGAGCAGCAAAAAAATAGTAGAAAACGAAACTCTGGCATCCCCGGCGCCTTAATAGCCACCCGGTTAAAAAAGGGAGTGAAAAGGACGCAGAAAAATCCTCACAAATGCCAGGAAGTAGCACGCGAATAGGAACTCATCGGCCTCCATGCGAAAATCATCGTGGAAAAGAGGAAGAAGGCGCATCCCGGTCCTGGGTCGGTTGGCTGGGACGCGGGTCGCGCGCCGGGGGAGCGAAGAGGAGCGCAGGACAAGAGTCCTCGAATTGAGAAGTGGGATTACCTAAAGGGAAATAAAAAATAATAAAAATGGGAGGGGCATCCAAGTCCCGGCCGAGATCCTGGCAGTCGGCGATGGGCCGACACTTCAGGTGAACGCAGAGCGAGACGGCGCTATTGGGAGCCGCGCACCCGCGAAAGGGATGTTGACGGGAGATCATTTTTTCCGCTGTTATGACTCTGGATAAAAGATGAAGGACACGCGGGAATCCGGTGACGGCAATGTCGTCACAGGAACCTCCGACCGCTCCCCCGCGCCTCTTCGCAAGGTGTGCTTCGTCGAAGATGGACGCGGTGCACGCGGCTCTAAGTCGCAGCAGGCGGAGGGAAAAATTGCAAAAACAACGCGTGAAGTGGCGAAAAAATGGAAATCAGACCGCCATTAAGGGCGAAATTGGAAACAACCGGGGGAGGGGTGCTCGTAATTTGCGTACCGAACCGAAATTGAGGAGCAAAAGTGTTTAAATGCTTTTATTTTATTGCAATTATCATTTAATAATTTGGAGCGGAAGCAATCATTTCAGGTATGAATCCTTTTGCTTTCCAACTTTTTTTACATTTTCTTTTATGTACATACATAAGTAAATAATTAAAAGACCGAAAATAAATAGCAAGCTATTTTGATCGTTCATCAAAATGTTTGCCTCTTTCGGTTTTTGCTAAACTCCTGAAAATTTAGCTTTTTTTTAAAAAGACTTGAACTTTCTTAACCGATTTTAATTTAAATCAAAGAAAAACAAGCTTTGCTTTTTATGTTTCAAAGCCAAAAATATACATATAACAAGTTGTGAAGCACTTTAATTCAACTAAATTGTCTCAGCTTTTAATAAATAGTTAAAATAATATTTTTTCTCATAATTTTTTCGACAAATACGTTTTATTTTAAGTACATAACTAGATAAATTTGTCAGAAAGTAATTACAAGCTCTTAAACTTCTTATTTTTGCATCGTAATTTATGAAACAATAAGCCTATTTTTTAAAAAAAAAAAAACTTAAGCTGGTCCATTGAATTATGTGATTGGTAATAAAATGATGAAAACATTCTATATTATACACACCAAAAATTAAATCTAGTAAAAAGTTAGTATGCATATATATAAAAAACTTAGATATTGTGGACACATTGGCAATATAACATCATTTTATTTTCAAACTATATAAGTACCTACCTACATTTATTTAAAAAAATTGTGGCAATTACCTGTGATGATTTCTTAATACTTTTTATTTATATAATAATATAAGTATAAGATTTCATAAGAATGTGACGTGAGCATATTGGCAAGTTTAGTGCTTTAACGCTTTAAAAAACTGCGTAATAAAACACCAAAATTGTCATTTTCATTTATATTTTTTGGATAAAACTTAACTTTGGGAAGTCTAAAGAAAATCCCATATTTCTGAAATTAATTACAAGAATTAATTAAATACCTACAAGAAAATATGTGTACCTAATCATCTTTCAATTAGAAAACACCAATCTATAAAAAAAACACTTTTCCGAAAATTAGATCATTACATACATATACATATCAATGTATTATGATGGACTTCCCAGCAATTCATCTGTTTTTGGTAGTATAATAATCAAATAATCTACTGAAAAAAAACTACAATAAATAATAATTTTCTGATTTAAAGGACTTCCCAAAAATTTACTGATTTACTGTTGACCATCATGTAGGGTACCTAATATCTAAATGTTTTTTTCGTAATAGTTCCCGATTTCTTATACCTAACACGCATACACTGAGAGAAAAATGTGCTAAATATAAACAAAATTTAATTTTAAAGTAAGAAATTTCTCTCAGTGTAGAGAAAGCAAACAATTATAAAACTATTAAAATTATTGCTTATATCAAAAGCACTGATTTTTCTATGTACATATGTATGTATATTTAGGTAGTATTCAATTTCCTTATTTAAATTGTCTTCTCTGAAATAATAAAAAAAAAACAATTATCGTGATTTTGAGTGTGTGAATGAAGTGTCACAAAACATCTGAACACGTTGGTCCTCATTTGACGCATGCCGCCAGCAGCTCACGGATGCTGTGGAAGTACGGGTGCAGAAATCACGAAGATAATCGGGAATCATCCCAACCCCATCACCGGTGGGGGTGGGGCCGCTCTTAATGCAAACGAGTTGAAAAGTCGTTAAGCGATCTGCCAGAGCGCGGGACCGCGATGCGCGGGGCTCCGTTCCTCCTGCTCGTTAGCCTAACGAGCCTGATGGTTGATTCGATTATTTTCTATAACGTCCCCAGCCTCCGCGCACAGCCCACCCACCCACTACCCGACCTCGTTATCCGGAGCCTTCGGATGCTTTTTATATATATATTTTTTTTTTACTTATTTTTGCACAGGGCACCCCCGCAGCTAAGCCGCATCCTGTTGGATCATCCCCGGAACGCCATTGTCGCAGCGCAACCCATAAGCAGAAGCAGAAACTCCTATTTTTATTTTTTTCGTATATATTTGCGAGTGCACTCCTCTGCTCCACTGGGCCCCGCGAAAGGATGCTCCTTGCGATCCCAAATTGCATTCGTAATTATTCGCGGTTGTTATCCGGCGCTCCTCAAGACCCCCCCTACATATGCACGTAATGATCCCAGCGATTACTTATGCCCGATGAATAATTCCGCGCGCGATTATCCCGTAATTTCTCTAATGGGCCGCCTCTTGCGGTTGCTTTTTAAAATGATAATGGCTTGTAGGTCGGCCCGGTCCTCGACAAGCCCCCAAGGAAAAGAGGGTTCTTCTCTTTTTATTTTTTATTTCTTATTTTTTTTCTCTCTTCTTATTTTTTCGCAGAGAAATTAATTGCAAAATAATTAAAATGCAAAATCGTCCTCAGGGAGCATTATGCAAAGACGCACGGGGCGTCCCATTAAAATTTCACTCCTAATGGGGACCCGCGCGCTCGCTGCACCCACGTGAATTGTGAATAAAGATGGAAAATTGAGGCAAATCCTCAAATGGAGCGCACTCAAAATGTATCGGGAGTAATGAGAAAATATAAACGTGGAAAATGAATGCGATGGATTTGGTGGTGGGTGAGGGCCCTGAGGCTGATGCTATTCACAAAAATTAAGAAAAAATCACTAACTTTGCTTAACAATTGTTATACATATGAATATAAAATCACTCATTCATCAATCGGTCCTCACATTCATTAATATTTATAAATACGAAGCATTGTTGCAAATTGGACTTGCTTTGATTAAAAATTGAAAGTGGGACATGAGCTCATATTTTTATATATACTTGATTAGGACAGATAACTTTTAAACAAACACTACCCAAAAATAAAAAATAAACCTAATTAATGTCTGAATTTTATAAAAATATATAGATTTTTATTACACCAAACAATAATTCCGAAGTTAACTTTTGTTTGATTTAACAACCAAGGCCCTGATTTCATCCTTAATGAAAAAAATTGAACGAATTCAAAAATTTATCATATCAATTCTAACAAATTAAAAGTTAATAAGTGAAATACTTTCGATCAACGAAAAACTAAAATTAAAATATTAATTAAATTCTCATCATTGCGTATAATTTGTTTTTATAGTTCCGTACCTAAAGAGTCTAAATGAAACCGTATTAATCTCATTATGATTTCATTTGGTCAGTTGTCAGCCTAAGCTCTTAAACAAAATAAATTCAGATGTCAAACACATAAATGTAATTCAATATTTTTATACTAAACTGCAATTTTTAAAATGATAAAATCAGTCAATTTTAAAATATATCTATACACATACATATAAGTTTTCTACCTACAAATTTTCTGAAGGCGTCCAGTAAGTACCTACCTAAAAACTATACTCAAAAAAAAATACTCTAATTGGCCCTTAAAGAAAAACTTGAATATTTTAGTATATTCTGAAAATTCAATCAATCAAAGGAGCTACAACTGTAACTGAAAATTATTAAAAATATCGAATTAGGTTTTATATTTATCGTATATCTGCTATGATTATATATATTAATTCATCCCAAAATTCTAGTCTATTCTTGTCATATCTTATAAAATGATGGAGGGCTTAGTTTTGATGTTTCTGGCCAACAAAATTCTAGTTTCATGCTTTTCACCACCCCTTGAAGCAATATAAGCCTGAAAACCGCATCGAACCCTAACGACACTTGTCGATAAAATTGATTTAAAAAGAAAATGTACCCAGCAGCAATTGCGGAGACACGAGTGTCTTCACATCATCAACTCTTCAGCTCTTGAAAATTTCCACCAAATTGATCGTTTCATCGTTTCATCGAATTAGACGGGAAAACCTCATCAAAAAAAAAAAATTCGAAAGGGTTACCGAAGTCGCCGAAAGCGAGAAATTCCAAGATGAGACAGGCTCCGAGCTCAAGACACCACTTCTGGTCCATTAGAACTCCGGAGAGGCTCTCGATTCGCGCATTAAAAACATTCGCGGTGAAAGAAATCAAATTAAAATCCCGCTGCGTCGATTCGCACCCTTTTAAATGGATGACTACAATTTGCAGTCCGGGAGTTGGAGGGGCCAGCCCCCGGGACTGGGGCGCTTTGTTCCCGGGCTCGAAACCCAGCGGGGTGCCGCAAATATGGCCAACTCTTTTAGATTTAATATGCAAAAAACCCGCACTCGTTTCCGCGAAAGATGGCGCCCTTCCTTTAGGATGGCGCGACGGATCCATCGCATCTTTTCTTCTTCGCGAGAGCGATGAGACGATTTCAATTTTTCTGTTTCAATTAAAAATTTACGCTTGACGGAGCCGATCAGACAATAACTTGAGCGACGTATGAACGCTGCACCGATTTCCATATGAAAGCTGCCTCCGAGAGTGCTACACAATTCGATAACAATGCAAATTTGCATAATTTCGGCTATTTGCAAACGATGCTGAGGGCTTTCGTGGGTTAAAATAAAAGAAATCTATCATTGTTTCACTATGCAAAGAAAATATTTAGGGCAAAACGAACGGTTAGACAAAATCTTATGAAAATGCAGATTTAGCAATTAGATGAAGGTATTATCGCAACTAGTAGAGGTATAACTGAAAAAAAGTTTTGAAAGGATCAATTTAAATATTCTTTTGAACTATCGTCTCGTCTTAACTTAATGCCTCATACTCTCCAAGACTACAGTTGGTAAAGTATTTACCAAATTAAAATCACCTATTTTAAAATAACTTTAAACTTTTAATAGGTGTTTCTTCTTGGTAAACATGGAAAGAAATTGCATGCTTTTGAATTTTGTTTTTTAATTCATCCCCAAGACGTAAAAAGAACAGGTTCAAGACAAAAAATGTCCACGAAAACTATAAGAGCATAACAATCGAATAAATAAATAGGATTTTTGAAAAATAACAATAATTTTCAGGTCTGTTTTTTATCTAGCTAGAATCTTTGAATTTTATCCATTTTCGATCTCAATATCAAAAATAAGCAGGGCTGTATTAAAAATTTTAATTTTGATTAGACTCAAATATAAAAAAAATCTTTGTATTATAGGATACTTCTTTAGGTAAATTTTTATAGAAATACGACTTAATAATGTCAAAATTCATATACATATGTATGTATATTAGTGAAATTCGGCTGAAAGCTCAAAAAAAGCCATAAGTTTTTTAAGTTCTTTGAAATAGTTAATTTTAATAGGTACTTAATAGTCTTATATATTTTCTTGAAATGCAAAAGCAATAATGGGCATACAATTTGTTAATGACTTTTTGAAATGATTGAATCGTTTTGATTGAAATTGCAAATGTAACTCTGATTAAAAGTCTCGTCCTATGAATAGGTTATGTGTTCTAAAAAGCCTGAATGCATTCAGCCCCACCTTCTGCACATAATTACGAAGGACGGAAACTCATTAAAATTTGCCCTCGAAAAGATTCCATAAATTTGTAATTTTTATACAATTTTTTTTTTATCCTACTCAGCTAAATCAAAGGACTGTGAGATTAAAATACGACGAATTCGTTAAAAATTCATCGAACCTCATCATCAGTAACCTCCGCAGGCGTCATCAGTTTTTATTTCTTCATATATATTTTTTTAATGTTTTTGTGATGGAGCCTTCAAAGCGATTCCCACCATCCGCTCCCCAGGATCGACAATTTTAGCGTTCATCATCAGACCCAATCCTTTATACATATTCAGGACGTTCAGGACGTTCAAGTAATCAAAGGATTCATCCATCTTCATGGTGCTCTTGTCGCCCATCAGTACGCAAATCAGTCGCACGCTTTCGCCGCCCCCGCCCCCGTGCTCCGCAAGTAAATAATTACAAAAGCTACCAGCGAGCGCGGAGGAGCTACAAAGGGTTTGCGCGCGAAGGACTCAAAGGGTCCGCGCCGTACCGTGCCGTGACGTACCGCACCGCACCGCCTACCTATAGGGCTAAAGCAGCGGCAAAGGCGTGGATGTAGGGCCGCTGATTGCGACGATGACGACGGTGATCATGTTCGTAATGACTCCGGTGGAATTCATTGTGCTCAGCACATTTATTTTGCAATTTAAAGGACTAAAAAAGAAGGACTCTGATGATAAGTTTCAGCCGCCGCGAAAAAAGAAAAAGTAATACAAGCGCCCAAGCCGCGCCTCGACGCCGCCATCGACGTCGACATAGTCGTCGTCGTCGACGTTGTTGTCGTCATCAGCGGCGCGGGAATGCCGCTACTCCCCGCCCGGACGACATCACATAATACCCGGAGCAGGCACATTACGCGAGATCAAAGGAAGTCATTACGCTTGCAAAAAGGATATACGCTATAATTTTCCTTCCTTTAATTTTTCTCTTTCACATTTTTCTATATTCACATTTTATCCTCGGTAAATCCGCCATTTTGGCGCATTTTTATATATGTAACTATATATTATACATATATATTTTTCTGCACATCACATGTCCCTCGCACTGTCTGTGTCCCTTTGCTGGAGATAGTATAGTATAAAAAAAAAATTGTTCCACCTTCATCTTCTCCTTAAAAATTTCTGCATATCTGCGCATATATCGCGTAATTAAGAGAAGGATGAGGTAAGCGTTCAGGGACCCCCAGCTGAAAAATAGGATGAAAATGTTGGGGAATATAAGAAAAAATGTATGAGAATCAGTCAGGGCACGAAAAAAAATATATAAAAAAAATATATAATAAAAGTGGGAAAAATATGAATAAACGACAGAAGCTCTACGGCGGCATAGAGGCGGAGGTGTGGCTGCAACAAAGGGAAATAATTTGTGAGATTGCAAAACGAGCGCCTCATTATAAACGTTCGCGAGGATACAGAGATGCTATTCGGCGCCTTTATGGGACTTCATTTCACTCGAGGAGATTCCATTAGAGTCCTTTTTCTTATTTTGCGAAATCTCCAACGACTGGAGGCGATTAAGGATTTCATTTCAACGGGAGACAGAGGCGCATACATGAGACATGATACCACTGAATTTATGGCATTATGATGGTAGGGGTCGGTGACCTATACTATGACATTTTATAATGAATAATGGCACTCTCTTTTAGGAATTTTTAATTTAAACTTTTGAATAATGAGTATGAGTATGAAAAATTGTAATGTTTACAGGTTTTTTTTGACTCTATCTTATTTTGAAATGAAAACCTACTACTATGTATATATCTATTTAATTTAATTTAAGAAAATATTAAAAACAGTAATCCTTATTGAATTTTAATCTCTTAAAATTCAAATCAAGATCTTTTTTAGTAGCTTTTTAAACTCTTTGGCATTATACCTACCCAAAAAACACTGTAGCAAATTATGATCTAAAATTCTTGCAAAATTAATTAAAACACTCATAGTTTAAACTTTTTTTTAAATAGTATGAAAAAAAAATGCTTTTAGAACTTTAATAATTTTGAACTTTGGTTTGACGGATAACTTCATGTTGCAGGCTCGGAGAATGCCCTCCACTTCAGTATTCAAAAATTTAAAAAAAAGAACATTCTGAACAAAATTTGAATCAACAATTCTCAAATCTTTTCATTGGAATGTTCATAGAGAATTTTACTTGCAGTAAAATACTTTTCAACGAAATCAACCATACATACATATGCATATATGTATATACTAACTAAAATTTTTTAGGATCAACTAAATCAAATTTTCACTTTAAGAATGATAGTGTATAATTTAATCTTATTTGTTTATTTCAGGTATTTTGCTGCTGATAATTCTATGGTAAGTTAATTTTAATCTAATCATATATCTATATAATGAGTGACTCAACGTTTTATCAAACCTGCCTTGAAATTATTCGCCTTCACCCTAAATTCACTACATATGAAAAAAAAGTAGAAAAATCGCTCTAAAAACACATTACGAATATACCTACATTTTTAAAATTTCATTTTATCTTCCATAATAAAACTACTTATTTTCAGAATAATTTTATGTAGAATTTTAGGGAAAGATATAAAATTAAATACATATACATTCTTGCTAAATAAAATACAAATATACTTTACGAAAGTCCGCTGTACCCTAATAAGGGTAAGCCTAAAATTTGTATGCTTTATGTGGGCAAAACGGGCTTGCTGGTTTCTTCAAGATTATTGATAACAAATTTAAACAAGGGAAGGGAAAATGTATGAAACTACATTATAGATGGACTTTATTATTAACATAAAATTTTAAAAAACATAATAATCAAGATATCAGTAGCCAGTACCAAAAAGAAAACTATCATCTTAATAAAATAATAATATTAATTAAATCGATATCAAAATATTAAGAAACATGTTCTTAAATAAAATATAAATTTAACTTAGCAGTAGTTACCTACAGTAGTGGGCATCGTCCACTTTATATTTTGAAAAATGGGCTATTTTTCATCCAACATAACCTCTAAATATTTACCATATATATACGAATTCCTATGACTAAAATACAGTGAAATAGACTCAAAATAATAATCGCACACAATAGACCTAGAGTTATTCAAATTCATTTAATCATTTAATATTTTTCTAGTAGATCCCATACTTATTGTTTGAGGTCTTTTATAATAAATAATACCCGGAAGGATCGCCGCGAGCAAATTCACCGAATTCTCATACCAAATTTCATGCTAGAAGAGGCATAATAATTAAAATCACCGGGAACGTCTTCGTCTCCCGCGATCTCCTCCATCCCCAGGACCGCTGCTATCAATCGGCGTAATTTCTTCCCAGGGAATCGTCCTAATGAAGCCCATTGCCGGGCGGCAGCGACGTGTTAAAAAGCGTAAAAAATTTTGTTGTCCTCGTGAAACCCGACACTTTTGCTTGACAATAATTTCCGATTATTTCGCAGCTATTTCCCCGAGCGCGAGCGCCGCGGGGGCGTCCGCGGATGCGGATTAATGGCGCATCTGAGGATTTGTTGTTTATCCCATTGACACGGCGAGGCCGAGTGAAAAGTACTCATTAAGGAGAGTGCTCCCCGACACGCCGCGGATAACCCGCAAATGGGTTCGGCGGACCCTCGCGCCAATGGAATCAAAAGGGTCCATTTGTTTGTTTGCTTTTTTCGTGTTCATTTTTCCACAGTTTTTGTCTTATTCGCGCCCCGGCCGAAGGGTTGCAAAAACAATATCCCTGAAATCAATCCGCCCTCGCCAAATAGTGATGCAGTGATATCCCTTTTCTCACTTTTCCGCTTTTTTTTTTTATACCCATTTTGTCAAATTGCGTCCATTTTCAAATTGATGGACAGGAGGAAACGCGCCGGGGATAAAGCGTCCTTTTATCGTCCTTCTTCGGGATTTGGGGATCATTGCGTGTTTTGACAGGGCATGCATTGTTTCTTGTCAAAACAAATCTTCAAAAAGGAATCTCGCAGATTTCTATTTAAAGGAAACGCGGTGTAATAGGAGCAGAAGGGTTTTTAAGCGCTAAATTTGAATTGGTCCTCTAGTCTGAGGGATGCCATTTTTGATAAACTCCATTTTTGCCGCAACCGTTTTATGGGTTATTTACTGGGTTTTGTATACTTGTCGAATTTTTAAAACTCACCGTTTTGCGAACCATGTTTTTGATTTAATTTAAAAATGTTGATGATGGAGGTAAAGTTTTATGATGAGTGATTAAAATCAGTCAATTAAAAATTATATACGTTTTTTTTTCAAAAATCATTCGAATTAAAGGAATGTAGAAAATCTAATTAATATCCGCATTTTCTTAGGATTCTCCATAGAGTAAACAGTGATCGTGATTTTTTACTTACTTTGCAATTGTGGCTCCTAAAAAATTTGCTTTTCAAGTATCAAATTCAGCAATAGAACCTGTAAAATTTCAACATTTTGTAGAATGTAAGAAAAGCTAGTTTTATGAGTGGGTTTCCAAGAAAAATTATTTATCTATTAATTAAAAAATTCAAAATATAACATAATATTCTGCAAAATCAATATCCATATATGGTACGCCAGGCAAACATTTATAATTTCGTTCTTATTTTTGGCTCAGAGACGCAGTCATATTAATATCAATTAAGTAATATCAAATAATCAGTAATTTTAAAATGTATTATCCAAAGTGATGGTCAGTCTGTACCGCAGTTATTTATTTATAATTTATTCTGTGTATTCATTTATGTTTGTGGTAAAAAAGAACCTTCAACTCTATTCTGATTTTTAATTTAAATTGGGCACACCTACCCAAAATAGATAAGTCTATTAACAAAATTCATTCTCATAAAAACATGTATAGGTACCTGTAATGTAATTTTCGTCGAAATGGAGGTCGACTCACTTCTCCCCTGCCACTGTTCCTTCCCTCGTAATAAAAGCAATTTAGTCAAGCCTTTTAACAGAAAATCATCAAATTAATTTAATCAAAACTCGCTGTGAAAAAGGTGAAAGATAAGAAGTGACGAAGAAAATCCGGAGACTCTCAGGTTCTTACCCTCTTACGCTGATGTAAGAAAAGAAAAAACCCTGCGAAGTAGAGGAGCTTGCAGCCGTCAGGGGGAGAGAAGGGTATCTCTGCTGGCAGAGTTTTCTTAAGAAACTCGTTAAGCTCCTTATAAAGGAGAAGATTAATCATGAATGGGCGATAATTATCGGGATTTTCGTCCACTTGATTTCATTATAACTTCAATCGCGAAGCGTCTTTGTAATTGACGCGAAAAAGATGACGGATAAGAAGAGGGGTGATGGTAATTTGCTCCTTTTTCGTTATAATTTAACTTAAATTTGTTTTTAATTATGCTCGCTTTCGTCGGATCACGTCACCCAGAATCGGGCCACCCCCGCACGCAATCAAGCGAGCAAACAGCACAAACAGCCGGAAGCCATCCCGGCGATGAAGGGCGCAATCACTCTTAATCAGCGGTTAATTCGTTCTGAGGAACCAATCATAACGCGAGTTAATAATTTTTCCAATCCATCAAACTTGAATCACCCCTGAGTGCACCGCCCCGGGCAACAATTAGAAGTGAAATAACAGCCCTTAACGACGCTGCGACTTCCGAGGGACTCCTTCCCTCCGGAGACGGAGGGGTGGGCGTCGGGACGCGGCCCCGGGCGGTTCGTGCACGTGTGTCGTTATCCTTCCACGATGAAACGTCCGACGCCTCAAAATAATTCTGAAGGGCTCGGGTGCGATGGACATCGCACGGACTGGGGGTGGTGGGTAGCGGCAAGCATCGCATGCGGGGGCGTAATGCGTGGAAAATAAACAAACGCCAATTGCTTGTTACTAGTCAAATTAGGCGACGACGACGGCGGCGGCGTCGACCTGAGCGTGAGATCGCTCCTGGGATAACTTTTTGTTGGCCTCCTTTTGTTGGCACGTTTTTTTAGTTGCCTGTCAATTAGTAATTTTCCTGCCGGACATGCTACCGACTGAAGCCTCTTTCAGCTTCACCTTTTGACGGGGTCAAACAAATGCTGCCGATAGAAACATACACGACGACATTATTGAAGCCGAAGCTTATTCAAAAAATATTTGAAGTCTTCTTAATTCGTCGTAACGAACGTGATGATGATTGTCCAATTTTTGAAAAACTCCACAGACAGCAGACTAATTTTTTAATTTTCCTCTAATTTGTAAAATTAGCCTTGAAAAATATTTTTATACCACATTATATGTATATATACTCTGAGCAGAGTCGAATCGGTCTAGATGAAATTCACACGAATTTTGTTGTTTAGATTCAAGAACATCTCATTTGAATACCCTGAAGGGCTTGCACATTTCAACCTACTTTCCTTAGCCGATCGCAGAATCTATCGTGACAATATTTAAAGTAGTTAATTTTTTATTTGACTGCTCTAATTTTAGGCTACGTTTCTGCAGATATAATTTAAAAGAAAAATCTCATAATTTTCGAATGCAAGACTCTGATATAACATTAAATTTAGTTTATATAATAATAATTATAATTGATTTACACCGCGAAAAATATGCATAAATTATAAACTTTGATAGGTGAATCTTTACTCAATTTTCCAAGACGCGATTCGAATTTTAAATCTATAAGTTATCATCATTATTAAACTTTTTAAATTTATGTTCTTTATCATTTTTTTATAGGGAATGTAGTAAATCTGAAATCACAATTGCGCTCTTATGAAATAAGGAAAATAAAAGTAATGCAAATATATTTTTTGTAAGGGTTATATTCTCATTAGTAACAAACGATTTAGGCATTGCAGATTAATTCTCCGCCCCCTCCGGTTTTAAATGCCCTTATCCTTTATGTTAGGGAATCGAAACTGGGCATGGGGAAAAAGTCACAAATTGAGGGTATCATCGAATGTCGTGACATCGATGTAAGCAAATTTAGGCAATCGAGGAAGCCTCATGGAGCATGAGAGCCGGCAAATTCTACTACGATGCGACATTATTGAATCAAGTTTATCGCAAAATTACGCCACTTAAAGAACGGGGCTTCGGCTAGGCCATAGGAACCCCGTTTGGGGCGTCACACTCCCGAAGTCCGGATGATGGATCACGGGTCGTATCCCGGAGATGCGGCACGGCACCCCGGGAAAGGACGTGCGAGACGAGCAAAATTGAATCGTTTTGCTCGTGCATCTTTGATAGAGTGATATTTGGCCTGGGGCGAAGCGGGGGAGGGGGGCACACATGTCGAGCTGCAGCAAATAACCAATTCCCCTCCCAAGTCCCAGCCATCCTACGGGAAAATCCGGGAATATATTTGGGAAAATAGCAGTGATCTAGATGCATCGAGTGTCGCTTCCCCGCGAAATAGCATCACTTTGCGCTAATGGGGCCAATTAATGCGTTGCGTTGCGTTGCAAATGCGCAACGCAAGTGAGGCGCGTGCTTTTCGAGCGTTGGAAGTCAACTTGCACGCGTTATAGCAGCGGGACACTTCTATCTTTTATCTTGTTTTTAATAAGTTCCCTCGGGCTCTTTCGGAACGCTGTCCACAGAACACGGATTACTTAAATAATGAGGGATAGGCTAATTACCATTTTTTTCTATTTCCCAAAATAAAATACTCGTAGTTTAATCCAGTACAATTAGTCGGTGGAATTTAATTCCAAGTCATTCTCAGCTCTCAATTAGAGGGTGTTTTAAGTTAGGTCAGGTTCAATTTACATAATATTACATACATATTAAGAAAACTGTTGAAAATCGGAAATTCAATTTAAATTTTGCAGGCTTTATCAGCTAAAGCGAATCAGTTTTGGAGCGTGAAACTCCTTTCAAAAATCTATTTGACTTTCTTCCTTAGATCTGATGGTTATACATTCTCTAAGTAAGTTTTCAGAGAAACCATTTTTCGAAAATTGAAAGTGTCTTTTCTTTGCAAATTAATTAGGTATAGGAAACATCAAAATATTTTCATTTTAAGTTATTTTAATATCTTTCAACAAAAAGAGATACCTATTCAAATGATGCAAGTTAAATTCAAAGTATATTGCAGAAGAAAGCGTCCAATTAATGCATTCCTGTTTTAACTTAAATTTAACTACAGCCTTAAATTCACTCTTTTTCATGAAAGCATAAAAATGCAAGCCTCCCTCCCTAAAAACTTTGAACAATTTACAATAAAATATCAACCATGACCACACTACCCCTGAATATATAATGCTATCTGGATAAAACTTTATATTTTCCAAAAACACAGTCCAGAAATCTAAAATTAATTGAAACGATCTTTTAAGAGGTTTAATTATTCATTACGTAGGTATTCAATTTTATTTTTTTAAAGATTGTTTTGATTTGATTCCTTTTTAATATTTTCCGGAATTAGTTCAGGAACGATTAAGGTGATTATATAACCAAGTGATTATACATAGTATAACCAAAATATTTTGAAATTTAATATTTTGAATACAATTAAAGAAAATATCACTTTCAAGTCAATTCGAGCTCAAAATTTGAATAACTAGAAATATGAGTTCGGCATAATAAAAGATAAAGGAGATACATTTTCAATTTACAATACTTTGATCCGTTTCCTTTCAATATTTTGATTAGAACGAGATAATTTCCATTCATTTGGTACAAAACATACCTATCAAATTTTAGTCACAGTCATCGCTTTGCCAAAAGAGCCACCTACGCGAAAGTAACTTAATTCGCATGGCTTAATCTACGAAATTGAAAAGAATTGAAGAACCGCAAAGAAACAAGGAAGCCGGGACCTGACCGGGATTAGGGTCGTTCCTAGTTAAAAGAAATTTTAATGAGATACATGATATCGTTTCTAAGACGCTGAGCAGACGCACCCCGGTGGGACGGGGGTGTCTCATCCGAGGGATGAGTCGGGTGCATCCTCACTTCAGGAGGATTAGAGGGAAGTTAATGGGCTGCTCGCGGCCTGGGGTTATCCCAAGTGAAAAATATACAAAACCGCGCAAATTGAACTGTATAGTAAAAAGAATTATATTTGTGTCTACAAGGGGATAATAACAAAAAACGAAGATGAGATAAAACAAAATCGGTAACGCCTTGAAGATGTGCAAAGTGTCGTCTCATTGAATTTCACGGCCCATTGAGTTGCGGCTGTCCTTTTTGCCTTTATTTGATTATAAAAAGAGGGAAAGTGGGAGAAGTGGACTCGTATTGCATTTTTCTGTTACGCCAGAATTCCTTCCTCTTTTTACGCCCGATGAAGTGTAAATCAGAATGGGGCTGTTGAAGAGTATTTTTCTTTTGAAAGCCCTAGTTGGGTCCTGATTGTAAAATTGGATACAGAAAACTTTTGCTCAGTCGAAAAGGTCTAGACAAATAAACCCTTTTTTGAGGAGGAAACTTTTAAATGCGCAATTACCATATACGTGCACTGCATATAGAATTGTGAAAATACTTCCCTATACAAATATGTTTTCATGTGGTTCACTTGTTATTGTTTTTATGTTCTTATACTTTATAATAGCAAACCTATTCTATTTTGTTTATACCCCGAAGAGTGAAACTATAAAATCAAGGAGTGTTGATTCAAATTTGGCATTTTCTGACCTTTTCGAATTTACCTTTTTTTTGTTAGTGAAGGCATACATAAATCTTAGAAACGTAAGAAAATTTGTTATGTAGATATACAGAGTTTTGAATTCAAATAACTATTTCTTTTATCTCAAGAGTTTACATACAAATCAAATTAAAAGGAATTACAATTTTTCCTTCTTCAACTTACATAACACATTTTTCGTTTTTATATCAATAAGAATTTAAACTAGTCTTTATAATGTAAACTCATACTCGAAATCTTAAGTCTTTGATAGCACTTTCTGCATAAATTGTCGGTCTGGAAAAAACACGTATACCTACTGTTTTTGAAAAGCAATGAAATCAAAAAGTAAAAACTCCGATTTTAAAATTCCATCAACAAATTAATGAAATGTCATAGATAAAGGTTTTTAAATAAATTTTAAACTATATTGAAAGACAAATATAGTAAAGTAAAGTAATACGTAAGTTTATGTCTGAGGCTCTCATTTCTAAGTTTTGAGTTGACTTGACTCTTCTTGTAGAGAACTCCATAATTTTTTTAGCCGAAGGGAGATCTATGATAAATTTACAAAAATGTATTTAAGGGCTGCACCAATTTTCACTCCATTGTGATTTATTCCCAAACTGAATGCCTATTTTGAATGGACTAAATGATTTGGTTAAATAAAATAAAAATTGAAAAACTCCACCTAATAATAATATTTAGGTATAAAATACAAAACTGATCTCACATAAAGTAACTAATACAATCTTGATACTTTAAACGGCTCTTTTTCCAATAAGGCTTACATGTAAATTTTTAACGTTTGCTTTTCAAAAATAAATTCTTCATAGTATATTAAGCCATTTTTTCATGTTTTATCTTTGAGAGTTTTAACATCTTAAAAGAATCAAAATTAATTTTTTTCAAAATGTTACATAAGTATGTATAGCATTAAAAAGGATTTTTTTGTAATATTCGGATTCATCGATTGATTCTATAGAAATTATGCCTTTAACATCACCCCAATTTTCATAGATAATTAAGAATATTAATTAATTTTTTGTTTGAAGTCGAAAGACTAATTAAATAAAAAAATTCGTGCCCAACTGCTCACCTTCTCCCCAGAAAATCGTTTTGTGGAATTGAATCGAATGCCCGAACCCAAATTAAGTGAGGTTCCACAATTTCCTGTTAAATGAACCGTAAGTGCAACAATTTAGGACGCCATCTCGTGCCAGTTTCACCTACCTAACGGAATGTAGCGAGGACACACGTCGATGGGCCCGACGGCGCCGCGCCGCTTCACGTTGCAAGGGATATTTTTTTTGCTTTGCCCGCCCGCAATTTCAGCCCCATCCCCCAGAGGCGGGGGTGGGTGCAGGGGCCGCGTGCGGGAGCAGCAGCGGAAAACTCGTTTTAATGAATCGCGGGGCCCCCAAAGCCGCTCCGCTTTAAATTACATAATTGAGAAAAAAGCAATTTTTCTTAATACACAACGTCCGCCAGGCCACCCCCTCGTTGCAGGCGAGCGCAGCGGCGGCGCGCGTATGCACCGGGCGGCGGGGCGCAGCGCCGCACACTGCACACATGCAGCAGCCCATCCGGGCGGGGGAGGCCTCATAAGCCATTTATGTGGCGAGTTTTCACTTGAGTGCTCATTTAGACCCACTTCCCACACTTTTCCGCCGCATAACGACTGCAACAGTGCATTAAAAAGTGGAATTCAGGCGCTGGCAAGTGCACGTCGTCGTCATCGTCGTCGTCGTCGTCGTCGTCGCCTGCAATTGCTCTGCGCCGTGAAAGGACACAAACGGGGCAAAAAAATTAAAATGAAAAGGGACGAAAAAAAAATAATACAAAATAAATAGGGAAGAGGAACGGGAAAGCTGCGGCCGGAGGATAAAAAAAAAAAAATTGAAAGAGCACCCAAGCCGCCCCCGCAGCGCCGCCGACCGCTCGCGACCCCCACCTGAATGGCTGTGGAAAGCGAACAATTTTTTTTTCCTTTTTTTTTTTGTTTTTTTGATTATTCAAAATAAGGCAAAAGTTTTTAATTACACGTTACCCTCGAATGCGGCTGCAAAAAAGTATCCATTTTCGTGCTCCTTTCGCCCTTTCAGCCGTTGCGCTCCGCGTGTAATTTGCTGGCTTCGTCAAAAGGAAGAGTTTTTCAGATTTGCATACGCGAGTCGCATGGAATAAAAAGTTTCTGTGCGCCACCGAACGACCACCGAATCGTCGAGAGCTCATGTGTGAAGTTTAATTTTAATTAAAAAATTTTTTAAAAGGCCTTTTATTTTATTCGCAGATTTCCAAGCCTTTTCACGCTCGCCTCTCGCACTCCTCACTGCGAGGCTGGTGACTTTTTTTTCTGGTTTCCGTTCCCGGGCGCCTCTGCGTTGCCTTCGCGATCCTTCTTAATGGCAAAATATTTGAAATGTGATTTAATCCTAAGGATAATTGCAAAATAGGTCGACATCTGTGCTGAGGCGTGGGGGGCGGGCCGCGCGACTCATTCACCAAACGTCCGGCTTTATTTTTGTGCAGGTTCGGCCTTTGTCGACCTCTCGGCCTCAGCCGCCGTAATGGACCAATTAATTTGGGATAAAGTCAATTTTTCCTAATTCCCAAGGGTTCCAGGGGTACCTCGGCGAAGACACGGCCTTTCGAGTAGTTTTCATGGTTCACTTAAGACGAACAAGCGAAATCCTCGCCAAAGGCAAAACCTTTTCTTCAAAACAAAAGAAAATCGGTTCACGCAAATATTTTTTACTAACGTTATTGTTTTACTCTAAAAAGACCTTTTATTATAATTAATATAATCAAGAAAATTGAAATTCCATTATTTTCCAAACGAAAAAATATCCGACCATTTTCCAGAAAATTTTGGTTCACAAAGAAAAATACGAGCATCAGTTTTAAAGCAAATCATGACGAAAAACGAGAAGTAGGTAAGGTACTTCTATTTATGTATTTATTCATCTATTCTTTGATTTACAACAATAGTAAAAAAGAATACAATTTCGAGTAAAATGCCAAGATATTCTATGATATTGACGATTAATTCAAAAAGTCAAAGTTATCATTTATTAAAGAAGTTCCTAGCAATTGGGGTAGCATAAAAATGAAACCAGAAAAAGGGAAATTAAATGAAATATCTCATTCAGAACAAACTTTCTGAATCTCTAGGTACCTGTATATTTAATATTACATACTTTCTTAAATATAAGATATACATTAAAATTCCATTTAACACTTACTATATAGGATAATTTTACAGAGATTCTCATCAGGAATTAAAAAAAAAAAAGAAAAATGGAAATTTGCAAAACTCTTGGAAGCTTATAGGTATTTAAAAAGACAAGCTTTGGTGGCATACTGAAACTTTTAACGCGATTTCTTATTTTTATCATACGATATCCAGTGTGAAGCTCTGGATATTGTATGACCAAAGTTATAACGATCTACATAAAAAGCGATTCCGAAACAAACTTAGCTCGCAAAAAACAAATTTAGGTAGGTTACACTTATTGTCGTTCGTTAATCTTAATTAATTATGTTTAAAAATTGTATCAAACGTCAATTAAAAAACATTAAGTATTTGAAATTCAGATTGACTGATCATATTTTGACCTTCACTCAGGCTTGGAACGTTTTTATTAATATATCAAATATACATACTTTAAATTAATGAATTAATTAATATACATACATTCTAATTCTGTTTCTGTTTTTAACGTAAAACTGCCATATTTTTGTGAAAAAAAACTGATTACTATCGATTGCCTATATGCTCCATAAATATGAATTATAAAATAAATGTGATGTTAAATATTGGATTCAAATTTAAATCTTCAAAAGCAACCTATTAACCTTGAAAGAAAGATTTTTAAATTTAAGTCACTAATCTGAATTTTAAGAACTGCTTTTGCTTGTTGTTGAACTCTCTTCAAAATCCTTCCAAGATTCAAGTTCGTAAGTCAATAAAAAAATTATAACTCTTCAAATTTTGCATTATTAGGCATAAGTCTAATGAAATGGCGACTCTGAAAGATAAAGTTTTATTGATTAACATTTTCCCTATACCTGCAAATTTGATAGAAGTTCATGGAATTAATCCAAAGCTTACCAAATAAATTATTTGTTTAAGAATATTAAATTTCATTTAATGTAATAACTCTAATTTCCTAATTGCATACTAGATACCTACTATGGATTTATTGTAGACAGATCATTAAAATCTATCTATAGGTTTATTTAATTGTATTCTAATTCAAACTCAATCTCATAATTTATTAACCAGAAACAACGATCTTAAGTTTCTCTTAGCAATAAGACGTTCGTCTGAAATAACTGAAGGTGCATAATCGAAAATTGCATTGATTTCAAGCTGGTCTATATGTCTCAATAAATATTTCGGTCCAATTACTCTCTCAGCCATCTTCTGCAGCCTGCAGTCGGCCCCTTCCGTCCCTCGTTGGGGGCCCACCTTTGCACTTCGGGCTCCAAGTGGAAGAGGATTCCCTGAAGACGGCAGTTTGAAGACGAATGGCACATGTCATGAGTGGGAGGAAGGTTGGCGCCGTGAGCGTCTCCGTCCACCACCCAATGTCGCATAGGCCGAAGAGGCGCTCCTCAGGATCCCATAGGTTCGCTGGTCCTGGGCCGGGAAGTAAGCGGAGTCCTGCTCCTTCTGCAGCAGGCGCCACCACCCCCCTCGTATCCAGAGTGCAGGCAGCATATAGTGCGCCTTTTCAATTTTCAATTCGAGCCGCCCGAGGATCGAGGAAAGATAGGAGAGTAATCCAGAATCCAGAATCCAGGAAAACGCACTCAAAGGACTAATTAGTGGCCAGGCGCAGTCTTACAATTTTTCCACCGCGGCCACCTTAGACGTGGTTTTTTTCCTCCTCGGGCGCCTTCGTCCTGCCGCACCCGCGGGAGCGCCTTCCTTCCTCCGCGTCCATGACGTCGCGGAATGGGGCCCAACATGTCGGCTTTGGATGCAGAGGAGGCTGCAGACCGGCCGTCGTTCGTGCGAGGGATGCACCCGCGTCTTGCGGCGGTGCCATCTTGAATTCGCAGATTAATTTATTTGGAGTGGTTCGTGGGCGGTTTTTTTCCTCTCATCCGCGTGCATTAATTACGAGCCCCGGTGCCGATAGTCGCTGTAATGGAAATAAGCCTGATAAGTGGGATGCAATTTAGCAAATTGCCAGGAAGCACCAACGGCTCCAACTGGGATACTTTTGGGGTAAAGTAACGCCCGAGGAGTCGTTGCGGCCGCGGGGGTTGGGGGGAGTAAGTTTAATTGTTCAAGAAAGTGAAGAAAGTGGATGCGTTCACGCCCCAGTGCGCTCCGATCCTCGAGTTTCTGCTAGATAGCGACAAGGATGCTGAAGCCGCCCCGGGAAGGAGTCTAATCGCTCTCTGAATTATTTTAATGAATTATATCTTACCAGGGCCTCTTTGAGACTGGAGCTCTTATGGCGTAACTCCGCCGAAGATATTGAAGAAGCAGGGCAATAAGTTCAACTGCGGAATATAACGAAGCGGAATTTGAGGAAACTTGGCATAAATGCTTAAGGGTGCAAGGTAGCATATAATATTTTTCTACGTTTTGGTCTCATATTGCGAATTTCAATGGGCAATTAAAGCCCTAATCGATAAAATGTTAACCTCTTTAACAGGCACCACGAGAATTTTGTAGTTAAGCACATTTCCCCTTACACAAAATAAAAATATCATCTACCCCAATCCCACTTAAATTTAAAGAGTTAAAAGATGTACAATTTAATGAAATTAGGTATTTTTATATATGATTGATAATTTTCTATAATTTCCTAATTTATCAAACATCATCATCATTTTCTTTTAATTTTCCGTTTCATTAATATCTTATGAATGTCATTGTTAAAATCTGTGTAATGTTATAGAGCACTTGTTTTGAGATTTTTGAAAACATTAAAGTGACATGTAATAAAAAATAGAATACCTACCCCAAGGATTGTTGTGTCTGAAAATACGAGATAGGTATAGGTACATCATTACAACCTTTTATACGAATTCGTTAAACTTCCAATTATACAGCTATGTAGATGTTTCAAAATTTCCAAATAATTTGTCGTGTTTTCGTACCTTGATTGCTTCTTTTTTCCTAAATGTTGTTCATGCGCATTTTTAGTATTAATAATAATAAATTTTGCAAGCTACCTGAGACCCTTTTTCTATTGCATAGAGTTTGTAAGTTTTTTAACCTCCATCGTTTTTATCCACTTCCTTAAAATTTTGGAACAAACAGAAGAAAATTGTTATGAAAGAATATTTACATCTATCTTCAGTCTCCTCGACCCTCGTACTTACATATGTACGTAAATTACTTGAATGGACTTGACGACTTTTTTCTTCATTGAACTTCAAAAAGTTATCTACTGCACTTACACTTCAAGAATCATGAGTAATGAAATAAACATAAAAAGCAACTTGTATTCAATAAATGCAAACCGCATGCATTATCGATTAGTTAAGTCCCTGCAATAATAAATGAAAAAAGCTCGTGATGCTAATGCAAAAGGATTTCTTGTACTTTATTGGTTATTAAATTTTTATTATCTTAAAATATTGATGGTTTATATTTAGTTAATTTTTAAATTTTTAAAAGGGAAATTTTTCAATTTACAGCTTTTAGCTATAGGGAAAAGAAAATTTTTGAATCTTAACAAAACGAAAGAAAGAAATTTTAGGAAGACAATGAAATAGAGTTTTTACTTTTTATGAAAATGGCTTTTTCTTCATAAAACCTGAACAAATTTAAATAAGTTTCTGAAATTAATTTTTGAACTTTTCAAGTCTAAGTAAGCAAGTTTTACTTTCATCTACATTATATAAAAAAAAAATAAAACTTGACTTGTATACCTACCTATGTATGTATTAACTAAATATTTAATTTCCAATTCCTCCCATCCTTTTAAACTAATTTTATTTCTGTTTCAATAGTGCTCAGTTATTAAAGTATTTATTTTTTTATTTATTATAAATTAAATCGAAAAATTGCTAGCCCAGACAAATTTATCAGTTAAGTGGTATTTTTAAATATTCGTAGTAAATTATTTAGAACATTTCTATAATTTTCCAAATAAACTGAAAAGAAATATTTCTCAAACAATAAATTCAGAAATCTAAGAAATGCAGAAATAAAAGAGCTCAATATACAAATTTCAAAAATATTCCTAGTAGTTTTTAAATCTTAAAAATGAAACTATATATTATCTACTAAAAACTATTTTTCGAACGTATCAAAATCAATTAATTAGGTTTACATACCTATATACCTATTAGGTAAATGTGATTTTGAGATCAATTCGAAACATAAGTTTCCAAAACTCTGGTAGGTAACATTTGTTTCAAACCAAAGAAACTTAGCCTTAAATAACTAAAATTATGTTAATTTTACAAATATTCAATTGAATTTTTCACAAAACAAAGTTGAAAGAAGGTACCATTGAATAAACCTTATTAAAAAATCGTTATATTTTATTTATTTAACTATACATTTATGCAGTTTTGCTTGTGAGATTGTTGTGGGTGTTACCGTACAATTTTACAAAAACAAGATCAAAATTCATATTGATGTTATACATTTAGAATAATGAAATGAGGTGAGCTTAACTCTAAAATTTGCTGAATTAAATCTGAACTATAACGTTTTTCGGAAAATTGAATAATCTATTAGTAAATTCGAAAATACTCACAACTCAAAATCATTCTCGTGCAAGATTGGAAGAGTTTTACATAATTAAGGATATTTCCTAAACCAATTATGCGATCGTTATGAAACAAATTTCTATAAAACAAGGACAATTCAGGGTTTCGAGTAAAATTATTAAAAATTTCCGGTATAAAAACCGAATTTCATAATTTCAGCATGGTTTTAATAATTTCACCGGCGTTAATTAGTGCGCAAACCGGACTGCTCGGGAGTCCTATTAAGGAGCATGCTGAATTACCTCAAGTGTGAAATAAATGAGGGAACACACTTCGGCGGGCTTTGATCTCAATTGTGGGTGTGTAAGCGGAAAGTGCTCTTTGGGACTCCGCGCCCGGAAAAAGTGCAAATTGCATTGCAATCAAAACAAGAGCGAAACAAAGAGCGGCCCGACGGCAGCGGTGTCCAATTTGCGAAAAATCCATTCTTTTAGTAATTTTTAAGGAAATGCAATAATAGAGTGCAATTTATGCACTTACACGCCCTAAGTGGTACAAAATCGCATAATTGCATAATAGCGAAAAAAAGGATTGCATCGACACCGCATCAATGGCTATGTCCGGACACGTTTTGGTTCTCCGGCGAACTATGCAAAGAATGCGTCCAGCACGTGATTGAATGATTAAAGGCGAATAGATCCTTGGATTTGTTGTTAAAAAATGCTGTAAAGCATAAAGCATCTATAAAAGTGGCATTCACTGAGGACAAGTGAAAAATCGCAAGAACTCACTTTGATTTGTGCCGCCCGCCACTTCTAGGTCCTTTCGGAGAACGCGGACAAAAATCCACTTTGTGCGAACTCCATGTCCTTTCTTCGCGCTTTGGGGAGTTCCATCCATAGATGAGGACGTGCACATCTTAAATTCGCATAATTGCACTTTGAAGAATTCTTCCTTTTTTTCGCAATTTCCCTTTACATTTTAGACACAAAATATTCGAGCTGCAGCAAACTCAACGAAGCAAAAAGCGAGCCGCCGTTTGAGTGCTTTTTATCGCATGCTTCGAATTGCATAATTATTGCATCCGCCATCTTTTGCCTTTAATTTAACGCTCTGCAAGTTTGATAAGTGAAAAAATGGCGGAAAATGCATTTTCCATCGTTTGAATTATTTCATAGTGCAATTTCTTTAGAGCCTTTTGCGACGCATGAGACTCGTCCTGATTTTTTGCAATTCTTCCTCCGTTCTTCAAAGGATCCAGTTCGACATGGGAGCCGAGCATTCATGAGAGTGAAGAAAAAGCGAATTCGCTCAAGTGAAATGCACTTTTGCTAGCTTTTACATGTCCAAGTTTATTTTCACATTTGATGGATGAAAGTAATCCTCGTCAGGATACACACCCGCTTTCAGCGCGCTTAGTTGCCAACAAGTGCCAGGGCTGGTCGTTGCTTTTCGTCCTTAAATGACACTGCTCTTTCCACCCGAACTGAATGCAAGCGAGCTGCATTCTATTTAGTTATCTAAGGGATTTATTCGGAAAAGAACTCTGTTTGCTAATAGACTTTTCTTATGCATTTAGCAATCCTGTAAATTCTATAGACCTACGTACTAATAACATGCTTCTGTATTCAAGAATTTCCATATTCTAATATACAGTAGGTGTTCAAAAAATTAGACGCAGCCAGCAATTCTATGAAATTTGGTGCAAATTTGATATTTCCTGCAATAAAATCCTTTTCAAGTAAATTTTTCAATGATTACGGTCATGCAGGTAATGAGTGCAGGATATTTGGGTAATTAGGGAAATCCCAGATCTACCGGGTTAGGGCTGGGAGGTATATAAATGAAAGCGATTTCGTTTTGGCTTCATTTGGAAAAAATATTTTTGGAGAAACAGTTGACAATTTTGTATGCAAGCGGATTTTAAAGAGTGCATTGATATTGATATTGATTGATATTGATACCCAGTAGGCCCCCTTCAATTTATTGTGTTTTTTGAAGTGAAAATGCAGTGAACGTGACATACAAGAAAGGAGTTTTCTGAAGTAGTTAAAAGTAAAAAGTGACTTCAAAATGGGACAAGTTAAAGATATCGCCAGTGATAAAAGAAGTGTAATAGCAAGTTTGTTGAACTCCAGAGAGTTTACCCATCGGGAAATCGCGGGCCAAAAAAAAATTTCGGCATCTACGGTGGATCGAATTGCCCGCACTCTGAATCCTTCAACTTCTCAATCGGGAAGTAAGAGGAAAAATTGCGGAAGAAAAAGGAAAACATCTAACAGGACCGACAGGAAAATTGTGCATATGGCAATACAACAAAGACGAGCACCCGCCAGGACCTTACACAGACAAATTAGAGACCATGGGGTGGAAATATTAAAGATGACACTTCGCCGACGATTATATGAGGCAAATCTTAAATGTAGACGACCAACAAAAAAGTCAAAGTTGACAGAAAAAATGAGATCCAGAAGGTTACAATGGGCTAGATACCATCAGAGCTTTACCCTTGATTACTGGGAAGAGATAAACATGTCAAAATAATTTCGCAAATTATTATTTTATTGAGGTTTATGGAGCATTCATAATTACCCTAAATTTCAAATTTCTTAGGTTATATTCAGCGACGAATGTCGTCTAGAAGCGGTGACGGAATCGTTCGATTTCGTACGGAGGCGTCCAGGGGAACGTTACAATGAGGATTGCGTTCAAAGAACAGTCAAACACCCTCCAGCTATTATGATATGGAGCTGCATAGGTGGAGAAGGTCCGGGTCCCATTTATTTTATGAATGGAACCTTGCGTTCTGATTAGTACAAGAACATATTAACAAACGTTCTTTTACCCCATATTAATTCATTCATGCATACACGATCGATTTACATATTTATGCAAGATGGAGCACCTTGCCATACCTCGAAATCAAGCAAAGTTTCCTAAATGAAGAGGAAATTGAAGTTCTTCCTTGGCCTGGCAATTCTCCTGATCTAAACCAAATAGAAAATTGCTGGGCCTATTTAAAATCTAAAGTATATAGTCGCGCAAACCCAACGGTATCTATTCTTAAAGAAAACATTGAAGATATTTGGAGAAATGACGAAGGTCTGAAAGACATGATAAAATCGTGTATTGCGAGTATGCCGAGAAGAATTGCCGAAGTTGTAAAACAAAAAGGCGGAGTAACTAAATTTTAGTCTCTATGTTCACAAATTGTCACTAATATACCTTAATGTAATATAGACCGTTTAAAAAAAAAAAAACTTATATAGATTTATCGAAATTTATAAATTTGTTTCATTTCCCATTTATTTTCCCAGTGCGTCTAATTTTTTGAACACCTACTGTACTGTAATAAATCTGAAGACTGACTCCAAAATAATTATAACGAACAAATCAGCTGGTCTAACTTTGATTAAATCTAACTAAATCCTAATAAAGCATGGAACACTTGAAAAAGATCACACTACGTTTTTTAATCATTATTTTCATAAATACTTATGTAATTTGGCGAAAAAATTATAAAGTCCTTCCTTTTTCCAATGAAAAACATGCACATACCATACTTCGATTTAGGATTAAGTACAACCATATTCAGAATAAGCAAGAACTGCTTCTATTTGATTCGATTCCGAAAAAAGTATGATGATATTCGTTCTTTATAAAATTTTAAATTTGAATCAGCTCAAAAAAAATTAATTTTTATCGAAATTTAAGTATATGTTCTATATTTTGAAAAAACTTAAATTGAAATTTATATTCAAATGCACTTGATTTGAAATATACGTTCCATATTTTGATTGCACATACAAATTTATTTCCGAAGTGTTAAAGAACTATTCATCTGAAAACGTTGAGGAATAGAGTAATTTTACGCTTTTTGAATTATGCAAAACGAATGCCTATTAATTAGCTAATTATGTAATTTTCAATACTTTTCTATGATAAAATGAAGGTACGGTGGCGGCTTTATTTCAATCCGTATTTTATGAAGTTTCGTTGAAATCGCATTGGTACAATTTTTTATTTTAAAAATATATTGACTGAATGCCGGATGAAATACCTAGTTGTAAAGCCGAAACAGAAAATGTATTTTTGATTTAATAATATAGTAAATCCTGCAAAATACGTTTGGTAACTGATAAGATAAATACCTACATATATTCAAAGCTAAGAACTCGAACAATATTTATAAACTCAACTTTAAATTCATAAGAAAAAAATAGTAGGTACACCTACATACTTTTATTAAATAATAAATTTCGAAATATCGAATTTGTGCTAACAATTGCTGCTCGTGTACAAATGAACAGACAAACTGACGCATTAGAAACATGTGCCAAAACTCTAAATAATTACCTCATAAAGAATCTTTTGTCCGCACCAGGCTTATAATCAATTCTGGTAAAATTACCATTGAAATTGACGTCCCCATCGCGAACAAATAAACCACTCATTAAGCAATTAACAAATTTTTCAATAAATCTCCCCATGAGCCCTGATAATTGGGTAACCACCAAAATCACTTCGATCCGCCGATGGGATTACAGGAGCCACTGCCCGCCAAATTTGCAAAAAGGCACTGGATTGGCGCGGAGGACTAGTAACAATTAATTGAGCAATTATATGAAAAATGATTGCGAAACATGTCAATAGCAGAGAAAGTAATTAACAGCGAAATGTATACGCAACAGGGCTGATGGAGACTCCTCCACCGCTCGCATTTCCCAACCCAATTATTCACTTCATTTCGAAATAATAACAATAATAAGTGAGGCAACCATTTTGTTGCTGCTGTTCGGCTCCAGGGGATTCGCGGGAGGGGGCGGGGGCGAAAGCGAGCACAAGTACCTACACTATCATGTAACTTTTTCCTCGCAGCGCCCGATTCACCCAACCGGGCAGAGTGGCATAATCATCGTCCTCGGAAAGGATAACGAACTCCCTCAGGACTTCGGGGAATGAGGGCTGAAATATGAAGCCCATGAACGGATGAAAGCGCGCAAAATACGACAATGAGTGTGCCATCACTCATCAGCTTTTTCCTGAAAAAAATCACCACAAATACAGGAACGCCAATAGTACCTACCACTAAACCCTTTTAGTAAAAACAAAATTAACGTAGACTTATGTTCAAAAAATTATTATTACTTTTCCTTCATCCTTTTTCAAAAACAGATTTTCTTCTTTTGAGAATAGAAAAAACTGCAGAACCAAAAAATCGGAAGAATACTTTTTAGGCATTGATATCAAAATTTCATTCAAATACCCGTCTCCCTAAAAGAAACGCTAAAAGATTTTAAATTAAGGAGAAAGGGTATACTAGAAAATCTTCATCACGACATTTCAAGAAAACTATTAACTTAGTTTTAAATCAACTATAAGTCCACAATTGGAATATTTTAATTTTTGCCATACAATACCAACTCACCACTTAACAACGAGTATTAATCTTAAATGTAAAATTTAAGAATCATTGCCAAACTTAAAAGTAAAGCATTCAAAACCGAATTACAATTCGAACTTCATTCTTTTACAAAACATAGCCAATCTATAATTTCGATGCCAATCTAATTTCGGCAAACAAAATATTTTTCAATTAGCTAATATATTTAGGTAAGGCTTTCGTACATGATATCGTTTTATAAAACAAATATTTTCGACTCAGCGAGAAGTTAACTTGTAAAATTTCTCGACAGTATTGGTGCTTTTTGTAAAATTTTATAACATATTCTAAATAGAAATTCGAACTATAGGGACGATTGCAAGGTAAAGTAATTCATAAAACTTGACTCAGGATCGGAAATTAATTATATTGTAGTTTAAGAAAACCATTAAGTTCAAGGTTTTATTTGAACCAAATAACCATATTTCACCTACATATGTAGCAATCATTTTATTTTCAAATTTAATCAAGTATGCCTAATGTTCCGAAAAATGTATGTTTTGTGATTCACAAACTACAATCAAAATTCGATTGAAATTTATTCAAAAATTAAAAATTTGTTTCAAATACCTTTTGATGCTTTTATATTTTTACCATCTCTTTTCATTTCAAGGGTAATTCTTAAATTTGTGCGGATGAAGTGTTTTTTTTTTTTTGTCTTTTATAAATCTATATATATTACAAGCCATCTAAATGGTTTTAGAGCTTAATAATAGTAACTCTACCAATCTAGCTTACAATATTAAAACATTTATTGCCTGGCTGAGGCAAGTTTTATTTAGTGCATGTAAATATATTTTTAATAAAACTCTAAAAAATCGAAAAAATATTCCTGAATAACAAATGTTCATAATTTGGGAACATGTGGGCCTCCATAACTATATCACGTAACTTTTCCAGCCGCATATAGCCCGGTGCAGCGAGCCGGGCAGAGTGGCATAATAATCATCGTCGGAAAGGATAACGAACTCCCACAGGACGCCCAGGACTCCGGAGGATGAGTTCTGAAATATGATGCCCACGAACGGACGATGGACGGATGAGCCCCGTGGAGAATACGCCGCCACCATGAAAATCCGATCAGTGCCTGTGGCCCCGGCGGATTTCCCGGCAAAATATCACCGCGCACCCACCGGAGCGCGCCCGCCGACAGTCAACGGTGCCACCAATTTCCCTTTTTATGTTCATATTTTCTCCATCATTGATCTGCAGGAAATTTATTTAACTCCCCCGCGCCCCTCGGGCATGGTGTGTCTGTTCAGCCCCTCATGATGGGGCTCATGCCATGGCGCTCCATGCCGCTGCCGCCCCCCCCCCCGTAAAGTGGGTAATCGGGCCCCCTCTGCCCGTCCGTCGTTCCCAAACCAACGAGCACGACTTTATGGAAATTTTCTATTTTGTACCCCGGCTAATCGATAAAACGGACTAATTATTGCCATTGAGGAAAATTCTTAATTAACATGTTACTCACCGAAAAACTCCCGGCCATTATTATCCGGAGTCGGGTTTCAAACATTCAGGCGAGGGCACGACCACAGCTCGTTTTGGGTATATAACGAGCTCGTGTCCGTACAGAGATTCACGGACAGTGTCCGTGTAGCCGGGAATTAAACATGGTCCCACTGGAAAGTATCTAAAACCACTCCCAATCCCCTGGAAGTGGCGAGAACCCTCCATCGGGGCTCCGATTCTATATTCAGTGGGCTGAAAAGAGCTGGCGCTAGAGAGTCATCTGGTTGTCTCAAATTTCCAACGTAACGTCCCACTTGCCCCGGATGAACGCAGCATCCCATGTACCAAAGACGGCCCGGGAGGCACGGCATCGTCTTCTGCATCTCTCCCGGTGGCGAAGTACCCCTTTGCAGCGTGACAATTCGCACACAGCACCACGGAATCAGTCGGTTTCAGTTCCGTCGTCAGTGTGCACACCTTGGGCTTAGCTGGGCACAAAACTGGAGCCTTTTTCTACCTGTGGGTGCCTGTTTGTGTCTTCTTCCCTTTTTGCGTTCGGGATCCGCCGAAAAAAAAGGTTCTACAAGACAAAATATATCGATTCTAAAAAAATGAAATAACGTATTCTATATAAAAATCATCAAAAAACCCGAAAAAAGAGTCATAGGTTCTATAGACAAAGTTCGAAGAAAAGTAGGTGGAATCGCGTTCTATTTTACGTTATAAGAAAATCAACTATTCCGTGAAATGGACAACGGTTGTGCTTTTATACACTATCATCAAAATGTTAAAGTTAAAAAATTAATCAAATTGTGAAAGTGGAGAACGATTTTTCATTAGACAAAGTGAACTATAAAACAATTTTGTGAAAAAAAAATAAATAGTGAACATTTTATCCAAAAACTAAAAACTATAATCATAGTGTAAAAAAAATGGAAAAGGTGTAAACATTTTTAATAAACAAGACATTTGTGATTAAATAAAATAGTTTAAAAACGTATAAAAAAACGTTGCATATTTGAATCTCATAATCCCGTCGGCAATTCGATGCAAGCTGCAAAAATGCGAACTCCCTTCGCCATCCAGGAAATTCTTGGCCTCGGCGTTGGGAGACAGTCGAATAACGGATCGCCGCCCACGACAACGTCTTTGGGGGCGCCGCACGGCGGCGGACGGGACAACGGATCCCTTTCGCCGGACGGTGGAACAGGTGGCGGCGGGGGCGGCGGCGGCGGCTGCCAGCTGCCCGTTTTCAACCCGGCCTCGTTTTATGCCGCCGCGGGCTACGAGCAAAACCAACTGAACGCGGCGCATCACCACCACATGACGACGCTTGCCGCCGCAGCTTATCTGAGGGGATTCCTGCCCCCCGGCTTCAGCTCTCCACACGAATTTCGGGGACACTTTCAGCAGCATTTCGGGAGTCAATTTGGTAAGTAAATTTTGTAGATAGTCTGACTTCTTAGTGGTGCAACTAGATTCAGTAAATATCTTGTGATTTATGGATTCTTTTCAAAAATATATCTTCTGAACCGTCATCTTACTAAATTTGTTTCGAGAAATAAGTTTATAAAAATGAAAAAATGTACTTTTGCTTATCTTTCTATTTTCTAAAATACAATAAATCGTTAAAATGAATGTGACAAATAAAATAAAATATGTAGCTGCAATCACGAGATCAAAGGTTTCAAGATCTTTTATATACTTTTGAGATTACTTTGATCAAACAAAAATTTCACCGTCATTCTAAAATCAACCATAAAAACTTACTCCGGAGTTGTAATTTGAATCTAAAAATAAAATGGTGTTTCCCAGTCCAAGTTTTTATCAAGATATATTTTTTTCTAAGTACAATAACTTAAGAAAATTTATATTTCATATTTCTTAACCAATTGAATCTAAATTTGGCAAATCAGTTTAAGCACAAACCAATATAATGGAAAACATTTCACTCTCTGCAATTTTTAGAAAAGTCAAAAAATTTTCTTAGCTGCAATATCCGAACTTATTTATTAAAAACACATTTATATTTTACCTCTGTGCACCTACAGTAAGTAATTAGCATGCATAATTAAAATATATACATATTTATACTGTTAAGTATACTAATATTTGCTTTAATCCTCTTAGTTCAATTTAGTAATAATAATTGGGTATACTTAACTCATATAAACTAAAAGTTAATTTTGTTTACATTACTCATTAATAGTACTAAAGTTTTCACTAAAACTAGCTTAGTCATAGAATAGTTTTACAAACAACACAGTCATGAACTACTGTTAAAACAATCAAGAATTTAACTAGCTCAATCTTTTACTCTTAGTCTTAATATGTTGGTAGATTAGATATTATATATTATGGCATTAGAGCTAAACAAAATGCTAAGAAAACGTTTAAAGTATGCAAATTTGTAATCTTAAAAAGCGAACCAATAGTTAAATTAAATTTTAAAATTTTGTTATTATACTGTTACCGTTCATTTCTTTCTTATATTAACTTTTATCTTACTATTTCTTTTATTATAATATTACTTTTTGTAAAGTATATTTAAAATGATGAATTCAAGTTAAACGGAAATCAGACCAGCATATTGTTTTAAAAGACTAATTTGCCTGGTTTTTTTTAATTTTATAACGATTTAAATTATATTTAATATTTCCAATTTTTTATTGTTTTAATCATTGAATATTTATCATATACATACGTATGTGTTACAAAACATAAGCTTTCAGTTTTAGTTTTCAAAATAATGTAATTAAATAATTTAAAAAAAACATGTTTCAATGTTTTCAAAAACACTGCGTAATTTTTGGAAACACAAATCGTATAACTGATGTAAAAGAAACGGGTTGAATGTGAATCTTAATTATGTATCTAGTTATAAATTCACTGTTTAGTTCACCGACAGACGTTTTGTTTATTGTCTTTTGATTTTTAAATTTCTTATAATTTCGAGTTTTAAATAAACAGTTTTGGTACGAATTAAAATTTTAGGTTAGATAGGGAAACATATATTTAAATGTTATGATGGTACAGAAAGGTACATGCATTTTAGACGAGCAGAAAACTCTGTGATTTCATTGTTGAAGATTTTAAAAGGACCTAAACTACCAAAATTACGCTATACATGTGTATAGAAACTTCTTTCTACCTTAAACTCCAAAACAAACGACAATTTTCTAAGGAAGATGGGGACGTGTGGGACAAACTGTGTGGTTAGCACCAGGATGAGGAACAATTCCCTACGCCACAAACAATGGCACACACGAAAGACTTTCCCTAGTAGGTACAGAAAAAAGTAGTTCGCTTGAGAAGTCAAAAGTCATCTGAGGTAATTACGCAAAACTCCTAACCAAACAATAGATCTTCGTGGCCCTTTTGAGTGTCTGGAGAAAAAAGGCGAAGGACCGTCAAAGCAAACCCGATCCCGGACTGAAGTCCTTCGGGTGAACTCCTTGAGCAGGAGGCTTCCCGAGTGGCATCCCGGCAATAACACATCCTCTGACACCTACTCAATTCTCACTCGACTTCCTGGCGTGGAAAAGGGACTGCTTCTGGAAGCAGAGGACCTCTAGCTCCGGCCCGAGCGAACTGCTCCTTTTCGTCGTTCTTGTGGTTTTTGCGAACTTTCTTTCTGAGGCCCCTCGAGGATATCATTAAATTATTTACTGCATAAACATACCCCGCCCAGCCGACGTCCTTTTGCGGCGGAAAAATGTGAAAGGAGCCGAATTTCCGCACGGCGATTGTTATGATTAATGCGAGGGAGCCCCATTGTCCCTGGCAGGCCTAAGCCTTCTCAAACCGAGCTCACCTGCTGCCGAGTTGTGGGTTAATTTCTGTAATCAGGGGATCGCAATTGTAATCCACTTAACACTCCTGGATTATGGAAAAAAATGGGATTTTTTTGCATTTCCCGGTTTCTGGATTCATAGCCGAATAAATGCAACTCGATACCTTTTGCTGCTGCGCAGGTATGCCATGAAATGCGGCAGGAAGAGGCTACTATCGCTTTACTATTTTCGCTGGCAGTAACCCGAGGTCTTGTTGTGACTGCCACCTTTTCTTATGCTTTTTTTGGTTACTCCTATCACACATTTGTCCAGTGGCTGGAGCACCCTTAATCCCTTCAAATTCCCTTGTCATCTACTTAATGCGAGCTGGAGAGGGCCTCATTTCGTGCTCCTGGCCCTGGACGCAGACTGCCCAGCTAGGGAAACAAAAACACTCGAGGTGTGTGCATTTCTCGGAATCTGTTTCTTCAATCACTTCGAGTACTGGGAACAGGCTGTGAAGTGGCGGACGAGCCTATCCTGTGGGAACTCCTTGGCCGGGCGTTGCGGTGTTGACCAATTTTCTTTTATTTATCTTCCTCAACTCTCCTGGTGAATGAAAGGTATTCGGGCATTCACTGGGAGAGAATTGGTTAATTGGTCAATTAGGGACACAATTTGCTTCATATCGCTTTCAATCGATTGAAAAAGTGTCGAATTACTGAACATCGAAATGAGATATTTTGTTGGATTGGACTGGAATATTAAATTGCATTATTATAATGTGTGAAACTGTGGTAATGAATCAAATTTCCAATTGTTGTTTAACTATACACTATACCATAGATATGTTGAAGATAGAAGACAAGATCTCGTTCACAAAATTAATTGAAACATACTAAAGACATCTTCTGAGAGATAAGTTACATCGAAGTTTGATTAGGACAAATTATGCTCAGGTTCATAAGTTCGTAAAGCCTACTAAACTTTAATTAAATTTAGATTTATATGCATATGTACGCATGTATTTCTACTGCTTAAGTATAAGTTTTACTAAGAAATAATAGTTATACGTATCTTTTCGCTAAAACATTTGTTTAAGCAAAACTTGCCTAGTTAACAATAAAACCGGGTTTTTTCCCAGATTAGAAAATATTTACTATCGCCATATATCAAAAACTGTTAAACTTATAACTTTTGGCGCACCAACGAAACTAACTATGATAAGTGTTACTTCAGAGGATTTTGAAATATATCATTCATGAATTTACCTTAGATAAATTTACATAACATCTTCAAGGAAATATTATCAAGTCTTTGTGTTTAAAAGAAATACCAAAATGCAAATTTCATAATTTAAAATATACGCAAAACTCCTTAAGCATCTCTTTATTTATAAACGCATAACGCCTCATTTAATTTGTATTGGTAAAAAGGAACATTTTTTATTCACGTACCAAATTTGAATAAATTCCAAATTGAATTCATTTTCGCTCCAAATTTTAATTTATACGAATCATAGCATTATCTACTAAAATCTCTTCTAATAAATCTTATAGTAATTTATTTTTAAATCTTATTATAGTTTTTTAATTTATAATTCAAATGACTTTTTATAAAAATGTATAAAATATAAAAGTTTTAATTTATGGTTGACCTAAAATAGACATGCTAATTTTACTTCTTATTTATTGAATGCTTTTTTATCAAATTTTGCTTTGCAATGACCATCTGATTGACAGTAATCATTATAAAATTTTGAATTTTTTTTAAAATTCTGAAAGGCTTTTAATTTGGGGCCTAACACAAATTATCCTAACCTCTCCAAGTATTCAGGATAAGACCGAGAAAATCGATAGCTAAACGTGGATGATAAGACCCCTCCAATCAGCCGCCAACGGAGCAGTATCCTGGAAGTGGCCTCGAAAATCCCAAATTAGTCCCGGCACATTTTTTGGGGCCTGGAAGATTGCCTAACAAGCTCCTACATCAAAAGAAACCCCGAAAAACCCCACGGCGGAGCACCTCTCTAAGGCGACCAAATTAGCAAGAACCTCTCGTCGGGTCAACGGATTCTGCCCCCGCACGAGAGATTTCCGCGCAACAACTTACCCACCCCCGAAGAACCCCCTTCAGGGGGTGAATAGCATCACATCCCGCTTTTAAGGGGATTTCCTCAAAATATTTTTCCTCATATTTACACTTTTTCGACAAAAGCCAGAGAAAATTAAAGAAAATAAAAAAAAGTAGCGAAACACGTCTCCGTCCGGGAGCCCCACTAGGAACCCCACCGCTGACACCTTCGAGGCGCGGTGTTAAACGTCATTCAGTGCAGGGCTAATTAGAAGCTTTGGTGTGACACTCGGGGGCCCACTTCCCTCGAGGAGCCCCAGAAGAATAGGCCCCAGCTCGGGAGTTGGCGAGTGGTCGCGCGGCGGAGGGCGGAGGCGGGGGCCCGGCACGGAAAACGTATCCTGGCACGTAATGATAAGCACAAGTAGCGCCTGGAACGAAACAGCGAGCGCCTTGTCTTAGTGCCTCCTTCAGGACTCCCCCGTCCCCGGCCTCGCCCCCGCACGGCGCTCCCTCTTAACCTTGCTGCAAGGAATTTATCTATTTCTTGTGCAGCGAAGACCACAGACAGTTGGTCGGGGGCGGGGATGGTGCGGGGGAGGTTCGGGTGCATCTCGGTTAATAGGTAAACCCGGTGGTTCCCGGGGATCCCCCGAGGGGCTGCAGAGCGCGGGGGCGTGGGCGGGTAGTTGCAATCGCGTGAAGAACTACACTTTGTTGCTCGTTGAGAAGTGTGAAAAGAACGCGTTAATTCGCGTTGTTCGAACGCGTTAAGGTACACACTCAAACAGACGAACACCCTTTGGGGGAAGGGAGGGGGGGCCTCCCGCGTCCCGGTGGAGTTAACTCAGGCGGAGGTGCGCGGGGCCGCTCAGGTGGGTGCTTCCCCGTGACGTGGTGAAGGTGCGCTCACATACGACGAGCTTTTGTCGCGGCGACGACGACGGAGGACAGCTCCTTGTTCGCGTCGCGGCGCCAGGGCGTTTCTCTTGTGCTCGTTGTTTCAGGAAGTGCAAGGAATTTTTCATGGGTGCTGGGGCGTACGCGTTAAAAGAAGATGAATTAATTAGGCTCGGTCCTGAAGTGTGCCACTCCATTCTATTTTTAAGGCGGAGAAGCCGCTAAGGAAAATCGATCCGCCACTCCGTGGGGTACACGAGGCGTTCCGCAGGGCACTGGCAGGACTCTTTTATTACTTTCCCTGACTTGAAAAAATAATTCTATGGATCTCGCTGAGTAGGTGAAACAACAATTTTTTTAAAGAAAGACATATACTCACTGGTTTTAAACGAGAAAACGTAAAAAGTACATATATAATTTTAAATATATTTTAATGTTCAGGCCAAAAAAAATAGACTGGTATATTTATATCTAGATTAAAATGACCGCTTTTTTTCAAAAATTCCAAAAATTGGTATACGACTAAATTTTACTCCTATACTTTTCTCACATTTTGCATATGAGAAAACAAAAGAATTTCACAAATTTTAAATGTTTCGGTTTTTAAATTAGTTTAATAAAAAAAACGTAATTGACAGATTCCACGTCAGCGTGTACCAAAAACGACCACAAAACAAATGGGGCTCTTCGTTTACCCCGGAAAGAAGGTTCAAAAGAGAGAGTGAGTGCATTTGCAGCATGAAATTTATGAAAACAGAAAATTGCAATTTTATTTGAAGGTGCTGAATGCCCCATTCAATTAACATATCCATTTAGTTTTAACGACTTTCAAAACAAAATGACAAAACGCATGTTTCACTAAGGGGTAACTACACTATTATAATAAAACTAAGCATCGCAAACATTTTATCCTTCGATACATTTCTTGGGGAGAATTTAACTGCATTCTGCAACATGAATTTACTATCATTTTTTTAAATTAATGATGATCCTACTTTCTACAAAGTTTTTCTTTTCTTATAAATTGTACGTAGCTATACTACCTACTTCTTTTTCTCCGTGAAATAAAACTTTTTTCTTATAGAGTTCTTGCAAATTAAGTTCAAAAAATAGAGTAGGTACCCAGGTAAACTGATTTGTGACAACTCTAGGTATTTTGCGCGCGATTGTCAATCGTTATACCGTTATACGTATAATCAAAAATGTGCTATAACTACTTTAATATTTTAGCTCTAGAAAATGTAAAACTAACAAAATTCTGAAAAAGGAATATACTTGGCATACCTACAAGTACGAAATGTAACCATTTAGAACGCCCTAGCGAACCTTAAAACTTTTACGTACCGTCATAAAGCCTGGAGATAAAAAAGTGCAGTAAATGCGTGAAATTAAACACGAATGTGACCCAACGCACTTTTGCTCCATCGCCCCCTTGGAAGCATCAAGACCTGTAACATGCTTGTTACATAATTTTGTGATTGCAGGTCGGGGGCCCTTCTGGAAGCACCCCCTCAGCCCGAAGCCCCCATACATTGCCTGCCCAAATTCCCACCTCCCGAGACCTGGGGCAAATTTAAAATTTTCTTGAAGGGAACGGCCCTTGCTCGCGTGTGCGAAGAGGTAATAAGGGCGTGAAAAATTCGCCACTCTGGTGTCAGGGCTGCCATTCGATTTGTCCTCGAGAACGGCCGGGGTGCCGGGTGAAAAACTTAATAAATACTTTCGGCACATTAACACGCACGCACATGGCGAGGAGGCCCTTCAACCCTTTAATTCTCCTCGGCCGTAACATTCCACGTATGCAGCGGGGACACATGCGGAGGGCGGAGGACCACTTCCCTCTGCGAAATTGCTACTCCTCCCCGGAGGCGCCCCGTGCAACGTACGATTGCTCGAAATTGTCTCAGATGAATGTTTCATGATCGAAAGAATGTTACGATGTCGTTTTTTGCTCCTGGAACAGGTTTAATTGAAATGTTTAGCACCTGAGACACACATGCCCCTCCCTGGTAATGGGCACGTCCTTAAATTAGGACACAATTTATACAGAACAACTTCGAATAGTACCTACTTATTTTTAACTTAAGACTGTTTTTATTTGAAACTGAAATGATACTTTTTACGGGTGGTTTTATTTAAAGCATAAATTTCTACTTTTTATAGATAATTTTATTTTATTAGGAGATCGTTACTCTAAAAGTTTTACATCCTCATTGTACATTTCTCAATTGTAGGTTTTTTAATTATAAATTAAGACTTCTTATTCTTTTCAAAATTAAAAAACATCCCATCACTGGTACCTACTTAGTTAATTAGAAATATTTTGTATTTTTAAGGAAGCTTCAGATTTTGTCTCTTCCCTTATTTACAATTAGTGGATCTAGAATGTCATAAGTATACCAAAAATTCTCTTATTAAATTAAAGTAACTTAAAACAGTTACAGATAAAATGGAGAGAACTTTGTTCTTTTCTTAGCTCTAGCATTTTCTTCAATTAAGTTTTTATTCGTGCTGTCACAATATTAAAACTATGTAGTAGTGTCAAGGAATTTTTTTTTGACAAGTTAAGAAATATTTAGTATATTTGTTCCTTTTTGGCGTAGTATTTTAATTTAAAAGAACTATTATTTTTTAGTGAAAATAACTAAAGGAAATTTTTAATAAAATAACTTGGAGTTTCTAATTTTAATTAAAGCTAAGATTATTTTAATAAGTAGGTACTCAGCTAAAAAGTTCCGAGGTGTTTTATGAGGAAATTTTCTTTTATTTTTCTAAAAACTCATCTCTGTCTCTAACTGAAAATATCTGCCCAATTGCGAGAACAGCATCAGATTAAAATTTGCATATACCTTAAGGGAGAATCTTCATTTTCATAATCAAAAACTCTGAAACAGTGTATAGCACCGTCTTGAGCACCATGACAATAAGTAGGTACTCCATGGCCCCATTCAGTCCCAAGAAGTCCCCATCCTATGGATTACGGAGCTTGTGTCCGCCATCTTCGTCGAGAACGTCTTCCATCTTTTGTGAAATTCATGAACATATCGCGTAATCGTAAATTGCCAATTTCGAGTGTATTTCCTGTCAACAAATTTTTCCCTAAGTTGCCTATTTAGATTATTGAATTTTCTCCCTCTGTCGTCTTGTTGGCGGGCGGGATCACCCTGCATCCAGGCGGAGCGAACCTTTTTTCGGGAGTGGGGTCCCAGTCCCGCAGCAACAGGATCACTGCCGCGAACCTTACCGCCCCGTACGCCACACCTTTTATCCAGCAGTTGTGGCCCCGTTTTATCGAGTTGTTAGCATTTTATTGCCTCCGCAGGGAAAAATAGATTCGGAGCTCGAAACGATGGAGAAAGGTTCCTTTTACCATTTCACTTATTTCTTTTTTTCGTTGCTCCGAGCCTTCCTTGCGATGGACCCCTAATAACGACATCCTGACTAATTTATTGATTGGTTATTTTCATGTTTTCCACCGGCTTTCAGAGTCCCCCCTGGGTTAAAGTGACATACCCAATGCCATTAGGTGGGAAATTCAATTAATTTTGAAGGATAATTGGAACACGATTGGTATCCAATTTGCTCGGCGAGCAGGAGAAAAAGGACATCTCACGGTGCAGGGGCATTTTGCTTTTAAATGAATTCTGTTATGCCAATTACTTGGCATGCAAATTGTATTCTTCTCGAAAGATGGCTGACTCTTTGGGGAGTTTAATAAATTTGTGGGACTTCAGCAGCACTTTACCTTTAAAAATAAAGCAATAATGTAATAAGTATGAACTACAAAATGTTTTTTTCGTTTTCATCATTACTGATTTTTGAAGAAATATCATTGAAAAGCTCATTAGAGATCAATATTGATACTTTAATAATTTTTTCCATTGCTATAGTATTTCGAAAATAATACTTTAAAACTTAAAAAAATGAGTAGGTTTGAAAATTTCGCAAGTATGTACCTAATTAAAATAAGTTAAGAGAGTTCCCACGCATTGCCTTTTTTAAATATCAGCTCAAAATACATAATGTCAAACTTTCTTATAATTTGGTGTTTTTAGGATTAAGGAGTTCTTACGGAGTTCTGCAATTTCCACCGCAAATTTGCTTATTTGAGACTTTAATTTATAATCAAGTGTAATTTTAAGTTAGACTTCATCTACGCAAATTTTGCAACTTTATCGAAATTAATATGTCAGTTTTTTTGGCAATTGTCTTAAATTTATAAGAGGTTTATATGCGTACGTAGGTATAACTTTTGAATGAAAGCTCTGATCTTAGTGAAATTTTGTAGAGCTATTCTTAAGATGATTTACTAACAGAAAATTCGCAATTTTTTAATCAAAAGCTTTATTAAACCCATTTTATATTTTTCCGATAACTATAATGATTTTAACGAATTAAATAAAGCGTTAGACGTTTTAAGAATTATTATTAAAAACCGATTTACCCCTCGGAATTTAATTTTTACTCATTTGAAATTTTTTACACATAACCAAAACAACAACTCAGAAGGGTACCTACCCCTTCCACGGCAGGTAGGTACCCAGAATCAACATCTTTTCTGCTTTCAAATCTCACAAATTCCGTGGAGAAAAACATTTATCCAAATTTTTACGCAAAGCGACAATCATTCTCATTCTTCACAGCTAAATGAAGTTAGAAAGAAGTTATTTATCTCAGGAGCCCCACCGTCTCGCCCGCATTTCGAAGGAAGCAGCAGAGCAATAAAAAAGGACGACAATGGAGAAATTCCTTAAGGAATGCCGTGTGTTGGGCGCACCCAAATATCTCAATCTCTCCACCTTCCTGACACCTTCGGGAGCTCATCAGTTCCATCCTTGAGGGTGAAATAAGGGTCGTGCTCTTGATTTGATTAAAACATAAAATTACCAATTTTTTCTCCGCCCATCACCCACCCTCCCCTGCTCAGGTTGCATGAAAAAGGTGTCAATTGTTGGGGCCCCAAAATTTACGATTCATCCGAATCTGCGCTAAGACGCTCAGGTGTAACACACACCTTTCGCCCAGGTTACGTAACTCGAAAGCCCTGACTGACTGACTGACGAATTGCCCAAGTTCTTAGACTCTCTGAAGCCCAGATTTAGGGCGGATGGGGTTTAATTAAATTAGAAAATTATCGCCCTTCTGTTTGTCCTTCTTTGTTATTTGCTCGATTTTATTGACCGTGACGAAGTGACAGAGCAGGCGTAATTTATTGGGTCACGGTGCAAAAATAGCTTTAAGGGCTCGACACAGGAATTCGACATAGGCAATATTTGCGAGTTTCTGCCTGTGTCGAAGGACCAATTGGTCATATGCGCTCGAGCGAAATGTCCTGTGGGATTAATCATTAAGTGTACGAGCAAATGGGTTTGCATTGTTTGAAATTCTGGAAGAGAACTAAAATATCTCAGATATTTGGTTACAACCTTCACGGCCTTTACTATAATAGCTCAATTAGTTATTGTTCAAGGTAAGGCGTATATAATTTCCTTTATTATTCCGAAAAGGGTTGGGTACGATATTACGAACACGAAAGTTGTCTAGCGAAATCTCGCCTTTTTCCATCTGGGCTAACGAAAATCCTAACTTATCAAAATCTCAACAATACAAAATTATGAAAAATAAGTAAAACTAATATTTCCGGATTCGGCCGTCGCGTCGCAGCCGAAATTTGATCGGAAAATTAATTTGAAGTGAATACCTTGTGATGAACATACAAAATATGTTTATTTAACTTTAAAATTTCGAAAAGTTACATTTTTGCGTCAAAATTTTCTGTTCCAGCAAATTACTATTTTAATTTTAAATTAATTATGCCTCCGATGCTGCGGCATCATTCATTCATTCACATTCCTAGAGTTTGAGAGCTTAATATGCGACATTAAGAGTAATTATTTCAAAAGATATCTTTACTTTTGAAGAAATTTAAGCTAAAATACTTTACTTTAGTATGTCACATTCCATAAAAATTTTTTTTGGTCAAACAAATTTTAAAAAAGTTTCAAATTTAGTTAAATTTCTGCGTCTATTTATTAATCGAAATGAAGATATAAATACAGAAAATAAATTATGTTCAATATAATTGTTAGGAAAGAATATATTCAATTTACAACAAATATGTATGAAAGTTAAATCGAAATTCTTTTTCTTTGCCCAACAAAGACCATAAAATAAATTAAAAATTACTTAAATTTGATTTACGCACTTCAAAGTTAAAAGAGTACTTTGTTCTGTAAACTCATACCTACCCTTAGGAAGTTAGTTAAGTAATTAGATAAAGAACCCTTCATCCTAACTCCTAAGAAGCTCTACTTCGTTTCTTAATCTAAATCAAGACAGAGAAGAGAAAAATGCTCCTTTACAAAATGAAAGGATCAGCTGTTCATTAACTAAACCGTCTGGAACCCTGTAAAAACTTTTTTACTGAATTCCAAGAAGCCTGATGAGCCGAAAAGCTTATTTCTTTCTTAACAGACGAAGAAAACGAAGCCTAGTTTTTTTTTCTTGTACCATAAAGTCTCACAGAGCAATATGCCCTCCGAGCTTTTCATGGTTTGTTCTACTTTGAAGGAAGAAAAAAAAGGGTTTTTCTTCTACAGTTTTTCAAGAAAGTACCCTGCCATTACCATAATTAACGAAATGAGAGCAAACACTCGGCTTTTTAAAGAAAACCTTTGAAGTCACCTACTTGAGATACTTTCAAGCTGCAAATTTCCATCGCAAAGTTAGAGGCACACCTTGATGATTTATAGGTGCGTACTTTTTGGTTCGTAAATCGCGGCGCGCCAAGCGCAACAAACCCATTTAGAACCATTTTCTTCGAATACCTCCGAAGACCAATTAATCCACTCAAAAAACGGCAAAGTCATAAGACTGGGCTCTCGAGAAGTGGTGTCGAAATGATTAAAGGATGCACCCAAACCCTTTTGCGCCCTTTGCGCCCTTCACGCCCGTCATCGCATAGGCGGGAAAGTGTTTCAATTTAATGGAAATCCCATTCCGCCCTTTTCTTCCTTTCTTCAATCCGATTCTATTTCCCTTTCTTGGGGCAAACGAACCGCCCACCATTGTGCGGGTTCGAGCTCCTTTTCATTTGCTCAATTGGTCGATTACACACGCCGCGCACTGTCCCCGATACCATCTGACTGCATTCGAAAATTATAAAAATTGTCGCAGTCTGGAAAGGGCGGACAAAGGGATTTTTAAAGGATTAAGGACACCCAAAACGAGCTGAAAAGGGTTGAAAGGTGTGACGATCACCTTTTTCTTTTCTTTTTTTCTCCTATCCATCGAAAGGTGTTCTGTTTTGGTTTACATCTGATTGACATCTGATACCCCTGCGGTACTCCAGGTTTAGTACCTTTTCGGGCAGCGATTGGGAAAAGCGATAAAATGTGCAGAATTTTTCTTGAAAATCCCATAAAACGTGGAGTACTGCAGGGACTATGTTTAGAGTTTAACGAGCAATAAATATTCAAGAGTGGCTGGGTTGCACTATCTGGAGCGCCTGCAGCTTCGGGAAATCGACTCCGCCAAAAACGCTAGAAAGTATACTATAAAAATTGATTCCCTACAAATTACAGTTCTATTCCCGGACATTGTATCAAAGTTTAACAGCTTGTTTTTACCAAAAAGTTTTCCCGTTTATGTCCAGGGCGACATTCTGACTCAGAATCTCCTTTTTCTTCCAGACCAATCCCGAGGCGAGTTTGCCGGGATGGCTCCGGGCGAGGAACACTGCGGCCACGGGGGGAGGAACGGCCTCAATGTCGTCGGCGGCCTCACCTCGGACCAGGCCGCTGCAGCCGCCCTCGTTGTGGGCGTGGGGCACCACGGCCCCGGCGGAGGCGTCGGTGGCCCCATGGACTCGATGTCTTCGGTGGGCAGTAAAAAGAAAAATAAACGGAGGCACGGCAGGACGATCTTCACCAGCAATCAACTGGACGAGCTCGAGAAGGCGTTCAAGGAGGCCCACTACCCCGACGTGAGTGCTCGGGAAACACTGTCAATGAAGACCGGCCTGCCCGAGGACAGGATACAGGTAAGGGATTCTTTTCTTTCATTAGTAAATTAAGACCAGAAATAGAACAACTATTACATTATTTAGGTTGGTTACGGACATACATATGTATGTACATACGGTCCGGAAAAAATTTTGTAGAATTTTTAAAGTAAATCATCCAGGTTTTTCTAACTCCGAACTAGAATTTTTTGACTTTCCGATAAAACTACCTTAACTCCTTTTTTTCGGAAATTGGAATTATCGTAATTTTCTACGTTATCGATTCCAACAAAGAATCGTCATAATAACTGCTATAATTTAGACCAATTTTTCAAAATTCATATTATTAATTTGGACCAAAAACTGCGAATTCAATAGTTTTTATCATACGATAGAGCGTTATGAGAACTTTTCCCGAGATAGTCTTTTGAAAAAAAAGTAAATCATAGTAACCTTGAGTAGACACATTTATTTTTATTACGAAATGTTTCTACATATAATTGCAGAAATGTACAAACATTAAAATCGTGATATCATAACTGTTTGATGTATTTTTGGATAGTATAGAGGTATACCTACATAATTTTGGTATAATTTATAAAGAAAAATACAGGAAATGACCTAGAATTTTTAAATTTTCAAATGATCACGATTAATGAAATCTGATGCTTTTAAATATTATTGGAGAAAACGTTCTTCGTATTAGGGATTTTTGTCATCATCAATTTTTTCAGTGTAAATCGCACGAAGAACTTTTAGAAAACAATTTTTATTGGACGCCAAATTTAACTATGAAAGATCAATGAATAATTCTTCTGGAGTAAAACACTGTAATCCCAAGTTTTATTCTAAATATATGTATATGAATTTGATTCTGCACAAAATATCTCACCAGGTCGCGTTGCCTAGGGGAGGCTGTCTTCGCCTTAGCGACCCTCTTCTAATAATAATAATAATATGAATTTGATAACTTTATAAATATGTTCATGTAAAATGTTGTAGTTCTCAAGATACAAATTTTTTGTTTTATTCAGAGAGTTTTAGTAGACCTCACATAATACTCTGAAAATGTTACCAATATACCTACTTTTATTAATAGCAGTATATAATACAGATTTATCTATTTTTCTGGGAAAATTTAAAGTTTCTTTTTCACTTTTAGGTGAATTATTTTTAATATAAATATAGATTTAGTTTTACTAATTCTAATTTAAACTATAAACGGTCAATTATAAGCTTACTTATGTACAGATTTTACATACTTCGTAGTTTTGATTCTAATAGATAGAGACTTAAGCCGTTTTCTCGAGGGAGTAGGGCCGAGATTTGCCGAATCGATTCCCTAATTTTCTGCTCAAATTACCACCCACGAGGACGCTGCCGTCTTTCGCAGTTGCACGAGGAAAGTGGTTGCCCCCGGCGTCCAATCAGGCACCCGCTCATCCAACAAACCGCAAAAATATAATTAGACGAGATCCCGCAGGATGGGGCCCTTCATTCGGGGCGAAGGCCTCTTCTGGCTTCCAGGGTGCCGAAAGTGTTCTAATGCGGCACGTGACTGCGAAAGGCGCCACCAAACAATCTTTTTGTGAAAATTCCATTATTTTCCAATTATCCTCTCAAGCACTTTTGCAATTTTCGAAAAGGCGCATTCTTGCGCGCCACCCGGCCAAATGAAACCTTTCACGTGTCCAATTTTCGGGATGCACCCAGCCACTGCACTGCCACCGCAGTGCGATGCGATTTGGTGCAGGGGCCGTCTGGATATAATCCAATTTCCCTGCATTTCGCGCACTCATCCCGACCGGGTGCAGTGTTTGAGAAGAAGGGCTTATTAATGGAATTTTGTGATTTTTTTCTTTTTTTAAATAATTACACTCGCAGCGCCCCAGCGCAGCGCAGCACCCAACGAGCCCCCCACGCAATGCGTTCAGCGCCGCCGGGCCGCGTAAATGGCGGCAATTTTTCAGAGCTGACAGACAATCCCAGCAATTTTGACGGTATCATTACTTATCCCGCCCGAAATAAAACTTAATTTCGCGAAAATTACTTCAATAGCGCCCCCTCTGGCATCAGGCCAACAATGGGAGCCCTGCGTCGCGTGGGTGGGTGGGGACAACACTTGAAGTGTCTCTTTTCAGGTTCCTCCCAAGAGTGGCCCCACGTGCGCCCCTGCACGCTTTAGTTTCGCGCGGCCTCTTTTTTTTTTATTCCGCTCCTTTCTTTTTTCGCAAAATAATTAAAAGGCGGGCTGGACCAGGAAAATCTCCAGCAGCGAAATGTGCTTCAAGTTTTGCACTCGCGTGCGCATTCACACGCTTTTTTCACCACGTCGCGGCGGCGGCTCGTCGCATTGTGCGGCCACCGCCGTCGAAGGGGCTCCGCAGCGAGTGGGGTGCATGGGGCCCTAGGTGCTCCGCCGCCATGTTTGATTGCTGGCTTTTGTTCGAAGAGGTTCACACCTTCTTCCGCGGCGTCCGACCGGCCGACCTCCATCGCATGGCGGCGGCGGAGGCTGCTGTTGCGTCGTCTTTCGGCAGGAGCTGCACCAGCCCCCGGGAACAGGGCCCCGACTAAAGTTTATTGTTTTCGGGAGCTCTTTGCATGGCCATTTTTCATATTCTTTTCCCTGTTTTGTCCTTTCCCGCTTACCTTCCTTTTCATTTATAAAAGACTTGTGTAGTCTTGTCCCCTTCCTTTTCTTGTGGTTTTACCACTTTTATGGTTTTACCTTTTCTATGGTTTACAATTTGTTACTAATTTTGAACAAATCTGAGCAAAAAAATATATCTATTTTTTCGAATTTTATTGCAAAACAGATGTAAATTGGCAGTTTATTTACAACAGTATAAACAAAACTAATAACAACTCATTGTCAGGAAAACTGTGGTAAAAGCCTATGTAGATAGGTATTTAGAAAAATAATAAATGCCAAAAAAGTTGACTGTAGACTGTAAACTTTTTTCAGCTGTAATCACAACGCAATTCAATTTGAGCATACAATTCACATAAAAGAAATTCTAGTTGTACATACATTACATATATTAAAATTATCAAAAAATCATCTAAATTAATATTATACTACAATAGAATTGATCTGGTTGGTAGTGGATAAAATTTGTGCAAATAACCAATTAGTAGGTACTACCCGGCGCTATATGGTTAATTTAAGAACATTACGAAATCATCGAAATAATGCCTAGCATAACATTAAAAAAATTATGATAAATCTCTTTTAAACACAATTCTGAACTATTGTTTTAGACTAACGCATCCGCTTCTCAATTCTCGATTAAATTCATCTTTGCGTGGAAGTGTCTTTGAAATAATTATTTTATCCCGAGTTTTAAGTCCACAAAAACTAGGATAGAAAATTAAAAATTAATATGATATATCAAACATAAATTTGTTACTGGTTATATGTTCATGATACAATAGTAGTCCCTTCTTTTCGGAATTTAATGGAAACTACGTATACGATTTTGCCGAGAAACCTACATAAAAATATTTATTCTGCACACAGTCAAACAGCCAAAAATTTTACGAATCCTTAAAAGAGGGCATCTACAAAAGATGCTACGAATTTTCGAGCCCAGATCTTCTTGGCCTTTGCGATGGGCTTGAATTGATAAGAAAATATTTTGCCAACACAGACCAATTCGCCATGAGTCCGATGGACGACGGTCAAGGATGAACCGTCAATCAAATTGTGACCATGAGAGGCTCTGATAAAAGAGGTGTGAAGATACCTCTCAAGGTTCACACCTCTAACAAAAGCAGAGGAGCCAAAGAAACCCAAAATATTTAAGCAGATCAAATTACATACACTCTCATGACTACTTCGGGATTTTTTTATTTTTATTTATTTCTATGGATTGGGAGAAAAGGGTATAATTTATAGAAACTAAGTTTTCTATCCCTAATTAGGCACCTCTATATGTATAGAGATGATTAGATGAAACGCAAAAAATGTACCTGCTTTTCTTATTCTTTATGCTGCCTCCTTGTACCTACTTAAATCAAAAATTAATCTGAAAAATTAGAGATATACGAAAAAGAATACTAGGAGAAAGTTTTATAAGAAAATTTTTTTATCTGAATTTAATTTATATTTTTTTAGTAGCTTTTGAATAAGTTGAATATAAAATCGGTATCTATTTTTATGAAATTATATTTTTATGGTTTATGAATTTCCAAATTATATGCAAAGTCATAAAAGAAATATCATATATGCCCGAAAAAATTATATTTCGTGAAAATTTCAAACAGATATATTCCAAGTTAAAGGATAGAATCTGAAAAAAAGTGATTTTTATTTGGACTATTAAATGAATTAAAAAATCTCAGTTCCCTGCATAGAAGACGACAGTTGGCACAGCGACAAATTAACGATTCTATCGCATCAAAGCAGGTCATGAAAGAAGTCACTTCAGCTACAGTGGGTCTGAGGGGCCCGTCCAGAGGAGCGGAAAAGTCCAAATGCAAATCTTGAGACGATAGAACTGGGCCTTATGACTCATAAATTCACGGCTGATTATGAGTGGAGCGGCTGGGGGCGGGGAGTCTTAACGCCGAATTATGTTAATCAGTTTTCTCAATGAATTCGGGAATTAAGCGAAAGCACTCTCCGGTGGCAGGTCTTCAATTGCAGATTATCACTGCGTTTACAGTGCTTAATGGTCCGTGAAGGGGCAGCGGCGGGTGCTCCGAGCCACCCTCACGACCCTCTCGAGGGCAGACACCCCCGCCGCGCCGTCTTTGGCCCTTCCATCCCCCGTCCTCTGGGCCGGGGAATTGACTCAAATATCGCAAGCATTTGCGAATGAATTTTATTAGGAGTGGTGGCGGCGGTAGTTACTTTACTCCTTTCCTTCCCGTCGACAGACGGCAAGGGTGCAGGGGGTGGCGGGATGCCACCGACGGGACTATCACCCGATCCCGAGGGATTAAGTCAAGTGGATGGTTTGTCCGAAATTCAATTATCCGTCTTTATGGGAGCCGTTCTGTAAGCGCAAGTGTAAAATGCGGCGTGTATGTGGCTTGCGCCGGGGGTGGGTTTCGTTTCGGGGCTCCGCTGCCAGGACATGTAAACCCCGCTCCGCTCCGGTGTCTTTTGGGCGAACGCATGCACGCGGGGCCAAATTATTAACATATATCATCGCAGGCCAGGGCAGGGGTCACCGAGGCCGCCGATGCCGTCGTTGCTTACCGCGCGCTTTTCGGCAAATTTGTTTTACTATTTTGATTCAAATAAATTTAATTAGTGCATCCCATTGTCTGGCGCTTATCTGCTCGAGTGGCAGCGGCTGCTGTGGGAATTTGGGGCCCCCGATGATTTTTGCGAAACACTACGCAGCACGACAAGCATCCTCGCGGGATTTGGTAAATGGTCCTCTCGATGAGATTTTAAGATGATCATGAGGATGGGAAACTCAAAAAAATTGTTTTATGTAATGTTACAGATTTTTACAAGGGGTCTCATTTGATTTAGGGCTTATTTGAGTACCTAATTGTTTTCGTTATTTGCCAGATTTTTAAGTGTATGTAGGTACTTCAAATGCATAAGAGTAAAGTTCAACGAAAGTCGGATCACTTTTGGGTTCCATTTTTGGAAAATTGAAGCTAACTGCAGATAGAAACATTCAAAAATAATATCATTGACTTAGTATCGGAAAATATCTATTTGACTGCATTTTTAAACCTTTAAGGAGTAATAGGGCTAAATGGCTTCAGTCATTTAGCAAAAATTTAATAATAATATGTACATAGAACTTGAATGAACTTTTGACAAATATTTTAAGCCACCGTCATAAATGTTTAAAATAGTTATCTTCAGCTCCTATCATAAGAATAAGAATTAATTAAAAAAACAAACTAAACCCTAAAATTTTGCATTTATTGAATAAAATGTTTCTTGCAAAACAAAAAGAGAATACTTGCTGTATAATAAATAAACGTAGAATATTGAGGAAATAAATTAATTTTTTGAAAAAAAACTATAATATCTTTTAAAGGACTAAGCATTTGAAACTAAATATATCTTATCTACTATCTGTGCACTAAATACAAATATCTTTTTATTCCAGGTCTGGTTCCAAAATCGCCGGGCAAAATGGCGAAAAACCGAAAAATGTTGGGGTCATAGTACAAAAATGGCAGAATACGGCCTCTATGGAGCGATGGTGCGGCATTCACTGCCCCTGCCAGAAACAATTCTAAAATCAGCAAAAGACGACGAGTCCGTGGCCCCGTGGCTCCTTGGAATGCACAAAAAGTCCCTGGAAGCGGCCGAAATTCTGAAGAGTGACGACAGCGACCGCGAGACGCCGACGTCGGATGACACGAACACCTCCTACTCGGCGGGGAGCACCCACAACTCGCCGATCTCCTCCTTCTCGATATCGCGGCTCCTCTTCGACCAGCCCAAGAAGCCCGACGATTCCATAAAGGAGGAGATGAGGTGAAGGTGGGCCGCCATGGGACCGGCGTGTTAGTCTCAACCGTTTTTAGGGAATCCTCAATTCAAGCAGTTCGCGAAGAAACCCTCTTTTGGCTGGTAGACCTCAGACTGCGCAGCATAATTCATATTTTAGGCATAGAACCTATAGGGGCTCGATTTGGGACACCTGAGGAGGCGTCGAATAGACAATGCGACTCCAGGATCTATTGCAAGATCCCCTTCTTTCGAAGGCTGAATTTGCAATTTTTCCCTATGGTTTTTTGAAAAATGTAAATAATTTTTAGTATAGAGGAAAAAAATTCTAAGTTGCTAAAAGTGCTGTAAGCTCATTTTACTTAATCGCTATAAAAAATTTCCTTTATTTATAACTACAATACGACAATCGCTTTAATTTTCAAATTAATTAGGGAACTATACCACACAATGCATACTTCATTTTTGTTTTGACATTTTCAGCTGTAGAGTCGGATCTAAAAGTATACCTACTATATTTAAATGAAAATACCCTGATCAAATCAGTTTTTCTTAACACAAAATTGAAACGATTTTTATGTAATTTCTGGATAATTATCTATATATTTTTTTTATTTCCCGCTTTAAAATTATAACAATTTCTGAAAACGCTTAAACTAAAACTTTAAAATTTCTAGATGATATCGCATTCAATTTTCATAAAATATGTTTGACCTTAGATGCATTTATTATTTTAAATTTAGGCAATTGAAACAATTTAAAATCTTTTGAACTTGAGGGTGAAGTCCACTTTTGGGGTATAAGTTTGCGATGAAATAAATTTATTCTCAGACATATTGAAATGCGATTATAATCAAATTAAATTGCTAATTTAATTTGCAACATATTTATTTCTATTCTTGTAACTGGCCCACTAATAATTTGTTTGAATGCAACGTGATAAAATTATAACACCTCACAAAAATGTATAAGATTTTGTATAATTTGTATTCTACAATTTTAAAGTAGTTTTAAATACTCTTAGATCCGGCACTATAGCCAAAAGAAATTTACAATTCACATTCCACATAATTCTCTACTTTAAAATAATTTATTTTCATCACTGCCTCTAGCTTGATAAAACAGCACTGCAGTGAATCGAAAGAGGAAAACAATAAAATCAACATCGAATCACAAAATATGAAACAAACAAAAACACATTACATAAATACAAATAATGTGAAATATAAAAAGCGACAAAATTCAACGTTAAGTATAACTTAAGCAACGATCTCCAGTAGCAGACAAATTTTTAAAATTATAAAACGAGTACATAAGGGTTTTCTGTAATCGCAGACAAGAGTTAAGTAATAGTTAAAATATTTTGTTATTTATAAAAGAAGAAAATAAAAATATAGTAGTTTTTATATGGGTATGTTAAACTGTCCAAATAAGTGATACCGAAAAAGTAGGCTTAACGCGTTAGGTGCTATTTAAATACTATCCATTTTTAAAATATTCCCTTACCTAATTTATTTAGGTTGTAAGATAGGTGGCATCAAAATCGAAGAGGTTTTGTTAGTTTTATCATAAAATACTGCAAATTTCTTCGATCTTCCGGCTTTTTAAGAGTCCTAAATTCTAGCACATGATCACCTTGTGTAATCTTGGACAGCTTAACATGCTCCTGTAAATAAATCCTCCTTTAAATTGCAAAAAAAAAGTGATAGTAAACTGATCTCTTTCCCAATCTTTTATCCAAAACGTTTCTAATCTATGTATTCACAAATAAGAGTTTGCAAAAAAGATCAGTAAATTTTTAATAAATAAACTACTTCCGCATCCACCTCCAACTTAAAAAGAAATTCTGTTTTTGTAAAACAATATCTTATTATTAGTAAAACACTCCTTAAAAATGTAAAGAAAAAAGCGCGATACCCTCAAGGAGGAAATAAATGAAAATATTATATATAAAATTTTGTAAATATGTATCTTTGTTGGTTGTAAGGCATACGAAAGTGTAGAGAATTAAGCTTAGGCTAAGCATGCAAAGATTAAAGTTAAGGACCGAGCGGAAGAGCGGAAAAGTGTAGAAGAGCCCAGACTTATTATAAAGAAAAACAAAACCTGCCCCCGGCGGGAAGGTGGTTCTAATTTTTAAGTAATTTCAATATTGTGATTGTCTACGTTGGTTGCGTTATGTAAATTTATTTTGCTCTTTATTTCCATCGCTCAGAAATTATTAAATGTTTTAATATATACATATATGCATAAGAATGAAAAAAAACAAAGATTGTCTTTCTTGACCGTTTCAATCAGCACTGATTTTTGTCCTGTACTTCATCCTCCTTATTCCTTTCTAAAATCATTGACTTCGCTTAATTTCAAAAGACAGAACTCACAACTATTATATTTCTTTCAGAGCTGAAAAATCCACACCTGAAAAGGTTAAAGCGGATAAAATGAGTTTATCTATAAATCTCAGACTTTATTTATTAGGCGAAAATCCTATCCCAATTTTAAAATATAAATATTTATCGTTATCACTCAGAATTTGGTTTCATCTGTTGACTACTTATTTGATACTAAAAAGGCAAGTATTAATTAACTCCTGGAAAAAATTGATTGTATTTATTTCTAGTGATTTATTGCATTGTTGGATACATCGATCGATGTAAATAATAATCAAATTTAGAATTAACTTCAATTATAATCATCCTGAATTTGTAAAAATGAATAAACGTGAAATAAAAATTTTTTAACATATTCTGTAATGATTTATTTACCGTCCTTACATTCAAATCTGGCGCCTTTTCAGTTAATTGGGGACGATTTTCAGGTGTGTAGCTGGGGTGGTTGTTGTACCGGGAACAGTGTCAGCTTTCTATGTTTTTGCGATCTTTCCCCGCTCCAAGACTGTAAGCTCATCACGGACGGCTCGGGTCTTAGCTAAAACATGGAAGCTTTAGCCAAGACCCGAAGCTGAATGATCCAGCTTTTAGCTAAGACCCGGACAATCGTGATGAGCTTACAGTCTTGGAGCGGGGAAAGATAGCAAAAACATAGAAAGCTAACACTGTTCCCGGTACAACAACCACCCCAGCTACACACCTGAAAATCGTCCCCAATTAACTGAAAAGGCGCCAGATTTGAATGAAAGGGAACCCACAAATCGCAGCAGTGCCAATTTTTTTTTCTCTTTTCCATAAAAGCAATCATTTCCTCCATGGGTAAATCAAAACTTATCTTTTTGTCTCAAGAAACGATTAATTCACGAATCTAATTTCTGAAAATTCGTTTGGGAAAGCGGAAAGGGAGGAAGAGGAGGTAAATAAAACATTGCAGATTGTGTTAAAAAATATTTTATTAAACGTTTATTAATTTTTACTAATTCGTGATAATTCAAATTGAACTTAATTCTAAATTTGATTATTATTTCCATCTACTGCCTAAGTTTGTTTGTTCGTACAAATAATGCAATAAATAATTTATTAAACTGGTCTTATACAAAATGAAGTTTTTATGCAATTTTAATACATAATAATTTTAACAAGATGTTTTTTCTGGGATTAGCAAATTGAGGACTACGTTTTTAATTTCTTAAGATAAATTGAAAAACAGTTACATGTGTTTTTTTAACCCTGCCGAATTGTCGGTCGTTCTGAAATAATGGATAACCCTTATACAAGATAAGAACCAGATTTTGATTTTGAGTTTAAAAAAAATGCACTTTACGATAAAAGTTAGTACAGGAACCTTTCAGCGCAGGGAGTTTCCCGCAAAATCGCATCTAGTCGGCGATTAAGCGGATGATTACATAACCTCGAACATAACCCGACGTGATTTGACGTTTAGTTTCTGTCAGAAGCTTCATATTTAGAGGAACTCGTGAAGTTAAAAATTTAAATCCAAGTGAGTTTTCTGCCTAAACTTACGAGAAACATTTTAAATCTTTTCTTTTAGAATGGCCGGAGACCACGTAGATGAATCAAAATTCACCGGGCTCTCGAAGCACTTCAATGGGCAGACGATGCGCGGTCGCGCGAATGTAGGCCCCGCTGCTCCTCGATTTATGTAACAATTTCTAAAGAATATTTTCTGGATCTTTTAGGTGGCGAAGGCTACTTACGCGGCCATCGGACTAGTCATCCTTTACTTCACACTGAAACCGAAGAAGAAGTAGATTTAGTGAACTTAGCAAATATCCACACTTATTTCAAGGAATAAAATACATTAACTAAAAAAAGGGCTATTTTTTAATTAGAAAATAGCAAAAGTCTACAACTTCCTAAACCCTGCACAAAATAATTTTCTAATAAAAAGATCACCAAGATGTATAAAGTTCTTTCCACAAGTCCACATGTAAATTTTTACTCTATAATATTTTGCAAAATTACTTCTTACCGATTACACAAACAAATTGACCTGTAATCAAATTTTAAAACAATTTCCCTGTAACTAATTCTCTAGAATTTAGACCTAATAATATGTTTTTTTCCAAACTTGGTCAAGCTTAACCCCTCTACAATTGTTAACCATTATTTAAAATGAAATTAAATCAAAAATTCCTTTCTTTCGAATTTTCTCTGAAAGAAATTCCGTCAACATTCATATCAAAAAAGTTAGAATTTCTATTCCTTGAGTTTATTTTTTTAGTTTCCAAACTACCTTCAATAAATCAAATATTTACAATTAGGTTTAAGTATGCCTTTATATTTATTTTTTAATTCAAGTTTGTAGCTCTTTCCATTCCTCATGAAACACGAAAATTGAGACAGTTCAATGAAAACTTACCTATCTTTTATTTATCCTTGAAGGCACTTCCATTTCAAAAGAAATAAATCCTGCTCGAGATCAAATATAAAATATTTATTTTATCGACTTCAGCTTTGTTTACTGCAAATAAATAAAAAAATTAAAAGATGCGTGTTATTAGAATTTTAACTTGAAATAAAAATAGTTTAGTTCGTTTTCAATATTTTTGGAAGCGTAAAAACGGCTTTCTCTATCTAGAGAACAGAGATTCTTCTTTTAATTGATATTAAAATTTGTTAAAAATTTCAAATACATACCCAAACTTTTGGAGCGACAACGCAAAAGGAAGGGATTGAAATTTGTAATAAGGTTTAATAAATTGCAAATAACATATAACTTTTATTTTGATTCTTCTTTTAATAAAGAAAATTAAACAAAACGTGTTGAAACACAATTATTTAAGTTATATCCTTTACGGTCCTCTTTAAATTTAAATATAACTTTCGCGGTTGAACTATATAAGTCGTTAGACTTCGTAATTTTGCTCTTTCAATAAAATACTATATCTTCCCTCTGTGTTATCTAAACAATATACGTATGCAATATAGTTATAGAATAAATCTCTTGCAATCTTTTTACACATAAACTGTAGCGTACTGTAGTTTCTCTTAGAAGATAAATAACTCTCCAGAAGACGCAATAATGATCTCGATTTCCATTGGGTTTATAATTTTATTACATTTTCTCGTTTAAAATATATATATATAACTTTGTAATTATCATTTACTGCTCATGAATGTCACTGAATAGGATTTCCTTTTGTTTCTATTTAACTTTTGTTACTTTGCTTTCTTACCGTCGGTTGCAAAGATGGAGACCAGCATCCTTTCTTGCATAGCTAAACTTATGCAAGGGTAGAAGAAGAAGCAGGAATAGAGTTTCGTGTTCTCTAAAGACTTCTTATATAAATCTAATTTATATGTTGCTTTTTTTTTAATTATTTTATATGACGTGTAATTCTCCTTAATTTAATGCATTCACTTATAACTGCAAGAGAACGAAGAAATATATCAGATTTTCGTGCACAATGTTCTGGTTTCTGTTTTTAATTGTAAAGCTAAACGACAAGTTTTTGCAGAACATTATTATTTTTTATTTTATCTTTATTTTTAAAATTACTTGATGTGAACATTCGTAAAAATGCTAGTATGCTTGGAAAAAAGTATATCCACAGCCGGCAGAAATGGATATTAATTTTTTTTTATTAAAATGTTTTAGCAGAGTGGAAGACTTTTATCAAAAATTGAACCGATAGTTGAAAATGTTTTCTTTCTCAGAATTGGGGCGGATATATTATTATTAATTTTTTTTCGTTAAGTTTAACAGCACCACAAACATTAACAGCATACGTAGCATCTTTAAAATTCCTTAATTGCCGGCAGATGCAATTTAAATTAAAATAAATACAAGGTGCCATTCTAACTTCAAGATAAACAAATCTTTTACCTTTCAATCAGTCGTTCATGCCGTAACAAAACCACATTACAACAGTTCTAAGTGAAATCAATTGCAAAAACTTGCCGGAATTCCTTAATACTGGTAAATATTAAAAGTACGAAAAAAATATAAATCATTAAAAATAAAAGATATATAGAAAAAGAAAACTAACCAACGTTTTGGGGAGGAGGCGTTTTGTATCTCATTTTTTTTTTTACTAAATGCGATCTAGCGTACTGTGAGACAACAACATAAATTTTTTATATTCGAATTTATATGCCTACATTCCGTATCCCTGGTAGGGCATATTGGGTGCCGCATATCCAGGCGCATATGTCTGAGCATATTGTGGTGGAATTCCCATTCCTGGGCCGGCTGTTATCATTAATTGCGGCTCCATTGTAATTATGTTTTTATGCTCAACAGTATCACCTTCCTTTTCTCGTTGTTTTTCGTTCGCTTCCAATTTATCCACTTTACTTGTGTACTCCCGTGTGACCTGATAATGAGCGTAACATTAAAAAACGATTTTAAAAAATTGCATATACAGCTTAATTAAAACGGTGACTCACCTGAATTAAATAGGGCATTGCAAAGTCCATAATATTGTGCCTCCATGCAAGTTCAAGTATAACATCGGGCCTCAGCAGGTCGTAGCACTATGGAAACGATTTAAGCAATTAACTAATTATTCACAAAAGAAAGTTCTTTTAAAATATTGAAGCAAAGAAAAATATGAATTTCATTGATTTATAAAAGAAAATATATTAAAGAACACTTCTCCAAAATTTAAAATCGGAATGAATAAAAATTTAAGACTACCTTCTATTCAAGATTATCTACATTTCAAATAAATTGGCATTAATCCAAATTACCTGGAATAAGCATGCTGCAAAGCAATCGAATGCTCCACGTTCCAAGAACCAACTGAGAAGCTCTTCAGCAATTTCTTGTTTTCCTGACTCGGCGGCATATTCCATGGCATCCTTGAAAAGCCTATCCTTTTTACATAATTCCACACTCTGCTTCCAGCGATTGTTTCCTGCACAAATAAAAATTAATTTCCCCCATTTATTCTCAAACCAATTTAAAAATTCTTACCTTTGTACAAATAGGCAGCGATGCGTCTAAATTCAGTGAGTTCGTGTTTTTCAAGTTTCTGTGCAAGTGCAATGTTATCGAAATTATCGAATCCATCAATTGAATTTCTTAATCCCTGGTAGTCCTCTTCCTCGATAAGAAGCCCATTGAGTGCTTCATTTATAGCCTTATTATTCAGACTTTGTACGGAACGTAGGTAGGGTTTAACCAACTGAAGATGTCCAGTTTTTGTGAAGAAATTAACAGCTCTCGTGTGATCCATTCTTGGGGCCAAAACAAGGAGCATATCGTTAAGCAGGAGTGGCTTGTAATCTAGATAGAACTGAATGGCTTTATAGTACAGCTCAATGTTAGCAACTTTTGTGATAATATCTTTGAAATGACCTTCCCTCCATGCTTCTGTGGGATGTGCCATCATCGCTAAAACAGCGTTATCATACTCCTCGTACTTATCGTATAAGAAAACAAGTTCTGACCACAAATGAGCCTGCTCAGCTGCTCGAAGAACTTTTGGAATGTTAACTCGCGACCAGAATAGCTCCAAGTGTTCACGCATTTTCGATGGTTTGTACTTAGAGTAAAGAATGGCTAATTCTGTGAACATTCCCATATGGGCACGTTCCAGACCAAGAGCTGCCTCGAGAAGGGAAATTAGCTCCTCAAAGTGACCTCTGTCCTGATAGTAGTTAATCAAGTCTTCTAGTTCATCGGCATGAACGACAATATGAAGACCGCACATTTGTGCTAATCTAAATTCTTCGGCATCGACGCAAGCGAAACAGACCTCCTTCCATGTCCTTGTTGAATTTGCTTTCCTTGCACTGTCTACAGCACCCTGGAACTCTTTTAGGTGGACTAATGTGATCGCCAGGCGGGCAAAGTTACTGACATTATTATAAAGCAGTTTAGCAGCATCATACATTCCATCGGAGAAGCATCTATCTCCAATCTTTTGAATATCAGCATGATTAGGCCCTGAGATAAACTCCTCAAGATCTGCAAGTCGTCCAGTGCGTGCATAGGCGTAAATCAATTCACTCTCAATGTAACTCTCTCTAGCCTTCTTGCGAGCCATTTGGAGGTATCGCACCAAATCGTCCCATGATTCGTTTTTAGATGCTGTTTCTACAACATCAATATAGGCGCTGGGATCGTCAGCCTTAATATAGCTATCGATAGCTTCCTTTACCAAACCTTGTTGAAGTTGTGCTTTAGCAAGTTGTGACCACACAGCGGGTTCGTTACACCGTTCAGCAAATTCGTTAGCTCGTTCCAAATTATTGACCTGTTCAATTAGAACTTGAATAGCAGAAGTGTTTACATCAAACTTCTTGAAAATTGCGAACGCCTCTTCGTAGAGCTGATTAGAAATAGCAATATTGGCAATATCAGGAGCGTCGTAGTTATCTAAACGATTGATGTAATCCATAACTCGTGTCCTATCTGCTTTAATAGCTGTTAAGATCAACAAGTTCTGCAAATTTCGGTGATCTGAAAATACGCTCGAGTCTAAGACGATCTTCTCCAGGAGCTCGATCAGCTCGTTAGGTAGGTCAGCCGTCATGAAAGCTTTGACTGTAACCGAAATATCATCAGGGTCCTGAGTTTCGGATAGAGCGGTTTGGACCACTTGATCGATGAGCTGTCTCTTGTAAGGATTGGCTTCAGAAAGAACCTCAGCCCAAAGGTCGGGATCTCTCCTGCGCACCAAATAACGTGCTTCGCTCTTAAATAATGAGTTCTCGTTGCAAACAGCAATCAGTTCACGATCACATTGACCCCTTTCATAGGCAACACAAGCCAAATGTGGATCACGTTTTTCGCAATAACGACCCACAACCCGACTGTCGTAGAATTGGTTTTCCTTCAAGAATCTCTCGGGATTGTTGTTAGAATCAATGTAGATTTTGGCTAAGGCGTTATGAGTAGCTGGCTCAGTGCAACCCTCATGCACACGAGACTCCAGCCATGGCAGAAGGAGCTTCAAACGATTTCGTTTCTCAACTTCTTCAACAAGTTCATCGGTTGAAAATTGGCCCTTAACCACAAGAATTAAATTTTTTATTATATCTTCCGAACAATCGACATCGAGAAGTCCTCCAACAACAACTGGCAAACGAGATGGATTTACCTTTTGCACGTAAATTTCAATGTACTTTTGAAGATTATTGCGATACAGATAAAGGACTAAATCATGCACAAAATCAAATCTGTCGCAAACAATGATAAGGGGAAGTTGATCAGTAAGTTTTGCTTCCTTTAAGAAATTTTTAACGCGCTCTGGATTGTAACAATTGGACTCTCGACAAATACGTTCTACCTCTTTAATCTGAGTTGTTTTGCATGCAGCTTGGATATATTTGAAGTGGACTTCTGGGTCTTGACTGAAGTTAACAATTGATCCAAGAAAGTAGAACAATCCTTCGTAGCTCTTGAAACTTTCAAACAGGTCAATCAGGGCTTTTGTAGTCAATTGTTCGTGATACTTAGTGGCGATTTGGACACAAATCTGCAGGTTTTGACGAATATTAGCAGTCAGCATCGCCTTAAGACATTCTAGCGAATCCTCAACAGACAGGGTCCCGAAGAATCCTACCAGCCAATCCGCGTTTAGGAGATGAGTATGAACCACAGCCCTCTTAATGTCGTATAAATCGGTGTAATGTTCCAAAGCGCGCTGAAGAAGTCCCGCCTTTTCACAGAGCTGGGCAATGTGCGCTCTATCGTAATGGGTGAACATAGCGTTTCCTAGAATAGCATCTGCAACTTGAGGAGCAGAAATCAAATTCATCTCAAGTAATCTAGTCTGCAGAGGGCCCTCATTGGGACGGTTATTTTTCAGAGCATCAAGTAAGAAAGCGGTACACTGCTGGACCATATTCTGTTCCATAAAAATGTCCACGATCTGATTAATATCAGCTAGAGGCTCCTCATCCTCGACCAGCATCGAAGCAAAAGCGACACCTTGCTCTGGGTTTGTTCTCATAACAGAGCGAAGAAGGAAAATATAGTCAGGGGTATAGTTGACCTTCTTGGCGTATAAGACGATTTTCGTAAACTGTCCAGTCTCAGCGAAACATTGGATAACCTTATTGGGCACGTTGGCTCTCAAATAGATCGAAAGAGCCAAAGTTAGATCGGACGATTTAACCAAATCTCCCAATTCTTCGCTGCACTCCAATTTTTCCTCTTTAAGCCATTTCTCACAAAGTTGTTTCTTTCCTTGGAGTAAAACAGGACGGCACAGCTCCAAAGACTCGTACTTATTTAATTTTCCTTGATCTAAAAGAATGCCAAAGTATTGCAACAAAGGTGGAGTTGTCGATCCAGCAGGTGCCTGCACCTTCTGGAAACTTTGAATAGTCTGAGGAGTTCTTAAAATTCCTTTTGGAGCCAGAGCAGCAACCTTTGCCGCCTCCGCATATTGCATGTTCTGGAATAGCTGGTTAAACTTTCTAACAAACAAATCCTCAGCCCCTGATAGATTATTTCGAACAGCCATTCTCAAAGCTAAGTCGGGATTTTGGAGGACAGTAGTAATATATGGAATAATCTGATCCTCCTCAACAGTAACCGAGAGAACCTGCCCTTTCCTGTTCACACCAATAATTCCACCATTCGCTTCATGGGGCGCAGTCACGAAAATCGTATCAGCCGAAATCCTGTTCATGTAGATACAAGTGGCCGTTTCAATATCGTACAAGTGGATGTATCCGTACTTCGTGATAAGATAAATGACATCATATTTTGCAGAGACTTGCATTGCGACTGGGAAATCGCTCTGAGCTTCCGGGGGGAAGAATACATCCACAGTTTTTTTAGGGAAAGCTTGATTTCCGGCTGGTGGAGCTCCAACTTCAATAATATGCAACTTTCCGCCACCCTGAGCAGTTCTAACAGCGAAGCAGAACAAAGTTGATGCTTCCTTATTACCTTCCATTTTAAAGGTGGCAAAAGAAGCAGCGTGACCTTTATGGATCATCAAAATAAATGTCTTTAAAGTTTTATATTCCGAAAAAAAGGATTAAAAATAAAAACACATCAAAACTTATTTATTCACTATGAGTTTAAGTGAATAACTTCTCTATTCACTCCAGAAACAAAATTTGGTTCCAATTGAATTATATTTTTAGTAAAGGAGCCGATATGATTATCGTAATCCGCAAAAGTTGAATTTTTTTTTAGTGGACAGAATATGAATTAACATAGTATAGCCCTAACAAAAAATTTACTTATGTCGTGTCTTCGATCAGTTTTGATAGCTTTTTTTTCAATTTAATAAAACGCGTTAAACTTACCTTCAATTGCTTGGGACACTTTCCTTTCGACTGAATAAAGTTGCATAGCACCAGCAACCCGATTTTGCGTTGCTGAGATACCAACAAGAAGCAGCCACTGTTGCTTAGGATCACAGCGATAGTTTATGATCTGACACCCATTCAGCGAGGAATGTCTGTCGAACATTTTAACAGGTGTAGAGTCACCTTCCATCGACCAGTGATAGACGGATGTCTCCGTCACAAGCGCTAGAGTATTGAGAGAAATCCATTTCCAAAAGACAACATCTTCACTCATAGCATGCGCCTTCATTTTTGACTTCATTTCAATATTGAAGATTTGAAGCGTCTTTTGGGCTGTGAATTTAAATGAAATTCGAAATTAGAAATGTTCAAAAACTACCCTCTAAAAAATGCAAACTCACCTTTCAGCGCAATTACTTTACTCGCTGGATTCATAATAGCTGAATCAGCACTAATTGGCTTCCTTATTGGATTGCTGGAATCATTCATATCGATAATAACCACTTGAGCAGCATCCCCGACTTTCTCTCGGACGCAAATGAACTTGTCCGATTCCATCGTGAGGGTGCTAAACGATATCGAGCTTGCGTTGATTCCGACATTTGTGAGCTTTAAATAGAAGAAAGGAGAAACGATTTAATTGGAATTAATTAGAATCCACCCTGCGGCAGAGCAATTGCTGGGGTGCACATTGTCGAACGTCTGCATAAAATCAATACGATTGTGTAATGGAAAACTAAGGTGTGCTGAAGCCGACGACGACGACGACGATGGTGTCGTGTTCCTTTTTCAATCTTATTAGATGACGCCAGGTATGCGGCGTGCAACAGGTTATTGGACGGGAAAATCAGATTAAGCCAATGTAACAAGCCGAACCACCTGAAGTCGTATCGTAAGACGGCTTTATAGAAGCCCCTGGGCCAATCTGAATTAAATCACCTTAAATAAGGAGGAAATGGGCTAATTTGAATGGATCTGTGGAATAAATTGCCTGATACACACTGAAGCAGATAAGATCCTAATAGCATCAAATCTTTAAATTATTCTAAAATGAGAAACTTAATACAGTGTAAACTTAATATAACGAACCTCAATATAACGATTTCCTCGATTTAACAAATTTTTCAAAATCCCCTAGAACTTTAAATTACGAATAAATTTCGTCTAAAACGTCTTTATAACGATTTTCAATCACCAGCAGAATATACATAGAAGGTATAATTTACCTCTGTTTAACGATTTTTGTAAACTTATAACCTTTATATAACTTATCGTACTAATCCATCACACAAAATTTCACAAAAATTCATGTTTGGACAGGTGCAGTCACGCTAAATTCATTATACAACAATCATTTGTTGTTTATCGTTTTTTTGTTTTAAATAAAAATACAATGTTTTCATTATAATGTGTTTTATTTACTTTACTAGTAGAAATCGTTCGCTCAGGGTAAGTAGAATAGTTCGTCCAGGTTTTCTTACCTTCATAAAACGAATCTTAGACCAACCTAACCTCTATATAAAAACCCTCACTGTAACGAATATTTTCCAATTCCCCTCAGCTTTGTTATATCAAGGTTGCACTGTTGACATAACAAATATAATAAATTTCAAGTAATTGCTCTGCTATTTTAAAGAAGGAAAATAGTTGGAGGCATTAAAGCTCTTGATTTCCCTTGGGTACTATGACTACAAAATTAATTTTGTCAAACACAGTAAATAACCACATAACTTTCATTATGCACATCATCTCAAGGAGAACTTTAAGTGCACCTCCCCTTTAGGTAAATACTGAGTGCATAATTTTCACCCAAAATTCTGAAGGGGACATCTGGTCATTCCCAGAAAATGGGCTTTCAAGAGCCATCATAGCGTATTTTGGCAATGGGAGGCACTGCAGTCAGCCTGACTGGCGACTTGAAATGAACTTTTCCCTCATATTTAAGAAAAACTTAGAACTTAGAAATTAGTTGATGATTGAGGGGATCAGTAGACTGTCTGGAGGGTTATTCAAATATTTCGCATTATTCATCTTTTTCAACATCCCCTCAACAAATAGCACAGACAAATTCACTTGGAGTTCCCCTCAGTGGCGCGACAGATTTTAAGGGTTCGAATTTGAATAGACTGCGGCGCCGGTTAGATGTCTTAAAGATGTAATGAATCTACAATAATATAAAAATAATGTGATGAGACTTTTTTAATACTACAAAATAAAAATAATGAATACCTGCTTTTTATGGTAGTGCAGTAAGTAAAACTTGCTGCTAATTTAACCTAATGAAAATTTACAAATACCTAATATTATTTATCTACGTCTAACCAAAAATGGCTGAAATGTGGATTTTTAACATTGTAAAACTTTTTCCTCTCGAAAATGGTTATTACCTAAATTTTGAAAACGAGTAATCGTGTCATTAATCACTATTTTACCCTTTCATGTACATGAATATGACTATTGATTTTCAGTCCTGCAACTGCATGCAAATATTTTGGTGTGCCGCCTAAATTATAAAGAACAACACTTGTCTAACGACATCCACACGATAACGTGAAAACCTGGACTTTGTTTTTGGTGCGAACATGCTAACTGGAAAATAATATCCCCCTTTTGTCTGAACACACCCAAAATCACGCGACTCAAATCCTGAGCAATTACCTCTAAACATCTTTTAAGTATATGGATGTGAGGAAGACTCTTATTATTTTAAGTTAAGCAGAATTTTCTGGATGTCTAGAACTATGCAGGGCAATGACTTGGAAATTGTCCTATATATTTTGCATGTATTTTCAGGGATGCAGAGATATGATAGCTTCCTCATTATTCATCCAATGCCCTAGGTCACAGGAAGAGTTCCCAAGAGCTCTTTTGTTTTCAGTTTTCATAAATTGCCCCCACATTATACTCAAAGAAAAATGTGTAGACAGTATGACAATAACGATCTATATTTTATTTTTACATTAAGCTTTAAAAAAATGAGGTAATGCTGGCCATTTCCATCCATTAAGAAAAATCGGCTGTCTGTCCAGTGCCGAACAATTTACAACTAATAAGATTTCAGGTCAACAAAAGAAAACAGGCGAAACGGGCGTCGGTTAAGGCCAGAAAAAGGCAGGCGACGACATCCCCAAAGTGGGCTAATTCCCATAAGTGATGTAAATTGGCGAAGAATATCGACTGCACTCGCGGCCCAGTGACTAGGTCAATAAAATAACACCCTACGCACATCTCTTCTGCGCGACTCCTTGACCCAGTTTTTGGTGTCACTCCCCAGCTCCCTGCTCCAGAGCGAAAGAGAATATCGATTTTTTTTTTAGGAGGCTTTTTCAGGAGGACGGAACTCCCATTTCCCGGAAGGATCCACCTCCACAGAAATTAGAACATGAGCATCTAGAAGAACTTTATCTAATTAACGAAATTGTTCTGGGTACTGTCTCCTGGGAGCTCGGAATGTGTTCACGTGGCGACAAAAATCGATTTTTTCCTACCCACTGGAAAATTTGTTAACCTTTGAACTTGGAAGAGCTCCAAAAAGTGCTTTTCTTCTTTTTATTGCAGATAAAAAGGTCGATTGTCTTATTAAAACATTCTTAATCACGTCCCAAAATCTATTAATGTTTATGGCGTTTCGAAGAAAAATTCCTACAATGCCTCAAAAGGACTGTTTTCAAAAGACGGACTAAAAATTCTGCTTTTAGATTTATTGCGATTAAAAAATATAATTCGCTATCACAGCAGAGTCCGGGGCTCTTATCTTCGAAGACGTTTTGCATCTCGCATCCGTTGGCTCTTCTCAGCTGGAACAGGCGTGAAAAGAAAAGAAGAAATTTTTCTTTTTGTTCGTGCATAAATCACGACACATCTCGTCGCACTTTTTTGCGTTTATTGTAACTTTGTTCACGATTCGCGATGCGTGACCTTTTTCAATGGGATATAAAATATAAAAAAATAGCATTCTAGTTATGCCGGATTCTCCGGACGTGAGTCTCTGCAATAAAAGACGAAGAAAACTGCGTGGGTGAAACATATTTTTTTTTTCAACGGAAAGTGCCTACGTCTTCTCTTCTGTCTCATACAATTTAATTATCATTAAAGCTCAGAAACTTTCCCGAGTTTATTGCGGGAGAAATTGTTTGCAACCACATAAATCATTAGGAATTCATTATCATTCAATTTTGGGGAGTGTAATTGAATTGAAGACATAAACTCAAATTTGCGACTCCCCACATTCCATAGAGAGCACATGAATTCGCACAACATAAAATTTTGCCAGTCTGTAGGTCAAGGCGTGTCTATCGTCTCGAAATGCTGGAAAAAAAAAAATTGATAAGACGGTAGAAGTTATCGGAGCGCATTTTATTTTTAAACAAGAATAAAATGCTCGAGCTGCAACCGAACAGATTTAAAAGGATACAAGGACGCATTTAGATTTAGAGTATTATTTATCCCATAAATAGGTTCTCCGACGCAAAGTTTATTTACGCCTCTACAAGTTTTCTAAGCGTCTTTGACCTCTCATGCTCTCTGACCGTAAATTTAAATATTTAATAGGCATAATGAATTTATGACGCCGAAGACGACCTCTCAAAACTAGCAGGCGTAAAATTAGAATACCAATTTTACTCTAAATTAAAGTGCCATGTAAATAATTCTCGGATAATTATATAGAAAAGGGGCCTGTCCGGAATTTCAATGACCTTGAAATTTGCAAGGGTTTGAAATATTTTTGGGAAACAAGGAAATACAAAGTCGAACGAAAAAATTTAAAATTAAAAAACTCTGTGAATTTTGAAGTTATTATATTAGGAGATCTAGCTTAGAAGGTATTAAGAGCGATTGATTTTTTTTGAATACACCGAAGCCCAAATGCTCAACAAATTTGAATACATCGTGTGACCTTAAAAAAAAAAGAACCTATTTTTCCCATGCCATTCGATTAATCATTTCCTTAATGTTAGTGCCCTTCAATCCTGATTAATCATATCCCATAACCGATTTAATCGCGGTGCAATTATTCCGCTTCGTTTAATCACACAACCGATTTTTCGGTTAGTTACAAACATTTTTCATTTCTAGTTATGGCCTATTAAACTCAAGGAGTTATACATCAATAAAATTTATAATTTTATATTCTAATCCAAGCATAAAATAGAAGTTCAAGTAATTCCAGTAATCACCTAATAAAATAAGGAATGAAATGTGTTTCTGGGAATCAAACTGCAGCTGCTTTTGGAGAGCTTAACTGCTCAAATCTGAACAATTTAAAAACCCATAATTTTCTAATGGTAACCGTCTTAGTCTTTGATTCAACGATTGTATTCGGTTGACTCAGATCTAATGATTCAATTTACACAGTGAGTAATTTCTACAAATTTTTTCACGAATGATGTAAGCTCTAAACGGTATTAATAAAGATGTTAACGAACTATGTACTGAATGTAAATGCACTTATGAATGCAATCTCAGAGCAGCAGTTGAAGCCGATTGTGTGCCACAGTTCGTAAAGCAATGAAATAGCTGAAAAGTTGACCGCAATTTGTGTTTTCTATTGTAAAGTTGAGAGTATGCAACAGCAATATATTCTCAATATTAAACTCGTGATAAATGTTACCCACAAATGCTTATAACTTAGATGTTTTTCCATATGCCCAGCGAATCAAAATATCAATGAAACCTAGACAGGAAGAATTTTTCAACGTTTTTATTGTGTATTCAATAAAATTACAATAAAAAATTTCCAAGGTGTGCGCCCACACTACCATGACCTTATTTTAATATTATTTTATTGCCAAAATCCGCCCTCTTCTCTTCAAAGATGTCAATAACATCTAAATCTCTTACAAGGCGGAGGCAATTTGTAAAAGTTCATAGCGCGCAAGAACTCTAAATCTTAACATTATTCTATGGAAGTGAAGTATGCATAAAGTTAAAATGCACAGTGGCAATGCACCGGCGATGAAATTTCTCAATGAGTCTTTTGTTCTACTCCCAGGAGGAGTAAGAGGTGAAGGCTTTCGAGTGCAATAAGAACATCAAGACTGACTCAACGACCCGATTGCATTGCAGCACAGCTAACACTATCAATTTCGCCACAGAAAGCTAGCCAGTGAGTTTTATTGAAAATGATGATGATGATGATGGAGATGATGATGACACACACTCGACGATGATGGTTAAGTTAAATAACCGGTACTGCTTTTTGGTTTCGTTGGTCTCTTTGCTGGCTCAGCTCAGCTCAAAAGAGTTCGCTGCGGCGACAGCGCAGTTGCGGACAGCTACAATGCGGCAGATTATGTGGCGTTGTGCTGGACACCACAGGACGGGTTTATCCAAATCCAACACCGATTTGTTTGCCTGTTGTAGAAGTGGATGCGAAACACAAAATGTAATGTTACAACTTAAGGGGCTAGATTGTCGGATTGATTTAATATTCAGTCAGTCAGCAAGATGAGCTGAGACCTGTTCGGGGAGACACGGTGATGGAATTCGGGTGCACGACGTAGAAAATTAGGGAAGAGTTTTGCATAATTTATAACATCAAATTGCTTCATTTCTTGATGCGAATTTTTAGAGCTCGAAAAGGCACGTGATGAGTCAGAGCAGCCGGCTTAATTATTAGAAAAGTAAAAGCTGCTGCCTTGCCTACAAATGCTTGATGGAAGTCGTTCAGCTGTTATCAACTCAAATATATCAGTAATTCGCTGGATAAAGGGGCGTTTCCAACCGAAATTCACTCATTAAAAATTAATGGCATCGATCTTTTGGAGCTGTGGAAAATCCGAGGAAAATTGCATACGGGGCTGATAAAACCGAGGGGGCCTCTCGCTAGAACTCACCTGTAGATGCTCTTGAAAACGTATCGGTAGTGCTTGCGTCATTTTGCCTCGCTGTTCACCTCCTGGCTGGAAATCTCGCGCACTGGCGGTGAAGTTTTATCACAAAAATCGCTTACAACAGATATTAAACGGTACTTTACAACACGTTCAAAAAAAAGAAAACTTCTAATTTCAACACTTCGCTGCGGAGAACTTTTATGTTTTTATTTATTTTATTCTACTTCCTAGTGTTAGCAGAATAATTAAACTTCTGTTTCGTTTAGGAAATTTTCACTTGATCGCTAATTTTTTTTTTTTATCCGACCCGATCCAGTTTTTTTTACAGGTGAAAGAAGTTGCGTTATATGCGGGGTAGAGGAACTCGTTAAAACCGCCGCTATTCGCCCAAATTCTCGGACTTTTGTTTAAATATTTTATAAATATTAACAAAAGCCGAGAACTATCGATGTAATTATGTAAATTTTTGTGAAAATCTTCCCCGGAAAAAAAACTACTTTCAATCCACCTCGGCAGATTCGTTGAATTAACCACCCAACATGGCTGCCACTGACTGACAGACAAACACAATCATACTACTTGTTTATGTATGCTACAATTTTACAGTGTAAAGTTGCCAGATATCAAAGAACATTACTCCCACTTTCTGATTAGAATTTTTATAACTTAAATAACTAGGACTTTTGTAACTCTGCTGATCGTGAATCTAATTCGATTTGATCGCTGCGGTTTTAACGACTTCCTCGTCCTTATTTATCTTAACAAAAATAATTACTTCTCCCAGTGCCACATAAACAAAAAATCCTCGATGGTATAAATACAAAGAAAAAAAAATAATATGGCGATTCCAGAGAACAAGAGCAGCTACGCGGCGGATGAAAAACTTCCACAGCCACCGCGGCCCAATTACACTCCGATCCGGGATCTAAACTTCTCTGTATGTTTACCAATTTCGTGTCAATTGATGTCTCAGTGCCGAAATAACATTCCCAGCTTGCGTACTTTCAATTTTCCCGACTTACACGGATCTTCATATTGATTTGTTCTCACCGACCAAAAAAAATCAACCGAATGACAGAAAAGCGGTGATTGTTAAAATTGACGAGGTGTTGGTGGGAATTTTGTGGTGAAATTTAAATTAGTACTACCACCCACAAATTTAAGAAAAAAAACATTATTTTATAGAATTTTAAAACAAAAAAATTAATTTAATTCGAATACATTTAATTTATTAAGATAATAAGTCAATGAAAACGTTACGAAACTTCACTTAAGAGCACTTATTTAAAAATTAACATTTTTGACATAAAACTTCGAAAATGTCAAACTGACTTTTCATTCGGTTACGAACATGCTGCAAAAGCCAGAAATATAAAACCCAGTCATAAGGTAAATAAACGCTTAAACCTTGTTGTAACTATTATTATTCAATTCTTTTATCCAGCAATGATTAAATTCCACCGAATTATTAAAAAATCGACCCTTCCATCAGCAAAAATTCACACCTGCACCTTCCTCCAAGAAAAGTACCTCAGCGTTAACCGGCAAGTGAAGATCCTCGGAAAACTCTTCGGTGAGCGAAAATCAGGCAGCAAAAAGCGATGGTATCCAAGCGAACAAGCAGCCACATTACCCTTCGATATAGGAAAATCAAAGAAGCAAAGCAAAACCTCTTCCCGCCGCGTTACTGTTCTCAGTAAGCTCTTCATGAGGCACATCACCGACTTGCTGGCAACCGGAGAAGCCTCTCAAGAAATAGTCGGAAAAGGGCTAGAAATAAGTAAAGTTAAAGTTCACCCAGATTTTCACGGTATTAATGTGTTCTGGGTGGCTAAAGGTGATGAAAATGACGATAAAATCGAAGAGATACTTAAAAAGTGTTCAGGACCTCTTCGGCACGAATTGTCGCAGCTCAGGCTTATGGGAGAGGTTCCTAAAATTACCTTCGTTAAAGACAAATATTACGCTAATATAGCGGAAGTAGAAAACTTACTCAAAAAATGCGATTTTGGGGATGACTACATTAAGGCTGATAGTAATTCAGTGTTTTATGATTTCGCTGGATATGCTGAAAACGAAGTGTTAAAAAATGATGAAGAGGACGAAGAGCCTCTTCCAGTAATGAGGCAAGATGTATTTGGGCTAGACCACAGCAAGATCATGGACAGGATTTTGAGTAAAATGAAAAAATCTAAACAAGCTTGGGCGAAGCATGAACTGGGCTTGAATGCTCCAGACCTAGCAGATGCTTCCGAAGACGAGCCAACGCAATCTACTGCAATAGAAGACCTTCAGAAGAAATTAGAAGAAAGTCAGAGCAAGGAAGAGGCGTTCCACCGAGCCTTAAAGCAGCAACGCTTAGTCAAAAGTAGGGCGGTTCAGAGTAAGGACTACGAGTTCCATGGAGAATACGTGGACGAAAACATCGAGGATGATTCGGTGCACTGGAGGGATAAAGAAGAAGACGACTATATAGAGGAGGACGAAAAGTATAAGTAGCTACGAAATGTATAAATAAAAAGTTTTTTTTAGATCTGTATCTTACGCCTTTTCTACTCAACTTTGTACCACCTTTTTTTTCTGCTTGAAGATAAAAGAACCAACCAAAGTTTATGATAATGGTATTTTTTTTCTATAACTACTCTTGAAACTTGAGGCTCTTCGAGTTTCTCAATTTATGCTATTTCAGATTAATTCTGTTTAGCGCAGTTTCTTAATAAATTGCTCTAGAAGTCTTATTAATTTGGAAATGTGAACCCAGTTTTCTCTTTCCTTAAATCGGTTTCTTGCAGACTGTCACCAAAAAATTACAAATGGGATATAAATAAATAGCTGCTCTTTTATTTTCGATATTCCATGGTGTTAATTTAAAGATATTTCTTTAGGTAAAAAGTTTTATTTCACAGAAATAAAAATTTGTACAGTTCTGTTGAAATCTGGAGAGACGCTCGCAGACTGTCCAAAGATAAAATCTGTAAAAAGAATGAGAAAAATAGGATTAGATATTTGACCAGAATGATTTAAATTGAGAAATGTTTAAAGGTTTTAATCAGATAGTGAGTTAGCATCAAAAAAGCATCAGTCGAAAGATGGTTTGAAGTTGATCATCACTTGAGGGAAATGCGTGGGTTTTAGAGGTAACTCTAAGGATAATTTACCTGTTTGACTTTTGGTGGGTGGAATTTATTCGAAAAGACCGAATCCCATGTCATCGTCTTCAGACTCCGACTCCTCTTTCTTTTCTTCCTTCTTTTCCTCCTTTTTCTCCACGGCGGCGGCAGCTGGAGCGGCTGCTGGTGCTGCAGCGGCACCTCCCACGGGCATCGAGGAGAGCTTCTCGCGTCCCTCCTTGATCAGCTCCTCGATGTTCTTGCCCTTCAGCTGGGCGACCACCTGAGTGAGGCGCGGGGAGTCGACTTCAATTCCGACCGAGCTGAGGATCTTCTCGATGTCTCCGTTGGAAGGAGATTCCTTGCCACCGAGGACAGCCAACATGTATGCAGCCACGTAACGCATTCTATCGAGGATGAAATTAATTTATAAATCTCCATGTTTTAAATAAATTTAAAGTATCTATCTACGACGTAAAACGTCAATGCAAAAACACCGCCAACTTTGTTAGCCGCAAAATTCGAAAATATCTAAAGAATCGTTAGAGCGCGTAAAACAAAAACCGTATATATAAATACAGCGCTAGTTTGTTAAGCGTTCTATTTTATTTGTTTCGAAATTAACTCACTTTTAAGCCCTTTAATCGACACGAAACGTGTACAGCACAGAGAAATCAAACTTTGCGTCTTGACAACTTTTGACGAAAAGAGGATGACAATCAATTCGGGTTGCCTCAAGTCACTTCCGATTTCCGTGCATTGAACAGTAATGTTGAGTAATGTTTAAGTTTTTAAAGTGATAAACATAAAAATGCATTAGAAAGTATCTTTTACAAAATAGTTGGGCTTTTGTTATTTTAACTTAGGACCAAATATAAGCCCTGAAAATTAAAAAGAAATCGTTGTAACCTAATCTCCAAAAAATTGTCGGAAGAAAATGTATTCTAGTACATTATTAAATGTCATCGCCTTCTTTTTCCAGCAAATGAAAAATTGTACTAAACCTGTTCCGTTACGTATTTCGACTAGAAGTCTGTCGTCCAGTCAAATTCGATCACTGGAAGTCGGTTGACGGGGAGGTGATTCACTGCGCTATGAAAATTCGGGGTTTCTTGTAAACCGGATACCCGCATCGGAATAAATTCAATCCGTAGCAAATTATTCTTATTGCATCTAATTATGAGACCGTGCGAATTGGAAGTGTCGTAATCGGCCGCTTCAAAAAACAGGAAAGGACCCGTCCCTCAAAAGACTTTCGGTCTCTTCGCTGGAACGGTGTGACACAAACAAGAAATTTGGGGTCGTTTGTGTGCGCTTACGCGAGTACAGTGAGTGTAGTTGTGTTCTTGTCCGTTTTGCGAATTATTCGAAAAAAGTGCCCCAGTCCGAGCAGCAGACAATTCGCCCGCTGTGTCGTCGCAGGTTGCTGCCGTCGCGAGAGCAGGGAAAAATCAAATAAATTTGTACCTCTCGGGCCGCCGGAGGTCGGGGTGAATATCCCCCCCAATTCCGTCGCGTTACCAATTGTGATTTGAAAGTGCGTGAACATATTTCGCTGCCATGGAGTCGCTAATTCCGATTGTTAACAAGCTGCAGGATGCATTCACCCAGTTGGGCGTGCATATGCAGCTCGATTTGCCGCAAATTGCTGTCGTTGGTGGTCAGTCAGCTGGAAAAAGTTCTGTTCTTGAGAATTTTGTCGGAAAGTAAGTCACAGTTGCTCGGAAAATCTTTCATCTAGCGAAAAATTCCAATTAGAAAAACTTTTCGCAGAGGAAATTGACATTTTTCGCCTCAAGAAAAAAAAATCAATGCAAACGCACACATGCATTGGGGCGATCAATACACAAACACTCTGCAGTCGTGAAAAATCGAAAAACATAAACTGAGCATGTGTGCGTATCGTAGCGACAGTCATTAAAGTGGTGTGAGTGGCGGTAGTGCAGAAAAGTTGAATGATTAAACGTCAAATTGACACACCAACACCACAGCGATATGACTCATTTTATATCGGGTTCCCACTCTAACCAGCTGGCCACAGCTGTTCCACGTCCCTCTCCCACAATTTCCTCTATTTGTGTTTACAGTCCGAGCCGTGGCTGTGTGGCCACAAAAAAAGAATTTGTAATCAATAAAAACTACGAGTTTTATTTGAAACGGCCCCACGGCATTTAAATAACAGTTGCAAGAAATCTTAAATAGCCCAAAAAATGTCTCACAACATCCTATCATAAAATTCACCCTTTACATGTACTAGCGGAAGTGTGGAGTCACATCTTGGCCCCGTTTTTCTTCGGGCTCGAAAAATCAATGACAACGAATTCTTCAGATATTGTGTAATTTTTGGGGGGTGAATGTGGGCGAAATGGATGGCCTCCACCTCCCGAAATATAAATTTCTTCTCAACGATTGAACCCCACAAACTTGTGCAAACATGGTGTCCTACTTAACGAGTTCTCTCGAGCGTCTCGACGAAAAGGTGTGTTATCTAGTCGGGCGGCCAAAGAATTGGTCGGTTATTGATTACCGGATCTGCGAAGCGGAATCGCCTCCTCCACCTCCTGGGTGCTAATAGGCTTTGACATTGTACTCTTTGACCTTGGAAGGCATGTGTGCCCTAATGGGGGATTTCATTTAAAATCCCCAGATCCAGATAAAAGCCCCCCAGGGAAGCGGGCGTAAGGATTAAGTCTCTGTTTCAAGTCTTTGGCCAGAAAAAATTTTTTTTATATAGGTAGCTGCAATTGTCGTTGTTGAGAACGCAAATTTGCCCTCAATTGCGCGGGTGTGGCCTACTTTGGGCCGCAACAATGCCTGGAACGTGACATCGGGTGGATCTGTGGCTTTAAACAAATATTCTTCACCAGGCGAAGGCTCCGCTCTTGATGGGGCGTCGTTGCCGCCCCCTCAACGAGTTGTTCTCGTGGTAAGGGCTCCGGAACTCGGATGTTGACTTGTAGCTCGCAACGAGGACTACCTCCGTGCTGGGGAAGTGGGTCATTATTGACTTCAATCTGGTTGATGGGCTTAGGGTGCTATAAAAGGTGCTATAAATCTATTAAGGATTCTTTCTTGTAGTTGAGCCAGCTGGGACACAGCTGGACAAACAAATGTTGATCAGAAAAAGTCCCTGGCGATTCTAAAAGACATTAACCTTTCCTTTCTAATGACTAATCGTGGGTCTTTCAAGAAAACCCTTTCGGACATAGTGACTTTAAAAGTTTAAAGATTTTCAACCCTTATAGAATTTGATGCAGCTGTGTTTTAGTATGCCCTAATAAATTTTCTTAACTGATTGCAGAAATTTAGATAGTATTCAATATAATATATGTAGATAGTTCTCTGCAATTTAATTGCTGATTGTGTCATAGATTTAAGTAGTTAAGCAGCTAATTTAGGATTTAAATAGTTAAGCATGACTTTTTAAAAATTTTATGTAATTGTCTGTTTATTTATTTCTTATACAAATCTACACCACTGTTCTGATTACGATTGAAATTTGCATACATATTGTTGAGTGCATTATAAAACCCATGTAACTATGTTTAAAATGTGAACAACTTTAAGCGATTTTCATGCCAAAGGGTTTTAAGGTTCATTTTGAATCTATTATGAATATGTCGATCGGATTTGGAACAGAAATAGATTTTGGAGCGAAGCCGGATTTCTCAAATTTGCACAAATATTCTTTAGACATTCGGAAGAAAAGAATTAATTAAATTAATTAAGCAATAGATCTTGCTACTCTGGTCGTCTTTTACTTAAACTAATTACGCATTAAAAATGTATTGGTGTGAAAACAATAAGCTTTAGTAAAAAGAGTGTCGTCAGTCAGGGTTAAATCATACAATAAAATAAAAACACAGACTCATCAGTTACTTATTTTTGAGAACTCAGTTTCTGCAGCCGATTGCGCAATTCAGCAGATTTTCTTGGTAACGTGAATTGAAATGAAGACTTGCAGAAACTGAATTCGTGAAAACAGCGATTCTTTTATTCGGAATTATTATTCTTATCTGTATTAATACAATGCAGCCTTTATTTGATGAAAATCTCGTTAAACAAATTAACTCGAGAGAGTTTTGTAGTCATTAGCATAGAAAAAAAAAACATTCTTTCCTCACAATGCCCACTCTGTCCGGGGCATTGTGCTCCTCGTCGAAACGCCGGCCGCCCACAGTAGCTAGATTTAACCGTCAAGTTAATTTTCATCCACAAAATAAATAAAAGATAAATCTCCAAAAATAAAATAAAAATTTTTGCAAATGGGAAAAATTGAAAAGTTCATGGTAAGAGACTCTGACTAATCTAAAAAAATGCGTTCATCACACATCACCTTTTGATAAAATCAGGCAATCTGATGCCCAATTAGTCGAAGCAGTGAGTCTGCCTTAAGATGGCAAAAACCGTGTCTTAGTAATCAAGAAAAGCTTCTTCGTTATTCTGAGATTATTGGAGTGATTTCATCAGTTGATTAGCCGCCGCTGAAGCCGAGGTTCATTGGGCGGTTGCATTGCACCTACCTCAGACTGGTGGCTGCCTTTTGATGCATGTCGTTTCCCATTCTCAGTTCGCAGATCTCAACCTTGGACGATAAAAAGTTAACCGGTGTGACGGTAGCCAGTCATGTTAAACCTGCGAATTAACATACCCACGAGGAATGGGTTACATAATTCCGCTGAAATGTGCAATTCAAATACATGCATAAAACGTATGAATAAAAAATTTGAAAAACTTTGGGAAAAAATTTGGAATGTACGAATATTGTGATTTGTGATGAATCTAATTTGTTTTTATCATTGCAAAGTTTTCTAAATTCAGTACGTTTATCCAGAAAAATACAAAGAGGAAATGAATAGCTTCTCTTTTAACTAACTTTTCACAATTGATGTCAACTTCCGTCATGAGAAGACCCAGGGTCCAGCTTGATATAAATGATCCCATTTTGATTACACATCAAGTATATTATTTATTATTGCGGCAATAAAAAGCCCCGGCAGAATCGCCGCACGGGCCAGCGATAGTGCCACCACCTCAGACAGACGACGTCGGGAAAAGTTTACAAACAAAAGCGCGTTCGTGACGCGATGTTAAGGTCAAAGTCAGCGCGCTAACAAAGATTTTAATTGAATTAAACTCCCAAGAGGCGACGGGGTCAGCACTAATTTCAAATCTTTTGTGTTCTTCGCGTTTTGATTTACCTGACGGTGCACGTGCAACCAAATAACTTTGGGATTACGCAGCAAGAACGTGTAACGCATCAAAATCTCCTTCAAAAGGGAATGTTAGACCAATAGTTTTTAAGATTTTGTAAAATAGTTTACCCATTATATTATGTATAACATATTCTTAATACATTGTTATTCGTAGTTTTTTAATAGTTATACCTTAGAGTTTGAGTGAAATTTGAAAAAGAGAAAGAAAGTAATATTACATGTACAAATGTATTTATTAAATAAATAATAAAATGTTAGTTAATTATACGACAGGAAGTAATTCTGATTTTTTGTTACTCCTGTGCTTAAGAATTCAAGTTTTACTGTCGACTTCTACATAGATTCAGCGATTCCTTTTGTTAAGCTGAATAGCTGAATTGAGTAGACGACTAAATTCTTGAATATGGGATAATATTTTCTTCTCTGAAGTTCCGGAAAACTCTCAGCATCTGCTCTATAAATGTTTTAGGTTTTACAAAATAAGAACTGTGAAAAATTTAACCTGGAGCTATGATTTTCCAAAATTTTAACAGTATATTTTGTCATCATTTTAATAAGTTAAGTGGGTGAAATGGTAACTAAATCACCTGTCTCGTCAATGTAAATAGCATTTTTAGTATGCATTGTCCACATAAGTTTGTATACATATGTTTATTAAATTAGATAACAGAGTCGAAAATCATTTGGTGAATTTTAGGAGGCGTTGTTTATTATTTACCTTACCCTAGTCACGATTTGAAGAGCAAACATACGGTGTAAAATGTTTGCATATTATTTATGTTTCACCTGTCGCATGTCGTCACATCGTCTCGTCACCTCTTCCTGCAGGAGGAGGGAGGGCTCTGCTCGAGCCCCAAAATTCTCATTCATGCCAAGTATTCATTAAAACTTTCAATTCTGGACTTTGCTTGGGTCGTCGCTCAGCAATGAGTCACGAAATTACGCCGCAGCCCCGGGTTATGGGGTTCCTTGGCCTCCACCTCCAACCTAAAATGACTCGGTAGAACGCCCCATTTCGCGTTTTGGCTAGCTAGCTTCCCGTCGACCGAATCATTGGAATTCGCAAAAGATACATACATCATGTGATTAAGCGCGCTGGATGGAAGGCAATGAGACGTTATCGGGGCTCCGCAGGGCATATCAGCAACCGACGATGGTGCCCCAAACCAAACACGAGCAGATGTCTTAACGCCTTTTTTGGGTGACGCTCTTGTCGCATTGAACTCTATGTCGACTGTCGAGTTCTCGGTATTTGCTATCTTTTGGACTTGTTGTGCATTTCCCGAATGTGTGGAATCTCCGATGCTCTGCGGGACGTATGTATGTCGATGTTATCAGGTTAATTGGAAAATAAAATCAATAGAATAGTTTTAGATAAAGGCAGCCACCCAACGAAGGTGCGCAGAGAATAGGCCGGAGGGCGTTGCTAAAATAGCGTTCGATTTTCGCCTTCAATGCAGGGACTTCTAGAAACAGAGGAGTCGTGGGGTGCTCTGTTGCCTCAATATGCCACTCAGATATTTTTCTCCCACAATTTTAGTAGATACAGCCGGAGGAATTCCATTGGTCAAGCTAATTTTAGCGCACAGTGGGTCAGCGTATCGCCTGCCTTCTGCGCTTTTATTTTATAAATATTTTTCTAAAGGGGTTTGTTTTGAATCACAGCCACTGATTTTATTATAGAATCGTCTGCAATCGCAGCTTAATCATATTACCTTGTTTTCCCTTTGTATAAGCAACGTTTCCCGCTGATAATAGACCTTAATTGAACTGTGCGACAAGATTCCAACTTAAGATAATCAGCTCTTTGGCGGGATGATGCTAATTGAATTCGCTTGGCTCACTCAGCAGCAAAACGTTCCTTCTAAGCTTAAGCGGACTTTCTTGACTGAATATTTATGAACATTTTCTATTTGGATTCTCTTCTAAATAATAGATGTAAATTCCTTTGTAGACATTTTATGAGTTTTATTAGATTCACATAGAATTAAATCGTGTTTTCTTCCAGGGATTTCCTTCCACGAGGCTCTGGGATCGTAACGCGACGTCCTCTAATTCTACAATTAATTAATGGTGTTACAGGTAAATATTTGTGTTTTTATGTTGATATCATTTAGGGCCAATGGAAACATTATTTTGTATTGTATAGAAGTAAATGTTTATTTTGAAGAAAACTATTTTAACTATTATATTAACTAACTATTCAATTGAATGATTATTTCAAATTTTATTTTTCTTCGAGGAATTCGAATCGATTTAAACTAACTTTATTGCTAATTATTTTATTTCTATAGAATCACATAAATAATTTGTGAGGCGTTTCGAAAAGGCGTTTAAAATTGCAAATTATGCAAGTTGTATGCATTTATTTTTTTTATAGATAATCCTTGTAATGACTAATTTTTTCAAACCAATATTTTTTTATAGTTGCAAGATAGTTTGATAATTAGAAATAGTACCGGAGGAAATTGACTAATGTTCAATTCACTTTTGTTACTGCATTGCGGAAGGCGTTAGGAAACTGCAAATTGAAATCTTAAAAAGCACTACAGTCATTAAAAGATGATTCAGCTTTTATTCCTCTAGATATGATTAGTTCATGGTGATTACATATGATGCGAACAAGTCTAAAAATGCTTGTCATGCTACTTCCTCTACTTCTTTGTTATGGAAAAATTGTTCAAATATTTATTTATTTCTAAGGCATTGCCTTAAAATTTCTTTTAAAGGAGTCCAATAAAATAGTCAAGCGATTCACATTCTTGTACGGCAACACTCATTCAACACCTGGTATAAATACAAAGATTAAGATTGATAAGTACATTCATATGTATATCATTCATTATTATTGAAATGCAATTTGCGAACGCGAAAGTGATTGATCGGTGGTCTTTTTCTGGAATTTAATAATAAATCTGATAACAATTGGTTTTCTTTTGTATTTGTTATTTAATTTACAGCGATAAGGATTGCGATTGACAAAGTAAAAGAATTGTTTTTTGTATCTTTAGTTTGGTTTGTCGTAAATGGACTTTATTCGAGTTTGAAAGAAAATACAATAGATAAGTAATGTTGATAGCAATCACATCGTAACACGGCCGTTATGTGTATTTAAAAAACTTCTAGATAAGATCAAATCTAATCGACAGAGTTTAAGCTATTGTTTTCTAAAAGGAGCATAATGCGGAGGGAAAAAACCATTACTTATAAAAAATGTTATATATTTTATTAAGGATATATGTATGTACATGTACTGAGAATATAAATTTTTTATGACGAAAAGCAAATAGATATACTCCAGCTCACTTGTGTGGGAGAAGTCGAAAATGAGAACTATGATCAAACGACCTAGAATTTAATATCTCACTAAGTTCTTTATGAAAATGTGCATATACGAGTATATGGAGTTTTCTAGAAATTTGGCTTTTAGAAATGTTTTTGCAGTTGTGTGTACAGTAACTCGTCGAAATGAATTGGAATTTTTAATAATTTCAAAAATTTAATTTTCACTGTACACCTTTTACGAAAACGTTTAAGTTTAACTTGCATTAAATTTGAAATGTCTCATGTTGGAAAGACGTTCAATATAAAATAATTATATTATTATTATAATCTTAGGAACAAACCAGCTGTGATCTTCCGGCTCCAGGATCTTAATCGTATTAAATTGATATTGGACTCTTTTTGTCCTCATTCTTTAGATTGTGTTTTCCCTCATTAGTTCGAAAATAAAATAAAAAAAAATTTGTATCCATCTTTCTTGTTGCCTTATCTTATAGGAAGGAGCTCGAGTTTCATTAGCATGAAAAACCATCAGCCAAAAACGATTCTGATGAAGGTTTCTCGACGTCAGTTGCAAGATATACGGAAGAGTCGTTTCAGTGTATGGCCTCCTCGGTGGCTTCCGTCTAGAGGAAAATGCTTTCCGGTTTACATAATAATTGATTATTCTTTGTCGTACCTTTTCCTTGTTTCTAAGCATCACTTGCAGTGACATCGTTGCTAAGCAGAATAAGATGTTTTATATAGGTCAAGTTCTTGCTGCCGCAGATTTTCTCTTCAAATATGAAATTAATCAAGGAAAATTGATATCATTCGTTACATCTCATATTTTTCTATGAGGCGTTGGATAATTAATGCATCAAAATCGGTTGAATCGATATGCGATATACATAATGTATAAAACGATGTTTTTATTTTAATGAGTTACATTTGGGAACATATATTATAATAATCTATAGATATTTTAATAAACCAAAATGAATGAGATATGTACATATAATAAACTTTAATTACTACTATGGAAATTCAACAAGTTTATAGGTAAAAAGGGTGGATCGGTCGTTTCATGATTTAGTTTAGGATATATCTAATTGAATTATAGATATGTGAATTCTCTTGTTTAATTATTCCTATTATCATCACTCAGTTGTTTTAAAATTCATCGCCTTGGAAAAGCTGAAATGAAAGCGTGCACGTCTAAAAAACTTATCAGTAGAAAGCGAAATTGCATGTAAAATAACAATTTGCGCTTGTATATGTACATTAAATGAATTATTTAAACGAAAGCAACGAAGAAGCGTAAACATTTTTACACCTATCAAAAGGAAGAAAATGTGAAGAAAGTGTCTAGTTCTACAATATTCCGTTATCCCATTTTTAATGAAAATTAGTAGAAAGAATATTTTGGAATACTGATTTTAAATGAACTTTGTTTATGACTTAAAAGGAAATTAAAGAGGTTCATTTATAGAAATTTAAATTCCCACGATTTAATTACATAAAAACTAAAATACATGCATAGAAAATTTACGGCTATTTTTATGTGAACTAATTTGTTGTGAGAACTAGAGCGTGAACCAATTTAATGTTCGATAACACCTTTTGTTTTTTATAAACAAATAGTTGTTATATCTCTGTTGGTCTAGAAAACTTAATTTTGAATTGAATTACTTTCGTTCTAGTTAATTTTACTCACTATATTTTTAAAATTTACAGAATATGGAGAATTTTTGCACTGCAAAGGAAAAAAGTTTGTGGATTTCAATGAAATCCGTCAGGAGATTGAAGCTGAGACAGATCGTGTTACAGGAAGTAACAAGGGGATTTCCAACATCCCGATCAACTTACGCGTATACTCCCCAAATGTACTCAACTTAACGCTTATTGATTTGCCGGGTCTAACAAAAGTTCCGATCGGTGATCAACCGCAGGACATCGAACAGCAGATCAAGGGGATGATCTTTCAATTTATCAGAAAAGAGACATGCCTCATTCTGGCTGTGACGCCCGCAAATACAGATTTAGCGAATTCAGATGCTCTCAAACTAGCCAAAGAAGTCGACCCTCAGGGCATCAGGACCATCGGTGTGATTACAAAATTGGATCTCATGGATGAAGGTACTGACGCCCGAGACGTCCTCGAAAATAAGTTGCTTCCACTGCGACGGGGATACATCGGCGTCGTGAATCGATCGCAGAAGGATATTGAGGGCAGAAAAGACATCCATGCAGCCCTTCAGGCTGAAAGGAAATTCTTTTTGAGTCACCCTGCTTATAGACATTTGGCCGAAAGACTGGGAACGCCGTATCTTCAGAGAGTGCTAAACCAGCAGCTTACAAACCACATTCGGGACACTCTGCCCGGTCTGCGAGATAAGCTGCAGAAGCAGATGCTGATGCTGGAGAAGGATGTTGAACAGTTTAAACACTTCCGGCCGGATGATCCTAGTATTAAAACCAAGGCCATGTTGCAGTGAGTAGAATGTCTTTCTTAAGGGGGAACAAATGAAAAAGAATGTTAGAACAATTGAAAAGAAATATTCCAATTTGAACAGTCAATTTTTTCACATTGCATGGGTAGGACGAATTAGGGCATAATCTGGAAATTATTAGTCATGACAAACTATAACGTGAATGTATTTTATGTTTAATCATATCCAAAGGAGTAGAGGAAAATTGATTCTAATCCAAACCGACATAGAAATTGTGAGAGAGTAAATAGTCTTGCTCTAATATTCATTTTATAAAAATGTTTTCCCCCTACATTTATTCTTTAAAGCGACCTTTTAATGCTGTAATTTGCATATTTAATTAATTATTTTTTAAATAAAAAATGTGACTAATTTAGGATGATCCAGCAACTGCAGTCTGACTTCGAGAGAACCATCGAGGGCTCCGGTTCGGCGCTGGTCAACACAAACGAGCTCTCTGGCGGTGCTAAGATAAATCGAATTTTCCACGAAAGGTTGTATACATTCATGCTGCCTAATTTCGATTTCGTTTTCAATACTATTAACATTTACTTTCTCACTCACTCCTTCCATTTTTCAAAAAACTTGTCTTACTCCATTACACTGCAACATCCCTTTTTGACTAAAAAAAAAATTGTGATTTTGCTAAAGATTTGAAAATTTCTCACATTTGTTTTATTTTGTCTTGCATTTCCGCTGGTATTGCTAAAAATCAAAAATAAGCTTTCATTTTTTAAATATCATGGAATACAAAAAATAAAATAAAAATAAATAAAGTTATTTTTAACTGGGTGGCATGGAAATTTGTCCGAGGAGTGACTTTTGCATGTTCCTGCTGAATAAATGGAGCTTGGACATGCACAAGGTTGGATAGTTCTGATCATTACATTTTGCAAGATTATCATAAAATATATTAGTATGCTGAAATTGGCATTCTTATAGAAGTCTTACGGAACTGTGCCTTGGTCTAATTTTAAGAGTAAATTAAGAACAGTAATGGAAGAAGTGAATTTCGAGAAAGCCTCTGTAAGATATTTTTATACAGTAGACAATTTGTTTGTTGTATGTAATTTACTTTATGTTTTATTGGTAAACTTTAGGAGCTACTAAAGGATTTTATTTTTATTGTCTTCAAATACTGTAGACTTTTGATTGCTTCTTGTAGACTTTAATTGAAATGTTGTGTCGTATTTGGATTGGTGTCCTACTCAAGGTATACCAGAGATATGCTTGTAATCTACATTACTTTCCGTGAATTGACCACGAACAGTAATGTGGATTTAAAAAGGAGTTGAACAATATTAGTTTTGCTCTGACGCTATAAATAATTGATCAGCCCCACCTGGGACGAACAAATTCTTAATATATTAGTACGAAATTTCTTTTCCCCAGTTAGCCCTTTAGCACAGATATAAAAAGCTTACAAAATACATGCCTTACTAATAAAACACTTTTAAACACAAGGAATATCAAGAAGTAATGCTGAGGTAATATAATGAGGCGTTCATTATTACTATAATACTATAATAATAAAGTTTTCGGGTAATTTATTTTTTGTTTTAGTTTTCTAAAATACTTTAAATTTTGCTTTTAAGAAAACTAAAAGTTCAAATACATATTTAAGTTTCTGCAAAAAAATTTGTAATCGCCATTAATAAAAATTACTACTATATATTGACATAACTCCTTTCGAGGCAATTTGAGCTGACTTTTAATAGTCGATTATCGTGTGAAGAATTACTAACTATAGGAACTTTACACGCAATTCAGCTATTAAACTCGTTTCGAATCAACCCGAAATGAGTTACAGTTTCCATTTAGATAAGTGTGGTAAAGTTCGCGCGGTTTATGAATGGTCATCACGAAATGTGTTATTATGATTAAATAATTACTATAATTTAAACGAAATAGCACAAATAGAATGTCCTCGCATATGATAGATTAGGATATAATGGACTTCTCATGCATTACTTTTTGAAATTCCTCCTTAGTACCTTTACCTACTTAAATGTTTCGAGTATGATTGATATTATTATAGGAGTACTTCTAACACACACAGTCCTTTTTAAGGATGTTGTTAATTTATTGTAAAATGATGTAACCGATTGTATCAACGGATCTCTTCTATAAGATCGTATTTTGATCCTTAATGTGGTTTAGATGCGAATTTGTAAAAGATACCAATCAATACAATGATTTTACTAAATTTAAATAAAGTTAATGACGTTTAGAGACAGATAGGGTTATATCGTTTGTGTTTAAGGCAGGAGTTGCACTTAGAATGGGACGTTCCTGCAATAAAAAAAAAAGTAAGTACTCAGTCGCGCCTCATAGTAAGCGTTGGCTCCTCCCTTAAACACTTTGACTAAAGGCAATATCAGTTCCAACACTGCGTAGAATTTTTTGCGGATTAATTAAACACAAAAATTGTGTTAGCTACCGTGCTTAAACCCAGTATAGAGGTTATTTTCAAAATAATATTTCTCAAGACTTCCTACCAGCGATGACTGTAGATACGAGTATTTAAATGTTATTTTCTTCGAGGAAATGGAATATCATTTGCCTCAGATTAAGTTTATGGAAGTTAATAACTTTTACGATCGAAAAGTAAATGAAGTAAAGTATTCCTCTTTCTTTCTTCCACCTTTTCTGATTTTCTACAAAAAAAACAACTAACAATATTAACTAAAACATTTACATATAAAGATACGATGCCGTACGACAAGTACAATTCTAAATCTAACACTCCTAACAGCCTTCCAACAAATACAATACCCGCAAAAAAGGATCAAAGCTAACTCTTACCTGTGTATTTATAGACTTCGATTTGAAATTGTTAAAATGTCATGTGATGAAAAGGAACTTCGACGAGAAATTTCCTTTGCCATCCGAAATATCCATGGTATTCGTGTGGGTTTGTTCACCCCAGATATGGCCTTTGAAGCGATCGTGAAAAAACAAATTGCTCAACTCAAGGAACCAGTATTAAAGTGTGTCGATCTAGTCGTACAAGAGCTGTCTGCTGTGGTACGCTTGTGCACTGATAAGGTGAGTACGAATCACAGTCGCCAGCATCATCCACTTTTATAAATCTATTCAGTTTTGTGTTGGTTGGTTAATAAATGCTTCAGCTAATTAGTTTTGAGCTAAGTGAACATATCGCTTAAAAATCCTATCTCATTGTTCAATTAGATGGCTCGCTATCCACGCTTGCGTGATGAAACTGAACGAATCATAACCACTCATATAAGACAACGAGAGCAGAAATGCAAGGAGCAACTCCTTCTGCTCATTGATTTTGAGCTCGCGTACATGAACACTAACCATGAGGACTTTATTGGATTTGCAAAGTAAGTTTTAGAATTATGTTATCAATATTTAAATCCTCCTAGATCACACTTATTTTTCGCTTGTACTGGGATCTGATGGACTCCTGTCCTTCTTTTATTCGCAGTTTTTAATAAGCTCATCGTATTGGACTCAATCTAGCCTCTAGGCGACTGAAAAAATGTTTGCCATATTATTTACTTTTGAGTTCTGACCTCAAACGACAGTTCTATAATGCTCCTTTAAAATTCTTGAGGAGATCTCAAACTAACCTTAAGCCAAAGAACCAGTCAAGTTCGAGTTAACCTGTTGACTACTAGATTTTAAATGTATGTGGTTATATCATAATTCAGATGCCTTTGTTGCATGGGTTCTAAAAAATTGGCTGTAACAGATGTTCCAAGAGAGTGGTGATTCCATATTACGTATTTCCAATTTTAGAGGTTAATCTGGAAAATTCTAAAAAGTTTGGGAGACTCTACTCAGAAATCCAAATTTTTGTGTTCTTAGGTGGGACCTGTGTGGACTAGGAGGGTTAATATTCTACCAAAAGAACTAAATAAACAATCTTTTAAATAATTTTCGTAGTGCTCAGAGCAAGTCTGAAAATTCTACCAAGACAGGCACACGAGCTCTTGGGAACCAGGTGATTCGAAAGGGCCACATGTGTATCCAGAACTTGGGTATCATGAAAGGTAATTTCTCCTATAATTAACATTTTTGTTTTTTTTTGCATGCGGTTCCATTGTTCCAATTTAATTTATTATTAATTATTGAGCGTTTTTCCAAAATTTTGTTGTTAGTTTTTGGTCTGTGTGAATAATTTCCTTAGCTTATTTTATTTTTCACCTTTTTTGTAGAATTGATGAATTTTTTGAGCCGAATGATTGGTTTGTATTACCAAAGGTTTCGATTTGTTTTATGTTCGTTTTGTCATTTTGTGTTGTTTGAGTTTTTTTCTTGTTTTATTTGCTATTTTGGTGGTGGATGTTGTCACTGGTAAACAAATTATAACTACTATATGAAGTTACATTTTTATTGTATTTCATGGAATACAAATAAATTTATTGGAATGAACTAGTCTATTTTATTTTCGGGTATATAACTTATATCTTAATATTTTAGGATATATAAATTTAGCTTAAAAATCAGAAAAAAATTATTTTCCACCACATAAACAAACATCGATAAAAAATTTTGGATGCGTACAAAGTTAATATCACATTTAAATGCAGAAATATAGGCCGTGTTTCCCTATATTCTTCCATCCGATACCGAAGTTATGTATATTCGAATTGATACAATTTTACATATAACAATTTCAAACATTTTCTTTCAGCTAACGATTTCCTTCTATCTTTTTTTTTGTAAAGAATGACGGAAATAAATATTTCGAATGTCTCGTAATATAAATGAATCTTATAAAAATGCAACTATTTGTTTAGCTTAAAAATTTTAAAGTCAACTAAATATTGCTACACTTTGACTAACAACTTTCAAATAATTTATTACAGTTTTTTTTTTTTTGTACACTAAATTTTCGTTGTACGCATTTTGGTTCAAAGTTAATGGCATAAATTGATTTTAGATTTTGATATTCCGATTAACGTCTTCAGTCTTTTACCTACACTGCGAAGTATCCTAAAATTGTAAAATTAGTAAATTTCGTAAAACTAAAAAAAGAGCGCATGCTTTTAAAGATAAGTAAAATTTAATCATGCAAATCGATTTTTAATTTTTTTTTTAATTACAGGTGGTTCTCGCCCTTACTGGTTCGTTCTCACATCCGAAAGTATTTCTTGGTATAAAGATGAAGATGAGAAGGAAAAGAAATTCATGTTGCCCTTGGATGGCTTGAAACTCCGTGATGTCGAACAGGGATTTATGTCAAGACGTCACACATTTGCGCTTTTCAGTCCTGATGGAAGAAATGTTTACAAAGTATGTTTTAAATTGCATATCTCAATATATTGTGTTTGTTTTGCTGATTTCATAGTAATCTTTTAACTTTTCAAATTATTGAAAAGCTCCCTTAATTAAAAATATTATAACTTTTACTATTATTAATTATCTCTTAATTTTTTTTGTCAGGACTACAAACAATTGGAATTATCCTGTGAAAGTGTAGATGAGGTTGATTCGTGGAAGGCATCATTCTTGCGTGCTGGCGTTTACCCTGAGAAGGATGCGTCTGCAGAAAATGGAGATGAGGTAAGATCGATTGTTTTACGCTTGATCTCCTTTATGGATGATATGCAAAGTAACGTCACTGTCTTTTTAATTGTATTCTTCATTCATCAACGAGGGAGGACTGTAATAAATAGACAATTTTAAAATAAAACGTTTAATTTGCTATAAAAATTTCTAAGAGGGATGTACAAATTATTTTATAATTGGTCATTAGTCGAGCAAAAGTGTCAAAAAAAAGTCCTCCCTTAAAAGTTGATGCTGCAGAAATCACGACATTTGACGAAAATAATCATCATTTTTTCGTTGAACATTTTTATTAATGGTTTTTCTTTTAACAAACAGGGCGAAGGAAATGAGGTTTGTTTCATTTTTGTCTTCAGTTTTGAAATTTTTGGGTGTTGAATTATTTGACCAAAACCCGTGTAAACCCCATCCTAGGCCATTTCTCGATTCTCTTTTCTCATCAAAGTATAGTTCTTCTAACGTTTTTTTTTATTTTAAATTTTGGTTGTGCCTCTTTGTGGTTTTTGGTCTCAATTTTTTACACTCTATACACGCAAAATGTGTTGTTTTTTTAAGTTTGTTTTTGGCAAGAAACGTTTCGTACTTGTGAAGTCAATTTGAATATTATTGTTTTATTTCTTGTATGTGAATTACTTGTAAAAACTCGTTAAAGGAAGAGTACATGTAATTTAGCAACAAAAGATGAAACGATGCGATTCAAATCGAATTCGGCGATACGAGGCCAGGATTCTAAGTGTATTTGCCTATTTAAGAACACTGCGATTTTACTTACTTACACACTAAAACTCTCGTTAATCACACCTTGTGTTCGACACTCCTTCACTAATTCAATTTCTCAACGTTCTTACACATGACACGAACGAACCCATTGCGTTTTTCCCTTTGTTTGGTTTTTGGCTTTCACTAATAACATTATACGGTGATATGGATCCACTCCCCTTTCTTCTCGTTTTATTTCTAACAAAAGATTCTTTGAGCTCATGATTTTTGGTTGTTATTTTCCTTTTAAATTAGTGTACATTGTCTGATTGGGCAATTGTGCTGGTTTGCTTCCAAAACGAGTCTGATTGGCATTCCCTGAATTGCGGAATTTTTAGGAATAAGAAATTTAGCATGCCTACGTTATATTCTGCTTGAATTGAATTTAGGGTGACGATTCTTTGGTTGATTTTACTGTGGACTTTTTCGTTATTAGTTTCCACGTATTAATCGCTTATCATAATCCTGCTTCAATACTATTTTTTTCCAGATATCTTTTACATTCTTTGTATGTATATATTATACTAATACACTTTAATTCTCTTTAAAACATTTTTCAATTCAAATTTTGGATTTAAAACTATTGGATGGTTGGTTTAGTAAAAATTTATGTTTACTATTCAGAATGATCTAATTTTTAAACTCTATCCTATCAGAACTCATGCAGGCAATTCATTCACTTGTCTCTTCACTGTCTGATTTGCTTTCATAATTCTCTTTTAATAAATAATTAACGGTTTGATGATGTTTTATCAAATCGCGCATCGGGAATCTAAAAGTGCTCTTTTAATTACAAATATGTACATCGATTTTTCTGATTATTCATAGTTAGGGGATTTACATTTTTATAATCTGGGTTTATTTATAAAATCTAGTTTCACAAAGTGTTATAGACTTTACATCATATACATATGTATGTAGATCCCAATTATCGGAAAATGAGAATTCGTTTATTGTTCATTACCTACTTTAAATTTATCTAAAGATGTCACGTGTCTTAAATGTAAGCTTGGAACTTCAGCTACTATTTTGAAATATAAACTAAAATCTTCTCATTCTGTTAATGAATTATTTTATGCAATAGATAGTGTTATATTTATAAGTGATGTAATATTTCGAAAGGACGGCTTGAACTTAAAATTTGGTTCAAAGCTCGCAAACTTTTTTGATGTTTCAATATTATTTTATAAATTGTTTAAATCTCAGATCTGTACGTTTTCAAATATGCGAAAATTAGTTGAGAGTATTTTATAGGTTTTTGAAACTGTTGATTCAGTATCATGAATTTAAAAATGGGTGGCTAAAATTGGTCATTGCAAGCAGGCGATCATTTAAAAACTTTTGTATGATTTGGATTAAACATATTGTCTGAATAAGTCTTGAATTGATGTAATTCGATTATATTCACGAATTTATGTTATGATTTGCTTTTCTAACTTTTAATTACATTACATATGTATAGATCTTTGATCTTTCTCTCTGCCTATAAATTTGTTTATTTTTTTCATTTTGCTCAATTTTTGCCCGGCTAAAACAAGTAAAACGAGCTTCGATGGTAAATTTGAAGCAGTTGGATAACACTAAACACAACGCTTTTGTGTATGATAGATGGTGACGGTTTTTCGCATATGTAGATATAACACCATATATCCAATTTAGCTGTTATAAAAAAAATCACTCTAAATGTACGACACAATTGAATGCATTCAAGCCTTCTCTTAAAAAGAGGTCCTTAACTCTTACACAAATTAAACACATTTTCGTAGATGTTTCTTATATTGCTAAACGATTAACAATAATTTGCTAAATTCTAACAAACCCGAAAATGAAAATTAGTCGGCTAGTGGTGTAGAGCAAATATGCGGAAAAAGTATTGGAATCTAACAAAAGGTACTTTACAGGAGTCTGATCAGATTGAGACAAGTTCACTGGATCCACAATTGGAGCGTCAAGTGGAAACCATCCGTAATTTGGTTGATTCTTATATGAAAATTGTAACTAAGACTACGAGAGACATGGTACCGAAATCAATAATGATGTTGATTATCAATAATACTAAAGATTTTATCAATGGTGAATTGTTGGCGCATCTTTACGCAACTGGTGATCAAGTAAATTAAAAATGAATTAATAATTGTGGCGGAATGAACTAATTTTAATTATAATTTAAGGCACAAATGATGGAAGAGAGTCCAGAAGAGGCTATGAAGAGAGAAGAGATGCTGAGAATGTATCATGCGTGCAAGGAAGCTCTCAGAATTATTGGTATGATTAAATTGAATTTGTATGTAACATTAAAATATTGTTTTACATTTTCTTTTACACTTATTAAAGGTGATGTCTCAATGGCTACTGTATCGACACCAGTTCCACCGCCAGTTAAAAATGACTGGCTTTCCAGTGGTTTGGATAATCCCAGACTATCTCCACCAAGTCCAGGTGGTCCAAGAAAACCAACACCAGTTCAACAAGTAAAATATAAAGACATCGTGAAATGAAACAAATCACAAATAATTATTTTCCTAAAGGGATCACTGGGATCAATGGGATCAATGGGATCACTGGGAAGTGCAGGAGGACGTGGACCACCACCTCCACCAGCCACTGGGCGACCAGCCCCCGCTATTCCAAACAGACCAGGTGGTGCTCCACCACTACCCCAGGGTAGACCATCAGGACAAGCTCTTCCAGCCCCGTTGGTTCCATCGTAAGTAAAACTGCCTCTTCCTTTTGTTCCACATCTTTTATTCACGTTTTTACTATCTTCTTTTTTTTTTTACTCATAATATTTGACTATACATATATTCAGTTTTTTTTTTTTATTAATTATAGTCTTAAGTGAAGGCTAAATTTTTTGCTTGTTCGTTTCTGTTCGTCTCTGATTTTTATGTTACGTGTAAAAAACGTGAAAGGTAGCCTTTTTTGAGTAAGACAATAATACTTTTAGTATTACATTGTACATACATGTAATTATTTGGTATTTATATTTATGATATTACCGTCGCAATCTGCTATATGTTATGATAGTCTTCAAACTTACCAAACATTATGCATTTGCTTTATTTTTCATTACTTTTCATTTATTTTGTAGATCTTATTGGTCTTGGTTCATTATTATAGTAATTAACATTTTATTATGTTTTTAATTGGAAAGAGACGGAGATAGACTCATAAAAAATGTCATTTAAATTCCCAAAAGTTTGTACTTTTTGCGAGCAAAACGATGATAGACCCTTGAAAAAAGCAGTAAGGGTAATTTATTTATTATCAAGGTCCATTTTTTTTTTTTATCTAGTGCAAGTTTTCAACTCTTGATTTAATATTCTCAAATAAGTATCCTTTTTGAAGTCATGTGTTTTATGAGGTTTGGCAGAAAAACCTGTATTTGCTAAAATAAAGAGTTGTATTTCCGGATGATTTTGTACATTGCATTAAAAAATCTACGATTATTCAAAACACTGGACATCACTGCAATATATGTATGAAGGTATTTAGTCTGATAAAATCAGTAACAAGAATTACTTTGAAACTGTTATTACAAACAAGGTATTAATGTTTTTAAGAAGACATAAATCTTTTGTTTGTTTTAACTACAGAATTAATAATTATTAAATTTTGTTGTATTTTTTTGTTTGATGTTGTCACATTATTAAAACTCAGGATTTAAGTTGAGGTTGAGAAAGATTACTTTTGCTATAACATATATTAGAATTTTCCAGAATATTTTATATTTTGCGGATATTTAGTGAACATTTTATACTGCATGCTCTTCATTTGGATTAGCGCAAGCATTTTTCTCATGTCTTTATTTTAATGCTGCTGTCCTACAAGAGTGTAGCACTTTGAACAATCATATTTTATGCTCATTTCTTGTGTTTCTATCCTAGAAATATTTTATTCTTAATTTTTTTTTGCGAATTTAAAGCTTACACTGGCAGTCATTTCTCTTAATTGGGTTTCATTCACAAAGGTTACCTTTCACCATGATTTCTGGCTTATTGCATTCTTTATTACAAAACAAACTTCATCAATAATTGTGTGGACTATAAACACTATTTTAAGAATTCTGTGATTTTTTTGGTGATGGTAACATAAAAACATTTCTCTTTTTTCTATTTCACCATTTCATTGGTGTACAGGCGGCGCTAAATAATTTAAGATAATGCAAAGGAAAATGATGTAATTAAAAAAGTACATTCCATATACACAACAAAATTTAGTCTTAAGTACCAGAAAAAGATATAAAGCATTTAATGATGAAAAAAAAACCAGGAGATATTGTAGCAAACTAAAGTTATTATACACCCAACACACACAAAACTTATAAAACTAGATGAGTTACAAAGCCACTATGTTTTGAGATTGTATTATATTTGTTTCTGTTGTGTTTTGGCTTCAATTTACTCTTTGTCAGAAAAATTATGAGATTACTTATGATAATTGTTAATAAATAAAATATGTCTGAAGTGAAATAGGTTAATGCCCAATAGTGTCATATTGTAAAAATATTAAAAAAAAAAAAATTTAGAGAAGAAGATACATTAACATTCCATGCAGCACTTTTTTTAGGAAAATTAATTTACGCTGTAAGTTTTAATTAAAAAATTTTGCTTGCTTACTGCCCAAATCCGAAGGTTTTGATTTATTCTGTGATTTTTTCTCATTGTAGTCAGAAAAAACATATGACCCATTTTTATGCGATGATGCGCTATTCTAACATGCTAATATTTATTAAAATATGCTATAACAATATTAATTTTTTGCGATGCGTTTAGAGTTTTGTGTGCATTGGTACGAGAGATTGCCAAAGTTTTGTAAGTAGTTATTGTCCTAAAATGTTGAGTAATATCTTCACTGCCGACCTAAAATATTCATATTCATATTTGTGCATATTTTCTAAAATTTCTTGTAAAGAAGATATTTTGAATCTGTAACATCTAAAAGATTTTTGGAAAAGACAACAAATAAGGACCAAAGAGTTCTATAGTTTCCCTGTAATTTTCGGTCTATCCGTCCGTCCATTCTAGTCATAAACTTTTGGATGCTAAAATTCTGCGCCTGCAGGATTTACCGGCTTCGAAGTAATATTCTACAAAATGATCAGAACCATTTTTACAAAGTTTGTTAATCAAACGTAGACTCTAATAAAAGTTAATTTGCATATTTTTAAACCTTTAAGAAAAAGGGAGAAATTTCCAAATCGTAAAAATCTAAAAAATTTTGGTACAGGGACCCATTGTTAGAGAGGTATATAAAAGAATGCTACCAAGCTTTGGCAGTTCCACCAATGCGAGAAAACTAAAATATACAATAATGCCTATTTGGGCATGCTGTATTTTATGGATTAAGATGATTGATTTTGCTAATTGTGTTTCGATAAATTATTAATATTTAATGTTATAATTTAAAAAAGTTGAATTTTAAAAGCTTCGGAATTTTAGGCATAAGCGTACTTTTAAGTCTAAAAGAATCATCTTATAGTAACACCACGCTAATTAGCGGTTATTTTTATTGGTTATTTTTTCCTTAAGAGTTTTCTTGTCTTACTCTAAAGAGGCTAACCATTGAAACATATTGTGTCAAAGTAACTGCAGGAACAGTAAACAGATTCTTTATACAGTCAAGGTTAATTGTCCACTTCGGGTTAATTTACCTTCTATTTCTACTTCACGTGTCTAAAACCTATTGTAGTTCAATTTAGATTTTTCCTCGACCCAAATTCTTGTTATTTTAAATATTTTTATTAAAGAGAAGCATTGTTCAAATATTTTTAAATCATTGTTTATTAGTATTTTAGAGTTACTACTGAATTAATCTTAAACAATTTGACGAAGATGTTTCTATAAATTATATTATTATAAGATGTGCATGAACCTAAAAAAAGTTAAAATATGAAGAAATGAAATATTAAATCTTTTCCGAAATGTGTGTGATATTTTGAGATATAATTTTATATAACAGTTTATAGGAAAAATATTCTCCGAATTTTTAAAAATTCAATAAAAAGAGATTAGGAGCTTTATTAAGGAAGTCGAAATTTTATCAAATTAAGAAAACAACGAATGAAGTTCCTATTTAACTATAAATCTATATGAAAACTGGTTGTCGAGGTTAATTTCGAAAGTTAAAAGCACAACCGTAAAATCGCGATTACTTAATTAATCGATTCTTAATTTTGTACTCTCATTACCTTTTATTAATAATAGTAATTAGAATCCCTGATATATAACATTCACTCTAATTGAGAATTGAAAAAGAATTATATTATAGTTTTGTTTTTATTCCGTTATGGTAATGAAGTTTTACTCTGGTTGAAAATTGTTGAAATTTTGGCAAAGCGGTTTTATGCTTTATTTTGAAGAAGCTCTGAAAATAATCGGAGCATAATTTGATGGTATCTTAATCCACTTGTTAATTAATGATTTTCTGGTCTTGCCGCCTGAACGGCGGTAGTTCCAAATTAGTAAAATAACCAATTGAAAAATATTAGTCTCTCTATGTAATTTCATGTAGTAGCTGTTGACACAAAATGTTTAAATGTGCGCACATAAATCGAATCTAATAGTCTCTGACTTTAAGTATGAACGTTGGTAAATTGTGTGTAACTAATTTTGCATCTTTTATAAAAATATTTCTTATTTATATTTTTATGTTTATCATTTTCATGCTATATTTTACTTTTCATTTTGTATAAAATTTATTTGATTAAAAAAAATGCAAAAAAAAGAGAACAAATAAATCGAACAATTGTAAATTTAGTCGAGTCGGTGGTGCTCCAATGATGCAGCAGCAGATGATTCCTCCGCACATGCGCCAACAAATTAACCAGGCGGTTGGACAGGCAGTCACGAACGCAGCGGTGAACGAGCTCTCGAACGTCTTCGCCAGCAAGTTCAAGTAAAAAGACTATTTTCTTCTGATGTTAAAAATTACAAGTTGTTTTGATTTTTTCCTATTATTATTAATAAAAAACTATAGTTTCCGTGTTACTATTAAGAATGACTACTAATTATAAATTTGCTTAACTGACACCTTCTAATCGAAATTTATGGAATAATGGCAGAGTAAAAGTTTTTGTAAGTTTTAACTAATTCGTTTTTCGTTTGTAGTTTTTAACAGTCTTTAACTACTGAAAACAAAAGACAATTATTTATTAATCTTTTTTGGGACGAGGTAATTTATGTAGTGTGTCTAAAGTGTGATGAGGAACGATAATCGTGCAAGCATTGTCAAGTTTAGAGAGTCAATTATAAAAATTTTATACGATTTTGTTCACACTGGCGATTTATTTTGCTTTTCATTTTAATTATATTTTTAGTTTTTTCAGTTTTTTTTTAATTTATTTTGTAGTTTTGCTTTAGTTTTATGTATGTTTTAGTTTATTTCCATTATGCCTTTGTTCGGGTGGCTTATTTTGGAAAAGGTAAAAATACTCAATTATTTCGCATTTATTTATTTTACTTGGGCTGTAAAGGAAATGATAATGCAATACAAAAAATGCAATAATTAAAAAAGTATGATACGAAAGAAGAATATTACGAAAGAGGTGTGAATAATAAATAGAAAATCTATCAAGGAAAGCAAAATTATTTAGATACCTATTCATTAGTCTTCTCTCCTCTATCTCAAGTCAAGCGCGTCTTTGAGCATTATAGTTGTTAAAAAAAAATGCTTTACATATAACGAAACAAAAAACATTGTTAGGGAATTTTAATCTGTAGAGTCTTCTTAAAGGCATTATGTAAAATAAAATATTTCGTATATGTTGAAATTTTTCATGACAAATAGCTCTTAAAGGTGAGTGAATTGTTTCATGAGATCATTAATTCATTCAACGAGGAGCGGGTCAGGAACCATTGAACAGGATGTTTTATGCTCAGTATCTAAACCCAGCCTAAAGTAAAAGAAAAAAAAATAGTGTAACCATACAAAAGTGTGATGTAGTTGGCACAATAAGATTGCACAATTTAAATGTATATTTGAAGCAAATTACAAGCAACTAAGCTACTTTTGTGCCTGACGTCCAAATATCACTTTGTTTTTCATTTACCACCGATGCTGTGATTGCTATCTACTTTCAGTCACATTATTAAGAAGAAAAAAAATGACTTCATGAAACAGCCTTAGGAGACGTAATTAAAATAAAAATTAAAAAAAAAAACGAGTAAATAAGTAAAATCCACCAAAAAATCGTGAAAAATGTGATTGCACGCGAAATTTTTTGTGTTTTGTACAATCAGAAAATGGTGAAAAAATAAATATAACAAAAAAACGAAAACAAAAACTAAAAAGATATGCTCCAATTTATAATTTTTTAACGCTTTAAGTGTAAAAATAGTTGGCAGTAAGTAAATGTTACTAAAAATGAGATTATTTGAAAAAAATTCATCACGATCCAAGTGTAAGTAAAAGTAAAGTAAAGTAAAGTAGACATAAAAAAAATACAAACTAAATATCTCCACAAATCTTATCTTGTTATAACAAATTGAAAACTATTGCTGTTGTTGTAATTTATAACTAAAAATTTTCATTCCATGACTCATAAATAGTTTATGTCGCATCGTATCATGGTGAACTATCGTTTACTATTAATTGTTAATTAAATAAATAATCAGGATGACAGTGAAAAAGAACCGAGCAAGAACTGCATTAGGCCGTTAAGTTAACAAGAATTAAAAAAAAAACGAAGGGATAACTCTGTTATATAAATAAAATAATAAAAAATGCGTTGTAAATTAAAAAGAAGCACTGCGAATGGCATTTTGATTAACTTTATTTTACTTATTTACTTTGATTTTAATTGACTACAACCGTAAATAGTAAGTATTGCAAATATCGTCATAAAATTTTAATCGATAAAGTAGGTCTCGACCTTTAATTTTTCGTGTGGTTCTTAAAAACGTGGTCACCTACTTTGGAAATAGAAACTTAGAAAACCCCTATTATACAATGATACTATTTGAAAAGACATAACTTCTAAAACAGTTTTCTTCATCTTTATATCATTGCAAGTGAAATAATAGTTTTTGGACATCAGATAGTGAACTTTTCATTTTTTAATTCTGTATCAGTAAACGTAAAATCTATAGATAGATTAAGCAACGACAGGTAGGAAGCAAATAGAAAGGCGAGGTTGAAACTGATTTTGCTATTATAAATCAAATTTTAAATTATTGAGAACCTTACGATAACGTATTTATTATTACTGACTGTGACGTGAATGTAGTGTAGTAGAACATCACTGTTGTGAAATGAATGCACGAATTTATCTGCTTTTATAAACTGCATCCGTAGCTGAGATATTTTAATTTTATGCATTCGTTTTGTAGCTTGTTTAAGTTTTCTTTTTGCATTCGAAATTGTTTACGTTTTCAGCAATCCAGGTACGTAACTAATTTTGTGCACATTTTAAAAAAAGCTTTGTTGCACAATCAAAAATCATCAACTCATTTTGCGCAAGACGAGATGAATCGTCTTTTTAGTCGTTTAGTCTCTTAAGCAGCGTGTGAATTTTCATCCAATAATTTTTCACATAAGTTCTAATGAGACAAAATCTTGTCTTTTGTGTACAAAATTTTTTCATCAAGACATGCACACTTTATTGAATTTGCGTGTTTTTGTACGCAAACATTTGTTCACTTATGCTTATTTATTAATTTGAACAATTGCGTTGCTCTGGAAGGTTAGATATTAATTTTTGTATTAAAAGATTCCTATTTGTCTTTAAGAAACATTTTTTTTCTCAAAATGTGTTGTGCTTGCCTTTACCACTTATGAGTGGGGCACTAATCGGACTTTACAATATGTGTAAACATTTTGAAAGAACATTTTTAATATCTGCTTCTAGGGCAATGATCTCAAAAATATTTCTTGAAATTTAAAAACACCCAAAGGGTGGTGTCATGCAATTTGTATTTTTTGTATTAAATCATTATTAATTTTGAGGATGTTATACAAATAAATAAAACATTTTCATGTTTGACTTGGATATGAAAATGAATTTAATAAGATATAACTAAATTTTAATAAAAGTTTTACTGAGTGTGCGTTTTTCTATTTACTAAATATCATCTAGCTCTTGAGAAAATCAGATCAAGAAGCACCTGGAGCACCCTGAGGGTTCCAAATAGTTTATGCTGATGCATTCTAATTGACACCACCCTACTCTATATTAAGAATAAATTCATATTCAGCAAAGTAAGTTGTATTTTGGAAGTCGGGTTAATTAAACTTAAAATTTGAAAACAGAATCGTTTGTTAATCCACATAAAATTTTAAAGCAAACAATTTTGATGTCCTTTTATTAAAATCTATAATACAGTTCAAAACAAACAAACCTCTAAACTTGTGATCAATGTTGTAATTGGTTTAATTTCCAAAATAGATTTTGCAATCGCCAAAATGTTAAAATTTATAACGATGTAGTCTTTTAATCCATAACCTTGGTGTTTTCCACATGTGTACATAATTGTTTGAAACATTTTAAATCTAGTTGAAATCTATAAAAAGTATTTGAAAAATGTTTTAACTGATTTTGTGTAATTTGCTCTTTTTAGTCGTCCAGTTCCAAATGTACCACCAAAGTTACCAGAACGGCCGTACTATGGAAACACAGCGAACGGTCGACCGGGGATGTAAAAATCATAAAATAGCAACTAGGATGAGAAAATCAGCAACTTCTTTGTCTAACCTCCTCATTTTTGAGTTGTGTTTGAAGCAAGGACTAGAGAAAATGCAGAAGAAGAAATTTATTTATTCCAAAAGTAACCTCGATCAAGGCGGACGATGCGAACCAGCGCATTAGAGGAAGGTCTATAAAAATCATGGAGACGTAGAAAATCATACAACCGCGAAATTAAGTGCTACACCGTGCTAAAGAAACAGGTGGATATCAAAGCAGAGTGCGCTAATTAATTCAAGGATTCGAAATGAAACTAAGTCGGAGTGCGAAACGAATGGAGTCGGATCAGTTTTTGCCAAAAAATTCTAAATGCGAGTCGAAAAAGGGTTCTATCCTTTTATTAATTTGTACACATTGTCCTTTTCCCTAATTCGTGCAAATAGTCAGAATCAAATTGTCCGCAAGTGAGGTGACAACGATGAAAAACTTTTCTTTCGCTCTTTTTATATTGCACTATGTTTTTAAAAACATCTCTTTTGATAGGTCTACACGTTTACAATGGATTTATTTATGTAATTCGTTTAATTTGTACATAACTTGAGCTTTATATTGTAAAAAAAAAACACAAAATACAACTAAGTTAGATTGTAAAATTTTTATTAGAAAGAATTTAATATAATTTACGTCAACAGAAAGTGATGCGTTTTTTTATTGGGGTTATACCATTTTCAAAAATAACCGCTCAGTTGATTCTTTAATATCTTCGATAAACACTATGTTTAATAATATAAGACCTTTGCTATTGAATCTGTAGTTTTGACTTTCTTAAGGGGCTAAAATAGGGGATGTAAGTTTGTATGAAAATCCTTCGTTTTTGAAGTTAGAAACGAAGAAAGACGCATTTCAGGTTTTTTGGAAATTTATTCTTTAACCAGTTAACGCAATACAAATGATATCATGATAAAGTTAACAACAAAATCAGAGTAACATGATAAGAATTATATTTTTATTACATTACAAAATGTAAAAACTACTTAACAAGAACTCCAAAGCTTAAACTTTAAATTGACGTGTATACACGTCGAACACAGTTAACTGGTTAAAAGGGTAAAATAGGGGATGACAATTTGTATGGGAATTTCCTTACTTTTGTAAATAGTTCAAACTTTTTGTTGAAAATTAAGAATGATAAATTTCAGTGTTTTTGAAAAATCAACCCCTAAAGGGGCAAGGGGGTAAAATAGGGGATGAAAGTTAGAGAGACTTTCGTTATTTTTAAGGCTAAAAGAAGAAATTTCACACAAACGTTTATCCTGCATTTTACACCTATTATATTTCTATTTATTTATTTATTTCGAGATTCCCGTGGATGATGTTGCGGGCAAAAAGCTAATTGCATAAATTCGTATAAGAATCATATGGAATTATGAAATTGGATTGCCTTCCACTGTGGCAACTGTCAAACAAAGCACAATAAAAACAGCGTTTGAGGCTGCTTTGCATAAATTCCTCAGAGTCAAACAGACGAATTAAAAGACGCAACAAGTAGAAAGTGTGATAATTTAATTTTCCTAATTTCATTCTATTTACGCCACTGTGATATTGAAAAGGTGAGATGAGGCATGAGGTGGAAAATCGACTCAAATCAAAACTAAAAGTGACCGTTTTTTTTAACCAGGTCGTCATGGGAGCAAACGTGTCGGCGAAACATGAAGAATTAAGAAGGCAGGAATCAAAAACGGAGGCCGAACTCTCGGATATTCCGGCCCGCGTTGATAAAGTGAATGTCACAGGTCTAAAAAGGACCAAAAAGGACTACGTGCACCGAGTCTCCGATCATCTTTTCAAAGTTAACAATTTCCATGATGTTCTCGTTGAGTGTAACAATGCCAAAAATTATTTGAAGAAGCTCGGAATATTCAAGGACGTTGTGGTCCACATCGACGTTAGCAAGGGCAAAAATAAAACACCAAATGGATACGAGGTGACCTTCGATGGCACCGAATTGTCGCCTATGACTGGACAAGTTGGAACCGAATTTGGGAGCAACGATGGTGGTCTTAAAATTTCGCTAGAAGCCCCAAATTTCGCAGGACGTGGCGAGCGCGCTTCCGTGCGGGCAATCCGGACGACGACCAGCGCAAGTGATGTGGCCCTAACTCTGCTGAAGCCTCTTCATCATACGAATTTCCGGGAGTATCATCCAGAAATATCCCTGTCTTTATTTCGGAACCACCTTGCGTTCCCTTACATGGCCTGCAGGACGAGCAACTTCGGGGTTTTGGGTGAATTTAATTTTTCGACACCGGCCCTCAGACTATCTCATAGTCTGCAGTATGAGGCATCCTTCCGGGAATTATTCCCTATGAAAGGTAACGTACCTTTTTCAGTTCGGGAGAGCTCCGGCCCCAGGATGATGTCTGCCTGTCGGCTAAGCACCATCTACGACATTCGGGACGATCCGATATTTCCCACACAGGGTGTCTATGTGAAAACAACAAATGAATTAAGTGGATTCGGCGGGGATGTTTCTTACATCTCAAACACTACCCACGGCGAGCTGAACATACCCCTCCCCTTCGATTGGGTCGCCCAAATAGTCTCCAAAATTGGCATAATCCAAGGAATTAGATCACCACAAATCCTACCAATAAGTTCGTTATTTTCTCTGGGAGGCCCGCTAAACCTCAGAGGTTTTGAACTAGCAGGAGCTGGACCCCATGATCAAGAGTATGCAAATGGAGTCACCTCATTTTGGGCAATTGGACTTCATTTGTGGATGCCAATGCCCTACCACAGGCAGTGCCCCAATTTAATCACAAATTGGCGGACCCACTTGTTTTGCAATTTTGGAAATTGCGACTCACTTAACATAAATAATATGCGAATTGCAATTGGCGCCGGACTGGCGATCCCAATTTTTCAGCGCGCTCGTATCGAAATTAACTGGTGTATCCCGATTAACTCGCAAACGAATGACAGAATTAATCCTGGTATCCAATTTGGTATTGGTACAGATTTTCTGTAGTCAATTACTTCGACACTAACTTTAATATTTTGTTTTGTAAGAACTCTATTAAGTAATAAATGTTAATTTTTCAGACGTATTGTTTATTTCTCAAACCATGCAATTTATTTATTTTTTCCTTAAGAAAAATCTGAATTAAATTTACAAAATCAGCGGCCCGCCTGAAAATTCAGTTTGTGCAATTGTTTGCTCAACGCAGCTTAAAAAACCCACTTACCAATTTTTAAGTTCAATCACTTTGACGAAGATGAAGCTAAACGAGTTATGTTTTCTAAGATAAGGCATCAGGTGATACAAAAAGGGAAATACAAAAAGCGTAGAACTTAGGAAATAATTTTAATAAAAAGTAACTATTTTCAAATAACTCTTATCTTTATTACCCCATTATACATTGGCCAAGAACAATTTGGGTCTTCACGATTTTTTTTTATATAATACAATTAGAACAATAATTTTTTTCTGAATTAACAATAAATTGACATTTTCACTTATCCGATATAATACTTTCAAATATATGCTTGAAAACGTCTCATTCGCCACACGTATGTTATTGAATTTTATGTTTCGTTATACGAAAACGACGCCTGATAACATGCCAATTAGCACATGTTTTCTTTAAAAATATATTTATGTAGATGAATAAATAAAAGGTGTTTAAATGCTTTCATGAAGTACGCAAATATGCGATTTGTTTTTAGATAGTATAACACGCGGAAAAAATGTTCAACTGTTTTCATATATTTTTTTGTGATATATTTTTAAAAGCAGTTCGGAAAGGTTATTGCAATGAGAAACTCTGAAGGGTAAAAAATATAATTTTAAAGTTTAACCCAAGGCAATTCGTACATTGATAGTAAATTAAAAAAAAAAGAAAACAAAAAATCCAAAGATACGCTGTTTTGAAGAGTTCAGTTATTTCATTCGCCTCCTTAATTCAGCTTAATAGTAATTGCTGAATTTGGGTAGTCGGCTGGAGGAACTGAATTCTTAAAAACAGACAGAACTAAGTGCAAGCACTTGAGTATCTCATCCTCTGGAATGACTACCGATAACAATTGCCTTTCCGAATTTGATGTATAAGTAAATAAGATATACACATCCATATGTCTCTAAGATGCTATTATTGTATATATCACATAGAAGCAGTAATATCTATATATCACGATCAAATTTGCTATATAAAACAACTGGTTACACGACTGCTTTTGGAAGAGGGAGTGGGAATAAAACTAAAACCATTAATTTCTGAATAAACAAATAAAAATGTTTAAACCGAATAATTGTTTTAAATAAAAACACCTGCAGCGATCCACTCCCTTTTTTTTCACATCGATTCAATTTAAGAGACCGATCAATAGGTAGAAAGAGTTTTGATAAAGTTAACAATCAACTTGAATTACGTAATAAATCGCGTTCTGACACTAACTACGGCTAGTCATTCTTAATGCATTTTTCATTTTTATATATTTATATATGTATAACACAAAGAGTAGTACATTTCTCAAGTAACACGCTTTATTTTAAAAGAAACATTTATAAAGAATTTTGTAGATATACGGGTAGCTGGGCGTATCTATATTTATATATGTGTCCGTAATCTATACTAGAAGAGAAGAGGGGCTAAAACTCGCTTTTCTTTGGGTACGATACTCCCGGATAATTGAAACATCATCGCCTTTTTATAACAAAAAAAATAAATCATACCTTTTCTAAATAAATGCAGTTTTATATAACGTCTTAAACCAGTAATCGTAGTCACATAACACAAGTGTTAATGATTCAACAGAATTAATAGATTCTCTAGCCGTTCCGACTTTTAATTATTATTATGTTTTTTTGATTTTATGAATATTCTTTAACACGTCTCCCACGGTGCCCCAAACTCGAGAAGGAGCAGGATTTCGATTCCGCCGCCAGCTAAAGTTACTCAAGTGATCGACTTAGTCCTCCTTGGAAAGGCCGCCAAGATCACTTAAGAATACTTCCGGAGTGAGAATGTGAGACGATCCAACGATGACCTCCCAATTTTTGACGGCATTTGTAACTTCGTAGGCGCATCGCATCTCAGAAAGACTTGCACCACCTACGACAAATACAATTAATCTGGGCACGTTCTTGACCGCGGTTTGTGTTTTGTCTTTGTGCCAGTGGCCGTAACGAGCGCTGAAAATAAAGATTTTGGTTTTTAGGATAGACGACAATTTTTACCACGGGTAGGCAAAATATATAAATGTTTTAAATTTTAGTTGTTATTAAAAAATAAAAATTTACCTAGTTGGCGCGTGATATGTTGCATTCTGAGATCGTCCAGCTAAGAAAGTGAAATGCCTAACATCGAGCCTATCTTCGATGCAATCTTCCATAATATCCTTTATAACTGGAGTCCAGCGAGACATTTGGTAAGTATGTTCAGTGATCCGCTCCTTCCTAGGTACAGAGTACGGTTTCTTCCTATTACCCTTTAAGACATAAACGCAGTTCAAAAAAATGTTTTTTTTTCATTTAAAAATTTACTTACATCTGCAATAACGTTAACTCCTAAGAAGCTTAAATTCCTGACCATGTCTTGATCTTTAGGCCCAAGTTGTGCATGTGTAAAGAGCTTTGTTAGATTCTCTTCCGAAATTCCGTTTTTGATCATCACATAGAGAGCAATTATTCGGACTTTATCGTAGTTGGAGACGTTCTAAAATAAATATTTTGTTTTAAATCTTAATGGGGATTAACAAAAAAAAAAATGTACTTACGGCGTCAAGCAGAATGGGAACAATATTCCTCATGTGATCTTTAATTTTCTCGCCCTCAGCATCTGTGCCCATTGCGAGATCTTGCTCGACGCGACAAAGTTTGTCGACGTAATTCTACAAAAACAGTAATTAATAAATAGAAAATTTTTTATATTTTTCAACTAAACCTGATAGGATTTCATGCAATCTTCAGCTAGGTGTAAGTGTGTTGCATATTTGGATAATTCCTTTTGATACTGTGGCATCTTTTTGATCATTTGGGACAAATCTCGCATTGATTGTTTATCGCCTTTAATATTATATTATTTTAAAAAAAATTATTAGTTCCACTTGAATATATTCATTTACTATAGGCAGAACCAATTATACAAAATTTATGAAAATTTGAGATATCGGAAATATGAACTGACTCTGGATCAAAATGAATTTTAAACTTACTCTGACTCATCCGTTTTGATTCTGTGAATTTTTTCAAATTTTGTGTGACCTGCTGAGATACAACCGCAATGTGCTGATGGCGGAGTTCCACCCAAAGTTCGTCATTTTCATCGAGGAGCACCTCTTTTTCAGCGGTGTTTGGGGCTGCCGTGTATTTATAAACATCGTTAACGATTGGTAAAAGATCGTAGGCCATAGCCTGCAGGGTTAATTCATGGAGGAGCGGGGAGACGCAGTCGAATCCTCGGTCCAGAATCAGGAGCTGGGAACGGGCTTTTTCAGGACCCTCTCCCATCGTGGGCTCATCTGCCTTGTAAGCGTCCAACTTTTGTTGAATCAACGAGGCTAGTTCAACATTTTTATCCCAATCGTTGCGGTAGCGAACCGCTGGATACTCTCCAAGAGTTGCGCAGAGTGTGGCCACCTGTTCGGCAATCCGTTCCATGTGCTTGGTCCGGACGGAAGCAAATGCGGGCGAATAAAGACATTGGAACGTGTCTGGAGAATCCAGAGAGAAAACCTACGCCCCAAACGACGAATCATTTTAATTTGGTTTTTTAAATTGTTTAAACAATATCAATACATCAAAATATTAGTACAAAGCAAATACATAGCATGCAACGTGCATCGCATACATTTAACATAGTAATAAGCATATTGCATATAACAAGTTCATTGTGAGTTCAATAAAACTTTCTACAGCTATTGTACGAAAATAATCGTAAAGGAAATTAAGAAACTGAAACTCCTCATCATCTTATTTATTTTATAATTTTCCATAGCCATCGAAAATTATTTCAAGACATTACAATAAAAAAAAAATTCAATTTCAAGTTGGTTCTAGTTCTAGGCTTGGAAAGAATTAATTACTGATTAAATTTTAATTACAATTCGCACAGGCCCTAAGCGCTACAAACCTATTACTAAAAATATTCAACATAAAGAATTCGAAATAGATAAAGAGGCAAAACTGATTTCTTTATCTTTATTATAAACTAAATTCTTACACCTGGTCAAAGCCATTCGAATTTTAAAGTATCAATGGCCTAGTTTGCAAGAATATGGTAATAGTGTGATAAAAATTTGCACTATGTAGTTACCATCTAAAATGGAATAGAAATTCCATTACTCTACCTTCAGTAATTACAAATTTATTCATTAGAATGATTACACCATTTTTGAGCAGCAGAGAAAAATTCTTTATGTTTAATACACATACGTATGTTGGCTTTTTTTAAATAATTTTTATCTAGATATGTTGTTGAAAAACATGAACTCACCCAATCAAAAATGTGTGAAAAATTTCTGTAATACTGCCATTTGTAAATCGTATTTTTAAATAATTTTGCTTACCTTTGATGCCTCATTATCCTTGATTTATCAAAAGTTTTGTAATACCAATATTATATTTTTTATACTCAAAATAAGTGTTACAAAATATCGCATAAATATTCAAAAAATGGCATATAATTTAAATAAGTAAAGCAAACCAAAATGTGATAACTCTTAAAATGAGTTGTTTATTTCTTCTGTGCCGGAGTGTAAAAATAAATTTTACATGCTATCAAAAATCAGTTTTTAATTAATTGTTATTTACGGTTCCTATTTCTTATTGCTAATTGAATCCGTCTTATTCAAACAGGCAATTGAGCCAAAATCAATGAGCTCAAATTAAATTAACTTCAATTGAGGCGAATGATTTAAAGAGAACAATACAACAAAAAATATGTAAATCTCAATGCCAACAAATCTAAGCAGGTAAACTACATCTCAAAATGTAGAACTTATCGGAAACAACTAAAAGGTCTCGCAAAAAAGAAAAAAATCGATTTGTAAGCTCAGCAAGATATGTACTTCTACAAATCTTAATCAAAAAGCTGCAAACTGACATTCTAAAGTCGTTTGTCCCTGACCTGTTTGCACCACAAGTTTAAGATTATTCTACATGGGTTTTTGCCACTTCTAAAAACTAAAATGTGTGTTCGATGCAGAACATTACGACGTCCTTTTGTGGAGCTCGTTCAGGACGCCGTCTCCGACGAAACGATAAATATAAAACCGGCAAGTAAAGAAAAGCGAGCAGTAGCGGTGGAAAGCCTTAAAGAACCCATTACACAAAACCCATTGCAATCGAGCCCTATTTTTAGCATGCAAAGTGCAAATAACGCAAAAATCGATAGCAAGCTCTAGCTACTAGCAACACAAATTTATTATTATTCATGGTGAAGTTCATTTTCTCCGAGCACAGACGGTGTCAGAGCAACGTCTATTTCTACTTGGGGCATTTGGCTATTAAGCGGGGGTGTAGGAGGCATGAGGCGTGATTGCATGCAGGGTGTTCGGCGATTTTTTAGACATTATCCGTACGCCCCTAGAAATAGTCGCAAAACAGCGCGGAGTGGAAAACTACAACAAAAAAAATGTATGTAACACAAAAAACTATTGAGATATTAACGGGGAGGTTAGGCCAGTTTCCACATCTAAATAAAAAGGCTATAATTTATATTAAGCCAATGATTTTAACTTGAAACATTCCATTTTTGATCTGCTTCAAAACAATTCGAATTTTCGAATTTTGGTCCCAATTGTAATAATCAAACAAAAATGGATACTTGGAGATTTTTGGAATGGCTGATTTTAAATAGAGTGCCCAATTTTAAACGGGCTTGATATTTAATCTGAAGTATTTTCGAAACGAGTTAGCAGGATGAATTTCTAGTTTTGCAATGAAAAAAGTGAAATCATATTATTCGCAATAATTAAAAACATAAATAAATTAAAACTTTTTTAATTCGATTTTGTGGGTCTGGGCACTGACCTAGAGTTTGATTAGGGCTAGAAATCGCAGTTATTTGTGGCTATTTATCTGGAGCGTACAGAAGATACGCAACGTGACCAACACTACAAAACACAACAAAACTGTTAAAGGAGGCTCCCCCACCTGACATTCGTACGGAAGAAAAGCAATGTTGATCTCCTTTAGAGTTTTGATCTTTTTTGCAGCGCAAGACTTGCATAAATCGTTGAACAGTTCCTCGGGGCAAACTAAATGGATGTTTTAATGGAAATGGGATTAGTTCAACGTGACTGACTATGGTGTGAGCGGTGAAATTTTAATCGAATTAATTGTAAAACTAATAAAATTTCAATTCTAATATGAACAACTGCAAAAAATTTCAAATTTCTTAAGAAAAATATAATGCAAACATGTGAGCAATGTTATTATTTTTTTTTGTTAGTAGTTAGTTTTCCCTTATGGATGGAGTAGCACCAAACCCGCATCCCTTGCTGTTAGTTCGGACAAGTTCTGGAGGAAATCCATAAAAATAATAATCACCTGCTCCTCGTAAGGAATAAACGCAATGTTAATCTCTTTGCACGCCCTAAAAAATCTTTTAATTATTGTCGGTTGACTTTGCATCAGCTCAAAAATACTATCAGGTATCGCTAAGTGTCCAAAAGATCCATTAAACGAAATAAACGTGAAGATAGAACGATAAATCGCGGCAACTTACCTTCTGTGAAGAAAACGTGTGCGTAACGATACATTGGTCTGCTGGGGTTCTCGAAGTCACGCATTAGAGCACGCACCGACTCCTCTGAGGGCGTAATTAAATAGACCGCCTCCATGGTCGGAAGGGGCTCACGCTTTTTGTGGATGTCCTCAACGACTGTGGGCGAAAGGAGGTTTTCGCTTGACTTTGATTCAAAATCTCTAGTCAAGTAAGTAGTCCGCGGTTCTATTTCTTTAATCATTTTTAGCAGGGTACTTACGTGTGATTCCTTCGGCGCTGATGTCGTGCATTTTACAGCATGCGGACACCATGCGCATCCCCAATTTGTCGACTACCAAAACGCGCCATTCTACTCCTCCACCGGGCTTCGCTGTCGCTGGTCCTTTTTTAGTCGGGGCTGGAGGTTTGTATTTTATCACCTCGTTCATAATCTCTATTAATCAAGTTAACAATTTAAATTAGACGATTATCAAGGAGTTCCGTTAAAAATGTAATGGAACATTAAAGGCATGATTATCCTCGATTTGAAAATAATTTGTAATATGGAAAAAGAAATCTTTCCCTTTTCAATTTATCGCTAAGCTCTAGTATTTGAATTTGGAAATTGTTCTACCTTTTCCTATTTTTATTGCATAAGAAATCTTTTTTGGCAGCTCTGCCTATAAGAGGTAGATCAATGCCCCATTATTTTTGTTATTCCTTAAATTTTATTTGTTGTATTTTAATTGTAACGTAAGTAAAAAATGCGACAAATTGTTCTTCTTAAATATTATTAAAGTTTGGGATTTCGATGGATTGAATAGACAGTAAAAATTCTCGGATCAACTAGTAACTGATAATAAACAATTTGGTTTCTATTTGGGGAGGATCTTAGAGAACGAGTGGATGGTAAATTAAGCCTCCTTTCCTTAGGACTCAAGAAACTCCTCCTCCCTTAGATTTAAGGCAGATCAAAATGAATCGATCTGGAATCTGGATCGTGCAAGAAAAATCCAAATTTTTAAGAGAATGGCTTGATAGAAAAAAAAAACCCACCCAGGCTGACATTGAAGGAAAATTATAGTAATTTGTGAATAATTTTGAGCCATATCTTTTTGACCTAGTTAAAGCGACTTTGCTACAAATTAGCATCGATCATCGGTCGGAGGGCGCCTCAACTTCTGATAAAGAGGTCAGCATCACAACGGCCCCTGACTCACTGCCGAGAAACAGTGGAGCACCCGAAGAGCCCCAAATAGCACTGTCGCTTCGGCAGGGGGTACCTGATTCATCCGCGCCGAACCACCCACAAAAAGTAAATAAACACCTCCACAAAAAAAAAAAGGCCTGCCTGCCGCGGAACTGTCAAAAATGACGTCACGCATTGCAGTCGCACTACGCAAGTGTTAAGGGAAAATCAATAAGGGGACTTTTCGCTAATTTATTGCGGTGGAGCCGTGGCCCTCAGCAATTTTGAACACTGTCTGGGGTCCTCCTCCAACTGCATTATTGCATAACGTGGCCCAAATCAGAAAATCGGCAAACGAGAGGCGTTGTCCAGACACCAGAAGAAAAACTCCTGACCTGACCGAAGAAGTCCCAAAGGGTCATGGCCTTTTTTTCGCAAAGATCTTTGGATTTTTTCTGTCGCGCACTGTTCTAACTAATTAATACTATCCGGGAAAACTTTCAGAGTAACTCACTTTGTCCAACAAGCACTTTTAAAGCCATTTTTTCAGATTATTTTTCCTCGTCTGTTGCTCGTTAACCTTCCACTTCGCCTGCACCACGAACACTGGTCTCTTGGGCGATTTTGTACTAGAACGCGTTTGATGGTCGCAGCGCGCATGTTTGAAAGGGCGGCGAAGTATGAACCAGGCTTTTATTTTTCAAGGCAGATGGCGCTTGGGTGAGCAAAGAGATTGAGTTGCGGTTTGTGGTCATAGAGATTTCGACGTTCAGTTTTTAGAAATACGATATTAAATGAAAAAATGGAAAGAAATACGCGTAAGCAACCCTTAAAACGTTCGTAGTGTTTAGTATTATATAAAATAATATATGAAAATAAAGTAAAACTCGAGTCAAATGGACTAGTTGATTTAAAATAAATTGTTGCGCTTTTAACATGCTCCTGTCACAACTTGCCCAAAAAAATGGTTGACTTTCGAAAAACGCTAGAGTTTCGAAAAGAATAAACTGAATAGATAAAATCCCACAACTATTGCTGCTTTATTTTGATTTGAAATAATTTAAGAAAATGTTTCCATATTTATGTTCTATCTATACCAACTATACAAGAATATTTGATGTTTTCTTCACTATAAGACACTTTTCACGTTCAAAAATATATTTTTATTTTTACGTTCGAAAATAGGGATGGAGAAAGCCTCATACCCTGTGAAAAACAAAAAAACATTAATTCCAAAGTACGCAATGTCCAACTATTGCATACGATTCTAAAATTGTACAGCTGTTGCTGCTTAGAACAAAATAAAACAAGATTATAATAAAAAAATTTATTTAGAAAGTTTAGACTCACTCCGCAAACAATGTTGGAGAAAATATTAATTTAAAATATCTGAGACCTTTTAGTAATTCTTTTAAATTAATTAAATACATGAAACCAATGACTAAAAATATACACCAAAAGCACGATAGAACTCCTTAATCCTAACTGAATTTATAGCAATAAAGCCCGAGGCATCGCTCTGACTGTAACCGCCGTGAACGTCCATGGACACCAGTTCCTCATTGTACAAGCTCCTCGTTGCCTCCCTGCTCATCGCACGAACGTATCCAGGAGCAATTTCCACTGTTACCTTCCCTGTGACATGTTCCTGCGACAAGCCTAAGCAGCTCCTCGTAAATTTCGCCTCTGGACTGAACCAAAATCCATTGTAGACATAATCCGACATGCGATCACGAAGGTACGACTTAAGACGATATACCTCTCTGTCGAGGCAGAATATCTCAAGATCTTGGTGGGCGGTAAATAAGATTGTCCCACCGGGGGTTTCATACACCCCTCGGGATTTTAGACCCACAAATCTATTCTCAACAATGTCGATCCTTCCAACACCGTACATTCCACCGATGGTGTTTAAAAATTTAAGCATTTCCAGAGGTGTGTTGTAAGCTGTTTTAGCGGCTGGATCTTCTACCCGAATTGGAAGTCCACGCTCAAAGTAGATGGCCAATTTTTTAGATGGTTTTGGTGCCCGTGCAGGATCCTCGGTCATTTGGTATAAATCTGCTGGAGCTGGTTTACTTGGATCTTCCAGAACACCAGACTCGTAGCTAATGTGCATTATGTTGGCATCCATGCTCCATGGGGATTTCGGGGTCGCGCTTACTGGGATATCGTGTTTTCGCGCATATTCTAGGAGATCTTTACGCCCTTGAAAACGTTTGCAAAATTCATCGATCCTCCACGGAGCAATGATCTTTAAAAAAGCAAATTATAAATATTTTTAACTGATTAGATAAGAAATACTACAAAAAATTAAATTTGAACTTTAAAACTTTCGAGAACTTTGCGGAAAAAAACGTTAAATATGCTGTTTAATGGAAAAGGAGACAAATCTCACCTTAATACTGGGAAGAAGGGCATAGGCGCACAGCTCGAACCTCACTTGATCGTTACCCTTCCCTGTGGCTCCATGGGCTATGTAAATGGCTCCTTTCTCTTTGGCCACCTCGATCAATCCGACGGTAATACATGGCCTGGCTAAAGACGTTCCCAGCAAATACCTCTCTTCGTAGATCAGCCCCATTTGAATAGAAGGCCAAATGTACTCCTCAACGAAGTTGTCTTCCAAATTACTAACAATCACCTATTAGTAAAACAAAGCCAAAATTATAAAATGCACTATCTAAAATTTGCTCACACCATACCTCAGAAGCTCCAATCGCCAGAGCCTTTTGTTTAGCTTCTTCAAAATCTTCATTTTGTCCAACGTTCGCCATGAAGCAAATCACTTCGTAGCCCTTCTCCAGAAGCCATTTCAAAATGCAACTGGTGTCCAAACCACCGGAATAAGCAAGAACAACTCTCTCAACCATTCTGTTTGAATGCTATAGTTAAACTGATCGCAATCTGCGAAATTCTGTTTCTATATCGACTGATCGCATTGATCACTCACTAGCTTCTAGATTTATGACGAGCCCCGGCCTGGAACATCTTACGTCGATCAGGAGCACTGCTTCTATATCTTCCGACGACCTCTGAGACCTTCTTTGTGATAGACGACGTATAAAGCTTGTTTCGCACTTTGTGAAATATTTTGTCCACAATTCTGCTATATTTAGATAGAGTTGTTGCAGTTTTGTCTAGACTCGAGACATTTTTTAAAAAATTGAAAATCCGGTGGGAGAGATATGTAGTATATGTAAACAAGGAAATCAATCGAAAGTTGAGACTGAGTAATTTAAAAGATTATTATAATTGTGCTAGAGACTGCGGGCTTCACTATTAATTATGACCCAAATAGTTGGATGATACACATGTTTACATTCATCTTTACTTATAAATTTGCTGTTTACTCCGATTTTGTTGCGGACTTTGTTTGTTTGGAGTTTCCTGGAAACGCTATTTTTTTAAAAATGTTATATGGCATTTAAAAACAATATGTTATTGGAGTAGATATTTTCACTGAGAGGCAATTGTAACCTGAGTTAGCTGAGAAATAAAGACTTTCTTGTGTTTATTTAAAACTAGAGCAATTATGTATAAAATAAAACATGGAAGTTTCAAATAGCACTCTAAAATATTGACTTCGATGTCAATAGCTGACTACGTGGCTGAATAATGTTGGCCTTAAAAATATTGTATAAAATTAAAACTGAAGAGAAATAAAACAATTTTATTTATTTTGATATATTCAAGCATTTTATTCGTGGACTCACTTTATCAATGGATTCAAATAGAATTCTTGTTTTAAAAGTGTATAAATAATAGATAAAGCATCACTTGCTTACAATCTCTCTTTCTATCAAACTCTCTATCCTTATCTTCGGTTGGCCGGCCTTCCGTGGCGTTCCATAGATTCATAAAACCTTCGCTAAAACCGCACAGCCAACCGAAAATCTCTTTTCCGATTCAGTGTACAGTAAATAAAAGAATTTCGCGCCCTTTTAAGATCCACTTAAATCTATGAAATGCTTATTATCCTACTATAGACGTTTAATTACTTTCTCCTCATTTTTATTTTATGTATATGAAACATTTTCTCCGATCGCACCATCCTCTCGCCTCGCCGTTTAGAGACTTACGCTTATGAATATAAGAAACGGAATTGTTTAAAGATTGCACGAATTTGTTGCTCAGTAGTGATGCAGGCGACATTTTTACTTTTATTACAATTAAATTCATTTCGCTATTTGCCTAGTGAGTAGTAGTATTTTGGATGTAGAGGGATTTTCTTATTTAAATTTCATTTATCTAAATCTCTTTTGGTTTTGCGGCGTTCTCTTCATTTCGTTTAAGCGCTCTTTACTATTTTTTGGTATATTTTTTTTTTTTATTTTTATTTTAGAAAAATGTTGTTTTCACCATACTAATTAAATTAATTTTACTTTTGCCACACAAAAAATAAAACGACAATAGAGGCATTCAAATCTACTGATAGCGTTTGGTTATCACAAACAGAGTGGGATTAATAACAGCACGTGATAAGGTCAGGGGAGCAGGAAGTGGGTTTTAGTTCTCCTTCTTATGTAACGTGACATAATCTCTGGAGCTACCTACGATCTGTTCACTTGTGACTGTTAATTGAATCATTCACTGATCCTCCATAGTACTAAAACTCTACAATTTCTTACTTATTTTTATTTTGATAAGCAGCTTTCACGTCGCTCTATGTATTTTTTTTGTGCTACGAACTAGAAAGCTAGCCGACTATTTCGAGTTCTCTCTGAAATTTCTCGTCTCCTTGAATGGGAGATAATAAATCTGCGGTGGATTTCTCTGATTTTTATTTTTATTTTTTTCCTTTTTTTTACTGTCTGTATGCAAAGAAATTTCCTAGTGACATCGAGTATATTTTCTGTTGAATCACGAACAAATATTTTTTTATCGGGAAAAATTCCATGACTTTTGACTTAACACCCAATGTTGCGAAATATTTACGTCAAACAGATATTTTCGGTTATTCATTTCTCGTGCGAAACGCTTTTTTTTTTGGTGATTACTCAAATTGGGCAAGGTCTTGCTTTCCACTTCATTTCCAGTAAAAAAAAAATTGATAATGAAATTAAAGAAAACCATTAAGCGAAATTAATGTCCTAGCAACTAATAAAATAATTATATATTTCTCCAAAGTTATTTTTTTCAAAGATGAGGGCTCGTCTTTAACCAAAAACATGTTTATGGAACTCTATCAGTAGTTACGTGACTTCAAACAGCTTAAAATGCTGACTTCTATGTCACATAAATAAAAATAAAAAACAAGTAATAACTGAATACGGTACTAATAATCTTTCTAAGGTGTATTTGCTTTATACCATAAAATTCCTCATCTAATATGCTTCAAAAAACCTAACCGAAAGTTAGTAAAAGAAGTAACTGATTTCGAATTTTTCTTTTCGGTAGTTATTTAAGATATTAAATCAATCAAGTAATTTAGCTCAGGTTTAAAGTAATTAGTTACTAGAATGAATAAAAAACTCAGCTGGTTTTAGAAGCTTTATCAGATCATCTTGCAGTATCTTGGGTACACAAAATTGTCTTGACGTATAACTGCTATTTTCGCCTGATGAATTAATTTAAAATAAAAATTTTTCATAAAATTTACAAGATTTTTGTCTTTATTGACAATAAGCGACAGTTTTTATGAAGTTATGGTACATAATACATTTAAAACATACATAAGAAATAAAACAACCAAAATATACAGAAAAAAGTAAAATGCTTTATATAAAAAATAAATACATCTTTTCGTTCCGTCTCTTAAAGTTTATGGCCACAACTGAAATATGAGCATAGAAAAATATAAATTGAATTCGGAAGAATTTATAATATTTTATTACAAAATGAAAATGCAACTTAAAAATAATTGTTTCATATATTTGAGTGAGGCTAACAGAAATTGGTGGATAGATTTTGTTCCTGCTGTTGATCCTATTCACTTTTTGGAATGCTAAAACGCATTTTGGATCTAATATTAATTTTTTTTTCTGGTACGTCCTCATTCTAAAATCAGGCTTTTTACTTATTTTCCATTTTTATAAATAATAGCTTTGAACATAATTGCATCACGGTATTAGAAAAACACAATTCAAAAATGATTCTGATTGGATTTGAGTGAAGTTCATACCAAATAAAAACCTGTGTACACGGTTAGTGTGGCACTGTAAAAATAGACATCATCGCAATATTCCTACCATTTATGTTCATTTAATATAGCACTATTTCACGCAATTCAGCTATAAAATGTCCATAAAAAAAGGTGACCTCAATACGATTTTTATTCCAATTTAATGAATAGAATCAAAAAATATTAACAGCAGAAAACCGCCAGCTTGTCGCTAGGAAGTTATCATTTGAGTACAGACAAAAATATATTCGAGAGTGAGGAAAACAGATTGGTTGTTTTGTAACACGTTTTCACGAGATATTTTTACATCAATAGTTACAATTTACGACTAATAAAACAAAAGTATCACACATATTTTCAATAGAAGTTTACAGAGCATAAAATTACACTTACAATGAAAAAATAAATTACTTCGATCGCCTCCATTAATCATCACGTTTTAAGCCTAAAAGTATTTAAATGAATTATATTTTTTCTTTTTATACAAAAATGAGAATATTATATTTCGAAATGTACGCGCAGGATAACGATTATGTATATCCCTTAGGTAAAATACATAAAATGTGTAAAAATATCCGATAATTTTTTTAATTGTTTCAATTTTTTGCTCCTTTCTTTTTCTCCAATAAACTCTGCAGTAGATCTGATTTTTGTTAAATTGCAATATAAGTGGATAATAATTCCCTTCATATCTTTTTTCTACGTTTTCTTTTTCTCCTTTGGAATATAAAAAAAGTTTGAGTAGTACTAAGCGTGAAAGAATATGCTTCAGGTACAGCCTTAAAGCCGATTCGGATGAGCAATATTAACGTTTAAAAAAAAATCAAAACAATTAAACAAAACAAAACCTGCGTTATTTATATAAATTACAGCAGGACAACTACTACAATCTGGAGACAGCAGTGTAAAGAGAGAAAAAACATTGCTTGCGTCAGGCAGTTTTATAGTTACAATGATGTAAACATTTTTTCTATAAATTATAAATTTCTGCTCTACTAAATGGTTAAATTTAAATAAATCGAACGAAGCGATTGTTCGAAAGTGTGTCGATTTCGTCTTGTTCTGGAATTTATTTTTATTTTATTTGAAAAAACAGGCAAAACTAGAAATAATCAATGCTTAAAATTACTTGAATTAAGATGACTCTTGTTATCAATAAATTAAATATCCCTTTTTTTTCTAAAATAACAGAATGATTCTGCCCTTAAGATAGATATACACGAACTAGTTGTCTATGTTGGACATAAGACCTTCAGGATGTAGTCTGTGAGTAATGTTGGAACCGTTGGACTGTCCTCGTTGATTGCTTTTAAAACTGTGAAAATTAAAAATAATGTGTTTAAATATAATTTTAATTCAAATAAGAAATCAGATTTAAAACCTTAATGGATAGTCTTTTATCAAACTCAATTGGAAGAGAGGTAAAATTTGGCGTAAATAAACAAGGCGACTTTTCAGAATGGCTGTAGTGTTCAATTTCTGAAATCGACACGTTAATTCAGCTTAAAAATGCAACTGCTGAATTAAGAGAAAATTAAATTGTTCGACAATAAAGGTTAGGGCAGACAAGCATGCATTTTTCGAGATATTAGATATTAGTGTTATACATTAAGGCTTAAGAATCTAATTTTTATCTATAAGCATGAAAAATACTCACTTTTAATTAAGACCTGCAACGCCTGATTATCTGGTGGTCCGTTGTCTAAGTGATAGGGGATAACTGTTGTGAGATATTTGGGGTCCAGCCCTTCAAAAAGACAAGGAAACATAAATACAAAGCTCTTTACTTTCTATAATGAATAAAGTCGTCCTTCTTACCACTCGGCTGTTTTCCTTGCGCCTTCCCTCGTTTCTTTTCTACGTGGTATTGTCTTCGTTTGTTCTGGACAGCCAGCAGCAGGGATATGAATGTATTTTTCAATTCCTTCTCGTATTCCAACTCATCCCTGAGGGCCAGTTCGCTGATTAAGGTTTCACTAAACTCCCTGATCAGAACCTCCATTTCCATGTACAATTCATTTAACTGGGATATCGTCAGTGACTGGAGCTCTGTAGAAGAAAGAAACAATAACATTTTTGTTTTTATATCTATCATTGTAAATAATTCTAAAACAAAAGAAGTCTCCATGAACTTAACATTCCCCACGGTAACAACTTCCGCCGTCCGTTACCTGTTGTTGCCGGCACTCAATCTTCTTCGGATCGTTAATAAAGAAAAATTGTTTTCGTCATTGTACCAAAGTTGGAGTTTCCGGGATGGGAATTATGCAAAGTGCGGGAAGAGCGCAAATACTCAAACTCATACACATCCCTAACGACGACAACGTTCTGGGTGCAGATTCATGAGTCGATTCGAAGCATATGTTTTTGCAATGGGGGACTCCGGCTGGCTTGCTAATTTGCGTATGCTCATTCGGCCAGTCAACGAGAGCAGTCTCCTCATTGAGGGGCCCCTCAGACAAAAGCAAAATTTTAGCGCGGAATGAGAGGAAATGTCTTGCTTCAAATTGTCTGTTCTGCTTAGCGCTTTTTCAAAAGGCCGCCCGGAGAGCCCCATTTGGAGGATGCCCCGTCAAATACTTTGATTTTTCGGATCTGTGCGATGCGCTAAAATGGAATACGCTAGACTAGAGCCACAATATTTTGAACGGAAGCGTACGAGATGAGGATTTCGTTTAATTGTTAATTGCTGTTGGTTTTACTAATTTATGCTGTTTGGATGCGCGGATTGTTATTCATTAGGAGCTCCAGGAAGTATTGAGAGATTATCATAAATCTTTTCATGGAAATTGGACTTACAAATCTGGAAGATAGACAAACAGGAAGAAAAGCAAGATATATGATGTTGTCTAATGAAAATCCAGACTGGATTTGTTGTAAATAGTCACTTTGTTTTTTTTTTTTAATCTGCGTGACGATTCCAATTTAGCAAAGATCATCGACGTTGATCGACAGGAGACCTCAGCATCTATTCTATATGAAAATATGGGGGAATGATTTTAGTCGTGGCTCAAACTTATTTAATATATATAATAAAATAAAATCAGAATTTAGAAGAAAAACACATCTAAATTTGTCTAAATACATTAACTAACATAAGAAAATAAAACTATAAAATTTAATAGGTAGTAATATAATAATAAACTGTGCATCTGAAAACGAAGTTAAAATTTCAAATAACCTAAAAGTTTTTACTGCTCGTAAAACTCTCCTTTTATAGTTTGGTAGCATTGCAACTTTTACAGAATATTAAATTTTTGCGCATATAAATTATTATCGTATTTTTGCGTTTTAGCGAAAAATCATTATCCTCTCGAGATTGCCCGATACAAAAATGCTGCAATATTATAATTAGAAAACTTCATTATGTTCAACTCTATAATTATGTCTCTTACACAAATATCTTAGGATGCGTATGTTTTCATGATTCGGACTAAGATCCCACATTTCTTAGCATTTCGTTTCTTAAAAGGTCTACACGAAGATTAATAGCATCTATTTGAAAATGAAATGAACGAAATTCAAACAACTTCTAAATGTGGGTCAAAGGGTCTTCTCATTCTATTAAAATGAATTTAAAGTTAGGAAACTCTTTACGTATAAATTATTAATAGAAAACACGAAGGTAAAACGGATACTTCCTGTTTAGAATTGTAAGTTGTTTTGCAAGTTTGACTACGAGAAATCACGTGATAGAGACTTTATTTTTAGAATTAAAATAAACTATGTACTTATATAAAGAAAGCTTGCGACTGTTCACCTTTTTAGAATTATCAAAATATGTCGGGTTCTTAATGTGAAAGTACGTAGGATAGAGTATATATTAAATAAGTTATTTACTATACTAAAATAAATTTGATACCGAACTTCAAATTTTTATTATTTTTTTCTTATTGAAACCATTCGACTTATAAACCAAGGATCAATTTACTGCATCAAATGAATTTTCTTGCTCCATTTCAATCGAATGAATGTGGTATTCATGGTGTGGGTTATTCATCAGGAAAGTCCTTGCTTTCAGGTCGCCACAGCATTCACTCTAGGAATTACTCAAGCCTCAAGGAGAATTAAATTCTAAAGTTTATGGCCGGCCTTTAAACCACGACTTATTACTTTTGAATTGAATTTGCTTTCTTGTTTTATGCTGTTTGAAATTCAAATTGGAAAATTAAATTGTGCTGAAAACGACTTAACTGCATTGAAAATCATTGACACGTTCTTATTAATTCGATTTCAGGAAGGGAAGGGTTTAATCGAAAATATTTAAATACATACAACCACATCATTTTAGATGTTCCTTAGCAGTAAACGAACTCACTTTTAGTGTTATTCTTTGTGTAGGGATTCAAAGGGTAACATTTGGATTAACCCCATTTTCTATTTTTACCCTTAAGTTTGTATAGCCCCAGAAATTGATTTCTCACCCGGGAAACATCCGAAATGATATGCAGCATGCTTATGTTTAGTATTTTCGTTTAACCCTCTTTCCTATTTTTACCCTTTCTGTCCCTCTATAAAAAGCAATACCATCCCAAAAATACACGCAACGATGTACGATTTGTTCGAATTGTGTTCATGTGAACTGATTTTTAAAAATATGAGATATAATCAAAGTTAAATCAGGTCAAAATTGGAAATTTATTATCGTACTTCAGATGAACTTTTTTATCTAAAGCAGATTTTAGCAAGATTCCCTGTATTTGAAAATATTCAATGACTTCTGAAAGTGTATCGTTTTAATTTGCGTAGAAGATATACATATGTATGTATGTATATGTACTTAGCAAGATTTCTTAACATTTAAATTTGTATACTAAAGTGAAATTACCTAATTTGTTTCACATGACGAGTATACTGACTTCAAACAAAAATTTATATCTCAAACATCAGTTAAATAGAACATGGGTTCTGTAATTTGATCTTTTTTAATTCAAATTTATAGGAGACATAAACGGCTTAAAATCTAAAAGGAACAGGGTTTTATAAAATACTTCAAACCAAGTCGTCAGAATACTAAGAAACCATAGAATGGTGTGTGTTCCAATGCTGTGCAGAAGATTCGTTTAAAAGAACAGAACTTAGACATTTTCAGACTACAGCAATGTTAGATTAATGTGTCAATTAATCTCAAGCCATCACTCTCTTTCGTACATTAATAAATTATAGTAGCTTTCCCATTTGAAGGGCTTAAGATAACATTTTACACCGGCAAGAGTGTCAGTGTATGATTTTGCTTCAGTAAAAACTGGCTGCCCGAAATAAGTACACACAAGAAGAGATAGAGGTAGACAGTTTTAATGACTTCCTAAGAAGTATTACTCCGACGCTCCATCAAAGTTTAATTCAGGTCATAAGAAGAAGCCAACCCTCATGCCCCAGAAATGCCATTCAAGGCGTCTCCTCAACCCCTAAAGCGAAATGCGAGCCAGCAAAATGCAGGACCAAATAATATCAAAAACTACTAACTTTCTTCGTACAGTGGTGAGCCGAGAACTTCTTTCGCTTTTTCCATAACTTCTGATTCTAGGACGTCCCCCTCGGACGGAGTGGCTTCATCCATGATGTCATCGATTTCCTTTATAACCTCCTCCGCTGTTTTAATGGGCTCCTCCTGGTCTGGATGGAGTCCGTTCAGAATGAGGGCGTGCATGTCGAGATCATTAGCAACCGCCTCGTCCTCGCTGCTCAGGTCATTTAATTCGTCATCCGGTGTCCGTAAATCTCCGTCGGCGTTCGACCGTTTTTCGCCTAAATTCAGTGTCGGCATGTGCATCTGTCTAGCGTATGATTTGGACCAATCAATTGGCAGGATATTTCCAAAATTTCCGGTTATCGTCCACCACATCCTGCAAAGGGAAATGACGCTTTTTAATAAATCAAGCGAAAACTAATTAGGTCACTGAATTTTTAAATCATTACGCCGAAGCAAAATGGAAGGGCTGTGAAGTTGTTATCGATTTATTTACTTTACGAGCTAGGTTTGTTTGTTTTTTAAAACATCCACCACCATTAAGTTCTTCTTCATCTTCGTTTTAATTAAAAATGGGAGATCGAATATATGTATATATAACAACCGAAAAATTTCAGCGGGATCGAAATATTCCGCAAAAATCATTTTCAACCCCTAAGAAGCAAGAGGTTGACCTGTCCCAATTCGATTTTTTAAAAATAAGCTTCAGAATCTTAATAAGGATCTTTAAGAGATATTCAAAATTCAGCACTGCTTATTTTTATTTTGCCTGAAATAAAATATCTCATATTCTTTTGGTTGCTTCTAAGCAAATACTAATTAATTTGCCAAAAATTAAAACGGAAAATAATACCTCACTGAGGTTTCAATGTTTACCATTTTAAAGTTTTGAACCCGCAATTTTTCAGGATTGTTCCTGAGGGAAATCATGCCAATGCGGTAAATGACACAGGCATTTTGTTTTCCCATCGATTTTTCGCTCTCTTGAAAATTGCGACTATTTATTCAGGTAGGCTTAGTTAGCGAGCAGCGCACTTTCTACCCACTTTTCAATAATTCATCGTCAAGAGGGTCATTTGGTTAGTACCACTGTGGGGCCCCTAAAAGCCGCACGACAAGGCTGAAGTTGGATATTGGGATTTCGTTAATGTTTTGGGCAACAGCGCAATAGGCCTACTTCAGCAAACTTTTGACGGCCTTAATTAAGCCCAGACCCATTCCATCCACTTCAGGAATCGTGTCAGTGACTGAATATACGCACTCTATTTCAGTTAGGGCCCCCTCGGACGGCCCTAATGCGGATTTTAATGAGTTTTTGCTTATTCCAGCCTCGTCCTCATAGCAGAAATTACGTGAGAAGCAATTTGTCACAGTTTTCTTCCACCCAAACGAGAAAACAATGCCTAATTCGGATTTCTTTGCCCTAATCCGTCGACAGTGGCAAGTATTGCTCAGAAAAGTTACAAGAATATAAATTTTCGGCCTTTTGCGGCAGTCTATCAGCCTACGTACTACGACTCGTTTTGTCTAGGTCTTCTATGACTTTTTCAACATTTTCTTTCTTCGGTTTCACAGCGCGCCAAGAAGTCTCGGATTTCAGAATACAAAGATCCAACAACCTACTGCCTCTCGTTGGCTATATATCTTCTTTCTGCGCCACCGTTTTTTGCAACTTGACCTTAAGACAGTGCGGCGACTGAAGTGAAGATGCAAGTAATATGCTTGCTGTACTCAAAAAAAAATAATTCTTCAATTAGCGCTAATCTTTCATAGAGCAGAGTTATTTGGCTGAACTTGATCTCGGGGCAGTGGGACTCGAATGGAATGAGGAATAAGAGTAGACGATTTTATGATGACACGGCAACGCCAACAGTAGGACGTGCCGTGCCGCACTAATTCAAATTGAATTTTGATGGAATTCGAGTGGGCGGCGGAACGCTAATTTAATGAACTTGCGCGGCCTTCAAATTACGCGTGATATAATAATACAAAGTGAGTCAATTATATCAGCCATGATAACCTTCCCTGACCTCATTATCATCGAATGAAGTTGAATAAGCCACTCAAAAGACAAACAATTCACAATTAGATGCGCCTGAATGTGCGAAAAACAAAGTCGGAATATTTTAAGTATGTAATTTAATTGATATTATGTTGCAAAGTAAAATTTTAATATAATGAAGAGGTAAATTACTATGACAAAAAACTAGGTTGAGAAATCTTATAGAGTAATTCTTCATTTCAATTAATATTATATGTAATCACCATAATAATAGGTATTATAAATACTATTTTTCTCCCAAATTGTTTTATGAATTCTATCAGGGAAAAAGGTTCGCAAAAGATGTAGGACTTGTTTTAGTGAGTGTGGATCTTGAAAACTGTGTATATTTAATTTAATTGAGACTTATGGTTTACATTATTTGGCACTGAATTTATACATATTTCTATTCAAGGCAAAACTTTCTGTTGATCTGGATAGGCGATTTCTTGAAAAAACTACTTATAAAAATTAATATTGTAAAGGAAAGTAGAATGAAAGTCATCTTTAAAGTTTCTCAAGTTGACTACATTATACATACATTATAAAGATATGCGCTCTACGTTAGCGGACTTTTCTGATAATAATATATTTTTTTTTAGATATAGTATAAGAGTGTTTACAATTTTGAAAAATTACAAATTTATCATGTTTACATTTCCTGCTTCTCCGAGCAACTCCAGTCAAAACAAGGAGACTCTTTTGATAAATAAATTACCAGAAATAAAGACGTAACACAATCCCAGTTCCGCCAGATAAAAACCATGATAAAACTCCCTTTCCTCCCCCACAATGTGAAGGGAAATTGAAGCCATTCACCAGCCGCGCACTTGTTCCTCGCCCGATTTTTTTTCGCTTGCAGCCGACGTGGGTAAAAGTGAAGAGGCTCTCAAGTGGCTGCAGAAGAAGTTGGTGAGGTCTTCAATGCCGTGAATTTGCAATTTCGCTGAGCCGGAAGTAATTGGCGGTGACATGTCACGTCTTCCTGGGGGAAGAAATTAATTCCAGGCCCATTGTTCCCTTCAACTACCCGCGTAATTGTTCTGTTGGACTCAATTCAATTGTCCCCTTTCCGCGCGCATCTCATTCAATCAGCGTGTGAATTAACTGCACCGCACCGACAATCTTGACTTTGGGGCTACTTTAAGATGATGGACGACCTTTTGCGGTTAGTAGAGGCTAAGATGATCTGAGAAAGTGTTGATTCCGCTGGACGGCCGCTCGGCAGATTAGCGCCCCAGACGGAGGAGCACCGCTCGATTAATTCCCTTGAGACACAATCGCAAAACAGACTTTCTTTTCTTCGCAGCATCAGTTTCAACGGCGACGGGGTGCGGGTGGCTTTCTTGGGATTGCTGCGTTTCGGTCTTGCGTAACGAACGATGCCACTTTTAACGAGTGAAAGCATCAAACGACCCGCCGAACGCGATTTGTTTGATAATTTATCATCGCTGAGCAGAGATAAAAAGGTGCGTTAATGCGACGGTGAATAAACATCTTCGGTGATTTGGGATTTTGGGCGTTATCATGGTATTTTTGGGGCGTCTAGACTCGTTGGTTATTCGATATTTGATTTACTGCCCTTTATCGCCTTCGATCTAATAAATCATGAAATAATAACGAACACTGTTATGCTGGTTGGAATTATTGCCGATAAAAGTTCAATACAAAGGTCAAAGGGCCTGGTCTGACCTATTTACGATGCAGATACAATCAATAATGATATCAAGAAAGGTAAGATTGAAATGTATCTAATAATGCATTGTTAAAATACTTAGGAGTCTTCATTGTTTTCGTAAGAATTGTATAGGTATGTACCTAATAGTTATGGCATATATAAAAATAAAATAAAAGAAAACACTTAAAAGTACCTATCAGTAAGATTATTTTACAATTATAATTTCATTTACAATTATATGATCCAGCCAACATTTTTCTTCTTAGCAGTTAACAAAGATAAAGTTTACGTTTTTTAATATTTGATAAAACAAACCGTATACGTTATAAGTTACTCTTCCATTAGTTTTGTTTTACTAAGTAAACGTAAACATACTTAGAGAATAATTTTTTTATCATGTTGAACATAATAATATTAAAAATAAAGGAAGCAATCATGTACTGATATCTAAAGTGAATTTTTATTTTTTTAAAGGTAGAGTACAGAACCTTCCAAGTGTAACGGAAACACGGACTTGGAATATTATTTTTAATTACGTTCACAAATTTTCCCGAAAATCCAATGGTAAGTATAGCTTTTTTAATTTCCCATAATTCCGTTTTCAAGCAATTTAAAACGCATTTATTAAAGCGAAGTTCTTAAATAATCTATCTTTATAATTAATCTTAATTATTTATCCTCCTGAACCAAATTACAGTGCTCCATTTCGCTTTTGTGTAAATATTACATGCATCAGCGAACCATGTCCATCACATCTGTTGAAAATAGCACGAAATGAAAGAATTATGTATTTTTGTTTCGGCAAATAAACTCGCTCATATATCATCATCAACCACATGGTCTTGAGGGCCTTAAAAAATTTTTTTACAAGTGCACAAAGTGTCAACAAGAAGCCGCTGAGAAGCTCCATGTGCCGAATAAGTTTCTTGCAAGGCTCACTGTCCAAGAAGTGAAATGTGTCATCCAATTAGCTCCAATTACAGACGGAATTTCAATGACTATGACACATTCCCTGACTGTTATTCATCCCCTAGTAAACATATGACCTACCCTGCTTAATTTTTATAAATGAATACCATTTAAAAATTCAAAATTTGCAAATATTCCTAACTTCCAAAATTTCTCTTGCTAAGACCTAGAACTTGAGATAACCCCAGGGGTATTATCAATCTTAATTTGTTCGGTGCTGATTAAAACGGACGGTTAAATTTCGAAAACCGAAAACAACCTACAGTCCCCGGGACGATCCGGAAGAAGCTGAGATCACTCGCTGAGGAGCAGATCTGAGACGCCGGGATTCCTAGACACCGTCCCGAGCTCATTTCTAGATATGTATGACCTCATTCCTTAGGTCTGCTGTTCTATTTACATTGAGTGGCCTCATATTCGCTTAATTTTCTTATCGCAGCCATTCCCGAACTGTGAATGGGCTCGCGCTCGAGGCGAGGATATCATCAAGATTAAAGTCGAAAGATATAGACATCTTCGACGCGCGACGCTACCATTGTGACTCAGGGCGTGCTGCCCACTGTCTGGCGGTAAAAATAAAAATGAGAATAAAATTCTGCGGAAGCTAAAAGCGATGTGTTTTGGGTGCGTTATGAGAGGACGGAGATAATTTTAATTATAGAAGAGAAGTTCAGGAGTCGGATTGCTTTTAAATCTCTTTTGAACTAAATAAACGTAAATATTTAGAGAAATTTGTGTTCAAAGCAATTTCTATTCTACACAGCTTCTATACCAAAATACATATTTCAGAAGAGATTCCTTCTAAATTGGTCCACTGACCTGTTGACTCTATATCGCTCTTTGATTGAGTTAAGTGAAGGGCATCATTGAACTTGATTTAAGTGCCACTATTTGTCTTCGTATAGTGATTATTTTGATTCGAAAGTTTTAGTTACCTTCAAGCAGATGCTATTTTTTTCGAGTACTATGTAATTCTACAACGATTGTTGGAGCAGATGTATTGAATCAATATGATCCAACTAATTTAATGTAGGTAGATTTCTTTAGAAAACCTGTAATTAATTTGATTTATATAAATGTACATTTAATCAATAATTGAGATTCATAGAATTTTAACTAAAAAAAGTATTTACTATCGTGCTAAAATGAGCAAAATGGAAAACTTATAAAGTCACTTCGGTTTCTACCCGTTCGTTCGTCTGTCATAGGCGATTTTCTCACTGAAGCTATTCCATGTTAAATTTGAAATTTAGCACATTGATAAGCGTGAAATTTAAAATTTGAATTTCTGGTGGTAAACTGGAGAATTTAGAAAGAAACCTCGTCACTAAAAGGGTCGTTCAGAAAAATCTAAAAAAATCATATAAGCAATTCAATTGCTTTCTAACTTCAGGTTTCAGAGAAAAAGTTTTAAAACCGACAGTATAGAAAGAGTAAGACTAAGTTTGAAAAACTAGAGTTTCAGATCTATTTACTTAAAAACGTATTTTAATCTAAATATAGAAGCAAATGTAAAATACATAGTGGTAATTTTATATCTTTATCGCTTAGCTTGAAAACAGATTTTTATTATTCTATAAACTATGAGCTGGATTTCATCCAGAATAATCCCATTGTTGCTACTCGGTCACCCACTCGCTAGCAGTCTCTTAGTAAGCAATCCTCCTCCATTCGCATGTGGTGCCACAGATGGCATCATCGGCGTTAATCTCTTCGCACAATAAATATTTAATTAAAGCCACGAAAAATCGCGGCCAAAGTGCTTCTCATATTTGAAAGCGTAAAATTTCTGTTGCTCCATCGGAAACTATTCACACGAAAAAATTTCCACATAGTCGAGCAGAGGACGGCTTTCCCAGAAGATGGGATTTTGCTGAATTTTCCAAAAATACCAGAGCACGGGTTTTGGAGCCTTTTTCGCGCCTCCCCCCCTCCATCCTCCGCGAGTTATCCCACGAGTTTGTTTATTTATGTTTTCAGTCGATTATCTGTCGGGTCGGAACGGCTTCATGAGAGTTTCCACGATTTTTCCCCGAAGAACCCCCTCCGCCCCGGCGCTCCGCCGCCACTGCATCCAGCAGCCAGGTAATGTACGATTTTAACGAATCGCCTGCAGCCCGCGAAGAACCCGTTTTATCTCAAAGGAGCCGCGTCATCTCATAACCTCCGTCTGCCGCGGATTGCATTTCATTCCGCGGGGTGACGACGGTCCGTTGTCGCTCTCCACTCGGGTTACCATAAATAGAAATCTAGCGTTTTGTATAGAAGGCGCTGGGATGAAGCTAGCACCATTTTTGTCGTGGTTGTCGCAGAGAATTCCTTTTCAGGGCAACGCCAAGTTAACGAATGCACTCACTGCAGATGCAGAATATGCAACTCGGTCCCAAGACCCCGACATGCAGAAGTAACTTGTGATTGTTTCTGCACATTTGGCCGCTTTGTTTGCCGCACATGAACTCCTTTCTGGACCATTTAATTCTCGAGAGTTGCGCAACTTACGCAAGTGTTATACACGCTTTTATTGCGGTGATCTCGCGGAAAGTTTACGGATGAAATTCCACCAAGTTTAACGCCTCCTTTAGCAGTTCAACAGTTTCTCAGGCGGTCTTTCTTGCATTTACGTTGCTTTATATCGTGCGTTCCTACAAGCAACAGATTAGCACCTGGTCACGGATTAGTGCGTATTCTTTCTCACGCACGGCTTTTATGTTTCATAAAAAATTCTATAGTACGTCTTTTTATTTTTCAGTTTTACAATGTTTCCGGGCCTAACAAATGCATTCAAGCGCTCCTAGAGTTGGCGATAACTCAGAATTTCATTATATTGAAAAAATCGTTTATTGGTTTGCCTTAAATTTTATTTTTATAGGATTACAAGTATTAGCCAAAATGATAAGACTTATTCAAACTTAGCTTTTTCTATGATTAAAATTTAATATACGAGTACAATATAATTATAAAGAAACTTCATGATAATATAACATTACGGAACTTTCAAGGTCCAAGTTTTGCTCGCGTTATTTAAAACTTTTTAGCTTCACATAATATGTAGAGCAGTAGGTAATTAATCGCCTGATGTGATTAAAACACGCAACTCATATTCATAACTACGAATTTTGCATAATTTAAATGACCAAGGGAAATCCAACGACACCTCATTTATTGAAATCGGTTGAAGCTGTGTACGATGTAACAAACTATCTTATATACATAACTATAATATAACCTACATAATCTATGAGATACGTAACCCTTTTAAATTCTGATTGAATTTCAGAATTCTTTTGCCTGGCACTTCTCAAAGGGACAAAATTATACCCCAACAATAGAAATATCGCAGATTTCGTTTCCGTTCTACATATATTTCGTATTCAAATTTATGCGAGCTACAATAGAGAATCTAAAAATAAATCCAAATAAAAGAAACGACTGTGATTACAAAATCGCTCCGTCCCACATAAAAAAGGTGATAACTAAGCTCCTGAAGGTGGTGCGGCGTCGGCTCTATTGATAATGAATTAGCACCTTCCGACTAAGTTGAGGGTTCGCCGCCCCCTAACAATATCTAATTAAATTGTGCCCCTTATCACTGCGCCTAATCGCCAAAAGGCGTGAAATAATTCACCTTTTAATCGGGCTAGGCCGCTAGATCAAACGCCAAAACAATGCAACAATAAGAAATTAGTAAAAAAATATGTGCTAATAGAGCCGTTGCACGCTGCAAAGCGTAAAAAATGATTTGTTTCATTCACCACTCCATTTGGTGTTTTCTTTCGCTGCCTTTTTGTTATTAACTTTTTGTTGGGTTTAACTCGTTTTAATTTTCACCGTGGCATAAAAAAGATACGCCGGAAATATGCCTCTTTAGGAGCTCTACCGCAAACATCGAGGAAATCGAGATATGCGACAAAAAGTTGGGTAGAAATGTCGCCTTTTTTTCAAATTTGTTACAAAATTAATAACCGCCAGACTCAGGGCGATTATCCCGTCTGGCCCGAGTCGTAATAGGGCCCCGCCTGCAGGTATCACCTTTCACGGCTAATTACTTGTGAATAATTCAAGCAAGTGGCAGGGGAAAGTCCGGCCCTCGTTATCACGTGCCGTCATGATACGTGCTTCTGGTGGCGCCGCGGTACATGCGTGGGTTTGGGTTTTAATTAATTAAGAGACTAAAAAAAAATGTAAAAATAAAAATGAAACCGGACGAGTGTCCGATTTGGGGCAAAAAAACTCCAATCAAATTTTAAGCACACTCCAGAAGATCTACGGCTTCCTCGGCGAGCAAATGCGCACGCCTATTAAATTAACTCTTTAAGGTCTTTAAGGTCTTCACCTGAATTTGATGATTCATGGACTTTGATGAAGTTTTATGTTTTTATCAAGTTCTAAAAGAAGGCAATTACCTCTATTATTGCGCCTAAAAGAGGTAAATGTGAGAAGATTCTTTTTTTTCCAAATCACGAGACAATTGTATCTCGTTTCAGTGTTTTTGGTTCACTTTGAAAAAACTTTTTTTAAGGAGGCGGTTATAAACCATGTCTTTTACTATACTCCGTCACATATTTTATTCATATGGAAAGTTTTTACATTACTTTTCGTATCTGTGATGTGATGCTCGCTTATTAGCATGCATGTTCATGAGTTTGTAGAAACGTGAAAACTAACCCACCTGGGTAATTTATTCATTGGCAATTAAGCGAATTTCTCAGTATCTTACATGAAAGCGAAAATTTGTGTCGAACATTCATAAAACTTTGCATGCGTGTAAAATGTGGACATCACATTCAGCACAGCTATAGACTTTCACAATTTTTTTACTTTCCGTAATTTATAATTGTGTTTGGGAAAAAATTTTAAAGGGAAATGGAAATGGAAGTGCAAGTTTTGAATCGACAAAGGAAAGAAATATGAAACAATTTAAACTGTGAGATCTCAAAGTGCGGTGAATTTTAAATGACAATACTATTTTCATTCAATTTAGAACTCGTTAACATTTCAATTTGGATCTGCCATATTGAATTTTTAATTTAACCTCTAATTTGAAAAATAAGCTTGTTATGTATAAAGTACTACGTGGTAGTACTAATCCACCGCCAAAGTTTAAAAATCTAATCTTAAAAATTATTCAGAGGTAAAGGAAAATATATGTACATATATTTGGTTTAATCGAAACAATATTTGAACCGTCAAATGATATTCCACTTAATTTAAATTTTGCCAATTTATTCTTGGACATGGACAAAATGTATAACATACATCATAAAACACATTAAATTCAAATAAGTATGCAAATTTGACCGTCATCGGTTCAAGTTTTATGTGCTTCTTCCTCGAAAAAGGAAAAGCAAAATTATTCTAAATTCAAATAAGGACGAGAACCTTCCTAAATCAAATTGCTTTCAATTTTGTCCGGGGTTTGCTTAGCCTCTACGAGTGTACCTTTTCACTTCGTACAGATGCCACATGTTACTACAGATTGTCGTACAGTGAACCTATGCGACTTTTCCCAGGAGCGTCTTGCCAGGCATATCATTCATTTTTAGCAGAATATTTATGGCTCCATAACTCCAGTAAAACATCATAAAATCTGGCGCACTCTCCTTAAGGCACTCGAGGAGGTCTTTTACTCCTCCACGAAAGGTAATCGTTTAGAATGAAATCCTCAAGGCTAAAGATACGGAGGCTGTGGATATTGGTTGCCATGAGCGCAAATAAATCTCGGAAGCTACTTTAATCTTGGCTCTTTTAAGCCACCGGAGATTGCCCTCCCCCTCCCCCTGGCGGCACTTCTTTTCCTTCAAGGACATCAATTGATAGTTTTCCAGAATTCCTTTTTCTCCTTCACTTTTTATTTTTCTGACACAGCTCAGTTTGAACGAGAAAAATCCTCGAAAAGCTGACGACCTTCGCTCGATTCTTTTTGCATTTGCCTTGGCAGCACGTTCAGTGCGATGAGTCATCAGCTGCGAAGATAACGCCTAGGAAAGAGATGCAAAGATACAGCACGTGAAAGCCTTTCATCTAATTTTTTTTTTGAACTTTTCCTGGCTGTGGGATCCTTTTTAGCGTGTCAAAGATAGGCCCAATCAAACGGGGATGCCGCATCTGTGGTGCATGCGCACCGAGTGTTGCCAGTGTGGCGTGACGACAGAGCGCGGCTTGGTGAAGAAAGTCGCGTAATGATTTTTAACGGCCGTTTAAATTCCTCGTTTAATCGGCCTCAATAGCGACTGTCGATGCAATCGAAGCGCATCTCCGCTAGCCATCAATTATGGATCGTTTCTGTGCAGAGAGATGCACTGGCACTTACCAGGGCACTGCTCTTTCACCGGCGGGAGGTGTGGACACCGATGAAAATATTTAAGGAGCCATTAAGGCGGCTCGGTAAACAGAATGGGGGAAAACTGCCGATGCGCTCAATGGGCGGTGACATTGTAATTAATCTTTTCAATTTTCATTACGTTACGTGAAAGGCAACTGATGGAAATGTGAAAGGGGAATGCATGGACGGACGGTTTTTAAAGCTATTAATTACTCACTCGTGTAATCAATTACAAGATTGAAATTAGGTATATGAAGTCTATAGTTACTATCTTGCATTCAGCCAAATATTCAGCTATTTCCAACTGCGAATATACTCGTAATTGACAATGCATTTTTGAAATTTTATATGGAAATTTAACTGCTAAATTTAGTTGTGAAATATTTAGCCAGATTGATAACGAAAATGGTACTCTCTTTTTAACAACTAAAGTATACATAAGGTATGACATATATTATATAGAACTATGAAAACTATTCCTATTCAAAAGAAGATAATAATACTTTAATTGAATCACTCTTGAAATGAATGAAGTAGCCATTTAAAACCTAAATCTCCTAATTGATTACTTTCTTTTAATAAAAATAAAGAGATTGTCTCTCGATATTTTGAATTAAAAAAATCTTGTAAGATGTGAAAATAAATTACGCCTTGATCCACATTTAAGACGAGACCCCCTGGCGTGATGTCATCGGTTATTCAAAGCATCACTCGGCCCACACTGTCTCAGGGCACTTACTGAGTCAGGTAAGTCGTCTATTAAGACGATTGGGTCTTCCGAGGCGATTCGTCAATTGAAGAACACCGTCCAACAGCCACTTTCTTGAGCCGCATCTTTATCTCGTGATCGATATTCGAGTCACGTAAGTGACAACACTGTCGTCAGACACCCGCCTCGACCGAAAGGAAAAAAAGTCGCCAATTGTCTCCCTGAAAAGTCGAACTTCTTAGCAGAAATTAATAAAAAAAAAAAACCTGAGAAAAGCGTAAGAATAAGTCCGAGAGTACGACGGGGGCTATTCGTTGCGTAGCAATCGCTGTGCACTCGCAGTGACTTAACATGTCCATTAGCCTTGCAATTGCCTCATTTGCATGTGGGCTCCCACCATCCGATGAGATCTTTGAGCTATTTGCGTTCAGGCGGTTAATTTGCATCACTTTGAACGCATTAAGCACGGACCTTCAGGCGAATATTATTTATTTTTTCCATATTTTACAACTCGGGATGGAAGGCCTCGCGTGTTTGGACGCCTTTGGGTTTTTTGTTCTCGCCTTGAAGATTCTAATGTGCGACATGACATTGACATATAAGGGCAGGGTTTTTGCAGTTGGGGGCGGAAAAATAAAAAGATACAATATGTTACATGTTTTTTCCGGTTAGATATTTCATTGATATTACAAATATTCATTCAATTATGGAAAAAAGTTCAATTAGGAGGTACAGTAGAGCGTCGATTATCCGAACTAATTGGGGGACATGGGTGTTCGGAAAACCGGTCTTTTCGGATAATCGAACTACCTATATGTATATTGATTCAGCCATACATATTTACGTACAAGTAAATGAAAACCATATTTACATTTATATCTTTAATAACAAATAGGAATTAAACAAAAAACAATACAATTAACAATTAACAATTAACGCTTAAAAAAATCTCCAATCTTCGTCTGCCGAAGCAAGCCTACCCGCTTACGAGCGGCTAGGTCACGTACTTTTTTAAGGACAGATATTTGATACTGGTCGCTTTCAGCCTGTGTTTCAAACCAACGCAAGGCAATATCTAAGCAAGTAAACGCTTCAGAAGCACCAATTATGTTTTCATCTTCATTATCTGAACTTGTAGTTGATGAGGTGCTAGCGGTGGCGTCAGCCTTATTAGTCATGAGGTCTAAAATTTCGCTATCCTGCATATTTTGGTAACCGGGATCTTCATCGTCGATATCCATCCATTGTTGAACCTCTTCTTCATCACATTCGTGGCAATCGAGCTCTTTTAGCATATCTATCAGTTCAGACATATCTTCTTCCTGTTTCTCATTTACACATCCACTTTGAGGATTTTCCCCTATACACAAAACTTTATTCCACGCTTTTTTCAAGTTCTGCTCTTTTACACTGTCCCATGCTGCTCTGATCATGTAGGACGCGTCTTTTAAATCAATCTTTTTATGATTTCTTATCAGGCTTTCTTCTCCCTCCTCTTCTTTTTCCAAAAGTAACTTACGTAACAATTCTTTTCTATAATACCGTTTGAAAGTCTCAATAACGCCTTGATCCATGGGCTGTAATAATGAAGTCACGTTAGGTGGCAGAAACATAACTTTTATTAAGTCGTCTTTTTCATTTAAGATGTCACATGATGGATGAGTTGGGGCGTTATCAAGAAGCAATAATGTTTTCTCTCTTTTACCATTTTTTAATTGATGGGCTTTTACAGAGGGTATAAAAGTTTCTGTAAACCATTCCATGAAAATTGTGCTATCCATCCAAGCACTCTTTTGCGAAGTGTAAACGATAGACATCGCAGACATATTAACGTGTTTGAAACAACGTGGTTTCTTGCTTTTACCAATTACGAGCATGGGCAATCGGTGGCTGCCAGTAGCATTAGCACATGCTAAGGCAGTGATACGATCTTTGCTTATTTTAGGACCAGGTGCTGCTAATTCAAGACGTGAAGCAAGAGTTTTTCGTGGCAAAGCTTTCCAATTGAGCCCGGTTTCGTCTGCATTGTAAACGTTTTCGAGAGCGTAATTTTCTTCCTTCAATATATCCCTTAGTTTGATTTTGAATGAATTAGCTGCTGATGAATCAGCAGATAGTTTTTCTCCTTGTATTTGAAGCTCACGAATGCCATGTCTTGACTTAAATCGTTTTAACCAGCCTGTGCTTGCTTGAAAATTTGACGGCCCTCCAAGTTTTTCGTTAAACTGAACTGCTTTTTCACACAGAATTGGGCCAGAAATAGGTTCTCCCTGGGATCTTTTTTGAGTAAACCACTTATATACAGCATCATCTAAATTCGTGTTTGAGGCAAGTTTCATCGTTTTACGACTCGTGGATCCGTCAGAGGAATCAAGTTGGGATATAAAGTTGCTTATTCTCGTCTTTTGTTTTTTTATATCCGTAATGGTAGACTTACCAACTTGGTATTCATTGGATAACTTGGTTGCAGATTCGCCTTGCTCTAACCGTTTATTAATCTCGTATTTATCTTTCATAGAAAGGACAACACGTTTACGTTTAGGCATTTTAAATCGAGAGCTTACTTTCACGCGGCAAAATTTAGTTTATCGACCAGCGGCTAGCGGAAGTGACATAAGAGTGCAATAAAAGAGTCGCGACAAGTGCGCAAGCACTGTAGCGCGAGAGCCGGGCGGGCGCAGTAGTTCGGATAAGCGGTCGTTCGGTTGATCGACGTTCGGATAATCGACGCTCCACTGTACATAGTTATGTATAAATGAAAACTTGAAAGACCTTATTTTGAAAAATGGTTAAGCTAATAAAAGCAAATAAGTAGCTAGGTATGTTTGTACTCAAAACTATTGCTGCTATTTTGCTAAATGTTACCAGTGGATCTTAATGACCTAAGCCGTCTTCAAACAAAATTCTGTATACACTTGAAAATGTCTAAAATGCTTACTAATCAAACACAAAAAGAAACCCAAACAAACGTTCGTTGTCTGTTAAAAGCGCGTGACTAAAAACAAAGATAAACAAAAAAATTTACTTGTGGGTTAAGACCTTTACGTAAGGAACAAGCTTGAAATTTTGAGGGAATGTTATTGAATTACATTTACATCAGCGAAATAAACAAATTGCCAGCGAAGATATAAAGTTTCGATGGGACTTCAGAATTTCCGACATTGATTTCCCAAGCGATACTCGACACCTCGAGAGCTGAGAAGCCCCCGAGAATGTTCGTTCTTGAATTCTTGACCCGCAGAGTCCAGGTGGTGGGAAAATGAAATATTTTCATAGAAAACAATCGAAGAAAATATTTTCTTCAATAAATTAATATAAGCAATAATTAGAAATTGGACTCCAGGCCGTCCTCCGCGCGATTAAATCGTGCGTCGGAGGAGTACCCGGCTGAATTATAGAAAACGATCGCTGTAAAGTCCAGCGACCCCCAATTAATGAAATTACAGAGAAAACTCTGAGCTTCCCATCTTTGCAATTGTCCAATAAATCTTCTGTTAAATTGATGGCGTTCCCTGGCATCTTCCTCCTCCTCCGGGGACTGCGACTTATGAAAGGTGAACGGCCTCTTTGACAAGCACAGGGAACTATGACATTAAGAATTTACGCGCGGGGGAGGACCCGCCCGTCGGAACTGGATCATCGATTACACAGGAAAGAATCTCAAGGCGTCGTTGACGCCGAGTTTGCCCTGCCGAAGGAGCCCCAGAAGTCCTTGCGCGTCGCGGCGCCCTCCGGTAAAGAGCTAATCCTCGTGACTCATTGTGAGCGCTCTGGGTCTATTGCACCCGGCATTGCAGTGGCGCGCGACAATTTTTTTCGCGCGGGGGTAAAACGAAACAATGCGAGACGAGTTCTTTTGTGCTCGATTTAGTTATTGATTTTCCCAAGCAAAATGGGCGGAAAAAAAGAAATGAAAGGGGGCAAGAGGATTATGCAACTGCTTCATTGCACGCAATTCCACTTTCTGATTTGTTTCTAGTACCCTTTAAGGGCCGCTCCGCCCGACCCCTCCGGTTCTGAGGCGCCCTTTGCCGTGGGTCTCGCTGAAAGTGCCGGAACAGGTGAGGAGTAATTGCTCGAAGCAGGGTGTCATGCATTCTTATTTTTCTTTTCTTTTTTTTTAAACTTTTCCAAGGAGCACAATTGCCCCGGTGGGCCAAGGGGTACTCCGCGAAAAAGGGCACTGGCTGCGGCGGGGTGTGTAATTTAAGGCGATTCCTGGGCGATGCTTAAGGGCTGTAAAACTGCCCTTGTTAGCGAAATGTTCACAGGAGCTGGTTTATAAAAGACATAGTGCAGCTCTTGCTAGTCCTCGTGTCGAGGAGGGCGTTGTTATTACGTTTTCAATGGAATAGCCCCAACATCAAAGGCTGCGCGGACAAAGGGTCTACTTTTTACTGCAGCAAAAAACGTACTGATCGTAGTACTGAATTTTTAGCGAAGTTTTTTGGCCAGTACTTTGATGAAGCTTCTCTTCCTGTGGACTGACGCAAAAACTGATTGTTGGACATGTTACGTTCACAAAGTTTAGAAATACAGCACAATTTAAAACATAGAAAATTCTTTTGGGTAAACTGAGTAGTGATAGTGCAATTTACGATAATTATCTGTTTAGGCATTACATATTAACTTTTGCATAGAATAGAGTAAATAATATTATTAAAAGCTTTATTATACGAAAACTTCTTGATTGCGATATATACATATCTTTACAAAAATGGTCTGCCCAAAATTGGTGTACTAATACAGAGAACAATGGCTTCACATAAATCCAATTTTTAAAACAGAACCTTGAATAATCTGTGAAAAAAATGGATTTGGAATCAAATTTCAATTTTGGACAAAATAGTCATGCCCAGCACACCGTCTTAAAAAAAAGCGTAAAAGTCTTTGTGCAAACTGTGGTATTAAGTTACTAGAATGGTTTTACATAAAATCTTGACCTTAATCCCATAGAAAATCAATTTGGCTTAATGAAGTAGAAAATCAAGAAAAGGCTCAATAAGGACGAAGAAATGTTTCTACGTGGACTCAACAGATTGTGGTCAAAAGCATTAGCTAAAAAGGTATAATGGAACTAGTTATTAGTTCATTATTATTAATGGAAACATAAATTAATTGCATTCAATAAATCATAATGAATATTACCAATTAAAAGTGTTGTAGAACACCAAGATAAAGCAATTAAAAGCATTTAAATGTCTAACTTAAGTTGCTTTTTTTCCCAGGGTTTATTCTTCTTTTATTTAATATCTTAAATACCTGTTGTAGCAGTATCGTAAAATTTACATAAACAAAGATCTTATCTCTATCAACTGCTTCTCGTTTTTCTAATATATGTATGTACTTAATAAACGCCACATAATTGCACTGCAATCATAAAATTGCAATAACTATGTACATATATCAAGGTAGTAAGTTATTTACAACTTTGTAGTCTCATTTCAGTCACATAAATTCTTTAAAGAGATTGTAAATAGATATATTCGAGGTGGAAGTATATTTTTGTCTAAATCGCCGCCTACATCGGCATGACTTTATCGATTGGTTAGAGTTTACGGAGAGACTTTTTGATTTATAATAGTGTACATGATGATTTTTGCATCACAAATAGAATTCTCATCATAAAATTTAAATATAAATTTTGAAATTAGAAATTGCTTTATAGTTGATATTTTTATGATGTTTTAAAAATATCCTAATTTTAAAGCTAACAAGAGAACCCCCTTAATGAAATAACTTTGTGTTTCGTGATTGTCATGGTTTAAATATTATGAGTAGATAATACAAGTTTAGCACCAAAAGCGCATATTATATTATCCTTTAATCCGCATAAGAATTCACATTCCCCACAAAAGTTTTTACCCCCTATGGATTTAGAAAAATTTATGAGATCTAATAATCCTTGTAATATGGCAATAACATTAAATGACCAAATAAAATTGGTTCAGCATTTCTAAAGGTAAAGATATGAAACCGTTCGAGTTTAATGCCATTAATAACAATAAACCTGATAGCGTCCGTGAAATAAGAAAACAATTCCGAAGCGCCAAACGGCGTCGTCGCCGACATAAACAAAACAAACGAAACCTACCGTAGACAATAACCACACAAATTCATTGCCGTCTTTCCTGGAGTTACATAAGCAGCCTCAAAACGAGGAGATATCAGCGCAATCATGTTTATATTATGCAAATGTCGATTCATTGATCGCTCTGTCCAGTCAGATGGACCGCGGGCCGTCTGTGTTCGTGGAGCCCCCAAGTCCGGGCCAACCACCATTCCGAGGCCCCTCAGGGGCAGAGCGCTAACCCAAACGACGCAAATTACGTGATTATTTCACCGCCTACGCCGAAGGTTTGTTCTGTCTTTTCCCTGACTCATCTCCGGACCCAAATTAGGAATAGACGACTACGACGACATCGTCCTCCTGTGCCCGCTCCCGTCCCCACCAAGAAAAGACAACTTCAGGCTTTGGAGGAGTGTTGGGCTCCGTCGGTTGCTCGTTTCATTCCCTGCAACTCTGTGGCTTCAATTTGCATTTCATTTGCAATTATCTCGGCGCAACTAAATCAAGTTTCCCTCGGGAAATCCAGCGGCAAAAACATCTGCCCCCAGCGACGACAACGCCGGAAGGGCTGGAGAATGGAGCACCTGCTTGATTATCATGCAAGTCTGGGTTTGAATCAGATTCAGACCGTCTTGGGCTGCAATTGCTACTTTCTTTTAAATTTTTACAGACGCATATAAAAGACCCTTCCGACTCTACGGATCTCAAAAGGAATGAATAAGAAATTACTAAACAATAAAATGATTCCCTCGCCTTTTCCATTAAAGATAATACAAATTTAGGGGTAGCTTATTATGCATATTGCACTTATTTTACTATAGACGACCTACCATTTGAGATTATGTTGAGTCTCCAAATTTGACCATTACTTAGCATTGGATTCACAACATCTTTGATAGTAAAATCTTAAGAAGTTATATTTTATGAGCAGTTCATAAAATTTTTTAATACAAAATCATTCAACACCACAAATATTACAAAATGAAATATTTAGTAAATTTAAAGAATATTATTCTGAAGTCTTCAAATTTGAAATTAACATGAAACCCTTCATATATCAGTTTTTTTTAGATATCAGTAAAATTTTGGGGTAAAATGGATCAGAAGATGATAACTAGTAGAATAGTTATTGTATCTTTCCATTTCAGCAACACGGCCTAACAAAAATGAAAGATGAAAAGTTGTCTATAAGTTTCGGCCCAAACAGCCAGATTTATGAATTGCATAAAAACGTGTAAGAAAAAGCTTAAAAAAGTATGAAATCTTAATTAAGATCGTGAAGAGCGATCGCAGCACTCGGCATTCGATATGTTGGTCACCTTACGTGAAAAGTGTATCGACTTTCAAGACGTCCATTTAAATTACACGTTTTGCGCGCTGAAAAGGCAGTAAAATGCCATTTGCGCGTGCGAGTTCAATGAATTCCGCGATATTGGGAGCAGACTAATTGGTTAAGTTACATAACTTGAACCGAACAACTATTCAGCTCATAAACGTGCTTACGTTGCTTACGCATTCTTAGATTCCAAACCCTCCGGGATCGAATAGTTGATTTCAGAAACATCTCAAAATAGAGACGATTCTAAATTCGTCCGTGAAAGATCTCTGAAAGGAAACATGCACCAAATCAATTTGGACGGGGCGCTACAAGGCCCCGAAGAGGCGTCAAAATTTTTCATTTCTCGACACCCGAAAGTGTCGTGTGCTGGGTGTCAGCACTTAGTCTAAAGTTGACATCATTTGCATGCGTCAGACGAAACAAAGAAGCTACAAAGTAGACTTAACTCCAGAGACGTGCCTCCATGTCTTTTCTTGAAGATGACTGATTGGATTTGATTTTTCTCCTGAAGACAAGATGCGTTGCATCCGGAGGAGCTGCAGATTATGCATTTTATTTAGCTGCAGCCGTAACATGTCTAGCTAGAAGTCTAATATTAATTGCAGGCGATAATGGGCCTTCATTTCAGCGCTGAAAGCCCCACTTCAAATCCCCTGGGCTAATCGCTGGCTGATCACAATGAAGATAATAATACGCGACGTGTGAGGAGCCCTAGTCGATCATCTTCATCTTCGGTTATTTCGATTTACGAGGGGCCTTGAACTTATTCTGTGGCGTCTATCGGTGCTTCAGAAACCTCTCAAGGGGGCTATTCAAGTGCAGCCAGCTGGGAGTTGTTTGAAATTTAAAGATCGTGCATGCCCCCAATTTCTCGTTTTGCAAATTGTAGTGCATTTGGAAAATTTCACTGCAAATTACTGCAAAATTGCAAATTTGAATCGACTAAAATAATTTATCAAATATCTTTCGTTTTCTATTTAAAGGACTATGTTTTCAGGTTGTCGATTTAGGCTGTTTTGACGTTGTTATTCTCAATATTCTAATTATGTAGGAGGTTTCGTGAAGCTCAATAATTAAAAACATTGATATTTATAGCTTTTATAAGAATAAGAAAACACTAAAGATTAAAATATTTAAAATCGGACGGTTTTAACGATTTGAACCACATCAACGTAGATAAAAGACAGAAGAGAGCGAAATCAAGTTAAATGTTCTTCCTTCCGGTCATTTCATTTTGAAATTATTATCTAACGACTCTAAGATTAATCAACAAAATCCAATAAAAATAGACCACCAAGCGTTACACAGATGTACTCATAGTCGTAGAATAACTTCCGTATCATTTGAACTTTGGAATCAATTTGTGCTTCGCTAAATATTTGACTATTTGAGCATCTCATCAATCAAACCGAAGTGTTTATAAACGCCCCAAGCTGCTTGTTGACCTCTCGAGAGCCGCCGACATCTCAACGAGCGACCAGAGGCCGGTCCGAACAAAGCCATAGAAATCTTCACGACGATAGAAATCGTAGAAAGGTCGAATTAATCGAGTTTGCGATATCAGCCTGTTTGCATAAACCCCTTCTAGGTTTGTGCGGAGCCCGGGGTCTGCGCTCACAAAACCACCAGCAGCTTAAAGAGGTAATAAGCCCCGATAATGGAATTATCCGCATCGGACGGGGGGGCTTCTTAGGAGGAGCTCCTCTGTCCACAAAACCCGGAGTCAATAAGTTCGTCCTTCGGCGTTTCTTAAGACGAGCAAGCCAAACAAAACCCTTTGGCTTATGGCCCTTAATTGGGGCCCCCGATTCGCTCTAGATAGCTCCGATAATCTAATTCCCGCAGCGATGACAAGTTCCCTAGAATTGGAGCAAACAAAAGATGCAGGGCTTGGCCCGGGAAGTGCCTTTCAAGTAAAACGAAGTGGATGTGAACATGTCCTCCAATCCTTTGAAAGGAGAACCAAAAAACTTCGGCGTTTATGCCGCTCACATCCCGCCGCGGAATGTTTTTTTTTTTTTTATTTATTTATTTTTTAGCTGCGGACGGTGTCTTGGCGGTCATTTGTAGCTGTCCATTAGGACGCTCCCTCCTCCCTCCTAGTGCCCCTTTTTGAGGCTTTTGGGCGCCTCCGCCAGGCACTGGTCCGAGCGGATGGAGTCGTTGGGGTTTAGCCTAAAATGTGCATCAGCCGTAAATCTTTTAAGACTCCGACGAGATTCGAGAAGAGGAAGAAGCCGAAGAAACGTGAAACCAGTCCTCGGTTTATCGCTAAAGGTGGTTTCAAGCGGGAAGGCGGCGGCGGACGTCTTCAGTTTTCTTAAACTTTCGAGTGCGGTTTCTTAATGTTTTTATTTGGGGCTTCTCTTTTAAAAGCCGGCCAGGTGAAAAACGTGGTTGTTGTCTTTTTCAGCGGCTCGTGTTTATCGTGAAGGAATGGTCAGTTATGGCTGGACAGAAACAAGATTTCTTTCTTGAAAGACGTTTTTTGGATCAAATGACGGTTGAACATTTTTATGTGTTCAAATTTTTATTGGGAATTTTGTATTTCGTCATAATGACTTCAAAGTTCCATTATTTTTGAGAAATAACTCGATTTCTAACTACTGCGGGTATATGTACGCAGTAAACAACATTTGTATATTGAAACTGATATGCACGTATTTGTTGAATATACATCAATCTTCGTAATTTTTTGTCTTTTCTTTTTAGTTAATGTTTTAGGATTCGGAGTTTTTTATTTAAAAAACACATCGTAAAGAGAAGAGAAGTTTTATTGATTGTGATGAATGCAGTTTATTATTCTTTAATTTTAATACATCTACATTATTGCGCAAGTAATTTTTTGAATAAAGGAAGTTTCTTTAAACAGTATTTCATGTTGCTTGGACGATAAGTATAGTACTTTTATTGATAAGCTGAAAATGATTTGCAGAATTACGTTTCATCTTTATAATGATAAATTTGTGGAGGCAACTATCCGAATTTTGTACAAGCAATTCTTGTATCTTAAACTGTCTTAAGTTTGTGGAAGATTTATGAGCTTCATCCTCCACTTCTTAAAGCAAGCCGCGAATCTCCCAAGCCCCAAAATGTATCCGTAAAGCTTGCCCGGAAGAATCGATTTTTCACTCCATCATCTCAAAAACTCTTGCAATAATTGAGTCCTGAACTTAATATTCTTGCGGCGTAGACCTTCGTCGCACTTAGCGCCCCGTGGATCTCGCAGAAATCCCCAAAAATTCCTTTTTTTTTCGCTATAAAATACAAAACCCCTGGATCTGTTCTGAGTATATAAAAGAGACGCGCCTAATATTTATCCGAATGTAAATCTCGCAAAGGACAAAACGTCCAGGAGCACTTTAGGCGACCCTTTGGTTCTTGCGAATGTCCTTAACACACGACATACGCTCTGAAACCTGGAAGAGGAGTAACTACCGGAGCACCTCGCGAGCACTCCGGAGCAAACGGGGCGCCACAATGTCGTGCTGCAGGCAAGGTTTGTGCATTTTAGCTGGGAACAAAGGTGATGGGGGGGCTCATTATTAATTCAAGTGCATTTGGCCCAGGAAGGGTATGATAACGGCAGGAAATACGAGAGAAGGGCGGGATCGGGATGGGGCTGCAAGAAGTGCTTGACGTCTTCGGGGAGCATCTGGAGGTGCGGTGTCATTTGGAGCAAAAGCTCCCATAATGAGCGATTCGTCGTCGTCAGAATCCCCTTGGAGGATTCAGGACGGGAGAGCTCTTTCGCCAGGATAGCTGCCCCGCTTCCGGGGAAGGACGCAGGGGCTTCGGTAGGGAAAAAAGTTTGACGTATCGATCCAGCTAGTGCTGGGGCCTGCGCACTGATTTGTTGTGCCTTGAATTTTCTTTTTCGCGAGCAATTTTCTTCCCTGTTATGTGACCCTGCCATTTTGCGACGTACCCGGGGAGCATCTGCCTGAAATTAGTCATCGCCCGATTGGGGCCCTATACTTACTGGCACTCATTCATGATCTCCTCCTGGCTCCGGACTTGAACCGGTGCCAATTCCTCCACGTTCTCCTCGTAGTTCCCGAAACATTTTGTGATCTTCTCGTCGAAGGTGTTGACCAGGTCCTCGAGACTTCCGCTGAACGTCTCGGTGAAATTATCCACGTTTGCGTCCTTTGTGGTGCCGTTGACGCTAGTGGCGGTGACGCCTCCACCACCACCACAACCGCCGCCGACGCCCCCATTCGATCCGACGCTCGTATCTACGATGCTGTTGCAATTGGGGCTCCCGTTTTTGCTGACGTTCGCGTCCCGCACAGCCTCCTCGAGGAGGAGGATGTTGTTATCGGACTCCTTCAGATTCAAGTTCAACGTGTCACTCAGGGCCGCCTTGAGGGCGCTCGCATTGGAGCCCGTTTGGCTAATGAAGTCACTGCCGCCCCACTCGTCAGCCTCCTCGAACTGTGCCAGGGGAGCCTCGAATTTAAGCTCGGCCATTTTAGTGCCGAGATCCCGCATGGCAGCGAACCCTGGAGAAGCACCCGACCGCACACCACCGACAAGGATATCGAACGATAGCAAGATTCACCCGAAATTTCGCCTCGGCGGCGACGGCGACACCTTCACACGCAGGACGGGGGGAGACCTAAATCGCGGGGCTGCGGTGCGGCACACTTGCACTTTTGGGGGCACAAAGGATGACAGAACTCTGCGACAAAATCCTCTTCGGGGGAGTCGTCCCCTTCAGGGAAAAAAAAGGGTGCTCCGCTCGGGATGGGGCGCGGATTTCCTCCTCCAGATGGGGGAGGGAGGAAGCACACGGCACACGGTTCTAATTAATTTTTACGGGCCAGCCCGATTTCTCCCGTGCCAGGCGGTCTCTGCGCTGGCTAATTCCACTGATTTTCTGGCACTTTTAAAAATAAAACAATCGACCGATCCAAGCGTCAGCACCAGGCAACCCGGCGTTCACGGAAACTCAAAAAGAACTGAGCAACGAGCGGAGCGTCCCCGACCGAGAGAGCGACGGTTGAAAAACCGAGCTTCAATTGAATGAGAATTGAAGGGAAACTGAATGTAAACGGGATGACAGTTGAATGAATTATTTCAAAGCTCTACTAGCGGCGCTCAAACTGTTCTTTATTGATCGAAAATCAAAAATGTTTTTCTTTTCAAATTAAATTACAAAACGAAGGGAATTTAAACTCCACCAACTTGCAAATTTGCTTTTTTTTAATTTCTGCAATTGATTTCTAAAATTAAACTGAATTTTTAATTCATCTTTAAAAAGCTCTTTTTTTTTACATTGTAAAATGGAAATTGGAAGGTGAAAAATGTAAAAATAGAATGAATTCATGTTACTTTCCTCTTTTTTTAAAACGTTTAAATTTCACAATTTACCCGGAAGTGACAAAAATTAGCCAGCATTCAAAACTTATTTGGGGTTTGAACCCGAGGTCTAAGACCTCACAAATGTTACTACCACCTCTAACCAAATTTCGAGGCCACTATAGCTCCATCTATCCGCAAAGATGCACACCACCCTGACGTTACTCAATTTGAGCCGAATAAAAGCCCCCACCGCGGTGAGAGATTACAAGAAGAAAAAATGTCCGCTGTGGTTGGTGCAGCTAATTTCGGTGCTCGTGAGCGTTAGCAACTTTACTTGTCCTCGTCCCGGAATTTGAATCGCGATTTCTCCAGCTCCAGCCGAATCTAAAAAAAGTGCAGCTCCGTGTCGAGCGGATAATGCGAGTGCCGCGAGCGCGGGTGCAACCGAGAGATAACGCAAAACTCCGTTCGGTGGTCGTGTAAACAACAGCTGAAGACCGGAAGACCCTCCGCCTTGAGAACTTGAGACGACGACGAAGACGATGACAGACTTCTTGGAGAACCTCTTGAGCAGCATGTCGACGGCGTTCAATTCCAGTCCAACGCCCGCAGACGGGGCCCCCGTCGTCGACCTGAATCTCAGCGAGGACAAAACGATGAAGTGGCGCGGCCTACTCAACAACCAGAATCCGCGGAAGCACGGGAAACGGCCCGCCGAGAAGGAGGAGAAACCACCTCAAGGCCAGCCCAAGACACCTTCGGCAGCTGGGCAGGTGGACAAAGAGAAAGTCACCGTGGGGCCCGTGGCCGATGGCGATGGCGACGGCGACGGCGACGGCACCACCTGCGCCCTCCCGAAGAAAGAAGATCCCGCCAGACAGACAGCGACGACTACGACGACGACGACAACGACAGCGGCCCAGAAGCCCCAAAATGTGAGTTATTTTTAGCGAATCTAATGGTTTCTGATTATGTATCCGTCTCCGATCAACTTTTAGCGATCTCTAGATAATGCGGAAAATATCGGTAGGCGCCTGCGGCGATCTCGCCCGGAACAATCGGCCGAGGCTGCCGCGGCGGCTGCTGCGGCTGACACCAGTTCGAAGTTGTCCCCGGCCGAGGATAAGCCACCGCCGAAGAGACGTGGGCGGGCAAAAAAAGTTACAGACGATAAGGAGAAAAGTTTAGTCACTCTGAAGAGTAGTGAAGTTTCTGCCATGTCCGAGCAGCACGACGCAGATAATGGCCCCACTCTCAAGCTGCGTAGAAGCGAACGGAATGCGAGTGCCGAAATCAAGACGGAGCCTGATGAGGTCCCCCTCAAGTCGGCTGAAAAGGATCTCGGCTCCAAAGAGGACTCCTCTGTGGTCGACGGTGAGACCGAGGTCACCGAGAAGAACACGAGAAGGAGCATGCGGCTCGGCAATCGGGCGGAGGCCGACGACAGTTCTTTGAAGGTGAGCCCCCCTGTGTTTTCTTTTTTTTTCGTTCTTTTAGCTTAGAAAGCGTATGACGCTTATGCCTCATGTAAAACTGATTTATTTGCACTTGCGTAGTGACGGTGTTTCACAATTTTAACCGCTTCACACCGTCGTAGTTTTATTAGTTAATTAAAGCTGTGTTGTCTTCGTCAGTAGTAAACGCTTTTATAAAAATAAAATCCGATAGATCGCTTCTGTCCAGAACAGACAGTGTAAGTTGATTACCTCATGACTCCGGAGGGTCCTTGCTTCATTGAATTGAAACGACTCTATTTAAAATTTAATAATTTGACTTGCTCGCTTAATAAGATCCTTACTTCAATAATAACGCTGACTTTAAATAAGAATTCAAATCGCTAAGCGATAGTTTTACTTAACTCCTTTTTAAAAGTTCAATAAGCAGCTGACGACTGATCGAAGTTATTTTTTTGCGCTATAAAACGTTCGACTAAATTTTATACTCAAGGCCGTTGTATGAATGAGAAAAGTAAGAGAAAATACAAAAAAATCAGATAGATTTTGAGGAATTTAGTCTGCCTCTAAACATCGCAATCAGTGGCAGACATTGAAAAGTTGCGACTTAGATATTTTTAATTTAATTAATTAAGAATGTACGACTTCTTCAAAACTGTATGCTACCTACGAATTTTATAGTTATGCCTCGCGATATTTTGAACTAATTAGCGATCACATTTTATGCACAAGTGTGGACAAGAAGTTTCAGTTGATTATTTTGAGAAGTATTTTATTTTTAAATTATTGACGTTGCTAATATATGGGGCAGAGGGTGGGGAAGGAATAAACAACTGATGAAATAAAGCTTTACATTTTTAAAGTTAATAAAAATGGAAGAGGACTGTTGTTTCGTCCAAATATATTTAGTTTTGCCCAAGTTGGTCTACTTCTCCAGTTTCGAGATTCCAAAGGATTTATTTCAGGTCCTGATATCAAAACAACCAAACTACATCAGCATTATTCAGATCAGACAGAACTATCGACGACCGCGTGATTAAATCTCACGTGTGTCTGCAGAAATTTCGTTTAAAACTACAAGACGCAAAAGGGGCCAAATAAGTCATACTGAAGAAGTCCGAAATTATTTCCTTTCTGGAACATCCTGTTGGAAGTTGAATTAGAAATTATTTTTAATACTATCACAAGTTTTACATAAACTCACACATTTTTATAGTAATATATGAGTTGTTGATTAATTGTATATGCATATAAAGTTTGAATAGCGAAGAATTTAAGACCAATTTTAATTTTTTGTATAATATGTACAAAATATCCTTCCTCTGCTTTTCCTTTCTATTTATTTGCTGGGGAAATATTAAATTCAAAATTGCAATAACTTTATTATGTAATATCTATATAATTTATTTAAAGGTAAGTATAAAAAATAATTTGGAAAGAAAGAATTTTGAATAAATTAAACGATTTCAATGATTGGATACCGAAAACTTATTTTTAGTCTCATTTGATTCCAGATCGTAAAAAAGAGAAAATATAAAAATGTTATCTTTAACCTGAACTGATTATTAGTTTGGCTATAAAATCGAAAGTAAGATTACAGATAATAAAAATGTTGATTTACTGCAGTTGCTGGGCTATGAGTAATTAGTATATTAATTAAATAATTTTCAATCGTTCCATTTTTATTGTATTTAAGCACGTAGATTATTTTCTGGTTAACACTGGTTTTTTCATGGGTAAGCAATTCGAAATTCGTAATTTCTGTCGCGTACCAATTCGAAAAGTCTTCTGTTGAATAACAATTAGCTTTTTGGGTCACTGTAAAAACATGAAACATCGGTTGTTTTTGGCAGGCTTGTACTACATTATTTAATCAATCTTCGATTTATGTAAAGTAACACGTGCTTTGTTTTTCAGAGTAATTCCCTTTCCACAATCGCTGAATTTAAAGATCATGCAGATTCGAAATCCATAGACGGATCCATCATAGACAATATAGAAATAAAACCTACACAGGTACAAGATGTGGCCTCTGATACAGTGGAGGCAACAATTAAACAAAATATTAATGAAAAAACGCCAAAGAAACGTGGACGACGCTCGAAAGCGTCCTCACAGGAGAAAGTCGCAAATTCTGAAACCAAAAAGGTTACAAAATCCGTCTCGAAAGTCTCTACTGAGAACATTTCTTCGAGCTCGTCCACCCAAAAAGAGAAGCCTACTGAACGTACCTCAACCGCAGTGGTGTCATCACAACGTCCACTTAGACGAATTAAACCCACTGCAAAAATTCTCGAAAACGACGAGCTTAGGTATGAATTTGAGACGAAGAATATCGCCAGGATGACGGCGTGTACCGACTTGCCCATCGAAATTGAGGACTCGAAACCAAAGAAAGAAGACAAGGAGAAAGTTAAGGATAAAGAAAAGGAGGGCTTGCAAGACGGCATACCATCAGCTGCAGGAGCTGAAGGGGTTAAAAAGAAATTATTCTTGAAAACAAATCACAGTAGTCTTAATGTAGACAATATTTATCCAAAAGCAAATCAGAAACCCTGTCCAGATCCAGAGGTGTTTCTGAATGAGATCAAAGCTGCTAAAATAAATTTGCATAAATCCCCTGAGGATAAAAAATTAAATAAGAGACAGCACCGTAAACTGCTTAAGCAGAAAGAGAGACACCTTGAAAAGCTCGGTTTAAGGAAGAACCCTAAAAGCGAATTATCTGACTCAGTTGAATCGTCTAGTGACAATGAAGAGTTTCTTCCTTCGAAAAAGGTCAGGGTGGGACGAACGAATGTTACGTTGCGGGTTCGTGGCTTTAAGGAAGATGCAGTGGGTTTGAAAGAAACACAGAAAATCCATCAAAAGAGGAGGGCAAATACCGTGCAGGAAAATGATAAATCGACAAAAATCGCTAATCATTCTACAACAAATGAAATTTTCCATGAACATGAAGAGTTAATCTGCTTGTGCCAGAAAGTCTCAAAGTTTTACACGCCCTACACTCCTGAGACGTCGTTCTGCTGTGCAATTGATAATATCGAAGAGCAGAAAGTCGGATGCTGCAATCAGCTAACTGGGGAGCTTCTAAACCTTTTAAGACCAAGTGTCCGAGTCGGTTATATGATTCTATGTGATGATCATAAAAAGCGTTTAAGAGCACACAACTGTTGTTCGGGTTGTGGAATATTCTGCACTCAGGTAAGTCCTCTAATAAAACTATTACATTTTAGCTATTTGTAACTAAATACAATCCCTTTTTTTTTGCAGGGCAACTTCATGTTGTGTCCTCAAAAACACTTCTTCCATCTGACTTGTGCTCAAAAGTTTGTTGTTCAAAAGTCCCATGGTCGCGAAAGCACCCCACCTAATTATGCTAGTCCTGCTTTGGTGCTGAAATGCCCTCATTGCGGCACCGATACACCAGAGAAGTCTTCAATGATTACCATGAAGTGTCAGTCCTTGCCAGTATTCTACCCTAGTCAGAAAAGTTCCATGTAAAATTGATCGTTGTTTCTGATATTTGAATTTTATTTAAAAGGCATTTTTGCAGGAAACCCGCAATGATGACCATCCCCGATGGTTCTGCATGTTTGTCCCCGGAAAAACGTAAACTTCCTCATAGCGCGGAATTGGATAAGTTAATTCCAGAATCGGTTATGAATGTTGTCGTTCGTGAAGGAAATAGCATGAATGAATTCACGTCTAGGGATATGTTCTATTCAATTAACAACGACGATTTGGAGAGGGTAGCGGAGATTATAGGTACGAATCATAAAATTAAAAAAAAAATTCAGCTAGTTGAATGTCTCAATGTAAAATAAGACTGTAATTTTACAATGAATCTTCATTGCGTCTCTTCATCCAAAACAAAGAATTAATTTATAAAATTTGCATTTTCAGCATCTGGTTACGACATCACATCTGAAATGCAAGAATTCTTGAACGGAACTTGCTTACATTTAGTGGCCCATTTTGGCACTATTCAAATGGCATATTTGCTATTGTGCAGGGATTCATCCGATCACTTCCTAAATTTGTTGGACAAAGAATTGAGGACAGCGATGATGTGCGCTATTATTGGAGATAAGCTGGATATTTTCAAGTTGTTTATTCAATGCGGAGCTGATTTGTCTGTTAAGGTATAATCGGTTTTATATATTATCTTGGAAGAGTAATGACACGGTGAATTATTTATGCAGGGTCCGGATGGCATGACTTGTCTACATATTGCAGCTAAGTTGGGGAGTCATCAGGCTGCTCAAATGATTGTTGAAACCTTCAGGAATAGTACGAGTATTACAAGTTTCGAGAAATTCCTCAATTCCCCAGATGATGGTGGGTGGACTGCAATGGTGTGGGCTGCTGAAAACGGATACACCGACATTGTTAGGTAAGTCTGGGGATAAAACTTATCGCGATATTTTTATATAGCCGGGCTTTAAGTTATATTCTGTTGAATATTTAAAAAAAAAAATCTTGAAAAGAAGTTTTATGTCAAAGCACAAAAATCTTGCTTGCCTGCATACTTTAAGCAAATTTATTGTTGGTCAAAAATTCGAATTGCAGCCTTCTTCTATCGAATGGCGCTGATCCAAATATTTGTGACACTGAAAATAACACCGTCCTCCATTGGGCCACACTCTCAAACCACATGGAGACAATCTTGGCACTTCTGAGAGCCAATGTTAGTTGCAGTTGCCAGAACATAAACGGAGACACTCCTTTGTAAGTAAAGTATAATAATTTTTAGTTGGCCTGAAGGATATATGTTTTGTATTATATATTATTTTATAGGCATATTGCTTGTCGACAATCTTGCACTAGAATTTGTCTAATGCTAATTGCTAATGGGGCTGATTTGATGGTAAAAAACAAAGCCGAAGAACTTCCCTACGATTGCATTCCGGATGAAGAAAGTCAGTGTGCAAGAGCAGTTGGGTTTAACATGCAAATGAGATCGTTCGGACCTGTAGGTCTGAGGAATAAAATTATTTCCAGGTATTTAAGATAAAAAGCGAATACTAAAAGGTATGTAAATGTATCCTTTATCGTTTTTAGCGATGTATCTAATGGTAGAGAAGTGCATCCCATCCAAGTTCTCAAGTGTGACCGCTCGAATACACCACATCTCGACGATGTCTTCTTGCCTGATTTTAAATACATCACCAAATCAATTTTGTTGCAAAATTCTATTCAGATTGACTGTAGGGTTGCCCAGATGAGAATTTGCAACTGCAATGATGGGTATGATAGACATTTTTAATGTTAATAGCCCTGAGCAGCTGATGTTTTCTTTTCTCTAAAAATTAGATGTAATACTTCTGATTGTCAGTGCAGCACTATTTCCATTCAGAATTGGTACACACCTGAGGGGCGGTTAAATGGAGAGTTCAACTATGATGATCCGGCTATGATTTTCGAGTGCAACGATGTCTGTGGGTGTAATAAGGTAAGACGTGTACTTTTTAAATCAGGGAGGTGGTTTTATTGGAACTGAAGTCAGAGAGGCTGGTTCTTTTCAAATTTGATCGTCGCCATCTCAAAATGTTGAATGAAAATTCTAATTGAGGTAAATGTATCTTGATATGTCCAAAAATACAATTACAAAAAGAGAAATCTTCAATACTAATTGTGAATTAGTTGCTTCACTAGATTTATTCGGTTATTTTTTTCAGTTGGTTTGCAAAAACAGGGTAGTTCAGAACGGAATACGGATCCCTCTTCAAGTTTATGAGTGTGAGGAGCGAAGCAAGGGGTGGGGTGTGCGATCCCAAACAACAGTTCCAAAAGGCTCTTTTGTAGCTGAATACACAGGAGAAATTTTAACAGACATGGAAGCGGACCGCCGAACCGACGATAGTTACTTTTTCGATTTAGGAGCTTCAGATCATTGCATAGACGCGAACTATTACGGAAATGTGAGCCGCTTTTTTAATCACTCCTGCTCCCCGAATATCGTCCCAGTTAGAGTATTCTTTGATCATCAAGATCTGCGATTCCCAAAAATAGCTTTCTTTGCGTGCAGGGACATTACAGCTGGTGAAGAGTTGGCGTAAGTAGTTAATTCTCATAATTTTTTATAACTTAGAAATAAGTTGACATTTCCTAAATATTTTATTCACAGTTTCGATTATGGAGAAAAGTTTTGGGCAGTTAAACAAAAATTCTTCCCATGTGTGTGCAGGTCGCCGCTGTGCAAATACTCCACCGCAACGAAGACCCAGGCGGAGAATTAAGGACATAATTCGCATTTAAGTATTTGTTTAAGCCAGAATTCCTCTTATTTATTATTTTCTGCGTCACATCACACGATTGTATGAACCCATAGACTGTAAAGCGTAAAAACAACCCCAACTGCCTCATATCTGTTAACTGATCAATTTGTCCTAATTTATTTCGTAGGAGAGTCGAAAATCGTGTTTTTATAAGGCGAGGAGACGAGACGCATTGTCGTATCACAAAATGGTTTATACTCAAATTGCTGAGTATTTAAGCAAAGCATTTTATTTGTTACGGTTTCTTGTTCAAAATGTTTAGAATAAGAGTAATTTTAATAGAAATAACACACATTTTTTGCTGTTCTTCTTAGCGTTAGTCAATATTTTTTTTGTTTAGTTTTTAATATTAATTTTATTTACAATGAATCGAGTTAACTGCTAAGATTTAGGTAGTTTAGTCATAGTGATGTTTTTGTAGAGTTCAGGTATCGCTGGACAGACTGTTTAATGATTATTATTATTAATGATTATTATTATCTGTAATACTATGATTGTACATAACCCAGCAAATATATATATTCTTCATTACTGAAAGATTTTCGCATTGTGTATTTTTTTTGTATGATTGGCTCAACGGCGTCATTTATTTTGCGGGATAAATTGTCTTCTGTAACTGTATTCACGTTTTTAAGGCAAGTATAAAAGTACAAATTCTTATAAGAAGCTTGAGCTCGTATTAAGAAAGAAAAGTCATAAAGCATTTTTCATTTAACATAAAATTCCAGTTGACGAAACAAAAATTTTCCAGAGGATTTCTCAAATTGATTTTTTAGTAAGCAAGTAAGTTAAGACGTAATAAAATAATTAAATTTAGTATCTAAAGAAGAAAAATCCTAACTATGAATTGATTCTTCAATAAAATTCTAAATGAAATGCCCATGAAGAATTTAAATTGCAAACGATAGGTCTGCTTGATAAAAATGTCGTTAAAAAAATCTGTGACGTCACATTTGAAAAGGGCGCCACCCATCGCTTCAAAAAAAATCCCAGAGCAAGTCGTTGTCGCTCTCTCATCGATTATCGAATCGAATTCAAATTCATCGATTTGAGAACAAAGGATTGCAAAAAAAGAAGAAGAAGCAGTGTAGCTGTCAGTTGTGTTTGTGATTTTCCAAGAAGTGAGTGCGGCGCAGCGAAGGGATTATTTAAAATAAAGGTAAGTTGCTATTGAAATAATAAAATATAAATTTCATAATATTATTTTAACGACAGTTTTGGTATTTTTAAACTAACACAGAAACTGCAATGTAAAATCTAATAGCTTTTTTTTCTTACCACTTGCAAAATTTGACACTATTCGAGAGAGCGACTAAAGATTTCATTTTCTGGGTGGGATTTACAAAAATTAAAGACACACATATTTCTGGATTTATTTATTACCATAAATTAAACATAAATATGTACAAGTTACATAACTGTGATCGAAATTTCTACTTGTTTCTTACGTAAAATAAAAAAATGGGCGGATTTCGTAGATAAATGCAAGGTGAGCGATGCAAAAGCATCGTCTCATCCCAGAAGGACGGGGAGTGATTACATAAAATTGTAAATTATAAAAAAAAAAAACGACGAGAAATAAATACTACCACTAGAATATTACTGCTTTTCTCAAGTCTCTGAAATAAAGTTTCTTTTGTGCAAACACATTTTTTTTTGTGTGGAATTTCGCTAAAAGGCAAGGGATAGTAAGAAATTCCCTAAATATAGAAATTAAAGAAAATAAATTTCACAGACTTGCAGCGAAAATGTTCGCATATTTCATAAGAATCATAAAGTCCAATGACATTTTTGACCACGTTTTCTCGCTTTTCTAAATTATATTTTAAAATAAATTAAATATTTCCGCATACCGGCCACAGTCTCTATCTAAGTTTAAGATGGTCAAGGGGATTTTGGTTGTCGCGACATTTTGCTCTTTTTCCGGTTGAGCTTAAGAAAAATATCTTGGAGCCGTGTGGTGTCGATGAAACGAATTTTTGTATAATAGTGAGAAAATAAAAATCTGGTGATAATGATTGCGGGCGTGCGATTTATGGTGATCGTGAATTAAAAATGTATTCTGGAGGCTCCAGAGAAATTCCTTCAAAATCAGTAGAATTGACCATCAAAAGCTTAATAGAAAGTGTTTCGACCGTTTTAAATTAATTTCGCGTGTTTACACGTTTCGCTTTGTTTTAAATAAATAATTTAAAATGTTTTGTTTTTTTAGTATTTTGCTTAAGCCTAAAACTTCTCCTCGATCTTAAATGCACAAGTACGTCCCTAGCGAATCGGCGACTAACTTCAGTTTGTTTCTCGGAAATTTATTTAAAATTAGTTACTGTCTACTAGCTAAAATTATTATAAATTAACTGTTATTCGATGGTTGAAGTTTTATCAGTTTTATTCCTTTTATCTAGCTTCCTACTTTCTTTTAGTGTTTTAGTTTGTTTTTTTCCTAAGCTACCTAAGCAACGATTTTATGTGGCTGCATCCATTTCTTCATGTAGTAGCAGAAAAGCGTGGAAATGTACACAAGGATCATTAGGGCACAGGTAACGGCTAGCGCTAGTACTGAAGTTTTTGTAGGGCACGGCTCGATTATTGTAACAGTCTTGTCTGTAATTAAATAAATTAATAAAATTATTCGCAGCTCTGATAGAAGGGTAAGTGCGATAATTTTACCTTTTGTAAAGTCTGTACTGCGATCATCCTTCAAGAATTCTCGCTTCTCATCGTCACCAAAGTCGAAGACGAGAATTTCTTGGGAGATGTTCATCTCATCTTCAGCCTCTTTGGTCTCATTGCTGAAAATTTTCAAAGATCATTGTTAGTGATCGTGGATATTTCCTAAGTTTTATTGTGACCTCACCTTTCAAGGGAACGTTTCTTCCTTCCCCATGACTCTACAGATTCCAAATTCCACTCACAAACGGCGGGCTCGCATGGTCCAAGGCAGTACTTCACGTTGCATTGGAAGATGACCCCGTAGCTCTCCGTGAACCTGAACGCTTCGTAAACCGACTGCAGAGCGTTACCATCAGGGGTGAAGCCGGGGAAGATGGTCGGATCCGTTGGACATCCCTCGTCATCGATGATCTTGAAACTCGTCCTTGCATCTTTAGCCATCGCGACACAAGATCGCGCGAAGATGCCATACGGAGCTGCGGATTGAGTCAACATTGTCTATATAATTTTTTTTTAATGACTGCAACAAACTTACTATCTTCTGGGATTTCAATGCGGAACATAAGACGATCACCGATCCTGACTGTCTCAACTTCACGTTGTCTGGTGTCCAAAATACGAATCCTTGGTGGTGGGGCTTCGGGAGAGGAATTAATGTGGATCATTTCTGGATCGCGAATTGGCATCATTCCGAATGTGATGTTCTTCGAGCTCATGTCATACGTACACTTAACCTTGTAGATCTTATCCGCCTTGGTCATCACGACGCTGTGGTGTTGTAGAACGACTGTGTTCGTATAGACTCCAGTCTTGGAAGAAGAGTGTTGCGATTCATTTTTGTACTTAATTGTTCTCTATAGTCGAAAGAAGCCATTTTCGAGGGAAGTGAATATTCTCAATGTGTCTAAGGGAAACGATTTTGAGTTTACCCAGTTTTCCATGACCATGATGTTTTTATTTACAAATGGCATGAGGCGCATGTCGGAGGAAGGGTAAGTTATTTAAGACCCATTGAAGTTAGCTGGATACATATATAATTTAACTTCAAAAGCCAATTGAGTTAAATATTTTTGATGGAGTTTTAACGCAGTTTCTTATGCGTGTCTAAGCTTTTTGAGGTAGAAGAATTCAATATTTGCAGTCAACTGTTCAATTGAGCTTAAGAATAGTACGCGCTGAAGTGAACAGTAATCTGCAAAACTTAAATTCTTGAATAGGCGGTTTAATAAGAGTAGATGCATGTAATTCAGTCATAAGTAAATCAATCAACTATTGTTATACACATATGTATGTATTTAAAAAAGGATGAAATAATCTTTTGCAGTTTTCAATCAGAAATCATAATTAAAATTGAGTTAACTCATTAATTCAAGCCTTTAATTTCTGGGAATATAGGAAATATTATTCCCACCAGACTTAAAAAAGGTTAATTAGACAAAAAATGCAAACGCTATTATTTTTGTCTCAAAAATATTCAATAATTGTATTTGAAGCATATAATACGGTTATTATTAATTTTTCTTTATGCAAATTACTCGCTGAGATTGACACATTCTCTTATAGCTGAATTATGCACACTATTTTTCTTCATGGTCATTATTCAAAATTCACCTACCAACTTCTTGTTGTATTTAAAATTGATGAAACACAACTTTACGCGACAATCACCTTACTAATGAAAACTACAGTTTTCGTCCTATTGGATTAAGAGCAATTATTGTTACCAATAAGGTAAATGTTGCAATAAGCAAATTAGAAATGGATTAATGGCTGTTATAAATGGCGCACATTCCGTCGAATCAGGCTTGTATTTTAGAGCGTTTAAATTATTAAACTTACCACACTTTGGGTATTGCAATCTTGTCCAGCCATCGTAAGGTCTAGCCTGAAAGCGTCCGAGTTGATGACGTCAATGTTACAAGTTTCGGAACGACCAAGGGCATAGATACGTCCATTGAATGGTTTATTTGTCCTAACCTGAACTGCAATTCGTGTATCCTTGCAGTGTACGGAAACTGGAAATAGATTATTTTGGCAAGATTTTAGTCAGCTGCATATTCAGCGTTTGATCTCGAACTCTTTTGCTCTTATCGATTTAGAATTTAATTGAAATATTATAGTTTATATTCAGGATTCCGGAATACGAGTTTGATTTTTTAAAGTTATTAAGCTCTAAGATAAAAGAAAATAATTCATAAAAGTCCTACCATCGTAACAAGTTCCAGTCTTATCGCAGTTAACATCATTTCTAGTCAAGTTGTTGAGAGAAGGATCTTCAGTGGCGTCGAAGGTAACTGGAAGGGTGTGATCAGTCTGTCCAGGAGCAGGTGAGGTTGCCTTCTCGCACTGATTTTCAAAGTATTGTCCAATTGGTTCGCCATGATCGATGAGTGGGCGTTCCCCGTTGAGATAGGTCGAGGGTCCGTCAGGAAGGGTTTTGTGGTCCAAGTGATACAACCTACAATTGTACTGAGAACCTGTGGGCTGTCCAAGGTAGAGGAATGACCGGCAGAGGAATTCTGTTTCTATTTCGCAGGCTAGTCTACATGCAGATTCAGAAGTGACCTGGAGCTCTTTATCGGTGTAATAGTGGAGGCCAACATATTGAGCAACTTTTTCATCAGACACTCCAATCCTCGGATTTTGATATGACCTTGTGTTCTTGCAGGCTTGTTGCGGTTTCAGACATAAATTTTCGAAATAATCTGTTCCTTGTGCGTCGACCAGTTGGACAAATTGACCGGTGCTACGTCTGTCCGAATCGCTTAGGACACATTTCATGTTGTTGTAGTCATATTCAACAGATCGACAGACGAATCGTTTTTCATTTAAACAGGCCGATAAACAGGCTTCTTTTGTGCTTGTGTAAATTAAGGCGTTGTCCAGACCTCTTATAATTTTGTTCGGGACTCTTTCGAAAGCCCATGGCCTCAAACAGACATTTTCGCTGCGCAGCTGCAGCTTGACCATGTAGTACATGCTGGCTGACCTTTGTGCCACTGCAGTTGGATTGTGGGCATTCGAATCGTTTTGCAGCTGGCAATGTGTTTCTTGGGCGGGGGAAAGAGGGTTAACAACAAAACTAAAGGCTGCTGCCTGACAGTCTGGCTCTTCTCTGCACCATCCTTGGCATTCATATAAAGACAGATTTTTCACGCTATAGTATGTTGTTCCTGAAAAATCATAGTCTGTTAACTTTTCGAAGGCCATTCGCCCCAAAATTGATGGTATCATGGTCGCTAACACCAGCGCCGAACACAACAATATTCTTGACGTCCGCATCTGGAAAGGAAATAAAAAAATAAAAATTAAATTAAGGTCAATGTCTTGGTAGAATTCCTTTAAATACAAAATTTGCTTTTTATTTTTTATTTTCGCGAAAAAATTCACTGTACCGCGAAGAATTTTTGATGTTTTCTCTGGTGAACCGCAAGGTTCTCGTTTGTCAACTGTGTACTTTCTTCAATTCGACGAAATCGTGAGGAACGAATCGAGGAAGTCGTCGGCTGTGCCAGATTTGTTTTTTTTATTGTACTTGCGACGTGAGCTCGGTTTTTTAAATTTTTTCTTTTACATTTTTTAAGTAAAGAAGCAACAATGAGGAAAAAAATCCATAAAACGTTTTAATGAACTCGAATTACACAAGACGGTAGTGCGACGGTTAGGTTAGATATGTACAAGGCAGAGTATGTTTTTTTTCGGGTAGAAATATGGCGGTATGTGTGGCGCAATTAAGAGGAAAAAAGACAAGAAGCACTCAAGGTAAGATGATGATGATGGGCAAGAGGCAGTAAGGAGCTCGTTTGAATCTCATCATCAAGGTAAAATTGCACCTTCTTTTTTGAGCATGTGTCGTCGAAGATCAGACTCTAAGCTCCTTATGCTCCGGCTTTACCAAGTTCCAGATCAAATGCATGAAAATTGTGACGAAGACGATGTTCGGTGGTTAATGAACCAGCAAGATGCACGCCAAAGAAGTGCCTTTTTATTTCTTCGTGTAAATCCAGAGATTAGACCCTGAGTCAGGTGCTTTGGCTGCTTCTGTTGCTCACGTTGAAATGAGATTTTAACGATGCTCGGATTAGAGAGGTGGATACGAACCGGGATTTGTTTGTTTAATTCTATATGAAACGTTGCGAGGTACTTTTGCCACCGTTAGAATATGTAATGAGACCCTCTGATGGGTTTTTAATTTTAATTACTTCACCGTGATAAATTGGCGATCATTTTAGAGCCTTAATTGAGGCAATTCTGGTGGTCTTCGCGGGCGAGGGGGCCGCTTTTAGAGCTAATAAGCGAATTTAAAAGGGCCTTTATCTGTTTAGGATCGGGTTCATGAATTATGATGAACTTTTTGGATTAAAACGTGACGGAGATAATGGAGCATATCTTTTTCGTGCAATTAATTAGATACGTGAGAAAAAATTTTTATCTGGGATATCAGGAGCTACTTGTGGGAAATTGGTATTTTGCAGAGATGTACACGACAATTTATTTAATTAGTTTTAGAGTGAAATGAAAATGGCAACGACTTTTAACATACACCAGGCTTTTTGAGAGAAAAAAAGAATCATTTTCTAAGATTTAAATAGTATAGTGAAACATTGCGATATTGGGGTTCGTGAATGGAAAAAAACAATGGTAAAACCAAGTTTCTTATAAAGAAAGAAATGTTTCTAATTGGCGCACAATGGGAAATAAAAAATGTGGATTCTGCCATGCCATTTTATTTTATAACTGTCTTTAGACTTTATTTAAATGTTCATTTTTTCGCTGGAATTGGTGCTTCGAATTAAGAAATTTCATTGTTAAAGATTCAAATATCTAATTCATTTCAAGAAATCTGCTATCGAAAGACTGCTAAATTATAAAATTTATACTTTAGATTTTTGGTCTATAATATCTTCGTAGGTACTATCAAATATATTTGTCGTTTAAATTTAAGTTATTTTCTCTTTTAAAGGATAGTCATCCTAAACCTAAATATGTTAATATGCACTTTTAAGAGTTAAAGTCACATGTGTTTTTTTAGAACCATGTTATTATCTTAGCATAATTTTTGGGAAACTTTTAAAATTCTCATAAATATTAGAAAAATGGTTATTTCTACTTTCTAAACAATAATTTTTAGCTGACTCTATAGAAAATTTCTTTTAATCCAATGTTTCCTCCCACGAAACCTAATAACCCTGACCCTGAGGGCGCCAAACTTCCTTCAATTTTCTTAGAACTTTCACTACGATCGCTCACCAATTTACAGAACTTATAAAGTCATTATTCATTAAATGAGTGCGTGCCTGCAAAAATAACAATCCTTTCCACCATCGGCAATCTTTAGTTGTTAATTGCTGGCCTGCGGCACCTTTTCACCGCCTGCTTAGAACCCAAAGCCCCAGCAAGAACTCCGAAAGTGTCAAAATAAATTGATGAACAACCTTTTTGCTGGTCGAAATAAAAAATTATTTAATAATTGCCCTCACCTCGGGTGACCCACTGCGATGGGGCCTCCGCCTGGAATGCCGCGGATCTTGAGACCCCCATCGGTGTGTTGCACGTCGAAAACAGAGGGAGGTGTAACATAATTATAATTGTGGAGGTTACCTCAAAAGGGCACTGAAGTGATGTTGGGGCTCCGTTCGGAGGAGGCTTCTGTGCTATTAATTTACGCTGCTCCACGTTGTCTTAAGCACAGTTCTGGATTTCTTATACCTATTTTATTTTTAAAGAATTTTTCCTTCTTTCTTTTTTATAGTAGGTATACCGAGCAAAAAGATAGAGCAAGCTTGCTGAGGGAGTTTATAATAAATTGCCGGGCAATTTAAATCCTGCAGAGATGCTGGGATGTCGTAATTAGTAATTATGGCAGGTTGCTGGCTTTAAGGAGCGGCTCGGGTCGTACTCAAATGATAACTCCGCAGAGGGGTTTATGGAGAATACCTAATTGAGACGTGATGATGTTCTTTGAGCAATTTCTGGGAAGAAAAAGGTGATGACTGTGCTTTAGAATTGCCCCGATCAAATTAAGGCATCTGATAAGGATAAAAATAGGTTTTTCAATTCAGTAATTCCTTTTAAATCTTAAATTCGTATGATAAGCCTTTGTATACTGCTATTGCTCCTTTATGGTTTTGTAGAGGCATTGATGAAATCATCAACAAGTCTTTCAAATTATTTTAATGTTAATTAAAGTACGAGAATACTTTTTAAAGATTATTAGAATTGAGTAGGTACCTACCTATACACGGAAAAGGCGGATGAAATGGTTATTATTATGTCGAAGAGAAAAAATATTGAAAAATAGAAACATGCTTGCTTGTGCTTTATATTGTTATCAAAAATAATTCTGTTCTGGGCTTTATTGGTAGTTGATGCAAAGAAATTGCAGACCCTTTTGTTTTACAATTTTTGTGTTTAGGACTTGTCTGACCGATCTTAGAATATGTTAGCTTGATGTGATGCATATTTCAAAAGAAATCGAGAAAAAAGTTTTGTAAATAAAATATATATGTATAATCAAAGACAATAAGATATTACCTCTATAATTAGCCAAAACCTCACCATCGGCAAATCTTAAAGGGTATTATGATATATGTTAGTGATGAAGGCTACAAATTAATTATGAGAAAACTTAATTAATGCTTATGGAATGCCGCTCGTCGTAAGCATAAAAACTCTCCTACCACCTGCATGTTGATTTTACTTAGCGCAGGTCGCCTGTTCGGAGCCCATTTCCATTTCAAGCGCGAATAAGTGTGTTAGCCAGAATCACAGGCATTAAATCCAGCGTCAAATGAATTTAGCGAGCAAACAGGATATAAATTACTTGTCGCCCCGAGATCTTTTTATTAACAAACATAATTCCCACTGCCATATGATAGTTACCTGTGCCAACTATCCCCAAGGAGGCTGTGCAGCCATCGCTCGGAGCAAACCAACAACTTTATTTGCTTGAGACGTTGAAAATTGCCCCGTGTAATTTCTATGAATTTGCCGAAAAGGGAAAAGAAGAAGGAAAAAATCTTCCCTTCGGGCACGAACTTACCGCCCTTGGCCTTTAATTATCCACTGCCAATTCACTTCGCAACATAATTACAGCGGAGAAAATGCAATCGCTTAATTATGATGAAAAGATGCTCTCAACTCGAGATCGCGGTCTTTTCCAAGGTCTTCTAATTGCGCTAGCGAAAAAAAGATACAAACTTTGTTTTATAGTCACACCGGAGGAATTCGAGTTTTCGATCGGCCACCTCTTCGCATTGAGTCCGCACCTTCGGAAATCCCTGGGAGGCTCAGGGGGGGTTGGTTGCAAGGGAAGAAACTTGTCTTCATTTCAATTAATTTCAGACATTTTGTGATGAGAAGATGCCCCAAGACAGACATCCCCGAGATCACGGGGGCCACCGAGGTAATTGAGTGCAACTCGCGTGCTGCACCAAGCGTCTGCTGCACCTTTTTCTGTGGGACCGACCCCTAGGGTCAGCCACACGGTGCAATGGTTCCGGTTAAAGCCCTTCGGAAAATGCATGTGTGAAATGGATTTTCCTACGCTCCTCAGAGGTATGTCGTGAGAAATCATCAAAAGCGGCGCATCTTCTTAACGAGTTGAGTGTTTGAATCGCACTTTCATTATAAAGAAAAAAGAAACGATAGGTTACGATTTTTTTATGCATGTTCTACGAACTCAACGTTTTAGATGCGCTTTTGTATCTTTCAAGCAATTCTTTCATTTAACTTTGAAAATTGTTAATTGGCTTTCCCTGTTACACAAGTTTGCAGCGATTTGAAAAGGTCTATCATTAACACATTAACTACAACGTTTCTCCAATTAGAATTGTAAGAAAAAGCATAGCGAAATTAAGTTCTTGTTTCCTGTTTTCATTTTACTAATTAAACGCTTTCAATTGCCAGTAGGTAGAAATAAATTATGTAATACTGTTCAGATATAAAATATGATTTATGATCATGTTAACTAATATAATTAAATCTTTTTAAAACCGCTCAAAAAATATACATACATATATATATTTGTCAATTACAATTAGAAAAAAAATTCATTAGGTACTTATGCATTTTAGCAATCTTTCTAGTCAAAAATGTCGAAACTAGTTGTCTTAAAAATACCAAACTATAAGAATGTAATCTTTCAAAATTGGGTTTGCGAATTTCTTGATAACAGTTGTATATAAATATGTATCGAAACTAGGATAAATCTATGTAGAATTTATAAAACTACAAATTAGTAAACGCCCGATTATTTTAGTTACCAACTATTGTATATTATATGTAAGTATTTACATCTACCTACATACATACATGTATATTTTTATGTTTTTGTTTTTCATTAGATTGTGATGTTGTTATCTTTCCTTTTGTATGTAAGCTCGAAGTGAGTTACTGCCTTGCAATAAACCTCAATGGATTTACGAATCGAGATAGAATCATCTTGTCTATCAAGAGTACTCTTCCATGTACGAGCATCTCCCTTTAAAATCGTAAATAACTCCTTCCGCCAATCTTAACCGCGTAATGCTCTTTTAAGGCCTTTAAGGTCTTCTCTATATAAAAACTTCAATTTATCTTTCCTACTCAATCTCGTCTTCGTGACTGGAAATTGCCTCTTTTATCGGGACGAACGAATACCTGACATAACTATCAATTTCCGCCTAAGTAAAAATTCTCTCTGTTAATTAAATTAGCCGATTAATTCGCTCGCCCAAACTCCACGGGCATCTCATAGATGAGAAAAATGCATTTAATGTGCACCGACGAGTAGCAGAATCCACTGGACTAGCCCTTGACAGCTGAATAAAAAGTAACATTCCATCGATGCGAGCATCGACCGGTATAAGGAGGACCTATGCTCCAACCAAGGTAAAAGGCTAAAAAGTAGACGATGCTACACGAAAGCCGAACAAACTCGGGAGGCATGTTTCGGACTCTTGGGTACATCTGAACGTTACCTGCCAATCGAGGGGTCCACACAAAAAATACATGAGCAATTCCATTCAACATGACAGTCAACAATTTAGAAGTTGTGTACCAATGTCAATTGTTGCCACAATATACAAAACACCGTCCCTGCCCGTCCAGCACGTCCCTCACCTGGACGGCAGCGGTGTGCCTAGGGCCAGTCTTGGAGCAATCGCCAGCCACTGTCTCTTCACTTTTATGCTTGTGAAAAGCATTTGCATGACATCACAAAGCCCTTAGACCATGGAGAAGGAAGGCAATCAAACGCCAGAGGAATCTGCAACAAATGCACGAGATTGGGTCATGTGAGGTTATGTTGCCCCGTAAGCCTCTGAGCGATAATCAAAAAACCTGCAAAGAGCAGGGCATCGTCTACCTGTCTTCTGGGGCCTCGCATGCATCCGATGGGCCCCAGTGTAAAGCTGATTCGTGTTTTCGTCTTCCCCAGGTTCGTTTTTATTAGAACCTTTCCAGGCAGCGGGTATCTATCAGATCTTCTCATATCTTTGTATACGTAGATTGGGGCCTCGCGGCATGTTCCCGAAGTACCCCCATTTGCCTCTGATGTACTCACCGCAGCCATTTAAATAGAGTTTTTCCTCATTTCGAAAACGAAAGGGAAACATTATTAGCTTTCGACACGGCCCCTGCGCATCCGTCCTTGGCGGTCGCAGCGTTGCCGCCGCGTTAGAAAACATCCGCAAGGTGCTTCTCCATCGTGGAGCCAGTCTTCTTGGATTTGTCTCAGCAACGAAGAGGCTGCTGCTTCTTCTAAATTATGAGGAGGACTGGGAATTATTTCTAATGAAGATGTGGTCCACTCCGGTGAAGCATTGTGCGGCTCATTCAGGTACTTCGGCACGCACGAGCCGAGCCAGGGGGGTTTCAAGAAAGATTTTTGTATGCATTAAAGTAGCGGCAAGGGCTACCACTGCTAGTGACTTTTTTAGTTAGGTCTTTTAGAGGAAGGAAGTGAATTTTTTTGTTTTGGATATAAAAGGTATTTCATTTCGACTTTAAAATTCGAAACAATTTCATATTTCATTGTTGGGTGTTGGTTCAACAAATCTATCAAAGTTTGGCATAGTACACTAAACGTAGCTTTTATACTAAAACTACAAAATTTGGTACTGTATTATCACTAGCCACTTAGCTTAGTGATAGTATCAACTAAGAGTTAGCGAAAAGTTACTACATTAATTGCTATCTTTATACTTATGTACAATCATAAATCATTTCAGTAAAATATGAGTCTATATTTGTCTAAAAATTGACAAAGATTACCTTTTAGACAAGAACGACAAAGTAGAATAGTGGTCAAAAGGTTCGTTAGGTAAATTCATCAATTCAATCGACAATAATTAAGGGTAGGTGAATGGTTCATAGCATCTCTTAATCCCATTAAACACTTTCAATTTTTAACCTCCTTGCAAGGCTGTGTAGCCAATAATTACAAAGTCGTGAAGGATGTTGCCCACATTCGAATAAATCGTCCCAGCTGCCCGGAGGAATTTAATAAACGTACAATTTCAGCACGAGTTCAAATAAAATTCCATATAGAAAAACGAAAACGAAATTCAAAAAGTTTAAATCGTTTTAATAAAATGCTTGATAAGCGAAATATAGCGCCTTGATTACCTCTAGGAAAACTACATGGCTTCCTTTAACACCTACATGCATAAGAATCTCTGGGACTGACTATGGGGCGTGCGGCCCCCCTCTGGCGCCTTGTGAGCACCTTTAATTATAAGAAATATCGCCTGTCATTGTAGTAATGGCACTAGCACGCCAAAGTGGTCTTCCCACCCCATCATATTTTAAAATGCTTTTGCGAATTTCTGCACTGTTCGTGCTCACGATTGCAAAATATGAATTTTCTTGTTTTTCCCTATCTTTTTGATTTTCCTTTTATATTTATTTTTCGTTGAAGTCGAAGAAATCGTAGAAGTCGTTGTCGTTATTCAATTGCGGCTCTATGCCCTGGAGAATGTAATTTTCTTTAGCTGCAAGTAATTTTCTTTCAATTTAAAGCGCCATCTACTTTATTATTTGCACACCGTCATTACCTTGCATGTCCCTCTCTGCGGTACAGTACACACCTGGACGTGGAGGAGGGGGGCGGGACAGGTGAGGTACAAGGTAAACTGGGAAGGGAATGGCTAATGATAGTTCAAAACTAACACAAATTCAGTAAAGTTTATACTACAAGGGGGTTGGGGGGCGGGGTGTATTCGTAATTGTGCATTGAGGCTAGGGAAGAGGCATAATAGATAAAAGGTAATTGAGCATGCGCTCTTGCTTCAAACCAGAGGGGTGGGGGAGGGGGAATACCTTCGGGGCTCGGACCACTGGAGCACTGGTGCCATCTACTCAAAAGAGGAAATGACTGATTATGAGTTCCATTTATATCATTAAGAAAACAGCATACATTCATGCAGATGAGGGATATGCTGCCGTTTTCTAACGATTATGCAAGCCGCTGAAGATATCAGTCGTGCGTGGCGCCATCTGGCGGGGTGATCTTGTTGTTCGAACCCACAGATGACGTGTCATTTGTCGCTATTGTCCATGAGATCAATTTCTCATTTCCCTCAGGAGTCGGAATAAATGATGATGATGGATCTTAGTCATTACGTTTTAAACAAATGACTTAGCAGCTAAGATAAAATACTACAAGAAAGAAGTTCTTCACTCTTCTATACTTCTTCTTTTCTAGATTCTATTATAACGTCTTTCTTTTCCTATTTTCCATTTGTTTCGTCTATTTTACGCGCTTCATCTCGTTTTCCGGTTTTCATCCTCATCGAGAGTATGAAATGCGTGAAAATTGCAAAACTTGTTCATTTTAAGAGGTGAAACGTTTAAAGCAGGCAACGGCATGTAATCCAGGTAAAACCCAGGTACATAAATGCAAAATCCAGCCTTATAGTCGAGTGTTACTGGATCGTGCACGTACGTTAAAAAAAAAAACTAGAAAATATCTACGAACTGCAAAACCTGCAAAAGAAAAACGTTTCCGGCATTTTCAGTTTTATTCGTGCTTCTTAAGATTTGCATGTAGAGGTCGTTCGCAGATGGTTCATTTAGATCCTATACCCATGTATTTTAGGGCGAAGGGACAGGGGAGGAGGGTATTGTCCGAACGAAATTGGATTGTTTTCAGGCTTCCAGGAGATTCGTTGTTGTGGGCTGTAACTATGTACTTCACCTCTGGTCGAGGACGTTCGATTAAATTTATATAAAACCTATTTCGTGGGCAGAGAACATTTCTCTGACTTTGAGATGGAGCTGACCCGGTGTGATATGGAGGGACATTTTGTAGGAGGTGATGGCTCTCAGGTAATTCGATGTGTGACAGCATCATTATCTCGGAAGAAAATGAGATTTTCTTCTTTCTGTCCAGCGTTGTATGCATGTAATACCTTGGCATGTTAGTCAGGGAAGGGCTTTGCGATGGGATAGTAATCTGAACCTTCTTGGGGAATTTGCGGTTGTCGTATTGCATTTTATGGTAGCTGCTTCAACTGATCAACCAAGATTCGCAATGAAGGTGGATTGCGTTGCAGAGTGTGTAAAATAAATGCGCTTGTAAGATTGCTGGAATGTCGGACTTGTCGACTGGCACGCTTAATTATATTTCTATGTTAGTTAAAATGCAAAATAAGATAAGAGGCGGTCGTCGTACATATTTTAATTGATCTAATTGGAAAACAAAAATTCAAACTATGTACACCTTTAATTTTATTTCATTAAAATAATAGTTTTAATTAGCCTCCTAAATTAATGAGCGTAAAAGCAAAGACCATATAATTATATGGTCTTTGGTAAAAGGCTTTGTTTTTCTCATATCTAATTTTTTAGCAATCAAATTTAAAAATGGTGCCGACTAAAAACATATAAAATATAACACTTCAATACATACATATCTTCAACGATAGTAAAAAATTTACAAGAAAATTAGTTGAATAAATTAAAGCTGCTTATTTCAAATAGATTACATTGGTGAACAATTGTAATTTTTTTAAACAAGTGGCTGATTACTTCTCTGTATGTTAATAAAAATAAAAATGCTCAATCAGCTCCCTTTTTCATGAAAAACAGAGTTGCTATTATGTACATGAAATAAGTTCATGGAAAGAAGTAAAATTAGTTCTGAATAAATCTGTTATTTTGTAATAAATTTTCATGAACGTTCAAATTATGATCTTTCGTATTTTTGAACCATAAGTATTTTTCTCGAAAATAGGAGCTAGTTGAGCATTTTTACTTAGGAATCGGTGGAAAAAATCCTATAGAATTGCCAATTTCATGAAAAAAAAGGTTGGTGTTAATCAGTGTTATTGAGATTTTGAAATTCATGATTTTAAATGAAAATTCTCTAGTATTTTGTTGTGCGTTTAAAGTCGTTGACTTCGAAATAATTCTCAAAAATAAGAAAATCTAAAAAATATAAATAAAAAAAAAAGATGTTTAGATCTCTCGTATAAATCGGTCATAGTTTTTTCGCTTCAGTAGCTTAAAACATATTTCTTAGAATTTCTTTTTTTTAATTTTCAAAGTGGCATGAATGAGGCAAGAATGGAAAAAGTAAGACAAGACATGATGAAATATTCTCCGTTAATTTAATTAGAATTTAACAATCAATTTCGCGTAGTCGATTCATCTTGATCTCCGCCCAACAGTAAATCGCTAAGCTAATCGTCTGGCAAGCATTAAAATCCGGGAATAATCTTGAAGACAGTCTGGGGGCGCGCGGGGGCTAGATTTAAACCTTTCCCAGGTGCCACCGCCAGACATAAACTTTCGATTTATTTCATGATCATCAAAAAATTAGAATTTGCGGTTTTTGGCCGCGCGGCCACGAGGAGAGGCGCAATTTCACGTGAGTTGCCTGAAAATTGGAATTAGCGTGGACGTGAAAGATTGCACCGGCACGCCACAGCGACGTCGCCGCCACAATCTCAGGTGAGGTGGGCAGGTACAATGGACCTCAATATCGGCGTGGTAATTTCTGGTGTGCAGTGGCCGGTAAAAACCGTGATAAATGAAAAATAAATCTTTTTTTTTTATCTTTCGTAGATTCGGTTTTTTTTTCGGCTGGTGGGTACCCCTTCCGCGAGCATAATCGCGGGCGATTGGGCAGGTTCGCGCGGGTTCCAATCGCACCTCACAGCGGGACCTTGGCGCGGTGCTGGAAAAACGGAAGAAGAGCGTGATCGCGTCACCTGGGGACGCGGCACGGCATGCAACAATGAAATCCGGCGATTTTAAACAATTTGCTTTTTATGAGATGTCCGCGTGAAACACTGCGGTGGCGAAGTGTAGCACCTGAGAAATTAAATTCGTCTGGGAAATTTTTTGGTTTATAAAAAAAGCGACTTGAGATGATTTTGTGCCCTTTAGAGGAAACCGATTGATTTTCAGGGTCAGTGCTCACCTGGATATTTTTCCTTTGCCCCTCCTTGAATGAAAATGAGAAGAGGTGAGGAAGCTTTTTCTAACTCTGGTTACGCCTCTTCGATGAATATAAAATTAATTACAGAGCTTCATTACCGCGCTTTTTTTTTGTTTTGCGGCTTCTTTAACATCTTTCTTACTGTTGTTCGGAGTCATAAACACTTTTTTTTTGTCCCCTAGCGCGTACTGAAGAACTTTTATCTTAGGTTAGGAAGCAACGAACTCACCTGGTCATGCGCATAGTACACATCTCAAGTAAGTGCAATGAACTGCTCACGACTAATGCAAATAGGTGACTGAGAGAAATTAAGAATTTATCTATAGTTATCTTATAATAATTAGCCGTTTACCTACACATTTTTCAGAAGTTGCAAATGATTTAGCCCAGCGTGGAACACCTCCCGCGATATGAATAAATTTGAAAATGAACCTCAACTTTTGAATTTCATGTCTCGAACGTAAGAACTTAGTCTACTTCAAATTTTTATATTAAACTATAACTAGTCATTTTTACAATGCCTAAGTTCGAATTGATGTATAAAACACCTAATGATATTAATTGAAATCGCGGTATCTTTTCATTAATAATAAATAAAAATAAATTGTTAAAAACATGAAATAGGTTTACATTCAAAGCTTTATAAATACATCATTTCAATTTTAGTAGTAGGGTAATTTCTTCATATTTTTTTTAATTTGAGTCTTACTACTCAGATAATTGGAACGACTATAGTCAGGTAATTATCCTTTTCAATTTTACACAATGGCGGAAAAATCGAGTTGGAAACGCCCCTAAGTAGTTTGATTATGAGACGACCGGCAGCGTATTGTTCGTATTTAAAGACTGCCATAAAAAATTAACAGGCTTTGGTATGAAAAATTGAAAAATTGATTTTTCTGTCCCGGCGCTATTCGCATGATCCCTTCTTGGGCTCCATAATCCCTACACGGCCCTAATCACTCCGCGGCTCACTTATGGTCAGACAAAGACCGCGATGCGGCTCTTTATGTCTCCTCATTTGTGGGGCCCCATTAACAACTCATTGAGGAACAATCGACCAATGGGGAATTAAATTGAATTAAATTAAAAAGTAATTTTCGTCCGAGATGCGTCAGATAAGTAATTGGAACAGATTTAGGTGCGGCAGGCGAAACGAACGACGTGCCCGCCTCGAATAGGATCCGATGTGATGATGAGGCGAAATTGTTTTGTGCTTAACTCTTCAGGGAGTTCGTTCGAGGGGCAATTTCAGGTATCAGGTGGAGTAAGGACGTGTGCTTAATTTGTAATTGCGGAAACTATTAGCCCTTCATAAAAGAAGTTATTATGTCGGTTGTTGCAATCATACCGTAATGCATTCATTCTTGCGCTGCAACCGTGTAGCCTGTCTATATTTATGTATGAAGACGTATTTATAACTTGGCGAAACCGAAAAGGTACAAAAGCAACTTTCTTATAGGTTTAAAAATTAAAATGTGTTCAATAGGGCTGCAAAATTTTTGCTTTGAACAGCTGATAATGAAAGGCTGATTTTTTAGAACATTATCCTGTAAAATAAGAATAATGTTTTCAAGAAATATGAGTTAAAGTTATTGCCTAGATTTAAGCTGTTTTTTTCTATTAGATTCCAATTTCCGAATAGCTGGCTATGAATCATCAAACTTTATTTGTTTAAGTAGGTACCTAAGATAAACAAAATCACTTAATTTTTCTACGTTCTGCAGTTCACTAATGATCCAAAAAACTAAAGAATCGATTATATATGGTAAAAAAATGTTAGCAATCATTCACTTAATGCTAATAAGTGGCAATCACTTAACTTGCCTACAAATTGTTTTCTCATTTCCTCTATTAAGTAATTGACGCAGAAGATGCTGCAGCATCAACACCCGTTTTACTCCAGAAAGTAGTCACGATCAGGCCATAAAATCACTTCATTTCCAGGGGAAGGGCAAAAACCCCGCACGGCAGTGATTTCCTCATACAGACAATATGTTAAAGAGGGCAAACTACACCTAACATCCTTTTACCTGGTCATTTTCACCTATTTTCAAATTATGTCCGAACAAGTAGCCAACTATACAAAATATGCTCGAAGCCACCTAACGCAATGGTCAGCGCTGGTAGGTGCGCTAATTTGCCCACTCATAAGGAGGATGCTGCTGTAGCTAAGAATCGTGACTTTCTTGGCACCGCCTAAAGGCCTCAGGATGTATGCTACTAGCACCGGACGCAAATCATCCGGCGAATCGTTGTATTTTTTTTCTCAATATCTTTATTGTTTTTTTTTTATGTACGTGCGTTAGCAAAAAAGTTGCCTTAAATTGAAAATTGAAAAATCCTCGCGTAATTTGGTTGTAATGGAAAAAATTTACATAATTCGCACGCAGATACAAAGATGAAGTTGAAGGCTAAAAATAGCCAAGAGTGTCTACTGTACAATATACTTGAATTCCTAGTTGAAGCCTATACGTAGACATATTGACGTTTCGTGAAATTATTCTTTACGGAACTCTTAGAGGGAGGGAGGGGGATACCTTGTAACTTCCACCAGTTTTCTATCACCGGTCATAAGTGATCTAAGCATACACGTAACAGATGGACATGCACGTCGACGCAATCACTCAAATTGACCAATTTCGCGCTAGGTATGCCAATGCGCTTCGGAATGCGATGCCGTCGCCGCACCGCGACGGTCTTCTCCTCAAGGCCGTCTGAGGCCTGGACCCAGGTGATCACCTCATCTGATGATCACCTCACCTGGGTCCGCGCAGAACAGCTCCAATCGTGCCGTTAATAATTATTCATAAACGCAAGCACTTGACGCAACCTTTCTTGAGTAGAATAAGAAATAAAATATATGAGCATATCTTTCTATGAGGATGAGATAAAAGATAAATATCTTTTTGTGGGGATCTAACGTGATTATACGGTGTCAGCACCGTTAGTTTGGCTGCACTCGAATATTTCCGCGGTTAATATATGTATTTAGCGCTTCTCATTCAACGCGATCCCCTGACCCAGAGTCTTTTGCCGTTTTCCCACTCAGGTGAGATCTTGCAGTAACTGTGAAAATATTCTTTCTCCTCATAGATCTTTCGACTCCTGCAGCTTGCGGGGCTGGACCAATTTCAGTTCGAATAAACTAAATTGACCAGTTCTATTCATAGAGTACAAAACCATGTATGCGTCCCCAACGGCGAGACGAATCTGTGATCACCAAAGATACAATAGAACACTCAGATTCATGCTAATTACTTCAAATCGACTTAGTTATCTTAATTTCTTTTAGATTATTTTTGGCCCAATACTCGAGCTCAGTAAGCCAATAACTGTTCTCATATTCTTTACGATAATATTTTGCTTTTCTTTTCTTTAAAATTTTCTTCGCCGTCTCCCATCTGGAACGGTAGCGCCCCAGAAAAATAAGAAAAATAGTTAAAGTCCATGGCCTAAATAATTTTGATGAACGGACGCCCCGCTTACAATCTGCAGCCACTAGAAATTTGTATTATTAATTTGTTCTACATCGTTTATATTTTTTTTTTCATAAATTAAGCTTGGTTTTTGTTTTTGAAATCATTGCGCCCAGAATGTTGGCCAGCATAAATTCGAGATGCTTTTGTGGGTCAGTTTAACACATTCTTGGAAATTATTTGGATCACTAAATTTATGGTTCTTGGGAAGAATTTATTTCTGAATGTTTTAAAAATTGATGATTCATGGCAAATTTTGCATTAATTCATTTTTATAAAATTATGTTAAACGGTAACACAATAAATGAATTGAAGTGGTGAATATGGCTAACAACTAAAAAGATGGTTTGCGATTTAAAAAAAAAGACGGTTAAGTGCGAGTAGAAGACGCGCCATATTACCGTACAACTTACTAAGTAGTTACTTTAAGATTATCTATTAAATTTGAATCATAGAAAACAACAAATTAAGTTTATCACGTAATAAGTGTATCAGTTTGATTTAAGTAAAAATTCTTCACTTGTTCGTAAAGACCACCCTTCGTGCCAAATTTCAAATTAAGTACACATGGTGTACAACATCAAGTAAACTAAAATTATAAGGCACATGAGTAATTTTTAGAAAGTTTTTCGCTCAATAAATTTTTCAATTTGTTAACTTAGTCAAATTTACCAATAGATAAACTTCACATGAATAAATTTTAGTTTTAAATATGATAAAATTCTGGATAGGAAAACAAAATACAGAAATTATTTTCTTCCTCAGGTTTTTTTTCGTTTTGAAGCCTGAGAAACTTGCTAATTTAATAAGGGATCACATACCACTGAGGACAAAATTTATTACTTCCTTAAAACAAAATACGTGATCCTACTAATTCATTTTTAACGAATTTTAGTCAATTAAGAAACAAAAATTTGCAAAACATGGACAAAAATTCCATCACACTCTTTTAAGGCAACTATTCGCAATTTAGATATGCATCTTTCGTATGTTCCTAAAAATTCCGCGAAATAACCGTAATGCCCGCAATAAACCAGAAATATTACCTGCCTATAAATGTTATTCAAGTTGTAAAGCAACAAATCAAGAGTCCCGTAAAGTATTTTTACTTTTTTTAAGCTTAAAGTAAAGTCATTAATATTCAAGAAAGTAACTGAAAAGTGTCAGACCGACCGGAGAACTTGCAGAATTCCATGTTACAAGAAATGTTAACATAAAATAGAAAAAAAAACAAGCTAAAATAGTCTAGCGACGAGACCTAGATCTTTTGCTAATTTAAAATTACGATGCAGGTAATTAGCATTCAGGTGTGAGACGCACTGCGTGCTAAGAACCGAAAATTAATTTAATGGAGAAAGCCAGAGCAATCCCGGTTAATGCAATAAAATATTTGTTATGCGTTGCTGCACCTCGGTTTCTCTTACTTGCCTTAGAATGAACTGATAATGGTTACTGGTGGGCAGGTGCGTGGAAGAATTAATTGCGTTCAAGAATTTTAGTAGGAAAGTGATTAATTAAGAAAACATCTAGCAGAGAATTTTGCGGGAAAGTTGCGCTATTTCACCTTTCTTAGTATTTTATCTGTTGTTAGGTTTTTACTACTTTTGCTTGTTCTGGAATTTTATAACTACAGAGGGTTTTGACAAGCGATTAATTTATGTAAATAATGAGCCCTATTCTAATTCATTTCAGAAATAGCCACTAGTGGAGTGGGTAAAAATGATAGCCGATGTGAATACCACTTGACTTAAAATTTGTAGTTTGTTTGAAACAAAATGGTAAAACAAGAAGGCTGACGTTTCATATACCTCTAAAATATTCAAACAAAACTATGATCTTTCTAAGGTTTCAATTTAAGTAACGAGAATAACATTATTTAAACCTCGTAAAATATTAACTATCAACATGATGCTCGTGGTGGTTAAATAGTTCAAGATTTACTTTTCATCTATCATTCGTTTGCCCCTGGGGAAGAACTATTTCTTAAAAATTAAATCAAAGTTTTTAAGCATGATCGTAACATCTTCAAGACTGATTTACACCTCTAAAACTAAGCAGACTCGACATGTGGAAGAGCACCCACGCAAAATATAAGAACATGGTTTCATCGTTTTATCGTTTAAAGGTGATCAAGCCTAAAGCGATCATAAGGACTTTAAATTTGCGAACAGGATGTTTCTGATGCGAGTGGGATGATTTAATATTCCAACTCCCAGCCATAAATCCCACGTGAACATCTTTTCATAAGACGTTTTTAAAGAAACTTAAAAAAAGGGCATTAATGAGCTTGAAGTCAGAGCACTGTGTCTATTTTTAGACATCGATTTGTATCTCTCCCACTAATCAGCGCAAGGTAGGGCTTTAACCCTTTTAATAACACCTATTAGTGTATTGATTTTAATTTATCTTATCAACGACTTTTTAAAAGAACCTCCCTCCCCTGAAGGGTGTGGTTTCGAGAAGTGATCGCGATCAACTTCCCCGCATATAAGAATGCAATCAAGCGATAGTCGAGCTCAAATTGTGTGCGCCATTAAGTCGCAAACATGTTCGATCGGTGCCCATTAATATATCCGTCGATCCTCCATTTTTCCTATCATCAGCGAGGATCAGAGCAGGTTACTGTGGCCACGGCTTTATTGAGAGCGGGAATTGTCCGCGCTGAGCTGAGCCTGCTCGCGAGACCGGAGCTCAGAACCGTTGGCCGATGAGGTAAAAATCATGATGATCAGCAAATTTGCCGAACGAATCGAGATGAATCGATTTCAGCGAAAAATATCATTAATAAGCCCGCGTACTTTGGCTGGCTCCAGCAGTCCGCGGCGTGCGTTCAGATTCTGGTTCAGATTCGAGGCATGCCGGGCCAGTTCAGAGCGCCTACCTGAGGTGATCGCGAAAGGTGTGCACGCGTCTGCCCTACTGCATGTATAAGTCATTGATTCCCGGTGCGTTCGATGCATCGAAAAACAAAACAAAAATAATAAATTGCAACAAGATCGCGACCATGGTCAGGGCCACCCAGCCGTGATGCGTTGGGGAGGTGCAAGAGTGCGGCATCGTTTGTAGATCAACGCATTCGAGGCCGTTACTTGGCCTAAAAATCACCTGTCCAACTTTGTTATGTTTGGGTGCTCCGCGCACGAAGAGGTACCCGCACCGATCGCAACAGGTACAACTTTGCGGATCCGCGGATCCGCGAATCCGCTGCTCGCGATGTGTGTGGAGGAACGAAAGAAAACGAGTCACAAAAGACACAAAAGTTATACATGGCGCGGGATCAGTTCAACAAAATTCGCGATCACCTCGCCGTAAATCAGGTTCAAGTCGTTCGTACACACTTCGCCGTTTTTTACCCATTCTTTTGCTATATGTTGGAAAGAAAAGTGCGGGCCGAAGAAATGGACGCGGTAAATTCGCAGATAATTGCCGTTCTAAGGAGGTTACTGGCATATACTCGTTATTGTCATCTAACTACGTTAAGTCTTTTGTTTCACATAAATAACATGTGCCCGGGCATGTCGAGCACACCTGCAGCAAGGTGGGGCTTCTCGACGGAAGTGGACAAGTTTGCGTCTCTTCAGCCTTTCTCCCCGGCTTCTTATAGTAATCTCGCTAAGGAGGAAATTAAGAAAGTAAATAGCGCGACGCTAATGAATGCCGTTTTGTAATTAATGAAATCTAAAATTTCTTCGGGATTTATAGTAATGCATATTTTTCTTTTGCGAAAACTATTGGCCGGTGAGATAAAGAGGTCTTAATGACCACGGACGTTAAGAACTTGGAGACCTTTTTGGCCAGAGTCGTTAAGAAGGAGCCCATTAATTGGCTTTTTACAGCGGGGACTTGCTTGTCATAATTTAAGCGCGCTCAGCATCTTGTTAATGAAATTGCAAAGTCATAAATATTCTAGGACGCCGCCACCGTCTCTTCAGGTGATGATCGGCTTAGAAACAAGATTTTCTTCGGAGCAAATTGTGGCTTAGGGTTTTTTGTAACCTTTGGAAGTTTATCAAATTTAGTTTCGGGTCAAACGGTGGATGCTTACTTAACTGCGTCTAAAGACATTAACTTTATTTTTAGTAATTATGGTCTTTCTAATTGCAGGTCCTTCAGGTTATGCGTTTTTGCAGTACTAAGCCATTGGACCTTAAAGGTAAGTTAATTCTAAAATTTGTTGAAAATATATAATTTTATTATAGCTTTAAAAATGAGGTACCATAGGTTTTATAATATTTATTTCATTTAAACAAAAATCATAAAACTTTAAACGCTTAGGTATATGTAAAGTTTAAAAAATAATAGGTACCTACTAAAAGTATTATAGTTCGCTGGAATTTTGTACTGCAGAATTGAATTGGTCAGCAATAAAATCTCAAAAATATCAAGTCATTGCTAAGAAATTCGTCAGTCATTTCCTCTCCTCCAACCTGAGACCCGAAGTTCGGTTCATTTACTTGCTTCCTGTGTTCCGACTGCGTGAACTGCTGGAGGCTCACACGGAATAATCTGATTTCGCATAATCACGCGATTAGTCACAGAAGATAAGCAAATCTCCTGCCGCGAGTAGCGTTAAATCATTCACCTTTTAATTAGTTTCGCGATCTTCGCTCATCGCGAGCATCTTGACCGTTCGTCGGTGTAATTAATCATCGTAAAATTCCTGGAGGCGTTTCTCAAAGATGCGTATACCTACGCGTGCGGCCTGTTCTCGTGCTCCAGATCTGACGAATCTGAATCTGAATCTGGATCTGAATAGTCGCAAAGAAGCCTTTCGCGGATCTGATAAAAAATCAGCTGTTCTTTGCTCTTTTTCGCGAGAGTGTCATATTCCTGGGAAGCACCTCGTCGGTCGTCGTCCCGGTGAACGCCTTCACCGTGCGACCAACTGACCCACTTTTAATTAGTTTACCCGCAATGAAAGAATATTTCTTTCTTAATTACCTGGTGTTGTCGGTTTTGGCGCGTCAAGACGAAACCTCGACGTTCCCGGAGATATCCGGTTTCCGTTTTTAGATCTTTAAGATTTTCTGCCCGCAAGATCTACCAGAGCGTGCGTGCTTGAAAACAAAAATCGCTCATTCTTAGATAAAAAAAAGTGGCAGAATTCTCACATCTTGAGAATTTTACCTGAGAAAAAAAAAGTAGATAATAATAAAAGTTCGCGGGTCCGCGATATCATGCTACGTAGCAGCCGAGCCCACCTGAATCCGCGTGGTCTGGCAGACCCCAGACTGAGCGCCGTATGAATAATCGTCGTGTTTTTTGCTACCTCTAATTCTACTGACATAATTTAAAACCTTTTTCGACTGGACGTGATCGCTGCTGCCGGTGTAGAAGAGCCTCCGCCTCCTCGCGGGGGCTCCATCTCACAGGGTGCTCGAGTGACAGAAACACGGTCTTCTTGACGGGGGCACCGATTGTTTTTGCTCGCGGGTAATCCGCGGACACCATCCACTGATCCATTGATCATAACAGCGGAATTTATGCTAATGCCCGCGCGATCATCAGCTTCCTCAGCAGGTTTCTTATGCTTGATGGAGGTGGATCTTTCTTTTTGGGGTTTTTTCTTTTTTGTCTCGAGTTTAATGAGATTCGGATGTGAACGGCGGATCACGCTTGAATATCAAAATGGGGCCAACGAGCACTTACCTTTTCACGATATGGGCGCGATGCTTCTGGCTGCAGTCCAAAGATTCACGGTTCGGCTGACCTCTGGAACAAGAAGGAAAAGGTCTTTTAATTTTGGTTGTTTGTCACGTTCGTGGTGAGTTTCGTCGAAGGTGATAAGTTTCGTGTTTAGGGCTATGTTTAATTATGAGGGTCATGTAATTTGAGCACGTCGTAATAGAGCCTCATTGTCGGAAATTATCCTAGACCTTGAGGTGACACGATTTAAGTGGATACTGCATTGCATTAAAAAATGGAGTGGAATATTTCGTAGAAGATTGATTTGTGTTTTTTTAAGAAATGCTATTTCCACGAATTTTATTTGTGACCCTGCAAATATTTCATAAGAACTTCAGTTAAATGTAATAACATAAATGATGCAATATTTTTTACTTTACATATCCTGGCAGTATACTGAAGTTTGAAAGCTTTGGGGATTCCCCTGAACTTTAGTTTAAAACGTTTAATTTTAATTTATGAAAAAACCTAATACCAAAGAACCTTAATACGATCGTAATTAAGGTTCTTTTCTAATACTGGCAAATCTGAGCTCATTAGGTTGACATAATAACTGCGTAAAGAAAAATACGTTTTGTTTTTCAAAGAAAGAAAAAAAAAACAACTCGCAGTTGAATATTAAAAACGATGCTCTGATAGTTACTATATCATTAAAATGTTGTGTCTGTAGAAACAATATATGCATAACTCCAATTTTAGCTTAATTGATAAGTAATAGGTATTTATTTGAATAAATATTTACTTAAAAAGAAGATTACAAAATTATTTTATATTGATTCTTAATCAAAGCAAAGCTATTAAGGTTTTGAAAATGCAGTGGATTTGAAAGATTCCTGTTGGAGTTAGTCGCTGCAAAAAAAAAAATACGTTGGAAGATTTCCTAAACTTCCTACATTTCGAACGTGTTCCCTATTCCCAGGTGCAAGTTCTTTAAAAAAAACCCTACGTACAATTTCCGTTTCATTTAAAACGAGTTTCGTTCTTCGTTTAAAATTGCTTAATAGCGTAAAACAGGAATTAAGAGGATTTGGTATTGATTTTGCATCGTAATTTTCTTTCATTCATCTTTCTTTGAATATCTTAATTAGCCTTCTTTGGTACGAAACATCTCAGTTTCGCAAAAAGCGAATAGCGTGCAAAATTTGCATGTCAACTTCACCCCAAAATAAACGAGTTCAGCAGTAAAACTAATCGTTTGATTGCGTGATGCAGTGTCCGTCGAAAAATGCATCTCAATTATCCAATTTTAGTCGTCGTTTCCGCATCGGGCTGCATCTTCCGCTGCATTTCCTTGGGAAAGAAACGAGCTTCCTCGGATCTTCTCAGCCACTTTCTGAGGAATTTAGCTTTATTGTTTGTCCTTCCGCGCCATTAATGAGCATTTTTATGGGCGTTATTATTAAATTGAGGCCATTGCACCGAGCATGCACTCGGCTGGCCAATGACCCTCCCGGTGCACAAATGGGTCTCGATGTGTGGAGCCTGCGGGGGCCTCATGCAGGCAAATGACAAGCCGCACAACATGCCGGCCCGGGGAGCATAAGCATAAGCATAAGCAAAAGCATAAGCAAAGCAAAGCATAAATGTAATAGCCAAAGCATGACAGTGGGATTGCATCACCCGGGTGACACAGGAGACAACGGGGTCAAAATCGCATTATGCATAGATCGGTGCGAACGGCCGCCTCTTCCTGGAGGAAGATAGAAAGCCGCCCGGGAGAGATTTGCGCCTCGCCATGATCGGGACTGCGCATTCATAATTGAAATGTTTATGCGATTTCGCCCGCAGAAAGTACCCAGTTCGGGGACAGGAGGCAGCACCGCGTGTTCGCCAGTGCAGTCGTAAAATTCACATTTTATGTCACTCATGCACCTTGGGCGACTGTAAATTCCGCCATTAGCCGCGATTGTGGCTAACTAGGTGGTCGGCCTGTCGGTGATGTACATATGCGCATGCGGAGCATAAAATAAGTCAGCGAGGCATGACCACTCACCTGTCAGAAATTTTATGGAATCGATGAAGACTCGGCTCAATTTAAGCCTAATTTATCGCCCAAGAAGCATAAAGGTGGATGGGCGTGAGGGGCAATGGACGTGGGGTTATTAAAATTGATGTCTTGCTTATTGCACTTTTAAGGGATTCCGCTCTTTTAACTGTTCCCGACGAGCATGAGTTTCTTCAAAATTGCTATATCTATTAATCGTAAAATCAGCAACAAATCTTAAAACTTTTTAAGACTATATATAGGTATGTCTGCCACATCCATCACAATGTTTCTAAAATTATGGGCGCTAACATGCATTGAAAGTAGAAAGTTTGCAAAGTATTTTTGATTTTTTTACAAAAGGAAAGTAGAAGGTCAAATTTATTAACTCTCATCAGTCACACTATCATTTTAAAACCTTTCGGGCGAATGACTATAAGCATTCTTCAATCATTTGCATCTCCATATTTAGTTTATTTAATTTTTTTTATTTATTTCGAACAAGTATCTCATTAATTGCTCTTTACCCAATCAAAATTTTAAGCCAGTTTTAATATCTAAAGTTTCGATCGACAGATTTATTTGAATCTTTGGAGACACATACATACTTATATATGTATTTATTTTCGTCCGGATTGGTTTTCTTTTCGGTACATTAACATATTAGCTATAGCTATATTAGTTAATAATTTATTACAAAAGTAAGAAAAGCGACAGTTGATTAATTTTTCGATAGTGAGATAGCCAATATCGTATATGTTAAAACAATCGAAAGATTTCTTTTTAAGTCGAACCCAATTTACGAATACAACGTTTAACTTTTGTACGCAACGCATCTTTTGGTGAATTGGTGATATGTGCTTAATTGGTAAATGATATCTTGATATAAATAAAATCATGTATGTACCTAACCTATTGATAATGTCGTTTTAACAGGTCAGTGTGAATTTAAGGACCTCGGGGTTGGTTTTGATTATATGTAGTCTATCGTTTCGATAGAAGAAAAAGAAACGAGGTTTACTAATTTTTGTAAGACTGCCTATTTTTAGTTTAAGGTCTATAAACGCCAAGCCCATTAGAAAAGCTGTTTTATGAGAATGAATCGACGACGGATAAAAATCTTCTATGTGTAGTTAATAAATCAAATAAATTAAAATTAATTTTTTGAAGTGAAGCTTTTATGCAGAGTGCTGACATGAGCACCACGTTTATGGAATGCAGTGCTAAATCTTATCTTATCTTAGATCTTTACGAAGTCGAGGGCAACAGGTAGTAAAATAAGAAATAAATTAATAAAGTACGACTGGACAAGATCGAGGGAAAGAAGGAAATGCGTGCAGGCAGAAAGGCCAATCTAAGGAAATCGACGTCCACCTACACCCCGCGTGCTTGGAATGATGTAGATTGCGTTGTTAGGCCTGCGAACGTGTCCGCCATCACGATTAAGCGCCAAGAATTTTTAAAATTAGCCTTTTCCCTATTGGTTGTTCGGGGGAAGGAAAACATCAGAAAACAAAAAAAAAAAATAATTGAAAAATACACGAAATTACTTCTAATCAGCAGGAAAAGGAGCCCCCAGAGGAGGACTAGGAGTCCGGGCGCGCCTATCACACCATCATCAGCATGCGGCCGGGAAGAACGTGACTGGAAAGCAAATAAAGTCACGATAGTGCGCGGGCTAAAGCTAGGTGCTCACCTCGCGGCTGCTAAACCTACTCCAACCGGGTCTGTTGCCCTCGAACTAGTCGAAATTAAAACTTGAACACGCCGAACAGCCGCGCAAAATTGTCGACAAGAACGCGGGCATAAAATGCTATGGCTTTTTAATTATTCCGCGCCTGCGCGCCGACTGCTGCGGCGTGCTCTGCAACTCAAGCTGAATTTCTCCCAGGGTTCCAATTTGGGGCTTCGGTAACCGCAGAAATAGAACTTTCGCGCGTCAGTCAATGTGCTCGATGAAGCCTTAAATCAGTTTGAATCAGATCAAACACTCTTCAGAAGTGGATTAGCTTTTCCCCACGTAACCAGCGACAACATCAGCGACTACACCGCCATGGCAAATTGAGGTTAAGTTGCGCGCGCAGCGTTTTTGTCCGCTTCTCAGGCCAAATTGAGGTTAAGTGAACTGTTGAGGTAAACTGATGCAATTCCTTCGTAATTAGTCCCAGTTTCTTCGCTGGATCAAATGAATGCTGTTGATAATCTTTGCCGCAGAAGAAGCAGGTCCCGCTTAAGCAAAAGACGCATGCGCCCAACGATTGATGGACTTGTTTGCCAAGAGATACGTCCCGCATATTCTGAGGTGAAATGGATGCGATAGAAGAGCACATAAATGCAAATGAGGCGCGATGAGAGTTGCTGGCGAGTGGCAGTGGCGCGCGGCGGCATCCGTTGTCGTTCTTTTCCAACTTCAATTCAAACTCCAACCGTTAAACGATGTCGAGAAGAAAGTAGTTAACCTCTGGTGTTTTATGATCGACAGATAGCGAATTTCATCCAATCGGCAATCGCTCGGACGGTTGGACTTTCTTCGGCGCGCAGGGCTGATGGAAGTTTATGGACTTCCGTTCGATAAGGTAATTTCGCTTTCACGGCCTAATTGCCTTTCTACCTTTATGACGGTCCTCCACGATGTGACCTTACTGAGAAAAGTGATTGCGTCAAGTTGGAACTGGTTCTAAGGTAATGAATTGGCGCCATTAACGTTTCTTTTTAACTATAAGTGGCATGGGAAAAGATTCGAAAGAGCAATGGAGTAAATGCCAATATTAATTTTAATTTAAACAATTTTTTTGTCATATTTTTGAGGTCATTACCTACTTATTTAAACGTTAAAATGATAGACATTTAATGGCGTGCCGTGTAAATGTTCAGAGATAGTACTGAACCATATACAGGGTGTTCCAAAAATCAATGTCCAAATGAAAGCGGATCCGACGAGCCAACTCTTTACTTTGAGTAAAAATCTTTTGGTTTTAAAAATAATGGCACTTCTTTGAAATTTAGGAAAGTTACGTACAATTTTGTCCAAATATTTTTAAAAATGTGTATCAACATTTTTCGTTCAAGTTTGACTATTCATGCCATAAAAAATATATAGGGCTTAATTGGCCGTTGTCGTTTAGATTGTAAAATGGTGTAACATCTACAACTATTTTATTTAGAAAAATATATCGATATTGTTATCATTCCTTTATTTAATTGGATGAAATAAGAAACTACATACATATAACTAGAATATATAGTTTATATTTTTGCTCTGCTGCAGACCAAATATTGAGTTTGTTTTTAAGCAAGTCTTCTAAATACATAATTTAAGTACAATTACAACTTTCAAATCTATAGATTTAAAATTTTGTTAGGTTCATGATACAGAACAGATTATTTTTACATGTTAATTAATATGGTCTAATGAACTTTGTGGGAAGTTTGATATTTTTTACGCTGAATACCCGCAGAAGTCTTTCTGAGGTTCGATGAACCAGGGAAAATTCTTTCCCGAGAGCTACCTGAAGAAGTGCCATCATGTTCCAGTTCTTGTTGCTCTTTCACTTTTCCTGCTTCATCTGGTTTTGCAGGAGTTCCAAGTTTCGCGGGTGAGACTCTTCAGCCCGCTGCACGGCCCAACGAGCAGAGCCCCATCACATAATTTTCCTTCCTCGGGTGCTTTCTGCGGGTAGGGGGCCCCCACTGAGACCTTTGTCTTTTTCCGCACCCATAGCACAGTGAAGCAGCAAAAGAGCTCTTCAGGGGCAAATTGTGTTTTCTATGAAGATTACCTCACCTAGGGCTCCGCAATATGGCCCTTTGTGCTGTCCCAAGGTACTCGGAGTCCAGGCCACGTAACGAATGGGAATCGCCCGGCGCTGCAATAATTTTCCCTGTGTTTCCCGTGTTCTTCGGGTGTTTGGGGGCTCCATTCCACGGCATAATCACGCCGGGAATTGCCACATCTCCCGGGGACCCATAGCGATCCCCATCCTGGACTTCGAGTTGGCTTATCGTCACGGGCAACTTTCTTCACGAGCATCGCCCGGTCGTATTCTGTTCGCGACCTTTTCAATGGCAAACGAAACAATAGCCTCGGAAAATATCGCGGTAGCTCTCCGCCGCTGGTATGAGGTCGGCCGGCATGTAAATGAGACCACGAATGGAAGCAGACTAAACCGGCAGCTCTCTTTTCCTTTTTTTTTCTCAAGGAAGACACACGGAATTTATGTAAATTAGTACAAGTTTATTACTTGTTCTAGCTAACTTAATAGTCCAGGGATGATGCTGGCGGTAAAATTGAGAGTAAAGTCTAGGTATACAAGTGATTTATTATTTCTTTAAGACTTTACAATCATTACAATCTGCTACTCACTATCAACCTATAGGTTAGTTCAGAATTTACGTATTTAAGGCTCTTTTTAGTAGAATATCTTAGCTTTAGGTACCCATTTTTAAGTGCTTAAAACTTAAGTAGATGTTACGAAGCATCTTGGGTCTTGGGTCCCCTGGAAAGATTAAAATGTTTTCCATTCTGCCACGGTCCAAATTTTATTGGTTTTTTTATTGAAAGATTAGCAGATAAATAAAGTGCCAAATAGAAGACGAAACATAGTGCAAAAATAGAGGACTTTTATGTCTAATGAAATCTGTCATTAAGCCTTTTTTTCAGATCAGATAATCATTAGTCAATTTTCTTTTCTAAATTCGTATACAATTCGCACTTAAGTATATTTAACTATGAATAATTTACAACATCTTTGTTTTTGCTGAAAGCCAACTAAAATACTATTTTTCATTGTATCTTCTGTAATTTTGGTTTTTGAAAAAAAGGTACCTCTACTGCAATTAGCAGAATACTATTTATAAGAGAACGTTTAGAAACTCTTAAGAATTAACTTTCGTTTGCATCATCAATCTGAACCATGTCATCGCTTACGTACCTAATTACACAATTTCTTACAAATCATCTACCCTAATGCCCTTCTTTAAAAACCCTACAACTATCTGCAGCGGATGTATCTTGAAGCGAAAAACGATGACCTCTTTGCGAGTCGGGAGTTATTAAGTACATTCCCTCCTAGAAGACGTTTTAACAAATCTTTCGCGTGGCGATTTGTGCTGCTTGTCCAAAGGAAAAAACCAGGGCGGCTCTTAAGAACCTTTAGCATGTAAAAAGTCTCTGGTCTCAGGTCGCAATTAAGCAACTTCTTCGCTGATATTTCAGCGCGGAGGAGCAAGGAAGCTCTTCAGATTCCTCGGTAATCTGCAGTTCCTTGAGAGGAGCATTTTCTAAACAAATGGCCATTGACTAATGTCTTGAGGAGGTAGTGAATAAGGAGTTTAGCGCGTGCATGATTCCGTGTCGTCCAAGAAGGGCCCCATTTCTTGTCGACATGCATCACGGGCTAGGACAAGATTTGTGCCGAGCAAAGTCGTGCGCTTCAGGACACCCTGGTGGTGTTCGGCTGGAGGAGAACGAACACCTCCAGAAGTAAAGAACACCGCAAAGACAGTGGTAACAGGTAGAAATTGCCTGCTAACGCCTAAGACGTTTACAAGATTGGAAAGACCCAACCCTCCGTAGGGAGGCTCTGTTCCAATTGTTTTACGCCGAGATCGGTTCGTGCGAAGCCCTAAGAGGGCCCACGACGGGGCACCTTGTAAATGATGCTCCCTTGTCCCACCTGACGACATCGTGGGGACTGTCTTGCAACGGAAGATCGTACTAAGATAATCGTGATCGGATCCTTTCGGCCGCGGTCACGTAAATAAGTTGTTCAAATACTTGGCGGTCTTGTGCCGTCCATCGTTGCTCGTTGTTGCCACAAACGAGACATGAATTGTAACAACCTGAGCAAATATGAGCGGCTTCCTGGAAAATGTTCCATTCGTGCGAATGAATTTAGCCGCCTTCCTCCGCAACGTCTTAAGTAAATCCAGCGTCTTCGGCTGGGTAAATAGAGCGGTGATCCGATTCAGTTTCTTTGAACATTTTTCTGAGATCTTAGCACTATTTTTACTGCGGTTTCGTGTATGCCTGTGTCGACAAAAAGGTGTCTTTTAACGCCTTTGCATTTGGATGCAAATAACTTTATAATTGTTAAAAACATAAATATTTCCTTTTGATTCAGGTTTTTGTTTAATTTGTTTATTTCAGGGTTTTAATATGACACATAAAAATTAAATTTTCATGGTTAATTATAATTGTTGAGATATTTCGAAAAGTTATTATAGTTTTCTAGCACGATTTTCTGTATATTCCTTGAAAACTCTGTCGAACATTTTGAAAACTTAAATTTTGCAATCGTTTCTCGCGTTCTGCGTTATTTCTAGGATTTCGTTCTTCAAAAGGAAAAAAATGAAAACCCTTAATTTTTTTCAAATTCATTGGTGCATTGGTTATAAAGATATAATTTAATATGTGCAAAAAGGTACCATTTGTCTTATAAAATTACGCACGCAAGTCTATTTGGTTATTTGAAATGGTCTTTGAAAAGTATTTCTTCATGTTTTAATATAACGTAAGTTCATTTAAATAGCGCGACTGTTTGTTGTTAAAGATCGCTCTTAACTGATTGTTATAAATTTAATAGGTACATAATTATTTTCCCGAATTTATATGGGAATTAGACATTTTGTTACTAAGAAGAATCAAAAAGTTAATGATTTATCTAAGAAATATAGGGTCGAGCTGCATCGCAAGGTTATCTAGCAAAGTAAGACGGCTAGAAAATGCAAAAATGTGTCACTCGCCTACATCGGTCTAGCCGAGGTCTCAAATGCCTGACACTACCGATGGAAAGAAAGTGGACAGTGCTGGAGCACCTGAGTGACTGCACCAGACACCGATCAATGATCCGATCGGTCATCAGGTGCATACTGCGCCGAACCTGCTGCTGGTGCATCTTAAGCGATTATCTTAAGGTGTCCCGAAGAGAACTTGGACGGAAATTGAGAAGAGGTCCGCGTTAACAGTTAACTGATTAAAGAACGAGTTCAGCTAAGGCGTTTCCTCTCCACCTCCCCGCTTTTATTTTCTCCTTTTCGACCAGGTGGAAGAGGAAAAGAAAGGTGTTCTGGGCTTGAGTAAATGCCGCCAGAACCGGGAAAATTGTGCCTGGAATCGATGATCGCAGTTATGGACCGTTTTATTGCGTTTTATTGACACGGCATTCCCAAACTGGTTGCGCGCGCAACTCATCATCCCCACGGGGGGCGAAATGAGGGGACAGCCATACTCTTTATCTCTACGAAAATGCTATTTTGCATATGATTATGCTTCAGGTCAGGTGGGAAAAATGGTAATAAAACAGCCGTAGAATATTTGCATTTAAACCTTTTGTTGCGATTGCAATAAATTGCATACGCGTGCGCAAATGAACGGAATTCTGTGGCCTATGGCAATCATTGGTGCAGCACAAATTGAGCACACTCGATCGCGTGAAATGAATTCTCAAATGGAAAGTTTTCCGGGGCGAAATGTGGATGAGGCCTTATGCGATCTTAAGATACACAATCTTTCGGATTAAAGGGGTGTGGCAGGTGATCGCGAAAACAAAGAGTGCACGATCTCGCGTGGACAACTGGCGAGTATACAGTTATCTGTTTCGAACTAAATTGAAATAACCGTGGAAAAGAACTATCAATAAGATCTCAAGTCCCCTGGCATAATTTAGTACATGCCTACGCCGCAAGGTGAGGTGGTGCCAGAGTTTACCTTCTTTGGTACATATGTGAAATTTTTTGGAGTCAGGCCATAACAGTCCATAATTTATGCTTCTGATGCAGAAGCTGCAGCTTCCACGGTTCACGATTTCACTTACGAACAAGAAATAAACAATGGGAAAATTGCGACATTATCTCAGTAGCAGATGTGCTCGACATAGAGAATTGGCGGAATTTTGTTCGAGCATTAATTATTATTCATTTTACGTCTAGGATAAAGAAAGAATAGTGGCTATTTTTATTTGTAAACTATAGCTCCACCCATTTGGTTAAATGATGATTAAGGACTTTAATATTTTAATTCTAAAAACTAAATCGTAAACATAAACTTTATTGAAAATATGTTGTTAATCTAACGATGACTCTATATTATAGGTACATTTTGGAATTTTAGTTGTTGTTTTATTTACTCACACTATCAAGGTCTAAACGATTGTAGTTCAAGTGAATTACCTAGAAGAAAAAAGATAAAAAGAGATATTAATTTGTTTATGGTATTCAAAATATCTATTATAGAAAGCAAGGTATAATTCGTTTGAAAATAAAAAATCGGTGTCAGCAAAATATGTATAAAATAAATGATTTATTTCTTGCTTAACAATGCAAAAGAAAGTTCATAGTTGTTAACATCACAAAAGGTCATAAATTGTAAACTCATATTTACGATACCTTGTTAGTCATTTCATTTCAATACTGAAAGTAGAAATACCAAGCTACTCATAAAAACGAACAAAACATGCAATCATTATTTAGCTGAATCATTTAAGAACCAGGAAAAAGCCCTTAATTTTCTTCAATAGCAGAACATAACCCCAGCTGATATCTATCTGGATTCTCATGCACTTCAATTTCAAACAAGAAAATGCAGAAACTACCAAAGAGATCGCATACCAGATACCTCAAGAGTATACCCAACAGAACCATTAACACAAAATGACTCACGATCATGATGATTTGCATTCTTGGTCGATTCGCTTGAAGTGCGAACAACATCGATGCCACCGACCATTAACCCAAGTAAAGGTAGCGGATCGTCGGTTGCTACAAAGATGGGTGTCCGGAAAGATATATATTGGAATGAGATTAATTTAACATTTTCACTTTCTCTATTTGCACAAAACATTTCAATTGAGCCCAAAAGCAAACTACTGAATGGCCCCTGCGGTATGAGGTAGTTGTGATCGGTGATCTACGATCAGATAAAACCAGTATCGTTGTTAGGTGTCAGAAGGTATATAGTTTTTTTTTCTTTTCTATGTAAAAATTCATTAATTTTTCGTCTGTCGTGCTTGAGGTGTTAGACACGCGCAGAAAACAAATAAGGAAAATAATCGCCAATAATGATGAGATTGAGTTGCTTTAATAAGACCCCCCTCTAGTGGCTGTTTTAGGGGTTTATTAGTTTTCGTCTGTTATTCGTTGGTTAAACAAACAATTTTTGAGATCAAGCACAAAAAGTGCAATTGATCGTGGCGTTATTTCTGTTTTGAGATCACGTCGATCGCGCGAAGTTTATCGACCTCGAAATCTAATACGAGATGAATGAAAAAAAAAACAAAATGAAAAAAAAGAATAAAAAATAAAAATTGCGATGAGTAAAGTAGCAAAACATGTACGACTGGCGCTCAATCGCTTATTGATCATCTCCTTTCAATAACGTAATTATATGAAGACAAATGCTGTTCACGATCGCGATCAGCGCTCCGCGAAACAGAAGCGCACAGATGAAAAGATGGTGAAAATGGAGCTGCGTCACACACATGTACGACGACTAACACACCTGGTGCCGTTAGGTGTTAATTACATTGGTGATCATGGCAGTGATCTTGAGGAAAGATGATCATCGCTCTTGTGGTCACACTATTTTTTTTCCCTCTTAGAATTTGTCCTCTACCACGATCATTGGGCTGGGACTTCTTCTTAACTTCTTCATCTCCAAAGAAGAGCCTATTTCTTAGTTCTGCAGCTGATGTACCGCTTTTTCACATCAGTTAACTTGTGTGCTAAGTTGTCATCGAAAAATCTTTCCACATCTTCGCGACTTGGATTGGTGGTAGCCGATCGAGTCGAACTCTTAAACCATGTTACAAAAGATCGTGAGTTACAAGGAGCAATCAGCCACAGCAAACAGTCGTGTTTTACAGTTAGATTGCTTGGGGATAAGACAAGAAATGTGTGAGAAAAAGCCATCACAGCATTGTCCGCAATTTGCGACAAATTGGGACAAACCGGCAATGTGTATTGAAGCAATTGCCTGCTGAAAAGTTATATCATAGAGGCAAAGGCCATGGGTTGGTTGGGCATGTTGAGTTGGACATACCTTTTGTATAATCTGAACAGAGTCATAAGTTAGGAAAGGTTTTCTTGAGAGAAATTTTTCGTTGAATACCAAAGATGCCAATCCATGTATGTACATATGTATTTATTAAGCCCACCTTCGCTGTCTCGACTCTTGGCACTCGACCGTGATTAAGAGACCGCGGCGGTAGAAGCCGGCGACGACACGGCGAAAAATGGAAACTGCAGACCTTGCGAGACAAAAGAGCGCGGCGAAAACCTTTTAATATTCGATGACGACCTGAGAACAGGTTCCCTCATTTCACCGGTTAAATATTGAGGTTGCGGCATGAATTTCTGACATGATTTTCGATTTTCAATTTCACCAGTTCTGCGGGCAGCCCCCCTTTTCTTATTTTGGTTTGGCGCTGTTGGGTTCTTATTCTTCATCTCTTTTACCTTATTTTTTTTTTGGACTCCCCGGGCGAAACTACTGGTGCCCGCTGGAGGCTGAAAGTTATTTTGATTGGTCCGGACAGCATTTGCATATTCGAATTTATGGCTATCGATTTCTGTTTATATATATTTTTCAACGTCTCTGGAAACTTTCGAGCTGACGTAGCATTGTCTACATGTCGGCATGTGTTTTATGACCACTAGCTTTAGTGGGTCAGTTGGAAATTCTTGACCGATTTCAAGGCACATTGTCGCTGGCCATTTTTTTAATGGATTCTTGCGACACTTTCTCCACAGCAGTTTCCCTTTATGATGACTAATAACATTTTTTCCTTAAGGTATCGAATAACTGTTGATGTTTAATTTAGGTAGATTATGGATTCTTTAATGATTTTAATCATCTTTTTATAGAAAAAATTTCCATTGTCCTGTATGCAAGAAAAACGACAAAAAAATTTCTATTTTATTGTATCCCCAGGTGTTAGGTACAACTGGCAGAAAATAGTTTAATCTATTAGTAAATTGATCAATAAACCCATTTTGCCGTTTTTAATGTCCATCCGAATTTCGTTTTAGTTACTTTCGATTTTCGAAAAATGGAACACTTCTTTTAAAAAAGATGTATAATAGTTGGTATACGCTACACTTAGGAAATGTGTATGTACATACAACCAAAATTGTTTATATTTTTTCAAGGTTACTGAGGGTGTTGAATTCCAGGAAGCAAGCTGAGAAACGATTACAAAAAATATAAAGTTATAAAATTAAGCGTTTTAGACAAATTGTATATTTCCTTATATTCTTGGTTAATTGAGATTCTTCTTCCATTGCAGGAGGTGGTGTTTCATACATATATTTGTATTTCCCACTTTATGACCATGGTAAAATAAAGTTTAATTAGTTTTATGTCTCTCTGATTGCACATCAACCTATGCTAGATCAACACTTTAGATAAAAGCTATGAATGCTTTTAGTAGAAGAATTTAGTATTATTTATAGTCATTACACAAGAATATAACACGTGCATACATAGATCATAAAATTTGTTACAATTATATAAAATTATAGATAGTAATAACGTCGCACTGAAGTGTTCTGAGAACCATTGAGAGTTCCCATATGACTCTATAATTATATAATAGATAATAACATCATTAAATCTTTTAGACTGAATTATGTTTTAAACTACTCTTCACTTGCAATTTGATAACACATCTTGAAAATAAAAACAAACAAATATCAAAGAAAAAACCAATATACAACTAACTGATGATATCTCAACGTTATTCGTTCATTTGTGAATACTCGTTAATTTCAGTTGGTCTCTTCTTATCATTAAGTAGCATTAACCCCGCTAATTTCAAGAGATGAACACATAAACATGCAGCATCACCTTTAATTAGGCTCGGTGAGAGCAACGTAAAAATTAATACCGATACCATTAAGATGGTACGATACGTAGTTAGTCTACCGATCAGACTGGTATCCAATGCCCCCTTGGTAACTATCAATTATTTCTCAATTCTTTTCAATTCTTCGAAACTCCATCATTGGTGTGATCAGAAATACATTCGCTGTTTTTACGGGTTTCAGATTATTCTACAATTCATCTGAAGAGCATCAGAAGCCTGTGGCTATTTTAATACTGCCAGTGATTGATTGGCACCTCTATTGAGACGAGTAAAATTAATTTGCTTCCCGATAATCGCCTTTGGTTTCAATAAATTACCATCAAATAGGGTTCGCTGCAAGGAATCCAACATTCAACTCATTTAGCTCCTAATTAGACAATCGCATCGAATTTAACGAATGTCTTTAATTTTTCTGAGACCAACATTACGGTCTTTTTACAATCGTTTAAATATTCTTTTCACCGTTTAACCGATGTTAAGATTCTTGCACATTAACTAGCCACTCGTGCGCAAATTATACGCTTGATCTGCAAATCGATCTTGACTAATTCTTTTTACTTTTCGAAAGCAGTGGTCTGAACGAAGTCTATACTTTTATATGGTTAGAGAATATCCATGAAAAATCATGAAAATTCAAGACGCGTCATATAGTTCATGTACGATTTAATAAAATGAGGAGAAATAGAGGATTAATTTTCCACTTACTTCGGTTGCGCATTGAATTCAAGTAATTTATAACTTTTAAACAAGCCTTAAATTAAGCCTTACAATGTCTTGTGAATCTCAAATTGTGGCATCAACATTCGCATGTCAAACACTTCAAGATTACTAAGGTATCATATAGTGGCACCATATGGTGCCATGATGTGTAATGGCAGCCACCAAATTTGCGAATTTCTGAATAAAATCAGAATTTGTACTTTTTTTAGGGATTACAGATTTTCAATTAAATAAGCAAAATTCAAATTAAGTAGTGCAAAATATAAAAACACGTACGATGCATATAAATTTCTAAAATGCTTCTTGTTCAAGATTCGGATGGTTACCTACATGCAATCTTCTTTATCGTGGTATTTTTGAAAAACGAAAAAACGTAAATGCTTTTCTTGTTCATTCAAAGGAACATTTGATACATGACTTAGCGTTTAAAATGCAGCACAAATTAAATAATTACCAGGTTATAGATGTGGGAATTTTAAAAATGCTAGTGTACGGAATGCTTTGTGTTATTTAAAAAAAAACTGCAGCTACATAACAGCAAATTGAATACGTTTTGTTTGATGTTCATGCAATACAGTGTCCAATTCAAATTGCCAAATTATTGAAAAATTACAATCTTTTCAATTTAATTATAAAAGTCGATTCAGAATTGTATTTTTGGATAAGTAAATAGTAAGTTTAAACTTTATATGACTTTAAAAATTAAGTGTCTTAAAAAAATATTTAAATATGTATGTACATATTTATAAGTATAAATAGATCAATGAGTTACTTTAATTCTAATTTTGAGTTTCTCGTCTAAGTCTTTAGCTTTTCGGCGTTGAAGATTTACACTAGCTAAATTCTGATGGATATATGTACGTTTGGTAAAAGAAGACAGTTAACGAATGTAGATTAACGTCCATTTTAGACTTATACTCGTATGACTGCTTCAAATTGTTCAATTTATGAAATGCTATGTTCATGTTCTATGCATTATTAATTACACTGTGAAGTGTACTCATTAATGTTGGGAAAGTTCAATAGCTTTTTTCTCATTTTAAATTGTAATAATAAAAATTCTCAAGGTGCTGTAAAACCACATGAAACATTCCAGAACTATTGTTGCTCCCGGCGAATAATCCGCTGCATATCAGGCCCGAGCACAGTAAAAATAAGAAGATGCACTTCCAACAATGGTGCACATCTGCACCACACCATTAAAGTGCATCCAGGGAAATACTTTGCATATTTCTCTTCTCCACCATGACCAGAACCCATAGTTAGAAAATCCATTTCGAGACCTGCTCATAGTGCCTCAGATAGTTGGGTGCATTGAGGGCCGTGGTTGGCGTGATCTTTCTAAGTTCCATAAAAGTAAACACACAGCAGAATATCGCGATTCTAGACATAAAAAAAAAAGAAAGATCGTCAAGTACGACAACATTCGCCGACTATATGACAAAAGAAAAGGGTCTTTGGTGTGTGCACTTGTTCTTCCGATTTCTTTTGAGACAGTAGGGAGTGCGGCTGGTGCACAGGTTCAATAAAATTTACGACATTCATCGCTGCATAAGACTCCGTTGCATTATAGGCCGCATAAATCTTCGAGAACAGAAGCAAAGAACCATTCACTTCTTCTTGAGAAACAGGAGAGGTTCTTTTTTCCGCTGATATAATGCTCATTTTTTTCCCTCCGTTCAGCGACCACGCATACCTAAGATGCTCGCATAAAAAATGCAGAAGGGAATTTTTATAGCGCTAAAGTCATCTGAATCCAATTAACACAAAGTTGAGGTATAAAATTGTAGTCCTAACTTCACAAAAGTTGTTGCAATTTTTAATGTGCCTAACTTTCTGCCTGTCCTGAGAGTATTGCCGTAAAATGAACTTCTATTCCCCAGGACCTATTAATACCATAAAAGGTATAAATAAACGTTCCTTAGGCTACAGCAGGATCTTAATTGCTGTAGACGTAAAGGAGAAGATCATAAAATTTAATAACAAACATGTTCTCACCTCAAGAAAATTGAAGAAGTCTGTTGAAGAAACTAGCTCGGTTTTGCAGATCGCGATGTACTGTAACTGTAAAAATCCGGTATCAGGTTCTACAGCTATGAACTGTTACGAATAGCAGCTAGATCCGCGAAATTATAGACTAGCAGATAAAGAGAGAGGGAGCTGGTCACCGCACCACAAAGTACTGAAGAAGTGTTAGCAAAAAATTGTCGTTATTTTATCGCGATCACTAGAAAAAATCACGGTCACGATCACTTGCTTTTTTTTTTTAAAATTACACTTTAACTGTTATTTAGAGTGGTAGGAACGGAGAGTATAATCCTTTTTAAGCTTCCTTAAATAAATCCACACAGCCGTTCGGGGCAAGATCACTTATTGATCACGTCACAGTCACTTGAGATAATCACTTCCTCGCTGCGATCGATCACAGTGTAAATCACGGGCGAGGATTAGTTATTAATAATTTTTATTTCGTTTTTCGCTGCTGTTGCTGTTCTGGCGAAATGTCCTTGATCAGTGAAGATCAATGAAGATCAGTTCTTCAATCTTATCCACAAGTAAAGTGCGTCTTCGGTGCGATGTTACTACATCAGTTGCATCATGGGCAATGACTTTGAACTGTGAAATGGGCTTCTTTTTATGCCTTCTCTTCCCCCGTTGTTGGTTGAAGCAATTGTTCTGCTCGCTCCTTTCAGCGTTTGAAAAGAAGTTTTCTGGAAAAAAAGAATCACCGAAGAAAGAAGACGAGAAAGAAGAAGAAGCAGAGGCCCGTGCTGCTCAGGTAACGTTCGTACCTTGGCCGTGGCCACGGTGATGACGATGACGACTATAGAGACTCCGGCGACGGACGATGACGAGAAGAAGCAAACTTCCAGCCAACGAGCTCAATTCTGGAGCCAATTTTCATCCGTCCATCGCATATACACCCGGAAAATGGGGAGAAAGAAGAAAGATTGGGAGAGAAAGGTGGCGAGCTGCTGTAACGGACAGGTAAAAAGCGATCTTCGCGAAGAGAAGAAGTTTACGATCCACCGCGAGCTGGACACGCAGGTGGATCTCGAATCTAGTAGACAATATCTTGCTCTCTAAGGGGAAACCTTTCCAGAGCCTCCGCTGGAAGCGACTCACAGCACCCATGGGGTTTCTGCGAAAGGTCACTGCCAATCTTGGAAAGCTCCTTGGCCGTGAATCCGATTCCAGGTGAATCAATCGCTGTATTCGCAGAAAAATCATACACTGCATCTTCTTTTCTTATGACATAAGCAAAGAAAAAGGTCTTAATTATTTCAGGCGCAATTACGACGGCCAAGGTAATCGCTTTTCTTCCGAGGGTAGGAGAAAGGGGGATCTGGGTGGTGTGTGTCATTCGAAAATCTAGAACGCGAGGTCGTTGGATAGATGCGATTACCCGCGATCGCGCCGGTGGTAGGATCGACAGCGGCGTCGCAGCGGGGCGGGAGAAATCTCATCCTGATGATGATCGTGAAATTGTTTTGATTTCGAGCGACAGATTAGAGAAATCTTCGGGAGATGAATGTCAAGGTGTCAGTAACGAGTTCGTAATGATCTCCGATTTCCTTTGTATCTTTTCATGTTATTAAATATGGGTAACGGAAGCGATGCTGTGCTGCACTGATGCAACGGAGGGGCGTTACGCGGGGGGCTGGGTTAATTTGAATTTTCCTGATCGCATTCCTGCAATTGATTCGATGTTTGTTCGATTTTTTTTTTTTTGCTTCTGATCACTTTTGTTTCATTTAAGGCCTGTTCGAAGATTATGTTGATCGGGAAGTAACGGTGAGGTCTCAATAGGGAGGATATATTCGAGGTTCGAACACATTAAGGGGAGGATTATGGCTTTACGCTTCAACCAGTTTATTACAAATTAATTAATCGGAATGCCATTTGATTCGATTTTATATGAAAGAAATTGGGCATTAGCTAAGTAATTGAGAGATTCTGATCATATCATTCCTAGCATTCCTTTGCATCGGAATTAATTTGTTTTCAATAGAAATTCAATCGGGGTAAAAATTGATAGTTCTTTTGATTAATATACATTTGATTTTTTTCTGTTTGAACTAAAAGATTATTTTTCAACGACTCGACGTACATATGTACATATATGTAAACTATATATACGCCATTCTGTTGAAAATAGTTGAATTATTGAGGAAATAAATCATTAACTAATATGTGACTAAAGGATATACATATTGGAAACAAAAACATAACAGAAGGTGAAATACAATTTGTTTTAAACTAAGCTTATAAACTCCAATTCGAGTTTAATATAAAATTGATTTAAGCCACATTGTGAAACTGAACCTAAGTCATTTAATTTTTTTAGGTAGGGGTAATACATTTAGAGAAATATTTTTTGTAGCAAGTTCTTTAATTATAATCAAATAAGCAAACAAATAGATATGACTTTGTATATATTTTGCAAAATAACTTAATGCTCTTCTAAAAATGGCAAAATATTTTTGTATTGTTGATGATATTGTTTTTAATTTCCCCTTAATAATTTTACCTTAATAAACACAGCATTTTTGGAATCGGCTTGAAATCAGTGACTGGTCAAAGTAGTTCAGCAGTCAGAAAATCGGGAGGTCAATATGAATAAATGAAAAATTGAATCGGAAGTGTACGTAATAATTCAAGTTTTGATAAAAAAAAATCTTGTAAAAAGTGTTGTTAAAGTTGTTGAAATAGTTTATGCGTAGGTATGTTTAACTTTGTAAGTTTCTTTGATCTTTTCTGCGTACCTTTGGAGTATTGACCACTAAATAAATAGACTTATTGAAAAGATGGCCTTTACAAATGTTAGCTCCATCAGTCAACGACGCATCGAGAAGGCACCCAGACCACTTAGCCCGAGTAACCAAAAGAAGCAATTGTCTTCCGCGAGCGGTCCGCCGACCGCAAATTGCATAACTCGAAATGTCCATTTACTTAGACTGGGTCAGCCCAGCGTCCACCTGGAGGTGTCCATTTGGCCTCAGAAAATATGAGGCACTGCGGCTGCCTACTTCGGGAGGCTAAAACAAACAGAGCGGTCGCTGAGGGGGTTCCCCGCGCACCTTCGGGAGATGCTCATTTGTTTAGTTATGAAGCGATTTTGCATATGAAGGCATTCATACGCCCGGCAAAAATGGCCGAAGAAAGGCCGCGGATGGTGCGATGCGCCCGATCTGCGGGTCCATGCAGCCTCCGCGGATGCATTAGTCGCGCTGTTTGCAGATAATTTGCAAACAGTTAGATTTATGTTGTTAACGCTCAATTGCGACTGGATACAAAGACAAATATTTGCGCGCGGCAATAGGAAACGATTCAAATTGGAGTTGAGCGGCATTCCAGGAAACCAGGAAGCGCGCGCCTCCGACTAATGACTGTATGGATAGTGCCGCCGCGCGCAAAGGAGCAAAATGAGATTTCGACGGTCGCAAGGCGACGTAAAATGAACGCATTGTGAGATTCCCGGACAATCGAATCGCACCTTCACTGCATCTGCATGGTAATTGGTATAATTGGTAATTGCATGGTGCAGCGACCATTAGCACTGTTGCACTCTTCTGCACCGCGGACCACCCGTAAGGAGCCCAGTCGACACGTGCGGGAGCACTATCAGTCGTCATATCTTAGAGATTTTAATCGGAGACAGATATGCACATACATTATTAGTTAATGTTATTAGCGAAGTATGCGCAAAATAGCCAACTAATTGTTAACTACAGTCTACAGCTGAGTGCATTTAAGCTCAGAAAAAATGCAATTTTCTTTTCTTCTTCCAATGTAGAAAATAAATAGTCACTATCAAGGTCATAGGACAAATAAATCTTACCTTTCAGGGAAATTTTGATTTCACTATTTGCTAAATAATTAAAAAATAATAATAATATTGAGATAAATTGGGTCGTGTTAATAAATTTAAGATCTTCATATTGATTTCCCTGGTAGTTATACTCGTATTAAAAAAAAATTCGTTCAGCTGGAGCTCTATATTTGGTAATCGTAATAAAATAAATTTAAATTTCACTTAACTGATATTACTTTATTTAAAACTATATCGTCTTAAAGATCGAATGAAAGACTAACAATCGATTTTGAGAATGATTTTTTCGAATTTTAAAATTTAACATACTTATACTTAATACTCAAAATTAAAAGTCCAATTTTATAAATATATGAAAAAAAGGATGGATAAAGAAGGTCGAATTCTGGCTGTTACAGTAGAATAGCAACTTAATATTTATTACCGATAGAATATATCTTTAAATAAAATTGAATTTTGCTAGTTACGGCCTTGAAGTTTAAAGTTGTAGGGTTCATATGCATATTACATGCAATGGAAAAAATTATTCGCATTCTAGGGGGATTAAAAATTAATCGGTTTCAATCGTAGTTATTAGCGAAATCTGGGCGTTACAGCCGACTGATTTTAGATTGCGGTTGCGTGCTCACGCATGAATCTCGCGAGTCTGGACCGAGACCTCCCCCAGTCGCGGTTTTAATGATGCCGTCTCCCATATGAGACCATAAAAAATTGCCCTACGTGACGCTATGCCCGCCAATCTCGCGACTTTGGCCCCAAAACGAGGCTAAATAAATGTTCGCTTTTGATCAGAAAAATTCAATTACAGTCGCGGGTAATCCAGCGGAACCGTTAATTGGATTTTTGCGTCGATCGCATTAGAAGACATATGCGACGTACCGCAAGCGACCCGCTCATGATTTAATTTGGCAAATACCGCTCCGTTCGCGGGCCAAGTTCGAGGTCGCGCGGATTTGCAGGTTTGCGCTAATCCGTGACGCGCGAATGTCATATCAAAACCAAATTAGGAAACTTTCTGGTCCTCCGCCCACGCTCGCACTGGGGCCAGGTCGGTCTCTAAGAAGAGGAGCCGACAAATCGCCAGCCGCAATAAATCATCCGATCGAATCCGCTTTATCCGCGGCATCTTGAGTCTTGTCGACAGCGATCTTTTCAGAAGAACATGGAAAATCAGCTGCAGTTGCTGTAATTACAGGGCCTGAATTTTTTTTTAAAAATATAGATTTTTTCGTTCCCGGGTCCAGCAGAGGGAGTCTGCGTCTGCGGCATCTAATGGGCCCCAATTAATGGATCGCCCTAATGGAACCTAACCTGCAACAATGGGTCAATTTTTGGAGCCCCTGTCAATTTGTGGGGCCCCCCATCAAATGCACCTCAGAGGCCGTTAAGGCCCCTTCTTTGGGAGCACTTAACACGGCCTCTTGACTCTTGAGATGTTCTCGGGGCTGGCATTTTCGATTTGAAAGCATTTTGATGAATTAGAACTAGCCGCAGTCCCGGCCAAATGGAGTGAGGTCGTGATTTCGTGCTGGCGGACTTCTATCCTCAATTATAACGCCCGATCCGATCATTTCGAGGAGTCCTCCGTAATGAGATTAATTGATCGCGAAATACTTCGCGGTATGACCACTTTATGGGGCCCTCGCTAAAATAGTCAAGTCACCAATTACCTGAGATTAACAGTTTCCACGCAGGATTTGCCCTATTTTGCCACCTGGTTATTAACTTTGCCACCTTGAGGTGGAAGACCCGCTGATGGAGCGATATTACGTTTCGATCGTGATATGAACCACCCTGCTTCTGGCGATCCACAAGCCTGTGAATAACGGTAAAACCGCGAAATTTTTTTACACACTCATAAAAAAATTCTTGGCGAATTTTACCGTATTTTAAAATGTAAAATTTTATATATGTAATCCAAGACAAGTTTCCTGCTCTCATATTTCGATAGTCGAGTTTTTTATATTTTCATATTTTCATATTTTTAACTGATAATTTACTTTAAATAATAATTGCATTCTTTAGAGAAACGACAAAGCGGATTTCAACCGTGTTTAAATAAAATGGAAGAATAAAATAATTTTATTTCTAAAGCAGACTTGCTAGATAATTTTGCAAATATCCACATAATAATAAATAATTTGACTTCTTACAGGGCTCTGATTTACTTCATATTTTATATGTAATTCTATATATATGTATGTACATATCGTTCGAGCTTATTCCTTTGGGTAATTATTCTATTAGAATATTTAATTTTCTTACTTGAGCAGTTTTATTTCTGCACACTTTAATATATGTAGGTACATAAGCTGTAAAGGGTAAATCAGACTGCAATTTTGATCTACCGATTATCACCTTTTTAAGCAATATTTTTCTTAAAAGGTCCTGATGACAATTTTCGTTTTTAGATTCATTAGTATTTAGCAGTTAAGACATTTTCAATTCGATTTAAACACTACAATTGACCGTTGTTAATTTTGCTAAGATTTCAAATAATAATCAATTTATAACAGGAAAACAAAACCATTAGTTATAGAAATGAATTGAATAATAGTTTAAAGCCCCATAACTCCTACATTTGGAAACGTATCCTAACAAGTGAGATATCATTGGAAAGGTACCTACTTTATCCTTTTTTGAAGTAGTCCCCGCTCGATGTCCTTAAAAAAATCTATAAAGTCTTGAAAAACCCTTACGTGATAATTACGTGATACGGGTAAGGAGTGATTTTAGGTAGAGATTTGTTCAGGACATCCCAACAAATTTATTTGTATAGCGTTCCCTACGTAGAATCCGAACGCCCCCCGTATATAATTTAAAAAAAAACGTATGAATATCTCAGTTATCGTAAGTCTGATTCAAGCTGTTAAAAGCCGTCGCGGGCCATACGATTATAATTATGTTATTAAAAGTTGCAGATCATCGCAAATGACCCGCGATGCGAGGAGCACCGCTAGCCTTGCGCAACTCTACCGTTTCATCAAATAAAATTTTATCGGCGCATCGGATCCGCGCAGAAAGTGGAACAGCGGCGTGCGTTCCTCCACTGTAAAAAGCTCTGATAACCTCCGCGGAAAACGTGAGGCACGACGCAGCTCGCGGTTCACACATGCTTCGATTATCGCACTTAAGCCAAGGAGCTTATGGGCCGCGATTTGCAGATTTCGTCAGGAACAGTTACTCTGTTTGCGCTGCTGCGCCGCCGATCGAGTTCGCATCTTCATTTCGCCCCATCGGGCGGGCCGGGCACGTTTTCATTAATAAAACCGGCAAGTCGATCGCGATCGGGCCCCAAAAATTTTAAATTGCCCTGGACGGTGGAGCTTCCGCGATTCCGGAGCCCCACGGCTCTAAAATGCCGCGGATTCTCACGTGTCCGATGAACCAGCCCAGGAAACCTTCGTCGCGAACGATCGCGGCGAACTGTCGATCACCACAAAGTACAGAGACTTCTTCTTTTTCTTATTTTTCTTCTGCTACATTTTTAAGGGGCAGCAATTACCTTGCCGCAAGTTCGCTGAACCCATTGCGCATTTTTGCCAATTTTTTCTTATCTTGCACCGCTTTGGGAATCATAATTGTCGCTATCGAGCGACATATTAGCGGGTGACGGTAATTTTTCAAGTCGCGATCCGCTCCTGACGATCGTTCCATGACAAATTTCCATCTTCGGATCCGTCTACCGTGGCTACGTTTTGCGAGAGTGACTTCGAGCTGCGACAATTTTGTTGCAGACTGCAAAGCTGCACAGCAGCGGAGGCGTGGGTGGGTGCACAGCGGGACACAGCAGGTGAGCCCGGTTTTGCGGCGGAAGATCCGACGATCAGTGCCGCGCGGAAACAGTTATGAGCGCGGTGATTGTCACTTCAGATGCCGCTGTGAAGCACTCTTTAATGAGTCACTTGAGAAGTTTTCGCGGGACTTAAACGGTTCCACTTCACCTTGACCGATCGCGCGCCAGCCAACGAGAAATGAATGACGGCTGCGGGTCAAAAGGGCGTCGTCTTATAGCGAAAATATAATTTCTTAAGAATGCGCAAATTAAAGAGAACGAGTTCTTTTGCAAAATGGTCTTCTCTTGTGCAAAGCCTTTCAATTGTGAGACCAGCTTTAAGTGAGAAGAAGTACTTTCGGTGATTTAAGGACGTTCACCCTTTTCACCGAAGAAAGACTAAAATAGCACCTGTTTGCACTGGTTTCAGTCGCCGTTACGGCAATATTTCTTCATTAATTTACGATTTCTCGTAACTGCCAAAGAAGCGGCGCGGCCGCTCTCAGTCGCACGAAAGTGGCGCAATGGTAAGGCTTTTTTTTTTTTTAAAGGCTTCCTTATTTTGTTGAAAGTTGCAAATTTCATTTTGATTGTGCATTCTTCTTTCCTTTTCTCCACCACAAGAATTATTTTTATGGTTCACATTGTGCAAATTTTTTAAATCTTTTATTCACTCAGTTAGCCATGATATACAATTTCATCAGAAATTTCAAATCTCAACGACCCGTTAATCGTTAATGATCGCATAATTTATAAACATAAAATAAATCAGTTTTATTCTTGCTTCCGAAAAAATTAAAATTGAATGAAAGCAAAGTTAAAAGCAATTTGAGTATTATAATTTAAAATAATATGGTTTTTTGCATTTGATATTTAGAAAATAATCTTCCAACAAAATACAAATAATATGCATTAATAGCAAAAAAGCTGAGGAAGTGCGAGATATGTATTAAGTGTTCCACAGTTTAACTTTAATAATATAAACTGAAGAGTAAACCTACGTGTAAAAGGCAAAATTTTCTAAATAGGAAATATTTCAGCCAATCAATCTTTTTATGATACTATAATAATATTACCTAATAATATTTTTGGAAACAATAGGTGGAAAAATAATCTTAACATGTTTTATAAATTATGTACTAAAAACTATTGTTTAAATTTTAAAATCATTCTTTTGTTTAAGTTAGAAATGTTATAACGATTTTTGGGTGAAAATACTTTCAAATTTCAAATGTTTTTAAAGTGTTGTTAAAAATAATTTGTTTTTGTATAGAAATAGGTATCAAAGTTTTGGCATTTGTTTTGAATTTTTTTTCCGTTTCCAGAAACGTTTTCAATAAAAGTTTCCCACTCAGACTCTTGGGGCTCGAGGCGAATTAACTTTATTGCAATCACATATCATTGTGCGACCTTGGTGCGTCGTATGTTAATTTCAGTGCAGTGCACTATGATTAGATCAAGGGCCACCAAGTCTACCGGCGATCATCGTATGCGCACGGTCCGTCGACAGCCCGCCGATGGTAAAAGATGCGTGTGAAATGCCTTCGCGGATCACCCATCAGTCCGATTTGACATGGTCACTTATCGATTGCTTTTCGAATTGCACATTTGTGGTCTGGACCTGCAGCATCTCGGCCGGAGTTGCAGCCAGAGAAATGCGCGATTCCAATTAAACTGAGAACTGCGCGACGAATCGATAGTCAGATCGGTTCTCGTTTGTCAATATGGGTGCTCACCTACGGTGATCCTGCCACGTTTTTGTGTCAATCATTCTTTGCGCTATCTGATGCCAGCCCATTTCAAAATTGATTGCACCTTGCGCACGGCATAATCACGTCTTGGATGCGAGACTCCGTCTTGGCTTATGGCCTCTTCCTTAACGATTGAGCCTATGGTTGATTTTTTTTTTTTTTTAATTTTTTAAGTTTTTGCTTCCAGGGATCGGCTGGTGTATATTTAGTGGTACCGCAGACAAAAACTCCATCGGCAGATATTTCTCATGATCAAACCTACTGCAGGTGGATATGCTTGTGCAGTTGGGTAAATAAAAATCACTAAATGCAATTGAACCAGTTTGTTGTAATTAGAAGCTATTACTCCTTTAAGGCTTGCCAGCCTAATCGATTTTAAATCGATTGATCTCTACTGACGTCCACTTGGTGGTTTTTCTCTTTGATCATTTTACCTTTGACGGTCCAGTGCGTCTCTTGGTCGACATACTTTCCAGATGGATGATGTTCGACATTTTGTATCTATCTAAGTTGCCTTGGACTATTCGTAGTTATCGCTAGAAAGCATCGCTGCCTCTAAACCAGAAGCTATACAAAGATAGATTAATGTTAAATTTTATATTTGCTCCAAGAATTTTTACAAACTAGGCAAAGCATTGTTTTTTTTTTTTAGTAGGTATGTAATAATAAGTAAGTAATAAAATAGAAACAAGCCCTGTTTAGTTTAGTTAGATCATTACAAGAATTAAAGATTTTATTGAATTTGCTCTTGCCCCTTATAGTCAGTGAATAGGTTAGCAGTTTGCAGTTTCGCTTCTATGGGAAAAATTAAATAAATGGTTATCGACTTCATACTCTGTGAAGATTTAAACGACACTAGTTGATTTCACTATAAAGTGAGAATTATTAAATAAAATAAATTAAAGGACGCAAATTCTAAGTACCATACTCTAGAATTAATGTTAAATCTGTACCAACCAACCAACTGAATTAATTCAAAAAACAAATCCGCTTCACTTTGCCAATATTCATTTTCAGTTAGTTTGCTGAATTTAGCTGGGACACGGTTGTGAAAATCAATCCATAATGTCATTTCTGGTGTGCGTCCCGAATTAACCAATCACAACCCTCTTCATAACTTCCGGCTCATCCCTAGAAGATTTTTTTCTCCTTTGGCACCATCCTCATAGAAATATATCATTGATGGCCACTCATTTCCTGCGGCTCGTGAGCGAACCGATTAAAAGTAGCCATTTTCGTGTTATCTGTCAAGGGATGTGGCGGTGGAAAGATTTCTTGGCTTAAGTGAGTGCAATTTCCTAATTATTCATTATTAATCCGGGCTAAATGTCGACTAATTCGTTGATTAAGTACTCGCGAGTGTATTAAGACAGCGTGTTGGTCGAGAAAATGGTTCGGTTGTTATTTTTAGGAAGACTGATTTTGTGTGTTGTCTTCGAAGGCATCGTAGGAGGAGAGGACCTTGCCGAGGTAATTCAACAATTTTCATTCGCTGACGTCTTTCCGCCCAAACGTTTGATAATTAGTTACGCTAATTTGACTGCACCGACCGGATGGAGGTGCATAAAAAAGAATTAATTTGCAGGCGGGATAATGGCTAGTTGCATCCGGGCGTGGGCGTTTCTCCGAGAAAATTTGTGAGCTGATTTCGCCCGCAGGGGCTCGCTAATTGGCTGCAAAACGCATTCAAATTCGTCCGAGACTCCGCGTCTTTAATGCCCCGCAGAGTTGCGGTCTTCTAAGTCGCCGCTAATGCCCGTCTGAGATTCAAATCACCTCAAGATATTCAGTGGCACTTTGTAATTACGCGGATTGCTGCTTTTGTACGGCTTTTACACATATCAATTATCCGGTGGTATCTCGACCCAATCTCAGACTCAGCCTGTTTTGCAAGTCGTTTGACGCACCTTCTGCAGGGGCGGGGAGGATTTGTTTAAATGAATGTTATGTAACCAGGTAGAGCCTGGACTGGTTGCGAAAGTACGATTCACTTCCGGGCTTTTTTAAAGTTTAGCTCGTTCCGTTTTCAGTGCTTATTTTTTTATTTTGTTGAACATATTTGTGCTAAGCACAGGTCACTAACATTTACCTACAAGCATCTATTTACTTGACTCATTATTATCACATATTAAGGGGTTATATTTAAATACACCTTATATAGTAAAATCGATGTAATTTTCACATTTTTGTTTAGAGCGTACCTATAATAATAAATAAATGAAAAACTACAATAATAGTTTTCGAAATAAGTTTTAAGGTATTTGTATAAATTTTTGTATCAGAAAATATTTAAAATTCGCCGAAATTCAGCAAATCTCCAGCGATGTATTCTTTTCTGCGTTATTTGCGGTGGTCTCAATTTCTCTTAAAGGTCTTATACTGAAATTAAAACTTAAATAGATTATGCTCGTGTTGTGGTCTATCTTTTTTTTATCCTAAATATTTTCCGTTTAAAATTATTTATTTAGTTACTACCATATTTTGAACTTGAATTTGTAAATACATATTATCTTCAGTGAGTGAATGAAAGAGTTAATTTTTTAGAATTAACAAATGATCTGTTAAACGTATACAAGCTCACTTTGAGAGGGATTAGATTCAGCTTTATTTTTTCTAATGTCTTCTATAGAAGAGGTTTACAAATATTTAAAATTTTTGTATTTCAACATGAAATATTGTATTTAAATATGAATTCCGATATTTATAAGCTGCATAAACTGAATATAATCAAAGACAAAGTAAAGAAATATATGACAAAACTGCTTTTGACTCTAGCGAGTTCGAGAACTCAAGCGAGAAAGATCGCCTTCTTTGGAAAACACTTAAATGTCGCCAAGACAATGCTCTAGCTCGCACATGCAAATTAACCCTGCTGGCCTGCGGTCGCTTGCATATTGAATTAATTCCTAAAAGAGCCAGAGATGAGATCCTAAAGAATATAATTACTACACTCTGTCCTAGATGAGATACCTGAGATGCGCCGACAGTTATGTTAGGCCCCGGCTGAAGCAGCCTCACACCTCGGCCGAATCGATTTTTGCATTGTTTCTTCACTCTTTCGCGTACGCACAGTTGCAAGACGCTAATGAAACCTTGCGCAACCGCCGCCGCGCCGCGGACGCCACGACCATTGCGCCTGTCTCCATTCAAATGCACAAAAGCCGCGGATGCGCGAGATAACTGCGCGTCGGAGCCGCGGCCATTGTGCGCGCCCCGTGCCGGTGACCGAGAATCTTTCGCATGTTAATCACCGGCTTCAGGTGATTTAGCGGGGCCCCGCCCGGGCTCCGCCGACCGCCACCAGAGTCAGCATCAGCATCCAGCAGCCGCTTCAGGTGGCCGCGACGCTGCAGAGGGACGCACGCACGGAATGACGAATGGAATTCGCGCGTCTTTGTTTTCCGACGCTTCTAATGAGTTAATTTATGAGAGGCCGCTGAATGCAACGCGGCCCGCTAGGTGCTCGCGAATATTAAAAATCGCTTATTCACGGGATATCGGTGCTCGGAACGGGATCCGGGGACAGTTCTTAGTTCTTAGCTCGAATTAAGACGATACCTCGTCTTGGAGGCGGACGCAAGAATTGTGCCGGCCTTTGTTGGTGGCGTTGCACAGTTCCCACGATTATTCGAAGGAACTGGGAGTGGAGCACGTCTGTTCCACATTTCGGGATTATGCAAATGTTGCGTAACTGAAGACTGCACAAAGGTGCTTTTTGTGGCGCTCCGAGGACGGGTCGCCCCCCGCTCAGGAAGAGCGACATCAAACATTAGCCTCGATGAGCGGTCTATGTCCACATTCAAATTAGGTGAAGGCAGGAAGAGAATAGACGACCGAATTTTTTACGATTTTTTAGATTTACTATCTCGCTGAAATATTGGCTGGCTAGAAAATGTAGACCGGAAAGTGTTGATCAAGCGGCATGTGCTCATTATTACCACTATTCTTCACAGAATTGCTTTTAGCGCCGTAAAGTTTTTATTTGACTTTTGATTAATAGCAGTATTGGGCTTTTATCATCTGTTATTGTGTTCAATATCGCTTTGTAAAATCCTTTTCTAAAAATCTATGATAAAACATGAATACGACATAGAAAGACGTTGTTTATTTAGTCCAAGTTCTGTTTGTAGGATATCAATTTTAGCCATTTAGGGAAACCTATGTACCTATACTAACTGCAAAATATAAAAATTGAACACTTAGGTGGCACTGTGGGGTACCAGACGCCCCATTTCATTTTAACTTCAAGTTAAGTTTTGAAAATCCTATTTATTTTCACTTCTATGTACATTATATCGTTATAGTTAGGAGGACTATCTTCTATGTATATCTATGCGTATACCATTCAGCATAATTCTTAGAAGAAACGTTAATGCAGTTTTGATAGCCACTGCAAGTTTGATTTTGTGCCTTCAGAGACCACAGTGTACCAATTATTTAAAGATTAGTTTTTTTATAATATTATCCCTTAAAAATATTACACAAATACAAGACCTTGCAAAAAAAAAAAAGAAAAATGATAAATTGATCTGAAAAATTCCATAAACCCAAGCACGACTTTGCGTCAATATAGCCAACATATCTAAAAAAATTAAGTTCATAAACAAAAATGATATACATACCTAGGTACATACTTATGTATTTTTTCTGAGTTATTATTCTATCAGCTGATCTTTCTTTTAAAAATTATAATGCAAATAGCAAAAATTCCAGTATACAGATCGTAACAAAAATCTCATAAATTTTCAATACATATCGTTATCACACAAAACATTTCTACATAAACAAACTAATTTTTAGGTGAGAATGTAAGAATAAGACCTTAATTTTTAGATAAATATTTGCAAATATTGCAATGTATCGATAATTGAGCTGGCTTTAATTTTCAATATTTGCAAAGCCTATTTGAGTCATCGAATTTTCTGTACAACTTCTATTTTCGCTGAACTACTTAAAATATACATATACGTATCTATAGTAAAATCACTATGCATTTTTTGTAGGTGGTGCCCATGTATGCATTTCGATTATCATCTAAAATTTTAGGAGATTTTCGTCAGATATGGACTTTGTCCTACCTTTCGACAGAATTTCTCTCATTTTTTTTTATGAACAGCAAGGCAGAGTTGAATATACGAAGTACAAATCTAACCTACTTTTTAATGGAAATCTCCGTTCCCAAGTTTTAAGCGCCGCCCACACCTGACCCCGAGTTATGGCATAAATTTGAGTGTAATAAAATTTTAGGGAAACGATAGCCGCCCACTTGATATGGGAAAATTGTCTGCAAATATCGGCAAAGTGCCCTCACCCCGATACCTTCCCATTAAGTGGAATCGCACATTCCGGCCGGGAGTCAATCAAAAGATTCCACTAGATTTTCAGCAATCGATCACAGACACCGCATCGCTTTCCATTTGATAGCTGACGGGTGATGCTGATGCTGATGACTGTGATCTGGTGAAGCATTCCGTGCCATCGCATCAAAATCAATCTTCCCACACCGCCCCGTCGGGTGGTAGCACTCTCAGGTCTCAAGATCTGAAGACATCAATCTGAGCCCCGGTCGCATTTCAGTCCGCAGTCGCGAGATCGTCTTCGGCGTGGACTAGATCGGCCCTCGATCTCAGCTAATGATTGATCTTCCCAGAATCTCTGGGGAGCTTTAATTAATTTAATCCGTTGAGCAGCAGCTCCATTTTTGGGACGCAGCTGATCGATGCACGATCACCTGGGACACTTATGATCATTTCTTGTCGCTGGACCATTTGTTTTTCCCCTCCATCTTCCCCTCTACCTCAATGTCCCGCGTCGTCGACCAATGTCACTACGGTGGATTTGGTTAGTGCGCGGTTTTTTGCGGGGTGCAATTTCAGCCAATTCTAGATGACCGTTATGTTTGACCGCGATTAAATGCGTACCATCCGGCGGCACTGATCTCCGACGAACAGGAAGAGGAATGAATCTTTTTGCCCTCCTCCCCCCATCTCTTTCATTTTTGTTCAGCCCATTGCGCGAGTAGTGCAAATATTTGGCGATCTTGAGGTGTGAAAACGAATCGATCGCGAGCTACTCACATTAGCACCTGATCTGGACCGCCGCCGCTGCGCGTCCATTGATCTTGTTTGCCGCGCAAAACGAGATCTTTCAGACCTTTGTGATGTGAAGGCGATTAGCCTGAGAGGAAGCAATCTGGGGGCTTCTGTAACCAAATGACTGCCGATTTGATCTGAATGCGACCATTATTTGTGGCGTCTTTAACCCAATTACGATTTAACAGTAAACGAGGAGATCATTTGTATGAAAACACGGGGTACCCACGGAAATTATCGCGGTCTCCGTGATGTCTCCATAAAAATCTCCCAAAGCGAATTGAAGAGACAAAAAGGTCCCGTGCGGCGGATGCTAATGATCGTTAAAGCCCGGTGCCCAACGGTCTCCGGTGGTTGTAAAAAGCACCGAAAGGGGATATTAGGGAACAGTTAAAAGTTTGTTACAGTACCCGCCGGACGCCGCAATACCACCCAATTACCGACGACAACATTTTAATTACCCCCGTAAAAGAGATGCAGAAGTCGTGGGTGGGGCCACCTGTCGCGGTGCTAAAGATCGCCTTGTGAAGATCTTTATTACCTGAGCAGGTTTAGAATAAACAGAAGAAGCACTGTGTGGTGCTTAGACAGGCGAACGGACAGACCTCTGCGGTCTGACGACGTTCTTGTCACCACCTTGAAGACGCTCTCGCAATGTTTTTTCACGGCCCTAAGAAATGGGTTCTATGGGCACGTAGAAGCCCGCGGCTGCCGGAGAAGACTGCAATTACAGCCGCAAGTGAAATTAAGGTAATTAATAAGCACTGAGAGAGTCAACGGTTCTTTTCTTTTTGAACCATCTTACAGCATAGGAGCTGAGATTTTATTTGGTTTTTGGTTTTCGGCGCGGATTTCCGCCGACGACGACTAGACGCTCATTATTTAATTACCTGCGCGCGCAATTTACCAAGACTCCTCTGCACTTCGGGGGCCAATCTGATCATCAGGCGATTGTGCTAAGTCGGGCTTAATTAGCAACATTCCCATAAATTTTGAATACTCGTATATACTTTGGTTAGAGCATATTTATAAATTTTTATTTCGACGAAGATATCATCCAGCTATCTTCAGTCATTTACGTAGATTTTATGGTGCTTAAATAAATATTTACACTTTTTACTAGCATAACGGCTTTTCATTCATTTTGTACTGACGTCAGTTTAGTTAGACATTAATAGGCTTTTAAAAAATTCTATTTTTGGCTTTTGCATTTTACTTTTATGACAAGAATTTCATTGGAAAAAATGCCGATTTATCACGAAGTGAATTAGGCGTTAATTTTTTGCATAAATAATGTTCATAAAATACACTTTAATTTATGTAATATGTTCTCTCACATTTTACCGTAAAACCATTTTATTTTATAAAATTGCTCATGCATAAGTCTGAAGGGAGCTTTATACAGAAATTGAACACTAATATTTTTACAAAATGTACTTTTCTATAAGAACCTTCTTAAAAATTTTGTTGATTTTTATAAATTTATCTTCTCCGTTTTGTTGAAAGTAGGGAAAGTAATTGTGCATATATAGTGTCGTTTTAGTGTCTATTTCCAACTTACACTTAGCTGGTTTTTTAGTGATATTGCTGTACCTAGTTCTTATAAATATTTGTAGCTCAGATTATTTTCTAAATTAAGAAGAAAGTAATTAAGAGGTAAGCAATTGGCTTATTCTTTTGTAAAACCAGTTGTGGGATACCAAAATCCAAACTCTTTTTCTGTCAGTTGGGCAAAAATAGAATTTTAGTTCACAATCATTAATCACATAGTGGTTCATTCTCCTCAAAAGATCTCGAAAGCGTTAATTTCCAATTAAAAGTCCAAATTAATCTCCCACTTTCAAAAAGACAATTCCAACTAGGCTAAAACTATAATGGTATAGACCAGTTCTCTTTTTTTGCATATTAAACATGTTTCGAGTAATTTTCGAGGATTCTATTCAACATTATCTCACCTTCTAAAGTTCGATTCATCAAAGTAGCCAAAGTGCCCCTCCCCCAAGTGAAGGCGACCATTCAGCCACACGTCTATTTTGCTGAATGGCCCCATTAGGGTCATATTCGCACGTTCTTTTTTCTTAATTCGCCTGATCCCACTTTGTGGACATCTAATGACTCTATCAGCGGAACACGGGAAGATCGCTCCAACCCACATCTTACGACGGTCCTCTAAGAAGTAGCTCATTATAGCCACTCTCTTCGCGGGTGAAGAAAGAAATTACCCGAATTGACTTGAATGCGGGAAACGCTTTCCCACAATAATTTTTCGGCTAAGATCGAGGCATGCTAAATATTTGGGCAGCAACGGAAAAGGTAGTTGCAGGTAAATAACTGTTCGCCAGTGATGCAGAGTTAATAAGGCTCCGCCACACAGGCTGTCACAAAAGAAGTCGGTCAGTGGGAACAGCGTCTTGGAAGGTCGCAATTGAGTCGACTAATTAACTACTAAGTGAGGCCAATTAATTGTCTTAGCGTGACAGTTACTTGTAATCATCGAAAAGCTACGGGGAGACGATTTAAGTTTTAACCAAGAAAAGATAAAAAGATTGTCGAATTCAAAAGGTTTTCAGCAAACCCAAAAATTTGGGAGACCTAAAAACCACGGTGGTCAAGATAATCTTCGTGGTTGGTCTGGTTCCTTGTCGCTGGCAAGATAAGATGGCTAATTTGAGAAATTAAGTTAATTCTTGACGTCCCGGACGGATTATGGCTCCGTTCTAAAAAATAAGTCTAAATTAACTTCAATTCATGAGAGAAATCTACCACCATTTAAATGTTTTCTATTGAATTTTTCTACAGTTATTGAAATAAAAGCATAATGCATTTGAATTTTTAAGTGAAATAGATTGAAAATCAATTGGAATTTTCTATTGCTACTACCTACTTATTTCTTACTTATTATATTAAATAATGTTTTCTTTTTCTTTTACAGAATACGTTGAATTTTACTATTTAATACAAAGGTAAGTAGTTTTATTTCATTTTGCAAGGTAACGATACATTTAGTACTAGAATCGGCGTTATTTTATTTACGTGTGAATGCTGCATTTTTCGAAAACTGAATGATTTTTATTATTTCTAAAAACGTTAAACGCTCAGTATTCATTTCCGACAGCAAAAGTTTAAAAATTTGTTTATTTAATAAAACTAGTAACAATTTTCTAACTTTTAGAGGCTTAAATCTAATGGCATCAGTTTATCATGTTGAATTGAAATTGAAATCATATAAGGAAATTATACATAATCTAGTCGCGTCTGTTCTATACGGTTATAATTTTAGGTAACAAGTTGCCCTCATTCATTCATTCATTGATTCATTCAATAATATTCAAAACCTTTTTCTAGAGTGTTTTATAGTGATAATTCCCAACCCATTGTATCTAAATAATGCTTAGGTAATTCAGACAAATTGAGGTAGAGTCGGCGACTCTATAGACTTTGATCTGGTCCAGTGTTAGGGTCAATGGTCCGATAAATAATAACTCACCAATTGATTGGAGCCCGACTTTATCGATCGTGCGGCACTTTACTTGGTTTTTGGGAAACGATCGGAACCATTGATGTCGCTAGACTAGACCCAAGAATGTCGTGGGCGGGGAAGATGCATTGGGCCGGACCAGACATGGGCTCGTTTGTTATCCGACAGATCGGAAAGACCGCTGAAAGTGCTCTCAACGGCACCTGAATAAAAATGAAGATGCTGCAGCGGGTGTATCTCGGCGCGAGCATCACCGAGAGGCTTGTTGCATAAAATATGCTAAGTACGATGTCTCCGACGACGCCCTCACCCCTGGCGCCGTCGATTTTAAAATGAAGACGCCTGGCTATCTGCCGGGGCCGCGAAGACGATGTCCGGCAATAAATGAGATATTCATCTGCATAATGAATTTGTGCATATGAAAACGACATCTACTGGCAGATTGCGGCTAGACGACTAGTGTGCGGCTAGCACGGCTGATCTCTGGCTGATCCCTGGCGGATCCCCAGACGGACCTGCTTAGTTCCGCCTGAGCTGCGCAGCTAATCGGTGTAAACTGAAAGCACTAAAAAAATTCGAAACATGGCCACAAAGGAGCTTCTATCGGTCATGAAAATCTGCATATTGTATAGCGAGGTGCTCCTCATTATCTTGGGGCCTCGGCGGGCGCAGTAGATCGAGGATAACCGTGCCAGGGGGGCCCCAGGCGGAGTTGAGCGCACTCCCGGCAAAGAGGCCCAGCGACCAGAGCCAAAGAGCCATGTTAGAATGCTTTTCACCTCGACATTTTCCGTGGGACCCCGAGAATTAGAGACCCTGCTAGACCCAGAGAGACCCGGAAAATTGATGCAAATGATCTCTGGCGTTGTAATTTTAAAATTTTATTACCTTCGATGGGCTTGGAAGGAGTTGCGGATTTATATTCGTGATTTGCTGCTAAAATTAGACTTTCGTGAAGTAGTCTCACGACGCCAGCCACTTGAATCCGATGATAGACATGTTGACGAGATGAGGAAGGCCTCATAACCCACATCCTCCGGTGTGCCTAAAACCGAAACGAATTTGATCTAACCCATTTTTGCGGTGGCCAGCTCGGGCGTGCTTGTTAAAGCCAAAAATTGAGATTTTGAACGCAAAGTAAATAACTAAGACGACTGGCGAGAGAGGAAGGAAAATAAGCAAAACTTTTGGTAAATTGCGCATGTTCCGTGGGAAAAGCGAATGAAAATGGGACAACGCCAATTTTTTCCGGCGTATTGAAATCAACTGATCGAAGGTATCGCGCGCAAATTAGCCGCCTAAGTACATTTAGCTGATTAGCATCTTTCGCGCATTGAAAAAGGTCGTCTTCGTCTAAATTAAACAAATTCTAAAGGTTGAGGGTTGTAGACAATTTCACACGGCCTTGTCGAAATATTGAGGACGGAATGCTTTTGTAAGGTTCAACAAGGCGGAAAACAGGTGCACGTAGTTTTACCATATGCAAACTAGTGGCTTTGTAAATTTCGAGCAATTTGAATTAACTTTTTTCTAAGATCAGAGTGGCTTTATACATATTTTTGCGTATCTGGGGTACCCAATTGTAACATTCACTTTGATAATAATCCAGGACAGGTACATTCGGTTTGCTCTAAAATCAATGAAAGAGTTTCTTAATTTAATTGTAACAATAAAGGTTTATACTTATTATAAAATCATGTTCACTATCAAAGTTGTAATAAGTGCATTAAAATATACCATTGAATTCATTTTGCTCGTAATACACCTAGGATAGTTAACAATAAACGTCTGATCCAATTACTTGCTGAGCTTCGATACTAAATGTAAATTGATTGGCGCCTTGTCCTTAATCTCCCAACATAAAACGCTTTAAGTGCGAGGCGTTAATAGGCCTTTAACATCATTTATGTAGAAAAAATTCCACTGATCTCAATCGCCGTCGTCTTGGGTAACGGCCAATTAAAAGCGAAGTTAATAAATTGCAACGGCAAGATGGACTTTTAGACGCGTCACTTTCGTTTGTGATCAAAAACTGGTCCAATAAGCGATCTTCCAGCCAAAGTTGTCTATGTAATTACCCAAGCCCGAGGAAGGTGGTGTCAGATCAGCAGGGAATCACGTCATTGCCCTTTTATTGGCTTGTAAGACGAGAAAAGCGCACTTCGTCCGCGCTCCTCGACATTAACATAACTCCTTGGCTTGTCACGACATGGGAGCCCGCATTTATGATCGGTTGCGATCTCTATTAGATCGCGGGCGCGGATTAGCTCGCGAGGTAACGTATAGTTGCAATAGCGCGCATCATTTCAAGGGGTGCACCGTGCACTGAATATCAATCTGCTAATCGCCTTAGGCCGCGAGGTGTATTAAATTAATATTGGGCAGGTATCCGCTGCAGACCATTGCTGTCTGCCCGCAAAGTGGCATATCAGATCGCGACAGGTATCCAGCTGTTATCGCCAATTCGATTCGCATAAATAGGGAATTTTTCATCGTGAGTAGACTTAATGTTTGCACTCATCCGACTTCTATGTTATCTTTGACGTAAACATTCTAAACAATTAATATTTGTATGGTATAATATATTAATATCATTAACATCTTGTGGAGATATACATAAATGTATATGCAATAAAAATAGTTATATGTATCTATTTATTACTAAGTAGGCCCAGCCAAAGGATTAGAGATTACATACTCAAATCTGGAGATTTTATTTTATCATATGTGCTAGAACTTTCTCGTCAATTCACCAGTTATATTTAGAACTATTAAGTAAGTAATGCTATTTTAGATGAAAATGTTAAAAAAGACATGCGTAAAAATACTTCCAAAGCAAATATAAAATCGATCAAGTTTCATATAAAACTAAAAATAGTTCATTTTTAGTAAATAAGAAGTAGCAGTTTCAAAGGAGCTAAATAGCCCTAAAGCGGTAACCGATTCGAAAAATATTAATAGTGTAATTGTATTCATAATTCGGTTCAGTGTTCTTAATTTCTAAATTATTTAATTATCTCTTGAATATGCTGATAATAGTTTGACAAAATAATTTAATTTATAGTTCTAATCAAATGCTTATACTTATCTTAAATTTTTCTATGGTTTTATAATCGACAAAGTAGTTTAATGTTGTTTTTAGATATTCGCAATTTTCATTTATGTATATCGCACATATGTATAATATCTAGTAAATATACATATATGTTAGTAACGGTAAAGTACTATTATTTATGCTGATTATTTGAAATTAGGACTTGTAGAATTGCTGACCTACAAGGAAGGTTCCAACGTTAGAATTGTTTTCTATATAAATTGTTTTTCTCAAGAGCTTCGTTCTCACCACACCCTCCATAAACACTACTGCTTCTATGTGACTTTAAATCAAAAGTCGAAGAATGGCACCAGCTGAATCAGCTGGCTCTAAGGGCCTGTCCGAATCCAAGTCTATGTCTATGTCTTCGTCTCGTTATAACAGTTCGTGACGTCACAGCGAGCTAAGCTCTGTCCGAATTCATGTCTATGGCTGTGAGCTTAGCTACGTAGTATAACAGTTAAGTCAATTGCTTAGCTTGATGAGCGAGTCAAGGCTCGCGTTGACTTCGTGAAGTAGACAACGTGCAATTGGTTGTGAAATAGGACTTTTTTAAGAAAAATTAAAAATGTCAGGTACAAAATGTAAGTAAAATGAATTGCAATTATTATAGACATGTTCTGAAGAACAATCTTTTTATTGCAGGGACTAAAGAAAGTGTATTAAAATTAATAATGTTTGCATTCATTTTTCTTGTACTCTTCCTTCCATTATTAATTTATATTTTGAACGCTACACTTTTGTCCTCCTCTTAGGTACAAACAAATAACTTACGTTAGGTTAACTTCAAACGTCAAATTTAAAGCTAAGTAAACCAATCCGAACAGGTTAGCTTTGCCTTCGTCTTAATTGTTATAATAGCTCAGCTTGTTCGCTGACGTCACGAATTGTTATAACTAGACGAAGACATAGACATAGACTTGGATTCGGACAGGCCCTAAGTCGCTCTAGTGATCGCTAATATGTAACCACTGCCGTTTCGTTTCTTGACTTCGACTTCGCATATTCTTTTGTTATTTGTCGAGTCGAGACCCATGTAAAACAGCAAAATGCTAGAATTAGCAGGAGATCTCGGACCTCGGTACCCCCTGGGAAGAAAAATAGTACCATAGGCTTTCCCGCCATCACAAATCGGGGAACCCTTTAACAGTTCGCTGTTTTTCTATTTCTTTCTACATCGAACCGTTGAATGACCATTGTACGGAGGGATTGGGAAGAAAAACCCAAGCCTCTTCACAAAACCCTGAGACATGGTGCACAAGAAAAGTGGTGCCTTTTTTTTCCCAGATGGACCACCTCCTCCCGAATGGGTAACTGATTGATCTCTTCATTAAAATGGACCGCCACTGGACCTCGGCAGCTCTCATTCCGGGAATGTTTGCGCTGCTCTGGTTCACTCATTTTAGTAAAACTTTTGTATACCTTTCGGATAACGGACGGAGTTTTTTCACGGCCGAATGTTTACTTTTTGTACGGTCTCGACTTTCCGGGCAACTCACCAAGGTCGATGATCATGACGAAAGATGTACCGAACGAACCGCGAGATTCAAAGATACAGCGGATGGAGGATGATGGTACAGATCACGAACGCACGTTACTTTACCATGGCTTAATTTTTACGGTTCGATTTGTTTCTTTTTCTGGCGATTTTAGCAAACGTGCCAATGATCATTCTGCGCCACCTGTTCGACCGTCCGTTTCGAAGTGGAACTTTGTTACTATGTAACTTCGAACTTTACGCAATCCATGTGATATAATTTATTTGGTAATCAGAAACATTCCTACATTTGTTTCAGTACCCTAAATTGGTCGAATAAACAAAATAATTTACAATTCCATTCAAGTTCTCAAAAACGTAGCCCGAATGTTCAAATTTAACATCTAAGAGAAGCATAAATCAAAAAACAAAAAGGAATATAAGAAACTGAATAAATTATAGATTAACTCCAATTATTTTTACATAATAAGTATATTCTTCAAAATTATTCAGTCCGTTTATCTATAAAAAGGATGTTTGAACATAAAGTTCAAACTCAAAAATTAAAAAAAAAAAAGTGGTTTACCCAATATTTGTGCAAAAATAACTTCAATATTATAAAACTCAATTCGGTGGATTCGCTCCTATAAAAGTTAAAGTACCAGAAAGATAAAAAGTTAAATAAGACAAATTAGCGGGGCAAATAACCTTTTCTTTCGGCTTCACCGTTGACGGATAAGAAACAAAGAAAAAAAATTATTAGTGGAATGAACTTTGAGTTAACATTTTAATTGCGTAACGACACCTCCATCAGATGTGATCTCGTGTAATCTGATGAGGAGCAAACGCCCTAACTGTCGCCTAATTAATTGCTCCAATCTGCGTCCACACAGTTCGGCATCGCATTAATTTTCAGGCAGATCCATTGACCGTGGTAACAGCAATGTCGCGGCGGGTGTGCACGGAAAACACATGATGCGTTACGCACCGATGCCGCCATTACGGAATGTCCTCATGTGTGGAAAATTATTGTCGTCGCATTATGCTCCTATGTTTGGCGAAGATATTCCGTAATGCTGGCAAACGGTTTGTTGTTTTTCCACCCGCTACAGCTGGAATTTCGTCGTCATAGCTCGCCGGTAGTGAAGTCTTATGCAACGAGAAAGTTACTCCCTCATTGCAACATGCAGCATGCGCTTAACCATTTAATTATGAATTATGTTCCGAACGGTATAAAATATAGTCGTTGGATACGAATGACATAATAATACAATGCGATAACAGTCTTCTGAGGAAAATTGCAAAATTAACAATTCCTTATACTACAATAATTTCTTCATTTTAATAGACTTTCGAATATAACTTTCCTCTACCATGAGAACATTTTGATCAAATAGTTTTAAACATGCTTGAAATGTATATATTGTATACTAAGAAACGGTTAAAATTTGAAACGAATCAATTGAAAATTGAATATTAGATAGCGTATTTAAATTTGATTTAAGTCGAAACTACTTTACTATCTGTGATATTAATTTTTATCTTGATTGGGTGCGTAGTTAGGCGGCGTGCAATAAAAATTTGATTTTAAATCCCTTTAAAGCAGAGGCTATTATAATATGCAAAAAAGAAACTAGAAATATACCTAGTATAATCAACATAATTACGTCTTTATTTAACTATTCTGGCTGTTTGTACTCTTGCATAGATACTACTATTTTTAATAAAGTCACAACCTGCGTTCGTTTGTCTATAGTTTACGTATATTTGACCACGTCTCATGTTATGTTAGAAGTATTGTGCCCATTGCATTTTTAAGAGAAATGAAATAATATTGTTTAGTTTCAAGATTTTATTTGAAAAAGTATTTACATTTTGTTACGTATACGACATTTTTAAAAATCGAGAAGTCCTTAAAATATAAATTTACACTAATTTTATGCACTGGTGTAGAGTTAGTTTTTTGAAGCCCCATAATAATACAACGCCAAAAATTTAAATGCAAGGTGGAATAGAGTTATTATTACCTATATCATTTTTTTTTCATATTCTTTATAATAATTGCATGTTGCATTCATCAACTTGCTTGCTTACAGGAAACAGAAGACAAGTTGCCTAAAAATAGCGCGCATACACCCAATTTTTCGTTTTAAATTCCATTAATTTAAAAATGGACGTAGCCTGAGGTGGCCAAATTTTCCCTAACAATATGTTTTCAACTAGATAAACATTAACCAGTCACCAGACAGACATTATGATGATACCTCAAGTAGGTATCATTAAAATTGCATAATTGGTTCCACACTGCCTCCAAACAAAGCAAATAATGTGTTCGATGTAGCTGGCCGCGATTAAGTCATTAATTGTACGGTATCTGAGCGGATTTCCAGGGGAAAAACGAAAAGAAACTAACTCCCAATTTGGGCACGACACATCTTTTGAAAATCGTCTTCCGGGCGTAAACTCTCCCCCAGAAGTGGGTCAGTAGGAAAGAATAACTTTATCAGTCGGATAATTGTTGGTGGGATCTTCACGAACCTCCGAGGAGCGTGGCGGCGCTGCTTCGGAGCAGACAGACAACAGATTCCCTGACTCTGGCACGGAAGATGGAAAATCATGCGAACTGCTCCGCGGATCGTTAACCCTAATCGCGGTGTTATCGCGGTAGATCGCATTAGCGCCCAGCGGGGCTTCGCCATTGGCTGAAAACAATTGCTGACCCATTTTCGGGCCTAAGAATCTAGAATTCGAATGTTCGCTTCGGGGAAAAAAAAATTGGCATGTGGGGGCCCTGCGCATCTTCCATACGTCTGTCTGTCTGCCGCCCGAAGGCCCTGGGAGGTCGCAGCATCCTCGTAACCCACTGCAACAGATTTTTATCGGCGATCGTGATCTTGAGTCATTAAGTAGTCATGATCGCACTCAGTGTCAAGATCAGGTTAGAGCACCGGCCGCGACTGTACTGTTACAGCGCGGAGGTTTTGCCTCTGACATAACAGGCCCACCGCGTCTCATATTAAAACAATCTTAAGATCGCGCAACCCAAACCCAAGATGTAGCTGTCGTCTGGGAAGAATCTCACACGACCGATGTCATTGTTCAAGACGTCCACTCCTGTTACTTTCAAATCGCGTGCTTTCGGCGGTATTTTATTACTGTCTTTTTTATTTTTCCTTTTAGTTTTACCTGGTTTTTTTTTCTTCCCCGGCTGCAGAGAATTTTTCGCGTATATTCTTGAGCTTTTCATAAAATTATTTTTCTCTTGCAAAACAGAAAATTCTCAGCTTTGTTTTCCAGAATTATACCTGAAGCCTGTGTGACGGCAACGTTCTCATAGTGAAAATCAATTTCAGCAAAGATAAATCGCTAAGGAACCGTTGGTTTTGCATAGACTAGGCGAACTTCCGTCTAAGGAAATTGAGAGGTTTTGCTAATTCTGAGTCGCTAATTGAACTGATCTAGCGCTTTCTGCAATCCAAGTTGAAACGACGATGGATGAAAAGAAAGCATTAACAGTTCTAGCGATTAGCGGCTAAAGATGGACTTAACAAACACGTATTTTCAACCATTATGCAAGAATAGATTTTATCATGTACTCTTTTAAAGGGTTAATCTGTTTGATTTTTGTTATTAACTTAAACGTCGTAAAATCATCACAAAAATGATATGCATGCAACAACTCAAGTAATTTATTATTACAATTTAACTGTAGATGCTTAGAGCAGGGATTATCTACTGGAGTACTGAAGATTTTTACGATCGATTTTTAATTAAAATCTTTATAAAAGAAAGGATCCTAAAGATATGCACAGTATATGATACATAAATCCTCAAAACCTTATAGCTCAAAAAAGGGCTATTAATTTAAAGTTAATTTTCGTCATTTTAATTCTTAAACTCGCATGAAATAAACGTTCAAAATAAAATGTTTGAAGATATACATACATAACATTCCGATCTAGAAAGATGCTGGTGCATTAGACTTCCTGTCCTAAGGCACACTTTTTCATAAATACTTTCTCACGAACTTTAAACGTATTTATCTTAAAACTACATTTTTGAATTTGTTGTTTTTCAAGTCTAAAAAAAATTTGACTTTTTTATACAATGGTGTAAACCCTTAAAAAAGTAATTTTCACACTCAGGGAATGAAAATCATCAAAAATTTTAATTTATAATTAGTTCATTTAAACAAGTGACGCGAAGTTTATTTGTTTTAAAAAAATTTGGATTTTTTTCGCCTTTTGTCAATTTTAAAAATTTAAAATAAAATCCATACTTGATGACACAAAAATCTTTTCGTGCTTTAGAGAAACTAAACTTAAGGTTTTTTTTTATATAAAGTTAAATTTATGTTACGATATTTTTTAATGTGATTTGTGTTCGAACTTTAGTGACCAGAATCTGTTTTAAGAATGTGATGACTTCGGGCGCAGTCGTTAAAATCTCAAGTATACTTCATGTAATAAATGTTCGAGTTTTAAGCCGGAAATAAATTATGGGATGCATAAAATATATGTACAAACAATATATGTTTTACAGCCTTCCATTTAATTGAGATCTTTCAAATATGATTTAATACAGAACTAGGTATTACATATAGCCGACGAAAAGGTATAAATTTTAAACTGATTAACAAGAATGCATAAAATTGTACATATTCTTTGATAGGTTGTAATGATCTAAGATTTATCAGAGACTAATTAGATCCCATATATCCTGGAGCGCTTTCCTGAAGGAATAGTTTTAATTCAAAGACGTTCAAACTGTTGCTGCTAATTGAAGCTATTAAATGTGGCATAATTGGAGAAATGCTCACATTTAATACCTTTAATGAGCAAAACGACGCCCTTTAACACTCAATTTTCAACGTCACAATCTGAGTGGTAAATGCGTATACTCAGAGGCCATCAACATAAATCTTGAGGCTGGTCCAAGAGCATCAGAACGAAAGTGCGCCGCCTGGGGCTTCTTCTTGGCATAAAGGAAAATCAATTACGTGAAGGAATCCGGCAAGATCGAGGGTCTGCGGCGAGCCAAACCGCTTCCCACTTCTAGCCCGGGAGCCCCTTCGCCGGGGCTATAGCCAAATTGATTGCTATCCACCTAATTTGCCATATTTGAAGCAATTAGCGCTGCAAAGAAGGCCTGTTTAAACGCGACTTTTTGCGCGGTCCTCTTAAGAACAACAACACGATTCCGGAGCTCCTTCATCTTTGCTCTGATGGAGGCTAGAGTGGGGCCCCGGCGGCGGTGGCGGCGTTGTCCAGGTCGCGATCACGTTCGGTCAATCAGTGCACAGCATCGCTGTCAAAAAATTAGCCCGCTGCGGCTGCTCAGAATTTCGTGAAAAGGTAACTTGGCACAGTTTGACCCGTTCTCAGACTCTTTACTCAAGATGAATTGAGCGGAAAAAAAGAAAAATAAAAAAGGTAGGAATCAATTAAAGTCGCTGCGGCTCCGTTACCAAACTATTGATCATCGCGAGCATACCGCAAATCCAACCAAATACCTTCCGCGCAAAAGTGACACATTGATCTTGCCGGACGCAATTAGAAAAACACCTTAAGAACCTTGAGAATGTGCAAAAAATACGTTCGAAATCCGAAAATGCCAGAATATCGCGTGGATTTGAATAGAAAACGATCGTGACCATCTCTGGCCACAGCGAATACCTGGCTCACGACAGAGCGGAATTCGCGCGATCAGTGATCGATGGAAACGTTACTATTCGGTGATTGAATGGACCAAAGCGGACCGTGTAATCGTGCAGTGGCACAGGTATAAAAAAGAAATATCTTAAAACTGCCCTAACGGCTCGATGCTGGCGTCTTGCATTCATTTACCTTTGCGTTTGCGCGATTGGCTCAATTTTTTTTTCTAGAAAGGAACTTTTTCACAAGATCATCGTTCACTCCGCGCCAGGTGACACTAGCGACACCTGGCCGAGCAAATATATGTATGTATGTCTGTCTTTTGCGAGAAAGTTGCTGAAGGAGACAAAAAAAAGATTTCCTAAATCACAACAGAACTTTCTTATTTTTACCAGCCGTTGATTTCGAGAAGAAATCCAATCTCGCGGGGACAATGATGAAGCGGATGGACTAATTGCTTGGACTTTTTCAATTACATGTGACACACTTACTCACCGGCGTACAGCTCGGTTTTGTGTCAAAAACGTTTGTTTTGATGTATTTTGCACCAGCAATCGAAATTGGAACGTTTAGGGTACAAGAAACTTTGATGACATTTACTTTTCCGAAAGGTTTTTTTTGTTAAAGCTAAGAAAGACAAATTCGTTTTGTGTAGATCACCTTTCTTTTTTATTACAAGTCACGAAGTTTGGACAAACTCAGATGTTTACCGTTTTGTAATTTGCAAATTGCAATTTTGTTAAATGAATTCAATTTAAATGTCTGTATCTGCAATGTTTTTTGGGGTCGTCTCTGTGGGAAAGTTTCTTCGACGTTAAAATAAAAACGAAATCAGTCACCAAATGTTCTTTTGCAAGTCATTTCGTATACATTTTATGACAGGTTTGGATATTTTCTTCAATCAAATTTTATCTATAGACATTGCAGTCTGACACTAAAACATGTAATAGTATGAAATGGTATAAAGAAGTATGTATTTTGAAAAATATAATCAGATCGACAATATAATCAGATCGACAATATAATCAGATCGACGTATAAATATAATTTCAAAAATCGGACAAATATGTAATCGTTTTGCCATTTCAAAAGGTCAATGGTCAATTGTTCAAAAACTAAAATATTCGTAAGATTCTTCTACAATAACTTATTTTTGCGTGGGCAAAGTATGAAATGTTGCTTGCATATGATGCTTAGATATTGTTAATTTGTGATACAAATGTTTAAAGTATTGCAGGACATTTGGTAAACCAAACTCCATTAAAGGAGTATCCCCACCGTGCTTGCAAAGTGAAATAGGTATGTAAGTCATAGAATTTATTGAAACTTAACGACGTGATGGCACTTTTATAGTTTACTGCCATCACTAACGTCTGAACTACTTAAATTACGGCCGTAAAATGGTAAAATGACATGCAAAAAACCTGAAAATCCTTTTAAAGATATTTACAGCACCATAAAGCGTGCATGTCCCATAATCCTACTCCACTTTTCCGAGGAGATTTTATGACCGAAAAATCTTTCTTCTGAATAGAAAATTAACGCAACAGCTAACTGTTCGCTAAATCGATGAAAATCGAACTCCCAATCACCGGAACATCTCTAAGGGGATTCGGGGGAATTAAGATCGTCGAAGAAGATCTAATTGGCTGTTCGAAACAAGCAGAAAGCCCCGTAATCACATCGGCTTCTTAATTGAGCACGCCATTAAAATTTATAGCCGGTAGATTGTTTATCAACAATAAGCGGGAAGTTATCAAAATAATTCGCCTTCGACCGCTCCGGCGACGAACTCTACCGGTGAATTCGCGCCGCGTCTTCGGCCACATCAGTGATTCTTGCGATTTTATATAAGGTGGGTAAAAGATGCTGCCTGGTTTCTGCTGCTGCAGCAACTCCCGGTCAAGAATCCCACAGATCGCGGTCTATTCCTTTTCTGATCTCTTCATTGTCCGCGCGGGATCAAGTCACCTGCTTGCCCTTTCGGTAAGGAACATTACGCTTTATTATGACAACGAGGCACACTTGTAAGCACCATTCTAACGGTAGCTCCGCGGACAGCGGCTGCGCCTATGCGTTATCACATCAGTCGCATAATTGATATCGAATTACGCCGACGCGGCTCCCGTAAAGGAAGGCGATCACCGGCGGCACTCGATCACCGCGAAACAGCGGCTCTAACTTAGCATGATTGAAATCCTAAGCCGCGGCCAGGTCGCGTTTCTTAAGACTGTATGCACCTATTCGGCCGCAGCCCACAAGATGTCGTTGTCGCCGGCGACGTCGTCGTCGGAATCGAAAACAGCTTCCGTGATCCCGGCGAAGACGACTTCTTTCTTGGTCACCTAGCCGGGATCACGAAAGTGCCTTCAGTTTACGGAGAAATAAATTGCTACAAAAAAATATTGAAAATTTGTACTGCTTTGGTTCCGCGTTATTCAAAACCGTGTTATTCAATACTAATGATTCATCAAATTTGGAGATTACGTTCGAGTATCCTGGAATTATGCCCACTTTTCGTCAAAATCTTAATTCAAAAATTAACCTGACTCAAGGTTTCTGTAACTTTTAACTGACAGCCGAATTGTGAGTTATAATAACAACTCACGGTTGAACATTATGTTAAAATAACTCATATTGAAAAAATTACACATTTACAAATGCTACTATGTTTTGACTATTAATTAACAATTAACATGTAAGCGTGCAATATTTACACGAATTGAATTGCGTTCTTGGAATAGTCGGATGAATACGAGTAAAAATATCTCTATAGGTAATAAAGCTAAACTTTAATAAAAATATGACGTTGTCGATTTAAAATTTACTATCAATTTTTTACATATTTTACATTCAATCAATCTAAAAATGCCCTGATTTCAAAAGGTTGTGTTTTGCTTTTAAGGAAGAAAACATTTTTATAAATAAAAAATAATGTACGTAAATTATGTAAACAGTTCAGCATTTATTTAAAATTTTTGAATTTATTACTCGATATGTAAAACTAGATACTACTATTATGTGAGTTAAAAAAAATTTTTTTTTGTTTAATGTCGTGCACAATACATACATACATAAATTGCGATAATTTTAAGCCGCGTTCCTCGCTAATTCCGCGAGTTAGTCAGTCGACGTCCATCGAGCGACAGTCCTTAGTTTTTGCTAGATTTATCTATTTTTTAATGACATAATGAACTGCCGGGATGTGGCATCTGAACTGGAACCGGTATGTTTTATAGCGGCCGATCCGCGGTCCAATCAACTCCAAGTGAGAAGTGTTTACGGCGGTTCTGCCGGTTGACGGACTTTGTAGTCGGCCGGCTATTTATGGCGAATTGCTCCAGGGGATTCTGCCATCCAGAGCGACTATTAAGAGTGAAATGGAAATTTCAAATGCTTTCTGCAAATTCCCATCTACCTGTGAGAAGGACTCTGATCTCATCAACTCATTAAATAGTCACTCACTATCTCAATTAAATCGTTTCATACATAAAACGGAAAGTATCTTACAGTCATCTTTTTATAACTTTAAGTTATTTTGTAAAAACGTCTTCAGTATACAATAGAAATTATTTTTGATCGTAAAACCGAAAAGAGGCCACATATCTAAAGTGGGCGCTTGATGAACTTATGTGGCCTGGTCCACTTACTTTCACCATATAATCAAATTAGCAAAATGGCAAATGACTTCCGACCGTGTAACCATAACAAACCGACAAAGAAGGAATGTGGAAGCTAATTTGCATTCTAGAGAATTTAATTCGATTTGCTTTCTTTTGAGGTTACTTAGTACATTTGACCTTGAAGACTGGTCGTGTCAGTTTCCAGAAAATTGTATTTTAGTACAGACATCGGTCAGACTTAGGTATGTACTTCGCGTCATTGGTGAAAAGATTTTAATTTGGATTTATTGCAATACGGAGAGAAACTTTATGGAAAATTAATTTATGCGGGATATAAAATCGTCGTAAGTCCTAATTAAATAATTGCTTTTTGAGAACCGAGAAATTAAATAGACAGTTATAAGACCGATTTGGCTTTGTTATGCAAATAAGAAAATTTTGATTGTGCATTTTGTTCTAAAAGTCTACTTATCGTATAAAGGTATTTTATATGCAGAATATTCTGTTATTCAAATTTAGATAGGTACCTACATAATTGTTAAATTTTCTAACTGCATTATAACTTTAAAAGTATTGCGAAGTATAATTAAATTCTATGGCATAAATTGAGTTTATGGTCTCTTCAAAGATTTTGATGAATATTTGTATTAATGTTCATTTAGTGTCAAAAGTGAGGAGATGCAAAGAAAATATGACGGTAGTTTATATTTCCTGAGATTTTTAACGTTAAAACTGTAAAAAGAGATAGCTTTTCCGCCAGAATTTCTCCATGTTCCCATGATTTTTTGGTGAAAAATATGGAAAAATTTATAATTTAACTCAATGAAAAATTTTGTATATAAATATTATCGTCCACATCGGATAGTGAATAAAACGCAACTATTATATACTTACATTCAATTTTTATTTATTACAACCAAAATCGTAAAATCAAGTACTGTACGATAATTTAAAATATCACCAAGATATATACATATGTATATAAAAAACTCGCTTTTGGCCCAAAAAGTTAGGTATACCTATCGTAAATTATAATTTATTTTTCAGGTTTGTCGCTTTAATCTTTCGTTTTAAGTTTAAGATGATTCGATTCAGTGATTCCTATATTCAACCAATTCGAATGATTTTTTTTAAGGCCAATTTATGTGTTATCAAACATGTTCTAGTTTCATTTTTAATTTAAAATACTTCAATGAATGAAATTCAAGTGGGTAGAGATCGACGTGGCGAACATTTCGTACTCGTAACTAACTGTGCAGTGGCTAGAGATCAGGAACTACCTGATCGAGGATAAACCTGAAATTAGTTAACCAACTGACCGACCTAATCGCAGGCGATCATCTCCGCATGTGCAAATCACTCTGGACCAGGTGACATCTGCGATCGCAGGTAAAACTGCGCCGCGTTTTGCGCGCGCACTTGCTGGCCGCGGCGACTGCGTCGAACGCAACGCAATCCACGGCCGGGACGTGGGGCCTTTGTTCGCCGCAACGATGACCAGGCCACACACCTGCGGAAGGGTATTGAATTCGACGCAGAAAAGGTGTCAAAAGGGTTCTGGCCCGGTGCGCAGAGACTGTGGCACGGGCGCTTCACCTACGCAGGTTGGCTGCAGCGGATCGGATTGCGCGGCCGGGAATAGCGGTAACTTGGAGGTGATTATGCAGTGAAAAATGTAGGTGAGTGGTGTAAATTCCGCGAGTCCGCCGCCTTCCCGAATGCGCCGCGAGTTGTCCATGTCCACGTCCACGTCCAGTGGTCAGTTTCTTCCCTAGCGGCTGAAGTTGTCCAGGCAGAGATTCTTTGAGCCCAGCACGAAAACGCGGGCTACGTGAGCCGAAGACCCAACGATGGAAGAGTCTCGATGGGGAGAATTTTTTTATTTCTTATTTTTCATTTCTCTGGGGGGAGATAGGTGAGACGATGCTAATTGGAATTGAAATTCACGTTTTTGTAATTCTTCGGAAAAGATTGCTTCCATGTCGAGGCATTTTGATGAGGCGACGACGAACGACGGATTCGGCGCGGCCTCGGACTTGGTAATGGGACAGATATGACGTGATTATGGGAACGTGAAGACACGTCGTCGATACACGGAATCCATGAGAGCGCTGGTGCTGAAATTTAATAAATTTATCGACAAATTGCTCATTTCGCTGGGCGGGGATGACCTGTTCGCGAGCCCGCGAATCACGCGCATCGGCGAGGAATTTGTGTTAGAAGAACTTTACCTCGATGATCTATGAGAAAGCGTTGATACTAACTTCAAATTTCAAATATTGTAGGTATACTAGTTTTTTCTTTTCTTTTTTAATACTAATTGACATTATATGTCTCTCTCCAAATAAATATAAATCCCAAACCATTTTGATTCGATTTATAAAATTAAATCTAAAGATATTCACGTTTGTGAAAAAATTTATATAAACCATATGATTAAAAATGTCAGGATTACTGCGTGTATTATAACCAAATTAATTGTAAACTTATCTGCTTTACTCAATCAAACATTAGGAGAAAAATCTAACCTAAAATTGAAGAAACCAGCTCAAAACAATGAAAGATGCACCACTTCGAATATATTTATTAATATATATTTGTGTACATGTCATAACTGACTTAAATTTGATTCAACTTAGTATAAAATAAATCTGAAATACGGCTTGAAGATGCGTAACTAAAAAAATCTAAAGTTTTTTCACGGAAAGAAGAAATCGCCATATTTTTGCCAAAATTAGATTGCATGTTTTTTCGTAATATGATTTGCATTTTAAGGTTATTCGATTGATCTTAATACAAATTTATAAGTTTTTTCTTTACTATAATACAAAATGTTTCCTACGGCTTTTCAAAGTTTTTAATAATATCTTAAAAGAAATTGCTTTCCATCTTCAATATGAAAAAAATTTGTTTCTAGTCTAATGTTAATATATTACGAAAGAGCTCTAAAAAACTTGATATATAAATCTCAATATCAAAGTATGCCATGAGTTTTGAGAAAACGTTTCGTTCGATCAGGCAAAAATTTTCACAAAAACATTCTTTTTATGCAAAATTAGTTCAAGTCGTGAGAGTGAAATCCAAAACCTTTTGAGGCGCTAAATTAAAAAAAAAAAAATAGAATTGGTGATCTTTGATCGGTAGTTATTGCCGCCGAAAATCGACGAAAACAAGAACATTGTCAATATTGAGGTCAACAGAACCATTACCTTGGAAGGTAGTCGAATTCTCTCACTTTTACCCAATTTTTGCGGAAGCACGTGGGCATCTTAATTTGATACTGTGCGACTCACTTTCGTGTAAGGCGGCACGAGTCATCATCCTGAACTGGACCAGTGGTCAATTGAGAAAGAAATTGGGGGAAAAAAATCGAAAACGGCCAGTGCCGAACAATTTACCAATTTTCCGGAGATTAGGTGATCACCTCGTTGAATGGGATGTGACATCGACGCGCCACGGCACCCGTGAGCGGAATTGGTCCAAATTCCGAAAGTGACGAGCTGACAATTTTCAGGGCAATTTGGCGTTTTTGGGTAATTCGGGCACGAGTGAAAAGTACTAAAAGTCGGGCTGCGCTAACCGCACCGCAAACTGCAGCTAAAGTAAGCTGCTGCAAGGCAGCCGCAGAACCGCTGGCACCGCGGTGAACTTTTGTGATGGTTTAATTCGCCGCATGAAACCAGTCCGACTCGTTTTGCGTTCGTGTTCTTGATCTCAATTTGGACATTTTCAGTCCACCTGATCTGAGATATACCAGGTACCTGGCCGTCAATTCTGTGCAGGTCGATTAAGACGACAATTAAAAAAAAATGTAATAATAAAATGAGAAGAACAGGAATAAGGCCGCTTTTCACTTTCTTAGCACCGACGACAAAACGACCACTCTCTGCGTGACTCCTGCGACCGGAAGTCACGGGAACGTTTAAGAAAGTTCTGCAACTTAGCCGCTGGCTAATTATAAGACATTCCTTTCCTGGAAGTAAGCCGCTCATGCACAGTCGACAGTGGAATCACGCGCACTCGCATCTCTGGCCGCGGCCATCAGAATGCGATGCGCGGATTCCTAATCAACTCTGGATGATTGCCAATCGGGTCACACGTCGCTCCCTATTAATTGCAATTACGCAACTGATGAAAGCGTGCGGTCCTGCGTGCCGCTGGACCGACCTTTTAAATCATAGGCGTGATTTGAGTTTCCTAAGGAACGTGACTTCGGCGATGATAAGAAATGCCTAACTATTTCAATTTCTTACACTTGTTTGAAGAACGAGACCAATCTATGTACAAAATTGAAAAACTTTGTCGAGTTCGTCGCTCAAGTCTTTTGTTTTTCAAATTAAACGTCTTTTTGAAATTCGGTGCAAACTTTCATGAGTAAAGAATCCATTTATTCAAATTTCTAATTAATAAAGATTAACGCATACATATATAGAAGAGTAAAGTAAAATTAAAAAAAAACACCATCAGCTTAAACTTATACTTTTATTTGTTCTTTTGTACAAAAACGATAAAACTTGTTGATTTTTAATTAGATTAGAAAAAAATCATTCGTTGTTAATAATAAATAATTTAGATATTTCCTTTTTTTATTTCTTTACTTTTAGAATATTAGGTAGGTAATATGTACATACTTAGAAATTTTCGGCACAGCAATGTTAATAGAAAAACTACATATATAGATTAATAATGCATAGTTAAAGTTTTTGGTCTGAAAAGTGAAGAATACATAAGCCGCCCTAAGGAATCATAAAAACGTTAGGTTAGGAATATTTTATGGATACGGCTTTTATCATTAATTAAAATACCTGGTTTGATTTGTCTTGGGAAACCTTGAGGTCATAAGAGTTACTGCCATTTAAAGTTATATGTTTGTTTATATGTTTACTTTTACAAGTATTTCATTTTCCTCTTTTAGGTTATGGAACATTAAAACGTAACTAACAACAACTCTACCTTCAATTAATTACCTGCAAGAACAACTGCCTCGTGACTTTGCTCAGAGAATGGATATCAAGGTAAGAAAAACTCCTCGACTCCGCCACCGACGAAGTACCGCCAGTACACGAAAGACAAGACAAATATTTCCCATTTGCGTTGTCCAAACAAATAAATTGAGCGGCTCGTTCCCATTTGGTAACTTAATCTCCTCCGCGCCAAATAACTGCGCCGGCACCTGAGGCGCGACACCTTAACCTTTTACGGTTCGTTGCCAGAGGGCAGGCGAAGCGCGCTGTGCACGCACAGCCCCTTAAGAGGATCACCCACCGCTGGGTCCTGCGGCGGTGCTGTCGCGAAACGTCTCATTCAACACCGCGTAAATCAAGACATTACGCAGGCGCAGTGGCCACTGGTGACCGCTTGACCCCACGCCAAATGAGGTTGGGGTCTCCTCCGCAGGAAAGGTCCCGCAAATCGATGTCAGCGATCGCAAGGGAGTCGGACAAATGGAAATTCAGACGCATGTACGCGCACAAATGGACGCGACTGACCTCTGAGGGTCCCAAATGGGAGTCGTGTCGCTGTCCACCTGGAGCGCATTTCTTATCCCACTGTCCGCGCGGCTGATTAAGGCAGCGGAATTGATTCTGAGATGTTTACGCTTACGCCGCGGGGTTATGCGCCGTTTACAGTTACTGCAGAACAATTGAATTGTCGCGAGATCAGATCGAATCAACAATTCGGAGACGTTGTCGCGTTGCGCTGCGCCCTGGCGTAGTCACGATGCGTGCGCGCGTTCAGGTGACGAACCCTCGCCGGACGCAGACGGACCGATCTCCGCTTCACGTCGACGCTCTTGAACTTGGCCGTGGTGCGCGCATTGTGGGCCGCAATTAGCATGCCTCGCGAAATTGACGGTGTTACACGCAGTTACGCAATTGTCTGATTGTCTGAGCTGTGTTTATGCTAATGCTCCGCGCATAGTAAATTGATGGCAATTTGTTGCCCGATTCTTCGTCGTATTTGTCGGTTCAGTGAACTTTGCGCAAGAAATCTGGGCAATTTTCGGAGATGGCCCTATTATTTTCTTCTCCTTTTCATTTAATATGTTAATGTCTGGCCATTCATTTTTCTTAGTACGACTTAATACACAAATACTTATATGGTCTCCTAAAAATATAAGAAAAGTCCTCAGGTTTAATTTGTTTGTATACCAAAAAATGCGATGGCGTTATTTTAAGATTTAGACAGTCTACTGTCTCGAATTTTTACAAAATTCAAAATATTAAATAATTTTATAAAACAATAAACAAATTTAATAAGAAATTCCAATAATTGAATTTCAAAAGAAAGTGGTAATATCATTATTACATTTTTACTTGTGCAGGTCAAGTAATTTTAATCAGACATTAGCAACAACATCGGTTTTTGAATATGTGGTTTTTGGGAGGTAAATGAACAGAACGTTCTAAGCGACAAAAATAATTGTTTACAAAAGGCGATTTTTTTGAGTTTACTACAAAATTGAATGAGTAAAAAAGCAAAAGATAAAATATTTCTTACTATAATTTTGCGATATGTTCTTAAAATTTCTGTTTCGCAAATTTACATCGTATTTTTAGATCAATCTCATTTTAAAGGATTCGTAGAGTTAAGATAACTACGCAGAAGATTAATATAAATTTTGTATTCAACTCGAAAAAATTGAGGTATTTGAAACAACAGCTTATCCGTCATATTATTTTTCATTCGAGAGCAAACGTTGCCAAGAATTTAGGTCTCATCGGTTGATCAGATTCAAATCATCGTGGCACACTAATGAGCCCCTTCATTCTTATGCTAATTGATTTTTACAATGCAGCGCGTGTTAACTGCCCATCAATCAATGACCTGGACCGCAGCATCCAGGCAAAATGTATTCAGCAGTTTCTCCGCCGATCAATTTTAAGACTTCGATCTTTGGCTCGCTTCAATCACGAGTAGCGGCGGTGCAGACGTGCAGCCGTGACGGTGCGCCGCTAGCTTTGCCGGGAAACGCTCCGGCGCAGGACAGGAAATGCGTGGATGATTTGAATTTATGACAACGTTATCGAATTCAATTTGCGCAAGGTGTTGCAGCAAGTTAAATTGGCTATTCGGTCCGATCCGCGAAGCAATTCATTCTTATTGGTTAAGAAGATGCCCAACGGCAGTTGCGCGTCAGGAAATTAGCAACAGTGGGTCAGCTATTTTGGATGCTATGCCTATGTCATCGATCCGCGTCGCCACCGTCACAGGAAAGCGCCTAGGAAAAGTTTGAGCACAGTCAGTTTTTCTTTTTCACTCGATTTGAAAAAATGAATAGACTGACTAGAAAAAATTACCTGAACCTAATTAGGACCAGGTTGAACACGTCTGATGAGGCTAAGATTTAAAATAAATCCCTAATAAATTGAGTTTTCCTATAGATGCTTTGTTGCGGTTCTGACGGTCTGAATGCATATACATATACTATATGAAGATAGTCTGAAAAATTGTGGGCCTAAACATAAAGATCACGTTACTTATCAAAACGACGTTCAGTTACTCTTTGACAATCATTTCTGTCAGTCGGCTTCACTGTTTTTGTATAAATACATATTTGAAAAAAATATAACTCGCTTCATTTAAACCGCTTCAACAGAACTTTGAGATCGATTTTATTTTTGGTCCAAAGTGTGCAAAAGACTACTGATATCGATTAACACATTTTCAAAGGCATCTTTCAAAGTATTTATACCATTGCAGTACCAGAATGGTTTCGACGAGTATCGTCATCTTCATGGAAATCTTGTTAGACTATCTACTTTTAGAAAGTTTCCCGATAGAATTCACTTTTTTTCAATTAAAAATGTTCAACAAATGCTTGCTTTATAGGCTGAATAATAAATAAGTAAAAGAAAACTTCTCACTCTAGTTTCGAACATTCGTTTTAATTGCCTAGTAATCTTTACAACATTTTTTATTAATGTAAATAATTTCAAATATGTGAACAAAATTTGCAGATAAAGGGGAATGTTCAAAATTAATGCATCAAAAACTATCAGAATAAAAACTGTAAGGATTTTTATGCTTTTATCATTTGAATATGAAAGACTTACATTGAATAAAATTTCCCTTTCTTATGAAACGACCAGGTTTTTTTTAAACAAATTTTTAACACTTTTGAACGAAAATTACAATCTTTAAGTGACTTTTTACACTTTCACTAAGAAATTTGAGTTAAGGATTTTCTTTATTCATAGTCGGATCCTCATGAAAATTAATGTGCGAAGGCAGATGTTTTAAAATGCTTAATAATTAAAATATTAAAATTATCATTTTGAACCAAAACGACAACCTAGTGTTGTGCTTTGGTATTTTTAATGTCAATCAGCGTCAAAGGGGTACAAAATTGTGCTTATAAATAATTAAACGATCAAATTAAAGTGCTTGATTTTTTTGGTTAACCGATGCTATAAAATATCTAAACAATCGATCGCATCTGTAGGAAGCGAAAGTCGTTCGTCGTGAAATGTTTTAATTAATAATCGTGGTTAAAGGTTTAAAATTGTTAAGCTTTATTGCAAGATATTAATTAGTCTCACTTCAAGAAGTACGGCTCGTGTTCTATCTCATCGTTTTTTAGCCTTTTAAACTGATTTTTACCGTGCTGCCTATCGAAGCCTTTTTACAAATCACCGCGATTTAATTTACGACGCCCCTCAAGTAATTTTATGCGGTTTGTAACACTTCTTGACATCGGAGGAGACCCTAAATAGTTTCATTTGATTGATGTCTACAATGCCTACAACTGATATTAATGGCGCTTTCGATATTTTATGAGGATTAGGTTGCTTTCGAACTCGACAAAATTATAATAAGCTTCTTTGGGTGCAGTTTAGCTTTATAAGCCTGTGGTATTTTATGACCTTTTTACAATAAACGATGTTGCATTCCATTCTTTATTCAATTTGAGAAATTGAAGTTTTTTAAAATCTATATTTATAAGGTTCGTGCCTTAAAACGATATAAGAGGTTTTTAGCAAAGCTTTCTACAGATAATCATGAATTCTTTAAATAAATTAAAGGATATCATTTGGTTAAAATGCTTACACGAAATGAATAGTATTAAAAAACATCTTAAAACATCCGAAAATTATTTTAATTTTATAAGTTAGACGTAAATCAACAACAACATAGAGTATCTGATTTTAAATTGTCAAGTTCTAAAAGTTATACAATTTTTATGACTTATGGGTCACTATTTTTAAATATATAACTTCAATTCTAAATATGTATTATGCGATGGATATGCTAATTCGGCAAACTCAACGGTCTCTTTGTAAGTTCAATAAAATCCATTGAAGTAAAAGCATGCTTTTATTGCTTTTGTTGTGGTTTTAGTTAAGGTATATTTTAGAAGTCTTACAATTCTTTCTAAAAGCCAAACGAAGACTAAATGGCCATTTCTGTAATGAATCGAATTGAAAGAGCTAACTCAACCCACTTTCTTAGATTGCCGCCAAAGGTGGTCAGGTAATATCTTAAACTTCTAAAAATAGACAAATTGTCTAAAGTTTGCACTTCGATCCGAAAAGTGAAAAATTCCACTAAATGCGAAAGTAAACGCTTTTGACCTAGAATTGGCCAAAAACGGTTTGGCCTAATCATTGGCTATTTGCATCGCATCTCAGCATGCATAGAACCCCGATTAACCGCGATTAGTCATCGAACGATGCGTCGGTCGGTCCACTCTCAAGAATAATGAATAATTCAGGGGGCAAAGTATACTGGAGATTAAGATAATCCGAGACACTTTCGCGGCCCCACGTTCATCAGTCACTCTCGCGAAGATTTCCCTCCAAATTAATCACATCCAATTTTCTTAGACCCCTGTAATTACCCATGAGGCCGATTTCTTTCGATCGATCGCGCCTCGTTCGCCTATACGAATCAGCCGCGGACGGGCATTAGGCGTTTAGCCAAAAAGTTTATTATCACCTCGACCCGCATAACGGTGAACCCGCGAGGAGCCAAGAATTTTCAATTTCCGTGACCTTGTTTATCGGGATTTCGCTAAAGCAAATGTGGGTTGCGGCTCCGTCAAGCATTCAAATCAAATTCCGGCCTCGCGCGAATTTCTAAATCGCGGAAGACCGGACCGCGTAAATATTTATGCGCGCAGCTTGGCGGCGCAAATGAGCCGGCTGCCTTCCTTTAATTGCACAGCCCCGCCGCGAGGGGTCCAGAGCAAGACGAAAAGCCATGCACCCCACAAAGCGCCATCCAGCGGCGAATTTGGGCAAATTCGGTGGTTTCTAAGACGTGATAGCTTTAAGGCCAACGCATGCCGTCTTATCTCCGGAGTGAAAACTCTTTGGGATTCTAACGGTAGTGTGCCTTCATGCTGTCCGATCCGAAGATCATCCGCGGCCATTGTAATTACCTGGCCACGGACAAAGCGGCCCCACGGCCGCCCGGGGTACCCGCCAGAAGAGACGCACCGAAATGGGGCTCCGATTTGAGGCCTCTGCGGCGGCGGCTGTGTCAACAAAAACTGACCCATTTCCGCACGCAGGGCATGTGGTCAGCGTGTGATAAGATACCTCGCGAGATGCAGCGGCCAAGATAAATCCGCAGCTAGATTTCTAGTTAGATAGATGGAACGTGATACGGCGTGAGCTAGCCGCGCTGGCGGAATTTGACCCCTTTCTGGGTGCATTCCAGCCGGTGTATTGGTGCACCGACTACGCGACGGTCTCGCAGGGCTTGCATTATTCTCAGACGCACAGTTGACGACACTCTTTTCCCCGAGAAATTGAATAAAACAAACAAAGAGATTTTCAATACTATACTGAACACTATCCTATAAAATTCTTTTTTGATTTTAAACACCTTAATTCTAATACGTAGGTTCATTACGAGTTAAAACTGCGAAAATAATTTTTTATATAAAAATCCTTTACTTGCGTACATACATATGTATGTATAATTTTAAAGCACTGTCGCTTTATATATTTTACTATATATTTTGTTTTTGATGTCCTTGATACGCTTCCGCACCTCTCCAACATTATTTTTGGAACCTTAACAGATTAAAAATAAGATTCCTGAAATAAATACCAATAAGTAGAACAACGTATTCAAAACTAAGTATGAGGTTAAATTCAGTTATTCGTTATTCCCAATTTTAACCGTCAACTTAAGTTAAATCGTTAAATGTAGGTGCTAAATTTAATAACTAAACTAAATATCCCAGAAATAAAAAAAAAATTTTAAAAAACTGAAGCATATTATTAAAATTACATATTCGAATTGTTATACTATCGATATAATAGTCGTTTTTATTTTTTTCTGAATTAAATTAATAAAATTGTTATGTTTTAGTGATAAAATTAAAGCAAAATCGTAAACAAATCTTTCAGCTTAATTTTGCGTAACATTCTTGGTTTGTAGGTTGAAAGATTAGTTTTGAAACGTGATTTTAAATCAATTTAACATTTCGATCGCCGATCATTGATTTTCTGCTAATGCTTCAGGCAATAAACAGGTTGTAAGTTATATGTTAACCTGCTCTAACCTATGACTGCATCTCTTACTTTGTTTTAGAATTACACTCTGGCTATGTTAGATTATATAGTGCACCTAATGATATCATCAAACCTCGTTTTAATCCCATTGTAAACATAGCGATTAAATTTAAATTTACGACCAAATAGAGTTTGGATTGTTCTATACGTTGCAGAGTTTCCATGACATGCAATAAAAAAGATTTTATCCCTTCGCAACCCGTTGAAGGTGCGTTGGTGCATAATTTTGGTTTAATGAACCTCTGTGCCATCGGTGCCGCGTCCATTGTATCTCCGCAGCGACTAATTGGAGCAACCCATAAACGACATTCCTGTGGGAACCCCATTGCTTCCAGTGCGAGAGTAATCAGAAGTGGCTTTTAATTCGCACCTGAATGCTGCGGTACACCGCCGTTAACATTCTCAAATTAGCTCCGTCAATAAAACCCGACGAACGTCGCCGTCGTCGTAGCGTTCGTTGAGCGGAGCCTCGCCGGCACTGTGCCACTTTCTGAGTTAAATTAGCGGTTGTAATGCGCCTCATTGGGGCAGTAAAGTTGCGCGAGGAGGCGCAGGTGCCCCCGACATATTTATCGCACCTGGCCCAATAAAATTCCACTCGGCCCAATTGAATTTCAGGATTTGCTTCCCCCAAATGAAAATTATCTTATCGCGGAAATAATTTCCATTTCCATGTAAAACTAGCCGTGGAAGCCGTGCATCGGACCTTGCGTTGTTGCGCGCGAAAACTTTTCGAGTCCAGGCAAGGTACCCGGGGCTCCGCTGGGGCCCAGCCCACGAAGCCGCAGCGACTCCACCGCGGGGCCGCGCCGGTTTGAAATGGAGAAGTGGAGTAGTTACTTTATGCACCTCGATGGGTCTGGTTATCTTTATCTGCTTTATAGGGAAGTTGTTCCCCGGCTATTTTATGGATTTGTTTTCATTTCTTGAAGAATTCGAACGTGAAATAGAACCGACATCCGCAGAGGTCACCGCTGGATCTCGGCTTTCGCAGTCCCCCCGACCCCCCCTCAGCAGCGTCGGGCTCACCTTGGCCAGGTAGGTGGAGGTGAGACCGTGCAGATTTTCCTTCATTAGGAGGGCGCCGATGTACACTGCGAAATTTATTGGATGCTTCGTGCGAACGTGCACTTCTTAACTACACCATAACTTTCTTTTGCGACAGCCGGACATAAATCTTTGGCGGAAAATGCACCTCATCACCCAGAAGACCTTGTGTACAAACAGGGGATTAACCCTTAATTAACGACTTGTCTATTTAGTACAATCACTATACATTTACGTTGCCAAATTTCGTAACTCCTTCATTTTTTCAATAAAAACATTTTATAATTAACAACCAGTGAAACAGTTAAATTTGAAAATTGTTTTAAAAATTCTAAGAGGGAAATTGAAAACTGTTTTCCAATAATTTGATGTCCAAAGCATATCCTTAAAGGTACCAGTTATCAATAACTTTTGAGTAAAAGCTGCAATATATATTTTGAAAAAAATACATAATTCGGTCTATTTCTGTAAAACGATTGATTCTATCAAAAATAAGGTTAAGGGCCACTGTTGTGTAATCATACAAAGTATATTTTTTTTATATGGATTACAAGAAAACGAATTGATTCTAGGATGTTTCAGTTTACTGTATGGTAGCTTTTTCGAACATTTTATTAAACAAGAAAAATTACTTACATTTAAAACACAGGAAATTAATTCACTTTGCTATGTTTTTAAATGAAGTAAATTTTCCACAGTAACAGGGAGGGGATTACGACCAATTTCTTTATTACACTTTGGATTTTTTAAATTAATTTTTTTTAAATAACTAGGCTCAACTCTTGACCAATCACCAAAAGTCTTCCGCCTATATAACTTGCCAGAACTATTCTCTTTGCAAAAAAATTACTGAGAGAAATCAACACTTTAATAATAAATTTTGCCCTTCGAATGTTATTTAATTAATAATTAATCATCAAAATTCGATGTGTTGCTCCTTAAGCCCTTAATGAATGATTTGCCAATTAGAATGATTGCGCTGCTGTCGAAGAAATTGCAATTCTAAAGTAATTGCGCAACCCGCCACAAGCGCCCCGGCTACGAGCATGGCCAAGTAGCGCGTGCTTCAAACAGGGCCAGATTGCTTCCGCGACGCCCTTCGAAAGGCGGCGACTTCGAAAGGAATTTTCCTTATTAATTATTGATGACGTGCAACTGTAAATCTTTTATCCGAACCTTTTGTGCGAGGGTTTGCAAGTCTCATGCTGCCGGCTGCCGGAGGCAATTAATAATTTTTCGAATAATAAAAGCGAGGCATCGCAGAATTTGCGGAAACAAATTTTGCCATTGTTTGTGAAGAACAAAAATATGTATTTTTATATTTTTATTTACTCAGCGAAAAATATGTAATTCAAATTTTAGGTCAAAGTCGTTTGCATGAATTTGGATTCTGCCGCCGCATAAGAAATGAAGAACATGCCTTTTTGTATAGAGATATTAGTGTAAATTATAAAAGTAATAGTGCCAAAATCTCCTTGAGTAGGTACCTACATATACCCTTAAATGGTAAATCTTTAAAAAATTGTTTCAGTGATCCTATTAATAATATTGGATGAATTTTAACTTGTATTCTAATCTTTTATCTATGGTAATTCAAACACACATTTTTAAAATTGTTGATGCATACCAAATTTAAATCAACAGATTTTTCATAATTTTGAAATATGGTATTTTGCAATAATCTTGATAAACTGAAAAATGTGTTTAATTGTGACAGAGATTCTCTTCATTTAATTAATAAAAAGTTTAAGTAAAGCAATTAAAAATAAATTTTATCTTATTATTATTATTATTATTAAGCGAAATTAAATAAAATCGAATTTTCGCAACTAAAATGTATAACCTACATAAACTTATTAATTTCATTTGCTTAGATTGTAAATTGCAAATAAAAATTATAAAATACCCCATTAATGACCTCGTAAACCAGTTGACTATCTCTTCTAAGAAAATCAAGCAATAATAAATCTATAAGATGAAAATGTGGTAGAGGTAAGAAACCTCCTCTGCAATTTCTTACCTAATCCCTCGGCGGATCAGAGCGCGGCAAATAACTCAATTATCCGCTGGAACCCTTGAAAATCGCTCACTCGTTTCGTTCCGAGCGCAACGAGCCCATCTCACTGCCCCAGAAATGGCGCGATCTTGTTTGAATTACATAAAAATAAAATTCCTTGGCGGGCGATTATTGCGATTTGACGACACCGTAACCCGTCTTGTTACCGCATAATTGGCCCCCGGTCGATTGCGCACGTGGCGATATATGGCAACATATAACGAGCAATTTTCGATATTCCAGACTATGCCAACTCAACGTCTCAAGGAGGCAGACCATCTTACGGCAAGATTAGGAAAATTATCTTTTGCAGTTGCACTTGCAACCCATGAAAACTCGCTCGCCACGAAGGTGGGAAATTCACCTATGCGCCGGAATAATTTCCGAGGCAATTATGTAATTTCATGTGCATGCGGCCAAACAGATTGTATGTGGAAGACAGCCGACTAACTGTACCCTCGCGCATCAGTCAACTTTTGCGAGGTGGTTTCGCGAGCGCAGCGCACCTAGACACCGTCTTCGCCATCGTCGTCGACGCGGTTCCCAGCAGGAGGACGGATGAATTGCGAAAAAATCGCAATAAATCCGCGAGGGGAGGCGCGGTGGACAGAACATGCCAATGGTAATCAGTGCCATTAGAGAGCACTTGAACTTTTGTCAGGGCTCACCTCCGTCGCCCAGCGTCTTAGAGGCGAAGGTCTTTTGGGAATCGCGCGTCGTTTTGCCATCTTAAGGCGATTTACCGCCGCGCTTAAGGTGGTCAAGAGGAGATCATCTCGGAGGAGGTCCGGCCTCCACGGAGCTGTTGTAATTGCTCCCATGTAGGACAATGAGGTTTCCGTAATTGAATCGGTTCGCCGTTTGCGTCCAGATGAATGGACGCGCTCAGAGCCGACTCCTAAAACTAATCGATTTAGCGTCCCCGGGGAATGGGTGCGAAACCCAACCGTCTTCGTCTTCGCGTCTTCGCCTTTTCCTTCTCGGGGTTTTTGCCAGGGAAATGGCTCTGGACCAGTTCTCTCTCCCATCTGTGGCAATTTCCTTCCTTTAAGACTTTACAACTCATTAGCGAGGAAGCGGATTATTAGTTTTTTCTGCGACCAGTGATCTAGTTACGTCCATTCAACTCAGCCCTAGCTAGAACTTTATTCTAAGTAGGACATTCCAAGTTTTAGCTGATTAAGGTATACACTAAGAAATTTTTCTAATACTCAACTAGGTGAACTCTAGTAAATTATTTTAATCATATTTTAAATAAAAATATCGCTAGAAAATTAATGTACAATTTAAATCAAGTTCCCATTTTTCAGCTCATAGCTAATTTTAGTCAGGGTGAAAAACAGCATGATTAAAATCAACTAAGTTTTAGTTGCAATGATGGATACACTCAAAAAGAATTCCAGTTTAAACAGATGTTGTCCTACAGGTTTTGTATTACCCAAAATCTTTTTTTATTTATCCGAAATATTTTGCAAAACCATAATTTCAAAGCTTTTCCTTATTTTAAGAAATTCTGCTTAATGCCGCCTTAAGTTTGATTTCTAATGTATCAAAATCGAAAATTTTATTGATCTTATACAGAAGTCGGATTTCGGGGTACATAAAAATAGTTTTCATTTTCGTAACAAAAATTATCACAAGTGTGTTATTTACAATATAAGTTAAAGTACCTACTCTTTTCCAAACTTTCAAGAAATAGTGCTACTCTTTATATCACACCGTCTAATTTTATTTTAGTAAATTGGTATTTTAAGGTAGGGCATTCTTTCCATTTCCTGGAAGAGGAAGATGTCCAATCATTCTGGGAAACGATTCCATACCCATCGCCGAACTGGGTCAATCTGACCGCGAGGGCAAAGAATTCGTGTGAATAATTAATAATTCGTGGGAAATGATTTATTCGTGCAAAAGCCACCTGCCAAGGCGCCGCACTCGCGACCCCCCAGGAGTGCTCCCCGAGTCAAGTCCAATCAGCGGCGGTCATCTAAATATCTTTAAGATATATTTCTCGCGATCTTTACCTGCCCTCGAGGGCACCTGAGACCATCCAAATAATTATGAGCGATGACCGTTCATCGTTTTTCAATTCGACCATAATGTGGTCACGCTCGTTAGAGGAGAGGGTGTTTATTAAATCCAATTAAGAAAGCGATTTGCAACGCTCGCTCCCGCGACGACAGCTTGCATATACGTGCCCCGCAGCGTGATTCGCGCTTTATTTAGCCCCGCGAAAAATTATAATTTTGTCTCGCGGAAGAACCGTTTTCGCCTCAAGGCTGCCGGAATCGATGAGCAATTTAATTTCGCGCACACACGACAAGAAACCCACTCTGGAGTCTGGTCCAGCTGTAAACAACTCCTGTGCAGCATCTGTCTGTCGCCAGACTCAAGATAAAATTGTCAATCTTCGTCTCACTCGAGTTAAGTGTCTTTAAGAATTTTGCACTTGAGCGACACGACGATCTTGAGGAAATCTCATCGCATTCCCAGGGTTTTTCTTTCGCAGGAATAAAACACTTAGCCAGAGGAGACGATTTTGATAATTGCGGGTATCGAGTGGTGTCGATGGATTCGCGCCGCCGGAAATTGGGCATTCTCCAGGAAATTCACGAAAAAAAACGTACACGTGAGGTAAATTAGCAAAAAATTATGGAATCGCCTGGGAAGATGATTACCTTGCGGATAATGTGATAATGAGACCGTTAGAAAATTAAATTAGTCATTTGAAATGCTCTATAATTTTGTCTCTTGGGGAAAAGTAGAACGGATTTCAATGAAATTGGGACTCAAATTAACTGCAGTTAAAATTAAGTATTTTATCTGTCCAGCGATATTTAAGTACCTTTTTTTCTAACTTGTCTCATTAACTTTATTTATCTTATACTAGATTTTAAACTAGTTTATGGTATGAAACTGCAGTAAATTTATTCCTGACACCAATGTGATCTCATCTGTAGATCTCATTAATATATTTATACCATAGAAAAACTTCAACATTTATACGGAAAAAAAACATCATCAAAAACATTGAAAGCAATCAGATAAATTCATAATTGTATAATAGAAAAAACGATACATATTTTGTTAAAAAATTACACCGATTTAAAATGTATGGTGGCATTAGTTCTTTTAATAAAAAGGGTATATTGATAATAATTCATCATTCTCCAATAACTACTAGTTTCAGAAAAGATTAATAAAGCCTATGTATGAATGGTATGATGAGGAATTATCTTTTATCTTTACCGCTTTCAACTAAAATACATAAGATAAACTTCGCTAGAATATTCACGAAAAGCGAATATCTTTAAGACGTGTCTTGCTTGAAGGGGAAACCACGTTAGGGGGTTCGAAAAATCGATTTTTTTGTTGTGCATAAAACTATGAAAAACAAGTGGTGAAAATTGATTGTAAACGCTCATCAAAAAATCAATTTTCAACCTTTTACCTACCTGAAATAATTTTAAAAAAAAAGTCTGTGTGTATATTTGAACATCAATAAAATATCTTTAGAGTTTATTTCTGAGCTTAGCCTATAGTGATACCTTCATCTATTAATTAAATTACGGAAAAAAAGATGCCGCTCAACAATTCGTTGAACTTTTGAGGATAATTTTGCTTCTACCTATGAAATTTTTTACCTACATACTCCCATAACTTTATTTTCTCTTCTAAACATCCGACTAGACTTCTAAGAAATCTGAATTTAATCAAAATATGAACCTAGAGTGGACTTTATGTACTTTACCTAGCCAGCTCAATATTACTACATATTAAATTAAAATCTCTTATCCTCTAAAAAGTGCCTTGGATGCAAGAATACTTTTTACCCTTTTTAAAATATCAAATCACTTTAATTTTATAGATATGAAAAGAATTTTTTTTTACAGTGGCAAATTTATTAGCTGCTTCTATAACGTTTTCTTGCATACAAATCGAATCGAATAACCTGCTGCTTCGTAAAATATTCCACTGCATCATATAACTTATGATGCATATATCCTCCCATTCATCAAAGATTCAATCATCTTTAGCGTCTAGCAGCATAATAATTGCATAATTTATAAAGACACATGCATCACTCGTGGTGTGGTGTGGGACTTAAGCTTAGCATAAAATCATAAAATGCTTTCTTGGTGCCTGGAGTTTCTGGCGGACTCTAATTCGGTTCTTGTCTTTGCTATCAGAGAGATTCTTGTGCATCGATGTTCAATTATCCAAAAATAAAAATATTTATTAAAATATACAAAGGTATTAATTGAATTGAAGCCCCTCTGATTTATTTAAGTTTTTAACGATTTAAAAGTATTATCATCTTGAAGAAAGAAGTTACAAATTTCGAGATATTCTTATAAAAATAATTCCTTGGCGGTCGAGAATATTTTTCAAGTTTACTTCTTGCTGGGTTTGAGAATACATTTTTTGTATAAATAGATATCATATACTAAAGCGTTAAATACTATCTTTAATGGAATTTTAGAGTTTATTAAAGGATAGTAATAATATGTACATATATTTATCATTTATTTATAAAAACAGACCATCGAACAAAATTATATTTCTTCAAAACTAAAATATGAAATTTGGTATAATTTTAGAACTTGCTTGTCAGCACCTAGTCCAAGATTTGAAATCGAGAATGCTATCATCGTTTGGGAGACGTCATTTACTTATCGTTTTCACATTTAAGTTTAACTGATATAATCAACAATGCACCAGAAAAGTATGTCGACATCTCTCCCATCATCGTCGCAATTTCTCGTTGTCCGGTAAGTTTAAAAAATTAATAATTATATGTAGTGAACAGGTTGCGATTAATAATTTTTTCTTTTAACTTTTATAATATGTTAAAGTAGCTTGTTCATTGACTAAACTTATTTTTTAATTTTTAATTAAGAAATATTAAATTTCTAGTTCCTTCAATTTATAAATTTAAATAATTTTAGTAATGCATTTGATCAGATTTTTGAATATTACAACCCTGGTAAAATTGAATTCCTTGCTTTAATAAATTTTAAAAGAAGAAGTTATCCAACTTGTTATCTTCCTCTACCTCTGATTAAATATTTCATCATATAAAACATTTTCTTGAAGTAATCCCATCCAAATGAGGCATAAAGACAACTAACGAGCTATTAGATTTGAGTGCATAATTGTCCAAGTCGTTCGCTTAATTAGTTTTTTGTTTAAAAAAGGTTTCGAGGTTGAGGGCGTTTCAGATTATGCTCAAGTTGTGTGGAAGCTGAGATGCGGCTCCGACTGGCAAAGCATTCACCTTACATCGGCTCCTTGGAACCGCAGAAAGAGCAACTTTTGCAAGTTTGTTCCGTCTTTCTGGGAAGATAAAGGCGTGACATATTTCTTTGGCAGATTGGCTGCGGCGGCGGGGGCGGTGCGGGCGCACTTAGCATAACAGAGGAGGGAGGGCGGAAAGGGTGGCTCCATAACTCACTCCGGGACACATAATTTGTTACGAGCACTCCCCGGGTTCAGCTTCTAAGTAAAACATATGCGGGAACTGGCGATCTTTATCGAGGTGTACAAGCTAAGTGCCAGCAAGGGCGCGCTCGTTTTTCTGCCTCGCATATTCGCATCCCCTGCCAAGACGTCCTCTGGGTGCTCCCCGGCCCCCTTTAATGAGGACTCTCTGCGTTCGGTGCGGTGACAACTTGGACTCGAAACTGTTCGTCTCGAAGGATAAATTCTCATTCGCAGTCGCTATTTCGCTATTTTTGGCGAAGCCCTAGCTAATTGCAATGTTTATGCCTTTGGGAGTTCCAAACCCCTCGATTTTCGTAGGCGGGGAATTAATGGGGCCGGACGGGTATAATTGAAAGATGTGTGACGGCAGCAGTTTTACTACCTAATAAGGACGTCATTTTTTCTGGATTTCGTCATAAACGGCTTCTTTTATTGCCGTGCCTTTTCCGGTTTGTTTGAGGCCATTCATGGGCTCATCGCTGGATTACAGGGTCTTTACCGGATTTGGGGGGACTCTACTTTGGCGAAAGGTCAACCTGATGGATTTTAATGGGCCAGAAAAGTCCCTTCTCTGCGTGAGCTACTCGTATTCAATTTTGAAGAAACAATGTGCAAACAACAACTCCTTGGCACTTTTATTGTAAGTATATTTTGATTTGAAAAGGATTAGGTACTAAAAATTACCTTAGTTTATGACATAAATTTTGCAATCTGCAGATCTTTTAAATTAAATCTCCATATAGAAAAATTTCATTATAATATTATTGTATAAAAAAGGAAACTGAGGTCACATATTTGACAGAAAAGTGTTATTAGTAAAACTGAATATCTTGGAAATTCAGTTTTATTTTTTCTAAGATGCTAAAATACGCTTATCCATTTAAGAAATATTCAAACAAAAATAAAAAAACACTCCCGAGGATTACTAAATCTTCGAATATGGTATAAAAACATTCAAAGAATATCCAAAAACTCTGTAAAATGAATCTTCTTGACCCCCACAAGAATTATATTTCTTTCTTCCACATCTGTAAAGGTTTAAGCGAATAAAAACGTCCGTTTTTCTATAAATTCTACATTTTATTTATTATGTGTAAAACCTATAACAATTTTAAAATATAAGCATTTATCGTAATCATACTTTTGGACTTATTGCAAAAATATAACCTCGAGAAAATTTGCAAAAAAATATGTATTTCTGGTGATTTATGTCATTGATAAATATATCGATATTATAATTTAAATAGTTAACAATAAATCCTCTAATTTATTCTTTTTCTTTATTTTTCTCCACAGCACCTAATTGCCTGGGATCAGGATTGCGGGAACTGAAATCTCTAAAAATGTTCCGAGGGAGAAACTTTCAGCCGAAGTGAGCCACCTGTTTTAAGAAAACCAGAAAAATATGTTAAAATTATTATTAAAATTGCATAAAAATTCATTTTGTACAAAACCAGTTTAATAAATTGGTTTTTACAAAATTTGTATTCAAAAACTCAGCCAGTAGATAGTAGATGTAAACAATAGTCAAATGTAGAATTAAGTTCAATTAGATTTATCCCGAAAAATGAATAAATGTTTAATAAAAATTTTTTTAATGTAATCTCTAATGTTTTATTTACCGCCCCTTCTTCCTCCGTTGCGATTTTTGGGCTCCCATTCTTTCAAATCTGGCGCCTTTTCAGTGAATTGGGGAAGATATTTAGGCGTGGAGCCAGGGTGGTTGTTGTCCCGGGAACAGTGTCGGGTTTCTATGTTTTTGCGATCTTTCCCCGCTCCAAGACTGTAAGCTCATCACGGACGGCTCGGGTCTTAGCTAAAACTGGAAGCTTTAGCTAAGACCCAAAGCTGAATGATCCAGCTTTTAGCTAAGACCCGGGCAATCGTGATGAGCTTACAGTCTTGGAGCGGGGAAAGATCGCAAAAACATAGAAACCCGACACTGTTCCCGGGACAACAACCACCCTGGCTCCACGCCTAAATATCTTCCCCAATTCACTGAAAAGGCGCCAGATTTGAAAGAAGAGTTCTCACCGGGGTCTGAGAGCACGGTGCTATTTTAGGAGTTCAATAAAAAAAAGCACAAGATTATTCTGTCTTAATTTTTATTCATTAATTTCGCAACAATTTTAACACAATGCCTTATTTTTTTATAGCCCCTTAGTTGTTTATTTATTTTTACTTTTTAATGTAATAACAAATGATTAATTGGTTGCACTTCTGCGATGTGACATCATTATTCAGTGTTATGTGTAATGAGTGCCTAAAATTGTAAATTCCATTTCCTCTGGAGCTCTTTGAGTTGTGTGCTTTTTAACAATGAAAACAGTCTTCAAAAAATTCAGTTTGGCTCTAGATCCAAGCGGAATGAATAACAGGACTCTGCATTACACCCCAGGGAATCCTTGGTATGAAATGCACACAATAAATATTAAAAATATATATGTATTTTAAAATTATACTTTTATTTATTTCCCCAAACCAATACTTTCAATTTCTTTTCATTCGTCAGGAATTGTGCGAGAAATTCAGGAATATGCATCGGCACAAAAGATTTCAAGCATGCGAATTTACATTCAAGAATTTATTCGAAGTGGACCTCCATGTAAACTTATCAATAAAATTAAACTGGAAAAAATATGAACAACGTTTAAAGAGTTTAAAGAGATTTTTCATTATTTGTATTTACAATCGTATTGAGAAAGTTTCAAGTATTTATGATTGGAATTTATTGGTAGAAGTTCGTTTTAAAACTTCAATATTATTTTAAAAAATTTTCCCCAAAATCTAAATCCGGATTACCTACAGAAACGGAGAGAATAAAAGGGTTTTTTAATTCTCCATTCTCTCTCTAAAAAAAAAATTATGAAAAGATTACAAAAAATAATAATAATTTTCACAATTTAATTAGATACTAAATAAATTATTCTTACCATTCATTCAATATTGATTTAAATTTCCAGCTTCTGAAAGAAAGACTAATTTATCAAGCGCTCGAAGGCAGATTGGTCCTTAATGGTCCTTTAATTCGCTTATTCGCTTTATCATTTATTTTTATTTTGGGGATGCTATTTTAAAGTACAATTGGTAAATTTGGGGGGCAGCATCTTGGGGGAAATTTCCCCAGCCATAGGCATGTGGGTGCTTTCTCAAATATTGGAAAATCTCAAAAGATATAAGCGCCTTAATAAAATCAGCTATACAAAACAACGGGAAGGGGAGGTGTAGAACATCTGGAGGCGTCTATGGTTCGTTGGGATCCAATCTGAGACGGAAATGGAGCCAATTTGCGCGAAAGTGGGAGCACGCCAAGAAAACACACTCGACATTTCGGTAGAAACGTGTTTACTTACGATATAACAAAAGGTCCTGTATGAGTACTTTTTGGCCCTACGAACGTATCGGCCCCCACCCCCCTTATCGGCACATCACGAAGATATCGCCGTCGCCGGACGGGGGAGGACTCCCGGGCTTTGTCTCCCCCGCACACACGAAGGCAGCTATTTTCGGAAAAATATTTTTAGTAAGCGGATCACAGGCGCCTCGAATGACACTGAAATGAAGAAGGCAATGATGAAGGAGAGGACGGCGTTGCCCAAGAAGACGGTGAGGACCATCGAGTGCTCGAGGTGAATGGGGCCCTCCATCTGGAAGGTGGTGATCAGCATCAGGACGGGGTGGACCAGGTAGGTGCAGTACGTCAGCCGGCTCAGCGGGAGGAAGCCCCGGTAAGACAGGATCCGGTTAACCGGGCTCGACATCCCCCAGCAGCAGGACAACGTGATCCAGACGAGACCCAGGCCCCAAGCTGAAAATGAATTTATCGAATTATTAACGTCCATTTGGGGGCTGCCCAGCGCTACCACCCTCAGCAGATTCTGCAGCATTTTACGCAGACCCCCAACCGAATGCCACTTACTATATTACGTACTTACAGTGGCGATAGAATAAATATAGCACATCTAGCCACAATTTCATATTCTTCGAAAGAATGGAACATATTCAGAGATTCCTTGGAGGATTTCTGTGTACACGTCCCATAACAAATTAAATTATGAACATTACGCTGTAAATGTTTATCTACACAACGCCCTTTAATGAAATTTTATCTTAGTACCAAATAATATTTCATAATACTAAAGAATATAACATATAAAACAGTTACTAGAGATGCTATAATCGAAACTATTTTCTACATATGCTACATATGTGTTTTCTGTACCTACTATTAATTTTATAAACAGAAAAACTTTTTTCAAATGATTATAAAACTCCGAATTAAGAGGTCGCCCTAAAAAAATTTAAAAAGGGAAGAAATTATTTAAGCGGGTTTTTTAACATCCTGGTAGTTACAGGAAAATGTACCTAAAATATAAAGAAATTTAAATAGTCATTTAATCCTAAAGCAGTACTAAACTTAATCTAGCGGTAGATTAAATAAATATCTTATGCAATTCATTTTTATATTAATTAAAACGCGAATATGTGTATATAAACAATGGAAAATCGGAATTTTAAAGCCCGTGAAATAATTTATATCGATAGATTGTACATAGATTGTAATATTTTTAATAGTCTGAGTTTTATATTATTTTAACTAATTAAAAACGCATTTAATGTATGCTCCAAAAAAATTATGAAAATCACATCGACGAAATATGTATAACCCCCTTTAAATTTACATCAAAATGAAAAAGTTATAATTGTGATATTATTATTAAATTGTAAATTATAGTATCATAATTGTTACGTTCTCCTAACTGAAAGCTCCCCAAAATAAATTATTTTTATTAATTTATAGGACTCAACATTTATTGTAAAAAAAAGTACACCAAGCTAAAGTACCTCAATTCAGCTACAAAGTTGCCCCTAAGCTGAATATTCCAAAAGACATAACGATTTAAAAAGTGCCTGAAGTCACTTTGGACTAAATACGATTCCTATATTCGGTGGCATACGTTCAAAATGATATATGATATTTTTACAAAATATCATATTTCGAACAATCTGATTCTAAATATATTTCTGAAATTAAGAAAACAAGAAAACGAACAAGTTATGTTTGTTAAAAGCACTGGTTTGATATTGTGGAATGTAGCTTCGAAATGAAATGTTCTACGTAAAATTAAATTGCTTGTACATACATATATGTATTGTATGTACGAGTATTTGTTGCATGTTGTGTTCTATGCTGCTTTTACCTAACTGATACAAGTTACACTGCATGAAAAGGTGGTAGCCATGGGACTGCACCTACAAAATTAAATTTCTCACCTGTGTGGCCGATGCTGACGTAGAACGCGCTGGCGAGGACGCCCAGCTCCCCGTCCCAGACGCCAAAGATGAGGATGAAGAGGAGCCCGACGCTGGCGAGCCACAGGAGCAGGTTCGCCAGGAGCGGCACCTTCGGTGGTGTCCTCACCCGATGAATTATGTGGCCGGTTATCATGCCTGCAACATGCCGAGATTGTCGTTAGATCCTGCTCAGCTCACTGTCTTTTAAATTGGATTTTATTGTAGCCGCCAGCAGCGCCCACTTTTATTTGTTTGCGACTTTTCAGCGGACTGACGACACCCGATTTAGCTGCAATTTATGGGGAAAGGTGTTTGCGGCCACGTGAATGTGAACCTGGACCATGCACTCGGTCTAGTTATGATAGTCGCGATTTAGCTCGTTTTTTCCACCCGACTTGGCACACCCAATGCGAATAGAAACTCTAGAACCCATTGACCCACTTCAATTATTGATTCCTGGGAATTTCCTTAATGCGGGTCATGTACCTACGTCACAAATGCAGATTTAAATAAATCGGTATAGAGGAATCCTTCCTGCTGCGGACGGAGAGCAAATTTGTTTCCAGTTTTCTAGAAACTTTGCCATGATTTATTTTTTATTTCAATAAATTAAAAGTCCTTGATTCTTAATGAGGGCCACTTTGCTCAGATATGCTTCGCATTTAAATAAATAAAATTGGCCCTCTGGCAGTTGATTTTGTTTTGAAATATTACCAAATTAGTCGCTTGAATTTATTCCAATTTAAACATCGGAGTGGTGATACCACCAGAATTTTTCCATGAATTTATTTGGATATTTAATTCCAAATAATAGCTTCATATAAAAAAAGTTTGAAATATTTTAATTTGTATAATCAAATCAGCAATAAGTTAATGACTATGAGTCGAAACTCATTATGCAAATTATAAATGTCAACTGAAATAAATGAAAAGCCACTAAATTAAATAGACTTTTGCTTTGCGAGAGCTATTTGAATTTTAAAACAAAAACTAATGACATAATTTTGTTTAAAAACCTCAATGACCCCCTACTTATGTATACATATAAAAAAACTTATGTATACAAGCATACAAAATTCATTATTTTGTTCGCTAAATTTCAAGTATTTATGTAGGTGCTTCAATTTTCAAAACAGTATTAAATTATATACTCAAAGAGCAATTAAGTTCGTTTTTAACTTTTCCTCAAGAAAAATATTCCATAATTAAGATCCTTACAATAATATTAATCTTAACAAACTCTTAAAAACAGAGTTAGTTAATTTTGTTCCATTAAAGAAAAAATCGAAAGAAAGTGAGACTTTATTTTGTAGATATAAAATCTTGTTTCTATCAAACTTGCTCTCATATTAGCCCTATTTTCAGCTACCTCAAAAAACAACACAAGAACATCCTACAAGACGTTAAAAATAAATGTTCAATTCCTTCTAGATCTCTTACACTTGCTTTCTAAAAATTAAAAATTCAATTTCCTTGAAAGGAAAATCTAAAACCTGGTCTTTAAAATAAAACTCTTCCTCTGAACCCCTTTCGTCGTTAAATCTGTGAAAGTGCTGCACCTCAGGAAAGAAACAAGTTCAAAATCGTGAGCTGAAAAGAAGCCCGCAGCCAATCTGGCTCCTTGGCTTTCTGGCCCTAAATCCGGAGTATCGCAAGATTGTTAACAGTGCGACGTGAGTTGAAAAATGGATCGGCAATTCCTTATCGGATGCCATGAATAAACAATTTTCAATTTACTTCTATTTCCCGGATATTTACGAGCTGTGATGTCGCGAGCAGCTCCTGTCCCGTGACGTGTGAGCCACGGGGTGCTCCCGAAAAAAAAAAAACACACACTATGGCACACTATGCCCCCCCCATACCTGCATGCCGTACCAAGGAAATTGTTTATTGGAACTTTATCACCGAGAAGTTTCAATTCTTATCCAACTTTATCCATTTTATATTATCTTGCGAAAAAAGGTTGTTAATTCAATCCCCCACCCCCCCACTCACCGACGATATACGTCCCTATCCGCTGCCAGGGCTTGTCGTACAAAAAATCGAAGGATTCAAAGGGCTCCGCCACTTTGTGCGTGTAGTGATGATGCAGCGAAAAAACACCGGCGGTGCCCCATGACGTCACAAGGAAAAACAGGATCGTGAGAAACGAGAACTTGAAGTTCCTGAAAAGGGTTGAATTGAGGATAAGATATCCAGGACTATAATTAGCACCTCGTGGACTCACCTGGTGGAGATGACGAGCAGGACAACGGCCATTATGTAGAACTGCATGTCGTTGGCCAGGTACCAGGACCAGATCATGCACAGCTCCCGGAATGGGTACCAGTTGTTGATGTAGAGGATGTTCCGCCACCAAAATGCCGCACAGGTCAGGTGGTCCCCCACTGTCGGCTGGAACACGGACCCATCGAAGATGTACCTGTCGAAGATATGTTGTAGAAATTTAAATTTATGCCACCTCACAGGACATATTTAGAATCCGAATTAAATTGGGGCCAAATTTATTTTCTTTGTGAAACACTCCCTCTTAGTAAAATATTAATACTTTTATACATATGGGTCACTCCATGTTGGAATACCAAACCGATTTTGAAATCTCAGTATGTTATATACCCAAAATATGTATTAAACTCGGTTCAAGATATGCGATTTTTAAAAATTTTCTAAAACGAAAGTGCAAAAATATTGGTTTAATAAATCCTTAAATTAAAATAGACAGCTAGCTGTATAGATACTACTGATTTTATCAAAAAAAAATAGATAAAATATATGATGATATATAATTAAATAATTTTCCGTATTTTAGCTTTTTTCAGAGCACAAAAATATAAAACGTTTCTCTTTTATTTTCGTTGAACTCTTTTACAGGTATAACTTAGGTATTGTATTTATTCATTAATCTTATTTTTTTATCAACTAAGAGATAACTATGCATAGTGCCAGCTGACCATTTAAAATGAATTTTTTTATCATCATCCGGTGCAATGCAAATTCAATACGTGGCTGAATAAATTTTTGCAGCCAATGTGTTCGAGAGATATTATTAAAAAATTATAAATCTTACGTTAGGGCCAACTGATTGAAGACAATCACGAAGATGTAGGCGGGGGTGAGACGGATATAGCGATAGATGACCATGACGGCGGTCTGCGTGGCGCCCTTCAGGACGAATTCTTTGGTCGAGTTGCCCTTGACTTTGTGGTGCCTGAGGAAGAGAAGTGTCACCAGCAGGCCGCTGATGAAGAAGAACGAGTCGACCGAGAAGGTCGCGTTCCCGATCATCTGGTAAGTGAAAGTCCGCTCCGATACCTTCCGGCGGTACTAAATTGTTTCCTAATTTAATATTTTCCGCCACAATTGATTTATTTTCGAAAAATAAGAAACACTCACCCGATTCTCCCCGATTGTGAAAAGCTGCAGATAAGTGTGGACCATTATTGTCCACAGCAGAGAGAAAACCCGAATGCCATGAACACAGGAAATTGCATCCTGAAGGTAGTTGAATTGTAATTTATAAATCAGTAAAGTAGGATTTTATTCAAAAATCGATTATGTAAAACTATAGGTACAAAAAAATAAATTGACTTTAAAAATTTAAAAAAAAAAACATATTCAATTTAATTTAAAAGGATAGTGCTTATCAACATCGAATGTGTAACAATTACAATAATTATGTTATTCATATTATACATACATACCTCGTGATTCTTCTCAATTGATAAAATTGTACTAGCATTGGAACCCAGAGCGAAACATAGCAAAAGTTTATGATGAAATCCTGTAAAAAACAAAGTGTTAGAATTTCAGGAAATTGGTGAGAAAATGGATTTTGACAGGACGAGCACATATTTTCCCCGAAAATCCCTTTTCTTACCAATTTCCTTTTTCTGATTCAAATTTCCGTTCGCCACTGGCGCGACATTTCCATTTCTCGCGTGTTCGGCTTTTTTATATTTGAAGTTACCCTCGACGTCGACGTTGTTATTTTCCGCCGTCACATTCATCTGATAGAGCTCAAATCCTTTCCCATTGGCATTTTCCGCGGCAATTTTGCCCTTGTCGCCGGCCCCGCCCCCGCCAGCACTGGCAGTGGATGTTGCAGTTGCGGCGGAGGGCTGCTTTTCTCCAGAGTCTCCTGTGGGACTCAAATTCGCTTCGAAAATGGTGGCAATCAGAATTAAGGCGGCCAAACCTACGCAGACACCACTGTAATATTCATAAGAGGAACTCGCATAAAACAGGATCCTCGGCTCGCCACGGGACTTACCCGAAAATCTGGAACTTGGGATCCCGCCAGATTTTGTATCCGGAGGGCACCTGCCGGACCCCAATCACCTGGATGAGGGGCGCCCTTGTGTTGTTCTGGGCCGCGAATATTCGCGCATGGGGGTCCAACTCCATCACCGCTTCGATGTCTTTCGGGGTGCAGGACTTTGGCAAACATTCGCCAATTTGTATCACTTTTGTCTGGAATATTTCAAAAGCAAAAATTAGAGAGAACATTTATAATTTTACATTATTTACAAAATATACTAGAAGTATATTGTAGTATAAATATAGGTCTTCTAAAGTTAAGTAACGCAATTCTAAAAGAGTTCAAATGGTTTTCTCGAAATTTTCGAACTTATGAATCTAGCATACAAATCGTTTTATAATATTTATTCTCAGTTTCGTATATTTCGGAATATGTAATAAAAACAATATATGCCAAATAAAAAAAAATTAATTTGCAGTAAGCAAACGTTTAGTGCGCTCTATCTGCTCGAACTTGATTAACATTCAAAAACGTGATCAATAAAAAATTTGCATATTAAGAAATACAAATATTTCCCCAAACTGGTTGGAATGTAATTTGCATTTAAATAAATAAATAAAATGAGTTTTTATTGCATTTCATAAAAGATTGTTATACATATATAAAGCTTTCTTAACGCAAATTCAAAATAATCTTTTCTGTGGAAGCAGTCGACTAACAACATGAGATTTTTTTGGATAGCCGCAATAGTTTTAGCCCTAATAGGGTTCAGTTCAACAGTGTCGCTAAGTAATTTAAATTTAAATTTGTAATAAAAAATATTTTAAGTATCTATATTTATAGAACACCGAAGAGAATATAAAACTCTTTTCTCGCGTCGTACGAGATCTGCACTAAATCGAGGGATAATCAGACACCATTTCATATCTCCTCCATTTGTTAATCCTTCGTATAATTGATTATCGTAAATAAAATTCATATTCAGACAAACGATTTTATTAAAGAATTCCTTATGCTTTTATTAGCAATTTGTTGTATTATTCTTTTCGTCGTATTATCGGAATATTCAAAAATTGGCATTATTTAAAATTTCAGACTGGATAAATTAAATTAAATTAAATTGTAAAGTACTTTAGGATAAAATCAAAAATATTCATACCAAATTAGTTGCTGGTGGCATCCTGACTGCGACTCTGACTGCAAAAAATCCAACTTGAAAACGCTTCCGTTCAGCCTGATGCTCACTCAAGCGGTTGACCTCGTGGCAAAACATTTTCTCACCTAGCCAGAGGTCGTTTCCGTAGTGAAACTGTCCCCTGTACCGCCCCGAGGAATCGTAAGCTGAAAAATTCAAAATTACAAAATCAGATAAAGTGTGCCTTTTTAAAAGAAGTCCATTATGTTTAGCAATTTGAAATTTTAATAAAAGACGCAAGATACTCTCACTTGGGTTTTTGGTTTTAGATTATTAACCAATTATTTTTTGTAGTTGAATAGTTAAGAAAAATAAATGGTTCGTTGTTATCCAAACGAAGATTTTTATTAAGTTAAGCCGACTTACCCTTTTGCGCCCACTCAAAATTGTTGCTCAACGCGGCCAAGTAGGCGAGAAGTTCGACACCGCAGGCTGGCGTTACTTTGGTCCGTATCTCGGCAGGTTGCCAGTAAAAATGATCGTAAAGATTCACTAGAAGTTGAAAATAATTTTCACTACTCGTCCCGACGTCGGTTGCGTTCAACTGGTCCTCGAGAAGATCGCTGATGCTGTTTATCATGGTGCCGAGCCCTTTCTGGGGGTCCTCCTTCTTGAGCAAGTCGTGGCCCTTCACCTTGAATTTTGCACTCTTGGCGATTTTGAAGATGTGCCTCGTCGTGCCAACGACGTCGATGGGGTTTCTATTTGTCGATGAAGGAGCCTCAGATTCAGTAAATTGGGGACTCTTGGGGGAAGACTCAATAAAAATTTGTGGAGTACTGTTGTCGCTCGAGGAAATCTCCTCGTATCTTAGTTTGCTAGCATCCCTAAGGAGGTGCACCTCCTCAGAGTTTAGATCCCCGCTCTTGAAGCTCTGGTGGATGTCCTCGAGGTCGTCCAAGTTGAAGTCGAAGGCTTCGGAGTGGGCGTCGAGTTCTTTATATGGCAAGTGGTCCTCGACATCGCCCGGCTTCTGAAGGATCCTGTAGGACTTCTTTTTGACTGGCTTCGCCACAATTCCGTGAGTTTGGTCATCGCTGGGCTCGTTGAAGGGACTCGACTCGATCTCGTCCGGAAACGCGCTATCCTCCGCTGTAACATTTTTCGGGATAAAAAGGGACTGGCTGGAATTGTTGCTAATTTGGTCCTGAAGCGCCACTTCGCTGCATCTCACAGTTCGTTTCGCCAGGGGCAGGAGCATTAAAGACAAGCACAAGAAAAGAGTTCGCTCCCGCCTCCTTCGCGCCGTCGTCATTTTCACAAGGGCCATCATTTTGTGCACTATTCCATCACAGTTTCAGTCGCTGGCTTCAATTGCAATTGCACCTGCACTTGGCCTGGAAAAAGCGGCGGTTATACGGTACTGTCGCAGATTTCGCGGTTCTCGCGGAATCCCCAGCTGCAGGTGGTTCATTGCACGGCGGATTTGAAGCTCAGGTGCGTGTGAAATCGCCGCCAGGTAGCAAAACTCCTCCACGGAGGTGGCTTTGCTGCATTCACTGCTCGCGGCATTTCGAGCTCACGGTCAAATCGAGGGCGTTTTAAATGCATCTTTAACTGCATCAGATTTATGCAAATGAGGGCAGTTGTGGGCACCCACACGAGTTTTACTCACTCCTCATTATTTCAGTTCTAGTAGAAACTAATTCAAAAAGAATTACGAAATTAACCATCGAACAGAATTCTTTATGAACAATTAAATTTTAGTATACATTTTATAAGATGAATCAAAAAATGCCTATTAATTTAAGGTTTCAGATTCCTATTTATAATTTGATTTGAATTTAAAAGAAAACACTTGGTATCTAATAGAAATTATAAAACATGATTTTAAAATTGCAAGAAGAACGGAATCTATTTTACTTTAGTCTTCCCCTAAAATACTAAGAATTTAAATTATACGTTCATCTTTTAAGTAGTAACGGTAGTACTTAGTTAATAATATTGAAATAAAAATTGGAAAAATATACATATCGAAATGAACAAAAACCCTTAATACCTATATCTATCTAAATAATACGAAAAATTTTTAATATTTCATTCGGCAAGGTTCAAAGATTCAACATTTAAGAATTGGAAAAAATATTCCACGAAATCCTCCTACCTTCGTAAAAAGAAATGTAACAAAATCTTTGATTCACCCCAACAATAACGTTTTTTAATTTAAGTCATGTTCAACACAAAAATATGAAATAAGTTTAAAATCAGTTCAACAACATAATTAAAGAGTTAAACATTAGCTTTCACTTTTTTGATAAGCAGCGAAATTTAAAGTAGGTAGGTACCCATATAGGCTAACAGACTAAAATTAAAAATTTTCCTGATTTTGAAAATTAAAATCTGTGTGAAATGAATATAATATATTTCAGTAATTAACTTAGGTTTTCGTACCGTGCATTCTTATATTAAATTCGGTCAATTTGATGGGTTTCATTTTTAAACATTTTCACAATTAGAGATAGTAAAACGAAAGAGCTCATATCAGTTTTCAAAAAAAAAATATTTAGAAAATCTATTCGTGTGAAATAAATTGGAGTTTTAATTCCTCTATAGCTTAACCGGCAAACATAAAAAAGTAAGTCCTTTTAGACCTTAAAAATAATTCGATAAAATATCCTTCAAATAAAACGTTGTAAAGAATATCAAATTTATATTTTTCTGCTCTCCTTAATCGTAAGAAGAATTGTTGTATCGTCACTGTTTTGGATTGTAGTGACTATAAACCATAAACTCATATATACCAGAACCTTTTACGATAATGCCCTTCTTCCTTGCGGGAAACGATCGCCCAGGATGGTCTACTTTTAAAAAGTGCCAAATTGAAAATCATGGACTGCAGGATTTTAAGACTTCTCAGCCGCAAGGCTGAGGAAGGTAAAAACCATCGATCTCCTGCGACAATAAAAACTTTAAAAGCCCTTAAAACGCCATCAGTGCGGGAAATAAATTTTTATTTCGGCATATCTTCGCGATTTCGGCCTAAAACGTCTTCTCGCTTCCGTTTAAGTAGCCCCAAAAAGTGAAAATGGATTTTTTTTCGCTCCAAAAAACACCGCAGTAGGTGTTCAAAATATACCAAGCATCGCTGCGAATTTAATTACGGGGAAGAGTATGAGATAAATCACATTAAATTTATGCCGCAATTTAATAACCAAAAAAACAGAGTCTTTAATGTTTGTTCGGTGCTTTAAAACTTACACGAAACGACACGCTCGCGAGTAATAAAAGCACCAAAGACGAGTCGAGGGCGTCCCTTCGAAAATACTTAAGCCCGGAGACGAATGATGGGAGCATCAAGGACATTTTTACGATTTCTTTTCCTTGTAAGATGGAAATGATTTAATCCGCGCAAAGCTTGTACGCGTGCCACTGCAAAAATATCTTTTCTAGGTATTTTTTTTCTTTTTTTAAATTCAAGAGTAAGGAGTTCATTTTCAGCACGACCCGTAGAAATTGTAATTGCATTGTGCATTAGTGCTAATATCAGGAAATGTAGAAATAATGAAGCCTGCAGACATTTTCGGCTCAAATTCTTTTAATTGTGCTCTCTGACTAAAGCTCTGAATGCTGTAATTGTAATCCATCAACGTTTTAACTCGCAATTAAACTTAAATCACAGCTTCCGGCATAACGATTTTCTGTGGTAATGAAATAAGTATTCAATTAATGACTATGGTAAGCCCATCTCCGAATAGAGTGCTAATTGATTTTGACGTCACTGTGTCTCAGCGAAATCAAAACTTACTGAGATTTTATTGATTTGATTGCTTTATTGCCTTCTTTGTTATCCGAATTATGGATTATTCATTTTCAATGGCTTATTTTAAAATTACAAACAAAAGGCTTTTAAGGGCGTTTTCCATTATCTTTTCATCATATGCAACATACAACACTAAAATAATAATTACATACAAAATAGAAACTAGGTTAATTCTTCATGTTGGTCAATAGTTTTTTACGTGAGAGAAGAATTCTGAGTACATCGTTATTATTTTTAGCATATTGCGCAAAACACATTAGAAATTTTATGAGCCTTTGTACAGAAACAAAATAAATAATCGTAGTCATAAAAATCAAATAAACAGAAAAAAAAATGCAATAAATTCAAATTTTTAAATTTCTTTTGCTTTTCGGAATATGTAAAATATGTTACATTAAATTTTTTTCAATATGGCAAATGAAGATAATGTAGAAGTAAAATGCTATTTCAAAAAAATTGTACCTAATTATAAATAAAAATTTATTTGATATCTGGTACAACATCGTAACAGGCATCATATTTTATATGGGGAGCCAAAACTTTTATAAAGATATTTAGAGCCAAAAAACAGGCGTTCAAAACCATATAAAACGAGTTTTAAAAATTATTTGGCTCTATCCTCTTATATAACTACCTACGAAAATTAAAAACCACAAAAGCGCTAGAGAAAATGTTAGATCAAATTTTTTAATCCAATTTTAAACTCTCTCTTCACATCACGAAAATTGATGATAATTCAATATATTTTAAACTCTGGTTTAAACTTATTCTGGAAATGAATTAAATGTATGTTTTGAGTTCATATTGGACTATAAGAAAAATACAAGATTGCAAAAACAAAATTACCGGCTCTAAAGCACCAAATTTGATAGTACCTATCTAAAGATAGAGGAATAAATAAGGTGTGATTCTTACGTGCTTACTAAAAAAATGGGTATCAAAAAATCTTTTAAAAAAAAAAACGTGTGAACCGGGAGCGAAAAGAAGATAGGGTGGGAAAATGTCATCTACATAAGCATCAGACGAATTTAATCGAATCAACTGAAGAAGAACACGATGACAAAGCAGAAAGAGCTCAAAAGAAGTGAAGCAGCTTATGTAGCTCAATCTCATCTCATAAATATCTGAGCTCATTCCGCATCAGCCCCCGATCGCTTCCACTCGAGAAAGTCATCGTTTACTTTAACGGCCGCGGAACAAATCTGCCCCGGCATCGCCGCGGACTATTTACTGCACATCGATTAATCACTTAACCCATTAGCGATGAGAGATTATCTTGTTCCGCGACGTTCTTGACCAGCTCCGCAACTTATCTTCTAGCGGCTAAAGGGCCGCGAAAATTAATGACCAAGAAGTCGGTATCATTAGCGTGTCCAAATTGCATGATAACAAATGCCGGGCATTTCTCACTTGTCGAAATTTTTTTAAACTTTCAAGTGAGATTCTTTTGATATACGTTTTTCGCACGATGGTATTTTTTTTAAAATATTCCCGTCGCATTAAGGTCATCTGCATAAATTGCAGGGAATTCAACCGTCTCTGGCACGTCGTCGTCAAGAAAAAAGAAGTTTTGACTAAACTTTCGTATAAATTAATGTGCCCTGCCATGGGAATAATTTCAAGGAGGATCTCAGAAACTTCGCACTTGTCCCTCATTTTATGATGCTGACTAATGTGTGCAATTATGCCCAAATTGAGCTGAAACGAGCGAGATATTTTTGCGTTGCTTTGCGTCGTCTCGTATCGATAAACGATCTGATTTGGGTAGCGCAACATCGAAGATTGGTTCTTAACTACTTAACAGAGTCTAATTACAATCCTTACTAATTTCCTTAGGGAGCACAACGGCTCCCGCTGCAGAGGTTTCGAATTTCTTTTGGGGGATTTTCCTTTCATTTTTATCTAAAAAGGAACTCCATCGTTTCCGCACTGATTAGCAGCTGCTTATTGCTTCGACACGAATCCTCGATTATGCTCCTTATAGTCTTGCATAAATCCAATTCTTATCGGGTTGAATGAAAAAAATCAATAAGTTTCCTGTAAAGTGCTTTTCTGCTTCATCAAGTATCTAATGAAATAAAGGGACCATAAATTCGAGGAGATGGCAGGTCTGATGCTTCCGGCCCGCGTTTAAGAAATATTGCCCTCGACATGGGACGGATGGGTCGCTTTCCTAAGATTTCGTGTTTTTTTTTTTTTATTAAAATTGTAAAAGAAGGGATCTACGGTGAAATGGTGATAAACAATCACTTTGTTCCACTCTCCACCCACGCTATCCGTTCCACATCGATTTTGGGGATGGGCAAAATGTAATTGTGGCAAAGTGACGAACCCTAAAGGCGTCGAACTTTCGACAAAATTTAATAATCCCTCTGGTGGTTCGCCGCACGAAAACAATGATATAAAATAACTCATACAGTGTCCAGGAGGAGCATATAATCTTCCCAGTTTTTGTTTTTTTTGCTCAAACCGATGAGGGATGAAATCGGAGTTGAGGGGTTACTCCTTAGAGCCCTAAGAACTGTCTTGACGGAAAAGGAACCATAAAAAAGGTTAAAAGGACGAGAGGACTTTGTAAATTGTTTGCTTTCCTCCTTTTCTGTTCTAAGAGAACCTTTCGCTGGGGTCGGGAAAATTTATTACTGGTACTCTACCCTAGTGAATGTTTTCATACTAGTTAAGTCCATCAATATTGTTAAAGGATTGGCCTTTCTTAAAATTCAATGTCCTTCGTCAGGGATTCCAGACTTTTGACTTTCTAAAACAAAATAGACAATTATTGCCGGAATGCTGAATGAATAGATTTTCTAACTTGAGCCATGCGACAGTATACAATTAGACTTAAATCATTATATTTTATTTCAATGGATCGCTTAAAGATTTGTATTCAACAATTAAAGACTCGATATTACAAGGAAGTCTAAAACTTAGTTATTTAAAATTTAAAATAGTCAGATGAAAACTGGTTGAGTTTAAATCACTTTATAGCCCTGTTTGATCCAATTGAAGAGTGTTACTAAAATCTCTGGATATGATATAGAATAATAGTCTAAAAGTCATTTCGCTACCCCGAAATTTTTGTAACAAATAAATTTTAAAGCTATGTAGGTACTAGTTTATTATCTGTATTATTATAAATAAGATGCATAAAATAAACAAGGCTTATGAAAATAAAAATGTCGTACATTGGTATTTAATCCTCATTTATATTGCGTTATTTTGAATATTCATTTCCCAAAAGCATGCAACGAATAGCTCAATTTGCCCAGATTATATTCGTACATGTCGTAAAAGAGCTTTAATTGCAGAGATGGTGAATCGTACTGATGAATAGCCACTGCAGTTAAATCATTTTCATTGACATTCAGACAATGCACAATCAATAGTAGGTACTTATTACCGAAAAGCAGCTATCATATTTATTTAATGGTTACGGTTCGGTTATTAATTTCCTCGGCTTTGCGTTGACGTAATATTCATTGAACACAATAAAACTCTAGAGTTATAATGTCCCACAAATAAATGTTGATTTTAAAACTCAGATTGTGCAATACATATACATGTAAGCAGGTACGTAGGTACTTTAATTCTATTAGCTAAAAAATCTATAGTGGGCATCGTCCTTTTCAAAATTGATAATATTTAAGGCGATAATGAACAAAAAAATCCACAATTTGTTAGGATTGAAAAATTCAATGGTTCGAAATTGCTGACAAGCACGCATCTGAATCTATATATTTGTTTATGGAAATCTTACATTTTGATCCAAAAGGCAAATAGACTCTAAAACGATGCGGTCAAAGCCCTGCATTTAATTTATAGCCAATAATGCAATGTCTGAATTATCGAACTAAAATTACAAAAACTGCAATTACAATGCAAAGTGAAATTTAAGTGAGAAAAACAAAACAACAAATCGCCAAACCCAAAAGCTAGAAACCGTAAAGTCGCGCCCGCACGCGATGAGGAGGTGGATGAAAAAAAAACAGCTCAATGGCCGTGAGCATGTAAGATTTTATAGAAGTTAATATTTTTATGAATGATAGTGACGACCCAAAAAAGGGGAAACAGTCTCTCGCCCAAATATGAAAGAAAACCTGGAAAAACCAGCTCCTTCCAATTCCAAGTAGGCGAAACCGTCTTAGGAGACAAAAGTCGCAAAACGCACGAAGACTCCAAATCCGTGAGGTGCAATGAACGGGCCGCAAAACTAGTTAGTCTCGTAGAGTTATCCAGTTTTATATTTCGTACTCTGATTACACAAGCTCACTCCACATATCACCGGACAAAACTCTTTTATTTTTTAGAAAATAAAAATAAAAATAAAAAATACATATAATGAAAATAAGATGAAGATAACGCAGCGCAACTGAGAAAACCGCACACTTCGCGAAGGCAGACACTTCCACAAGTTTTCACTTTTGTGCACAAGACGACTGCAGCAAGTGAAGACGAATGTTTGAAAAGAAGAGCGGCACGCGAAAATCGCCGTCTTCCGATCTTCGAACAGCCTTCGAACGGTGAAGTCCTTGTTCCTAATAGAGCAGCGCCCTCTGTGGAAACTTCTTCCGGGCAATCTTCAGATCTTTGAGATTCAATTAAGACGCGCTACGCTGGTGGCGCGATGGCGGGGGCCTGTTTCGAAATGCAACGGCTAACTCGAAGATTGCGACACCTTCCTTTGCACTGGAAAATGCACTTTCGTGGTTTAGACGGCGATTTTACCGGCCTCGATCAGAAAGGCTTAACTCGATGGACGAAAGTAAAATCCGCGACTGACTGCATCTAGTGCAGCGGACCAATTTGGAGGCAGCCGCGCACCGTCTTTGCCTCACCACTTCTTTTAGGCTTCGGAAACCACGACTCAGGTCGGGCCTAGAAACTTAAGAAAAATTCCCCAGTCCCCGAGGCCGGACGAGGGGTTCGAACCAACAGTGCTCTGCAAAACATTATCTGCATAATTCGATAAAATAAAATTCAGTAGAAGAGTTGCTTAAGAATTTATAGATGGACTAAGAAGATAATCCTTTGACTTGTTTTAGAATATCTGATTGTGATTTGTATTAGAAAATCAATGACACAATTTGCTCGATTTATGATTATGGCTAAAAGACTTCTACCTTTATGATGAATTTATCTCGATTAGGAATATACATCCCTACATTATATGCATAAAAACAGAAATCAATTTCACAAACTAAAGGTAAAACGTGGTAAAACTTAATTTTTGAAGCAAAATGTAAAACATTTTTCAAATAGTCGACTTTTCTTTTTATAACTAACATATTTTGTAAGTAAATACATATATATACTCCTGCGTTCAAAAAATACAATTTCAATGTTTTTCGATGTTTTCGACTATAAATTTAAAAAAATTTTATTTAGTAGAATATAGTTGCTAATGTTTTGTAAGACACTGTGTCCGGATACCTAGGACTGGAGGTGGAGGAGGGCTCTAAAGAAGACGATTTTCCACCGTCTGATCGATGCGATTGCCCATCAAATCCATTTCCTGCGATCTTATCCGGTGGAGATGCTTCGTCTCAGGTGTGCAACGCTCGAAGATTATTTCCTGTTCGTTAAAATCGATTGCACCTCACCTGGGACCGCTCGGACACGGGGCTCATCTCCGGGAGTCCGACGGAGGTGATGCCATCTCCTCTGAGTGATGTATGGGAGCCCCGAGGTGGCGGAGCTCGACAGCAATTAGTTTTTATTTTTAGCCGACAAAACCAAAGCAGGAGAAGTGGACAGTGGGCCTCCTCGGCAGACACTTTCCAGATTTTCTTGTCTTTCGAGCCAACCGGGGGAAGGGGCTCCGAAAGTGGACTTTTTACCTGTACGGTTTCGCTTTTCTGCCACTTTCTGTTATATAACCTGAGCTGATGATGAAAAATTAGAAATGCTCAGTTGTAAATAAATACCGAGGATTTTGTTTACCCGCATCGCAGTGCATATGCATGTCCATTTCGCAATTATTTTCTAATTTCTCACAGTAGCGATACCTTCGCGTTTGGAAAATCCACGCGTATTGTGCAACACCCGAATGCAGTTGTCTGTCTTTTAGCCGCTAAGTAAAAAATTTATTATTATTAATCAGAGCGCGGCAGTTACTGATCACTTTACGAATTCCGAGGATGCATTTGCAACTTTCGTCAATAAGTTTGAGTTCTTTATTACTCTACAATCTACATGTTGAGCACCTCATACCGATTCATATGCACTTTCGCTTTTTTCCAGCGTTATTAGAGTTCGTAATGATATTAAAGGAGAATGCTATTAAATTGCATATAACCTCTTTTATAGCTTAACCACTAATTGAACCAATTACCTAATAATTTGCTAACAGTAACTCGTTTAAAAAAGTATTATGCTTTGATATGGCCGATCGGAAATTACTCAATAAGAGGGATATTTTATTTTTTCAAAATTTGTTTAAAAAGAAGTAACCTACTATAGGTAGTATAGAAAATATTTAATACCTATAAATAAGCTCAAACTTATTTATATATAATAAACAACCTTTACAATGTTGAAGATTCTTTTCTCTGAATTTTTCCAACGCATTTTCACTGAACACTTCAAAAATCATTCTCAACACGACTACAGAAGTTTAACTTGAACTTACGACAACGGATTGCTATCGTGCTGTCAATGTCGAATATTCGATGTGAAATGTTCGACTAATCGAATTAGATGTATGTAAGAAGCAAGAGAATTTCGACTGTACTTTTATTCGACATCGATTTAACGATTGAAGCCATGAAAAATTTCGACACTGCTGGAAAATAATAAACAGCAAGAAGAAAATTGATACTTGGTGAAGTAAATAAATTGAATTGAAAATTCTTCTTTTTCGTGCTCCATTTTCATCTCAATTTGATCCTTTCCTGTGTGAAATGGTTTCCAGTTTTTCCGCAACCTGCCACAAAACTGGCTTCATTGAGGAGCAAATAAATAGAGGAAAACTCTGTTCTGTTTTCATAAAAATAGCGTAAAACTTTAAAACAACTTTAATAACCAAGAACTAAGTTTTCTCACCCTCAGCTTCATTATGCTCCAACGTGCATGCATGAATAGCTCTGGTACTTGCCGCTACATAAATTTTCTTTTCACCCTCTACTCACCCCCCTGAAAATGGTGCTCAATGTGCCGAAACTTTCGCAGCCTCCGAGTGAACTCTCCTATTTCAATTTGATTAAAAATTCCGGAAATTTTCAGCACGTTTCTTGCCAAGACAGGGACCGGGAAGCGGGGACCTGTTGCAGTTCCTGTTCGAATTTACATGCCTCGCATTGCGCAATCATCTCCCAATTAGCTGCGGCGGATGTCTCGTACGTGCGACGTGCTGCGGCAATTCGGAGGCTCTGTGGGGTAACTCAAATATGCACGGGCCTAGAACAAAGTCAATTAATCAGGACTTAAATATTTCACTCATTCGAAGCATAAACCGGGTTTTACCTGGTTTCCAATTCCCCTTCCCGCCACTAAGCCTTCAGCACGTCTCTGTCCAGACAGCTGCTGACAGTGAGTGATGGGGGCGGCGCCGCAGTAAGCTCTATATGAAAATGGCTTAACATATCCCGAAATTAATTGCTTTTTGTCTGAATTATTAACTTCTCTGATTGGGCAAAGTATTACAATCCAAACCAATACCCAAATCGGAATCGATCAGACCAGGTATTCCCCCCCTTCTTCTTTATCCTAGACATGGAGCTGCTCCAGATGAATTTCTGTTTTTGTCGATAGTGGAGTAAGATTAGGCCATACCAAAGTTAGGAAAAGATTTTTTAGCACATCATCTTCGTAACTGAAAAACTACTGGCAATACCGAACTTAAAGTTCGCAAAAGTTTACTTTTTACTTTTATAATTTTTTGTTTCAACTTTGAAAAATTACTACGTTTTCGAAAATTTAAAATTTTTAACTCATTTCTAATCATGATCTTGATCGTTGATACATTTGAGACAGAAAATTGAACTTTTAAAGTAAAAAATATCATCGAATTGTTGTAAATAAGTCAAAAAGCGAGGCCGACAAATTTTAGCCGATATTCTAAACTAAACAAGGAGCTTTTTCTCAGAAACAGCTTGAGGTAATCAATTTTAAATTAATATCGAATACCCAGATACCCCATACTGTTGTAAAGTTGAAGTTTTTACTTAAACGCAATATAAAGATTAGGCCTTTCGTAGCCTTTCATATTAAAAGTCTCACTCGACTGACTGATCATCAAAACCTTAAGGGTACTTCCGGTGAACTACAATCTTGAAATTTGGCATAAAGGGAGGTCTTTTGGTATAAAGATAAAGGAATAAATCCGAAAATCATTAATTTCTAATGGTGAGGAATTCGTTCACTTATTTGTCCGTCGTTTTGCTTTTTGATAGTCTAAACTCAAATTGCTCCCACGTTAGGTTTTTCGTGAGATTCTATAACCTAAATATTAAAAATGCCAATTTTTCGCTATACATTAATTTCAGGTTCGTTAAATCACGAGGTAATTTTTCTCCAAACAAAACTCGTTACGACATCTGTAGGAATTCATTTAAATAATAATTAAACAATAAAAGTTTTGCATAAGAATCAGTTTCGCTATAACCAAGGATTCGATATAAAAAAACGTAAAAAATCCTACTGCACCCCATTAAAGACTATTCTCGATTGAAAATGGCTATCGATTTGCTCCAATTTGAGCCGTGCTCGGTTAGGCCCCTAAACGTTGCAAAACCCAAAAATTCGTGCAATTCGACGCATTTCGGTTGAGCTGACTGGAACAAAAATATGCAGGGAGCCCCACTCAAATTCGGGGTGTGCTCCAGCGATATCTGCAGACATAAAAGCAACTATCGCTTTTTGTTCTGGGCACCGCGGTCGCGGGTTTGGCCGCCCCCGCGCCATAGGTGGTAAAAGAACAAAAAAAACTTTCACGCGATTGAGATATTTCCGCGCTGCGAAATAATCGCCGCCACTCTAATTAATCGCCTAGGTACGAATATTTGGTGAGCATTTTGCAAAAGGAAAGACATCGCTTTGTCAGAGTAGACTTTCTTATGGACTTAGCTCCATCGTCTTGTGGTTATCTAAGAGCCTGAAAACCAGCGACGAATCAAAACATGCTCACGTAATCGTCCTCGGCGCGATGTGCACCGGCGCGGAGACGGCGATGGCTGGCCGTGGCTTTCTTCAGCTCCTAAAACACGCAGTCTTACCGTCGTTGCCGATGGTTAGATTTGCACCGTCCGAATGAATGCAACTGCAACTGCAACTGCCCGGTGCAGCAGTGTGATGCAATCGGTAAGACAAGAAAGTCGAACTATTAGCAATCAATGAAAGTACCTATCAGTCTTAAGAAAAACAAACAAGAGAAAACTTTAGGACGTTTCTTTCTGAAATCAACTGGTTTTCAGTATGACGACACCGTCAAAATTATTTCGATATAAAATAGTTTTTCAGAAAATTTCCAATTAAGAATCATCAGGAAATCATTATGATTTCTACAATAAAAAAATATCAAAAGGGTTATGATGTTTTAATTTTAAATTAAAAATATGATCGAATATATGTACTTAGGTAGGTATGTAGAATTTATCTCATATGCTTAGAAAGGTACTTTCTAAATTCTACTATAAAACTCGTCAAGATTATATAAATAAAATAAACTGAAGATATCACAGTTATTGACAACAAAACATATATAAATTCAATAAAAGATACTCCGGATAACTACTAATGTCTTTAATCGGATTTTATCGAAAAAACCCAAAAACCTTAAAATCAAACTTTTCTAAGTAAGTAAAGTATGCATATGTAAGTAGGTATATAGTAATAAGCGCCGAGTTATTTTTGATTTTATCTTTTGAAATCTTCAAAAGGTGACTAACCACATTCTTACAAATATTACTTATGTGTAATTTCAAGGACCAGAACAGAAGTCTAATGCCACTCTTCGACCTAATTCAAAGCAGTCACGCATTTAGCAAAAAACAGAAAGCCAACTGGCTTCCTTTTACTTTGGTTTTCTAACGCTGCCCAGTACGCAGCACCTGAGAGGTGCAACACCATTCCGATTAAAATTTCATAAAAAAAATTGTAGCCCCCGACCACAGATAATTTCGTTAAGGTGAATCCACCAGGTCTATGCAAGCGTCAATTTTTTTTAACCACTCAATTCCTCGACGACCTTACAAAACTTCTGCGAACATGGCTCGCCACCACCTGAAGCTAAGAGGCTAAGAGTTAGCCACGACCGATTATCTTCAGTAAGTTCTTCGACCGCAAAATGCAAACAAATTCAGTTCACGGCAAGTGAGGCCATGTGAAGTTCTAGAACGAACCAGCAGCATGCGATTTGCTGCAACATAATAAAATTGCATCTCGGACGGCTTTCAAAGTGGCTGCTTGCGCAGGAGCAGCAGCCACCTTGGGAGCAATTAATCCATCGCACGGTTCGATTCTTAAACGAAACTCTAAGAAGTCCATTTGCATACTGCAACAGCTATCTGTACTATCTTTAAATATCCACTTGTCTGGTTGGTAATAGTGCAAAAAACGTCGTCTGCCAAGATTTATGTTACTGTTTTCCTATAATTATTATGCTGGCGAACGTGACTTCACGGGGGCATACGTGTCTTACTTTGATCTGGAGATCTTTGGCACTTTCACATGTGAAAACACGAGATAAATGTGATATAGGCATGTTGAAGATATTTCATGCTTAAAAGTTGGGAAAGACGCACGTTTTGGTGTGATTCCTTCCTGGACTTTTAAGCAAACAGAAATTATATTAAAATGAAAAAGACTTAGCTTGTGAAAAAATTATAAACATACATATACATATACATATGTATGTACCTAAGTACATGTCTCGAAAACCTATTTGATATCTCTCTCGTTTTTCCAACATAAAACAATGGCGAAATCATCGAAATTTTTGCCAGAAAACTATTTTTGAAAAAAATTTTCAATCTTTCAATACTACATTTCAAAACATCTTGGTTTAACCGACAAACAGAGAAATGTTTAAAAAATCGTTCTTATATTAGGAACGTACCCATACAGTAGAAATTCGAAAAGAATACTCAAATAAAACTTTTGTCCTATTAGCTTTTAAATTCTTTTTTTTTTTGCAGTAGGTAAAAATCGAAATTGTGAAGTCGCTTAATAAAATGAATTTGAATTGAAAAGGCGAAGTTAGGCAAACAGCAGCAGCGCCCGTCTTTGACTTCGTTGTCATTTTTCAAATTTAATGGACTTCCTTCCGAAGATTAGCGTCAATATTTGACTTGAGCACGAGCCTGGCATTCGAAAGGGAAAAGTTGCCAAAAAGTTTTTTGGACACAAAAACAATGTTCATGTGAGGTGGATTACCGAGAACTAGAAAGAAAGTGATGGAGCTCCCCGGCCTTGGGCGAGACGTTGGCAACCGTTTTCTTGGTCGTCTAAGAAAAACCAGGTCCCCTTAACTTTTGCGAAGTTCACCACTTCTCGGGAGGGCGAGTTCGCAGTTTTTCCTCTTTGCCTGGCATCACCCCACTGCTTTCCGTGCAATTTTTATACCCATAGGATCCGGGAATGGCGCGAATCCTTTTTGTTTATTTTTGGGACCCGCTCAAGAATTTATGACCAAGCCGCCCCAGCCGAGAGTTTCGATTAAAGCCTGACATCAGAAACTGGGTACGCGACCCAAACACGTTATGGGGCCATAATGCAAGATTTAAGCGATTTTATGCTCGGCTTTATGCTCCTTGCGGATAACCCCGTTCCGCTGAATGCTCCGCAACTTTATGAGCAACTTTTAATTGCTGCAGAAACAATTGCACGTCATAGTTGAATAGTTGAAATATTCCTAACCAACCGTCCGTTGGGCTCGTTGCTTGGACTCTAAATTGCCGGAAGATGCCAGTGCGAAACGAGGGCTGTTTTGGGTCGAAATTAAACAATTTAATATACTTGATGTGGTGCCTGGCTCCTTTTAATTCCTTCCCTTCCCGGCACGTCGCAGACTTCACGTTGACAACCCCGAAATTTAAAATATTCGGGATGACATGGGCTCATGCGAACGAAACCCGCACGTACCGTCGAGTCTCAAAGGAAAATATTTGACGTTTTTCCACTTAAAAGAGAGACTTGATTTCAGTAGGTTTTATTACAAGAGACGGATGAGATCAGCTCCAAAGGTAAAAGGACGTCCATGAATAGCAGGCATTCTTATTTATCTACCCAGGAACCTTCTTGGGCTTGGGGCCTTCATGTATCCGTGGAGGTGAGCCCTTTTTAGCCCTTATTAGTACGTTTTGCGCACAATGATACCGCCAACAATTGATAGCGAACCTTTCAACATTTTCTCAAATATTCATGCGACCTGAGCCTCCTTTGAGGCGTTATTCAGAATTCAGTGGCGAAATATACTCATGATAGATACGCTTTAAGGATGGAAAACGAATGTCTGACGTCATGGGTTTCTTGGTCCTTTCGTCAAAGGGACTGTCCAATAAATACATACATATACAAATCATTCAATAAACTAATTAGATGTTTCTCAGATAGTTCAAGTTCTATAGTCAATATACCGAGATTCCTTTTTGTCTATTTTGATAAGGGCAAAGTTTAGGGATCAGAATAGAGTGTTATCTGAGGATTGTTAAATCATTTTTATTGCTTTTTGAGCATTTTCTGTAATATCAATGAAGATATTGGCTTTTCACTTTATTTTCTATCGTTTTCCACCCCTAAACTTTCTCATTTCGAGGGTAAAGGCTCGAATAGTACTCAGCTACACTTTTGTTACAATTTGAACTAGGGCCAATTTTTCACTTTTTGTGTTAGGATGTGATCGTCTTTTGAAACCATTGAAACTAATAGAATACTTTATTTGAATTATAACTATATGAAAACAAATGAAAGAAAAAAAAATTAAAAAACCAACTATCAAACTATTTAATCCTACGAGACGAAATTCGTTAAATTGCACTATTCAATAAATTTTCATTTCTCTGTGCAAAATTATTTTATTATAATTTTTTTAATTTTAGAGAAGATAAAAAAGTATTTAATGTTTTTGTCTAAATTGTGTCTGAAATTCAGATATAATATAAAATTTTTATCATTTAATTGAATGAAAGTAAAATGTAGATGGTCTTTTAAATTAGAAAAATTCGTTCATTTACTCACTCATCAAATAAAGGACACATTTATTCGTTTACTTTATTTTCTTAATGATTCTAGTTGAATGCGGTTCTTAATAAAGCATAAATTAATTACATTTTTTGTCAAGGTGTCGACTTAATGATTCGCGAAATGCATAAGCATCCAAAAGTTGCAGATCTCAAATTTGTTTGCCAATTAGCACTTTAACGAGCCCCTGTTTTTACTGCAAATCGTTTCTTGTTACGGAAGATTTATTTAAATGTCATATTAACAAGATTTTATGTTTGTCTATTCGCAACTTCATAAAATATGTATATGAGTAGTACACAAATATATATAAATAGAGAAGTGGGATTAGAGAATTTATTTCGCAATATATGTATATGGAAGTAAATTTTTCTTTTGAGTAATAAATAGTAGGTTGCTAACATTTTCAGTCAGGAATAAAACTCACAAACATTTCTTGTAATTTGAATATAACATCTATACCCTTCAAATCTTGTCATCTTTCAAAATATAGGAAATTTCTAAATTTCCGAATGAAGCTATCCCTTTAAATGCATCCCTAAGTTATGAATAATGTACCACTTATACGCATCCACAGGAAATATAATAAATTATGTTTATAGTCTCCCTTGAGTGTTGTTTGAAAATCCCATAAATTTGCAGGATAATCACAGCAACCGATTTCTATAGGGGCTTTGTGCAACAGCAGGACATTTGTCGGCCTGCATATGTGTCCTAATTATTATCTATAAATTGCCCTCTGACGCTCCTCGAACCCTCATCCTCTACCACAGGATTCGTGTCAACATAGCTCTTCAACTATGTATTTGATGATCAAAATACTGAAAGCCCAAAGTAAACATTCGTATGCATAGACGCGTCGCGGTGCATGTGACGCGCCTCGCGCAAACAAATTTAAATAAAGGATAAGGTTTACAAATTAGTCGCTGAAAATAGCACTGTCCTTCGAATTCGATTTGGAGACAGTGCAAACCTCCTGCTGGGAAATTCTCTTGAATGTGGGGAATGATTTTTTCGAACAGGGTGAAATTCCAGTTTCGAAATTCAACCACCCCTAGAAAGCTTTCTGATGGATTTCGGGATTTTGCAGGATTTGATTCATGCACTTTAAGTAAAATTTACAGGGACAACACCTGTTCCTGCCCGCCTCTGTCTTAGCTTAGCTGAAGACCCTTGGCAGGTAGAAGAAGTGTCGCATTATTAATTCTCGCTTGTCTTAAAAGTAGCTTTCGCTCCTGGATGCTGGTCGCGACCGAGTACTTTTAGGGACAATTAAAGTTTGCTCCACCGTCCCGCCCGGACGGGATTTGGCTCAGCAGTCGTGCATAATTACTGAAACTCCATTAGATTACGTGACTTCAGTCAGAGGAGTTTAAAAATAAATGAAGATGTCTCAAGGATAAAGAAACCTGTGGCTCTCGGAGTTTCTACAGTTTCGATCAATTCTAAGCGGACTATACATACCCCTAGCTATTTATATACATAAATATAATTACAGGAACTCCTAGTCATCAGTAAAAATAACAAATAATTTGACATAAATTGAGTTTGAGGTCTCCTCATGGGATTTTGATGAAACTTTGTAGGAATGTTCGTTTAGAGCATTCTGAGGTTGTAGGCTCAATTACCGCAGCGAAGCCAGTATCCGATGCCTTTTGGAGTAATTCAGAAAACGAACAGAATGATAGATGATCTAATCGATACAGTCGTCATTATATTTGTCTCATTATCCGCACCATATCATCAAAACGTTAAGGCTAAACTAAAACTATATTGATAGACTCAGGATTCTATGTATTTAGTCCAAACTCATCTCAATTACGCGACAAGCACCTATTAAAAGATGATATGCATTCACGACTTCTTGTATTTCTTGTATTTGTTGTAAATAATGTCAAGAAATCAATTGCCATAAAAGTATTAATGAAAATACATATAAAAAAATTGTGAATATCGACTATTACATTGATATTAGAATCCTCCTTGTTTAATATAAATTAATATTAAACTTGGAGTACTTACATGTTCTCTTTCTGAATTAACGCAAAACCTAAATTTTTTTTACCAAATCAGTGTATTATTAACTAAATTGCAATTCTACATTATCTTGACTATTGACTAGAAGATCAAACTCATACTACATATAAACACTCTAAGAAAAGGTAGCAACGTTGCGTGGCAGTGTCTTCATTTATTTAATTAGGAGTCGTGGCGGCAGGTATTAGCAAAGGAGCGACAACTTCTCCCCGTACTCCCCGAAGTACATAGACATAGGTAGCTGGCTGGCTTCAACTTTTAATGAGGTTTTTCTTGTCATTATAGGGCAAAATTAAATTTCTTTCGCGTACGGATCCCGTCAACCGACAGCATCGTTGCAGAAGCTGAATGAATGCGACTTCAAATGCGGGGATAAACGCTTTCAGCACGGGATGCTCGTGCTTTGGAGGATGTCTTACAATTTAAAATTTAAAAAGAGGGAAAAGTCTTTCTCTATATAGAAATATTTGCATCTTGTCTGCGAAACGGGATACCGTAGAGAAAATTTCAAGAGACAAGTGCGTGACGTAGCGTCTTATTAAATATGCAACAGCATTTGAATCTTACTGCAGAATTTTTTTTAGAAGACACATGCTTACAATAAATGCTTCTAAACTCGAATGGAGAAGGGTATCTAAGCGAAATCCGCTGGAGGGAAAATGTTTGCAAATACATGACTCCTTATTCATAAAATTTTTTTTATATTCAAATTGCATTGTACACTTAAATATCCAGACAAAATTTGAATTAGGTTTATGTCATAGTCGAGGTTTAAGAACTTCTTAGAAAATTTAGATACGTTAAGAGTTTAATCCGTATATTATAATAAGTAAAACTAAAATTACGAACTTTACTAATTTACCAGAATAAACGTGAAATTATTATATTTTTTTAAAACTTCATTTTGAAATACCTCTGCAAGTAGATAAAGGTTCTCTCTCTGACTATAGCTAAGACACTCAGAGAACTTTCATTTTCTCTAGAACCTTTGAATACTCAAGTAGTATTTCATTAAGCACTATAATTTCTAGAAAATGCAACCCTTTAAATGGCCCATAACTGGAAAATGTCCAAATTCATAACTATTCAATTTTGCCTAAAAGTGCTGAATTTTCTCTGTTATCGCTTGGGTTCAATTCCACCTATAACAGCGGAAACAGTTAACTTCTACTTGTCTTTAAATCTGACAGTTGACAGCTCTATCGGTAAATTCATCTTCCCCTGCCTCGATCATAACTTTTCCAATTATCCCTTCCGCGAATTACCCAGAGAAAGCCTTTTAGCTTAAATACGCCAGTAAAAGCCCCTTTCCTCGAAGGTAAGACAGGCCCTTCCGAAATGAATTGTGACTGATTGCTTCAGCAACTCCGAAAGGAGCGGCCGAACAAAACTTCAATTAATCGTAGGTCAGAGAACAAACGTCAGCACTTACCCCTCTCCCCGGCCCCTACCTGACCTTTCCAGAGTCATTCTAGGGCCTGTTTGTCAACGACAAAATTCGGCACTCCATTGAACATCCCCCTCCCCAACCCCACTCCCTGGCTAAATGACATCCGCTGAGGGGTAGAATTATCTGGCGAAGGCAGCAAAGGGTTGCAAATTGGTTGCTGGCGGAACAAATTGTTCACCTTTTGTATTCAGATTTGTTTTGGTGCGAAGGACCCTCCGCGGCAATTTGTAGGTGTCTTCATGTGTAAATTGACGCGTCCCCCCGCAGACCTTTGGGCGCCTGCTTGGGATTTTATTTACTCAGCGAAAAGGATTTCCGCCAACTTCGCTTTTGGGGACCATTCGAACAGGGCAATAAATCCGGAGGGTGCGCCACCCCTTTTTTTATACAAAATTTGATTGTTATTTAAATTCACACCATCTACCCCCGAATTCAGCCGCAAACCTCAAAACTGTTTGCTTGACGCCATGCATCAGCAAAACATCTTGAGGGACAATTTGTATTTTATTTTTAGTTTATTTTCTGTAAGATAAGAAAAGATAGCTGCAATTTTGAACATAGTCAACATGTTTAATCAGCTCCCATTTTCCAGAAAAATAGATTTAAAAAATTCAGAAAACAGTATTACGGCCATTTTTAAAAAATGAGTTAAAAATAAAATTTCATCATAGATGTTTGTGGCGTCGCTTAAATAAAAGCGCAAGCGTTAGTCCAAGAATATAAAATACAAAATACCTCTATATCCCTTTTTGCACATCTTAGCAAACATTATTTCTGATTATTCGACTATTGTAGGAAATAATCAGTTTATGGTAAAAAGTAAAATTCCCGGATATTTTCGAAATATTTCAAAGCTTTTTATATAATTAATAACTTAAAATTTCCATGGATCATTCTGGTATTTTGTTATGATTTAAGTATTTATTTTAGGACCCAATAAGCCGATAAGCTCGATTACCTTTATTCGCAAAAAATGCGAAATTTGCTAATCGAAATTCGGCGATAGCCGTTGATATCTTAAACAATAAATAAAACTTCCATGCCTGTGATAAAAAGAACTTTTTCGCATCATATGCATCAGCAATGTTGTTTATGTAATATGATATATGTATTAACTACCAGAAAAATAATTTTAACACACAATAGATAGGTATATACACGTTTTTCATTTAAAGAAAATATAACGTAATAACAATTATATTATTTAAAACAAATTCATACACACATATATGTAAATGTATGTATATGTCTTAAGTCCGTATCTTATAAAAAAAACAATTATTTGTTGTTTTCGTGTATCCGAAGTACTGATGGAAGTTTCTTATTTTTTTTATATACCTACTATTTTCCGAGCTAGGACCTTATTCTTAAACCCTTCCGACGTTCGATACGACAGATAATATGCTAATCTGTCTAGCAAGTTTTATTTGAAAATCTATTTTGCTGTGGCTTCGAATGTGGAATGAGTTCAAGAATAGGGTCGCTGATGACGTAAGTGTAATTTATTTATCCCCGAGCAGTCACTCTCGGATTCTTGCGGTTGGACTTCAGATGCAAGATGTCCCCACTAAAATCCATCATCCTTGTGGGGCCCACTGGCTATAAATCCAGTGATCCAATGGTCGACTCCAGCAATTCTGAGCTAGGGCTCCGCAATGTGGGTGCATGCAAAGAGCTGATTGAGCAGTGCATTCTCCCGAAGTGATTGTCTTCGTCGCCACCCCCCGACGGGTATTTTTGGGGCTGCCCCAGCAAGAAGTTGGAGTCCCTGTGGCATTACAGAAAGATAAATCGTATCTTGTGCGGTCCGACTGCCTTCAGATCATCTTGACGTTCCAGGTCAGGGAGTTTCGGATTTGTCGAGGGCGGGCAATAAATCCACGCCGAGATATGTGACCGATAAATCCGAAATGAGCTGCAGATAAGGATGGCTCTGCAAGGGACATATTTTCGGCCACAATCGCATACATTATCGGGTTAAAATTAAAGACACCCATGGAAAAACGTCCACATTGCCGGAAACGCTATACGGCCCTGGAATATTAAACCTTAGTGTCCTGTGGCACCCCCCCCGGCCGGCACCACTGGGTGCGCTCACAATTGGCAGTTTCAGTCGAACAAGTAATTTTCAGGACAAATAATTCTCTGAGGGGGCGGCGGGCGTGGCGGAGCCCGGAAAGAGGAGCCTCCTCGGCTGAGATCAACATTAAGTTAAAGCAGGCTCCGGGAAACTGAGTTAAGAAACCGCCGCTGGCTTGTCCTTATCTCGTTACCGGCGGCGAGGCACGTTCCATGGCCTGGCCACACAGGCAAATTGTTTCGAGCACTTGAAGGGCTCTCGTTACCTCGTCCCTTCGTCCTGCTCGAGGTGGAATTGGAATGGAATGGCCAAAAGGACACGCCGAAAAGACAGCCACGAGGACATTTTGGGGCCCAAAGTGGGCAGTTTCCTCACAGAGGGAAGTTGCTTTCCCCGATCCTCGGGCTCTGTGTATTTTGCCAGGGTCCGTGTTGTGTTAATTAAAGGTGACCAGGTGATAGCAGTGGGGTGGTACGACGGAAAAAGGTATCACCCAAAATGTTGGTATCATTTAATTTTAGAATCACTAAACAACTTGCACCACTTCTAGGTCTTACTTCTCTATGAGCACGAGTATTTCGATAAAAGTTTTTGTCCAGGCATAAAAGAGTTTTCATGCGCATGTCGGAAAATCAGAACAATGAAATTTTTAATACGATTTTCTATATAAACGAACTTCTAATATTTGCCATTTTTCTTAAATGTATGTATACTTAAGTTTTAAATTGTGTGCATTTATTTTGTGTTTGATGAATGTACGCGTCATCATTTGTTTTTAATTACGTAGGTACGTGCCTAAATACAGAATTTTAAAATTAAGTTCCACTGTTTTGAATCCTATTATTAATTAATTAATCGTATTAATTAATTTGTTTCCAATCCATCTAAGTATACTTCTTATTAAGGGGACAGTTACTTGAAAACAAAGGAAATCCAACTTACAGCAACGAAAAAAACTCTAACAAATAATTAAATCAAACGAAAAGAGAATCACTAGAATAAAACCAAGCCTGCAAAGTAAGTTGTGACGATTGCTCAGAACTTTACGTATAAGAAAAACTAAAAAATCGTTAAAAACACAACTCAGCGAGTAGGAATAAAATCTAGATGCAAACACAATTACACGGAAGAAACCATTGAGCTTTTACATAGCCTAAAAGTTGACGAGTATTACACAAATATGCATTGAACGATTTTGGAATTATAATATCTAGTATTATAATGTAAAAAAATATTTTAACTAAACATGTCAAAAAACATACTCCACCAAGTGATTTCTTTAATTCGTGTTTGAGCAACTAAAGTCCTATGAAATATTATTTTTATAGGATCTAATTTAATCTCGATCAATTGATAAAGTCTTTTATATAAAAGAGAGTGCTACCGTTTTTAAATTTTCTTCGAATACTCATGAAATAAAGAATATTTAGCATTAATTTAAAACACTGTTGTTTAAATTAAAAATATTTGGTCTTTTCAAGTGTCTAATAAAATTTATCCAGTCGAAGTACAAAGAATAAAAGTTTAATAGTATATTAAATTCAGGCGCTTCGGAATAAACAAACCATTTTTGTTCATTTTCAAATGACTAATAAACTTCAATATTCAAAAACTTAGGTATAGGGTAAGGGTGCCTAATATGAGATACCATTTTTATTTTTGGCCATAAAACATAAATTATTGCACTAATCACTATGAAAATTGCAATATTCGATAGGGTATTTAATGAAGTTTATATATGAGAGACCGTTTAGTTCTAAGTATAATACATTTTTTATTATATCAAAAAATATTAAAAAGTTCAGAAATTACGTCTCAGGCAAATGGTCTCCTATTATGAGATACTGAGGGTTGCTAATATGAGATTTAGAGAAAAAGAAAGAAATCAATTTAAATTAAACTTTTTATTGGCTATATTCTCTAATTAACAATATCACACTCCTAAATAAATAGGTTTAAGTACGACTTAATATATTTATGTAACGTACATAGGTATAATTTATATTAGACTCATCATAATCAAACTTTTATTCGAAATCTTAGATATTTAAACACAAATAATACAAAAATCGATCTGTCGTTACTTCTCCACTATCCTCATGACTCCCACTTGAAACAGCCTTGACATTTAGCCTATTTTTCTCCTCTCATTTTAGGAGCCCCCGTGTGTCTCATATTAGGGAAACATCTATATTCAACAAAATGGCTGCCTATTATTTCTTAGTAAAGAAAATGCAACAAAACTGCAAATGTATCGTAAAATTCATGTTTTAATTGACACAATGACTGTAAATTAAAATCATTTAGTGTAATTAATACGGTTGTAAAATACCTTGCAAAATTTGATGATAAAAATTTGGTTTTGGGGTTTCGTGAAAATCAGCGCGTACATAACCTAACTTCGCCTCGGACTGGGAAGCACTAACACACGTTTCGATCTTTTGCCACGTGGCTTCTAGCGACAGTAGCGCCAAATGGCTGCGGCGATTAGTTTCGCCAAAACCTAACTATCTCATATTTGGCGACTATCTCATATTAGGCACCCTTATTATTTTTTAATAACTCACTAGCATAGGTCATTAAACTCTAAAAGAAGTACAATCGGAATACACAACTGTCATTTCTAACATAATTGCAGTGCTTTTCATGACTTAACCTCCCAGTTAATATTGTACCAGAAAACGTGTGAATATTATCAGTCTGTCCTTCGCAATATCAGCTATATTATTTTTATAGCCTTCCAAAATTCCAATTAGACTGTAATTTGTCTTCGTCAAGTCGTTTAGCCACACCAGGAAAAATATTTCAAAAATCCAAACTGTGAAAGATGTATCCAAGCGGAGCTCCTTCTGAGTGCCTCCTTCAATCGATTTTTCTCGTCTCGGGCCTGGCACTTGAATTTCATCCTCGAGTGGAGTGAAACTTCATACGGCTACTTTACCTCCCGAATAGCGCTTAAGTTATTCGAGATATTTTCGCTGAAATTTTCCTCGAGAAAAGAGGCAATCTCGAAGGAGGAAAAAGATATCCCGGACGAGCATCCCTCTGTTTATAATAACGATGAAAAAAGCAATTAAAAGAGCAATGTAAATGCAGGAGGAGGCATCCTCTTCTACCGCTCCTGGCTCAAAGGGACTTTATATTCTTTTGTGTGAATAAATCACAATAAAACACGGAAGAATCTGAAAATTTATCTTGAATCAAAAACAAAAAGGCACCCATGCGAAATAATGAGCGTTGCAGAAAGTTTTCCATTTAAAGTTCTGCCATCATGACCGATTGAGATACAGTGGAAGAAGGAGTGGACGTGCTCCTGGGACAGGCATATCCATTTCCACCGAGTATCTCTTCAGTTCAGGATGAAAAGGGAGATTTTAATGTGCTCCCAGCGCGTCCTATCTTCCCGCTCAGATGCAGCTGGAAAACATGATAAACATGATAAACATGCATAGCTCAAGACAGTCTTCTGTTTGACTTCAAAGATAAAACGACAATTAGGATCGCAGGCATCTCACCCGAGGAATGCTGGCTGAGTAAAAAAGTAAGGAGCCCTTCGCGATCCTTTAGATTCCTTCAGGAGAATCCCTCGAGCCTAGCAGCAGTGTTCCTAACGAGAGGAGGCTCTTATCGCATTTCAACGTCAACATCGACGAGAACAACAATGGCAATAGTGTCCAAAGAGGGAGAAGGGCGGATTATATTCAACAAAAGCACTCGAGCGAAGTACCTTAGTCGTTTCCGGCAGGGATAGAATCCATCAGCCACTGTTCAAGCCCTTCAAACGCCCTCTCTCTTCTACACCCAGTAAGGGTATTTTAATGAACCCAAAACATTCCCCTTCCTTGCCAAACAAGCCGTTGAAACGTTTCCCCGCAAAACCCTTCCACAAAACTTTCTTAAAGGGAACTTTTTCACGACAAAAGTATAACAATTACAACAATTCTCTAGTAACGCAAAAGGTTCCTATCCCCGTAAATACCATCGTCAGTGATGGTATCTAACTCACAACAGGGGCCTGAATAATTAATCATGGCCGGACCCATGACTGTACCCTTCGGCCCCCCGGGCTTATTTATAAAGCGCCAATTTCTAGAGGTAGAACGCTGCGACGATAATTTCAATTGCTCCTTAGCCCACGATTCATTAGCGAGCGACTTTCTTAGTCGAAATTGCGGGTGCGGCGAGCAGGCGGGGAGGTCAGCTTTAAACTTATTTAAGAAGACGAACGACCTGTAGCTCTTCCTCTCAATTCCCATCCCCTGACCCATAATATACCGTCGTTTTCCATTCGGTTTTTGCATAAATTCTTAAGGTAAGGGGACGGTGGTGCCACAACTTTCCAAGGGCGCAATCATTACGCAATCGCAGCCCTTACTTGGCTGCATCTTAAATCTTACGGCCTTGGCACAGTCCGTCATATCAACGTCTTGAGTTGAGACTTGCCTGAGTGCTCCGCGAAAGATAGCGCCGCGGTTGTTTAGAAATGGCTTTTGGGAAACTTTTAATCCTTTTTGGCGGTGGGATAAATCCCGCCATAACTCACAAGGAATTCCCAGCGTTCGGTGATGAATACTTTTCATAACTTTAATATCCAAGGCGCGCTATGAATCACTTTTCTGAAGGGTGTAATAGTGTCAGACAGATTTCGTGAACATTTATAACGAGCAGAGCCCCTCCCGCCTTCGTGCGGCGCAACCTTGCTCGGATTGATCCTTTCAGGAAACTGGGAAAATCTCGGCAATGTACCACTCCCCGGGGCTGGCTGTCGTTAAATTCGCGCAACATCCACGAATCTTCCTAAATAAAATTCCGTGGCATGGCAGCCCCCGGACCCCTTCACGATAAAGAGAAAAACCCTTTGAGGCTGTTTTTGCTCAACGGCAAAGCCATCAATAATAATTTTGCTCCCGGATCTCCTGCCCTGTCCCTTTCGGGCTATAAACAAAAAGGAGCAACAAAAAAAAATAAATACCAGAAGGTATGCGGAGTCCTTTTCCACGTGCAGCCCAACCCCCGGCCCCATAAACCTAAGTCAAGGCACCGCGAGTGTCTCGCGTAACGCCGCGCCGCGAGAAATTTGCGCATAAGGCGGAAGCGGGAATCACTCGCCCCTCCCGTCCGGGTGAAAGGGAGCCTCAATTTCACCCTTTATGGGCTTTATGAGCGTTATAAATTTGCATAATTCTTCCAATTTAAGGACTCAGGATGCGGGGACATCCCAGACAAAGCACCAACCCCGCCACACTCCTCGGGGTCTTTATCTTTTCCTTTTTTTCGATTGTAAAAAGGAAGCTGGCACTTTTCCTATTAAGATATCCGCACCACTTCTAGGGACAACAATAAGGAAAATATTTTTCCTTAAAAATGTAAAAAAAGGGTCTTTGTTAGAGTTATCATGCTTAGTTCAAAAACAATTATTTTATGCTTTTATAAATAGTATAATATATAACTTTTTAATTAAATTTGGTTCATTTTAAGACGACTATTCAACTTTAAATTTGAAACTCGTTTATCGCAGAAATTATTTTTATATAAGTATACCTAGCATTGACGGTAAAAAACAAGATACTGGACTAAAATCTCTCTCAAATTGAACCTTATAGTAATATTATCTATTATTTTTATAAATAATTTCGTAACTTTTTAATAACAATGGGAAATTAAAACGACTGATTTTTCGCGTTGTTTTGAAGTCTTATAAAATATGTAATATTAATTTTCAGTTTAAATGAATGAATTTACAAAGTCCTATAATATTTAACATAAAAAAAAGTTATAGGTAAGTTACATAATGAATAGAATACTTGATTCATTACTCCCCTGGAACAAAAATATTTAAATCCAGCATAGTTGAGCATTTTCTATGTTCGAAAAAATCTATAGTATAGTACTTATCTATATCTATAGTATGTATTTAAATAAATAAACTATAGCAGAAAAAAAATCGGAATCCAAAACTTGTTTTCCGTCTAATTTCCGTAATATAAAGTACATATGTTTTCAGGCTATTTTCGTCAGTTTTTAATGCAATTCTTAAATTCAACGTGGTTTCCTAATAAATCCCACCTAATAATTTTTTGTCTGCTTTCAGACTCCCGTTTATCTTATATTTTTACCGGGTACAATTTGATTTGAGAAGTTATCTATATTATGATTAAAATTTAGTTTCTTACAGAAGACTCAGCACGCGAATTGCCTTCGAATTATGAATGCTGTCATAATGTACCCCTTTAGCTTTAAGACCCACTGTCCTTTAATTTTTTTTTTTCCTTAACAAAGGTCAAGTTATTTTGATGGCGAAAGGATACAAACCCTTTTCCCGGTGTTGTAGGCGCCATTTGCTGATTCTGGAGCGACCGTAAGAGGTTCAAGGATTTTTTCGGGAGTCTGACCAAAAAATGATGAATTTGCTTAAATACGGCGGGCCAGTTTAAAGCGAAATGCGCCACATTAAATTCGGGGATCATCACTTTTTCCGGTACAAAACACCGGAGGCTGACGCTCGGTAAACATATGGAAATTTATCCTGCTGAATATTAGGTTTAGCAAAAAGGGTTTTTATGTCGTGATTTAATAAGAACGTGACTCTATCTCGCCCTCGACTGCCTCTTGACTCTGTTAGCTCAGGACGCGTCGTTATGCCTCCTTCAAAGTAAAAATAAACTTTTCGCAGCTCGCCAGAAAGTTTAAGCCAGGAATTATGGGAGCCTCCAAAAAAAAAAAAAGATATTTCACTTCAGTCAAAATTTTTGCTGGGCAGGTACACCCGCAGATTTTCTTTGACAAACTTTCTTCATCGTAAATTATGCGAACTCTGCGTGCTCAAAAATATTTAAATTCGCGCGGAGCCTCCTATAATTTTGAAATGCCTCGGATGTGCCTACTCCAGAAACATATTATTACATATTTGCCACCGTCGCGTCGTGCAGCTCACATATGCTGCTACCGACTTTGTGGAAAACAATATTTCTTTAGAAACTTTTCTTAGATGGGTGAAAATGTCGAGAGCATCACTTTAGCACCAAAAATTTGTAGATTTTCTGGCCAAATTTACTTAGGTACATTTTTTTGCCCGGAGCGAAAGAAGACTGGGGTATATGCATACTTTAAAATTGTGACCCTATTTGTTTTCCTGTTCTTTTTCAGTACCTACCAATTATAAATTAAGAGGGAACATTTAAAGATGGGAATTAGAGTGTGATAGGACTATGTAAATAAGAAGAGTAGACTTTGATTGGACGTTACACCTATACACCTTTTAAATATAGCACTTTTAAATAACATTTTTTTTTTAAAATATTGTATGTGATATTTTGAATCCTGACCTAATTCCACTATTAAATCAAGTATTAGACTATATGCTATACTCTTATGATTATAGGTAGGGTAAGCTGCAATATCATTTTTCAGAAATATTTCATAGCTCATCAGGGATTATCGCGGATGCAAAATTAATAATGGGAAACTCAAATATTAGACTAATTCCTTTATTTAATTAAGCCGGTTGGTAAGCTCCTTATGTTTCACAGTGGTGCTCCGCAGAAGCGCTAAAGGGCTGCGGAGTACTCCGTGCAACAGGCAGCTTCTTAACAATCTCAAAATAATACACTCCCTTGTGACTTGGGGGGATGCTGAGCCCCGGACCGTTCAACAACCCCTCGAATCCCTCAAGAGTTTATTGAAAGAACTTGTAGGCTCACTAATGGCTTTGTTTAATATTTTCAACCAGCCATTGACGGCGGTTCCGCTCCTCGCCGTTTAAATAAATTCTCGGCTGGCGCAGCCCAAGTAGTTCGCCTAATTAAAAAATAAATAAGTTTTAATTGGGTCATTAGTATAATTAAGGCCTTAGAACCACGATGATGCTCGGCATTCAGCACACAAGGGGGGTTCTTTTTTTCCCTAGACTATCGATCTAGCTGAGACAGTGAAAGGATTGAGGGTTGAGGGTTCGAAGGTTCGAGGGCCTGTTGCCAGTTTTGGGTGGGTTGTCCTAATTCCCTTCTTGAATGATGTGCTTCTCTGATTAACGCACTGGTGGTAGTAGTGTTCCTTACCTTACCCATTGTTCCTAAACCTTCGAAGAATATTTGCTCTAGCAGCGCACGTAGGACTTTCAAGACATTTCCCCGGGGGTGTTGTGCAAGGGAATGTTAATTTCATTCACATACCCTGCCAGCCATTCCCACAGGACTTTATGTTATGCTCCTGGGTATTAGTACAAGTAATGATTACTTTGTTTCATCCCTGGCTTAAGTTTACCTCCTGCCGGTCTGTTTTCGTTAAAATATAATTAAGATGAGAAAACAGGTAAGTACAAAATTGCACGCCATGACCTCAGGCTTTAAACCACACCTTGCATAGTGCAAGCAAACTCCTTGCAGCCGAAAATGTTGCTTTAGTTTGTGCCCAGCGACACTGTTCCTACATTATCATTTTTGTGTTGTCGTTTTCGCATATTACAAATTTTAATGAGCACGAGCTAAGAAAGGCGCCTCTTCATGGTTCACACCTATCTCAATGGAATGATGCCACTACACGAGCTGAGCGAAGATTATTAGAAATTAACGAGCGACTTCATGTACCTACATATAAGCGTATATTAAACTGTTTTTGTATCTATTTGCACATAACACAGATTGGCATTTAGATTAGTGAAATAGGTACGTTTATGATTTAGATTTAGCTAACCCCAATTAGTATACACATTTTCGATACTATTAGTTGTTACAAAAGAAACGAAATAGAGTTAGTGAATTATTTAAGATAACTTTATCAGAAAATTTCTACTATACTAGTATAATAAGAATATTTGTAAATAAAATTTTAAATCATAATTGTTAAACATAACCTAAGAAAATTTAACACATAAGTATGTAATTTAAAATTTCATTTGAGGAATGACTTAGACTCAAGTACTGAAAACTCTACCCGTTTATAATAATTTATTCTATATATAGTATGGGCCTTAGGATTACATAATATCTTTCAATATTTCACATCTCGAAGCTCGCTATTCAATTTTATTCGCTTACTTATTCAATTTTTCTTTAGTCTATTAATTTGCTTCTATCTGTAGGTATTCCGAAGAATCTGAAAAAATTTTAATGCACCTTGGATTATGCGATATCGACAAAGTTCTTCCACTATAAAAGTCTTTCCGGCAAAAATATATTCTACATTTTATCGAAAAAAAATTGATATATTGAAAAAATCCACAGAACTTTCCTTCGAATTCTGAACTTTTGCAGGTATTCGACTGAATAAATTCTTTCCGCCCAGCAAAATCTGTGAAAGTCTGCCAAATGATTAAGTATCGAAAAAAAAGTCTTGTATCCGAGCCGCCATTCCCTACCCTTGCGATCGTTAATCTCATTTATTTTTCATTTCCGATTTGATTATCTGGACACACACCTTCGTGGCCTTTTCTCTCGAGGGTAACGAAACCGAGAAAACCAGGTCCAAGTCCAAGTAAAAACATTCTAAAGAACACCACTCGGGTCTGCCTTAGCTCTTAACTTCTGACACTTAATTCGAGTAGATGGGCCCCAGGGAGACCATGGCCAGGACCCACCCGCCGACGGTCGACTTCGACGACTATAGCGAAAAAAAAGCAGCTCAAGTTCATAAATCAAACCTCAGCGTAATTCGGATTCCACGCCTCACTGGGCTGAAAGAACAAGAAAAAGTAAGGGAGGAATTCGAAGAAAAACTGAATCAAAGCTGCAGAAATTGGGCTAGAAGTCAAAGTCCTGCAGGGAAAGGGGGATTTGGTCTGGCAAAAGACCCGGTCCTGACAGTGGCCACATCCAATTTTCCACTCAAGTGGCAAATAAAAACCCGCCAAAGGGAGGAAAATCATTTCGGAAGGTGACACTGGGATAATGGACTTAACGTCGGATTAGTGCACCTACGGCGACTGTTCGAATACTTCCATTAGCCCTCCCCCGCACTATCTAAAATAAAAGAATTAAAACAAGAATCAAGTGCAAAGGATCAATTTAGAAAAATTCACCTTGGACGCAAGCTTAATATGTATGTATGTACATATATATCAATTAATTCAACTAATTCTTATTAACCCTTGCTCATAGTATTGTATACTACTAAAATATAGAACAAATTAAATATTATTAATGAGTATTATTAATGCATATACTTACAAAGGCGATTAGGCAAAAATAGCCCAGAACCAACAGAGACAATTTAAGTGTAGGTTTAAGTTCGTGATGCTTTGGCTCAAATCGAAAAGCCCAGACATGCTTTAAGGGCTCAATTTTTGCAATTATAAGTAGTATGATTTGCTTTTCTTTGTGCAAAATTTGTTTTGCATATGTATGTAAAATAAAATTTTTGATTTTATCTCAATACATATGCCCTTGTAAAGAATAGTTTGAAAACGAGAAAAGCATTTTTTTTTTTGCATTGTAATTGTTTATTGTGGCGAAAAAGTGGTGGGGTCAATTTTACCCAGAAGGACTATTACCTACGTTATTTTAAAAATGTGTGACTAAATATATGGTTAATGACGAAATTCTTCAAAATGAAAATGTGTAACACTTTCTTCGGAATAATAATTATAATATTTAATAAACTCATATTTTTAATCATGGTAAGGAGCTATGATTCCTATGACCTCAGATCCGTCGTTGTGGCTGATATCCACCTCTTGGTTCTTTTTATGTAGCACCTTCGCGCGGGGCGGTGGTAGCGATGGGATTTTTAATTAGAACGTCAGCCATGCGCTCGTGTGCTTCCAAGTGGGCCCCATTTATTGCGGCCCGGATTGACTGTCTCCACCTGTCCTTAACCTTTGCCAGCGGAGTCCCTAAGCCGAGAAGCAGCCCGAGCATAATTGTTACAATGCTTCATCCGACGTGACAAAGAGGGGCGTAATTAATCATTGCCGTGACTGCGAAGCTCTCAGGCTGATGACTTCGAGCAGCACTGGGACTCCGTGGGGAGTCTGCAGAAGACGGCAGCCGCCCCCGGAGCCCCGACCTGGACATAAATACCCTCATCAACCCCGTAATTAATGACACTAGATAATGACCCGGCGGGCGGCGGCAGTTTGCCACCAGACTGCCCGCCCTCGCAGGATCTCGACAGACTCGTGGTCGGTCACACCTTTTCCCAGGACGAGATTGCGGCACGTCGGACAATTGCCCTTTTGGTCACATTTATTTGAATGAAATTTAAATACCCCCCCGTTGTCGCACCAGCAGACTCTAGGGGTTGCGGGCGACTAGTTCCTTGTCAACAAGGCAACATCGCCTTTTGGTGTTGAATGGTTTCGGGGATGTGCATCCATCCCGAAAAAGCAGCCAGGATATCACCAAGCATTAAGAATGAATTCCATGAATTTATAGCAGGCGACAAGTGGCCTAAGGCCGATTTTAATTAAATATTTTGAGATTAATGGATCAGGAGGTCCAGCCTAACTTCTTCCCTGCCGCCGGTTGGGGATAAGGGCGAAAACGTTTCGATGCCTGCGGGGAAGATTGATTGGGGCACACCATGGGAAATTAATTTTTATGGATGGCAATCAGCAAATACAATTTTTTCCCATTTTCGGATCGGGTTGGACCGCCCCGGGGCGCGAATGATTTGCAAAGATTTTCAATTAAATGTAACAACTGGTGTAAAAGTTGCGGGGTGGCAACGGAAGCGAGGGATGCGACAAGAGGGACTTGCAGAAATTGAGATCTGTGATCAGGTGGAATCTGGGGGGCAATTTCGATTTCTTTATTAATAAATTTACTCTTGCGTGGAGACAGTTTTCTTAAAAGGTATCAATTTCAAATGGGGCCTAATAAAGTGGTGCTATCGACCGAAACCTGATTACCATTTATGTCTGTCTAGCCCGGTTTTTAAGCTGCACGAACAATTATATGTAAATAAGAAATGATTAAATCAAAAACAAACTAAGTTTCAACTACATATATTTTCACTAAAGACGAATCCTAAAAATCAGTAAGTTGACATTTTTTCATACCAGAACCTGAATCCAATAGTAAACTTTTAATCGATTGATTTGATTATTTCCAACTCGATTCTTGAATTTTCGTAATAGAGTTGTTGCTGTGTATTCTACCAGATGAAGTGGTAAAGAAATGCTTATCTTGATAAAATATTTAAATATTTAAAAGAAAATTACCACTGAAACTGGTTGTCGTAGTATGCTTTTATTTAAGCATTTGATGTACAAAGTGGTACATACCAAATTACATAGAACTGAATGAAAGGATCTGCAGTTCATTTACGAAGCCAAGCAATCTTCTTCCGATTGGCAATATTTCTAAAAGGTTTTCCGTGATAACAAACCCGTACCAAAGTTTCGTCGTTTCGTTAAAGCTCATTTAAGACGAAGTCATCAATCCTCGTTTGTATCTGCAGTGCAACATGCACTAAAGCCTCAGACACACTGCCAAGACGTTGCATACCACTCATAAGATGCACAAACATTTGCAAGTCGCTCCACTGGCCATAAAAACGGATAAAGTATCGCAAATCAATCTTCGCTCGTTTGAGTCCTCAGAGGGACTTTCAAGGAGACCCTCTTCAAAATCCCACGTCTTTGGCTGTAATCCAGGGGAATTTCTCATTGATGCACGCCGATCCATCTCCTGCTTAAATCAAATTATTTATCGAGCAAAGTGATGCTTGGCAGAGCCACCGACGAATGCGATGGCATGCAAATTTAGGATTTATTGCTCGCGTTGCACTGTCTGGATGCCCCGGGATCACATCCTGCAGGATAGAGTCCTACAGCTGCAACAGAGCGTTCTTCCTGCTGCCGGGCTGCATGTTAGGGCCACCTACGTTAGAGTATCTCAAATTTGCCGAGAGCTCGCCTTATTTACATTGAATCGCATTATTCAATTCAAATTCTAGACATCGGCAACGCAGGTCAAAACAGTTTTAAGCAATGATGAACAACCTACCGAAAACTTTGCCGAAGAAGCTACGAATCCATTCGACAATTTTGGAGGAACAGAGTAACAATGCAAAAGCAATTCTCATAATTAGATGTATTGATTTAAATTTGAGTACTTAGGTACTATCGAATTCTTAGAGGACATGATTTATTCAATATAAACTGAAGAAAATGATGAGGTTATCATGAAATACTATAATCTCATGATACCCTTTACTATTTAATTATCTTAAAGAGAAAATCCCATTTTTTAATAAAAAAAATATAGAGAAGAAAAAGAAAAGCAGCCGCATTTTCGAAATTTTTAAGCACCCCTTTAAGAAAACAAAAATAATTTTGTTCTATTAATCTATTTTATTAATTACCGCCGACGAATTTTTGATGAATTTTAGGATTTAATAACTAATAAATATAACGATTCCTTTTTCAATTTCTCTCTAAAAAAAATTGTTTAACAATTCTCTAAACAATTATAAAATTATTCTGAATATTAAAGTTAATTACTAATTCAGGACTAAATAAATACAATTAAAAGAAAAGTATTCCATTGCAAATGTATGCAAAAATGATTCTTTGATTAACATATCTATTATTTTAATAATTATTATATTGTAATAACATCGAATGTTGATTTTCAATTAGAGAACATTACAAAATAAAGGTTACACATCGACGGTTTAAAGAACACCTTCTTACGACACTCTCTTTTCAATTGGGTGGTTCGAGAAAAAAGGTCGGGAGTATTTTTGAAGAAAACTCAAAATAATTTAAAGCATCCTCCTGTCTTTGCTTGGGGAGCTGTTTGGAGGGCGAAATGCTTAACCAAATAAACTTCATCCCGGGGTGAAACGCCACCCGGCAAATCCCACCTTATGCAAAACGAGATTGTTCTGAATTGATTAGGCGGAGAGCACGGGGCATGTGGTGAATGCTGGGACCCTCAGGACCCAATGCCTCTGCCTGAGAAACTTGCAAATGAGTTTTTCCTGAATTGTGTTCTGCGAGGACTAACACAGCTCTAGCCTTGCAGATAGACAGACAGACAGACAGACCGATTGGTGGATTCAGGAATTGAGGAGATTAGCGAGCGGATTCGAGTTGTACGAGGGGAGCGCATTATTCCCTAGTAATTCGATCTGATTCCCTCAGATAAATAAATCAAATTGAGTTTGACTCAACCGTAATTAGGGCCTGCTGCTGCAAATGGGGCCGATTTGCCGATTCGAATAAAAATAGCCCCATTGGCCGTAAAGGCTACAATTGCTGTGTGGCACTTTGCCCATGATCGGGGGATGGTTTTTTGGGCCCCACCTACCCCCCTAGTGACTGTCTGCGTGTGGTACTCGGACACAGCATCCGGTCGCATCCCCGGCGGCTGTCGTTAGAAGCATTCCGGGAGATGTACGCAATTGAATGGAAAAATATCAAAAATCCTGTTGCAGAATGACTATTACACGAACAATAATACTCCGCCCTCTATCAGGGTAAATCGCATAGGGTCGGAATGTGTTTGTCAGCATGTGGGATTCGAGTTCCATTCGGACGGAGCACCAATAACTGTCTTAATTGAACCATTCCACAAAACGATTCCTCTTTTATACTTTTTTTCTACCATCCCAATCGTTGAGAGGGTGCTATACCTTTTCAAGGTTCTCAAAACTTTCCCAATGACACAGTCCAGCGTTTATGTTATAAAATTCTTTTTTATTCCATTTTTTACGCCAATGAACAGAAAAGTTTCCCTTAACATGACATCCCCAATGGGGCGATCCGAACTGTCGTCATTTTAATCGGTTCCCCATGAGGAGCACGGAAGCACCAAAACGGGAGCTCCGCAAATTGAAAAGGTATCTCTGGAGCTTCCTGAATTTTTGCATCGTCGAGACTTTACATCAGGGAAGTGCCTTCGAGCACATCTCCGGGGACAGATTGTGAGACATGGGAAGTACTTGTCATCGTATCTTTCGTATGTATTTTTATTTTAAAACTTTAAATTTTCACTCGTTAAACCACAGTGTGGTAATAAACGTCCATCGTTTTTAAGTTTAAAAATTTAGTTATCCTTTGTACTTTCAGCAATAACAAAGAAGTTTTGCTTTATGATCTACTTTTTGTTCTATGTGGAAATTATTTTTTTTATAACTTTAATTACAACACAAAACTTTGGGTCCAAAAACCCATCATTCCAATTTTGAAAATAGGACTTATAGCCCTACCTAAAATCGCCTTTAGTTTCTAAATGGTGGATTCAAGCTTAACCTATAAACATTATTTATATTTAGCACTAATTTTAGTAGTAGAAAACGCAAACTACTCTCAAAAATTCATTTTAAAAAATATTTTACATTAGGTTTAAGCAAGATAAAAACCGATCAAATATGTGTCAAAGGTTTTATTCTTTAATTTGAATTTAGTAATGTTGTGAAAGGGAGGATGTAGACCAAATACTTCATTTAAACCAAAAGTATTTAACCTCAAATCAATCATAGTGCCTCTTTATTTTATCTCCAATTATTGGGTGGATATGATTTTGAATTCTGATATTTATTATTATTTTATTTTTTATTTATTATTTCCAGGTTTTATGAAATAAAATAATCAGAGAGAAATTATAACAAACTCGTATTTTTATTATAAAACTGTAAATTGAAAAAGGTGGGATTGCTAATTCAAACAGTTTCGTTGGTTTCACTGCTGAAATTTATTATCATTTCAAAATTCATTCACAAACTTACAAACTACAATGAACTTAATCTATCAACAAAGCAAAATTCATAATTCACAAATCGTATTACTAACACTAGCCAAATTCACAAATCTTATCACTAAAAATTATCCAAATTCACAATTCTTGTCCTGAAATCGCCAAACCCAAACCCCTTCACCAAATTAGCCCTGCAAGTCTTTCAATCTTTCCGATCATGTGACTTACTGTTTCACTAATTTTTGGTGCCCTTTACTACGCGCGCTAATTTCAATTCCGTTTTCATCCGTCGATCAAAAAAAAAGGCAAAATTTCTAGGCTGCCTGCTCTTTTATAGTGCCCTTTTCCAATGCTTCAATGCCTTGCCATCCTAAAATTTATTTGTGGACTTTAAATTGGTGATAAGTTCCACAGCACATTAATGAACCCTGTCATACCTTGATCCATCACCAAACATATCGCTGCAACATGCTCTTTCCCGTGATAACCACTCTGTTCACGCTTTGTTGCAATAATTCTACCCTTATTCTTACGTGAAACAGTAGTACTGGCTTTGAATAGTGGGGCTTTGGTGCGGCAAGACTATATTGTGGAAATTGGAAAATTCCAATTATACTTTCCTTTTCTTTTGTCCTTTCTCCCTTTTCTTCTTAAAAAGCATGGTTATGTTATGCAAATTTATTAATCATAGATTTCCATGACTTCATTGTCTTTTATTTGAAATCTGCATAACCATTTAGCCCAGAAAGGTTAGCCGCTGTAATGAAGCGCATGAAGTATGGGCTAAAATTCATTGTGTTAAGTTTGACAGTTTGCAGTGTCAAGTGCCAAGGCTTTCACGTAACTCGGGTAAGTTTACATTATTTTTTATTAAAATGCATGAATTATTCTTAGTATAAAATTCATGTATAGCTTATTTGTGTAGTGCATGTGCATCGATGTGCATAGATGAGCATAGATTGCCTCAGGAAGTCGGTGCGCAACTTGATTTGCGTATGAGGGACTTCTCTGGGCATAATGTCAACAAGGGGCATTTTAGTAGTTATAATTTTCTTTAAGCATTAAATTCATTATTTAATTCATTAGTAATTCATTATTTAATTTCAGTGGGTGGCGCTGGACGAGTTTTCACCCAGGTAAGGCTTCTAAATTTTTTGTTTTAATTACGTTCAATTTTAGGGATTGGATGAACATACTCCCCCCGTTGAAGCCATTGCTTCAAGCACTCTTTCCTGCCTTTGGGCTCCTCGTCGATGGTGGTGATGAAAATTTATCGTTCCATCTACGCGCACCTTTAATTTTACCTGGAATTTATCAGGTAAATTGACGGTGAAATTTAACTTTTTTTGTTTTATTTTTTCAAAGTCAAGTCTTTGCAGTACCTTCTTCGGTATATATATACTTTCACCCTCTCTAGTTATAAACCTTTGCATATCATTGTCTATGCGCATCATGATGTCTTTTATGGTTTTGGATGGCTTTAGGCGTTCTATGGCAAGTAAGGATCGTCCATTTACATGTATAGGCAAATCTACATTCTTTAACAAATCTTCTGTTTTAGGTGTTGGGTATTCTCGTGTTGCTGCTTTCGATGATGATGGCTGACCAGGGAGTAATTCAGTGGGATGCTGCGATGAACTTGATGTAGGTTGTCCATGTCCAGTCCTGCTGTGGCAATTTGGTTCATCCAGCTCATCGTCCAGAGGGTCGAGATCGTAATCATCAAAAAGCTCTAAAATATCGTCGGCTTCTTGCATCTGGAAAAATTATTGTAAGTATTTTGCATACTAATACACATATAACACAAGACAACACGACATGACGACACATCTGGTAATTGTTACTTATCATCTTCACGTGGTAGACGACAAATTTTTCCGACAGGTCTCACAAAACTGCCCCTTTTGGTTCGTATTTTTACCACACGAACTAGACCATCATCTCCCGGATACACCTCTTCTACTATACCAAGAGGCCAGTAAGTTGGAGGGCTATTTTCGTCCTTCAAAAGTACGATGTCCTGTACATTGATATTGTTTTGAGGCACTTTCCATTTAGGCCTCTGTTGCAATCTATGCAGATATTCTTTCTGCCATTTTCTCCAGAAATGTTGCGACAGACTTTGGGTATATTTCCATCGCTGAGATGGTAGAACATTGCAGAGTTCTGGTTCAGGAATAGCATTCAATTGTTGACCTACTAAAAAATGGGCTGGTGTTAAGACCTCAAGGTCTTCTATATTATTTCCAGTTGGGCACAGAGGTCGCGAATTGAGGCAAGCTTCAATCTGTGCCAGCACGGTTGCCAATTCTTCATATGTGCATGAGGTGTTGGTCAGCGTTCTTGTAAGATGATACTTTACTGACCTCACACCTGCTTCCCACAACCCTCCAAAGTGAGGGGCTGCTGGGGGGTTGAAGTGCCACGTTATTCCTCTTAATGCAAGTACTTCTTCGGCTTGAGCGGCATATTGCTGAATAGCTAATTTTGTTTCTTTGTCAAGGTGATTTTTTCCGCCTACAAAGTTTGTGCCGCAGTCTGAATAAATGTCTGTGCATAGACCACGGCGAGCAATAAATCGTTTCAGTGCTGAAATAAAAGCTGGGGTAGTTAAGTCAGCTACTGCCTCGAGATGCATAGCCTTTGTAGCCATGCACACAAATATGCAGATGTAGCCCTTGTACTTCCTTGATGATTTATGTGGCGACGTTTTGACAAGTATAGGCCCAGCATAATCTAAACCTACATGCGTGAATGGTTTAGTAACATTCACACGCGGTGATGGAAGGCTTCCCATTAATTGCGTATTGATTGTTTGACGATATCGAGTGCAAATAATGCATAAATGAATGCGCTTCGTTATTTCCCTTTTGGCATTTAAGATCCAATATTCATTTCGACTAGCATTCAGTGTCAAACTAGTTCCTCCATGCAGGGTCTCTAAATGAAATTTATCTATTAAAAGTTTTGTAAGATGGTGATTTGACGGTAATATAATTGGATGTTTCCTAGAGAATGGGATTCTCGAGTTTTGCAGCCGTCCTCCAACTCGTATCAATCCATCTTCATCTAAGTATGGGTTTAAAGTTAATATTCTACTTTTTTTTGAAAGTAGTTTGTTCGTCGATAATTTTGAATATTCTTCAGCAAATTCAGCTCTTTGTACCCGCACTAAAATTATACTTTTTGCTTTTTGTAGCTCTGACGTGCTCAATGACCCTGACCTTTTGGAATTTGGGTATCTGACATTATTGGCAAAACGCAAAATTTGAGCCACAATACGAATTAATTTGGTAAAGGATGAATACTGGAATATAATATCGTCGCTTGTTTCTATAAGGTGAGTGTGAGTTTTTTGTTTTTTCACCTCTAATTCTATGTTTTCCTCTAACACTGGTGAGACCGGCCAGCTCTCTGAGTTTTCCATTAACCACTGTGGGCCGTTCCACCACAGCGGATTGTTGGTTAGGTCCTTGACTGTGCTACCACGGGAACCTAGGTCAGCGGGATTATCCTTGGAACCAACATGACGCCAACAACTCGGTGACAACAGCTCTTGAATTTCAGAAACTCTATTTGCAACGTAGGGCTTCCACTTTGTGGGATGTGCCTTTAACCACTGCAGTGCAATCATCGCGTCGGTCCATGCATAAATGGGTATGTTGTCTAATTGCAGATCTTGTATTGTGGTCTTGAGTAATTTAGCTAACAGCAAACATCCATTTAATTCAAGCCTCGGTAGCGTAATCGGCTTTATAGGTGCAACCTTTGTCTTTGATGTCAATATGGTGGTATATATTTTCCCATTTTTATCTTCTACCCGTAGATATACTACTGCTGCATAAGCCTTACTTGAAGCATCACTAAATCCGTGCATCTGTATGCTTACAGCATCACTCGTCCACCGAATCCATCTAGGAATTTTAATAGACTCGATTTCCTTTAAGTCTTCTCTAAAGGTTTTCCATTGCTGCTGTATCCCTTTAGGCACTTCGGTGTCCCATGCAATGCCAGACACCCACAGCGTTTGAATTAATAGCTTGGCTATTATTAATACCGGTGCAACCCAACCTAAAGGATCGTACAACGAAGCTATTATCGATAACATGGTCCGTTTTGTTATTATTTTGTTTTCCGTTGGCAATGAGACTACTAAAAAGAAATAATCTAATTTTGGAGCCCATCGAATTCCAACTGTCTTAATGGTTTCGTTATCTGTGAGTTCCAATGACCCTTTAAGTTGTCTTTGCTCTTCTGGTAAATCATTTATAAGTTCCGCATCGTTGCTCGCCCATTTGCGAATATTAAACCCTCCAGATTTCAACATGCTAATTAAGTCATCTCGTATCTTCCTAGTTTCATTTGCTGAATCAGCTCCTGTCAGAAGATCATCAACGTAAAAATCGCTACCTGCAATTTCAGCAGCAAGTGGCCATTTTTCTCTGGAGTCTTCAGCAAGTTGTTGAAGTGTTCGCACTGCTAAGTACGGTGCAGAAGTAGTTCCAAAGGTAACCGTTTTCAGCTGAAAATCTTGCAAATTACCAGTCTTCGCATCCTTCCATAAAATTCGTTGGTATTTGCGATGTTCTGGATTCATTGAAATCATCCGATACATTTTTTCTATATCGCCTGTTATTGCGAACTTATGTTTGCGCCATTTAAGCAACGTCGCAAATAACTTTGGCTGTAAGACTGGTCCTGCTAACAGCTGTTGATTTAACGATTTGCCATTACTGCTTCTAGCCGAAGCATCAAAAACAACCCTGAGTTTGGTTGTTGAACTGTCCTTAATTACAGCATGGTGCGGAATGTAATAGTTAGCGCCTTCATTAGCCGATACATCTATTTGCTCCATATGATTTAGAGATATATATTCCTCCAGGCATTGACCATACAACTCATTTAATTGAGGATCATTCTCAAGTCTTTTTTGGAGAGATGTGTAACGTCGCAAAGCCTGTGACCTTGATTCCCCTAAATCAGGATCATTTCCATTAATAAATGGGAGTTTCACTTCATAACTTCCATTTGAAAGACGTGTATAAGTATTTTTATATAATTCTTCACACTTTAAGTCCTCAGGCGATAATCGTAATCTGTTAGGAATTTCCTCCTGTTCCCAGAATTTTTGGAGTTGCCTATCCAGATCTTCCTCTTGACTTGTCGTTATAGTGAATGAAGAACATTCTGAACTCGCTGGCCTAGTAGTATTTCCTAATAGGATCCATCCCAGTTCAGTCTTGATTGCGATTGGCTCATGTTTTTTACCACGTCTTATGCCATCTTGAACTATTGCGGCATATATATCTGCTCCAAGCAGCATGTGTATTGGGCCTGGTTTCCAATACATAGGATCAGCAAGTTGTAAACCCCTGATATGGCTCCATTCCTTGCATTTAATTAAGTTAGGCGGCAACACGTCTGTTATTTGTTTTAGAACTAGTGCATTAGTGGTTACAACAGGTTTGTCACCTATATGTGAATATAATTGTAACGTTACCTGCCTTTTGGTATATGCCGTTTGGTTTTCATTTAAACCTTTGACCACAATTGATGTGTGGCACCCCTTTATCTGCAACCTATTATAGGTTTGCTCGGTTATAAATGAGGTTTGGGACCCCGGATCTACGAGGCATCGTAGGCTCATTAAATGCCCATTATTGTCAGCCACCTTAATTAATGCAGTAGACAATAATGCATTATGGTTTCTTGTAGACAAGAAATTTTGTGTGGCATCAGAATGTTTCCTTTGATTCTGATGTGATGTATGAGCGTCATTCGTTGTAGTATTCGAGGGAAGAGTCTGTTCTTTATTGCTACCAGATTGACAAACGTATTCCCCCTTTTTTATTGGCTTTAATTGATCATTTTTGGTTTCAACGGAGTTTGAATTATGTAACAACGTATGATGCGCTTGATTACATTTTGTGCATGTATAACTACAAGCTTGTGTAGTATGTTTACTAGAAAAACAACGGAGACATCTTCCTGAAGATTTAATAATGTGTGTACGTTCAGGAATTTGCTTATTTAGAAATAATTTGCATTTTCCAATATAGTGTTTATTATTGCAGGCGGGACATGCTGCGTTGTTCATCGCATGATATGCTTGGGTGGTCGACTTCTTTGAAGGTACGTTTTTATTTTGTATTCTAGAGCTAGTGTTTGTAGTATGTGCAATGGATTCCAAAATTTTATATCTCGTTTGAATAAATTCTTTAAATTTTTTCATGTTTGGAATATTGTCATTATCCTTAATTTCTTCCTCCCATAATTTAACCGTGTCAAGAGGCAGTTTTTGCACTAGTAAGTATATCACTAATGTATCCCAGGCTGAAACATTTTCTCCCAGCAATTCCAGCTGTTGTAAGCAGCCTTCAGTCGTATCTAAGAGAGTCTTCAGTCCTTGACAGGTTTCTACACTCAACTTCGATTGATTCACCAGCATCTTCAATTGTGTGTTGATTAACAGCCTTTTATTTTCATAGCGACCTTTCAGTCTCTCCCATGCTAGACTGTAATTATTCTCCGTAATAGGTATGTTTTTCAGTAGGCTTGCCGCTTCTCCTGTTAAGCATTCCTTTAAATAGTGCAGTTTGCGAATCGGTTGGAGCTGAGCATTGTTATGAATTAGAGAAATAAAGTAGTCATGGAAAGATCTCCAATCATTTAAATCCCCGCTAAATTTCGGTAAGTGGATTTTAGGTAGAGCATTATTCGTATTACCAGAATGAATGATAGTTGTTCCTGGTACTGTAGTTGTCGTTTCGAGTTCAGTCTTAGATAACATATCATCGTTTAGTTCTCCGATAAATAGTATAAATTCACTTTGAGTTCTTGAATACGTATCTTCTGTTATATAGTCATCGTCGACAACTCTTTTTGAGGCTAGGATCAGTTCTCGTATTTGCGTATCTCGTTCATCAAACTCCTTCCACATAGTCTTTAATTGCTCGCTTAGGGATTGAATAATTCCAACAGTTTTTCTGTCCTTTATGAGGACTTTTCCACCTTTAATGGATTTTTCGATTTTTTGTGCAGCTAGTTCCTGCGAAATTAGCAACTGATCCAGTTTTGGTGGCATTTTTTCCAGAAAATGACACTTTTCCGTTATACAATACCGTTTGCTAATAGCTTCTATTGAGTTCTGTTTGTAAAGTAAGAATTGATTAAATTTCAGTAATGATCAACGAAGCAATCCGGCTACTCGAAGGACCAAAATGTAAATTGAAAAAGGTGGGATTGCTAATTCAAACAGTTTCGTTGGTTTCACTGCTGAAATTTATTATCATTTCAAAATTCATTCACAAACTTACAAACTACAATGAACTTAATCTATCAACAAAGCAAAATTCATAATTCACAAATCGTATTACTAACACTAGCCAAATTCACAAATCTTATCACTAAAAATTATCCAAATTCACAATTCTTGTCCTGAAATCGCCAAACCCAAACCCCTTCACCAAATTAGCCCTGCAAGTCTTTCAATCTTTCCGATCATGTGACTTACTGTTTCACTAATTTTTGGTGCCCTTTACTACGCGCGCTAATTTCAATTCCGTTTTCATCCGTCGATCAAAAAAAAAGGCAAAATTTCTAGGCTGCCTGCTCTTTTATAGTGCCCTTTTCCAATGCTTCAATGCCTTGCCATCCTAAAATTTATTTGTGGACTTTAAATTGGTGATAAGTTCCACAGCACATTAATGAACCCTGTCATACCTTGATCCATCACCAAACATATCGCTGCAACATGCTCTTTCCCGTGATAACCACTCTGTTCACGCTTTGTTGCAATAATTCTACCCTTATTCTTACGTGAAACAGTAGTACTGGCTTTGAATAGTGGGGCTTTGGTGCGGCAAGACTATATTGTGGAAATTGGAAAATTCCAATTATACTTTCCTTTTCTTTTGTCCTTTCTCCCTTTTCTTCTTAAAAAGCATGGTTATGTTATGCAAATTTATTAATCATAGATTTCCATGACTTCATTGTCTTTTATTTGAAATCTGCATAACCATTTAGCCCAGAAAGGTTAGCCGCTGTAATGAAGCGCATGAAGTATGGGCTAAAATTCATTGTGTTAAGTTTGACAGTTTGCAGTGTCAAGTGCCAAGGCTTTCACGTAACTCGGGTAAGTTTACATTATTTTTTATTAAAATGCATGAATTATTCTTAGTATAAAATTCATGTATAGCTTATTTGTGTAGTGCATGTGCATCGATGTGCATAGATGAGCATAGATTGCCTCAGGAAGTCGGTGCGCAACTTGATTTGCGTATGAGGGACTTCTCTGGGCATAATGTCAACAAGGGGCATTTTAGTAGTTATAATTTTCTTTAAGCATTAAATTCATTATTTAATTCATTAGTAATTCATTATTTAATTTCAGTGGGTGGCGCTGGACGAGTTTTCACCCAGGTAAGGCTTCTAAATTTTTTGTTTTAATTACGTTCAATTTTAGGGATTGGATGAACAAAAACCTTTTCCTCCTCCTCCTCCTTTTCAAAGCATATTTATTCTCTTCTGGAGATATTTCACTATGAAGTTGTTTGGACTTATAGACGACATTTGTACACCACAGTAGAACTTTTGTAGTTTCTTCAACACGAATTAAAGTTCTGAAAAACTCTTTAATCCTTCTAGTCTAGTGGACCAAATATGATAAAGTTCGACAGTTAGAAATAATTTCAGTTTCTGTGTTTTGTACATTCCCATCCCTTTGGGAAGAAAAAAATCGCAACTCGAATTAGGGAAAGATAATTGCGAATTTCTGTGAAAGTCAAGAAATTAACCCGCTCTAGCCGGTTGCCTCCCTGCCAAAGTTGAAATGATCCGGACGTGGAGTTAATCCCCACAAAATGCTCGAACCGTGTGTAATTCCCCTTTTTCCTGTCCCGTAGGTTCAGGTGGGATCAGAGAGACTTCAGCAACTGCGGCGGGGGTGGTGACGGTGGAATCCTCTTCTAACTTCCGGAATTCAATTACCGAGTTTGAGTGGAGTTTTGCTATCGCAAGTTTTCAAGTTTTCCCCCAGCCGCCGACCCCGCAGGGGTGTTGTTGATGCACCGTGCTAATTTCTTTGGAGGATTTATTCCCCTTAATGGAAGTCACATCGTTACCTGTTAGAGGTGTTCCAACCTCTCAAGCGTAAACCTTTTAGAGGCGCACCATAAGCCCTGTGCTTTCTCCCTTATGTTTTTTACTTTATGTTTATTTTTGTGTAAACACGTTTAAAGGGAACACTGTTTTTGATCGAAATTACCTCTGTATCCCAGGGGCTTTGATACAAAGTTAAGTGAAATTGTCTCAGCCGAATCTTTTTGAAGCAAACACAGGCTCACCACTTTCTGCTCTGCTCCACGTAGAGCCACAATCTTTTTTTTTATAGCATACCTATGTATAGATTTGGCTTTTTGTTGTATTAAAGCGTTAGTACTATAGGTTTACAGAGTTTTCTGGTATATTTATTTTTAAGAACGAACGCTGACTTGACACGTAGTCAAAACCACAGATTAAAATTAAAAAAACATCTAATTTAGGGGTATTAAGCAATTCTGGACAGCAATTAAAAATTCTTAGAACATTAATCCCATAGACATTATGTATTCGTTTGGTTGACTCAATGCCATGTGTAAGAAATAATTCTAATTAACTCTTAATTAATCAAGATTTTGAAAATTTAAACTAAAACTGTAATATGAAGGTACCTACCTACTATCACTTATAAAATTGATTTTTAATAAAGACCTTTGGGAATAAAAAAAAGCATTTATAAATTAAAACCAAGTGGTGTTCTTAATTATGTGACCGCCACCATAAGTAGATAAAATTCATCGAGAATTGAAGTTGAATACTACTGTAAAAAAAAGCTTAACATTACTAAATTTTCCTCTGTAAAAATGAAAAGTTCCCAACCGGCGGCATAACCACTCAACGTGCATAAAGCCTTAAAATTATTCTATTTTAAGATTTCAACGGCAGCAAAGTAATTTTTGTCACCAAAAACGTTGTCCTCAGACACAAGGAAGGATGATTCACTCGCTGTGCCGCGACTCGAGATTTATCTTAAAGACAGAGTCGCTTTTTCCCGGCGTTTATTTTCATAAGAAACCTCACGATGTCGAGAATTTTCAAGGGAGATGCGGGCACCATGGATTTCAGCGAAGAATGGGCCATAATTTGTAACATTTGCATTTCCCCGTAGCCAAGGCAAATTTCTAATTACATTTGAATCGCTTAATTAGTGCAGAAGAATTAATCCTCATCTCTCCAGCCCCGGGAAGGAAGAGCGGTAATGAGAAAATATCACCGCAACGAGATACAAACTCGTCTTTTAATGGCCAAGAAGTTTTTCCTCCTTTCCGCTTTTCGCTGTTAGTAAAGGAAAACTCGAACTCGGTTCTTTAGGTCTGGATTAAAAGCCCTTTTGCGAAGGGTGTGCTACTTCACTATAAATTCGAAATTTTCATTTCGCTTTCCCATCCAACGATATCTGAGAAAATCGGGCTGGTTGGATACTGCAGAACAAAACTTATCGGCGGACGTAGATTTTCTTGCTTTGCTGCCAGGCACTGTGGAATTAGACGTTTCTATAAATTTATTTTCAAAGTTTGTTCAGAATTGTGAAAGAAAAAAATTCAACATAACGAAAAAATATGCATAACTTTTCTAGTTATATGGAAGAAATAAGGAAAAGGGAAACATTCTGGAAAGGAATTTTAATTTGGATTCTTCGATATCCATATTCCTATTTTGCTTTGAAACTTAAACAGATCCCATGGATTACTGAAAATTTAGTAAGACAATTTAAAATTTGTTCATTCAGATTAGTTCGTTTGTTAATATTTTTTAGATCAATGAAATTAGTTATAGCCACCCATCCCACTGTAAAATTCAACAAATTTTATGTATTAATAGCTGGTAGTAAATTTAAAACTACATATAAGTACCTAAAAATTATAAGTATTAAAAGAGGAGCGTTTTCGACTGTTCAAAAAATATCGTTAAATTTCCATAGATTGTGATGGTTTGAATAGGTATTTGGAACAAGGCTTTAATATATGTACCTACTTATTTTGATGAATTATGCATAAGTCAATCAAACCACTTTGTGCCGGTTTAAGAAAATCTTGCGGTTGACCCCAAACCATTTCCTATTCCAGAAAATACCCTTTGCAACATAACACTTAAAACAAAAAGTGATTGATTGTATATGGAAATAAGTAAATAAGCAATCCATTGCCTACAAGCTGACCCAAATTGACCTGTATTTAATATTTATTCATATCCCGCTCCTTATACCCAATTGCCGTAATCCGCACTCTATGCCCTAAGAAACCCTCAATTTAAGTCGATAGACATTGCAATTAATCAAATATGAGCCTTCATCCACAAAATTTCCGGATAAAGGAATCTCAATTTGTTGAAAATCTAAAATTCGCCACTATGCCCACTAGACAGCCAGTAACAGTCTGTTTTTGGCACTCGGGGGATCGATACCCATTCATGGACCACAGAAACTGCTAAATTAATTAAGTAATCCGGGCAGTTTGCTGTAGGCCAATAAACAGAAATCCACTTGAGCTGCTTCCTAAAAGTAAATAAAATTGGACTGATTGCAGCAGCACTCTCTGCCTCTGTTGAAACGTTGAACTGGCCGCAAGGCAAACAATATATTTTTTTTTTTAAAGTATAAATATCTCAATTGGCGGCCGGCACAAATATAGCAGTTGGATATTTCAGGGAAATATTTTGGCCCGGCGGGAATTTGAGAAGTTGTTAAGCCCTTGGAATAAAAAAAGTAGCAACCATGCCTTTATATATTTGGGTGTATATTTCCCGGTGTGGCCGATAAAAGTCTAAACAGCGAACATTTCCCACGAGACTTATTCATTTTAAATTGTTTTTTCCATCCCATGGGTTTCGGGGGAACAACAAAATACTGGGAAAAAAAATAAATTCTCATGATTTTTCATTCAAAACCAAACTCCCCTTCTCTGTTAAATTGACATCAGGGCGAAATTATTCTCTAGATAGGTTAATGGAGTCCGTGGTAAACAGAAGGTTCTGTCCACATTTCATACATACATATATTCAGGCTACACCATAGAAAATATACCCGCAATATTACACGAACCATAACGAGGTTATGATTAACAAAAACAGGACTAATTCCATTTTCCAACAGTTCTTACTATCCTTACAGCCCACATGTGCCCCGAATCCCCAGATACACAGGCCCTTTTGCGTCCCCCAAAAATGGAGCTCCATATCAGATCCACATTTTCACATTCGGGCGAGTCCCCTAATGATGCTGCACAAGTCTGCTACCATGCCCCGCAGAAGGTGCGGGGGCACACACGGATTATTCAAATTCCCCGGGGCTGGGATTTTTTGGGGTTGCAAATAGCTGGTGATGATAGCGTGTGGCCTCACATCGAAAATCGGAGGATGGAGTAACCAGCCTTACTCCTTTAACTAAGCAGAATATGTTTGTGTGAATCTTCTAATTAACCATACAAAAGCAGCACTATCATTGAATTATAAAATAACAATAATGTTGCACATCGCAAAGTCACTATCGCTATCACTAAATGGATAAAAAATAGTGCGCGAAAAATTTAAATTGTTTAAGGACAGTACAAAAAGGTTTTTTTACATTGAAAATAATATCCTTTGCCTCCAATCCCGTCGTGAGTAAAAAAGAAGGAAAAGAATCGAATCGGGAAGCACATCTACTTGTTCGAAAAGCAGTTATATAACTTCTTCTTAGCCCTTGAAAACATAACTTTAAGAGAAATCCTTCAATACATGAATGTTATAAAGAACTTCTAGACATAACTCCATGTTGTCATGTTCTAAACATCCAAAACTACAAAAAAGTATTAAATAATTAGTCGCATTGAGGAGATTTCGTCTACCTAAATTGACAATTTAATTTAAGCCAATCATTCGTACACTAAGCAGAGGAATTTCATTGGCACTTTTAAACAAAATATTCACCCTTTATATTAAAATCCTGATTAAATTTATAATCTGTACGTCTTGCCAATAATAAAAACATTTTTAAATTGCTATATTAATATTTTAAATGGTTTAAAATTAATCGCTAGTTTTCAACTATTGTTCGAATTCTCAAATAAACTTTGTTAAAGGCATCAGTGCAAAATTTTTAAATATGCCAATTAATTTATTACTTGCATTTACATAGTTAAGTTTGTCATTGTTATCATGTCACTGTAGGACTTATCTTCTTTTGAAACTACTCAAACCCATGTACCTATCTCAGGATTAGCAAATTTTCCGCGCTAATGAGGAGAGAGTTGATAAATGCTCTTGAAAAGAAAGGGGATTCGTCTGCAGCATTTTTCCCTCATACCTGCTGTGCCTTCGTATACCCGTCTCTCCATACCAGACATTCGAATGTGAACAAAATCAGACTAATTGGTCTCTTGGCATACAAAACACGAGTATCTACTTACGAGTATCTCTCTACGATTTCAGAATAAAACCCAGGACTACTCTAGGTTATAACGATAGATTGATTTTTTTTTTTTTCGTAACCATGTTGTAACAGCAATCAATGTATTTTTTAAACAATATGCAAACATTGTATCTCTTTCAAGAATTCTATTTCAATCGAGTATACTTAAAGAAATTACAGGAGATATTTCACAAATAAATTAAGAGGAAGCTTTTTACTGAGGTCATTATGTCCAGCTTATTATCGCTTACTTTGACATTAAGATTCATTCCCGTTTTGATCTTATGCCTAGTTGACTGCAGCTATTTTCTTTTAAAGTCATAAAAACCGGCATTAGTTTGGCGCTTAATGCAATACTTAAATGCAAAATAATCAAAACTTTATGAGTTAGTTCTTTTAGCAGTCACAAAATTTCCATCCCAAAGCAATTCTAAAGGCACCTTCATACATTATTTTTACCTGACTTTTTACCAAATCTCTGTTATGTGAAAGAACTCTTAATTACTGCTATTTGTCTAGCCTTTCATTTTGTTTGGAAAACTTATTGATTTCATGTGTTTTATTAAAACTAGTGAATTTCCGAGGATTTAAATTACTTAAAATGCTTTATTTAAAAGTGTTTTTTAGTATTGTCGACAGCAATTAACATAATTTAACATAATCTGCAAACTCAAATTATATTAATTGCTCTCTAAACTAAACTAATTGCGATGTCAGACATTGAAAACTATTAAATTTATTATTCGGGAATTTATACGCTGATTAAAGTTGTAACCTTCATCTATTTAAAGGAAAAAATATCTATATACATGGAAAGAATTAAGGTCTCTGTTTTTATTTAAAAAATTTCTAGACAACGATTTGGAACGCACCTTGTCCACACCCTGCAATAATAATTCATTGGTTGCGTGGCATGTGTTCATGCCTTGGTGATTAAGTAAATGTTAGGTCGCGTGGCGCAAATTCCATGAACTGAGGCTGAAAATGTATGAGTTTTAATGAACTTTTGATATATTTTACACTAGTTAGTTATAGAACTAAGTAAAATTAGAAAATCAGTGACTCTAAATCATTCAAAGTATAAACATTTTCATCGAAATAGACCAAAATTTGAAACTTTCTATCGATATGTTATTATTAAATTCATCGATTATAAATTCGTTACAATATTACTCTCCTCATTTTAAAATTTTTACTTTACCCACTTTCCGCCTTATTTAAAACAGTTAAACTATCTGGGTAAACACCGACTGCTTTCTTTAGCAATTTATGTGAAGTAAGCAAGAAATTGAACCATCAGGAGCTCAATTCAAGCATTAAAGAAGCTTCCACGTATGAGAAAGTCATTCAGCAGGAAATTCAATCATAAATAATAAAACCGTTCTGTGAAATACTACGGATGTGTACCTGCGTTAACATCACTAGTATTGTTACATATTTTGCTCACAAGGTAGGTAAATATTTAATATAAGGTGCATGTTAGAACGAAAATAAAACTTGGTTAATGGACAATGGAAGCTACCTACGCATACTACAAATACAAAATAATAAAATTTTAAAATCATATCTCTTTTTCGGAAGAAGTTTCACTGTAAATATAAATTTATATGTAGATACACAGTGTACCTACACATCAGAGAAAAAAAACAAACCTAAAGTAAAAAAATTCTTTAAAAGTCTATTTATTTCATCCTTGAAAAATAAGCAAGGACAAATTTTGACATTACCTAATCAACAACCTTAGGACCCTTCGTTTTATGTAAGTAATGACAAATCAACTGGAATTAAAACTTAATTTGGAAAGTTTAAAAATCAGAAAATTGAGAAGTCGTAAAATCGAACTCGTAAATTCCTAAGATCATAAAATGTAGACTATGGACAGTTCTCAACATTCTCAAAGTTTTGAACATGACTTCAAGGCTGCATGGTCTGATCATTAAAGGTCTATAAAAGCCAGGATTTAAAATTATATAAGGACAACAGCGAGTGAGCTTAATTGAAAAGGAAAGCTACCACAATGTTCAAACGATTCTTTCAAAAACAATATCAAACATTTTCAAATGCTTTAATTTAAATTTTCAGTAGGTATGTATATTAGTTATGTTCAACAGTATTTGAAGTGCTAGTGCACTCAAGGCGAGTCACAGTTCGTATTTTCAATTTATATGCATACTTAAATAAGTAGAAAAAACGAGGCTACAATGCTCACACTCAAATGATTGTTAATGTGATTAATGTTTTAAAGCCCTTATTTACAGTAGTTAAAATCGATCTCCTTTAAAATGTTTTAATTTTAAAGATTTGAATAGTCTTAAAATTAGATAGCTGTAAAATATGACTCTTAATACTTCTTTTTTTCTGCTTCAACTGCCATAATTGGATAACTTATCAAGCTAAAATGTTTATAAAGCATTCTTAAACCACACACAATTTTAAATCTATCTACATATCTTTAAATCTATAATGTTTTATAATTACAAAATTTAAATTGCATTGACACAAACAAAAGGTAGGTATAGTATGATAAGTAATGGAAATTTATAAATGCAGAATTCAATTTATACTATATCTTTGTTTTAGAACAAGACTCACTCAATTGTCCCTTTACATGCGATTTATTCACATTTAGATTTTAGATTGGTGCAAGTCCTCAGCTCTAACCTAGAAGTTGACCCCATCATTGTCATCACTCCATTGAGCGAAGCAATCTTTTGAATAGTCAATGTGTCGTGGTGCCACGTGGTCCACGGTATGTTTGTTGCAATGGTCATTTAGTTTACATTGTCCACTTTAGCCCAGGAAGTGCATACATCGGTTGCACATACGTACATAAATAATGTACATATGTATATCTACAGTATAAAAATTGAATCGAAATGTCCACAATATAAAGCCCGCTATGGAGCAATATGAAATTGATTCGAAATCCTTTAGTGTCCCGATCACGACAGGCGACAGCCAGGACATATGAGTCGAAGGGAGCAAAATGAGGTGTCATTTACAATTCATGGTGAGGTGGGCACGAATATCCCAATTCCTGAAATTGTGTGGCGGGACCAGGAGCATGATGAAAAATTGTATGCAACCAACCCAGAGTAACATCTGGGAGCTTTTTGAAGGAGTTTGAGTTTTCAGCGATTCCCCAGCCCACAGAATCCCCTGTCCTGGTTTATTTCCTCTGACCGTTGGACTCACCAGTGGAAACTGACCTTCTCATTGCTTACGTCATTCCCGGGGGATTTGTAAGGGAATAAGGAAGGAAGCTTACGAGGATTCAGCAAACGAATCCTAAAATAAGGATACAACGTTTGATATATACGCGTTCAGAATGTTTGTGTGGGGATTGAAAACAATAGCGAAGGGGCAGACCTCTTGGTCTGTAGATCTATCCGGGAGCAAAAGGGCACAACAGCACTACAGGGACAATCAATTTTCTATGAACTCCTCCAGTCCTCGGAGAGACCATAAACATTTTTCACCGAGAAGTACAAAGCAACCCAACGTTGGTTCTGAAGTGAAGACGTGCACCTTGAAATATTTATCCTCGCGGGCAACGTCTTATCATATCGACTTAGTTTACGTGAACTAAAGAATCCCTCCTCCGTGTTCTCCCGTAGTTTCTTCTGACAGGAAAGCTAGCGTCTAACGTTTCATGCCCCAGCTCCCGGGAACATGACGCGAATTCGTTCGGGATGATTTACGTAGCACATGCACAGGCAGCCGCCCTAACCTTTATTAATTAAAATTTAATTAACGCACTGTACAGACTGAAGCTATTTTATACCTCTCTCTTAATTACACAAATAACAGGTATTTTCTGAAATTGTAGCTTTTAGGTAAATTGTTAGTCTCTTCACCATCATAGTACTAGAGGACGGGTGAATAGGTGCTCCATCCCCGTCCAGTGAACGAGCACGTGCCGCATCACTAAGCAATTAACGTGGATGAGAATAATTCGATTCGAATTCCCACTTAGACCTCATCCTACACAGGATTTAGATTAAATTGCTGCAACTGGCGGTTAGCAGCTCTTCAAAATGGGACACCCTTAAATCCCCCTCGTTGGTGCACTATGCATATCCTAAAAGACTTATCTAAGTCCTCTGTCTCCAGATGATTCATTACCAGCGAATAACCCAGTTTCTCCCCTTATCCCGGAAAATGGGTTAGTGGACTTTTATCCCTGGCGATTTATAAGGATTCGAGCTGGGATCAACATCACCACCGCCGAAGCACTTTCATGGGATAATTACTGGTTCTCCTTCAGAGTCCAGTGGTAAAAAGTTTCACCAGCGACAGGATGAGGATACCCGGGAAAAAAAGGATTTTATTCAAAACTTTCAACCTCAGTCCGAAGAACATTATCCTATACAAGAACGTGCAGCGAATGTGTCCCCATTGCTCCCTGAATGGAGATTTACCTTATTTATGAGCTTCCGCGGTCGTTACGCTACTCTAATCGATAAATGCCTTCTCCTTAAGCACCCACCCCCGCAAATATTCCACTTTCTCACCTGCCAACGCTAAAAATTCAATTTTTTTTTCAATTTCAATGCACTTTTTTACATTTTCACATTTTCACATTTTTCACATTTTTACAACCACCATTTGTTTTGTTTTCAATGTATTCTATACAAACATTGCGACTTTTCCCTTTTGTAGTTTTGAATGAAAGACTTTAAGTGGCTTACTCTTAAGTAGATTAACTTAAATCCCATATGTAACACATTCCCTAGTACCTATGTGACCTAATTTTAAACGTTTCGGCAAATAAAATTACACATCACTCAATCAAAAACAATCGATTTTTCAAAAACATTATAAGATTCAAAAATTTTAAACCCCAAGGGTTTTATGTTTTCACGATTATTACGATTATTCTATCGAAATTTTAAACAGCCAGAATTTGTAAAATTCAAAAGTCTTTAATGGGAATTAATACAAAAGAGATTTCAGGACACAACATTCTATAAAACGACTTTCATTCATGACACTGCAAGGTGTTTATCGGCATTGGCGGCCAAATACATATGTAATGTATAACTCTTTAATATTTTTATCATTCCGTCATTTTTATACCTTGCGCTTTAAAAATAAGTAATTGTTTTTATTTTACTATATTTTTAAAAACTATAGGCATACAAATTTTATTAATTTACTTATTCATACAAACTACTATATATAGATAGACGCATATAACTGAGATTGTCTTACGGTAGAAAATATGTTTGTATATATAAGAAAGCTTCAATACTGAACAAAATTGAATCAACACTGAATTTTAATGCGACATTGTTTATTTCTTTGGTCTTACATTGAATAAATATGTTTTTCGAAAAGCTAAAAGTGTATCCCTTTAAATGAACTAACTTAATTACCTTTCCACGCTAATCCCCCTTTCGTGCCCCGATTTTTATCCGATTCGCTGTTTCATTCTGGTGGATTGTGCACAGAGTATCAGAATAGCTAAAAGTGAAAGGCACACCTTGTTTGCGTTTAATTTACATACCCTCCCTTCATGCACCGTATGCACAGGTGGGCCTGTATACAGGTGTATTTTATAAAAAAAATAAACCAACTACGCCACATGTCGCGGCGCCAGAGCTCCTGGAGGAAAAAATTGGGCACAAGCCCGTGATAGCTACCTCTAACAAGGACATTGCACCTAACTCTTTTTCTCCTTCCTCCACTGACTGTCGACATAAATCCGAAGGATTTGTTGTATATTTTGGCAGAAAATTCCTTTCCACATTTTTTCCTCCCCACCTATCCTGCTTCCGAATACCTAAACTACAGGTGGAATTTAGGCCTAGGCTCGGGTTTTTCTTCAATTTTTCCATAAAGGATATCAATGCTTCGAGGTATGCTTTGACTACTGGTCTTGCATAAATTTTCGCTTTAGAGGAGGCGCTTTGGTATCCAAAAAAGGATCCATCACGTTTTTCGCAATTTTTCTTTCCCATGGTTCCTGAAAAAAAGTTAATATTTTACTTTCCAGTCGTTTGCTCCAGGTGGATTTTTTTGTTGAGCTACGTTAACTCTTCTTTTGGGATCAAATCCGACACGACTGGATTATTTTACAAAAATTTTTATATAGAATATTGCTTATGTGTTTCGAATAGATAGTCGGAAATTCAAATAACTTTGACGATAAATTACCACTGTTAAATCTCTTTGGCTGCGGATATATGTATGTATACATATGTATATCAAACATCTTCAATTAATACAAAAATTCCTAACTCTCTTACAAATGGAACTTTTTTTTTACCCTGTACATTCCTGTTATGTAGTTATATTGTCTAGCAAAAACCTCTAAAAACTTTTAAACAATACTTAGACTAGCTTTAATTCGAATAATGATCTTATAAGATTGTAAACCATAAAGTCAAACATTTGTTCGTAAGCTTTAAGTTTGGTTAAACTCAAAAGAATCTGTTCTTATACTTTTCTTATAATACCTACACTAACACAAAATTATTGTAAGGTAGTCAGATCAGCATGTCCTTTGAAAAGTCAAATTTACTTTTAGGAGATTCCACCAAGAATAATGTTTTTAGATTCATTAATAACAGACAAGGCCGTATTAAAAAAATGTATTAACTAGGAAAAAAAACCAGTTTAGTTTAAGGACCACACATTTTTATTCTTTAATCGATAATAATGTTACATAAATATTAAAGAATATACGAGTACCTACTATAAAAATTCGAATTCAAAATTGCAAATATTTTCAGAATTACAGCCTTGGATCGAAAATTGAAAATGAGAATTTCCACTCCATCTCTTTATCAATTCCTTATTTTCGTTCATTCAGGTACAGATAAAAATATCAAGAGATGAAATATCGCGTGATAAATACGAAATGAATAATTAAAAACCTATTACGATATTAAACGTCGTCGTTGAAGACCTGGCGAGGCGACCAAAACCAAAAACCTTCCTGGTTATAAACATACGAATTTGCGTAAGAAGCAACACCTGGAGCAAATCAAAATTACCTTCGTTATAAACATCTCATGTCACTTCCTGTTTACGACAGCTTAAATTTAGAATAATTTCTAATTTGCACTTATTTCGGTAGCTCGAGAAGCTCCCCCCAGCCCTTGGCAGTTTGATTCCTGGGCCCGATCCCAGAAAGCACCAGGGCTCGTACCTCGAGACAATTTGGGGCTCGTTCCCATGCATTTAATATGAATTCCACCCCCGCCTTGATTACCTTTATTTTGACAATAATATTCGCTTAGGTGTCTGTTCGTAGTTCACGTGCCTGTCGCATTGCTTCATTAGTGATTTTGAATTATTTATGCTGCTGTCCTGCCTGCCATGTTGTGGGAAACGGGGCGGGTATGGCACGGGGGATTATGCGATGCTTTTAATGAAAATGAAACTTTTGAGCCCGCCATCGGCCCGATGAGTGAACCAATTAGACTTTTTGCGGCTGAAGTTTTTCCGAGAACGGAACAGATTTTTCAGGCTATTTGTGGTCGTCAGATTTTGCGGCGGGTTGGAACGTAAACGGCCCCTTAAATCCGTCTCCTATAAACCAAAATAGGACCTGATTCCCGTATTCGACTCATGCCCAGACTCCTCGTTGTTTACGGCTTCCATAAAAAGCATGTGGTGCACAAGCAATTTCCGCATAATTTGCGCTCCGTCTCGAGAACAGGGACGAGATATAAAAAAATATATCAGATAAAAATGTGTAAATGTCCGAAAAAGGGACAATCTGTATAGGGATGGCTTAAGGCTGGAGGAGCTCGCCCCCGCGTACTGAAATTAATTTATATACCTACATAAGTTGAAACCCATCCGTTTGTTTCGTATATGCAATGAAAAGTTTTTAATAGGCCACGGCGCTTTCGCGACAGCTGACGGGTTCTATAATTACAAGCCTGCTCTTAAACTTCTCGTCAACCCTTTTTTGAGAAAATGATATTTTTCTGCTAGGTGTAGGAGCTGTTTATAAAAATATGGTTTCATATTCTTGTTCACCACGTGTAATTTAATAGAAAATAGCTGTTTTGATCAATGTCAGGTATAAAACAAATAATTTGATTTGTCACAGACTATAATTTTGGTGAAGCAGCAAATTTAAAAAAAATTGCTGGATTGATAGCTCTTTGTATACTTATTGTCTTAATCGAATGATTTACTTATGTAGTTTTAAGTTTTTAACTTAATAATAGTAAAAAACTTGCAATATTGAATAAATGGGTTTCACTTTGGAAAGGGAAATGAAAAATTAAAAAGGAATTTAGTTGAAAGTACTAATTAAATACAAAAGGCATGGTAGCCCTCATACACTTTTCTGGCTTACCTTCCTAGAAATGTTCAAGATTCTTTAAAAATTCCATTTAAATCGATGATATTTAGCTTTTCATTGCTTTTGACTGAGCAAGCATAATTTTAACTTTAATTAAATTTTCAACTTTGTGTGAAATTGAAAGAAAAAATATCTACCTCTGGTTATGCTGGTCTGGTGATTTGATTCCAAAAATAAATTTTCAAGGCTCTCTTGCCTAATGAAGTCCAGCGAAGTGAAATTCTGACGATAACCAGTCCAGGTCATACCCAAAAAATGCTTTCAGTCGGGCAAATACCCTGCAGAGGCCATCACCGTAACTAATGAAATTATAACCCGAAATCCAGGAGAAATCCTCTTTCGCTCGTGCTCGGCGAATTTCAATAGTAATTTTTGCCTTTTTACTACTTTAATCGCTTTAGTTTTTGTTCTCTACCTTTCCCTTCCGTTCCCTTCTATTCAAGGACTGTATAAAAGGTAGAAGTCCGATGTTTCGGGGGAGGGCGGCATCAACCTCTATCAGGTCCATGGACAGGCAGAGCACAAATTCCTCCAGGATCTGAACATGGTGACCCAATTTCATCGCTTTTGGCGCCCAGGGTCATGAAATATGAAAGAAAGTTACAAAGCGAACGCCGGACATCCCTAGGGAATACCCCCAACCCGGGGGAATAGAGGGTTTTAGAATGTATTCCCTCCCCCGCACTGTTCATTTTAGACCGCTTTTGATAATATTACTCTACAATTTGCCACTTAAGTGAAAACTGAGTGAGGTAGGCCCTCAAGCTTTAAAAACAAAATTTTTTTTTAAGCAATTCCAAGGACTCCTGGAGCAAGAGATTCGGTTACCATGTGGCGTTTTTGATCCAGGTACACAAAAGGTGTCTCCGGCAGAGTTTCGGAACTGGACCCGGAACGTGCTCGCACGCACTCGGATGAATTTTCCCCAGGGTAGTTTTTCGAAATCCATCCCCAAAGTTTTGTTTCTAAACTTTGTTGGTTCGGCTCAGCTGGAGTTCTGTTCTATGCGCGTTTTTGGTTAGAACTACAAATTGGAGCCCAACAGCACCTTCCAACGAAATGTCGGCAGGAGGGGAGGGTATTATGGTTGAAGATCAACTGGTTGAAGACGAGCTCTCCCACCACCCATATCCTCGCACGCATTCAGACAAACCCCCCAGGAGGGTTGAAACTTTCTACAAAATTTTAAATGGGTTATGGCTGGAGCGAATTCTGAACATCCGAGAAATTTTTATCAAATTAATCATGGACTACGGGTGCTCCTGGGGCCGAGGGACGACGGTTCGGGGCGCTGCAGATGCAATCTGCGCGACAGCTAGATTTCATGGGAAAAGTTTTCATCGGCCTCCCTTCATGATTTATTCACTTTTAATGTCCTCGCTTGAGGAGTTTTCAATTTTATTAAGTTTCCTCCATTGCCACTCCCGTCGACCGAAAAGGACAGTGGCAAGCCAATGAATCCACCCCCGAACCGCCCCTTACTGCTGTTTTCAGCAAGGTGACCACCCAAATTGGTCCCAGTTGGTGTCGAAAAGTGGATTAAAACTTTTTAACAGAATTCAGTAACTGGGTTAACAACTACATTTCGACTGCTTAATTAGCAGGAGACACGCGCCACACCCGGAACCCTTCGGCGAATTTGCATTCCTCGCTGAAGGGCTCCTTAAAAAGAGACTGCGGGGGGTTTATCATCCTTATTAAAGAGCTTTTCAGGATTTTAGGGTTAACGAGGTTCCTACTGAACGACCTCCACTTCATTGAACATCGAAATCTGATCCTAACTCCATTACCTTGAATTTGGCGCCATAAGTAAGTGGATTTGGGCTCACGGCCAACATTTGGATAGTCTGAAAATCGGCTGAAAGTACGAATATCTCTTGAATTTTAATTAATTAAAAAGCATCGATATACGTTTTGTGGGCTTAATTTCTGAGTAGGAGTATAGAAACCCCTTTTAATTCCTGGTATAAATTTCACTTTATCGATGTAGGTACCTATGTATCGAGTTTTAGAACACTTCTAAAAAACAAACTTTGAATTTAATTGCATAGAGGGGATACGGCAAAAGGGGTACTATGGAATTTTTGACGAAAAATGGGTTAAAAGACTACTTTTATTATTCTAATCTGAAAATTTAAGAATTCTAAAAACATCATTTTACTTTTAAATTAATAGTTTTAAGTAAAGAATGATTATCGCCTCAGCTTAGCCATACTAAGAGAACAATTTATTTAATCTTTCTTAAAATCTTTACTTTAATAGTTTAATCCATGAAGAAACATGTCTTCTACCTTTCAAAAGCATTTAGTTCTCTATAGAACATTTCGCTTTTATAACTACGATTACACATACGTTTTTTGGGTTTTTCCATCTTAAATTTAACTTTCACGTCCGCATGTTTCACCTAAGTTTTCTTAGATTCTATAACTCTATTGTATAATACGAGTAGGAACTTTGAAACTATGAAAAGTTTTTAGCAACTGACTGTCGACTTGCATATCAATATATGACACCAACCACAGGATGTGTTGTCATAGACAATAATTAATAATTATATTAATAAATATGTTTTTTTTACAGAAGGGTACCCTATAAATTTATGCTGATCTTTTAAGAAAAAACAATCGTAAAACATATTGCATAAGTCCGTCCCACGCGCCCTGGATTTTGGGCGTTAACAGGAGAAATTTCATCAATTAAGTAAACAATTGAATTCCACATCCGTTTTATGTAATTTGCAACATTCCTTATGACAAATTGCTCAACATGTTCTACAGTGTGAATGGTTCTATTGCTGCGGAAGGGAGGGAAGGGAAGGGGGGCGCCACAGCGAACTAATCCCTTGGCCCTTCCTGAGTTCGTTCTAATTGCAGTATGCGGCCAGTCAGCCCTTTGTTGCCGCAGACGGTGGTCCATTGATGAATGTCTTGGCCCCCCGGTCCGGTTATTAGTGATTTTTCTCTGTTTTCCGCTTTTATGATTGGTGGGGCCTTTTATGGCTTGTATGGGGCCCTTCCAAGAAAATTACTTTCGTCCTTGCCCGATACATTGCCTGGGCGACTAGAGATTTTCTGTCGTACGATTTTGATGGGCCGGAGATAAAATATAAAAAGAAGAAAGTTTCTCCAGTTATTATTCGACTATCGAGCGGAAGTGGAGGAACTCCGATAATTGCTTAAATGGATCTAACCATTTTTGACATTTTTTTTGATTAATGTACTTCCCTAGGAAGCCTTCTCCCCCACTGACCTAAATATAGGGAACTGTTTTAACGTTACTTTTATCGGAAAAGTTATGCTTCGTGTGCGGCCGTTAACAGAAATATTTATCGATATGCAAAGCAGGATTTGATCTTTTCAGAAGATGGAACCAGCGATTCCCATTGTTCTGGAGATTGTATTTATTATAGTGTTAATTCATTTTACGGAAGTTCAGCAGAGATAACGTTTTATTGATATTCAAAGAAATACTTTTTAAAAGCACAGTTGGATCTGACTAGAGATGTACCAACTCGCTTTTTATTCATGCATATAATTAATCAAAAGAGTTATTTATGTAGATTCTAAAAGGCCCGGCACTGACAAATATCTAAATATTTCGTATAGATTTATTATTAAAAAATTTATTTCCTCTTGAAACGATCTTAAGAGACCTACATATGTAGTCGAGATCAGTCAATTCTGGAAAGCCAAACATCTTTTTTAAACTAAATAAAATTGTAAAACTTCAAAATTTCCAACTTTTATCCTAAACTTTGGCCGTAAAAAACTCATTTCTTGTTTATTTGTATTATAAGATAATATGAATTTTTTTTAAAATAGGTACAACCTACATACATTGTATAAATTGTATTATAAAATTATTAAAGCTAAAAGAAATAAAACAATTACTTATTTTCTAATCACTAAACTAGATGTAGGATGAATAAAAAGTTCTTTTCCTACAGTCTACAGAAATTCTAAAAGCTGTTAAATATTGTAATATTGAATACTAAACTGATTAAATATTAAAAGTCTGTAAGTTGGTATGTTCAAGAAGTCGTTTAGAATGACTAAAATTATAGTCCTCCTGTACGACGGCTGAATGAGAGATGGTACGAATGAAAATGTATGATGATGATGGGCCTTGAAGCCTCCTGCTGCCCTTCGCCAGGACGAAATATACTTCTTTTTTTACGTTATTTATGGGAACGAGAACGAGTACTCTCGGTGCGGACAAAACTAAGACCGCTCTTATGGCCGAGACCCAACCAGCAGCGGTGTTGCAAAGTTTACATTGTGAAGACAAATTATTATGAGTAATGTTAAAAGCCAAGCCCCAACTCACTCACAATGTTAGAAAATGTTCAACTTTGTTGAGAAATGTTTATTATGAAAGTTGCAGACTTTTCTACGTACAAAATCTAAACATATCCCGCATCCTTCACCCTGAGACAAACTGCAAGGGTTTGTGAGCTTAATAAATAGAATGAACGCGGCAAAAATCTCCCCGCGACCCCTGCCCTTGCGAATGAAGTTCTCGCCCATATTCACTCAGTATTAAAGTGTTTGCAGCGAAATGTGTTATCTGTTTTTGTGTGCGTTTAAAGTTTCAGGGTGGAAATTAGTGAAATGGCGGCAACTTGCGAAGCCAAACATGCGAAAAGTTTATGACGAGTTTCGAGGAGTTCAGTCACACACCCCGTGCTCTTAAAGCGAACTGACTGCCAAAGGGCAGATGGGTTCGTTCAGGAAAGGATGTTCCCGGAGGAGGAAAAGCTGCTGCAGTTAAAGGAATTTTTTTAAGTTCTGGAAAACTTAAACTTGAAGGAGAAGACCTCAAAATGAAGAGAAATAAAAGCTGGATCTACTTCTCTTTTCTTAAAATCGAACAACTTTGCAACAACGCCCCACAATAAGTTTTTAAGAAAAGGTTAGCTGAAGTCTGTTTAATTAATATTATTATTCGTCCTCCAGGTTAGATCCAATATACTAATTTGTGAGGACACTTTTCTTCGCGAAATACTGCAAATACAAATTAAGCTAAAAATTAATTTAGAAAGTTCGATCAATTCCGCCAACACAATTGCCTCAATAACAAATTGAAATCAATCGTAAAAACTATTTTCTATAAATAAATGATTAAACTATTAAACAAATTTTGTTTTTCTATGAGTTATTTCTCAAACGTTTTTTGTGCAAGTCGTTATTTAACGAGAAAAATTCTTATAGTTTACACTACCACCTTTAGTCAAGAATGCGAACTAAAGTACCTTCCCCGAAATTTCGACGTTTTCCAGCTTGAACGGGAGTGGTACAAATTGTCTTTGCTGTACCCAAGACATGAATCGGGAAATTTAGCCACGAAGAAAATGCGATTCCGAATTCTGAAAACGCTCTAATGTAAGAAAAATAATTTCTGAGTATAAGGTTCATATCGAAGCTATTTAGTGGCTCTTGTCTAAATTTTTAGTTTGTTCTAAAAGAGTTTCTTGCGACCTGAAGGGAATTAGTTATTTTGAATTCATGGAAATTTTCGCTTTTTAGAAGCTTACTGCGGAACACAAAGCATTAAAAAGCACAGCTGAGCCTCCACTCTTTCAGTGGCTCCCGGAAGGCCATTTTTAATCAAAAAGGTGTCGGCTACAGTTTCACCAGAAAATCCTTTTTTCCTGATGAAAAAGGGCCACTGGAAACGAGATTTTCAAGCAGGGATCGTAAATACCCATTATGCTTCACATTTTCATTTTAGAAAATCACAGAATTCCACGTGGTATTAAAGTAGGTATCCAACGCATCTACTAACGTATGTGAGTGAGCAAGTTTTCTTATTACTAGCTGTATTACAAACTTAAATTTTTATTTTAAAAAAATGTATCAAAGCAATTATATTTCATAAGTAATAACTTAAAAATCCAAATTAAACTTATAGGGATTTCAATCGCTTCTAAATGCTCATTAAAGGTTTTTATTATTATTATTTTACAATCATCCAATACAGTTATATGAAATGATTCCCATTTTTTGGTCAATACCAACCATGTCATTTTCACATTACAAGAAGGAGACTGTCCGATGGCTTATTTAAACAGTGCTGAAATTCCAAAAAACAACAGTGCAAAATATTTGGGAATCCGCTTAGGCAGGATTAATAAGATTAAAACGACAACTCAACAAGACCAAAAAGAAGCATTGGCTGCTGGGACACAAGTCTGAATTAACCCTGAAAAATAAAGTATTACTATATAAAACAATCCTCAAACCGATTTGGGCTTATAGCATCCAAATATGAGGTACAGCAAGAATATTACCAAGATACCAATCGGGGGAGCTCAATAAATTAGGTTTAGATAATTTGCTTAATTTTGTAAAACAGATTGCAAATATAAAGATATAAATAATAAAAAAGTGAAATAAAAATCATCAAGTGAAAAATTTAGAAGCAACTGAAACTATTAAATGTTAAATTTAATAGTTTCATTCTTAATTTAAAAATAACACAACTTAAATGATTAAGCAATGAATTTTAAAGCACACAACAGTTTAAAATCACAATTATGGGTTCAGATTGTTTACTAACCTTTGGAGGACTCTGATAAAAAGGCGATTCATCTTTATGCAGACAATTTCTTCTAATTTTTCATATACATATTCAAGTATTTTTGAGGCTAGTTTATTATATAGCCAGTATACGCAAAACTTCGTGTTGATCAGTTGAAAAACTCAGAGGAGCTACTCGCCAGTTACATGTACGATACAAAAATAAATTCCTGTTGGAAATTGGCTTTATTCCAAAAGTATAAAATGTACAATACAAACCCATATCTTAAAATCTTCAAGGCTCATTACGTGCGCAGAGATTGTGCATAAAATTTTATTAATAAGCCAATGCAAAAACGATGATTTTTTGGAAATCTGTTCCGATTTTCTCTTATCCATCAGATTATGTATTTGAGTCTTGTAAAAAAGGTGTGCAATTAAGCATGTATTGAACTTATTTCGTGTACGTTTTTTATTAGAAATAACTAAAAATTGAAGACGCTATTCAGATGTAATAGAGCGTCAAAACAAAAATGTGGTTCAACAACCGATCTGTAACGTCAGAATTGGTTGGAAAAATAAAAAAGGTTTAAAATGTACATAAAAGTAGCGCAAGTAAAACGTTGCCATTTTTCAAACAAAAACAAATCGTTAACAGAATGGTGGATGTTCGAAAAAAAGTTGAAAAAGCTAGTTTCTTTATTTTTACGAATTAGAACTTAAATTTTTGTTCTCATACTTCTAAATTTACTTACATATTTATTTTCAGAACATGCATGCCTTCAACGCATAAAAAATAACGCAAGAGTCTACGAAACCAAATTATGCAAACGGGCAGTTTTAATATGATTATGAACTCGTAATACCTCACAGAAAACGTCCTGTGACGAAAAGTAGCCTACATCTAATACTATACTGTAAAAATATTTAGATTTAAAGAATGGAAATAAATTTATCACTAAAAGGCGATAATCTCAGATGGTGAAAGAGGCTCGCAGCTAAGAAATTTTAGTTGCCAAATTGGATCTCGTCTTCAATTTCTAAATTTTGATAACACATTAAACATCAACGGCACCGAAAATACCAAGTACACATTTCAAGGGTAATCCATTGAAATATAAAATTTTAGTAACTTCTCTTCATTGATTAATGACCGTCGATAACTTACTTTCAAACAAGAAATCTGTTCCTTTTTTCCTATTTCTTTTAAGTAGATACCAACCATTTTACTATCCTAAACGAAAGAAATGTTGTAAACTTCTCTAGTATTTGTGATGTGTCTCTTTTATTGCGATGCTACTAACCTTTTAAAAATATTATTACTCCTTTAATTTAAGAAACTAGAAACTGAATATGTACTTATACCAAAATAAAATGCAATTAGGTGGAAGGATTACGGGAATGTAATATTTAATAAAAGCTCACAGTGTATATTCAATTGTAAATACTTTTATTTTGCATTGATTTGCAAAGGAAAAAAATTCATCTTAATTCAAAAATATTTAAAGTACACATAACAACAAAGGACACAACATATTAATTTACGAGTTTGAAAAAAAAAATTCATTTATTTTAGTTACTTGCTCCTCTTGCTCAATCATAAAGTAGCTGCTTGCTTACACAGAATTTTATAAATCTCTTTAAATTTATAATACGAAATTTATAGTCTATACTGCTCTAAATACTGTGTGTGAGAGCTTGGGTAATTTTTACAGAGATATTGAGGAAAGAAAATAAGGTCTTTTGTTCAAGTTGCTTCAACATCGCATCGTCTTTTAATCCGAAAATTCATAGCTTTTTTTTTTAAAGAGTAGTATTCAGACGTGGAACTGAGATTTTGTGTGTGTGATCTGACATTCTTACGTACATATATATATATATATGTATATATATAAAAAGAGAAAGGAAGAAATGAAACACAAGAATGATAGATTCTATGTATAATGAAAATAATAAGAACTGGGCATTTTCTTGTTTCTCTCTTAAGATTCCACTTGTGTTTTGTTTTTGTATAATATTTTTTTTTTCTTCTGGTTTTCTTCTGTTAATATCCTCTTAAATTTATTTAACCGCTCTTAAATAGTAAAATTGCCACTTGGCCTAAGTAAAAGTAGATAAAATGTCTTGTCTCGTGTGTCACATACGACCCGAAATTTCTACCGACGATACAATGCCATGTTGGATTGTATTTTTTGTCAAATTCTTTTTTGATGTATGCGGCAATGTCCTAAAAAGAAAGATTAAAAGCATAATTAGCAAGTACTAACAAGTAGTAATTTGATTTATTCTAAATTAAAGTTTGGTAGGTAGGATTAAAGGGAGGGTATTGGAGAATTAAGAGATAACTCGGCAATTAATTTCGCTGAGCTGAATTGGATATAAAGCTTCAAACCGCGAAAGATATTTTTGTTAAAGCAAGTTATTCGTGACGTGAATTGCTTACTAAAGTAGAAATGAAAAAAATTGAATTGTCTTGTAATTAGTTGTCGAAAATCATTTTCTAATAAAAAAAAAAACTAAATTTCTCATGTTGCAGTCATTATTGTTAATTATTTTGACTTTCTTTTTAAAAACAAAGTAATTTGAGATCAGGACATCTACATTATCGTATGTTATTGTTATCAAAGTTGCTGTCTGATAACCAACTGTCAAAGACAGAGCATATACTGAAAACTTCATATTTACATAAATTAATTAGCAGACGTCTCTAATACTCGAATTGGTATTCTATGTTATTGTCAAGCAACTGTTTATTATATTTATTTATTAGGTAAATTCCACACTTCCGTGAATAGAACCCACACCAACAACTGGATGCTTTCTAGAACCAAATGTTATTATGCAGGTGACGTTATTCCTGCTGGAACTTTGATGAGATAATTAAAATGTGGTCTACAGGTAAATAATTGGAACTCAAGCAAAGTGCTTATATATTTAGAAACGGACGAAAACTTTTAATGAGATTGCCATACATTTTTCTGCACAATGAATGCATACATGAAATAGCTTTTCTGTCCATTATATGTAAGTCCATCCAATGTGGATCTATACCACATGTGGAGCTACAAATTGAAGGTCATACGCGACCCGGGAGCTATTTTTGTCCACGAGATGTCCAGGGCAAGCATAGGCAGCAGTAGAAGCACATCCTGTTTCCCCAGTTCAGTATTTTTTTTTTTAATATACAGAGAGCGCGAAATAAAATAGAAAAAGCGCGCAACAACAAGTGCTTTCTTGCCTTGTGCAGCGAATCTGATTCAATAGTACTGCTCCGCACCGCACTCATCCTTGCAGAAATTCGAAGCCTGGAGCAGCAGCTGGAGGTTCACAATTTTGCTATATATAAACGAAAGGGTTATGTGGGTGCTGATGTGCAGGCAGGAGTCACACCTTTGAGAATTACTCTGTCTGTGTAAAGGAGCTGCGCTTTAAAATTTTATTCCAGGACGTTCGGTACATAGAAAAGGATAAGGGTACCTACAGTGTGACAACTATCATTGCGTTGCCAGTTTTTATTCCTTTGATGCATGTTGTGGGTCACATCCATCAAACGAAAACGAGAAAAGCGCGCACCTGGATTCAGCGGGGTACACTTCAACCAGAACTTTTATACCAAGAAGGTCTCTCCCTAGTTTTCAGCAAGCACCTGACTTGATTTATTGATAAAACATTCAAATTGTGTCACTGATAACACAAGATGACAATTTTCGTCGCTATTTTTAACTCCGTACTCCAGCTCGCGACTATGCTCCAGTGCTCGGCATTTTCGATGAGCATGTTTCGAATGGGAATCAATCAATAACGAATTTTGCCATGCTTCGACGTCGCAAGCGTGCCCTAAATGCTTTTTTTTTATTATATATACATATATATATAATTAAACGGGGTATTTTTAGACTCATAAGGGATGAATTTTTGAGGGGGTGGCTCTATGCTGCTAAAGCTCCCTTTTTTAAAGTCACGATTATGAGCCATTTGTGCAACGCCTCGACTATCGAAGTTCAGCTAACTCCTCCGTAAAAGTCAGGGTAACGAAGGGCAAGGCGGGAAGAACGGAGGGGCAGGGAAGGACAAGGCGGTTGCTCATTCAAGGACGCGGGGGAAGCTCACTTGAGACTAGACTGAAATGTAAACAACAATCTGCTGCTGAATTGGCCGGCGGTCTGGTCTGGCGTTGGCGGGTAATGCCTCAGAGCCGCTTTAATCTATCACAAGTGGAAGGTGAGGCCAACTCGATTAATTCACTTCAAAGCATTACATCAGATCAACTCAGCCAAATGACGAAAATGAGATACATGATGATGATGATGAGAGAATTTTCAGATGCAATCAATATGTGACATCATAAGAGCATATCATCTGGCAAAAATACCAGAAAAAAAAATAAAAAAAATTTTAAAGCAGATCCGGAGGGGGATGTAAATTGAAGTAACCTTTCTATTTCCACCAGAATATTCCGGTCTAGGAGGACCACGTCTAATTTATTTATATCTATCGCATCCTTATAAAACATATTTCCTCCTCTAAAATTTCCTTAGGAGCAACTAGCTGATTTCTCTTCAAAATCTGTTCCGAGGTTTCCTGCTAAAAGGATTCTTTATCGGGAAACCAGGTGCAAGGGTTGGTTTTCACAAATTTAATATCGCAAATCCAATTGGGGCGAGGAAAAAGAAAATATACAAGTTCTGTTACTCAGGACGTAAGGTAAGTGAATATATTTTCTTATTTCTGCGGAAGGCGCATCGCAAAAAAGCGTGATTTATGATTTATGTAGAGACCATGATTAGGAAACATGTAACACTAAATAGTGAAAAGAACAAAAAAAATCAAATCAATATTCGGCTTAGAAAAAAGAGATTGTGCTCAAACAGAGCCTAAAAGAATATGGAATATATTGACAAGGGAATAAAAAGTCAGTTTATGGCATTTATAACCTCTACAACATTTCGACAATAAGACTAGAAAAACCTAGGGATACTGCTGGACGAATTTACTTTTGCACATGAATATGCAAAATCAGTATCCGGAAAATCTAGGAGCGATAAAGCATAAAATCAAAAAGGAATTTTTACAGAGATCCCATAGATTTTACAGGCACGTGTCGTCGTTGGGTCATTGGACTAACACGTGAGCCTGCTCAAAGTGAGTTCGGACAGTTTAATTGACTTTTATGTTATTTGCCCCCGGTGAGTGTTTCAAGAAATTGCTCCGAAACGGAATTAGCTGACTACGATGTAAATGCCAAAAATAAAGAGGATATAGTTTCCTTGAATCGGAAAAGGTTGTTTGAAGCCCCGAGAATGTTGTTGGATTGAGCAATTTTGGTATTCTGGATTGTTGTCAAACACAATGCGGAAATTGAAATGCTAAATACACTTAAAAGAATAAATAAAAAATATGGTGCTTTATTTTGCCTGGAATGAAACATGAAAACATGCGGCAAATCGACGAATTAGAATGAATTTTATAGTTGAACTTTATCAAAAAGCCAATTCAGCTAAAGTAAACATGTAATTTTCATAAAAAAGAAAAACTTCCTAGGTTGTCAAGGTTCCTGAACCCGAATCCAATTTTAGATATAGAAACAAAATGAGGCAGCGTCGCTGCGTGAAATTATGGATGGTTCGAACATTTTTGGAATGAATTTAATAATGTTTGAGACCTTATCATGCCACTTGGGAACTTTTAAGGAACGCAAAATTGCTTAGTAAACAAACTTAAATTGCGTCGTTGTTTAGTTGGAAATTGAATTTTATATCCATGCGATTTTCAATTCTCTCAAACTTATTGCCTTCATTTCTTCATGATAATCTTGTTTTTTATATATATTGCGTACGTCCTCAAGACATCAAGAAATGTTACTATTACTACAACTATACATACATCTCAATTTTCATTGTTGGCCATTTGTCCTAGAGTTACTACAAATCTTTAAATGGCCCACATCTCTGCATATGTTGTTTGCATATCTGAATTGTAAAATTTTCAACAACTTCAACATATACACCATTGCTCTTTCCTTAATCCTTCCGGGCTGTAATACCTGCAGGCGGAAGAATGTAAATAGATGCTATAAAGAAAAATGGGTCAACGTATGCATACACCTAGACAATCTGTCCTTAAGCTCGCAATAAATTAATTCTACAAGTTATTTCAATTAATGGAGCACAAAACTCCTCCAGAGATTACATATTCCCTCAGATTGGACCAGCTAAAACTAAATAAAACAAGCACTACCAAAATTGGAGTTAATTGCCCCCGGTTGAATCGATAAAGTAAAAAAATTCAATCATCTCCTTCAGTGACGAGCCATGGACGCATTTCACGCCCCGTTAATCTCCGTAAAACCTGACCAAATAAGACAAAGAGTATTTTGCAAAAAATAACATTCATAAGACGCTCACCTCAATGAAAACTTCCGATTTTAAATAGCAACAATATGAACAAAATAAAAATTGTCGGGCGGCATACCTGGCTTTGATTTCATTGCTCGCAGAGAGAAGGCGCTAAAATTCATGTAAATTAGAAAATGTGGTTCGCGTGGGACCACCTGCCTTTGCCAAATTAAGCGCGGTTTATCGCCTCGCTGTTCGCAGATTGTTCTGCATCCTATTCGGATCCGTTGGAGGTGGTTGATAAGAGGCAAAAGTGTTTATATAAGTCAAAATCAGTCGACTGAAGCAATGTTAGAAGCGGTGGAAATTTATCATTTTCTGTTTGCATGTAGCAGGTAAACAAGTTAATTGCAATTACAATGAAGGGTGTCTCAAAAAAATGATTTATTCTTTGAGAGCATTAAGCTCTAGAACTTATCTTATTTGCAAGAAATATTTTATTGCGACCTCACGTGGATCCTAATGCTACCTGCACATGATGTCGTGAATTTCTATTAAAATAATATAGCTTACACGAAAACAATATAAAAGTTTTCTATGTATGTATTTTAATTGAGCGTTAGGTACCCAACTCAGATTTTCAACATTTTATACAATTATTGCCATGTGTGGAATAAAAACGAAATATGTGATACAATACTTCACTTATTCATTATTATTCATTATTATTATTATTCAAGGATATATTCGTTAAATAATGCAAAAATATAAATAAAAGTTTTATCTCAATTATGATGATTCTTAATATTGTAAATAGGATTTGAAGTTGTAGCAGAGATGATTTTTTTACATATCTTAATAAGCTGACCAGTACCCGCCGTTGTTCGGGCACAACTATCGCTATAATAAAGTTAAACTTTAATAAAAATATGACGTTGTAGATTTAAAATTTGTCAAATATCAGGTTAGGCCCATATAAGTTCTTCTCAATCACATAAATGCTTTTTGGATAACTCACTACAAATATATCAATCCTCTTCATGTCTGTAAAGTTTCATCGAAATCGGTTAGGTAAGACAAAAAACAGACACAAAAACAGTAGTGAAAATTTCAAGACAATCGGTGAAGAACTTTTGGAAGATTCAAGATTCTAAACAAACGAAAATTTACATTTTTATTTATAGAGATACGATTTATAGAGAAAAATCATAACATATGAATTATATTGTTTGGAAAACACTCATGACTATTATTTGCCATTATTTTACGCTGTTGTTAAAATATGACTAAACGGACATTTCTTTTTTTTTTTTGCAAATTATCGTTGGAATGATGAAAATGCAATCGTTTACTACATTTAAATGTAAAATAAAGTTAAATATATGTAATATTATATTTAACCATGGTTCCATCAATTGTGTATCAAAAATATTTCTAGTTGGAGTGCAGTCAACCATTTTTGTTCCGACACTCCTAAATATGTGGAGCTATAAAATATTCCTTATATTCATGCCTATACTCTAAAAATTCCCCAACGCCGAGTAAATAATATTTGCTTACCAGATGTGTTTCAAATTTAATCAATTCTGCACCAAAACTCAAACGTCCTAGTGCAGTATTTTTCCCTAAAGTTCAGAAAACTGCTTGTTTCGGGTGAATTAATTTTATACATATGTATACCAAAAAAAATGGCCAAAAACTCACAAATTCTTGGAACAAAAATACCGCAGCAGTAAAGACATCGCATGTCAAGGTAACGAAAGCGCCACTTTATTGATTAAACAATAGAGAGGGCTCTTCTACTACTTCTCTACAATTATTTCGTAATCGAATTCTTCTGCACGTCGATTTAACCGGCTTGTTCGACTGTCGATGGGATTTGCTGGTAGCAGTGTCTGTTCTTTTTCTATCTTAAGCCTTAGACAACACATACCGGGAAACCCACTTTTTGGGGGGGCTATAGTCGAGGGCAGCAAGGATGATTTGTCGACGGAGCGCAACTAATTCATATTCTCGCCCCATCATTTTTCTTTTTCGTTCCGAATCAGTCTGCAGCGGCAAATAAAATTAGTGAACGCTGCTTCACCAACTAGGCGGATATAGGAAGACACCACCACCTCCAGCTCATATAACATGACCTAGAGTTGTTAGTATTCACGTGAAATGCCTTCGCTTAAGCAAATGTGGCGCATAAGACTTCCGACCACCACATCGCCAGATTCGCTCCACTGAAACTATCGTTACCAATTTACCCTTGGAACGTTACCCGTCCAATACACGTAATAAGGTAAAAAGGTGAGGGAAACCCGCGAAAACCGCGGCTTTTTATGGAGATGGAATTCTCCCCTATTTTTTCATGTTTCGATTTAAATAGAAATTATGCGTTTCCAGGAGAGAAACAATAATTTCGTTTTCCTTCTATTTTGGGAAGGTGTTTGACCTATTTAGAGATTTTCTTAATTCTCTTTAAAATAGGAAAAGGCGGCGGAAAGGTATAGGTAGGTGACTTACCTTTTCTATGTTATACTTTTCTAGAGCCTGTGTCGCACAGTCAACAGCATCCTGCTGCATTTCTTCGCTCATGTCAGCATTCTTAATGACAGCTTTACGGTCAGACATTTTTCTTCTTACTGTTGGTGACCTGGATCGAGAGGAGAACAAAATTTAAATTAGTTTCGCTATTTATTTTAGCTTAGACAAAAACTAGAGGAGGTAAATTTGAGGTATATAACGAATTCTAAACTGAAATTGTTTACAATAATTAACGTGCATTAAAAAACAAGTATTTTATTTAAATTTACGAGTTTACCAAATATGTAAATGCTTTATGAGTTCTAATAGCGAGAAAAATTCTTTTTTTTTTGTATATACATATTTTCAAAATCAAAACTTCTTGCTTCATAATATTAAAGCAAAACCACAACTATACCTAAAAATAAAGTAATGTAGAAATGTTTCAATCATATTTCAAATAATCTTAAAAAACCTCTTGATTCATTTATAATTGCGATCGATTTGAGAATTTTATTAATGTAACCTTAAATCCACCATAATTACAAAATTCGTTTACCAATCACGATAACATATTAAGAGGTGTTAAAGCTATGTCAAATGTAGGAGTGTACATGAAATGGTAAGAATTTTTTAGGTGCGCCAAAAAATAAATTCAAATTTATCCTTTTCACAAAAATAACCTTTTCTCTGATGTCGCACAAAACCGTTTCCAAAGTGAACCTAAAAATAACTCAATTTCCCGAACATATTTTTTAACAACAAAAACTTGTTTTATAAATGTAAAGTGGTTATTCATTACATTAACGAACCTATTAGCTGGTTTATAATTGAAAAAGAAACTTAATTTAAGAAAACTAGACTAAAGTTTTAAATATCATCTAGCAGCCTCTCAATTTTAATGTAAACATATTTCACTCGAGAATTCAAGGTGTCCCCAGGTCCTACCATGGAGATATTCCTCATTTCTCTGCCCAAAACCTTTCACAATTTGACAAGGATGTCCACACATTTTTCCTCCCTCAACCTTAAGGGTAATCCCCAATGCCTAAACATTTTTCATCCCCCAGAACCTCAACTAAGTAATGATATAAAAAAAAATTGCAGAACACCCAAATTTAGAATTTTTGGGTATTCAGCTAAAAATAGAACTTTTCCTGGAAGCTGCTAAGCATTTCATTTTCAAACAAAAGCAAGCTTAGGAAAATTACTACATATGTATTATATTTAACAACTTTATAGTTTTCTGTTTTATAGTAGTCTAACCTTGCCATTCTTATTGAGGGCTGCCGATATGGTGGACATTGCGACCAGACGGTCTTTTGTGTCAGTTTGCCTTGCCATTGCAATCTGAATAAAATCTACTTTTAGTTATGGAAAGGAACAATCTTCATTACTCTCAACTAACTTAGTAAATTGCTTGGATACCTTTTTAGAAGTTACAAAACAACTATGAAACTATATTTGCAATTAAAACTATATCTATTATAACTACGAGTATATGTGAAGAACACTTTTCGAAGCACAAACACCGGATCTTCGTTAAAAAATCATGCTGTGTTAGCACATCAGCTTTAGCGTATTTCGTTGAATCAATCACCATTGAATATTCACCCCCAGCATCCTTTTAACCATTTCACCACTATTCAATACGTCAGAGTATCTGATAAAGAACTGCGACAAAAACTAGATAAACGAGAAGAAAATCACTCCTCTGAGATATTCTAAATTTTACGCAAAAATTCTCATTGGCAAGAGAATTTCTAAATGAAAAAGTACACAGCCCAGCTCGATATTAAAAGAAAAATAAATAAATATATATACATATAACCAAAACAGCACATACAGCAGAAGATGAAAATAAAATAAAGAGAGAAAAAAACCTTGGCACCCTACAGCATCCCTCATATAATAAAGAAATTCCGGGAGTTCTGTGCGAAACGGAACGAAACAGAATCAAATCCCCGGACAGAATGTTTTTATTTGGCGCCACAAATATGGAGAACGTCTCCACCATTTGCCACCACAACTCCAACTCTACTCCGCTGGTTGGTTCTACACTGGAGCTCGTTTTTAAATCTCTAGGTTCGTGGTCCGGGCACAAATCAAAAACCAAATAGATAACGCTTGCGAGAAAAACCAAAAAAAATAAAAAAAAATTGCAGCTGCAGCTACAAGGACTAAAACTGGCAAAATCGTCCCCAAAGTTGATTGGGAAGCAGTGCCTCATTATGACTTTAATCCATTAGCCTACTTTAAGAGAAGAAATATGCTTTTGCGTAACTCCAATTAAGTACTTGAAGAAAGGAGTTCGTTCCTTAAAAGCATAATTAGGTTTAAAATCGCGTGAATAGCAAGGAGGGGTACGATCCTAAGACTGTAAATCAAGCAACCTCTTCCCCTCTACTTAAACGCTGCGCCATCACGCAGCACCTTGGGGAGCAGTTAAATAATGAAATAAAAAACTGCACCGAACGCCATTAATCATCATCAAAAAACGTGTTTAAGGATTCCCTAAAATCACACATGCAATTATATTTCCTTTTCGAAGACTTACAGCTTGGATTATACTAACTAAATTCATATGCGTAATAATTCGTAATGTCAACTATTGTTACAAAGCAAAATCTTTACCAAATAGTATCGAACCCCCGGCAAGAGAATTGCATAATTTTAGATTATCGATCGGTTCTTCCATCGACTGACTTCTAAGTACCCTTTAAGAGAGTCAAGTGCAGGGCAAAACTTCGGTATGCAACCATCGATCAAGGTCGTTGATGCATGCAAATGCACTTGGAAAAGCAGACAACGTGCCATGATAACGCTGTCCAGATTATTCTCAACAACGAAATAATTGATGAACCTACGGATTGTGAATGTGTCTCTTTATAATTTGAGACGTGTAAATTTTTCCATTTCTCAATGTCAATACTGATTACGATAATTAGGTTAAGTTAGATTGAGAACTATTTAGAAAGAGAGAATTTATTTTTAATTTAAAATTTTAGGGGTACAACATTGCTGTTATTTCCCAAAAAAAAAAAATACAAATATAAGGAGATAGAATTGTTAAATACCAGTTTAAGGAATTCTTCTAAGTACGATTAGATTGAAGATAGTCTTCTTAAAAAGATCAGCACTTTCTAGAATTTTTGAAAAATGTATTTCGAAAATGATCAAATATAATATATCTTTGTGTTTGTGGTTTAATAGTTTCTATTGTATTTTGGATTAAGCGAAACCTCCTCCTCAGAAATAAAGTTCTGATTGAGAATTTAATCCAAAAAAAAACATTTAATTACTTTAAATTCTTCATAGCAACGAAGAGTATAATTTTTCTGGGGCTTTCCAAATATGAACGTACATACATATGTGGTTGAGGGTAGCCTTCAACATTTATTGAAATTAATGACCAAAGGAAATCCACTTCCCAATTTGTTTAAGTGCTTAAGATGAGAAACTGACCTTAAAATTCACAAAAAAACAAAAAAAAACTCCTTTACTGCCTCCTGGACAGTATTCGACAAGAGTTCGCTTAATTGACTTTTTCAGATCCCGACCTTGACTTACCTTCCACCTTCAAACCTGCGAAAAGTTCCGGCAACATTCTTAAGGGTATATGGTGCCAAAGAGAAGAGATGTCGTATCCGAAAAACTTTTCTATTTGTGAACACCGTCATCGTCGTCTCGTCCTCTACCGGAGCATTTGCCAGAGGCAAGGCGGGGCCGGGGTATCAGGGAAAGATTACCCTTGGATTTAAGAGGCAATCTTCTAGATTTCGAGATAAGGAACACAAGATTTGGGGGCTCTCTTTATCAAAAGCTATAATTCAATCGCCGTGGTGAAGGCAAGCCGGGCACACATTAAAATTGTGTAAATCCCGACGTGACAAGGCGAAATCCATTCATTGCAGTAAGAAAAATTATTCAGAGTATGAATCATCACACATTCAAGGAGGACACGTGGGTCGAGCCCTTAAAGTACTTCTCCTCAATCCTCTAGCCCCCGCGGGCTGGTTTCGAGCTCATAAATATTAATGCAGTGAATCAATCATCAAAGTTTACCAAATTTGTTTCTCTTTTGAACTGAATCGATCTGAATTCAAACTGTTAACGTTAAGGCCTTATCAAAAATGGGGCCAGGGGGTCAGAGGCCGGGTTAGTTTCCAGCAATCTTTTGCAAAAAAAAATCTTCCGTAAACACATGTACTTCGAAACGGCACAGTGATTTTCTTTAAATCTCACCCCAAGGACGGTTTTGTGCAAGAAAGTCGCGCACTGTGTGCCGGTGGTGTGCCGCAATATTTGAAGTGCTCCTCGGTGCCCCACTGGTATTAATGGGGAATCACCCAAGCCCCGGAGTCAGCTGAAAACCGCTGGAGCACCGCGACACCACCGCACAGGAAGAACACAACTTTCACTTTCAAGTTCAGGCAGTCTCGCAAGAGGGGCCCCAGACAGTTGGAGCTGGGCAATTAAAATAACCAGAACAGCGAGCGGGGGGGCTCCGCAAACAGAAGCCCCATTCGTCAAGTGGAGTCTCCGCCACCACCTACCTGCCGGGCCTGAGACAGGGAGAAAATTTGTGTCAATCGAACGAAGCGTGCCGAGCTCAAACCTTCTGGAAATCTTATTTCTTTTTAGGTTTTCTTAATTTTTTTTTTGGTTATTTTTAGGAGACCCGCAAAGAACTGGGCAGTGGACAGTTCTTGTGGCCGCAACATTCGACACTGAAAGTGCTAATTCACGTGCGCGCCGCGGTGGACTATGGGGCAGAGGAGCGCTAGGGAGAGGATTTACACAGCTTTTTAGGTGGACGAGGGGCTGCGATTGTGGGGCCCCCGGTGGAAGGGTAAGTGTTACAGCAATTTGTTTGCATTTTTTTGTTGGGATTACATTAAGAACCCGCAGGTTTTGTTATGTTGTCTGCGACACCCACCCTTCTCCTTCCGTGCAGCCCCCGTTCACAGAACTATGCAAATCGTTCGCACCTGAGCATGAGGCTCCAAAGGGTGGCCCCCAGGATTCTGGAATTTAATGACTGATTTTGACTTAACTAAATTCTAATTTAAAACTAATTTTAAAATAAATAGGAGGTATTACTTACGATTAATTGAACCAAAATTTCCTTTTAACCGGCTATTAGGTGTGCCGAAAAAATTTGTATACGAAATCAATCCTACAAAAGTAGCACTAAGCGTTTTTGTTATAAATAACAAACTCACCACACAATTATCGTTATATATTATCTTTCACCGAAATATTTGAAAGATTTATTTGTATTACCAAGAAAAACGTGTAAGTCAAGAAAAATAATAAACTACACAACTGTTTCTCCCCAGTTGCTGCGATGTGAATTTTTTTTGTTTTTTTCTTCCACCGATTAAATTTTTCTGAGTGAAACAAACCGCGGAAACTTCCGGAAAATTATACCGTTAAATCACTGCCTCAATTAAGAACAGTCCTAATATTAAATATTATTTTAAATTCGATGACAAAAAAATATATTTCTGAGGAGCTTCTCAAAAACTACCAAACCTTCCAATAGCCGAAACTTTTTTGCGATCTTCTCTCACACAGCGAACGAATACACTGGCAGCTCTCCTGCCCTAAAGTAAAATACCTCGAGTCGGCTTTGATTGGCTAACCCAGACGGCTTCTGGCAGGCGGCTTCTATCAGCTTTGAATAGTTGCTGTGAACGGTTGTGGAGAAGTAGGCGATGTCGTACCTACTGCGAATTGTGAATTTTAAACAGGTGAATTTCGTGGAATGGATGGATGGAGTTGTTAATTTCGCCGATTCGAATGGACTAATTAATTAAAACGGTGGCGGAACAATTGTTTTATAAATTGGGGCCTTCAAATTTGCGAAAGAGGTGCACAGAACTTTCGAGAGGTTCGCGTCTCAGCTCAACACTTGTTGATTAAAAGTCACAATGGAAACTTTGAAGCAATCACAACCTAACCGTTGAAGTTGCTGTATTTTATAAGTTAAAAATAAACGATGCTGGCGTACACCGATATCAAAAAATGTTATTTATTAAAATTTGCAGCTTTGTGTTGTTTTTCTTCCTTTCTCCCCACTATAAGTTCTTTAGATACACCCAATCACGTAAAAATCCAACCGCAGTTATAAAAAATTTTATAACGGTAATTTAATTTAATTTAATTGATTTAATTTTTTATGTCAATGTTTCAGAGAGCATTTGCTATTTAAATTTCGAATATAAACGATGAAATCTGGCGGATTGCATGGATTTATGCAATTGAAAATTATCACAAATTGCATAAAAGAACTTCATTTACGATTTTTTAATAACTTTTATTTTAAAATAATAAACTTTTTCTTGGAAAACAAAAAAATACTGACGGCTCTTTTAAGTCTTACCTTTCGTCACCATGCAAAAATTTTAAATTCTTAATCAGGGTTCGCACTATTTTGTTTATAATATGTATTTTTTAATCACTTTATTAACTAATGTACTCTTACGTATTTTACGTACATATATTAGATTTCTTCATACATAATTATGAGGTTGATGCGATGCTGTGTTGTTTTGTTTTGTAATAAATATCAAATTATTCATATAACCAACATTTTCATGACACGCTTTTAGATTCGTAGGACATAAAAAATATTATTCACGATTTTATATATGAAACAATATAAAATTGTGTCGGCGAGACACTTGTGGATAATTAAGAATTAAAAATAGAGAAATTCGGTTTGGTGATTAAATTCGTAAATATTAGCCCGACCGCGACTTCCTTAGGTCAACGGGAACCTACAGGTTTTGATGTATCAATCAGTAAGTCTTTCAATATAAAAATACACTTTGAAAGACAATATATTTTTATTGCGTTGAATTACTAACCATGAGGCTTGAAATCGGCACAAAAACTAGCCTGGTTTATATGATTTCATTAGTTTTATTTCACTCGAGTAATCGTGGAAACATCTATTAAAATATTAGATGTTTTAAATTGTTAAAAGACTCCAAAATTAAAATTATTTCATACTTTTCGGGTTTCTAAGTTTTTGAAATCGCCTCTATGTATCAATTTAACATTTTTATTTCATTCTTCTTAGCATCACATAATTAAAATTTATTTTGAAAATTAAAATCCAGGTTTGAAATCTTGAGCGGGTATGTGGGAGGTTTTTATAGAAGATAGAAGTCTTCGATTTTGTCATATTTATGCGGCGTCATTATGTACATTTTTTTATAATAGAAATTATTTGAACGATACTCTTTTTGTTTTTATAATGTGAAAGAACTTTAACACCTTTCATTTCACCTCTTGCTTCTCGATTGTAAGAAATTTTCTATGCGACAGATTCATTGAAACTTGTCATCGCAGAAACTCAGTTCAACATGCAAATTAAAAAGCTTTTTTTATACTCCATTTGAAGATTTGTGTATACCCTAACAGCAAGCTGAAATGTGATTATAACAATCCTTTTATAGGTGTTATATTATTTTTCTATCACCTTTGACCATATGGTTAACCTGAAGGAATTAGTTTTAGTTTAGTTTCAATGGTTATTTTTGTCATGACACTTACACTTGCAACATTATTTATGAAATTATTTAAGGCTGTTCAGTCATCAAACAAAAGGAACATAAAAGATACATATAGAATAAAATAAAGTAGGATGCACTTAATTTGAATTCATATTTTATAAAAAATGCTAAGTTATCTTTAGTGTAAGTTACTTTTAACTTCATTTATTGTCACACTATGAAGATTGAGTTACGTTTGGTCTGTATTATATGAGAAATGATTAATAATAGAACTCTGTTTAAAACACTATCTAGGGCATCCTAATTAAATTCTAAAAACTAAAAACTATATAATAAAAGAAACGCTGCAACGACAATCCATAACGAAATAGTTTTTACAACTAGGGGCTTCTAACACTAAGGGTTTTTAAGCTATTTAAGAGTAGCAAACAATCTGTATCTAGTATCTTTTAAACATGAAAGGATTCGCGTCCTTCCTCAAAAACTACGTCACTAGCATGAGATGTATCTTCCGGATATTCAGCCGGAGACTGTCAGATAACTCGGAACGAACAACATTCACCGACTGAATTAAACAAAGTGAACAAAACAGTTTTTGTTTCATTATGCAAACTTAGTATGAATTCGATAAATAAAATGAGGAATAAAAATATACAAAAGTTCGTCAAGCATGCGGGGGATACAACAACAAGAAACGGCTATACAAGAGCTAAGGGCTGTCGGGGGTACGTTCGACATAAAGTAGGGCGGGGGAGGCTACCACTAGAGGCAAGAGTAACACTTACTTAAAATTAACTAATTTAAGTTACGAGAAAAGAGTAAGAACACAAATTTACCAATGAATTTTCAATTTAATGTTATCAGAAAACGTCGCCTTAACTGTCTTGCTCATGAAGTCATTTCACAGGCCTGGGGGAAAAGAAAGAAAAAAACGTGCAAAAAATTAAGAAAACGAGAAAAACAAAAATTAAGTACTTAAGAACTTAGGTGGGGTAAGTTGGAGCTTAAAAACAAAAGGGGGGAATAAGCGAATTGTTTAGAATTTGCTCAAAAATAAAACGAACAAAATAAAATTTATAGAAAACACAAGAACTACAACCACCTTTCTTGGAATTAAGAGGAGGGTGGTGGGCGGGAGAGGCCTACTGAAGAAGAGGTGGGAGGCGCTACAGAGAGATAGAGAGAAAACGGATCGAAACCAAAAAAGCACACTATTAATATAATTTTTCGAAACGATCACACACTTTGCTTTTCTGTTTTTATTTTTCATTACTTTCTTTTTTTTATATTTACGCAATTTCCGCTTCGCATCATAGAGGGGAGTAAACAATAAAAAAAAAAAATTTTGAAGAAAAATTCCATGCACTGCAAGGACTAAAATTAAAGTAAGATTTTTGAAAGGGGCCCTCGTCCCGTTATCTACCTTATTTGCCGGAAGTGTTAGCTTCTTGCGAAATTTCTAGCTGGGGCGCTGCGCTGGGCGGCTGCTGTAAAGATGCTGGGGCTGCTGCAGCAGTGGTGGCGGCGGCGGCGGCGGCAGCGGCAGCGGCGTCGATGGCGACAAATTGAGTTTTACGTGGCTAAAGACGTTACAAACTACTGGCAGAAAGGACTATCACACTTTGGTCAATGTTAACCTTATTTTCACAGTATCGTTCGGGGATAACAGGTGATTAATCAATACGCATAAATTGCTATAGACTCGTGGCCTCTCGACGAAACTGGGCCAAGAAATGTTGGTGGAGCACGCGCCTACCGAGCTGGGGAGCTGTGAAGGACACCTAACTGGAGTTCTCGATAACAGAGGGCGGTAGGTACTCTCTTGTAAGTTAACGGTAAAAAGTTCTTTTGCGGGAAATACAATTTCTTTAAAATTTACTATTCCAAAAGTTCTAGACTAGTACAACTTTTTTGAAAAAGAGTTTGCATAGCGCTGTAACTGAGATATCCATCCTTTAATGTATTTATCTATTAACATATAGAAACTACTTTAATTTCCTTCACGGCAGTTAGACAAACAATGATACATCTCAAAAGTAAAAATGTCTTATAGTAGCGAGTTTTTTTTTCGTGCTTGGACCTCTATTACTGACTTTGAATACAGAAAAATCCTCATTCCAAAACAAGCAAGAAGCTTTAAATACCTCGTTTAATGTACATATGTATTTAGCATCAACGTACTTTTTGAATTTTCGGAAGATATTGATCAGTAACATTACATAATACGTCCAACTATGTTATGAATTTGTTTATTTTGCCAACTATGACGTACTATGTATACTATCGAAAAAGTTGAAAAAAGTTAAAAAAGGAATCGCAAAACATTACTAACAATGCGATAACTATAAAATGTGATTTTACTAGAAATTTCAATGGTAGGAATTGAAGTATTTAGGACAGGAATTAAAAGATAATGAAAATGCAAAATGAAGTTGTGTAAGTTAATTGTTTTTATTAAATTCCTGATTTACAAAAAAAAGTTGGATTTTAAAATCGTTAAGTGCTATGTTTTTATTACGTATGGAGTGGCTTTCATGACTAGTATTAGAAACTTAAAACTTAAATTAAAAACAATAATTAAGAAAACAGCAATAAAGGGGCTTAGGACCTGAAAAATAACTGAGGTCTCACAATCTGCAGTAAATCTCGTAATTCAGCGAAATAAGTATGCCAGTAAAAATAGCTAAGACCTTTCTCCATTGAAAACCATCCCGCTTGAAAAGAAGACCGTAATTAGGGCGCAATTTCTCGCTACTACAAAGTTCCAACCATCGCTCAATCTTCGATTAGAATCATAAAACCGAGCACAGTTGCAGAACCGCTGGAATACACCACAAAAGTTTTTCACATCAGAGCCGCCGGAGCCCGAGCAGCCATGAAACGAACACCACCTCGTTACGGTTTCGTTTCCCTTAACAACAGCCGGGCGAGGCAGGCAGCGGAGCACCCTCTTGCTGGAGGAATCCGGTAGAATGTATTTATTTTTTTTTTTACTTTTCTGTTTTTCATCAGCAACGCCAGGGTCGGAGCAGTTCAGGCACACAGCGCAGCAATAAAGAAATGATACGAAAAGGAAAAGGGAAAAGGAACGGATCGAAAGATAGGTAAAGTGACGAGGGACGAAGGTAAAGCCCATGAGCCGTATCCTGCCGCTTCGTCCCTTTTGACCTAGCGGTGGTACCTCTCGCTCCGTACCTTCTAGAGAAATATGATTCTGCAAAATGACCTGGGAATTTTCCATCACAGGGCAGGGTCTTTACTCGAAAAAAACAAAAAAAAAAGAAAAAATATGTGCAATTTAGTAAAACGGGCGAACGTGCCTTTTTCGGAAATTCGAAATCGTTACGAGGAATGGATGACCTCGTGTGAGACATTCGACTTTTGTGCCAGTTTGGGATTTGGAATTGATGCGGGGGGACGGTGTGGGCCACATGTTGCGCTTGAGAAATCGCGCGCTAAGAGAGGAGAGTCCCAATGTAAAAAGTCCCACAGGAAATGCCCCCTGAGGGCACCTCGCGAGGGATCACCTCACCACACCCGGTTCGAGCAAGGGCGGCGAGGGTGGGAGGATGTTACGTCGTTCCGCCATGAAATGGAATAGATGGAGTGTGGTTCGAGCACTTGCACGAGGGGGCTGCTGGCGGCTACAGCAGGCGCCGAACCGAGGAGCAATGCCAGCCGTACAAAATCAATAATTTTCCGAACTGATATGAGATGGCGTAGCAGCACCACAGGAAAAGAGACAAGGCCTCTGTATACAGTCTGTGGTGAAAGCAGTGCGCAGCGGCCGAGAGGGGGACGGAAATATACCGCCCGTGTCTGTCGTTGTCAGGCGATTTGTACATAGCGACCGACGGAACGGGCATTTGATGTTTAAGTTTTACGAAATACGCCATCTCGATTTCGCCCGTCGCGTCGTGCGCCGGATATGCGACGTGATTGCTGCGCTGGCTAAAAAGGCTGAGGTGGCGTTGCTAGCGGAGTTTCAAGCTCCCAGCCATGAGCCACAGCAGGGCCGAAAAGCCAACGTCGAAAAAAAATAAACAACTCGAAAAATTCAATTTTTTTTTTACAGAGGGGCCCCGGTGTGCGACGTTGTTTTGTTAGCCAAAAGTCCGAAATGTCGAAATTGCAGCAACAACAACAACAACACACCACTCTCGCTCGACACAAAAAATTTTTCGTGGGGCTTTATTTTACATACCAACAGCACCAGCACAGGGAAACCGTGCCGCGGCAATGACTACGCCGTCGACGGATTCTCGTTTTATCAACTTCTTCAACCATATTTTTACTGCTGTATGGCGAACAGAGGCGACCTACTGGGAAAATTTCGATCCGCTTATATTTTACTCGCGCTCATCGTCGTCGTAGTCGTCGTCGTCGTGCTCCGGGGCGGTATGTGGCTGGGGCTCCACCGCCGAGCTCTCGGTCGGCGGCGACGATGACGACGACGACGGCTATCTCGTTGCCGTGCCCGCGTTACAAAAATACAAAAATATACTTCAACCTCGGTACAAAACCAGCAGGGGTACGTATGTCGGAGATTGCGGTTTTTGGGGCGCAGCGTTTTTAACGAAAATGTGAAATGACTCGAGCGATTACGCGGTGACTGCCTATGCGTTCGCCGGAGCCGCCGCTGGCAGGCAGATTGGGTTCGCTTTTGTGTGGGGCTCATGGGACTGCGACGACGGATGGAGAGGCGATGGGGCGGCCAGCGGATGGCACAAAAACCAAAACGAAACGAACTGAAACACAGCGGAGCACCGCAATCGCACAATCGCTTGAAAATTTTCCAATTTCATGAATCATGCCGTGGTGCGCGATTTGTGCGGCCGTTTCGCTCGCTGTTGTTTGCCCCGTTTTGAGTCACGTCGCCTCGCCTCGCCTGGGTTTTTGAGCTGTTGACTGTTTGAAACTCCGCGATGACTCTGCTGAGGCTTTGGGGCTCGTGTGTGTCCTCAAAACGAAAGTTTTCTTCGAAATGGGTGCGCTTACACAGCTGCAGCAACAAAATAGCAGCGGACCTAACGACGATTATGACGAAGTCCCCAAGCCCCGAACAAACGTTCGATGGAACAAACCTGCCGAGGCCACGGGGTGGAGTTTTTTGCTCTGCTAACACCACACCGAACCGCGAGCCAACGGCCACGACAACGACGTCCACGACGGGCTTGGGAACACGCGCGTTTTACCTTTTTCTTCGCCTTTCGCCTATTCATCGTGGCTTGCCTGTTTTGCGAAAATCCAATCCATTGAGCAGCAAGCTCTTCCGGTTTTCTGCGTCTTTGGGGGATTTTCGAGTTTTTGAATAAATTGCAACGGCGAACGACGGGAGCTACAACCGTCCGCCACGTTTAGCCTCCAAACGAACCAAGAGGAGAATGTCGAACAAAAAAAAACAAAAAACAACAGCTTAGGAAAAGAGCTGACTTGCTTTTCGAATCCGATTTGAAATGGCTCGAGACTCTGGCGACGGCATACCGGCCACTTTACGGAACACAACAGGAAATTGCGACGTACATAACTAGAGAAATAATTGCCCCCCGCGAGAGCTTTTATGAAAAATGCAGAAAACAGACACGCAATATCGCGGCCTGCAATCTCTTTAATAGCAATTCAAGAGAAGCCGCCAAAAGGAATTACAGTAGATCTGTATTAATTTCCCAGAAGCGGGGGCCTCTCTGGCTTAAAATTTATATATATTTCTGAAAAATTGCAGAGCTTACATATGCACACTGCCGAGCTGAATATCTTGGCATTCAGAACATCGCGCGGAGAGTTGCTTATGTTTGCACATTTCATTTGGGATATGTGTAAAAATAGGCGGGCAAACTCGCGCAATTATACGGGGAAAGCGTCTCGCGGAAAAACCAAAGAAAATCCCCATTTCGCATCTTTTTATACAGCACACAGTCCTTCTGTGGAATTCAGCTATAGAACAAGATGACCTTGAGTGCCGTATTTAAGGATGATTGTCCGCCCGCCCGCAGACACAATTACGCTTTTATGTTTGGAGCATTTACTTGTACTTCTTCTTCGTGCATCTTTTTGGGCGTTGAGTATATCTCATGGGGCCATCTGGAATCCGGGACTTCCCCATAAAACTGATGCAAATTTGTTGAAAGAAAAGCCGGTTCTTTCCTTCCCGCCCATTTCTGCACATTTGCAGTTTAATGATGACGGAAATTAGAGTAAATTAGAGTAGTTATGATAAGAGCCTTAGAAGACCGTTATTCGTATACACACTGTAATTAGTCAGACGTACATATTACTTTCTTTTAAGTACTCTATTTTAGTTTCAGGTAGGTAGTGTTACTATTTTTCGCATCGGGACATTTAATAGGTAGAAACGCCCGCCTGTCCTTGTGCTCTTAAAATAATCGTGTGTTGAATTTGCAAAATACGGGAGGTTTGTATTTGTTTATTTCCTTTTATTGATTTGATCTTTCCGATTTTATTAATTTAATAAATCACTTCAAGTTTAAGGCCCATAGAATATAGAAAAATTCTTTAAAAAATAAAAAACTATGGAACAATATGTATTTAATTTACATATTTATTTAATCTTACTGAAGAATTATTGCAATTTTTTCTAAATGACATTAATACGCAATTACTCAAGGATAAATAAGTAAGGGAGCAAACTATAAAATATGTATTCTATAGCAATACTATGCAATCTTATGTACAGTAGCAGTTAATTTGCAGCAGAAATTCAGACTTAAATGCTTTTCATCTACTCGTATTTTCGCTTTACGTCATTACTCTCTTACAATGCATTTCAAATAAAATTAATTTTATAAAGTGCTCCATTTCCTCTGTTGTTACTTTCTGGAACTTAATTCCTTGCACTTGCATACCTTTGCAAATCAAATTGATAAAAGTGCAATTAGCTAGCCTTGAACTAGTTTACGTAACTTTTTGAAAACTATATTTTATGTATAGTAGGTAAGGTACTAAAAAAAATCAAAACAACAGCCTTTAAGATTTTACACAATTTCAATTTGGTTTTGAAATTTTAGTGTATCCTTATTTATAGTGCATATGTACTTACTATTATTGATGATTTGGTTCTCTCACTATCTGCAGGAGTTAAATAAACTCTCATTTTTTCAATTTTTTTATTTTGTTTGATCTGCAGTATGGTTTATGTGACTTTTTGTGGAATGTTCCAAAAACTGACTGTTGATACTCAAATAATAACTTCCACTATTCGATGATTCTGATTTTATTAAAGAAAGCTCTCTTTCCATACCCCTAACTGCAAGCGGGCTAATTTAAAGTGAATTCTAACGGACTACTAAAGCGTTAACTTTATTAAATCGAGAAAATTGCATACACATAGGAATGCAATGATATGCCCAAAAGTTAATCAAAAATATGATTTCCTCGAAATCGTGCACAATTTTCAAGATGTAAAATGCAAAATGATCGAGCGGCATTCTCTCTTCTTGGCTTTAATCTATGAAAATTTGCCATAAACAACAAAAGGCGACGAGAATCACCTGAAATCGCTTACATTAGTAAAGGCAATTTTCTCGGAGCGGATGGTAAACAAAAGAAAAGTCGCACAAGAGCGCGACCGGGGCATTTGGGACATTTTCTACATCATGAAGAAATTGTGTCCGAGAAAAGATCTCGCAGCGGAGCACCGTCGAAGGCCCACCACACCACCGACCGAACGCAAGGAAAAGAGGCGCGCACCGTGTGGTATGGGGCGACGGGGATTCCCCAGTGCACCGGAGCAGGGTCACATTCGCCGCAAAATCCCTCGCGTCCTCTTTTTAAAATATTTCTCGAGAAATCCAGAGAACTGAAACCGGGCGAAACAGGAAATTGGGTCATAAGCTTGGGAGGAAACTGTGAGCTAACCGTCGCCGCTGCCGTCCGGTTATGTGCAGAGGGTGCAGTGTAAGCCCACCCCCGGTAAATAAAGAATTATAAATAAATCGAAAATAATCCCATTTCCATTTTCCACCTGTCTGGTGAGGATTCAGGGTGGTGATGGTGAGGCAGGCTACTGCCGGATCTCGTCACGTTCGTGCTCCGGTGCAACGCTGAGTTGAAAAGTCCCCGACCCGAGATCCGAGTCACCTTACCTAAAAATGTTTTTCCCAATGTTTCACCACATGGATTTCTCGTGTTGAAAATTTTTCAACACGGGAAGGGAATTAGCTCGAGCATTTGCCTTTAGTTTTTTGTAGCCGTCTTTGTTCGCTTTGAACTTCGCTCGGAGGCAGGCAGGCAAGCCCCAAGCAAGCAAACCAAAGCAAGGCAGCACCGCACGGCTGAACATAAGACGAAGACGAAGACGACGACACGAAGACGAAGACGAAGGCGACGACGACAACAAGGCAAAGGCGAGACGAAGAAGCGAGGCAAGAAAAATTGAAAAACCAAAAATCGCTCGTCGGTTCGGCGGTTGCCCGCCACCGCCTGCCTTTGCCGTTTCTGTGCTCGTCGTCGTCCGTCTTTCGGTCGTTTCGAGTTCAGTCATTTTCAGCACTTTCAGGTTATATAAAACGCCGTCGTATGTTTATTTTACAGTCGGCGGCCGTATACATGGGACGGGGGATAAAAACATGACTGACATTCACAATCACATGTTCTCAAACTTTCCCAATGAGAGGGATAGATGTATACTAATCCGAATGTTATAGAGGGAGATGGCACCAATTGACGTAGTCGGCTCGGTTTATATACCCCACAGTTGTTAAGTTGTTAAATTACTTTGCCTCGACCGACTCAGTCGCTGGCTGCTGCTGCTGTGCCGTTTGCTTTTACATATCGGTGTGAGGTAGACGGAGAATGCCCACCAACCGAATGTATGAAGAAGATGGAATGATACGTTTTGTGTAGGTCGATTATTATATCGCACCAATCTACCCTAGAGGTTGAGTTTGAAGTGGAAAAATTGCTTCGACTTCACTTTTTGAGGCCTCGCTAACGCTGAGATCACACAAGTCTGCAGCGGGCGCTCGTGTCGGCCGTTTACAGTACAGTGGAGGACTTGAATTCAAGATAAAGAGGCAGTTAGACGGTGGCTTTTTGGGTAGATTTTATAATCGCGCGCGCTCTCAAAAGAAAATTACCTTCGACAGCGCTCTTCTTCTTCTTCTTATCCGGACGTTTCGTTTGATTTGGTGGTGCCTACCGTGAGTACCTCCGCCTGCTGCACATTCGTGTGGTATTACCATCAATTCATTTTTTTTTTTTGTGTTCTTGCGCTGCAGCCACTGCTAAACAAGAAAAGATCTCTTGTCAAAAGAAGCGCAACGAAAAGAAAACATTTTTACTTGTTCATATAATTGTACAGTATTTCCGTCTGTCATTTTAAAACAATTTTTCCAGTGAATATTTAAGTGTGAATCACGAAAGATATTTAGTCCAAGAGCCGCAAACGGAGGCCTCATCGGAACTTTTTTGCGGTTACACAGCTGTGTGATATTATTATAGTGGTATTGGTGAATTATTGCGATTGTGGGAAGCGTTCATATCATTTGTCAAAAAATCCGGAAAAGGGTTGCAAACGGAAGAGGACCCCACGAAAGGCTTGAAATTGAATTTCTTCTATGAAAATCACACAAAATTCGGCTGTGAAATGAACTGGATTTACATATATTTACTGTACTACAACAAGACGTGCTGTGTGTGTGAAAAATAGAAAAAGTTACTCAACCATTTCGCTTTAAAAAGAAAAAAGTGTTCTTTTTTTTCCGTACAATGAAAAAACGTTTCTCTGCGATGGTGCCGTTGTGTACAATTTTTGTGTAAAAGGAATACGGGCGCAAAAGGACCTGTGTGAAGTAGGCGCTGAATTTATTTTTAATATAAACTAGAAGGGCACCTGCGAAGTGTTGTAATTCGCCCCCTCCCCGCATAAGGCAGTGAAGTGAAGCGTTTTTCATTTGTTGTTCGCTAGAAAGCAAGAAATAATTCGTGTTTGGTTGGAAAAATGTCACCGACGTCGATCGGTATTAATTTGCGTGTAACTGGCCACTGCAGTCAGGGTGGAAGAAAATATATGGAGGACTTTTTCTCTGTCGCCTACCAGCAGTCGGAGGATGAAAAGGACCTTGTCTACGCGTTCTTCGGGATTTATGACGGGCACGGCGGCAGCGAAGCCGCTACATTCGCCAAAGAGCATCTCATGAATGCAATTGTCAATCAGAAATTGTTTTGGTCCGATTCCGATCAGGATGTATTGAGGGCGATACGCGAAGGTTACATTGCCACACACTACGCTATGTGGCGCGAGCAAGGTGAGTGAAAGGGACGGTGCACCGCTTCCGTTTCGTGCGAGCGAACGGGACGGGGCGAATGGCATTGCTTCTCAAAATGTTGGAATTTTACTGTAAAACCAATTTGGGGGAAATTCTGATGGGGGTCGTATCTCTTTTTATGCTTCGCGTTTCGGAGCTCTCGTGTGTGGTTCTGCCCTTTTTGCAGCACGGTGTCTTTTATTTTTTCCCTTTTGACGTTTTGCGCTGTACTTGCTTTGCTAATGCAAATGTTTGACAGCTGAGCGATTTTCTTGCAGTTTTTGTTATCAATCAACCTAGGGGAAGACAAATTGTTTGGGTTGAGCAGCGGTGAGGGAGTTTTTTTTCCTACCTACACTTTTCAGGGTGTTGAAACCAACATTTTAACTTGTTTTTTTTCTTCAAATTATCCACAATATTCAGGTACACTAATCAATAAATTATTCTGTATATTTAAAGTAAAAAAGAATTTCAAATTTTTACTCAATAATCTCAATTTTTTTACCTTTTAAATTGGTTCTAAGAAGATAAGTTATTTATAGGTTTTTATTGATCGAAACGGCCTATTGCAAAGTAAAGTAATCTATTAAACTTTGAAAGGTTCTTTAATAGCAGTTCAGGATCGGAAATCAATTAAAGTTTACGTATTTTACGGAAGAAAATTTCAAATTTAGTGTTTTATGGAAATGCTAAAGCTCAAGGTTTCATTTAAGTCTCAGTACTATTTTATACAACAATCTTAAAAACCCTTTTTTTCCTCCCCTCAACAACTTGACGCTATAAAAAGTATTAGAAGGATTTTTAATTTTATTTTCATTTCTTTACAGAAAAATGGCCCAAAACCGCCACAGGTCTCCCGAGTACAGCCGGAACAACGGCAAGTGTTGCGTTTATTCGTAAAGGAAAAATTTACATTGGTCATGTGGGTGATTCTGGAATTGTTTTGGGGTACCAAGAGGAGGGTGAAAAATGTTGGCGCGCCAAACCCCTAACCCACGATCATAAACCTGAGTGCAATGTCGAGAAGGCGCGCATCATTAATTCAGGGGGCAAAGTAGTCACTAAATCTGGTGTTCCACGGGTTGTTTGGAACAGGCCAAGAATAGGTAAAATGATTTGTGTTATTACTTTTATTTAGTTTATTTATATCTTCAATTATTGCAGGACACAAAGGCCCAGTAAGACGTAGTACACCTATCGATGAAATTCCGTTCCTAGCTGTTGCTCGAAGTCTGGGGGACTTATGGAGCTACAATTCGGCCCTTAATGAGTTTGTAGTTAGCCCCGATCCTGATGTTAAAGTTGTAAAGATTGATCCAAAGACTTACAGGTACTATTTTTCATATGTTGTATATAAATTTATTTAAAATAAAAGGATTCTATTGTTGGACATCGGAAGAAAAGAGTAGTTTACACTTAATAGCGACCAAAGTACGTATTTTAAAAGTGTAGTAACATTAACATATAATTTTAACAACTCGAATTAAATCAGTAACCCAAAGCTGCGATGTCTAATGTTAGAATTACTTTATAATTTCACAAAAAACAAAAAAAAACCTAAATTTAATTTTTTAAATAAAATAACTGTGGAATGCGGCTCTAATTTAAACTTTTTATTTTTAATTTTAGATGCCTTATTTTTGGTACAGACGGTTTGTGGAATGTTCTCACTCCTTCGGATGCAGTGGATGTGGCTCATGACGCTGAATTGATTAACGAGAGATTAGCTTTCATCGGGGATGGAGGAGAATGGACGAATCCTAGCAAGTGTCTTGTGGAAAAGGCCCTGGATAGGTGGAACATACGCAAGATGCGTGCTGATAACACATCTGTGGTAACAATCATGTTGGACCCACCGGGGCCTCCTAAAAAGGAGACCATACTTAGGAATTGCCCAACAGCTTCCTACGGACTAGAGTACATTCAAATGGAGGGTGTAAATGAGCACTGTAGAAGCGATTATGTAAATGGTTTTACAAATGGTCTACCGCCTGGACACAATCACAGTATGGCTCTGTACGATCAAGAGATGAGAGATCAACAACCCCCTTCTCAGGAGGTGCTCGATAAGTATATGATGCCCCCGGGAGGATACGCAGTAATGACAAGGTACGAAAATAATTACGATAGCAACTATTTGTATTATGACAATCCTAACAATGAAATGATGTCAACAACTACTTCTACCTCGTCCACAACAAATGTTCAACCCAGTTCCAGTGCCGCAATTCAGTCTGAACCAATTGTGGCCAGTTCACTAGCACATGATATGCAGTATATGAACAGCTTTGCTGAATCGTACAATTCCCTTTTGATTTCCAGCTACGAAAACGATAGTAATAGTGAGAATAGTCCGGATGGGAGCAGTGCCAGTAGCTCGTCCAGTCCGAACGATGTGAGCGATCTAGAGGCGAGAAACGACTATCACAGCTATCATAGTTTAGATGCAACGGGACTGGCTGGACACGATCACGTCCATCATCATCAGCCCAACATTTACAACCAGCAACAGCAACACCTCTACCAGCAGCAATGTATGTCCGCCGAGGAGGGATACAGTCTGACGAAATTGGAGACCCGCGGGGAGCAGCAGTACAACACGATACAGTCGTACCGGCAACAGAACGTATCATTCCAAGAGTTCGGGGAGGAGAACTCGTTCAATCAATACGACAACATCTCTAGTAGTTACCAGCAGTCCATAATCCTAAGTCCCAGCCATGCTCATGCCTCACAGTATGATGACTGTGCAATGGTTGACGGGGAGAATGTCGACAATGTTCCACTGATAGGTCCCCAAAATGTGATCAGCAAGTACTACGAAGAGGGTAGTTACTATGAACCAAATTTAATTCTAAGTCAGGACAGCGATAAAAGCTGGATGGGTAGTGAGGATGTCCATAAGTCGGTTGAGAACAGGTTGATTTTGGATGAAAGTATTCAGATTAATGAGATATCCTCGAGTGTCGTTGAGCCGACTACTCCTAATAATTCGGAAGATGAAAAAAGTAGAGACGGCGAAACATCCCCAGACACAAGAGTTAGCTCGATAAATTCGATTAGCTCGATCAGTTCGATCAATTTAGGGGAAAACGAAAAGGAGAAAGACACGGCTCCACCAAAGGCTCAACCATCCCAACCTGTAAAAAGTACAACTAGTAAGTATAAGACAAACCAAAAATCCTTTGCCTCAGAACAAAACGAAAATATCTCTGGTATTACGGAGCGGCGGCTTTTGCGCAGCTCGGTCGACTACAATAAGCGCACCCTTCGATCTCGAAATTCTCTGTCCAAAGACATGAAGACGAGATCGCCCCCGCAAGCGGTACAACAGTTAAGGCGATCTGCAATAGGTAGTCAAATAACGACAACAACCTACTCGAAACTAAGATCTCGCCAGCAAGAAGTTACTATTTGGCAGCCAAGGCAAAACCGGAAATCTTCGAAGCACCCTGCCAATAATAAATCTCAGCGGTGCGATTCATTCAGTTCGAAGGCCGATTTCAAATTGAAGCAATCGATAGTTTGTAGCAAGCCAAAGACCTCCTCAGTTAGTTTGAGTAGCAGCAATAAGCCGTCTTCATCGCTATCGTCGTCATCATCAACAACGTCCCTAACATGCAATAGCATAACAACGTCCTCAGTAAGTTCCACAACAATGTCGAAGAAATCAACGTCTTCGCGCAATAGTGCCTGGTGTCCCGGTAAAAATGCAGTTCAAACTAGAAAACGAGTACAAAAACGATTAAGTCACTAGCGTAGCCGCTCCACTAACTAAACTACTACTAGCTGAAATAGATTTCGTATTCGCGACCTCGTCCTTCTCCTCCTTCCCCAATCATTTTCTTTTTCTTTTCTTGTAAATTACGTTAGTTTCCATCTTGTTTAGGTATTTTCTTGTTTTAATTTTTTACTTTTTGAAGTTCATATGTATAAGGAAGATAATTGTATTTAAGAGAAGCTGAATATTTTTTTGTAATTTGGACGCATTTTTGACATGAAAAAAATAAGAAAATATGGTGAATTGTCGGAGAGAATGTGAATGACCGTTTTAAAAATAGATATTTAAAACAAATAAAATGTTTTCAATACAATTCTAAACGTGTTTTGCTTTTGGGCTGGTTTCTTTAATTCTTCAATTTTTATTTTCAAAGAAACTTACAATAACCAACTTGAAAAATGATTTAAAATTTTTGTTGCGCAATATGTACAAAAGATTGGAAGGGAATGGGAGCTTTACGCTGAGAATTGCGACTAAAAATCTATTATTATTTTTATAAATAACTTCCGGGTGCCATTTTTAGTTTTTGAAAATAACCACTACAACCGTCCAGCGCCACCTATCTTCAATTCTGGTAATTTTAAGAACTTTGCATCGAATGTCAGATTCACTCCAATCCAATTGTCAAACTCATCTGGTTTTGGAAATATCGAAGACTTTCCTTTAATTTTGCCCTTTAAGCCTAAAATAAAGGTAATTTAAACATAAATAACAGCTGAACATTTTAAGATTCTTGTATTGAAAATATTATAGATGTCCCTGGCCTTGCGCTGCCTGCAAAAGCACCTGCCCATCATCCGCCCCGCCGCCGGGTTCCATACATCGGCCCCGTGCAGTGAAATTAGAAAATTGGCCCGGTTGCGGGTGGTGGACAACAGCGAAATTGGGAAGCGCGCCATGGCTGAGGGCAAGCCTCCGAAGTGCATTCACGTTTACAACAAAAGGCATGTCGGTTACATCGGCGACAAAGTGCTGGTTGCCATCAAGGGCCAAATGAAGAAGGGCATCCTCGTCGGCTTGAAGCAAAAGCAGAAGCCAAAAGTCCCGAAGTTTGATAGCAACAACGTGGTTCTAATTGACGATACCGGGAGTCCGCTGGGGACGCGAATTCATGTCCCAATTCCGACGATTTTAAGAACAATTCTGAAGGAGAAGACAATAGCCAAAGGAGCGGATTATACAAAAGTTCTAGCAATAGCAAGCCGGTTCGTGTAAATACTGTTTATTTTTTATAATATAAAAGTAATGTCAAATAAAACTAAGTAGAAAACTAATTTGGTCGCTTCTTTCTGGCGGGGCTGGAGCAGCCCTCATCGTCGCTCAGCATTGCCCTTTTCCTCTTCTTTGCGTGTTCTTGAACGAGGCTGGAGGCCAAGATGTTTGATTTTTTGAACTGTAACCATTCTGAAAACTTTTTAAGGATAAAGGTAAACGCATCATATCGAAATTGTATCTTCAAGAGACCTACCAATCGGCTTGTCCGCACTCCTGCTTCATAGAGCTGATTCTCTAGATTCTCCAGTTTGTGCTCAGGTTTTAAATCGTCCGTTACATTCTTGGCAATGTCCAGGAGGTGCCTGACCCTTTGTCGGCATGTTTCGAAAACGATTTGACCAATAAAGTTGTTCCGGTCGTAGGGCGTTAGGTATCTTCCGTATTCATAAAAATAAGGATGTAATTTCCCCAGCTCGATGTGAGTCGAATCGGCTTCGCAAACAGCTTTGTGGATGTTTTTGTACAAATCAGGCACTTGTACGCTGAGAATAATTAAATAAAATCGATGATCCAACTATCTAAAACTATCTAAAGGAATCATACGTGAAGTAAGTGTTGTTGGGGCTCAGTTCCTTGATATACCAAAGAGGCAGATTGACTGTCTTTCCAGCTTCCAAATCTTCGGACTCCGATCCCGGGTCAAGAAATCCTAGGAAATTCTTAGTTAGTGCGACTTTCGCAAAGAATATGCAAATATTTACTTACCCATTTTAGGAATGGTGGTTTTGACTAGGCATGGAACTCGTTCTTGGGTTACAAATATGTCGTCAATCGCAAAATAGTTAGGAAAGTAGCTGTGCGGGCTCAAATCACTCATTTTGCGAAGTTCCCGAATTTAGTATTCGCTTTTGGACGGCAGCGGGAAGTGTTTTCCATCTATTTTGACAATCAGCTGGGCTAAAAGTGAAAGTGCAAATGTACACGAGAATCGCGCAACTTTGCATTGGACGGGTCAAAATTCCATTTCTTCTGTGTTTCCGGTTTAAAAAGAAAACGATCGGTTGGATAGGAAGATTTTTAACGTTTATTTCGCGATAGGATAAAAATTTATCCTCTTATATAAAATTTATTACTATTTGAAAATATATGGGCGCAAAGTCGAATATTATTAATCGTTTTTTAATATACAAGTTTTCCGAGCTGAGAAGTTGCTGGTTCGAGCCCCGTGCGAAAATTTTATTTATGTCACTCCCGCCCTTTGGGCGATTTCCGCTAAGAAACATTTTGGATCCATGTTTCAGTTTTATTGAGAACAAATTTATTGTGTGTAAAAATTTATTTTTATATTTCAATATTATGTACCTATATAAATAAAGGTTCAACAAATTTTGATTTAAATCCAGGAAAGCTCTGGAACCCACCAAACAGGATTCAGGCGCTGAACGAATCCTAGTTGAACCGGCGCCATAACAACAGAAGCGAAAAGCTCCCGCACGACTCCAACTAATGTCAGGGTTGGCTGGGAGACGCGCAGGGGTAGTTTCTCCCTCCCAAGCTTGCACCGGAGCTTTTAGCAGCGGGGTCGTGCGTGGGGCTGGCTCCCTTCAAATTTCAATCGCCGTGAAAAGGCACCTCGTTCCGCTGGCTCAGTGTCCCTTCGGATTTCGGAAGTGCAACAATTCGTTGGAAAGTGGACGGCCCGTCGCCGCTGTTCTTGGTGCATTATTTAAGTTAGGCCAGCCAGTTGAAGAAAATCAGTGATTTATAGAATTTTCTTCACCCGAAGAGGGATTTCTTCGGGGATAAATGAGGCCATTGAGTCGGTCGTTCCGTGAAATGGCTGCAGGGAGGCTGAAAGGAATTTTCATCCTTTAAAATAACTAAAAATAAAGATATATTTTGGCCGGGCCGCTCGGAATCCAGGACCACCCTCGAGGCTGCGGAGCAAATGTCGTCTATCTTTTGATATTGAACAAAAAAAAAATTAAAAATCACGGCTTGTTTCGCCCAAACAAAGGAAGCACCATCGCGGGGACATATAAAATCCCCGTTAAAATGTCCAAATCGATAAAATAATTTTCAGACAGTAAACGCGACAGAACCGCTAAATCGAACGGGGGGAGGATAGCAACTGTGCCGGTTTATGCAGCGTATATTTATTTTTTTTCTAAATATTGCTGTTCGCATAAATAATTCAGGGGTGTTGGACGGAAAGTAAAATCATTTTTCCTTTTTGATCCAAAGGAAAATTTCATTTTTGGTGTGGGGGTTCGGCTCGTTCCGGGGAAATGACAAGTGTCAGCGGGACTTCTCCTTCAGTTATTTGTCAGGAAGTCTTCGACGATGGATACCAGCCGTCAGCTGAGGGTAAGTGCGCCACCCCGGGATTCGTCCCTTTTTATTACATATTTTTTATAGTTCGTAGATAAATCCGAACCGCGCTTAGCTTACAGAAATAATTTTGTTCGTGTCCCTGTTCCGCAGAGCTATTTTTCCCGTAATTAGTGATTTTTCCCTGTGCCTTGAACACAGCCAGCCCTTGCGGATCGATAAGTTTCATTAGAATTTCTCAAACCTTGAAGGGTTGGCGTGCCGGATAGTCGGTGGTTCCCCTCGATGCCTCTTGCTAATGTTGGCCCACATATTTCCCTCGAAAAAAAAATAATAAATTCATAATTTGTAAAACCTTCCACGGTGTAAAAGGGGAAACCGGGAGTTTATTGACCTGAGCAATATACATAAAAGATAAAAAAAAAAAAAACATCTGATTGATCTGCTCTCCCGACCGCCTGGAGACCTGAGCAAGTTCTTAACGGTGCAATAAGCTGGGAGCTTAGTGGCCTGGTCCATAACCTACCGCTATGTAAACCTAACCCACCGCCTACACACCGCCCCGCCCCCTGCTTCACACTTCGTTTTGCTGCACCCCCACCACCACAACCACTTGGCCCTTGGGTTCTCTGCTGTCACGTCCCGCAGCGATTGGTTTGGGGATTTTTGTTGAGACATATTTACCCTCGAAGGGTTGGCCGGGGGGCGGAAGGGCCAAGGGAACTGAGAAATGGAAGTAACTGCCCGGATGCTCGGCGCTTTGCCATCATAATTCCCTTCGGATCATATTTAGTTTTAATGACCGAAAGCTTGTAAAAGCTAATCCATGTACGAGAATAGCGACGTCGTTCTGTGGATGCCATTGTTTTGTTTTCCTTCCGCCATCCCCCCTTCCTTGTTTTCCTCCCTTCCCTTGCCGTTTAACCCCTCCAGCCCTTCGACCACTCCATCTTCTGAATGCTGGATGGCGGAGATGGACCATCATCAGAAGCTTGGTTCTGGTAAAATTAATTGCCTTTGCCATGCCGTGGGAAAAGTGAATGTGCGGGGGCGGTTGGGGGAAGTAACGCAAGTGCAATCACCCAACAGCTGATATACCCTACTTCTTTGTGTCGAGGAGCAATCGAAGGGGAAGCTGCAGATTGAGGAGCTCTCCTAGAAGACGCGAGATTCTGTCGAGGAGGGTTCTATCGCCTTTGGCTTCTAATCTGGGTTAAATGCAGGATGTAGAAAAGCGTGGATTAATAAGAAGCTAAGAAATTAATTAAGGGAGGGAAGGCGGCGGTAGCTTTAAATTGGCATGAGCACTTATTACACAAAGAATCTTCTAAAAGTGTTATAAGATGCTACTCTGGCGAATGGAGCCAGGTTTGAGGGTCCATAACCCAAATGCTTTACAACGACAGCAGGTTGAACTGGAAAAAACATCGATTTTTTGCTTTGTTTCTAAAATATCATATAGATTATAGATAGAGTGATTCAGAAATAATTGTTTGAATTATGTATACTAATTCATTCGATGCCAGGTATCTACATTAAGGAGGAAACCACAGTAGGCGGTTCTAGAAAATCGATTTTTTTTAGTTCATATATCCTTAGCAAAACATTCCAAGAATATTATATTCAGTTTTTCGTTTCATTTCATCCTATAAATTATTTGGTTATACATATTTCACTAATTTTGAGTTTTTGAGCTAAAATTATTTGAAAAATTTGCTAAATGTATGTTATATACAATAAAACATTCTTAAAGTTTAAAAACATTTAAGCTTTAGAATGTAGAATTTTTATTAACATTATTATCTTTTGAAATTTTGCTAAGCTATGTATCGTAGTTCTAGCACTATATTGTTACTTCTTAGTAATGGGCTTAATTTATTTTTCAATTATATTGCAAGGAATTTTACTTGTAATCTCACTCTTCTGCATTCTATAACGTGTAATCAACTAACACATTTTTTTTTCTTCATTGTAAAGCCGTTGGACAATGTGTATCAAATTTTGACAATATAAGAACATTCTTCTATTTCAAAGTCAAGGTATCAAAGAGCTCTTGTAATTAAAATATATACATTGTATTTCACGAATTTTATTTGTAAATAAATGAAAGTAATTGAGAAGCTTTGTACATTGCCTAAAAATAGCCCACTTTTTCTGAGAATTACATAAAAGCCCATCAAGACCAAGAGCCATAATAAATTTTTTATGTACTGTGCTTAAACAAGTGTTGTTTAAGATCCTTAATTAAGTACGTCTAAGTTAATTATAATAGCCTGACTCTTCTGCATGAAAACGTGTCATTACGGTCTCATTCTTTAAGGGTTACGTATTTATATCGGTCTCACGTGCTAAATAAACAAAATCACAATATGTTAATTGGTTTTCTTAATATAATCTGAATATTCCTAAAAATATCGATTAATCAATAGAATTCTCCTATTTGATCCAATTAATACAGCCCGTCCCTTAATTAGCAGAAAGTGCTGAAATTCACGCAATATCTCTTGTGAATACGCGAAAAACGTAAGCGTCATCGTATCATTTTTCGACTGAAGGGTGAACGGAGTTGAGGACATTGAATGGATTCTCCCTTGTTCTGAAGCCTCCCCGACTCCAGTCGGATTTTGTTTTTATTTAGCCTGCCTCTTTCATGCCTCGCTGACTGCTTAAATTGAACACCGGCTGGAGGTTGTGGGGATATAAGGTCACCTAAAGGGTCCTTCTTCCCGCAATATTTTTCGCAAAGCCCACGCCCACCTGTAACTGCCAACTGGAGGTAGAGAAGTATAGTAAAAATCGGCTGTTGTGGAATGCCAATTTGAAATTATCGATTTTGCCTAATGGGGGAATGGCCTGTTCTGAATAATAAATCAAAAGACGGAGACAGGGCCCGCCTGGCATAATTCACTCGAATTCGCGAAAGTATGCCCTACGTCACTTCCTGAGGATTATTTCTGATAGAGAAAAATTCTTCTTGAAGGCGGGATGACCCAGCAGAAGATGGAATCACTGAGCATATATGTATGTAACTGATATACATACATATGTACATATAGATACATATACTTAGTGGTTGAACGCAAAAAAAGCAGTTCTTCTAAGAGCGACTTCAAATTAAGTCAATTCTGAGTGTGCAAGGACGGAACTAAAGGTTCCGGTTTGTGTATCTGGAATGGAGCTCATCTGGACCCTCCGGGGCTTTCTTCAGAGCCTTCCCCGAGGATGAGGCGTATATATAAACGTAAAATTTAATTCCAAACTCCTTGCATAGTCTAGTGGGCGGCACAGAATCTGAAGGTCACGGACTTAATACATAATTTATGCGCCAAGGGCTGGCTAAACAGTGGGTGTTCTTTCCCTGGAGCTGTCGAAACTGTTTAGTAGAGATTGGAAGGAAGAGCCATCTGTTTCCTTCAGTCACAAATTAAGTGAAAATTTCAAAATGATTACACGCCCCCGCATATGAATACAATTTCATCCCCATTACAACGCCGAATGAATCTTTAATTTTGTTCGACCTTCCCGGAACTTAAGCACTTCTATCGTATAACGTCCAGAGAAACCGTCCACTCTTTAAGTATTTAATGTCCCCAATTGTTCATTTCGACCTCAAATACCGAAGCAAACTTTACGTCCAACTGTCGCCTTGGGAAATTAAATTAAAAAAGCATTTTTGAAGGATTTTTCTCGGTTTATTAGGACAAGAGTGAGTACATACCACCTATTTTTTTGATATTTGGTGACAACATAATGATGAAATATTTTGCGTGAACATTTTCCCAGCGGGATGTGCAAGAGGAGCAGATAAAATGACAATTTAGGCATCTGAGGAAGATTGATGAAGCAGTCTGGTCCTGTCTGTCCTATGCTGCGACAGCTTATGTGAATCACAATTCTGGGGAGAGTAGGTTTGGGTAGAAAATCCTCGAATTCTTTTTAGCAACAAATTTAAATGCAATTCGTGCCGTCCTGTTAAAATTAATTATTTTTCGTTTATTCAGTATACTTTTTGTGTTGTCTGTTCAATGTTCGGTGGACTATAAAATCGTGCGAATTGCTTTGCTATTAGATCGTTTAAAAAAATATATTTATATGAGTAAAATGAAATTGTTCCGATGTTTTAATTACAATTTAACGTTTATTTGAACATACATATGTATATCTCGAAGAATTACTATTTTTCACTAAAAAAGGTCAATAAGTTTTAAATTTTATTTTAAATGAATCATCTCTTTATAAAATGGAAAAGTAATACCAGGAAATAGCCAGGCAGATGTAAATGGACTTTGTTTTCTGTGGTAGTGTTACCTAAATTAAAAAAGTGCAAATTGTTTATTATTTGTGAGACTGGCAAATAAATTATATAATACATATTTTTTAGATTTCATACCCCTTTGTACGTAAAATTACTATAACGTATTATTTGAATAATATACTTACAATTTTACAAGATTATGAAAATACGAGTAAATCTAAACTTCTTTCAAATTCTACAGTATACGTAAACAAGTACTATTGTAATACAAAATCTTATGCTCCACCGTTTTGCGTTACATCATTAAATTGTGGAATAAAACAATTTACAAAAATGCTTGCTATATGCATATACATAAAGTATGAAACCATTAAAAATACATAATTATCGATCAAAACTTATTAGAGGGCTTTGAGGCTAAGAAAAGAAAATTTATAGAATCGAAATAAAAAAGATGAGTTTTGTTATCAATAAAAAAACTGGAAGAAAAGAAAAAAATTAAATCCTCCCCGGCGGGGAATCGAACCCCGGTCTCCCGCGTGACAGGCGGGGATACTGACCACTATACTACCGAGGACTTGTTGGTAAAAATAGTTGATGCTAGTCATTAATAAAAAAAATGTTTAATATAATGATAAGTGCCCTCCAGATGGTTATCAATCCACGGAAGATAATTATCCCGCACTATAAATGCACTTCAATAACAACTTTATTGATTGGTGTGTACTTTTAAAATGCAAAATACAGCTCTCAACTTTGTAGGTTTTATGCAGCTATCCCAGAAATCGATATCGTTCTATAGCCGTAATTTTTCTCGTCATAAAAATTCATTCATCAAGGATGATCAGCAGATAGTACTTATAAATTATAGATGTATACTACCATCATTACATTCCTCCTACTCTTGGTGGAAAATAAATTGGATTAACCCTCAATTTTCTGCTGACTCCAAGCCAGCTCAATTAAATCAAGTTCACAAGCTGCTGGAAGTAGGCCATTTTCGGTTGCCAGACATTTAATTACTCAGCCAGAAGGGGTTTGATCGATATTACAATGATTTTCTCTAAAGACCCATCTCAGGTGGTTCGCGCAATTGAGACCCAGCCAGGTAGCAGCCATTCACATCTGCTGTCTGTGCAAATTGCAAATGAATTCGTCATCTCCGCTCGAGGTCTAGTCCATGTGCCATTACGCAAGTTCGATTAGGACCTGATTGCATCGCAAACGGAAATAAGAAATAACCAGAAAATTGAAAAACATCTTCAATGAACGGAGGCGGAATGGATGAGTTGGGATGAGTGGGCAGGGGAGGCGCTGAGCTAGACTTGTATCCTCCAACACAACCTTCGATATCTTCGTAACGGGGCTCAGGTGTCTCAGGTGAGTCGAAAAGTTGTTGATAAACAAGCAGGTGCGAATCGTGCGCGAGCCGGGACTGAATGGTAAGAAAGTTATTGATTTTTTTTTCTCTTGATTCATCACAATTTGAGGGAAAGTGTGCTAGTCGTGTGCAGCGAAAATGTCCTATGCACCCCTAGCGACTGACGCCGCAGTTAGCCCCCCTCCTGACCCCGTATCCATATCGATTTTTTCCGGCGGCGGTGGGTCGTTGAGGGGTTCTCTTGGGATTTGGGATAGCAAGTGTTTAGCTGGTGGAAACCCTACGAAACCTTCATGACATCAGCTTCATTGCTAAGATTTCTCTAACATAGCCCTGCGTTTTGGGACTTAATTAATTTCCAGATCCAACGGTTAGCCGACTAGCAGATTTTTTTAACCCTTGCAGAATTCCCCCCACGACGGGACTGAGACTAATTAAGGATCCGCTGTGGTCAGCAGCAAAGTCTTAATAGAAGAACGAATTTTTTTAAGCTTCTAGCAATTTACTTGATTAAAATCAATTTGTTTTTCGGTTGGCAATTTCATTTTAAAAATATTTATGACCGACCTTTAGCTGAATTTACGGTCGAGGATTAACCTGGGTACAGAGATTAATGCTTCAAAATCTGTTCACCTAAATTTATTGAGATATTTGTCTGATGCAATATCCGTTTAGTTTTCGAGATATTTGTATTTAATTTTTTGAAAGACATTCACGAGTCAGTCGTTCTTTTTCTGCATTTTAAGAGGTGGGGTGTTGCATAACCCTGGGATAGCTCGTCTTCACTTGTTTAGCTCCTTTAAGGGCTCTTGAGGAGGTTTTTACAATTGCTGTTTGAATTGCGTCCTTGAGACTCTTCAGACGGAAATGTTGCTCTGCAAGAATGATGGATTGTCCGATTTGCTTAAATTGCTCTTTGCAAATAATTTTCATTTTTTGGCAAGGCTTTCAGTTAGGTCGAGGCAGTTTGAATGAATGAATTGCTTTTATGAATGAAAACTGGAAAGTTGGACAAATTTAAAGAATCAGATACATACAATGATTTTAAAGAACATTAAACTGAATTGGAGTTCCATGAAAATAACCATAAGTCTGTATCTGCATTTCCGTCTTTGAATTTACTTTAGTCTGATATAATTCTAAAATTGCATAAATAGCCCCAGAAGTATAGATTTCTACAGAATTATCTAAAATTGATGAAGTCTAGCAGAATCACTTATCCAACATTTAGATTATTCCAAAATTTTAGACAACTTTGCCTCAAATCACAGTATTAGAAACAAAAACATATGCAAGGAACGTACTTGTAAATGACTATTCACAGAGAATAGATAACTAAATTTATTACCTTCTTTGTTACTTATAACTAACATAACTATGCGTCATCACTAATCGCTAAAGCGTAGTCACAAGTAAAGTTATTCTGTAGTAAGAAAATTAGGACTGGGGAAAACCCCATGCATGCTCATACATAGCGTACATAAATCTAATTTAGATTTAAATTAGTCGGAAGGCGAACGTAGATCGAAAGGCAGTTTCTCAGTCAATGTGTTTATAGGGCTTGCGTCAATTCGAGTTCGTTTCCGCAATTTCAGACTTTACTGCAGAACGAGCAAATTTGTTTTTATGGACGTTTACAGCATGGTAGTTGCTGAGCACGCGATAACTTCGTTTAGTATGCAATAAAAATGAGTTTCATGCCTCCCCACTACAGAGCTACAGGCATCTCTCGACCAATATCGATATTTATAGAGTGACTGACTGAGTGACTAATTGTTGCTTTATTTTGATAGGTATTGAGGTCATAGAATTGTTAATGTAGGATTTCTTAACAGGTGATCAAACAAGAATGATTTAATGACTAATATTTCCTTTTTAATGCTATGATGTCGATTAATGCTTGGTCCAAATATACATACGTATACCTAGCGAGCGAATCAATTTAAAAACTAGATATACATAAGTTGACTATGAGGTTTCTTCACAGATTTTAATTAAACGAAGTATAATTAAAAACGTTAATCGGTTGCCTGAATTTCCCAAGATATTTCACTTTAAAATTTAGAAAAGTGACAAAATTTTTGAATTCCTTGATTTTTCATTTCACATGAAAAATGGGACCCTTATGTTCATTTTCAGGATTTTCCCAGAAATATTTTTATAGAAAAGGTAAAAACGTCTTAAACTTATGGTTTAAATACAATTTCCAACCAAATTTAAATAAAATTTAGATGTTATGGAAATTTGGAAACAAGTACAGATGAATTTTAAAAGTTACAAGTACTAAATAAAATTTTCAGCGTGATTCTTGTTTAATATCTAGCATACTCAATTATGAATCTTGACCTTCTTAAATCATTAGATTACCATTTCAAATTCTCAAGGTACAAAATGCTTAATTGAATTGATGAAGTTATCCACTTAGGTCCTAATTGTGTACGATTACCTCCTGCTGTTTCTGTGGTCCTTTCTTCAAGCAGTTGGAAAATGTTTCAAATTCTCCTAGATTCCGCTAAATTATATTTTCTAAGACAAGATACTTGAAAAATGTCCTGAAGACTGCTATTCGCCCGAATTTTATAAGAAATTCAGACATTTCCCAATAATTGCAGTTTCAAGTTCACTGCCGGCAGTCATATCCCCTTTTTTGTTTCTGCCTTTGAAAAAGTTGAAAGAAGGCCGCTTCGTTTCCGTTCTGCCAGAGATTTTCCCATTTTTTTCCTTTTCCTCTCCAGTGACATCCATTTTCTGATTATAATTTTTTTTCATCTCTTTAGTAAATTTTTTTCTTCATTTTTATCTTGCAGAAATCAATGAGTATGCGATAAAGATTGGCGTTGATCCAGGAAAGGAGCCGCATTTGCTCCACTTGGCCAAGGAGGGTTTGATGCAAGCGCTCCCACCTGACTGGAAAATTTGGTGAGCATGAGTTGAGTTATTACAAAATACAAAAGCAAAAACAACAAAAATCAATTCCGTTTTTAAGTTTTAGCATGATTAATTATGCGGTCCAGAGCGTGCTGCATTTTTGCATTGTTATCGGAAAATATTGTTCTGCAGAACAGGCGAGTGCCCTATGCACTTCGAGCTCGTGTCCGGAATCCGGGGTAGTCCGGGGGAGGAAATTTATATACGATGCCAGCCAAATTAGGACAAAATGCGCTCTGGGATAATTTCCCATTGAGCAAATTAAAAGCCCGTCGCGCACTGTGCTGTTAAATGAATGAATGCGGCGCAAAACCCCCTCTGGGAACTGTGCCATATTTTCCTTTTTGTGGGTTAATTATTGAGAATTTCTATTGAGTGCCATTGTAGCAGGTGCAAAAAGGTGAATTTCTATTCCTTGAGATGTTTTGGTATGAATACCTTCGGGTGGTGTTTGCTGTTTGCTCCATTTTCGAGTATTGCAGATTTTTCCTTTCGCTTTTCTTCTAGAATAGTTTTTATCTAGTCGCTTCGAGGCATGCTGTGCTGCAGGACAAGAAGTTTCCATGTAATTTAAATTTTTATATTCTTTCTTATAAAAACTTTGAAAGAAAAGAGCATTCCAGAAAACTTCGAGCAGACTAGAACAAATTTTATTACTACAGTTTTACCTCTATCCTGGCGAACTTGTTGTTAGTTCTGATAAGTTCTAAATTTTATTTTATGGGATCCCATGAATTTTGACCATTCTTGATTGCCTCGTGTTCTCAATCTTAAGACTACTAAAGAGCTTGATACTCGTGGCAAATAAATTTCTGTGGAATTTTTCTTTAACATACATATATCATCAATTTAGTTTAGGTATTATAAAAATAAAAAAAAACTTCATTTTTTTAATGTACGATCAAGTGCTTTTATTTTTTACGAACGCCTAGTAAATTGTTGTACAAGCGTTTCTTCAAGAGTAACAAAATCAGGGTTTAAATCTAAAAACTGTCGACCTTGTTTCGGTAGCTTTCAAATGAACTCTATTTCAGCGATTTAAATGTAACTGAAATTTTACTGGCTATCTCTTCATTCTTTTGAGAAGTATATAAATGGAGATGTAAAATAATTTAGTTTGTACATACATTATATTTTATGAATTTTGAAAAAATAATGTTTTAAAGAGCAAAAAATGGTTCTCTTCAGGTCTGAAGGACATACGTCTTTACATATAGAAGCTACCTTGATGAGGAAATCACCGAGGCACTGAGACTGGAAGTAGCGAATTTTTAAGTCTATAGTTTGAACGAGGCCATTGCTTCATTAATTAAATGCAACCTGACTGGCAAACTACGTAGTGTATATTTTCGGCAATTGAAATTTCAATAAAAAGCTCCACACCCCTTCATCTCCAGTATAACAATACAACACCCCTTTTTATTTTACCGGAAATTTTTACAATTGTACCTAGTACACAACTCCCAGCCTTCTCGAAAAGAGTGGATAAAATGGGGCGAAAAGCGATCTAGGGACGATTCATGAAAACAATTGAGTTTCATGCACAATAGGCGCCCCCATTGTTTTATGCAATTTTCTCACATTATTTTCTGTCGCCTGTTTTGCAGCTACAACGAGGAAATCCAAGCGCACTACTACTACAATGTGAAGACGAAGGCGAGTCAATGGGACCACCCCCTGGACGCTGTCTACCGCGAGTTGGTTGAACAAGCGCGACAAAACAAGCATAACGGTACACCCGCGGCCACTGGCTCTGTGATAGACGTGTCCGACGATGCATCTCAGCTGGACTCGGGAATTCGCAGTCTCCAAGGCAACGAGGAGTCTGAGCTAAACTTGAGCGAGCCCCCGCCGCCGTTGCCACCCGTATCTAACTTTAAAATGAACATGAATAGATTTATTGAGGGACGTGAGAAAAAGTTCATTGCTCACGATCCAATTAAAAATTCAAGATTTGAGGTAGTTAAAACCAATCCACAAATTGGATTAGATATGAGATTTAATCCTGAATCGGAGTCACTGGGTTTCAGTCGAAAGACCCATGAGGAGGAAGATAAACGACCAACAGGGTTCTCGATTTCGGGTACTGGGTCAATGTTCCTGAAGTCGAATTTAAAACGAAGCACTGACAATTTTGTGGACTGGTCAAAGGAGAATTGTAGAGGACGGAGCTTACACACTGAGTCCCTGCCGCCGAGCGTAAAAGGAATTTTAAGGGACTCCAGTTTGACTGATGTTCGACGCAAGTTCGATGATGATAACGAAGATAAAAAAATTGTTCGATTTAATTTAGATGAGATTAAGATGAAAGACAATTTCTCACCAGAGGAAGATCCTAGTAGCTCTAGAAAGTTTGGACCAAGTCCGGACGTCTCGGAGAATTCAGACGATGATGATCCTTGGGACTTTATGGAGGAGCAGGAGGAAGAGAAACACGTTAAAGAAATAAAAGTTGTTCCAGTTGCCAAACATCCTCCAATTAAAGTCCTTAAACCCGTTCTGAAACCCCATATTAGTTCAGATGAAATTTTGAATCGTCCTCAAAACAAGTTACTCTCTTTGGGTAGAACATTCAGTGCTGATAGTGCTGATAAGTCTACTTCATTGCAGAGTTCTTCAATTCTAGATAAGATGAAGGAACGAAATCTAGTGAAGCCACTGTACGAAGATACGGATTCTGAGTCTAGAGGAAGCTCCATTCGGAGTTTTATTTTAAAAGCAGGGGATGAGGAGCACATGGATTCAATGGACTTTAAAGGTGCGGATCTTGAAATTTTACAAAAAGATCACGAGCAAAAAGTTCTTGAATTAAAACAGCTCCTCAAGGAAGAACGAGAGGCTGAAGAAAAGAAGTTACGCGAAGAAATGCAAGAACAATTTGAATTAAAGAAGCAAAAACTTGTTGAAGAGAACGAACGAATACTAAAAACTTTAATGGCAGAATTTAAACATGATAGTCTAAACGACGCTAATGAGGAATTTCTTCTTAAAGATAAAGCTGAAGTCGACAATCAAATTCAAAAACAAATCGAATCTTACCGCCAAGAGCGTGAGGCTCAAAAGAAGCAAAAGATTCAGACTGAGAAGGAGAAGTTCGACCAGCTACTTCAGGCTGAGATTGAGGAACTGCAGCGAGAGTACAATCAAAAAATTCTAGATGTCCAGCATGAGTACAACATTAAACTGGATGTAGCTAAGAAGGACTTTGAGGAAGAACAAAATTCTAAGCTTGAAGAGTATCGATTATCCTTACAAGAAGAATTTGAAGTTAAACGAAAAAAGATTTTGGAGGATCATAAGGCAACTGTTGATACGCTACAGCAAAATCATGCTGAGATGCTGCAAGAACTTGAAAGAGATTTAAAAAGCGAGGAGGAGATCTTGAAGAAGGAGCATGCTGGAAAGCTTGCTGAAATGCGAGATAAATTGTCCCATGAAATGGAAATGGAGAGGCAAAGAATGCGGGAGTCAGGAGAAGATAGACTTTATGAGAAAATACGCTGCGAAAAGCGATTACTCGAAGATAAATATCGCTGCCTTAAAGAAAAGTATATTCGATTAAAAACGGACGTTAAACTCTCGTTAGAACGACGTAACCGAAGACGGGAGCAGCAGGCTACACAGCAACAGAGCCTTACTACGACTACAGGATCTGAAACTGAACGCTCTACGTCCAATAAGCCCTCGATCGGAAATAGTGAAAATAAAAGCGCCTCTGCATCTTCCCCCTATGTTGAATTTGGTAAACCGCCTTTGACCCCTAAAAATCAAGTCACGATCAAGGATCACATTAGAGAAAAGTCCAGCGATCGTGCCCAGAGTAAAGATCGTAAGCTAGGTATTGCTTCTAAGTACATTAAACAATTGCAGGCGCACTACCAAGACGATACGACGTCCATTAGCCAATCGGATACGACAATTTCAAATAACTACCCTCGGGGCAGGTACCTACCAGCACCTTTTAGCGACAACGGAAACTCAGATTCTGAAGCCTTCAAACGCAATCAAGAGAACAATAATAACCCTCGGGATCGCCAACGCAAGAAGCTCTTCTCTCGCATGAAATCAGCCTCAACTTCCCGTCTGAATACGGAAAACTACAAAGTCGACCGGCCCTGCACTCCGGTCGAAAGCCTTCGTCGCCAGCTGCAGAAACTGGAAGACCTCGAAGATCAATTTCCCGATAATACCCTCGATACGACCTACCACCTTCGATACCCCTTTTCAGATATATCAAACGATCACGCTGGAACTAGCTCAGAGCTAGAATTTTTTAAGCATCGAATCCACCTGGAAAGGGATTCGGTGCGTCGAGCCAAAGAATCACTTCGAACGCAACGCACAAATTTTAGGGCTCGCCAGAGGGAAATTAAGCAGCGGCACAAAATGAGCAGCACAAGACACACCCTGGATCAGCTAATCCAAGAGGAGCGAGAATTAACCGAAATGGAAGTGAATCTTCACCGGACAAGAGCCCTCCTTGGGGAGAAAGTGATACGCCTCCGACATCTTGAGGAATCGCTTCAGAGGATATACGAGAAGGAAAAGCCAATGGATTTTTTACATATCGAAAGCAAGGACGACGCCACTTTGAGTGACCTCTCGTCCCATTCGAGTTCAGGTTTCAGCAGCACAGATTTTGCCAGTGATACGAACCAAGCGAATATAAATCGAAGGAAGGAAATGTACCAGGAATCCTCGGAATGCATTCAAAATCTGGAAATACTTAATGCGGAGATTCGCGAAATCCTAGATATTCTCAGTAAGCAGCAAACTCATGGTAAGTTTTATTTTTATGGGGTCATGTTCGGTGAATACGCTTTAAAATTTATCGAAGAAAAATTGAATTTTTAAATGTAACGATTTAATTTCTATTGGTTAAAAAACATTATACAATGCCTCTCTCTTAAAACATAATATCTGAGTGAGATGTTTAAATTAAATTTTTTATTTTAGAGTTTTTCAATTGTCATAACTTAAACCTATAAAAGTTACTTAAGACGTCGAAAAGTGGAAGCCGCAGAATAATTTTATATTTTAGTAGGCCATCCTGTGAAAGGTTTTAGGCTAACAAATTCCTGTACCTTTATGTTTTTTATTTAACATTTTCAAGTTGTATTGTATTGAACACTTGGTGCGCGAATTTTACTTGCACTTGACCGGTCTGCCTAAAATTTTTCGGTCATTTCTAGAAGGGGGATCTAAAAATCCTTTTTAACTCCCAACATGAGTGCTAACATTTAGCTTATTGCAGGTCTATCCCCGTCATCGCAAATCACAGCGCCAGAGTTAAACTGGGCGCTTCTTTCACCGAGCGCGCCTCCAGCCAACACCCCAACGCCTTTGCTGCACGCCCCCCAATCGATCCCGACGTTGGCCGACCGCTTGGAAACGTACCGTCAGCTGGCCGCCGGTCGCATGCAGAGCACCATGAGTGGGGCCGTGATGGCCGCAAACACCATCGTCTCGCAAAATCCAAGGGCAGTCAACTACACGACGAGCCTTGTGGAGCGAACCCGCGACTTAAGAAATTGGCTCCACCAGGCGAAGAAGGAGCACGAGATTTTGTCGAGCAACATCGGCGCCAACATGGGGCCGGGGGCTGGACAACAAACCAACCTTTAATTTTTGGTGTCTCTGCGACACTTGCAGGAAGTGCTAATCGCAGTCATGCTTAATTTGATGCAATTCAGCCGTACGTTGCCATAAAAAAAAAATATATATAATAAAACTCCTCACCTTCTCTTGTAGTCCTTTCAATTCGTCCTGAAAAATAGTGGGGTAGCTGGCTACTATCTAAATATTAGGACTTGTGATACTTTGTCGTGATTATAAAAACTGTCTTGTAAGAACTTGCTCCGCTTGGTCACTCGCCAGATGGTTGCATAAATTTTAAAGTTTACTTTTTTATTATTGTTATTTTTATATGAGTTTTAACAGATCATTAGTAAGACAAAATATTTTAAGAATTGCTTAAAAAGGTTTTCAAATTATTATCGTTTGTTTATTACATTCGGTCTAAAATTCGAAAATAAATATAATTATAAAAAAAAATCGAAAATAAAATTATATGTAGAAAATTAGAAATTATTCCTACTGGCTTGTTGTTTTTAAAGTCAAGGATCTCTGTTAAAAATAAGCGATAATGTTTATCATTTTTGATTATTTATTTGATCTTATTTCATTCAAATATTTGTTTCTAGATTGTGTTGAGCTGAATCTGTTACGAGTGCTGATTTTTAGCCGGCAAAATGTTTTGTGTTTGGAAATATGTTGACTTCATTTAATTTTATTTATTTATTTGTATTAATTTTGGGTGCTTACGTGTAATTTTATTAATATGCAAATTACTTATGTTACTTAAAATTCAGTTTGCCTGAAAATTAATCAGAATCAATAATAGCATAAAGTTAATTTTAATTCAGAAATAATTTTTTACACACTTATAAAATGCGACGATATTTATACATTTATTCCTAAACGTGTACCTGATTAAGTTTTGTTTAACTTCTATTTTGTTTTTTTTATATGCAAAGTTGTTTTCATTTAGTTATTTTATTAAAGGTTTTTTTTTTGTGTTCGTTTAAAAATTATTTATGCAATCATCCGGAACTCATTGAAAATAAGAAAATAATGCGGAAATGTGTTTTGAAACAAGCGATATTTTAAACATTTATTTAATTTTAGCTTCTAATTTACGCAAGTACGGTGTACAGAAGAATTCCGTTACTTTTTAAATATCCTTAAGTATTTTAAATACGTAACATGATCTAAAGCGAAATGGAATCAAAAATGAAGTATACAAAATCCCTGTAGATTTTTTTGAAATCACTTCAAAACTATATTTTTTGTTATTTACTAAATTTTGCCTTCAATTCAAAAATTGTTTAGTACCGTCCAGGTGAAATGTTGAATTATACCAAATTGAAAAGTAAAATAAAAATACTGAAGAGATTCGCGTCGAGATCTCGGTCGTCCAGCATGTTACTGAAATTTGTTTGTGAGTAAGATAAATAAAAGAAAGAAAACTGTCTCCTCTATGAAGAACTTAACCAACTACTCGTAGGTAATTCTTAGGAAATTTTGCATGACTTTCGAACTAATCTACGTTTAAAATAATCCCGTCTTGGAGCAGAAGGTGTTTACTCTTTATCCATCAAGCTGACATACTTTAGCTATTTACGAAAATTCAGGAAAGTAAAAAAAAAAAGAAAATAATATGATAAAATCAATTAATCCCCTGAAGGAGGAAGACATTTGTTGAAATTAAGATATTATTGTAAGATCCGTGTGATCTAGTCAGTTGTTTAAATTAAATACTCTTATTGTACGTTAAATATTGAACAGAAGCAGAAATTCTATTCGAGCATTGAAATTATTGAAATATTATTTATTCAATTGATTAAGAAATAAAGCAAATAAATAGGCACAATCGTGATTTTGTTTTTTTTTTATTATTATTATTATTTGGAACACGTATGTAAAGTCGGTGACAATACAATATTTTGGTACCATCGAGTTGATCTGATGATGGAGTCGGAAGATGGCCACAGCCACAACTCAGTACTAAAAAATTTTGAGTTTGATCATAGCAACATTTCTTCCGGTCTCGATGGGAACATGATTAAAAACAATAAAAAATAAAATGAAACGACAACGCAACGAAAAAGGCGCTTTCAAAAAGCTTGTTTTTAAAAATGTTTTTTTACTTTTAATTTTTTTATTTGATGTGTGGAGCTAGGCTGGTTGTTGTCCCGGGAAGGAAGTCAGGGTTCGATGTTTTTGCTATCTTTCCCCGCTCCAAGACTGTAAGCTCAGCACAACCGGGCCGGGTCTTAGCTAAATTTGGAACTTCCAAACCAAAGCTCAGCTTTCACACAAAAGCGTCAAATTTTAGCTAAGATCCGGCCCGGTCGTGCTGAGCTTACAGTCTTGGAGCGGGGAAAGATAGCAAAAACATCGAACCTCGACTTCCTTCCCGGGACAACAACCAACCTAACTCCACACATCTAAAAAATAGTTCCAAATTGACCGAAAGAGGGCCAGAATTGACAGATCAATAGGGGAAAGAAAGGGGCGGTAAATTTAAAAATTGCCGATTCGTCTTAAATGTTTATTATATAAAGGACGAGGAGTTATTTTTTGGTATTATTTGTTACCCAAACAATTTCGGTCAAATAAAACAATGGATCAACGTTGGAGGAAAAAATAGACTAGACATTTTTCTTTACAGATGACATTTATTATAATTAATTACAAATCAGGACTAAACAAATAAAAACAACACAATATAAAATATACAAAATAATACTATAATATAAATTAATTGGAATGTCTATTCGTTTGCAGTAAATCTGGGTGAATTTATAATACCCTCGTCGATAACTTTGTTAACAGTTTTATGTCTTCAATGGAACAACACGACATAATACTTAAGCTGCTTTTACCATGATGAATCGTTATCAATTACAAATGAGAAATATAACTATAAAGATTCTCTTGCTGCAACAGAACTATAAATACTTTCTTTTTTTTTTATATGGATGGAACCGAGATAGAGGAAAACGTAACGAGTCCCATCTTTTCATCGTTTTGATGGCCTGAGACGTATCCGTTTTACTTACAATTATGACTTCAAAATGTATGATTTTTTTCAAGACTAAACTTTTTTGAAAAAAAGGTCCTTAACTACCTTAATACGTCAAATTGTAAAATAGGGCACATTTGGCAGTATTTTTATTTTTCCTTGCCTTTTAAGAAAACAAGTTTTAAAAATATCGTAAGTTCTTGAATAAATAAAAGTTCTAATCCTAGACTGTAGGTTGTAAGAAATAACTCCTCTTCCACGATAATTATGTTTTTCCTTGACATAAACTTCAACATTTTAACCGTGATATTGAAAAGAAAATCTGAGTCGGCGTGAAAACAGCACCGTACTTAAAGAACTAACGGGACGAATTCAAAAATGTTTAGTTCACTTTTCCCTTTAAAAAAACAAGTATAGTAATTAAGATTTATATCTCAAAAGCATTACAAAATTGAATCTGGAAAAATTAAAAAGAGGAAAATTCATAGGATCAATTTTAATATTTTCCGATAGATTACCACCTAGTGTCCCACAAGAACCACTTTTTTTTGATTTATAAATACACTACTCTAATATATAAAAATATTTCTGAGTTTTTTACGTCTTTGCTGAATTTTGTTATTCAATTTCATAGGAACTACATACGTTTTTAATACGATAAATTTGAAGTCATATTATAGGTAAAACAGTATAATAATCTGTGCAATATCACACAGTACTCAACCATAAGTGAAAACATAATACATCCGTACCTCGTTCTCAATACTTTGCAGTAAAAGCCCCAAAAACTGTGACTTTTTACAAAAATAAAAATAAAATATTTAAGAACTACAAAACCACATACAGTACCTTAAATCCTTACGACGTTTTAATAACTTTCTCTTAAAAATCGATGTACATGCAAGCACAATACTTTCGTTGGACTAGCCCCATGGGGGGACCTAAATGCAGTTGTATAAAAACATATATAGTTAAAAATTGTCAGAAATTTCGATAAATAACAACAAAAATAATTAGCCTGTTTTTATTTTAAGTTTTTCGTTGATGTCATGTATTGGACTAAAAGGCCTCTCCTACTTTATTCACAATATAAATTGAATTGCAGTTAAGAGCAGATATGGTATACTTTAAGGCACAATAACCTTGCATAAATTACACTTTCATTCCTAAAATTATCATTAAAATTGCAAAACTTAACAAACCTTCTTTTTGTATTAAGTATACAAAGTTAAGATGAAACTGCATGCAAATATCGTCATTGGTTAAAATATGCTCGCTGGAGAGTCCTCTGAGCATTCTGTTGCCGAAGCCTACTAAGGAGTAATTAATTGTTATGCTGCCTGGTGTTTCGCATGAGCGGAACGAGTAAGGAAGGCGGTCCTGCTTGGCGCAGGAACGGGTGAGCAAGGAGTTCAGCTGCAGTTGCCCTTTGGGCTGGATCTCTTACCAACATTCGATCCAGGAAGGATTGCAATCGCGGCGACACTTTGTGAGCATTTTTCAAGTTCGGCGGTTGCATGTCCCGTATTCGTCGCATAGCTTGCAAGGGAGGCTCATTGAAGAACGGTGGCTCTCCATCAACCATCTCAATGACCATTATTCCGAGCGACCAAATATCTACTTCTGGACCGTACGGAAGACGTGATATTACTTCTGGGGACATCCAATAGGGAGTGCCGACCAGGGATTTCCTCTTTGGCAATTCTTGTGAGACCTGAGCACAAAAACCAAAGTCAGAGAGCTTCACTCGACCATCAGCCGCTAGTAAGATTGAGTCGGATTTAATATCTCGATGTATTACGCCCTATAAAACAAACAAACATATTCTCTTAACTATATTTCTTACTAAGTTTTATTCAGCCACGTATTCATCTAATGGTATTTTGATGATATGGCTTTAAAAGTGTTAAGATTAAGGCATACCTGGGAATGTAAGTAAGCAAGGGCTTTTAGGCACTGTTTGCAGACAGTTGCTATCTGCTCCTCGTCCATTCTGGAGTGTGTTACAATGTCCGTGAGCGCTCCACCCTCCAAGTACTCCATAACTACCCAGAGTTCATCGTTGACCAGGAAGCTGGAGTATGTCTCCACAATATTCGGATGGTGGTAGTCACGCATAATTACCACTTCGTTGAAAAGCAATTCTCTTCGTTGTTGCTTTCGTAAATCCATTTTCTTCACAGCTACTTGCCGTCCTGTAAATTACCGTATTTTGAAATATTTTATCTACAATTTCAGCTACTCATAAAAAGTTTATCCATAAAACTGAAATTATGATTAATATTCAAATTTGTTAAGTTACTTAAATTGAATAGCAGGCCACACACGGGACGGTTTTTGGCGTACAAGCACGCGTACAAACATTTGATTGATCGTTTGTGGGCAACTTGGCGTACAAACTTAAAACCGTCCCAAAACCGTCCCAAATATTTCTCGCCTTTGATTTTTCTGTGGTTTTGCTATGTTTACCAACTGTTAAGATGAATCGCTCTGTCATTAGATCGTGGAGTCGCGATTTCTTTCTTAAGTTTGTTGGAATTTACAGAAATTCCTTTTTTGTGAAAAGTTAAAAGTCGGGAGTTCATGGAAATGCAAACCGACACCGTTTGTGGGTAAAATGGCGTACAAACAAAGTTTGTCACAAAGATTGTCCCAAGTTTGTACGCCAAAAACCGTCGTCGTGTGTGGCCGGCTTAATACCCCGTTCAAAATATTAAACTCATACCGTAAATTTTTCGTTAGGAGATGTTTTTTCCCAAGGAAAGAAAAAATCGGCCGAATGCGCAGATTTATACAGAATTATAATCACATAAAAATTAATACAAAATATTTTGCCATTGTTATACTAATTTTATTTAAAATAAATAATCAGAAAGTTTTTCAAAACCAACCCGCCGAAAGAGCACGCAACCGCTGCATACAAACTCCAGCTTAGATGACGGAAATTGGATGAATTTCTCTGTCATAAAAACCTCAGTCGGGCGATAGAGCGATAGTAGTTTTTTACTTAATTTTTTCGATTTTGCTTTCGGAAAATATGTTTAATCCAACGAATTACGGGTTAGATCCCGATTTTCGTCTAACGAAATTTTCCACCCTCCGCGGCTGAGGCTGCAAGGTCCCTCAGGATGTTTTAACCAAATATCTTGAGGGCACAGATATTCTCCACTCCACCGATAAGCCACTTCCATCCACAACATCAGATTCAAAAGCACTAGATTCAATTGGTATGTTTTTAATAATTAAGTAACAGGTCTAAAGGCTAATTGCATGTAAATAAAATATCTTAGGCGTAGGCATGGACTCTGCAGTCATTCCTCTATCGCGCTCCAAGGGCCTGTCGCTTGTGCAAACAGTAGACTTCTTCTACCCCCTAATCGATGATCCCAAAATCATGGGCAAAATTGCTCTGGCCAACGTAGTTAGCGACATGTACTCCGTCGGAGTAGCAAACATCGACAAGCTGAGCTTGATTTTAAGTGCCCCAACCGAGTTCTCCGAGGCCCAAAGGGACATCGTAGTCCCCATGCTCATTGAAGGATTTAAGGAAGGTGCTGCTGAGGCTGGGTGCAAAGTTGGCGTGAAGAACATTGCCGTCAACCCTTGGTGCATGATTGGCGGTATAGCGACATCCGTATGCTCGAAGGAAGAAATTATAATGTAGGGCTTTACTACCTATAATTATCTAATTTATCTAAAATGTTGTTTTTATTAGGCCTTGCAACGCAGTACCGGGTGATTTAGTTATCCTGACAAAGCCTCTTGGGACCCAGTTAGCCACAAACCTGTTCATTTGGATGCAGGAGAATAACGAGAAATTCCAAAAGATTTGTGAAGCCTCTTTTACTAAAGAGGACATAGAATATAGCTTCAGAATGGCCATAAAATCAATGTCTCACCTCAATAAAACTGGTAAGAGTCTAATTATTGAAAAACAACATTAAATTCTAATACCACTCCTAACCATCTCAGGGGCTGAATTAATGCACAAATACGGAGCCCACGCAGCAACTGATGTTACTGGTTTTGGTCTATTGGGTCATGCACAGAATCTCGCACAATTCCAAACTGAAAAGGTGGATATCGTCATAGAAAAATTGCCAATTATAAAAAACATTAGAGAGTTTGGCAAAATTCTTGGACTCGATAAAAAGTTAACCGCTGGAAAGGCGGTTGAAACATCTGGTGGTTTGTTAATTTGTCTGCCAGCAGAAAATGCTAAAAATTTCTGCGATGATTACACCAAAATGGACAAGGGATTCAAAGCTGTTGTAGTTGGTCGAGTTGTTGAAGGAAGCGGTGATTCTAGGCTTAGCGATGATGTGGAGTTTGTAAGCATTTCGTTGTTATAACAAAAAATAAAAATGAGTGGATTGCATTCAGCGTATGACGAGTATTCTTTAAAGGTCTTCTGATCAGGGAATATTTTGAAGCTTTTTTTCTGATGCATTTGCTCATTTTGTATTTTTGTATAAAGTTGTAAATGTATCAATGTAAAATCAAGTCAAAAAGAACATTCAATTTGTTTTATTTCAAACGTTAATCTCTTCAAATTTTAAAACCGTCCGTATCATTCACGAACCCGTTCAAAATTTGCACGAGTTTTCTGAGAACTATTCAAATGCTTCAGTGCGGGTGGAAATGGAGAGCATCATACACTTTCTTTGAATTGTATTGCCTTTGAAAGTTGATTATATGACTTTGTTTATTCAAAATGTATTGTAATTCGAAAATAAAGTCTGCGTAGTTCTTACACAACCATGTTAAGGCATGTTTTCAAACTAGAATCAGTGGCATTCGTTTCCAATATGAAAATGCCTCGCTGAGCTTATTGAACGAAAAATTATAAACTTGGCTCATTGATTGAACTGAGAGACAACTAAACCTAATAAGCAATAAATTTACTGAAGAAGCCAACTGCGTCGAACAGGGCTAATTTAATTAATCAAAATTCAGACCAAGAACCACAAGATAATCAACATTGCCCTACTTGCTTTTACCACACTCTCTGAGCACTGGGAGCTTCTTCATTCAACCTGCAACAAGTGATGTGACCAATTTCGTATTGGGGTCACGTACAAGCAAATGCGACGTCTACGTGAAAGCACGAGCCCGTCTCTGAAGGTGTCAGCTTTCTTTAAAAAATCAAAACACTTACCTGTGGACTTATCTGTAGCAATGCAAACAGTCCCTGTTGATCCTTCTCCAATTTTCATGAAATTTTCCAAATTCTCTCGAGGATCACCAGCAGAAACAACCATTTGTAAAGCAGCTCGGAACTAAGTGAAATTAATTATTTAATTAAATTCAGGATAAATGCATTAGTATAATTACCTGTTCGTGTGTAAGCCGCTGTTCTTGTTTTGGGGGAGCAGCGGGAGCTGTATTCCCGGTCTGAACGACCGAACTGTTCCCTCCGCTAGAACTGGAAGCCCTTGAGCTAGCCTTAGTACTTCCGCCGTGATTTGATGCAGGATGGTGCGGATGATGGGGCTGGATATGAGCTCCTTGCGGAGGGATTTGTTCATTTAAAGCTCCAGGAACGGAGGATGCACTGGGAGGCTGTAGGGGCCAATTATGTGGCTGTTGCTGCTGCTGTTGATGGTTCTGATTTTGCATGTGCATAGGCACATGATGCGGTGGAGGGAAGTTCGAGTGCGGAATGTTTTGAGTTGGATGAGGATGGGCAGGAATTGTCTGCAACGGCTGTGGAGGATTGTGATCATATTGCGCATGCGGTGGCCTGGTGGAGCTCGCAATTGAGCCAGCTGGTGATGATTGTGGCGGTCGAAAGTGGGGGCCATTCACGTCTGTATGCACAGCGAGCAGTCCATTACCATTTAGATTCTTCTGAAATTGTCCTTCCTGGTAGAATTGACTGGGAGGAGGGACTACATGTGTTGCCCCAGGACGGACGCTCCAATCGTGCATCCCGGGATTCATTTGGGCGGGTTGTTGGGGCTGCGGTTTGGACGTGAATGCTCCACCTTCTCTCCTCACGCTCGAATACTGCTGCTGGGAGATGGTGCCCTCTTCGGGTACAGCGGGAGGAATGTTTGCATTTCCACGGAGGTCGCGTCTGATTCTTGGAGGACTCGAGCTCCTCAAAGAATTTGATCTAGCGACGTGGGAGGTTTTGGGGAGTACGATTCCATTGCCAGGAGTCGTCGTCGTCGGTGGAACTGCAGCATTGCCGTTGTCTTCGATTTTATTGTTATTATGGTGCGGTCGCACAATCGTCTTCAGGTCGAGGATTTCCGTGGGTGTGATCTCCGAAGGATCAACAAGTGGCAGGGGGCGATTTGTCGACTTGAGGATCTGGTTATTGCCTACAATTGAGGCCCACTGCAGGGGGAGACCGACATAGCGACCCTCTCTTTTATCAAATCCCGTGTGCACCCGATGCTCAAAATTACTGGGCATCGAAATCTGCGGTTTCTTCTTTTTCTTCGAAAACATTTTGGCTGGCGTACTGTTCAACAAATAAGAGAACGAACTAAAAACTTCCTTTTTCCGGTGTTAAATCTTCATAAAGCACTTCATAACTTTCGCCACTAATTGTCTCTTGGAGCAGCAATCGGTTCCTCCTAGCGAAATATCTACAAATTGTGAGCTTGTTGTAAACAAATCACAAAATCGAATCAATAAATCGATAAATACGCACTTTCGATCAAACACCTACATCCGGAATTTGTATAAAATTTTAATTTGCGTCGAATTAACTAAAAAACTGTGTAGAGAATCAGGTAAAAACCGTGAAAGGACCAGACAAAATGCAATGACACTTTTCTTTGGTTGGCATTTTTTGACGTTTTTCTCACACACACTGCGCTTTTTTGACCTTATTCTGCCCGCAAGACGGTACGCACTCGAGCGATCGTAATCATAATTGTTTCATTACAAGTACTTTCACGGACAATTAATATTATTGAAATGATTTAAGTTGAAATATTCAAGAAAATCGTAAACACACCGCGACTCGAAAGAATGAACGGGGTTTGTCATACACTCGCCCTGGTCGGCTTATGTGTGTGTTAATTTTATTGGAAGTTGCATATGTAGGGGCCTATCTGTACACGAAAATTTACCTGAATTTGCGCTAGGGTGTGTAGTTCACTTGTTGCAGCGCTTGCAGTGAGCAAAATTTGAATCAACTTTGGAATTCGGAGCCCGTAACTGATTTGAGCTAATGCCGTTTTGAGCAAATTTTAATGCGTCTCGGATGGCAGGTCAAGGTCCGGCGTCGTTTTTTGCCGTAACGGTTTTGCTATAACCTTAAAATTTTAAATTTTATTTATATTAATTTATTTCATTTTATAAGACTACTGCACAATCATTTTTATGTCTGGATTTATTTCCATAAGTAGAAGTTGTGTAATTTAATGTTACTATCCGGTAATTTTTTTTATTTTAAACATCTGTGTAAATTACAAAAAATGGACTAAACGACTAAACTGGTCGTCGTCAAATCAAAACATTACTTACAAATTTTAAATAATAGCAAAACAAAATTAAATAGTTTGCATTTAAAAGGAATAAAAACACAGGTGTTCTCGTTCTCTTATAGATGATGCAGTACCTAATTTACAAATTGTTTTTTTCTAATGAATGACTATTCAATTCCTCTTTAAAACAAATTGAATATCAAGTACAAATTATAATTAAGATGGGAAAGTATAATACGATTCATTTAAATATATAATAAATAATAGAAAAATAATACTCTTTATTTTAAGCAATTATCAACTGAATTTAAAAGCAATAAATTTTCAAAAACAAACCCTCCGGAGGCAAAATTTCCCGCCTTTTTTGTTGTCAAAATATAACCTTCCAAGTCCCGGGGAACATTTCAAAGTAGTGTCAAACCTGGACGCCGATCGTACTAGTGAACGATTACTTTTGTGTTATTTTACGTTTAAATCATAACGAGATGGCTAGACAAGCCCATTAATAACTAATAAGACTCAAAATGTTCATCCAGGACATCCGAAACGACTTCTACAAGGTGCTGGTTGGAAAACGAATCCTCATTATAGTGAACTACGACATCGATGCAATTTGTGCCAGCAAAATAATTCAATCACTTTTCAAATATGAGCACACCCTCTACTCGGTCGTCCCCATCATGGGGCTGGCGGGGCTTCAAAGGGCCTTCGCCGAGAACAAGGAAGACGTGAAATTTGTGATACTCATTAACTGTGGCGGCAGCGTGGACATTGTCGAGTGCCTGCAGCCCGAGGAGGACATCCGCTTTTTTATTATTGACTCGCACAGGCCCTTCGATGTTTGCAATATTTACAGTGATAAACAAGTAAGTATCTCTCCTACTGCCTCACTTCAAGGCAACTTATTTCGTAAGTAGTAGGGCCATTTATAAAAACAGCACGTGCAGACATTTTAGGTACATTTTAAAAAGGACTTTCTCCATCGCGGGAATCGACTACCAAAATTATGATTACCAAATCGGCTAATGAGAAGAATATCTCTTAGACTCACTAGTTTTTGGTCCCACTAAAGATGTAACGCCATAAAAGTACCAAACTTTAATACATTGGGTCAACTTATTGATTGCAATTTTGCACCTAAACCTGTTAGAGTTAAGAATTACGAACAATATTGTTCTGCGTTGAAGTCAACGAATCGTAAAGGATAATTTTGAATTTCACTCTACTAACTAATTTAATTTCCATTTCCTTTCAGGTATGTATAGTTGCGGATTCCACCACTGAGGAGAGTATCCCACCATTCGAGGAAATATTTCGAGAATCTGAAGACGAAGACTCTGAAGATGAAGATGCAAGTGACGACGAAAACACAAATCAAGCAGTCTCACGAACAGAAAGATTCGAGCAGAAAATCCTAAAACGGCGGGAACGAAAAAAATGGGAGGAGAACAGGGACCGCGTAATGTTTGAGTACAGCCAGTACAGCTTCTACGGACGGAGTGCAGCAGTCACAGTTTTCGAGTTGGCTTGGAAACTATCGAAGGACTCAATCGATCTTCTCTGGTGGGCAATTGTTGGCACTACAGAACAATTAATTTTAGGAAAAATAGAAAGCTCAACATACACGTTCGAAATTGATAACATACAGGGACATGTCTCACGGTTGACTCATCAAGCAACTGATCAAAATAATCAGATTGCTCTGAAAATAAATTTTGAGAATGATTTGCACTTAGCACTTTACAGACATTGGAGCGTCCAGGAATCGATGAGGTAAGGGCTTTTGGATTTTATTTTTGGTAAAATAAAATCTAATATCACATAATTGAAGGCAAAAGCTTAACGATAACAAAACTAACTTTGCTAACTTTGCCGGAATGTTGCTTTTCTGACAATATATTTTATATTCATTTAGAAATCAAGCTTTAATTTTGACAAAATCGTTTTCAAATAATTAGGGACGATATTAATATGATCTGTTTTTAAAAGTCTCAATATCTCGTCTCTGCTTTCAATCCTTAATCACTTTTACATTTTCTCTTCTCCTGACTTACTCGTATCCAAGGCGGTGCTCCGCAGACAACATCCTCGATAGAGTGATACCATTTTCTTAAAATTCTTAAACATAATATAACTAGCTTTTATTCTTAGGTATTCCATGTATTGTGCGTGTAAACTAAAGCTATGGACTCTTAAAGGTGAAAAAAAGTTGCGCGAGCTGCTGGTCGAAATGGGATTGCCTCTAGTTCAAGCAAAACAAACCTTCAGTTCGATGGATCTAATCCTCCGTCAAGAGTTCTTTGAAATGGTGCAAAAACTAGCCGAAAGGTATGGCATTCCAGACGTTGTCTACGGCTCATTCACGCTACATTACGGATACAGGAACCGTTTTTCCGCTGCTGACTACGTCTATGCCATGCTTGCAATTTTGGAGTCCATAAAAAAAGATAGGACACCTGAAGACTGTTTTTTAGAAGCGCTGGATAGTCTATCACGTGAAAACAGGCAGATTTTAATCAATGGAATTGAATTGGCCAAACAACTTTTATCAGCTGTCTTTAGACAAGTCCAATCCAGCTTAGAGATGCATCAAGTACACTCCGCTGGACCGTTCTTGTATTACATACTAAACGAGGAGAATCCATACTTTTCGTACCCATACGGACTTACTCTACTAGCGAAATTCATCCTAAATGGCCATGTTTCAGTTTCACCGAGTCGGCGAGCCCCAGAATTGCCTCTTATCGTAAGTTGCCCCATTGATATTGAGCGAGGTTTATGTCTTCTCGTTGGAATCCCACCTGTCCGCGAAGATTCACCGAAAAACTTTTTTGGTAAAGCCTTCGAACAGGCAGCTATCAAAAGTAATTCCGTGATCCGGCAGGACTTTTTCGAGTCCTCACTTATCCAGATAAAACAATCGGACCTGACTAGATTTTTAGACGCACTGACTGTTCTTTTGAGTTAACATTGTAAACAAAATATGTGTAATTTTTAATAATTTATAATATTTCTGTTAGTAACAATAAATTTTGTATATAAAATGTCAACTAGTTTTTAAAATTGATTCTTTTTGAAAATTTTCTGAATTAGAGAATTTGCAGTCTTCAGCAGAAGATATTCTAGCGCATCCTAAACATTCTTTAGCTAAATAAAAAACTGCGTACTGCCCTGGGGTTATAGCACGAAGATTTTCATCTAACTCAATCCTTAAACCAGTCAAATTTACTTTGACGGTGCATTGAACTAAAGGTTTGGTATGTTGAAACCTGAATTCACAACGAAATGACTCGCCTTCTTTTACAGGCGCTCGTCTTATCCAGGAAGGGTTTTGCGTGATTAAAATATTTGTAAAAAGAGCCGGATGATCTGTTCCAGCTGCTACCAGAATTTCGTTGCTATTTACATCTTTTCGGGCAATAAAATATGGTTTTAAACAGCCTGATATTCGACAACGTTGTCCTAGTGTCCATTGATGGATACCGTCATGATGTCCAACTACCTCTCCAGTATCAATATCGATGAAATTGCCAGGCTTAGATTCTAAGTACTAATAAAAACAATTAGTCGTTTGGTTGTGCGGTTTGTATCAGTTGCAAGCATTTTACCTCAGATATAAAATTTTTAAAATTCCTCTCTCCAATGAAGCATATGCCTGTACTTTCCTTCTTGACAACAATCCGATTTAGTCCTGCTTTAGTTGCTATTTCCTTAACTTGTCTTTTTAGCAGTCTCCCTAATGGGAACATTGTGTGACGCAGTGCTCTTTGATTGATTCCTGATAGGAAGAAAGTTTGATCCTTAAAGTCGTCTACCGCCTGAAGGAGCCGCACATCTTAAAGACCAAAGCGCAAATAATCTTAAACAGACGTAGAATTACAAACTTAACTTCCTACCTTTATTTGGCTGGTATTTTTCCAAAAACTCTCCAAACGAAGTCTGGGCGTAGTGACCAGTAGCAATCGCATCGGCCTTTAGATGGCTTTTAGCATAGTTATAAAAATGATCGAATTTGATGTGCCTATTGCAGAGAATATCTGGATTGGGTGTCTGACCCGATTTATAATCTTCTAAAAATTTCCTGAAAACTATTAACGTTAACTGAGTCTAATCATCTACTTTTTAACTGCTTACCAAAACACGTCGTTCCAATAGTCTTTAACGAAGTTTACTTGAGTGATTGGGATTTGTAATTTTTCGCAAACATATTGTGCATCGGACCAATCCCTTTCTCCCATGCATTGGCCATTTTCATCAATCTCATCCCAATTTTTCATAAATACTCCACAAACATCGAAACCTGGAAAAAAAATTGCTTTAGATAGAAATAAAAAAAATTACGCAAGAAATAGTGTTCTCAATCTAAAGGATTATTGCAATTAGGATTAAATAATTATGGTAAATACAAAAATGGAAAAAAATAGACTTGTTATTTTTATTTGCCGGTAAAGAAGAAATTACCCTTTTTTTTCAGCAGCAGTGCTGACACTGCGCTGTCCACTCCTCCAGAAATTCCTACAACAACTTTCCGAAATGCCATCGAAGCAGGAGCCCTGAAATTAATCCTTCGGGAACTTTTCTCTGGGTACCAGACGAAGAAGTCTTAATGATGCCTAGCCCAGCTGTTTTCAAAGTTGTGATTAAACACGTTTGACAGACAAAAAATAAAAGTATTCATCCAACTAAAAGTAAACATGTTTATTTAAGCACTTTTCATGTTTATCTTTTAATATAAGATTTAAATGCCAATGTGAAATATTGAATAAAATAAACCATCTCCTGTTAAAATATGACGTCGATTTTCTGAACCAGTCCTTTAACAAACTTGAGTTTGTTTGAATTGGTTCGAATAAAAAGTCAAAAGGCACAACAAATAATTTGGCATATTTGCCAGGAAACAGGCAGTTTCTTTTTTATCAATTTTCTCTTAAAAAGTATAGAAAATCTTGTTTAAATTATGCCTCTTTTCGAGACGGTAATGCAGGAGAAGCCACCTGTGGTTTTAGAAATGGGAACAGCGTACACGAAGTGAGTTAAAATTAAATAAATTCACAACACCAATTGCATGACCTCATACTTTGCAGGCTTGGCTTTGCCGCGGAGGCTTTTCCGCGATTTATAATTCCTTCTGAGGTTTGCCTCTCAACCAGTGGGAAAATTGCAAAAGTATTTGAATATACCGGGGATTTGGAGCTGTATGACCACCTCGTAGATTTCTTTCAAATGATATTTTTCAAGTAAGTTCCTTTAAGACTAAAGAAAGTGGCCCTTTTTTAAAGGTTATCTGTTTTGGCTTCCAGACACATTCTAGTTAGTCCAAAAGACAGGAAAATTGTGATTGTGGAGAGCGTCTTTTGTCCTACTGAGATTCGGGAAAGCATAGCGAAAGTCCTTTTCCGCCACTTTGAAGTCGCACTGGCCTTTTTTGTGCCGACCCATCTCGTGGTTCTTGCTACGCTGGCCATCGAGTCAGCTCTAGTTGTAGATCTCGGGTACAGAGAGGCCACTGTTATCCCAGTTTACTGCGGCATTCAGGTGCTAAACGCCTTCCAGGGACAACCTTACGGGGCCGAAGCAATTCATGCCGAGATTAAAAAGCAAATGATTGAGTCCGGCGTTTCTGAAGAGTATTTAACTGATGCAGTCATAGAAGATATCAAAGGTACATTACTACAACATTTAAATTTTTTAAGCAAATATACTAAATATATGTTTTCTAGTGAGAACATGCTTCGTCACAACTTTTGAACGCGCCGTGAAGTACAGGGAAGGGAATCCACCACCACCTTGTCCGGACGTTGACTATCCAATTCAAGGGAAAGAGGTCTTAAAAATCCCTGGAAAACTCAGAGAAACCGCATTTGAAGTTATGTTCCCCGACGATAATGATTTTTCCGGACTCGCTCACGTTATTCTTGAATCAATCCTAAAATGTCCCATGGACATGAGGAAAACACTTGCGGAAAATATTTTCCTGATTGGCGGTGGTTCTATGATCATGGGACTAACAGCACGACTTAAGGCTGAATTGTTACACCTTCTTGAAGTGGATAGGTACAAGGAAAGATTGTTTCTAAAAACGTTTAAATTCCATAAAGCCGCGGCTAAGTCCAATTTTGTTGCATGGCTTGGAGGATCAATTTATGGGGGAACTGATCTCGTTTTAACCCGATCTTTGACTAAAGAGGCGTACAGCAGGTGCCCTAGAGTGCCTGATTGGTCCAATCTTGATGATAATAGGGGACCTGGCAACTGATTAAGAGCGAAAAGAGTGCGACGCTCACTTACAATAAGATTATAAGTAAATGGAATTTATTGACATCATTATTCGCTTATCTCACTGTATTTAAAAATACTAAAAAGAACTATTTATTAATATAAAATTTATATTATTTTAGAACTAAAAATATGAATATAGATTAATTGCATAAACCATGAGGATTTAAACTTCCCGCCTATTGTAATCCGGCAAAAACTGTTCGAACAGTCTCTATTGGATGTCAGCGTTTCGACCATTCATAAACGTCATTTCAAAATTTTCGACCAAAACCGGGACATTCGTAGGAGTCTTCTGAGTCAACTCGTGCTCTGGAACATTCGGTGTAGTTTTTGTGAATTTAAAGTGATTATATTGAGATTTTTTAAGAAATCATGTCCTCAATAAGTTTACTGAATCCCAAAGCCGAGTTTGCAAGGGCTGCACAGGCTTTGGCCATTAACATTTCAGCTGCAAAAGGTTTACAAGATGTGATGAAAACTAACCTCGGCCCCAAGGGAACCATGAAAATGTACGTAAATCTCCTGCTCTTTAATTTTTTGTTAGGGATTTACAAATTTTATCTTATTCTAAAGTTAAGTAACAGCTTAGGGACAAGTAATTGCTTTATTTTATTCATATTAAACAGGTTTAATGTGCAGATGGTGACTCACATTAAATTTAAGGTTAGGAGTCTTACAGTGCGACTTAAAGCGGCTGGGACGACACCTTAAAATAAACTTTTCCAATTTAATTGTAAGAAATTTTGGATTTGGCTTTAAAACGATCGAGTATTATCCGTGCACTAAACCCGGCGTTTTTTGTTGTCCCTGTAATCGTTTAGTTGCTAAAATAAACAAGCGTTGAGTAGAAGCTTTTTGTTTAAAATAATAAATTTAGCGTTTTAAGAAGACTTCCGTCGTGGCGTACTTTTAGCTTAAGATTTTTGATGTATTTAAATTCAAAAATCTTTAAAAGAGTACGCTATAACAAACACTAGAGCTTTAGAAATAAGCATCTTAATGGAAAATTTAAGGTGTTTTAACTAAATGCGACAACCAAATAAAGTTGAATATGCAGATTCTTCTATTACACTTTATTTTATTTTCTAGGCTGGTTTCGGGAGCAGGAGACATTAAAATCACCAAAGACGGCAATGTCCTGTTGCATGAAATGCAAATTCAGCACCCTACTGCTTCTATGATTGCTCGAGCAAGCACAGCTCAGGATGATATGACTGGAGATGGAACCACATCTACAGTAATCCTCATTGGGGAGCTCCTGAGGCAATCGGACATCTATTTATCTGAAGGACTCCATCCCCGAATTCTCACAGATGGAATCGATCAGGCCAAGAACCTTACTCTACAGCTTCTTGATAAAATGAAGATTCCCATTGCGGTTGAGAAGAAGGTACTTATGGACGTTGCCCGCACCAGTCTCATGACAAAACTGCATCCAAAGCTCGCTGAGCTAATGACCGAGGTTTGTGTCGATGCAATTCTTGAAATTCGTCGGGAAGGCAAACATGTAGACCTCCACATGGTTGAGCTGATGGAGATGCAGCACAAATCTGATACTGATACTTCCTTAATTCGTGGCATAGTTATGGATCATGGATCCAGGCATCCCGACATGCCTAAGAGGCTGGAAAACGCCTACATTTTGACTTGCAATGTTTCGCTGGAATACGAAAAATCGGAGGTGAACTCTGGTTTTTTCTATAAAACAGCTGAGGAACGAGAAAAATTCGTTGCCGCCGAGCGGGATTTCATCGATCAGCGTTGTAAGAAAATCATCGAATTGAAGAAGAAATTGTGCGACGGAACCGACAAGAGCTTTGTGGTCATCAATCAAAAGGGAATTGACCCTATGTCTCTTGATATGCTCGCTAAAGAAGGTATCATGGCTCTGCGCAGAGCTAAGCGCAGGAACATGGAACGCCTTTCGTTGGCCTGCGGTGGAGTTGCAATGAACTCATTCGAAGATCTTAATGAATCAAATTTGGGGTAAGACTATTAATTTTTAGAGGTTTTTAGTCCTTCGAACATTGCAATAATATCCTAATTTTTTCACAGATACGCCGGTCTCGTTTACGAGCACGTCTTAGGTGAAACAAAATTCACATTTGTTGAGAAGTGCAAGAATCCACAGTCGGTTACTATTCTCGTGAAGGGCCCTAACAAGCACACCCTAGCTCAAATTAAGGACGCCATCAGGGATGGGCTCCGTGCAGTAAATAACGCCATTGAGGACAAATGCGTCATTCCAGGTGCTGGGGCCTTCGAGGCTCGTGCGTACAACCATTTAATGAAACAGAAGGAGAGCAAAGGAAAGATACGTTTAGGAGTTCAGGCCTTCGCTGAGGCTCTTCTCATAATTCCAAAGACTTTAGCTGTTAACAGCGGTCATGATGCTCAGGATACTATTGTTAAGTTGATCGAAGAGGATGCTCTTAATGCAGATCCTGTCGGTGTTGATCTATCGACTGGAGAAGTAATGAAGCCAACAGTTACCGGCGTTTACGATAACTACATCGTTAAGAAACAAATTCTCAACTCCTGCGCCGTTATTGCTAGCAATCTCCTGCTTGTGGATGAAATCATGAGAGCAGGAATGAGCAGCTTGAAGGGATAAGAAATAAGTTAATCCCATTCGTCTCGTCATTTATTGTTCGCATTATACTAACAATTCTCTTTTCACATGTGCACCTTAAAAATTGGTACTAACCAATAAATCTGTCATTTGCTAGGAGGGTCTATTACATGTTCTAATTTTAATTTAATAAAACTTGCTTTTCACCGTATGAAAAAACGATTATTTTTGGAAGGTTCGCATTAGCTGTTGGTTTTGTAGGACTTCAGCGTGGCTGGGAAGAAATTCATTCCGCTTTTAAACCATCTACATATATTCACATATAAGCTACCGTATTCTTTTTATATAGTGAATTCAATAATTAAATTTGGCTCCTAAATCCATTGCCCCAAACTAAATTAAACTTTTGAAAAAAAGTAGGGTCCTATAATTAGAGGAATTTACGATTTCTTTCCTTTCCTTTCGAGTTATTCAAAGTCGAGCTATAAATGTGGGGCGAAATTGAGATAAAAATCCTTATTTATTTTGATAAAATTTTATTCCTTTACATTGCTTATGAAATTACAAGAGTTCCAGTCTCACGACGAGCCTCTCTTTGTTTGTTCACAATTTGGTTTGCAATGTGGTCCAAATCTCGCTGTCCAGCTGGAGTAAGCTTCCTACCGCCATCGGGGTGTTTCTCAATCAATTTAGCCTTTTCCAGGCATTGCAGAGCCTTCCGGGCAGCGCCGTCCGAAGCGCGACAGAAGTGGCTGGGGTGAACCCCATTACGCTTTCTTCCACCGTAAATCTTCGTGATCGATCCAACTCCGGCCGGGCTCCTATGGTACAAGTGGCGCAAAATTGAGGCGCATCTAATGTAGAACCAGTCAGGATCGCACGGAGCCAATTCCTTAAATTTGGCTGTTTTAATGATATCCATTTGTTCTGGGACCTTTAGTTTGCCAGTTCTGAAATGAAATGAATCAAGGATAAGTTCTTTGGAATAATTAGCAACTTTCAACAATATCTGCCAACATATTTTAGGTTTATTTTAATCCAAAGTTATTGATGTAATGATTTTTATGTTACTTACTTCTTCAAAAACGCTCCGACGGCTTTGGTGACCGCATGTTGGTCAATATCTTTCACTGTAACTCCCGGCATCTAAAACGAGAAGAAGTACTTTTACCAAACTTTTCTAAAGAAAGTAAAATTTCTTTAAATCCGCAAATTTTACTATTTCTAAAATGTTTCTGGTGTAAAGAATTATTTTCTTTGACAATTATAATTTAGAAGTTTGTCTATATAGCAAAATTTTTCAATATTTTCAAGAAAATTGCCATACCTTGGTGTTGTTGACAAGTCCACGACACGTGAAAAAAGAACGTTGTTAAGCTAGCTCCAATTTAATAAAGGAATATCTTAAAATTTTATTTCCGGTAGATGGCGCATTTTTAAGCTTTCGTTGATCGTCCTATCGTTCGGTCAGTTTTTATCCTGACTCCTGATGGCTTAAAAATTTTACTTTAAAAATTGCCGTGTTTCACCGAAATAAAATAAATTAAAATCTTTTAAATTTCCGTTCAATACGACTCCGAAATTCGAATTTGAATACTCCAATTTGACCCATACAGTGCTGAATAAAGATTCATGTCAGCTGACCTGACAGTCCCATGATTATCAATCAATAGCAGGAGAGGGTCTTCATCGTCGTCATTCGTTTCTTGTAGTGTCGAAAATTCTCTGTAAGTTCAATTTTCACTTAATTTCGAGCTCCATACATATTCCTAGTTAATTTAAATTTGCAAAGATCTACAATTACCTTGAGATTTTCGGCTTTTCTTCCCGTTTTGGGTGCAGTGTTCGCAAGTGTCAAGTTTGTACTTTTCTTACTAGAATTTTGATTAAAATTGAAGAAATCCAACTAAAAAGTGCTCCAAACTTCCAGCTTAATCATTTAATTTGAATAAATAAGATTTCTCTCTAGCAATATTCGTATTTGAGTGTTTCCCTTCACGGCGATTTGCGCAAATTTATGATAAGTGTTGGTCACATGACCTGGAAAAAGTCGGAGGCTCAAGTGATCCCGCCCCATGTTACATTTAACGCATCACAGTTAATTAGTTTTTATCCATTTCTTATGCTTTTAGCTTACTTAATCGTTTAAATATTATTTTCTAAATATGCCTGGTAGGGCTAACTTTAGGTTATATCTGGGCCAGGGCGAACCGCCTTAAACCCCTTTAGTTGAATCCCAGCCACAAATTTGTTCTCTAGACAAATTGGCAGCATTCCACTTATGTTTTAATAAAAACAAGAATTATCACAAGGTATGATTTTGTACTGTCCAGGGAAATTGGATGTTTAATTGATTTACGTAATCCCCTTTAAAACAAACAAAGTCATTAACCGGGGGATCATCCGTTGCCGATCAGTTTCAGTAATGGAACCGGAAGGTTTTGGCTAGCTAGCAAATTAAGATTAGATGATAGAAGAGTTCCATACGAAATGACCCAGAAATCATATGATTTAATTAATAGTGAAAACCGCACTTTTCCTAACTAGATCGGATTAACACTTTTAGTTTTTTATTCAGTAATTCTGCTGAAGATAAAAATATAATATTATATATTATTATATTTTTATCATGAATTTAATTGACCATAACAAATTCCAATTCTTATTTGATGTAGGCAATCTTTTATTATTATTATTATTATTATTATTATTTATTAGTTTTAAATAAAAACTTTTATAATACATAATAATTTACAATATATATATGTATATGTAGTATTAAATTCGTAATTCAATAGTTTAACTTCACAAATTGCGACACCAGTCTCCGAAAGCTCATCAGATTCGATTCAGCCTTTATATTGTTAGGCAGGGAGTTGAATAATTGTAGACCCTTGTACAACAGTGCATTCTGTGTTGCCGACCGATTCCATTTCTCTACCCTGAAGTTATCCGCATCTCTCAAGTCGTACGGCTGAAGATCACTGACATAGCGCATATTCCTTTAAGATGGTTCTCAAACCTTTGTTTTGCAAATCGGCTGTATTGCGAATGCTATGTTATTCATTCAAATAGAAAATGTAATTTACAAGAATTCTTATTGCTTCGCATTTCTAATCCCATTTATCTGATCAAAATTTCAATGCTCTATTTTAAAGTTCTTCGTCTTTCGAGTTTCTATCGAAGTGTCTTGTTTTCATAATTTTGTCCGCTTTTATTTCTATAGAAGGGAATTGTGGAAGGTTCTAAATTTATTTGTAATGACTTGTAATGTTATGTATTTTAAAAATTTCTTTTAGTAGCTAACATTTGTCACGTATAACTAGTTTTAATTAGTTAATATCAACGATATTATGTAAGGGGGTTTTCATGTTTTCATGTGTAGATCAGCTTAGCAACACTTGTACAAATAAGTTATCCACGGCCAGCCCAAAACACATCATGGTTTTTTTCTGCTGTAATCGATTATATCATCTTTCATTCATTATCAGGCATTTTCTACAACAATCTTTTCGGTATCCCTCTCATCGCAGTACCTAAGTTTTCCATTGTTTATAATTTATATAACATTTTTTTAATATGTTTCAGTTCCCTAAAATGTCTAACTTAAAAAAGTTCCACGACGAGGACCGTGAATCGCAATATGGTCGCGTTTATGCGGTATCCGGTCCCGGTAAGAAATTGAAATTATTTTAACCAAGGTCTACTTTCTTAACAATTTTATTTTTCTCAATAATAGTTGTTACGGCAGAGGCTATGTCCGGATCAGCTATGTACGAATTGGTCCGTGTAGGCTACTACGAGCTGGTCGGTGAAATTATTCGTCTGGAAGGAGACATGGCAACCATTCAGGTGTACGAAGAAACTTCTGGAGTCACCGTTGGTGATCCCGTGCTCCGGACCGGCAAGCCTCTTTCCGTGGAACTTGGACCTGGAATAATGGGAAGTATTTTCGACGGTATTCAGAGACCTCTGAAGGACATCAACGAGCTTACAAACTCAATCTATATCCCTAAGGGTGTGAACGTTCCAGCCCTTTCCCGCACCATGAACTGGGAGTTTAATCCTTTGAACGTTAAAGTTGGCTCCCATATAACTGGAGGAGATCTGTATGGTCTTGTCCATGAAAATACCCTCGTTAAACATAAGATGATGGTATCACCAAAAGCGAAGGGTACTGTTCGTTATATCGCTCCTTCTGGTAACTACACTGTAGAAGATGTTGTCCTCGAAACGGAATTTGATGGAGAAATAACTAAGCACACTATGTTGCAAGTTTGGCCTGTCCGTCAGCCCCGTCCATGTACAGAAAAACTTCCAGCCAATCACCCTCTACTTACTGGGCAGCGTGTACTTGATTCCCTTTTCCCTTGCGTCCAAGGTGGAACTACAGCCATTCCTGGAGCCTTCGGTTGCGGTAAGACTGTAATCTCACAGGCTCTTTCTAAGTATTCCAACTCTGATGTGATCGTCTACGTCGGTTGCGGTGAACGTGGTAACGAGATGTCTGAAGTACTTCGGGACTTCCCTGAGTTGTCTGTTGAAATTGATGGAGTCACTGAATCTATCATGAAGCGTACTGCTCTCGTGGCCAACACATCCAACATGCCTGTCGCTGCTCGTGAAGCATCTATTTACACGGGTTTGTTAGAAATTCACTTAAATTAAGTTTGTTTTATAGAAGAGGATTTTTGTTGCAGGAATTACACTTTCTGAATACTTCCGTGATATGGGTTACAACGTATCTATGATGGCTGATTCCACCTCACGTTGGGCTGAAGCTCTTCGTGAAATTTCAGGTCGTTTGGCTGAAATGCCTGCTGATTCTGGCTACCCAGCCTATTTGGGTGCTCGTTTGGCCTCCTTCTACGAACGTGCTGGTCGCGTTAAATGTTTAGGTAACCCAGAGCGTGAGGGATCCGTTTCAATTGTTGGAGCTGTATCACCGCCCGGTGGTGATTTCTCCGATCCCGTCACCTCTGCAACTCTCGGTATCGTTCAAGTGTTCTGGGGGTTGGACAAGAAACTGGCTCAACGTAAGCATTTCCCTTCAATCAACTGGCTGATTTCCTACAGTAAATATATGAGGGCCTTGGACGACTTCTACGATAAAAATTTCCCTGAATTTGTACCACTTCGTACAAAAGTAAAGGAAATCCTGCAGGAGGAGGAAGATTTGTCTGAAATTGTGCAGCTCGTTGGTAAGGCATCTTTGGCGGAAACAGATAAGATTACTTTGGAAGTTGCTAAGCTACTTAAGGACGACTTCTTACAACAAAATTCGTATTCATCATACGATAGGTTCTGTCCTTTCTACAAGACCGTGGGTATGCTGAGAAACATAATTTCTTTCTACGATATGGCTCGCCATGCAGTTGAATCCACCGCTCAATCTGAGAATAAAATTACCTGGACCGTGATTAGGGACGCAATGGGCAACAGTATGTATCAATTATCATCGATGAAATTCAAGGTAAGATAAAAATACTTGGTATAAGTAATTTCAGAGCTAATTCGCTTTGTTCCTAGGACCCCGTGAAAGACGGAGAAGCTAAAATCAAGGCCGATTTTGATCAGCTATACGAAGATTTGCAACAGGCCTTTAGAAACTTGGAGGATTAAGCTGTTGGTTTGCCTATTTATAAGGAAAAAGTAAACAATAATTGTACCATTAAGTAAAAAACAACATTTAAATTCTTTTAAATAGTATTAAAAATATTGCAAAGTTGTAAGGACATTGTTATGGCCAAAGTCAGTATTCGTTGCACAATGCTCCATTTTTTTCGTCGTATTGACCATTTTTATTTCGATATATGTATACAAGAAATCAACTCATCAGATATTCTACTGTAATTTTGGCCATTAAACGATCCATTTTTATCTTGCGATAGATAGCGAAAACTTAACGATCATTTGAATTTGTATATTGTTGCATTCCAAGTTTTAATCTCCTTTTTAGGGTACTAATGTTTTTCTTTATTTTGCAAATTATTTGAGCTCTGTTTTTATTTTGTAAATGTTTTTTCGGTGTTGTTTGTTATTGCTGTAAAAAAAAATTATACATCAACAGAAAAAAAAGGAGGTTAATCGACAGCGCTCCAAAATACTTAAATGTACAGAAAAACAACTATATCTATTAAGAGTTGAAACCAATATTTAAGTCTACAAAGATGTATTCATTTAGAATAAACGTTACTTGTGAAAAAAATTATTTGTTAATTCTCTAGTTATCTTCGGGAAATCAGGAAATTGCCAAATGGCGCAAACAATTGTTGTGGACTTATTTCAGGAGCAAAAGGGTAATATGTATTTATAAATTCTAAAAGAATAGATTTATAAATATGATCTGGGAATTAGACATAGATAATAAACTAAGCACGGAACGGCTGTACCAGCTGTACCGTTTAAAAACCCTGTACGTGACACTCAAAAGTAGCTTGTCCAAATAGTACAGTAATAGTGTGCAAGAGGGACGCTGATGCCGAACTGTCAAATGAAATCTGTTCTCGTTGGTGTAAATTAGAAAAAGTGAAGATTTTTACGGTTTAATACTATTCTTTCGCGATAAGTTAATAAGCTGTGTTAACATCTTTTTGACGCTTATGGTGATTATTTGGTTCAGTGCGATTAATTAAAAATAAACGCTAATTTGTGTTCTGTGCTGGGGTGCGGGAATAATACGAAAGTTCCGCGTGGGAAATCGTTTTTTAGGTAAGTGAAATGATGGAAATGCAACATAGTTGATATATCTCAATAAAAGGAGTTAAATTGAGTTAAATTATATGCAGAAAATTGAGAAAACCCTCAAATTTTTCACTCTGCTGGTTTGTTTACATTTCGCAAAAGCAGGGTCTCTTATTAAGTGAATGGTGGCGTGCAAAGTCATTATTCGGAGGGACATTTTATTTAAACGTTTGCTTTATATTTTAAGACCAAATCAAGAATTTATGACATTTTACAATTTATAAAAGGAGGCTGCGCATTTAAAAATTATTTTATTTTCTGTTAAAACATTTCGGCTTCGAATTTCTTTCCAAAAGTTCAAATTTCGAAAACTAACATTTCATATGGCAAGACATTTCTTCTTTTGACATTCTTCAAACGATTATTGTGAATGATTCTTTCTTTCGCGGTGACTGCTTTCCCTGTGACACCTCACACGCAGAAATTCATCAGAAAGTGCCCACAAACGTTTAGAAATGTCAGGACCTGCTCTTAATTTGACCGTCCGGGTCCATCCCGTTGTGCTCTTCCAAATAGTCGACGCGTACGAGCGGCGAAATGCTGATTCCCACAGAGTTATCGGGACACTTTTAGGTAAGATGCCGCAACCACCCCGCAAACAAATTCCGAAGTTAATCGGTTTTTTGTGCAGGTTCCCTGGAGAAGGGTGTTGTCGAGGTAACAAATTGCTTTTGCGTGCCCCACAAAGAACACGATGACCAGGTTGAGGCCGAGCTAAGCTACGCCCTCGATCTGTACGATTTGAACAGGAGGGTGAATTCCAACGAGAGCATCGTCGGTGAGTTTGGAGCCACATAACCTCCAAGGGGATGCCTTTATTAATAAAAACGTCAAAATTTTCAGGCTGGTGGGCCACTGGAAACGAAGTGACTAATCACAGCTCTGTAATTCACGAGTATTATGCACGAGAGTGCAACAATCCAGTGCATCTTACCGTCGACACATCGCTTCAAGGCGCTCGAATGGGCCTCAAGGCCTACGTGTGCGTGTCTCTTGGTGTTCCCGGCGGAAAGAAGGGCAGCATGTTTACACCCATTAACGTTGATGTAACTTGCTACGAGCCAGAAGTTGTTGGTCTGCAGCTGTGCCAGAAAACCATTGGAGTTTCAAGCCCGAACCGCCCTAAAATTGTTTCACCCATGCTGGATTTGGAGCAGATAGCTGAAGCCTCAGTGAAATTGCAGGGTCTCTTAGATCAGATGTTAGCGTATGTCGAAGATGTTCTTAATGACAGACAGAAGCCGGACAATGCCGTGGGCCGTGCTATTCTTGATCTGATTCACTCTGTGCCACACATGACCCAGGAACAGTTCACGCAAATGTTCAATTCGAATATCAAGGATTTGCTAATGGTGGTTACGTTGTCTCAGTTGATCAAAACCCAGCTGCAGCTGAACGAGAAACTCACTTTCCTGACTACCAATTAAGAAAGGGTGGTTCTAAGGGTCTGGATTTTAATCATGTGTTAAAGCTTCCAGTCATCGATTATTTGTGTATCATTGGGTAATATATACTTCAATAAATGTACAAAACATTTGTAACAACTTGCGGTTTAATTGCTACTTTATTTCTACTACTATTTCTACTTCTTTATCACCTTATCTTTTGCCTAATTATAATAATATGAAGTAAAGAAAGATAGTTCTTTTAATACTTTATTAATTTTTTGTGTTGACTCATTTCCAAAGTACCTGTTTTATGTTTATAAACCATTGGATAGAAAGACTCGGTTTATTTCTTTTTGGAAGCTTACTTATTTAAGCGAACGAAATCCTCAAAGATAAGAGTTTCTGATTCTTTATCTAAAAAATATCGTCCTTCAGAATCCTTAGAATTTAAAGAGGAAATGTTTAAAACCTGACAAAAATTTCTTAAACAACTCTCCCGTAACTTCGTCAATTAGGTCTGTAAATTATATTTTCAAAAGTTCCAAGAAAACGTTATAGAGCACAAAGTTTTCCATGTCAAATTCATGTTTTGATATCAGTTATGAAATCAGTTGACGATTTTTCAAATGTTAAGAGTTCTATTCAAAAGTCTTCGTTGATATGATCTGAGCAAAGAGGACAATTAAAATCGGTTCACTTTTTCAGATTTGTAATATAGCCGTAAAAAAGTTTAATTATCTTGTCTAAAAATTTTTCGGATATGATACATACATATATGTAATTATTCGGGTGAGAGTATATAGTAAATTTCAAATAACATCTAAACTGGAAAAGAATTATTTCCCTTTTGAATATTTTCGTTTTTTCCAATAAAACTTTATTAATTTAAACAATCAAATAATGTTTCATAATTACTTAACAATATAAAGGCGATTTCAGCATTAACTTTTTTCTATTATTACAAAGAAGTGAAAATCGTCTCAAGAAGAATAAATTTACTAAAACAATCGATAAACTGCGTGACGGGAACTGTGGAGATGTTATCAAATCCTAATTATATTCACCCAAGGTCTTGACGTTCCTCTTGCAAGGCAATGTTACAAACATTTTTTGTAATGCCCATTGAAATTGCATTCTTTAAAAATTGCCAATCACATAAAGAAAACAATAAATTTTCAATTTTGAATGCGTTTATTTTATGTCGAGCAGAGGATGTAGTCAAGGGTAGGTCACAAACAAATGATAAATTTTTTCACTTTATATTTGCCAAGTATTTAGTAGTGTTTAATAGGTTGCGTGTTAATTTTTTTATTTCATTAAATAAAAATTAATCAGTTATTTATTGTGCAGAAAGATGCATAAATTATATTAATTGAAAATCGATCTTGCGGAACTGAGTCTATTACAAAGTTTTTCTTATATAATTGCTAAAATGTTTATGGGTTAAGCAACGTTATAATATTTAATTTTATCAAGTGCTTGTTAGGTAGATATTTTCAAACATAATTCTATGGTTCTATTAGTGGCCAAATAAATTTGTCACGCTCAGGAGAAAATTGCTTATGACCTCAAATAATCCCGATGTGCAACACTATGCCTCTCGACCCCTGGAAACTACTTCTGCGCCAAACGAAACAAAACAGCCGATCGGTTCTATATTGAATTAGGGGGTCAACTTGACCCACTGTGCGGAAAGATACCATCGACTCAATTCCCATTGTAGTAATAGAATCCCAATTATCTGCGCCAAATTGCATACCCTCGCTCTTCGCTTTGGTTCAATGGCAATAGACATGGATGTGGGATTCATCCAGCGCATCTTGCAGACACTTTGCCACCGGAGAGCATTGGCTAATACTTCCTGAAAGTGGTGTGGCGATTACAAAATTCTGTCATCCGATGGTATTGATATCAGGCACCGTCTTGCAGGTGGTGACTTACTCCAATGCTTTACTTTACGAATATATCTTATTACCGACTAATGCCGCGCTCTCCGAATTCTCGAAGAAAATTTCCCTTGTCGGCTCAACTTTCTTTTTGGGGGGCTCCCGCAACGGGGCGGTTGTAGAGCTCCAGCGGCGGCGGTAACGGCGACATGAATGTAACTCAATAATTTGTACCGAGTGAGAATTTTGCAACTTCTTCTATGCTGCACGCTGCAGAAAATGCAATTGCATAAAGTACATTGGAAAACAAAGGGGAAAAAAGATAGAAACTAATAAAAGCAGAAAAAAAAATATTATTGCCATAGTACACCGGGGCGGCCGCCGTGCGTTTGGATTCTATCGGTTGCCCAATGCCAAGACTTAGGAGGTGGGAACCATCGGCGGCTTCTCATCTGCATCGAGGGACCCATCAGATACTTTGAGGGTGGTATAAAAGCAACTAATATTCCTTCTGTTGGCATCAAACCGCTTGTACGCTTCGAACCTAATAAGTCTTGTGCTGCAAAACGGATAACTAATCAACCAGAAAAAAATGAAGTACTTTGTAAGTAACGACTAATTAAAAGTTCTAAAAATTGCGTCTTGTAACCAACCGCTCATTAACTTCTCACAGATCGCAATCTGCCTTTTGGTCGTCGCGGCAACCTTCAGCTCTGCTGCTGAGGAAAGTGCCAAAGAAAAGCGAGGAATCCATGGATTTGGATATGGAGGCTACGGAGGATACGGAGGATATGGAGGATACGGGGGATACGGAGGACATGGACTGGGCCATGCATATGGATATGGGTCCTACATTGGTCATCCTTACTCCTACTCCTACGGCCATGGCCACCTTGGAGGAGGAGGAGGTTTCGGACTCGGTCATGGGTACTACGGGCACTATTAGGCCAATTTAGGACTATAAGTTCTATTTCAATGTTGTTCTCACAAAGTCTAAAAGGATTTCGTTATCCAAGTTTTATTGTTTCGGTTTTAAATGGAGATTATATTTTTGTACTTCACCTTCGGGTCTTGTAAAATAAATGCTTCCCTACTTTTTATTTGCGAATTTCACTTGCTAAAAACACTTAACCTACCCTTGCAAAATGTAAAGTGCTTATACAAGTATTTAAAACGTAAGCAACATTTGAATTGAAACTATTACTGCAACAATTCTGTTTATCGAATTAGAATTAAATTCTTGTACGTTACAGAGTACATATACAAAAAATTCTATAGTCTTCTTGAATGTAACTGTTTTACGTTTTCAATGTCCCATGCCAAATTTGGAAAAACAGAACCCTAGGATGTCTGCCTGCCCGTCTTTCTGTCGGTCGCTTAATATTAGCAAAAAATAAAAGTAAAGAATAAAGACAAATGTTATTTTTAAATCTAGGATTTAAAAAACTTCTGAGATATGGTCTAAAAATATAACACCATTGCTTTACATAATTTTTTTTTTTTACGTAATTTGTGCGTACCTACATCTAATTGCTTCTTTCACAATTGCAGTTTTATTAGATGCCAACTTATAGTGCCATGTTTACAATCCATTTTAATTTTACCATTATTACCCATAAACAATGAGTTAAGAAATGCGAAACGATTTTAGCAATCTTTTATGCCGATTCTACGGTCTGTGCGTGATGTCGCGTTGATTTATTGCTGAGGTATTGCACTCATTTCACTAATTACATTATTAAACGAGTCGAGATGACATTTTTAGTATACATACATATGTATGAATACTTTCGTTTGCGAACTTTTCATTTGAATTTCATATCCTAAATAAGTTGCAACGGTTTTTCTGCACATCTATATAAAGCCAAAATGTTAAGCAATTTCAAATGCGTGCTCGAATTAACTTTCATTACCGCAGTGGAATAAATTTGCTAATCGCTTCCCAATAATAAATAATGAAAAGAAAAGTGCAATACCATCACATAGTCGTTATCAGAACAGCATATTAATCAGGAAAAATTCAATTGGGATGCTCATGCTTCCGGAAAATGATAATTGTTTTGTTAACACCTTTAAACTGTCGAAACACCCTGTTTACACTCCGTTTTAATTAGATACCTCTGGCCAAAAGCCAGTTACGTGTTCTAGGGCTATTAAGCTGAGATCATTATTGCGCCGTGAGGTGCATACCAACGTGTGGTTTTACAGATTGGTATGGAAAAAAAAATATGAAATCAAAAATTGAGTACGGTCATGTTTACAATATCTATGAACAATTTAAGATTTTTTCCCACCCGTTGGAGTTTTATTATTCATTAAATTGTAAGACGGTGCTTCATGTACAACGCTTTATTTTTGGATGCATTACAGAGGTTTGCATGATGGCACGCCAGTGGCTGACACAGTTTTCGCTTCAGTCTAACAATAAATAAACTAGGAATGCCTAACTAATTCTAATAAGCTAGTGAAGGTACGTGGGTCAGGTCAATAATTGTAGCCCTTGTTTCCTTGTAGGGGCACCTCATAACTTGAGAGTCCGAAGTACCTGCCTTGCTGATCGGAACTTGATTTTCCTGAAGATTCCTGGGCTTCTAGCAACCGCTGTTGATGTTGCAGTAGTTGATGCTGTTGTTGAGCCTGTTGATGCTGTTGAAGAAGTTCTTGCTGCTCCTGAAGGAGTTCTTGTTGCTGTTGCTGTTGTAAAATTTGTTGGTGTTGATGTTGCAGGACTTGTTGCTGGTGTTGTTGTTCTAAAGAATATATTTTTAATACTAAATAATAGTGCGAATTTAGAGACTCACCTCTTAAAAGTTCTTGCTCAACCAAACGGTGTTGTAAATTAGGAACTAAGTACCCTTTATTTGGAGTTTGAACTTCATCTACATTAGTACTACCCTGATCTGGTTGTTGGGGTTGTTGTGGTTGTTGAGGACGTTGTGGACGTTGTGGGCGTTGTGGAGCTCCATAGGGTGGGACAAGGCTTACGGCTGGTCTTGGGATTGTTGATGAAGGTGTTGCTGTAGGTGGAGTAATTAAAATAGGCCTCCAACTCTGTCCTGGTATTATTGCTGGTGCTGGATTTGAAGGAAATGCAGATATTGATATATGGGGATGTGATCCGGCAACTGCGATTGGTACAACATTCTGTGGAATACCAAAAGGAATAGTTCCAAAAAATCCAGGGAATGGCAAAGCTGGAACAGGTTTAGCTGGTATTGTTGCTACAGCTGGTATAGTTGGTAGTGCTGGTACATGGGAAATAGGTTGTTGGGGGACAAAAAAGTTGCTAGGAATAACTGGACTTATGGGAAATACGGGATTTGCAGGAAGAACAGGAGCTGGAGGTACTACAGCTGTAGGAGCAACTACAGGTCTTGGTACAAAGAAATTGCCCACAAATCCTGGGTTGATAGCGCTGTAGGGTTTTGAATAATATGGATATCGTGGATAGTTAACATTATAGGAGGATACAACTGCTCCTCCATGTCCCAAAACATATGGAGTAGGACCCGCCAGAACAGCTGATGATTTAAAACTTGGTGGAATTTTCAAAAATGATGCGCTGGCGTAAGGGTTTTGATATCCGAAATAAGAAGCGTACGTTGCAGGGAATGCCGCACCACCTCCATAGTGAAGCACTCCTCTTTTTGTAACACTTTTATCTTCCACATTTTCATTGAGTTCCTTAACGTCTTCGGCACAGATCACTCCGATCACCAACAAATTAATCACCAGAAACTTTAACTTCATCCTTATACTCCTGATCAATTTAAACTTTTGTGTCCAACGTGCGTTTTTCCTCTCACCGGATTAGAACATGAATGAGATTCATGAGTGGACAAGGTGTATTTATAAAGCGGATATCAAATGGACAGTAGCCACTCTGCATATATACTGCCCGCCCAGTCAATCGTATTTAATATTCTAGTCACTGGACGTAATGCTCCAACGTTCGCACGTAAGAGTGGACACTTACGAATTTCATGGCGAGCAATAGATTTTGACCCGCGACACAGTCCCAGTCCAGAAATTGTGGAACTGCTGTGGAACAGTGCTTTTTTCATCAGTGAAATGCTTTCACTACTTTTTGATATTCGTGATCTGAAAATCTTAAGTGGCCGCGCCACCGTCTTCGTCGGGGCAGTTCGCAATGCACAAATCGGGCTTGAATGAACAATTACATGGTTAATATTCGTACGATTGCGAAACGCACCAAGCTCGATACTGGAGATGAATTAAACATACTCTAGTTGCGATTTACACACATTTTGTGCGCTAATTTCGCGCGAGAATTAATGGTAATGTTCTTTTAGGGCGACAACTAATTATCTCTACTCGGTGCAATCTAAAAATCATATTCTCTGAGTCAATCAGACGGTGGCGGTGCCCAACGTGGCGTGCGAAACCCCAGAAGGTGGAGGCTCTCATGAACTTGGCAAACTGAGCCTTAATCGAATGCCAAATGATTTATGAGTCAGAAGACGAATGTGCAAATAAAAGATTCTATGATTTTTGAATTATACATTCAGGAATTGTTCACACTATGGATGGAATGAAAAGTACCCTACGGGAATTACCTCTTATACATCTTCAAATCGCCTCAAATTGTAAAGCACATAAAGAATTTAGTAACTAGCTATTATTGCTAGCGTACAAAAGTTCTGATTATGATTTGGATGCATGCAGGTACATGAAATTATTACAAATATAGTAGAAGGTGATAGGCTTTCACTTTTGATCAAGACGAGCCTTCATACTACATATTAAAAAAAATAATAAAAGTTGCTTCCTATGGCATTGGACTAAAAAGGATAAGGAGCGAATGCCTAAGACATGATATTGCCCAAGCCAAGACAGAAATATTCGATCCAATTATTTAATCTCATTAAAAAATGATAAATGGGGAGCGTTTAACCGGTTTTTGTGTTTAATAACCAGAGTTTAATTCCTTTAATTCCTCTTAGTAAATTGAGTCATTGACAGAGTAACTTTTTGTTAGCTATCTGTGCTCAATTATAAATTATATTATTAACTAATCTAAGTGATAAATATCCTACAGTACAGGCGAAGCCAATCAGAAATGTTTTCTATGATTTTTAAGTAAGTATGCACATACATATGTATAATGTACTCTTGGATATTTTATAATGCTAGCAATATTTATACTTTATCGTAAACTTAAACAATTGTAACCCATAAATGCCTTAAAAATTATTAAATTAAATTAACGTTAGTACAACCATTAAAAGTTTGGCTTTATTCGTCAATTGTTCGTTATGATAACTGCTGACTTTATGTAAAAAGAAAATAAGTGTGTCCAATTATACATAATGTAGTTAAAGTACATTATTTTTTTAAGAAAACAACAATATCCGGAAATAACTTTCTTCACTTTTTAAATCAATTTATCTTAGAAGGGTGAAGCTATGGACAAATTTTATTTCGGTTTTCATATTTTGCAGCTTTTTTATAAGAGCACTTTAGATAATACAGCATCGTACTGCTTCACTTCAATATTGCAATATATGCCTTATAAGACGCCTGCTGCAAACCTAAAATATTTCAAAAACTCTTTACATGAATACATATTTACGATATCTTACTGGATTTCATTTTAAATGATTAAAAATACTGCGGAAGTTAAGACCTATCAAGATCGACTAACATATTTGAAACATTCTGGTTAAAAATATAAGTAAGCAATCAGTGCGCTATTCCTGTTCTGTCGTAATTCACCGCAGAGACTCAATTAAATTACATATTAACGATTGTTTCTTTCACCGATCTTAATCCCAAATTGCGGTAATATATTTACTGCGGTATTTGTACCAGTTCTTGCAGTCATTGCACCTGTTAAAACCCACAAATTGTTAAACCAATGAAGTGAATGCATACTCAGTGATATAACCGATTAGGTTCACTGGTTCAGCTGTTTGCGTCTGATCGAACAGAAGATCGTCTGTTTCGATAATAATTTTATTAATATCAAAGAATTCACCACTTTAGTTAAAGTGGATATAAACCAGTTAAGAAACAGTCGAGCAGAACAATGTAGAAATTAATTCCTCGCAATAATTAGTAAAGTGAATTTGACGGCTTGATCGCGCAATTTCACGATCATATCACCGCGGCACCGTTTAAAAGCCGCAAATCTAATTTCTGCAGCCTTCTGGGTTGGGTATGTCCTTGATAACAGATCTATTTTTATTTAAGTCGCTACTTCGCTATTATGCAAGTTAATCCTCAAAAATCCGATCAAAAGCCGCTTTTGCGGTCGCGAGTGAAGATACCATGCAACAATAATTCTGTCAGAAGCGAAAGTGACGACGGACTGCACAAGCTCGTTAACGAAAGTTGCATGTTGCACACATTCCACCTGTCCACAGAAATCGGTGCAGGCGACCAAAGCGATATTAAATATATCGAATTTTTAATTTATAATTAGGTATTTAGTTTTATCCGGTTTATGGTTGGAAGGCTGATTGATCGGTTTTTGGTCGACCGATCGCGGTCAGAAAATTGCTCGCGATAGTGCACACCACCTGCAATTTTTCACCTCTCACATATTTTGTAATAGGTCTATTTAATAAAAATTTACAACAAATATAAGACTTAGTTACAATTAATAATTAAACTGGTGCTGGTAGCCCACTTGTGGCTCGAACCCACTGAAGCTGCTGTACGATGGTGAAGCAGCAAAATGTTTCACTGAGGATCGGGCTTTTCCGCTGCTTGGTCCACCGAAGGCATTTCTTCGTGTGTGGAAATTCGTAAACTCGTAACCGTCTTGGGAACGCATAAAACTCTGTGCGGGCGGAACACCTTGACCAAAGAACGATTGAGTGCTACCTGAGAATGGGGCGAAGAAATTTTGCGGAGTCCCACCAAATGATGATCGTCCGTTACCAGCTGGAATTTTAAGCTGGGATTAAAAAACGAACCAACAACAAATTTGTTTTTTTTATGTGGTCTCACTTATCTTACCGTTGTTGGCGAAAAAGCCGGAAGTTCCGAAATTGTTAAATTGTGGTGTGGGTGATTGATCAGAAAAGTTATCGACACGATCTTGAATTCCGTTTTCGTCATCATCGTCATCGTCGTCGTCGTCATCATCGTCATTTGATTGTGCTGGTCCTGTTGGTCCTCCATTTCCCGTAGGTCCTCCATTTCCTGTAGGTCCAGAGGGTCCTGTTGGTGGTCCTGAAGGACCTGTTTGTCCTCCGGGTCCCGAGGGACCTGATGGCAGTGGACCTTGATTAAAATTTGGAGGTGGTCCTTGGGGTCCTGGTCCAGAAGGCTGACCTTGAGGACCTTGTCCAAATTGTTGTCCTTGAAAACCTGGCCCAGATGGAAATCCTTGAAAACCTGGTCCTGATGGAGGAGGTCCCTGAAAGCCTGGACCGGATGGGGGTCCTTGTTGCTGGGGTTGTTGTTGTTGCTGCTGCTGTTGTTGGGGTTGTTGCTGTTGTTGGGGTTGTTGTTGCTGTTGTTGGGGTTGTTGCTGCTGTTGTTGGGGTTGTTGTTGTTGTTGCTGTTGCTGAGGCTGTTGTTGTTGTTGTTGCTGCTGTTGAGGTTGTTGCTGAGGTTGTTGTTGGTTACCAGGTCCTGAAGGTCCCGATGGGAAAGGAAAAGGAATAGGAACTCGTGAAGGTCCTGCCTGTTGCTGTTGGGCCCCATTTCCGTTTCCACCTTGTTGTGGCTGCTGCATCTGTTGTCCGCCTTGCGCAGGCATCATACCACCCTGCGCTGGTTGCATTCCTTGAGCAGGCATCATACCGCCCTGTGCTGGCTGCTGCATCATTCCACCATTAGCCATAGTTGCATTTTGTGTAGCATTAACAGCCTGCACCAAAAAATTTAAGGCAGCTTCCTTTAAAATCAGACCTTTAACAATCGAACCAAGGATCAGTGCAACCGTACGTTTTTCGCGTTCCTTCTTAGGCGGTGCCGCGGACACGGATAAAACAAGTAGAGCGAGGGCGAGTGGTACGTGAAAGCGCATTTTCCAGAAAATATTTAAATGCTATCTATTAACCAAGCGAATGATTTATGTTCGTGGGGTACCCACAGCGGACGTCGAGGTTTTAGAGCGTACTGCAGAATTAAATAACTTCACCGTTCCACCTAGCAGGCTAGATAGTGACTGCGAGAACACGAATTGTGTTAGCAAAATTCAGGCAAACTAGTTTAACGTCTGGTCTGATAGTGTGGCTCTGGACATAAAATCGTTTCAAACAAAAATGTTTTCTTTTTTGCAACGTTCGGGTTTACTGGATCACTAGACGACGACTAAGACGATGACGGGTATATCGTAGTTTTCTTAGTTGGTCGCACCGTTCTGCGGACAAAAATTACAAAATCAAAAAATTTAAATTACACAATTCAACGGGGGAAGGAGCTCTTTCAGCAGCTTTTCCGCCACTTTGGTTTTATTGGACGATGTCGTACTGATGTAGTGTCAGGGTCGATTATACCTGGACAAGGAGCATTAAGGAGGGTTTTGGTGGTAGGTTTCATTTTAGATCTCAAAATTTTTCACAAAGTGAAAGGGAGCTGGGCCGGTTTTGGTCCGAGAAAGGGATAATCAATATGAAAATTGAATCTAAAAACTGCCTTAAGGTGGTTACCCACATTTACCGCATAGTCAGCTGCTTGGAGCTGTCCTAACTACATCGAGACAGGCGTGGTAGGAGCAGGGCTGATCAGTTCACAGGTGCATGAACCAGGTCAAAAGTATATCACAATTGGCTGAATTGGCCGTTGTGTGATACACTTTCATAAAATATTTATGTGTGAACTCGAGCGTTGATCGTGCAAATCCCGCTCCTGCCAATTTAATAAGATCAAAAAACTGAGATACAAGGGCCCAGCCTATGTGCAGTTTCGAGGCTGTTTGGTGGGTGAGGTAATGCACCGCGAAGGTCAAAACAAAATAGAAAAAAGAAACTACACTCTCAGTATTTTTTTTTGTGTGCTAAATTTCCATGGACCAACGACCGACTGATTGTGCTCAGGCTCAGAAAGCGAATTACTTTTCACTTAAAATAGTTCGGCGCCCTTTCGTCTCGTTTTTAAGGCGATATTAAAGTCGCCGAGCCGTTACAAAAGTTATGCAATAAAAGTGGACCAGGTTACTTTTTCTCTCTCCTTTCTTTTAAATTTTCTTTGATTTTGCTATATACGTCTTTTGCTAAATTTTTACTTAAATCAATACCTTGGAATTGACTAGCGTCTTGCATATTCTTTCAGTGTCTTTTATTCTTCCGGGCGCAGTCGCACAAGCGTTAACAATTTTGTCGCTGCATTAAATTGAGTTTTGGTACTGTCTTTAGAAATAAGAAACAATTTGGTAATTTACTTTTCACTTCAGCTGTAAGCAAATTAAGTTATGAAAAGGTAAACGAGGAATGCCTTCAGCCTTCAGGTTTTCTTGCAAATAATTTTAGATTAAATCGCTTAAAAGTCACTTTAAACAAATCCAATCAATTCCTATTGTTAGACTCAATAAGTTCTTCATGACATCAACCCTTTTCTTTTCAGCTCTGATAAATTTGATTACTTGGACGTATGCAATTATTGAGCCAATTATGTTTGCAATCAGGGCATTTTCATTTAGTTTAAGTAGTTGAACTTAAAATTAGAAGTACATTACTATCGAAATCTGAGTGACCTTTCAATTTGACTATTTATACAAATTTAAGATATTAGATTGGCTCGATGGTGCGGGAGTGTTGGTGGTAAGTTACTCTGCATGAATGGATGTCTTTCAACCGTGAAAACCACCTCACTCAGCCTGGTCATGATTTAACATATGGTTTAATAAGAGGTTTCATGCTTCTTTCTAGCCATTCACCCACATACTAACGCATAGAATTTCGTTAGTGTTGCAGCACCTTTTTATCGAACTTTAAGTTCCGCAAAGGAAGGACGTTGTGATTGTTAAATGCACTCACGTATTTTTTAGTGTGTTTTAAGATATTTGAGTTTTCTTCAATTTACTCTGTGACAAACGAAACTTTACCTAATTTACTAACACCTTATAGTAATGCAAGTGCCAGTTGCATTATATCCTGTCTTACCGAGTTTAAGAAAGATAAAAAAAGATTGCATTAAAAAATAGTTCTTTTGCTTCTCGAGCTTCGGAATAAGGCAAAAACATCAATTTATATGGTAGATACGGAATGGTAAAGTTGCTTATTATTATGTAATATTTCTATTAATTTGTTTAAAAACTATACACATATTTTTGCTTTTATTATTATATTTTTTCTATTATATTTCATTTTTTACTTTTAATTTTATTTTTAATAGTAACCACGTTGATACTCTTTTCATTGAGCTCTGAGAAAAACCTGTTCGTTATCCTACTTCTTCTTCTACTCGACAAGTGATATTTTTACAAGACTATAATAATATATGTAGTCATTTATATGAGAACAAAACCAAATTGATTTATTAAAAGAATTGCAGTAGATGAAAACCGAATTCATCGCAAAGCCTAGCATTTTATTTCAGTTCGACCAATTTTACCTTATTTGGCTGAAAAATTACTCTTCGTTTTTAATTGAAATAATTACTTTGAAACCTTACCTAATTGTTGATCACAGAGTAACCGAACATGTGTGATTCAAGTTTTCGTGCTCGCCCGTCACGGTAGAATAAAATTATATTGAGGGAAAAGATTGAAAAAGGCGGCACCTTTTTATTAAGGCAGTATTTTTTTTTTGTAACATGTACCAAAACATTTTAGTGCAAGTCTAAAATACAATTTACGACTGCAGTAAGTAGCTGCACATGAAATTGCTTAGGAATATAAAATTAACAAGTTTGAATTTTAACAATTTTATTAAAACGAATATGTACACAAAAATATAAAACTTGTAAAGTTTGATTGGTTTTATACCTTATTTATTAAATGCATATTGCTTCTTACATTAAGATCCTGGCTTTTTATACTTACTTTATTAAAATTGATAGTGTAAAATACTAAAGATTTTATTTTTTTTTTAAACGCTCTTGTAAAAATTCGTAAACGTACTCGAACACGAGAAGCATGATAGCGCCACCAGGACCAAGTCTCATGACTTTTGGAACGAGACCCTTGTAAAGAGCCCTAAATCCTTCCTCTCTATAAACGATTGCTATTGCCCGCATAGTTGACTTATATTTAATTTTGCCAGGCTCTGGCTGAGGTCCCTGTATTCTCGATTTAGCGACATCAAATGGAATATTCGTAATGGAAGCCAGGGTTCCGGAGGTGAATCCTATCAATACTTTACGGAAAAACTCTTGCGTCGGATCTTCGTAAGCTGGGACCATATTTTTCACGCTGTGGTAAAAGCCAAAGTAGACCATGTTGAAGACACCATTTCTTCCCATTGTTGCAGTTACTCCCTTGTTAATACCCCGGAAGCCCCACCCTTGTTCGCGGAGTATCCGCCGCGTTACAGCCCATGAACTGGGAGCTTCTTTCATATGAGATCGATCCGCTTGCTGAGCTACTTTAACTACTTCAAATGGATTGACTACGATTGCTTCGGTTAAACCGGCTCCCAGACCAGCAAGGGAAAATGTCTGTAAAATAATATCGCCGTTTTAAAAAGCAATTTTAAATTTTATAGTATATTTACTCACTATGGGCGTGGGTTCTGGAGATCCAAACAAAAACAGTGGCTTGTATTGTTCAAAACAAACGAATTTTAGGGCCCTTTTCGGTGTCTCCACCATTACTGGTGGTAGAATACCTTTCCAGAAAGAAAAAACACCTTCGTTTTTGTACATTTTACCAAAGCAATCAAATACTCCTTTGTAGTAAACCTAGAATTGAATTTATTTATGATTTTGTTTGAGGTTCATTACAGTACCACAGTACCCTGATACTAAATTATAGACATGACTTCGTACAGATTTTCAAATTTTTCAAGAACTATAATCTGTTTGGTTATAATTTAATAACAAAGTATTGAAGGATTCTTAGATTTTGTAGCTCGATACAAACCTGTGATGGAGTTGCTGCTTTTTTACTTTGGAGTTGGAGGCGTGTCTTGACCACATCTAAGGGCTGCATAATGCAAACCTCGACAAAGCCGGCTGATCCTCCTGCTGCTACTTGCATGGCAGCACGCTTAATTTTCGATGGTTCCGACATTATGATTATGTATCACCTTGAAAATATATTTAATAATAAACAAAACTGTTGAAATGTTGAAACTACATATCTACATACATATGTATATTCATTTCATAAATTGGAATCGTTTTAAAGAATTAATTTGAGTTAAAAAACATATTATCTTATCTAGTTTATTGTTAATATATGTATGTATATCTACAACATTCTTTATTTGAATTTTGATAAAATCTTCTTGAAGCGAATATTCTTAATCTATTTAATAAAATTCAAAACAGTGCTCTTCATTTTCGTCTTCCTGAAAATATCTTACACGTATCTTATTAAAAGTTGATTCAACTGATTGGTACTATTCCACAATTCAATTAAACAAAAAACAAAAAAAGACTTGTTGACGAACATTTTAATTTACTAGTCAAACAACTCGTTGACTACCAAAGAACGCCGCGCACAACAGACGCGCGCGCGCAGCTATCAATTACAAAATTTATAGTTTGGTTATACGTGTGGCTTTCGTCATCTAAACAGTGCACATTGAAAAAATAAATCAGGAAAAATTTCTCAATATTCTCTGTGGCGTTTGTTTGCTCAAAATGCTTTCTGAGTTTCATCGAATCGTTATACAAACGAACAAAGCAGATCAATATATAAATACCACTATCTGCAGAATCAGATGGTATCAAACCAAATATGCTGTATACATATTTTGATAATCAGCAATTCATGATGCGAATGTATATATGTATATTTAATGTCTGGGGAATTAGATATGCGATAAGTGTTATCATTCTCAGATTCTCCGTACTCAGACTGATAGGCACTGTCTAGCTGAAGCTTTGTGTACTTTTGGATAGGTATCTCAAATTGCCAAAATTTTCTTATTGTAACAAATTTCCTAGTGTCTTTTATTTCAAAGTTTAAGGCGTTAAAATGGAAGATGGAAAATTCGATCTAGTTCCCTACATTTGACCTACATTACGTCGAATCTATTAAGCCGGCCGGCGCTGATCATCAGCCCAGAGACAAGCCAACACAGATCGAACGTGATTCTCATCCCATCATTTGGTTAATTTTAACATCAACTAAACTCTGGTCCACACTTGATTTCGTCACAACCTGAACGCCCACGCGTGAGCCATAAAATGGAGAAATATTCAAGAAAATTTTATTTCTGTCTAGCCATCTACTACATATACTTAAAAAATGCCTTCGCCCAGCAATAATTAAAGCACTTAGTACTCTGGACGCATATGGCCAATCGCGGAATTATTCATTGCGGTTGTAAGCAAAAACGGCCTTGTGAAGAAAGCAGGTATTTCTTGAAAAAAAAAAAGATTAATTGCTTACAAGTTACCTGTATTTTGCAAAGGCGTCTTGCTCCCCTCAAAAGTGGAAATATTTACAAGCTCAGCCGGTGTCTTCAGGTGTTGTTCACTTCACAAGATCTCCAGAGTTTTATTTGTGGAAAGCACCGACACTAGACTGGCTCGGCCAAGGTGGCGGAATCTTTGATAACGTTCCTCACATTTTCATTTCCACGATTTGCCGAGCTGTTGCGAAGAGTATTTATTCATAACAACGCATCACAAAAAGCGACTTCACTCATTCAAAGTCATTAAAGCTTCGTCCAGCTGTTTCTTAAAGATTTTCCACAAGGGGATCTCTAAGAAAACTAAATATAGCGGCAAAGAGATCAAGATCTAAGCTTACTCATTTTCATTTTTTGAGTATAAAAAGAAGCTTCCAACGGATCAGACAATCTTTTGTCTTTTAAACTGATCTGACGGTCATCGCAAGACCAATCTCCGACCTCACCGAAGTGAAAGAATAAGTTCACTTTGTCGAACTCAGTTTGGAGACCATTGTTCAAAAAAACAAAAACTTCCGGTAATGAAAATTGTGGGCGCCAACACAAACAAATCTATCAGTGCCAGGTGCATTTATGTATATTAATTCACCTGTCCTTTCAATTCTAGTAATATTACCACAAATCTTGATAGAAATAATGCCAACGGATTTGATAGACCTATTAATGACTTAATACAGCTCACGTAACTCCATCATTTCCCAGTTGCTACAGTCTATTAAGCAAGGAATTCGGTACAATCGTGATCACGCATGGAGAAGGCGTTATACCCTGCCTCTGTAAAATAATCATATAATTTGCGTGCTACAGACTGCAATGGTATGTTCTTTTTGTGGAAATATCTAAGACCAATTAGCAAATTAGATTTTGCCAATTTATGCATGTACTTTTGCATTGTATTTTTTTTTTTTTTAATATTCCACGAGACTTTTGCAGCTCTGGCCTAGTTTCACGAAGGCCTGTGCAGAACAGCATAAAATCGCTAATTGAAATCATTATTTTTACGTAAAAATGCCTTTCGATTTCCTGCTTGTACTAGACTAAAGTGTATCAAACATATTTACTGGATACGGAAACCTTAAAATCTTCGTCATCAATGACTAAATTACAAGTGCATGCAAGAGTTTACCTGAAACTTCTTTATATTATTTTATGTGGTTTTATAAAACTGTAAAACGACCGATCTTGCACCCAGTCGCGAGAGCTCTAAGTCCAAGAAATCATACGCCTTTAGAAAACCACCTGCCCACTCCTCACTTTTAGTTTAATTCATGTGCAAGTAATTTACTCGTGATAATTTTAGATAGAGCGATTTTGCTTAAAAAAGAAAACGATGGAAACAAACTTGCTACAATGGAGGTACGGTTCCATGCCAGTTAAAGAGAAAAATATTAAAAATGTAGTGGCACTTATTCTTTCAAAAAAATACTTACTTCAAAGATTTAGATGCACTTAATTAAAATGAAATTTCTTCAGGATTATCGATTATTTTTACTGCTTTATTATTATTTTAAAAATTAAAATATTATCTAATGAAAGTTCAGCATTACTATTTTTAAAAGTAGATACTTTTAATTTTACAATAAATAAAAATGATTTTGTTAATTTAAACGGTTATCATAACTTATCATCTATCTACATACATATATACAAAAAATGAATGCCTGTCGCGTTTTACTAAAGATTGTTTTATGATTTAGAAATATTGAACAATAGTTGCAATTGCCCAAATAATTTGTAAACAGCATATTTACCTATTGTAAGTAAATACAGTTTTCATTGAATATATCCCACTCCCACATTCCACATATGACGCGGTATGGGAAATAATTTTCCTGTCATCAATTTTTCGAAAATAGATACCCTTAGTAATTTCGAAAATGTTATAATCCAGTTTCGATGCGGACTGTACGAGAATGAAAGACGTCTTTTCTGCTTTCGCTCGGCTTTGTTATCTTTTCCTGTTTGTTGAGAATGTATGATTGCTGAAACTGTACTTTGACACTTCTTGTCACCTATACGAGGCGAAAATCAGCTGTTTTGAATCATTTAATTGATCATAGACGAGCACTCATGCAACTCACACCACCGCAAAACACTGGCAATCCAACTCCAAAGTGGGAAATTCATGAGAAGTGCTTCTCCGCAATATTCGGAAGTGTTTTGATAGTTTTCACACTTTCAAATTTGTAAATTTCTTCGATAAGCAGTGTACTGGGCGAACTCGTTGCGGTGAATGAACAAAAACGAAAAGTTATAGTGAGGAAAATTTTAAGCGAGATGACTGTGAGATGAATTATAATGGGGTCGCAGACCTTGGAGATTCTCCGCCAGGGAGTTTGGGCCTCCTTGACAGGGGGTTGGTTCTACGATCCTCACCAGAATGTGTTTTGCAATGCGGTCCACCTGTACATATGGCTTTTTCTGCTGTGCGCCCCATTTATCACGTACTTGGTAAGATTTTGTTGACACTCTTGCGTCAGGGCCCCTAATGGGGTTAGAGGCGAAATCCAGGTTTTCCCTCACATCGAGCTCCTCGCTAGGTCCTCCTGTTAATCCCCTTGTGTTTCCCGAAATTGCAATGTTTTAATGGTTTCAGTGATTTAGGACTTACACAACACTCTTTTTCCAGTACTTCCCGAGGACATTCACCACTTGGGGCGTCTACTGCTTCACCACAGCTTTCACAGTAACCATTCTGAAGATTATCAACATGGCATTGCATATTCTCTACGACAGAGCACAAAACCTGTCCGATTCGAACCCAAAGAAGCCATTGAAAGGCTTGAGAGAGAGCAGGGGGTAAGAATAGAACTCTGCCTTGTTATTTATTTTCACTGTTGACTTACTCCTGTCCATTGGTTTTAACAGGGAGGATGACTGTGGGATCGAAATGCAGGTGCTGGGGGCGGATATGCCTTCGCAAACATCCGCCGAACAGCAAATCAACGAGACCAGTGGTGCTAACAGCATGCTTTCTATTGACTGCCAGGATCAGGTTACCAGCACAATAGGTAAGTCTCCTTTCTGTTTCTTAAAATATTGGGCTACTGTCCTAATCCAGAATCTGTTGTACCAAATTTTGTGATTTAAAGTGGCATGACAAAGTTTCAAACCCTTAAGCCTTTCTACTTATTTCTAAAATGAATTCAAACATTCTTAATAAGTCACTAAAAAGGTTCAGTTGTATCCTTAAGAATATTTCTGAAAATAGTGACCCACGACTCAACATCAACAATTCATATAATGTACATATGTAGCTAAAAAAATAAACAATTTTCCCCTACGTTCGCTTTACTATCAAAATAAAAAAAAAGCTGGAATTTAAAGCTGCATCTTTTCAGCAATCATTTAAATATTTAAGACATTATTTTTCACAGTGAAGTAATTATGCATACCTACAGATTCGTTTGCGTCACAAATTGTATCATTGCATCATTGGGAGATTGTCTATATCCTCCAGTAATTACCCCTTCGCTTCCTATTTGTAAGTTAAAGATTTCGTATCTGCACAAACAATTAACAGCTATTAATACCCCTATCACTGACGTCATAGGACTCTGAACTGAGTAGCCATTTCTTGAATAGGGGGCAACATGACCATTTCCGCTTTACCTCAGTTACATTCTTTATAAATGTTGATACCCTCGTAATAAGTAAAGAAACTAAAAAACATGGTTAAGTTCAAAGTCGTAAAATTGATCAAAAAAAACTTAGGCAATTTTGTTTTTGTTCAGCCTTTAAAATCCAATTCTAAGTAGAAATTTTAAAACATATAAAAGTTTGTAACCTGCACTGTTTAGAAATCTGAAATTAAAAAAATTTAGTTTAGAGAAGATGCGAACGAAAAACAAAGAACCGATCAAATGCACGTAAACCTTGTTTTTAAGAAAAGCTGGCTTACCAAAAAAGTTTCCATTTTATTTTGGTATAGAATTTTAAGAAATTGATGAAAAGGCTTAAACTTTTTCGGGCACTTGTTTTTGCTTCCTTCCCTACATAACATAAACAACAAACGATGCTAACTTTTTTTTACAGATCTCAAAGTAGATGTTCATCGTAAGAATAGTTCCGAATCGAGTGATAGCATTGGAATATGTACAGCAGCTAGTGGTCAGTCTTCTTATCGGAATGAAATGAGTAAAGTAACCAATCATCGTAAATCACTTAAAGTCAAAAGTAAGTCAGAAGAACGTCCTTCAAAAAATCCAGCAATCTCCGAAGAAGTCGCCATTTCACAAGATTGCAATAGAAAAGCATATGAATTACCCTCAACGTCACAAATCACTGCTAGTTTCGGTGACTCAAATAAAATAACACAAAGCATGGAAGAGAAGCGAAAGAATTACCTCGAAAGGCAAAGCAGCTTCGATGTATCCGAAGCTAGTGTGTTAGGACTATCTTTAGCTAGGCAACAGAGTGTACATATTTGTTGTGATATTGATGTTGATAGTTTTAATGAAGCTATAAGCAAGGTTGTTAGTCAAAAATCAGCGAAACTACAGCGGCACAGAAGTTCTGATAGTAATGATGACCGGCCTAGACGTAACCGTGGCTTGTTTATGAATCATAGAGAACAACAGTCCGGAAATGATATTCGAAATCCTTTACAGTCCCTTGCTTCTGATTTGTACTTGGAGAGTAACTATGCAAAGTCAGATCTGGGTATTGAGAGTATAGAAAATAATAACAGTAAAATATATCTGCTACAACAGCCAAAACCTATGCGAAAAGATTCTAGTAGTACTATGTCAGCACTTCAGCTATCTGTAGCTAGCTCCCAGCCCAATAATACCCGTAAAAGGCGTCACTCCAACACTGGATGCAAGCCTATTACTAACCAAACGCCGAGTGTGAGGCGGATTAAAAGTGCAGCTTTGGAGATTTCGTGCCCGCAACCGTCGGTCTCGAATCTATCTCCACATCCAAATAGCGCCGAGGCAATATCTGGACAGCAAATAAAAAATCCTCAGAGCGCTATGCTGCCGCCTCCAAGTAAGTGCCTTGTTCGAAATCCACATCTGAATCTATGTCCAAAATTGAATAATCTTGGAAATAACTCAAGTGGAATTATTGTGGAACCAGTGTACCCTATTGCTGAACAAGCAGACGAAAAGAGTCTGAATGAAACATTTATCTTCTCAGCTGAAATTGATTCAGATGGGGAAAATGCTGAAAAATTGGCTTCGGCGCAACGTAAGAGATGCTCTACAACAGAATCAGAATCAGATATGGATAGGCCTCGTGCTCAAAGCACCGATTCTGAGACCGATAATAATGGATCAAGATCACCTCTGCTCAATAAGACAAGTCGTCATATCGATAAGTACAAAAATGTTACAGATGATGCTAAACAAAAAATAGCTGCCTCTGTGGCTAATTTCGTCGATGTGACAAATGGTAGTAATTTAGCATCTCGGTACAAAAATGGTGATTCCGGATGTCCTTCTAGTGATTGCGAGCAAACAAGTGCCAGTTCCAAAGATATGCTACTTTCGAGAGAGAAGTGTGGGGAGAGCAATTTTAAAAGATGGTCAGGATATTCTGAGAAGGATGTGAAAGAAAATTTTGCTCCTGATGATGAAGGAAATATTTCGGAAAGTATCCAGAAAGAAGAGGAACCTGTGGGCAAGAAGACAGCTAAAGATGGTAAGCATCTCGGAGCAATTCCTAAAACTTCAACAAAAAAGGATGAACTTAATGAATACATGCCTCCAAAGAAAGCTCTAGGAGCTATTCCAAAATCAACAAGCAGAACTTCTTCCTCCGCCTCCTCAAGGAGTTTTAGCGCTGAGAGTTTTTCTAATGAAATTTATAAGTCATACAAAGATCAGTGGCTTATGGTTGGTGGTCCTGGTCACAGCCAAACAGTACAACCATCTCTAGGTCCTGGTTGTGTACATAATATGCATAACGACATTTTATTTAGTAATTATTCTCGAAGGAATTTCTTTGATCCAAACTATCCAATGCAACCCAAACTACGTCGAGAAGGCGCACGTCGTAATAAAAAACACAGCGATAGTCGAACATCGAAGTTAGAAGAAATTTCAACAACGCTAGAATTTGGAAGTGATGATTTACAGAATACAGGAAATGGAACTTTATCCATACAAGGACTTATGAATGAGCATTATTCGTTTGAAAATGCAATTCCAACTGAGCAGCGGCTATCCACTGGTCAAATTCGGTGCGTTGAATTCAACGGATATTGGAGAACATGCAGTTTAACTGCTGAAAAACCTGCACAGCCTAAACGATTCTATAAATATCGTTTACATTTCTTTGGACGGCGAGAGCTTAAGATATCTATGGATCGTCTACAATTATTGGCGCTTTTTGATCGCGATTTACATTGGTTCCATGTCATTCTAGCCATAATTCTTTCAATAGCTGTATGCTTACTTGGCGCGACAATACTTCAGATGGGATTCTACAAGGATATCTTCGCCTTCCTATTTTGTGTAGTCATAGCCGGAAGTCAATACTCACTCTTAAAAAGTGTCCAGCCAGATGCCGCATCACCTATACACGGATTCAATAAAACTGTTGCATACTCACGCCCTATATATTTTTGCGTTTGTTCTGGCCTTCTTGTGCTATCACATCATTTAGCGCTAGAACTGAACTCTAACGAAGCTTGGTCTTCCCAACAGTTGGAATTAAACATCTTTGGAGTGCCATTTTCACCAGAAACATTTTTGTATGCTCTTACGAAAATTATGTCTATTGTTCTGCTCCTTCTACCGATCTTCTTCAGTTTAGGGCTATTTCCGCAGATCAATACGTTTAGTATGTACATTTTGGAGCAGATTGACATGCATGTCTTTGGAGGGAGTGCCGCTTGCAGTCTGGCTGCGTCTCTAATTTGTGTACTTAAATCGATTCTTGCTGTTTGCATACTATATGGGCCAGCTTATGGAGGTCTCATAGAACAAAAAGGCACACAGCATGTCCTGTTTTCAATATTTTGCGCCCTTTTGATACCAATTTCCTATCATCTCTCACGAACTGCTAGTGATTTCACACACGTTTGGGCTCTTATCAAGTCTAGTATAATTTCATATCCGGAAGACGAGGACGAGGAGGATAATAAATCTAGCCGAACTACTTGCCAAACTAAAATATCACCGGATTGCAGTCAAAAGAAACTCGACGAAATGGAAGGAAATGATGAATTAAAAGAAGATACAACCTGCAGCGAAAGAAATGATGCAGGGAATGAACATACCCCTGCAGAAATTGAATCACCTGACCCCTTACCAAAAAAACTACAACATACAGTGAATACGCGTTTAAAGAATGACCTCGTCGTATCTTCCGCACTAGCATTAATTATTTTTGGACTTCACGGCAGCACGGTGTTTACAGTCCTCCAGCCGGACCTCAACACGGTTTTATACTCAATTGCAGGAATACTCGGATTTTGTTTACATTACATCCTTCCACAAATGCGAAAACATCTTCCATGGCTATGTTTTTCGCAGCCAATTTTGCGACAAAATGAGTTTGGAAAATTTGAAGTTTCCGATGCAGCTAAAATTATGTGGTTTGAAGTGCTCTACGTTTGCTTATGCTTCCTCGAAAGAAACGTACTTTATCCCCTAATTTTCATCTCGGCTCTAACTGCTGATTCTACTCAAATTGTGCAAAAGCTTGGAATACCATTTGGTGCTGTAGTTGTATCTATTTGCGCATTGAAATGTAAGTATAAATCATGGGGTGTTTTTTTAGTATTAAAATCTATTAACGAAATTTGTTCTCTAGGTGTAAGGAGTGCCTACTCTGATGTTGCCAACCAGTACTTGATCCTAATATTTTCTGTTCTACTGTTCAAATTTGACTTCAGCCACGCTAGCGAGACTTTCCTTGTAGACTATTTCTTTGTTTCTATAATTTTTCGAAAGTCTTGTGATTTCCTATTAAAGGTAAGTACTATCTTCTATTTGCTGTTAATTACTTAGGACTCTGTTACGAGTTCCAAATACCAATGACCTCGATATCCAAAACAATTTTAAAACTAATAAAATGAAATAAACTTCGAATATAAATAAGCTCTAAAAATTACATTGATAACGATTTTAAATTAGTTGAATGTCCATATTGAATTAAAAGTCATAATTTTACCTTTTAGAAACTGCACACTAGTACTATTGATTTTTAAACTAATTTATTGCAAATAAATTCCGCAGATACAATTCATTGTTACATATATTGCACCTTGGCAAATTACGTGGGGTTCAGCATTTCACGCGTTCGCTCAGCCATTTAGTGTGCCCCATTCGGCAATGTTATTTATGCAAGCTGGAATTAGCGCAGTACTATCAACGCCGCTCAATCCATTTTTGGGCAGCGCAATATTCCTTACTTCATACGCCCGTCCAATAAAGTTTTGGGAAAGAGACTATAACACTCGCCGAATTGATCATTCAAATACTCGCCTAAGTTCGCAGCTCGAAAGGGATCTTGGAGCGGACGACAACAACCTAAACAGCATCTTTTATGAACATTTGACGAGGTCACTGCAACACTCCCTTTGCGGTGATTTGCTAATGGGAAGATGGGGCCCAGTTAATCAAGGAGATTGTTTTGGTAAGTTTTGCTGCATCTTTTAAATTTTAGAATTCCTTAACATACCTATTGTAAGAGGGTTAATAGAAAATTTAAATGTAAAAATTAAAAAGTAAAGTTAAAATTTATTAACACTTTGATCCTCGTTTAGTTCTCGCTTCGGACTATCTCAACTGTTTGGTTCACATTATTGAACTCGGGAACGGTCTATGCACTTTTCAAATGAGAGGCCTAGAATTTCGTGGTACCTATTGCCAGCAAAGAGAAGTGGAGGCTATTTCTGAAGGTGTAGAGGACAACGATGGATGTTGTTGCTGCACGCCAGGGCATCTACCGAGAATGTTAAGCGCAAATGCTATGTTTTCAACTCGCTGGTTAGCTTGGCAAGTTGTAGCTGCTCAATACGTTTTAGAGGGTTATTCCATTTCTGAGAATTTAGCTACAGCCACCTTACAAGTTTTTGAATTCAGGAAAGTTTTAATCACATATTATATTAAGGTAAAGACCTAACGATTGTATGAATACAATTTTTATAGTAACTTATTTGCAGAGCATCATTTATTATGTCACGAGGAATACTAAATTGGAAGAATGGCTTTCAGCAGGACCTATTCAAGATGCCCTTACGAATACTCTTAATCGGCAGTTTGTAGATTTAGATCCAATCTTTAACTACAATTTGGATGAAGATTTTGATTTTCGTGCCCTTGGTATCACTCGTACAAGTTTCTGTTCTGTGTACATGGGATGGATTCAATTCTGCTTTACAAAAAGAAAAAGTAAAGATAAAGTCTCTGCCAAGGAAGAGGAAAGTGACACCCGAAATAGTGGAGATGCTTCACAGTATCGTGATCGCAGCTCATATTCAACATCAACAGTAAATGTAAATAGTGGAGAAGAAACTGCTGGTGCTAATGGGGACAATGAATCTCCTAAAACTAATGAAAAGAACAAAACAGCAAGTAATAATAAGAATGAAGAAATGGGCGACGGCTCATCGAAGCCAAGCGCTATTACAAAAGACTCACCCTTGGTATCTTTATGCCTTGCGTTAGGTCTACTTGCAAGGCGTACACTAGCAACAGCCAGTCACAGCTCATTATCAGGGGTTGAGTTTTTTCTGCATGGTCTGCACGCTCTGTTCAAGGGTGATTTTAGAATAACATCACCTCGTGATGAATGGGTGTTTGCAGATATGGAACTTTTGCATGGTGTAGTTGCGCCTGCCGTTAAAATGGCACTTAAACTACATCAAGATCACTTTTCTAGTCCAGACGAATATTTAGATCCGGTCGTGCTTTATGAAGCAATCACTTCTCATTCAAAAGATTTAGTAATATCACATGAAGCTGATCCAATGTGGCGTAGTGCTGTCCTTAGAGGAGCCCCAAATTTGCTTGCATTGCGACACGTTATGGAAGAAGGATCAGATGAATATCGAATAATTCGTCTTACAAAGAGGTTCCTTAATTTTCGTGTAATTAAATTAAACCGAGAATGTGTTCGCGGCTTATGGGCTGGACAACAGCAAGAACTGATTTATTTGCGAAATAGAAATCCCGAAAGAGGTAGCATTCAAAATGCAAAACAAGCTCTACGCAATATTATAAACTCATCCTGTGATCAGCCCATTGGGTATCCTATTTACGTTTCACCTTTAACTACATCGTATGCCGAAACAAACACTCAACTTTGTCGAATAATTGGAGGTTCCATTACATTGGACACAATCCGAACTATGGCTATTGAGGGTTGGAATCACATACGCCAGAGGTGCAGAGAAGGTTGCAGTAGTGGAAGTGGTGGCTTAGACTGTGATGTCACAAATGAGGTTCCTGGGGTGTATTTTTCACCAGCTGCTGTTAATAGCACTTCAGCAACTCTTCCTTATGGAAGCCAAAGCTTATCCTGTGCTGGAACACGAGGAAGCTTAGCCAGCATGAATAAACCCACCAGTTCTACACTTATTGCTGGATTTTTGAATCGGGAACGAGATCAGGAGAGAGAGACTATTCGCGAACGTTCAAGCAAGAAAAATATCCAATCCCGAAGTGAAAGGGAAAGGAGGGCCACATTGCCAATCGCCTCATCGGCAGCTAGTGAAAATTCTAAGGAATTTGCATCGTTTAAAGAAGGAATGGGCAGTACAAATTCAGGATTGAGGCACATAGATATTCCAGAAGCCAGTCATTCCAACAAAATGTTCTGTTCATCTGGTAATTTAGGCGCAGAAGGCCTCAAATCTATATCGTCCGATTCTCCCAAAAGGAGTCACAGTGTTCAGCCCGAAGCCTCGGTTAGCCGAGAAAAGGATGAATTTGCGAGGGCAGAAGGTCCTCATTCGTTAATCGAGCTGAACAAGAAGGTTATCATCGTTGACGGTACAGAGGTAAGTAGTCAATGGGTTCAGCGGAGTGAGGATCTACGTAGAGTTTAAAACTAAATAGGCTAGAATAGAAAAAATATAGAAACTTCACTATTATACAAAGATCATGCTGCTAGCATGAATAGTAGCGTTAGAATAATATGTAGTTTTATCTTTGGCGGTAATATTAATTTGAAATATATGCAAATTTTTGCAAATTTCTTATTTAGTTCGTACAGCACAAAATAGCAAGCGGCAGTGCGATAGCGGCTTAACATGTGGTGGTCTTTTGATTACTCTTTTTGGATCACGTTTGCGAACAATTTGTCCCCTAACCATTTTTTTCGATTAGCTTTCCCTCATAGCTTTGATGTTGTTCTGATTTTTTCGGCACAATTTGGGTTTTTGTTATGTGTTGTTTTTGCCTATATCCTGCTTTTTTTGCAAACTCTTCAACATTTTTATTTGATAATGTTTTCCGTTAAGAGGACATCCCACTGTTAATTGATGAAATCATTGTTTTTTTTCACATATTTTAAGAACATACTATTAAAATCTCAAAGGAGAATGGATATGGACGTAGAAGACGATAATATTTACTAAAAATCTCTTTTAAAATAATACTACTGAAACGAACGGAGCATTATTTCATATTCTAAGCTTAAGTTTAATTTAAAATTAAATGTGTCTGTTCAATTGTTAATGGAATATGTCCATTCTCCTTTCAATTTTTTAAAAATCTTCGTTTTAGCTTTTATAAGAATGCATTTTCAAATAGAAAAAGCCTTTACAACGACGAACAAAATAATATTTAGTACAATTTCATTATTATACATTTCTTTAAATGAAGCAATAGTCTATGTAGGTCTTCAGTCCGCTAAGTGAGTCTGATAATTGAGTTTTTATGTAAGCTGATAAAACGAATTTTTAAACAGATATACGATTGCCTTGACCTTGGTCGTCGAATTGATGTAGTTTGGCCTAATGAAAAAATGAGAGCCTGCGGTGGCCGATCTTCATGGAAAGATTGGTTACCGAAAGAAGGTATGGTTGGGTATGTTGTCCACTACTGGCAACCGAATCATCAAGATCAAAGATTTCGTTCAAATGTTAATCGGACGCTATATCTGGTCGAAATCGCTGACCGTTTTGTACCTGTTGGGGAAAGCGGTATCAGAGAATATAATCAAATCACAGATATGGCCTCCAATAGATCATTTAGTGCGGCCACAGCAGGAGCAGGTGATTCAAGCAATTCAACCATTTCTGCGGTCATGGAAACAAGTGCAGCGAACAATGACATTCCCATGGCGCCTAAAAAAGCTGAAATTAAAGATAATTCCAATTCTAAAGAAAACAATTACTGCACATGTGATAGCAAAAATCAGACTGAACTTAGTTTTAACGATGACGGCATAATTGATGACGGGGATGAAGAGAAAGAAAACGTTGATAGTGACGAATCTTCTGGTTCTCTATCATCTACACCAGATAAAGGTGGAGGCGTAGGAGAAAATCCATGTGAAAACAACTCGGGCAATTGTCAGGATATGCGATTCTATTCCGAAGATTCTACAGTAGGTGAGACAAGCAGAAACGACATGTCATAGTTCACAGCGATCTTGGCGCACCTTCGCGCCCAATGATATGGAATACGTGAGTGTAAAAATCTTTGCAAAAGAGTTAAGCGAAGCTTAAGACTTGTGTACATAGAATTTACCTGCATTACGCTATTCGCTTTTTATTGAACAATTTTTGATAGTGATTCATTTTTTTAATCATAGTTTTATTTAATATGTAATCCATAATCTACTCCAAAATTTTGTATGTTCAAAGCTTCGGCTTAACAAGAAAGATTTCATGGTGCTTCCTTTTATTATTTAAATTTCTCCTAAGGAAAAATCCTTGATCCTCGCGTTTTAACCGTGATATCATAAAATTCAAATTATATTTCAGTTAAAAAGATTCGCCTTCGTTTAAAATCTTAAGTTTATAGAATTTATTTTTTAATGGTTTCGCTTCACTGCCATTATCTGTTGGATATCTTTTTAGTATTTGGGCATATTTTTAGTAAGATAAAGTTCACTTAAAAATCTTTTTACAAAGTGAATTTCAAAGAATTTTTCTATCTTTCAATCTCCATAGACAACTGAATTGTCTAATCCTTAAATGATAAATTGTTGTTTCCATATAGCTCGGAAATCTAAAAGGCCTATGTACACTAAAAATTATTATAAATCTATTCCTTAACTTTTAGGGTTCAATGGATGGAAGTTTGTAAATACCTATCAAAACAGTTACAGGTCTAGGAATATTTAAAAAGAAAAGAATTTTTTTTGATACTTTTCCATTAATATGAACAACTAGTTATTCGCTTGATCCGTTTGGATACCGAGAAATTTCTTAATTTTAATGCTCGTGACAAGACAATTGGTTTCAATTGTGTTGTGAATTGTTGAATAAAAGGCTGCAAGGTATTTGGCCATCATTCTCAACGTACGTTTACATGGTCGCGTCCTTTCTTGCATAATACAATACATAGAAATGGTAAACAATTTTATAAATTAAAAGTCAACACTTAATAAGAAAAAAATTGTTTGGGAAAAATTAATCCGCATAAAGGAAACATCTTGGAATAACCCACAGTCAGGAAAACACTTTTATTTGAGCTGCTTTAATATTTTTACATACTATTTTGACTATAAATATTGCTTTTTTTTCCAACATTCTCAATATTAAATTTAAAAAAGGTTAAAGATTAAAAAGGAATTTACATATTTAAAAAATTTGAAGGATACCTATATAAAAAATCTTTGTGCGAAATCCGACTCGCACTTAACCGCATCAGTTGCCCTCTATAAACGTTTGTCGCTATCGTATCTCTGCCATTTTGTGATGTTGAAAGTTTGAAATTTTTCCGCAAAATTGGAAGGACTTTGTGAACATTCTAAGCAAAAATTATTTCAATAAAATATTTAGAATTTTAAAAATTGAAACAAAAATGTAAAACAGGAAATATTGCATTTTAAAAACGTTTCTATATGGTGATACCGGACCGAAGGAATTGTAAACATCTCTTGCTTTTTATTGCAATGAGTCTTGCCCTAGTTCAAAATCCTAATTGTAGCATTAAGCTTATTGTTTATAAGAATGTTGTTAAACTTTTGTTGTTAAATTTTTCTCTGTAATGGGGGCGATGATTTCAAGCTTTTAATTGTAAAATAGGACAAGGATTTTTCTCCGATTTGTAGTCGAATGATTTACAAATATAAATTTATCATATATTCGCAGACACATTAAAGCAATTTCTGCACTATTTGTTCATTAAAAGATGGAAAAATAATTGTAGTTTTTCAAAATTTGCTTCGTAATGGCTAATTGTTTGACCCCAGTAGCCAGGCCACAGAGCATTTTTGCATCGTTTAGAATGCAATAGAACAAAACATTGTATTACCGCATTTTAACCTTGTACAGTTTTTATGGAAGGACAGATAATGTATATAACTAGTTACTTAAAAAAAGCACAGGAGTAAGCTAAATAAAAAGAGAAAAATAAATAATTTTCTAGGGGTTAAGAACAAAGATTTACGCTCTCGGGTTGCCTTAAAAATTAGACTGATTTTTTTTATTGAAATCACATTTAATTTTAATAAACTGAATAAACAACAAATAAAAAAAGTTAGAGATTGCAAAAAAAAAATATTAATACAGAGGTTAGTATTACGATGAAAATATATTTAATGAATTAAACGTAAGTAGTAAAATACAGAAAACATGTAAATTTGCTAGGTAAGGCATTCGCGGTAGATACAGTTTATATTAGCCGAGATTAATTGCATTCGTACTATGTCTTTTGGTCTCACAGTTAAGTCCTAACAATATTTAAAAAAAAATATATCAAAACTTCTAATTTGTTACTCTAAATTCATTCATTGCTATGATAGCCGACTCTGTACATATTTAGTAAATTTCAATAAAATGATTTTCTCACAATTTATCATTTTGTTTTTCGTGTACATTCCACCGTTTTTAGAGCTCCGTAAAACCTATAAAAAACAAAACTCGGCGTTCCTCACTGCAGGGCTTTTTTTTATATTTTTTTAAACTGCTTTCCTGTATTCTAACTTTGATATTAACACTACTAATTTTACAATACATTTCGGATTTCCGTCAACATAGAAGTTTGTTCTTATAAAATATTTTAATATTCCTATAAATCCTATAATAACTTCTTGAGTATTGTTTTCCTTCGCTACTTGCGCGTGGAATATAAGGGGGTTTAAAACTCATTAAAATCAAATCAAAGAAATATTGTTGGTTCCCTTTCTTAATTTATTGAATCTTAAATTGTTCACAGATTTTTTCATTGCAATCCTATACCATAAAAATTCGTTACAGGTGTTTCGGGTTTTACTTTTTTGGGTAGTGTTGCGGCTCGTAAGTAAGGATTATCGATATTTGGATTGTTCAATATCGCATTATTCGTTGCTGAGTTATTCTTTATTGGCGAAGCCTCAGATTCCTGCTTTATTTCCTTTTCTTGTTTCTCTTGCTTGACGTCATCGCCCTCGTCCTCATTTCCGCTGTCGTTCTCGGTATCTGTTAAATTTTATTTATAATTTATAAGAGCTTGAATAGGGTAATTATTCTATTATACCTTTTGATGTGACATCCTCAGTTCGGTTTGCTACTTGATAGTGATATTCTAACTCATCAAAATCGAATACTTGGTCTGTTGGATTCAGAGCAGCCAGATATGGTGGAAAAGATGGCTTACATGCTATAACTAAGTACAAAATTTAAAGAAATTTGAAATAATAATTTCGTAAAAATTAAAAATTCTTACGTGGAAACATGTTATCTTCTGTATCAAATAAACTGTGCGTTTCGCTGGTCTTAGCGAGGAATTTTGTCAGTGCCTTTTCAATATCACGTTTCTGGTTTGCTGCTTTTTCTCGAATAGCTTCATATTCTGTTACTGGTTGCTTATGTGTCTGGGAAATATAATTAGGGTAAACATTTTATGCCCGTAATTATAGAGAAACTCTTTCTTACCGGTGTCCTTATGTAAGCATGCGGATCAGGAAGAACCGGGAAATAGTTGGGTATATGTTGCGGATGAGCACTTTTTGTCCCTGCTTGTAGCAAGTTTAGTTGTTTCTGCTGAGATGATAGTTGAGGCGGGGGAATAACTTGCCTTGTCTCTCGTTTCGCATGAGCTTCAAGGCCTTGTATCGATATGCCCATGTTAATAAGAGCAACCACGATATCACCTATGACTGGTATTGTGCGCCCGGATAACTCACAGTAATTTCTTGCTGATGTTCCCACCTCCACTATTACTATATTATCAAAAAACAGGAGTCAAGTAAATTTAATTGCTAGATTTTTAAAAACTAAAAAAACTGTTTTCCGCTACATTTATTACTAATACTTTTAAGCGTTTCCCCGTGTAAAAGCTCTAACTTACCTGGAATGAGGGCGGCAGTGAATATGCCTTGCATCTCACGTTTAATCTTTCTTCTTCTGCGGTTTTCACGAAATTATGTACGGTTTTCAAACTTCTGTACAAGATTTCTCAACATCTACTAATTCTCTATTTCTATGAGTATCAAGGGAATTGTTTCTTTTAAGCCTGACTTAAATTTGTCTGTTCTTTTGCATCATTTTTACCTGCCAAAATTTTTATTTGGATTCAACCCATGTTTTATGTATGCAGTGGGATTAAAACGAAAGAACTGCTGCAGTTTCGAATTAAGATTTGGCAGAAAGCGATGACCTACATATCCCTGCCCTTGCAATATAACTAAAGGATACTTTCATCAAATAAAACTTACAACTTTGTATGATTTCTGAAAGGGTTTCCAATACCACTTTATCCACCGATTCAAATCCTTTTTCCATTAGTAAACTGGATATTGCAACTGTGAGTACCCTTCGGCGTGGATTTCCCACCACTTGACCCTCTTGTTTTTCCATATTTACAAGAAAAGTAAAATTATTAAAACAGCTCACAACTATACAATCTTCTGACAGTTTGATGGCATTTGTCACTTTTAATTATGGCTATGGGCTATACTAAAACAAAAAGTTGCGGTATGGCAATTCTGTTCTACTCCTCAAATTATACACACCACTTAATCGAACATATAAATTTGAAAAATGATACAAAATCTTTAAAAAATTTTGATGGTGTAATATAAATCTAAGCAAAGTTAGTTAATTATATATAAAGAGAGCAAAATAATTGAATAAATGATTTCTAATTAAGATTTTTCGTGGTGAAAACAGACTTTTCGCACGCCCTGTCCTTATTGACTTGACCGACGTCAGAAAAGCCTCGAAGTGCAGCTGTGGTGGTTTTGACCAAAGGGATTGTTGTTCAGTGTTTTGTGAACGGGAAGAAATTTTGTGGATAAAAATTATATTTAGTCGCGTAAACATTAGCTGAAAATGCTACCTGAAGGGCCGAAATCTTCAGAGAATTTAATGGTATGTAAAAAATCATCCGGTGTGTCTATTTTCCTGTGTATCACTTCCGCAATCGACGGAAAGGTTAGCTGCGCTTGGAAGCGCCAAAAAGATAATTAACTTGATATAATCTATATTTGGGACTAATCAAATCTTATGATCATAAATAGAATGCAATTATCCTTCAAGAACGGATAGATAAAGCGTAAAGAGGCGACGCAATGTGGGTCACACACAAATTGAAAAAGAAATTCGCTTTTGACACTTAGTGCAACTTTATTATTTGGAACATGGCCGCCAAAATAAAGTTTGTTTACCTCGCGATTTATATATGCTTTGGAGAGTGTTTTCGAGCAAGTCGTTTTGGAAAAAACAAACCTGGAGAACCTCACCAGACTTTGATGGTTGCATTAATTACTTAATTGCTACTTGAAGTCTGAGGTATCCCGCTGATGGTGGCGCAAAAATGGAGAAAGCGTGACACCATGTAATTTCAATTTTGAAGGGTTTTCGCGCTTTTATTCATTAACAATTGGCTGATTTAACATTATTGAGTACTCCTGAGTCTACTGCGAGGTACTTCCGAGTGTACCACGTTTATCTAAGCGGTTCAACCGTCCAGTATTCGTTGCAGCGCTATGTCACGTGTGAAGAAATTTTGCGCCAAAAATTAATGAAGCAAATCCATATGGGAACATTTCACATTGCAGCTCAGATTACACATGGGTTTGTACTTAGAATTGTTCTAATCCGATTTTTTGCAATGAATGAAAACCCTTTAGAAATCTAAAAAAGTTTATCTTTACATATGCAAAGCGAATTGCAGCCCTCTTAATGGAAAATTACTGCAATTAAATATATGCATTTAAAATTCAGGAATAAATTCGTTTCGTTAAACATGTTTGGAAGTAATTGGACAATTACGAAAGTAGCTAAAAATGTCCTCTTCTTTTTATTGAATTTTAACTTTTAATCAATTCAAAATTAATTCCCTATCAGTCTTATCACATAACTCATTAACCTCTAGATTCTTGGCGTCACTAGACATGTTCAGGCACATTTTAATGTAAATGTTTAAGAATTGTCGTTTGGAAAAATGTTTCACACTTATTACACAGTTATTACACAGATAAACTCATAAAAGCAGAAAACGCAGGACTGCTTTGAAATAACCTACTTATTAATGTTTTTTTTAAATTTAACTGTCTGAATTAAATCTCTAGAAATGTAAGCCACCAAATTAAGGATTAAACGAACATTGTTGGTACTTTGATTAATCCTATTCATTTGGATCAAAATTAATAAAACAAATAAAATTATGTGATAGATACAACGAAACAATAGAAAGTACAAAAAACCGTAAATAACACGAAATTTTACAGTAATTATACATTCATTCATACCGACGTAACATTTTCATAATTTCATGGTTTGTAAGTGCATTTGTGCACAGAGTCTATTGAAATAATCTTTCATCTGAAAACAAACAAATAAAATGTCCGAAATTAATTTCTTTTTTAATGTTTAAAAGATTCTTTGGGGGTTCATAGGTATACATAAAAAGTTGAAAAGCTTGGACGTTTAAAAAAACTTAGTCCGTTAGTGTTTATGCAAATGCACCATAGAGAAACAATAGATTCATATTTCAGTTTTAATGCCTTCGCAGTACTAAAAGTAACTCTACTTTTAGAGCTAAAGGAGTGTGCAATCTTTTGCCATATTGCCTCCACGTTATTCGTAAGATCTGTTTTCTTTAATGTCGATGGATCATTTACCATAGGTAGGTAGGTACCACAGATGTTTAACATAATCTTTTTCGTCCAAAATGTTGTTCCTTATCTTTTCCTTTGGTGTCATTCATTATTTAAAGAACGGTGTGTTTTAAAAATTAAATGTAAGTTCGATCATAAAAGGAACTGAGCAAAATAAATGCTTAAATTTCAGTTGTTTCTCTTCCAGTCACTGCCAACCGATACAATGCAAGTTAGAGTACCATTTTTAATGGGGCCCAGTAATGATTTCTGCCCCAGTCAATTGCACGTCGATCAAATAATGCCGGGAATATATTTAACGAACACTTCAGAAGCATGGACTCCAGAAAGACTGCGATCACACGGATTCACACATGTAATCAATATAGACAGACATATCGAGGATTTCTTCATCGCCAGAAATGATCACAACTGCAACAGGACGTATGATTTTGGGTCGGAGTTCGAGACACTTGATCTGAATTTTGGCGAAAAATCATATCTAACAACAGTATTGCCAAATTGCTACAAGGCTGTGAAATTTATAGACAAAGCTCTTCAGAATGGCGGGGCAATACTCGTTATTGACTGCAATAGCAATCAGAAGTGCTTAACGATTGTGACGGCGTATCTAATGTATAAAAATAATATTAACTTTAAGTAAGTGTCGAGTTTTTATTTCTCCGCACTATACTTATTGGTAATCTCATTGCAGCGATGCCTTTCAGCGGATCAAGGGAGTATTTAAGAAGGCTGAACTTGAGCGGTTTTTTATCAGCCAATTGTACGAGTATGAACCCATTTTACAGGTTCAAAGGGCACAGGCTAGGGGAAATAGTTGCTCGAGAGAGCTAAGATCAGCTTTTCTTAAGCGTAAAAAACTCCACGACGACAGCCCTGCACAGAATGATTGCAGCTTCAATCACCTTCCAAATCACATCCACATTAGTAGTAATAATTGTCATGATAGTGGCGATATTGCGATGGAATAATATCGTCTAACATTATCCTAGTACTTCGTTCTACTTATCGTCGAGATTTAGTTGGACTTCATTTGCTGCTATACAATGGTGATTTACGTACCTTTTTTAAGTAGTAGAATTAAATAAAGTTTTTGTTACTTTTCGCATATTTGTGCGTCATCTCGATTAAAAAAAAATCGAATTTAGTTTAATGAATGTAGAGTTTTGTATTGTATGATGTTACTTCCTTCGCCCAGTGTTGTGGGTTGTCATTTCGTCTCAGTTTATTTAAATCCTTCCCTGCCCAACCCATACATTTTCATTTTAGCCGTGGACGCAACAATTTTGTCTCATTTGTACATTTACTTTTAATTCTTAGGAAAAATACCACATATTTTTGTATTGTAATAAACGACAAGACAGTTTCAATAAATATTTGAAATTTATGCCCGTTTTTTGAATTCTGAGAGTTTATTATTTTACTATGTAAAATTTTTTATATGACACTAGTTTACAAGAGTAAAGGGGTTGAACTTTAGGCAACAATGATATGTAAAATATATTTAGTCTCGTCTTGTAAAATAGAGCCATCGCATTTGAATTTCTTGCGGGTCTGAATTACTTACAAACTTTTAGTTTTTCATGATAAAAACAGCCGTTGCTTTTTTTTTTAATAAAAAATGTTATTTGTCCATAAGAATGTAACTCTGGGAAAATAGGGGTTCTTTTTATTAAAATTCAGTAATCTAAACCCATCTCATCTTTCCCCGCTCCGTCTTGCAGCAAAACCCTTTAATTATAAATTCACAAAAATATAAATAAATGGATGAGAGGACTATTTCCTTTAATTACATCATCCATTTCCCAAGGTTATATTTTGATATATAGGTTTTACAAAAGTCAGTGAGTAAAAATTGCTAACGATCACAGCTCTTTTTATGCAAAATATGTATAACAAAACTTATTAGTGTATTGCTGAATGTGTTTAGAGTCCTAATTCGACGTACTTTTTTTTAAACTGGACACATTTTCTTATTTAATACCATCTAGCCTTTGTTTTCTTACCAGTTATTTACCATTACCAGAAATTAAAATTGTCTTTCAGTTTTCCAAAGTTCTATTCATTCGACTGTTTTATTTTATATTTTAATGTCGTCAGAACAATTTTATTGTGAATTGAGGGTTATAGTACAATATTTAGAGTTTTCGATCTTTTTACTTTACTTCGCATAATTCAAAATGAGTTTGATTAATCTTGACAACATTTTTAATTAAAAAACGAAAGAAAATGAATTTGTATTAAAAATTTGCTTTACTTTCAAAGCCAGAGAGACTTCTCAAAAACCCATAATTAGAGTTATCAGTTTTATACTACATCAAAACTTCATTAATGGATTCGTGAATAACATTGTTCTTGATCAATGTAATTGATACGGAGATTAATAACATGAATTAGTTAAATAATTTTTATTTGCACGTTTTGTTCACACGAAATAAATCTATTTTTTTTCATCTGTATAGTAAGGTTTTGTTTTGAAAAATCATTCAATTTTAGCAGGAATAAGGGCGCACACGATATTCTCTGAATTCTGATCCCTCAGCTCCCACTTGACCTCGACATGAACCTACGCGTATATGAAAAAATTAATAAATATTTATAAAAACGTAAAAAACCGTCTTACTTTTGGATATGCTTTTAGGACGGGTAGTGTTGCTTTATATTCGTAGCTGGTTCCCTTTGTTAGGGGGCAGGAGAGGCCACTTTCTACGCAGGCGTTTGGATTTTGCAATTTGAAAGGCATTTCAACTCCCAATATTTTTCCATGTACGACAGTGGTTACTTCTTGGACGTCTTCGCCTATAAAATAACAATAATGGTATAATATAAGAGGTCCTAGATTAAGAATTTTTATATAAACTTACTCAAAGTGAAATCAATGGTGATGGAAACTGTGGAATTCCTTTTTAAAATACATTCTGAACGAGTTGTATCACAATCAGATACTTCGATTCTCGTGAATTTTCCAATTTTAGAACCTGGCAGAAGGAAATAAATTTGTAATTTTAATTATTTTTGTATTATACGTGTTTTGCTTACTTCTCAAAATAGTCTTATGTGATTGTTTTTTTTTTGCATTGCAAATGAGATTTGGCAATTATGTATAATATTTTTATTACAAGCTAATTAAATTGTATTAATATTAAAACTTAAAATATATGTATGTACTATGTATGTACTGTAGTTTTCACGATTCAATTAATACTTATGTACATATCTACTCGATTTTTATTCATGGACTTAGACAATAATTATTGAGTACAGAAAAGCATAAATCCTTTGTTTTAGTCACTCCGTTCATAATTGCTAATTTGTTGCAGTTACATTATCGTAATAGATACGTAGCTTTCAATCACTTGGAAATTACGATTGTAATAAAGTAGATATATTACTAATAAGTCTTGAAAAATATTTAAAAAAGGTTTTCCAGCCTTGAAGTTTATTAAATTCACTGCATGTATATTGCCTTCGTAGGCCGCAGCAAATGAAATCGACAGAAAATTTCAAGAGTGCTATTTTCGGTAAGAGTGAACATTTTTATTCCCCAAGCTGTTAGAGCATACTAACTAAAGGTGATAAAAAAGGCCTCTAAAATTCTATTAAAAGCATAAAGTTTCTTTTAAAATTCAAGCGTAATAAAAGTTTTAACGAATGTTAGCATTACATATTAGTGGTTAATAAAAACATCATAAAACCTTGAGAAACAGGTTTAAATATTGATTTTGAACATGACTTCCAACGTCCTGAAAATAGACAAAAACAATTTACAATCTTTTTAGCCCAAAATATCGAATTAAATAAAAAATATTCGCAGAAAACCGAAACTAGTTCCTTCACCAGTTGACCTTATTATTGTGGCGATTTGTAAATGCGTAATGAGAAGTAAATTGAAGTACGTAATGCTTTGCTCATTAAAAAATAAATTAAATGACTAATGTGAATATAACAAAAATAAAATAAAGGCGTGAAAAATGAATGAATAATTTGATACGACGGCACTGCTTTTTCGAAGACTTGGATTTTTGTTATTCCAATTAATTAGTTATTCTAATTGATTTTAAACTTAGCAAATATAAAAAGCCACAAATGTGAGCTGGTTTAACGGGTAGTTTTTATCACTTAGTTTTTTGTCGAATATGAAAAATATAAACCAAAGTCATTAACATTTAAGCAGGATTTGGAGCAAAATTGATAAATTATATTGTTTCGTAAGAAGAAATGAAACTTAAATTGTTGGATAAGTGTGATGTGAGATGGAAATTCAGAAAATTTTTTTTATCACTTGATAGAATCAATTAATTTGGGATGGCACGTGCTTAAGCGCTAGAAAAATGGGTTGAGATTATATTAATTTAAGAACTGGTCAATATAATTATCTTTTTCAATATAGTCACTGATTTGCAACTGCTTTGAGGTCATAAAAAAAATTATATTCCTTTTTTTCAGGGTTGCTTATCAACATTATGTTTTCTTTAAAATATCACCAATACCTTTTACTATTACTATAGTGGTAATTAAACTTGTTTACATTTTTGTTTCAAGACATTAAGATTTTTAGCACATAATGCTTTTTAAATTTTTACAATCGTTTTGTCTCATTGTCTAAATTTATCTCCTTTCAAGTAGGTAGAACCCGAGATATGTATAAAGGATTGAAATTAGAATTTGAAAAATAGTAGAAATTAGAAACGCTAAAAATCGTTAATAAATACATAAAATACAAAGAACCTAATGTTCTACATTTATACACTTCACTAGATAACCCATAGTATGATCTAATGGAGCGCGACAAAGATCGCAATTAAAGTACTTCCGCTCAGAAGCAGCTAATTTATCCCTCCTCGGCTGTTTCCGTGGAAAATATAACTCAATTAAAACCAATCCACTAAAACTAATTTAATAAGAACTGTTTAAGAATTTTACTTAATACATCAAATTTATTTTTAGGCCGTTATTTAAAAACACAATTTATACGTAACATACCGCAGTCTGAAAACTGAAGAGCTGCACTTCCGTAAACGGCCACAGCAAGTAACGAGATCACAACAAATAATTTACTCATTTTTGAAAATTTTTTACAATTTTTACTATTTCACTAAAATTTGTAGATTTTGCGAATACTTAATAGCAAAGATTTCGTTCGACGATCTCAAAACAACTGACGAGATTAACTTGATTGAAGCCCTGCGAACGCTGCGACTTGAGTCTGATTCGAAATCTACGTTGCAGCGATGGCAGTCCGTCTTCTAGTGATTTCGTTTTTTTCAATTGCTAGTAAGTGGACTCATGTAAAGAAGTGGGCAGGGAGCCCCTAGAATGACTCGACTTGGCTGGAGCAACAGTTGGATGTGAATCATAAAATATAGCGCGGCTACCCCTGCTATGTGCCATTTACAGCAAAATACATAGCTGACAATGGAAGAATCTGTTTAGCGAGGAAGTCTGAAGTTATTACGACTGCCAAAGTGCAAAAAATTATCACTTAATTCACTTTCATGGGTGATAAGGATATATGCCGAGGATTGTACCTTCGAGACTTCGGTTTCATTCTTGTCTTTTCTCTGATTCATTTGTTTAATTGAACATTCATTACAGTGTCGAAGTCTAGTGTAAAAATTCTTGTTTACTGTCTTTTTATTATCAACGAATTTGGGACTTTGCGAAACGCGATCATACGTTGGAATAAAAAACAATCATACGATCGCTTCTCTCGACGTCGAAAAAAACACTTGACAAATTGTGTCTCTCTTTATGCAGTAACTTTTAATTTTAAATTATAATAGCAAATTCTATAAAGCTATATGGAGTCTATACATCTTCCAGTTTTCAATTTTCATAAAAATTTCGTGAAAGCTAAAGCAGAATTTCCAATTGTTTTTTCATGATACGTTAATCCTCCACAGACAAAAAGTCATTACCTCTAGACATTGCTTTGTGCATCATCGTAGCACAGGACGTTCTGTTTCTGTAGGTTTTATTCAAATCAAAACAAAATTTGCGAATAAAAATTATCTTTGAAACCAGACCCCCGGCCGCCTTTTCATCGATAAGATTGATATATGAAATAACTTTAAAAACATTTGGCTTAAGAGATACATATGTACATATAAAGAAAGTTTATTTTGAAGCATGTTTTTTCATAGATAAGAACGAGGAAAACGTGCAGAACTAAGTACTAAGAATTTTAGCAACAGCATAGCGACTGATTTAAGCTGATTTTAATGCTTATGTTGCATAAGTTTTATGTATATATGTTGTAAAAAAAAAAAGTACACATGCCAGCTGTAATTGGATTGGGAAATATTACCGGGTTAGATTTTGTGTGGTGGGATTGCACGTGAACCGAAACTTCCTGATTTCATCAGTCGGCTCTGTGTGAACTTAACAAGAATCTTCTGCTAAACCTTCAATTTGCTTCAATGCTAATTGAAGATGAATAGCCGCTCGATGGGGACGATGACGTGATCTTAGTTGCTACTGAAGGACCAAACAATAGAACGGAAGCTGCGGAATTTATTTTTTTTAAGTATATCCCACAGTCTCTAAGGCTTATTAATCATAAAAAACGATTGTTGCAATTGATATGAGTGGCAGAATTATAAATAATTTCTGTAATATGTATTGAACTGGACATAATATCTATGTATATTTATGTAACAAGTAGAAGATGGCAATAAGTAAGTAAACAAAAAATAAACAAATTTATTTTGCTGACCTTAAATTTTTTTAAATGGTTGTATGTACTTTTTTTTAATTAATATTATTTTCAAAATGAATGCCATGAACAACTCTGTGAAAGTATTTCTACCTTTTTAATAATATTCATTTAACATTTGATAGTATGTTCTTTTTATCATTTTATTTGAGTTCAAGCGATTTTTTGTGATACAGAACTATAGTTAAAAATTTATTTTACCACCAAGGTCCACATCTGAAGGATTTTTAACTTTTTTTACTTAGGCGATTTTGAGCGGTTCGTCATTTTGAATTTATAAATTTTAATAGGGTCTCGATATTAGTACCATGAACTGGTTTGAAATTAAAGTCTGTGTTGAAATCTATGTTTGATTGAATTTTCGCCTGAATTTCTTTGTCCAGAGTATTACGGTAATTCTTAATTAAAAACCTTTGAATTTCGTAAAAATCGGTCGCCAGTACATATGCATATATATGTATACGCATAGGAATAGAAATATAAAGATGAAGAACGAAACCTCCATAATTTGCCAAAGTGATTCATTGAAAAGGTGATTATTAAAAACTTATGATTATATTTAAATTAGGAGCACACATTTTCTAAATATAATTATGTATGGAAAAAAAAATTAATTTGTATTTTCGGGTTTCCATAACTTGTATACCCTCTTTCAAACATCTTCAGTTTTAAAAACCCAATATTTATTTTTAGTGTAAATAGTATATTTATTGTTAAAGCATTACAAAAGAATTTTTACGACCGAGAGTAGAAAAGGCGAGTATGAGTTATTTTTCAAAAAATCCCGCCAAATATTAACTGCATTATCAATTTCTCCTAGTTGACGTTGCGCGCACTCTAATTAAACGTGGAACCACGATTCCGACACGAATCTCTTGAAAGCTTCGCGTCGGGAGAACTTTCATTTGTTCGCTTTCTTCGTGTCAACTTAATTTGGAAGGTCGTCGTGCTGAGGTGCATGTTTCTTTGCGTAGATTTTTTGGAATTTTACGAATAAAACTAATTTAAAGTAAGTGAAAAGAGTGGATTTGTTGTAAATTAATGTTTAAACTAATTTGTGATAGTTAAATTTTAAGAAATGAGAAATTCGGCCAGAAGTTTTTGACGGTGCTTCTTTCGCGAGATATTCATGAGTTTTTTAATTATTTTGGGATATTTATTTGCGTGGGACCTGTGACTAGTTTATATAAAAAAGTATTATCGAAGGAGTTGTGTTATTTACATATTTATTTCATTTATTCTAAATATTGGTCTCAGTGGTGATGTGCCACGACGGCACACGCTGAGCAAAACCAGCGGAGTTTTCAAGATCAAGGGCTTGACACCAGTTAGCAACTTGAATTATTGTTCGTCGTAATATACCCACTAAGTTCTAAGTTAATTTTAAAACTCTGTGGGTCCCTTCCCACTGGTAAACATGAAAAGCGTGCAGCATTTTAATGTCGATGCGGGCGCTCAGTCTACAGCTTATTGTTTTAATCTTTCTGTCAGTCTTAATGCTTATTCTAAAGTACTTTATCCTCTTTCAGAATGGACAAAGTTATTCAGTTTTGCGAACCTGGACGTGCTTTCGCTAAGGACTCCATCAGGTTGGTTAAGCGGTGCACGAAGCCCGACAGGCGGGAGTTTCAAAAGATCGCCATAGCCACAGCGATTGGTTTCTGCATCATGGGCTTCATCGGTTTCTTCGTGAAACTGATCCACATCCCAATCAACAACATTATCGTCGGGTCATAAATTTAAGTAGTTAATAAATATTTAAAAACAAAATAAAAATTGTAAGAGATTTTCCATATTCCCACTGTTCTCTTTCACTTCATTTCGTTATAATAAACATTTTATTCCTATTAAGTTTTATTCATTCTTAAAGCGGGGATTTGAAGTTTTATGAATTCTGGAAGAAATGTATCTTAAATAGTCTTCGTTACGTTTTGGATTTTTTGTTTTCTGTTGTGATTTTAACCGCAATATTTGTCGATGACCTGCACTATTAAACTACTTGTAATTGTGAAATTTCTGCGGACGTTTTCATTTATAAATTGTAAATTATTTTAAAGAATATGTGTTGTGAAGGTAATTAAAAAACTAGTTTATGCTCAAACCCTTATCAAACTAAACAATAAACCAAAAATTGTCTCCAGGCCGGCGCGCGGCCAATTTTCACAGGCTATCCAACATAAAAATATTTACTTTGACATTTCATTCATAGCGAAATGTGTGTTCACTATTCCAGTGTGATGTTTTTATTTCCTGTTTTCTCATTTGTATTCAAGTTGTTCGCATATTAAAAACAATAAACAGAAAATATACGCGTTATATTTTGCAGTGAATAAATAAATTGTGGTAGAATTATTCTCGTTCAAGCGAAATACCGCTCTTTGTGAGGCGGCGGCAGACGACTCGCAATTTCCAATATGGAGGACGAGATCATTCTCACTCGGCCTTCGGACAGGAGGCTTGTGGGCGAAGACAGCGACCTGACGCCTGGCCCTCCAGGCGTGGAGAGCGACTCTTTTGATTTAGGTAAATTTAATTAAAGGAAGCTTTCATTCTGAGAAATTTTGCATGTCTGTAGGAATTGTTTAGTTTTAGCTAAATTTTATTTAAGGGCGCGGAGTTTTTGCTCTCATTACCGATAATCTTCAACGAGGTTTTACATCAACAAATTTTAAGATTGCTTTAATTTATTAATATTAAACACTGAACTATTATGCGTTTTTCATATAAATAGTTCAAATTAGATTTATTGCTCCTTAATGTCCTTAGGGCCGATTCGACCAAACTAGGCTTTATCTAAGAATAACTAATCGCGGAATATATTTACTCCCTAAATTTTAATCAGGGAATAATTTGTTTCATTCGTCCAGGCTACTTTAATACTGGAGTAGTAACTCGACAGATTAGACACAAAAACTGAACGAATGTTGACTGAACGAACTAAACCGACGTATATTTGGTGTGTGAATTGGATTGTTATATATAAATAAATATAAATTGTTTCAAATTTAAAAGTTTAGCGAGCGAAACAGGAAAAAGCCCGTCCTGGCTCGAAAGTATGATGCATTTTAAGACTTGTTGTCTTCCCGTGGCTGTGAGTTATGCCTAATCTCCATAAAAAACCAGACCAAACCAAAACCAAAAAACCAACTGCTGACAAATCAAGTCTGTACACATATTAGCAATGTAGTTGTGAAATGTCAGTCAGCCACTGCTTCACTTACCGGTCCAATAAAAGGGCATTTTGTAATAAAAATATAATTATTATGACACAAATATTTGGCACTCTTTACCGGCAAACCACAACAACCGATTTAACATCAATTTATTTTTGACTTTGCAACTTTTCGAGTACTAACCTGTACTAAATGCGCTGAATTGCATGTGGCAACGCCAAATGGTTTTAAAATGGTTTAACTCACACAGAGGAAAAAGCTAGCGGCTGGTGACCAAAATGAGCGAGATAGGTGATGAAATTGCAATGCGAATGACAGAGCTGCAGATATTTTTGGTTTGGTTAGTTGGTCTGGTTTTGTATGGAGATTGGCATTTAGTCGTTCACAATACTTACCGATTCGATATATACTCTAAAGTATGTTCGATTTTGGATAACAGAAACAAAGTAGATGCTTTACTTAATCGAAACCTCACTGTAAAATCTTGATCATCATAGCTTTCGAAATAATTGCTCCTTTCTCTAATCACTCTTGGACGCCTTGGTCTCATATACTCCTCGTCACTGTCGGAATCGTCAATCATGTCTCACAAACGTTTTGACATTTTTTTCTCCGAAAAGTCCAAATTAAGTAACATATAAACTACACACCACCCAAAACAACTTTTATCATGACGAAATACGCTCGCGAAATCTGACAGGTTCACCATATTAGATTTAATCTGAGAATAAGGGTGGTTATACCGTCAGAATCGGCAGAATAGTGTTATACTAAGGTTTAGCTAACGTATTCCTGAATAAGTACTTGGTAGAACGTAAATTCAATTTACTCTAGAGTATTTTCCAATTTATTCTTGGTATTAGACTTAAACTAGTTTGGTCGAATCGGCCCTTAGTGATATAATGTGAAGGACCTAGTTTCATTTTAGTTCTCCCGTGATTTTGCAAAGTACCGCAGTTTTAAAACATACATAGAGCAATTTTTGGCTTCTAAAGCAGTCAATTACCAAAGACTATGTTTTTATTCAAATGAGGGTGGAAAGGTAAAAATAGCAAAAAAGTTTGAGTAAAAGACAGCATGTTTGGATATTTACCTATTTTATTTTATTATTCTTTATACACAATTTACAATTTTTTCTCTGAAACATCTACATATTTATAACTTATTTATTAAAATAACTCCATATTAAATAAAAGCAGTAACAAAACACAAAATTCTCTGCCTTATTTTTTTGAGTGCATTGGGATCTTTTCGCAACCACAAAGAAACTGGGAAAATTCTTCACCATGTGGGCATTATTCGTATTACTAAAAATATTAGTCAAGCGGTCTCTAATTAGAAAACCTTTTTCAGTTCAAAAGGGAAAAATATCTTCGCAAGAAAAAAAATCAAGAAGGTCACCACCACCTCACAATCGTCGATCTCCTGCAATTCGGAGCAGGCGTTCAACATCGCGGGGACGTAAATCAAAAAGTAGAACTCGTGAAACTCCGACTTATGGGAGGGATTACAGCCCACCTTGGCGTTATGGCGGCCCACCTAGAAGAAGGTCCCGTGAACGGATTATTAGATCGCCGGATCGCATCCGCAAGAGATCCAGGGAAAGGATTGAACGCCGGCGAGATCGGCGCGAAAGGACTCGGTCGCCTGATCGATATCGTGCGAGACGCTCAAGAAGTCAAAGTCTTAGTCCACGCTCAAGGCGATGGAGCCCGAAGAAGAAACCTGCTTCCCCTCCGCCTCCGCCGCCGATAAATCCCACAAACCCCTATGCAATGCCTGGCTACAGCGATGCATACTCAACATATCCGACGCAATATCCGCAACAATATTCTGCTGATTATGGCCCAGCGCCTCCACCACCAGCGGCATTTTCATCTTCATATCCACCACCACCAACTTGGGGTATGGTAGTTCCACTTGGTGAGAAACTATTAGAAATTATTAAAATTTACTAACAAAATTCCTTTTATTCCAGGTGATGATTACAGTGCACCTGGTGGATGGCCAGCAGCTCCCGTGCCTCCGCCGGCGCCATCAGTTGTTGAAACAGACGAAGAACAAATGAAACGTGATGGTACGTTGACAAGCTGTTTTAAAAATAATCTCTGTAATAATAGAACACGTAGGTATTCAAATTTTTTATGGTACATATATCTCTATTATCGCATTTGACTTTGTTGAAAACGTTATAATGACTTTTTTAACTAGAGCGGACCCATCAAATATATCGCAAATCGCTTCTCACTTGGGCTATTAGAATTCTATCTAAAATAAATATCTCTACTACTCTTTGTATTAATTCGTTTAATTAAACAAAATATAAAAATATTCGATAAAATCCTCCTCCTTCTTACCAATTCGATGTTAATCGTTCCCGCGAGAGCGTGATACATAAGAGCGTGTATATGGGTAAGGCAGCGGAATTGTATCGCTCGTAAAATGTGATTAATCAATTTTTAAGTATGTTTGATTATAAGGAAATATTTTTTAATTTTAGCGGCCGTCGCCCAAGAAGTCCAGAATCAGCGTGATCAACTGAAGAAACAGCGGAATGATTACTTGAAGCGTGCATCTGCTCTAAAGAGAGAAATGAAAATTCTCAAAGAACAGCGAAACGATTTGGTATCGGGTGGAGTTCCGCCAAGTCCAACTACTAAAGGTTTCCTCGAAGAAAATGATAGACTACAGGTATGTGCAGCACTCTTGAATTGTTATTGGAAAATTTTTTGCTTCGTCAGCAGTGAATTGATCGTTTATCCCTTCTTGGAAATTTTAATTCTCGGTTCCGCGGATTTGAGTATTCAAGAAAGTACTACGCGCTAGAAACGGTTTGTTTTAAGACTAATTTATTTAGCTGTGGATTGGACGATGTCTATTGAACATCGCTTACGCCGTCTCAACGGATAATTATTTTCATTAAAAAAGCAGCCTGATCACTTATAATTCCTTCATCAACTCATATTATAAAATTATTTCAAATTCTGGAATTTTGTGTTTGCACTGGCTTAAGGGGATATTTGTTTTTGTTCATTGCAAATATAGCCTCATGACTTTGAAGTAATAGACAAAATATAACAGTAAGTTGTACTTTTCTTCGGTCACGATTTTCGCGATTTCGTACTATCATCTCACAAGAAGTAAGAGAATAAGTAAAAAAATTATACTCGGGGAAATTTGGAGATAAATGTTAAGTTGTAAAACAATTTAAAGTTTTGGATTTTAGAAAGAAAATAAATATAAACGTTTTTACGGTTAGGGTTTTAAAGTTGATTTCCTAATAAAATAGTGCTTGAATTTTACTATGTTTCTACATCAAAAAGTATTGTAATAAAACGTCTTCAGCGTACGAAATTTTTTAAATCAATAGGGCCGTGTAATTAACGAAAAGAAAAAATATTTCAGAGAAGGTAACTTAACAATGAATTCGCTGTCGCAAAAAATTCTTCAAACGTTTAACCTTACTTAAGTTCTTTCGATATCGGGCGAATAAATTCAATTTTTCACAGCTTCTATTTGGTCATTTTATAAAAAAATGTTGTAGCGTTGTCATTGCTTTAATTTCAACAATTAAAATTTAAAACAAAAAAATCAATCCCCGAAATTTGAAAGAAGTTCTGACACAGCGACTGAATGACTGAATGAGGTGAAAAGCATCAAAAATGATTAACTGCAGTGGGGATGATCTCGATCACGTATTTCTGGGTGCTTTGGACTTGCCGGACTTAAACTAAGAAATGTTATTATCTATCTAATGCATTTTTGTATTATCCTTAATTGTATTGCACACCAAACATCAAAGGCCGGTCTTTAGGTTTTAAGGGAATTTCTATTACAAGTAGATTTTACGTAAAATGCTTTTGAAGTTTGGTCTGCAAAGAACTATGTTTGTAATACGCATTTAAAAAAATACGACACAACATCGTGGGCAATGGCCGAGTCGTGTGTAAGCCAAGGAGGAGTTTTGCAACAGGCAAAAAAGGCCACTGATCCCATCATGAGACGATCATCAATCTACCTCAAATAATAAGCGAAAAAAGAATAATCGAACGGGTTTCTCATGCCTCAAATTCAGGACCAATACCATAAAATCAACAAAAATGCCTAAGAAAAATAAAATATTTTTCATTTGCACAAAGTGAATTACGATAACTGATTCTACATATTTTTCTGAACAGAATCAGATTCAGAAGAAGCTCAACACCATGGAGAACGTCATCGATATGCTGTCCGGGATAATTGGCGATGAGAAACCACCAACTCCACCATCACCTGTTGCCCATAAGAAGATCAAGAAAAAGAAGAACGAGTCCGATGACGATAGCTCACCGGAAAGGTTGAAGACAAAAGTCATAGAGAGCTTGAAGTCGAAGCGAGGAGATAGCTCTAAAAAGGAAATTATGAATTTGCATATAAAAACGGAACCCAAAGAATTGAAGGAAGAAATTGCTGTTAAAAAGTAAGTCAATATTGCTTCGTAATTTTATTGTTTAGGGAAATATTAAACTACGACAATAATACATTTTAAAACGTCTCGTTTTCACAGTGTCTAACACCCTATTTTTTTTCACAAATATTTTTAGATCAGAAGATGCAGTAAAGAAAATTAATTATACATTCTACGATCCTGAGATGCATTGGTGTCAGACATGCAATGTATTCCCGAAGACAGCAAAGGACTATTTGAATCATATGCACAGCAAAGACCATTCAGTAAATGTTAAAAATGCAGATACTCCGTGGCATGAGTATTTAGTCAGCAATGTACGGATTTAAAAAAATATTATATAATATTTGTAACGTTGCTTTCACTCACAGGAATTCCCAACTTATCCAAACGCTCTTTCTAAACGGGCTCCGATTCGAGGTTTGCAGTTTTTTGTCCCCTCAACATCTTGGTTTTGTAAATTGTGTAACTTTTGGATGGGCGATCTTCACTGCGCGTCCGCACACTTGAAATCGCAAACTCATTCAGAAAAATATAATGTAAGTTATATGTAATTAAGTTATGTCATTACATTTTTATTAATATTGAGTTGCTTTCAGGCGTACATTGATCAAAATCCTCACTTTGAGGTTGATTGGATGGCCGAAAGGCAGAAGGCGTATGATATGCAGCGAGCACCTCCTCCGCCTCCGCAGATCACTTCGGTTTCTACCTCTGGAATGGATTTGTTGGAAAGTATTCCGCTGCAAATTAATACCCAAAAGAAGATTGAGAAAATTGAGAAAGTTGAGGAACCTATTGAGAAGGTATCTAAGAAACGGAAGAAGAAAATGTGAGTATTATATTTTTATTTAATTTTTTAGGGATTCGTATTTTTGAAAGCGGTTACATATTTTTTCTTCAATACTTAATTTTAAGAATATTTCAATGAATAAGGAATGTAACAATTTAAACATATTTTTGGAATTAACCAAATATTTATCTCTATTAATTTTCAGGGAAGATAAAAAAGAAAAGAAAAAGAAGAAGCGATCCAAGAAGCGGAAGAAATCCTCTTCGTCCTCATCATCATCTAGCAGTGAATCCTCTTCAGAGTCTGAGTCTGTTAAAAAAGCCGAGGAAGATCGAGCAAATTCGATAAGAGTCGCAATGCGAAATTTGTCCAGATCACAAGAGCAATTGAATTTGATGGACGGACGCGGTAAGTGGACAACTGTTCAGGAGGGCAGAATGCCGGAACCCGTGCCCCCACCGCCACCGTCAATTGTAACTGCTGAAGCAGCCGAAGATCGTAAAAAAGATGAATTGATGATCTCCCAGTGGAACACTCCCCAGCCGATAATAAGTGAAAGCGAGAAGAAATTACTGGAGGAATTAAAGGGCAAGTTAAAGGGTAAGGGTCCAACTGACGAGAAGAAGAAGGGAACGAAAAGCTCGGACAGTTCTAAATCAATTTCAAAAGATTTGAAGAAAATAGACAAGGAGAGTCCAAGAACTTCAAAATCAAGAGATTTAAAAGAAAAGGAAAGTCGCCGAAGTCGGAGCAGAACCAAGAAAAGTCCAAGTGTGCCGCCAGTTGAAGAGCGGGAGGGAGGGGGCGACAGACGAAGTCGCAGCCCAGGGGGTAGAGGCAGAAGGAGGAGCCTCAGCAAGGGAAGAGTCAAGAGGAGCCCTAGTCGGGGGCGCATAACCAGAGTTCGACGGAGTCGAAGTCGTGACCGCCGCAGTAGGAGTCGTGATCGACGGAGTAGAAGCCGTGGAAGGAGGAGCAGAAGCAGAGGAGGTGGTCGTGGACGAAGTAGAAGTCGGGATAGGCGCAGCAGGAGTAGGAGCAGGGGAGGTCGGAGGCGCCGGAGTCGATCTGTGAAGCGAAGGTAATTCAATTTATCTGTTTTTAGATATACAAAGGGTGTTTACATTCTAGAAGCTCAGAATATCAGGGAAGTCTGAATTGGTGTGAATTAATTAAAATATTTGGAAAATATGCGAAATCGAAATAGGTCAGAAAAAATCAATAAAGAACGGCTTCTTGGTAATCTAAAATTTTGGTTGATTTGAGATGAAAATAAAATTAAAGGTGATAAAAATACAAAAAGTACAATGTATTTTCTGATTACACTTTACACTTCAATCTAAATAAATTTATAATAAAATAAAAAAATCTAAATACATTAAGATAAAAAATCTGAAAAATCTAAACCGCAGAATTTGGAATGTATGGTTCAGAAAAAATCGGTTTTTGTTTTTTGTCTAATAGATCTAATTTTTTAGGAGCCGCAGTTACGGAAGAAGGCGGTCCTATTCTCGTTCACGGTCCAGGTCGTCATCTCATCGAATTGAGAAACCGATAGTTCGCTACCCTGAGTTCCGACCACGAGTACCTGAGAATAAGAAAGTAACAAAAATGAAGGCAGATGATGAAACCGAACGCAAGAAGACTCCACCCACAAAGAAGGTATCAGCTAATCCATTAATGGGGAAGAAACTCCCATTCATCGGACGAATGCCCGTTTTTAAGAAGCAGAATCAAGGCAGTGACGATAAAAAGGACGGGGAGAACGCCGATCCGAACCAGATGGACATGCACATGGGCTATGACCACTTCGATGGAATGATGATGGACTACGATGACTTGATGCCAGACCCTATGCAATACGTTACATTGATGGGAGCTCCGCCTCCACCGCCCCCGGCTGGAGGGCCTCCAGAATATGCCGATGAGAAGGACATGCTCCCGCCGGGTGTTGACGAAACCGAGGCGGATCTCGTTCCAAAGCCAATCAGCGATGCCCCCATTCCAAGAAAAGGTCCGCTCCCGAAGGACTTCCAAGAAGCGCTCAACATTATTTTTCCCGGTGACAAGAAACCTGAAGAGGAGGAACCCGTCGAAGAAAACAAAGGGGATACCGCTCGAGAAGAACCAGAGGTAGAATTACCTCGAGAACCGGAAGCGATCACTACAGACTCTATGGCTGTTGAAGATGTGCCACTCGTCGTTCCACATGTTCCACATGTTCAACCAGCGACAACAGTTGACGACGACACATCACAGATGAGCATAGGTGAGGCTTTCATCGGTTTCCCGCCCGCGACTATTTCAGACCATTCACAGGAAGTTCCCGAACAACTTTTACTGGTTAGTGCTATTCCACCCCCGCCTCCACCACCTCCTCCGGAGGAAAAACAGGAGAACGACAGAAACGGTAATGACGACAGTCCTAAGGAAAATAACCAGAAAAAGGAGAATTCGCCGACACCAAGCGAGAAACTTCGACGACAGGAAGAACTGGACGATTTAGCAATGCTAGGGATCGATGCAGACGATCTGGCTGCGCAGTGTATGTAAGCAAAAACAAGTATTATCGCAAAACGCACTGTTGCCTATAAATTTTGGTTTAGTAATAAATAAAAAAAAAAATATAAGAGTTAAGGATCTCTTTTTCGTCTGCTTCCTGTGATCTTAAGGGGACCCGGTTTTCTTTTTCTAAGGTGAAAATAATGAACAGCGTTATTTAAACTTTTTAAAAAGCATACAAAACAAAAAAATTATTAAGTACGAATGTAGCTAATGCTGGAATCAGGAAAAAAGAAAATAGTATTCTTTTCTTTCAAATCTGGCGCCTTTTCAGCTAATTGTGGGCGATTTTTAGGTGTGTAGTCAGGCTGGTTGTTGTACCGGGAACAGTGTCGGGTTTCTATGTTTTTGCTATCTTTCCCCGCTCCAAGACTGTAAGCTCATCACGGTCGGCTCGGGTCTTAACTAAAATTGGACGCTTTAGCTAAGACCCGAAGCTGAATGATCCAGCTTTTAGCTAAGACCCGGGAAATCGTGATGAGCTTACGGTCTTGGAGCGGGGAAAGATAGCAAAAACATAGAAAGCTGACACCGTTCCCGGTACAACAACCAGCCTGTTTACACACCTAAAAATCGCCCACAATTAGCTGAAAAGGCGCCAGATTTGAAAGAAAAGGATGTATCTGGGCCTACGGATTTATGGGCAATTTTCCCATGAACCTGTAATCCCGTAGCCCGTTACTATATAACTATGCAAATAAAACAAAATCAATTTTAATCAGTTTTGAATATATTTCTCATCACTTACATCATTTAAAGAGTTATTCTTGCACTTCTTTTTTTACATTTCTCTTCTCCCTAGAGTTAGTAAAATAATTACAAAAGTCGCCTAAGGCCTTACTGTGAAAACGAAGTAGAAATAACGATTGAATAGAACGTAGTACATCTCTTAAACAGTAAAACAATGCATTTGTCGTCTCTCAAACAATGCTTAATTATTTATAAGTATAAATCCCTAAATCTCATTACTAAGGAAACACTTCTTTTAAGAGCTTTTAAAAAAAATATTTTTCACTACGCTAAATTTGATTATCCGCTAAATCATATAAAATATCGTCATAGATTTGCGGAAACAGTCTCCGCAAATGTGATTTTTGTAAAGAAATATATCTCTTTATGTAGCTGAAGAATATTAAAAAGTTTTGGTATTTTTTAGATGTATGTAGCAAGGACCGTGTCATATGTTGAAAAGGAAATTTTTTTTTAATGCAAAAAATGATAAAAAATAATAAAGAAGTGTTAATTAAATACGATGCGATTGTCTAAATAATTTTAAGCAAGATAATTTTGTTACAATTTTCTGATTTTGTTGTCCATTTACCCAAATATAAATTGAAATCTCAATCCAAAGATTGGCAAAAAACAGAAAACTCATTTTATATCACATAAAATTGCCTTAATTTGTTTGTTTTTGCATAAACAAAATAACCTTAAAAATTTTATACCACTTTCAGTTAAATAAAAATTTGTTCGGTAAAGAAAAATATGTAATACAAAATAAATACAGAGAAAATGCTTAAATTAATACTCTCTAGGCGAAATTTCAAGACTATTTTGTTTTTGTTTTTTTGAATAAATTAGAAATGCAAAATCCTGGGAAAATAAAGCAATCAATATGAAGAGATGGTTTCTATTAAACTTAAGCTTCTGCTCATGAATTGGAAGGTTGAATGAGAGGAGGACAACCTATAATTTGTGCCTGTCCCTTGTTGTACTATTTTCCTACCTTCCTTCCAGTTCCGCGCGTTTCCGAGAGACTTCTGTTCACTCCCACAACTCCACCGTGTTCTGTTTTAACACCTTAATGACAAAATAATGAATATTTCAAGTATTTCTAAAGCTTGAAAAGAGCATGCAAAAGTTTGAATTGTGATTAAACAATGGTTTTTAGTTTGCAATAATAATAATTACAATTACGTATGATCAATTTATAAAAATAAGCAGTCCTCGTTCAAACTCAAGAAAAATATGGAATTGAAAATAAGTCTTAAAGAAGTGAAATGATCGTAGATAATAATTGTAAAAAAGTCCTATAATTAACATATTTAACTCGCTAAATATCGCAAAAAGGCATGACAAGGAAAAAACTTATAATTGACAAAAGCTTGAATATCTCTCTTTAACTTAAACAAACTAATTCAATTTAGGTAAATAAATAACTATTATGCAGTAACTCCTCCCTCCCTGGATCATTTTCAGACCTCTTACTGTTTAATATTTGCTATTTATTCTATATCTGTCTCATTTTTTTTTGTTTTTTTTTTATATTTTTTATATTTTTTTTTTCTCATGGCTTTTTTTTTGCTTTGCTCTAAACACATTTTTTTTTTAAGTAGTTACACATTCAATACTTTTATTATATTTTATAGCCATTCTTTTTTTTCAATAATTTTTGTTTCTGTTGCTTCTATATTTATTTAAATATACTTTTATTACTGATCTGAATTCTAGTTAAAATCTTTAAGGATATGGGAGCGGCTGTATGTGGTATTATTTCTTCTTGTTTGAGGTGATTGGAGGCGGGTTCCGCTGCGGCGTTGACGGCCGGCCCGAATTCATCCCACTGTACAGGTACTTCGCCTTCTTTTCCGACGGTTTTAAGATCTGCGAGAAAAAAGATTGAAAAATATTAATAATTCTTTTATTTTTCTTATATTATTTTATTTTTTTCTCTACGTTGTTCCACATAAACAAATAATTGAGTGACAGGAATTTCAGAGACTAGGAAATCTTAAGATTATATTTAACAATAAAGTTATAATTTTGCAGAATTTTTTATGTAGTTTACACATAAATTGCAGTGTTTGAAAAACATGTGTTTAAGATTTTAACTTGATATGGGCAAAATTGACTAGGGGTGACCACGTTTACTACAACACTAACGATCCGATTAGCTTAAAATGTTGGGAAATTATTTCTAAAATAATTAGGAAAAGATTGAACGAAGCCCTTTATTTTTTTCATAGTTTTTCTCTCCAAAAGAATAATGTGCAATATCGAGAAATCATGACACAAAAACACCCAAAATCCAAATTTTTATTTAAGGCGTTTCACTTAAATTTGAACACCTAGCAGCTTGCAAGAGAATTTTGAAATGATGATCGCAGATTTCTATACGAAAAAACAGATAAACATTTTTAAAAAAAAAATAGCTGGACAAAATTTCTTAACTTCCAATGAATAATTAATTAGCCTATAAAACGATTTTTGAAAACTGTTCCGTAGTTTCTTAGACTATCCCTGACGAACTCATAAACTATTCCTATTTATAATATTATTGTATAGACGTATAAATTTAATGTTTAGCCTTTAATTCGCGAAGATCAGCACTTTAGCGTATTATTTTTGGGATTTGTGAGGATTTCTTAAATTAACTATGGTTTTGAATTTTCAATCCGAGATATTAAAAGTTCCTATACAACCATTTTTTATGCAAATCGCACCATTTATCATATTTGTTTTTGTTTACCTTTCTATTGCTTCCCAGACATTTTATATTTATTTTTGTATCTTTCGGGGAACCTACTTTATATAATCAAAGAAAGAAGATAAATCATCAAAATTGGACCACGCTCACAAGTCACGCAATGGTTGGATTGGTCCTATTTTTGAAATGGTTTAAAAAGTGCGTTGGGCTTTTTGAAAATTAAGTGCTTTCGAGGAATATTTTTCAGTGATTCGGGCATACATAGATATGAAGATACTTTATCAATATGCGTGTTTGGAAATTAACCAGTAAGTGATTCATTTATTGATGTAAGGGGAGTATGAAATATTGCAGGTGGTGCTTCTTTTAATTTCATAATATGCATCTGCATCGCAGAATCATTGTATAGATATATTATTATCATGATTTCGACTTTTAAACAGACTTTTCTACATACTTTTCAGGGTATACATATTTTTTCATTTTCCACTTTAATGAATCACGCTCTTTTACTTATATTAAGTTCGCGCATGAATTTTAAGTGAAAACAAAAATTGTTATTTAGTAAAGATAAATATAGAATGTAAGAACTACCCTCTTATTTCAATCCCTTTGAGGATTAGCCTGTCAAAGCACGTAAAAGATTTCGAAGATTCGAATTTCAGGAATCTTTTGTAATGTGATTAAACCAATCAAATCAAAAACTCTCCATCGCCCCCTCGATTAAATTACATTCAGAACATTTTTGTTGAGTGGTTAAGCTTTGTGTCATTGAAAAACTTTACCATCTTCATTACATTTCCATTTCCTTGTTTTTTTTTCCAACCTGAATAAATATTCAGTAAACATGTAAGCGAGTAATAATTCAATTACGAGTTTAACCTCGATGATGAGCCATTGATTTCCGATTGAACTTCAGCTTTATGTCTACCTTCGTCGAAGCGCTCTTAAATATTTTTGGTTTACCTTTTAACCTTTGCTTTGTTTTGATATTCATTTCATTCGAATATAAAAATACAAAAAAAGGGTTATTGATATTACAACTATAAAAATTCTTATAAATAAAACATGGCTTCAATAAATTAATAAGTATGAGAATTTCTAAGCATTGGGTAATTTTCGAAGTGAACGTGAAAATGCATTTATGCCCCATTTTTCGTTATTTCTAAGTGTCCAATAATTTTTTGGGGCTTCCGGGTGACGAAAGGTTTGCATTAACTCGTAGGCGGATTGCGGAGAAGCCCACAAACTTGCGTTGATGGAATACATGTAAAAATATATAGAAACGCGAATGAGTTTAAATTTTGGTGGCGCTTCACGTGGTATGACACGCGACTTTATCGCACTAGATTCATAGGGGATTAGAAATCTTCGCATGAAAAATAAAGAACAAATATGTTTTAACTGTACTTAAACATTTTTCGGGTGAGATTGCAAAGAACCCCGCAAAAATTCAAATTGCACTTGGCTAGTCTTTCTACACTTCGAAGATTAAATAATTAATTGCAAAAATATTAAATTCTGTTGGAACTATAATTTTTCAATCGGCTTTTCTGCCTGCAGTTACTGCAAAGCACCTTCGCCAAATTAAGAAAAGTGCACTCAAGATACTTTATTTAAGTTTATAATATCCTCTGCAGAAAAGAGATTTTTAAATACGAAAAATTACCTGAAACGAGCACATAAGAGTCTCATCCACGGACATCATGCCTCCAGCATTGTCGAATTCACCACAATAGTTGGGCGCGGAGAATAAGGTAACTAGTTGTCGCTTGGCAAAGAATTCATAGCCGTCTTCCACGACCTGAGGAGAATAGTGAAAATATAAAAATAAGAAAACATTCGATAGACCCTCTTTCTTACCTGATGGGCTCTGCATATTAAGTCGAGGTCATGTCTGTTGAGGAACTTTGACACGACATCTGCACCAAACGTGAAGCTCACGCCTCGATCGTTTTCCCCCCAACCCTGAACGTCTTTATCCGGATCACTCCAAAGGAGGTCACAAAGTAGACCGGTGTCTGGAACGTCTGTCGGCCGCATAAGTCGCCGGATTTGCTCCATTCCCTGCAGGTCAGGACTTAGTCCGCCGTGGCAGCAAAATATCTTTTCATCTATAATTGCTGCTATGGGTAAGCAGTTAAAGCAGTCTGTAAATGTTTTCCACAACTTAACGTTGTACCTCCGTTTGCATTCGTCATAGAATCCTTGGGATTAAAGAAAGGCAGAGCGCGGTGAGTTATAGTGCCCTAGAAAGGTTGGAAGGAGGATGAGAGGAGGTGGAATTTGTCTTACCATAAATCCTGTTAATACTGGCGCACTCGTGGTTTCCACGGAGCAAAAAAAAGTTTTCCGGGTATTTAATTTTGTAGGCGAGGAGCAAACATATCGTTTCCAAAGATTGTTTGCCTCTGTCGACGTAGTCCCCAAGGAACAAATAGTTAGCGGCTGGAGGGAATCCGCCGTACTCAAAGAGCCTCAGGAGGTCTGTGTATTGTCCGTGGATGTCTCCACAGATGATTAGGGGCGCTTCCAGCTCAAGAAGGATCGGCTGCTGGAGGAATATTTCCCTGGACTTGAGGCACAGTCCCCGGACTTCGGATTCGGTCATTTGCACTAATTTTGTCTGGCGACATCCTCGGACTGGAAAAAGAGAGATGAGATGTGAGCTTATTAAATGGCAATCTCCTTCGGGAACTTCACCCGTTGACACAAGCTGAATGGTTTTTCGCTTAAATTAAATCTAACACAGCTCGACTCAAGCATAAATACACCACTGGGGGAGCATAACAATGGGAAAAGCATGCCAGCGCCACCACTGTGGCCCGCCCCTCAGTCCTCCTCAAATCGACTGATTTACTTAGCTGGACATGGACTGGACACAAAACCTATGAAAATCCAGGTGGTGGTGGGTGGTTGCGTGTTATGTTTTATCAAATCAAAGAAATCCGAAGCTGCTGAGAGGTGGGTTTATGGAGGTCAAGTTTGTTCGGAAGGGTTTTCTTCTACTACCGCTTACATGATACCAAAAAGGTTCCGGGCCTCAGTTAGATTCAGCCAGGCAAATTGTGCTCACGAAGGAAATATAAATCGATATCTAATCACAGTGTGCTCAAACAAACGTATACGGACCTGGCTGTGGCTAATAAGATCACCTTTTTACCAGGAAGGGTTTTAGTTTTACCCATAAATCCGCATTATTGATAGTTCTGCCTTCTTCAGCCGAGGCCTTAAGGGGTTTAAATTTTCCTTCGATACCTTGAGAAATTTTATGCCATACACCAGCTTTTTAGGTTTCTTGGAATTATTTTCAGTTGAATTTGGTCAAAGGACCTTTAAGGGCTTAACTTACAAAGACTTCAATAAAATATATTCTAAAATTTAAATTTGCAGTCTGTATCTTATTTCATTTATTAGCTATAGAGCTTATAATTCATTTTGGAAAATAAGTATAAACAGAGTAAAAATTGGAATGCAAATAATAAATTGTTTACAATTTAGATATCTATGCGAAATGATGATTGGCATCCTTGAGCTAAATTTGATTAACACCTTCCGGCTTACTATCATTCCTGTTTTTCTCCAAAACGTGCTAAAATATTCAGTGTTATTAACAACACAACTCTTCGCATTGCACTTCAAAAAAATTCTATTGCACTCTTATTGTAGATTTATTATTTTGACTATATCTATATTCCAGAATGTAATTTAAACAATTATTATTTTTAAGTTATTTTTAAGACGCTTAGAAAAAAATAACTTAACATAGTTAATTATTTAATATAAATTTTCCTTATTCTGTTGGATAGAATTCTTCATGAATAAGCATGATACAGCCAAGTTATCTTCGTTATCCCTTTTTAATGCAGTTTTTCTTTTGAAATCCATAAGTAGTACATCACACCGGATCTTCATGCATCCGTACCTGCGTAACGAAATGTCGAACATTCTTCCATACACTCACAAATTTGTTGCTTGAGGACGGCAAGAGTAAAGAATTCTGACATGAAAGCTATTTAGTTTACTTTTTAATATGAGTCCTTGCCGGAGGTGTTTTAACCGACTCACTAAAGAATTATTTCAACGTCTTGGCGGCGTAAATGAGCCTGAGCCTCGAAGCACCAGACATTACAAGAGAAATTTATATTTGTCACTTCTAAAATCCTTCAGGTCATACAAAGCGCTTGGATTAAATAATAAATATAAGATAAATAGTGTGCATGTGATCCATTAAAAAGATATTTCTTTTGGATAGTATGCGCACCAACCGTTGATGCCATTTTAATACTTTTACTAAAAATTTATTTTATTTAAGAATTTAAAAAAATTTTTGTTTATTTGTTTGCTTTCTTAAAATATAGTTAATTTAAAGGTTAATTCACACAAAACGCAAGAAAGCAAATAAGCAAAATTTTACATTGATTATATTTGTGTGCGATTTTATAAAAAAAAGGAATTATTATTAAAATAATTTATGGCAGATATATTGACATTAATATAATCATGTTAAGAAAGCATAATCGTGTTTGTGACAGAAAAACCAATTAATTAATAGTTAACTCTTTATGTGCAAAAAACACATAATAATTATGTATGTGCATAAAGTGTACCTCATAAAATTTATTTGTTTCAGAAGGCCCATAAAACAACAACAGAAAATAGCAAAGGACAAAACTTTATTGCCTTGTATACGATGAAACCTGGGAGATTTGCATTAGATTTTGCCGTAATCAAATTAAGCTTATGAAGAAGTGTATTCATCCTCAGATGGCGACTCTGCAATTTCCTTGGGACATTGCAGTGCATTGCGGAGATAACATTAGCCTTGACCTATTTAGCATCTCGTTAACTAATTCCGGTGCAAAAGAAAAGAAAGCTGCTGCTGGATTGATTTAATATGCTTCTTGAGTTGACTGGATTATTCTTCTCCTTACACTCTTTAAGACTTGGTCATTTCGGTATTAGCATAAAGCCTTGTCATGGTCTTCAATGGATTTGTTGTGCAGGATGCAAAATCGTTAGAGTTGGTAAGTAGAGCGTGCAGCGTGAAATTCACTGCATTATTTTAAATTTTATTATTTCTTTTCTACCAAAAATAAATAATAAATATATTCCGTAAAGTTTTCCTCATACACCAAGAATTTCGGTATTTAATAGGAAAACTTGGAGCATACTAAAAATTATCTATGGAATTAGACTGGTTATAATTTATTTCAAACTTTCGTGCAGCTACCACAAGGCCATAGGGAGGATTAAATTTTCTACAGCAATAAGAAACTTGAATTAGAAACATCTCTTTGTGTTGTATGTATTTTCCATGGAAAGAATAACTTTAATCATAATAAACGATGTACGAAAAAGTCTTAAACTACATTACCCATTCCCATCACAATTCCTATTTCTAGAATTGCATTTTTTAGGGTTTTAAAGTTATGTTGTATATTATATAATAAATTAGAATTATGATTTTTTAACTATCACAAAGTATAGTTTATAAGGCGTTTACGAGATAGTGAAGCTTCAAAGATTTGAAAGAAAAGTTTAACAATCACCTAAATTCTTATGCTAGAGAGTAAGTATACCTATAAAAATTCAGTCAACTAAAAGAAACCTTTTTAATCCAAACTTGTCAATTTTGGGAATTAACTTTGCAAGAAATTAAGTGTGAAATTCTATCTCATTTTTTTCCACCGAATTTGTCAATGCCAATTTAAAGGTGATTAGCTTGGAATTAAGAGATTATTTAATAAGCAGTGCTTAAATATTTATGTTTAACCACATTACAAGGACTTAAGAGAATTACGCTAATTAGTAGTAAAAATACGAAAGAAATTTTTTTGAAAACGTAATGAAAGAGAATTAAAATTTAAGATTTAGTAACTCGACTCTTAATTCTTAAATTGTTAAGTATGTACTTGTATGTAAATTCCTTATATCGAGGTATTTTAAAATTACTATAGTCTTATTTAATTGTTTTTAATAGATCTTGCGAAATTCTGGAAGAAAAGATTAAATGTGAATGATACGAAGTGCGAATATGAGTAGATACATCAAATAAAAGAGTATCGATATCGAAATACACGAAATACACATTTGAATAAGGGTATCGGTATTGAATACAAATGGTACTCGATTTTTAGGCAACCAAAGGGCGTCTCCTTTAGTGTCATAAAGTACATCATAGTTACATCACTCGCTAAAGTGTTGAGCTCACATTCGGATCATACGAGCGCAAAGTATCCGTTCGTCTAATTGAAAATAATTACAGCTCGAATTATAAATCCAATTGCTGTCCAGTTGGTGAAGCGGGGCGGTACGTTGCTCTTCTTGTAGGCAACATCATTAATTAGCCCACATTTTCCAAACGAGTGCATTCTGGGTAGCCAGCCAGACTTATGTACGTTTTCAGTTTGATTTCTTTTTTCGGTATTTTTTTTCCCTCATTTATCAAATGCACAATTATTTTTGGAATTCCCTATAAATTTTAATCATTCGTCTTTTTATAAACCACCGTCCGTGCCGAAGCCGAAACAGACGCTTTTTGTTATAAATACATGTGAACGTATTTGTGGCACATTGACTCGGATTCAACTAAAAATAGTCAGTCGGGTCTCATGCGTCACAGCCAGCCGCGTCGCATCGTAAGCCGCCGCATATCTGAATTTTGCAGTAAATCGCAAAATCAGCGAAAATCGCTTTCTTGCGCCGATGCGCGGCCGCGTTAATCGCGCGTTGCGTGTACTTTCCACGGGGCGGCGCGGCGGACGCTTTTACTTCGAGGAAGAATCGCGTGAAACGAGGTGTGTGTTACTTCACTGTCCGGGGGGGACGCGGGGCAGGGTGTTCTGGCCGCGGGAGTTCAATTTTAATGAGAGCGAATTAATCACATAAATGCAGCTGGATGCGCATGTTTGCCGTTCTGTTTATGATTTCTGGCAGAGAAACTGTTTCTATGCATCCTCGATGTCCGGTTCATAAATTAACATGTTTTCTGTGGGCGATTCGACGCTGCAGAAAGTAGAAGAAATAATCTTTTACAAATTTGCGAAAAATACACTAATAGGCTTAGAATTCTTGCAGAGAGTATGAAGAGAAAACGGACGAAATGGACCCGGCTGCCTAAACACCGGTGGTCATTTCGTTTCAGTTTATTTTCTACGAATCCGAGATATTTTGGATTATTGATTTTGCAGTCGAATTATTTGGCTGTAAAACGATTTGTATACACAAATTCTAAAAGATCTGTGAAATGTTAACAAATCTTGTCGGCAACATAAAGTAAAAATGTTGCTATATTATTCTAAATTTTAAGCTTTATCGGAATTTATTTTTATCAAGGAAAAATCTAATAATTTAAAGAAACACACAAGCAACGAAGATAAAATTGGGGATAAACACAAGTATGTATTAAAAAAAACTTGGACAGATTCCACAATGATTTCGGTTGTTGTTTTTTTTGATATTGCACTAGTGTCTAAAGATAGGGGTCTATAGTAATTTAGGATTTTTGGAAATCTTCGATTTATTCTCATTCGTGATCATATTATAAAAGAAAAACAAAGATATACAAATAGTTCTCTGTTTAAATAAAAACATCAATTCGACTATAATTTTTTATTATTATAAAATTAGTGTTGTTTTCTTCTTCTGAGAAACAAAAAAAAGTGCAATGTGTTAGCGAATACCTGAGCAATGCTAGATTTGTCCTATTTAGATAATTATTTGTAAGAAAACCTATTGTGGCAAAAACATTGGGAAACATTTTATTTCCGTTTATACATTTTTAGCCAAATAAACCATTGAAAAAGCCTAAATTAGTCATATGTATTATTTTGAATTCCATTCGCCAGACAGATTTCCATAGTGTGTCATGAATGATACAAATGGCTAGACAAAGTAACCAAAACGAGTCGTCGGACTGACGGGATGACTAGACGACCACAGTCCATGGCCCACATTGCGGGGAACCAATTAAAGAGATTCTCATCGAAGTTTTCCCTCTGCCTGTTGGCAAATTGACCTCCACGTCCAGTTTCAAAAAAGTTTACGTTTACATCGATAAATTAAGGGCAAACGAGTAAAAAGAAATACCCCTGTCGTTTCAGGTAAAGTTTTTTAATTTTTGCCAACTGGAAAAACTCATTTTACTTTGTTAGCTCTGCTCGACGGACTATTCACCTTGAGTCCTCCTATTTTATGTAGGCCAGGAGGCAGAGTCGAAAATTCAATATCTTATCCCTTTGTAGACTTTTGCCTCCTTGATCCGGACAGACGTTTAGCTACCTTCGTTCGGGCTCTGGTGCGCTCTTGATTAGCGTGCTGGAAAACACTAAAGAAGCGATTAAGGACGGCGCCTTTGTGAAGTGTTTAAGAAATCTATTTCGCTCCAACGCAGGGCATATTCCCATATTCCCCCCCGATGCAAAATGTCGTTTTCTATCGTCTCTACCCCCGGATGGAAAAATCCCACGGTCAATAACTCTTCTAAATGGAGCAGTCAATCAAGAGACTTCTCGTTATTATTGTTGGTTCTGCCGGTGAAGTCTCTTGGTTTTTTTTTTTATCAGAAGTGGAACGGACGCCTTTTAATTTGAACCAGTTCACAGATATTTTTTTAGATTTTTCCCTGGGTGGAAAAAACATGCTATAACGCGTCCAAGGCGAGAGAAATGGTCCTGTATTGAGGCTATTTTTAAAAAATGTCATGAAACCTATTCGCATATATAAATAGATCCGCTCGAGACTGATTGACTGGCGTCCGCGAAAATGCAATTTTTCTTTTTTTCTTAAAAGAAAAGAATACAATTTTAAGACAAATCCAAAATCTCTCCTAGAAGAAGGGGTGAGGATAGAAGGACGTGAATGACGAAAGCAAGAGATAAACGTCGCTCAAAATCGCAGGACGTTTCATTACATAATCAGAAATCTCCACCGGCACAGGAATCCTTCTAAATTCTAAATGTTTGCCTTTAGCCGACAAATGAAATGCGTGAGCTGAGCTGGGCTGGGGTAGTAGTACAGTAAATATAGCACGAAAAAATAGGGTTTCTTCGAAAAATTACCTACAGGAATTTGACTTGATAAATCGTTAGGGGGGCATAAAAAAAGCTTAACTCTAGATTTCCGTATTCCCCCCTCCCCCTGTTTTTGAGAAAATCCAAAAAATTTTGGAATGCGTTTTTCTCAGAATCTATGGGTTTTAGAGAAAAGTTTATTGAACAAAAAATGTTCAGGACATTGTTAACTACATTTTTTGTCATTGAAGCCAAGTCGTACGACTTAAATTACAAAAGATAGGTGGCGCTAAAGTATCAAAAAAGTGGTTTTTTGGCATTTTCATTAAGAATAAATAATTTTTTCATATTAATGTAAATGGGAAAGTTGTTCGTCTCAAAAATACCTACATTTTTTATTTAAACAATTTTTTTGTAAAACTTACCGTTCTCGAGCTGGAGCTTGCCAAAGTGTGAAAATTGTACTTTATGGCCGCGCTGAGTCGCGTATTCGATAACTTTGATTATGACTCAGCGCGGCCATAAAGTACAATTTTCACACTTTGGCAAGCTCCAGCTCGAGAACGGTAAGTTTTACAAAAAAATTGTTTGAATAAAAAATGTAGGTATTTTTGAGACGAACAACTTTCCCATTTACATTAATATGAAAAAATTATTTATTCTTAATGAAAATGCCAAAAAACCACTTTTTTGATACTTTAGCGCCACCTATCTTTTGTAATTTAAGTCGTACGACTTGGCTTCAATGACAAAAAATGTAGTTAACAATGTCCTGAACATTTTTTGTTCAATAAACTTTTCTCTAAAACCCATAGATTCTGAGAAAAACGCATTCCAAAATTTTTTGGATTTTCTCAAAAACAGGGGGAGGGGGGAATACGGAAATCTAGAGTTAAGCTTTTTTTATGCCCCCCTAACGATTTATCAAGTCAAATTCCTGTAGGTAATTTTTCGAACCGTATTTGCTATATTTACTGTACTATAGGGCAATAAAACTTTTGCGTCTTTTCGGTGTGGGACTTCCTCTAGTATATCTCGGCCTCCGCCCTCCATCCGCACCTTCGTCGCACCCTTAACTAAAGGGAGGCCACGAAGAAAACAAATTTTCATTCGCCCCCAATCCAAGTAATTGAAAATCGATGGGGCTCCGCTGTTGTGAATTTTTCACTCAAGGAGTGCCTCAACCTTGAATTGACTTAAAGAGGATATCACCCGTACGTCACATTGGAGCCCCATGTGCGTTTTTAACCTGTTTGATAACACCTCAGTTCAAGACACAACTGATGTGATTCAAAATTATAATTCACGCGCCAAATGTTTCCATAGCCATGGGATTTGATATTTTGACGAAAATTTGTTGCCCTTTGGGTAGCGACGTGGTGACATTTTGACCTTTTTAATTAACATTTTAGATTATGGGTTCTATGAAAAATGATAACACGGGACCCTTACTTTTAAGATTAAAGTTTTAAGTCTAATTTCAACAACATTTCAAATATGATGTGGGTATATTTCCGAAATTCTGCTAAAATTTAACAAAGTGAGAGTGTACCTTATGTTATTAACCTCAGCATCAGAAGAAGAAATTTATTGAATTTTAAGATGTTTTGTATTTTAGGGAAATAGTTTTAGATTCAAGATTTTATTTGAGCCACTTTTCTTTTGCATTAAGAACAATTTATGCATTCAGTAAAGTCGGAGATACTTTTTTCTCCTGCTGGTCAGTAGCCAGGTTTTAAAATACTTATACCGAAAGTAATAAAGCAAAATATTATCTACGGTTTTAATATGTTTACAATTTGAATTTGCAAACATTCTACCTGCTTTATTCTTTTACGTATTCGGATTGTCGTAGAGTTTTAATATTAATTTTGACTAATTTGTTGAGTTTTGGCTTTCGAAATTGTTTTTCCGGCTTAATTTTTATTACGTCCGGCTAAAGTTTTTTTTTAACTTCATTGAAGAGGACTCTTTCAGCTTTGTCAGTAGATTTGTTTTGATTCTTGTACGGCCATTTTTACAAGAATAATCAGTTAAAGTGTTATTTTTGGTTTACTAACTGATATTTTGATAAAAGAAAAGAAGTATAAAACTTGTGCGGGAACAACTGAATTTATACATCCAAATACATAGACTTTGAAATCATAATTCTCTTTTTGGTTTCGACGTATTTGGATACCAAAAACTAATTTGAATTGGCGAACTCAAAGATCTGGTCAGCTGCAAGGAGCCGAATGTAGGGATTTGCCTAATCTCCTGAGCGCATGCTGGGCGGCATATATCCGAAGTCAATAAACTGTCTAAAATTGGATCTTTTGTCAATAAACAACGACGTCAACGGCGTGAAATTCGATTTTAATTAGTTGGTTATTTGCGCACTGACCGGAGCAGAGAGGCTTTTCTGCAAAACTTAGCCAGGGGCTCCATACGAAAATTGGCATGTGATAAACCTCGGGTGCGTCAGAGCGCACGATTTTCACTCGTCACGGCACGCTCGAGCAGTCGGCACACGTGCATTTAGTGTGATTCCTCCAGCGGGCTGGACAATTGCAAATTAATTTAAATCGCCGAGCATGTGAGCAGCCCGTCTTAAGAGGCATTTTTTTTTTGGTTCTGTTTGTAAGAACCCGAGGGAGGGTTCGCCTCGGATTGCCGCGTCGTCTTCGATTTGTTCATGACTCCGCGGCGCCCTCTGTTGAAGTGGATGCCGCGCCGGAAGGCTGGGTTAGGGCAGAAGTTCAAGACGATGCTCTTTTTGAGGTCAAGGGAAGTTTTACCCTTTTTGTGAGCTGGTGCAGAAATACTGCATGAATGCTTATTTGGATGGCTAAAAGCGCGTACATTTATAATATAATCAGGTCCAGCGGATGTAGGGCAAGGACAACATTGATTCGAATGGACAGGAACTGATTTTGGGGACTAAGGTGCTCTAAAAATGCACTGTGTAGTCCTCTCAGAAGTGTGTAGAATGCAGTAGTCAACTTTTATACATTCAGCTGTTACAAAACATATCACAATAACTTCGTTGTCTACTCCGATTGACTAGAAACTATAGGTACATTTAACACTAATACACCAATAGTTACTAAGAAATCAAAATATACATAACATAATGCTAAATTCCTAAATTCTTCATTTTAAAAACGAAGCGATGGATTTTTAGAATTTAAAAATTAGTTTATAAAAGTTGGTTTTTGGTTCTGCTCATTCTAAATATTCTACCGAAATTTAAATAAACAACTTATGCTTCTTTGAAGCATAGAATTTCAGATTGGAGAATAAAAAAGTTTTCCTTGATTTATTTGTATCCATCATGCTTTGTTCTCTCTTAATAATTACGGATGGGATGTCTTTACCTATCTCGTTCTACTGACACTTTATGAAAAGGGGCGCAATCCTTTTCATCTGCATACCCCAAATTTAAAAGCCTTAAATTCAAGATAATTTGGTTTCCACATACTTATCCAATTTGATAAGTTTTGAATATTTCGACATGATTTCTTATCCACCAAACAAAGCAGACCTTTGAATTTATCTGTAGAATTGTTTTCGAATATGTACATATGTATTTAAATATAATTTCTATGGGCAATATTTTTTATACCATTAAATTCTTTCGTATTAAAATTACGTAAGTTTCCAATCCAATTTATTTAAAATATTTTTATCTAATTAAAGAATTTTTAGGTTTTATTGGATGGGAATATACATATAAGCATAAGCAAACGCTATGTACATATATGGATACATGTCTATGTATATTTTAATTTAATTATTTAGAAGCTGGTAAAAAATGAACTTATTCATATTAATACGCACGTCTTCCAGATATTGCTTCAATAAAATTCAAAATTCTGTACAAAAATCAATTTTGGAACTTATACAGAAAACATAAGATACGTTATGTATTTCTGTGTAAATCCCTAGAACTGAGAGCGTGATAGCGAAGAACATTAACCATAAAGTACTCTTATTTGACAATCTTAACTGCTGGGGTTGCGTTGAATTTCTTAAACCAGCGAGGGAAGAAAACAACAGCTTCCTCCTTCAGTTCGAAGTTTGCCACAAAATGCGCATTTCTACAAAGCTCCAAATCACCCTCAGGTTCATAAGAAGTCTTGTCAGAGAACTCGCAGCGCAGTTACGTGAGTATACAAAATAATATCGTTATTTCTATCAGCATAAATTAAGCGTTACTACGTTTAGTTGTTTTATAATTTGCATAGTTCTAATTAAGCTATTCCAAAAATTCCACTATGCAAGTGTTTTGCTTTCGTTATTGTCACATTTAAATGGTGCTCTGTTATAAATTATTTTTCTCAGATATATAAAAAGGTGAAACATTTTTATTTGCAGGTTTGCAATGTATATGAGAAAAATTCTATAGAAATAACCTTTCATGTGTTATCCATTGGTGCACATTGTTTATTTTGTAGAAATGGAAAAGTGATATTTGCAGAGTGAAAAAATAAACCGATCAAGTGATTTTCTTTTAAGTTTCAAATGAGATGTAATAAATAAACAAACATGTCTAAACATTCATTCTTTACACTCGCTTTCGTACACTTTGTAATTTTACAAAGTTTTTTACTGAGCTTAATTTACTCTTTTCGCTCGATTAATTTGATAATTATAAATAAATAGAAAGGAAATACATTTTAAAAATAGCTTTACTTGAAAGTTCTCACATTTCTTTTCATTTAAATGAAGGCATGAGGTTTTTTGTTTAACATTTTGCAGATCTTTACTTAGGATAACAGATATATAAAGTTCCAATATCTCTTCTAAAGAAATTTGCAGTAATTCTTAATATGTAACATATTTATAAAACAATGTTCTTGTCTGCCCGTCTGTCACAGTCTCACAGTTTCCACGTTTTTCGATAGAGAATATGAATGTTTTGGATAGAGAATATGAATGTATCTTCCCATAATTTAAATTGTGGGTGAAAAATGTTTGTTACTTCGCGTATTCATCTTATCAAGTAAGAAGGAAGTAGTAAGACGCAGGTTTTTAAGATGAGTACATTACATACATTAAGTCCTTCGCCAGATTAGCAATCAATTTACTCCAAACCAACAAATATATGCAGATTGGGAATAAATTGGTCACTAACACGACAGGAGAACGATTTGCTTTTCCTCCAGTTTTGGAACTGCTAAATGTATGAAAATTATTAAAGTAATCCATGCGGAGAAACATTCAGTAATCGGCTTTCTTGTGCGAAAAAATTCTCAGTACAGCATCAGAAATTAGACGTGGACACAATCTATTTACGTGGCACTAAAAAACGATAAAACAGGTGCGCAAAAAGATAGCAAAAATCCAATGGTCTTCTTCAAGTGGGTTGAAGCTTTAGAACTAATTCACTCGCTGACAACATCAAAACGTAGATTTATCAAAGATACATAAAACTAGCAATACTTGAAGAAATGTGTTTTTATTTTATTTTTTGCAATGTGATATAAAACCGGGAATATGGAGAATGCAAGCGAAGCAAGACATTAAGAGTTAGGTAAAAAACTTTCAAGAGACAGACAGATAATGTCTAGCCACATACATGAATGAATTTTGGATTGAAATTTTCAAATTATCTACTATAATTTTTATTTTTTGACTAAATACCGAAATCTGATGTGAAAAAATCTTTTAATTTTGGCTTTTTCTTCTCCTCACGAGGGTATCGTATTATTTGGTAATTGCCATTGTCTCCTTGATGCTCCTCAAGCGAATGCTGCCGGATTTCTACTTCTCTTTCCTTGTTATAACCTTTATAACAAAAATTATTGTAAGAACAAATTATGTTAACAATTAATTTAATAATATAATAATTGATTTTGTTTTACGCGGAAATTAAAAATAGTTTTAGGATCTAGATCCAGATTCCACGAAAAATTTACCTTTGAGTCTAATTTTTGTTTCATTGATTTTGTTGAAACTTTGGATACCACAAGGAAATAAATAAATTTAGATTTGAAAATGTAAGTGGGAATTATATGTGCTTGAGAAAAATATTAAAAAAAGTAAGTTTACTAAGGATACTACTCCCATTATTCTAATTTACCAATCAAACTTTTACGAAAGTAAAAAATTTATAAATTTTATCTTGCGAATTAAACGTTTATCGATTTTTAAAATTTGAACATTTGATACCTTTTGAGTTGATAAATAGTGAACTTATTTAAATATCTCTAAAAGTATATAAAATAAAAATAAAAAGTACATTATTCCTCGCGACATAATATACGTTATTGGTTTAGAAAGTTCCAACAAAATCGAATTTTTTTTCTGTGGAATTACCAGTGATTAAAGATCAGATCAAGCACACAAAAGCAATTTAAATTTATTTTCCAAAAGAGACATTACAAAAAAAAGGTTATTTGGAGCCCCAAACATTGTGAAGGGAAAAACTGAAAGGCTTTAAACGATTCCACAAAATAAAGCACCCAAAAAAAGGCAACTGCAAAACTGCGTAATTGCCTTTAAATTAGTTTTAATTATGTCAACCTTAAGTTATTGCAGCAGTTCATTTAACGCAGAGAGCGGCACATAAAACATCGCTTCAGGAAAGCAGCCAACACCCACAACATCCCGCGATCAAAAAATTAAATAAAAGAGCAAATAATTATCTGTCGGTCCGGAGAGTGAGGCTACAGTGACAACAAATTAAGGTTTTCCCAGAAAAAATTCCGCAGATAGAAAGAAGGTTGCTGCTCAGTTGCACAGAAAACACCTTTTTTTAAGAGGTTTTTCATTTGTAACCTTTTCCTCTCTAAACGCGCCAAGAAATTCTACTTTAGGTGGCGTTTAATTGAATTAATTGTATAAAGGAGTTTAAGTTTAAACACGAATCGAGTTTAGGTCCACGGAGAGAAGTTTTTAATCGATACTCATTGATATGGAAATTGTTAGCGCAAATAAAATAGCAGCAGCTTTCGGTTTGTTGGATGTGTATTTCATTTGGTCGCGTTTCACTAGACCTTGGCCCCTATCTGAATCAAAAATTAGGTCAGCTGATAACTACGGCTATTGCATAAGTAATCTACCTTCATTTCCATTATTTTCAACTCGAAGCACGAATCCTTCTTACTTATTGTTGCCCAGTGCGAAGAATTTGAGGAATAAATCGCACTGAGCTAAACTGGCAGACTATATGTATTTAGATACGTGCGATAAAAGGAGAAATATTGCAGAATAGGCTATTCTAAAGCAAATGCGAAATGCCAAATACACTGCACTCTTGATTCAGTAGCTGATATCAAAATATGTATGTATAAAGGTATAACTCAGTGCATACATAGCAATTACCATTCTTTTACGGATGGGTGCAATTTATATAGAGCGGGAAAATATTCGACAATCAACTACGTGCAAAACATTTTATTCGTTACAATTACGCCCTTTTGCGGAACAAATTCGTCCTCGAAGGCTATACTTATTACTGTGATTTCTTTTACAAAAAATTTGCCATCATTACAGGCACAAAATTACAATGGGCTAACATTACAGTTCACACAATATCGTCCTTATTAAAAATTCTTACAGGTTTTATATGCAAATTTTAAAAATATCAATCTTCGCAGTACTGATAAAAGAACTTAGTTCAACAATTGTAATTTGTTATTTAGTTGTTTTTAAATTTTATTAGCCACCACAAATATTGATAAAATAATAAAATGCTTCATAATTTGTTCGAAAAAATTGAATTTCAAGCTAAGGGTTAAATAACCCAACCACCTAATTTCGTTGTATTACCTATTTATCATTGAGGTATCGAAGGACCTCAGTTTTCGGTTAGTCAGAATAATTCGAAAGGGTTCCAGATTTTACTTTCATTAAACTGCTTGTAATGGGTCGCCTCAATTGAATATTAATGGAAGAGGTTTCCTAATTAATTAAGAAGGCATATTGAGCAAAAGATCCTAAGGATTGAAGCAATTTCTGGTACAAATGAATTCGATTATCTTAAAATTGAAATAATTTGTAATCAAAGTGACTTCTCTTGTAAATTCAACAACGCCTTTAATTTAAAATGGAAGTTATTTGAAATCGAACTGATTCCATTCGATTGTTTTGTTGAAATTAAAATGACTTTTATGTTTTCCAATGAAATCAATATGAAGCAAAATTATAATTGCAAAATTGCATAATTTTCAAGTGGCAATTTTCTCAGCGCGTGAAATAGTAAAAATGCAATGTTTGTCTAATTTCGTATTTAACTAAACTAAAATAGCATTTAAGACTTATATCTAAAAAATAATTGTTCATTATAACCATGCATTTTATAGTGCACAAAACTAACAACTACAAACAAAATATTGGCTAATCTATAATAACTTTTTCTAGTTCTAACGAAATAGAAAAAAGAGATTTTAAAGTAATAATATTAGGTACTCTGAGTAAACTAATAACAGCTTGAAAATTTAAGTTGTAATTTTGAAACACTTAAAAGTAGCCATAACTCTAGCCATCAAAAACTGTTTAATTATTTTTTAAAAATTGTTATCAAGGGGAGCGTTTTTAAAGTTTCATGGTTTGTATACGTATTAAGTGCTTAACTGAATAAACCTCAATATAATTTCAAGATGTTATGGCGACTTATATAAAAAATATTGAGAACAGATTTTTTTTGACCCAATTCAGGAGCAGCCCCTTAAAGATTTTTTTCAAATATTTCTTTATATGTTAGCCAATTGATCAAGGCATGTATTCATCGCCCATCGGCGCCTTTAACAACCTATCAATTTACATTTTTAATCGAGCCAGACCTCGTTTTCTAGCCTTGCAGAGACTTGCGATTTTGTTATTCATCACCGGAGCAAATATAAGAAAGATTGACTCATATTGAGCTTCAACTTTTCGCATAAGCGATGAAAACATTGCAAAAATAAGTTAAAAGAACCTTCACGTCTCTCTTCTGAATAAGCTCGAGAGCAGGTTTTCAATCGAATGGATTCCATATTCCAAAGCCCCTTTTGATCTTGCCAAATATCAATAAATTACTACCACGAAATAGCCAGAATCGAAGAGAATTTTATTCTACAGAGTCTATCTGTTTACATCTTCAACTGCTGGCGGGCAGTAAAATCACGGAAGTCAGTTCACAGCATAAATCCCCCGAGAGATGTCTAGCTTATGTTACAAAAAAGTAAATACCTTCGAGTTCTGAGAGGAAAATCGCTAAAATTTGGAAAGGAATAATAATAATGGATTTTGTTGGACACCATTGCCCGCTGGGCCTTATAGAATAATTTATTGTGAGCTCTTAAGTGGAAGACACCCTCAATTTTATTTTCACGAGGGCTTAAGGACCACTTAAATTTTAATATCGCACTTCATTACTTTTTGTGCCCTTGACTGGAATCAGTGCGGTATTTAAGCCGGGAATAAGAATCGTACGTCCGGGGGGCCTTTTCTCTCTATGGAAGCGCATACATAAATTAAACTGACATAAATTATAACAAGGAAAAGGAGTAGGCTTTCAAAACAATCCCTGTCCGGACTCGAGTTGTTTACAAATTGACTTTTTCGCAAAGCGCAAAAAGTGATCTCAGAAAGCCACCCGCCAGACCATGGCCGTGGAGTCAGAGAATCTAAAAATAGCACAAGAAAGCGTGCTGCTTAACTATGCTTCTAATTATCATATTCATTCAAATTATAAAAAAAAATGACAGGGTCTGCTCTAGAGGAGACTTTTGCCTTTTTACTCCTTGGTTGTGGCTTGCAGCCCCCCAACCCCCGGCTTGCTCCGTTGCAGCGACTAAGTACTGCGGTTTTTAATTTAGAGCCACAACTTTCGCACAGTCATAACGAGGCGACGAGGCGGTGACGCAAACTTTTCTAATGAAATTGCACAAGTCGCCTTCTTGAATAGTCGACCTATTCAATTTTTAACTGCTCTGGTGTCTCTCAGGACCAGGACACAAATTTAATTTCCTAAAGCTTCAATCTCTCCCTCGGGTTCGAAATGTGGTCAAATTTAACATTGCATGCGGGTGGGTAATTTCACCGGAATCCCTCAGTTGTAACGATTTCCAATTTCGTCGATGAAATTTCATACTAATCGAAAATCGAATCATTCAAAGTCCTTTGATAAATTGCAACATGAGAAGTGCATCAGGTCCATCAGGACGCGAATGGGCAGTCATTCCTGTTTTTTTTTCGTGTCCTTGTCGCCTCCCCAGGTAGTTTGGCACGGCAGTATCTATGCAAAAGGTGTCCTATCTTTCTATCTATCTATTTTATCTAACTATTTAGCTACACGCGTTGTGTAACACGACACCAGAGGCTTCCTTCAGCTGCTAAGGAAATCAAATTTTCTCCCAATTTTCAGTATATGTATATTGAATATATCGAAATATTCCTATACATAATGTATAGACATACAATTTTTGGAAGCAGTCGAATATTCAAATAAATTTTAAGCGATTTTGACGCGCCAGCGCTCATTTTGTCTATAATTAGTAAATGGTATCACGCTTATCGATTAAAATAACCTTTGCCGAAAATAACGACCTTTGGCGTATTATTGATGTCGTTTAGTGACAAAAAGAATAATTAAATGAGTAAACGGATATATTAAATGGATTATCTAAATTCAGAAATGTTTATTTTTAAGTAGGCTTTCACATCTGTATTTTTTGAGTTGAGCTAAGATTAAACATGGGCTTAGTCTATACTTGAGACAGGTTTAGGTTAGACTTGATCGCAATTTGTAATAGGTTTAAGAAAAGCTAAGCTTGAGCAAAAAAGCGCCACCACTTTACCGAATAAAAATTAATCTTCCCATGAGGATAAAATAAAAATTTCGAAAATAACAACGCCAAAAACTGGTACCTATTTTCAAGAAAATTTATAACTAAAAAAAAATTAAGCTTCTTTGAAAATTTGCAGAGCTATCCTCCTTGAAGCTATCGGCTGAATACCATCGGTTAAATGGGACTGAGATGACTAAGTAATTATAAAAATACGTACGTACATATATTTTTATAAAACTCATAAATTTTATTTAAGGTAGTAAATACCTATTTTAATCCTACAATTAACCCAATTAAATGTCCTTCCGAAAAATATTCTGACAGAAAAGAGATTTTACATTTTTTATGTGCGTACATATTTTCTTTCAGCCGACTGTAACTTTTAAACGAATAATTACACAATTTTTTTTTCGCATTTAGTACTTTATAGCGGCATAGTATATTTCTAAACTAAGGTAAAAAGATATAAATTTCGATGATTATCACAATATGAGTCATCTTGAAATTAAAAAATTCTTTACATAAGAATTTTATTGTGACAAGATTCTATTGTACGTCGGACAATTATTTGATTGTTTCACTGTGATCCAGCTGTTAAAACTTTTAAGACATTTTTGAAGAATATTTCATCCACATTTTAAATATGAGTGCGTATTTCATTCTTTCATGCTCAAGTGAAGAGTTCTGATTTTTTAAGTTATTAACTAGTCTAACCTCATTCCATTTAATTTGGGATGCTTAAAAAGATAAAACAAATCAGAAATAAGACCGAACATCAAAAACATCCCATTTTAGCCTAAATGTCTTTATTTGAAAAACTGCTCGCGCGACAGTCTTTCATAATAAACAGATGGACTAAAGCGGAAACCAACGTTAAGTTGTTTAAATTACTCATCATTTAGAACTCGTGCTACAAGTTTTTGTTTAATCTTATTTTTATTTGCTTTATCTTTATTGCTTTATCAAACTTGGACTGCATAATATTGTAATTTATACGATTTCGAGTGGTGTGAAACTTTTCCAGTAGTTTCTATTTTAAAAATTTCCAGCTGACGTCCACTCAATATTATTTGACTAATCTCAAAAGTTAACAATTATAATTTAAAATCGTTATTTGAGGCAAAATTTTAGTTAAGATAAATTTGATTACTTTCCAAATACTTTTAACAGGTATTAATTAAAATTATGTATGTACAAAAGATAAAAATGAATACCCTAAATACCTTTTTAAAATTAAAATCAATATTACATGGGTTATACATATTTGTGCCTGGATATTTTTGCAACAGATTAAAAACATTTATAATGGATTATGATTGCCCAAAATCATTATTTATCACTCAGTTGATTTTAAAATTAAGCAATAAACAAGCTTAACGGCATCGAACGCAATTCAACAGGCTTATTATTAGATGACTGTTCACGTGTTAAACACCTCGAACTTTTAGCTAATGCAATTAACTTAAACCTTAGCCTCTAGGAAATTATCAACGTTCTTCCTCGTTTCGTTCGAAAGCAGCCCGCTGAACCACGTGAAATATTCAATTCTGAAATAGTTTTCTTTTATCGATTAAGTGGAAGAAAAAACGGAAAACAATTTTTGCGAGTAAAAACTATGAGTATTATTTTGTTTGGCTTCACAGATTTTGCATTGCCCTTTTTATTTTGTTTCATGTACAAATAGAGGCAAATTAAATTGGTTGCCACCGGTTAAAGGGATGCCGAGAGGGAAATTTAAATTAAAAAGGTTTCCTGGAAATTCCTATCACCTGTTTGATCCAAAAAGCACATGCTTTTTGCTAAAATTGGGTTTTGTGAGGAAGAGAAAATAATGAAAATAGATATTGCGTTGGGCAATACAAACCCAATTGACGCTGCCAATTTCGATAGCATACATTGCATTTTTTATGAATCATGGATTGACTATAAATAACTTTCAAAACAAAACAAGCAGAATGTCTTCTAAATATCTAGATCATGATATATATATATGTACAAATTATATTACATACTTTTTCGAGTTAAGCTAACTAAAACCAAAATTGTTCCATATTTGGAGATAACTTGAACTTCAAACCAGGATTATAACATAGTTTGAGTTTGAGATTTGAAGAGGTTTTTAATTTACATGTTAGAGCTTATATAAAATTGTTTGTTTTTCCAAATCTATCTTTAAAAAATGTGAAAGAATTCAGTTCTTTTCTTTCATCTCCAACCAATTAACTACATAGAATATATAAAAAATTTAAATTGCTTCTTTTACATTTAGTAGGTAGTCAAGAATACACTAGTGGGTGTGATTAAGTGAATTGTGGGAATTTCCGCAATAAAAGCGAAATTTTTAATATTAAGAATACTAAGGAAAGATTGAAATAAGAATTGGGTTTCACAGATTAAAAATCCATCAAACAATATACGAAATATCAGAAACCTTGGTGATCCACTAATTCAAGAATTGTTTAACTCTGAATTCATTGTAGAATTGTTCAATTGAGAGTATTTCCGTTTTCAAATATGTACATACATACAAAATTTCGGTGATTATTAAACAAAAATCATTAAATTTGCTTAGAAATGCTTATGAACTGAAATAAGATATGGAATGAATATTTTTAAAATGTTTAAAAAATGATTTCTTCTTGGAAATCTCAAAAATACGAATTTCATAGAATTTTGTTTTATGAAGCATGGGTCCATTATTCAGCAGAGCATTTTCTCCCTCTGTAAGATCCACATGATTCTGGATGTTTATACATGAAGTTTTTTTAAGAGTTAGCTTTTGCTGATGCCTAGAATGTTTTATGAAAAGAATCTGATAACATTAATTACAAAGTAAGTACCCCGGCCTTTCGAATCTGCAACGAAACTTTCCTTCTCAAAATTGATGCTATTCTAAAACTAAACAAGCATAACACGTGCGGGTCATTATTTTAAAAAACAAATTAAGCCTATATTTTCGTATCTTTGCACGAGACAAAGAGTTAATCTGTTCCAAAACCAGTAAAACTTTCAAATACGGCAAAAATCTCCTCGTCGAAGCCGCAAAATGTTTCCATTTTCCAGTTTGTACTGCTGAGAATCGGTGTCAAAGCATCCAAAAATAAAAATTGAAGGAGAAAAAACTGCTCAGAACTGAAACGAGGTTTTGCCAAAAGTGTTTAAATCGCCAAGCAAAGCCGAGATGTAGAGCTGTAGCGGCCGCTGACCAGAGCCCCATCGGGGTCCGGTCATTGTTGCACATTGCCTGATCTATTTTGGTGGAGCTCGGCTACCTGAGCGGCAACAGTTTTGCTATTCGACCAAATCACTTTATTAGCACTAATTGACCGGCAATTAGGGGAGCCAAGAAAATCTGAGTAATTTGGAAAATCTTATTTTATTGGGGGCAGAAATTGTGAAACTTCCAGCTGCACCGAATGGAGGGAGTGCAAAACGAAGGCACAGTTGCGTGCTGAAGTGGTTGACTCATTGCCAAAAAAGGCGAAAAGCAATTTTCTGCTATTAGCAGCAATTTTAAGTTCCAAGAAGAGCATGAAAATAGGTGAAAAGCCCAATTATGGAAAGTCGGCGGAGCACTAGAAAAATGGTCAGCTGTCATAATCCGCCAGCGGAGACGTCAACGTCGCAATCCCGAAAAAATTTCAAGCGACTTTTGTGGAGTGACGAAATTCTCGGCCGCGTACAATTGTCGAGACGATTATTTTATGAGCCGCTCTCAATCACTTTCCTAACTTCGATTATTCCCCTTTAATTGCAGATAAGATTTCGATTGAGTTTTAACAGGAAATCAACACGTATTGTGATGATTTATCGCCCGATTCCCATATTTTTTATCCTACGGGTATTTTTCAATAAATTCCCCAAAAATTCTCCCCGCAGGGCTTGCTTTCTGGGCGGGCAAAGGACCGCATTTTGGCGGCGAATCCATTTAACAATTTACCTTCGAGCAGCCTTTGTATCAAGCTGTCGACGTTCACATCGAAATCAGCCATCGTAGTCGCTGATGCTGGTGCTGTTGCCTCGACGTTTCACTTTTTCTGTTTTCTGTTAAAGCACAAAAGGTTACACTTGCTAGTTTTAGACTCTTGGGGCACTCTTTCTGATATCATCAATGAGGATTCTGTCGGGAGTACGACGCGAACGGACCAATTGATCACCGTCGACCGCAGCACGGGACACGAACGACGCCAAATAATAATAACCCGAAATTAAGTTGTTCGCCTCCGACCGTCTACTCGACGAGCACTCTTAACATGGCGATCTCTGGACAAGTACTGCACTCAAAAAGCAAAAAATATCCCAGCCACAGAACGGTTCTTCTCCGCGGCCACTAGGCGTATTTTACCCACCCCTGAGAACATTGCGGACCGAAAGTTGGTTCGAATTTCGAATTGAATTCCTATTTGGAAAAATGGATGTTCGAAAGTCCTATATACAAATTGAGAGCCTACCATTTCTGAATTAACTGGGTTTATTTCTGCGGATCGTTAAATTTAATTTGGGTTTTTTTGTGATTTAAAACGTCATCTTGTAAGAGTTACAATTTATCTCATATTTAAGTTATGTTATAGGACCAAGATATATTAGGATACTTAAAGACCAGTGGCTTACAACTAAAACTTTTTTTTTTTTTTAAATATCACAGTTGATTACAGTCTACGATTATGTTTGCTTTTACGAAAATTAGCAAATCTATATTAAATATTATATATAAAAATCTGGGAGCGTGTACCTAAAAAGAATGGATGAAAGATATCGAAATTTACTTAAAACCATTATTTTTCGGTCATTTTCACACATTTTCTGTACACAATTGTCTATGTCCCTAACCAAATTTATCCATTTACTTTAAAAATGTTTACTATAACTCATAATTCTCATAATTTTGTCAACTTTGTATTATTGCTGGTGTTTTTGGATCAGGAGACCCAACGAGAATAAAAACATTTTTATTTAAGGAATAGCACAGCACATATGAGTTTTTTTGAACTGAACAAAATGCGAAAGGGTAAACAAAACAAGGAAAGAAAAATAAAATAAATAAATAAATATGGCGAATGCAAACAGTTTAATTAATTGTCTAAATTACCCTTTCTAATTTACTCTAACAAATCGTAGAGTTTCTTTTTGTTTTAATTTAATTTATGATGTAAAGCAGTAAGCATTTTCTTTTTAAATTAGTAATGTAGTAATTCGCGTGACAATTCCAAATCCTGCATTTTGTTAATTAAATTTGAAGTTCTTTTTTTTTACCAATGCCTAAACATAGAGACGTAGGATTGCTCATACAGACGATAAGAGAATTCTTACTCGGAAGGAAGCACACCATTGCCTTGAGGTTCGAAGAGCAAGTGGCGGATCGAACACAACTACCGCCAGCCATCCCAAAGGGTCCTTCTCATAATTTATCCAGTAATTATTACTTCAACCGAGATTGCCGAAGAGAAATGAAGCCTCCGATCCAGATCGTTGGACCGAAACTCAAAACTGATAAACCTTCCAATGAAAACCCTTGCACACCTGGTAAAATCCATCGAATGTAAATATTGTATTTGTTACAGAATTTATCCATAAACTTGATTTTGGAAAATGAAATTAAAAGAAAATATAATAAAAGGACTAAAAACTTTAATACTTTGACGTTTTTTCTTTTGTAAAGAGGGTAAAGATGAGTTGAGGGATGAAAAATTAAACTCAACTATTTACAACAATATAAAATTATCTTAATACCAACATTTACAAAGCAGAAAAGAAACGGAAAAGAAAATAATTCATTCTCTTGAAATAAGGAAGACGATTGTGGCTATAATTTTTTTACCATTTTCATGCTGAATCAAATTTAAACAAGGATCTCGAATTTTCTCCTCCAACAGTTTAACTAACTCCTGTCGCATACAGTTCACCATTTCAGCTGTTTCATGATTATGGGCTTTTAACATAATCCATCCGTTGTCCATCATTACAACAAAATCACCACCATGCAGCTCAATTCTCATATCGCTTCCAGAGAAAAACACCAGCGGAAAAAGTGGTACCATGGAGCAGTCACGAATGAAAATTTTCGAAGTTTTCACCTTCTCTTGATAAACAAGATACGGGGACAGAAAGTTGCCAACGTTCGAGTTAACAGAGGATGGATGCAATGATACATAGCCATCCTCGCGAGTTTTAAAGCGCAAATCGGTGGGTTGCACCATTTTTGGCATGGCTCCTCCTGCCGTCATAGTGTAACTTTTTTCGGGTGTTAATACTTTCACAATATTAGGATACAGAGCTGCGCAAAGTAGGGAAACTAGTAGACGGTAGTTTTCCCCATTTGCGTTCAGTTGTGATCCTGTTAGTGCAACGATATTATCAGCTACGATTTTTCTTTTAGGTGGCAGATCAACTGGCACAAAACCTATAGAGACCAAAAGTTGTAGAAATTGATGCTTTATCTCCACAATTGTTTCCAATGTTCTCCAAGAAAGAAAATTTTCATCTGCATAGCACCTTCCTGCATATGTGCTCTTTTTTGAAGCCTCGATCCATCTCTACATTAAAAATATATAGAACAAAAAATTTAGAATTTCTTTACTCCGGAATATGTGAAAAATCGTTTTGTCTAAGCTGTTTTGAACAAATTAATTGTGACATGTTAAAATTCAAATGCATGGAACCGAATTAAATGCAGCTTGGAACAGCACAGCTGAATTGGCTGAATTTTCGCCGCTGGATGATATACATATAACTGAATTTAATGGCTTGAACGAAATATAGTTTTTTTCCCAACATGTAAAGGCCCTTAAATACACGATTAATTTATAAATCTTACCTTGTAGGCGTTCAGGACGGTTAGATGATCACTATTAAATATAGCAAAACCTTTCTTTCTCCTATTGGCTTCTTCTCTTTTACTAAACGGGCTGATAAACGGTGACTTATGACTTAGACAGGCAGCTATGGTAAGAACACTGTCGATGCATTGGAAAATTGCTCCAAACAGCAAAAATTTGCCTATTCTTATGTCTACAGGTAGAGAGGATAAATGGTGTCCAAGAGCTGTTAAATTCATAAATTTATCAAAAGCGCCAGCGTCCTGCAATCGTTTCACAGCAGACAAAACGCTACTCTCGGTAGGCGGTTCAATGGTGCTCTCTGAAATTGTTCCATTAATATTTAAAACGTTTCATAGAATCTCATAATTTACCTATCACTTTCATAATATCGCAATCCCTAAAGTTTGGCAGTGTTTTGATACGCAACAACATTTGCTCAAGAGGAACTCTATGAATTTCAGGTACTGGTTGACTGAGCATTTGTTGGGAGAATCGATTCGTCGTGAACAGGTGGATGCATACACCTGGCATAACACGACCTGCACGTCCTTTTCTCTGCATCGCATTTGCTCTAGACTCCCAGACCAAATCTAGAGATTCCATGTTACGATTGTCATCAAAGCGTTTCTCCTTCATGAATCCAGTGTCTATTACAAAGACACAGTCGTCGATTGTTACAGATGTTTCAGCTATGTTCGTACTTAAAATAATTTTTCGCTTCCCTTTGGGAGGTTTTTGAAAGACGAGAGCTTGTTCCTCATTTGTTAATGTCGAATGCAGGGGAATTAGGATGAATTTCCCTGATCTGAAATTTTTATTTGTTTTAATATAAAATTGAGTTCAACGTTTTCAGAAGAACTGTAGCAAAATACAGATTTATCCTGATTTATATTTTTCGATATGGTTGCTTTGCACACCCATCCTTTTCAAAACGTATATGACTCCAGCAAAATAAAAAAAAATTTGCAAATATTCTTTAGAAATTTCAAGGCGATTTGATAAAAATTGCTGTAGTTGATGGATGCTCGTACTTTTACCGTGATAAGAGCCTAGGTCTATTCTTAAAATTTGTGAATAACGCGATGTGAAATTTAAGCTCAACTCCGTTTTTAATGGTACTACAGTTTTAATATAAAAATTCGCCTGGATCCTATATTTACTCGTTTATAAAACCAAATTGACAAGCGTTTTGCGATAGTACCACAATTCAGCAGCTTCTTTTTGAACAGGCTTTGATAATATCATTTACTTTTTTAACTACAGTTGCAAACGCAAATATATTTTTAAAAAATTGATGATTCACTCACCTAGGTCCAAATGTTTTGCTATCGCTCAACGATTCATGAACAGTTTGTATTTCTCCAATACCTGGCAAAAACACCAAAATGGATCCTTCCCTTGGCCATTTGTGATCTCCATTAACAATGTACTCCAAGACAGACTCAATTAGTTCAGGATTAACCTTCATCGGATCCATTAGGAAAATGCTCTTGCAAGTAGTTCGACTGCATTCTGGAAAAAGTAAATATATTTAATAAAAACTTACACCATTCAAATCAATTAAACATTTTTACCTGGATATCTTCCCATAAGAGCAGCAAACTTTAAATTTTCATCCTTAATGGATTTTGGGGGACTTTCATTGTTAGCTGTTGTGTCAGCATACTCGAGCTCATTAAGAAGAGCGTCTTGCTCCTTTTTAAGTATTCGTCGGCAATACTGCGAATCTGTTTCAAGTATAAAATCGCACCGATCCAAAATATCTTCGAGAAATAGTTGTTCTACAGGATATGTCCTGCCAGGGATATTTAGAATAGGCACCCCTTTAAAGTATTCTGAGAATATGTTTGCATTTAAAGTGGCCGACATGAGGATGACTTTTAAATCTTTTCTCTTGATTAAGATATCTTTGAGAATCAGAAGTAAGAAGTCAGACTCCTCGCTCCTTTCGTGGACTTCATCTACAATAACATGACTGATTGATTCTAAGAAAGGGTCTGAATGGAGGCGCTGGAGGAGGATGCCAGTTGTGCAAAACGTAAGGCGGGTAGAAGACGAAATCTTATTTTCAAGACGAATTTGGTACCCAACTGAGTCGCCCACTCGTTCACTGCGCTCTGCAGCCACTCTTTCGGCGACTCCTATTGCTGAAAGTCTGCGAGGCTGAGTGCACACTATCTCACAGTGAGTTATTTCGCTATCCTCTAACGAGGACGACGTGAACATCCAGTTGTCCAGGAGGAATTGTCCTACTTGGGTACTTTTACCACACCCTGTTTCTCCGCTAATTACCACAACCTGTGAATTATTTATCGCAGCAATTATGTCCAACATTGAGTTCCAGGCTGGTAAACTCTGTCGCACTTTTATCATATTGCGAAAGTTTTGATTATTATTTCTTTTTTCAAAGAATTTTTGGATCAGATTCCTATCTTCTTTTAGTATTTGTTCAGGAGTTAACTTTTTTCCTTTAGATGATCCTATAGAGCCCATTTTAAAGTGACTGGGGTGGTTTTCTCTTGATTTAGTACTACCATTTTGCTGCTTTGCCTCTTTTTCGAAAAGTGATTTGTCCGGATTTGGGAAACCTGGAATATCTTCTTTAAGGAATTTGGATATTTCTTCCGCTTGCTGTAGCTGTTCTGATATAGTGAAAATACTAGGCATCCCTTCTTTGGCCAACTCCTGAGCTTCCCGAAAGAGTTTCTTTGAGATGTGTAACTGGACTACACCGGGAATATCATAGCACGAAGTTTTAAGAAGTATTATAGGAGCCTGATAAGGATACCTTACGTTTTTAGGAAATCGGATCTCTAGCTCAAATACAGTTGGATCCCTATCACCAATAGTTTCCGTCTCAACAGTATCTTGAACTACTATCTCATGGGAGAATCTGCAGTTCATTCCATATTTACAGCGACCTGAAGCTCTGAAGTTCCTGCAAAGGGGTTTTTTCCGATTCTTGATTTCAACATTTTCTTTAGGTGGGGCTAGTTTCTTATTTTGGGACGGACTGTAAATTAAAAGATGCTTCAGTTTAAACTTCAGCAACCAGACAGCGTTCTTCTCCTTCTCCTCAAAGGCATTTTCGTAAATTGACGCCAAAGCTTCTTTTTCGTCTTCACGCATCTCGAGGAGGTCTCTTTCGGTAAACTCCTCTTCCTTATCTGAAATCTTATCAAACTTACAGTTCATGTACTTGGAGAAAAGGAGTTCCAGAGCCTTGTCCAGCTCCCCCTTGGAGTAGTCCAGAGCATCGTTGCAGTGTTTGCTGGGGAACCCATACGTTTCCAACTTTATAATTGCGTAACGCCTCAGCTGATCTTCTGGTGAGGGTTCAGAGTCTTTAGTGTTTGAGTAGTCCGAAACGCTCTGAACCATGAGAGTCCCCCTGTCTTCCCAATAGGACTTCTTAACGTGTCCTCCTTTGTCCTTGTACTTCGTAGCATCTTCGAATCTAAAATCAGGTCCATGAATGTTCCTCAAGGTCGTCATGACCATCGTCTGAGCTTCATCAGACAGTCTCAAGACCTGGAGCTCGGTCTTGAGACGTTGATGGTGTGAAGGCGCCTCTTCCACGGTATTCCTAATCAGAAAACACTTTAAATTGGGAAATGTATTTGCTAAAGGTACTTACGTCGATCGCGGATCAACTATGGGCCTCAGAAAGCAGTCCCCCACCAATTGTCGCGACTCCTCGTCCATCTTTCTTCCTTCTCTTAAAGTGTAAACTCGAAATCCCGTCAAGAGTCGCAAGTTGTGAAATTCATCAAGACTGCGTGTGTACGTCGAAATCCGCGCTGACGAAAACCGAAAGGTGAGCTCCCGACCGACTACTTTCTTGCGTGGGAAATGCCAAACTGAATTTTTGACAATCAGCTGTTTCACGGTTACAAACACGTGGAACCGTACGCAATGTTAACGCATTTTTGTGATTTCGGGTTACCTGATTGAATATTTACCTATATTTTATATTTGTCAGACGGCTTATATTCTTATTTTTAATTTTTTTGTCATTTCCTAAATTACACTAGTAAAAAATTCATTCTATAAAACTATAAGAAAAAGTCTGATTGTCTCTCTGCTCCTCAATCGCTAAACGAAATTGTCCACACATACCTAAATTACTGGTCAAAATGGCCTATCGATTTTCTAAATTTCCAACTCTTCAAATTAACCTAATCCTCTTAGAAACCATTGAATATTTTATGTTTTGCTTAAATTTACACAATAAATTTAAATTTATACTTTTTCTTGAACTGAACTTCGTCGAATTAAAACTATATGTAAATATATGTATGTAGTCTTCCCTTCTACCCCCTGCTTTTTAGACAACGACGTTTGAAAATGTTCAGGTGATAATCACCCCCTTGTAGCTTAGCGAATTTGTACCCTATTAATTGATTCGCAATAAGCCCAACAAAAGAAAAGGCAGGTGCAATTATAAAGTTTTTAACACCACTAATAAAGACATGAATAGAAAACTATCGAATCAATTTGGCTTACTTATATGTTTATAGTATTGTTTCATTTCAAGATTTTAGTGTAATTTATAATACCTAATAATTTTGCTATAAATAAATAGTATTTTGACTGTTTTCCAAAAATTCAAAGTATTTATTAGGTATAGAATTTCGTAGGTTCACATATTAATTAATGAACGCAAAAGGAATATTGTTTCAAACTTACCCGGAGTTTGGGAGACTCCAGTATGGAGTTTTAGTCCTACAATTAATTACTGTAGAATTTTTGAAAAACTAGAAAAAACTGATGTAAATTCAATGTTAAAATAGAAGTATTAGGAGAGGTCTATATCTAGGAGTAGTATGATTCATTTATTTTTATAAATTGAACCTTGGAATTATTAACTGCGTAATACGATTAATTCCAATAAAACATTTCACGCGCAGAATTCAAACTAATGTAGATATCGAAACACGATAATTAAAAAAATTTAAAAAAATCGTCGGGGTAGCCAGATAAATTACTAATCGAATTTTAAACACAATAAAATCCATCGATACAGCCGTCTCCCGCTATTTCGGTCTGATTGCACAATTGACGGATTTATGCATTTCATAAAACTTAATCCGCACCCATTGATTTCTCAATAGTTGAAACTGATATCCAGGTAATCGTGTTTGTAAAGTACCAAAAGTATTGTTCAAGTCATGGCACTCCAAATATAATGGCTTGTAATTTTCTATTTTCAGAGAATAGAACTGAGGAAGAACAATTGCCAGGGCCTCTGAGGTTCTCAAGGAAATCGGTGTCATTTGGGCTTGAATGGAGTAATTCAACCATTTCACTTGTTAATGAAATTCGTAACGATGATTGTGTGATTTTCCAATAACTGCTATATGTATTGTCGGGGTGAAATAAATTGGCCAAATAGAAAATTTTAACACAATTTGGAAACAATGTAACGAAATTGTGGGAATTGAGTAGTCACTGCAAAATCATTGGATTTGCGTCAATCGGAGGCCTTCAGGGGAATTATTCAGATTTAATCCTTTCAGCTTGAAGCTTGGATACAAAGAAGTTTTGGTGGTGGAAACTTTTTTTGATAAATCTTGAGAAGTTAATCCAACATATCAATTCATGAATACGACGCGGCGCCCAAAATCTAACCTTGCTCAGAAATAACAAATTCCTCAGATCAAATGATTAGAATTTTTCCGGGATGTTCTTACTCTACATACTCTAATCATAAAAGAGGCGATTACAAGATACACTCTCGATAAATAGACTGTTAACAAGTGTTGTGATTGCAGAACCGATTCGCGACCGACACCCACTTAAGTGGATAAGTAGCCTCCGGGGAATATCTTGTATATCGGGTTGAAAACAAGTAGTTTCTTTTGTGATTTTTATTGATCACGCCGATCTTCTGGGACAGAGCATGTTTAGATAAGATAAAAACGTGTAAAGGATGGCTTTGCAAAAGTATTAATGTCCACTTTTTGCGTGACTTTCTAAAAAAAATAAAGAAAAGATTGCACCATAAGATCGTGATAATGCAATGAACTAAATATATTCGAGACAGTGTGCTAATATTTAAAATTATTGGACTTTGACAAAATTTCCATTTCGAGGGGTTATAATTGGATATCACACGTTTGTCTAAAATATCTTGGAATGTCGGTTTGATACATTCATTTTCTAAAGAGCCTTCGCAACAATTAAATTAAATTATATGGTTTAAAAAAATCTCGACATTCTTTTATATTTTGTTAGGCCAACAACAAAATAAGCTACAGACTATAGAAAACTCACTAGCTACGTTGTGTAATACTCGAGCATGTCTGTTATCTTATTTATGTATTATATATGTATCTTTAAAGCTACTTAAAATTGCGCTTTAAAATTTTAAAGGTTTATTTCCTAAAAGTTCTACTATCATTTGAAAATGTTTCCATAGTATGTTAGGAAAATATGTATGTATGTCTTTAATCGGAATAATTAGAAAACTGGAGTTTTCTAAAGAGAATCACATAAAATTTTCTTTAGATTAACGTATTTGTGTGGTCATGTGAAGCCGATCATTTTTTACTTTCAGTTGACATCAACATTCCATCCACTACCACTCAATCAATGCAATGCAAGGGTTTAATTAGAATTAAATAATACATATTCAGAAAAAACTGAAAAATCTATTATTGATTTGGAAATTTGGAAATAATGTACATATGTACATGACGAGATTGTAGTAATAACAGCTGTAAGAAATCTATAATACATTATATGTATGTATGTCTAGAGCACCACTTTTCGTGTTCCGGGTTTAGAGATAGAAAAATTCTTATCTACAAGGGTCCTAAGAGCTATTAGAGTAAATTTGATATATTCATATCTCTATAGTCATTGATTCCTCGGACGGCGTCTTAATAATTTCTTAAAATTTTCTAGGGAAGCAAATTCGAGTGCTACATATTGCTAGACCATCGAAGGACAAATGCACAATGCTGGATAATAAGAGCCGACAACAGATTAAACCGCCGCCTTCATCTGAATTGGCTGAGGAAATCTTATCTTCGAAAAGCGCTTACTCCGGTGAGATATGCATAAAATACCCGAAATTTTAAAATAGCTCGGTATGATCACCCTCCTATGAATACACCACCCTAAACCAGGTATGCCAACATCACCTCCGGGTTGATAAACAATCCTCTAATCTGGCCACCAGGTATCAATTCGCGATCGCTCTCGTGCATTGTTGTTGATCATTTTTCATCTATTTACTGTTCGAGTTTCTAGTTATCACTTTATCAAGAATCAACTGACAATGCCGGTGATGGCCCAAGTGCTCTACTTGTAGTACTTATTAGATCCACCTTGACGGTGTAGTGGTCGACGGTCATATGATGGACACAATTGTCGCATGCGGCCAGTAACTGGACGATATTCGCGCGGAACAGCAGAGAATTAAATCTCGGGAGCGGATTGCGATTATACTTGGGGAAGTTCTGTTCAGCTAGAAATTTTTTATTTTATTTTTTTTTTGTATGTGATTCCCTATTTAAATTATAAATATTCCTATTTTTAATTTGTTCAATATTTTATTCGTTATTTTAAGATCGTTAAATTATGTTTTGTTGCCGCGTAACAAAATGTGGTAATTTTAATAAATCCAGTTGCGCGATAAGTGAGTTCAAAAGGATTAGTTCGTGATTTTGTTTTGTTAAGTTTAACGGAATTGTGATATTCGACTATATAGAAAGGATTTCTATCCATTAATATTTTAAGTGAATTTTTCAAATTGTGAAAAAAAGTGAGTTAAATTTTGCAGAATTAAAAACCATACCAAATAACAGATACGCATGTTAACGTAGACTGCGATTGTTTGTAGTGATACGGCTGAATAAATGAAAATATTTGTACGTCAACTTGCCGATTTGATTCCGTGATAAATTTGTAAAGAGACTCAACTCAATATACATATATTTACAATTTATATGACGAACCAGCTGAGAATTACGCTCAGGTCAAACAAATTTTAGATGAACATTCAGGCCTAAAAAATGCGAATCCTTGTCTGAAGAGAAAGATTATTTTTCTTTATTTCGTATATTTGCTGAAGATATCTATTATATAATTAAAGCAGCACTCAATCAATTAATGAATCTAATTCAGAAAATTAGTAGCAATCATAGAAACACTTGTTTAGTGCTTCACATCAAGCACTTTATAATATTTAAAAAATCAAAAAGATTTTTCCAGAAAACATAAGATAAATAAGGAAGTAGTTATTTGAATCAAAAATACCATTTACAATATAAAACTAAACGATTTAATGAAATTATTGAATGAACTGATGTTTTGCAAAACTAAAGTATTTTGCCCAAATCTCCACAAATAATTAAAAGATTGTAACTTCGGCTTAAAAATAGACTAGGCTGGAGTCAATGAAAAGTTATATTTCGAGATGTCCGTATAATAAATAAAAGACACAAAAGACAAAACTTTAAAGCATTCAAGAGGTCCCATAATAACAATTATATATGTAGTAATTCAAATTATAAGGGATATTTGTTAATTTATTTCTCAATATAGTATCCCTTTAGTTCGATTCACAAAAAAAGTATTATAATTTTTTATGATGTTTGAAGCCGTTTGCAAACGTACAATCTTAAGTATTGAATCACACTGCACGGAAGTGAGTTAAAGTAAATAAATCATAATCATTTGGACGATAGAAAAGGTTCCTATAGTCTAGATTCGTGATAATCTCCTGCCTTGAGTTAAACTACGAGGAAGTTAAACGTCAGGTAGACTAATAAGTAATAACATTAGTCTTACTATAGAAATATAAGTATGTAAACATTTCCCTTCCCTGCTCTTGACCTGCTTAAGGTTTAAGAAACATAAAACCAACAATTTTCCGTACATATATTGGGTCTCAGGTTTAAAACGTGACTTCACTAAAGTTCGAGCTAATTTAGGTCTCACAGTTCCTCCATGTCTTCTATTTGGTAAAAGTAAACACATCCACGGCGGGTGTTACGATAAGCTGTAGCACGTTCCTTGAGTTGCAAATAACATTTTTAAAACGTGAAAATAAGGTGAACTGATGTAACTCAACACCTGTAGCTTCCCAAACGTAACGAAATTTGAAATCCTCCTCCTCTGGCATTGACCTTAGAGTCTTAGATGTGATCACGTGCTATGCTGTAGTTAAACACCAGAGTTTTATAGTAAATTAGTTTACAATTTAATCCACAGCACGCACGAGTGTCGTCATAAAATCATATCTGATCGACGTTCTATAACGTCGTGTCGTCTATCAGACATAATTTTTTTGACTGCTTAAGATTTCGATTGTCTTTTAAACGCCTGGTAATTTCCTTAAATTTCTGAATGAAGCCATAAGACCGAGGGCAAGCAATTACGAGCGGAAGAATACACGCGGAAACGTGAATAAATTGGCGGCAAGTTCAATAAACGAATTCCCCTGCAGTTTAGTTACGAATACATGTTTTAGTGAACAATTTTTATGTTGAGCACCATCAACGGAATTTTTATATTCTAAATTTTATGGGTATTGCGGGCTTAAACGATAGGGAGAAAAGATAGCATCCAAAATGTTCTTTTACTTTATTACTTTATATGCAAATTGAAGGAGAAGGAAAATTACACATCATAAATAAATAAACTGTTATTTAAATAACAAAACATATAACAAACTAAACATATTCGTATTTTAAAATCGGTGGACATTTCACTAGGAAAAAATTGATTAGTACATATGTTACTATACTAAAAGGTATTGTCACTGGGCAATCAATTTTTTATATAGGATGTTATCAATCAATCTTTAGTAGTCCTCAATTGCTTGGTACTTGAATTAGCTAATTTCTTGTAAGTTAAGTTTTTGAGTACTTGAAATAGTTAAATATCTGAAGATGATTTTATGTACGAACTCCAGATTTTCAAATTATATCATTTCCTTTTTTGGAGGAAGTTTATTTAATTTACATTTTGTTTCGCAATAAAATACATTGATAGCCTGAAATCTTATCAAACAGTTGTAAACAACGTCAAATATCTTAAAACTGCTCGGAAAATTCCATCAATTCCATAAGCAGTTCGAGGAAATTGTTTTTGAAAAATAAATTACTGATCTTTGGAATGAACGCAATTGCGAGGATAAAGTAGCAAAAAATTGTATTTTATTTCAACAAAGCCTTAGTATAAACAGTATAACAAAAGATACAAGTTTTTGACTAGACTGATACTCGAATCAATAGGTTTCTTCTTCATTCTCTTATCAGTCCAGACATTTGTCGTTAGAAGAACAAATGATTTCTCCTGATTAAATGTTTTATCGGTCTGAAAGGAACACCAATAAATGTTTGTTTACATACTTATTTACATAATTACGATGAAAATATAACTAAGAGATAAAATTCCATAAAGTAATTAACAGCAGCATTTTATTATATCTAGAAATATTTTCTTTTTTCCGGTTTTTATGGTATGCACTTCTAATTGGGTAACAAGCTTTTGACCTTTAAATAGTGGCAATTTACAAATTTTAAAAATGTTGTAAACCAACTTTCCAAAGTAAATGGCACATTCGATTAGATGCATACGTCCAACAAACAAAACTAAAACCCAACAATTTCTCAGACCAACACCTTGAGCCATAAACACTCACCGGAGGAGGAGAATTAATGCAGATTATCACCCTTATTGACACTTAGCTTGCGTCTAATTGAGTTATTGTCGGATTAGCTAATAGAAACATATTCTGAAAAGTAAATTATTCACAGTCAGACTCAGAAACAGATAAGATTCAACTGATGTAAATGTGCATTTAATATGGTTAAAAATATAAACAGCAGCTGATCTTAGGTGTATTTTTGTTGGGAAATTTTCCTAAATCTTACGTAGAAAGATGATTTTTCTTATAAATGGATTAGGGGCTAAGTAAAGAATCGTCAGCTTAAAAGCACGGGTATCCAGTTAATTATGGATAATTAAATTAAGATTTGAGGCACATGTTATACAATATATGACGAACAAAATTAAATTATCTTTTACATAATTTAAAAACAAGAGTGACGAGATTCTATTTTTGTACATTTTAGGGTCCAGTTCATTGTACTCAATTTTTAAAATAAATTTTCGTCATAATAAAGAAAATAATGCAAGATTTTCACGGAAATGTGTAAGAGAGACTTCTATTTTCAAATAGAATAATGAAAACTTTAGAATTCAATTCCAACTGATGGACTCAACATAATTTTAATATTAAAACTTATCAGCCTTAATGTAGAAATTCTAACTAATTTTATTAATTTATTGAGAAACATATAAGATCTTACACAATTAGAATAAATTGTAATATCTAAGGACTCGCATGATACCTTGTGAGCAAGTTTTCTGCGTTACCTATACTAAATTCTCTTCTTTACTTAATTCATAAAATTTGAATTCCTGTAATCAGTCAAGAAATAGAAGATCATATCTAAATTAGATAATTTTGCTTTTTATAAATCAAAATGATCCGGAAACCGTAAATCGTAATAAAGGCAACATTTTACAGAATAGATCCAGGCCTTTGTAAACATAAACAGCAGCGACACGAGCTTAATCAAAAAACAAACAAAATTTTTGCAAACAATTACTGATACATAATATCTCATCCCCATAAAGCTCGTACATGAAGAATCAATGTTTTTGAAACTCTTATGTTTACCTAAAACATAACGAAAAAGTGAGTCCGATAAAGATTTATCTCTCTAATAATAGTGTACTTAGGACAACGACCTAAAATACAAATAATTGATTTTTATTGTTCTTTATGTGCATCTACCTATAACAAGAAATTTGGAACAATTGTTATTTTTTCATCTATAACCAGATGATTTGCCAAAGCATCACAAGTAAACAAGTCAAGTCAATTTTGCAAAGTAAAGAATATGGCAAAGTGCATGATATACAGCCGGTAGAACAGTTGGCAAAAGACAAACAATTTTTTTTTGAGCAGGAAATAATCGGATCAAACAGATCTTAAATAGCAAATCGTTTCAATTTCAATCGGATAAACTTTTGAATTATTGTCGGTCGTGTTTTAAAAGAAGTCCATGTCGGATTTTGGTAACGTAAGCTAATTTGCAGGTTTATTAGCACTTCCGCGGCATTTCTAAGTATCATAAGAATGATGACGAAAAAAAACTTTTCCAATATTTACATATACGATGCCGAACAACAGTTTAATTGGCCCACTTATAAAAGGTAATAGACATGACATACAGTCACTAAACCTGGCCGAATGAGTTTATTATGGCCCGATCGTCTTTCGGCGACTCCACGATTTGAACAAATTGTTTTGATTTGTTTGCCTTGATTTGTTCCTCAATATCTTTCTTTTACAATATTTTCAAGTTCTAAACATTTTCTGCTGTGCAAACTGACACCTTTGAGCTTGAACACTCGACCAATTGAATAAATGAACCGTACCTGAAGTGATATGAAATTGTATTGGGCTGGTTAAGGTCGCAGTCGCATGGGAAAACTGAAAGAATTTTTGGTTCTTTCACGTTCGAAAATCGACAGGGTTTGCAGCGTGATGTAACAGCAGCTAAAAGTGCACTATAATTTACCATTATTATTATATTGATAGATTTCGAGTGCCATTGATTGCCGATCTTGATTTGATTTATTTTGTTTGAAAAACGCATTCGCGGTCTACTGTAACGTGCGACGTCGATTGAGGTGTGAATTTTTTAGATATTAATAGTTTTTTCTTTATTATCTTGTGATTCGTCGAATTAAAGAAGGAGATGACTCCGAAACGATGGCTTGCACTCTTGGCGTTCTACATCTCGTACCTTCTTTTCGGTGCCAGTATATATTATCATATTGAGAACAACTTGGAGAGACAAAAGCGGGCTGAAGCACTTCAACAAAGGATTGAAATTAATGGTGAGTTTAAGTTAGCTACTGCTTTTTACTTAATCTTCAAAATATTACCTTCAATATGTTTGTTGTCCTCAATGACAATTATTTTACGACCAATGTTAAGCCGCCTTACCCGTGTTCTCAACAAAGTCTAGACATGTGCTATACTATGCCTCGAAAAAAATTCTTAACCGCCCGCCGATCAGATTATAAATGTAATAAAAATGGAATTTATTGTTTAAAAGACCACATAAGTAAAACAAAAAGTCGGCAATCTTTCTTGCGTAAGATCGATTGTATTAAAAACAAAACACGCAATATCAATGCGACAATATATACGGAAGTAGATATAGTAGGTATTCACAATAGTTGCTTAGATAAATGTACCTACATACATATTTATTTTAAATTTGATGGCAAAACACACATCAGATATTTGTTAATTCTCTAATTTTGAAAAATTATAAGACAAAATTAGGCTACGAAAAGTACTAAATAGCCAAGAAACAGCAATAGGGTGATATGGAAAACTCGACGAATTAATTGGTCAGTATCAAAAGAACAGATAAGCAAACAGAAACGCATTGTGCGCGTTGATCGTTTTTACCTGGTCAATGACAATGTCGTGCTTTACTTGAGTCATTGACTCGCGATCACTAATCAATTGACGCGATTAAATTGGCCGTAGTTTGTGGTTTGTCTAGAATAAAGTACTTACTAGGGAATGGATTGCACTTTCTCTCCAGAGGGAAGCTGGATTATGTATTTTACTTTTATTTAGAAAAAAGGACTTGTGCAAGATTTTAAAATAATTATTTTGATATTGGTTGTTATTTTCTGAATTTTTCTTGGAAAACTAAGGCTTAACAACTTGCGGTTAAATTAAAAGCAACGAGACATTAGCCATTATGGGATTAAGAAAAGTGAAACAATTTTTTATCAAAGCAAATAAAACTACTAATATACTGAACTGAATTTGGATATGTTACGACATAGGCTATGATAAAGAAATATTAACCATTAAATGCTTTACTAAAAATTCAAGTTTATATGTACTTTTGAGAGGATTAATAACTAATACTTTAAATATTTTGTACGTTTCTGAAACAATATACAATTATTCAATTACGAAACTGGGTTCGAAAGTACTTCAATACTCACACCGCTAAATTTCATACTTGACTAGGATTCAAATCTTATCGCTAACGTGGCGATGTGATTTTGAGAAATTTACTTCTGTAATCAAAGGCTAAGCGACTCTTTTATTGAGTCATTAATCTTTTATATCTTTATTGAACCGTAACAAAGATTGACATATATATTCGGTAAATAAATGTGATGTAAGATCAGCTGTTTGAAAAATATGGTCTTGTTGCAAAAAATAATATTCAGGAAAATATTGTCCAAGACCAACTGTTTTATCAGCGATATTAAGATTAGTCGATTAGGACAATAAAGAAAATTATTTTTCTAGTAATTAAGCTACCTATTAAAATTGTATTAAGATATTGTCAAGAATTTCCGGCGGTATATTAGAAATAAAAAAGTAACTATCGTTAAATATTAAATACGTAATTCAATTTAATACCAATGAATGATTTGTTTTTGTTTACAATCCAATGTAAGAGTATTCGCAATGATTGTTTAATAGAGCTCTCTATTTTTCTTATTTTAGCCAATTTTTACAGATAAGTTTGTTTATATTTATATACATATGCATGTAATTTAATTCTGGTTTTAAGCTTTGATTTGTTAATTTCGGACAGTTAGTTTTAGTAGACTCGCTTTCTGGATCTTGTAATAAGAATTGGGTTTTTAACGCACCTATAAGAATAATTAATAATTAACAAATTTTTATTTAAAACTAATTTCGTTGAATGAGATCATCTGTATATTAACTTGGAGAAATTTGATCACCTCCAGCTTATATTATTTTTGCAACCAACGCAAAATGTAGGTACATATGGCACAAGTACAGATGAAGATTACACATAGAGGCTTTTTATCAATTAACCTTCTTTTATTGCTTAAATACTTAAATAAATGAGAACAGTTGGTGTTATTATTATTTCCTTAATCCATTTTTATGGATTCAATGAATTACTTATTGATTAAATGATTTCTGTGACCGAATTCCTTACCTTAAGATATTTAAAAACTTGACCTTACATTGTTATAGTTTTCACAGATTTTAAAATAAATAAAAGAAGAAAGTTTTTTATTAACAGCAGATTATCAATATCCTCGAACACATTGTGAAAAATAAACACAAAACCATACGCTAAATGAATAAACTTCTAAGCTTCTGCTGCGGGTTTAATCGATTTTGCTTCCAAATAAAATATGTTTAATTATATCCACATGCGGAACAGCTTTTTAATCTTTGTTAGCCTTTTCCATTGTTACTCTTTTTGATTCTAGTTTTATTTTTGAAAATTCTGTGTAGAAATGATGAACATTTTTAATTGAAATGAAGGTTTTGAAGTGAGTAAAACAACTAAATCTAAGTATCTATATATAAATAATTACTTTAGCAAAAGTTTCAAGAAAATATATATTAAGCCTAAAAAATAGTTATGCTTCCTAAATATGTAAGCGACGATCAGATAGATTTGGCACAGCACCATTCCTGGGAACTGGGAACAATCTGACGTCATAAACTTGTTAATTAAATCGCGAAACTTTTGAACGCATATTGAGCATTTAGTTAGCACCTCTTTGGGGACACGACAGCAACGGGTTGCTTGTGACTTTTGTAAACATTCACGAGTGCAAATAGTACCTAGACGCATTTATATTCATTTTATATTCAAATTAAATCGTGCGAGGAAATGTACAAAAATTGGATATTAAGTATGTCTCTGACGCACTTGGAAGGCACTCTCTCCCCATTTTTTCATTCACATTTGGGGTTCTAAATCATATTTAAATTTTAATATTTCAATCTATTGGCGTGACGTGCAAAAACCACAAAACTTTTAGTAGAGTCGCTGACGTGTGCCGTTTACACCTGAATTTAATATTAGGACAATTATGAAACTTTGTGTCATAATATAACATAAATTCTGAGTTTTTTTAAATACATATAATACTTTATTTCAAATTCTGAAGGTTCAAAATAATTGCATTTCATATCCGAATGATGTTTTATTTTGCATTTTATTATTGCAGCAATTTCTTCAATTTTAAATTTTAAAAGTATTTTTAAACAATGAATCAAAGCAAAACTCTCGTAATTTGACAAATACGCCACTTTCGCAATCTTAAGATATTAAAGATTATACTCAGCTTATGCTTTTTTTTTGCTTCATGTGAACAAAGGCCGTGTTTAGTTTAAAAAAAGAAAACTCCGCCCACGACAATTGTTATCGATTGCTAGATGAAAATAATTGAAATTGAATGCTTCTTATAATACTTTATATATAATCCGCATATGTTTAGGATATCGACTTTAGCAACTTGATGGCTGGTACAATAAACAAATCTTTAGAGTCCTATTCAAAGGTACATAATATAAGCCTTGGACTTAGTAAGTCGTATACTAGTCATGAAGATGAAAATAGAAAGTGTTAAATGGTTGCGAAATCAAACGCTTTATTTCTCTTAAAATTCACACATTATTATAGATCTCAGTCATATGATCAAAGAGACACCGATAAAGCATGACAACTTTCAAAATTCTTAAATACAATTTTATTATTTCGTATTGTTAGCAAATATATTTCTACGTAAAATCGATAAAGAATGAGATTGATGTAAAATTTTAGTCTACATATGTTTGGTCCCTCTAAAAACACTAATTTTTAATGATCACAAAAAACGATTAATATTTGAGGCGACGGTATCGCATATTGAGGTGAAACAATAGACAGTTCCACCCCATTGCACCCTAAATGGCCATTTGATTGTGACTTAAAACAATAAATCGTCCAGTTAATTTTAATAGAGTCATCAGGGAGCTGCGGAAGCATATTAAAAAAAGTGGCCTTCTTACTCGCAGACATTGTTGACCATTAGTTAAAACAAAGTTGCAAGGTCATGATCTTCAAAAACCTATCACTGATGGATAATGGGCTGTCCCACACACGTCTCTAATGATGGCTAAATTGAGACAGTGTCTGAAAAATCAGCCTGTTCCGAAAATAGCCCCAGACTCCTTCTTCAGCCCCCAGCCAGATTATGATCGCTAGAGATCGCTAGGCAACCCCCGAACATCACCGGCGTAATTTAAATTCCAGCCGGCTCAGCTAAGCTTGGCTTAATTTAAATCCAGAAAAACCTCCAGAGAGATATGGCTCCGGCCGACTCACTGTATCCCCGCTGAGATGCCAGGGAACTAGTTAATAGACAAAAAAATGCGACTATATTGCGCATTCTGGGTAAATCAGTGCAAATTAGATAATCAATTCCGATTGCGTCGAAACGGAGCCTGGCGAGCGTGTTGGCGACGACGACAACGATATAGGCTCAATCAAGTGTGAACACAATTAACTGATTGTGGGTGAATGCGGCGGTCTAATTTGTTACCTACATCCGGAGCTCTGTATGTAATGAGCTCGGATGAGATGAGAACATGGTTAGCATTGATCAAAATGAAAAAGAGGGAAGCCAGCTCGAATTAAAATGGAATAAAGGCTGGCGGTGTAAGCAAACATATTGAAGCCTCCGAAGGCCTTTGATCACAAGGGTTAGTGCCTGATTAATGAGACACGTGCCTGCCGATACAATTTGTTTACTATGGGAACACGCCCCCATTTTTTTAATCAAAAAACAGTAAATTTAATTGTTTTCCAAAAAGCCATTTGAAGTTAGAAGTATAGACGCAAGGGGGGAGAGGTGTACTTGCAACCCTGGCTTATGAAATTAGGGCGAAACGAATTTTTTTTCATTAAAAGTTAATCATATGATGTTGCTGCCCCGTTTTCAGCTTAAAATCGGAGAAAAAAAACAAGGATATCTTTATGAAAACAGCTCTAAAAACTGAGTCGAATCCCATTCAGAGATATAAAAGCTCATGATTATGTAATAATATGATTTTTGTCTTTATTTCTCTGTTACTTTAAGCCCTTCCTTCCTCCTATTGTATAAATGTTAAAAACATAAACATACTATAATTTTTATGGGGATTGAGAAAAATTGAGCTCTTTAGGCGACTTCCCGGTTTCTGTAGAATGAATTTCAAAAGGTGCCCATTAAAAAAGTTTTATCTCGGTGCACCGATTTTAAGTTATATCTCAAGTTTAGAAGCCACAAAAAGAATTAAGTAATTTTAATTTTTGCCATACCTATTTACCTATTTTATTACAAGATACATACATATATAGATATATAGGTAATGTCGCTTCGTATCAGCCTATTAGAATTTTTAAAATTACACGCTAAATGTGAAAACATCAATTTTTATACAATTATTTTTTTCCAGAATATCTCGTCTATCATCTATCGAATAAAGATGAGTTGACGCAGAACAACATCCTGGAAAGGATAACAGACTACTGTGATAAACCGGTGACTAATTACACATTAGACAAATTTGAGGATCCTTATCGATGGACCTTCTACCACTCACTTTTCTTCGCATTCACTGTGTGCTCAACAGTTGGATACGGGAACCTGTCTCCTTCAACGACGCTAGGTCAGATGATAATGATAGCATACTCCCTGGTTGGCATACCGATCAATGGTATCCTATTCGCTGGACTCGGGGAGTTCTTCACGAGAACGGTAAGTCGATCTTTTTAAGTAGGAAAAGGATCCTAAACAGGAACATATTAGTTCACAGGGATATATCATCGATATAAAAAGTACAAGATGTCAAACGATGACAAATATGTACCTCGACAATTCGGTCTAGTGGCTACCGTGATGATAGCGCTTATACCGGGGATCACATTCTTCATAATTATGCCATCCCTAATATTTTCATACTTCGAAGGTTGGCCGTATTCTCTTTCAATCTATTTTTCGTATGTAACAACGACAACGATTGGATTTGGTGATTACGTACCCACATTCCAGCCACACCAGGTAATTAACTAAATATTTATCTAAATCCACTCTGGAATTTCAAATAATAATTTCTCTATTTTTATTTTATAACAGGAAAGGGAATTTGGAATAAAATTTATATTTTATCAAATCTTTATCATTGTTTGGTTCATCTTTTCGCTCGGCTACCTTCTGATGATCATGGGATTTATAACCAAGTAAGTTTTTAGCTTCGGCATTAATCTGATGAAGATGAACTACCGACCAATTCGAAGGACAACATAAATTTGACATAAGTTCAAAATTTAATCTTACAGAGCTCTACGGAGCAAGAAACTTCAGGAATTGGAGAATCAACTCTCAGCCAATATCAAGGCGACTCAGAGCAGAATTTGGAACGGAGTTACTAAGGATGTTAGCTACTTGAGAAGGATACTCAATGAACTCTACATAATGAAATTCAAGGTAAGAAGAAGTAATCAGTGCTATTTTCTTTTATTATATGGTACAAAACAGTCTTTCGTTACTAAATTTTTTAATGTGTTGTACTTAAATAATTGTAACAACAAAATTAGATAGTGTACTAACAGAGCATTTCTTTTTCTTAATGCATTTACTTTGTGGATATGGACACAACGTGGTATAATTATTATCACTAATATTATTAAGATATTATTTTAGCTGCAAATAGTAAAAATCGCATTAAATCTGATAATAGGCCGGAAAGTTTAAATCTAACAATTCATCTGGTAGCACTATAATTCAAGAGGCTCATCATCTCATAATTTCTTGTTTAAATGAAATGAAGTCTCAACAAAAAGATCTCAAAATTATTTCAAAAATCTTCTAGTCTATCCTTGAACAATTTTTTTAAAACAAGTTTTCTTATGACGAGCCTTATTGAATGAACGAATTTTGGTTTAAAAACACACCACACATATGGGATATTTTAGTCATAAATGTATAGAAAAATATTTAATGCATTTATTTCCTGCGTGCCGTTGACTTTCGCAGAAAAAGAGAAGAAAAAAGCGCCGAGGTACCTTTGTAAGTAATTTGTTCTGATTAAATTAACGCACTTTTTGAACGCACAGTTTTACGGTATTATGACGTTGTATGCACGTGTTTTCTAACAAAAATTATTTAAACAAGTTTGAAACATCACCGCAAACATATTTGTGGTACAGTCACGCGTTGATTTTAAATACATAAATCAAGCTTTCTCCAAAGAAATATTTTTGCTCCATCTTAACCGAGGTGCACTCGGTTCTTATAAATTTTTATAGCCAAAATGCCATGTGGTCGCGAAATACATATTTCATTAATTTACATCAATAGTTAATTGAGAGTTTTGATATACATACCTCAGGCTTTTTATACAAATAAAATGTATTATTTATTATGAGACAAAAATGAAATATGAAATATTTTACTAGCGTCACAATCAGGAAGATTTTTGTTTGATTATGCTATCATCAACAAAAGATATTTATATTAAATTTTTCCGGAAACATTCGAGTTATTTTCCTCCTTCTCTTTTAGTAGTTAAAACTTTTCATTTTGTGATCATATGAATTAATTTTTATCTAAACAAATGTACCAAAGGTTTAAGGTTTTTAAAAAGTAAATTTTTAATTAGTAGATAACAATAAAAAAATTTAAATGGAAGTACCCTCTCAACTTAATTTACATGGATTTTGTTCTTTATTTTTCAAATTAAAACTACTTCATTTAATTTTAAAATCACATTAAATAATGGAATTTTTAATCCATAGCCTGTGTACAATGAACCAGGTGTGTCCAAGTATCCGATTCAACTAACGCGCTCAGCCTCGTGTCCCGACCTGACGATGTACAGAGTTTTCACGCCGGTAACCGGCAGAAAACGTGCCTTCTCCGAAAACTTCCAGGGACAAGACGGAAGGGACCAGTTAGCCCTGGGCACTCCACTGCACGGAACCATGCGAGTTTCTTCCGACACAGATCTTGAGAAGATCAATAAGACAAAGACGTTTGAAACGGCCAAGGCATTCATGGAGACAACTGACCTTCTTGCGAAGGTGGTTACCGCCTTGGCGAATATTCGGCCTCTTCAAGATGGTGAAGATGGAGATGGTCTCTATGGGGCATACCAGGGCTTCTCTGATTCTCAAATCCTCGCAAGCGAAGGTACTTGGACCTATGCAGCTGCAGAAAACCCCGCCCATTACCAGCGAGCCCGAGCATCTTCGGACTTCTTCATATCGCCGTACACAATCCCACCGCCAATGATGAACAACGAATGGACATGGGGCGGGGACAACAACCAAATTCAAGAGGTTATCAACAAAAGGGTTAAAGGGCTCAACAACAAGCGTAACGACCTTTACCGGGCCTCCTTCCAAATTCCGCCGTTAGATAAGACAACTATCATAAATATGGAAGGAGCTGATAGAAGTGAAGAAAAGACTGAGCGGGTCGGTAAATCCTTCTTGAAGCGTCTTATTCCTTTCAGGAAGAAGTCCACGGCTAGTTGTTTATCGGAGGAAAATACTAGTAGTGAGTTTGATAAGGTCCCGGATAATTACTCCACCTTTACAGTAGGCGATAGAATTCCTTATACTTCCTTAAATAAGGATAGACTTTTCCCTGAAATTCAAAGGAAGGATAATGTTGCTTCGTTATCCCCAAATCGCCGACCAAGTGGATTTTCTTTAGGAGGCAGGAGAGGAAGTGCCTTTGCACCTGGGGACTCTAACGGAACTATGCTTTCTTTGCCAGGACAGAGCAATCTAGGTGATGGGCCTAGACGCAGAAGTATGTTTACTACAGCTTCAGACAGACGGGGCAGCTTATTCTCTAAAAGTGCCCCCCGCCGAGGAAGCCTTCTTTCAGCATATTCCCGAAGAGGAAGTCTCTTCTCAGTGCCTTCCCAGGAAGAAGTGGACCAAGAAGTTTTGGAGAACACCACGATCGCTGATCTCATTAGAGCGCTGGAGGTGATGCATACCCGAGATGCCCTCCAAGAAAGGAACGAGGCACAGCAGCCGAAACGAAAAATGGGGACTGCCAGTTTAACGCCCCCACAACTCCCACCTCTGTTTACACTCTTCGGGCAGAATGGGGAGGAGCAGTCCCCGCCTACAAATTACTCTAGAAGGCCAACCCTTTATAGCCTGTCGAGTCAATCCCCTGCATCCTCCATCACTCATCGTCGCCCATCGAACGCCCCATCGCTGGAACCTCCGCCCTACTCAGAAAAAGAGACTCCAAAATTCAAAAGACGCTTCAGCGTGCGTCCAACAAATCTCCAAATCCCACCAGGGAAGGCCCCACCGCCAGGACAAAAGCCCCAAAGCCAGCAGTCCCCGCAAACAGCGCTCCAGAGGAGGCTGTCCCTTCGGCCCTCACCACTTGCCAGGGAGGCTCCGCAAGAGCCCTCGACCTCGAGCATTCCGAGTGTTAGAAGCATTTTCGCGCGACAGGCTCCTTCCCAATCGAGCATCGGGCGGGGCCCCACGAGTATAACCAGTAGCACCCATTCCCCACTCTCCAGAATCGCCCAGATTCAGGCGTCCCGGAAGGGCAGTGTGCCTGAGACGAGGCAGCCCGACTTCGGGAGCAAGTAGCCAAAGTGACAAAATATTAGAAGTAAGGAAAGCCTCACTCAACATTCCTCCCCATCGTTAGTAGGAGAACACTATTTTTTAGATCTGTTAATTGTTAGATTTTAAATTATTTTAAATTTGTTAATAAACTAGTTTTTATTTTTAAAGCGTGAATTTTTTTGTAAACTTTTTTTATCAAATGCTCATTTCAGCAATAAAAGTAAGACGACTTCATTTAAGTACATAATTTTATATCTAAGTATGTATGCAACCATCTAGCACTATGTAAAAATTTTAATTTTTCTATTCTGCAAATATTAACTCAGAGCCGAAGACTAGACTTTAGAGAGACATAAAAAAATTTCAAAAATTATATATTTTTATAATTTTGACTGAAGTGTTCATTTAATTTTTTATACCTCGAGTTACTTTTGGTCCAAGGTAACTTTATGTGTTCTGCGTTATCCCTTGAGTTTAAAATATTTTTTTTAGTACAGCTTACATTTTTATTTCAATTTTAAATTTCCCGAATCTACATTAGCAACAATATTAAAGCAACACAAAAGTTTGTTTTATTATTCTGGGCTGCAAATTCTTTTGGACTTGTACTGATTAAACGCCCAGATTTTATATAAATAATACTTACTCAGCTAATGCAATTTGCGATGATAACTCCCCAAAAATATTTCAATTCAACTATGATTCTTTGGAACTTTAAATAGTAAATAAATTTTGTATACCACTCACTGATAACAGAAATGGACTCCATTTTCTGTCTCAAATGGTGCACCCTCTTGACAGTTCTCACCTGAGGAAAGTTGGCGCCTTCAAAAGGCGGCAAATTTAAAAAATATATTTATTTTTATTTGTAGCTTGTGCGTTTAAATCTAATTTCCATAAAAGTACCACATTTCTGCCGAAAACTTATTCCTTATCAACTGCAAGTACCAATTTCCTGTTTATAAACCGTTACAAGCACAATTCGAAAAATTGTTCAGTGGAAAAATGAAACATCGCCCAATAATTTAACAGTGTGGGTAAAGAAATTTATATTCTAACAAGGTTCTGACAATTTTGGCAGTAATAAAGAAGAAGAGCATAAACTTAGTCGTGAGTGGAGTCGAAGGAAGATATTTTTAATGAAAATCACAAACAAAATGGATGTTGATGAAGGCCTTTCATCAATATGTGAATCTACAGTGAGTATACTTCGTTTGGGAAAATAATTCGTTCAAATTGGTTCACGCATTCGCCCACAAAATGAAAATGTAAATAACCAAAACAGCAAACTAACCTCAAATATCAATGGCAGGGTGCTTTGACAGAGGGCTGCAGACTTCCAGTCCGAATGCACGGCACAGACGATTGGCCCCTCGCTGAAATTGTGAGCGTTAAGGAAGGGCCGGGACAGAAACTATTTTACGTACATTACGTAGACTGTAAGTTGGCTGGATTATCTACGAAGATGTAGGTCTGAGGTGGCTTGTTTTTTTTCAGTTAACAAAAGACTGGATGAGTGGGTATCCGAAGAGTACCTCGACACAAGAAAGGTGCAGTTCCCAAGGCGTGATGGTACAGCAACTGGACAGAGTACTGGTGTTACAACACCGAAAAAACATGGTCATTCTATTGCAGGGGGAATTTCACGGCCGCCAAGTCCGATTCCAGGGAGTGAAATGCTCAACGGCAGTGCAGTGCTTGCCGCAGCCCTACAAAAGAAGATGAACCGGAAGAGGAAGGTGAGGGGCGAACGGGAAGGAAGTATCAGCGGGACGATTAAGGAAATCTCAAATTCCAAACCTCCACAACAACCGCCTCCAGTTCTCGACAGTGAGGAAATTTCACAGGATGGTCCGACGCCTCCCACACCGCGCCAATCAGGCAGCATGGTGACACACCACGATGATGTGGTTACTCGAATGAAAAATATCGAAATGATCGAGTTGGGGCGGCACAGGATCAAGCCATGGTACTTCGCACCCTACCCACAGGTAAACCCTTCTGCATCGCTCGGCCGTCGGATGATGTTTAATTGTTTTATTTTTTCAAGGAGTTGTGCCAAATGAAATGCATCTATATCTGCGAATTCTGCTTAAAATACCGGAAGAGTAAAAAGTGCCTAGAGAGGCACTTATCCAAATGCAATCTTAAACACCCTCCTGGAAATGAGATTTACCGCAAGGCGACGATATCTTTCTTTGAGATCGATGGACGAAAGAACAAGGTCTATGCCCAGAACTTGTGTCTGCTCGCCAAGCTATTCCTTGACCACAAGACGCTATACTACGACACAGACCCTTTCCTGTTTTACGTGATGACCGAATACGACTCGAGAGGCTTTCACATAGTCGGCTATTTTAGCAAAGAGAAGGAGAGCACCGAGGACTACAACGTCGCTTGTATCCTAACGATGCCACCGTACCAAAGGAAGGGGTACGGTAAGCTCCTTATAGAATTTAGTTATGAATTGTCGAAATTTGAGGGTAAGACTGGATCACCGGAGAAGCCCCTGTCCGATTTAGGGCTTCTGTCCTACAGATCGTATTGGGCACAGACGATTTTGGAAATTTTCATTTCACAGAAGCCGACAGGAGATAACGAGAAGCCCCAAATTACCATCAAGTAAGTGTTCTTATTTTTGAACATCATTCGGGTTAAAACTATGGTTACAATTTTTAATCTACTACAGCGAGATTTGTGAATTGACCAGTATTAAAAAGGAGGACGTTATCTCGACCCTCCAGAACCTGAATCTAATTAACTATTACAAAGGGCAGTATATAGTCTGCATCAGTCGTGATACAATCGAACAGCAGAAGAAGGCCATGGACAAGAGGAAGATCCGTATCGATCCAAAGTGCTTGCACTGGACACCGAAGGACTGGTCAAAACGATCGAAGTGGTGAAGTTGAACGTTCTCTCTTCTCAAAGAAAAAAAGCGATTTCTTGTCACTGTTACCTTCTCAACGAATTTTCTGCGTTGTTCTTTGAAATCTGTGGTAATAAAGTAGTGTTTAAGTGCAAGACTACAATTTATTGGGTTTTCTCCTTTTGAAGGCTTAGTTGGGACAGTATGCTACAAATAAAATTAAATATATTTCCCAGAGGACGTATTATAAAAATTAAGACCATTTTAAAAAGGGCTCTGGAGCTTTTGAATTATGACGTTGCATAAAAAAACGGCGATTATAACTCGTAGACTTTGGCAAAATATGAATTATCAGGAAATAATTTGAAAATGTGTCTACACGATGCCCTTATAGTTGAGTAGACATTCATTTTTACTCCCATAAATTGAACTTAAAACCTTCGCACGGAAATAAACGTTTTTCAGGTAGTTTTAAAGAATTTAGTTCCTGGAAGGCATTGCTACTGCCCGCTGAATTAGGCAAGCAGTCGCATAATGTGAAACGGCTAAGAATACCTGGATATCTTTAAATAAGTCTGTTATTTGGATGGAATGTTAACAATTGATAAAAACTATTAAAAAAAAGTTAAAATCACAAATTACGGCAGTCTGGTTGTTGCTTGGCATGTTTTTTGTTCGATTACCTTTGTCGGAGGATCACCGGAGATGGACCTCCCTAACTAGCGCCTCTCCATGATCTTGAAGCAAGGTCTTGGCCGAGGCCACACAAGTTGCCTTCAGAGACTTCTCCGGCGGTCTCTTGATACACTCATCAAAGTAGCACTTTTCCACATTGTGTAGGAATTCAGTTATAAGCTTGGAGTCTCCTCCGTTGGGCCCCACGTAGTACTCACACTCAAACTGAGAGTTTTTCAGGTCCCGGATGCAGCAATCCAGGAACTCAGCGTTCGCTGAGAACCACTTGTTTAGTCTAATGATCGGGACTCCAACTTTGTGACGAAGAATTCCAGTCACATAGGTGTCGTCAATCCAGAAGAAGGGCTCCTGCTGGGACTGGAGGATTAGGAGCAGGGCTGTGGCTGGATTTGTTATGTACAGCCACCCAGAAAGATAATCTGGGTAGAGGTCCTCCGCGTACTCCTGTCTCGTCACGTACCACTTGTTAACTGAAACCCTGATCGGTTTTTTGTTGTCTAGGACGTATCCAGCTAAGAAGTTGCTATTCGCCTTCCCTTCGATTTCCAGGGATTCTAAGTATCTTTTAAGGTAGAATACGTCGAAGACAGTATCGTCATCCACTTTTACTATAAATTTCGCCTTCTGGCACTCCAAACTAGCCCACTTGAGCCCCATGATGTGCTTGTACGTTAGGTTCCTGTAAGCCTCCACGAAATTTCCTTGCACGATGTCCTTGAACTTGTGGCTCTCATCGACGATTTGCTCCTGCCTTATAAACTTCTCCCTATTTGGTTTTTCTGCCAGAAGAAACACCCGCAGGAGCCCCATTTCATTTAGCTTCACCTGAGAAATGGCCTGTCTATGTGCCGATCGGAGCTCATCATGTCCTAGGTACGAAGTCACGATGATCACACCTGCAAAAATTTATTTTCACTATGATCTTCATCTCGATCTTGGTAAATCCTTACCCAATAATTCTCTATCAAAATTTTGGCATGAATTGCTTTTGATCGTGTACTCGAACTGTGTAAAGTTCACGAGCTGATTTTGTCGAATTTCCTTATCTTCCCAAATCTCAGACGCGACGATTATGTTGTTGTCCATGTCATCGATCTTCTGGTGTCTGATTCCAGTGAGGATCAGGAGGATAATGAGCACCGCCAGACCACAGGAGGCGAATTTCCAAAACCGTCGCGACCGGAGCATTCTTTCATTGTTTGGATGATGCTCCATTGGATTTCGATCGACAGATTTGTTTTGACGTCTTGAACTGGACAATATCGGGTTTGGGTCTTGGGTCAGAGTCGGCTTAACTGTTATACATCGCTTGATCAAAAGTTCTCCTTAATTTGTCCAGATGATTGCCAGTTAGACTGACTAGAAAATTTTGTTCCTAGGTCTATTTCGTGGACTATTATTTAAAAAATATCGTCGCATCGGCCGATTGAAAAATAATGTTGCAAACGTGAATAATGCACGAAAGAAATTTTAATGATAGACCCAAAATCAGTAGCCCCAAAACCACTTTGTACTAATTTTAATTCAATTAAATCTTGGAAACGCTATAGTGAATTTCTAAAGAAACTTAATTGTACGACTTATTTTATTTAAGCAAATTCGTTTTTTACATATTTAAACGAAAGCAATGATATTTAAACATTTTTAAAAAATGACTCATCATGTTTGAACTGCACGAAATTCGACTGAAGAGAATTATTTGCTTTTAATGTGTAAAAAGTAAAAAGGTTCTATAATTTTAATGAAATGATAAGAATTTCCCTGATAAATAAAAAGGTACAGGATAGCTTTTAGTTTAAATTGATTTGGTCGCAAAATCGCTCTTGAAGTTGAGATTAATAGACTTTATTAAAACACTTCTATAAGTATAAAAATAATATTACATGATTGTACAACATATTTAAATAGTTCAATTAAAAATGTGTCCGTTACAAGTTACCAGACGTCTGTAACTTTTTTTTTTTTTCTTTTTAGAATTCAGATTGCATAGTGAACGCAATATTGCTTTTGTTGTTTGTCGTACACTCTCCCTCGTATCTAGCCCTCACACTTTTAGGGAAGGCACACACGAAAAATGTTAGTTACAGCTTGTTTAGGGAAATACACATTTTAATGATCGCCTTAAATACGTAGGAATATTGTTCTTATGATAAGCCATCAATCCTCCTTTGCAAACTAATCTCGAAACGATTCTCTTACTCTTTCAAACGGCTAATAAGAAATTAAGATACAATTGGTTCTGGTCGGGGGATCCACTTAGGTGTCGCTCTTCCATAATTTTATGGTTTTGTCGTTCTCTAGAGCTGCCGACGCTATTATGTTTTCTGTGGGATGGCACGCAGTACACAGAACTGTGTCTGTGTGACCCTGCAGCCTCTGTACGACTTCTTTGCTCTGGAGATTCCAGATGTAGACCATGTTGTCCTCGCTTCCGGATACGATCCACTGGAAAATAAAGAACATTTAGAAACAACTCTAGACAAGGGGTAGCCACGATTTGATGTGCCTTACCTTGCCTCCTGTAACAGAGAAATTGGCGAAAATGCAATATTTTTCGTTTTTGTGCCCCGTGTATGTCTTCAGACACTTCCCTTTTGAGTAGTCCCACAGCTTCAACGTGTTGTCCAAAGTAGCCGCCAAGATGTACTTTCCGTTGGGTGAAAATTTCACAAAACTCACAGGAGGATTGTCGTCGTCTATGAGGGTTTTCAAACACTGCCCGCTGGCTGTGTCCCAGATTCTGCAGAGCCCATCGTAGCTCGAGGACACAATAAGTGACCCGTCCCGATTGAAGTGTACTGCTGAGACGGGATCTGAATGCGCTGGAAGAGTTTTTAGACATTTCCCTGTTCGTACGTCCCAAATGCGGACGCTCTCGTCAAAGCTGCCCGAGACAATCAAGTTGCTCTGGGGGTTAAAGTTGCAGCAGAAGACGTAATTGCTGTGCCCCTTTAGGGTCTTTAAACACTTCCCTGAGCTGAGTTCCCAGATTTTTAAGGTTTTATCATCACTGGCGCTGACTAGAAGCCGGCTATCTGAAGACCATGCTACGTCGCTTATTCCCAATTTGTGACCGGCAATTGTCTTTTCGAATTTACCGTCGTAAGCTCCCCAAATTTTTATCAGTTTGTCGGCGGCTGTAAGGACGAAAGGTTCATCTTATATATTTTTATAAATAAAATGTTAATTCTCAATTGAAATGAGACCGTACTTAGGACCACTAGATAGATAGTATACAGAGAAATGCAGATTTCAGAAAGAACAATTAAATAAGGTAGGAAGGAAAATTTACCATAGGAAAGATTTGTTGACAGAAAAGTTTAAATTCTAAATTAAGCAAAACTTACTTTAACCCCATCTAGAAAAATATAGAGAGCTGATGGCTTAAGATAAAATACAGGTTTGGGGTAAAATAATTAAATCCTGCAGACTTAATGTTCACTAGAAATTAAGTTAATTGCTTTATTCGGAGGTCTAAATAGAGGTGATTCCGCCAGAATTTAACGAGTTTGTTAACTAGAAAAAGGGATGCATATTCTACTCGTTTTTGCTAATAGCTGCAACACCCGAACAGGATAAAAAAGAAGCCAGATGTTACAGAAGCAATTTGTCCGCAATTATTCAATCAAATTGTACGATCCAAATTACTCACATGAGCTGGCGAGCCACTCTCCGTTGGGGCTGAATTTCACAGCTGACACAGCCTTCGTATGTCCGGCAAGTGTAAATTTAAGTGTGTAGTTCGGTTTCTGCAAGGGAGACCGATTCGATAAAATTAACAAAAATTGCACACAGAGCCGGGGGAATGGGGCGCTCTTACCACTGCGTTTGATGAAGACTTGTTTGATTGGCTGTTTGTGGACAAAGTGTTCGGGCCCGAAGGTGTGCTCTGGATCTGTGGAGGATGGACCCCGGGGTGCCCCCCATGGCCGGCCGTAGGCCCCATTGGCACCATTTTGCGCTTAAAAAGTTCGGAAACTTTGGAAATACACTGAAAAAAAATTCACTTATAACCTCACAAAGTGGAAACACATAAATAATTCGCTAGCGATTGTACGCTGCAAAGGGTTAACAAGAATGTAAGTTCGTGAAATATTTTGCCATTTGTAATCGCTCCCAATTGACTTGGAAAGCCGAGTTTTTATGCTTTGTTTTGATCGCAAAGTATTCACTCTACACAACACACGGAAATATGGCGCGTCTTGTATTTTATTTGTTATGTTGGCAATGCAGGAATGGAATCACCGCTACAAGTTATTTGCAGCGGTTTAAGGGTTTAATACTTTGTTACTATAATATAATAAGATTAGTATGATTTTAAAATATCGTTTTAATTATTTCTTATTCGTATTCCCTTTTAAAATTAACACGATAACTTCTCGAAGCTTAAAATACCATTTTTATCTTAATATAAGTCTCCAATCTCTCCACAATTCAACTGAGAAATGTCATTTGATTTTGACAGTTGAACGGCAATTCGGAAAATGGCTGCCCTAATAAAAAGCCTGAAATTCGTAAATCAAATAACAAACCGATCACCCGGAATTCTTTACGCTGTTTCAAGAAACGCTGGCCGTAAGTTAAAGTGATAATTTTTTAAAAACTACATCCTAGATGGCTTTGAATTTGCATGGCCTACTCAGCTGTTTACGTAACCTAGCAACTGTCAGTCGCTCGAAATCGATGAAGTTAATTTCTTTCAGATTGGAATAAGGACTTCAAACCAGGCCCATTCCCTGAAACGAAAGAGCAACAGGAAGCTGCTGCTAAAAAGTACTACCTGCTGCCACAAGAATATCAACCGTACGCAGACGATGGGTTAGGCTATGGAGATTATCCCAAATTACCCGCTGGCCCGAAAGGAATGGGAGTGGAAGCCAAAGACCCCTACTACCCTTACGATCTCCCCGAGCTTAGGAGGAACTTTAACGAGCCGGTAACTGACCAAAATAATTTCCTCGGGGGGAAATATTTTCAAACCTCCACCTAAAACTTTTCCAGGTCCACGCAGATATCGATGTCTACGGCGAGGACAGGTACAGTCAGCCTGACGTCCTCCGGTACCCCATGTGGCGGTATTGGGCCACTTTCCTGGGTGTGATGGCATTCTGCCTTACCCTGTACTACTGGCTGGAAGACAAGAAGATGTTCCGGCCGGTGGTTCCCAAGCAGTACCCCGCCGACGGGAAAAAGCACTACACCTTCGAGCCACTGGATTGAGGGAGTCGGCCTTCCCCTTCTGGACTACCTTTTTTTCTAAATCAACGCGGCGGCGGCAACTAATTCAAGCAAAGTGCATGTTGGGTAGTTTAGAAAATGCCTGTAAATTTGTAAATGCTTGAATAGATATCGGGATAAAGTTAGTTTTGCGATTTTTGATACATATTTAAAAAATTTAGCTGAAATTTTCTAAGCCCGGTATATTAATAATCGTATAAAGATATTAAAACTTTTTAGGGTCTTGTAACCTGCCAAAGTGTGCTAACGCTGTGTGATTTTTTCAGTCGTCCTTTTTTCGTAGTTCAGTCTGACTGCGTATTTAAAACTGGAAAAGGATTACCAAATTTTACTCCTTTTCTCTGAAACAAAATTTCAATTGAGCAATTACTTTTGCTAAGATGAATGGAGCACTGCAGAAACTTGATATTTTGTAATCGATTCGTCCAGGAAAGGCACTAGTATCAAAATTCAACACAAAAGTGCTCCTTTTTTCAAGGACAAAGTATAAGAATTTAATTCAAAAATATGTTTTTGTTCAAAACAAATGTACAAAATCTCAAGCAAACGTTATAGTTTTCAATTTAAACAAATTCAAAATAGTATAAATAAAATGTTCGATTTTTGGGAGCTAAAATCTCTGGAATTATTCCAGGGAGAAACTTTCAGCTAAAGTGACCCACCTGCTTTAAGAAGACCAGAAAAATATAGTTACATTATTATTAAAATGGCAAAAAGGTTCATTTTGTGCAAGGCCAGTTTAATAAATTGTTTTTTTACATAATTTGTATGCAAAAACTTAGCCAGTGCATATAAATAATTAAATTTAGAATTAAGTTCAATTAGAATTGTCCCGAATTTGTAAAAATGAATAAACGTTTAAAGAACATTTTTAACATAATCTGTAATGTTTTGTTTACCGCTCTCTACTTTCAAATCTGGCGCCTTTTCAGTTGACAGGGCAATTTTTAGATGTGAAACCAGGCTGGTTTTTGTACCGGGAACAGTGTCAGCTTTCTATGTTTTTGCTATCTTTCCCCGCTCCAAGACTGTAAGCTCTTCACGGACGGCTCGGGTCTTAGCTAAAACCTGGAAGCTTTAGTCAAGACCCGAAGCTGAATGATCCAGCTTTTAGCTAAGACCTGGGAAATCGTACTGAGCTTACAGTCTTGGAGCGGGGAAAGATAGCAAAAACATAGAAAGCTGACACTGTTCCCGGTACAAAAACCAGCCTGGTTTCACATCTAAAAATTGCCCTGTTAACTGAAAAGGCGCCAGATTTGAAAGAAGAGAGGGGTAAATAAAACATTACAATGGGGAAAATATTATAATTATATCACTGATGTATCCAACAATGAAATAAATCACCAGAAATGGAAATTCTTTCGGAAAATACCTCGTTTTTATTTTTCCTAACCAATTAGAAATAAAACATCTGATTCAGAAAAGCACTTTATTAAAGGATTGATTCCGTTGCATTGTACAAATTTTTTAAATAATTAGTCAAAATTGCCGACAGCTATTGCCTTTAGAAATTTACTACAATTGATGAAATTTAATTGTAAGTAAAGTCGTTACGCTCCATTAAAATTAAATCAATTGCACCAATTTTACTTTTTATTTTGTAAAAAGAAAGTTGAAAATACTGTTTGAAACAAATTTTCCAAGAATGTATTAAAACTTCGTATGATGCGTTGATAATGATAATGCATCTAACAGAATGATGGAATTAGTTCTAATCAAGTGAAAATTAAAAAATCTTCTCTGTATACAGGGTGAGTCTTTTGTAGCGTTCCGTGAATTTTTCTCAGAAACTGTTGGAGGTAGGAAGATGGGACCCTTTATCAAGTTTATGAAGCACCTTCTTTCTTCGACTCTTTTGCCTTGCTCCTTTCGTCTAGCTCTAGCTGCACTTAAATGCAGCACTTGCCAATTTTATATTAAAAATTTCCACATAAAAGCAGAATACGCTGGAATATTAACGTAAAATTGGATGGTGATGCCGTCCTAGGTTAAAAAAGGTTATACAAAAATCCCTGTTGTTTTTATATTTTTATACCGGTGTTTATACTCTGAAAGTACTATCAACTAAAATTAAAAGAACGAAAGACAACTTTCGAATCTGATAAATCAGATCTCTTTTAATTACTGTTGCGTCCTCTCTTTGATTTGATAATTTTTTTTTTATTTGTGTACTTAACAAAAAGAAATAGTAAAAATTGACTATAATTAATAGTATTAATATAGACGAAAGTGACACTAGTTGTAAAATTTCTTTAATTCATTTAATTTAAAATTGATTTTCCGAAAAGTATTGATGGGAGGGTACCTTTAAATACTTAAGTAGGTTTAATTACACAGTTTTGAGCTTAAAGTGGCTCTGACATGCATTACGAAATTATTAAAGCAGTGAGAATAATCTATAACTTAAATAAGGCCGAGACATTTGGAAAGGCGTGCCTCGGAGCGTTACCTTTATTTGACTTGAACAATGGAAGACTTCTAGGCTAATAGAAGATGATAACATCACATTTAATTAAATTTCCCCCGAGCATTGGTGCGTTGTTGCCTGCGCCTTCAAAGGTGCTGCTCCACCGAGATTACGGCCCTAATTCCTTGATCTAGCCCTCCGCACTCCCGGCTGCTAGAATTCGGCGGTGAGGTCGGCTCATATCGTCGAATTTCACACGTCTGCTACTGTTGGTTTTGGTCGCAACCTGTGACAAAGACAACAAGGTGTGCTTGGCCGGCTATTTAGAGATTGCGCCTAAAATCAGAGGAGGCCTCATAATTCAGGGCGGTAAGCAGCCTCCTTTCAGGGTGGTGTGACTAAGTTAACACAGCTGCAGATTTCCGGATATCCTAAATACAAAACTAGGCGATTGGGAATTAAAAATTACATTTTCGAACATAATATAATAAGACTTAATATTTTCCGTCCAGAACTCTTAAGAGTTAAAGTAATTGCATTTGATGTTTTAATTTTTACAAAGTCAACTTACTTCTTTTATGTTATGTCGGATTCTAAAAGATTTTCTAAAAACGCCTTAACCTACAATTTGTCCAGACACTTTATGCGTTTTCTCCCAATTTATAGCTTGAATTAGAAGATAATATTATGTAAAATGGATTAAGGTTTTCTTTTCAGATAAAAAGTGCTATGTTTTCCATTTATATTGTATGTATATATATTGACAAATTATTATATGTATATTTTTCAACTGTACAATCAAATACAGAAAAAGTTCTGCAGAGATTTTTCTTGATTTCACTCACAAAATTCCAATAGCTTTTAATAAGTTAGCAACATTTAAAATCTAAAAAGCAGAAATCATTTTCCACGTTACAACAGTTTGGAAATATCGATTTCATTGTACTAAATGTTTGTAAATCAGTTTTTCGATGAAGACCTTTGAATTTTATACAGAAACGGCGGAGAAGTTATGCATTTATTTTTCTTGAAACCATATTATTGAAACTTAATTAAAACTTGCTAATTTTCTCTTTGTCAAAGTAATTAAGAGATTGAGTGATAAAAAAATAAAAAGAATAAAATAATTTCTCTAAGAATATCGATGACAAAAAGTTAAATTGTTGAAAATTCTTGAAACAAAAGCTTCAGACAAGTGGTTGATGGTAAGAAACAATAAAAAGGAAAAACTTGAAAGAAAAGATTGTATGTGAAAAAAAAACACAAGGTATATATTTCATGAGGTTCAGTGGTTAATAGCAAGATTCGCTAAAGTGATATGGCATTTTGTGTTAAAAAAAGCCGAAGCAATTCGAGAGAAGCGGCGCAAACCAAAGGAGACCTTTTGCACTTTCACACGTGGAGCAGGTGACGACAATATTTGCCATGTCGCCTCCTGATTACGTCTTCGTCCTTTGCTTTGCGTAGTCGAGGGCGTTGGCAAGGATCCTCTTCTCGAGAATCCTGAACTGTAGGAGCATGGCCTTGATGTGTCCAAGTTTCGCCTTGCCCATCAGGTGGTTGCTGAGGGTGGCCTCATCCTCCTCGAGGGTGGTGGGAAAGACTTTTAGTAGGAGATTGAGACGATTCTGGAGGAACGTCCACGTTTTCGATTCGAGACTTGTTTCGAGGGCACAATCGATATGCATTAGATCAGGGGCCCGTTCAGAACTTATCCAATGGGCGAGCTGATCCCGGTTCATGTTGAATATCCGGACAAATGCAAGTAGCTGTGGCGAAATGTAAACGGGCTGTTGGAGCACCTTTAACTCACAATTTTTGGGGATCCTCAGCTGTTCCAGCAGCTGGGTGCGTTCCGTCAGCAGCTCATCGGAGCTACTTAGTCCCAATTTTATGTTAACACTGTCCTTGGCGTTGTCAGGGTAAACGAAGCTGAAAATTTGAATGGAAAGTTCTTGTATTTAATTCTTCGTTTCTTCCTCTCTCGTCTTCCGCCCGCTACTATAATTTAATGGGGCCCTCCGAGTACCATTTGGGCACTTTTCCATCGCAATTTCTATCTTCTATCTATAGCTGGTGCACTTACCCGTTGTGGATGAGGAGGTCGGCGTTGGGGCGGTCACCATAGTAAATGAAAATCTGTTCGCCCTTCTTGAATCCAGAAGTCGTGTGGCTCTCGAGTCTATCAAGCTGCAAGTTGTACGAAGATGTTACGACACCCTCCCTGTGGTTGGCCATGTCCCACAGAGGAATTAGGGCTGGCATGACATCGGCGTTTTCATCCCTCTCCGCGCTGCTGCTGGACGCCGCCGTCGTCGCACCGGGGCTCGTCCGGGGGATTGCATTCTGCCGGGTCATCACGGTCGATACGGCCCATCTGGAAAGATGTTAAAATTTTCAAGTTAATTAGGCAACAAGGTGGCCATCGAATGTGTGGGACGACTCTGGTTCTTTGGGAACGCGCCAGGGACATAATTTGCTCCATTTCCAACGGCTCTATGTTTTGCACCAAACGACCGTTTTTAAGTCTGCTGAAACATTCATGGGGACGGTTCTTGTTCATATGAAGAAAGGGTCCACACAACGCCTTTAGACAACGCCTAGTCTTGTTACAGTTTTGTGCAGAAGGAGGGATATTTTTAGATTATACCAGAGTTCATTACTTCACTTAAAACCAAAAATTCGATAGTAAGACTTTCTACAATTGTGACCCTATTCTTAGCCGAAAATATATAACTTTTCACTATATGGAATACTTTTAGTATAAGAATATTTTTAAGATATGTCTCAAAATAAACCACATTTTTAAAGTTAAAAGTAAAGACTTATAACATGCACTAAACTAAAGCACTGAAGTTTGTTTAATGTCTGCGACGATACACAATTTTGAAAAATTGTGTTATCCACCTTATTTATTTATTTTAATTAAATATTCAGATTTTTTTATAAAAGGCTAAACTTTGAACATTGGGAAAAATTTAAAATGCAATTTATTTCCAAATTGACATAACGTCTTCTCATTAAAAATTTGAATGGCGACAACTTTTAACAAACTTAACTAACTCCAAGTAGAACTGAATAATTTTTGTACATTAAAGTTTATTCTCTAGAAAGATGAACTTATTTTCAATAGATTATTTCAGTTTTTGAGACGCAATTGAACCCATTACTAATCTTTAAATGTTTTATCTCAAGTTTAACTTTGAAGGAGTCAAAAAGTTCTGGAACTTATTTTATGCTAATATAAGATTTGAAAGGACAACTTTATCCTCCATTACTTGAATAAAATGTTAAAAGTTTTTGCTAGGAAATACTTTTTCAATTGGATTTATTGAAACAGCATAGTGCAGTAAATATTTTCTTAACTTATGCACTCTAAAAAGGTGGGAGTACCTAACAATCGAAGTTTCAATTTAAAAATCCATTTCAGTTTGTGCATCTTAAAGTGTAAGAAATTATGAAGTTATTTTAAGGTTTTTCTGAATTTTGGCAAAATTCATGCATCAATGTTTTTTGAGGTATGTTATAGTATCCCATAGTGGTTGGTTCAATTATACTAAAAAAACTATGAAAGTAAATTTCCATTTAGTAACTCAACCTCTGAAATCCATTATTTTGGATAGTTTGAAATTGCATAATGAAGCACCCTCAAAAGCCTCACAATTTCGCTCCTAGACAGTGTGTGGAACGACACTCTTTCGCCAGAATGGAGCGCCGGTGTGGGGCCCTTCAATTATTGCAATCACAGTCAATTAAGCTTGCAACGGCAGGGCGCAAACACTCCTCGTCATCATCACTTCGGAGCAATTTACCCAATCAGAGCTTTCAATCGCCCATTGCCCTGGGAGGACAATAAATTCCCATGTTTCACCGGTGTCTTTTGCTCCAAAGTAGGCGCATTCCATCTTAATGACAAAGGGTCGCCTGTTTCCAAGAGCCAGGAGCAGCGAAGATTGGAGCCTCTGGTTTCAGGAGGACTTTCCGCAGTCCCAGCCACTCCCAGAGCGGTCCTGGACCCTCATCCTCCGGGGTCGAACAATGTCGTCTCCATGCCTTTCTATGGGGGACAAAAATTGGCAAGTGCAAAACGCCACACTTTGGAGGTATGATGTCCTGTGTAGACGACACTCTGGGAAACAAGGGAAAGATCCTGGTTAGCTCTTTTTTCGGGCCACTGTGGCACCATGCAGACAGGACTCCTCGACCCGAGGAAGGAGGTGTCCTGATGAACTCCGTGCAACAAATTTGCTTATGCTACGCCAGCCAGAGTGCTTAAGGGCTGAATTAGTCCTGCCGAAATGACTCAGCTGGGAAGGCTCCCTGCAACCCGTCTCCTCCCCGAACTGTTCTAATATTTTGGGTTCATAGTGCAAACACCACTCCCACCACGACCATCCCATGTCCTGCCCGACAAAATCTAGTGCTTCTTGTAATTTCTGTTATTAAAGGGGGTCTCAATTTGGCCGGATGCTCCTCGGACGAGGGCTTTAAGTTTCTTGGCATGGCAAGCGACGTCCATGGCTTCAAGACAGGAAATTCCTTGGCAAGGATATGAGAGAACTTAAGTCCCGGGCGCGCGCGGAGCACGAGGAGCCGCCTCAAGATTTCTACACGAGACTGGCTCGCCGGAATGCAGGAATTCAAATATTTCGCCCCCTGGAAGTTTTCCAAGCGATTACGACCGATCTGAGGAGGTTTGTGTTCGTTGGCATTTTGGCTGAAATTAAAAATGCCTCATTCGTCCTTTGAGCGGTTTTTTAATGAGATTTGCTTAGGATTAATTGCGTATCCTGGGGAAATCATAATGATAGCATCTTCGTCATGTATAAGGCGAGTATGTTTTAATAATAAAAAATAACCAACAAATCAGACGATTTGTGTCTGCTCCATATAATTTTTTTAAAAGATTATCACATTTGGGTTGGTCTTTGCTAATTTTTGGGAGTTTTTAAATTTAAGAATCTAGATATTTCGTAATTAATCTTGAACTTTTAAATTTTAATTAATCCATAATAAGTATTTACAAACCGATAGCCAAACTATGTAAAACTAATGTAAAACGATGACAAGTATCTAAATTTGAAGAAATTATTAATACTTACAAACAATCAGAAAGGTAGAAAATGCGGTTAATACTTTAACATACTTATTAGTTATTTAATAAGAAAACATGCCGTGAAGTGATACAATCTATACGAATGTTCGTGATCTATCTATGTTTTGAAAAATACTAGACATTTTTTACTGCACTATAAAAACAAGTACTAAGTTCTGAAAACATTGTTGCTCAAAAATCAAAAAAAAATTTTATAAAGACAAAGCTTGGTGATATTTTCTGCTGTAAGATCGCTGTAAGTCACACTTATGAGTCATATCCAAATTATTGCCATTTCTTAATATTCGGGAAATACTTCATAATTGAGATTTCTATAAGGAAATATTAATTACCATGTAATTTAAAAAATAAATTTTGACCAGTCTTTGAGACTTTGCAGTGGCATATTCAAGGAAAGTATATAAGAAAAACGTGAGGAGAAATCCCGAAGCAGTAGGACAGGTTTGATCCCATCAAAGCAGACCCAATTGGGCTGAAAATTGCGCACAGGTGAGTCGAGCGCAGTCAGCATGGCAATGAACTTGTAAACGAGTTCCATTGCTTGTGCTGCACCAACTGCCAACGAAGCCCCGGGCCCCAAACCCGGGGGTACTAAGAGCAGCCAAAGGGAAAGTCTCATCTCATCAGTCTGAGAGATGCCGATTTCGATAAAACGATATCGAACTGGTTCGTAATCGACTGCTTCTGAAACAGCTGGGAGGAGGACACTTTTCCTAATCAAGTGCAACTATGGTTGGCTATGTCGACGGATTCCTCGTTCCTCGATCGGAAAAAATTAAATTCTTAATGATGTCGTCCATCTCCTGGAAGTGCGACAGCCTTCATAATGGGGCCCCGCAACTGGACGAAAACTTTCACTTAGCTGCGCCAGCACAGCTCCATTAGGAGGAGCGCTGTTAGCCTCGCTTACTACTCTTTTTTTTCTAGCCAAAAAGAGGGATTTATCTCGAGCGACATGGACACGCGGGGGGCGGACAGGGTTACAAATTGCACCGATAAATCAAAGATAAAAGAATTTCAGCTGCAGTCTAAGGGAGTTTGAAAGAAAACCTCCCCCGTAGCCAGCCATCTCCGCTAAATAGTATTGTATCTGGCAGAATTCATAGAACGGGAACAGGAACAGGAACAGGAACAGGTCAGGACCATAGTTCACATCCTGTGCCTGGTGGCGAGCCAGGAGCTGTGACAATTTAAACTACTTCTTGAAAGGATTCTGGCTGCTCGGTGCCACGTTTTAGCTAGTGGCAAGCGCCTCCCCCGCAGGACTACTTTCAAGAGGGATATAATTCTTCCTCCTCTTAACACCTGACAGATTTCTGGAAGAAAGCAGCCGGGAGAGCTCCAACTTGGAGTTATCGTTAGCGCTAAAGAAATACACCTTGTGGCCAAGTTTTTGCCCACCGTCCCGCAACGATAAAGTTTTATCTTGCTCCGGGCACTTTAAACGATTTTCTGATTTTATCGGGCAGTAACAAAGCGGGGGGAGTGGTGTTCTTTACCCCGTTCTTGGGGCACGAATAAGTAATGTCCGAATTGCTTAACTCGCACGGGAAGAAACCCTCGCATAAATCAGCCAAGACGATGAACTGCCCCAAAAGGGTTATCACTGGTAATCATTGCGGAATTGCTTAAGAAATTGAAATCGAACAACTTTCCGAGGAGGAGGCTATTCCTCTTCGAGGGCGCTCCTCGGACCGGACAGGCCAGATAGTGGCCGATAGTTGGTCGCTAACAGTTTCTACTTCCTGGTGGAGCTCCATCGCCCAGGTATTTGCATCTTCTAAGTAAAAAGTTTAGGAGGAACTCTCTCTTTTTAATCCGAAAAATTATTCATTTTCAAGAATTCGTTTAGGAAAATATAAGGCCTGAAAATTGTGGTTCAAAATTGCAAAACTGTGTTTACAAATATTAATTATAGTATTGAAACTCATATTCAAATAAGCTTGCAGTTTGAATGAATGAAACAATAAAAATGAAATTGCATTTGCTCAAATTTTATCTCTTTTTTATAGCTCATGAAATAACAAGCCAATTAGTGTGGTTAAAAATCTGTTTTAAAATAGGAGAAAGATCGGATATCAAATAATCAACCTAATATAACTTGATTCCAAAATGACGGGTAATCTAAAACACTTAGAAAACGTTGCTTTCTAATTGATTACATGAATTATAATGAATAATTTATATTTGCCAAAGAAAATGCAGAAGCTGAAGGTATTATATGGATAGACTGATTACAAAAGTGGTGCAATACTCGCTAACACAATTAATGATTTTGTTGTTTCATGCGTTAGTTGAAATTGTTTCGTTCTTTTCTCAATTTAAAAAAAAAAAAATAAATAAAAAGAATTGACTTGTTATTAAAATTTTGCTTTTCTTAGCTTTCTTTATGCAGCGAAACAAAAGTTTCTTAAAAATATTTTCACTATTACTTCATGTATTTGATTTTGTTTACCTGCATACTTTTTGTATAAGTATAGTCTTTATCATGATCTATTACAATTATTTTAAGTGGTAATGAAATTTTCTGTAAAAAAGTAATTGCCAATGAAATTAATGTTCAGGGTAAATGGAATTTGGTGAAACTTGTTTCATTCAGCTTCTACTCGTAAAAATTAATGCTAATGATTGTGGATGAGATGTAACTTTAAAATTTTAAATTGGAATTCTCCGTCAAAAACTATAACGTAACTATTGTCTTAAACACTTTCTTCCGATTTGCGATAAAAGGCGCTATAGTCATTGAAAATTGGTGCTACTATTATCAAGGGTTAATTTTGGAAAAAAATAAAGAAGAAGTTTTATTATAAAAAAGTACTAGTCGAAAGCACTACTCTCTTGCGGCTTAAAAAGTTTTGAGCCAACATTTTGATAAAATTGCTTTTCAAAGGTTAATCAAATTTATATCTAACTACACAAAATTGCGGAATTAAAATCAAGCGACATGCGTGAAGTCTATTTCTCTTCCAGGGCACTTCCCGTACTACTGGCCAGGCCAGATAGTGGCTAAAAGGCGGTCGGTAACAACTTCTACTTCCTGGTGGAGCCCACCTCGCCAGGTATTTGCATCTTTTGGTGGGTAGACAAAAGTGAAAACAACGACCGCCCGATGACCACTGCAAATAAGGAAACGGCCGCGGTCACAAGACACTTTGCAAAACCAGGTCCTCAGCGTGTCTTTGAAGTTGCTTGACCAGCCCAACTCCGCGTTATTTGGACCTCCGATTCGCGGTGAAATTGCTCAAATGCGATGACCGCAGCTCCTCATTAAGCCCAGCGTGGCGGTCAGTCTTGCAGTGTTATGGTAATTTCCGTTTTTTTTTTTTTTTAAAAGAGTTTCGCTTGTTTCCTGCAATCATCTTACTTTCGATCATTACGCACTGTCCGCCTGGCCTCCGTTGGGCTTATCTCGGGGGATCTCTGAAGCGATTTCGGCTCCAGATTGAACCGGGATAGCCGCGGTGAAATTTGGGCAAACAATTAAAGCTATTGCCCGATTACGAAATTGTGTCTTTTCTCCCACCGGAGAAAACACCTTTTTTTTTCCACCGCTTCCACCATTATCCGCCAAAAATTAATAGTTGCATAAGCAAAAGAATCTTTCCGTCTTGCTAAAAGTGATATATGGTGGAAGTTCGAGTTGGAGTTGGAGTTGGAAGCTGTGCCATTGTGAAAAGCTGCCTGCCGTGCGCTCGGGAATTGCTCTGCGCTTTGATGTTTTTGTCTGTGACCTGTGCCTTTGTTGCATGAAATAAGTTAATTAATCCATTCAAGTCTCAGTTTCAGTTGTTGTTAGATTCACTTCGCTTTCAATAAACCACCCGTTCGTAGTACCGGGCATCGCACTCTGGGAACCAGAAAACCCGGGTGCAGCAGGGGCAAGATATGGGCTATCATTTTGCCCGAGAACAATTTACTCAAAGTGCACCAGAGCCACTTTTGCACGCTTGCTTTCTTTTATTTCTGGGCAACACTTTGTCTCCTGTGGGACTCACGGGAATGTCATACCTGGTTGCTCCTGCTCATGGAACTGTCTAGCTGGCATGTCGGGTCAAAATAACCATTATTTTTGCTGCCTTTGCCAGGAGGGATCATAGAAACAGTCTAGTAGACAAATAAATATCAACTTAGATAATTGCTGATTCTATTGTCCAGACTATATATGTAGAGTGATTCTATTTTTTTCAGAAAAATTACCACCAATTGCTTATTTCTAAAAGATCTTTTTATGGATTACAAATCCGGAAAAGAAAATATTTAATTATTAAAATGATCGTTAGGAAATCAGCTCTTATTGCAGCCCCAAGGCGGTAAATTGAATAGAACTCTAGGGCAATGAAGTTTAAAAAGCTGATATTTAGTTGATACCTAGTTTAAAAACTCTTTTTTGAAATTTTTCAATCATTAATCAATGGTGTGAGCCTTTCTTGAAAAAACGAAACCCTGTGGAAAAACTAGTACATATCTATCTGTATTTTTAGCAAAAAAACCTTAAATAAATATAAATATTATATGATAACACTCTAACTATAAATGTTATTACCGAGCGAAAATTAAATTAAAAACCGTCTAGCAATTGTAATTTTACTAGCTACATATTAATATGTATGCATATTTACTAACAATAAATATCTGTGGAATCAATGATTTTTAACTCTTTAATTATTATTTTTTTCAACTTAATATAAAAAAAAACCTCAAATATTTAAGCTAGAAGATTTTTTTTTTAAAAAGAAGAACTCAACAAAATCCCGTGTATACTTTATTGGCTGCCAAAGCTACTCAAGAAGTTTAAGAATCGAGTAAGTGTAAAAAAAAAAATAAATTGTCGAAAGGACTTTGCGCTTCTTTCGAAACTCTTAGTTTAAGTTGGTTCTGCGGGTGGTTTTATATACGATGGGTGGTTGTCTACTGGATAATAAGCCAGACACATGTGTTTTTGGCATGTTTGCCACCAAGTAACCTACTTAGCTCCTCCCTGCCCCTTGAAACTGAGGAGGAAGTGAATAGCTACCAAAACTAGAGCTGACCTTGATAGTTTTACGAGGATTGTTCAAATAAAACGAAACTTTCTTATTATACGATGTAGGATTGTTAATGTATCTCATACGTCTAGAAAAGTATCTAGAATCCAGTGGATATCTGTACTGTAGCAATTTTCGATTGTCGAAGATTGCACAGAGGACGTTCAGGTTAAGCAATCAATAATGCATTTCCCGGTGACGAGAGGATGCGGCGTAGGAAGTAAACATTATCTAATGATGCTCGGCCAATTTTGTGACAACAAACATCAATAAGCACTAAACAGAGAGGTTGAGGACGAAATGCAATAATCCTGTCCACGTCGACGTATAGTCAACCCCCCATAATCCAGGTGAAATTTCCTGGAAACCCCGTTGTCACTGGACACAACATTTAAAATTCCTGACTGGGACAGTAATTGAGTGTCCCAGCGATGGTTCTATTTTTTAAGTTATTTTTTTTTTTTTGGGTTTCGTTCGTGATTTCCGACCTCTATATACTCCCTGAAAAGCGAAGTAATTACGCGAGTATCTGTCAGCAGGAGGAAGCCCGCACGCTGACGGCTGCATTTCACCTTTTCGATTAATTAATTAAGCGATCTACACCGTGAACGCCGAACCGGACAGGATTTTGCTTTTGTTTGATGAATGAATTCATTAAATTTGCGCGCTATTAAATTCGTCCTCCTCCCTCGATGCGCTATATCTGCTTCTATAGATTCAGGGACTATAGAGTAAAAAGTTAAGGAAGTCCTGGGCACGGAAAGTCCTTCGGCGGAAGCGGTTTTCACCCGAGGGGTCGTCCCGTGCTTCCGTTTCATATGCTGAGCAATTAGGGAATTGCTGCTCAATCAGAAATTTCATTGAAGCAGAAATTGGAAACTGGAAAGAAGTGAGGTACTGAAGGAAAAAAGCTGCAAACAATTGGGAAACTTTGTATGCATTCCCAGCAGCGGAAAGAAGAGGAGCTCCAGGGGAGTCTAGAAACCAAAACTTCCTAGGTAAAATTTCTTTATTTACGTCCAGTAAATGATACCCATAAGATAAAAATACAATGTCTGATACCTTATAAATCAAGAGCTATGACGACCTATTTATTGTTCAGTTCATAAAGAAATAATTTTTGAATTATTTGGGTTCGTTATATTAAGGTTGCACTGTATTTATCAATTTTTGGTAACTTTCTCCATAAAATTCGGGTTCTTTCTAAATAAAATTTATTTTCGATAGTACTGTCAATATTCATTCTTGATCCAGGTAAAATATACGAAATAAAAGGTAACTTCGGAAAAATCTAATATGTATATACATAATTCAAAATTGTTACAGACTATAAATACATCATTACAAATAAAATGACAAGAGTACCATTCAATTCACTCTGGGGAAATATGTTTTTTAAACAAAGTAATCAATCTCTGGAGAAAGGTAGAGACCTTTGTTACAATTCCATGGAGTTTGTCGCTGAATTACTACACGAAAAGAATGGATTAAGGAGCCTAAAGTAAGTGTATACGTAAAAATACAAAAAAAAAAAAAAAAAAGATTATCGTGAGCTATTGTTTATAAGAAAACAAAAAAGGTTAGCTTGTACTGGGTTTCCTCCTAGATCTTGGGTAGCCTTTTCCCACGATTAAGTGTTGGGTTGGATCCGGATGGGGGCTCTGCAGTCAGCCTCTTGCAGTCCGGGAGCTCTATCCCCTCTTCCGTTCCATATGCTGAGCAATTAGGGAATTGCTGTTCAAATGGAAATTTTATTGCAGCAAAAGTCGACTATGTCGGGTAAAATGGCTGATCTGCAAACAACCGGAAAACTTTGTATGCACTCCCGGTGAGAATCATGAAAATTTACGATTCGAATCAGAATCAATAAATTGCATCTGCTCCCTTCCGGGGGGAGGAGGAGTAGAAGGTAGAGGAAGGTCCGGGGGTATAAAGATCCTCGTCCGATATCGACGAAGGTTTTACATGGTTTTTGCCAGCCTCCGCCCGGAGGCTCCTTCGGTCTTCGGAGTAATTAGTGCAAAAATCGAATATATGCCCAGAGAATGTGGGATAATAAGCGGGAGCCCCCTTTAGAGCTCCTCGAAAGGTACGAGGGAGTACAGGATGTCGTAATCCTCGAGCAGTTCCAAGAAGGGGGCACATATTAATGTGGCGCTGCACCGTGAAGGGCCTCCTAACCCCGAGGTCTAGTTCCCATCCATATATGAGGTGATGCGGCGGGGCTCCACCACTTTAGCCCCCCATCTTCCCCCCCATTCAGGCTCCGAATTGGCACAAGACTGTGCCGATGTCAGACCAAAACAAAACTCGAGGAAAAACAAAGTCAAGTAAAGTCAAGCAAAGCTCCAGCAGTGCGCTGTGCGGAGCCCGAGGCACGCGGATGATGGGGCCCCAACTCTTCATATATACAAAGTGGGGCCACATCATATGTTGGAAGAGGGGCTGAGCGGGGCTTGGAAGTCGCCACAAGAGTGCACTTCGCAAAAGCTCATTCGGGGGGGCCCCCTCGTGCGGCTCCGGTGCTTCACTCAGCTACAGAAATTTGTAGAGAAAATGCTTTGGGGCTCACAACGAAAGTTTCCGCCACGAGCTCAAAGGAGGCTCCAAGAGAGTCCCGGGGAGGCGGTGGGGCCGCATGAATTTCACTTCTAGTGATGGATTCTGCTGCTTTTGCTGCTTCATTCTGCTGCTCCTCGAGTTATCCCAACCAAACAGATGCTGGATGCTGCTTCTGCTTCTGCTGCTGCTTGGAGCCCGCGCTCGGGCCGGGAGTCTTTTGGGGGGCCCCCATCGTCGGGCGGCTCCTCATTCAGTAGTCACTAGTCAGTCAGTCAGCCGAGGAGGAGCCCCAGCTGGCGGAGTCGCACCATTATTCAGTCAGGTACTAGGCAGCACCAGGTGCAGGTTGTGCCCGACGACGACGCGCAGTCTGCTGCTCCAAAGTTTCGTTTTCGCTTTTGAATCTTTCGAATATAAAATTTTTCATACACTGTTTGGTTTTTGGGTATAGTGCTTCAGCAGTTCGAGCACGCGCCAAAATTCCGCCAAAAATTCCTCCGGGTTAAGATAGGTCAAATGCCGGTGAATTGAGCGTGTGTCACCCGCGGGGCATAGCGTCGGTCCCCGCAGCATCCTGATTTATTTAATAATATCGCGGCAACTTTGGCGGGCTATTTGAAGCCGGTCGTGTGGGGCACTCTTTGGGGCTTGTGAACCACGGTAATTCCGCTGAATGAATGCAAAGTGAAAACAAGTGAAATTCGCACTGAGCCCCGGTGTTGTATCTTGAGATCTCTGCCGCGAATTCAAAAATTTTTACACAGAGCCGCAGCAGCGCGCCCCAAAAAGTGAACATTGTGAAGGCCGACTTACGTGACGAGATCGCGGCGGTGATTTATGGTGATTTGCTTGATCCGAAAATCGGACTATAGAAATGGGATTAAGAGCGAAAGTCATCTTCGGTCTGGTGCTGTTCGCCGTGATTTTCAGTCTCCGATTTCTCTGTGCGAATTGTCAACAAGTCGAGGAGGCGGTGGCGACTCCAGCACCATCCGCAGCATCAGCAGCATCCGATTCTGAAGGTTTGGATTTGGACCAGACCGATGCCGGAGTTGGGGGAGGATTAGAAGGAGCCGCAGACCTTCCTGCCACGAGCCCCAGCAGCAGCAGGTTACACCAGCCTCAGGTGGGTAAATTCGGGGGAATTCCCTTCAATCCGCCGGGACACGGAAGAGGGTCGGGTAGACCTTGTGCACTGGGGCTAATCTGTCACGGATTAGGGACTTGCGAACGACGAGTCTCCGGACCGGTGGATTAGTCCCCGACGAATGGGGATCCCGGGGATTACGAGTTTTGTTCAACTCCGGACAGGTGGGGGTGTTATCTAGCCAAACCGAGCCGAACAAACTAAGGCCTCATTTACATTTGTTCATGGTAAAAAGACAAATGCGGAAAAATGTGGGAAATACGGAAATTGTTTAGGAGGGGACACTTGTGAACACGTTTTTCTGGAACTCGTAATTTCTTGAATTAAGATGTTGAGAAAATAGACTTATCAGAATCAACAATTTCTCTCAAATTTACCCACTATACCTTTATGATCAAAAAAGAACGGGAATTTATAAAAGGGTTAATAACTTAAAACAATATAATATACTGGAATTTTTTAGTGAGCTTCTTTGTAATAGTAGTTATTAAAGACTTTTAAAGGAAACAATTGCTCGAAAAATGCAAGTTTTAACATGTTTTTTAAAAAAATCGTTTAGAGAATGTAATAGGAGCAATTTCATTTTTCAAGTAGTTACACAAAAAGTTGCACATATTTGCCGCCAATTGCTATGATTAATTTTGTTTAGGATACTTATGCGAAATTAAAGTTTATGGGCCAAAGCACATATAAATGTAAACTAACAATATATCGAAGAATATAATTTTTTCGGTTTTTTTTTTAATTAAACCAATAAGAACAAATTAATTATTGTGTTCGATAGTTACTGATTTTTACAAAAATTTCAGAATAATCAAAAAATCAAATATGTAATTATTTATAGAAGTTATCATGAAAAATATATAATCAATTCAAAACATTTTATTTTAAAAAGTGTTTGATAGTGTTTTAGCTCAAGCATAGCAGAATGGAATTTCTATGATTTTTCAACCTGTTTTCGAAAATGATATTTGCGAAAAGGATTTTGTAAACCTTTGACCTTGAATAATTCGCTTAGACCACAAAATGTTGAAATGGGCTATTATTTTATATTATTAAAACTATTAAGTTTATATTTAGGAAAAAAAATTAATATTTCATTTAAATATGCAACGGCATAGCAAAATTTTCGCTAGTCAGAGCAACCAGTCTCCCGCTCTCTTTTTCTTTCCTTTTGTTCCAGTAGGCTGAATGTGGAGTTTTTAGTGGAGTCGTAACGATGATGAACCCCGTCCAATGTCCCCCTGCGGAGTAATTTTTCATTTTTACTTAAGGCTTTATTGCATCAGATGGGCAGTTTCTAGTCACTTTTATGGCACTTTTAAAAATTCCATTTTATGCCCTCGGTTTACGGTTTACGCAAAACTTTTTTTATTTCCCTGTTTTTTATTATTTTATTTACTTTTTTTCCCCATTCAACAAAAGATGTGACCGGACAAAGTTGATATGCACATCCGCTGGGGATCAACTTGTTTTGCAAAAAAGTTATTTCCCTCAAAAATGATGTATCGAGAAATTCGCATCAAGAACAGGTGATGGAGCGACTCCGCAGCCCCCAGAGTCACTTACTTCGACACTTTCTTCTTACTCCAGCTGAAACGGGTGATTCTTGGTCTTTTGGAGTTGTTCCCTCCGCCACCACGAGATGAATAAGTTTTCTCGGTAGTGGCGCAACTTTCATAATTGAATTACTTCAAAGCAGGAGCAGCCGGAGTAACTCTTGACTTAATTATTTCTGGAGTTGTGAAGGATGAAAATGAAATGACCTTGGGCCTCTACATAATCTACACTGATTTCGCCTCCTCGAATGGGGACTGCAAAAAAAAAAAAAATGAAATTGTAGTAATGGTGCGGTGTGCCTCCGGGGCGGGTGAATCTTTTGTGAGATCCCTCGGGAAGGTCGGAAAACTTAACCCTTGGTTGCTGGTAATCAGCCCTAACGCAGTAAAGCAATCTATTGTTGTGGTCTTGTGGACTTTGAAGTTATGCCTCGAGTTATCAATGTTGCTGCAGCGGGTGTAATACGGGCCGTAGCCCGGGACCCTGCGGAGTCGGGCAGAAATTAGCTGAATTATGTTCACCTATGTATGTGCTTTGGATTTCTCTTGGGATTCTCCACCTTTGATGATAAATCACTGTTGTATTTGGATGCTCTGGTTAATCATAATTAGCCAAAGTGCCTTGTAACCGTCGTATTGATGCTCCTAGCGATTTGTTTTGCTTGAATAATTATTTACTGACAGTGTGCTTTAATGGCGGATATGCTTACTATAATATGCATAGGCTTTGCTTTGTTCAAATTAGGATTGCATGATGAAACCCTTTTATGTTTAATCTTTCGTCATAATATATGTATGTATACATATCACTACCTCAGTATGTTATTCTAGTTAAAGAATTTCATATACCTAAGTACAAATTATTATTATTATAGAGTTTTTGAAGACTTGCACTAAAAACGTATTTCATATTTCACTTGTTATTTGATAATATTGTAACACTTTAAAAACTAAAAGAACATATTATACAAAAAACAAATTGTACAAAGTGTTTGATAGTTTTAATTTTCGAGGTCATCAAAAAGTACTTCTCTATTATGTATTCTCTAAAGAAAAGTTTTAAAATTTTTGTGTTTTTCAGCACTATTTTATTTTTTAATTTTTCTTTTTTGGTTACGAAAAGTTGTAATAAAACTTTTACTATCTATTGAATAAGAATTTTAAGTCTTCGAAATAAGATAATGCATTTTATGCATTTTAATGCAAAACAACTGGCAAGCGAATTTACAATTTCGTTTAAGATCTTAAAATAAATGTAAATAAAATGAAGTGCTCAATGTTGCGTTTATTATGCAATATTGACTACAATTTTTTTATACCAGCAATGGATTCAATAAATTCAATTTGCAACAACCGCACAGCTCTGCTACTGCCGCTGGTTAAACACAAATTCGGTTGATAGCTATATGGATGATTTAAATTAAATTAAATGAATCATAAATTGCGATATACTACTATCACTGTCGTCGCTTGGTAATCTGAATTTAAATGAGTTCATAGCTTATTAGACTAGACATGCAACAGTAAAAATAAGGACCATTTAATCTGATTAGACAAATAAGTTTGAATCAAATTTGTTTTGCACTATCCTACAAACATTGATTGGATTACTAATTGGTATATTCTATTGAACAAATTATTCATAACATAAGCACTGTATTTTGAAACTAATGAATTAATAAAACGCAAATAGAATTATTAAAATACATATATTGATTTTTGTTTTTAATTTGAGATGTTTTATGTTTCATCAGATTTGCGAAAATAAAATTAGAGGAGATTAATGAGCAAATGTTAAGTAATCGGTTGAACATAATTTATGGTTTACCTACTCAAAACCAAAATATATTTTATTCCCTTCTAAGCTTCAGTCAAAGTCAATTCAAAAACTTAACAAAGTATATACCTACATACATATATTATGGTTTTAGGCATTTTAAATAAATTTATAATAAAATTACAAGTATAAATCCTCGAACGACTTAAATATAGTCATGCGATTAACCAATAAAATCATAATGTTTTTTTGTCCTCTAATTTGGCATAAAAAGTAATCTTTTTAATGCTGAATGAACTCGAAACTCCAATTGACCTTAAAGGCAGTGAACTTTGTGAACTAATTTTGGGCGTTTGAATTAATTTTTGTTCGTCCCCGAACGCCACCACCTCTTCGCTTTTTTGCATTAATAAGCGCGTTAGCATGATGAATTTTTGGCGCCAAAAGCTGCAGCAGGTGGGAGTTCAATTAGGCAAGAAAGACCAAATTTATGGCAACCAAGTTACCTGAAGTCAGATAGGAGATGTGCTCTTTCGCGGGAAGAGATATGGTTGCAAAAGAGAATTTCCAAATTCGTAATTGTGCATAAGATGAATCAAATGCAAATGTAAATAAAGCGTGGGGTTCTCGTTCCCACGTTAGCGAAATGTATGCGCGGCAGCTTCGCTCGAGGTTAGAGGCAAATTGTTGGAAAAAGAAGATAATTCCTTCTTTTGTGTAATTTTAAAATTTTTTGCATCCAAAAGAAATATTTCTGTACTCGAAGTTCTTTTTAAAGTAAAATGATTTTTGCATACATAGGAACAGTTTTAAAGTTATTAGTTACTTTTTTAATACATTATATTAATAATTTTTTCTTAAATCTTATTGTTCATTTGTGAATGAAGCTAACAAATGTCTAGCTAGATAGACACATAATATTTTGCATATAACCATATCATTCAGTCTGATTTTTTTAATTGTATTACTTTTTACACTATAAATTGCTCAAAACTAATTTAAACTCTGTGTAAAATTAGAATTTATTAAAAGTAAAAAGTCCGTTAAATAAAAGCACGCCGGTCACAACTTCACAATTTCTAAGCAGTGTCCTCAACACCCTTGGCTCCTTTTTTTAGCCCATTGTGCATGTGCCGCCTAGAATAATGGCAAAAGTTTCTCAGCTTTAATTTAATTGCCAAGATAGGGCCACCATCGAAGGGCCCAAGGAAGGAACTGCACGGGGCTGACAAAGACCTCCTTTTATCTTATAACAAAAGGTTAATGAAGGAAATTTCCGGCAATTTATTGAACGCTTGCAAATGAAACGTCCACTAAATGGTGAAGTTCTTTACTCGCAAGATATGAGAAAATGGCTAGGTTTTAATTGTTTTGAAATTTTAAAAGTACCTATCGATTCATCTTCCGTAAAATGGAATTGCTAAAGAGGAAGAATTGGTAGAAATTTAAGCAGTTTGTTTTTGTTTTGACTCGATAAGGAGCTTATTTTAATATGTTTGATTTTTGATAGTCGGTCTTTCAGTCGATGGGTTTCTGCCCGACTGTTTTTCTTTGAATTGTATCAAAATTTCTAATTAAGTTTATTATTCGAATTGAAATTCGTATAGATAATACTTAGAACTAAGTAAACTTACAGCAAATTCTGGAAGGGAATTACGCAGTTAAATTAAAACACATTAAGTGATTATTCATTAAAATAAAGGTATAATTCAATTACTTTCCAATTTTTAAATTAGCGTCAACCTAACATCAGTAGAGTGTCATGTCAAAGTCATAAAGTTGTGACAAACGGAAGGATATAACAAAATTATAAGGTTTCTAGAGTACCTAACCATATAACTCCGAAAAGCCAGTAGGCTCCTATATTTTACTTTTTGTCAAAGAAAACGGCTATGTCGTGAATAACAAAATTTCGTAACACGTTTTGTGCAGTTCCACAAATTTCAATATATGAATTCCAAACAAGAAAAATGCCTCGTCATAAATAATAAGGACCGGCAGAAATGCAAATAACATTTTCCCAATGACGGGTATGTGGATGATTTGATTACATGCATCCCCCGTGGAAGTCTGTGCAGTTGCAGCTTTAGTAAACTAAGGCGAATGCCACATTAATTCCGCCCTGAATAGTTGTTCTACATTGCAAGCATTTTCCTTTCCTCCATTGCTGCGCGCCGTCGTTCTGCCTTTCTGCTTGAGGCAAATATATGCTCCTGGAGTGCAAAGGAATTTTTGGACAAACACCTCGATCCTCCCTCAATCTCCGCATGCTGCAGGATACCTTAAATCATATTTCACCTGAAAAATTGCACGCTCCTCCCCCTCAAATCAAATAAATGGTGCCAAGTACAACAGAGAGGTAAAAATAATACGAATGAGGAGTAATTGGACGTTTCGTGCGATTTTCCAGGTAAACACTAAAAGTGCCTTAGTGCTTTTTGTAGTTCCGTGGGATTTAACAAATGGCTTACGAGGGGGTTCCCCGCAAACCTTCACAACCTGCCTTGGCCTGTGTCCTTAAATCAAAACGTAAAATAGCTTTTAATGTGGCTGGGAACAAGTCAGGTTATGTGCGCCACTTCCAAATTGATTATAATTCTCCCCCGAAAAGTACAAATCCAAGTCCAAAAAACATTTACCCTTGTCCAAAATAATTAGAGTTCAGAATGATTATCGGATGGAGGTTTATATAATTTCACCTGGGAGGGCAAAGGGAAAGGTAAAAAAGGTCAAAGTGCGCTTTTATAGGGTTTTCAGCTATTTCAGAACAGCTTTCACCTTTCACAACCTCTCTGAAGCTATTATCCGAATAAAATGAAAAGTGAAATGCAAAGTGTGTATATATATGTACCCGCTTTAAATAAATTCAATAATACAAACTATTTTACGCCGAGGTCGTACGGGCGTTTTTAATATTCAAAAGTGCAAGCACTTCGCAATACTTACGCAAATTTTCGACATTCAGCGCATTAACTTTTGCAAATTAAAATTTATGCTACAGTAGCACTACTTGAACAGACATACTCTCAACGATTTTTAAGAATTTAATGCTGCAAATGAATACAAGCAATTTTGTTTTTCTTTAATAAAGTAATATCTACCACGAAAAAGACTTTTAATTGCAAAAGGTCAGATCGAAGAATTCAAAAATCTGAAACTTTAGGTTTAATATCTAAAAACATGAGAGGCTCTAAAAAGCAAAACTATGCCCGGACCCTTAGCGCCAATCAATAAAAAGTGCCTATGACATTAAAAAAATAAGAAAAGAATCCTTTACAGAAATAGAAGTTATATTATAAAAAAAAACTTCAATAATTTAAGATAAATACGATTTCAGATTGTAAATGTCCAATTTGTATGATAAGGTACATATGTATGTAGAGGTTGATACTAAAATAATATTTGAAAATAATTGATATCAAATTGTTCCAGAAAAAATGTAATAGCTTGAAGTGTTTAAGTAGATATAAAAAGTAATAATTATGTACATATGTAAATGCAGAAGTCACTATAAAATAAAAGCAGTGTCGATGATATTTTTAGGTACCAATAAAAATACTTTCCTAATACATATTTCAATCCAAGCGCTTAAAGAACTCCCTCAGACTTTAACTAAACGTAAATAAAAATTTAATATTGTCTCTAAGTGTCTCCTTTAAAACTCAAGGTACAAAGCCCGGACTTACATAATCGAATTGAAATGCATAAAAGAGGAAAAGTTATGAAGATGTCCATTTTCGATTTCCATTAAAATTTGAAGAGGAAATCCAGATGTTCGCGTATGGGAAATGCATCTGCATACAAGGTTTTTATCTTTTCTGAATTTCCTGTTACCAAATGTGCATTTCCTTTTGCAAAAATATGACATGAATTTTTCAAAGCACCGCAGGGGAGATATCCTCTTTAAGCAGGAATATGAAAACTCGTTCTTCTGATGCTAAAATTTTGCAGTAGTGTGCATTAAAGCGCATCAAAATCAGTGTTACGCACTCGACCATTATCAAGGACATGTTCGCAGAAGTGAAATTATTACCGCTCGAGGTCAAAGTGTCTCGATAAAGACCATCAGTGTGGGATAAATTAAACATAAGGCAGTCCTATTTCGATTGTAACACCTTCTTGAGAGGCAGAACTTCTTGTGCGTGAGTTGCTAAATAGCGCCTCACACCCGGAGGCAATTTTCTTAAGCACCAAATGAGCTTCATTACACGTGAGCCCGGACCGTATCACAAGACGCCGTGGAAGGAATTAGCCAAGCCGCAACCATTAAACATTAATGGCGCAAAATTAAAGACTTCTGCAATTCCCCCTTCCTGGCCGGAAACTACGCCTTCTTCATCGTCTTGGTCACAGTCAGATTCCTCCGGTTGGAGATCCGTGCAGAAAATGCGCGCGGGGGCAAAAAACTGCTTACTGCACCGAGCACAAGAATTAAATTTTTCTTTTAAAAAATGATATCGTTGCTTCGGAAATTAAATTACTCATTCTATGAATTTCTAATAAGCCACACCATATGAGACTAAATCCCAGGTCTCGAGACCCAAGGTGTACTTCCGGTGAGCTCATACTCCGAGTTTTGGGGCTTCGGTGGGGCCACCCCGGGGGCGCCTTATATCCGGAGGCGCAACCACACCACACCGAAGCTAAAACGACGTAATTTTCACTTACATCAGAAAAGCCGCGCTTTATTAAAGCGGAGATCCTCTTGCAGAACGACCTTCCTCCCCCCGCACCGGGGGATAATTCACCCGATAAACGCCCGTAATTATGTAAAATATGGTGGAGGCATTAAATATAAACCTTAATGAATATAAATATTTATACAAATTAAGGGGTGGCACACATTTCAGCCGCCACAGATAAAAGGTGCAAAATTCATAAAGTGAGTGGCGGCGGCGACCGCTTCTAACCGGCCCCGGAAATTTTGGCCGCGCTCAAACTCATTAAATTTTGTACATAGCTCCCGCCAAAAATTGTGGAAAATAATAAAAACTTGGAAGGGCCCCACCCGAAGGGCTACGATGATGATCACTGGCCAGGATAATTTTGGTCGAGAGCCTTAAAGTTAGCCTAGGGTGCGGGCCTGGACCTTGTTGGGGGTTTGAGAGCGGAGCAGAAGGCTAAGGGACTTTGCCCTGGATGCAGAAAGAGCCCGCAAAATAATGAGCACCCGGGTTAATGGAGTTGAGCTGCTTAGCCGGGTTAATAAAAACAAAGAAATAAATAAAAAAAATAAAAAAAGAGAAAAAAAAATGCGCAATTATCGCTGTGTAATTATCGTCCAAATCAGAGTGGCTCAAAGCGAGGAAAGGGGGGCGGAGCGCACCCAACTTCCACCCACCACACTGCAGGACGGGATTCAATTAAAATGCGGTGCAGGATTCCTTTGATAGTCGAACGGGGTTCCGAGGTTCGAGCCCTCGGGCTCTTGGTTGCGTCAAAGGGGCAACATTTTACCATTTCAAATGAAAAATGGACGAGTACGTGCGGTTAATGAGGATACACCCAGCCGCAGATGTACTCGAGCCCGTAAACAATTTGCGTAAAGGAGCACCGCCTCCGCGAAGCCGTCCTCAAGGACATTGAACCAAAAGACATTGTCGTTCGTAAACCAAGAAAAGGGTTCTCCGACACCAAATAAAAATATTGCGTTGCGGCTGGTTTAAGAACGCCCACAGACGGGGGCCAACTTCGCAAGGAAGACGGATGAGAGCCTCCGCACTGCCTGCAAAATGTCGGAAAAAGGGTATCGAGGGCTTGAGCTTTGACAGGGAAATAATGTAAAATTTGTTTTGAACACATTTGGGCACATATCGCTCAGGCCTTAACTTGTCCCGGACGGGAGGGATATTTATTGAATTATTTTTTGTGCCAATCTCTGCCATATGCGTACCCAACTGAGATCTTACATATCGAAACACAATATTGACTTTTCTGGGCTGAGCGGGGGCGAAATTATTTCACAAAAAATTCCTATTTGACTGGAGAAAGAAACGATCTGCGGGGTGGGAGAGACATGAAAATAGAAACGATCCAGAGTGCAATAATAGCTGTAAGGGAGATTCTGCCTTGGTATAACGATTTTTTCCAGATATTGTCTCATATTACTGAGAATAAGCTTCAGAACTTTACTTTTGATCTCTATTTTTTTACATCGCCACTCAATTATGCTGTTATTAATTATATATTATAATATTAAGTATCAAAAAAATCACTAGAAATGCTAAAAACGTCATTGTGGTACTAGTCGACAAAACGACGAGAAGTTTTTAGGGTAAAGAACTGAAAAATTGATGTATTCAAAAAGAGTTCTCTGGGACAAGAAATTTATGTAGAAAACATCCTTAACATGTCTAAATAGTCTGCATAGACAAAACTGAGGATTTTGCAAATAAAGTTTGAATATATGTTGGAATTTCACAATCATTAAGCTAAGTATTTTATACAAGTATATAATAAATTAATAAATTTACAGTTGTAAATTGTATCCAACTATTCTAAAAGACATTTCCCAACTTTGTGCAAGTTTAACGAACAAGTAGGACAATTGGATGCATTGGGGGCAATGTAAAACAAGAACCTCCCCATCAACGATATCCCCGAAATTCTTGGAATATCCCCCCGTAATTCTTGGGAGTTCTTATCATCTGTTTTCCGTTTCTAAATCCGGGAGTCTTGGAGCTCACTTGCAAATTTCCTTCAACTGAGCGGTTAGCGGGTGCAACTGGCACGAGTCGTCATCGAACTGTGCTACCAACATCCATGAATCTGCCGCTTTGTCATGTTTCCAGTCAGCAAAGAACATGCCCTAAATATCCGCGAATCGAGAAGGGAGCACACGAAAACACGTCCTGGCACGTTGTATTTTGTGTTGTAGCTCCGTTCTGGGCTCCTAAGTCAGCTGCGAAAAGTGCACTTCCATTACTCATTGTCAAGCAAAATTGCTTTTTGCCTCATTTGTCCTCATTCGCTATGCATCCTGTTGGACGTTTATTGATCGGTACAATTCCTCCGCGATGCGACACGAAGGGCTGCGGAGGGGTGTTCGCATACAGAGAGGGTCTCATAACGCGCTTAATCCCTTCACCTCCAGGGTTATGTTCGCAGCATAAATCCGAACCTCTCAGCTATGTTCGCAGCCAAGTTTGAACCGATTCTGGGTTATGTTCGCAGCAAATCCCTGCCCGTGTCTAGCACGTTTACTTTGTGTTAAACATAGAACAAAATTTTGGGAATTTTGCAAAAGAGAGCACACACAGCCCTCATTCACGTTTTCACACACAAAATTCCATTAACTTAACGGCGGAACTCTAAAAAGGAGGCTCCTGTTAGTGGTGTGGGGCTGCTCTTGCTGGGGCACCAGAACTGCAGTGGTAATATTCAAACAAACAAAAAAAAAAGTGGAAAGAACAACAGTCGCCATGCGACTGCAGCTAAGGGAAAAGCGAGTTAAAACCGCCACAAACAAAACTCTCGGTGAAAACAACAAACAAACAAACAGGTAAAATGTCGAAAACCTTCACCTGTTTGCCGCTTCTACAGTGGGGGTCTGAGGGGGTTAAAATTAAAAACAAAGCGCGCAAATGAGAGAAGAAAACTATTTTCCCACAGAAGTTTTCATCTGGAGCTGTTTTGCGTGGAGCTTAGCTTGAAAAAAAAATAAGAAAAACATTAAAAAAAAAGGAAAATCACTCGTGGCACTGATTTTGTGCTGCAAACGAGCCGCATTTTGCTGACTTGGGGGCTTATTTTGCCCCTGGGAGCCCCGGTACGGCACGCTCGTGCAACTAGAAGGAATTATTGTGCCTGCTAGAGTGGGGCACGCGGGGCTGCCAGGAGGCAATTTCACTTTCCTAATTTAGCAAGCGCACAGAATTTCATGAGTTCACACGTAGTCTCGCGTGAAATGTGCTAATGGGGAGTCGCACAGATGCGTGAAGAGCCCCAACAGCACCTTCGGCACGCGGTGATCGCCCCCACCACAGTCATAATTCACCGTGCGTATTATAATTCTCCACTTTACCCGCCACAAGTGCGATGCGCTCAGGTGTAAAGTAATTTTTTTTTTCCAGGTGGAATGTGAAAAATTTGGAGCAACTCCGACTGCGCGATGCTCTGCTCCGTACGTTGGAATTTTGCGATTATTCAATTTTTGACCATGAATGCACCGTTGGCTTTCAACGTGCTAAAATGGTCCTGAAAACGAATTTTTCGGGTTTTGCTTTTATTTGGGAATATTCAACATACTAGACTCCAAAGAGTACGAGTACCATACCATGCCGCAAATTCTGCGAAATTGGACCGAACATGGACTAATAAAAATTCAAATAAGGGCAGGAAAAAAGATGGCTAGACTGTGCGGTCATGGAATCAAAGTCAATGAACCATCAGGTTATTTATATTTTTTAATATAACACGAAACCAATGTAAACTAGGTACTATCCGTTTACTTTCTATTGCGTGTTGCTTCATCGAAATAATTATGATAAAATTAAGAAAAAATACTAATACTAATACTAATAAGAAGAAAAGTTAAAATTATCTTTAAACATCTCGTGATATTGTAAAAATGAAAAAAATCGTATAAGCTATTTTTTTGGTATAAAAAATTAGTTTTTAAGACTCACTCTTTTTGGCTAAATAACTGATGACATAAAACACTTTTAAGAATTCATATTTAGCACAGCTAAGTGAAGAGCAAACATTCTTCCGTTCCAATTGAAGGAACATTGAAAATTTGGCACTAAGCTTAAGTTAAATTTGAATCAACTCGGTTTAACTATAACAAAAACAAGGTTAGAGTAATTTTATTTAAAATACTTTTTCCATACTATTCTCTATTTTTGAAATACGAAAAAGGTATGGTTTATTATTTAAAAAAGTATCATATATAACCTTCCAAGAGTTCCTAACCTTTAGATCTTTGGATATATTGTAGTACATTATAGGAACAGAAATTACAGCGTAGGTATATATGTATGTATACCTGCATCAATTACAAATAGCAATAAAAAATCAGAACTTTTTTAATAGTATACCAAAAAATATACAACTCCGCGTTAAATTTTAATACTCTCATAATACTCTACATAAAAAGCTTCGTTACAATTTAAAATTCTCGAAAATTCTATTGAAAAAAAAACATGCAATTTTGCGCAATTTTTCTCTTTGAACCATTTAACCAGAAGAATTAAACCAGGCACTTCCCATTTGTATGTATATTTTGCAATGATGATCACTATACCCAGTGCCGTTGAAATTATTTAAATTTTTGATACACGAAAAGCGCAGTTGGATGCACATTTCGCCCCTTTTTGCACAAAATCAGGTCAAAATTAACAGCCTCAGTCACGGCATATACCATGACAAATAAACGAGGACCGGCAACCCCATGAATATTTCAATTAAATTTTCATAAAATTTACGGGCGTTAAAGGAGTATTTTGGTGGCGTTTAGGTGCTCACCGCTCCATAAAAAGGGTGCGGGGGTGGCAAATACCACAAAATGACAATATCATCAAAAGGGCGAATTAAGAGCAATTACTTCATTTATCGGTGTCATTTTTGAGGTTAAATGGAATGACAAAAATATTCATCAAGATAGTGACGTCAACCGCAAATTTATTTTTGGGGAAATGTTTATTGGCGGGAAAAGAGGGACATAGTTTATTTGACGTCGGGTATACTATCTGACAAAATCGAACAAGGGGTCCGGACATGGCTGCAAACATGACAACGGATAAATTTTGATATTCGCAATTCGGTTGCGGAAGCAGCCGCCACTTTGCGCCCGAATGCCCAGATCTCGTGTTTATTTTAATGGAAAAAGGGGCAATGGCCATTATGCCTAGAATTAAATTTACTTTAAGGGAAATTTACGGCATCAGCAGTCTTCTGTTGGGCTAGGGCGGAAATGGGTCCCCACTTCCCAGTGAGGCGCTCTCGAGCCGACTGTCTGGTCGACTCTAAAATGGAAAATGGGCTTAAAGGGCCCTGAGGGTTTTATTAATTGGAATTTCCATATTTTTGCGGTCCATAGGGCAGCTAAGCGGAACTCATGTTGCAGACAAAGGCGCGGATGAGCATCATCTCATCGTTTCTAAGCCGTGCGGTGCCCGCATTCAGTTCGAGTCCTTGGTGAATACACGGACCCCATAAATAGCGTTGTCCGAATTCGTTTTCATTTATTCCGCAGTCTCGCAGGATTTTCCGGGACGTGGCTTAAAGGCGGGGGCGGTAGCGATATCTTTCGTGCCGGGATAAATCTCTGTAAGTACGCCGCCATCACACTAAATATCTGCTCCGTTCGCCCCCCCGGTGCTCCGCTTCGCACGCAGCGTGGATGATGGAGGCTGGGAATGGGGCTGGAGCACCCCCCCGAAGCTGTACCCGACATATGTGGCACAGCTCCCTTCACATGTGGCGGTTGGTTTGGCAGGAATCCACTGGATATGTGGGGCTCAAGTGGGGCAATGTTCATTTCCGCTGCTCTATTTATCCGTGTATTATTGAATAATGCACGGTTCCGATCAGGCACGGCACCCCGGAAAATTTAACCGATAAACTCGACGGTTCATTGGCTTTGATTCTATGGCCACTGGGCGGCCACCTTTTTTCCGGCCTTTTCTTTTTTCGAATTTTTATTAGTTCACATATATACCCAGTTCAGTTTTCGAGGGCTCATCGTGGACTCGTTGGGAGTCCGCATTTTCAGCAAAAGCAGGCTTATTTTACTCACAAATAAAAGTAAAACCCAAAAAATTCATTTTCAGGACCACTTCAGCGTATACTGAAAGCCAACGGTGGGTGCATTCACGGTCAGGAAATGAATAATAGCAAAATTCTTATACATATATTCATACAAATATCGTATATTATTTCCAACTTATCCCATTTCATAAGTCGTTATTATTCCATTAATCCATACTAGAAAGTTGTAGGTAGGTACCTACTCCTGAAGAACTCTTAAAAAATGTTGTCGAAAAAGGAGACGAGGGGAAAATAGAAGTTTTTATCCGGATCTTTCGAAACTTTGATCTAGATCTGAATCGAATCATGATTGAATTGAATTTTACAAACTGTTATTTATATGAAGATTTTAAAATTTGGAAAAGCCCATAAAATTTTAAAATATGTTGCTTTATAGTTCTTCTAGATTGAAACGAATCAATCTCAATTTAACTCATTGCAATCTTTTGCGAAGTATTAACGAAAAACATAAATCCGACAAACAATTTTAATGGTAGTAGCATTCTATCTCTATGTATAGAATAAACCAATTTCATTAAGTTCAATCTGCTGGAGATAATCATCTGCTACTTGTGCAAAATTAATCTCCTGCATAATGCTGCTCTAAATTGAAATATGCGTTTAATTTTGCATCGCCTTGAGCAGATGTGTTTAATTTTCTCCTTATATTATGTACCTAAGTGGTAACACATTCCACTTAAGGCATTCTGCAACTTTAATACAGCTGGAGTTTATAATAAATCATAGAATTTTAAGTAATAAATAAAAAGACTTTGGCGGAAGCTTGAAGTTGAAATTTGCAATGGTTTAATTAATCAAAAACAACTATGAAAAGAATTTAAAGAATTCTTCAATCAGTAGATTTTTTTTGTAAGTTACAATAAGACATATTTTGTAGTTTGTACTTAAATCAGTACCAAAATAAAATGTTTTAGTTAAAAATTAAAAAACTACTTATTGAATTACATATTAAGATATTGCTAACAACGAGTATAAATTTCGATAAACCTAAGTATGTATTTCATACAAGTAATTCGCAGAAACTATATGTAGATATAAACTGGTTTCATTCATTAATAAACATTGTCATAAATTTCTAACCGAGAAATTGGAATTATCGTGGAAACGTAAACATCTTAATAAAATCCTGTAGATCCAATTCCTGAATCAACTCTCGCTCCATAAGGCCCCCAAAGCGGGGCAAATTTAGCACCTATTTGCCATTGCGGAGCACCTTCAACAGAAATGGAAATTGCTCACGCACAATTAGCCATAGTTACCGAGAAAAGTGAACAAACTCCTTCCCCAGTTGGCTGATGGCTGACACAGAACCCGAAACGAAATAAGAAGCGCAATTCGGCCTGGATTTTCTCAGATTCACGCGGCTCATCAGAAGAAAACGTGATTTTCTTTCGTTTTCCACGGAACAAGGAAAACAGAGCCGCACTCGCAAGCGAGATGCGCATATGAAAGTTTTCAATCTAGTTAAGGCGTCTCGAACAAATCTCGAGACTTTCTTCAAGACGATGCCGTGGCAAAGGGGGCTCAAGTGCAGCTCCGATTTCGGTCGGCGGCGGCGGTGCAATGGAAAGCGGAAGATCCAAAGATCCATAGTGCGGCGGTTAATTTGCCAAAGCGCGCCCCACAGATAACAATTACTGGAAATGTTGAGAGACTCCGCTGGCGGGCGGCGAAGGCTGCTAACTTGCCGGGGCCCAAATCGGAAATGGAAATGGAAATTGCTCTTGAGACCTTAATTAATTATAGCCGCATAGCCTAGTGGCGCAAAATGCATATTTGAATGCACCTGGGATGCGCCGGAGATTGGTAAATTTATGAACAATCAGTCACTCACTTTGTCACGATTTATTGCTGCCGTGATTACGGAGTAGTAAAACCCAGACCTTGTTGGAGGGAACCATCAACCATCCACCGGAAAGAATGAGGCGTCTCAGTTACACAAGTTTTAAGAGACCTCCGGAAAGCACGCCCGAAGACGTGGAGTTTGAGCTTGACATGCATAAAACAATAATTCCAGGAAATGCAATTTCCCCTTAACCAGGATTTTCAGTTTCAGCGCGGTATCATGGAAGAGCATAGAATTTTCCCCAGGCGTGTTTTATTAAAAGATGGAGTACCTAAGCGAAAGCGTATGGTAATCGGTTTAAACAACACTTTAAAAGTTAATTTATAGAGTAAGTAGGTACCTACGTTAAAAGGTCAGAAGTTATAAAACACATTAAATAAGTTTAAAAAAAAATGCGAATTGGACACCTAATAAATTCCCATAGAATTAGAAATTAATGATTTCGGATTTTTCTCTTTTACTAGAGCTATGAGACGACCTTCCTTTGTACCAATACCAAATTTCAAGATTCTAGGTCAACGGGAAGTACATATGTAGGTACCTATAGGTTTTGATAAATCAGTCAGTGAAACGATTTGTCAGTATCAAAATACGCTTTGATATGTAGATCAACATGTATCAAAACACAAGCATTTTTTTTTAAATAGAAGCGATCGTAACACTATAGTCTAAATATTATATTTACATATATTTTTCTTCAAATTTCAAATATTTGTAAAAACAACAACGGCGATTGCGATATGAGAACGCTTCAGACAAAAATCAAAAATAGAATCAGTAATTCTATATCCTCAATTTTATCAAAACTTGTAAATTAATAAAACGAGAATAGACATCGTCAATTATAAAATTTTTTATCAAAATTGGTTTAATTTAGACCGCTTCCGTATAAAGCGTTTTTTTTTCCAAATTTTCCTTCACTATAAAAGCGTTTTTTGATCCATATCGCCATGGGGACGTAGGGAGCATTTAAGGCAATTACCTGAAATACCGATTTTGTGCCTATTTCATGGTACGATTCGTCCCAGCCATCGCCCATCAGAATCAGATGCATGTGCATCCTGCAGGGATCCCAACGACCGCACATCGATGTACGGTCCAGCGCCATCTAGGCGGCATACCCATTAATCAAATTACCTCCTCGGATTCAAATGCTCATTAATCTGGAAACGTCCGAATTTGGACAGATACTGCTCCGTCCGATTCAGTGCGTTGGAGCTCTGCCCCCCGGCTAGACTGGGCCCAAATGTGCGTTGATATGGAAATTTGAAAATGTAATAAAGAGGGAATTTATGGGGACCGGGCGGTCATCTGACCAGGACAATGACGCCCGTCACACAAATTAACGCTGCTCGTCTGGAGCTGAAGTTAGGCCTAAAGGCGGTTGGAGGCAGTGGGGGGAGGGAAATAAATCAGCTGCATCCTAAACTTGATGCATTGCCTTCGGCCACTGACTTCCTGTAATTACAATCATCCACCGCTTTTGCCAGCGTCACCCTCGATTAGGGCCAAAATGGTCCGATGACAAATTGCTCCAACTGTTGGTCCCCAGGGATCTCCGGTGAGCAAGCCAGGGGACACTAGCTCCAGGAGTACAGTGACATCTGACCTTTCCTGGCACCTTATGGTGTCGTTATGTCTTCCTTGCCCTGTATAGGCTTCAAGGCCTTCAGACCCGGCGGGGCTCCAAAAATCTGAAATCAGATGCCATCAGTTCTTCGAGTGGTGATAGATAGGTGCGTCTAGAAAACACAGCGGATGCCAGTCAATACAATTTCTTTCTATCTACCCAATTTTTAAAGACCCTTAATTTGAAGAATCGTAAAAAATTAAAAAGTCATAAGACGTTGAAAGCAAAATCCAATAAATCGGATGATAAATTGTATTTCCGAAGAGGAGTATACCATTTTGATGGATTGAAAAAGCATCGATTTTACTTTTTCTGAACTTTTAAGGGGAGATTCTCGTGAAGCGGGCTGAAAAAAAATACGAATTCATAAACAAAACGACGAACATTATATTACAGATAGACTTCGAATTAGAAAATGTAATCTCTATAATCAAATAACCAAACGTTAGAGCATTTTTGGTTATATGTATGTATATAAGAAAAAGCCTACAGGACTTTATAAAAATTTATTGTTTAAGATTAGGCTTCCAAAAAACTCTCTTCTCTACGGCCAGCTAGCTATTCTTCGTAAGGTTCTGATATTAAATTTAGTTTTCATATTTCTAAAACTTTGAAACTTTCATAGGCAATAATTTGTTCTAGTAGAGAGGATACTTTCAGAAGCAATAAATTTATTTTGTGCAGTATATCGAAAAAATGACTAACTAGATCAGCAGTTTTAATGCTCTTCAATTACAGGTTCAAATAAAAAGTTCTGTTTTATTACAATTTATAATTAAAGAGCGCTCAAACTATTAATTTTTATAGCCCAACCATTTAATTTTAATTTGTCTAATTATGGGATTTATCATGCTAAGGGGCCATTAGCTCAACTCAAATATCGTATTCATGTTTCTTCGGAAAGCAATTGATTTAGGTATACTATTACTACTCTGTATCTGCGTTTAATAATTAATTATTTAAGACCACCGGGCCACCATACTTTTGTTAAACGTTGTTTTAAAAAACTAGATTTCTTTTACTGAAGAAAAGACGCCTTGGTAATTTTCTTTTTCTCACTGTAACATTGTTTCTTAATAAACTTTGTTAAGTAGGTAATAATTCAGAGGTATACATAGATACAATAAATCCCCTTTATTCACAACAAAACATACTAAAACAGAATCCTGCATCCTGCAGATAGTGTTTCCCTGAATTTGCATATATTTGCATAAATGTTTAATAGAATTCTAGGAGGTGTGGCATCTGAAGAACACCACTTTTACCTTTGGGTACAATTTACGCGTCGGATTCGTCTTGCATTTCTTGTGATATAATGCAAAATGATAAGTCTTACTTTTAGCTGGGAAATATGCATTTAGAGTTTTTTTTAATAAATACATACTCGTATATAGATTTGTTTTTGTTTTGTTTTGTTTTACGTTGTGCACATGTTTAAATATCTCCGTAACGGCCTTGAATTTTTATGTAAAATTTTGGGTGCATATTCTGGACATGTTTTGGATCACAAGTATTGAAAAATAAATAAAATGACAACATGCCCTTAAATAAGTAATTCCGTATAAGTTTTCTTAGATACTATCAAATAAAGTTGTAGGATCATTGTTCGGCTTTTACTAGAAGTATTTTTTGATTTTTATAAATACTATAAGCGTTTTATATGTCTATATGGCATCGATCACGTTTTCCATAAAAAAAGAATGGTCAAGCCTTTGGTATCCGAATCATTATAATATATTTATTGTAGTTAGCTATGTAAGTAGGTTTGGTAGTTTAAACATTCCATTCAATATTTGATGACCTTTCAGAAAAAAAAAAGTAAACAGCATGCTCCCAATCAGGCTGAATGAAGCCGCAATTCCCACCTAATCGCAATTAAACGTTTAATCAGAGACAATCACGGGGACAAGAGACAATTTTGTAAAGAGCGTGCTAACACGCCGCATTATGTGAGCATACGACTCACATCCGCACGAACGCATGGAGGGATGGGGCAGGATGGGAAGCGGAGTCCCCGCAGCCCCAGTATACCCATTTAATTTGTTTGATCACTTTGGGAACCAGGACAGGGACTCCCAAGCCGGTGTTTTTCCTGTGCAGCCTGTCTCCGGGTGCACAATTTCTATTCGTGCAATCCGGTGCAGCTGGGACTCCGCCGCCCCATTACAATAATCGAAAGCACCCGCCCTCCCCTGGCGGCCGGGGGGCGGGCCGAGCCCTTCGCTTGAATACGAAAACCCGGGGCCCCATTCAGAACTAGGCCAGAGAGCGCGGGGGCGGTGCGCTTTTCAATGAATCGCATCAAATCATGTACAAACACGAACACAATGCGCTTGGGCTCCTTCTATGGAACCGAAAATAGCAAAAAAAATAAAATTCCAACAAAAGTCCTGCTGGAAATAAACGCCATAAAATGCCCACTTCACCCACATTCCCACCGATCCCCGCCACTATTGAATTGCGCGATGTTAGAGCTATTAAAAAACATTTTAAGCACACTTCGGCACTCCCACGGTGGCGGGGGAAGGGAAGGTTCTCTGGGACAGCGGCGCAAAAGTACCCCCAATCTCCAGAAAACTGCAACCAAATGCAAAAAAAAAATGGGAAATGAGGAGGATCTACGGGAATTTGCGCCGTATATCCCGGACAGCCCCATCGTGAAGGAAACGAAAAAGTGTCACGGGCTGCTTCTGGACCGAAAACCGACAAGATTATGTGGGCCAAAACCCAGCTAGAACCCCCCACCCACGACATGGGTCCGGGTCGAATCGGTGCACTATTTCTTTCATTTCCACATTTTTTTGAATTTCGGATAAAAAGAAAAAAGTCTTTTTTCTAATTTACCCGGGACAAAGGCGAACCGCCGTTACAGCGGTTAGATAAAGAAAAAGGGGGTTTCCCGGTCAAACGCAAACGAATCACCCGGGAAACCCCCAGCCATCTCCGCTGCGAGACTTTACAGCGAAGGGAAAAGTTTTCGTCCTTTTATGAAGACGCTGCAGAGATATCAACGACCGGGACGGAGTTTCTTGTCCCCGGGACAGTCCCACATCCGCCCACAACTAGTCGAGACTACGAGGGATCGATGGGGATGGAGGATTTTTCCCTTTACATTCCCGGGGAATGGGGCCAGTGAAACACAAGCAAACAAAACCCGGAGAAGCAATTGCACCCGGATTTCGCCCTGTCTGTCCGCGGGGACATACGAGAATCACCGTAAATGGAAAGAATGCGAATCCCACCGATAAGAAGATTGACCACGATCGGGTGGCGAGATATCGGTTTGGTGAAATCGAACTGAAAAAACCACTGGATGGCTGTTAGGAGGCCTAATTTGAGCACTCCATCCATTAAAGTCCACTCACCAGAGCCAACGAGATTTTGTGGCCTGCGGCAGTCATGGAGCTTATTTTGGGAAATATGAAACATTCGAGATATGAGTTTACGTATGTATAATAAAATCATAAACATGAGTCTTTTTAAGGGCTTCATGAACCTTTCTGAAATCTATCATGACTCCGTCTGTCTGTCACCATATTTTAGCTTAGAGACTGCTCGAGTTAAAATTCGGCATAAAGTTTTTTGACCTGCATAGTTTACTATATAGATATTATAATAGATAAAACTAAAGAAATCAAATAAAATAGATAAACAAATTATGAACGCTCCAACAAAAGGAAGTTATTAGCATTCAGTGGCACCTTACGATTTTACATATATTACATATCTGCTTATCAAACCCTTTTACTTTACCTATACCAATGGGGTTGTGAACGCCATATTGAATTTAAAATTATATTATTGTATATTATATATATACTATATTGCTGTGTTACGGGACTTATACACTTATTAGAAATATTTCCATATTTCAAACATATAATTTTTTTAATTTTTTCCATAAATATACATATATCTTCGTCCTGTGAAGGTTTAGTTAAGTTTAAGTTAGGTTAATTTAAATTTATGCGACTATCTCAGCCATCATATGTGATTTTTGGAATCGTTTATTTCGATTTTGGTACCCATATTTTGAGAGTTCAATGTAACATTTTAAATATCTTTTAAATCATCTAGATTTTACTAAAACCCAAAAATAAAAACAAAAAAGACACAAGAGGAAGTTTTTGCGCTCACTAATTTCAGAACTAGTACCGAATTTTAAAAATTCAGTTTGGTTCCCAATTACGACGTTTCAATGTTGCCATAAATTTGCATTTTTTTAAATTTTCATACCATGTAATAAATAAAGGGTAAAATTCTTGGATATTCAAATCTTTAACCAACCCGCCTCTAATATTTACGGGTGGCTGACCGCTGAATGTAATTCAAAGACATTTCAAATTTATTTTATTCTACCCAATTCCTCGATTAATTATCTCAAGAAAACCTAAATTTCCTTTTTTGTACATACTTGAATAGTTGCCCAACCACTGAATCATTATTCTATCAAAATTGGACAAAACTCCTGCCCCAATTTTCGAAACGAACAAAACGTCCATGGTCTAAATCTCCCTTGGATCGAAAAAGGGAAACCTGTTCCACCGCAGAAAAGGAGCGCTCTGTCGGAAAAAAAGTTATCAACTGCACAAGATCCGGGGACCATTCATTCATCCGGAGACAATCTCTTTAACCAACGACAACTTATCATCATCCGCAGAAAACTTGAACCAGCAAAAACGGAGTTAATTACCCCCGAGATGAATTTGACAAAACCGAGAAAAAGAACACACCCCGGCGTTGTCTTATCTCGGAGGACAAACAACCGATTAAGTGGCTTTCCTCCCAAGTTCCAGTCGCAAAGTGTTTTCATTCTGTTCCCGAAAACTCTGCATGTGCGCCCCACCAGCCCCCTCTGGAGTCTGTCCATCGGAGGAAGTCCTGTTCCCCGTATGAATTTCTCCCTGCTCCGAGACAAACCGATTAAGTCCAGCCAGCTTCAAAAGCACCCGTTTCCCCGTAATAAAACATTAAAGACGAGGACGGGCTCCGGCTGGGCCCCAAAACAGGGGAGTCTGGGAAACCGTACAGACCCCAGATAAAGCCGAGGTGCAAACAAAAGTGTCGACTCCGTTCCCGAAAGTTCCTTTTGACAAATTAAGGGAGCGGTGGCCGGAGGAGCCCACCATCCCGACAGGAGGGATCCTTTGCGACAGTTTAATTCTTGGCTCACTCCGAATGGGCACAGACCCGGGCTCCAGATAAGACAAAGCAAATGGTAATTCATTTTTGGTTGGGAGTGAGCTTTTGCCGCCTCCTCCCCCTCCCCCTCCCCGGGACAAAGGTGGATTCATGCATATACAATATATCAGAGGCTTCGTCGCTGAATTTGCATTCTCATCATTTTTTCCCTAATTAACAGAGACACCCTGTGGCGGGCCCCATGAATCATGGATGCTCCTTTTTGGTGCAACAAACTCGGCACATTCCGGAGGAGCTGCCTCTGCTCATCGTCTGAATTATGCAGGCTATCTGACTCGGCAAATCTTTTCGTATTTGCACCTACTCCGGTGCCCCGGTGATGTCCGTGACACAGGGTGGTTCTTCCACTCACTGGCACTAGATTTATATCTACAATGAGCCATAATTTTCTTTGGGGCACGTATTTGTGCTGCACATTCAGGGCATAGAATGTAGACACATTCCCCATTGCGTTCTAAGGAGCTCACCTGATGGGGAGCCACGCTCCAAAAAGGGTGGCCTTCCGCATTTCTACATCTTCCTTAAGAGCGACATTACCAGACATACTTTAATTAGCCTTAGTTTTAAGATAATTTGGGTTAAAACCAAATGCGTTGTTCGAGAATTCAGTTTATGCGGTTGACTGCTTAATTAAGCTGAAGAAAAACAATCGCTGAATTGAGCAGTTGACGCCAGAAACTGAATTTTCGAACACAGGAAATTTTATTTAAAATCATGAGATAAATATTAAAAGTATCGTTTTAATCATTAAGTTCTGTAATTTGTTGTAATTCTCTTACTTACTTTTTAATTTTTATGGGAAGGAAAAATTTAAAAAAACGACATTTTTCAAAAAGCAGATAAAGTTACAAAGCACGAAGTTAAAATTTATTATTTCTTATCTTTGAGAAAACCTGGTTTATATTTCCCATATTCATTATAATTTCAAAGATAATAAATCTAAAATAAATATTCTTTCTGTGTTGATTTGTTTTCGGGATATTTTTAAAATATGTTTCTTGAAATTAAGTCCATTCGCTTTCGCAACCAAATTACTAAAAAATCTATCAAGGATATGGAGCTTCAAAACAACAGAGCAAATTTTACTTTATTTTTAACCGACTTTTATAAGAGGAGATCAATTCAAAAAGTACAATGATAAATATATGAAAAAAGTCTTTGCGGCTTTCAAATTTGATGCTTCAAAACCGCTTCCTTTTAATACCAGATTTCATTGAAATCTTATCAAAATTCAAATGTTAAGACGTTGTTACAGTTACAGTGTAAGTAAAGTAGTAGCAAAAACTTCTTAAGTGAATTATTTAATACTCTTAAGGGCTTTACGTCCTTTGAAATTTTGTTTGAAAAAAAAGTAGTTTCAAAGGAAAATTGTGAAATATGAAATAATGTTTAACCATGTGCGAAGAGCCCTTAACTCGCAACTCCGCCTAGCACTAGACTAAAATAATTTTTGAAAAAGTTTTCCTTGAAAGTTTGGATTTGATTATCTTTAGTATAGTAAAAAAATTCTAATTAACGTAGTTTTTTAGTGTATCTACTTACAAAAAAGCTGCAAATAATTTCTGGTAAGGCTGCTTAAACCGCCACTAAACCCTGGCCGTGAAGCGGAGGTGGGTGGGCGAGGTGTGGGTGGGGGGGTGCACTGTTGTAAGTAGCACCTAGCGCCTTTGTTTATACATGCGATGGGGTGGGTTCAGAATAAAGGAAACACCGTCCGCCTTAATTTATCACCCGCCCGCCCTGGCACCGCTGAAAAGAAAAATACAATCAGGCCGGGACGGATGCATTTTAAAAAAACTCCGCGATTTGAATAGGGCCGGGGTTGTTCCGTCCCCCATTCCTGCGATGGAAGTGGTTTTGTCACTCCGGAGTCCCGGTGCAGTCGCATGTTGGGTGACTATCGGTGTCGCGTTCTTTTTTCCAGATTTATGGATCCTTCCAGGATGGTGCTTCGAGCGCTTAAATTGCTTCAGAAAAAGCAGTTTCGGTAAATAATGAGTAGTTTTTAAAAGGCGATAGTAAAGGAGTCCCCTTCCGGTGGCGCAGCGCCTTGACACACGGTGGGCGGGAGTGGGCGTGCCCAGGTTCAATGGCACTGGGGTCCGTTTCGCGAAAGGCTCACTGCCGGGTTCTATGCATGTTTGGGGAGCACCCCCCCGCCATGCATCACGAATTTATCGGACTCGAGCGCCCCAAAATGGGTCAGCAAGCTTCATGCAAGCCTGGCAAACATTCATGGGCCGAAAATTTATAGTTTTATTATTTAAGTTTGAAAAGTTCTTCGCATATTTCATGCAGCGCGGAAGGGGGCAAGGGAGGGAGTCAGTTTCACGCGGTATCCCGAACCGGGCGACCCGGCCAACTTCTGACGTTCACGTGTTATGCAGCTTGCACTTGCACCCAGAAGATGAAGATGGGAAAAGTTTCAGCTCGAAAACAAAAGGGCTGTTTACATGAATGTTGCATTACAGGATTTTGGGGCGGGGCGTGAGTTGTGGGGCGGCGCATCCTGTTGTTTCCCGCCGGGAATGTTATCGTTGACACCTCCCATTGTGCGCTTGGAGACGACGGCGATGAAACCTGGAGTTCGTTTAAAACTTTCATGGATCTAATCACAGATTGAACGCGGAGCTGAGGTCGTTAATTGTTTACGAAAAGGACTTCCTGGCATAACAAAATCCTGTGGGACAGGTGTGATTCACCAAGTTTGAATTGTTTTACGGCTCAGCCCTGCGGACTCTTCCCAGTTTTTACTTGTGGATTTTAGCTTTTGGGGTTGGTCACACGATTTATTCGAATTTGCTTTTCGAATGGATGTGCCTGCGGGCAAAAAGAGTTAATTTACAATTCACCAGAGTTGGAAGTTTATTTGAAACTCAATTGTGCGGTTGAGCTTTGTGGAGTTATCCAAATTGAAGGATTATCTTGTTTACGTTTAGCTCGGATTTTGTCCCCGCAGCTAAACAATAAAACATTAATTTATTTATACCACAGCAATTATTGATTGAATGGCATCATTACAACTTTGAAAATAACGACAAATAGCGTGGAAATAGATTTCAGAATCATCACTTTTTCCGACTCTCTGCGACTCTCTTATCTTTTTAATTTGATATTTTAAATTAAGAAATATAGTCTCCTAAAATTTTCTGTTGCTTCAAAATTACGGAAATGTGGACAAGTGGCAAATTTATTAAATAATTTGCTATGTGAATTCAAATCCTATCTTACGCACCTAAGCTTCATACACATAGAGTCTAAAGCTGTGTGGTTGAGTAACAAAGGTATTCTTATATTTTCTCAATACTTTAAATTAAATTCTAAAATATTTGTTTTACTTTAATTATTATTGGGTAAACCAAAAAAACGAAATTTCAGTTAAAATTCATGTTAAGCTCAGCAGTCCTTATCCTGTTTTCCGATTTTTAACTTATGTGCTTCTTTCCGCCTAATTAGCGAGCACTCGCTTTCAAGAGCTTAACTTCTTAAAATTCATAAAGCAAAGACGTTCTTCTGTTTCTTTACGGAAATCCTCTTAAAAGCTAGCATGAGTATTTCACTTCCTTAAGTGGCTAAATCAATGAGAACAGGTCATTTGTCTCAGTCTGGAGGAATCTTGTGATTTATTCAGGTGGCTCTTGCGACAAATGCTCATGTTCCCTAAGGATGTTGCGATGGCGACACTTATTATTATTCAACATATCAAACGAAATTTTCGTTCCCGTCACTTCCAGGCAAAAATTTTCGCTCCATTTATTTTTGCGGGCGATGTGTCGGGACAGGGAGTAAAGTAGGTTTTTACAACAGTCGCGACCTCGCACGATGCCAGACAATTTGCAAATTTAATTAGTTCAAGAAATAACTCGACAGTTGAAAATCTTATAAATTTTTAATTACGTTCCAGCCTCATTCCGTCGAAGGACGCAATATTTCAATGAGGACAGCCGGTCTGGTTGTTTCTACTATAGGAATAATCCCGAATCGGAAGCTGTATTATTTTTCCTAAAAAAAATTGTTTTTAAAGGATTTTACGTGAAAATCTTCCTCCAGCAATCATTCCCGCCTGATGTGGGTGAAAATGGAGAAAAAAAATTGGATAAATCAATAGGAGGACAGAGTGCTTGAATGGGGAGCTGAGGGGGCTGGCAAGCGGATAAATGTGTAAATCACTGCCCGGAATTGTCTTAATAAATCTGCCGAGAGAGCGGATGGCGTACGGCAGTGAAGGGGTCAATTAAAAAGGTTTGCCTGACTCCGGAGCATTAAAATTGAATTAGCAGGCCGACACGAATCAATATTGGCGCCGCGGCGGCTCTCGGTCAGCCCCAGCCATCAGCCGCTGACTCGCCAGCGGGCGTGAATAATTCTGCAAGAAGATAGGACCCCTTCCCCTCGTCCTTCAGTCCCCGACTTGTCCATTTTTGCTGAGCCCCATTCACAAGAGGAGCAAAACCCTTTTAAACGGAGGCACCGAGATTTTCTGTTTAGCTTCTTCTTCTTCTTCCCGGTTACCAGCGAAGCGAACCTGATTCGGTCCATGACTTCGTTCCCCCTGGAATCACTTGCTCATTTCATAAATAGTTAATTGAGTTGCCACAGCTCACCGTCACACCCACCTCCGTCCCCGCTCCCAACCCTAAGTGTCATCGTCTTATCTATCGCGACTGGGGCTGGAGGAACAGCAAGATGCATGGAGGGGAGAGGAGGGGTCTATCTTCGTACAACATACAGAGAACGTCGTTTATCTTCGGCTAAAAGTTTCACTGCCTACAAAACGGTAACGATTTTTGTCCAACGGAATGAAATCTTAAAAGGTTGGTTGGGCATCAAAAAGCAATATTTTTAGCAACGTTTCCTACTCTTTTTTCTTCAAATTTTTTGAGTAAAACAATCCATAGAAGGAAATCCTAAAAGATAACAAATTGAATGACGTTATATTTTTGTATATTAATGCACTAGATCAATCTCATTCATATTTCATAATTTAGATTTTCAAGGTCACTGATTTTGAATACTAAAACTCCTACATCAGAAAGATTTCTCAAATTTCTTAAGTTTTAACAAATCTGCATCCTTGTTGTAAACTTGAATTCACTTAGATTTCCATATCTAAGTATATAATTAACAATTCTCTAAGATAGTCTAAAAAGTGTTTGTGGGATAATTAAAATGAGAGGGAAATTGTTATTTAATTGATATTTAAGAAACCTTCATAGGATACATTATTAAGAAAATTTCAGAGTGTAAAATGAAAGATATAAAATAATATATAAATACGATTTACACATATCCATATCCATGGCAATAAAAGTACGTTACTTTAAAACTGGTTTGTTGGAATAATTAATATCCAATTATATTAATTTACAAGGCTTATTTCAAGGATAATGCGCGGAAATGAATAAATCATATAATGTTTACCTTATGTCAACTTTCCGTTAACTTTCCATCGGGATCCCCTACCTTTTATTAAATATTATCCAGAAATGTTTGCGCACTTCATGCCTCTCTAAAAGCTATTATCCTTGAAACGCTCGTGATGAGTAAGGGGTACGAATCTACAAAGCGTGGGTGAACGGCTCCATAATTACTCAATAATTCAAATGAAAGAAGCATTCCGTAGAAGCCCTTCAGCATCCCTCCTCTCGAGGGTCCTCGGTACTCCGCTCATGCCGCCTTATCGCACCACTCAATAAAATTAGTGCTGTTATCATCGGATTAATCAGCGTATAATTGAAATATTTTTCCTCTAGCCCTAAACCTAGCCCACACGATTACGCCAGGATTCATCCCGAGCTCTCTGGCTGGCTCCCCCGCACGCGCTGGCCTTCACGAGATTTCGGGAACAGGAAGGCGGGTATTTAAAATTCTGAACCGAAAAGGATACAATCCAGGATAACCCCGGAGGTCGAACACAACAGCGACCTCAATTCCAATTGAAAATAATTAAATTCATAGGAACAGAGAGGCAGCAGTCATCTCAAAGGCTCCTATCCCGGTCACATCCTAATTTATTAGAACATTTACCGGTCGGGTGGTAGTTTAATTCAATTACCGCCGCTATACTGGATTTCGTCTCTCTTTTCCACCAGGATCAGCAACGATGGAACAAATTCAATTTGTAAAATTTCCTATAAATTGAATTAACTAAATTTTAAAATTGCTGGATAGACGGACACGGGTATATCGTTATAATCACTATCAGGTCAGGTGTCATCCTGCCCCTGGACTGCACGGGAACGTGCCCGGGTTGCCACATTTTCGTAGAGGATTCGCAGTTTGTTTGATTAAAAATTCTTCTAACTGAATAATAGAAAATTGGAAGAAACAATTTAAAAAGGGTTTTCTAAGGTAGGAGAACTCGGCTAGAATTACTTTTGTTTTTATATTGAACTTTATCTGGGCATATCTTTTCTGCAAAATGAAATCAAACCTTCAAAAAAACATGAAGTTTTTAAAATAGGGCGTCCGTTAATTACGCGACTTTTGAATTTTTTTAAATTTTCAAGTTAAAATCCATGAGAAACAAAGCGTATAATAAACTCGATTTAAGTTTTTTAATTTTTTACAGTTCCCCATGTGTTCTTGTAGAGATTTATAATTTCTTGGTTACATAATCTAATATCTTCAAGAACTACGTTTTTAAATCGGAATTTTTAAGTGTCATAATATTCTCCCCAAAACTAAGGTAAATCGTTCCTGAATGCAGTGTACGTGGCAACTCAGCCCAGAGCCGTCGTCTGATTTATCGACGTGGATGTTAGCGACAGGGAGGTCAAATGGGGCTTAGTTGGGGCCACCAGGAGCCCCTTACCCGCTAGTGCTGCCGTGTGTAGTTTCGATCGAGTAATTTCAATTACTTGTACCCCACATGAAATAGTGCACCTGAGGCCGTGCTAACCTCCCTTTTTGTGGGCCCCATTCATGACCAAATTAAAAAAGGAACTTATTGCGGGAACGCTGCAAAATAGAAGATTTAGTGGCTCGGCGGCGCAGATGGCGCTTTGAGCGCTCAAGATAAATGGAGCGCTTGCTGGGTGCCGGAATCGTAAATATGAATCGATGGCTGTAGCCCGGATCGACCCAGTCAACCCAAGTTGGGGCCCAGTCCAATACCCAATTAATACAGTGTGTAATTATTTTCAATTAAGTAAAGTCAGCATAATTCGCTGAGTTATTGCCAAGCTGCTGTAGTCCAAGGAGTAAACAGCATCGAGCTCATTGAGATTCGAAAGCAATTTCCTCCTGGCTTGACAAAATTAAGAAAGTTATAGAAATATGGGCAGCTTATTTTTAAAATACGTACATACATATATGTATGTATCTTAAATTAAAAGGTGAAGATAATTTTAAAAATGTATCGCTTTTATCACTAAATCAACTTACAAAACTATATGAGCTAAATAAAAGTCTTCATTAGTCTTCCATAGTCAAACAGCAAATAATAGCATTTTAGATTTCGGAATAGGGTTTGGGATTTTATGAAAAAAAAAACAACTTAAAGGAGTTATACTGAAAATAAGTACCCAATATGAGAGTTTTAGGATCGCTGATCCGAAGTTGAAATTCAAGAATTTAAGAAATAATCAAAATAAAAATACATCGATGGATAGAATATGAAACTCTGAGTTAATCTCCCCTTAATATGTTTTTCCATTCTCATATTAATTGGAATTGATAAATAAATAGAACATATGTAATTTGTTCGCTTTGATAGCTTTCAATAACATTCATGTTTAATTACTCTGATGTTAGTCTATTTTATACTCTATTAATTATGAATACTGACTTATCCCAAAACCCAAAATAAACTACAATTGTTGAAATTGGATGGCAGTCGATCTATAAATCATTCCCTTTGCCACGAAATGTTAATTTCAGAGCCAAAACGACTGTCCGCCTCAATTCCGTGTTAAATTCCGCGAATTAAAATAATTTCAAAATGAGAATTTCATTTGTGGTAAATTATACACTCCGCACCGGATGTGCTCGTGGTAGAGGGAGGAGTGTCAGTATGGCTAAAAAATAAAAATTTGCTAAAAATTCCTCCTACATCGATTTACGCTGGCATTATGCTACTATAAGTTGGAACATATCGGGGTGGAAAAGGGAAGCAGAGATGTCCGCTTTTATGTGTTTTTCTGGTACATAATTTCCCCCTGAGTGCTTTTAGCCGCAGCAGGATGCTTTCTTTCGCGACTAGACTCATTAAGACTCTCAGAAAACTACAAAAATTCCCCAATTGTCGGCATTATGGCTATAGCCTAAATCCTGGAGCAATCCAGAAATCCCAGCATTCTCAGGCGTAACTGGAATTGAGAAGTGGCCAGGTAGGCACAACTCAATGAGAAAAGAAATCGCAGCCATGGCCTGGAGGAGGACTCGTAAAAAGTCCCAAAACGACTTGAGTCTCAAGAGGAGGAACAACATTTTTTTCCTCTTCTTTTAATTTTTTTTTTTCTGGGTAAGTATTCCCGGAAAGTACGGAATCAGCGCGGGAGTAGCAGTAGTTTTCGGGATTATCCTCGTCAAACTTTAATTAATCCAACACTGCTGCAGCAAGTCGAGCAACTGAAACTGCTGTTGGCCTGGATTTCGTGGAGTTGAACTCCCGATAAAAAAAACCCGGACCATACAGAGCGGCAGTGGTCTCCCGTCTCCGCCAAGAAGAGGAGGAATGGGAGCCAAAATTCGTCACCCGAGAAACATCCCGCAGCATGGCTTTCCTTATATCTACAGCCCGGAAAATAGCTTGTCAGGAGCAACAAGACGCAATTATTTTCTAACCGGCAGGGAAATTAGTTTTCAAATGCATTTCAAGGATGCCCTCCTCACCTCCGTCTCTTGCCCTGTCCCACTTCAGCTTTGGAACCTGCAGTCTCCGGGTGAAATTTCTTTTAATTAAGTCGACACGAAAGGAAAAAAATACACCCCAAGACGCTTTTGTTCTTGCCCACGAGAATGGGATGACGACAATTTTTGCAAGGATACACCTCGAAACCGCTTTGCGTGGAGGAGGTTCGTTTAAGACTTTGCCTGAAGCAATGCGGGCATGTTTTGGAGCATTATCCTCCTGAAATTGTTTAAGTTCGTACGCTACACACCTAAATATAGCATCTTTTGAATGCGGAATGTCGTCGGTTCCCTGTACCGCATAATTAGTAATACTTGCCAACTGTTGGAAAGAACCTTCAAAGAAATTGTTGAAATGGAAAACTAATTAACCTGGCGAAGAAAAACTAATTAGGTCAGTGTATGTAATACACTTACAGGTGTTAAAAACAAATTAACGTTATAATATAACGTTACTTAAAATGTCTATAATAACAGAATCGAAAATGTAGGTACCTCATTTGAAATAAAACGTACAAATTATAGTATCAAAACTGTTCGAAATTACTTATCACTTTACAAATTTCTTATAGTAATGCTAAAGGTAAATCATGGATTTTGCCTAGAAAATTACTATTCATGCCGTAGGATGAGTAGAAAAATTTGACTTTTTCTAGCTTCGAGCTTCTGCATGTTGTTTATATAAACACTTTTTCTAGTCAAATGCCTCTAAGATTCAAAGACAATAATTACTTATATTTGAGTTCACATGTACGTCTATATAGATATTTTTTAAAAAGCTTTCTGCTTCAAATATATCTACTAATTAAACAATTCAAGTCTCTTTAAGCCCAGAAAAATGATCTAAACAATATACATACTTATGAACGTGCCTACGCATACGACAAATACTTCGTCATCATATTTGTCTCAGTAGCTTAATTAAACGCAATCCCTCGTTTATACGCTAATTACATAAATATCCTGCGAGTGTTAAAGCAGCAGGCAAACCCTCTTTTTAGCTCACCCGGTAAAGTCCCATCCGGGCCAATTTGGTGGTGATCCGGCCAACCAAACCGCAAACAGAGAAGTGTCCCACCGCAGGCTCCACGGCCTGCATAACTTATTTCGACAAAATATGCTGTGCTCCACCGTCGCCTTAATTCCGATAAAATTTCAAACGGACGTTGCCTAAAATGTGGTCAAATTCAACTTTTGTGTTTACGTTGAGAGCACTCCGGGCATCGACATAAATCTTGCTATGTCAATTATTAAACTATGACCAGCCCCCTCCAGTTCAACATATCTCGGCCTAGTTATGTTGAAGGTGGGGGCTGGAACAGCGATAGTATCCATTTCGAATTTCGTATTCAAACAATGTTCTGGCGATGTCCTATAGTTGAGTTTCCATTTAAGCAAATTTTGGGTGTCCACTCTACGTCGGTTTAGGAGAGGGGTCCAGGGCTTCCCTTCGACGATTTCCGATTATTTGCTTTGGTCTCCTGGTGTTGGGACAATTTTGAATATTGAGAATATTTGGACGCATCCGAATTACAGTGACTGTAGGCAAACATTGAAATATTTATTAAATTCCTGCTTACTAGCTTCCTACAGGAAAAGAGGCTTTCAAGTCGAGAAACTTAGGTGGACTAGTAGGAATTTTAATAATTTTGTGTATTAGCAGAGATTTTTGTTCTAATACATACAATTTGAACTCATGAATTTCTTAAATATTTTGCAGAAATGGAGGGCTGTAACTACTTCCGGGACATTCGTTAATTTGGAAAGGTCAGACAAAGATGCTCTCAGTCCAAACCCTTACGAAACATGGCCAAGTGATGAAACGCCACTACGTCGAAGACGTCCAGGAGTTCGAAAAAGAAAACGACGGCCTCAGACGTTCACAACGGAACAAACCGACGTCCATCCAGTTTGGCGAGAAGAAGTAGTTCAGGACGTAATCCACATCCAGTCAAGCAAAGAACCAATAACCTCATACCAGTCACAATTTGAGGTACCTTCATCACCTATGACTAAGTATGCCGAAACTGCACGGGAACGAGTCAGGGAGCCTATGGCAGCTTTGGAACGAGAACAAAAATTGTCTGAAATTAGAGGGAGGCAAAAAGAAGTTAGACCAGAACCAACAGAAACGACAAAAAGTAATAAATCTTACCGAAAACCATATTCTCAAGCTAGACGTGAAGAAGAAACTTCCAAAGAAGCTGTACCATCAAGACAACCAGCAACGGATTTGAAGCACATCTTAAAAAATTCTGGTGGACTAAGTCTTAGCGAAATTCTTCAACAGAAAAATTTATCTTTAGACGATCTACTTAAGGGTAAGCAAAACGCACTTCTAGCCCTTCAGACCACTGCCCCTCCGGCAACAGAGCCTACCACGAGGTATACAAAACCAGTTCGACGAATTCCTTGGACGTACCTAAGTTCGACACCTCAAACCATTCCAATGAGAAGTACGCAGGAGCCGCAAACCAGTCCTTCAAAAACAAGTGGTTCACAGGAAGAGACTATAGAGCCTACAATATCGCCCACCTTATTTTATGTAGAAGCTATAGCGAATGAAACAAGAAACGACGAACTCCAAAATACACTTGAAATGGCTACAGTTGCAACCTTAAGAGGCAGAGTTTCCGAAGGAAGGATACAAAATCTAAATAGAAATGTCGTCTATCCATCACGACCTCAATTCAGACTGCCCAACTCTACAACGACAACTTCAACAACAACAACGACACCTGCCCCAGAAACAACGACTATCGAAATAGACGATCCACAGCCTACCGAAAAAGTAGAAAAAATCGAATCTAGTTCTCTCCAACCAGAATTTCGACCGTCTTTCATACCTCAATATAGAAGACGTCCTCCAATTAGACCACGCCCTAAATTACGGCCGCTCTTAAAGTATACCTCCAGTTCCTCAAGCTCTTCATCCGAATCATCATCAAGCTCAAGCTCAAGTTCAAGTGAACATGGGCATGGAGAGTCTCGCGATGAAAAAATGCGTGAAGAATCAATCGAAGATAGATTGAAAGAGTCCCAGCCAGATGACAATCTTATCGAAAAACCAATACCCATCCATTCATCTTCGGGCAAAGTAGTCAGTTCATCGTTGGAAGAACTTTTCGGATCTCCACTGCGTCCAGTATCGATCACTCCACGAATCGATCGAATATCAAGCATCAAACCAGATGTTACTGAACGAAATCCATCTCTATTCTTAGACCTTACATCCGATCACAATGTCGACGATAGGACTGATATTTTAGAACTTATGGAAGATCGTCGATCAGGCGGTCGTCTTTTTAAAGTTCTTTCTCAGCGAAATATGAGCCTTGAAGAATTAATCGAACACAGACGTAGAGGATCAAGCCAACTTCATTTAGCGGAGATAATACAAAACAAATCAAGAATATTTCCAGAAGCTGCAGGTCTGTCTTCTTCGATTGATAGTAATTTAGATATTGTGACGGCCTTTGAAAATTTTCCGCATTTTAATTTGGCAAATTTGAAGAGTATTAACCCTGACGAGATCAAAACAGATTCCCAAGGAGAAAGTTATTTTACTTCTATCATCGATATTGAACCTACTGATGGAATTTACAAAGGTGATAAACAGATAATGGAAGCGAATCCTCTTTTATCTGGTTTACGTAAGTACAAATTTTTATTTATATATTTTGTTTTTCTATAGTGAATATATTTTATAAAATCACGGAATTGAAAATTGAAACTAAGACAACCAAGAGTTGTAACAACTTTTACTTTAAATTTATTTGAACAAATCATTAATTCTAATAATGTAATTATAAACTTATAGCGCCTTCACACGAAATAAGACCACCTTTTAATCAACCGCATAGAAGTCTTAACGAGAAAAAGATCAACTTTCTACCACCCCACTGGGACAGTCTATCTCTAGCCAGCTACACATCCCAAGAAAACAGCATCGACTTCAAGCACGGGAGCCCAGGTCACTTAACATCGAATATATCGCCGCCAAAAGAGATGGACGTTAGCGATCCTGGCATGCGAATAGAAGACGAAATAGCCAGAGCCCACGATCTTTTAGATTTGGAACTATCCGGCCACGGCTTCAAAAGGAGCACTGTAAACATCGAGAGTGCCCAAATGCCCACAGGCATTCGATCAGCGATTTTAGCCAGTTCGGCGATTGTAGCCGTTTCTTTGCTCGTTTTTCTCGTTATTTTCGTCGTCTGTAGATGGCGACAAAGACGACGCAATAAATTATCCTACGCAGATAGTTACGCAGCGATCAAGTCGAAAATCCCTATAATATCCCGACAAGTAGCGATGAAACGCATCTCCGAAAATTCGAGTCCGATCATATTCCCAGGATCAAAAAGCTGCAAGATTAATACAATGGACCCAAATTCTCCGGAGGTGCAGGACTATCTTTTTGATGCTATACGAAAGCCCTACTAATGGAGCTATAAATTGATTCGACTCTTTGTAAATTCTAAAAGAGAAAAAATAATAAGAAAAAAGAAACAAAGGTGATTCCATTGATCATTTGTGCAATACCCTTAGACTGGTTCTTTTGTCCTCGGATAAACCTTAGCCGTACGAATGTAGTCACACTTAGTCTGTAAGTTTTATTTGTTAATTGTCGACTCCTTTGTTGTTATTTATTAAATTCTCCATTAAACTAGAGTATTCTTGTAACATGGTAACGGGCGTTTTACTATACTATAGCAAAATTGCCAAGTCCCACAGGTATGCTACTTTCTTGAAATTGAAAAATCGCCCCAAGATTTATGAGCAGAAAGTATGTTTAACTAGAAAACGGAACGTGAAGTCATAAATCACATTAGAAATTCTTGAGCAGCCACGCACATAGTGTTCGCAAAGAAATTAAGTTAAAAAATTTAAATTTGCCCTGACCCAGCCTTGTTCCGTGGAAGCTCCGATGATCTTCTATTTTTAGTAGAATGCGATTTGGACCTGCAGGAAAACTTAATTGAAATATTTAAGTGATTCTCTCAAACGGATTCATGGCAAATTTGTGACGCGAATTTAAAAATAGCGCAAGAATTAAAATTACGTCTTAGTTTATGCAATAATTCTTAATAAGAAAGCATGGGAGTTAAGAAATAAACAACTACCACTTGGACTGAAAACAATATTTGAGATATTTCCAAATTAATTTTATAAAAGAATACTTTCTTTTTTTATTTTAACCGAATACAAAATTAAGAATTAATTTAACGAAAAATTCAAAACTTTGTCTTGTAAAAACCAATCTCAAAGTAGGTATTATATAATATATAAAAAAAATTTATTTTAAACTTTTAGCTCGAAATTTATACCTCAGGAGGTTAATTACTAGAAATCTGAAACTTTTCCTGAATCCAACTTTTGAAGTAGCTTTTTATCCATTCAAAGAAATTGAGCGCTTAAGTCAATAATTCGGAACCACAAATTTCGAAATAAAAATAAAATAAAGAACTTTTCAGATTGTTTGCATCAGACAAAACACATTTCCCTTTAACAAGTTCAAAAAGCAGCTGAAACTCTTTGAAATTATTTTTAAAAGAGCAAATGCTTTATAATTGAGCTCCCTTTATTGGCAGGAATATTGTCTTAAAAAACTTTATTAATTGGTTTTTGACGATCTAAAAAAGGTCATGGAAAAGGTGAAATTCAAATAAAGGCATATTTTAATTATCAATTAAAAGCTAATCCATCTTTGAAGGGGTTATAATATGATGTTTGAGAATAAAGGGAGTTAATGAATTGTTAGCACTTTCATATTTTGGTTACAACGACTTTCGGAATTGAAATAATTCAAGTATACTCGACAGTAAAAAGTGAAACAGACGAGATTCGAGAAAGATTTTCATACACATTAGAACAATTTTATTAAAATGAAAAAAAAATTATGAAGTTCCTCAAGATTATAGATATTGACCTTCGCTGAATAACACAAAATAATTATAATTACACACAGCGTAGCGACCACATAACTAATATAAAACTCTATATATCCTATATTATATCCTTTCTTTTCAAAGTTCAATTTACTTCCTTTGCCATGGGAGGACGACAAACTCTAGCTTAAAGTTAATGCTACATAAAATCTGCGAAGTAAAATTTATGACCAAACCCAATTTAAACTGTTTGAAAGGCCATAAGTCCGCGCTAATTGCAATTAGAAATTACCGTATTCATAATTCATAATTCTGGATGATTTTGGAGCGATTAACTTTGTGGAAAGTAAAGTGTACTTAAGGCATTATGGGGTTAGCCAGAGATTCAGAAATGATTTTGTTGATAAAGCTCCGTTCGCAGAGAACTAAGTGGGATAAATTTATGCACACAGCGTGTCGGTTGAGAGTATTCATTGGATTTCTTTCCCTAGAAACAGCAGTAAATTATTAAATTTAGAAAAAAGGATTCGCTTTGCGCAACTAAAATTAAATTTCAAGATAGGTCATTTTAATTTATATTATTAATTAGTTTACTTTGATTATACTGGATTATCTGCAAAACCCGAAAAAGCAAGAACACCACCGAACTATTTCGCTACAAATTCTATGGTACCATGTACCCATTTCAAAGATAAAATGGACTAAGAAATAGATGATGAAATGAAATGTACTTCTTCATTAAATTCGTGTGCTCCCTGAGCCACTACTTTATAAAGTAAAAAGAACCCAAAGCTCACATATTTCCTTTAAAAATGTTGCAACCAAGGAACTTTTTCAATGTTCTACGAAAGTTTTCTACAGTTTCTCTCTGGGGGGTTAAAAATTACTCAAAGTTTAGTTTTGTATGCCGAAATGAGAAAATAGGAAAGCTTATAAAATCGACACAATGTCTTCTGCGTCTGTCGCAGTCTTGTTACTTTTGAACTGTGAGTTTTCTCAAGGGCAGAAACTTTTAAGAAGAAACGAAGAACCGCAAATAATCAGGAGAGAATTTTAAAAGATTTGTGGGATATTTAACGGAGATCTACAAAATATATATATATGTATATATATATTTATTTTTTTGCTCTTTAAGTGATCTCTCAAAATAAAAATAATTTATTTGTTTATTGATTAACATAGGAAGCGAATACAATTCAGCAACCTACTCTCGGGAACACAGCCCATATGGCGCAGCAAAATAATAATTAATAGCTTAGATTTTTAAAGTGCGTAAACAATCATTTATTTTCATAAAACTTTGCATAAAAAAAACCTTATCCACAAAATATTAAAGATTTTGGCAAGAAGATAATTTTTAAAAATCCAAATAATAGTATTTTAAATGCGTAATTTGTTTTCATTTGACCCTGAATTAAATAATCATTTATTTTTTAACCATAATTAAGAAATAGCGAAAGTATCTTACACTAAAAGTTTAGGGTAATTTTTACTATAATTACTAATGTATAAATACACATACATATATAGTTGATGAGTATCTGAACGTTATGATTTTTTGTAAGTACACTAACACGTTCTGTTTTAAGTACGAAATTAAAATAAACAGAAACGAAATAATCCAACATTAAAATGCCATCATCGTCGAAAATGCAAAATATTCGATAGACGATATCTCATAAAAATAAGGGAGGAAAATATTTTGACGAAAATGTATTAATTTCTTGGAAAACAGAACTTTGCAAATTTACACGAGTACTAAAAAGCATTTTCCTTAATCTCTTTAAAGTGTAAATTAATGAACCTTTTCATCGAAGTCGAATTAATTTCTTTGTGCCAGCTTTTTCACATGATAATGTAAATTGCATGCTAAATAAAATAAGCCATTTTTTCAAAAATAGATGGGACAATTTTTCTGCGAATTACCAATGAGTTTTATTAATGAGTTGTCGTTCTTCTGCTCAATTTATGGTTTTACTACTTTTAATAGTATGTTTTTAATGAAGTATAAAATTGTAATTTAATTTTTATAATCGAAGGCTTTTGCATTTTTACTCAGTTATAAAAATACATTTACCATACATAACTACACTTTAAAAATTTCAAAAGCCGCAGCCCCACGGTTCCACCAACCGTACGGCCAACAATTAGGCACGACTCCTTTAGGTCAATTCCATTCCACTTCAAAGGATAAACACCAAAGACCAAAATCTGCAACCTTGTGGAACTCCAAAAAAAAGAGAATTTAGAAGACAAATTTGCAACCACTTGCTGGAAGAAGCAATTTGAGGATATCATTCGTTCTCTGCTATATCAATATAAACGTTTGAAGCCCGTCGGCATCCAGCTCAAATGTTTAACTGCAGAGCAAAGCAACCATCTCGCATTTCAAAGAGTAAAGCCAAACACTCGACTGGAACGAGTGAATATGAAATTACTCGGACGTTAAGCAACGCTGAGCAGGATGGGACCGGATGAAGCCTCCTAGAAAATAATCAGATGGCTGCTTTTCTGCTAGTGACTATCCTTCGGATTCGCTCCGTTGGTCTATTCAGCGAACGCTCTTTTCTTGCACTGAGCTGAGGTCGTGGAAGCGATTTAGAAAAATGTTCACGTATCCAACTGCAAGTGCACGCAATTGAAAAACAGATGCAAGAAGGATTGGGAATGTGTGCCCTCTGCCCCCTTGAGTGGGAGGCCAGGTATCCCTGTTTGAGTAAACATATCTGCACAAACACGTCTTATGAAATCCCAACTTGCGAGAAAGGTATTTTTTTCGCAACAAAGGAACGTAACCGGATGCGCATTCTGGAGGTATGAAAGAATCCTTCCGTGCCTGGATAATTCCGGTGCCCCAAGGGTATGCATAATAGACAGTAATAAAGGTGTGGGAGAATATGCAAGATGTGCCACTCCTCCAAACAGACAAGGTAGGTAGAGCTTATTCTAATATTTTGGGGGAGAAAGATGAAAGACTTACCTGTACAGGTCATAGGTGAATTTCTCTTTGAGCATTTCAAACATCCTCGTGGCAGGTGTATCCTTCCCCTTTTCGGTCCGCAGATTTTGGACACATTTGTAAATAAATGCATACTGTCGAGCAATGCTTTTGCACTGGTTAATGGCTTGCCCAAGTGCGTTCGAGCCCTTTAACTCCTGCATATCGTTAACACTGAAATAAAGTACTGTGGAAAATTTCTCGGGCAGAATGTCCAGGTACGGCTTCCAGAAGCTGTCGGGATTTAGCTTTTCCAGTAGCACGGCAAAAGCCAATTTAACATTGGTCATTGTGTCAAACATGGGAATCTCCTTGATGATCGGCTCTAGAGACTGCGTGAAAGCCTCCTCTGACATGATCACCTTCCTGGGGACAGTGACGAACTTTTCACCGGCTTCAAGGTCTTTGCTGGCCATCAGGCCCAAATCGAACCCTGGAAACTCGACCACTTTGACTCCCTTGAAATCCGTCCCGTTCTCCTCGGCCCACTTACAGAACGATTCTACGGAGGCGGCCCTCGACTTAGAGCCAGCCCCCTTAACCTTGAGGCAGCTTTCAATGGCAAGGACTCGGTCCAGAATCGCCTGGATCTCGGTGTACTGCGCCCACTGTTCCGTCACATTGTTCGTCTGCTTGAACCCCAATTTGAGGAGCCCGTCAATGAGCTGGTCCAGTTCGTGCCTCTTCTGCGCCGGCAGTTTCTTTCCTGTGTCCTTGCCTGGCGGGGGGCTCCTTTTTTGCTGCTGGTGATGCTGCTTTTTTCCCATTTTTGTTGTTGTCGCGGTAGGCGGACACAAAACTCTGAAAAAAAACGGAAGTAGTTTTCTCGCCTGGCAAATTATCACGACCGCACGACCCGTACCACACTTTTTCACAGCGCCGAATATCCGAGATTTTTCATTGAGAGGAAAGTATTTCAATAAAAAGACGAATTGCGGCTATTTTTAGGTCCCCACGAAACTTTTCAAAGAAAAAAACAACAGCACACGCTCAGAAATGTCAAATTGAGGAAAATGTAAACAAAGGATATTTTTCTTACAATTGACGTGAATTTAGATTGGGTAATTTTTCAGTGGTTCAGGAATCTAGTACGTTCTTAAGGGAAACGTGACGTAAATTTGTACCGACCTTTTTATACGAAAATCGCTCATTCATCGTCAGTCATTCGGACCTTATTTAGAATTAGGCCCTTAGGATATTTTACGTCCGTGCCTGTTTTTACATCTTTTTTTATTGCATTGCACTTGTGAACCTTTTTATATAATTTATTTTTTTTTATATCCTCGGGTAATCTGTTGTAAATCTCAATTTTCGCTGTTGCACTGTGTCGCTCGGGCGTCTAGCGTGCACAGTCGGCTACTTTCCGCCTTTATATTAAAACAAATTAAAGAAAAGGTATCAATTTGCTTTAAGATTTGCGTATTACAGCTGATGTTTATTTTTGCTTAGGGAAGGTTTACTAGAAAATTTTAAGCAAATCGCAAGCATAAAATACGCATACAGTTGTTTAAACAAAATTATTTAAACATTTAAAATTTATCTAAAACGTAACAGTCAAAAATATTTCTTTTCTAGTACAAATCGTACCACTTGATTCCGAACTACTCCAACTCACTTTCAGCTTTTAGCGTCTAGTACTGCACCGCCCGGACGTATAAAAACGTCATGCATCAGCTAATTTGTCAACAAACACTGTCGGGCAGTCCGTTGAACAGTTCGGTCGAAGTTTCACTGAAATTTTTCTAGTTCCCGCGATTATTAACTTAATTTGTGGTTCGCATTAATTCCCCCGGAATCATCAGAAGGTGTCCACTGACCTGGCATGCTCCACAGCTGCTGACAATGGCTCCAATGCTGCGGCTCTTTTTCCTCTGTGCCACACTGCTGCTGGTTGCGCAACTTGCGACTGCAAAAATTTACCAATTCCAGCCGGAGCAAGTGCACTTATCATTTGGCGGTAAATAATTAAATTATATTACTCTGCATTTTTTCCTTTGTTTGTAAGGCCATCGATCATCAATCGCTTCTATTTTAGTCCTCATTTCCATATTGCGTTGTCTGTTTGCTGATTAAAAGGAGCCCCACTCGGAGGGCTACTTGAGATTTTGTTTATTTGCTTTTATGTGTTTGAGATTTGCGTTAACAGTTCCCTTATCAGGCGGAATGTGCGACTTCAAGTGCCGCTTATTTGCCAAATCTGTCTTGGGACAATCGACGGAGATGCAATCTTTCAGAGAGACTCTTGTCGCGAAGAAGGCCAAATTCTGTTCTTGAGTTCTATCTAATTGAAAGTCACAAGTCTTTATGATATCGACGGTTAATCTGAATTGTTTATTAATTTGAGAAACCTTAGCAACATTTCTTTTTTCCCAAATTTGGTTTTTAGATAAGGTTATTTTCGACTCTACCTCTACAAGCCTGCAAATTAGGAATTTATTTTTCACTAACTGCATCGTTTAGGCGGCTTTCAAACAAAAACTTAATCACGCGTCGACATTGTTCAACACTTCGAAATCCAAGATATAAAAAAAATTTCAGAAAGAGCTTGAGAGAAATGAATCGCTGCAAAATGCATTTTCCTTAAAAACGATTTATAAAAGAAGATGCGGAGTACATCAGTTGCTTTATCAGTTGTAAAAAAGCACTTGCCTTATTATCGCAATTCTTTAAAACCAGACATTTTAATTGAAAACTGAATAATAATAGAATTATCAGAGAAGTGTTGGGTGTGGGTTTTAGTTAATGCTCTAATATCCTCCATTTTTCATCATAACTTTATCTTGCTGTCCATCCATTCAATAAAAACCATATTTTCAAAATGAACTTTTAATAAAAGCAATAAGTAAAATTGTCGTAACTTGATCAATTTGAGATAATGCGTTAGAAATTGATAGTTGAGCAGGAAAAGAATCCGCAAAAACATCTGTGAATGGTATTAACGCAAAAACGTTACGATTGCATTATTCAGCTTAATAAAATACGTTGCTGAATTATACATTCAGCTAAATCAGCAAAAATATATGGTTCAACGTCTTCCTAATCAAAAAGATGAAACAAAAAGGGGCAAGTCAGCATGGTTTACGTTTCAATATTCATAACAAAAATTATGTATTAAAAAAGTATTCGTTGTTTTGTGTTTTCAAAATTGTTTGTTATATTACTCGTTTGTCCCTCATTCATCAACACTTCAAATAGTCAACCAACTAACAAAAATCCGTTCTTTGCTAACTTCTAGAGAAAACTAGCGATATTGTTGTAACATGGTCGACGAAGAACAATGCCTTAGAATCAATAGTTGAATATGGCATCGGTGGAATGACGCAAACAGCAAAAGGCTCTGCAAAAAAATTCGTCGATGGAGGTGCTTTGAAAGCGTCACAGTACATTCACAGGGTACACACCCCACCCTTATTTACCCTGAAACCAAAATATAAAATCCTTTTCTGCAGGTGACATTGAAAAACTTAAAACCAAAAACTAAGTACGTTTATCATTGTGGCGGGAAAATGGGATGGTCTCCTGAATTTTGGTTTGTAACTCCTCCGAGTGGCTCAGATTGGTCTCCTCATGTTGCCCTTTTTGGGGACATGGGTAATGAAAATGCCCAGTCGCTGCCGAGACTCCAGGAGGATACCCAGAGGGAAATGTATGATGCGATCATTCATGTTGGGGATTTTGCCTACGACATGCACGTAGACAATGCCAGAGTTGGAGATGAGTTCATGAGGCAAATTGAATCCATCGCCGCTTATGCACCCTACATGGTAGTCCCTGGAAATCACGAGGAGAGATAGTGAGTTCTGCCTTTTGTAGTACCACATGCCCCTGTCCTAATTTACTATTATTTCCCAGCAACTTTTCGAATTATCGGGCTCGATTTAGTATGCCGGGGTCTACCGACAATTACATGTATAGCTTCAATTTAGGCCCAGTCCATTTTATTGGATTCTCAACCGAAGTGTATTATTTTATGAATTACGGAATGAAGAGCGTCTCGTTCCAGTATGACTGGCTAGAAAGAGATTTAAAGGAAGCTACAAAACCAGAGAATCGAAAACTGCGTCCTTGGATTATTACCTACGGACATCGTCCAATGTATTGCAGTAACAAAAACGATGACGATTGCACACACAATCAAACTTTAGTGCGCGTAGGCCTACCTTTCTTACATCTTTATGGACTCGAAAAAATGTTTTATAAATACGGAGTGGACGTAGAAATTTGGGCTCATGAGCATTCTTATGAGCGATACTGGCCAATGTACGATTATAAAGTGTACAATGGATCGCACCAAGCACCTTACACGAATCCTGGTGCTCCTGTACATTTAATAACTGGGTCGGCTGGCTGCAAAGAAGGGCGGGAGAACTTTATCCCGCACATCCCTGACTACAGTGCTTTCCATAGCCGGGTAAATTCCGTTTATAAATAGTTTCTTCCAGAATTAATTTTTGGCAGTTGACTGCAATTCAGCAATTTAATACCTTGACGTAAACGACAGCTCTTCAGCCACATATATCTTATAGCTGAATAGCCGTCATTTGTGTCAATGTGTTAAGCTGGATTTAGCAGCCGACTGCGAAATTGAATTCATAAAAACAACCTATGTTTAGCAACTCGATAAAATGGTTATAATTGATAAATTTTTAGGACTATGGTTATACAAGGCTGAAGGCGCACAATGGAACTCATCTTTATTTCGAACAAATCTCAGACGATAAAGACGGCGCTGTTATCGACTCTTTTTGGGTCATTAAACATTCCCATGAATCATATCCTCCGAGGCACTAAAATTCATTTAGTTTATGAAGGATATTTAGCACAATTTTAAACTTTTTGCACTTTAAAAAATATTTCGATATTCATAAATATTTCCTGTACTGAAGAGATTACAGACATTTTTTTTAAATAAATGTATCAATAATTTAAATATTTTGTTGGGAATTTTTTTCGGGTGTGGGTTCTTTTAAGAAGGGATCTGTTTTTTTAAAAAAGTTGACTATTGACTAGTTGACTATTCTTTTATCTCATCAGTTTTTATTATTTGATAAGTTCTTTGACTAGTTAGTTGTTAGTTATAAATTATTATTAGTAATCAAATTCCCAAATAAATTCTGTTGAGATGATGATCTTCCTACTTCCCCGCTAAGTGACCAATTTAAATTATTTAACAAAAACAATGGCTGAATTGTGCAATTGGCAATGCATCAAAGACTTTATCTTTTAGCATATTGTTAAGCAATCTTAATACTAGATAAATGATAAAAATTGGTATATTCTTCAACAGAAAATGTGAGCGAAATCGTTGTAACCTGGTCTACTCCGGATGATGCAGGTCTGTCCATTGTGGAGTATGGCATTAATGGTTTGGTTCTATCAGCAACTGGTGAATCGAAGTTATTTGTTGATGGTGGACCGTCGAAGCGATCACAGCACATTCACAAAGTAAGTGAATAAGATTCCATCAAAAATCAAACATTTATAAATTTTGTCAATAGGTAAAACTAAGAAACTTAGAACCAAAATCAAAGTACGTCTATCACTGTGGTGGGGTTTTAGGATGGTCTCCGGAATTTTGGTTTGTTACGCCGCCCGAAGGCACTAATTGGTCTCCTCATGTGGCTATCTTTGGGGACATGGGAAATGAAAATGCCCAGTCATTAGGCAGACTCCAGCAAGATACCCAGCGGCAGATGTATGACGCTATTATTCACGTCGGAGACTTCGCCTACGACATGGACACCGAAGATGCCCAAGTAGGGGATGAATTTATGAAGCAAATTGAAACAGTGGCTGCGTATAGCCCGTATATGGTTTGTCCTGGAAATCATGAGGAGAAATAGTAAGCAGAAGTTTTTGCTCTTATTAAACTGAATTATATTTTTGGAAAAATTCGTAATTAATTTATATATTTTTTCTTAGCAATTTTTCGAATTATCGAGCCCGATTTCATATGCCAGGACCTAAAGGAAGTTTAATGTACAGCTTTAATTTGGGACCCGTTCACTTTATATCATTCTCCACTGAGGTTTACTACTTCTTAGAATATGGCCTTAAATTGCTAACCAGTCAGTATGAATGGTTGGAGAATGATCTTAAAGAAGCAACAAGACCTGAAAATCGAGAATTACGTCCATGGATTGTCACATATGCCCACCGTCCAATGTACTGTAGCAATGACCAAGAGTACGATTGTTTAAACTCCGAAACCTACATTCGAAAAGGGCTGCCGCTATTCAAAGTATTTGGGCTTGAGGAAATGTTTTACAAGTATGGAGTAGATGTAGAAATTTGGGCTCATGAACATTTCTACTCGCGATTGTGGCCTATATACGACTTTAAGGTTTATAACGGCTCTCTGGATGAACCATACAAAAATCCTGGTGCTCCAGTTCATATTATTACTGGGTCTGCTGGCTGCAAAGAGGGAAAAGAGCCATTTTCTAAAGATATGCCTGCATGGAACGCTTTTAATAGTCAAGTAGGTTTGAATTCAATTTAATTGCATTGTTTTATAATTCAAAAGAATTGAAGGTTTATATCTTGTATCTCAATGGTAATAAAAAATTTATAAATTTCAGGATTATGGCTATACGAGAATGAAGGCACACAACGGAACCCACTTGTACTTTGAGCAGGTATCTGACGATAAAGATGGTGCCATAATCGACTCTTTCTGGATTGTAAAAGATTGGCACGGTGCCTATAGTAAACGACTTAACTGAAATTAATTGTGATTTTAATTGTACGCGAAAGTTTTGAATAAAATTTGTGATTTCAGCAACCAGCAGTTTTTCTTTATAGTAATAAATTATCATTAGTTTAGCAAACCAATATTAAGAGATAATTATAATAATAATAAATCTAACATAACGGTAAATATAAATAAAATCATAATGATCAAGCTAAAATCATTTAATGCGCTATTTCACTGCTATATTTTTATTCGAAACTGAAGCTTTCTAATTGTTCATGCATAGGAAGGAGGTTATCTAATCGAGTTGTATTAAATAATTATTTACTTTAATTATGTGTAACTCAATCACTTGTTTCAAGATTCCATTGGTTGCGTAAACTTCTTATTCACATGAATGACTAGCTAAACCTGAAGTGGGTTAACCCAAAATTATGAATTTTGGACTGCATATGATGCAAACTACCCCAGGTAAAATTATTTATATCTTGAAATTTTAGAAATATACAAAAATTTGAATATTCGCAAACAGATAGGAATTATAACGACTAATTTTTGAGCTAAAAACTTCTCTATGTATGATTTCTGAAAGCTAAGAAAGTTTGTTTCAAATGTATTAAACGTGAAAACTGCTTAACGATGAAAATTTTTGTAATGTTGTTTTAAATTCTTAAGAATGTTTTTAAATTGCCTAGCTAGAAGCTAAAAATATAGTTTTTAGAATTTTCGAATGGATTTGTATACGCTTGGAAAAAATTTCATCGAACGCTATAAAATGCATAAAAATATTCTAAATTTCTTCCAATGTTGACATCACTATTTCAGGAAAATACAAGCAGATGAAGCAAAAGCGAGTTTCTAAGAGAGCAGAAATTTCTTTAAGAGAACTTGCGAAAACAATTGAAGTACCTGATGAACAAACATCGAATTGCTAGTGGTTAACCACTGAGTCACCAAAGGTAAAATAAAAGTTTACTGAAGCATATTGCTAATTAACATTCCTTCACAATGAATAGATCATGTTTTACGTAAATTGTTATACCACTTGAATAAATAAAAGTTTCTAAAAGTGGAATTATGCTTGAGAAACGACGAAAACAAGTGCTCTGGCAGCCCATCATCAAATTCTAAAGAGTAAATTAACAGGCCGGCAATGGCTAAATATGAAGAGTGGGAGGAATAAATTTGAATTTCAAGACGAAGGATTGCGGAATTACTTCCTCTGCAAAAGTGCTGGAATGTGGGTAAATTTTATTAGGTAAATGCAATTTTCTTAGTTAATTCTTAAATTTAAGTTTGCAAGAATTAAGAAGACAAATGTTTAAGCTCAGCTGAATGAGTCATTCAGCGTAGAGGCCTAGTAATCATTTCGTTTCTTTTAACTGCATTTACGGAAACGTTTTTTTTTTAAATATTACTTGTAAGCCAGCTATAAAAGCTTAAGTTAGAGGTTTCAGCGTTCGTTCTTTCACCATTAAATGCAGGTAAATCTCGCATACCTGGCCTGGCAGCTCTGCGATTTCTCGCAATGTTTCTGGGGTGCTCACTCACACATTAGGGCTCCGGTTTGGGGTGAACCAAACGAAGAGAAGATAGTGCTGAATTGAAAGAAAAAATATTTGAAAAGCAGAGCAAATCTGCCTGCATCAAATTGCCTTCGACGGGTAGACACTAGACAGTGAATTCGCGACCGGGTTAGGGACTGTGGATTCTAGTGTGTGCCGGGAGTGCACGCGACAGGGAAATAAATAGAGGCTCCTCATACCTCAATCAGAAGAGCACTAGACCGATTATAGTGTGTGCGCCGCAAAAATTGAACGGAAGCACCCAGAGCGCGGGGTATAAACATTCAGCTGAAAAAGAAGAGCCCTCTGCCCTTGCTTTCTTGGCTGTACCTAGCCATAGTACGTTTGCTTTTCCCCGTGTATCGAATTAAGGTTCTTAACGTTCGCATACTCGAGAAAAAAAATAAAGGTTTCACTTTTTGCATTTTTTCGATTCGCCCGTAGAAAAGCGAATACCCAGAGTTAGCTGGGGCCTAGTCAGGGCAAAAGAAGTTCGGTCATTTAAGGTTTTTTCTTCCATATAGTTTTGTGGTGGTGTCTGAATTGTGCGCGAGCAAAGGGAACCGGGTCGTCGGTGGCCCGCAGCTAATTTAATTAAAAATAAATAAATAAAATTTGAATGTTTCGCAAAGTGAGAACGTAGACAGAGCCTCCCTTCAGTATGACTTCGTATCTTGAGATGGCCGTGATCTTCCTCATCCTCCTGCTGCCGTTTCTCTATGAAACGAGCCAGGCCTTCCGATACTACTTCAAGTTCATGATTTACTACGGCGTGACCTCGATGAACGCGATCGTCCTGCTGCCGGCGTTCATGTGCCGGCCCTTCGACGTCCGGAATTTGTTGTAAGCATCTTTGATCAGTGATCTTTCGATCAGTTGAGACTCCTTTAAAATAGTGAAGAAATAAAATAGACGCGTGAGGAGGCGGCATTTATTAATAAATTGACTAAATCGATTTTCCACTGGGCACGAGGCTCCTCTGTGTGTCCTTTCTGACAGAGGCGTGCGTGGAACACAGGAACGCCACCGCAGACCACGAGACCGTCTTGAGTCCTTTGTGCTTCCTTAGAGTATTTGGTATATTTCATTTAAGTGGACCTTCGTGAAGTAGTTGTGAAAGGAAATGAAAATGAAAAAGCCAGAAATCATGATTAAGAATTCAATTATGTAGAGTTGTAAAAGAAAAGGATTTATATGGTGACAAAATTGATTTAATAGTGTCTGAGTCATCGGCTCAAAACATAAATAGTAAGAGAAAAAATCGGCCAAGTGCGTGTCGAATTCTCATTAACACTCTCGTACAAGTATATAAAATTTAATAACGTTGTAGTGCGTTCACTTTAAATGTTAAATTTTACTAAAGGTCTAAACTGCTCAAATTCGAATCCTACCTCAGAATCTATTTATTTATTTAATTAGTTTTTCGGAAATAATTTAGTTTGCTTATAAAAAAAACAGTTAAGCAATCTTTACATTTCTAGCACTTAATTTTAGTCTTACGATTAAAAGAATAGAAGTTAAACAGTTGCATTTTGTTAAAAAATCTCATAAATTTAATAATTTTCAGCCTCTTATATAATTTTTACTTTAATAAGCATTAAAAATGTATCATTATTGAACACAGATTTACAGAGTATGTACATATATCGAACTTCTTTTGAAAATTAATTAAATTATTAAACCGCCTTCAGTTTGACCAAAAATAATTACACATCATCAAGCGACTAATTGCTTCATATCGCATTAAATAACCCGTTAAGTCTTTTAAGTGCAGTCAAAATACTGGACTTATGTTTGATAACCAACATCATATCTGATTTTGATCACCCCAGTAATTATTGTTTTGGAATGAGGTTAGCAATATGCTTCTTTTAATTCTGTTATAATAGCTGGTGCACTCTTTCGTTTTTCCATTTATAGGTACGGAACATAAAATCAGTTTCTCAATTAATAAATTCGCCTATTTCCTAAATTGCGTAGTTTCAATTGTCAGACCTCCTGTTTTTTTAATAGTATGATAATAATATGCAGCTTCTGTTAACTCTTAAAAATTAACATATCTAATCGAAAATAGTTTCAAAATTCGAATTCGCATTACCGTTCTTGAGATAACAAATTCGAGATTTCGAGGCTAAACAGTGATTGTATTGAATAAATGCATAAAATTCACTAATAGAAAAAAGATTTCAAAATACAAGATTTTTTCGGCAAACTTAATTGTAAATTTTTTCCAAAAATTTGTTTTATAAAACATACGTTTTGAATTACAACACGTTCTTTAAAAGATGATTTTATTTGCTTATTGTATATGTTTTTTTCTCATATGTTTTAAAATCGTTGCCATTCTTTGATTCTCTCCGCTTAGCAAGTAAAATTTATTATAGAAGTCCATAATTTTATTGGCTATGCTCCGGGTTCGAAGTTTGCAGTTTGCGTCATTCAGAAGAAAGCGTTCCTGCTCGTTGTTAGGCTGTAAAAGTGTGGTTTTCTGCTGAGATCACTAGTCAAATTAAACCCTGAGCAGAATCCAACAATTTTGTTTTTAAGAATTTTTTACGACTTTTTGAATTATGTCGGTAATTGTTTTTAATATTTTTAACTAAACAAAAGCGGTGAAATATTGTAACTTATTATTTTATAGTAAGAGACTAAACATGTCGTTTGTTTTGGGGCCAACACGTGCTCTCATAATAAAAACACAAGGCACAACAAATAGTTATTGGAAATTATGGATTTGAAATAAATTTCATTAAGTATGTGGAAAAAAGACTATTTTAAAATCGCGACACGATATTTATGAAAATATTTCTCGTTAAAAAACTCCGTTTTTCAGATTTTTATTAACGTTTTTAGTTTGTAAAAACTATGAAATTATTCAATTACTCTCGCTTTCCGGATAATTTGATATTAAAAGGAGTCCGCAAAAGCTATTAAATTATTATCTAGTGCTAATTAAGCTGTCGATTTAATAAAATATCAAAATCTACAGCGATAATTAATCATCGCAATAAAACATCTTCAGAATGTCCACTGATAGGTGCATGAGTGATATGATTATGAATAAAGATATTGACAATAAAACACGTTTTCTTTCTCAAGAATCGTTTTCTTATAGAAACCACTCGCGTGTGAGTGGCGGTGTTAATGAAAACAATCGAGATAACGAATCGCCTCTTATAGCTCAATTGCGTGTGAAAATTCTTACGAAAAATATAACATGAAATTTAAGAGGCTCGACGGAGGTTTGTCAAATTCCAACTCAAGAGCAAGACTTTAGATCAGTCATAATAAATAATTGCTTAATACTCATTTTTCATATATGGATGTATATTTGTTTCACTCATTCTAAAAACACTACCCATAGAAAACAAACGATGGTTACAGATAAAAAATATTATCAAAAAGAGCAAGTGTTCTTTTCCGCAATCGATATTGCATTCTTAAGGAGCCATATCCAATTCTTCGAGATAAGAGATTTATACTACGAAGACGTAAATCTGTTGTTTTTTAACCCCACTAATTTCAATGAGCTTTATCAGTGGGTATTGCTTTATATTATATAAGCCGTCGTGGAGGTCTGCATATGCAAATATTTGATAAGAATTTTTATTGTTATCATATGTGGTTTTTCTTGTCAAAATATTTTAAAAGAAAACAAAAGAATTTCTTAAAGTTATCTAAAAATATCAACAGCGATATAAAGAAATGTGTACAATTTTTAAATCAATAAAAAAATCTGTTATCAATGGCAAATTCAATCAGTTGCACGAGACCAACTCTACAATTTTAATTGCATAACGTGTTACATCATTAATTATATGAACAATTAAATTATGCAAGGTATTTGTAATGACCTGCGACACATTACTCACGTCGATTTTTAGTACTTGTGCAGCTATGCAAACAATTCTGATTGCACTTTGAAGTAAACATGATTGCATTTTCTATTATTAATGCAGATTGAAATTTTGTGGAAAGGAAACAATTAGCCGCATTTAAAAACATAAAATTTTCACTTTTACAAATCTCGGACTAAGTGTAGACTTGCAACTTCTATAAACTTTGCTAAATTGTATGTTGATTAGTTACTTAAAAAATGACCAAGGGCAATTTTATTTCTCTCTTCTTCGACTACTAAAAATATTAATTAAAAAGACGAAACAAAGCTTTTATTCAGAATTTAATGAATACAGGTGATACAACTACATACATATGTATGTATATACTACGTAAATATAAAAATGTTCTTCACTCCTAAATTATTATTCTATCTGCATTACAGACAAAAAGTATGAGACGTGCATAAAGTTTAAACTGTAGCTAAATTCCAGTTTACTAATTTAATTGGAAGAAGTGCACTCTTGTAGGGTCAAAAGATGTGTTCTCTCTTGCAGTCTTCACAAACAGGACTAAAACTAATTAAAGGTATACACTGCGGGACACTTGATTACCCTCACTTGAAATTTTCACATAAGTCCTAAAGTTGTGGGAATATTTCTTGGAAACAATTATCACAGCATTTATTACCTCTTGTTACATGCTACCTGCTGGCGGAAATAAAAAATTAAAAAACAGGAGAGGTGGAAATTCCCATTTTCAATTTTCGGGCTATTTAAAAAGGGACACTTGATTACCCTCACCTGCAAAAAAATTGAATAAAACAAAGACCTGTAATTTTTTTAATAGTTTTATTTAATGTCAATATTTTGCAGGTCCTCCGTTTGTAAGTTAAACTTCGAAATGTCTATTTGGTAAAGAATTATACAAACTTTTTAGATAATCCAAAGAGATGTCTTTGAAGCTACCATTTATGGCTGCGACAAGACTTTCTCTGTGTCAAATTGCTTTCCTTCTGCATAAATTTTGCGTGAAAGCCATCCCCAAACATTATCGATAATGTTAAGGTCGGGAAAAAGGGCTGGCCAATCCAGAACTTGTACATTGTTGTGTGCAAACCATTGTTTTACACATCTTTCTGTATGGATGGGTGTGTTGTCTTGCTGAAAAATACATCGTTGACCATTGAACATCTCATCAAAATTAACTCTTTGGATTTCTAAGAGTTCGATGTAGTCTGTTGACGTCTGCCGACCTTCTAGAACCACTAAATCTATTGCGCCATAATACGAAATTGCAGGCCATACCATAACAGAACCAACAGCGGTATGACAACGTGACAAAAACAGCTCCTCCTTCCTCAAATCATGCAAGTAATACTAAAAACCGTCAGGCCCATCGAAATTAAATTTTTTCTCATCAGAAAAAATCACTTGCGGCGTTCCTCTTTCCAATTTAAGTGAGATCGACAAAATTCTAATCTGCCAACTTTATGACGCTGAAGTAAACGTGGTTTTTTGTGAAGTTTTTGCCGTCGGAGATGCGGACACTGTTTAATTACTCGACGAACTGTTCGGACCCTTGCTGAAGTTCCGACTTTTTCCTTTATTTTGCGAACGGTTGATGCAGAATTTGCCACTTTGCGTAAGATGGACCTACGCTCTCGTGCTGTTGTGGCTCTTGCAGTGCGGTGTTTCCGGTTTTTCCCGTAATTTTCAGGATCTTTGAGGAAATTGTTGATTGTCGAAGGATCCCGCCTAATTTTTTTGGCAATTTCTCTATTTGAAAAATTTTCCTGCCTTAATGCAAGAATTTTGCCCATTTCTTCTTTCGTCAGCGTTTTACCACGACCCATGTTTGCTACAATGCAATAAAAATTTAACCAACTCTGGCAAATAAGCAGCGACAGTTAAATAAAACACACTTTGACTAATTTGGACGCACCTTAACCCTTTGAATTTCTAAAACAGATTAGTGAGGGTAATCAAGTGTCCCTTCTTAAATAGCCCGAAAATTGAAAATGGGAATTTCCACCTCTCCTGTTTTTTAATTTTTTATTTCCGCCAGCAGGTAGCATGTAACAAGAGGTAATAAATGCTGTGATAATTGTTTCCAAGAAATATTCCCACAACTTTAGGACTTACGTGAAAATTTCAAGTGAGGGTAATCAAGTGTCCCGCAGTGTATTTTGTTCTAAATCATAACGCAAAAACAACTCCAATGACATCAACGGTTTGAGTTCGATCTTTGTCGATTAATTAACGATTTAAATCTGCATCTTTTAATTACTTTGAACGAAAATTTGAAAAATGGAGTGCTTACAGAATTACTTCGGTGTCTTGTCTGTCTGTCTATTTGACAGGCATTTTTCTCAAAAATCGAAACGACGAAGAAAATTTTAATTTGGCGTAGTGGCATAGTTGTAGGAACATGGCAAATAACAAAAATTACATTTTTTTTTATACCGGTGAAGAAATATAGAATTTCAAGCATACACGATATTCTAAATTTTGTTTATAGTCTCTCCAGAATATTATGCTTATACGTCTTTCGGAAAAAACGTGATTAAATTTAAAAACAAAAATCACGAAGTCTTTAACTTTATGTTTATACATAGAAATGGTGTAGAAAATTTACTTGTTAGTTTAATTACTATTTTAAAGTAGAATTTTAAGTTATTTTGAATCTTTTATGACCTAGAAACAATATAAAAGCATTTACTGGTAACTGAGCAACAAAATTTACTTTCCTGTAGAATAGACTCATAAAAAGTTATAAAATAACAATATTCTTGCATTCATGTATGCAAATGCGAAACTACTTAACTTTTAACCATGGTCATGCATTACTATGCGGATAAGATTTATTCAAATGTGACTTAATTACTCGAGAAAACTTTTCTTTAGAATCATAGTCCATGTAGACGAAAATGCACCTAGAGTGCTTGAGTTGCAAAAGAACTGGTGTTCGCAAAGAGAGTGGAGTTGGTTACGTGATTTCATGTGCTTAAAATGAAAACAATGCATGAAACGATTGCCGCCACCGTCTTCACTGAATCTTAAAAGAAGCGGCGGCTGCACCCCAAATCTACTGGTTATTGTCGCATAGTTGCTCAAACGAAGACACCGAATTTCGCGTACAACTACTTTCAGTTTCCCCATTTGTCTGGAGGCGCAATTTGAAGAAGTGGTTCAGTCACGACTGCTTCTTGTGACGTGAATACCGAAGAAGAGAAGAAGACACTCTTGCATTGCAGCAGGGGAGCCCTAGAGCTGCGCCCCGGCCCGAGTAGAACAATATTTGAACCGGGGACATTTTAACTCAAGTGGCTGCAATGCAACGCGTCTGAAAATGTTTCTTCTTGAGGAGGATTGAGCCTTGTAGAGTGTGGGAAAACCTTGACACAATCATTAGGATTAGACAATCGATCGGATTTTAAACGTTTAGGGGTAAACTGTCTCCTGTGAAGTACGCATCGTTGATTTATGAGGAGATTATAAATAATTAACTAACAAAAATAAAATTGAAAAATGATCCAAAATTTTAATTTTTATAGCAACTTTTTAAAAAACGAGTTTACTCATCATATCTCATAATTATTTGTCCATAACGACTAAACTCCGGTAAAGGATAAATCTTATTTTAATACTAAAACTGCTCCTAAAAATATGACAGTACAGTACTTTAGTTGTACAGATTGTTTATTTTTAATTTCGATAATTGGATACCTCGTAAATATTTCGTCCCCTTTTCTGTATTGTCCTCGTAATTACAGTATTTACGAGGTCAACGCAGAAAGAGGACGATTTGTAGTAAGTATTGTTGAACTTAAATTCGTATCTATATATTTATTTTTCATTTCAATTACATAGGATAAGAATAGAATTGATCAAACATGAAAAATTTTGACTTAATTCATCTTAAAATAGGTTCATATCGTCGCTGCGCGTGCAAAAGTAGCTATGTGTTTTTTACACACTTTACAGGCGACGCAAAAAACTGATTTTCTCGAAAAATGAGTATTTAAATAATTTATTCTTACTTTGATACATATAACAAATTTACGTAGTTTTAGATTACTTTTGGATAGATAACATTATTAATAATGCCAAATTAAACATAATAGGCAAATTTTACACATATAGTTATTTATTTGAGTCGTAAATACAAGCTATGTGCATTTAGAGCACGTAACTACTTTATAATTCTATGGAAACTAAAACGTTCCGTAACTCTGTAAATATTGCGTCTATCGCTTAGCTGTTTTTACAGTATGTGTGTATTGAAACAGGGATACAAATTGCATAAAAAACCGAAAATGACTAAATAACACATAGCTACTTTTGCACGCGCAGCGACGATATGTAAAATTTCACAAAAAATTTTGTTTTTTTAAAGCTAATGGAAGAATATCTTCCACGTAAATCAACAAAGATAATATGCAAGACTAGCAGAATGCAATGAGAGCGTCACATCACAATTTAACTGCCCTCTCGTCCCAATCTTTCAGGCATTCAAAAACCATATGGAACTAATTTCTGATAATTGGCGATATTAATAGACTTTACTTAGCAGAATTAGTCATTCGACGAAAACAGCATATTAATTAAAACGTCAATAACGAAATGAAACTTGAAAGGGTTTTAGCCCAGTTTTAGTCTCACTTTAATTCGCAAAAAATAAATATGCATTTGTTTATTTATTTAACTAAATTATCCGTGAAAACTCCATTAGATTGCTAATGGACTCGACACAACTGGATAAGATACAATGCGCCCATTTTAATTGATCGCACGCTTCTCAGATGGCCGGAGTTTTTGCGATTGAGATAAGTGATCTTTTGAAATAAGCAGTCACAGCTTTGGTCCATTATTCAAGTGTGCAAACAATCTTAATTCTTAACGTAACCGAACAACGACATTGCTGCCAAGATCATGTTTACAATTTCCAGCAGCTGCAAGCTGGTCAGATTTTGTGGGCAAAAATACGCTCAATAAAAAATTGCGAACAGAAATAGATGAGAAGTCTCTATCGTTGCGAATTTTCAATTGAAGATCACCGTCTACGCAGACGTGTGGATTTACGCCAGATTTTTATTTCTGGAGTCTGGGAATTAAAACTGTTGTAGTTGTTTACATCCCCTACGAAGGCGTGCGCTATGGCACCAATGTACGAACGAACACGTCATGATCCGATCATGTTTACGTTTTCTGAATGCTGCCGGTCTCTGGCTGAATCGGATTCTTTGTTGCTCCGTCGTTCACATTCATATTAGGTCCATGCGGGATGCTGTGGATGCTTTGTGGCCTGTACGTCGATGAGTATAAGTATAAATCATCCAAGACGGGCTTTTATGTGCAGCGCCTTTATTTCCCGGTTTCTTTAGGTCACTTAAGGAAACGTACAATGATAAAGCAATTGACTATTGAGATCGATCATTCGATTCGAATCGATCTCATAGCCCACTTTAAGCCGGACGATCGTTTTTCGTCGCTAGCAATAGACGCAAACACGTAGTTTCCGAAAAGTTTACCGACCTCTGGTCGGTGCTCTACAATTACCTCTATTGCCCCATCTGCGGTTATTCACTTGATTCATTAACTCTAGCTTCGACGAAGTACTGAATGGAGTTGTATAATTTTTACGATCAATATCCATTTTACTCGATTAAGACTCTGTGGATGCGGTCTTTTGAAACCTTGATTAATTTCGCTTATTTTCAGACTTAACGACTTATTTTTAGGGAAGTCAGTATCTTCGAAAAACCATAGTTGCAAAATTCATTTAACACTGAATTATCACATAATAAACATAATTTTGTCTTATTATCACAGATAAGGTAAAATACATTATTAGACCTTAAGAGGCTGTAAGAACTTTAACATTTCAAATTAATTAAAGAGAAGAAATTTCGAAGTTTTTGTAGGTATATGGTTCATAAAGTTTAGGCATTGTCGGTTGTTCCAATATCTTAAACGTCTTTCAATACGGTATTACTGACGGGTCTGAAGTATAAAACAAAAATATGAACTTCGATCGAAGAGCATAATGTCGATCGTCGCGGAGCGCAATGATCATGCTAAGCTGGAGTGCATTTCATCAGTCTGGGAAAATTGCACTGATTGAATACGAGCAGCTCTAAGAAAGAGCGCTTCTTAGCAGATGCCGGCGTTTCGTCGCTGAATTGAGATCCATGCAAGACGAATTAGATCCGCCACTTGATTTAATTGAAAGAAGGTAATTGTTTTGCTGCCAATTGATGCAAACGCTTTACGGAGGGTACTCATTTAAAAGACGGTCACCCGAGTTATATTTAGCACGAACTGCACAAGTTTGCTAAAAGTCGGAGCGCTCAAGTAAACTGGAGCTAGACTAAAATGTGCCACGTGTTTGTAGACGATCTAGATTTTAGAAAACGTTTTCGATCCATAAAGTAAGTGGCCTATTTCTCAATTTAAACGCATCGAACTTTCTTTTCAGTAATTCATTTTTTTTCGGTTAATAATTTAGGTAAATGTTTAAGTTTCCTCCAATTTTGGTACTATGGCAAAGTAACATGAGAAATTTGCTGAACTTGAAAAAATTAAAAATACTTTATATCTTAAATGGTAAACTGAAAATTAGTGCTTGGAATATGAGGGTCAAATGTCTTTATCCCATTCGAAAAAAATAAACATTTAGATTGGTAAACGATCAGGGTAGTCTTAACAATTATACTGCAGTAAAAACAATTTTAATCTATAAGGAAAGAAAAATGAGTACTAGGAATTTTAATATCATAATTATAAAATTAAAAAACAATGAAAATGGGGCTTTATGTACATACATACGTACTTTCATCATGATGCTGCTCTTGGCTCAGATAATTTCTGCATTTGAAAATTTGTTTTTACATGGGCACTCCGCCAAAAAAATATTTTCTTCTCGGATCAAGAGATTTCTCTATCGAGCGAAATGTAAACAAACAAAATAATCGTCTCGGCTTATAAGTAAGCCATAAGGGCACGTACGATCAATTATTATTGACAATAATCATTGATTTAATTTAATTAGTCTACCTTTTTCGATCTAAAAATGCGTTCCTCCTATAAGCGATTGAAGTCAAAGATTATTGTTAATTAAGATTTTAAATTTATCGTATGTAGGGCCCTATATGGAAATCGGAGCTCCTTTTTGGCACAAACTCAAAAGCAACGAGCTGATGATCAAACTATTATATAATGGTAATCGGTTAGTTCTGATTGATGATATTGGAAACTGGATCCATATTGTTCCTAAATGAATGAAAAACTTGAGAATGTGGATATTAAACGCGAAAAATAGTTCCGAAAATTTCAAATTTCTTCAGGATGGCTAAAAAAACTTTAGAGAAAATAAATTCTAAAATTAAATAACTTAAACCAAGAAAACGACATGAAATGTTCGTTCTCTCGCAGAAAATAGAAATTTTAGTGATGAGAAAAAATCTGAAATTAACTCAATACTATTAAGATAAAAATAATTAAAAGCTCTGTTAACTGAGAAATCATCAAAATCCGAATATATTACGAAAATTTGAATTATTATTTTTTGTTCGTATGTTTATTTTAATGTTCGAAAAGGAATGGAAATATTCCATCAAGGTCAAAAAATTATCACAGAAAATAATTTGGTAAATTTTGATTAATGATGATAATCTCTGTTTAATTCGAAGAGATTTTTGTAAAAATTACTACATGGGGGTTTTGCATGATTACTGATTTCAAATCGGAAATAATAGTTCAGCAAACTCTTTATATTTTATTCAAAGACTTGGAATGATAAAAATCGGTAGATGTGGCGCAGGCATTTTTTACTTCCATAAAAATACATTAACTATGATTTACGAAAATTAATATAATCCCACACCTGGGTATAAGCAAGTAAAACGTAACTCCTTTAATTAGGCTAAGAGCACAAAAATATCTGAAAAACCTTATTATTTTGACCCTAGAAAGTCACATGGTCTTACCTTGCGTGCGTGCTCGTGCGATAAACAATAATCGAAAAAGCAAACATATTTAAGTACGTGACTTGGCGGCTCGATGGTGCGACCAGTAATTAACTTTCAATTGTGCGTCTTCGATCCCTGCCCGGTGCAGAATTAGTACACTACATGAAATTATTAATTGAACGCAATTGGCCGTATCGCTTGTGATTGAATAGGCGTCTCCGGCTAAAAATCGCTTACTCACCTGATCCCTTCCGTGCGGTGTTACGCAACGCAGAAAATATCTCGCGGGGGCGGTTTTTAAAGTCATATGGGAGCAGGCCTCGGAAACCAGGAAAGGCTTTAAATTTTAGGAAGCTCAGAAAGTCCATAATATTACTAAAATTGGCGTAAGCCGCCCCTGATTATGTTTTCGAGTGGCACCCGAGGCTGGTAGCTGATATAAGGTTATAAATAAACTGGAACCAGATACTGAACCAATTTTATAAATGAGCACTTTGCTGTCGAAGGATGGCAAAAGGACAGATTGTGGAAATGTAAACCCCCGCCCTGATTCGGGATTATGTTCAATGCAATGAGCTGTAGTGCTCTTGAACAAGCCCTCAATTGATATAAATTTAATCGATACCGGAACAATCGAGCAGTGAACCACTTTTTAGAAATATCTAAATTACATCGCTCCACTTTGCAGTTAAGGGGGTATTCTAGATTCAAAAGTGTGGAAAATTGAGGTTTTTGAGGAACAAATAATGAAAGGATATTGGATTTTTATATCCTTCATTATTTTTTTAGCGATTGAATTTGAAAATTGTTTTTATTTCACCTGGAATAAATATCCCTTCAGCCCCTTTAATCTCCCAATTCATTTGAGACGGATCAGCAGCAGACAAAACTTCTGAATTATTTTAAGAGCATCTAATTGTCTCTCTTTTTGAACATTCCCTAAATAAATGCAAGCCTTAATATGGTCATAATCTCCACAATTTGTACAATTGTCGTAATTATCAACGAATCTTAAACAATAGGAAAGGTATGTGAATTCTTTGCTGTATATTAAACTCTTAAAAATGAGTTAATTAGCTTCTATATTATTTGAATTTCACTTGAAATTGTATTTTTCTAATATTGTTAAAATTCGGAAGGTTTGCTAGTTTTCAACAAATCTGGTGTCCAGTGGTCCAGTGATCTGCGGTGGCAACCCAAGTTTAAATATAAAATAACCAGGATTTTTTTTGTATATATATTTGCATATTAAATTTTATTTACGAGCGTTTTTGGTTCACAGGTGGGCCAGTGCTTTCTGCCATCACATATCAACGATTCTTGGTCTGAAATGGGAGCTGCGAGGGAAGGAGCATCTAGAGAAGGACCAGGCCTGCGTAATCGTTGCTAACCACCAGAGTTCAATCGACATTCTTGGTAAATTTACGTAATATTAAGTCCAACGAATACATTTAATTGCAATAATTAAAAGTTTTCTTGAGAAAATTAATTTAAAACGTTTGGTTACATCTGAAGCAATTATGCACAATTTCAGTAGAAGAGATACAGTGATAAAATTAAATTTAGTATATAAAGCGTAATAAATAACAAAAGCTTTTTTTACCCGAGTACGATTTAATTTTATTTTTTAACGAAAACTATAAAAGCAACCAATTTAAAGTTTTAACATGCTCTTTGCAACATTTTGTAAAAAATGGAAATCAAGTTCGAAATTCGTAAAAGAAAGAACTACAGTACTGGAGTTTGAAACAAAATGTAATACAGACATACTTTTAAATTATATATGTATGTACCTATTTGTATGATATTTATTTCCTACATTATTTACGTGATTGAGAATGAAATTTAAGACGTATTTTGCAAGATCTAGTATTTTCGTACCCTTGAAAGTTTTCGTGTGTCATATCTTTTTTAAAATTTGTAAAAGTGCCTATTGCTTTAGAAAATAAATGCACAATTCAGCTTATACGGGGACTGTATTCGTTGGACTATAGTACCCATTCCCAAAAAATAATATTGCTCTTTATAACACAAAAAAATCAATTTTTCAGGCATGTTCGATATTTGGCATGTGATGAACAAGTGCACAGTTGTCGCGAAAAAAGAGGTCTTCTACGCCTGGCCCTTTGGCCTTGCAGCCTGGCTAGCCGGTCTGATCTTCATCGATCGGTGTCGAACGGGCAAAGCAAGAGACACCCTGCACGCGGCTAATCAAAGAGTCAAGGAGCAAAAGATTAAGGTCTGGGTGTTCCCAGAAGGTACTCGCCGAAATACAGGGAATATCCACGCTTTCAAAAAGGGTGCGTTCCACATGGCGATCGATGCCAAAATTCCCATTCTGCCGGTCGTGTTTAGCTCGTACCAAACATTCCTCAACGATAGTAAGCGAATAATGAATTCAGGAGAGATCATTATAACCACCCTGCCAGAAATACCCACCGCCCACTTAACCAAAGACGATATACCTGAACTAATGGACGATGTCCACAAGAAGATGTCCGAAGTCTTCCAGAAGACATCAGCTGAAACTCTAGCCAGAGCCAAGGCGAGTCACAAAGACAATCTGCTTCCATCGCACCCAGGACATGAAGTTGGAAAGAAGAGCGAGGAGGAAGAGTACGCGAAGAAGCAGAGAACCATCAAAGAAGCTGTGAAGGCGCAGTAGGGTGGGGCCAGAACAGTCCAAAACCGAAAATGTACTCTAGAAAAAAGTCTTATATATATTTCAATTTTCTACTACCCTCTAAGTAAATCCGTAACTAGTGCGCGAGAGACGACGTGTGTGATGAAGTTCTTTATGGTTAAGTTTAGGTCAATTGTGTTACAGGTTTCATGTATGTTTTTTTTTATCTGTTTTTCGGTTTAGTTACCCTGTGAGTGTTCCTAGAATGTTTGTAACAGAAAGATAAAAACAAAAAAACCCAACCAACGGCTGTACATAAAAACCCAAAAAGATTTGTAAACCCTAACGACTGTTTTGAACATATTTAGCAGCTATAAGATGTATCTTTAATGTAGCCAAGGTGTTCTTCACATGTACAAAAGAGAATATAAAAAAATAAAACAAAATGCATAACACATTTCAGTCCAGCGTGGCCAGAGTTCGGCAGGAGAGAGCAAACTCAAAAACTGAAAAAGACTGACCAAATAATCAGAACCCTCATTGGACAATGTAACGTTTAAACTTTAGTCAAAAAAGATTGCCATTTTTTTAGTCGGGACAATTAATTTTGGTGATAGTTTTGTTATTATTATTATTTATGAAACAGCGGTATACCGTAACTTTGGCCAGGCTGAACTGCGTAGACAAACAGACATCACCGGATTTCTTTTAGACTTTGTGACCTTAGAATGAGAAAATTATAATTAAATATGTATGTATGTATTTAGTTTCATACGACCAGTTTTCGACTATCGAAGTATTCATTTATTAGTAGTATTATGACCCCCATAGGAATGTATTAAATTATTAACACATAGTTTGTTTTCAAAACTATTTTCTGAAGTCGACGGTGTAATTGAGCAATTACACTCATTAAGCTGAAAAGAGCTTAATTGAAGTTTTATAAAATATATTGAAAGTTTAGAAAAGTTCTTCCACACTTCCAAACTAATTTGTTTTTCTATTTGCTCATCTATAGACCTAAAAAATTTTTCAATTTAAGGTCACAATTCTCAAAATAAAAATTTCGTAAGATTACATTATTTACGAATGTCGAATCAACTTCCCCACCAATTTGAGTTGTTTTTGACTAGCTTCAGCCATCACAGAGAATTCATATTCAACTAAAACAACAAACCAGAAACAGGGGGTCCAAAAAGCCAAAATTTCGAACAGCGAGATTACATTAAACAGTTTTAGTTTCTTTAAGGCGTTCTATTTCGCGAGTAAAAGCATTACTGTGTATTTTATTATTAATATTATTATTATTATATAACAGCAGTGTTTTATTATTATTTTCTTAGTATCATCTCTGTCGATACATTTCCATTCCGCGGCGCATGTGAAACACGTGCGTTGCTCTTGTGTCGTTGTCGATATATGAAAAAATCGTTAACACATTTTTGTTGATAGTTTATACCTGATTCGTTAGCAAGTAAGCTGAATAGTTTTTATTCATGATGATATTGTAATATTGCAAATATAGGTATTACTATAGTGAGGATATTTTTGTCGTTTTAATGTGCATCCTTTTTCCTTACTTCCAGGTTTTCTTTTTTTTTTCTTTTAAGATACGGAACCATAAAAAGTAAATCAAATTTATATGTAATTATTTATGTTTATTTATTGAGAAAAATATGAAAAATAACTTACAATTAAAAATAAAAGCCTGCATTAACATTAACAAAAAGGTATTGAAAATCGAATACAGAAATGTAGTATGTAATTCAACAGTGCGAGCAAATAATATATGTACATATATGTAGAGTGGAACAATCAAGCTATATAATTTAAAAATGCCACGGTCTACTATAATTACTGTCGATAATATTTTAAAAATTGAAATATTAACAAGAACTTAAATTGGATTTTACTTAGCAACTACGTTATGCCCAAAATAATTTCTTTTTGTTGAATTAATCCTGTTTGTTTCTATTGTTCAGAATTAGTCGCAAATAAAATGTACAGTTTTATCTTTCAAGTAAACAAATTTTCACATTGTGATGACCGGCGTTTTTAGTTTACGGTTTCCGTCTCGTTTTGATTCTTGTCGCGAACTTAACTTTAGATATTGTTAGAAATTGTACAAATCTAGAAGGCTTGTAGGAGTAGTAGTCGTTGCTTTTGTGTTTTTTTAAAAACAAAAATTATAAAATATTAATCTGTGTCACATTTAACTGAGAAGGTTGAAAACATTAAAAAGTTTATGCTGAAACGTATAGGTGAACGAAAACTTATTGAGCCATCAAAGGTATGTAGGTACATAGAAAGGTACTTAAATCGTAAAATTAAACACAAGTATTTAGCTGTGTTTTTTTCGCATTTATTCTGGTTCTATGTTTTACAGGAAATTTTATATTGAATTGAAGTTTTAAAGACTCTCATGTAAATATATAAAGATTTTAAAACAAAATAAATTTTAATTCAGTGCAAAAGTTCCTGCCAAACTTAGAACTGGATTTGGATATGAAAAAAAGCAGCTAATAATACAATTATGTGTTTTATGCAATCTCCCTGTTAAAAAGTGTTCAATTTACGTGATTTTATTATTAAAAAGTCGAAATAAAAATGTGAATAAGAGATTTTAAAGAGAGAAAAATAAAATGGCTTTTTTTTAAAGAAAACAGAAGGTAAATTACTTACATACAACAAAAAAGGAGGACACCTCAAATGCACTTTGAAACTATGAAAAAAAAGATGGCCATGTCAAGTACCGACAGCGTTTTACAACTTAACGGGATTTCTTAGTGATACCCTCCTTAGCTACTTCATACCAAAAATCCCTCTACAAGTCATTAAAGAAACTAAGTGACAACGTGCTTCTCGGGCCAAAGGCACGGTATGTATACACAAAAAGTATTGTTAGAGATTAAATATGATCCGCCATTTTCGCGTCATAGTGTACGGAATCAATATAAATTCGCCCACGATTGTCAAAAGCTCCCATTCGAATTTCATACGAAATCTGTACGTCATGACGTCATAAGCTATCCCAGGAATTGTTTGGCATACTTGTGATACCGTGGAGCCGGCTTTTTTTTTCCATTCCAATCTCAATTTTTTTCATTTTGTGCTGAGTGCTGAAAGCTATCAGGTTTGCCACATTTACGTCGGGATCGGTGAAAGGAGACTTGTGCTATTAGAACCACACAGAACCCCAGTGTTTATATTTTAAATTAATCTGTGAATAAATTCAAAGAAATGCCGCCAAAAAAGAATCCTGTTAATGCATTTTTCCTATTCGCGATGGACTGGAAGCAAAAACAAAAACGGCCGATGTCCCAAACCGAGGCAGTAAATTTGGCCGGAGAGATTTGGAAGGTAAAACCAGAAGAATTGCAGAATTTCATATTCACAGACTCAAATTATCACCTCTTTTTTGCAGAACATGAGCGATCAGGAGAGGGGCCCCTGGAAGACGCGGGCGAAGCGGGAAAAAATGCAGGGGCGGAACGTCGACGAGAAGTACACGTCCACGGGAGTTCCACTGTCGTTGATTGAACGTGAACAGCGAGAGAAAGACCAGAATATCAGAATGATGAAGAAGGACGTAGAAACCATCGTAAAGAGGAGCTTCAGTGATAACTGTAAGATAACCACAAAATTATTGTCTAAATACTGTTGGGTTGGACTTCTTTTTCCTGCAGCTTTCGCGGAGCAGAAATATTACTTCATCCATGTCAACTACTTTGCAAAGACGGTCGAGGGGAACATCTATGTCCCGGCTGAAGTCGCCCTGTCGTGCTACAACTTAAAAAACGGCGTGCTGAACACCTTCCATTCCTTTATAAATCCAGGTAAGGAGGCATTCTGTATCTCTGCAGTCCTTACATAATTTCAATTTAATTTAATTTAATTTAATTTAATTGCTCTCAAGCACTTTAAAATGAGCTAACAATACCTAACTAAATGATCAATTCATTTCCTCACAGAAATATCTTAGTGTTGTATTTATTTTAAAACTATCATATGAACCATATTTTATTACTATGTAAAACAAAACGAAGCACAGTTTGGCTATTATGTACTTATAAACACTAATTAAACGAACCTTTCTCTACAAGATAAGCGTCATCAAAAGCATAAGTAGGTAACTTAAAAACCTCTTCCAATACCTCTAGATAACTTTAATTTCTCAAATTTTATCCGGCAAAACAACAAAATATTTTGCTTTACGAATAGTTGGTGTGGTAGTTATTGAGCTCAATTTGATTAAAATTTAATCGTAAAACTTTTTTGAGATTTTTTTATATGTCACAGTGGCTTGGTCTGCGATATATTTACTATTAGATCTGCTCCTATACTATTTTTCAAAAAGATATTCTACCTATTCACAAAGGTACAATTATTTTGTAGGAACAGAAAACTTCTAAAACTAACATTGCATACATATTTGGTAGGAACAGAAACTTCTAATGTAAAAAAATTATGAACAAATATATATATAAAAAAAAACAAACCATATTAAATTATATGGAAAATATCGAAATCTTTTTAAACCTAAATATTCCAGGGACGACCATTTTCGGGCATGCGTACGAGGCCAAGGAACATGCCGATAAGACCCATAAGCTTCCTTTGCCTCCAAATGCTATGGGGGAAACGGAATACGGGAAAATCTACAAGGAGATTTTGAATTTTATCAAGCCAGGCGAGTCTTCGGATCAGTACCCTCCGCTCTACACACACGAGGAGTACATTCCGGTCGTGTTGTCCATTTTGGACAATATGGTTTCCGAACCAGATTCGGAGGTAACCTTGAAGGTTTATTCCATCGAATACCTTTTCTACCAAATAGGCGTTAAAACTGCAGACTTATCAGGGGGCAAAGCTCCAGACAACATCCATGTGACGACAGCTGTATTTGAGCGCGACGTCTACGAGCATCGAAGTGGAATTGCATGCGACGTAAGGCCTAATTTTACAATCTTTTTCCAAGTTTTTTAAATAGATTTTATACACAGTACCATGAAAAGGCTGATGCAAGCAAATTTTGCTCTCTATCCACTGTGATCCGTTGGGGCTATCAATTCTCGGATAATTTCTGCCACGAGCTAGCCATTACCTTGGTTCCTGGGCAACATATTCCGATAGACAGCGATACTACCATGGGTGAAAAGTTCGAATCCAAGCCATATTTGCATGAAACCGACTCAATAATATCGAGCCGCACGGTTGCTTCTACTTCATATCAGTCGAGCTTAACTCAATTAAAGTTCGAAAAGGATGCCGCCTCGACGGTCTCAATGGCTTCAACTTCCCAATTCGGTAGGGATGATTTTCCAAAACTTGGAGAAAAAAAAGGATCAAAAAAATCTAAATTTGACAATCCATCTGTCAATGATTCTTCGGATGAGGATTCGAAGGACATTAATCCCTGGGCTGTTCGTGCCAAATTGAATCCGAGACAACCAAGTGAAGAATCTTTTAGTTTTGAATCAATTGTAAGCGGAAGAGGTCGCGGAATTGCTGCGACTAGAAGCAACCCAACTGATAACACTTCATTAAAAAGTTTTGGGCGGGGCAGTGGAAGAGGTAAATTTCGCAAATTAATTATATCACCAAATATAAAGTTCTAAAAAAATATTAAATTAAAATTCCAGGTCGCTACTTCCATCAGGAATAAGATGTTTTGGAGTTTAGGAGCCCACCAATGGTGTTTTATTGTTTCTTAACTATTTGACGACGATATCTAATATTGTTACTGTGAATTCTTTATTTTTTCTAAAGAGGACTATTGTTTAATTTACAATTAGTATAAAAAATTATAGGAATAAAGAGCTTATTTTCGAATATGCTGCTTGTTGTCGACTGTTTTTTCCTTAATAAAAAAAAAATACAAAATCCACCGGCCGACATTCGACTCGGATTTCGCTACAGTTGCGATAAAATGAAGTTCCTAAACTGTTTACAGAGTTGATTAGCCGCCAAGGGGTTCTTAGTAACGAAGTAAAGTGATTCATAAATTAATTTTCAGTTTATTTTTGTAGGGGGTCCAGCTACTCGATTCATAGCCGTACTCTGTAGATAAGTGACTGAATTTGTCTTATATCAGCAAACTAAACCAAAATATAAGTTGTTCAGACATTAGAGAAGTTGGGCAAGTTTATTAAGTACTATCCGGTTGTATTACTGAAACGCTTCTATGCAATGCCAGATATGTGCAAGCGAACAGCGAACAGACAGACGACAAGAAACAAGTGTTGAAGACGAATTGCCATCATGTACGACAAAATTTGAGAGATTTAAACTTGAAAAAGGAAATTAACCACTTTTGTAGTAGACGTTTTCATTTTTGTGGTACGTAAATATGTATTCTGAAAAACATATTTTTCAATGATATTAAATACTTATAGGTTTCAAACACTAAAAACTATTGCTTGTTTGAATTATAGTTACTCTTTAAACAAATTGTTCGAAGATGCACCTTTGCCTGGATGATATTTGTAATCACATAAAATTGCAAGCATTTAGAAAATTTAAATTTTAAGGCGATTTGCAAGAGTGCCGAGAGGTTCATTTAGTCTGGGAGATAAATTAATTTCTTTATAATTTAAGATATATTAGTTTAAAAAAATAAAATTAGAAAATGTTTTGTAAACCTCTTTCTAATAATAAATTCGCTGTTTTAGAAGTCAACTTTTAAATGATAAAATAATGTAATTTAAAAATTTCTTCGGCTCAAAAACTATGTAGTGGTGTCCATTCTCGAGAGTCCAGCAGCTCATTTCTGTAACTCAGTTGAGAAACTTCTCTATTCTGGTGACGTGAAACGAATTCACCATGCCTAGCTCTATCAGTTGTTTTGATGCGTTTCTGTGGAAAATGACGTCAAATGGAGAATGCCAGTAGAGATATTCTCTACTTGAAGTTACAGAAACGAGCTGCAGGTCCTGCAGTCGACTGCTCAATTCAATTTAAGAAAATTGCTGAATTAACCAGTGTAAAATCTAATTTCTCTAATTTATACCCCTATTATGAATTTCAATATTGAATATGTTTTTGTTTAAAAAGTAAAAAGGCAGATTTAACTTACCACAAAGCGTAAACCACACTAAAAAGCAATTCACTTCCATCGCGTTTAGTCAACGGAAAGAAGATCGCAAATCATGATACGAAAATTTCCATTTAGCTACTAATTCTGTTTTTTTTGTTTTTATTTACTTCGGAATTGTCCTAGTTAATGCTCGAAGTGCATGATCTAAACGAAAAGCAATTAATAAAATTAGAGGACGTGCGTTTCGTCAAACTTACAGTCAGTTTACTTCCTCGCAAGTCAACTGTGCAACTGCATATTTGAACAAAATCCGCCATTTTAATTGCTCTACGTGATTTTATATAGTTTTATATTGAGAAAACCATTAGAAAATATTTGACAGCTCTAAATCTTCTTCTTCTTAGTCATCGAAGTCAGGTTCTCGTTTTGGTTGCAATTTGTGGACATGCAGGTTGAATTATTGAACATTGCAAAAGCAAGTTTTACGCAACTATGCATTTCTGAAAATGTCCAGAATTTTACAAATGTTCGTCTGTCTGCGATTTCTTGCGTCCGTTCTACAAATAGTACATATAAAAGAAAAACTACAAAACGATTTTTTTCAAATAGTTTTATTATTGAAATATGATAATAATAGTATAAATGTTAATAATCTCTGCAACTATAAATTCTTTATTAATAATATATTCAGTACATAATAAACTATGATTACTACAACTCCGAATAACGTTTGAGAGGTACTCGTCTTACAACGCGATCAATCCCTCACATTCTGTCTGAATTACATTTTTGTAATTTCTTTTACCTTCTTTAAGTTTTCCATTTTTGTAGGATTTTCTAACATACCTAAGATAATAAAACAAAGGGGTGAGAAATCTATTAGTAAATGTGTGTCGTATAATAAAGGACCTAGTGCATGTCATTAAAGGTGTGCCTGTAATTGCTCTGCAGCGATATTCCGAATTCATATTACGAGCTTCATGCGTTTTCAGCTCATCTAGCTTACATTACCTAATTGCTGCTATATAATGATACTCAGTGGTTTCGTGTCTATATACCCTACATTTTGTATATAACTTTGGTCTGATAAATAAAAGTTGAACTGTTCTGGTTTGCATTTGATGGTTTTATTTTTATTTATGTATTTTTCTTGGTCAAATATCAATAGAACGTCCCTCAATAAGCTTATCGTTGCCTAAAATCTTCAAGTTTAACCAGACTTAACCGTTACTAATTTTTTGATAAAATTCACGGAATACGCCTTCCGATATAGAAACAAAATACACTAAAAGGAAAATATTCTTCAAACAACCGAATTTATCCTACGGAAGCATCGTCTTTCACGGATATATAACATTTTTGCTATCACTCATCGAATTTGTTTTTCTAATAATACACCGACAGCTCCTAAAACGTCGTCCATCAAATATCGTTTGAACGGTTCAAAATTTCTCTGATTGTGTTCAAAATTTCGCTTATTATTTCTTAATCTTCTCCTCGTAAAAATCAATTTCGAGATTGCCCTATCTTTTGCTTTCTCTAGATTCAGCCTTAAAACTATGGGTTTAGTTATAAAAAGCTTCAATACAGTATATAAACAAACGTAACAATAAAAAAATTATCCAAAAAGCACATCCTGTTTTATCTGGCCTCATCGATGTCCTCGCCCTCTGAAGAACTTCGAATTGTATTGTATTGAGAATTTCGACTTCGGAGCATTCGAAGGAAGCTACCGACCGCAAAAATTGTTCTTCTGTGACGATGGAATATTCCCTGGTACAGGGCGTCTCGTAGGGTTTTTCGATCCTCCACATCAACTGAAGCTGTTAGTGAGGTTTGGTGTGGGAGTCGTCCGCTGCGCACTAAAAATGTTTTTGAAAAACTGTTAGTTTCAAATTTTAACTTTTTTAAAGGCAAAAATAAAAATTCAAATAACGTACTTCTTTGAAAGACAAAACGAAAAGATTCTATTTTAAAAGTAAGTTAAATAAATGATTTTATCCATCTTAATCCAAAGTCTTAACTCTAGAAAATGAAACCAATCGTTAAATCTGCTGTTTGTTCTGGTGTTATATTTATTCAATTCTTTTCTGAGAAATTTTGCTGATAAAATGTAGCTGAATTGACTAGGGCTTTGTCTTTTCCTCGGATAGCTTAAGGATATCGATGTATGAGATATATGTAATTTAGTTACTGTTTTAAAAACAGACTTTTCCACATCACACTTTCTTTATCTATATTTTTCGATCTGGACAATCATCTCAATCGTATAGTGGTTCAGAAGAAATTTTATTTGAAATGAGACTATTTTAGACTATTCAAAATTCAATCGAAGGAAGAGTGCATCTTGATTAAATCTGAAGTAGCAATTAAGGCGTTAAACTAACCATTGCTAATAAGTTTTAAATGATACTACAACAATTCAGCAACGACAAAATTAAATTAGTTAAAGCAGAAATGTACAACGTGATGCTATATAAATGAAGTACATAAATAAAAACCTTTTTGATCATATAACTTTATTGAATCAATTTTAGAATTGCAATGAAAACGTAAGTTTTACATATGCATCTAATTTAAATGTAAGTAATGTGACACCAATTATTCTCGATCATTTACAATGAATGATGCAATATCTATTGAAAATTGGCAAAACTTTTCTAGGTTTACATTACATTACAATCTAAATTCCTATACCTGATTCCCGCCGTCGTTTTGGTGATAAAAATTGCTGTAAGCCAATAAAATTGACAAGATCATTTCTTCCACGAGCTGCTTCAATAGCCGCAATTTTTTTCCAGGTTGGTAGATCTCTTATGGCCTTCGAGCGATATCCTAAAATATTATTTTGGTGTGATACCAAAGAAAGATATCATTTACCCCTTTAGATCAGGAGTATAAATTATCTCAAAATTAAAAGATCTACATTTTTTGCTATGAATGCACGAAATTTTATTCAGTGTCAATGCAAATTTGATAAAAATCAGTCCAGTTGCCTAAGAGTATCCCCGATATTTTTTCTTATTAAAAGAAAGTGATATGATTTCTAGATATTTATCCTAAATGATTAGAACAAGCAATTTTGTCCGAGGATTTAGAACCTGAACACAGAACCAATTATTTAATTGTTGAATTCAATTACAAAAATTTATTGCTTAAATGCAGCGCTGTGTATCTTATTGTAAAAAAAATTTTTTTTACCTTTTAAAAGAAATTGCATTCTTTTATTTCGCTAAAAATTTCGAAACTTAAAACGTTTATCAACTACTTATAGCTGAATTGTGATTAGAGAACTTTTCATGTAAGTTTTAGAATGTAATTCAGCCATAGAAACTAAATTTTTAATTCTGAACTCACCTGAATTTGCAAGAGGTGACCTTGGAGACTTGATACCAAATTCCTCAAGGTCCTTGGTTGTGGCACTAACCAGGTCTAGTTTAAGGGCACGTTTGGCTATTTCTGTACTATTTGTTTTTGGCGAAAGCTGCAGCTCAACGGATCGCTGACTGACTGCACTTTTCGGCGGTTTTGCATCAGCAGGACGCACTTGCTGCTGCTGTTGCTGTGACATGATCTGTTGCTGTTGGGTCGGCTGCTGTTGCGGAGCGGACCCAAGATCCATAATCGAAACCATTTTCAACACAATCCAACTATTTCAGTCTCTCAAGCCTATAAAAAGCGAAGCTCACAGTTTATCTTTTTTTTTTGGGAATCTGGAAGGTTTTAGCTACGATTACATAAATTACTACAATTTCTAGGACTAAATTAAACACAGGTCTAGATATCTACGGAGAATTGCACTTCTACGGAGGACGTGCCTCGTTGCGGTAGTTTTTCTCGTTTGGGATATTAAGGCAACTATCAAAGTCTGAGTATTCAATGTTGAGCTGTTTTGACTCGATTTCGCTTGATGGGCTCGTCGATGTTCCCGTCGTTTCCTGAGACGATGAGAAGTCGGTTAATATAATTTTTGGCAAATTGCCAAACTCGTTTATTTGTAGGCCGGATAGGCTGTCTACCAATTCGCCAACATTTCCGTTTTTTACTGTATTAAAATCAATGCCATTTATGCTCTGTGATCCATTAGAGGCTAGCAGGCTATCATTTAACAGCAGGAAATCGCTCATGCTATCCTTAGAATCGAAATGATGGTCCGCTCGTTTCCTTGAGAAAATCTCCCTGTGGTTGATGTATCTCGATCCTAAGATCCCTTGGGTGCTAGATGATCCAGGTCTGGTGATTCTCACCCGAATTTGGCACTCTCCAGGCGTGACGATATCCTCCTCGTCGTAACTATTTATTGGAGTACGACGACCTCGTTTTCCAGTTGGACGCTTTAGATTTACAACTCGCTTCACAGTACTCAATAATTTTGATCCAGATTCTGCTGAAGCACTGGACAGGGAACTACTAGCACTACATGCGCTTTCCTTGCGGTTCCGCTTGAGGGCGTTACGCTCGCCGATCGACTGCAAATAGTTCAAATGGGACTGAAACCCTTCATCGTAGCACTCTGAAGCTAGTTCGATTAGATAATCGTCACCATAAGCCGATATGGTGGGGTACGTTCTTGGGTCTTTTGTGACATCAAAAGCGTCGTGACGCCGTCGTCGATTGGTTTTTTCCAACCTTCTAACGTAGCCCAACGTGAGATTTTCCTCCTCCCGTCTATCGTCGAGCTCGGCGATATTTGTTGTTTCACTTGGTGAATGGAAAATTGGATTTGCCTCTAGAATGCTATTTTGTAGCCATTCGTTTACCCTAGTTGGCGCCCTTGAAGGATTTTTTCCCTTTGACCTCGGCGACTTGAAATCACCTCCACCGTTGTACAACCGATTTTGGCGATTTGTAAGATATTTCAATTCAGTTAGCGATGTCGCTGCACGGATTCGACGTACACTTGGATTGTACAATTCGTCTGGAGGCTCAAGTGCGCAAATCGTTTGACGGCCACGCCAGGGGAAGACTTCAGGAAATCTAAAGGGGGGCGAAAAAAATAGAAAGTGTAAAAAATAGGAATTTATGTAGATGTTTTGTATAAGTACGTTGGAATGGATTTAAAGGAATTATGTTACACAATGCTATGTTAGTTATTTCGAGATTTTTAACATTTTAACATTTATCGACAGTCAGCTCATTAGACTATCACTCAAGAGGCCGAATAAACCTATTACCGTCAGAATTGTACTACTATGCACAAAATGCACCACTTTCAAGCTCACACATAACATTACACGGATTTATGTTTCAAAAATTCATCCCCAAGCTTTTTTTCGAATTTTGAATTAAAAAACCCGATTTACCTGATACTCATATGAATCTTTAAACGTGCTTTAAAACTTTCTAAACCGTCCTGTTACTAATTGAATAATTAACATTTTAACTTTCTAAGAGTAATTAAAGCAAACAATGCATTTTAGCATTTAAAATTCATACATATTTCTCAGTCGATATTTTGCATATTGTGCATTTCACTTCTCGTTTTTATGGGTCTCTAAAGTCGCAGTTAAATATTTAAAATTCTCTTCTAATGAGTCTAATGAGTTTTTGATGGAGTAATTTAATTAAAAATTAAATGAACTTGATAATGTCTTATTTAGACAACAATGTATACTGAATTTTTGTGGTTGCAAATTGCAAATATCACTTATAAATTTTATGTGAATTAAGTAGAAACTTTAGTGCTTTAAAGTTTTTGTTCAAGCAAATATATTTCATGTAAACGACCTAATCGATTGACTAGTTATCAATATGGGACGATTTTTTAATCATAAATCTTCACATTTTTTATGAGCACTTCCCACAGTTTTATAACTGAAAATATAAAGCCCATGTAAGTTTTAAAATGCTTATGTAATAAAACTCTAAGATAATTTTCAAATCAATTCCATAAGAAATAAAATAAAGCCAATATAATCTGACTCTCAGGAATCGTAGAAACAACAAAATAAGAGCTCAGATATTTGCTTTTATTATCCATAAATGGTTTAATTATGTGTAATGACATCAAGTTGAATTGCTGAAGTGCATGATGGAAACATTTCGCTTGTTACTAAAAGTACTTTAGGTTATAAATAGAACTCCAAACGTTTTCTTTATTATTCAATCATATCGAATTGTATCATAATAAACGGCACAAACAAACATGGGAATGGGACTGAAATTAGGAAATAAGATAAGTTTTGTTTGCAGAACTTACATTCAAGCCGCACTTAAATTAACAAGAAAAGTTTTGAAGTAGTTCTCCTGGCACGAGACGAGTACAACAATTGGATAAACATGCATTGGAATTTCATAGTGCCCTTGAGTTCATAAGTTTTACAGTAGGTTCCTACTACATAAATCTAAATTATTTAAATTTTAAACTGTCGTAACACAGAGGGACGGGTATTCACTCTACGTTGTAAATATTTGGTCTTGTTTTATAGAAAATTTAAATACAACGTGCAACAACAAAATGCAGGTAACACATATTGTATTGAAACTAAAAACCATGGAAATATTTAAGAAAAACTATACTACTAATTATAATCATCTATTCACAAATTCAGTTTCTGCCGTCGACTGCACAATTCAGCTTAAAAAAGAAAGCGCTGAATTTAAAGGTTTGCATAGTTTGTACAGTTTACCAGTTATTTGATGAATAATACTTCGATTTTGTTGAATTATGAATTATAATCGAATAGTTTCCGAAAGATTTTAGTCACCGATATGAAAATTTAAGTGTTTTAATGAGTGTTTTTAAAAGTATGTACTAGAATTGAAATTTTGAGAAACAAACAGATTTTTTCTTAACCTTTAAAACTTCATACTTATAGTAAAAACAATTTCACTAAAATAAAGACGTTATAATTTCTCGCAATATGACATCAAATAAATCAGTGCGGATATTTTCACATTCACTTAATCTATTTATAGAAAAGTTTACTATCTGTGAAAAAAAGCGTGTAGTCACTTACTTCCTTGGGAAAACAAAGCAAGGAATTTGCAACACTTCCCGGTAATTCAGTGACTCATTGAATTCCCTTAAACCCTTCACGGAGCTCTTCCTTCGGCGCTTCCGCAATTTCTTTTTCATTTTGAAGTCCTTGTAATGGTTCGCAATCTCGTGGGTATCCTGGGCCGCGAAAAATTCCGGGTCGAACAGACGACGACCGCAACGGCGTGAAAAAACGACAGGTTCCCGGAGGACCATAGATCGCCCCTCGACCCTCAACATCCCGAACATTTTCTTATCTTAAAATTTTATTTTAACCGGAACTGAAGCAATTGGTTTCACCTGTGCTTACGGCGAGACTGAGATACTTCCGCCGACCCGTGGAGCTCGCAACCCTTCCGCGCGGGACAACAATTTATTTCACCAATAAATATCAATAAGCATAAAAAAGCGAAAATAAAAACCGAAATTACTTTATGAGGTTATTATACTGAGTTCAACGTTGGAAAACGAGGAGCCTCCTCGCTGGGGCCCAGAGTATTCAAGCGAAATTGGATATAGCTCTGCGGAGTACCGCAGCCCCGAGCCCCCCAACCGCTGGGCGGGGGCATACAAAAAAAAAATTAATCGAATCCGAGGGTATCTGATTTGAATTGGAAATTGAGCTTCACCGGGGCTCACCCGATTGCTAGATTACTCGAGAGCTGGAAGCTCCTCCTCGGTGCGATGTGGCTCCTCTGCCCGGAGGCCTGGATTTAATTCACAAATTTGAAAACGTGAGGTGCTCCTGCTCTTCGAGCTGGTTGGTGCCCCACCGAGAAATTCCTGTAGCGTGTCTGGCCACCATAAAAGGATGGGGCCCCCTCCCATCCACATCCTGCTGGGTATTGCTTGAAATGATAAATTAAAACTTTTGTGGAACAAGCCAAGTCCGGAGCCCTCGGGGGTTTCGGGACAAGGTGGGGACACAACCTTGCAACAAGTGACTGAGTTGGCCTGAAAACCCCCTATAACAAAAATCCGTCGGGAAGGTCCACACGCCACAACAGAAAGGGTTAAACCGGGATCGCCGCTGCGAAAATTTATCTTTCTTGAAAGGGGGCACCACTACCACTCTCCAGGGGAGCCCTGTTTTTTCCTTATGATGGGCAATATCTTCGGAAACTCGTATGCAGATTTTCATTTAGTCCGCGCTGCGGGAAGGCATCGGTAATTGCGAGGACTTCTTGTTGTGAAGGTCAAGTATACCTTTGAAAATTGTCCGTACGCCAGTTTTGTTGGCTACGATTTGGTGCCGGCGGCAAGTTGAGGAAAATTGAGCAATTATGAATTCAAGGTGAAAACAATGAGGCGAACGATTGATGATGGGGTATCTTTTGAACAATGGGTTTTTCAGGTTATTTTTAATACTGAAGAAAGGTTTTAAATTGATTCAGCTAATTTATTTTTTGTAACGCAACTTTTAGGCTTCAACGAAACGAAAATCGCTAGCATTCTTCTCCTAAATATTGACCTTAAAGAAACATTCCTTAAACAGGAAAAAGCCTATAAAAAAGGTTTACTTTTGAAAATTCAAGGTCTTAGATAATTTCTAAAATTGATACCATTCGAAATCTTTCCATTCACTCCCTCCTAAATCTCTCAAAAGATGGCCGACAAAATACAAAAATAAAGCTATCATAAATCCCTTTAACAGTCTTAATTTTTTTTATGTAAACAACTTTACGAAAATTTTAAGTTATCATAAACAAGGATGTCCCTAACACACAAAACAGTTTCTTCCCAAACAAAATACCAGAAACATTTTTGTATACAATTTTCTGATATTCAAATTTGTTGAAAAACTGATTTTTTAACACACTCTTGATCTTATCTAAAAACTCATTTCCAATCTTTAATTTTAAATAGAATTAGGTCTCTGCATACCTGCTTTGGTATAAATTCACAAAACATTTTTAAAAAAGTTAGGCTTTAAATATGATCCTTAAGTTAGTCTTAGTACCTAATAGTAATTTAACTTTATTCAAGTTTTGCAGGAGAGGGTTCACCCGAAAGATAAACAAATTAATTATTGCGACTTACTGATGACAAAATCATAAACCTAATTTTTCAGTCATGAGGAAAGAAGTGTGAGGGGGGTTGGAATAATGTCGTATATAAAATTAAGAAAAGTACTTAAATGGCTCTATAAAATGAAATATAAAGCGACATAAATAACATTTGCAAAATGTGGCAATTCGCCCCCGAACTAAAGGGCCCGCCTCCATTCATCGCAAAACGACGCAATTAACACCTTGCGACACTTAAATTCCGCAGAATGCCTCTCCATCGCGATAAATTCTCTTCAAGAAGGAGCCGAGCCCCTTAGTCTTCGGCTTAAAACCCATTTCGAAGGCAGCAAAAGTCGAGTTGATGGAAGTTGCTTAAACAGTCAAAAACTTTTCAAACAGAAGTCACTTAAAGTGCCCTTTCCCGGACCCCCGGCTGTCGTCACAAGTAAACCCTTCGCCGCATTTTAATTGCACTGACCGACAATTTTCCCGCAAGTTTTTAGCGTAATGAAGTCCTTAGAAATTCCAGAAAAGCCATCAGTGTCACAAGTGGTGCGAGGGAGTCAACGAAAATGAGGTTGAAACTCACTACAACAGACAGACAGACATTAAGTCTCCTGCAGGGGATAGGAGCAAGGAGTGTGCTAATAAATTTGTGTTCCATTTGAAAGTTGACACTTTTTCGAGAATAAACAGATGAGACCCAAAACGAAGACATGGATCAGGAACCTTTCATCCTGGCTGGTTGCACTTTATCTACCTTTTTTTTTATTTTGAGGAATTCCAGAAAAGTAGAGGAAGGCTACAGGAGATGGAAGCAAACAGTATAAATGGCAAAAAATCACAGCGGGCTGTAAAGGGGTATACGTGGGGACAGGGATGCGGAGCGACGGAGCGAAGCACGTACTATCCCCATTAAGGACGAGCATTGATCCTGGGAGGAATTGCAGTAAAAAGCGAGGGCATTTCCATTATATCTGGCGCTTCGGAGATATGTCACATCCGGTGGATGTGTTGGTGGAGCCCTCGCTGCCCCCAAAGTGCCCCACTGAACGGGGACAGTGAACCCCAGACGAGCGCCAATTTCACTTCGCCAGAATGACTTCATGTTTTAGAAGTTCGCATCGTCGCCATCGCCGTCTATGGGCGGATTATTGAACTAGGTGAATGCCTCTCATGCCCTTTTGCAGAAAGTTTGTTTTCAATGAATTATCCTTTTTGGGGGAGGAGCTCCGTGGGCGGAGTCGCACTTCCTTATAATGAGTTTTGTCTTTTTGTTCGCCCTATTTTCCCTCCCAGGTCAATGGGGATCTCGGCAATAATAGACCCCATTCAAAATATGGAGCCTGTTCGACTGAATAATTGCCGGATTCCAGTTGTTTAGCTCAAGTTGATTTAAGAGGAGACCTTCGTGAGCCAGTCTCGCCCCCAGAAAACCCTCAGAAGAGAGAGTCCTCCTTGTTCCAAAACTCATAGGCAATCACGGCATAGGTCAACTCGATTCGACCGTTTCGTGTCGATTCACTTTATTTTTAAAAATTCTAAATTCTATTTCGCTTTGATGAGTGCTCGGTAAGGGCGCATTTTATCCACCCTCCTGAAGCCCTCAAGTGGCGGCAGCAATCGAATCGACAGACACGACGAGCCCCCCGCAGCCGCATTTCGTATTTTTAGCGCAGCCATCTAATAATTGCCAGCAACAACTGGCGGCTCCAAAAAGGTGCTTGCGCTCGTGCCATTAGCTCATAAAATCGATAAAGATCACACAGGAGCTTTGAAAAAATAACCGAGAACATAAAAATATATTTGGGGGTGGTTAGTAATCCTCGAGCGCACTTGGTCAAAAGAAAAACGATTCCAAACAAATTATATAATTTTTTAAGCATATTTATAATTTGGCATGTTTTAGGGTATACATGTAACTTACGAAATCCAATTATCTCTACATATATGTATGCTTTACGTCGCGTTTAAGCTTAATATATTTATGTAATGTACATATATGTATATGTACATCCCAACTAAGATCTCAATCGGAAATTGAAAAAGACCTTCTCCATTGCAAGGTCTATGGAAGGGCTTTGTTGCTTATGCAAAGACGTTGAAAATGAAAAACATAACTAGCTCGAATTTAATAAGGTGGATGCATATGTGCCGAAATGTTTGCATTAACACCTATAATCTGAGATAATTTTTTTTGTTTTTTGAACGAAGACTGGGATTTGAACCATCTCCTTTACCGTTGACCAAGTGTTTTTTTGTTTAGAGGAAATTAATTTTAAGCAAAGACAATATTGAAACAAATAAATATTACTACGCAGAATATAATTCTAGAAACACTTTTATTCCATCTCATGTTTCATGATATAAGAGGATATTTATTCACTTTTTTGAATTTTCATTTTTAGATTTTTCTGATAATGAAAATTTGCATTATTACGAAATTTTGAGTAGGCTAAAATTATTAATATACGTACTGAATTTAAAAAGTTTTAAGCTCAAGTAGATTAAATGTTTTATTTTGTATTTCTATATCAGCAAATATTTATATAGGTAGGTATGTATGTTTAAATACTTGCGTTTTCTGCTGTAAGATGTTATTTATGAAAATAAAAGTATCTTATCGTTTTTAATAATATTTATAAAGAAAATCTATCGAAACAATATGCTATTTGATACGAAAATCATTGTTTTGATATTTGTTTTTTAGTACATAAATATTACAGACTTTTATAGATTATCTTAAATTATAATTTTTTCCCGTAAATCGACTGTAGCATAATGTGGTAAAGGGATATCATGTTGTGGTCGTGTATTGTCGTTGGCGGGCGACAGTGTCGTCTAGACTACACCACTTCCATTGCATTTGTCCCGGAAACCACTCCGTGTGAAAATTCAATTACGTAAATAATTCCTAGCCATGTGGTTGCACTCCTGTTGCTGATCCCCGCTGGTCACATAATTAAATTTTCACGTGCTTTTGAAACGACCACAACTCAGCGCCCAAAGGTTCTCTCGTTGTTCTGCTAAAATCAGGCCCTAAAGCCGGACAACGAGCCCTAAATCCCCAAATTGCATTACTCTCCGTTTTCGGTCAGGAAGCGATTTCCCTAAGTAAACAGCCGATTGCCAAATCAATAAACAAGTTAAGTGCACCCCCGACTATTATGACCTACATTTTTCCGACAGGGATGGTAATTATTTTGTCAGGAGGCCCGCGTCTGGAGCTGAAGTTGGATTCAGCTCCGATGGCTTGTAATTAGGCGAATGAGGGGGAGTCTTTTCGATCGTAAGCCAGGGCGGTCTATAAAAAATTCAGCCCCCAAAAGAGAAACGGGCATAATGAGAAGCGGAACTGGAATGTCATAGCCGCAATTAGTACCACCGCCCTCCTTGGGACGGATCGTACTGACCCCCTTTTCCATAGCTGGGGCTCCGCACCGGGTACAGACGCCCCTCAAAATGTAAATAGAACTCAGCTGTCGGAGTATCGTGCTCGCTCGGTAAATTGCCTTGTTAACAAAAGATATGAACAAAAGCAGTTAAAACTCGCAAAAGTTCTTTTGTAGCTGATAATTTGAAGAAATGAAGAAACTTGTAACTTCTCCCTTGGGGTGCTTTCCTAGCCCTACATTTCCCTGTCCTCCATTGGGTGGAGAGGGAGCAAACGCAACAGAAGGCTCCAACGCATAAATTGGACCCTCTACCCCTGTAGACCCCTGTAGAACACTGTAACTCATATTAGAACCCTATAGAAATAAGAAATGCAGGTTAGGCTCTTAAGCGGGTTAGTGCAACAAAGGCATAGAAAGGGCCAGGAACTTTATTAGCCCCGACGCAGCACGCACATATTTTATTCATTGCAGTTTAAACGACGTCGTTTGAAGCACTTTCCTGTTGGAAAAGTGGAAACCTGGCGTGTGAGAGTCCTTAATTTAAAGCATCCATGTTGATGGGCTCGCATACCCGACGATATTCCCTTTGTTGTCGGTCGCACCCAACCCTTCTGAAGGGTTCTTTTCTATTGATTTTTTCTATAATTGGTAATTAGGTGAAATGCGTTGTGATTACATGTGCATGCCTATGTTGATTCGTCGCGGTCAATTTTTATAAACGGCTACGTCGCATTTTTAGACCATACCACATTGCTACAAAACAAACCAATAAGCAATCAAATCATTTTTGTGCTGTCGACTTAATCCTCGAATTGGATATTTTACGTTGTTTTTAAACAAATTTCTGGCATGATTCTCGTGTCATGGAAGTGATTTTATCGATTTTATATTTATTTTTTTTAATTCAGGGGTAAATCTTGTTTTTTTTTGTTTAATGCGATGGCTAAATCTCGAGGGATGGCCTTAAAATACTTTCGAATAACCTTGCCTGATAAGACAAAAGGGTATCGGGTTTCTTTGGTTGGCTGGTTTTTCGGTGAATGTGGATTTTACGTATACTTTCAAATTTCTCAAATTTCTAAATGCGCATTTAATATTTAGACTATGAACGGAAAGTGTTGAAGAGTATTTTTCAATGTCAGAAAATAGCAGAGAGTTTCTAATGGATTTAAATTATTTAGTCGAATCTTAAGGCGGTCTTTATAGACGCTTTTGACCTTTAATGGGAGTGTCTAGACTCTTTAACCTCATTTATCTTTAAAATGGTCTGGTTTAATGGAGGTATTTTTTTATTTTTGTCGCGAATACACTAATAATAATTTAAAAAATTTAAATTTCTAATAGAGGTTGTAATGTATAGTATACGTTCCGTTATTAATTTTCTTTTAACTGAAATTTGGTTTCATGTTTCCCGTTTGATGTAGGAGGTGTATATACAGGAACCACAAATTTCATGTAATTTTAGGATGTTTTATTAGGCGATAATTAATATATAAATTTTAGAAAATTGAATAAAATCCACAACTAGATCAGAGTAGAGTAATATACCCATACTAAAGTAAAGTTACCAAATGACCTTCGTTTTATTTACTACTTTGCTATGTTATCCTAAAGATCGACATTCCGACAATCCTTTTTTCCAGGAAAAAATGCTTCCGGAATACTCTTCACCCCGCTCACTTACTACAAGCAATTCAGAGCACCCGTTACCCTGAGGTAGAAGGGTCAAAGGATTAGAATCAGGATGAAATCCTCTGGAGGGATTACTAGAAGCATAACGCGCTAAGCAGCTTATGAATTTCTGAGGCAAAAAGCATTTTTGGGGCGAAATGGTTTCCTGCAGTGGAAAAAAACATAAAAATGCTGATTATGGCAGGAAGCATCCTCCTTTGGAACGATGCTGGGAGGCTGCCATTTATCATAAACTATTTGGGGGGCCCCAGTGCCCAGCAGCACCCACTTCCTTGACAACTTTATGGCTAATCCTAAGCGAAATGCTTTTCCCATGAATAAGTCCTCGCAAATGAACGACTACTCCTTGACCTTGAGCGAAGATGCCCTTCGAGTTGCTTTGGTGGTAGTAAGCAATCACCACCCTTGGGATTCCCTAGGGCCACTTCCGTGAGAACTTCCCTGTACACGGAAAGAAGCAGCCACATGGAAACATAATTCTCAGATCCACCTTCTCCCCATCCGGCAGCCGATAGTAATTCCAGAAGTTCTTTAGGTTGTTATAAAAAATGCATCGTGAACACGATTTATCATTGAGATCTGTGGACCAGCAAGCTCCGGAGCCTGGAGCCGCTTGGGAATATGGGAACATGTAGGGCAAGAGTTTTCGGGATAAAAGTTCTGCTCCACCAGAACACGGACGATTGGCGTTTTATGGTTTGTTTTCGTGTTCAGCCAGCCCCGAATTTGGAGGGCGATGAAAATTGAATGGGGGTGTGCAACTTGTTGTTCTGGATGGAGCTTATGACGGACTGTCGAGAAATTATTAAATAGAAAACTCATTCCGGTTGGAAAAATCGCCCAGATGAACTTAGTCCATTCAAAATTTCATTAACTTACGAATGCCGGGCCAGTCCATTGCAAAGTATGAAGGAAAAAGCACTACAGCAAAAGAAGCTGAAGTTTCCTGAATTCGGGAGTCATCTCGTCGATTGCTTTTCAAATATTCATCTATAAATTTATATGACTAGGGCTCTAAAATCGAACTCATTTAAAATCTAAAGTACACATAAAACAGCGAATACTTAAACTACCTATAAAATTCACCATACCCCTACAACGCTTTGGCGAAAATCGTGGAAAACCTTAAATTAAAGATGCTTTTGCCTGGTTTAGCACTATTATTTACGAGCACTGAAAATAAACAAATTAAAAGTAAATTTTACATTACTTCAATTTTTCATGATAAATGCGTGCTTGTTATCGTCGTTGTTTGATTTTAATTCGTTCATTTCAATGATTCTATTTAGATTTAGTCGGGAAGTATAAGCGATTAACAAAATCGCGTTTCTTTGTTTTAAGTCTGGTTTCATTTAAAGCCATTTTCGATACAATCGTGGGTAAGAGAGGGTGAGGAATTGTTATACTATATAGATATGATTGACTATTAACTATTTATTACCCTCTATGTACAATGTGAAAATAAATACATAACATAGCTCATAAGTGAAATAGCCATTTTTATAGCCATATTGATAGCTTTTCTAAAAATCCCTATACACGATACGATAATATAAATTTCACCTTGTTTTAGCAGCTATAAACAATAACTCCGGTCTATTCACGATATCCGGATATATAATTCACCTGTCTCCCCTCCCTGAAATAAAATCGTGAACCATTTCAAAAACCATCAAGTCCAAATGCCTTGGCCATTAAATAGAGGAAACGATCGCATGACAAATTTATTGGCATCCAATTGAGCAAAAACCGGAACTTTCTCGTTATTAGTTTTATTCGTTCGTTAGCGCTAATAATAGCGGATAGGTGTGAAAAGCCTAATGAATTGGAATTGCATAGAAGCAGAAGGATAGTTTTAATCTACGCCGCGGAACGCCCAGCGGACTCAATATAGGGGAGCCCCTTTTCCAGATGGGACACGCCTCGACGACATTCATACAATTTTGTTGATTCACAACAGAATTTTCGCTCCACTGAATTTTGAGATGAATAATTTTTTTTTATCTTTATTTCCACAAAATTTTTGGATATTTTTGGCCACTTCCCATCCTGTTTAGAGGTGGCTAAATAAAATTTATATCATGCAACAGCTCTCTTTTCGCGCCGCAGATGGCTAAAAATACATAGAACTTTCGAAGAAGGTGAATATTCCAAAAAAAAAAAAAAAGTGACGCTTCGATACCCTGCCTAGTAATAAACATTGCGCATTTAATTTTCTTTACTGCGAATATTTTTGTAAGCCTTTTTCTTAACTAAGTCGTATCTTGTCGTGTTTACGTACCTAAAACTTTATTGCTGTCCTCCTATCAAGCGTCGAAGGTAAGGCCTGTAAAAATTGGAAAGAAATCTATTTTATTTATTGGCATATTCTGCTTATTTTGTGATAAGTTATGATAAACATTCACACATTAGCGTTTTCACGGTGTGTTTTGAGTCATTAACCCGGTTACTGTGAGCTAAGTATTTCGGAATTTTTTTGGAGAGCATCCTCCCTGCTCTGTAAACACAATTTTTTGCTTGACTCAGTCCGCCCACGATCTGAATTTGGGCAGCCGATTTTAAGTGGTGACCCTCACCCGGTTTCCTTATTTCCTTCTTTTTATCACTCGAGGAGATTAATAAAATATTTTACGACTTTCTGCCTAAGAATAGCTCCCAATTTCAAAAGTACTTATTTAAAGGGACAAAGCGTGATTCTTAGACTAGCTCAGCTCACATATTTTTATTGTAATATTCTCAGACGAAAATATATTTATATAAATATATTCTATAGTTATCTATTTAAAATTGCTGCTACAACTTTGAAACATTTTCATTACAAAAGGATTTTCGGTGCTCCAATTAAAATTTTGAATCAAAACGATTTTCATGAAAATAAGTATCAATGGGATTTTCAAATCTGCTATACTTACATAGATTCGAAATAAAAACCTCTTTACAATAAAGTTTCCTTTTGAAGATATTTTAATTAACAATTTACATTCAATAATGCAAAAATGGAAATGTTTCCCTAAAAAGTTTTGTTGTTTGTTAATTCTTTTTTATCTTGATTGGGATTTTGTTGTTTGTTGGGATCTTGAACTGAATTATGTTTTATTCAAACCCCAGTACAGAATGCCTTATTCGAGCTTATCTATATTTCTGAAGTTAAAATTGCGTGGCTAAAAGATAAAATTTCCGCTGTTCGATTTTCTCTCCACAATCTCATTAATAAGTTTATCAGTTTTTCCGGATGATGCATCAAAGCGTCTCATCGGGCCAATTGCATCCAATTAAGCGATTTCTGCTGATACAATCAGCAGCGGAGCCCGCCTATTAGGGGTAATTAGAAAATTGCACTTCCAATCGATAACGACAAGAGGAAATTACGAAATTTAAAATGTCAGGACAACCTGCTCCAGGTTGGATGCTTTTCTACCCAAAACCCCCGTCAGAGCCATCGCTTTTCTATGCAATTAGTCGGAAAATGGAAATCTTTTGTTAATTGGGCTTTTGTCGTCCATGCGGCCAGTTGATGAAAAATCAACAAAGCACCGCAGTTCCAGTTGACAGCAAAATTGGCTTATCTTCCAGAATGATTTTGAATTTTACAACATTCTGGCTGTTGCGCAACACTTCACACAATTGAAAAAGTTCAGCACTTTTTAGTCATTTTATGATTTCCCAACTAAGTGACAATGGAAAATGAGCCCATTAAATATTTGTCGACGTTCGAGCTACTGCGCAAATTGAATACTTAATTATTTTTTCCGGTAAATTAAGTGTTATTTTAATGCAACTTATACAATATAATGTACCTACATATAGTTACGTCATTCTGATGCTTTTATTATGTAACTTGGATTTTACGTTTTTCATGTTCGAAACAAATTTTTATATGCACATATACATACATACATTATATACTTAATTTTGGTGATATTCCCGTATTTCATTATTTTAATTGAACAAATATTTAGTACTGATTAAGCAATTATTTCGTATAATATTGAGCTACTTTCAAGGCATATTTTATAAATTTTATTGGTCTCTGAATTAAATAATACTAAGTATCTAAATCTTTGCAATAAAATAAAAAAATAAAGCATTATGTGGGCTAACATTGTATAGGTATATGGCATAAGTCAGCTCAATAATTTGCTCAGTGCTTTATTTATCTGCTACGTTTGCTCCAAATAATAGAGAAGGTTTTTGATTAAATCCACTCGACTGATTTGCATTTATTGCACTATCGCATTCCAATTCAAGCATGCATCTCACTATTGTTAGGGTGCATGTTTGTTTTGAGTTTCACTTCGGCGCTTGTGTACCTCAGTGAACTCTTAAATCTAGGTCATATAAAAGACTTACAACACAACAAACAAGCAGACAAACAAACAAACAAACAAATCTCTAAACCCATGGAAAACCAATGGGTCAGCAAAAGTGCGGCCGGGCCGGTCTTGTTCTCGGTTGGCCAATTCTCCAAGCAGAGTGGCAATTATACGAAAACAGAGCAGCGGAATAATTAAATCGGCCGACTATGCCCATTTTCCTATTTTCCTATTTTCCCAATTGCCTCGCTATTTAGAGAACAATTAAGAAACTCGGTTGCAAAATTCGCATAATATGTACTAGAGGCGCCCCTCGTTCACATCCCGCAGCGCCTCCCAGATGTTTATATCCGGATCGCCCCAAATTTTCGAAGAGACATTTTCACGCGGTATTTGATCGACAACTTCTTAAAGGGGCCTCGGGTCGGTGGGGCTCCTCCGACTAACCGAATGGGGCTTTTGACCCATCGGCCCCGCCAATTAATCGAGGAGGCTTAAAGTGCCACGGATTTTGCCGCGGTGCAATTTTAACGACGAAATCTTTACGAGAACAGCTCGGAATGCATCCAAGATTATTATTATATTTTAATCATCACCTAGCGAGGGGCAACCGCAGAATCCGATAACAACCATTCATCTTTTTGAGCATCGGGCGGGAACACTGCGTGGACCGAAAATAGCCCACGGGAAAAACGGACGACTTCTTTATGCTTCTTACGTTTTGCATTCGTCCGTGCCATTTGTTATACTTAAAATGTATTTTAATGGGGCGCGGGAAAGTCGGACCACCATCGGATGACCTCAGCAAAGTGGTGCTCCACTACCGCCTCATTTTCATCCAAGTCGGTTCCGCACGCAATTGGCAATTAGAGGGAAAAATGCTAATGAGAGAAAACGAAGTCGCGGGTTCCGGGACGAGATGGGTTTTGGGTGGCTGACCGACGGCAGCGGAGTCCCGGACCCAGGGACTCTTTTTCTTCTTCTCTGCATTTCGCACTTGACCGTGGCCGGTGAATTTAAGTAGGTATAAAGGGCCCCCGCAAGCGGAGCGCCCGGTGGGAAATCGCAAAGGTAATTGGGGCTGCGAACGGACGCGTGCTATAATAAAAACGCACCGCGCCGCGACGCCGCTGTTTAGTTACCGGAGCAATTTATTAATAAAAGTGAAATAAGCTGAATGAGGGATTGGCGTCATTCGGAGGGAAGTTGAACGAGCCTATCGAGGGGCGGAGCACGAGGCAATTCCTGTGTGAATAAATTTTAATGAAAAAAATATGAAACAGGTGGAAAATGAATGAGACCAAGGTCATAAAAATGCAACATAATTAAAGTCGCGAGAGCAAGGTGCCACTGCTGCTGGAAAATTAATTATATTCATGAAAAATTTTTAAAGGACGCAAGAGGTTAAAAGCGTTTTTATGCCCCAGGGTAAAATAAAGTAAGTTTTGTATATTGGGCAGAAAATATTTTTAAAAAAAAAAAGTAAGTCCTTCACTCAGAAACTTTGGAAGAAAAAGGGTTTGCAGGAAAGAAAGTATTACGCATAAAAGATGAGCCTATATAAAACACTTAAAAAAACGCCTTTCTTTATCCCTAAATTAAAATTTTCTTCTAGCACAAAAGCGGCAAAAAGAAACACAAAAAAAGAGCAGAATTTACAAAAATCCTTGCCACTCTGAACGAATTAAGCAAACATGAAAAACGCATTAACGTTTCCCGGTTGCGTCATGATGCATGGATTTTTCCAATTGTATCAAAAAATAAGAGTGGGTAAACGTTACACCCTTGTGGGATATCTCCAAAAAATACGACGAAACAAATCAATTCGATCGTTTATTTATCCATTTTCAGGTGTCGAATCGCGGGAGGTGCGCGTCAATGCACATTTAAATTACGCACGTTTTACTTACATTATTTTTATCGCAATACATGTGCGCCACATTAAGCAGTAAAATCTATAGGATGTCGTTTTTTTCCGAATTCGTGAGGGGGCGAACAATTCGCGGCATGAAATGAATTATGATGTGGGCCATATTGTCGTCGTTTAGAAGGCTATAGAAATGAAATAAAACCACGAATATTGTGGTATTAACCGGAAGACGAAAACTATTTGTCAAAGTGGGCGATTGAGCAAAAACCAAAATGGACGGGATAAATAATTTTCAAAGATTATTAGTGAAACAAGGTCATGACGTAGAACAGTTTTCTTTAATTTGAGAAATTCTGAAATTAAATTAGAAAGCCTACTGGTTCTAACATAAAATAATAATTACAAAAAATTAACTATCGAATTTGCTATCGCCACGCAACCCAAGGCTCATTAGTCATTACATTTAAAACCGCGAAAGATTAAAATAAGAAACAATTTCACGAAATAACCTTGTTGAAGTTACAAATTTTTATAATAAATCAGTATCCCAGCCCGAAAAAATTGATATTGAATTAGAAGCAGAAAAACTAAAAGAGCAAAGAGGCAATTAAAGTTTGTATTTCGAGAAAAAAATTTAAAAAGTATGCTTTTACAAAATTAATCAGTCTTTTCATAATTTTAAGTATATTTATAATTTATTTAAAATCAATATTAATTTAATTTGATTTAAATATGATGCATGTGGATAGCTTGCTTTCCGTTTGCGGAACAGGCTTATATACAGCCTGATTTGGGTTCGTTGGGTTATTTTGTTTTAATGATATGGATTCTATACCATCAAACAAATTTTTAAGCTCCACGTCATAAAAAAATACATAATAATGTATCTATGTAGTGTCGCCCACGGATATCTAAAAGTATCGATACCTTTTTCACGTCCCTATGTCCAAGGTAATAGAATATGTATACATTTTAGGTTTGTGATTTTCTTAACTTTTTAAATCAATATTAGCATTAGTAGTGATAGAATAATTAATTATAGGCAATAGAAAAGATATAATTAAAGAACAAAAAACTTTCACAAATTGCTAAGTAAGAATAGCTTCGGATGAATGGAAAAAGTTCGAGCTATTATTCTCCCTATTTATAGAGATAGGGGAGGTCAGTAGCAATCCTTGGAAATTTCGTCAATATACCCAACAATCTTCTTGCTTACAGCAAGGCGTAGCTCAGCATGGGTCCCCAGATTTTCCTTAATTTTGCAGATAAGCAGCACTTAAAGACAGTTTAAAAGGAAATTCGATAACTTTACATGTTGAAATCATGCTGCCTTGAGCGCTATGCTCTGCTCCGTCCCGCCTTCGGCCGCAATTCCCCTCCCCTTAGAGGGCAATAACAGTTCACGGTATTGTGCGCTCATAACAAAGATTGCGTTAGATATAAGCGCAAGGAGCCACTAAAGAAGTCAACCACTTACATAACCTCATTTCTTCGGGCACTATTTCGCCCACCCCCGCGTCCCTCCCCCGAGGAGCGTCAGCATCTTGTAGTATGCTGCAATTTTGCAGCCCCAGAATCGACTCAGCGCAAAAGTTTTGTTGGGTTTTGGCAGACAACAACAAATTGGCGGTAGGACTCCACGTCTATCGATCCTATCTCGGATGTGATGGGCCCCAAAGGGCAAAACGATCTACGGAGGAGTCCTACAGAGGCTATGGACGTTTAGACCGATAAAACTGCACCACCCTGTGACTGTGGGTATCGCACCCAATTTTCGCTAGATAGCCTAGATATACAAAATCTTTTGCGTGAGATGGGTTTGAATCATGACAGTTTTAGGTCTGGAAGATAGATAGTTGATAGTGTCCTTTATGGAAATTTCCGCAGATGTTTGCAGTGTTGGATAAGTAGGAAACCCGAATTTAAAGTAAAGATTAGGTCGATTAGAAGTTTAATAAAGGAGTAAACATGTGACCTAGGTACATCCAACGCTCTTTTCATAAAAACGAGAAAGGATTGGAATTTTAAAATTGTTCCCAACTATTTTCGCTGCATACTTCATGAACTTTCAGGAAGTATTTCTGGAATGTTTTTCTAAAGTGTATGTCACGCCGTGTGCACTTTTAGGACGCGAAGCATTTCTTCGTACTTATATCTAAAAGTGTGTCGCAGCACGGCGTCGTCGTCTTCGTCGTCGAAGGAGCGGAAGAGGAGCTCCTTCGTGGAAATGCTTCGTATAGTGGGCGTAGGTAATTCCACCAGAATTCGAAGGAGGTTGTCTTGATATTAAATTAATGGATATGTGCTATGCTTGCTTACTACGAACAAGCAGAAGCAGGCCCCTAGCAGCGGATGTACTTAGTGGAATTGGCAGGAAACATTTCGAAAATCCTCTAGGGATTTACCGGAAGGATATGCATTCAGCAAAGATGTCTAGATTCAGTAAATTGTTTACATTGCTTCACGTAAGTGCATCTAAGAAAAGATGCTTTCTATCTTTTCCGAATAATAGTAATATTTAGGAATTTTTATAGTTTCGCTTAAATTTCTCCTCCGGGGAGAATATTGGAGTAATCTAGTGAAAAAGAACTTTAATAACAAAAACACAAGGTTATATATCAAATCTAGCAACGATTAAGTGAAATCAGTTTCAATAAAAAAACCACAATCTTATCTATGTAATGTCTCTAAAGGTCGATTAATTTATTTTACAACAAAAATGCTTGCTTACCATAAAGCTGTTGAATTACAGCATTTAGAAGACATTTGTAGTAATAACATTTTTAATTTTTATCTTAAGAATTTCAATGACAGTGCAATGTAAGCTTTCATTATCATTAAATATTTCAAAAGTAATACCTACAATTGAGTTTTCATTGACATTGTATTTTTCAATGGTATAATGAAAAGATACTACAATCAATTAATTTTTTGAATTTCGCATTTACTATAGCATTTTAATTGTGTTTGCTTCTGATTGCCAAGAACACAATACCGGAAATTTAAATTGAGTTTCTTAAAATAAAATCCCACGGTTTTTTTCTTGTTTATTGTCTGTTATTTTATTATTATGTTGATCGTACTGAATATTTGCTTATTTATTGTATCTTTTAATAAGAGAACAACGAATTTTTCTTAAATCAAACCAGAAACTCTTGAAGCATAATACTTCGAACCTATCAGTTATTAATTTAATAGTGTCAAAAATGTTTAAAGAAATATTACACTATACGAGTATAAAGAGTTAAAAATTACACCTATACATATATTTGTACTTTTATTTAATTTTTGTTTAAATTAAATTATGTTTAGTATTCAGCACTAAACTTCTTTTCTCTAGACATTCTAAAAATCCTCAATAACAAGGGTTTAAAAAAGTTCTTGAGATGTTTGCGCTATAAAAAGGTTCTGTTCGTGTACCTACTTATTCCAACTTTCTACAGTTTTCTCAATTAAAATAGTTTACATAAGCTTTTTGAGTATTCTGAACTAAAAGGTTCTGTTCGTGTACTTTCGCAGGTCCGTTTAGCAAACACGTAGGTACTTCTTCGAAGCAATTATCTGTAGGATGGTACCTGGCACTAATTTTAGGTAACTTTGTTTCTTTTTCTACCCTGCCCTTTCCGCTTGTTAGCTCTGAAACTTTTTTAAGTTTTCCTCGCCCAAAACAGATAATTATAGCCTGGGCCAATATTTGTATAATTTGAGACATAAAAACTGTAATGGAGCGAAACAAATAGAACAAAATCGCGACTGACGCAAACAGATATATTTTGCTACAGAGTCAATGAAATTACAAAATTGACAGTTTGTGCCCTTTTATGTTCCGGAAAACCTTCGACTACGCGGCGAGGGGGGCTAGAAAAGTTTTCATTTGGTTCTGGCAAACAAAAATCAAATAAAGTACGCCAAGGGAGGAGGGTTGGGGACCGAATCAAGTTTTGTCGTCACACTCCAAAGAACAAATTGCTCATTAGCGAATTAATTGCCCACCCCAAAGCGCTACATTTTCCTGTCGCCGCTGCAGCCGCAGACGTCGCCGTGCCATTTGATAAAATTGCTATTAAAGAATAGGTCTGGATTTCATTTTTATTACATATTTTTCAAGCTAGAGAAAAGATGAAATTTGTGAGAGGAAAATTTGGTTTATGCCCCAAGGGAGGTTGCAAAAAGAAGTAGGATTTTTAAATTAAAGACTGGAATCTGACAAAATAATCTTGAAATCTAGTAATCTTAAAATTAAAGCATAATTTGCATTAGATATTTAAATTAATATTATTCTTTAGCGAAAATTGTACTATGTACCTTAAATAATATTAAAGAATTACTGTAGGTAAATTCAGTTTTCTGGCTGAAATAAAGATAGAAAACTTTAATAATGTATTTTGTCCCACTACTGAAGCGATATTTATCATATTTATAACTTTTATGCCGGATTGAGTTAAAACAAAAAAGCCAAAACTTATATGTAATATGCAATTTAAATCGTATCGTCATACAAGTCACGTGTCATACCATGTGTAATTATGTAATTTCATATGTAAGATATAATTTTTTTCTTTGCGTCATCTTAAAACGTTTTCAAAACTCTCTAAATTACTGAAAATAGCGCAGACAAAAAGAAATTTCAGGATGCAAAACATATTATCTAATTCAGAGATAAATAGGTACTAAAATATGCTGGTTTTAGAGTTTAAACAAAATAACAATAATTAACTAACTATCCTATTATATACATAGTTAATGAAAAATTTGTTGTTTAAATAGAATCGATTCAGACCAACTTCTGAAAGGTCTATTTCAATAAAAACAATAATATTTAAAGTTTTTAAAGTTCAGTGCCGCACTATACTAAAAGTGGATCTATAAAAACGTAGAACAATCTACGATGGATTAAAACATTAGTATTCGCGGATTTACTAAAGTCGTTAAGACTTTCCTCCGCTGACCTTGACCTAAGCCCATAGTTCCCCACTTCTGTGGGGCCCCATATCTCGAAGCCGCGGCATGGGCACAATGATTTCGTCGTAGTTTACGCCGCTTATTGGAACCATTCGGGAAGACTTTGTGTTTCAATTACGCGCGTAACTGCAGTTAAGTTTATCGGACTAATTAAAGAAGGCCTAATGATAACCCCTCCGCGGCTCATTGCCGCTGCATTAATCACCGCGGTGGGCGGGGGTGGCTATTGCAAACGCGATAATTGCCACCGACGTCGTTGTGGTCGCTCTTCCTGTTGAACGTAAAAGGTGCTTTAGTGGCGATAAATTAGCGAGAATCTGCTGATTTGCGATTTGTCCAAGTAATTTGCGGGTCTCAAGGTGTTTCCCAGAGGTTTGGGTGATTTTTAGCGCGTGATATTTATCATGTTTTCTAAATACTGAAACGAAACGTTGATATCTAAAATTAGGCTGCTGGCTCGATAAATAGTCTAGTTATGGAGGCAAGCACGTTTGCTGGGTTTTTTTTTTATTGGGAGGACAAAGGGTAGAATTATTTTTGGGACTATCATGCAAAGTTCGTATATGTAAATTTTGTATTCTGTCTGTGGAAAGTAATCGATAAGTCAACGCCTTTGCAAAAGTTCTGAAAAAATCAATCCACTTAATTTAAATCGTAAGCAACCCATGTCCTCAAACGTTTGTCAAAGATAACGAAACGCACTTTAAAAATAATTATAGTAGCGTGAAGTAGAAGCTTTAATTTAAAAAATAAATCATCTAGTCAGAATGACGAATTTTAGATATAAAGTACCTAATTTAATTAGAAATTCATTTACAGATTTTTTTAAAAGTAAAGTATAAATCAATGTATGTATTAAAAAAACAAAGTGTATGTTTTTCTATAAGGACGGGAAAAATAGTGCATCTTAAGGGATAAAAAGTTATCTTCTGAGCACTGGTTGATACCTATTTACATAGTTTGTAAATTGTATGATTTTATGCTATACCACATGCCTACTAACAATCAAGAATGCCAGATGATTGGCGTTTAATGTTTATGAACAACCAGAATGTTTTGTTATTAGATTAATTAAAGATTGGATTCTATCCCCCAAAGATATCGATTTTATAAGATTCTATTTATAAATTCAAATTCGCCCCTAAACGGCAAAATTTCCCGATGAGGCACTGTGGGTTTTTTGCTTGTAAAAATATAAATAAAATAAACAATACCGGACCTAAATGAGTACTTTGAGGGACCTCTAAGATACTCCTTGATAGAGTTTGTAATGATATTTAATTTGTTGAAATAAATAAATGTCTTATGAAATATAATTGGAAGTTTTTCAAACCCCCGTTTTTGCATTTTCTTTCCCCGTAAAAAAAAATCCGTTAAAACGAACCTTGTTGAAGTCAGTCAAAGCCAAAAAGGATGCGTATCCTTTTCTAAAACAAGGAATTACTTACTGCCGGGAGTGTACCGGCGTAGAAAGCAACCCTCTCTATTCCAACTGTTGACAGTCCACCCCCGCCCGGGTGGCTGTCCTGGCCCCGTTGACACAAATAGAGAGGAACCGTGTGGGGCCCCGCAACGGGAAAAAACAACAACGGGAAAAGGAAATCAACGCAAGTGAAACTTTTGTGGAATCGATTTTTTTTCCCCGAAAATCCTGACAACAGGATCGATTTCGTATATCGGAGCAGGAAAACGTATAGCTTTTTTTTTTTTGGGATAACGGGCAAGGACGAGTGGGATTTTCGGATTTCGTGCGGAAGAACAGAGCCCCTGGCTGCCCCCCAACCCCCCGGAATGTAACTGTTCATTGAACCAAGCCGGTCGAATAATTAAGTCAAGGAGAGACGAAGGAAATTTGCGAGAAAGAAAAAAGGGCCACACGATCCGGATTGAATTTCATCCTCGATACTGGACCTTCAGGAGTCTCTGGAGCCCCGGAGCTCCACCGGTCGGTCGAAAACTAAAGTTACTTCTTGCTCCTCGGCAGAGCGTTGGCCCCAGCCAGTCAGGAAAGCCCGAGCAGCCGTTCGGCGCTGTCGATGAAAGCGAAAACAAGCCTGGGGGGTCGCAGCCCCACCAGACAGGAAAGAGTTGCACAGGAAAACGCAAGCACCGGAGGAGGTTTGGTGCTTGTTTTTTTATTTTGTTTATTGTTTATTTGCGATTTGGGGATGTTCATTAAACGCTCAAATGGGGTTTCCCCGAAGGAAGGGTTAGGAATCAATAAAATAGAAATTTAAACTATATTTAACTGGTGCCCCAGTTGGATTTTGTCGTCGGATAAGGCGCCAGGGATGAATATGGTTAGTGAGATGCGTAGCACCCACTCAGTGGTGCATCCAACTCAACCCTTACTTTGCCCTTCGAGGGAAGCACTAACATCGAAACCAGACCGAAGGACAAACTTTGTAAAGTTCGAAGGCGAAAAACTTGGGGATGAGGACTGAAGAGGACTGACGAGCAAGGGTAAGAAAAAGTTATGTCTTCTTGTAAAAGTAAGAAATGTCCTACACTATGACTTACCTTTGGCTTCCAGTCTGTCCGCGTAGCCGGGAAGGGCGTGAGGGACAGCGCAGTTGTAAGGTGATGGTTATCTACTTACTACGCCACTTAATACCACTTTTCCACGCTCTATAGCACAAAAACGGTCCTCGCGGAGTGTGGCCGGAAGAATCGATTGCTTGCGGCCAATTATATCTACAGTTTGCCGCGGTTTTACTGTTACGTCAAGGCGTTTCTCACATATATATAAATATATTTATTTTTTAGACAAACAAACCAAAACAAGTCCTTTCTTCACAAATATATTAAAGAAAAACAGTCACCCGAAAAAAGTCTGCATCCGAAAACTGAGATTATATTTATTATTCAGACACCGCACAGAAATAGATTAAACGGAGACTGGATTTAGAATGGAAAACAAAAAATTATTTATTTTGTATATAAAGTATATATATTACACAAAAACCTTCAAAAAACAAACTGTCACTTATCAAGAAAAGCCGATCCTAGAAAACCCTTCTTTAGAATTTAAGAAGGATTCGGGAAAGAAGGAAAGTATATGTAACCAAAAAAAAAAAAAGAATAGAAAAGCTACCGTAAGAAACTTAAGGGTGCACCTGAAGAAGTTCGAGGCCTCAATTTGTATCTCGTGCCAACTTCTTTCGACCAAACAACGAATCGAACTGGCTCTGGCTGGCTGGCGGCTTGCTGCGCGCAGTTGGAGTTCCACAGATTTCTGGCGAAGCTCCCCAGTTCGGGTGTAATTATTAAAACAGCGCGCGGAGTGGAGCTTTTGATAACCACCCGCAAAAGCTTCAGGTGCCGTTATCAGTAGATAGTCGAGGACGAGGGGGTGCGATGCACTTCCCCCCCTCCCTTTTATCGTCTTACTAAATTAGTGGAAGGAGACTGAAGAATCCTGCCCTATTCTATTAGAAAGGACACCTGTAAACTGCAAGTTCGTGATGAGGGACAACGACGATTGTATCTAAATTAAGGTACTCAATCCGAAGTTTATTGACGATGATTCAATGGTAGTCGCAGTTTATATTTTTTGCAAAAAAACAGGATTGAAAACACGAACACAATCCATGTCTTTACTTTATAAGCAACGAGATTTGAATTACACCAATCACGAAAAACATAAAAAATATAAAAACGAAGAAAAGTGCAACACTTGCCTTTTCCCATAGCTTAATAAAATATTTTCGTGTTCGGCGAGAGACAACTCCACAACTCGTTCATGTAAATCAGCTATAAACAAATATTTATATATTTTATCGTGGAAAACCTGGAATATCTAAGAGAAACCTCAACAAGCAATAGTCAGAATAAAAACCACAAAGAAAGAATTCAAATGATCAAAGAAGTTTCAAAAGTGCTCTACAGGCGAAAGACCTTAAAAAAGGGGAACGAGGATTTTAAAGGGGTTTGCAAGAAGTTCAAATAGACCAAAAAGAGCTTAAAACAGGCACGAAATATTCTCAAAGATAAAGAGCTAAAAGAATCTTGAGATGACCCCAAAAAGAACTTCTCAACTTGACGAAAATATTAATTTTATTTTCTAAAACAAGTCTGTAATGATATCCGTATATAGTTTCGCATATTTGCGTACTTATTAAACCAAAAACTATTGTGACAAAGTTTCGTCCCTTTTTTCTATTTAAGGGTTTAAAATTTCTGGTAAAAATAAATTAGAACATCTCCATTCAAAGAGCTAAAGGAGAGTTTTGAAACTTGGTATACTTGTTTATACCTGTTTAGTTAAAATTATATTTAACGTCCTTGTGAACCAAAAGTGATTATTAAAGGTTCGTTTTAGCCGTTTTTCGTCAATAACTTTAAACTAACCAATAGCACAGATCATTAAATTCTCCGAATCCGAATAGAGGCTTTACTTACTTACTTTATACGAAGTTATTATTATTAACGGACAGAAAACCTGCAAGGTAAAGAAGTTTTTTTAAGCCTGCTAATTCGCATTTTAAAACTACATATTTCTGCTTGAAAGTTGAGGCTCAGGATTTCCGTAAAAATTATATGCGTAAAGAAATCTATCCTTGGAGTAAGCGTGTTTTTTCATCTTTAAAGCAATTTACGGAGAAAGTGTAGATTTAAAGGTCACACAAACTAAATGAATTTAAGAAGGTATGCCCCGCGAAAAGAAAGTATATACATACTTAGGTACACGAGAAATCTAAATATAGCTACGAAAGCGATTACAAGTCTCGTGCCAGGCAACGTGTTGAAATTATAATAAAAACCCTCCTTTGTGTCGTTTACGTCGTCGTACCATAAAAAAATTACAATTTTTAGATTCTTATCAGTAGACTTTGGTTTTTAAAGAAATTTCTAAATAATCTTGCTCGTTCCCAATTAAGTTAATGGTCCTCTGAGAAATTTCTAGCTATCCCAATAAATCAATGTTTGCGTAGTAGCAGAGATTGGATTGAATCTTGCATATCATGTATACAAAATTTAAAAATCCCCCTATTTTGCAAATGGAGTTCTTCAAATCTACCTAAAAGTGATGTTGGCTCCGGTACTGTGTTCATCAAAATTTCAAAACAATTTTTGGGGCTATAAACAAGAGGTTCGCCCCCATGAACGCGTTTATTAATCTTTTTTATCGGCCAAACAAGCTCGCAATTTACTGCACCATAAAACGATCAGGGGAGCCCGAGAAGTAACTTCAAATCTTGTAAAATTGTACGTGCGCTCGGAGTCACCTTATTCATCTGCATAAAGTAATGAGTAGTTCAAGGGAATGTTGGAGACCGCCTTCATCCCGCCGTTGCAATCGGCGGTTGAACTTGAAAATGTTCTTCATTCACACCCGCGGTTAAAATATAAATTTGTTTTTTAATGAGCAAGGCAAGAGAACGCCCAAGGCAACCTCCGAAGGGGACAAAACTTTTTAGTGCGGAGCCCCAGTGCCCCAACACTGATAGGGAGCTCGCACGCAAATTCTGTTTACAAATAATTAATCAACGCAAACGACTTGTTGACTCGACGGGGCACACGGGAGCCCCAATTTCGAGGAGCGTTTTCTCGATAAGAATCACGCGATATTGAAGCATCCCGCCACCCGTCCGTTCGGCGATTCGTCCGACGACGGAGGATTTTAATCAGCCCCGTGCGATGACGCACTTTCGCCGGCGGCGGCATCCGTTGTTTCGGCGACTCTAATCGATTTCAAATATTTAAATTTCAATAGAAAGATTCTTGGGCTCCGGAGCAATGGGGTTCAGCGGAAAGTTTTTCGTTAATTGGATTGACGCAGTGGCTTTTTCTGAAACAGCCACTCGAAGATAAATCCTAAGTAACTATAGTATCTGAATATCTATAACAACTATATACTTATTTCGTGGCTTGTTAGCCAAAAAATGGGGGCGAATGACCTGGGTCTATACAAAGCCCTAGAAGATTTAAGATCCAGCTCTCTTTGCCAGATTTCCGGGTTTTAACCAGACGTCCTCTTAAATCTCTGGAGATTATGTGGTGTCCGAAATTTTGGACTTAGAACAGAGGCGGCCTGAGAATTTCATCAGCAATAAACGAGGTCAATTTGATGATAACATTGAACCAGTTGATTATAAGTAAACTTGACAAGGTCATTTTGTATGACGCTAGGCAAAACCGAGTTTTACCAAAAGCGCAATAAGTCTACAAACATTTCAAGATCTGCTTAAATCTGTCCTTGTTAGAGAAAGGAAAGATGAAGTGAAGCAGATTCCTGGGGGCACCTTGGAATTTAATTAACATTGCGATAGTTTGTGTCGAATGTTAAAAGCTTGGGACGTTTTTTGATAGAAAATACTGTGGGAAGACCTCCTTGAAATTCTTTTAACATTTTCGAACCCTTTAAAAGAATTGAAAACAATTTGGTGTTTTTGTGTTATATGTAAACTATCTTTTTAAAATCATTTCGACTTAAGACATTACGTCTATATAAAACTCAAATATTATTTGTTGATATATTAGCCGTTCACGAGCATGACTTTTAGAAACTTAAAAAATGTTTTTTTTTTAATATGAAATCGAACTCTAGTGAATAAATATAGAGAATGTAATTAAGAAAATGTAAATTGTACATATGCAAAATCTTCAACCAATTAGTTAAATAAATAATTGAATTATAATAAATTTCCTGAGTCAAAATTAAAACCATAGCCAGCCACACACGATGATGGTTTTTGGCGTACAAACTTGTGATAATCTTTGTAACAAACTATATTATGATATTTTACGTACAAACAATGTTGATTTTCCTTTCCATGTACTCCCGACTTTTAACTTTACACAAAAAAGGAATTTCTATAAATTCCCATTAAACTCGAGAACGAAATCGCGACTCCACGATCTAATGACAGCGCGATTCATCTTGACAGTTGGTAAACAAAGAAAAATCAAATGCGACAAATATTTGGGATGGTTTTGGGGCAGTTTTAAGTTTGTACGCCAAATTGCCCACAAAAGATCAATCAAATGTTTATACCCGTGCTTGTATGCCAAAAACCGTCCCGTGTGTGGCCTGCTAATGTCTTTTTAAAACGAAAAATCGTTACTTGTCTTGATCTTTTAATTTAAATAATCCCGCCACTTGAAATGAGTTTTGCTCGCATTTTATCCTTACGAATCGCACTGCCATCTAGTGGAATTATAAAGATACTTTGCATTTACTGTCATCCACACCTAGTTCCTCTCTGGCAAAAACAGTTCTCGAAATCGTTTATTTCGGTCGCACCTCAAAAAATTCCTTGTGTAGAAAAGAGAGAACCGTGAGTGCTCCAACTTTGGCGTCCTGCACACAGTTGTGGATGTGTGCGTAATATTTTCGTTAGCACCTTTTCGCACTCACTGCACTTGCGGCGAATTGGTGTCTTCTGCATTTTTCGTCGCGTTCGTGTCATTTCACTTCGCCCGGTTTGCCCGTTCCGGTTCCCCTCGTCGTCGGCTCGGCAGTCGGAGGAAAGTGTCAGCAGGTTTGGGTCGAGCGAATGTTTGGCAGTCCGGCAATTTCTGTTTTTTTGTAATTTTCTGTGAACCGAAAAAGGTGTTTTTCGTGCGATTAATGAGTGATTAGTGCCGAGCCGTAACTGCACTTCGAACGTCTTTTATTTTGTGTTTATTTGTTTCGTCCGGCCGCCCAGCCGACCGCAATCCGCCGTGTCGTCCACCATTCAATTTTCATGCAGCGTCGTTTGCGTGGAATTCCGCGGCTGTGCTCCAGAAAGTGATTGAGTTTTGAATAAAAACGGCCAAGTCGCTCCAGATTTTTAGGAAAATGTCGTCGGAGACGGCTAAAAGCGTAAGTTTTTCGTGTTAATCGACGATAATTCACGCTGGAGGGGCCTTCTGGGAGAGTGCTCCCCGCGCAAGAGGGCTCTTGCGAAGTCCTTCTTCGCCCCCGGTGTGCGAGGCCCTGGAGGAGCGCTTCTTTTAAGGGTGCGGCCTTTGTTCTCATCTTGATCCAACTCATGAGCCGTCTTATGCCTGTCCTTCTTTCAGTGGAGCCATTCGCCTCCAGGGGGGCTCAGGAATTCCACTGGAGCGGAGTGGGCCTGAGCCAGTCACCGTCTGATTATCGGTCGTTCGGCGGAGACCTCCAGATAATTATCCAAACAAATTTCAGCGACTCATTTCTGCTTATCATCTATTTCTCCAGCTGTGCCCCATAGCCTCTGTTTATCGCAGTGCATCAAACCGACGAAAGAAAAGAAACTCCTTTCTTAAAATCCTAGGAGCAGAGTCTTCCTTTACTTTGTCAACCTGTGAGAAATGGGCTCGAGGAGGACCAACAGTTAGTGACCTACTTCGGGGTCACGGAGCCACCTTTTGTTATTGCGGCGATTACGCCAGGGAGAAGGGCTCGACAGGGAATTAATGAGTTCTGATCTGCGCTCAAGGCAGCCACTGTTGAGTGAGGTCAATCTCGAAATTCCCGAGGAGTGCACTCGCCTGGAATCCTTCCGTTGCAGCACAATGCATCCTGCATCCTTCAGCCCTCCGCTCTTATTGTGACCTACCGCGGGATGCCTCCGTCGTCCTTTTGTTTCTGACTGCGCTCTTGATTTATTCTTTTTCATACTCAAAAGGACCCACTGCTCGATATTTGCAGATTGGGACAGAACACTAAAGTTTTTGTACTTAAAGTTGTCCTTGTCCTCCAAGTTTAAACTCTTATCACTATTTACGAAACACAAAGTATTCTTTTTTTTCGATAAATAGAAGCAGTTCTCCATTCTTCCTAAATAACTACGATAATACACTTCAAAAATAGTTAATGGCAATCTAAATTTACTAAGTGCAACATAAAATTCCGTTTCCGTAAACAAATCAAAAATTTTTCAGTTGCTGTAACTGATATACATATGTACATTATGTACATATATTTTATTAATTGCTATAGCCACAAAATTATTTGTTCATTGCAAAATTATTATTCAATGAAATCAACTAAAGCAGGAAAACAATTTTGTATTAGTTGAGACATCTTGAAATAATATCTTCAATTTATAAGTTTACTTGCTTATTTTACAATTTGTGTGCTCCCCAGATGTAAGGTTAAATTTGGATTTATCACTTTTTAAGTTATATGAGTGCAATTGCATGCTGGCAAAAGTCTGTTTTTATGGCTTTTTGTTTTTGCTTTGTCGTAAGTGCAGTGCAAAATTATTTTAAAAATTCGTTGATTACTGCTGTTTTTAGAATTATATTTTAAAATTCCAATGCTATGCACTTATTTATTTGTGTTAACGTTTTTTTCAGTTTATCTTAGAAGTTACGTCTGGTGCACTGCGATTAATCGGTTAATTGAAAAATTGAATCGCCGACATTCAGACAGCTTCTGAAAAAAACGAATTTTCGTCATATCCTCTTACAAAACCGTCAGTCGACGTCGACTGACTGTCGGCATTGCCGCTCCAGTTCTTAGTCATTTGCATAGATAAATTAACGGAGCCCAATCACCCTGCCGTCGGTTCGGCATGATTCACCGCTGAAAGCGTTCTGATGGGAGAAAACTTTTTAATCATAAATTTTTGAATCGATACTCCCCAGAGGGGCTCCGCAGCCGGAGACTTCTGGGAATTATTGTCGAGTGGATGCATCGGTGCCTCGGACTTCGGAGTAGCCCCAACGTTCCCATCAGCGACTTCCGTATGCGGGGGGCGCAGCACTGCGCTGGCTGGTCAGACAATCGCTGGCCAGTTAAAGTGCGTGTCAGCACGCGGCGGGCATTTTAATCGGGCCGATCATTGTTCCGTCGGAGCTCCAATTATTCGGCTGACATCGATAAAACTCCTGTTAGACGCGCCCCGATTTGGACTTCTTGATCACCCTGTTTTGGAAATCTGTTTCACCTCCGCGGCTGAATGCTAATTTTTGATTTGGGAGGCAGGAAGGCGAAAAACGTCTAACTGCAGACGACCACTGGGCCGTGGCCTGAAATTTGGCTAGAAAAGGCCGTTAGCGGTTTTACCTCCGTTCAAACGCATTGCGGAATGCGCTCACACGCCTTTTTGTAACCTGAGCCCCCGAAAAGCTGAGTGAGCGGACTGCCGCCACTCACCTGTTTCACCTTCCCGTTTTCCATAAACGCGACTTCTAACGCGGCTGAGAGTTAAGGCGTGTAGAAATTAACTTCTAGCAAATAAACCACTAATAGCGTGGTTATTTTATCTACCAAATGGGTCCTATTCAGATATTTTAAAAATTCTACTTGATGTAAGTACTAAACTTGAATTCCAAATCGAATTAAAATTTTGAATGCTGAATAACTAAAAGGTACTTCAATATGGAACAAAGTCGAAAATCAAAGTAAATAAATAAAGATTTTTCGGGTATGGTACACAAATCCATTTATGAAAGAATCTTAAAAATATATCAAGCAGTATTGTGCAAAAGCATGAAAATATAAAATCGTTGAAGATGGGGCATGATAGAGATGTCCGTCGAATTAAAGACTAGTGAATGATCAGATAGTTTTTGTTATTTAAAATTTAAAGGAGTCAAATACATATCTCGTAATTGAAGGGTTAAAATAGAAAGGTCATAAAAGATATTTTTGTTCCATTTTAGGAGAGCTATTGAAAGACACCCCTAATAATCATAAACGCATAAATTTTATAAATAAATCGTTTGACTTAACTTATTGTTAGTGTTGCAGCTAGGTTGTAAACTTTAAGGGATTACCATGAAAATTGCTGCTTAGGTTTTTTTTTTGTATTTTTGGAAACTATTATCTAATTTTATAAATTCAAATACAAAACATTTAGGTTCGAGAGTTTCCCACTTTTTTATCTAATGACTGCTGTTTGTCATTTGAGTAAATGAACTACTAATGGAAAGGGCAGACACCTCGGAGCTCGCATGCCTTCATAATCGCTGGATTATCTTTAAAGCTAAACTGCAACTGGGTGGTAATGACGGTGGCTTCCGTTTTCTTAATGACCTCCGAGACCGTCTAATCTTTCTGGGAGTGTCTTTAAGTCCGCGGCGGAGTGCAGCAGACGGTGCAGCTCCGCTCGAGCCGGCACGGTGCGCATCTTGCTGTTTATTTATTCCGCTCTAATACGCAGATGTCATCATCTGGGGGCTTCGCAGAGCAACTATGTGAACGCCCCACAACTCTATCTTTGGATCTAAAATAATTGAGGAATCCTGGGGCTGTATGTTTTCACTCAAAACCTTTGTTCGCATTTTATCAGATCATAATTTTACGAGCTGCCAGTGAATGGAGCGTAAATGCGTGAAGAAAATAACTTTGGGGCCCGCAACGCCACAAGTGGAAAATTAGTTTGGCCTGGAATTAGCTCCAGTCGAGTTCTGGTTCTGTTTCCTCCTCGGCTGATTAATGCCGCGATATCAACGTGCACTTCACGGATGCACTCTTGGGAGCTATTCAGGCGATGCCTCCGTTTAAAGCGGTTTGCTATTCGAAGCCCCGATCGTGGGAGCTCCATGCCACTAGTGGAGCTCTCTAAGGTCAAATTGTAAAGTGGTCTATTTAAAAGCAAAAGTGAATTTTGCATAGTCATTGGGAGCCTCGACTATTTCTGGAAATAGAGTGGGCTCCTGGGATCACAGATGTCGTGTTTGGTCTGTGGAGGAAGCAACTCGAGACTTATGGCGTAGTCAACTTGTTTTAAAGATCTCATAAAACTTTCCAGCGAAATTATGGTCGATGATAGTCTTAAAATTGGCTAGCCGGTTATGAATGAGTTGCGAACTCAATATATGTATGTATTTAGATAGCTCCTTTTTTAAATTCGGCTGGAGTTTCGTATTTTGAAATTTTTGTTGTAATATGCATAAATCCGAAAGTAAGGAGTGGAAATAAAGTCGTTAAAGTACCAATTCAATTCAATCGAGTATTAAAAATATAAAGCCAAATTTTCGTTATAATGGTTACATACAGATGTTCACGCTTGCTAGTTTCGAATTCGTTCTCAAAGTACTGAAATTTCAATAGCAATGTCGCTAATTGCGCAGTCTTCATAAAATTGATTATTTTTTGAATCCTGAAAGAAAGCAGGAATATACCTCGTAGGCCAACATTTGATTTAATTGAACAAAAACTGAATTAAATTGATGAAAATGCCTCCACATCGGCAACATATTTCGAAGAAGGGAAATAAGGGAGCAAATTATGATTGACGCTACAATTACTGAATTTTTAATGACTTCCTCATGAAAAGTTTTAATTCTGTATGACAAGGCATCAGACCCCAGTTTTGAAAACATCGAATTCAATCTAATTGATGATGATTTATAGCTGCATAAAAAGCGAAATGCCTTTTAAATTTATGGGGGTTAAGTGGATGGTTCATCCTTACCATAAATTGAATGTTCAAAACTTTCTGGAACTTAAACCTTTAGTATCCATCTTCGAATTCTTCCATAATTTGTGTGTTGTCTTACTGTTTTAGTGTTTTCTAATCAATGCTTCTCTTTTCAGTTTTCCAGCTTGGAAACTCCAGGCTACGTGGGATTTGCAAATCTCCCGAACCAAGTCCACAGAAAATCAGTTAAAAAAGGTTTCGAATTTACCTTAATGGTTGTGGGCGAGTCTGGTCTTGGTAAGTCGACACTCGTGAATAGCCTCTTCCTCACAGACCTCTACCCAGAAAGGATTATACCGGACGCAATAGGTAAGCGTTAAGCCCCCACAATTTCCTTTGTGGCTTCCTCCCTAATCTTAAACTGATTTGCCACCTCAGAAAAGCAAAAGCAGACGGTGAAATTAGACGCATCCACCGTAGAAATCGAAGAACGTGGAGTTAAATTACGACTCACGGTTGTGGACACGCCCGGGTTCGGTGATGCCATCGACAACTCGGACAGTTTTAGTGCAATCCTAGAGTACATCGATGAACAGTATGAAAGGTTCCTACGCGATGAGAGCGGTCTTAATCGACGAAATATTGTCGACAATCGCATTCATTGCTGTTTCTATTTTATATCGCCCTTTGGACACGGGTAATTGAAATAGGAATAATTTGAATTAACCATCTATTAGAAACAAAATATTTCTATTTTTGGGATCGGTTTGTTAAGTGATCCACAAATTTTATAGCATATTTGTTTAATCGTTCTCATTTTTAGTTCCTCCTACATACCCCGTTTATCTCTAAAAATTAAATGCTGGAGTTTCTTTTAAATTCCATTATTATATAATTAAGATAAAATGTTAAAAATAAAACTGAGATAATATTTACATGGACTATAAAAAACAATAGGTTGAAAAGAAATTATTGTTGCGCTAGACCGCACCCAACCTAAGAAAATTTTTGTTTCATGAAAAATTATTTGAGATTATTTTCTTAACTAAACGAATCTAATTACTTTAATTATCGATTTAAACATAATTTTTTTCGCACACAGGATGAAGCCGCTCGACATTGAGTTCATGAAGAAACTCCACTCAAAAGTGAACATCGTGCCTGTTATCGCTAAGGCTGACTGTTTAACCAAAAAGGAAATTTTACGCCTCAAGTGCCGAATCATGCAGGAGATCGAAGAGAATGGAATTAAAATCTATCCACTGCCCGATTGTGATAGCGACGAGGATGAGGACTATAAAGAGCAGGTTTGATTATGTCAGGACTAGCTATAAAAATAGCTTTAATGCGGAAATATTCCCCCTTTTCTAGGTGAGGCAGCTGAAAGAAGCAGTTCCGTTCGCGGTATGTGGAGCAACAACCCTCCTCGAAGTGAAGGGCAAAAAGGTCCGCGGCCGACTCTACCCGTGGGGAGTTGTGGAAGTGGAAAACCCTGATCATTGTGATTTTATTAAACTCAGGACAATGCTTATGTAAGTATAGGTTAATTATTTTCTTTATGTGTGACATTTAGAGTAGGGTTTTGCGAGGTAATAAAAATAGAAGTTACAGAGAATTAAAGACATTTTATGGGAAGTACAAAAGTTTAAACAATAAATTTATAGTGAGTTCATTCTATATAAACATTTTGTTCAAGCATTATTACACGGCAAAGCATCAGAAGCACGTTCAATCGAATATGAATTTGTAAATTTACTTGGTATTCGATATTTTCTATTGACCAAATAATAATTTTCCATTAGTCAAATATTTCTAATTACCCAAATAATCGAGTCAGAGTAATTACCAAAACTAAAAATATATATTTTCCATTAGCGGTTACTTAAAATAATGGAAAACAAGTAGATGAATAAAGTGTTTAGATTGATGCTTGTAATTTGGTTATAAGGGAATTTTTGCAGCGAAATAATAAACATTAATTTTATGAACGGTCTCGACTTATTTGTGATGTAGTTTGGGTAACAAGATATTCAAATTCAAGTCATAATTCAGCATAGCATTTCAGAGGTGGAATTGTACAAATAATCGATAAGAACGCGGTCATTAGAAATGGCTGGAGCTTTAACGTGGCACGCGATTTCTTCTCCCAACATTTACAGAGGTTTCCAGTTCGCAAACAAAGCTGCCTTTGTAGAAATCTTACTGGTGTCGTCTTCACTCTTGAGCCATTAAATTTGCCCTATTTGAAGTAGTAACACGAACTGTTTTGTTTATGTTTTATACTTAAATTACGTAGACCAATTTAGATATGAAATTAATCTTTCAATTCAGTAAGAAGACTAAACAAATATAATTCTGGTGGTTTTTCAAATTTGTGGAATATTATATTATAATATTTGTCTTACAGAACTCATATGCAAGACCTCCAAGAAGTGACGCAAGAAGTCCACTATGAGAACTATAGGTCTGAACGTTTAGCGAAAGGAATTAAGAAGAATGGAACCTTAAAGGACGAGGTACCCGCTACTCCCTCCGCTATAATTAGCGACAAGGATCGAATGCTTCAGGAGAAGGAGGCTGAGCTTAGGAGGATGCAAGAGATGCTTGCACAGATGCAGGCGAAAATGCAAGCACAGCAATAGTTGGAGCTTCACATCTGTGACTTTTTTTTTAAATAAACAAATTCGTGGTATATTTAAGAAATTACTATGCAATAAGCTAGAGAACAAGTAACGAGCCAATTGTAACTTAGTTCGTTCGTCTCGAAAAGATAACAGATACATGACTTAAAGATTTTGCAATAACAAACAAAATGTAAACGCATAAAGGCGCTAAATTGCGCTGCTAATTTGATTCTAAGGAACACATTATAAATATTTCATGAGAGAATTCTCCCCCAACAATAATTGTATCACTAGTAGTAACTTTTGTATGCATACGCTTGCCCTGGCGTATTCTTAATGAACAACAATATATCGACGAATTATTGGATAAATACAAAACTCCGGGAGATATTTATATAAACAAAAAATTTTGGGTAGGAAAACTGTATTTACCAATATTTTTATAGACTTAGAAATCAACGAAATTTAAATATTAAGGTGTTTCTGAATAATGCTTGAGAAGATGCCGCTTTTCTTTTTATGTTCGGGTCCTCTTAATGTAGCTTCTTTAAAGTGTTATATTTGAATGCGTTTTAGCAATTTTCCAAAATGTTCGTTGGGAAATGAAAGCAATTTTGGTTTCACTCGAAACTGTGTACTAAAATAGTTCTCATAGTTAAATTCGAATTGAAGGGTTTCGAAACCTCATCAACGCTCAGTAATTCAGTGTTAAGCTTTGTGATTGAACAATTTAACAATTATAAAAAAATTCAATTTAGTATCATTTGATGCATAACTCGAATATGCTTTGGTTACAACTTGAATGTGAACTTCTTGTTTCAGGAATTGCAATTAACCTAATGCTGTACAGAGGTAGAAATAAATATTATAAACAAAAATAACATTAAAAATACTGCCATCTTTGAACAAAAGAAAATAGTCGGAACTTTAATACTGTCGAACGTTTTCATTTCCCATCAATGTAACACAAAAAAATAGGAAGAATTGCCCACAGTTTTATAAAATGTTATGTTGGCAAGTTGCCTATTATTGTATTAAATTTATTAAATTGCTGTAACATTTGAGTCATATCAAATTTCGAAAAAGCTTTTTAGAGCATACATAAACACTTTTATTTCATAATCCAAATTAGTTGTGTACCATTGTTTCTATTGTATAAATATCTTTTTAAAATATATTTTCGTACTTAAAGGCATTTTGTATCCTCTAATAGAAATATTTCGTTTTTTATTTAATATTAGGTAAATGTGGAATTGACAATTTTTAATCAAGGCCATTAATTATAAATTATGATAGTTTAAATTTTAAATGATAGCGCCAGTAATTACTAAATCAAAATTTTATTCTCTGCTGTCATTGGGTCCAATATGGAAAACTGAAAATAAATTTACAATTTTCTTTTGGACATTTATACCTCAAACGAAAATTGATGCGAATTTCACCAATTTATTTTATTTTAATATTAAATTCTAGTTAATTGAAAGTGACTTTAAGAGCACTTGAAAAAAAATTCTACAAAGGAAAGTTTTAGTTAGTTTAGTTGCAATTAAGGAGCACTCTGTGTTTTATTGCTAACAACAAAGGTAACTGGAAAATTCAAAAATACTTTCAGGTGCAGGTAACCCTTTTATGGTTGACGGTTATTTTAATTTCTAGATAAGATAAATTTTTCACTTTAAAAGATACAATAAAAGAAAAAAATGTATGAAGAGTGAACGAGATTTGTGAACGGTGTTATTTCTTAAAGTTATGAACGACGGTAAGTAACTCCTTTTTTCAAATGCATAATTAATTCATATGAGTTTTACAGCACAGTGCTCGGTTACGATGTCCGACGTTTTTAATTTTAATAAGCTTTTGTATAACATTCAGATTAAAAGGGACTTAAAAGTAAAAAGTATAGTTAACATTATTACTCACGTACATTTAAAAATATAATAGGAACTTGTTTCAAATTTTTTTAAACAGATATATGTACGTTAAAGAGCGTTTTTAGCGAATGCAGGTATTAGTTTTTTTAAACTTATCAAGGTAAATTATTTTTATTAGTTTTTTCGTCCTCGCCACTGCTCTTTCATACAACTGTCAGATTCAATTTAGGAAGAACAAAAGAACGGTCACTAGAATTCCTCAACCGGCTGAGAAAAGTCGCATGGCGATGGCATGTCTCCTCCCTCGCACGATTTCCCGTCGCGAGACGTGCCTTCTTTTTCGCTGAATACAGTCGGTGCCGTAACGACGGCCCACCTGATCGAAATGAGACGGCGGTCTTTTCAGCGGCTCCGATAACGCACGCGAGAGCGACCCAGCGCCGCGCTTTGCCAGCATTCGAGCAAAAAGCAAATGTCAGCGAGAAAATTCCTCCGAGGTAATCAAAATCTTTACTTTGTGCTTGTGCGGCCTGTCTGACGGTTCGGAAAAGCTGTGAAAAACGCATCCGCTGCGAGCGCGAGGAGATTTGACGGTTTTTGTGCCTTCGCTAGAGTTGAGATTGTTGCGGTCGATTTCCTGTGGACCAGGATCGGAGTTTTACTGCATTTTTTTTTTTTGCAAAGATAAACAGAGTTCGTGCCCTTTGTGCAAAGTGGCGGTGGAAGTTGCTGCGTTGCTGCGGTCAAGTTGTGCTCCTTCGAATTTCTGGGAGGGGACGGGCCCCTTGATCTGGTGCCAGCGGAACTTCCTTTTGAGTGACAGCTGCGCCTGATTTTTTCTGCTTTTGAAGAACTCGCTTTGCGGCAAAACTTTTTTCGGTCACTTCTTGCTCGCAGTCTCGCGAGTGTTCAGCGGAGGTTTCGTGTCGATTAACCTTTCCTGACATTGAGACTCATCGGCCAAGAAAACGGGCTCGCATGCAGGAGACAATTTGACTGGTGTGCGAAATTTCCATTTTCGTAGAACGTTTAGTGCATTTATTTCCGCGCATCGAAGAAAATCCGCAGGGGACATCTTAAAGGAGGTGAAAATTTCGGCAAAGTGCCCTGACCAAGAAGTTGGATTTGTGTGCGTGCAGTGAACGTCTCGAGGGAGACGCAGACGTGCGGTGGTTTTCTTTGAAATTTCGTAAAGTGTTGACCCCCGCGGGAGGTGTTTTATTCAAATTTCATCCACAACAGAGGAGGTGAACATAATTTCCCCGCGACAAATGGCTAAAGACGAGGAGGACGACCTTCTCCCAGACAAAGATGCGGCCAAGGGCTTCTACGCGAAGTATGAGCCCAAGGAGATTCTTGGAAGGTAGGTTCCCTTTCTTTTTACACCTGTGTAACGAAATCCCAGCCCTACAGCTGCTCAAAACACCTGCAAAATTCCTTGATATTAAATCATAAAGCAATAAAATTTCGTCAGTGGTAAAAGTTCAAAAAAAAATTTTTGACGTTTATACCGCCCCTGTCCCGCTGGGGGCTGCCGTTGGAGCGGCGGAGCCCCACAAAAATTCAAGCCACTTCGGGTCGTGTGCGAAGCGCGAGAAGAGAACACGCTCGACGGCACGTGCTCCGCTCTGGCTGTTTTTGTTTGGTTTATTTTTGCCCACAAAGCCCCACAGCAATGAAAGTGGACACTTTTATAGCACAACAGCCTCACAGTTCAATTCATCGTCTCGGTCCCCGTCTCAGAAAATAAAAAGAAAACAAAATCGCTGTAAAAATCTGATAACCAGCCCGCGAAATCACCGGCCAAAGATTGCGCGAATCACCAGAGACACCTCGGCCCAGCCCCCTCCTCACTGTCCCCCATTCAGTACTTTTTATTTTTGTTTATTCCAATTAGCACTATTTTTATTATTTATTAATATCGCACTGAATTCGCAGTAATTTATGCATATTTCAGTATATTTGCAGCGGTACCGTTTAATAAATAAAATATTTCATTTATCCAGGTGACCGGAACTTTCCAGAATTAGAAAATATTTTAGAACAGTCTCATCTCCTCCCAGACAATCTGTGGATTTTGAACCCGCGACGCTATCGCCCCAATTTTTGCTATTTTTTGCGATTAATACTTGTAACCGAAAGAAATTTGAGTGCGTGCGCGCATGGCGAATTTTTTGGGGGCAAGATTAAAGATCGTGACAAAATGCTCGCCTGATTATAACCGCGTATAAACGCGGATTTTTTCGCATATCTTGCTTATCAGGGCCAACTGATTATGGAGAGATTGTTTAGCTGCCGGGACGACCTTGTCACCCGGTAAGCAGCAAAACAAAAGAACAATTGATTCGGGCCAAAGTGCAACTGGTCCTGTCCCGGGAATTACCTTTAATGTCCGAATTCACTCGCTAAAAGAATGAATACTTTCACATCTTATCAATTTATTTACTGGTCAATGACTGCAGGTTATTATAATCACATTATTTTGGAAGACAAGAAAAAGATAAAATTTGTCGGTAATTCAACCATAAGAGACAATTTATTTGTTTTCGTCTCGTCTTCTAAAAATTAAATTCTAAAATTTATAATTCGGTATTATTTGACTTGAATAACAATCTTCAAATGGTGGCAGTGGCTTTTAAGTAAATACTATTTTCTTTCCCTCTATAATGCTCCCCAAAACATAAAATTGTTTTTTTTGGTTAATTAGCTTTTTTAACCATGAATAGTCCATAAGTAAGTAACTAAAATATTGAATTCAATTTTTGCAGAATCTGATTCTTGAAAACAGCCAATAATTATTGCTGAAGTACGTCGCCTACTGGAGAAACAGAATTCTTGATATTATCTAGAAAAAATGCTTTTTATGGTATCAGCCTAAAAGGTATAATAAAATTTAGGTTTTGCTCATTTCCGAAGCTTTATGCTCATTAAAAAAACCTATTTGGTTATTACAAGGTACAGGTTGGGTCTCTCTGATTTTAATTAATTTTAAAGACCTCTTAAGAACTTTGAAATCTGACAATTTTTTTAAGTTGTCTTTTCTTTGATTGCATAGTCAACAAAATTAAAGCTATAACTAAAACGATAAAATCTAAAAACACGATTGAACTACTAAAAGATGCTTAAAACAAGTTGTCTGTTTCAAATTAGCACTCCTATTGAAAGAAATCGATTAATAAATTCTTCTGATGGTGAGAAAACAAGCTGACAGAATTTATCTGAAAGGTGTAAGCTTATATTTAGACTTTAAATGATGGTTTTTATATGAAAGTCAAAAATAGCAATTTTTAATAATCTTAAAAATTATATTGTTCTTGGACTATTTTGGATGTCTGCGATTTTTAAAGGCAATTTCTGAATAATTTTCTTAAATACATATATCAACAGAATCAAACTGGCAAATTGCGAAGTAGACCGGCTCGAATAAGTTCGCAATTGTTTATCAATAGCTTGTCCTTAGGCCGTTGTTTGCTGACCAAGGACTTTTGCACTTGAGATAAAAAACAGAGACACAAAACACGTCCAGTTCAAAGCTGCTTGTCAGCATTCCCGGAAGCATCACAAAACTCTCGGAATATGCGTATAAAACTGCATGCAAACAGAAAATTGTACAATTGCGCAATTTTAATTGTCGCGCGCACAAAGGCCGGACATTATCCTTTAATTCTTTTAGTCTGTTTGACCCTGCCCCCGCGCTTGGCTCAAATATCTCGCGCGATTAGAAATAAGTAAGATCGCTGCAAAATTGCGAATTTCGACGAACTGACACCCTATTCCATTTCGAATTAATGTAAACAGGCGATGACACACAAATCGCCTTTATTGATCTATTTTTAGCTTAATCTAGCGGGCGGCGGGAGGGGTCTGTGGGAAAGTCATTAGCCCTAGAGCGCTTGTTGTGCCGCGAGTGCTCGATAACAAATTCTGGGAACAAAAAATAATAATTATAAGCTGAGTCCAGCAGATTTCCTCAAAAAGTGAAGACTGTGCTGAATGCGTTTGCGCGACGTGATTAATCACCGGTGATCCCTGGCCTGATTTGGACGCTTATGTTTCAGATTTGGGTTTTATGCGAGCGTATTTTGAATTTCGACTTCGAAATAGGCGATTTTATAAATCTGGTTTAGCGTAAAATAAAATGAGCACTGTCTTTTGTCGCCGCAGTCAGATAAAAGATGGGCACTGTGCTACACAGCACGTGCCACCAATCGAAAGTTACACCTCCGAACGTGACCGCTGCTGAGTAGCACGCGTAACCTTTGTGCCGACATCTTTCACCCAATTGCGGGCGGAATTGTCTTGAAGTCCATCTCAAAGAGTTGGACCCGGCGGTTTCTTGATTGGTTATTAATACCTCAGGGTTATCGGCTGGGCCGCCACTAAGACCGTGGAGCTCAAGAGATGAGCTGAGTCCATTTGCGTCTTAGATCCACGACGCGTTCGATTTCTTGATGCGTCGGTTGTTATCAAAAGACGGACTATTCCCTAACAATTATGCAGCCACAAGTTTGTGTTTATTTTGGTGATAGAGCCCAGGTCAAGTTTATTGTTGAATGTTGAAAACACAATTATTCCCCTGTTTATCGGTCGCTATGTGCACAGCGGAGGAGCTAGGGGAATCTGGCTTGATTAAATGTGCAAACATTTTAAGATATTCAGTGCAATTGTTTGACGAACATTTAGAGATTTTTACTTTTTCGGGGTTTGTTGGCAACAACTTCCGTGCCGTTTAGCTCAGGTGAATTATCTGATTTTCACATTTCTTAGGAATGCTAGTTTTGTTTTTGATATATCCAAACGTATATACACAATTTTGATTTTTATTTACTAAAACAATAAACCATTGAAATTAAAAACAAAAAATGGCTAAAAAATTCTAAAGTCCGCCATTTTGTGTTTTTCCTTAAAAGTTAATAATAAGAACACAATTTTTTTTATCAATTTAATAAGATGTTTATTTTGATGTATAAAAAAATATAGTAGCTAGTAAGAAAATATTATTTGTACTGTAAAATAAAAATCTGAAGAAAACACGAAAACCATTATAAACTCCCCTTAAGCTTGGTTAAAACTTGGTTTAAGCCGATAATATGAAAAATAGCGTAAAAAATTACTGATGGACAATTTTCTATTTACGGAAAATCCGAAAAAATAAAAAGTACATGTCTCCTAAATTGTGGAGCCAAAGGAGGGTTACAATTTTAGTAGTATATGAATAAAATTATGAATATACAATATGTATGTATGTTTCCCTTATAGCTCCTAGAGTATTTGATGAATTTTAGTAAGTGAGGTATCGTTCGATACGTCTTGGTGTTCCGCTTGTTATGGCGGATATTAAATGTAAATCACTTATGATTAAAAAGTTAATTTCAAAATACATATATAATATACATATATCTTGAAGTTCATATTCCAAAAATATATAATTTATATATATCACCTTATTCTTAATTTTGCAACTGTTTTGTTTTTTAAATGATGTTTTTAATCGTAACTATTTGGGGCTTAGTATTTGAGCTTTCCTGAATCCATTTCTGCTTAGAGTGATTGTTATCAACCACTTGATTTTGAGCATTGAAGACAATCCGCACTTGTGAATGAAGTGCCATAAAACTTGTTTTGCATGAGAAGGCTTTGTGGTAATCGCAAAACGATCCCCAACAACGCAGCCCCCGTGTTTCGCAACAACTGCAGTCAAGCAGTTCCCACGATTTATCTAAGTCTAATATATGAATTCCGAAATTTTTAACGCCATACTTTGTATTTTAACCCTTATCGCTCCGTTCAGGTGGAAAACAATTCGCAATTTCGTCCGCTTGACCTTCTCGCGCCATATCTACGAAGTGCAACGGCAGCTACGGCGATACGCGACGCGGTGCATTCGGTCCGCGAGTGCATTTCATGCGCTCTGCACCCCTCGTTGCGTGGCTTCGCGTCGATAAGATGCGCTGACTAACTCCTGCGGGATTAGCGCTAATTTGACTAAATTTTGTATCTCCTCTGCGGGATTACGCAAAGCTGCCGCCTTTGTTGTGAATTTCTATATATTTTCTAAATTAAGGGAGATAACGATGTTATGCGGTTCATTTAAACTGTTTGAAATTGTCGTTTTTTTTGGAGAGAATAAATTTTTGTTTGTATTATTTGTAGACAAGAATTAATGTAAATTTTTCTTTATTTTATATATTATTATACAAATATAATTGTTTTAAGCTGATTATGATTTATAACGACAGAAGAGCAAAATAAGTTTTATCAATAAAAGGAGGAACTGGTGACATATTTAATGATTGGGTCATTTGAAGTCGTTAGAATTTGATTTATGGGTATCATATCGAACCAACACAGGTATAATGTTTAGAAATTATTTAACAGCCGTATTTATTAGAAAGTGACCCTGACATCTTAAATATAAACTTTTTAAAATTAATCTGTTTTTGAGAAGATCAGTTCCACAGAGGTCCTTTGATCAATACCTGTCATTTCAAAAAAATAACTATGTACCTTATAATCATGAATTTTGGAATAATGAAATTGAATATATATCTTTGATCTTTGTTTCCAAAATATTGGCTATTTTTAGGGTTCTGTGTATAATTTGGATTTATGCATAATTTTTAGCCTAAGGTTATCTTGGAGCATCTAATGTAGTCCATGCCCCAATTTAGTCGACAATTCCTTATCCGAATATTTGGCAGTCGTCATTAAAATCTCAGTTTCAATAAACAAAGATTCGGGTACTGTAAATAAAGCGCATTCTAAGTAGAAAAAAAAAAATTTCCGAGGAAGTTATCTTATAATTTCGTTATTGATTACCACGCGCCGAGTTTATCGAATAACTTGACCGAACTGCTCCTTAAATATTAGGAACAACGTGCACTCAATGCAATCTAAAATTAGCTAAAGATTAGCGGAGAAACCTCGCTGAGATAGTTTTCAATTTCGCGTCCTCAAAATATGCTCTCGATCGTCTCAATCTTCTCCCAAAAAATGAAATGAAAGCTTTCTTTAATCTAGAGATTAGCCAGTTGCGCACGCGGAAAAAATCTTTCCGCGTACAACAGAGTCCGGCATGCCGTCACCCAATTTATCGCATCACGCTGCAATCACACCGCAACTTTGGGGTGCGAAATGTCTTCGCTTTTAGCGTGTTTATTGTGAAATAAAAATAAATAAAATAAGAAATTATTTCGCGTACTTAAGAGGGATGCGCTAATCGGAAATAAATCAACCGCTAATAAGACCGCGACCGAAGTGGGATTAATCATTTTAAAAAATTCTCTAGTGATCGCACCCCCGTGACTAAGAAAGAGGTTCGAGTCTTCGAGTACTTCGGTTTTGAAGAAAAGACGATCTTGCTTTGTCTGCTAAGAAATAGCATCCAGCTCGACTAGATCATTTTTCTTTTTGATGATTATTTTGCTCGGTTCGGCAGTTGTGACACGATCGTTGGACGGCATCTTTTGGAGCAGACTGACCGGGCAAAATGTTGATCATGTCTGTGACCTTCTTGGAGCTGGATTGCGATCTCGGGCGGGAATTCTTTCGAGCTAAGTACGTTGGAGGAATTTTTTAAAATACCTATCTTCAGACGTTCTATTCTGTTGAGCAGCAAGTGAAATGGAAATCGAGGATGAAGGTTGAGGCGAGGAATTCACGGTGCAACATTGTTTGATCATGACTAAAAGCGCACCGTTTTTATAAAAATTCAATGAAAATGACTTAATTTGAGTGCGGTCTTTTGTAATTTAGTGTGAAGTGGCTGTTTTTTCCTCTCTGGGGTTCCGCTCTTTCACATTTCAGGTGTTTCGCGTTTTTTATCGTTGAGGAAAAAATAAAAATGTTGGATATCTTAGCTGAATCACTTTCAAGTCGGAGTCATTAACTTGAATTAATGAGTTGTTTCCGTCGATTATATTTTTGATGATTCGATACAATTTGGACAGAGTCCAGAAATGCAGCATGTTAATAGAACAAGATTTAAAACTCGATTGTTTTTTTTATTTATTTCCAGAGGTATCAGTTCAACAGTGCGGCGATGTGTTGAGAAGGAAACAGGAAAAGAATTTGCTGCGAAAATTATTGATTTGGGGGCTACAACAGAATCAGGTGAAAGCAATCCCCATCATATGTTGGAAGCAACAAGACAAGAAATTTCTATACTCAGACAAGTTATGGGACATCCCTATATAAGTAAGTGATTTTTTTTTATAATTATGTAAGTTTGCTTCTCTACATTTTTAAATTTCTTACAGTCGATCTACAGGATGTTTTTGAATCAGACGCCTTCGTGTTTATAGTTTTTGAACTTTGTTCTAAAGGTGAACTCTTCGACTACCTCACTTCAGTAGTTACACTATCTGAAAAGAAAACGAGGACCATAATGAGGTAAATACTTTTCATTTTTAATGATTAATATGCTATATACGAGTACTATATAAAGCGTGCAAGTATTCTATTATCATTTCCTTCTAATGTATTTTTGTCTTAATAAAATAAAACAAAAATTTATTTCAGACAAATATTCGAAGGCGTAGATTATATCCATTCAAAAAATATAGTCCATCGGGATTTAAAGCCCGAGAATATTTTATTAGATGATAATCATAATGTAAAAATCACCGATTTTGGTTTTGCTAGACATCTTGAAGAAGGCCAGAAGTTGTATGGTGATTATTTCATGACAATCAGCTACTAACAAGTTTTAATGGTTTAAATATTTTATTTCAGATCTTTGTGGAACCCCCGGTTATTTAGCACCAGAGACATTAAGGTGTAATATGTTTGAGGGTTCACCAGGATATTCAAAAGAAGTGGATATGTAAGTTATTTTTATTATTTTTATCACCTCGAATACTTTCTCAGATCTGTTGTTTTTATGTATTTAGATGGGCCTGTGGTGTAATTATGTTTACTTTATTAGTTGGATGCCCGCCTTTTTGGCACCGAAAACAAATGGTTATGCTTAGGAATATTATGGAAGGAAAATATAGTTTTACGTCGCCTGAATGGGCTGATATATCAGGTATGTACTTACATTATTTCATTATTTTTTTTGCATTTATTTTACAATTTTCCTAGTTGACGAATTTGTAGAATTTTTTTGTTTTTATTTACTTTCAAAAATTCAGGTTCTATATCCAATCACACAATTGCGCAGACTATTGCAGAATTTAGTTCTTGAAAGTAGCCAAACTGCTTCTAAATTCAAACATTCTTTTATCAATACAAACTAGTTTTCTTTAGATTTTTGAGACTTTGATAAGAGCAATGAAATCGACGTAATGTTTAAAAAAAAAATTCCCAATAGATAAGACATATTTCGATTCTTAGCAGACAGATGGTTATTTTTTGTGTGATTGCGACTTTTAGAGTTTGTCATTAAGAGATCAAAAAACTTGCGAGAAATGAGAAATTTAAAAAAATATATTTGCTTTATTTTTTTCAGAGGATCCCAAGGATCTAATACGTAAGTGTCTAGTAGTAGATCCTGAACAAAGAATAACAGTAAAAGAGGCCTTAAGACATCCATTCTTTAATCAAATGGTGAGTTTTAATATTTTGATTCAAGCACAGTTAAATACAAAACAAAAAACATTCTTAATTTTCGAAATTGTTTAAATTGAAGCTTTAAAACTTCTGAATTTGTCATCATAATTTTCCTTTAAGACCTTATTCACAGCTTCTTAGTAGAGCCCTCATTTACATAATAATTTACTTATTATTAAATTTAAAAATTTTTATTTTTCTTCTCTTCCTTCTTTTTATTTTATGTGATCGCGAACATACACACACAATTGTCACCCGAATAATATGTATAAAAATCAAACGTGCACTGCTTTGCTATTTATATTGATCAAATAAACACTACACAAATATGAAAAATTATGAATGAAACTCACAATAAAATCCGGCGGCACTGATACAGCTATTCGAACAAGAAATTGGTCCTCTGAAACGCAGCCTATCCATCAAATCGAGGAGAATGAGTCGAATCGTGGAAATAGCACTGGTAACAACTTCATGTTTCTGGCCAGAATCATGTTGCAATTTTATGAAACGAGTGAAAGTTTCGTTTTATAATTTACTCTACCTTTTGTTTTTTGTCAATTTCATTGTTTGTTTTTCGTTTTTTTTATTTATATATCATCATTTTTTCATGTTTATAACACTAAATTGCTCAGTTGTCCGTTTGTCTATCTTTGTGTTGCGTCCTCATTTCCTTAATTTTTTTTTTATTGTATAAATTTCCATATTCATCATTTTTCTGATTGGGTTTATTAAATTTTACAATATATCCTAACAACGAATTGGAACAAAATGACGGCGATTAACAAGACTTTTTGAAATGCTATAAACTAATAAGATTTTATACTTTTATGGTTGGCTACGATATCCAACTCTAAACTCCTCTATCGCCTTTTGGGCCTATAGATGGTAATTATGAGGGCGACTGCTCCTCGAAGAAATCTGATGTTTTGTAGAAGTTATTGTTTCACTGTGTTTGCAGTTTAATAGCGATTTGCTTGAAATATCTTTAACGATTGGATTTAGTGAGATCTAATGTTAATCGTTTCAAAAGTTACATATAATAGTTTGTATTAAAAGGAATGCGAGTGTTTTAATGTGATATTATTTTTTTAAACTAATTAAACTACGTGGTGTTACATTTAGGACAATTCGCTTACTTGTTAAGGAAGAGTTTTTAAATGTTTGGTTCGAAAAACACGACAAGGAAACAAAATATATACCTAAGTTAAAAATTTATATTTATAATGTTAGGAGGCCAATATTGTTTCAGATATTTGTCCGAATATATCTTATAATATGTGAGGAAGCTTCAGCTCTGCTTTGGAAATCTGTTTTCTTAAAAGATGGTGATTGGTATACAAAGGTCTTTTCTTTTAATCCATTTAAAATCTTACACTGCTTCTACATCTTATGCAAAAAATACGAAATCCAGAAAGTACTAGGAAAGTCCTTGGGCCTTCCTACGCAACCTTGAGGAACACCATATTGTACAAAATTTTCCACTCTTTAACGAGTGAGTTTAAAATTGCTTTTTTTTATGCATTAACTTTTGGAAAAAAAACAATTGTAGCTTATTTTTGTTTTATTTTATTTTCTTACCAACAAATGTGTTCCAAAATATAGGGGAAGGTGACAACGAAAAGGACGATTGATCAAACAAAGGTAACATATCCAGCTGATTCTAGCAAAACATTTATCGGTTTCTCCCGGCCACGACAACTTACATGTGATATACGTTCCGAAAAGAGGCCTCCTCTTGATACTCTGAAGGTTAGTAGATAAAGTATATATTTTAAAAAATTGATGAGTATTGATCAACCACACTGGGACTCTGAATTGTACATTTTGGTCAGTAGTTGGAGGCTTTTTTGATTAGGCTAGCACTGAATTGTAGTTAGATATCAAATTGGGAGTCGGTTCAATTTTTTCACCTTTGCAAATACTTCGTTTATTTTAGGATTAATTTTAAGTGTAAGTTTTTAACTGAACTTTACATTTTTGGGCGAACACTTGTGCCTGTAAATACATTTTTATTACCAAAAATTTCTAGCTTTTAAATATGTATTTAAAATAAACAGGAAAACTAGTTTATTAATAAATAACTATTTTAACTCGTTTCCAATGAAATTTTAAACAAGCTACATACCTATATGTATTTTAGAGAAAATTTAGTAGTTAAAGTAGTATAACTTTATTTTTAAATAAAGAGGCAAAACGATTTTTAGGACATATGAACCTACTTTTTTCTTCTAAAGCAAATAAAAAGAAGAAATAGTAAACTATCTCTCCAAAAAATGAATTTTTGGTAGAAATTCTTTAGTTTTATCAAACAGTTAAAAAATTGTAAACCAGTAATATTGATTTATATTTACCTAGTTTAAAAACATAATCGAAACAAAGTTCTTATGGAAATAAAATACCAAGAACCTTTGCATGGTTGTGAATTTGGTTAGAAAGCATATTTAAGAATTTAATATGTTGTCGTTTGCGTGTAAATTGTGCATTTAATTAACGTCTTGTTATTCAAAGCGTTAAAATTAATATTGTTGTCAGAATTCATTTTCAAGTATAATTTATTATTCTGATAATGGTCAGATGTAAACAATTTTTAAAATATGTAGTGCTACTTTTCTTGAGGACACAACTGCATACGGTTGCATTTGGTATTCTTATTGGTTCCAAAAATAGACAATTGAAACAAACACACATATTTTGAATAAACAAAACAGCATCGCGTTTAAGTAACAAATTTTGATTTTAATTTAATGCACGAGTAAATTATTCCCCTTGCAAATTGTAGCTAAATAAACAATAAAACTACAACTGTTCCACACTAATTTAATCCAAACAGCTGAAAGCAACGAGTAGTCCGATAATAACTTGTTGTTGCTTAGGGAAAAAATTCACACATTTCTTGAAGTAGACAAGAACAAGTAGCCTGGTACCTTCGGAAAGGCAAATAAAAATGCAATCAGGCGTGAGTACCCTCCAACATTTTTGTGTCATGAACAGCCAGCAAAATCTTTTCATATTTTCAAAGTTCTTTTAATTTTTGCTTCTTTAGCTGAATCAGGGGTTATGAAAGAGCATTGCAAATTAAGGTGCCTCTTTGACTTCCGTTTGCATTTGAAGAAAAATATATTTTTTTTGTTTGTATACCGCCCGCTGCAGGCTTAAGTTTACTACACTCGTCCCATTTTCTTAGGCACACTTTTTATTACAGTCGTTTTGTAGTTAAAAACCCTTTTTTGGCACTTACAACATTTAATCGACAAACATAAACTCGATTCGTACACAATAGTTATAAAATGATTGCTTTATGTTTTAAGTTTTTAGCTGATATTAGTATCAATTTGTAGAATTGAATTTTTATTTTATTTTAAAGTATTATTTTACTGAATTTACGGAACTAAAAAGTTGATTGCCTCTATAAAGTGCATGAGCGGTGGTGGCTTCGTTTTAATAATTTTTTTTTTTTTTAATGTACTAACCGCTTGAATGATTTTAACTTTTCTTGTTGATTAAGGGAATTTTTGGGTTAAGTTTTATATACTAATTTAAAAATTGTTTTACTTCCTGCAGCTTCGCAAACAGAGTCGGTTCAATGCCAGGAAAAAGTTCCAATTCGCTATACTCTGCGTTAGAGCAATGATTCGTATTAAGAGGCTGCGTTATACCGCTGAACCACTTCGAGTAGAAGACGCTATTCGTGATCCATACCGCGTCAAAGTACTAAGAAAGGTTTGTTGGATTTTCAATTTTCTTTTCATACATATATATTATAGTTTATTAATTTTGTTTTACTTCAGGTCATCGATGGCTGTGCGTTCCGAGTCTACGGTCACTGGGTTAAGAAGGGCGAAGGACAGAATCGTGCTGCGCTCTTCGAAAATACCCCGCGCACCGAACTACATGCTTTATACATTACTAATCTTAGCCGATAACTTAAACTGAATTTTTAGATTTTAGACAAATTTTTATTTAAGTTATATATTTAGACTTTAACTTATTGTTAACACCGAAAGAAAGTAACAAAATTAATTATATCTCTCATACCTCTAAGTTTTATCTAATTCCTAAATGACGAGGTAGAATATTATTGTTTTTTTTAGTGGCGCGCGATACTTTTGATTTTATTATTATTTTTCAAAGTAAAAAGCGATGAAGTAATGAATTTTTCAAATTTCACTAAAAACATTTTGTAATTGCTAAACGATTTTGGTTATGAAAAGGTGTTTTTTCATTGCTTAAACTCGTTGTAAAGTGCAAAATGCAAAATCTGATTTAAAATCGAAACTCCTTTGATATTTTGAATTTCCCTTAAAGTCCTTATTTTGTGTATACCGCCCCTAATGAAATCAAAAATTTTGAATAAAAAAAAAATAAACCGATATTGCTTTTTTTATATAAAAGTGATAAAATGTATGAATGAGAAATTTAAATATGTTTGATTGAATGTATAAAGCATATCTAAAAAATACTTTCTCGGTAATCCTTTGCATAAAAGGGTAAAGGTAAATCAAATCGCCAAGTGAACTCATGACTATCGAGGATTCAAATTGAAATAGCAATGTAAGCAAATGCATGAATGAACTTTCAGAGGAAAGATTTCAGAAAATGTCAGATCAGAAGGCCACAGGTAAGGGCACCCATTAATTTACTTATTTTCCTAAACTAACATTATGCAGGCTATCGTAATACAAAAAATGAAATAAAATTTAAAATCATCATTTTTCATCTTACGGAGTCTTCAATTAAAATATTGCATTTCATAGATGTGTTACTAACATTAAAATGTTTGTCCAAGCAGCAGTGTATGAAAAAGACGAACAAGAATATTATTTACATCACCATTTAAGAAGTTTTTGATTTTAAAAGCATGAAGAAAAACCTATTTCCAAATGATAATTAAGAAAATACAAAGGACAAAGGTAAGTGGCTTACCAAAGTAAGATAAGTAATATAAGACATGTTACAACATTTTTTAGGTAAATATAGAGCGCGGCGCTGAGTATACAACAGTAATTAAAATCAAAAATGGTTTGAGACTTGAGTACATTTTATTAAGAAGACTCAACATTTTATTATGCAACTTTAAACAGCAAGGAGACAAAATTCTCTAGGTAAGTGTTTATTTAATTATCCTATATGTTAGCTTTTTTCTAATAGTATGCCCTTCAATTGCCTTGTGTTGCCAATCTTTTTATCATAAAAAGTCTTGATGAAGAAATCATTTTAAACTTAGCAATGTAAACCTAAAGGCGTCCCAGCTAAATCTGCGAAACACCAACTTATCGCACAATTCTACCTTAAACTCTTCTATTCCGCAGACTGCGTGGTGAAGACGTCAGCACCATCAGCAGCACTTACATAAAATAAAACTTACCTCTTCTCTTTATAAACTCCGAAGAGGTTTCTTCAAAATTTTCTCTTACCACTCTCAACATTTTCTCAAGCAGGTGGTGAAAGTGTGGTGAAGTTCGTGAGACCTATTCATGGCCACGAGAAGAACGGAAGAAGAACGTGGTGAATTTGAGTGTGTTGTGAATCTTCTCGCGAGATTCCTGTTCACACATCTTCACGTGCCGTGAAGAATTTTTCGGGCGGCTTCTTAGATCTCAGCGGTGTTGCAGTGGTCTCACCGCACGGGTGGCCATTTGTTGGATTCTCTGATGAGCTTAGCTATTATCACTGCGGATGCTGCGGTCACTTTTCTTTTGTCATGTAGTAAATTGAGCAGTGCGTTTATTGGGCTGAACTGCATAGAATTTTTAATTGGGAATGATTACATTAAAATTATGTTCGGATTCTTCAGGGTATTGCCCTTTTACGGAATATTATCGTGTTTGTTCTACTATGCATATAGTAGTTGGATAAGAGAAACTCTTACTAAAAGAGTTCGAAACGAAAAAAAATAATACTTTCCAAGCAGTTTTAATTTCCAGATTACTCATAAAAACAAGCTGTAACTATTTTAATACCTTTTGAATACCTGTTTAGTCGGAGGAAAGACATATTTATTTTTACTTATTTTGTACGTAAGCGAATGAGGGATTAGAGGTGAGCGATAATTGTAATGGGAATGACAAAATAATAGGTACAATTTATTATAAGATCTATAAATTTGCTTTTGAAGCTCGACATCATATGTTAACGGCTTCTATAAGTCCAAAATTTCTTCAGTTCAAGATTTGAAGTTAAAGTTTTAAAATTTGCATGTAGGTAAAGGCTTATAAGCTTCAATTCAATGAAAAATGTCCTAACTAATCTGATCCGGATCTGATTGTGAAAAATACCATTAAAAATAAAACTAAAAATTATCATTGCCTCAATGTCATCAGGTAATCAAAAGCAGCTTAACAAAACGCACCTATCGAACAGTCGATGTAAGGTGCATTATCCAAAGATACGCTGATCATCTCCCAGAAATGGGAGCAAAACGAAGATGAGGCAAAAGCCTGGAGGCAAATGCTCACGTGCCAGAAATTCCATCATCACTTCGTGCTAGGAGCTCCACAGTGATAACAACTGGGGGAGAAGAATATAAAAATATAAAATAAATATAAAAGAAAAAAATAAATTCAGTGTCACGCTGATAGAGCTTCTTGCCGCAACAGCGAGTAAAGTCTTGGAATTTACGGAACCAGAAACGACGGAAGCAGAGGTAGGAAGAGCACCACCACCTGGACAGGTATGATCTTTTTCTTGAGAGGTAAATAAGATGGTGGTAGATGATCGTGCGCGGCTCTCTTACCTGCCCAAAGTCGCTGAACTGAATGGTGGAGTCTCTCAAATGGTGTTTTTCGTCCGATCTCTTCTAAGAAGTTAAAGTGTCTCTTGGTCGAAGGTTACTATCCACCGCAGCGGCAAGATCACTTCAGTTTTTAAAAGCGCGAGGTCCCAGATAGAAGGGAACCCGTTATATCGGTCGCCATTAAGACTTAAATGTGGCAAATCTCCTTAGATTTCTATAAAACTTATTTAAATCGATTGTGCCGGTATTTTTGTAGCTAGTTACGATCAAAAAACGTCCGGGCGAGGCGGGATTTATTCGAAAATTGCCAAAAACCGTGAGGATGCATTGGAATTTTCACCATTTTCATCGAGTTGTTGTTGGACCGCTTCAGTGCAGTAACCTTGCTGTGGTGAATATCAAAACATTTGATGCCTTTCTGTGAACCATTGAGTCAAAATTCATAATATTTTGATACCAAGATCAATTGACAAATAGGTTTCTTCTTTTTTGTTAAACAATTTTAAAATTCCGAAGAATTGATCGTGAAGATCTGTTTTTCTTTATCGCATTCTATTAGTGGTGAATTCCTATCGGAGCTGTCACTGATTTACCGTGACAGAAAGTTTTCGTAGTGCCAATGATCCGAAATTATTCAAAGTAAACAAGTTACAAATTTAGACGAAGCAAAAAACTGTTTTAGCATTTTAGTCTTGGGAAGGGAAAATTACTTCAGGTTATACAGTGCCTCCAGATTTAGCCCTTGCTAAGATTTAATGGTGATCTCGGTGATCGTGACGATCGGTCAATCAAATTGTCGATCAAAAAGTGAATGAAGGTAATCTTTTACGCAAGGAATAATTGAGTAACCCTCTGGAGCTATTTACAATTGCGCGATCTTCTGTGATTTTAACGTGATCATCATTTCTCCGTGGCTACGAATTTAAAGTGTGGTGAATTTCTTGCAAGAAGTGCTTCTAGTGGTCTCTGTGCTGGAAAGTTTGTCGTTTTAGTCTTTTGTTTTTTGCACTTCTCTTCCAAAGTGATAAAATCGCCTGTTTTACTGGAAACAGTAAGGCGTTCAAGATACCGTCAATCGCTTGCGAATGCAATTTGGATAAAGATTCTGATGAATGCTTGCTAGTGACTACCTCTGGTTTTTTGGGATGTTGAAGTAGAAATTCGGTTGTTTGTTGATGATAATTATGAGGTAAGGGCTTTTAAAATGTTGTTTACCGTTTTTTGATTTCTTTTTAACGTGTTTCATAATATATTTTAAAATATGTGAATTGAATTTTATGTCCAAAGATAGACTTTGATAAGTTACAGTTTTTGACTTTAACTATTTTATTGATGGAATCTGCTCATTTAAGAAAGTTATCTGTAATCATTTGCATAATTTAAGCTTGAATAATTAATGCGATTCATTCCATGATCCATCGTAGCAAATATGTATGAGTATACGAAAAAAAAATGGAATCGGATCTTGCAATAAGTCAGAATTTTTTGATATTTTATATTCAGTTTGCTTGAATTTGTTAAAGTATTTGTTTGTTAAAAATTGAAGCTTACGCACGTTTTCGATCGAATAGTTTAATGCTAATTTTTATCTTTGTCCTCCTTCTGAACATTCTACCGTCAAGAATAAATTATAATTTTTAAGAAATTACTTTCATCTGCATAAGTATGCCCTAAGGTGCTTAAGCTATATGCGTGTCATGCAAAGCATACTAATTCTAATTGAAAGTCAAAAAGAAGTCCGCGTCGTAAACAATTTTGCATAAAGTATTGGAAAATTTGCAACTTTGTACTTATTTAAATATCAATTTTTTTTATACTAACGTTCCACATTTTCCTTTGAGATTCGATTGAACAATCAAATTGGCACAAGATTGATATTCGACTTTTTAAAACGTTGTCTTACTACTCGTTTTCGATCTCGAAATTTGGAAATTCAAATAGAAAACCAAATTGTGATAGAAATAAAAATAAACCAGATAGTATTTATTATACTCTTTTAGATGTTTACGTTTAAAAATAGACCGAACTTGAGACTTCTGAATTCTAAGTCCAACATGCTCTTGTCCGTAGCCGGAAATCCATTAGCTTTACTTTTTTAATAATAAAAATAAGTTTTTAAAGTTTTTTAGATTAGTTAGACATAAAGCAAGTGCTATGCCTAAGTTTTTAAATAGAATAAGTCTTTAGATCGTCAAACCGAACAATATGTATTTAAATATTTCCTTTATATCGAAAGGGCCGGAGAAAGGGCCCCGTTGGGACTGCTTTCACTGTCCACGGCACCTTTTCAACCTTTCAGAGAAACGTGTAGAGCCCGCCAGCCCCGCTCTGATCGGAGCCCCATTTCAAAAGTGCAGCCACTGCGGTGCACAGAAAATTTGCGCAAATTTCCGTGAACACAAAGTTCAAAAAGTTCAGGTAAACACACGGCGAAAACGGCCAGAGTGAGAACAAACAGAACGCGCCGAACTGGAAAAAAAATATACCCGAGCAAATTGCAAAAAACGTGTATAATTTCGAAAAATGCCTGAGAGAGGAATCCCGAAATCGTTCTTTATTGGGCCCACGGTGGTGCATCTCACGACCAATTTCTATGGCATTCGATTCGCGATCGATCTCGCCAATCGGATGGGGGCTCCGCTGCTCCGCGCCGCACCGACGGTGTATTTTACACCGCTTTTACACGGCAACGAACGCGACCTCGACGCCTCGCCGGAGTCTTCCTTCATCCACATGCGTGTGCATTCTTGCGTGCGTGCGTGCTTGATCGATTCCCCGGGAAATAATTTTCATTTTTCTCGCGATGTTGGCGATCTCGTCGGGCTCCTTTCCGAACCCCCCGCGATCACCCCGGACGTCGTTTTGGCACCGCACCCGGCGCAAATCCTCCGTCGATCGTTGGTTCGGCGCCCGGATGAAGATCGCGGCGGCCGGGCTCCGCTGGCCAAACACCGAGCGAATCGACCGTCCGCGGGTCACCGGGGTCAAATGTTCCCTCCGCGGAATGTAAATAAATAAATTGAGGCGATGAGGAATGGGGCTCTCGCTGGCATGTCGGGCTCCGCACTCCTCGCCCTGATCGTCGTGCGGATTCAGAACCCCATCCAATCGCAAGATGACCTTCCCGCACTATTTCCTTTTTTAATTGGACGATAAATCATTTTGCGGCGATTTTGTTCGGGATTTGTTTGAAATTTTGAATACGGCCTGTCACGGGACGCTAGTTCCTGCGGGACTGATCGCGGCGGGATCTCTTCATTACCTTCGCTGACAGGCCTGTCGATGGGGAACGTCGTAATTGCGCTGTCCAGCCACGTTCTAGGGAATGCAAGTGCCCCTTTTCCGCTTCTCGTCGGATCTCGTTGTGGGGGGCCAAATTAATTGGAAAATTAGGCCAACATCGACGTTGTCCGTTCTCTATGGGGATAAGACTAGTTTTAAGTTCCTCTATCAGTTCTGCAAAAATGTTAATATTATTATTTTTAAGAAAACTACTCCTGAGCTTTTGTAGTTCAAACTCTCAAACATTTTATTTAATTCTCAAGATTTTTCGATTTGTTGATTTTAAACTAACACGAGTGAAACAACGATCCCTAAATAATAATAATGAGATCATTTTCCACTTCCCAAGAAGCACGGCAATTTCTTAAAAATCAGTTCATTTCCGCTTCATTATAAATTGGTTTTAAATACATATTTCTTTTCTTTAGAGCAAACTCCAATAACAATTAATTGCAAATGTCGATGAACTGCTTCAATTATTGTCAATTATGTACAATTATTTTGTTAGTGATAATAATTCCTGCTTCAAAAACATGAAGCATGCGAAAGTGGAAATATTAATTAGGGATACTTTCAAAAATGGTAGCTTGGGTTTGGTTCTGTAATTCCAGAAACTACAGACAATACATGAATACTAACAAAAAATTTTAATTCGAAAAAAAACACGATGATCCTCTATGACTGCCTTGATTTTTAAATCAAGTTTTGTGTTACCAAAATTCTCTATGTTTTTTTTTAAAAAAAAGTCGAATTTTTTACTGCTCCAGTAAAGGTTGTGATTTGTGATTGCTTCCATACGACCTATTTAATTGAGAAAAAACTTTTGGATTAACGAACTCGTTCAAAAAAAAAAAAAAAAAAAAGAAATCATTTTGTGCGCTTGAATAGTTTTCAGGTGAATAATTTCTGAAAGGGCTGAAGTCCAGCTAATTTTCCGCATCGCGTAGTTCCTCGATTGTGGTTAAAGTGCCTTTCTTCCCGAGCAACGCGATAAAATTTTGTGGTTAAATAATAAGAACCAACGCGTTACAAGATAAACGATAAAAAAGTAATATAAGAAAAATAAAAAGTCCTACATGATCAGGGATTATTGGAATATTTCTTCAATAAACGAAGACGGGTAGGCTGGCCAAATAACAAGAGTTGTAATTACTTCGAATATTAAAAAAAAGAAATAAAAAGGCAATATAAGATTGAGGCAAAGCTCAAAAGATTATTATGAAAAAAATTCACTTACCACCGCTGTGCCACCGCAGGGTGGCTGCTGGGGGCCTCAAGTAGGTGGAGCCCCAATATCTTTTTTTCTAGTCCTCCTTCTTCTTCTGGATAAAGCCGCCGCCACATAGGCCATCATCCGGCTGGACCAAATGTGAACAGGTCACGGCGGGATCTTCTCTGTGAACGAGCGTGTCCGGCTCCTGATTCCACGTTCCCGAAAATAAAACAAAAATTAGAAATGAAAAGTCTTAAAAAGAGCAACACTCTTCAGTGAGAACAGAGCTGTAATTAGATTGGCTCAAATGAAGAATGGACCTGATAAATTCGGATAATTGCAGTGAATTGTGCTAAAAGTTATGGCCACAGAGCGGAAGAAGTATTTTCTTAAGGTCTTAAAATTGTTAGGCCGATGGTAACGACGAAACGCTGATGGTTTATTGCACCCCACTTTTATTAGCCTCCGCCTTTTTCCCCACCGTCGTCGTCATCATCGGCGCTGTCTGTTCGATTCTGTTTCTCAGGTGCAAAAAGTAAATTTTCTTTAAGCGAGCCAAGAATCTTATTCTCAAGGAATTTACGAACAGGAACCAAATAATTTGACCCCGCCACTTATGCGTCGTGGCAAATTCTTCTTTTGTCTGCGACTCCACAGACATATTAAAAGCCAAAATCGAAAAAAGGCGCAAAAGGAATTGGGGCCGCCAAGGAAAATTTAATTTCGGAGTAACACATACGTTGCGAAGAGCCATTAGGACCTTGAAATTAATTTTTTATTTTATATTCTTTTTCGTAAGTCGGAAGAAGTGAATGATGTAAATTGGGTTCCTTTAGACATTGTAAAGTAAAATAACAGTTGTGCTTAACGAATTTCTTGATGGGTATTCGATTACTTTACCTTTTACTTAATTTAATGGGTTCTTTGAAATCACAAATCAAACCTTTCCTGCAAGTTATGAAGTTTCAAATTACTTCAAACCAATCCAGTCTGGCTAGCCTTTGCCTAGAATTTGCCTTTATGAGTGTCATTTAATTTAATTTTAAAAATTGACATATATAATGTATTACATATAAAATATAATAAAATCCAGTTTAACAAAAATTGAATAATACGCCATTAGCTTCAGAAAAAAACTGAGTTTAATTTTTAAGTTTTGATTTCATATTGCATAATTATTGTAAAGTAATCGATTTTTATAAACTTCAGATATTATTTCATACACTTGTATTTTTGTAGGGATCCCAAAATTTTCTGCTTTATGTTTCTGAGAAAAAATGCTCAAGTACGTACATATAATAAATTTCCTGTCCGTTTTGTAGTTTACTTAAAATCTTATTTTCTCCGAAAAATAAGCCAGAAAAAGGCAACGTTGTCGAGATCATTAAAAATCAAATTACTTATATCCTCGTAACTAATTAATATTAAATTAACGAAAAACTCGCTTACACTCTTTCAGCACACTTCCGAATGCTTTTAAAAGCATCCCGATAAGCCTCATTTTTTTCATCCCGTTACAGCCATTTAAGGTTTAATTTCCTTTAATCGGCGCATGCGCAAATTATCAGTCGAGGGTTTTATTATTATTTTTTTTTGTCCAACAACGAGCACACCTGCGCCCTGTACTTAATCGCGAAGGGATTGATGAAATGAGGGAAAAAACCGAATCTTTCGAGATCTCTGAGGCCGCCTATAAAATTCAGGATTCCATATACTCGCCGCGCCAGTGCAGGGGGTTTGTTTTTTGCGTCTTTCGGCCTCAGTTCACCTTTCCGTCATTCTTCCTTTGCCCTTGCCGCCAGGTCTGGACCAGCGGTTGGATCTGTGAATCCGAGATTCTGCCTGGGATAGGCTGGAACAGGATGCCCGTGCCTGGACTCCTCCATCCTCTCTATTCAGCAGGATGAGGACGGAGGAGGGTCTGGCGGACGTGGCCGAGTCTACGACTCGAGGAGGGTTTTTAAGAGGACTGAAGATCAATTTTGATGAGGTTATTTGCTCAGGAGTTGGTCCAAGTAAATTATCATTTGTGTTATATCTTTTCAAACTTTAATAAGTACGCCAGGCCGGAGTGAGGCCTCTTCTTTTAGGGAAAATTTTCTGGTAAGGTCTGACGAACCCAAAAAACCAAAAATTGCTGGTAATTAGGAAATATCCGCTGTTGTAGGAGTGCTTTACGGCGTCCTTACGAAAATGACGAGAGCGGAAATCCATAGTCTGGCGAAACCAAGATCAAAGGATGATCTTACTGTCGGCGGCACCTTTAGTTACAGGGCTCCGGACGGGATGTGCCGCGTCATAAACTCGCAACGAATTTTTGTTCAAATATGAAATATAAAACGTCTCGCCCGACGAAGCGCATACCTACCCAAATTTTCGCTCAAAAGAGGCAATTTTTATGCAAGTTACCCATCTTTCAGAGCCTTTGTTATTTGTGAATATGATATCTAAAATTAAGTAAATTTTGCCAGATTGTTATTAAGGAAACTAAATTAAGTTACTATTAATTTACAATCATTCAGAATGTTTTTAATCTTGGTTTAATATTCTCAATTTTTTTAACTGACAAAAAAAAACTCTTCCTTCCAATGTGGATCATGGTAGAAAATTAAATTTTGGACTATATGGTTATAAATTACATCCACAGATTTTAGTAATAAGTACTTCTAAATTGGTGAAGTATCAAACTTGAGCTTTGAGAATTCTTTAATTACTAAATAACTAATACTAAAACCGGTGAAACCGCAAATAACGATTTTAAATTAGGCCGTATGAAGTAGTTTGATAGAGATTAAGGAGTGAATTTATTTATTATATCCTCTCTCCAGTCGGCCGATAGTCTTTGTACTTTATTCTTCGGAATAACCAGCAAAAAAATGTTAAATTGGAAGTAGCTCAAGCAGGCACCGTAGCCCAACTGAGGCACTTAATTGCAAGGTTTCTCCTGAAATGAGCGATTTAGCTAACGACGAAATAATTAGCTTGGCTCGCGGTATTTACTAAGAAAAGCATCTTCAAAGACTTAAGTTAAATTACAGCGTGTCACGGACGTTTACATGCAAATCATTCGGAGCCCCCTGAAAAAGATATATATATTTTTTTTTTATATATTGTATTTTCTGGAAGGTAAAATTCTCAACGGGCCGGCGCTCTTCCGGGTCATCATTCGGAGCCCCGAGCCCATCAACCCAAATGGACACGAACCGCGCCGAATGCACCTTTAAGATATAAATCAGACGGAAAGATTTTTACTGCTCGACTCTGTCCCCGATGGCATAAATCAATCAGCACAGTCGCAAAAGTTAGCGGAGTCCCGGGCCCCAAAAAATCCCCTGACAGCGTGTACAAGTTCAAATTAGCTAAAAGACTTCCAAATTATAGCCATACCCTTGGCCGGGGCTGCGGTGAAGTTGGGTCAACTTCAACCTCTTTGAAAATATTTTTGGTGAAGCAAGACGTTTCCGCTCACCTTGCCGGGGTCTCGGGGGGCCCTCCTGATTACCGAAAGGAATTTTTACGTGCTCGACCATCGTCAAGAGAGCCCCAACCGGAGGGGCCCCATTGGAATCGTCGGCCTCTCTAAAATTAGCCAAAGGCCACGGCCAAATCATAGCCGCGCATCGTATGTAAAGCAGAGAAGGCTCCGAGGACCATCAATTGGTCTTCTTGCAAATGGTGCCCCAACGCGGCTTCGCAAGAATGTTGAGGCTGGATGGGGCCAATGCCAAGAAAACTATTCAAATAATTGACTTTTTGTCGCAGACCAACTGCCCCCCTGGAACCCGCGCGGCTGTGGAACCGAAGAAGCCGGACAGGGTCTTCTTGATCTGAGGTCGCATCCCACAGGTATTCAAATAAGAAGGCCCCGAAACTCGACAGCCGGAGTCTGTACCATCGGAACAGGAACGAGGGGGCCCCGGGGCGCTCCGGTGCTGCGCTGTCGTGCTTCACATGAGGAGAGGAGCGCCCAGGCAAAAAGGGATGAACATGAAAAATTCAGGCAGCTGATGACGGCGCGGATCGCTCAGCCGCTCCTCTGACAACGCAGCGGCTGGCGGTGCCGGGCGCTCCGCGGGGCCACATAAATTATTGCCCCGAATGTTGACAATTAAACTGAAGAAATTAAATTCCGCCGCTGACAGGGAACAGCACTAAATGGCAGAACAAAGCTGACAGCATGTGAGTCCGGCCAGCGGAGCCCTCCTCCTGGCAAAACCGCGGCGGACAGTTTCTGAGGAGGCCCACTCACTCGCCGGCGGCGGCACGGCGGCTACTTGCGGATTCAACCCTTGCCCAAGTCCCCTGGACAGGAGGGGAAATTTATAGGCACCTTTAAGATCCTATTGTTGCTATTTCTGAAAATCTCTCGGGATATGCTGTTTTTTGCATTCTACATTCGAATGTAAAATAGTATTTAATAGCTGTCGGTTTATGACCTTGTATCAGCTTCAAAAAGATAGACGACCTTATGGTCCAATATCAATATATCGTAAAATATCGAAATATAAAAATACCTTTTAGTATGTACTATCAAAGAACGTATAACATAAAGAACTCGCATCAGGCTCAAAACCTCGTCGAAAATCATTCAGCTCACTGGATGTGAAGGGAAGACGTGAAGGGGAAAGCGTGCCAAACCTCCAGCAAAGAATCAGAGAAAATTTTGTAGGCCACCGTTCGTGTGGGCATGTAGGCAGCCGCAAGCGAATTTCTTCTCGAGCCGTCGCACTGTGGCTGTGCTACGATTTGCCTGATAACATGATGGGATGCTTGGAAGCGGGAAGGAAATTAGACATCAGCTTAGAAAGAATTTTTTTGATGTTAAGAAATTCAGGTGTTATTCAACATGGATAAATAAGGATGTTAAGGGGTTGTTAAAAAACATTAGGAGCAGCGACTAATGTTCAGAATGTAATTTTTTAATTTGTTCTGCTATCTAATAAATAAATTAAATTTAGAATTGAGTTAGAAATTGAAAATTCAAATTAAAATATTTAAATTGATATTCAAAAATTAACAAAACGCGGAAATGTGAAATAATTTTTTAATACTTATTTATATAATATGAATATTTATAATATAAAAATGTCTTGATTGCTTTCAATATGTCGTTGCTCCATCGAAAATGTAATTATTCGTCCAAGCTGATTTCGATAAACGAGGTATTGTTGGACTCGGCCTTAAATTAGCTCGAAAATTTTGTAAACAAAAAATTGGAAGCATATATGTGTAGCAAAAAATCCCGACACTCCTACAGCCGCGCAGAGGCAACAGACCAAAGCAAGGCGCATGTGCATAGGCAACGAAAGCTCTCGGAAAACGAAGGGCGAACGATGTTCTGAGCTGGCGCGAGAAATGAAATAAATGTAGGCGACTGTAGGGTTCTGCTGGCAGAACCCTAGAAGAAAAATTTCAGCTCAGCTTGGTTGTTCGTGATGCGAGTTCTTTATGTTATACGTTCTTTGGTACTATATACGTATATCGATTTTTAAGACGATACCTAAAAGCTATAACTTCGCAATATCAGGACATAAATATCTCCGTTTTAATATTGCCTAATGAGCTATAAAGTATTAGTTAAATTGCGTTTAAATTTTGAGTCAGGTAACGGCAATCTAAACGGGCAGTTTATACGCTATTGGCAATAAATATAATACATACAATATAAATTTTCTTCGGTTCCTATGAACAATAAAAAACCACCATCTAATTAATTTTATTGAATCATATATTAATATTATTGCTTTGCTGGTGAAAAAAAGTCGTTTTTAATTTGATGGTGGCAATTTTATGGAGGCAATTTAAGTTTACAATTGACTCGATATGAAGGCTTTTTGTACTGTGAAAACCGATTTTGCTTAAACTTAGTAAAATCTTTGAGGTTTGTTTAATATCAACAACTGTAGCTTAAATCATAGAACTTAAAAACGTAAGCTAGAAAATATCAGATCAAAATGACTCAAATAATGCTTACATAATTTTCAGCAATTTGAAGCCAGCTGTTTTACGATGCGTCATTTGATTATTTTATTAATAATCTTTAAACTTCGATTTTGTATGTAAAAAGTATTTCTCTTTTTTAACCTCGTTATCAGCTCCTGTTATGATTTATCATGAATTATTAAAAAGTTTCGATTGTTTTATATTTAAAATTTTCAAAATATTGAAGTCTAAAAAGTAGTAATGAGAATTTTATTTAGGTAATTAATGTGTGCACTACATACATATAGTTTAGATAGCATTACCAAGTGACGTGGGACTTGATATGTACCTACATTTCATTAAATTTAACTTCTTCCTTAATCAAACTAAACACCCTTTCGCAATTTTTTCAAACATCGAAAGCAAACAGCCGCCTAAAAGAGCACACAAGCGGCTTCTAAGCCGTTTGCTTAAAGTAGCCCAGCTAATTAGCCCTCCGTGGGGCGCGGGGCACCTTAATAAATCCCCTCAGAAGCCCTGCCGACCGGCTGGCATCAATGCCGCGGAACAAACAAACAGTGACAACATTCGAGATGAAGAGCAAACATTTGCCCCTGAAGACTTCTAATCCCCTTTTAAGAGCACTTCGCGCCGAGTCAAGTCGCCGACGACGTCGGAAGATGCTTATAGATATGGATGAGACATAGTCAGGAGGCTGTACCCCCGTAGCAATAGATCTTCTGTTTGAAAAACCGAAAGTGAAGAAATTCCCAGGTCCCCACGGGGCTACGTGTGATGTGGATCTGCATACTGAGGTCCGAGATGGAGGACAGTAAACGACCAAAAGACGGGAACCGGGAGGAAGGGCAAAAAAAATATGAGCCGAAGTTACATATAGAAATGAAGGAATGGCTCCCAGGTTTCATTTCAGGTCCCATGTCCCATTCGGCCGCAACAGTCGAAGAATCCCACAGAAATCGATACCCCATCGGGGATTCCACCTCTGAAAAACGAACAGAAGTTGGGAAATGCTGCGACAATAATGGCCAAGTGGTTCGGTGCGGAGCCCCGGCAGAAGAGCGACCAGCAGAAGAACCAGCAGCCGAAGGGCTCCCAGAAATATTCCGAAGACAAGGAGATGAAAGGCAACGACGCGACGACCAGGGCTCGGGAAAAACGAGAATCCAGGGACCGTCAACAGGTAGTCACTCACCGGTAATTTATTTGTGCATTCAATTGCCGGGAAGATGTCATTCCGTATGTAAATCGTTAGTGCAACTGCGGAAGGTGGCCGGCACCGGGCGAACGGGTTTTCGGCGGCCGGGCGGGGCAAATGGGGCTCACATAGGCCCCGAAGGCACGTTCGGACTCTCGGCTCGATCTGGCCAAGGAAGGAATGTTTGGTGATACCTAGAATTTTATGCTAATAACGCCAACTCCTCGACTGCCCGATCCCGGCCCCAATAAATAGAACCTTTGTCTTTTCGAGGGCTCAAATGATCCACCAAGCATCAGGTAGATGCCATCCAAATTTCAAAAAAGGATCCTTCTTTTATAGGTGATTGAAATTGGGGGCTCCAATTTAAATTACTAGTTTGATGTAGTTTAATATAGTACTTAGGTATTATTTCTTTGAAGTGTTCTGATCCACATTTGTGGACCCACCTTTCAAGCAAAAAACGAATCTTGTCGATTTCTTCCCATAGATTCCATGTATTCATTAAATCGTGTTTAGATAATAAACTTATTCCTTTCTCTTTCAAGAACTGAAATTATTATAAATATTCGATATTTTATTCTTTTCTGTACTATTCAACCGTTAACGTATCGATTGAAAAAATAATGAAAAATGTTTCAAACTCAATGATTAGTGTGTCCGCTGATGGTTTCAATGGTATTTTACCTTCAATTTAAATGAATACTAGAATAAGTAAAAATTTTAAAATTTCTCCATGCGAACTGAAACGTTAAACATCAAACGAAATATTTCTTAAAATATAGTTAAACAAAAAAACGTCTACAAAATGCAAATTTAAGCCTTTATGTTAAATATTAAATATCTTGAATATTTTGAAAAAGCACTAAAAATTAAAATACTTATCGTTTGAATCAATAAAACTTCGAAATGATTCTAAGACGTTCCAGTGTGGAATATTCAATGAGCTTGTTTAACTCGCACTTGACCATTTTGTTTAATTCATTTCAGTGAAATGTTTTTAAAAATTATTTGAAGCGCTAAAATTCAATTTACCTACCCTAATAAAAGCGGGAAATTGGCGATCATCCGATTCAACCATTTGATCGAAATGGACGTGGAGATGACATGAGCTCTATAGTAATTGGATTCTAACTCCCTTTTCACTTTAAATAGCGTTCGCTCGTAAAGTGTGCTTGTTAGAACGATATCACTTTAAATGTCCCCAAACGATCGAAACTGGAATTCTATTAAAATCGCATAACTGGGGAGCAGAATTGATCGTAAATTGAAATGAAGCCATAACTACCGGCCGTAAAATGGTAACTACCTCGCATCCTGGATTCGATTAGGGTACCTTCGGGGCAAAGCGAGGATCGTATCGAGAATGGTCCAGGGGCAGGTGGTTAACTCTGGACGTCCGGGCCCGATCCCCGCGAGAACTCGTAACGTTCGAGACTAACAATCGACACCTCATGACTGGACATTGTCATCGCACACGGCCCTGGACCGCTAGAAGACCCGGACGGGCTGGACCTGGTCTATCTGATTGCAAGATGATCCACAGGGCGCGCTGGACCCGGTCCGGTCCGGTCCTAGTGAGTCGCCCTCCTCTCGGACTTCGCTGGACCCGCGAATAAAGCGTTCGAGTTTATCTGGCCGAAGTTGGCCTTTTATCGAGCGCGGAAATCAGATAATTTGACGAATTAAAACCGCATTAAAGTCAGGCTGGTGCAAGATGGCCGAGGGATAAGCGCATTTCCAGCCGATTACCATGTTGGTCGCAAGTGCATGGGGCCGTGCAGCGGAGCCCCACCGAAGCACCGGCCGGACGGTAGTCATAAACTGGACACTGGCAGTCCGCGCAAGTGATATACCACTTCTGCGCGTATCGCGTCCGGGATCTCTCTGAGTGCGGCGGTAAACTGCGATCGCGCAGCAGCCGGCTCAGTGGGATGAAAATGGGATTTCTGGGAAAAAATTTCACCGGAATAGGGAACTCTATCCGCACGGTGCGATTCGCCGATTCACACTTGGGCTCCTTAAAGACTTTTTGAATGGGTCCCGAGATGATCGTGCAGGCGTTAGGCTCGGACCCAAGTCGACTGGAAGACGGTGGGTGGGTTAGCGATAGCATCTCTCGAGGTCTGCAAGGAATTGTCGGCTCTTCGGACGTGCCTCGATTGTGTAAAACAGCCAAATTACACTGCTTAGGCCTTTCCAAGAAAAAAATTTAAATGGTTTTACCAGTTTTCCTTGAATGCATCTTCCTTCAACTGTTTTTACGGGGTCCCAGGTATAAAGGTACTTTTAGAGGTAATGTTTTGAAAGCATATGCATTTAGCATACCCAATGATGTATTTTTTTTTTTTTTTGTTAACTATATAGACCCATAAATGAAATTCAAATTATCAGTCTATTCAAATAAATGATCGCCGTTTTTTAAAATTCATCATCCTTTTATTCATTCTAATAAATGTAGGAAATGTAGGTACATGATCATAAAAAATATTTATGTTTGTGTCACCAGAACCATCAATTTTACATTTGATTTGCGTCAATTTTGAATAGGCTTAACGTTCAAAATTGTTTAATGTAAATAGAACGATTAAAATGAAAAACAAAAATCTCAAAATGACTCTTTGAGAACGTCTTTTAAATTGAAGAAAGTTATTTCGTTCTGAGTCATATATACCTAAATCGTGAATTTCACTGTGAAAAATTGCCTTCATAGTAAAAAAAAAATTAATAGTGTTCATTATCTATGGAATTTGTTGTACTATTATTAGAAATTGCTTCGAAATATTTTAAAAAAGCATTTCCTTGTTTTTCATTCATCAATTCTCTTAGATTAATTTTTCCTTCACGGAACTTGTGACTTGTGCCCGTTTTTTTACCGGATTTTTATCTAAAAAAGTGTAATTTGGGCTGATGTTTTAGCTTTTTGCCCACTCTTTCCGTCCGTGCAACCTTTGGGGCCCCGCGATAGTTCTGCACTTAAGATTCTCCGGTCCAAGGGGCATCCGGGACAACGACACATTTTTTGTTTTTCTGGGACGCAATCACGAAGCCAAAATAATCGAGGCGATCTCTGTTCTCACGTCAAAACAAGAGGAAGTTGTTAGATCTAAAATTATTGGCCGCGTCGTCGCCCAGGTAGGGGCGGGCTGGAAAAAAAGACAATTCTCTCACCTCCAGACAATCACTTTCATGGTAATTTGAGTTTAATTGGCGCCGGTCCATTAACATGACATTTCTCGTTCTATGCAGGTCCCGGCTGGTCGCTCCCAGGAATTTATTACACCGCGGAACCGCGTCGAAGATACAATTACAAGACGACGACGACGGTGGCGGTGGCAGCCGCTTTATTTTTCGTCTTAAGACGTCTGCGTCTATCGCCCAAGAAGGCTTTTAGTCGCTGAAAAGCATAACCGCCAAATGTAACTACGTAAATACACCGCGCCCCGCCTTTCCGAAGGGCTTCCGGCCAAAGGTGTAATTTTTTGTCGGCTTAATTTCATAGTTCGTGCTGTTTGCTTTCGACGGTTGTAATTTTTAAGTCAGCACCTTCCCATGGATTTACGAGGCGCAGAGCAACGAGGTAGACGTAACCGTCGATTGTGCATCTCAACTATTGTTGCCGGGTGCATTTACAACCTTAGAGAAGCAGTCACTAATTTGTCGAAACTATACATTTTGGTTTAATTGAAAACTATCCCTTTAAATTTATGGTCAGGCCTAAATATTATCACTATACGATAAAGAAGAAATCGTGAATGAAATCTTTAAAGCCTACGCTACATAGCTCTTCTACTCTCAAACTATGTCTATTTAAGAAATTATATCTAATTCTATTAAAAAATAAATTAATCAAACGAATAATATTGTCAATATAGGAACTAATACAAATTTTGTTTTGAAATATATCAAATAGGTACATACATATATGCAAACACAAACTTTACTCCAATGATTTTTGAAAACTTTTAGTCGTGAAATATCAAAAATTTAATTTACAGTCTTTTATTCAATTCAACCTCAGAATTATGCTCATTGCATACAAAAGTTTTACACATCATGAGAAAATTATGAATGACCCTAGATGACTTTGTACGTATCTCTTCCTTAAGTTGCATTTTAAACCCTTACCTCTGTATCTCTAAGAATGTCCACCACTTAAGTAGTAAAACATCTTATGATGGCAGGCTCTTTTTTGAGAACAGAATTTTTCTGAGATTATGAACAATAATAAAAGCTAAATTCAGAAATTTAGTGCCATAAAAGCTGCTTATCGCAAGACATATCCTGTGAAGATAGACGCAATAATTCTTCTCACGTAAAAGATGTTATATGCGAATGCGTCCAGCATAAAATGCAGTAGCACGAGCGATGGCTGTAAGACGCAATTCCTGCACATGTTGAAGTTATCACACGTCCCATTTTTATGATTATGTTCATTCAAGTTTTTTATTATTATTTTTTTTATTCTCTAAAGCGGGACTATTTCCATATAATAACAAACAAGAATATTTACATACTAATTTTTAAAACCTGTCGAAAGTTTGACTCTTTAAGGCCCCAATTATGAACTTCTCGATTTTAAGGAAAGTCATTTGGATTTGGAATTTTCTATTAAAATGGTTAAGTTATATGTAGTACCACATTTTCGAACAACAATCAAAAATCGAATCATTTGTCCTAATTATTTAAACCAGAAAAACATAAACGTTAAAATTCTGTTGGGTGGTACTGTAACCTAGGTCTTTTATAATTAAGTATAATAAAACTAAATATCTATAAAACTGGATAATATGCCCACTATTCAACTAACCGGTTAGGATCGATCATTAAATATCCACATCTTCGACAATTTCGAATTCTTGGTTCGCACGACTTAATTAAAAAAAACTTTTTATCTTTTGCAGAATCGTTGTATTAAAATAAACGAAAACCGGGGGAGCAGGCTTTTCCGAATCACATCGAGACGAGCTGGCATGGAAAATCGCGAGGTCGTCGCAGGCATGTGAAGCACCCAATCATGTCCCAAAGAGATTTCTCCGAGGTAAGTGAATCCCCCCCTTGGCTCCTTTTAATGAACATTTTTAATTATGATAAGACCTCGCCAAGCATAATTTCATCGATCGCCATGCACTGTTCGGCGGCTGTGACCCTAAATAAAGACATGCTTTCAGCGCAGCATCGCGATTATTATTTTTGCAAAGCATCCTGTCGAACTGGTTGGGGGCATCAAGAACGCATTAAAAATTAAATCCGAAAATATCCCGGTTTAATTTAAACATTATTCCCGTCGTTGACTACCTGAAGTTAGCAATAATTTCCGCTGAATGCGCTGATAACTGCCCTCTGTCGCCTCCGTAATAATTCGGGAAACATTTAGATTAAGTCCATGGGAGCGGGATGGACGCAGCAGCAGCAGCCTCTTGGCTCGATTCATCTGCTGTTGATCTCGACGCGACCATTAGCAATACTCTCGCGGCCGCGCATCCCTCAGAGGGTTGCTTGTGGGCCTTTCTTCCCCAACCTGTGGGCCCATTAAAATAATTAACGATCGCGAACGACGCTTTAATTGAGTCGCTCGCATTTTGCTGGAGCTCATTAACGCCAGTCGACCGACGCGAAATGGTCCAGGCCACGACCACTCAAGCCCAACGCATCACAAGACGATTGAGTGGATGCTGCGATGGATTTGGACCTGGACCGTCGTCATAATCGTCGGACATCTTTTCTCTGAGCCCCTCATCGACCTCATCCTACCTCTACCTCGAACATGAGCTCTGATTGAAGGCTCACCTCGCAATTAATTAAGTTTTCTTCGCCATTGAGCGAAAAAAACCGAGAGTGAAAAATGTTTAATTACTCCTTGCATTCAATCGATGCACGACGCACCGCACCGCACTCCTTCGGGGGGTATCCTCCGAAAGGTGAAAACTTTTTAAATGCGCTCGAAAGCAGCTTAATTGATTTACCACCGTGTTTAAATATATTTTAACTTAATAAACTGGTTTTTGGCTCCATTAAAACAAACAGCAATTAATTAAGGTTGAAATCCGTTTGGGGCCCCTTCTGATCGACCCGTGCGGCTTGCAATGTTTATCGCGTATATGTCATAAATTTTTCAGCCTGTTACTTGGCTAAAAGGAAGCACTATTTCAACTCGAAAGAGTTGTTTTTTTTACATTGAAACATAAATGCTGGAAAAAAGTACGCAAATGTGAAATGCAAGTCATTTGCTGAAGGTGCAAGACAACATCGACAACTGCTGTCTGAAGCTGCTCAACAGATTTACGAATCACCAGGTGATTGCACAACTGGAATAAATGGGAGTTCATTCAAAAAAACATTTTTAACAAATTTCCAGCAGTCAGTCCATAAGAAGAGTCTCATAAGTCACATTCCGCAATTGTTAGTATTATGCACTTTTTTTCAGGTCTCAGAAAAAAATAAATACCTCACGACGGGCTCATACTCATACTGCACGGAGCATGAAATAGGTGCCCGGACCCGTGGAATGCTGTTCAGGTGCCAATTTCAGCTCGCCAACATTCGGAGTTGAGACCCTCCAATGTCATCACCGTAAAATTTTTTACTTCGGTTTCCAGTACCTAATTGCTTCATTAAATGTCTCTGTCCAGGCGAATTTTTGGGGCGGAGACAGCATTTTTTGAATTTTTACACCGCTTTAGGACACTTTGTATTGGCCTTACCATGAAAAGGCAACAGTTTTTCGGAATGCGTGGATTAAATAATTTCTGTTATTTTTAGTAATAGCAATAAGATTATTGACTTGCTGGGCATTTAAACCACGTGACATAGAAAACGCTAAATTAGCACTCAATAGGGTAAACTAGCTTTTCTTTGCACCATAAGTTACATATTGAGAAAATTAATTGGAATTTAACCTATTAGATTACCTTTTCATAGATAATATTCCTTTTAAAAAATTGTAAGAAAAACCCCTGAAAATATTTGGTACCTATAATTGGAATTTATCTTCGAAACTAACTCCATGATTTTATTTGAATTAATTGCATTACTTATTTCATGCGTGTGTGGGATTCCATGCCAAATTGATCAATTTCGTTATGTTACATACCTATGTCTATGATTTCGTACTGAAATTTACAGCATTCATAACTTAATTTTTAATGATATATGTGTAATCTTAAATTAATATAATACTACAAGAATATGTGATCGTGCTTTTGTGTTTTTCCCAAAAAATCGTGAATCTTTTTGTAAATGATATTTTGTGAACATTTATTTCTGAACAAGGTTTCCATACCCTTAAAGAAAATATTAGTCATATGTTATTTTGATGACATTTTTAGAAAATTTCAAATCGTTAGTTATGTATATATTCATGATAAATTTCTGCATGACTCAAATATTCAAATACTTAAAACACCCAAACTGAAATACTCGGATAGGTAATCCTTAATTGGGTCTTCTCAAAAGTATTTTTTGTAAGTTCTCGAGTAGATAATAGAGTTTAGAAATACTCGACAAAAAAATACTCTTAAATAACCTTCCTTGATATGACCGAGCCAAGGACACCATGGTCTACTGAGGAATGAAGAATCCTCCTTGGATCGATGCAAGACCAAACGTAACACTTCAATTTGAGTACCGACGTTGTGGGGCTATTCACGATGTACCCATAGTGAATATGATTGAAAAGTCCCGCGATGGAAGCAGGCCATTTTTAGATCCGGTACTTGAGACTGCGTCTAGTCACGGCAATCAATGGGAAATCATATTGTTTCCGATCGAGCCAGACAGGGCCATAAATTTAGTTCTGTTCAAAAAGGAATTAATTACAACCCTCTGAAAAAGCCGCAGGTCTGTCCCTTTTGATTTATCCATCCCGATAATCTCGACGGTTGATTAACCAGCAACCGTGGCCATTCGGGGAGATAATACGATTAATTGTGATGAAATCGTTAAAGTGCTTATGCCTCGACGAACCGGGTCCAATTTGCCACGACCGTGGAGCTATGCCTACGTGATTAGTCCCGTCGATCGTCTTGGGGCCCTCGATCGGTGGAGGTGGGAGGGGTACCGTGAGCATCCCTTTTTTGCGAAAATTAAGACGACCAAAGCAACGAATAGCAAAGGAACAAAAATAAATTTTAACAACCACTTGCATCCCGCAATTATCCGCTGCTCATTTATCAGCGCGCGCTTGTGTTTATTGAGCGCGATCGATGTAAGCAAATATCCCCGCGAAGGATGTCAATTCTATTCCCGGTTGACTGATCATCAGAAATTGGCAGCCGACTGACAAAGTGGCAGAAATGAATGATCCCCGGGACCGTGAACTGATCCAGTTCTGGCGCGCCATCACCGTCTTCGTCGTCTTGATTCTTGGATCTTGGGGGCCCAGCGCGAGAAGGGCTCACATCTATCGCCGGGGCCAGACCTTGATGACTGATCAGCAGTTATTGCTCCCCGGCAAAAGACGAGCCCCGCGCGCCCCCGCTCCTCGCATGCAGATCGACGTATATTTCACGGACCTGACACCGAACATGATCTAAATGCGTTCGCCTGTTTACAGTCCGCCATATGAGCGCGATTTGCTTTCTTTTGTCCCCCCGGTGATCCCCGATGATCTCGGCTGAGTGATGACTGCCTTGGGCTCCACATCCCGGCCCCTCTGTCCCCCCTTCGAGGGCTGCGGTCGAGCCACGGACCGGAGTATTCGATTTCACCCACTTGTCAGCGATTTAAGACAACTTGTTCATAATCTGGCCCTCGTCGTTTTCCTCTGGCATCTGGTTTTATATTTGGAGAAATCACTCACCATGTAATCATCATCTTCAGACTCCTCCTGAGACCTGTGTGTGGCTGGAAATTTTCGCACTGAGGAACAAAACTGAGTTCGTCGCTTAAGTCTTTCGTTTTTGGGCTAAATAAACTTGGGTTCAACGCCTAAGTCCTTACTTTTGCAAATTTTAATGAACTAAATTTTACGATTTTAGCTAAAAATGTACAAATTACTTATTATTTTTCAGTAAACCGATACCGATACTTTTTACTCGGTACTCGGCTAATTCTGAGTGTCCTCCTTTATCAGAAACTAAACAAACTAAATTTTACTCTCAAACTTAACCCAACAGTTTTCAAAAGGAAAATATTTCAATGCTTTTATAAAAGAAAAGCGTATTTAAATGCCTATTAAAAGCATTTAGACCCTCATGACTTAACTCTATCTTTTTGGTCCGATCCTTTTGTTAGATATTATTTGGAATCAATAAAATAAACCGAGTTCGTCGCCTAAGTCTTTCGTTTTTAGCCAAGCGAAATCTACCCAAAAACAAGGAGTTTCGATGAACTTCGCTCCAAGATTGCTCAATGTCCAAGCGCGAGAAGATTTAAAAGTTAATTGCGGTTCCAGTAAGTAAATTAACTTGCGACCGATCGATTCGCCGACCGTCGAGGAGGCAGGCACTCCGTCCTGGCTTTGTCTTGCGGCCAACTTTCACTTTTTCTCTTACGCAATTTTCGCGAGACGCAGTCGCTTAGCTCCTTAAAGCAAAACAACACTTCTCCGGCTGCGGATTGGGTGCCGCATGCAGTCATCGCGACATGCATGAAACTATCGCGGATTCACGTGGCAGCTCCGGCCGCAGATTCTATCGGTAGAAAATGCACCGAGATCTCGAGGCGTCGTCGTCTTCGTCTATTAAGATTTTTGCGCGATGGTGCAACAGGTTCCGTGCGCTGATCGGCGCGTATTATGCGCAAATAAATTCGTGCGTTTTTCTACGCCAGCCTGTAAATAAATAACTTTCGGTTCGACGCTTGCAAATTACCGGCCGAGGCACTGCAAAAATGTTAACCTGCACCGCATACCTCCGAGGGGCTCCTCCGTTCAAGAGGGAAATTGCGAGCAAGCGGGTTTTGGCGGAGGGGCGGGGGACTTCTTAGGGGCCTTTTTGCGAAGCGTTTGAATTTGCATAGAATTTCGGACTGCAGCGCGCACCGCACCGCAATTATGTTGAGCAGCAGCTGTTGTATGGTAATCGCTTGTTATCGCGTCTTCTGTCTTACCCAAAGAGGCTCGGGGGCACTCGCGTGATTAAAATTTCTAATTTAGCCCCAAATGTGGAAAAGACGTCGTGATTATAAGGTGAGCAGGGGTGATGAACTGTAAGGTTGCAATTACGAAAATTAAATTGAACGAAAGTGAATTTCTGGGACGCGTTCTTTTTTCTCACAATATGCCCGCTTCTTTGGCTTTTTCAGGTTTTGCGTTTACCATTTTTGATGGAAGGTTATCCGTAGAATCTTGAAATTTTTGAAACTTTTGGAAGGTACATACCTTAAATAAATTAACGGACTTCATAGTTGACCATTGAAAATCTTTATTATTAGACATTGCTGGATGTTCTAAATGATGACTAAAAATTCGATGTTTAATACTATTAAAAAAAAGCAAAAACCGCTTGAAAATTGCGTAAAATCTAAACTTATACTTGAAGATTTGATGCATATTTTTAATTCGACAAAAATCATGACTTTTGATAGTGTAGAGTAAACTATACTTTCAAAGTGCTGCGTATGTAGTTTGATCGGGGTAGTCTCAGTTGCGACGTGACAAAGGAGTTTTTTCTGTTCCCACTCAGATGCATAATGGGACCACACAGGGGTCCAACTAAGTCCAGATAATCGCCAAAGTACCGAACAAAACATCTTTAATTAATCAGATAACCCCGCGAGCCCTGCAAGTCGTCAACTACCACCGCCGCACTACAACTGGCTCAAAGGGGGCTAGAACCAAACGTCTTAAGAAATTGATAAAATCGCGCGTGTGCAGTCGCATTCGTCGTGATTTTGGACTTTGGTGACTTTTGTCCACCTCATCACATCCTCCTCCTCCGGGGCTCGAAAGTCTGGCCGTTGTCAGCGCCATTCGAACGTCCAAATCAGACGATCGGCGGGCATCAACCAGACTCTGTCTGTTTTAAGTCTTAACCCATTTCCTTTGCGCTCGGGCTCCTCTTTTTGCCCCCAGGAGCCCCCTTTGCACCCGCGGCTCCAGGAGGAACTGGTTCTCTATAGGTGCTTCCGCTGAATGGCGATCAAATTCAGGCGAGTTCCCAGCTCGCTGCCAGCACTGGCCGAGGATCGGTTCTTAATTACTTCATCCGAAAGTTAGTCAAAAGTCAACTGGTGCACTCGACTTTAGCCCCGCAGCCTTCACGGTCTACCCTTGCTCCCGGGGGTTTCCAGGGGCCAGCGCGGCTCAGACAGTCTCTTGGGGCTTGTTCCGAGATCAGTCCGCCCGATTAGCCAGGATCTTGCCTCCTCGGCCGCCCCCGGATTCGATGCATTTTAAAAGGAAATCATTTGGCCACGCTGAACCTAACCACCTTTCCTCCTTCTGAACCTGCTCCCGCGCCCGCGTTGGGAACGCGCTCGTTTTGCTCGTTCATCACCTTTTGCGCTTGCGCACGCCGATCGCCGCGTTGTCTTATCAAAAGGTCCCCCGGTTCCCGGGGCGGGTTTTTGTACTTTTTGCGTGCTGATGACGAATTTGTTGAAACCTCCTGTAACTGGTGATCGAAACAAAATGAAATCGAAATAAATTATCGGGGCTCGCTGTTTTCTGTCCCGTCTTTCGATTGCCCCGGCCTTTTTGCGCCAAGCACAACGGCCGCCGCATCCTCGACATCTTTGCGGGACTGAAAGTGCAAGTGATTTCCGATGACTTCTTGGCCGTTGTCGTTTCTTCGTCTTTTAATTAAGAAAAATGTGTACACGTCCGGTGAAAAAAGAGTTTGATTAACACCCGGCTGTCACAGCCCTTTTTGTTTTCCATGTTTTGGGACCCAAAGCAAATTTTCATTTTCTGGCTCTCTTTTGGGGCCCTGCGAGTTGTTTATAGGGCTCCGGCAATTTGTGCACGGTGTCGACTGTCTCGTCTGTCTGGCTGTGATTATCACTGTTCAGGAGGAAAATGATTATCTTTAAGAGCGTTTTAAATTACCCGAGCAGAGGTACTTCAATTAGTGAAAAACACGACAAAGCGGTTGAGGGACTATTATTATTATTGTGGAGATCCACCAACAATTTAAACCAGTTTTAATCGTAAATTACTAATGTATATCGTTACAATTTTTCATAACTTTGTCATATACCTACTTACTTTTATAATTTTTAACATGGTTATATACTTTTAATTGCTAATCCTGAGACTTTAAATACTGTGATACTTTTTTTATTACCCTAGCTTTTTTAACCCCTATAAAGTTTTCTAAAATATGCTCAAATTGGAAAAAAATAACTTTTTTCACTTCAGGACTACTTGCCATTACTCACCATTATTAAAAGCATTACATCGGGCATACTCAAAATAATGCTAAGTAATGTAATGAAGTATCACTATCGTTATTGTCATAATGGTAATTTATTTTTTCTAATTACTATTACGTGTAATTATATAATGGTTCATTTTTAGTATTGCAAAAATTTAAAATAGATATACATATACTTTTCAAATATCTCATAATCTTAAGCTAATCTAGTAAAGTTATTCCTACCTTGAAAGATGCACTGTTCTGCCGGAAACGAGAATTTTTCACCAGGGGCACACCTATTACCGCGTCTCGGCCAGCGCAGCACCCCGGAGCACCGGTGCAGTGGCGCAAGAGCCTTCCTTAGCGGCGCCGCATTTCGCGAGAGGAAGTTAGCACATTTAAAATAATTTGAATCGAATCATATCAGCTCGGGGTTTCGCATTAATGACAACTTAACTTCTGAAGCAGCAGGCGAGGCGTCCAGCTGGGGCTCGTCGTCTAGCGTCTTCATCCGCAGAAACAAGAACAGGCCCCGCGATCTGGAGATCCAGATCCAGTTCTACCTTGCGTGCAATTAGCCTCCCCGCGGTCGACGTTTTTATTTCGCGTGTTGGAACAATACGAAGCCACCTTAAGTACAAAATTACTGGCCGCGTTCCATGCAAATGGGTTTTCGTGCGAAGTGGCGTACCGCACAGCGAGCCACTGGGGCCCCGGCTGGTGCGGGATTATCCCTTCCAAGCCTTTTGCGGAGCGCCGCCACAGATCCGGCGTTTGGAGGACGCATTTGCTATATGTTGCTACGTGAGAGAAATTCTCCCGATAGCCCCATCAGATTGACTGTAAACTGATTTCGAGACTCCTCGCCTCGATGGGGCCCATTTGCAGCACTCGAGCGTAATTGAAACGTTCGGCACGGAGGAGCCCGGCTTGGCCCGGTCGAGCGACCGCGGAGCTTAGATCTTCTTATGTGGGAACGAAATTTCCCAAAAGAAAAAAAAAATTTTAAAAAAATTATAGCAGAAGCGGGCGAGGTATGCTCCGCTGCCGCAGCCCGAGATCTCCTGGGAGGCCCCTTTCACCCGCCGGAGCCTCTCACTCAGATCGGCTCGGGTCGGGAGGAATTTTCATCATAAAGACCAAGGCAGGCGGATGGCGGCATGAATTATTCCAAGACAAGAATCGTGAATTCCGCTGATATTCACTTGCCCATGCGCACCGGAGCACTAGGCACAATGCGGAGCAGGAGCCAGGCCAGGCCGGGCCGGGCCCTGCCGCGCTAGCGCTCCTCCGCCGTGCCACCGCCGCGGCCAGTTCACATGTGTAAATTACATGCGAAGAGAAATGACTGCGAAATTATGAGGTATGCCTGGCTTTGATTAACTTTTTGATAAGACGCGATGTTGTTGCGGTTTTAAATTGCCCACTGGAGGACTCCTTTCGAATTCCTCCGAGCACCCGTCCGGTTTAGATCGGGCTCCGCAAGAGCTGGATGGGGACTCTGACGGGGGGCCGATCACTTTCGTAATTTTCGGCCATCGATTTCCAATAATGTACACATAAAATCGCTTTCCGATCAGTGCCGTGTTCAAGTTTCACATCTAAAAGGACAAAAGTTGAAATTTCCAATACCTGCATCTCTCGTTTGTTCCAATAATTATAGCTTTCTAGAATTTAGTATTAATCAAAATCGAACTAGCGCTAGTATCTTTGTAACCGAGAATTTAGTAATCAAAAGGTTAAAATTATCGATTAATTTTATTTTGATTAACCAAAATGTAATATGGTACTTCTCCTTTCCCCGGACGGTTACATGAATGTCTGTTATATTTAAATACATTACATTATTGAGCATTGATCGATTAAACCAGAACTTGATTAATCGGTTAGTAAATTAATCGATTATTTTGTACTGATTTAATAGTAATAATGTTATTACGGCTCGATTGCCACCTCTATTAGCAGCGGTCGTAACTCTGTAGCATGCGACTTTCGAATTTGTCCTCTAATGCCGCTGAGTCCTGAACAGTTGGAAAACTCAACTTATTAAGTAAAATCAGTAAAATATACCTAAGTATGCAAAAGGCTGGTGTAAGTTATGAGAGTTTCTTTTTAAAAACAAAAATGTCGCTCACTCCGCGTGGAAGTTTTGACAAATTTATCGCAGCGTTTTGAATTAATTCAAACAACTTCAATTTTTTCAATGTGTTTCATTCATTAAACTATTTAAAAATACTAATAGTTCAAAAATCGTCTATCTAAAAAAAAATAAATTTTTAGGAGCCTTTTAATTAGAAACTAGATTTTTATACTAGAAACTCAATTACCATTAAGGTAACTATACTTTTTCTTTTAGTATATTTTCTCTCGCAGATTTCAATTGAGTGATAGTCCATAGATTTTTCATTTTGTACATTCGAACAATTTCTGTGATATACTTTTACTAAATTAATTTATTATATTCAAATGAGTCCGAAAATGGAATTTCTAGCCACGCCCATGGCCATAAGGAAATCCTTGCAGAATCTCGCGACTAAAAACGGTATAACCGCGAGCGTAAATATTTAGAAAGCTGCAGTGAAAGACAATAATTTTAGCGAAAAAAAAACTACTTCCGGTGACCACCGACAGACTGGCTGCATACCTTCGGCTAGTTTTCAATATTTTTGTGCAGTTAATGCAAAAGGTGCTGCAGCTCCGGGAGCCTGTTTTTTGCATCGCGGGACTGCAGAAGAAAGCGAATAGTCACATCCTGGCCGCGGGAAAAGTTCGCGAATCGTAGAGACCCCAAGTGCGGCATCAATGGGGCATCCGGCGGCGTACTACCGAAACCCGAGGAGCCCCAACTATGCCCGGAATTTAGCGCAATGAGGCTCTAAGACGGCGTGGAGTACCGTTTTAGAGTTCTTCAAGATGATTACCTGCGGAAAAATATTTCCCATTTTTTTTTTTCACCCATTTCAGTTAGCTCACTCCCAGAGCCTCTTATCTAATTATAGTATCGAGCCGGCCTCTTCGATTTAATTACTTTTATTGCTCCTGGAGCCGATTGTGTCCAGCGGAGGCAGTGGCGGTGCTCCGCCGGATAGCAGCCAACCAGCGAGAGGAGATAATGCCGCGGTGCGAAAGCCCCAGCATTCGATTAAATCCGCAATTCCTCGCTTCACTGATTATAATTGCCCGATCTTAATTGACTCGCGACGAGATGAGGTTCGCTCGGCCAAAAGATGCGCCACAGCATCCCTGGGTTTGGGCCTGGACCGCTCCTTTCCGGGGCTCAAGTGATGGACTCCTAAGATTTGGTTACTTCTTGTTAGTTCAATTGAAGATCCCCAGCCCAGCGATATTTCGGGTGGCTTACGGATGCTGTGCGCGCGGCTCCTTTTGGAAACGGTCCCGGAACCGAGATTTTTTTCGAGGCAGGCAATTTGCCCGAAAATTTATAGCAAATGTTTCATGTCGGTTTATCAGCGATTTTCTTAATGGACACATCACCGTTGGGCGTCTTGCCTCGGTGGTTACTCGCCACTGCGGTGGCGCTTTCAATTTGAGTCGCGGTGGGACTCGCTGTTTGGTACCTGGATGAACCGAGACAGAGGTTTTTTTTAAAGATTTCAGCATATTACCCGAATATACCTGTCGAGTCCAATCATCTCATCCTCACGGATAAGATTTTTTAGTTTCCTTGGCTCAGTTCCCACTGAAGAGTGAAGAGACTACACTTTTGAAGATATAGACTATTTTAAGACTTGTTACTAAGGCTATAAAGGAGCCAAGGTTCAATCTAATTCAATCTGGCGATGATAAAAATCAACCTTAGTCTTAACCTTGGAAATGGGCAAGACTATAAAAAGGAACACTATTCTGTTAGCAACACCAAGAGGACGCATAAAACAAACTAACAAATTGCTTAGTTTTCTACAACTTGATAAAATGTTCATACAATACAATTTTGGTTATTATAAAAGCTCTATATTGAACAATTTATAAAGACAGAGAAATAACGCAACGTTAAACTATAAATATTTATTCACAACATTAAAAGTTTTGTCTCTTTGAAAATGTTTTAAAATTTAATTCCAAATAGTTTTGAAAGCCCACAAAATATATGTACCTACATACATACATAATAGATACTGTTCTCTAACTAGACATACAACACTTGTGAATACTATATAATACTATTAACCGCTTATCACTGAAAAGTGTATATGGATTCTTTCAAGATTTATTTTTTTAGATTCTGCAATCTATCAATTCAACCTAACAAGAGCAATAGCTGAATTAAGTACTCATCTGCTGAAATTGAATTCTTGAAAAAGGCCAATGAAATCGTTCGAAGAAAACTATTTGCCAAGCAATTAGAAAGAAGATAGTCAATTATACAACTTAGGGTGTTTATACCTTCAATGGACAGTAAACTGAAAAAAAAAACGAAAACTCCCTACCGTCGATTGAATTCGCAAAATGTTGACTGTCATGTACCTTTCACGCCTAGCAGCTATTAAAATACTCCGCATAGTTCTTCTCAGGCTGAGGGAATTTAAAGACGCTCAGTCTGCGTCGGAAGATGCCTTGAGGTAATTGCCGTTCGGCCCAGCAAATAGATTCCTCCTCGAGAGCTGCACAAGAAAGGGAATGGGCTTTGACCTTGGCAATGACCTCGCGATCAGTAGAACTCAGATGGTAGCAGGTCCGCCTAACTTTTGCGCCAATACTTGCGGCCACAGACAAGACGCACATTGCGGCACACCGCACGAAAAATTTTATTCGCAGGGTCTGAAAAAAAAAATAAAATTTAAGACTCTCACTGGGTGCTCTGCCCTCGTGCGCTAGGACCGCGGATCGTCCGGAGAATTTAATTATTCCGGTGCGATCGAAATTGGCTGTCTGATGATCAGCAGCAGCAGCAGGAGCGCCAGGTGAAGATCGCTCTTCGTCTGAATGAATGATGCCCTCCGAAGTACCCAGCAGCCGGATGTTTTACGTATATCTGCGGCTCCGCCGAGAGGAAGGAGCCGCCGACTTTTTATTGATCGGTCGGCGAACCTCATCCACCCGGAGAAACCCCTTCAATCCCATTCTAAGGCGTGGAATTAAGGTAATTGTTGCGGGGCCGCGAAGACTCCGCATTTGACGAGATGTTGCGAGGGAAGTATGCGGCCCTGGGACTGCGTTATACCCCAGACAGACGGGCACGGACGAATGAACGTTCGATGAATGATCGTTCTCTCGAATCTTCATTCGTTATATGCATGACAGACGGCCAACTTCATTCGAGTCGAGAATTTTTGAGTTTAAAATGCGCACGAGTGAATCGGTGAAATTAATAGTAACTTTACGAAAACGTTCGCAAGCTATTAAACGTATTGCAACTCTTCCTGCTCCTTCCCCACCTCCATGATCACAGAATTAAAACTCAACTGGCTGGCTGGCAGTTGTCAATTCACACTTTGACACTGGAAATCAGCTGATTCTTCCAGAATTTCCATGCTCGTTCTTGCGAATGAAGTTTCCGGAACTTCATTGATGAGAACGAGAATGTAGTTACGAATGTTCATTCAAACTTCATTCTTGGTGACAGACGACACGGCAATGATCATTCTTCGAGAACGTTCATTCGTTCGTGCCCGTCTGTCTGGGGTATTAGCCCCCCCAACTGACCCCTAAGTGGCTGTTTTTATGCTCCGCTTCGGCCGGGTAATGATCACTTATCATGTCTTGCGCTTTTAAAGTGAGAATCTCGAGCGGGCCTCTCGTGTTTCGAGCATATTATACAAGAGTCCGAGGATCGGCTATAAGACGGCTGTTTGCATTTTCTTTACCACGTCAATTTGGCGGGCAATTACATGATCTTTCCCGGGCTTGACACTTCAATGCAAATAAAGTGCTCTTGGCTCAGCGGAATGTGCATTTCTATAAAAAGGAAATTGGTTTCCTTCAACAAGCCAACTGTCTTATCGCCCTAATAAACCGCTGATTGCAATCATCTTATTCGCGACTTATATTCATGTCAACATTTAGCTTCATCGATCTTCATTTTTCGCTACTGTCCTATCATTCTAGATGTTTAGATTTATACCTTTATACCTATTGAATCAACTTATTTTAAACAAATTAGTGAACATTTTTTTTCCAAATATGTATCTACTTCGCGTAGATTATTGAAATACGCGAAAGTTGAACTTTTCTTTATCTATTTTAAAAATTGTTTAACTCCATTTGAATTATGATGACCAAAGATCGATTCTTTAGAATAATGTTGTGTCCATTTTCGAAAAGAATCCTTAAATGATTTTAAACCACATATCATGTTAAATTTCTACTATTGTAGATTTTACGAACTATTAATCCATATTCACATTTCACCTTTTCTTTTAATTCCAGAATGAACCCGAAGGGACACCAGACCTTCCAGCAGCCAATAGGCAATTATTTTTGGAAAAGGTCCGACAATCAAATGCTGCTTGCCAAAGTGGCGATTTTGCCACAGCAGTGGCCCTTTACACAGATGCTCTGGCCCTCGATCCAGGGAACTACATCCTCTACAGCAACCGATCAGCGGCTCGTCTGAAGCAAGGACAATTCGCGCTAGCCCTTCAAGACGCCACAAAAGCCCGAGAACTTTGTCCACAATGGCCAAAAGCATATTTCAGGCAGGGGGTGGCCCTTCAGTGCCTTGGACGGTACGGGGAGGCCCTTGCTTCGTTCAGCTCCGGACTAGCGCAAGATCCTCACAACAAGCAACTGCTAGCCGGACTTTTCGAGGCGTCCATAAAGAGTCCTTTGAGACATTCCCTAGAACCCACGTTTCAGCAGTTACGGAATATGAAACTGGATCAGTCCCCGTTTGTAGTCATCTCGGTGGTGGGTCAAGAGCTCTTACAAGCCGGACAATATCACTCAGCAGTTACAGTGCTGGAAGCAGCTTTAAGGATCGGTTCGTGCTCCTTAAAGCTGAGAGGGTCCGTATTCAGCGCTTTGAGTTCAGCTCATTGGGCGCTGAATCAATTGGACAAGGCTATTGGCTACATGCAACAGGATTTAGCTGTTGCTAAAAGTCTAGGAGACACCGCTGGCGAGTGTAGAGCCCATGGGAACCTGGGCAGTGCCTACTTCAGTCAGGGGTCTTACAAGGAAGCCCTAACAGCGCACAGGTATCAGCTGGTGCTAGCTATGAAATGCAAAGATACACAGGCTGCTGCAGCAGCCCTAACTTCACTTGGACACGTCTACACAGCAATCGGGGACTACCCCAATGCCCTAGCTAGCCACAAGCAATGTGTCCAGCTGGTGAAGCAGATGGGTGATAGGCTCCAGGAGGCCAGAGAAATTGGGAACGTCGGAGCCGTGTACCTAGCCATGGGTGAGTTTGACTCAGCCGTGGACTGCCACACGCAGCACCTTCGCCTAGCCCGGAAACTCAACAACCAGGTCGAGGAGGCTCGGGCCTACAGCAACCTCGGTTCTAGTCATCACTATAGGCGCAACTTTTCCCAGGCCATAACCTTCCATGAGCAGGTTCTAAGAATTGCCCAACAGTTGGGAGATCGCAACATTGAAGCTAGGGCCTATGCTGGACTTGGGCATGCGGCGCGGTGTGCTGGAGATTTTGCACAAGCAAAACGCTGGCATGAAAAACAGCTTGAAATGGCACTAGCTGCTAGAGATAAAGTTGGGGAGGGAAGAGCATGCTCCAATTTGGGGATTGTGTACCAACTTCTAGGTGAACATGATGCCGCTCTAAAGTTGCATCAAGCCCACTTGACTATTGCTAGGCAACTTCAAGACCGCGCAGGTATGGGAAGGGCCTACGGGAATATTGGAAACGCCTATTCCGCAGCGGGGCTCTATGAGGCTGCGATTAAGTACCATAAACAAGAGCTGACCATCAGCAAGGAGGTCCACGATAGAAGTGCTGAAGCATCAACCCATGGCAATTTGGCTGTTGCCTACCAAGCCCTTGGAGCACATGACATGGCCCTGATGCACTACCGAGCTCACTTGAGCATAGCCCGAGAGCTCAAAGATACTGCAGGTGAGGCCTGCGCTTTACTTAATCTTGGAAATTGCCTCAGCTCAAGGCAGGAATTCGCCCAGGCGGTTCCTTACTACGAACAGTATTTGATGCTATCTCAGGAACTAGGCGATGTAGCTGCTGAAGGGAAGGCCTGCCACTTTTTAGGATACGCCCACTACTGTATAGGCAACTATCGAGAAGCTGTGAGGTACTACGATCAGGATCTCGCTCTAGCCAAGGATCTCCAGGATAAAATGAACATGGGCAGAGCCTACTGCAATCTAGGTCTAGCCCATTTAGCTCTTGGAAACAGCCAAGCTGCCCTAGAGTGCCAAAAATATTTTTTAGCTGTTGCCCATATGACGAATCATTTACCAGGAAAATTCAGGGCTTTGGGCAACATCGGAGACATCCTCATCCGAACTGGAGAGATTGAGGAGGCTGCAAAAATGTACCAGCGGCAACTAGCTCTAGCCAGGCAGGCTAGGGAAAGGCCTATGGAAGCAGCAGCTTGTGGTGCTCTGGGGCTGGCTCATCGGCTCGTTAAAAAACTGGATAAGGCCTTGGGGTACCACACCCAAGAGTTAACACTCCGCCAAGAAATGGGCGACTTACCTGGAGAGTGCCGAGCTCATGGACATTTAGGAGCAGTCCACATGGCTCTAGGAAATTACACTCATGCGGTCAAGTGCTATCAAGAGCAACTGGAAAGAGCCCAGGAGCTGCAGGATTCGACTATTGAAGCACAGGCTTTTGGGAATCTCGGAATTGCTAAGCTCAATATGGGACACTATGAAGATGCTATAGGTAAGCAACTCCCTTATTGTTATTATTATTTTTATTTAAAAAATGGAGCATCTTACAGCTCCTATTTTGGCTCAAATATTTGTTTAATTTATTTAATTCTTGATGGAAGTTTTTCGTTTTCAATCATTGACTTGTATTATATTTTTCAGGATATTTAGAGCAGCAGCTTGGAACCCTGGAGCAAGTCACAACTACAACCGCCCAACATGATCGTGCTAGAGCCTTGGGGCACCTTGGGGACTGCTATGATGCCCTCGGGGACTACGAAGAAGGGATCAAATGCCATGAGAGACACCTTCAATTGGCAACAGCTCTTCAGAGTTTCAGAGACCAAGAACGAGCCTATCGGGGACTTGGACATAGTCACAGAGCCCTTGGAAATCTCCAGGAGGCTCTTGTCTGTCTCGAGAAAAGACTCGTTGTGGCCCACGAGCTGGGTAGTTTGGAAGCAAAAGCCGCAGCCTATGGAGATTTAGGAAACATTCACAGCGCTTTGGGGAACCACGAGCAAGCTGTAAATTGCCTGGAACACCAGCGCGAAATTGCGCGAGAATTGGGTGATCGAATCACAACTTCAGACGCAACCAGCGCCCTCGGTAATGTCTATCAGCAAATGAACGATTTTGAAGGAGCCCTAAAACTCCACAAAATGGACATGGAGATGTGCGAAAATATGGGGATTGTTTCTCTTCAAGCAAGGGCCTGCGGGAATTTGGGGTCAGTTCATGAATCTCTTCGGAATTACGTGGATGCTATAAAATTTTTTGAGAAGCAACTCTCTTTGACTACAGACAGACTGTCTAAAGCCTACGCCTGTGGCTCACTAGGTAAGAATCGACCCTTAAAGTCTTAATGTCTATTTAAAATCCCTATTTCAATATTTTATTGCATACTCATTAACGTTTTTTTTTTAGGTCGAGTCTTCCACCAAATGGGACAAACCTCCCAAGCCATAAATTTCCTTCGCCAAGGGCTTGCCATCACCCAATCTCTGAATAAATCGGAAGAAGAGGCCAAGATCAGACACCAGCTAGGCCTGTCGCTTCGTGCTTCTGGGGACAACGAAAGTGCCCGAGCTCAAATGGAGACAGCTGCCCAAATCCTGGAGTCTGTCCGATTCGACCAACGATCTCCTGAAGCGAGAACAGCACTCTTTGACCTCCAGACGTCCTGCTACCACGTCCTACAACAAATCTTGGTAGCCATGACGAAAAACGAAGAAGCCCTCGTAGCTGCGGAGCGCTGCAAAGCACGAACCAGCCCCGATAGCACAAGCTTCTCCAGGAAGACTATGGTCACTTGCAGCGAAACGATTTTTGATACAGTCAATAAGTGCAAAATAAACGTGATCTACTTCAGTCTAGCTGGGGATGAGCTCTACGCATGGTTCCTCCAGCCGCAGAAGAGAATTGCGCGGTTCCACAAAGTGAAAATCAACGAAACCACCTTGAAGATACCTCTCGAGAAATTGAAACCCACTGATCCGAAGAACGATGGCAGCCTTCTAGAGCGCTACATTAATATGGTCCGGGACAGTCTTGGAGTTAACTCAGACAGTGTCCTTCACGAAGGAGATGGCAGTGGGTGGAGATCATCTACAGAAAATTTGTTAGATGACTTCTCAAATGAAAGAGCAGGTTTTCTGCGAATGGTTAACCGAAATCATCTCCTTAATTCGAGTAACTATTCATTGAGCTCGTTATTCAGTCTGGGAAGTGTTGGAGGCTCTGTTGCCAGTTTGCAGGGATCTACAAGATCAATTGGAAGCTTGCAGGGATCCACGCGATCACGTCGTGGAACCTCCATCCCACCATGGCAGGGACCGGCTTGTCTTCACACCCTGTACAGCCTTCTTCTGGAACCTTTTGACGACCTCCTTCCATCCGGAGGGACTGCTTCTAGATTAGGTCGTAAGGAACTCATCCTTGTCTTGGAAAACGAACTTTATTTAGTTCCATTCGCTGTTCTGCGAAGTGGTCAAGAAAATGGTGAATATCTTTCCGAGCGATGCTCGATCCTCACGGTACCGTCCCTCCAGTCTTTGCGTCTTAAAAGCAAGGTCATCCGAAGTCGTGATCAAGCAGAGCAACTTAATAGTGCTCTGGTGGTGGGTGGACCTCGGATTCCGTCCTCCCTCAGCGAAACTTGGGGATGGTCCGAATCTCCGGCATCACTTCAAGAAGCAGCTATGGTCGCGGACATGCTCCAAGCAAAGGCTCTGGTCGCCTGCAATGCGACAAAGGAAACTGTTATTTCTGAGCTTCCTGCCGCAGAATGTGTCCACTTTGCTGCTAACTTGAGCTGGAAACTTGGCGCCATTGTCCTGAGTCCAGGAGATGTAGTGGACTCTCAGTCGCAGAAGAGGTTCTACCCGAACTCATCTGGGGAGGGTGATAACGAGGAGGAGAACAACGATCTATCGACCAGCAACATGGAAATTCCTCCTCTTTCTGATTTCATCCTAAGTGCTGCGGATGTTTTAACTATGAAACTGAATGCTAAACTCGTGGTCCTCAGCTCGTACCACTCAATCGAACCCATCAATGGAGCTGGAGTGGCTAATTTGGCTGGTAGTTGGCTATGCGCAGGAGCTGGAGCTGTTTTAATATCTTTGTGGCCTGTGCCTGAAACAGCTGCAAAAATTCTTCTTCGGGCCTTCTACTCTGCACTGCTGCAAGGAACACGGGCTGCAAGGTAAGAAATTAATTTAAGTGATTAATATTAATTAAATTAACTATGAAGATAATAATAAAAGTCTTATTCGAAGTAAAATACTCAATTCAGCTTATGAAAAATAATTGCTGAATTGAACAAAAATACTGGAATGACTTAAGGATAATACTCGTGTATTGTCTAAATGTAATTAAGCCCAATTTCAAGATTGCTTTATAGAATTAAATGTTTGTTTAAACTTGGTTTTAAAAAATTTTGCGTTGATACCAATTTTCTATTTACAGAGCCCTCGCCGAGGCCATGCAGACAGTCCAGCATACGAAACATTTTGCTCATCCTGCAAACTGGGCGGGATTTCTTTTAATAGGCGGAAATGTGCGACTATCCAACAAAGTTGCCCTGATGGGCCAAGCCCTATGCGAGCTCATGAGGACCCCAGACAAATGCAGGGACGCCCTTCGCGTCTGCTTACACCTAGTTGAGAAAAGCCTGCAGAGAATCCACCGAGGGCAAAAGAACGCCATGTACACGACCCAGAAAAGCATTGATAATAAGGCGGGCCCAGTTATCGGGTGGAAGGACCTCCTCATGGCAGTTGGATTCAGATTCGAGCCTGCAGCCAATGGGATTCCCTCCAGCGTATTTTTCCCGCAATCAGATCCCGAGGACCGCCTTTCGCAGTGCTCCGCTAGCCTGCAGGCCTTGCTAGCCCTAACCCCGACCACCCTTCACGCACTGTCGAAGCTCGTGAATAGCTCAGAAATAGCCGACGACATCATCGGAGTAATCCGCAGCGTTTTGAGCCAGTTCCCTTGTAAGGGTAGTCCAGAAACTGAGACAAGCATCGAAATCCCTTTGAGTGTGCGACTGTGGCGGGTTTCAGGATGCCACGAGTTGCTAGCATCAGTCGGTTTTGATCTAATGGAAGTTGGACAGGACCAAGTCACTCTGAGGACTGGGAAACAAGCTAACAGACGAAACTGCCAATTTGTCCTGCAAGCCCTTCTAGCCCTTTTTGGTGAGTAATAATTTTGCTACAATTAATTAATTATTATTAATTAATTTTATTTACTTTTTATCTAACTAAAAACTCTTCTTTTTCTTCAAGATACGCAAGAAGCACCCAAAAGCCTAGGATTAGATTCTAGCAGCAGTTCAGAGTCTTTAAACGACGATGACCACTCAGAGACCTTAGGCAGTCCTTCGAGTCCAATTCCTGGCACATCTCAGCAGCGCAGCATAAGTCCAGCAGGAACTGTTAAATCCATGAACGCTAGCATGCCGTGCCCGCCGCTTCCTGTCCACCGACCACAAATTATAAGCAGCGGGGGAGCATTCATTTCATACGTCCGCCGTCGCGGGGAGCCAGACGGTGGTCGAACCGACACAGAAACTAATCCTCAACCAAGTGTCCCAATTGCAGCGAATCTTTACTCCACGCTAGACTCGAGCCTCGCCAATACAACGGACAGTGAGCTCTCGGATGGGTACACCTCTCAGTCGCTTTGCAAAACGATGATTCCAAAATTGGGCTATTCGAGCTTACGAGGACCTGTTCGTGTCTCAAGACCTGGTGGAGGAGGTGAGAGTGACGCAGCCTTCACTCCAAGTCCACCAGTTACTACCCAAACTGTGGTAGATCCAAACGTCTCGTTAGCTCTGGCGCATCAAACCAGGATCAGAAATTTGTACTCTAGCTCTAATATCGGATTCCTGGGGGATAGTGTGATCCCTGAATTAAGTGTTCCTCCAAATATGTCCAGGCGACCGGATAGCTCTAGTTCAGCCAGTTCGACTACTGATTGGGAAGGATCTGGTCATGCGACCGTTCTCAGGAGATCGAACCAGGCTCAAACATTGCCACCACTTCCACCACCAAGACAAAATCTTCCATTAGTAGATAGTCTCAGACCTTTGGCTCCTATGGCACCGGTCTACAATAATTTAGGCAATCTTACAACAGGTCCTCCCAATTCTGGTCTTCCTGGAAATGCCCTAGAATCGACCAGTTCCGATTCAGAATTTGAACGTGGCTTGGAAAGCACTCACCCGACTTTGAGCAATCAGCGAGGAAAATCTAAACTGAAACTCGGTAGTCATCAACTCAGTTCTAGAGTCCCAGATCAAATCGCTTTCATGGATAGGCTCAGTGTTCGAACAGAAGTAACACCCGTTGGTCCTGGTGGGGCCGCGAACAGCACAAGGAAGCCTCTTACACTTCCGGATGATGATAACACTTTAGTCTTCAATTCATCCAGTCTCTACTTCTCCCCGTCAGATAGTGAAATTGAAGCGAAGAAAGATGCACCTGCACCGAAACTTCTTACAAATGTGGCCACATCTTCAAAGGATCCTCTAAAGAGTGGCCCCAAGAGCATTCAAGACTCAATTATGCGGCACATGAACCGTGAAATGACCCCGACTATTTCGGATGTCTACCACGAAAGGAATTTGGGTCTTGGACTAGCCCCGCCCCTTTCGAAGCTCCTCCTCAGCAAAAACTACGACGAAGGTGAGGCGAAAATGAGTCCTTCGGGATGTGCCATAAAAAGTATTGTGGAAGCAGTCAGTGAAATGGAAATTTCGAGTAGTTCGACAACTGGAACAATGCCGAAAATCTCCTCGGACATGTGTCCCGTTTGCAATGAGCCCACGGACATAATTTGCAGATGCAAAGCAGCCACAGCCCAGAAGAAATCTTCGATTAAGCCGTGGCTTAGCAATGTCCCCTCGAATATAGTCAAAGCCTCCGATTTGACCACCGCTGATATTTTAGAAAGACAAAAGATTAAGAGTCACGGCACCGGCGACAGTGCGCTCGGAGTGACCTCGAAGAGGCCCAGCAGTCCCTTCAGCGACCTCTCGAGACGAGATGAGGGCGACGGAAGGTCCGTCGCAGACTCCCAGTGCAGCGGGAGCTACAAAACAGATGTAAATAGCTCGAACGCGACGCAGCTTCAGAACACAAGAGCTAAGTTCGGGACTGGGGCGTAGCTTTAGGTTTCTTTTTATTATTTTCTAGCTCTGTAAGGTTCATGGAACTGATTACTTTTAGGTTAGCCCTCTTCTTCCCTTAATTCAAAAATCCCGCCAGATGCTACTGTTTATATTTGCTCGCTTTTTTTCAATTTGCCCGTATACGTAAAAGTCGGACTACCCTCGTAGCAGACGCAAAACAGTGTTGATTTTTAAGATTTAGTTTGATGCAATCTCGCTTTTTAAGGACATGCACATGTTTTTTTTTCGTTTATTTAAGTTAATGTAAATAAATATTGTAGTATACGAACTGTATGAGACTTTGTAAGCGAATATATTTTTATATTTTTATTGATCCATAGAAAAACGTCTTTTAAAGTAAAATTTTCGCCCCACACCAACGTTAAAGTTATAACTGTTGTTGCTGTCCTGAATTTGTAAAAATGAATAAACGTTTAAAGAACATTTTTAACATAATCTGTAATGTTTTTACCGCTCTCTTCTTTCAAATCTGGCGCCTTTTCAGTTAACAGGGCAATTTTTAGATGTGAAACCAGGCTGGTTTTTGTACCGGGAACAGTGTCAGCTTTCTATGTTTTTGCTATCTTTCCCCGCTCCAAGACTGTAAGCTCAGTACGATTTCCCGGGTCTTAGCTAAAAGCTGGATCATTCAGCTTCGGGTCTTGACTAAAGCTTCCAGGTTTTAGCTAAGACCCGAGCCGTCCGTGAAGAGCTTACAGTCTTGGAGCGGGGAAAGATAGCAAAAACATAGAAAGCTGACACTGTTCCCGGTACAAAAACCAGCCTGGTTTCACATCTAAAAATTGCCCTGTTAACTGAAAAGGCGCCAGATTTGAAAAAAGAAAGCGGTAAATAAAACATTACAATGGGGAAAATATTATAATTATATCACCGATGTATCCAACAATGAAATAAATCACCAGAAATGGAAATTCTTTCGTAAAATACCTCGTTTTTATTTTTCCTAAAATGAATGTTTGTCTGAATGTCCTTTATAGAATCATAAACCATCCAACCGATATGCCCCAAACCGGTTTCATTTGAAAGGCAATAACGCGGTTGGTTGATGGTTATAGGCCACAATCCAATGCATTATGCACATTTGGTCAATTCATGAAGTCGATTTTTGGTTTTTCCCATACAAAAATTTTCAACCTCATCAAAGGCGTTACTCGCAAATAAATTAAAATGTATTTCTTTTTTCAGCGTAGTAGCACACGCCGGGTATTCGCTAGTAAGAAATAAATACAGTCTCCTTTTAATTTTCTTTCATTCATCTTTATTTTCTTCTCTTCTTGCACTTTTAGATCATTTAATATATTTTTCATAATAAGAAATAAATACAGATTCTTTTTTGTCTCAATTTATTTTTAAATTTCATTTTTTTTTTTCTTTAACTCCACTAACTTTACTTTCCAACCATTTCGAACTTTTGCTAAATTTATATAACAAAAAACTTGCCAGCTTTTGTAGGAATGCAAAAAAATAATATTAAAGAATTGAACTCTTGAGACCTGTAGCTGAAATACTTAAAGGAGAGTTTTATAACAAAATAAAGTAATATTTATGCTACAAGATCGAAAAGATGTTCAACAATTAAAGGAATCCAATAAATAAGAAAATAAAAATAATTAATTGTGATATAATAAAAAGCTTAATTTGTGTTACTGTCTTGATTCATACCTTCCTGAAAGGAAATTATTTTGTCAAGGTATCAGCAACTATGACATTTATCTTTTTCGAAATCTAAATTATTGTTATTACTAAACAATGCTATAATAAAAACCAATTTTCATGCTGAAAAAATTTTTTTTATACATATTTCTTGAATTTGATCCTGTCACTAAGAAGATTTAAAATTGTAACATAATCAATTTATACTGTTCACTTGAAATTACCAGATTGTATAAGTACCAGATTTTAGTAGATGTTCTAGTTAGTAATTTTAAACTTGATCTAATGTTAATTAATTTTTCTAATCAGAACCATGACAGTATAACGTAAAAAATAAAGCAGGAACAATGTGCATAATTTTAATTAAAGACTCCAAATTTTTTATTCAGTCTCAGCAGGATTTGTCTCGCAAAAGAATATGAAACGCAAGTATTAAAAAAAGTAACAACAACGATTATGTGAACTGCTTAATTTACAAAAACTGTCGTGCATTTTAATAATAATAAATATACAACAACTTCACTGATATCTTCGACCTCCGCAGTGGTACACTTATCCATTACGGATTGCATTTTAGTTTATTGTTTTTATGTGCTTTTCTTTTAATATTTATACTCTTAATTTTATCTTTAGCGTTATTTCCTATCTTTTTACATATACATTCAAATGTTCTATGCTTACGTTCTGCGGTGTGTTAATATTAGGTTTATTTATTACTCAAGTTTTTTTTTCTTATTTTATTTAAATGTATATTACAGTGTGAACTTCCAAAGTAATTTTGCTTGTATTTCTTATTTTCTTTATATTTACTACCCCCAACTTCCGTTGCCCTTGTTTTCATTTAGTTCCATTTCTAGCCTATGACCCTTAAATTTATCTACGTCTAGTGCTTTGCCTCCACACTTACATCAGCCAAACCAAAATTATTAACAAGGCTCTGTCTTTTTTTTTACAATTTTGTATATTTTAACCTCAGCCAACAAATGTTTTTTTTTTATTTGTGTATGTTTTGCCGTTTATTTTTCAGTTTTAAACAATAAAATCCACAAACAGATCGCAACCTTCCCGCCGGGGAGTATAAAATGATACTATGATTTAAATGGCATATTTAAAATTTCGGTATCTTTACCAGGAAAATGAAAAGAAGGGTTAACAACAAAGTTTGCATTTTAATTACATTAGCTACTTTAAACTGTTTTGAGTTGAGAAAGTTTTCCTTTATGCTTGCTTTAAATTGTTTAGAATATTCGTGACCATCACTAACTTCTAGGGCTCCTCAGTACTTTGCTAAACAATTCTTTGTTCTAATTTTATGATTTTACGCTTGTTTAGTGTAATATTTTGTTATAATCTCTCTGCTTACCTTATTGTACAATGTACACATATATGTAATTAAAATAGCTACAGCTATCTCTTCATACTTTAGTACAAACAAATTTTTATTTCAATAGCACGTTTAGACATTTTGGATTTTTTTCATTTTAAGGTTTTACTTTTGCATTTAATTTATGCTTTTTTTACGAGCCATTAATATTTTTATCTCAGCGATTAATCCTCTATGACTAATATATATTTTTATATAAATTATTACTTTACAATAAGGCTGGTTTTAGTTTTTTTTTCCTATGTTTTTCGTGAATTTTTCTCCTTTTATATTTAGTTAGAATGATCCCTTTTGTTGTGACTTTTCTTACACATTTAACGCAACTAAGAAAATCGGCTATGCAAGTGAATTTCTTTTGGGAGTTGGGATATACTTGAACCATATTAAGCTCTTTTTTTTTATTTAAATACAATCAACTTTTGGGGAGAAGTAGCACATAGACTTAAAAACTAAACTAAGCTGTTCCAAATGAAAAGCTTTAAAAGCAAACATTTTAAATAGATAGCTGTAAGTGATATGTTAAATAATTTTGTGTCGTTCTAGTTTAAACCGTGTAATCCAAATTCACGAAATTTTACAATGGATCAAGGAAAATATAAACTATTTTCTTAAAAAACGTCAAATTAGAAAATTCTTCCAACTGATGTTCAGAAATCGTTTGTTTTACATCAATTCAAACATGAATAAGAGATGAAACCAAAAGACCTTAAATATTAAAATTAAATTATACGCCGCAGCAGACGTAGAAACCAGAATTCAATTTCTAAACCCAACCCGGCAATTAAAATCTACAGCGTTACTTTAACCTTTTAAACTCATTACAAAATATTGTAAACTAAACTGAAGAATGTCGTCAATTTTGATCTTCAAATATGTATACAATAACAGATTAAAAATCTGTGGTCAAAAAACCATTTTACGCAAATTCTTACAGAAAAGTGTTAAAATGCTCATCTCTCCCCGGTTTTTAAATCTCTTTCAAATTTTTCTACATTTCTCTTACAAATTTTTCTACATGCCGTCGAAAGTAAAAAAATCATTAGAGCGATTTTTTCAAAATGTGCAGAGCACGGTTTAGAGAAAAAAGTCTCATTTATAGAATTTTAAGATGGCCTGCCGCACTCTCAAGCTGACGTTAAAACTTCTATAAAGAAAATATTTCTTGTTCTCGAGTCGAAGACTATGATAAGTTACAAAGTATCACATTACTCCAATATCTTTTTCAAAGATACTACAAAATAATTAAATGGCATATAAAAGCGATAATTAAAATATTTCAAAACTGTGTTATTTTTCTTATTGTAGCGAGAAATTCTCTAAAATGGGCAATTTTTAAATTAAAATAACGAATAATCAGCTGAAAAATAGACAAAATTTTTGGGGGAACTTTAATAATAAATACAAAACCATAAAAAATAAATAAACTGCATTTTATTCTTTTAAATTATAATAATATGATTAGAACTGTTTCCTAGGTTTTAGCGCGAACACAACTTCGGTGCCATTCAAGTTAACTACACACACAAACTTATAATCAATTTAACACGAATGTGAATTGCCTTTCTTTTATACTTTTCCAATTTGGTTCAACAACAAGCTTTTAAACTTTCGCGAAATGTTTATATTTTTACTTAAATTCTTGCCTATCTCCGCTTTCATAAGCAGTTAAACGAGCATAGCAATGGAGAAATTATAAGGGAATATTACAAACAATTTTTTTTTTTAAAAACTCAATTAATTAGAAAATGGTAACAATCCAAAGCTAAGTCCTGGAATGCTGCCTTTAAAGTATAGTATCACTAATAGTATCAATTAATTTTAATCAATTTCAATGTTACTAATTTATATATTTCGTAACTAAAAAAAATATTCTAGATTTTGACTGAATTTCATAAGCTTTGTATGCTAAAAAACCGGCCACACCTACTTATAGCTGAATTAGAACAAATATTACCAATAGAACTAAATACAAGTAATTCAGCTATATGGTTACGAGTCCACTGTGGAACCCTACAACTATTTTATTTTTAGCTAGATTTCAATTCACTCGACTGAATCAAAGTTAAAATTGCCTATACACTCCAGAAAATAAATGTTTATTGCATTAATTCATACTTTAGAAGTATTCTCGAAATCGAAAAAATAAATTACTAGTTATATTATAAAAATCTTAATATGTGATATATTTATGAAGAAAATTTCTCATACTGCTATGCCCAATTTTAAAAGCGAATCAAAACTGAAATGGTCGACTAATAAAACCGATACCGTATAGTGTAACTAACTTCTTTGAAGTTTAATTTCAACAAATTGCTGACTTCCTGTTTTATTTAATTTTTTTTTTGTCACAGCGCGTACATTAAACCATTCAATGCTAATCTAATTGTATTAATTAAAAATAAATTGCAAAGAAAATAATAGCGAAATAATGAATGAAACAAAAATTAACTGATTGCTGACAGATAAAAAGAGACAAAGGCAAAGTATGATTTTGAAAAATAATAAGAAAACTATCTAAAATTACTCCTTTCCATTTCCATTATCTCTTCTCATCCATGTGCTCATCCTTCTCCCTATAGTTTTTTTTTTTTATAAATATACAGCTACGTAGAATATGTTGTTCTTTCGAATTATTTTTTTTTTAGTTGATATTCTCACATGCACTATTTTGCTTATAGTGTTTTATTTATAACTAACTCAAGAGATATAAACACTTTGTAAAAGGAACAAATAATTTTATTTTGTGGTAAGATTTTTAGAGGATGTAGAAGTAAAAGAAATTCGATTTTCCGGTCTAGAAGTTATGACAAATGTTTTCTTTTGCAAATTTTAAAATTGCTCTCATTGCTTTGAGCCTTAAAAAGACTGCTTATTGCCGATTTAGGTACTGAATTTATGAGAATCATTGCCAGGTAAATCACCAAAAGCAGTCTAGTTTTAGATCAAGATTCGTTTAAAAAATTTGTCGTTTACATGAAGTGCAACTTGTGATTCTGATTTACAAGAAGATATTTACCCCTTTTTTATAATTGGAATAAAATTTATACTATATGTATATTCAAAAAATTTAAAATTTCGCGGACCTTTCGTTAATGTTCAAAACAAAAATTTAAAATAATAAGCAATTGCCTGTTTTCAATTTTTACAAAATTGATTCAATCAAAACTAAGCTAGAAAAGCAGAGGTTGTAATGTATTACAAAAATCACTTAAATCATTTTGGTGAAAGTGCAAAATACACCAAGATTGAACATGTTTATGAACGCAAAACGCGCAATTCTAAAATCTGAACTAATAAATTGACGTTCAGAAGTTTAATTACTAAATAAGTAGAATAATACCCACTCATACTTTGGACAGTCTGAAAGTAATACTATGGTGCGATATAGAAGGTTTGAAAATATTCTTCATCATTAAATAAAACAATGATAATAAAAATGGTTTCTTCTTTATATGAAACAAGCTTAAGCATAGTAAAATAAAAACTAAGTATTCATTGCTTTTTTAATTAGAGTCGTCTTGGCTAACTTGAGTAAAAATATAATGGAACTTGGTTGTTGGAATGAAAATTACTTTAATTTGCTTGCATCACAGAAAAGGAAGCTGTTTCTTTTTAAGTAAACACTTCACGAAAAAGTAATAGCAATAAATGAATGGGGGAAATTCTGGTAAATGACTGAAAATATTAATTCCAAATTTCAATTTTCATGATAAATGTCATTGACAAAAAATAGTTATTTCTAGAGACTGCTCAATATACTAAACGTATCCAACCGAGAATATTAATGGCTAGAATGTTTAATTACTCTATTCTATATGATGATGAAGAAAACTTAAAAAACCCGTTTCATACAATTTAAGGCAAGTTAATGAAGTTGAAATTTACATTCACTATGTTATTTACTGAATTGTTTACTATAATTTTACTATAAATTTAAATTAATCTAATTAAAGAAATTTATAAAACTCTCTACCTCTTGGTTACTTCTAGCTTACAACCAACAGGTTAAAATATGTAGGAAAATTAAAGAAATTTAATGACATAAATATAATAAAATATGTAAAATTGGTTAATCAAAGTCTATGTGCGCTTATTATACATCTAACGAACGGCCCAATTTTTATTCGGGAGGGCATTTAATCTCCTTTAAAATGTACAATATTTTACACTTGGCAAAATTAGTTAATATATTTAGTTCTAGCAAGAAAATTGTCAAAATAAGACATAAATAATGTAGTAGCAGTGGGATATCTAAATGCACTTTGGTAAATCACAAGTTACGCTTCAGGCTGACCATAAGTAATCAATTTGTTACAAACTCTAGTCTCTTTTCTCGATTATCAAAAATGTTTGAAAGTTCCTAGGGTGTAATGGAGTATCTTACATTTTGTGTGTTTCCTTTCTATGTAACAGAACGGGAACATAAATTGCTTCAATGCTCTTACTTAGTTAGAAATACATATCTCTTGCTTTTCACGTTATTTTAAAATTTAAATAAATCAGTTATCTATGTTTTATATTTTACTCTGCATTATTCTTTTTTTTTTAATTTCACTTTTTTTTATTTTATTTATTTTTTTTTATTTTATAATGCCTACCTAATGTTTTTATCATCATCACCGGCTCGCTTTTCCTTAGGTTTACGTCTACCATTATATTATTATTTATAGTAAATTATGAATTATTCTGAATTGATAGATTTTAATTTTAAAGATTGTTTTACACAAGCTATATTTATAGTGATACACATACAAGTTAAAGAAGAACTTAATAATTGCATTGTCTTCTCATATTTCTTTTACACAGAAATAACACATGCACACATGTACGCACCAAAAATTAGAGCAATCATACCACTTGCTGTTTTTAAGTTCTTTTTAATTCTTTGTATAATCCGTAAACTAAATTAATAATATGATAAAAATTCTACTTGATTTCTTGAAATTGTTTTTTGCTTTTCAATTAACTCCACACTTTTTCCCAAGATCCTTTCTTCTAGGCTTCTTTCCCAAAAACTTATTGTCCATTGTAAAATTGTGCCCGGCGATTGAGAATTTCTTCCCAAGCTGTAAGAAAGGGAAAATGGGATTAATATTCGATGAATATATCTTTTGAAAGGAAATATAATTTTAAGAAATTTTATTTAACTTACCCAATCCAACGAAATCAACGATCTTCTCTATATTGATGGAATTCAATTCCCTTGAGGCGGGTGGAGCAACAAAACGGATATTGATTTCTTTCTTGTTGAACTTCTTTTGACTGTCCCAATTTGGGGAAATGTTATCTTCGACATTAGTAATTGTGGTAGTGGTAGCTGTTGGTGCAGCATCTATAATAGCGGTAGCATCTGGTACTGGTAAAGCGGTGGTTGAGATATCACTGCCATCAATGCTATTTGCACTTATCTTACTATCTAACAACAATGATGGTGAGCTATCATTATTGGACGACATCCCTGATGTGTTGCTTATATTACAGTTATTATTATTAATCTTATTAACATTACTTATGCCCGACGATGACGATAAGGATGATGATGAGTTGACTAAAATTTGATTCACTAGTTGCTGTGTCTTATGCTGCTGCGCGTTGCTGTCGCTACTATAAATAATGTTACTCTTGTTTCGATTAATATCAACACTATTAACAGCTATTATACAAGGGTCGTAACTAAGTTCGCTATGGTTGCTAATGCTATTACTATTTATACAACTATGGTCTACTTTATCTGACGCCACTACGAAATTTGTCCCTAAACTTGTCGCGGTATTTGGTGCTGCTGTTGCCTCTGTTGAGGTGACCGTTTGACTGCTTTGTGGTTTCCTTTTAGTACTACAACTTCCAGAATTTCCAGTGTTATTTTTGCTGCTGCTGTCCAAGTGATGAAGAGGCTGTTCTGTATCAATTCTGTTGCATAGACTACTGTCTGTCGACTCGGATAGAATGCTCCGATTGTTTGTTGAGGACGAATAGCCGTGATCCGAATGGGGTGAAAGATGGAGTGTTTCCTCGTGCTGTTTAAAGCTTGTATCTACAGAAGTCGTGTTTAGCACGTCCTGCTGCCCACCCTGACTTAAAGTGAACACGCCCGAATCATCGATTTGATGGTGCACCTGTTGCTGCTGATGGTTGCTACTGCTATTATCGAACAGCCGGAGTTCCTCTTCGTTGAAGTCACCAAAGGTAAAATCGTTGCCAATTGACAGTGAACTATCGTTGGTATCGTTTAGTATGATCACAGCTGGACGATTTGATATTTTGCTAACACTATTGCTATTGGTGGTATGCAACGGGACCGTTGTCATGGGTACATCACTACTGCCGCCAGGATTCGGATTATTTCCAGCGTTCATACTACTTTGATTTTTATCCTTTTTGTTTTTACGCCCGTATGGATTACTAGTAACTGGCGTTTGCTGCTGTTGCGGCAGCGGCAGGGCTTCAGACTTTGTTTTCTTGTTTATATTTACATTAATACTATTATTACTAAGCGGATCAACCGCGACAACTTGTTGTTGTATAGGCTGCGTTTGTGGCAGCATTACTTGCTGCATTTGCTTATTTTTAGCATTGTTACATTCAACAATAGACGAGGCTATCATTTGAGAGTTTTCCAAATAAAGTAATTTCACGTTGGACTGCTGCTGTTGTTTAATTTTTTTACCAGTTGCATTACTGCTGGGATTCGGAGAGAAATTGTGAACAGTTGCGTTCTGGACAGGATTGTAAAGCTCATTATTCGTAACCACAGTTTTTGCCTTAGCATCCGATTGCAGTGGTACTGTATTTATATTTCCCACCCCGGACATTGGCTGATTAGATATCGTTGGCATTGAACGTTGCTGTTGCTGCTTCACTGTTGCCGCTAAAGCAGGTGATTGAGAAATGATTAATTGCCCACTGGCCGGTTTGGACTCGGTCATCACGGCAATTTGGGCAGCATGTCTTTTAACAGTCTTCTCTAGTGCTGGGTATTGGTCCATGTTACTATAATAGTTATCACTTTCCATACTCTTTGACTTATGTAAGGTTTGTTTTGTAACTTCATGAGACTTAATAACGTCTGTGAGTTTAGTTCCAGGCACGGTCGGTGGAGATTTAATTCCTCCCCCATTGCCAGAGTACTTTTCATCACTCAAACTCTGGGAGTATGAGATTTGTTTGATTATTGTGCTCGTACTGCTCGTGCTGCTGCAGCTGGAGCCTGCATCGTTGTTATTGCTTTTATCGGCCACCAGATACGGAAAATCTTTGGTGAGGGACTTCTTGTAGCTTTTACTCGTCGAATTTTGATTTTCGTTAAGATTGGAGAAAGTCAATGAAGCGTTGCCCATATTCCCACCGGTTCCACTGTTCGAACTGGCCGCTGAATATGCTGAAACACTCGGCCACTTATCCATTTTATCAATAGGGGGTGAAGTTATAGCGCTAAAAAGCCTATTCGAATTTACGGTTCGTGCAATATCCGCATACGATTGAGGTTGAGCTTGTGGAGACTGCATTACGTTTGGCATAGCAGCAGCCAATGTTGCTGAACCTGCAACTGTTGCCACTACTGCTACTGCCGTTGACGATACCAAATTACCTGAATTATGGTGACGATTGCTAGTTGATTCAACGGGAAGTGAATGAACTGAATCTAAGTCGCTTGAGTCGGACTTTTCCGATGGTGGAACGGATGAAGTGGACTTTCGGCGCGGTTCGTTCATATTAAAAGAATTGAGGTAAGCCTCCCGGTCGTTGGTGAAGTTCGAGCTGGCTTGGTATTTCTTGTGGACATGCGTGCCAGACGAGTTATTGCTCGACGAATCTTTGATCGAAACATTCTTTACAACCCCCGTACGAGCTTCTTCAGCCTGCTGGCGTTTCTTAGCTTTCTTCTTTTTTGTAACGACATGAAATTCTGCAGACTCACTATGCATGGAATCAGTTAGAACTGGAATTGAGTTTAGAGATGAATCTTCCTTTTTCTTTTTAGAATTATCGGTTTTTTCAGGATTATCTTTGGATTTTTTCTTTTCTTTCTCTTTAACTTTTTCTCGGACTTCTTCAATTGCATTGTTCTCCCCCAAATAAGTCAATTCCTCAGTTCCCCATGAACGCCTTTCACCGCGCTTATTATTTTGGTGCTTCAAATTTTCTTTGCCCTCACTTACCGTTGTGCTTGGATTAGGATTATTCTTTTTTCCTTTACTTCTCATCGTCACAGGATTCTCTTGCTTATCATCCTCGTCTAGCTTGGTGCAGCTTCTCAGTTCTTCCAGAGAATTGCTTTTCTTCACTTTGTGAACCTCCTTCTTGTTAACATCCTTATCCTTCTCCTTATCTTTTTCCTTCTTTTTCTCTTTCTTCTTGTTCGTATTTAAATTCTTATCGTTCTTTTTCGAGTCTGTATTTTCGATAAACTTAAGAAGCTCCTCGACACTATCTTCGCCTCGATAACCGGCCACGTTTTTAACGTTTAAAGTCGTCGTATTCCTCTCTGACGGCGGTTTCTTCTTCTTTGCCTTCGTCTGAGATTGGCTAGAGTTGTACGGCGAATTCAATGAATTACCGTTCTCATCACAATGTTTCTGTTGTGAAGGAAAATAAAGAAACAACTAAATTTACAGCAGCAATAAATGAAATTGTTATTGTAAAAGTCATACCGTACTAGTTCTCGTGCTTGAAAATATCGTTGCTGGATTCTTGTCGATATCTGCTTTACCTCCAAGAAGCGATTTGCATGCCTTGTAGGTTTCATCGAAATGCAAATAGGCTGTATCGACGCTCTTGCCACGTTCCAACGATGGAAACGTAACCGATTCGTCTACGTAATGTTTTGGTTCTGTGTGTGCACAATCGAATTTTCCCGACGCTGATGCACTAACAGTTGCTCGCGGAGCAAATTTCTTCATCGTGGCTAATTCAGTACCTTCGTTGCAATCCAACGGTTCAGAAATACCCTAAAAATATATTGGAATTAAGACAAGCTCTCTCACACAAAACAGACTGAACCTGGGCTAATGAATCGTGTGCCAAAAGATGCTGAGTATCATCGGTGAAGGAATCATTTATATCAATTATAGTGTCACCCGACGAATTTATGAAAGCGTCTTCTTTTATCTGACCAGAACTTAACGACTCATGTCCAGTCGACACAGTTGAAGACGTCCCTGATGTTCCACTGGTACAGCTAGTACCGGAGCAGGTGCGTTCGTTTTTGCCCCGTCTTTTGGTAGTATCTTCGTTTAAAAACGGTTGCTCGCATATACTGAGATTGCAGTTCGAGACGTTTACATTACTCGGTAGGCTGCCGCCCTCTCTCTGCCTGGAGGATACCGATGAGGAATATTTTTTTGGCCGTGAATTATGATGATGCTGATGATTTCTACTGCCATAAACATCTAAGGAGACTTCATTGTGAGTAGCTTTATCCAAATCTTGTAGGGAACCACCGTGTTTGTGCCTGTTTGTTCCTTGGGTATATCTTGATGTTAAGGAGCGCAAAAGATATTCACTCTCTTCCTCTTTGCTTTCAGCGTTTTGTAAGAGTTGCTGTAAAAATGCGGAGGTATTACAATCCAGTGTTTAAAAAACATTAATATGCTTACCAAAAAAGTTTCACTTTTATTTTCTCTATCTTTCGGGCTCCTGTATCTGTATGCTTCGTCTAGAAGTAATTTGAACTTGCAATCATCCCAGTTCTTTAAATTCTAATAGAGAAAGGAAAAAAGGAAATTTATAATAATATATAATTAATTAATTCCTATTAGTTTTCGGTCTTTAGGCAATTTCTCAGATATAAATTTGAATAAAATGAAAAGATTCTATCTACTACACATACTGTATTAAGATAAAATCGTTTAACTTTTGCCCGACGATAAGCAGCAAAATTTTCGTGGTATTTAATAAGACAATTATTTTGATATAAGACTCGCATAGGCAAATGAAACAAAGTTAAACCATCACTCTATCCTCCTCGATCGGAAGTGTAAACCCACTTTATCAAAAGGAATATAAATATTTATTTTGGTATTACAAACATGAATTAAGTTTTCATGTGATATAAATTCATGCATACAAAAACACATTGGAAGCATTCCTCAGGGAATTCACACAATTAAAGGAAAACTAACTACTTATGTAGTTGAAAAAAAGATCAAATTTTGGTAACAAAAGTCTATTGCTTCGCTTTGAATTAGAAAGAGCTCTTGCTAATCAAAGCAATAAGCTGCCTAAAACTCAGTTGATTTTCTAATGTAGGAATTTAAAATAAATCAATATACATCATTATTTTTACATTTCCAATGTTTTCATGTAATGTTAATAAAAAAATGTTTTGCGAAATAAGCAAAATTTTAAAATGTGTTCTTCTCAAGATTATATTAATTTTTCAAAATTCATTTCAATTTTATTCTGCACCTTTAAGTAGTATCGCATTATGTAAGCAAAAAATTCTGAAATGCTATTCGTTTATCTCACTGCGGTTTAAAGGCCCACTCATTTTATAATTGAGAACCTACAAGTTTTGTTTTTTTATTTCAGATGAACTAAACAGGAGTTATGGCCAGCCGTTTATAAAGTGCCCGTTATCCATAGAATGCTTTTCAAGCTTCCGTCGTATTGCTCCGCAAATAAACAAATAATATGAGCTGAATAATCTTCCAAGAAAATGAAAAAATAATAATAAAAAAAATACTGAATTTTTCAGAATTAAAAATTCTCCATTAAGTTATGGCATCATTAATAAGTACTGTAAATACTTATCTAAAGATGATGGATCGAAATTATCTGCTCAAAGTTTCATATTTTATGTCCGATTTTTTTCCATACACCATGCTCAAATAACAAAAACGTAGAACAAATATCTATGTATATAAACAATTTATCGGTAGCCACTCTTATCTCTAAAGTTTTTATTTCACCACAGGTCTTGGCTAGTTGATATTTCAAAGCCAGTTTTAAATTCTTTTCCCCAAGCAGTCGATGTTATGTTTAACTGCGGTTTCCAGGAACGGACACGTAGCAAATTATCTGATGTTTGTTTATTCTTTATAGCTATGAAATGAAGATCAAGGCACTTAGAAGCTTTTTTTATAAGTCTAATGTTAAACAATGCACTTGAATAAATTAAAATAGGGAATTTAAAGAAACATACCTTAATCATTTTTAATTTATTGGAAGAAAATAAATTCTGATTGAAATTCTTGGCTAGACTATTTCCTTTACCCTTTACGAATAAAAATAATTATTAATTTATCGGTTTTTTCTGAAAGCGTTAATCCTGCGCATTGACACTTGGGAATATTAGCACTTTTGAAACAAGTGCAGGGCATCGTCTAGTTGTCTAGTAGATAAATTGAAAAAGGAAAAAGATATCTTCTTGTTATATTGGTTTAATCGTTGAAATAAAATATACCTAAAAAGTATATTAAAATTCCTTTTAAGGTTTGCCCAAGTAGCATATGAAAACGCGTTGGAAGCTTATTGAATACAGTGAAATTCTCAAATATAGAAAAATACATTAACAACCATTTTAAGGCGGCTTTCACAATTGTGCGGCTTACCTAAAGGTCACACTAGATGGAAGTTGTGGTAAGTGTAATAATCCTCTACTTAGAATAGTATTTATTGAGATAGCATTATTTCTCCGCCCATTTCCTCTATAAAATTATAAATCAATATCAATTTTAACCATCATTATAAATATTTCACTCACCTTAAAATTTCTATTCTACCTAACCTAACATCTCAAATCATTTGATCACGCTGAAATAATTTCACACAAATATTTTACACGATCAGATTTCTAAAGATTTCAATTTAAAATTTCATTTATAAATTGCGAGAAAACGAAATATTACTAATTGAACTAAACTGCGAGCAGCAATTCAGAATGCGGTCAGCCATTGCTAATTTCGATTGGCGCTTACGAAAAGTGAAAAACCGTTACGATCCAGAAAGATCACTCAAGCAGGAACTTTTTAACCATCCGAATTTTCCGCACAATAAGACTAATAAAGCATTTTTTGGTTTTAACACACAAAAGCGGCAAAATTGTTCACCTTACCTTATAATTAAAACAAAATTAAATAATAAAATAAAAATTTCACGTTGAAGACCTGCTTTCTTCCACAAAGGCTTATCGCCTTACTACTGAATAACGGTTAACTGCGAGTCATTTAGTTATGGTTAAGAGCTACTAAAAGGTGGAGCGCTGTAATCTTCAAAAGGAATTATGACGACACAAAGAGACGTTGGAATTGGAATTCGTTGAAAATTCAAAATATCGTTTATCATTTTTACACTCCCACTGTGAATGGGAAAATGAAAGTGAAGTACAATTTTTTTTAGTGGAAAAGTGGAAAATCAAAACATTTCCCAATCAATTTATTCTAAAAGCGTTTTATCTCCCCCAATCCCTTCGACAGGAAATCAATGCATTTAATTTAAAATGTAATTAAACTAAAATCGATGGTGGCAGACAGGCAAAAATTAATACAAAAATTATTTTTTTTTTACATTGATAACGAAATCATTTTGCGGCCGGGTGGACCGTGTGTAGTGCCACAGAACAGAGCACACGTTACGCGGGGCTCCGCTGATAAAACATGCTCGCGTGGTGCTGCTAAGCTTTCGCTGCCGCTGTTTAATTTTTTTTATTATTAAAAACGCTCACCGAAATGGGCACGAAGCGCCGCAACACCGCAGCCCCGCTGGAGGTGGTGCTGATAATGGGTGGGCAATTTTTGAGCAACACTCAAAGCACTTACGAACAAGTGGCCACCCGATGCGTTTAAGGTGATGGGCGGCCTCTTGGAAAGTTCTGAAACGATTATATCAGACCGCGGGCAGGGTGGTTATCATTCCTATTAGAGGAAAGAAATAGACCGAATTTACATTTTAACTGGCCCCATCGATTTTTTTTCCACACTCTCCCATATGTTTGGTTAATTGTATTTTTTCCAATGCGCTCCTTTAGTGAGGAGGAGAAGTGGGCGACAGCCTCCGCACGGAAGTAACGAGCCCCCACGATAGAATTTATCGATTGTCTGAGGAAACTAAAAAACAACAAAATTTCCTTTTCAGCTATTTGCATTTGAATAGGATTCGTGAAATGGAGCACCCAATTCTCTGCAATACTACCTTTGTTTTAATATTTCATGTCTGGGGTAAGGATCGGACCCAAACGAAGCGTGCATATCCCTCGAGCAACAAAATAACAAGAAAATCAAACACCGTGCATTACACTGTGCTTTATAATTTATAAAACAAACCCACACTAAAAACTACAATTTCATATAAGTATTTATTTAGTTGATTTCATTATATCACTGATTATTACAACAAAAAGGTTATATAGTATAAATTAATCTAAAAGATTATATCGAAATCAATGAGGTTAATAAAAAGCCCTGATATGTAATAAATTAAGCTGCCTTCGGCATTTGATAGTTTTAATACTATGCTGACGAAAATAAAAGAAATTAAGTACAAGCAGAATGTTTCATAAAAAAAACAAGGGGTTTTTATACATTTCCTTTTCTGAAAATTTTCCGATTAATCTCGGTAGCTCTTTAAAAGTGCCGCAATTGTTATTAAATTGAATTAACAAATTGCGTTAGAATCAGGCTCGCCACAAAAATAAAAATGATGTTCTCATTTAATTTGAATATGCCTCAGATGAACTCAAATCGCTGAATAAATTTCCGACGCCTACCTCTTCTGTTCGTTAATTTTTCAAATTAATAAGATCTTTATATATGTATGTACATAGTATTTACATACAACGAAGCTAAAAATTATAATGAATAAAATGTTGAGCAAAATAACATTATTCCTCTTTTTTAACTACAGGTTTTTGTTAAAAAGAAACAAACCATTCGATTTAAGTGCTTTCACTTCAATAATTTTCCATTTTTTTATAATGTTAAACACATGTATGCTGCTGTTCAAGGATTTCCTAGAGATATAAGAACAAGGCCATAGGGGCTAAATCCCATTAGAATCCCCTGGTGATCAAATGTGACACACGTCAGAATCACCTCCCAAACCCTGTTTGATATCTTAAACCGCATGGTAGAATTTAATTTATGAAGAGTTTACTAAAAAAAAAGTTTGTGTATCACAAGTTTTAACAGAAAATAGAGAGTATCTAAAGAGCTTAAACAAATGTGGGCGGTGCGCTTAAATGTAATCAAGACAATGATTAAATAATTTAATAGTTATTTGATATGTTCAAATATTTAAGAGAAAAGGAACAGCTGATTACCTTGACCACGTTCCTTGGACTAAAAAAAATTCAAAACGTGCCTTTTTTAGATTTCCCTTTCGGTTCGGTTGCGGTGCGGGAGCCTTTTTTTAGATAATAATGAAAATGTAACAGAGATTTTCCTGATTTTCCACACCAAACAAGATAGATTTCATTTGAAAGGGTTTTCTTGAAGTTGTGCCTTTTTGGGGTTTCAGGTCCCGGTTTCTCCATAAATATACCTCGATAAAATAGAACGTTTGTTTTCGACCAAGAAACTCAATTTTATAGCGTGCCAACGAAACACATCTATAGCCTGCTCCACACCCCTTGATTTGGTGCGACACAGCCAGGATCTTGTCGAGTGGTGCAGACACTCAACAGCTACTCCACTGCGTATAAGTTTCACTCGCCTTGCCTCTGTCCTTGCCCTCACTAAGCTTTGGGGAGGTACCCAGATATTATCAGTCCGAACTACGTGTTAATTTATCAGAAATTTTTGGGAAGCATATGCTAAAACGCAGTTAACAAATTGGGGATTTCCACTTAAAAACATGTAACCTCATCCAAAGATTCAACACTTAATTACCCTCCCGTGAGGGAATACAATGAGCAAGCCCAGGCACTTAGCCCCCATAGCAAAGGAGGACGTCATCACTATCGGCAGACGCACAATGCCCAGGAATTGATGACTTCATTGTGTCCCCCTTTCCCGACAATGATTGCCGCATAGAGTGCCTGTTGTTCCTTAATATTGCGGTAGTGAGTGCTGTCTGTCTGCACCATACAAGGGGGTGTGTGCCCCCGGGGAGGCCCCGTGGGAGTGTTGCCCTCGGGCCAAACATCTTTAAAATTTCAAAGAGTAAAAGTGATTAGCACTTACCGTCGAGTTCAAGCTGTTCGAACTGGCCGTGTTAGAATATGTAGTTGCATTTATGCCGGCAGAAGCCCCAGCTGAGCTCCCCGAAGCGCTGCTGGACAAGACCGCGGGTGTTGCAGCTGCTGCTTGTGGTGGAATCGCTTGAGCGGCTGCTATGAGTGAATTTGGACTTGCGTCAGAGGACACCTTTTGATTTTTCGGATTGCACGAGGCAGTGTCATCGATGTAGCTCATTTTAGGATCGGTGCTCGGAATGGATTCACTGGTATTACTCCCATTATTTTTCGTGATGCTGTCACTGCTGGTTCCAGTTCCAGAGATGGAGGACGTTGGTGCCGTCGCCGCGGCGGCTGCTCCTGAGGACGTCGACGTTTTATCAGGAGCTTTTGGTTGACCAAGTTCTGGGGAAGGGGCCATGTTTCCTTGTCAGTGGAAAGCTCAGATAAAGGCAAGATTTATCTGCTTTCCTCTTCCCCGGAACTAGGAGGAAGTCAAAATTAAAATATAATTGTTTGTATCCTGCCGCCGACGCAATTCGTCAAGGTGCAATTTGAATCCTTTGCGTTCGACCAAACAAAAAAGTAACTTTAGAATCCGGGGCTTATATGGCTGTGAGATCCGAAATGTGTCTGCACGAATGTCGACGTTACGCGCAGTCTGTGAAACGTTCTTTTCTCGCCCGTCTGAAAGACGAATGAACCAAAAGGTCTTCCGATTTCTTTAACTTACTTTTCCGTTTTTGTTTTAAAACAAAAGACTTCTTAATTCATCACTTGATGATCATTCACATACGAGCAAAATGTCAAAACGTTTTTTTTATCCCATGTTCTAAAAAATATTTGCTCAATCATTTTATATTACCTTTTGGGTGTGTGCGTTTTTAGTACTCGTCTATAAGTGTGTGGGAGTATGCATGCATGAAATTCGCCAACACTCATACACTGTCACAAGATGTCACCGTCGTCACTTGATGAGTGCGAAAGTTGAGACCGATCAAATACGTAGAAAAGAGATAGCACGAGTCTCTACACATTTATAGGAGAAAAATGACACACTGGCTATCAGAAAAAAAAATGTCCTTCCGACTGAAGGACCTCTTAAGAAAGGATATTAAGATTAATAGGAACAACGGCAATAAAAATAAATTTTCTTGCTAAAACACCGCTATCACACATTTTTCGCTGATTTGGCAGGAAAACAACTTGTTCATCCATATTTGAATAATACGGTAACGGAAGGGAGACAGCTATACATGTCCTGGCTCCCAGGTTCGGCACCTCTCCCTCACTCTTTTTACATTTTTATTGATTAAAACATAAACGGAACTGGATACAAAACACTTTTTTACAAAATTTATACCAGCTGCAGCCTGTCGAGTTCAACTTGACACAATTTACACAATCGAAAAGCCTCCACCTTTGCGAGGATCCACGTAACTTTTTATTGGGGACGTCCCCGCCATCTTAACCAGCACTCACGATTTTTTGGGCGACCACTACTACAGCACCGGTTTCACGCACACGCCCGCACGGCCAGACCGATCGGTGTACACCCGTGAAGTAATATAATTAAAAAAGTGAGAAGTATTTTTCACTGAATTTTTCAAACATTTTTTTCTTGCTAATTTTCTGCCAATTCGCAAGTACGAACACTTTTCACAAAAATTCGATTGAAATGCCCCGCCACCGGTGGCACAATATCACTGCCAGACCGCTCCGAATCCTCCGAAACCGAAGAACGAGCCCCCAAAGAGGTAATCTCCGAATGGTCCCACAATATGTCACCAGGCGAAAAACTCACGAAAAAACTTGGGCCTGCTCGACCGCAATTAGCACCGCCCGTGGGGAACGACCAGCCGCCAAATCCACTCCAGTGTCCACCGCAGCGACTATCGCGTCTTTTTAAAATTATCCAGTTTTCCTTTAATGGCGATTTGTTTGCGAGAATTCCTTCAAAAATGCACAGACGGCAGAACAAGTTGGCGATGGGAAAAATGATGTACGACGGCTCGTTCGTGGTGTTAGCACTCGGCAGGTCTCTTTAGATGTGAGTTGCGCCGTCTTCGTCGCACGGCCGCTGTTGTGCCGTTGGGGGAAGCGAGAGGACCGGTCATGACCAAAGTGTGCACAAAGATTCTATTAGATGACGTCCACTGAACTGAAACTGAATTTTTGCGGAATTGAAAATTCACTCTTTTTGCGAATGTGGTGAGATGCGGTCGCTGTGTGCGAGAGCTGGCGGATTTACGGAGTATCTTTGCAGTGAATAATCCGCCGTACACTGTTAAAATTAATTGGCCAATAAGCTTGAACCATGGCTTCAAAATATATGCTTGCATTTAATAAGACTTGACCCTTGAGATTTGTAAATTAAACAATCGCCTACTTCAATTTAAAAATGATTTCTGTGATAGCTCGATTTGAATGAAAATTAACGTAAATAAATTTAATAAAGTAATGTGTCATAACGAGCCGAGGTAGATTGTTTTTATTAATTTTCCCCCATTAATCGCTTCAAAATATTTGGCAAAACAATTCATTAGTTTCTCAATTGTTGCTGGCACATATTTTCCAACAAATTTTGAAAATAATCACAAGTCTTGCCCGATCTAACAAAACCGGAATTTGATTGTTCTTGACGAATATACACGTCAATGCTGAGAGCCACTTCAGCACGAAAACTGTCATCTCCGCAGTTGTCCATGTTCGAATCTTCAGCTGAGGGGTGACTTTCGTTTGATTTTTGCGGAAATTAATTTCTGGCGCGAGCGCAGTGCGTAAAATTGCTGAATTTTCGCTTAAATTCCTATTGACAGAATCACAGCTAGAGTGCTGAAGATAGTGCAAGAAGTGTTGTTCCATTCTGTGTGCATTGTTTGTTCGATTTTTGCTTGTAATTTAATTACACTTGGAAGAAAATGTCCCAGCCGCAGGAAAACATTTTCCTGTTCATCCCGAACCTAATCGGTAAGTTGTTTAGCAGGAGTCCGGGCGAGTAGCGGCAGAGTGGCTAATGGCGCCTCTAACAGCCCCCGTGTTTACCTCCTTTTCCAGGGTACGCGAGGATCGCCCTGGCCGTGATTGCGTTTTGGTTCATGCCCACAAACTACGTGATTTCGGGATGGTGTTACATAATTAGCGCCGGCCTGGACTCGGTGGACGGGCACGCAGCCCGCACCTTTGACCAAAGTAAGTAAGCACTGGAGCCAAAAGTCCAGGACACGCATTTTCCTCCCTAGAGGCACTTGAAACCCACAGCGGCTTATTTGAGACGTTAGTGGCTAGTTTGAGGTTTTAACAATAAATGAGGGCCCGGTAAGCATTGCCCAAAATCATCTACGGTTTAGAAACAACAGAGGCCCCTTACTTGCAGAGGCCTTTAGAAGACTTCTTATGCGGTTATTGCCTTTTCACATAGTGCCGCTTAAATTTCGCTAAAAAACAAAATTTTTTGAAATATTTGCCAGCTATGCCGATATAAAAAATATATTTTTAATTCAATTTGATTTTAACTTGACCTTGCAGCAAATTAATCTTAGTTCCAGAGAGTGGAGTTTTTTTGGCGCACATAAATAAAAATATAATTTTAATCTGTTATTGAATTGAGAAACTAGAGAACATGAAAACTTGCAATGGGGTGGATTAACCGAAAGCCCATAAAAAAGTAGAACACATAAACACAATACAGAAAATTTTAAATAATAGGAATGTTTTAAAAAAAACATTTCAGGTGGGTCAGATAAAATGATAAATTATTGTTTAAAAATGGAATCTGGTTATACATATTTTATCAATTCTCCTAATCTGATTTATTTTGGAAACTTAACACACAAACCAAAACAAATGAGTCATATTCTAAGTATACGTAATCTTGCTCCGTAAGTTGCAAAGTAAATAAAAAATCATAAATTTTTAGAAGAAATGAATTATTCTTCAAGTCGTGAATAAACCCAGAATATAAACTGGAAGCATTTCTTCTTCACACTATAAAGCTACACTAAGAAATAAAAATGTGTCACGGTTCGATTTATAGCCAATCTATTTGCATGGAACATAGTCGTCTAATTGCCTTGGATATACAGAAATAGGTCATGACAAGAACTCATAAGGCTTCCTTAGGTGCGACCTCTTTTTCTTATTCTTATTATTTAGCCTAAATTAATAAAATTTCACTTTCTGTAACAGGCGACGATTTGAGTGCGATATTCAAATCGTACTTGAAACAAGAGCAGAAGCTTTCTCAAGAAATTTGTCTAGGTGATTTCCTCGCCACGACTCGAAACTTTCCATAAAAGTTGTCTTATTCTCCAGTTCCACTCGATTTATTTTACTCTAGATCTAAAAATAGCCCGAGAAGTCGCTAGACCATTGCGGGTAAACGTGGCTGCAACTGCAAAAATAATCAAATCGAATTTGAGTGATGCGTTTCATTTTTTTGCTGGCAGAAAAATTGGTGATTTCATCTTGCAATATTTGTGAGCTGTTGATAAAAATTTAAGAATGATGACTTGTTTTCTATTTTGGATTAAATTTAGGTTGATGGTGCATGAAATATTAAATTCTCTGCATATGTATAATTAATTTTCTCTTCGAAAATTTCTGAAGATGAGCTTAATGTCGTAATTGTAATAATTTTAAAATTAAAATTTATTTGTATGTCGAACAAAATCTTCAGTTGAAATGCACTAATTTCGGTACAACACAATAACTTTTAGGTACAAAATTCGGAGCAATGTTGGACCAGTTAACAGACCGGTGTGGCACCATGGGTCTCCTGGTGACTCTCAGCTACTTCTATCCAAAGTACATGTTCCTGTTTCAAATATCTATGGTTATTGATATCGCTTGCCACTGGCTTTACATGCAAACGTAAGAATAATCGCAAGAATAAATGCATAAAGTTCTAAGTCAGCCAAGCATAATGCGTTTTTTCTGCATATTTAGGAGCGCTATGGTTGGAAAAACATCTCACAAAGCATTCGATGTTAATGAGAATGCTATTATGAAGCTCTACTACCAAAAGGACGTACTGACCTTCATGTGCGTGACCAATGAGCTGTTTTATGCTTCGCTGTACTTGCTGTATTTCACTGATGGACCAACTAGTAAGCATTTTTATATTATTAAATTTATTTTTAAAAGAAGCTAACAAGTTTAGTCAAATTTTTGCAAACTCTTATAAAATGTTAATATCTTCCTCATAGGATTAATGTTTAAATTTTCATTGCCTCATTGCAGTTTTGGGACTATCGCTCTTCAGAATGTGCGCCCTCCTTTGTGGTCCTTTTGCCATAATAAAATCATTGATTTCCTGTCTTCACGCATATGTTGCTTGCAAAGATCTTGCAGCTATCGATATTAAGGAACGTGAGGAGGCACGAAGGAAGAAAGATCAGACTAAGCGGGCTGAATAAGGAAAATGCCAGAAGGCAAAAAATCTCATTTTGTGTGTAGGCGATTTCTGGTAATCAATGTCCAATGTTCAGACCCGACATTAGCTGCTGCATGTTCAGAAATCGAAAAAGAGAGGACCTGATAAGTAACCATTAGAATAATTCCATTTAGTGTCTGATAGAAACTGCTGGATAAGCTTGTATTAGTTTATGTGTTTAGAGAGCCTTATTTTTGAAGTCGTATAACTTTTACTTGCTTTCAATTCCTTGCGCCTGATTTACGGAGAATTATAAATAAAGTAATACAGCTGTAATAAGTAGGGCCGTATTCTGTAGAGAGTAGACGAATATTATCAATTAATCTATTTTGGCTGAATTGCTTGTAATGATACATAATTCAGCTAAAAGAAATGTGACTAACCATTCGCCTCATCATTCTGAATAGGGCCCTTAAAATAAAATTAAAGCGACTCTTAGAATGGGATCCTCCTATAGTTGTGTTTTTCTTGTTTAAATCTAATATTTACTTAAATCTTATGTATTCGGATAGTCGGGTATGTTGCTTTCCAGGCGAAATTCCTAATGTCGAATGTGATTATAACTCTTGTTTTTGATATGGTTGAATATATTTGTCAGTATATATATATATTTACTATACGTACTTGTATGTGTAATTCCAATAGTTACGTAAGCGTCAGTTATTTACTGACTCCGAATTATATTTTATCCCATCTCTGCATTTAAATCGGAAAAAAAGTGTATGCGATTTGATCGCGAAAAATGGTAATTACTTGTTTTTAAATGTAATGAAAACCTTTTCTATAATTTTAAAACTGCGTAAGTTTTCGAGAAATTTACTTTGTGTTAAGTCTAAACTTTATCAATAAACTGTCAAGTAAAATTATTGCGAAATTGTAATACTATCTAAATATGAATAAACATTATGTTGATTAAAAAAATTGATTGGTCTTAAAGCTAGTAGCTAAATTGTTGTGTAATATTTTTGGTTTGGAAATCTCAAGATGAAAAGGAGCTCACACACTGAAATTAAGATTATTAATGGATACATTTATTTTAATCGTGTACTTATAATACGCCTTATAGTAAGACAATTCGCACAAAAGATCTCATTAGATCGTGTTGCCTATGAGAAGCGGCGCACGCCATTACGGCCCACTCCCAATAATAATAATATAGAACAAGAATTGCAAATGGAAATCATTTATACAAAAATACATATCTATTCGATTACTCTCTTCAATATTCTGTACAATACGCAATCCTATTTTTCAGTCCTGGTCGACCGTCAGATGATTTTATTCAGGGCTTGCATTGAAACTCCAGTTGTAGTTACCAAACTATCCTGAGAGTTTGAATTGGTATCGGAGGTCTCTGGGACTTTCTGTTGTTTGAAATGCTGCTGAATATGGGCTTTAAGTTCTGAATGTAATCGAAACGCTGCCGCACACTCGTGACATTGATAAGTATTTTCACCAACATGAGCTCGCATATGCTTCACTAAATCGTTGCTCTGGGCAAAAGCCCGATCGCAAAACTTGCAGGCATATGGTTTTTCGCCAGTATGAGTCCTCATATGTCGCTTGACATGATCAGATGAGTTAAATCTGTAGATTATTTTAAATATAATAAACTTAACAATTACTTGAAAGGAAATTTATGTTACCTCATATCGCATACTTCGCAGGAGTATGGACGTTCTCCGGTATGAATGCGTTTATGTTTTGCGAGGGAGTAGGGTTTCGTAAATGCCGATCCGCACATATCGCAAATATAAGGTTTAACAGTGGAATGAGTTGCCATGTGGGATTTGAGCCCACCTTTGCAAGTGAATCGACTTGGACACTCGGGGCATTGAAACGGTTTTACTCCGGTATGCCGTATGAGATGCTGTCGAAGATTACTCCCATTGTTGAAAGCTTTTCCGCATTCAAAGCATAAAAACGGCTGTTCGCCACTATGAGTTCGCATATGGTCCTTTAGCGTGCATGATTGCTGGAAACCTACATTCGATTAAGTTGAATAAGTGATTGGTCTCAAATACCATTTACAGATGTTTGTCGCCACATGTTTTCAATTCAGCAGTTGCTGTTAATAAGCTGAATTGAGTAAGTGACCACAGAAATTGCAATGTTTAAAACATCGACATTGTTTACTTTTGCCTAGAATTCCAAGAAACGGTTTTCATTGTCTGAGTCTCAACACTTACCTTTATCACAAACGGGACATACATGCGGCTTAATGCCATTATGTCTGTTGATATGGTCAATTAGCTGCGCGCTTAAAGCAAAGGTCTTCCCACAAATCTTGCACATGTGCTGCCTCATTTCCTTGTGAGATTTAACATGCCTCGTCAGCAGATTCAGCCGTGAGTAGACCTTTGGGCAAAACTCGCAGTGATACTCTTTGTCCTTTGTTGCATCTTTATGTGACCGCATATGAGACGAAAGCGATTCCTGTTTCCAGAAGACCTTCGAGCATTCCGGGCATTTATAGTTATTTGGACGGTTTATGGTCTCCGACATCTCGGAAAGCTTGCCGCTGTGGACAATTGAGTGGCGCGTTAGATGGCTCCCAGAAGTGAAACGCTGCTTACATACTTCACATTCGAACGGCTTTCCCACCTCATTGTGTACGTTGAGGTGCCGCTTTAGGCGGAATTTTCTGTCGAAAGTTTTAAGGCATACTGGGCATTCTAAGGAATCACTCAGTGGAGTCTCATCGGCGCTTTTGCTGGAAGAATGAATATGTTAGTGATGTTTTAAGTGATTTAGACGTGACGTACTTATCTGTAGTATCCTCGGATGTAATGTCTTCCCCTGTAGCTGGCTTGGTATCTTCTACCTCATCGTTTGGCTTTTCAAAGCCGAGTGAATTTTCTTCCTTGATGATCTGATTAGGCTTAGGTAGGTTGGGTTCCTCATAGTTAATTACATCGTTAGCTTCTTTATGAAGTATTTCGTTATGTTCCTCTTTTAAATTATTGCTAAATTCCGGCACAATTGCCAATAGCGTTTCTTGAATTTCATCCCCGTCTGCTTTCTCCTGTATTCCAGCTCTTAGTTTAATATCAGAGTCTATGCATTTTTGTTGGAATTCATATGCATTCACAAGGGAATTCAAGCAAAATTCACAGATATGCTTGGGCAAAACATCATCGGGCTGAGCACAGACCATCGCAACCCTCTCGAGCATCTTTGAGATTTGTATAGAATTGACCATCTCGAAGATTTCGTGCAGATATTTTTCAGAAGACATGCAGGCTCTGCAAATGTGCAGCTTTTCTTGCTTATTTGACTGCATTTTAGCTAATCTGATCCTGGAGGAGGGCTCAATATATTCCAATCAGAGAGGTAAACAACTTGCACGCGAATGAATTCGACGACTTAAGTGGTGCCGAAACCGTTCAACTGACAATTTCTGCATTTCATAAACGTTTTAAGGTAATTTCATTTAATAAGTATGTAAGTCGTTTTTGTTTTGTTTTTATCTTATATATTTACGAATTTATAGCGAAATGACACGAAACTAGGGCCTGGAAATTGACACTTCATACGTAAGTGACAGTTCAAGGCTGAACTTAGAAGTTGTAGAAAGATAATGCAGATGGCGCCTAATTCAGATTATTGCATGATGGCGGCGCTTTCAGTGAATTAAGTCGTTACAAATAAATAATTCCCACAAATTTGGAGGGAAATGAGTAGAAAAAAGAAGCTAAATAATAATTATTTTTAAAAAAACGAGAATGAATGTGGTGAATGCATCATGAACTGTTTGTTCAATACCTGCTTAAAAACAAATAGCAACATAAATAAGAGAAACGCATCCAACGACACATCACTTATTAAATACCCAGCCAGCTACATACACGCGAAAAATTCTACCCCCAGGCATTAAAATTAAGTTTGTATGCACGATTACTTGATGAAAATCTCGAAACTCGACAAAGCGAACCAATTTCGGTTTTGAAAATTTAACAATTGATGAGAAAGTGAATGATAACAAAACAATAAGACGAAAATCCAATATTACGTTGCAAATGTTAGTTTACAATTTATTATTTAGAATTCCTTGTACACTTTATCATTAATTAGTACAATCAAAGGGCTTCCACATATCCGCAAATTGTTTAACTTTTTGTATAGAGTTCTGCTCTTTTCTTGGTTTCCGCCATGCCCTTTGATCTAGTTCAAGCATTCCGCCAATTATCTCCTGTGCGAAATTAGCAGGAAACCGTTCTTGGTCTTCAATTACGTGCGCAAAACCACTTTCCATACCGAAATGGACCCAGAAATAAGGTAATCCCTTGGGAATTGCCCTCCGCAAATCCCTATCCTTTAGCGATATAAGTTGCTTATTTGTAGACCACATGTGTTCCGACTCCTGGATCGCTTTCTTAAAGTAGAACGGAGCCATTTCGAAGTTTTTGCTTGGAATACAGTGGATAACCATGTGCGGCCGCCGATTAAGGTATCTTGCGATTTCAAAAAATATTACCTCCTGACTGCGTTCAGCGAACATTCGTACAAGGGCTTTTCTAAAATCATTCACCTCGCTCCAAGCATCCTCATCCAATTGTGTTGCACAAGACACATGTTGTATGGGAGCAATTGTGCAATGTCCTGGTTGAAGGGCTTCGTGCCAAGGAAGAGCTAAATATGAAGTAGAGCCCATCGATACAAGCAATTGTTTTTCCATTTTTGGGGAATCGAAACACCTGTCGCATGTATCCAACGTTTTTTCAAGTTTTTGGTGCTCCCAAATTGCTCGTTTTCTTTCATGCTCGTCTCTATCTTGTTCGGAAATCTCCTTGCGCACTTTATCAGCAAAGATATCGTCCAGATCATCTTTGCTTTTGTTTCTACCCGCAATTTCAGCAAATTGAGCATCTGATTCGCTGGCAGTGGCATATTTTTCACGCTCGAACTGGAAAAGAAAAATATAATGTAGACACATTTTAATAAAATTACTTGCTTAATTCATCTTAACAAAACAATTGCTGAATGTAGCTAAAATTGGTTTTCTAATAGAATTAAAAAAAAGTAATTGCTGAAATTAACAGCCAGGTAGGGAATGTGGTCTGTGGATACATTTAGAGAATAACTATGTACATACCATTTGTTTTATATCGTAGCGATCGTCATCAGGGAAGTACTTAACTCGCTTTCCATCCTCGTGTGTTTCAGCTTTTTTGCGCTTATCCTTCTTTTTGGAATAGGGATCTGCTGGTTGAGAAGATCGATTAATCAGAGGTCTCGTTGCCCCTTTGCTGTCCGTTGTTGTGAGCAATATATGCTCATGGGCACCTTTAGCAGACTGTGCAGCTGGAGTAGCTCGACTGGTATCTGTTATCTGTTGTCTTACCTGTCTGGCTTTTTCTAATTTGTCTTTTAACTCCTTTGCCGCGTCGTCGTTTCCCATAATTTCAGCCTTTATAAGCTTCGCCCCAAGCTCGTTCATTTGCTGGTCAGTCAAGAAATTTCCAGTGTTGGTTCCTGTGGGTTCGTCATCTACAACTTGAGGTTTTTTATTTCGTTCAAGACTTTTGTCTGGGGACGGCTCAGAACTGGATTTGTCTTTCGACCTTGGGTATCTACTCCTTGAACTATGTTCCCGCTCTTTCTTTGGCGCTTCAGTTTTCTTACGCCAATTACCAGTAGATTGTCTTTTATAACTAGAACTATAGGAGCTCCTTTTTACATTATGATTATCATCGTCATCCTTTGGCTTTCTAAATGCAGGTAGCCCAGTTCCACCATCTTTCCAGTAAGGATTAAGTTCCCTCGAACTTTTACCAGGATCGTATGAATCTATGTGCTGCTTGTCCTTCTCCTTGGCTTCAACGTTTTTTGAAAAAGTCGGTAGTAAAAAGGACGAAGTCATCCAATCGTCCCTCTTAAGGTTCTCTTCTGATTTCCCGGGGCTATCTTTTTTCTTCTCGACCCATTCGTCCTCATCGGTACTATCGCTATCAGGGTCCTCCGAACTAGAATTACTTTCTGAGGAATTTCTATGCTTACTTTTCTTTTTCAGTTTTTTGACTTCGGTTGGAGACTGGCTGCTTTTATGCTTCTTCTTTTTCTTCTTTTCCTTCTTACTCTTTTTTTCTTTTGACTTCTTTTTGGATTTTACTTCTTTCTTAACTGTTGTAGATTGCTTTTCTATTTTCTCAGCCAGTGACGGAAGCATCCACTGATCATCGCCACGGAGCTTTCTTTCCGTTTCAAATTTTTTACGATCTTCAGCATTTTTTTTGGCCTGGAAATTTATTAATTTGTTGTAGACATTTGTAACATTTAATTCAATATTAAAATTCTCTCTCTCGCTAGTAAAACCGCAGTTTACTTTAGACTTTAGAGTGAATATATTTTAATTCTATTCTATGTTGAAATAGACCTGATCCGAAGTGGAACACGTAGTGCTACAATGAAGTAGCCTGTATAAACTAAAATTTTAGATCCTTACGAGCGTAGAGGACTTTAAATCGACACAAGGAACAATATTTATATGAGTGCTTAAGCTTTCTGTGAATGCTTTATGATTTTATTCGAGAAAAGATTTCTGCTAGAGCACTAAGCCCAATGTTGGACATTTTTTATTGCGCCAAAACAATGATAAACAGTTTTCTAATACAGGCATTTGGGTACTTACTTTGTTTAGCAGTTCCTCCCGTGCATCTCGCAGTTCTTGCCTTATTTTTTCCTTTTCTGTGGCACTTTCAAACTGAATAAAACTCATTGCATTCCAGTTTATTTACGCCTGTGCCCCTGTTGACATTTCTCCTTCCTTTTGACACTTATCACTCCCTTGAACCTGAATTTGAATTCAAATCAGCTGATTTCAAGAAGATTCTTTCGACATGAGGGTCAAGTTGGATTTTATTTTAGAAGTTTTAATTGGGAAATAATTGAATTCACTGCTAAAAATGAATAATAAATAATCAAAATCTTGTTTTAATCTTTGGAACATAAAATATAGTAGTAAAAATTCGAAAGTAGTAAAAATTTTACCATTAGAATTTTTTTGTTATCAAAGACATGAATCATTCTTTGTTCTCTCTGAGGGGTTGTGGTATATAAGAGCGGGGGGAAAAACAACATGCTGTCAAAAGTGCTGCGTCTGGTCAATTGGTAGGTCGTGTTTTTGCGCCCGCTGCTATGCTGCTTGCGCCCCAATTAATTTTGCCCTAGTTGAGAAGTAATTTCGTGAAGCGAAGCGCGTGTTTTAGTGCAGAGGTGCGCGCGCGGGGCCATTGTGCGAGAGATTTGGGTCATAACTGTGCGCTTCCTTCAACAATGCAAGTGCATCCGGGCCGGAATTCACCGATTTCTTAATAAGATCAAAACCAATTAGCGGAACCCCAACAGCAGAGCGCCAACAGAATGAGTGACGACGTGCTGAAGGATCAAAGATCAGACCAAGGCGCCAATTTCACGAACGGTCAGAAAACAGGTAATTAGCGGCCGCTAAAAACCGCTGGACTGTTGTTTTATAACGGGGTGACATTGAACAGAGACCTGTTTTTTTTTTTTTAGATCCGAACGAGTTTTCCAACTTCGAGGTGCTAGACCAGCTTTGTGCGCAGAATGCTGCTTTTTTCAAAGATGACCAATCCGAGAAAGGTCAGAGGATTTACGAGGCGTTTAATGGCCTTGCGGACCACCTCCGAAACGCTAAGGAGTTGGTGAAGAAAATACGCACTTTCGTCCACGTCTACGACTTTGACGAGGAGACTCCGGGGAACGGATTCAGGAGCTTCATCACCGTCGTTGAGGCGTGCATTTCCCACTCCACAGAACTAGCAAAATACATGGGGACCAGCTGCAAGAACGTGTTCTTTCGAAAGGGCCACTATATGAAGGAGATCGAGGCGTGCAGCCACTTTCTCGCCAGTATTTGTACAATTCTCGAATATTTACTGATCTTAAGGAAATGGAGTCAGGACGGGGATTTATTTTGCGGAGGCGCCTACACTGTGGCCGAGCTCCTGCAGTATGGAGACACAATTAATCAGTATTGCTTCTACGGACGGTGTCTCGCTATTCAGTATTCGTCCTCAATTCGTACCTGCCTCAGGTTCATCTCCGTCTGTATGGCGGCATTCTCAGAATCATACTACTCTCAGTCGAATCGAGTGGCCAGAACCACCAGCTCGATGTGGACTGGCGGGAAATACTGTTTAAATCCCGAGCAGAGGGCCAAGCGTATTGTAAACATTTCCCAATATGCAGAAATCGACTTTTGCAAGGCATTCTGGTTTCTCGCCGAGGGAGAAATTATGCACGCCCTGCCCAGTATCGTTGGAAATTCAACTAAAGTTAACAAGGTGATTAGCTTACCGCCCGAAGAAATTCAATTGAAGAATCTCAAGACCGACGAGTTTGTCAATATTCCCGTCCCCAGCAGCCACTTTGGTCCGGGACCTGTAAATGTGCGACTGCTGAGCACAGTCGTCCGTGAAGGTATGATAGGATTTAATTCTAAGTCTAGAAGAACAAAACCACCATCAAAGTGCTTAATTATTCACTCCCACGGTGGAGGATTTGTGGCCCAAAGTTCTAAATCTCACGAGCTGTACCTTCGCGATTGGGCTAATGACCTGGACGTACCAATTCTGTCCATTGACTACAGTCTCGCCCCACAAGCACCTTTCCCTCGTGCCCTGGAGGAGGTATTTTATACGTATTGTTGGGCTGTGAAAAATAGCCACTGCCTGGGATCTACTGGGGAGAAAATTATTGTTGCTGGGGACTCAGCAGGAGCAAATCTCAGTATTGGGTGCATTTTAAAATGTATAGAGCTCGGCATTCGGCGTCCGGATGGACTATTTATGGCCTATTGTCCCGTCCTAATCGATTTTGTACCTAGCCCTGCCCGAATGTTGTGTCTGATGGATCCACTTTTACCATTTGGATTCATGATGCGATGCCTCAGGGCGTACGCCTGCCCGAATGAAGACACGATCAAGCAAAATTTTGAGCGAACTGAACTTTTTAACAAAATCAAAGGTGCCAGAGAATCAATCACCCTCCACTCATTTGATCATACTGCGAGTAGAAAATCATCGAAGGCGACGATAATCTCAACGGGGAACGGATACCTTGATGCAAATGAGAACGGTGCAATTACTACTCCAACGAGCGACAATATTAGCGATACATTTGCAAGTGCTTCTTACCAAAATCACACCGTAGAAAACACAGAGGTCCTAACAGCCGAGGACGCCAGTTCATGTGTCTCATTCGAGGATGATTCGCAGCCAATAACCAAAATGCCTGATATAGATATAATTAAGCCCAACGGGGAGGCGGATCTTGGGAATGGGGCCTATGTGTCAGAATTTTTGAAGAATTATATCGTGGAACCCGGCGTTGAGGCCAAGGAGAATGGACACGAGCCACTTCTTCCGTCCATGCCAAAAACCCTCTCTGAAGAAAACATTCTTACTGATGCCTGCAAAGACATGATCGCCTCAGACTCGATCCAAAGTAGGCTCAACAAAGCAGCTAGCGGGATGGTTGAGGCGATCTCAACAAAACTTGGAGAGTACACCAACTCCACCGAAATAGCCGGATCGTCTCACGATCGAGAATATGCTGAAAGAATGAAGAATTTGGATTCGCTGATTGCAAGGAGCCCCAGCTCTGAGTTCATTTTCCAAGTGCCAAAGGATCCGCATATGTCCCCATACTGGGCCAAAGATGATATCTTGGCGCAGATGCCACCGACATGTGTCCTGGTGAGTTATCCTGAAAAAAATCGTTACATGTTTTATGGTTGAATAGCGTATAACCATTCTTATAAAACACAACACCATTTAGCCATAAGACTTCAATTTTTACAATCAATTAATTCAGCTAAGAATATCGTTTGCTGAATTGAACAGTATAATCAAAAGTTTTCTACTCCCTTTCTCTAGACACTTGACATGGACCCGTGCCTGGACGACTGCGTAATGTTTGCCAAAAAGCTCAAAAAACTAGAGGTTCCTGTGACCTTGGATATTCTTAAAGGGCTGCCGCATGGTTTCTTAAATTTTACAAAGGTGAGGTCCGATATATGTTAATGTTTTTCACTTTTGATGTGACTACTTCTAAATGTATAGATATCAATTGCTTGTAGATTATATTTACTGTGGACTACATAAAACATTTATTTTATTTCAGGTCTCATGCGCAGCGATGACCGGCTCAAAGCAATGCGTGAAACGCCTCGCACAGCTTTTAGATATTAACGTCACCTAGGTGACAGTGCAAGCTGTTATAAAATGAAATTTTGTTATGGGACTACAAATCCAAATTTTGAAATATTTTGCACTCGTGGTTTATTCTAAATTTTAGATAAGAAATCATAGCTGCTTTTTACTTCCTATTTATTTTCCGTTTGCTCTGTACATATAAATTACTTTTGTAGGAATATTAAAAGCGGAAAGCCTTATTTTGAAGAATTCAATGTTTTTGGGGGGATAAACTCCTAAGTGGATATGAAATAAGTCTTCTACAATTTGTTTACGTGCCCCTACTTTTTAGAGCTGAGGAGTAAAATTCTTGCAATGGGTTTTTTTTTTTAATTTACCATAAAAACCCCTTTGGAAAGGAAGTGCTGTGAATTTTATAATTATATTGAGATAATGTGTTTATCCTACAAAATTCAAAGAATTCAATTACGCTTAAGAGTAGCTTTATTTACTGAATTTAATTAATTGACTTGGTTATTTATAGAACGAATCAGTCAGAATGTATTAAAACAAAAAGCAATTTGTTTTTCTACTAAATTCTGCTAAAAAAATTAAAGAGAGGAAAGTCATGTTCTAATAGTCGTATACGATTCATAGCAATGCAGCTATTTACTCAATGAATTGTCTTGGTCGCAATTATTCGTCTTGTATTCATACAAGATTTGCATTAAGAATGGAAGTTGTGAATTTTACCGTCACTTTTTATGAGAATGGAACATTTATTCATTAATATTTCGTAAATCTTTTAATACTGGAGAAATGCAATATAAAAAGAACAGTAGGAAAACAACTTGGGGAAGTAGTTTGGGGTACAAAACGAACATGAACAAGCAAAACTTTAAACAATTATTTCAAGGAATAAGACAAGTTAGTGCTAATATCTTTGTACAGTCTTAAATATTTGAAACTGAAGAAAGTGCATCCGATCGAAAGCGTTTTACAAGCAATTTGTTGGACATAGAGGGGCATGATGGATTGCCTACAGAAACGCAAGCTGCTTGAAATTTTCTTATTTTATATTCAAATTTTGTAAAATTATATAACCAACAGACAGAGAAATACTCCCCTCGACTGCTTCGCTCCAAATAAAACAAATTATACATGTGAGAAAAACCCATGCAATTTAATGAGGAAGAGGCAGCCCGATCTTATGCCTTGGCCTTCCCAGAGCTATGCTGAATATTCGAGTCCTTCTTTTCATTGCCATTGACATGGTTGTTGTGCTGCACACCATTTCCATTTGGCGTTACCGCGTTTTTTTTTCTCAGTGTTTTCTGCAGAACGTGGGCATCAGCTGGTTCGATCCTCTTGTAGTAGTGCTCCTTCGTTTCAACAATCTCGAAACCGAACTTCTTGTAGAACTCAATCGCGCCCTCGTTATTCACCTGGACGTGTCTAGAAAAGCGAATTTGGTTAACTCACGGGGGGGATCATAAAAGATGCTTTTATTTACAGAAAGATGCTGTCGAAGTTGCCGTCCTTCTCCACGTAGTTGAGGATGTGGTTGAACATGACGGAGCCGATGCCCAACCGTCTGTAGGGGTACAAGCAGCCGAGAGTCATGATGTAGAGCCTTCGCTGGTTTTCAGAGGTGTCGATTCTGCAGCAAACAGCACCCACCACAATGTCGTTGTAATATGCCAATTTGGCGAGTTCACCAGCAGTAAGGACATCGATGTAGAATTTATCGTTATAGGATACCGGAAAGACCACCGTGTTTAACTTTTTTAATTGCTTTATGTTATGATGAGTTACATCCCCAAGTTCTATACACGCTCTGGAATTCGGGGGTTGTATAACGATTTTGGATGGTAATCGGAAACCACTTACCTTGTCATTTTGATATATCACTCCAATTGTGCTTGTCCAAGTTATAATAAGTCCAAGGCTATTAGAATTTATCTAGTTCTAAAGAAATTTGCAGTTTGTCACAAGAATGAAAATGCCATCGAATGTTCGCACGTTTGCGCGTCCTGTGACAGTTAGAAATTTCACTGTCATTGCCAGAATCACATATGATCGAATTTCGAAAATTTTAATTTCGAAGAGAGATGAAGCAAAGCGCCAAGCGGCCTCAAAGCTATTAAAGTCGGCGTCATTTTTCAAGTTGTTGAATGTTGACCAGAAGAACGAATAGAAGTTTACTTTTTAAAGGTTTATTAGAATTGTATACAAAAAGTGGATATTATAAAACAGTCAGTCATAGAAATTTAGTGTTGGGAGAGCAGCAAATTATATAAATCGTTCACCAATATAATCTGGCGTCTATTTTGCATTGCGAAATTAAGGGTTTTGGATGAAACTAGTTTAATTCTTGATATCTCTAACAGTAAGGTAATTTTCTAACTATACTTTCATAAACAAAGCTCGATGTAAAAAATATGGTAATTTATGTGCAAAATAGACAGGCGCATTTGTTTTAAGCCGTTTATTAAAAACGAGCTGCTAACTAGTTAATTAGTGCGCTTCGGTTTTGTAGCTATGATGCTTCTAGAAATTGTTTGTGGTATTTTAAAAGTGTTCCAGTTTTCTTATCATAACTTTTAGACTAAGTTAGTCGCTATTTTTAAAAGAACAAACATTATTATAGCTTTTATATTGTTGATATTAACGCCAAGGTTTATGACTTTTAGCCTTTTTTCAGCAAACTTCACAAACTTAACTTCCTGCCTGCAGGCTGCAGGTGATTATTTTTGCAAAGTTTTAAAACGTTTATTATATTTTGGAAATTGAATCCTTCTGTACTTTTAGAAGGATCTTACACCTTTTAAGTATCTGCTTTTGTTATTCTGTCTTATTTTCTATTTCTATTTTGCAGGCCACTTAATTTTTTTTTTTTTTTTTTAAGTAAAATTGAATAAATGCTAACACAATATTTTCAAAGTAAAATTAATGGATTTTATTGAACTGGTAGATAGGACAGGACGTAATACATAATAATACACTTCGATGTATTTCTATTCAAATAGCAATGTGCTATTTCTTACAATGAATAATGAGCACTTTGTAGCAAATTATTACTAAACCCTTGTAAAATTTCGATCAGCTGGTTAAATGATAAAGAATTCAGTTGATTACTTGGTCGATTTTGAGTTTGCACGATAACTATTTACGTATGAGTAAATTGCAACCGAAACTCGCAGTATCTGAAGGCAAGGCAGAAATTTTTACAAGGATGTAAAGTCGAAAGCTAGACCAAATCCTTTCCCTATTGTTAATTTTTACATCCATTGTTGCATGTTATAAATACTTAAGTATTGGCTATGATACAAGATCTAAATGCACCAAAGAGTGAATACCTCTACTATTTTCTTTAAGCTGAATTTAGGTCTGAATAAGATCGCAGTGGAGGACGATTTGGCAAAAATTGTTGACCCCAGCTATTTATTCCATTTACGTATTTTCTAAAAAATGAAAATAATTTCACTAGAGCTAGTCTATCTACACTGAGTTTTCAGGTACCACGATCTATTGTGGTTGTTTGTCTAAAATCTGAGGAGCACAATCCTCACAAATTTAAAAACGGGCACTTCGGTAAATCGTTTTTTCGACGTTGGACTTTGGGAACAGGAGTTTTAAATAAAATAATGATATACATACATATGTGACCCAGAATTCTGACATACATAAACATAAGTTTCTGAAAGATCGACTTACGTTTAGCGATTAAATTGCATCTGAGGCTTCTGAAAATTCAACAAAAGTATGTTGGTAAATAGATTTAGTGCTACTTATAACTTTGAGAATACACGATTGATTCTGATAAAATAAAGTCTATAATACAACTTAATATGGATACATGAAAAAAAATTTTGTTGCTCGTGGTTTAATCGAACAGACAGACAGACAGAGACGCTGCATTATATGAGATAGTAAAACCTTTAAATGATTGCATGTTTGGTTTAATTCTCAGTTGAGAATGCAAATATTTGGAAAACCTAAATTAGGACATTCTTCGTTTTGCACTGGTTGTGTACAGAAGTAGAGTACTCATCGAAAAATCGACTAAAACTGGGAGAACGAAAGTTTGGTGGCATTTAATTTTTGTTCCCACTATTTGAAGCGTGCGCAGTGCTGCGGCACTCCCTGCATGCTGCATTATATTGCTAACACACAGCCAAGGCAACATAAAAAATTTCATATATCGGAAATCAATATTGGCGACATTTATGAATGATTTCTTTCGTGTAGTGAGCTTTGCGGAGCTTTCCCAGCCAGGGGATTAAGGAAAATTACAAATTATTGCGTTCGAGGGAATTTAATTTAGCGATTGCAGCTGAGCCGTTTCTTTTGTTCTTCTTACCCTTAATTGCAGGTAGTAACATGGTTTATTTATTTTTTTTATTCAAGTGTACAACGGCGACCCGTATGGAGAAAGGTGGAGAAACATCAGCAGAGCGGTTCCCCTGTGTAATTGGAAAGTATTGCCATTCGCAACTGTTCGATTTAAGGTCGCTTCGATTCACACAATTGTAAAAGGAGCAGAAAAAGTGAGGCGGGCATAGTCTGCCCGGGCTGCGGCGAGCTGGCTTTCTCGTATTTTCGCGACAATATTAATGTTTACCTATTTATGTAGGCTTTGATTTATTAAGATGCTGCAATAGCGGATTCTGGATAAGGTAGACCTAATTTAAAGCACTTTTGTTAAGCCTTTGGTACTTATCCATGAATTGTATTGCTCTGCGGGAAATTGGAACGATTTGAGAAATAGAAAGGTGATTACAAATTAAAAGGAACAACAAATGGCTGATCAAGTAAAATTCTTGAATAAAAGACGACGAGGAAGCCACTTTAGATTAAATTCTAGTCTAACGACAATCCATTTTCGAGCATGACTGGCATTAAGATTATTTTCATGGGTTTGTCTTCTATATTCAAAAGGCAAATTGGATAGACGGAAAAAAAATTAATCATATCGACCCTTGCACTCAATGCAGTCCTCTCGGTTAGAACCTTAAAAAATGGGGAAAAAAGAGGGAAGAGCAAATAAAAAGCGACGATTCCTAGGGAATCATTGTCGGTCCCTGATGACCACTTATCTCTCTGAAAAACATAAAAAAAAAAAATGTAGACAAAAATGAAATTGGACGTTGAAATAATTCTCGCAAAAGAGGAAATAAATTCATGAAAGGCGTCAAGAAAATATATGGGGGATAATCGAAATTTTTCGATTAATATTCTCTCACTTGGGTGATACATCAGTGATTACAAGACCCCAGTCCCGATTAAAAGTGGGCATATAAATAAGCGATTTTACCTGGGCTTAAACCAGCTCGGAAGGGCTATAATAAATTCTGTAATATTGTTAATGGGGAAGTGAATTATTTTGTAAAGTTATTACACGTTATTTTTATAACAGCTGCAAAGGGCCTAGTTAATTCATCCTTAAAGCTATGCAGATTACAAGTTTGGCTCATAAATTACATTTAAATACATCCCTTTGATATCTCTTGCTGATTTTAGGGCTATTTTAGGTTTCATAAGCTTTATTGGAAACGAAGTGTCCCTCGGCCTCGGCCTGAAAAGTGTGCTTTTGAGATTTTCAACATATTGCGGATAAATCTTAGAGATGTTAGAGATTCGAGATGCGTCCAGCACGGTGCTCTCCTGAGGATTTCGTGAAATTAGGGATACTTCAGCCCTTCTTGACAACCGCATAATGATTAAATCAATAGCGTATTGCTTTAAACATTTTATTTTTATAATTTAATTTTTACTCTTAGTAAATTCGAATGTCGAACAGACTAATTGCTAATAACTAGCCTAATAAGAAAACAACATCTCTAGGTGTTTATAATAATGCATAAATAAATAAATATAATACAAAAATTTTATTAGTAGGATGGAAAAAGTGATCCGGATGAAATGATTGACCTCAGACTTCAGGCATCAACATTAATTTTAGCAGGCTTTTTAGGTTTTTCAAAACGATAAGAAAAGATAAGTACTAAATGTACTTTTAGTAGAAGAACAAACGCTTTTGCTTTAATTTATATACAAGTAAAATATATTATTCTGCTAAAACATCATTTTCATTACTTAAATCAAAAGAGGTTTTCTCGCTTAATAAAATATCCGTCAAATTGGAAATATGAAATCTTTTGTGGCTTATAAAATTGTATGACGGTGATTATTTTTTAAATATTTCACTTATTAAAATCTGCTTATTTATTTTGGCTTATAAAGAAATTCACAAATATCCATGAACACTAAACAAATACATATTCTCTTTTCTATTCGTAGTGGGAAAAAGTTATTGATTATAAAACGGAAACAAATGCTTTTTGGTATCTATTCGAAAGATAATGTTATAATAAAACCCCTGCACTAGCTTCTCCATGTTTCGTAACATTTTTACGAGAAAAATTTATAGGAGCTTTTAAAACGTTTCTACTTTTCACCTGAAACCTTAAGAATTTTGCGTTTCAGGATTTTGTTTTATCAACGATATTTTAATAGCACATATAAAATATTAATATGCTCTTAAGCTGACTAGACACTTCATAATTTTATTTGTCGCATTTTATGTGCATTATGAAGTCATGACCTTTTGTAAATAGGTTCCATAATTTTTTGAAAGGTTTTCAATAGAATTTTCACTTCCATCATTTTAGACTTTCAGTTTTATTACGAGTAAATGAATTTTACCGTAGCTTGTTTTCTTATAAAAGTTACAAGGAATAATAATTATTCTTGTTTAATTTTTGCCAAAATTTAAAAAAAGCGGCCTTTAATTGACCAAGTAATGAATTTTTAATTGCGAAGTTGGTTGATAGTATTACAAAATGATTCTTTGTTTATTTACTAAACTGAATGCAACAATTTCATGTTAACCATTAATAGAAAAAATAGAGCCTTTTACTTTTAAAGGTCATAGAATAATATCTATGACTTGGACGTCATCATCATGGTTTTTTGGCCTGTATATTAAGATCACATTACAGTTGATAACCAATTTATTGACCAAATTTAATCTTGTATTTTTAATTTTCGGGTAGAGTTTGAAATGATACCATAATAAATTTTTAATTGGGCATAAACTTTTAAGCAACTATACTTGCGACAAGGCACGATAAAAGGTGAACTCAATTTGAATTATAATAAATTCACCGACTGATTTAAAGCGTTGCAAATAATCAATTCGAAGTTTATTAATTAATTTCTTTAATTATTGGATAATTGCAAATACCAAAGTCTGCAATTATTGGGTCATACTCTGGCTATACGTACAAATAAAATATAAAAATAAAATTGACACGGAGATATTCCGCATGAAATGGAATTGGAGGAATTTCTGGTGCAGGCAAAAATTAATTTATTTTGTGGGAAATGGGAATAATAATATTTATAATGAAGTCTTATGGGCAAAATAAACGTGGTATATTTTTACTCCGCTTGCAAAAATTAACAAGGTTTTGGGTAGAGGACAAGTGGTAAATGATTTTTTTCTTTTATTATGGATGAATATGAAGAGTAAATCGTTTCACCTTCCTTTGAAAGATTTAATCGGAAAGTAGGTAAAGAAGTGCTTATACGTTGTTTCTCATAAAAGTCGGTTAAAAATGCAGTAATAAAAGAGAAACTTAAAAAAATGTTCATTTAAAAAACGTTCAAACGACAGTTTCTGCTCAAAGTGGGTTAATTTTTTTTATGTGCTTATTATACTTAACATCCTCAATTACCATCATAATGTGCATCGAATAAATTTAACGTCTAATGAGATTTTACTAAAAATATTAATGGAGTCCTTAACTTATTACTGATTATTAACTTCAAATATTTGAAATTATTACGTTTAAGTAAACCCGGGGAAAAAGACATTAAATAAATACATAAGGGCACTAAGAACTAAATTACGGCGCCAATTATAAATTATGAACCCAAAAGGTAGAGAACGGGCGCGAACATTTAGGGAAATTCCCTACTTAGCATTCTACACAGTTAATCTTTATCAAGGAGAATATGGCTTTTAAAAAAATATTTATTAAAATTAATAATTTAAAATTCCCCTGTGCATTCCGCTCGGTATTAATTAACTGAGAAATTCAAGGGTACTTAGGAGCGGCATTTATAGCTCCCGAATCGAAGCACCAATCTAGACTCTTTTTTAGATGAAAATTTTCAATAATTCCGAGGCCATTTTAAATATGTCTCGAATTTATTTTTCGTTTAAATTAAAATTTATATTTTCCTGGAATTTTGAATGGATTTTATTGAGTGAATAAAAATAGCTCTATTATTTTATGTAAGTCATATTAAAAAAGGAATCGGTATTACGGAAAAAGAGAATATTGGTCTTCAATTAATAAAGGGTAATATATATTTTATATCCTTCTACTGAATAAAATATTGGTGGGATTTCGAAGGGGGATGAAACCAATCAATTTCAGTGCTAAGCCCCTTTCCAGTATCAGTAAATCTGGTCGAGATTAATTTTTATGACGAAAAGAGTGGATGACTAAGTCGAGCAAAAAGCTGGCTTCCAATTGATGCTATCCGCACTGTATGCCGTGCAATGATGAGATATTTAAGTAGATATGTACGTTCGGTTCAATTTTCTGAATTTCTAAAAAAAAAAAAGAAATAATACTGCATATAGTGCAGAAGTGAGGCGACAATTTGCCGCTTATCAGGAAATTGAAATATGATTTTGTTTAAAACCAGTATGAAATAATAATCAGAGTCACGGGGTATAGAATAAAAGAAATAATTCGACGGTAAATCGAACCACCAGCCGGATAGTAAGCCTATCCTAACAAGTCAGTCACAGCGGTGCAGACGTCGACACATATCTTTTCTTGACTTTCCAATAGTCGGTATATACCTTTAAGATACATAGGGTATACTTTGAGATTCAGATCGAAGGGGTATCGAAGAGGAAAACCCGAACGAATACAGTACCAGGTTGACTCATGAAACGTTTAATATATACGTTCGTCTCAGACGTTGCCATGTGGATTTTCGCTTCGGCGAGACCAAGAAGACCTGTGAAGACCACATTTACTGGGGACAGAGGAGGTATTGGAATTATAAAAGTATAAAGTCAGCGCGATAGTGCGCCCGCGCGCGCACCGAATATTCGTTTTTTGTATTATAAAAAGCTTTTCAGTACGATTCCCCTTCTAGAATATCATGGCTTTTGCTGAGTTGTTGGGAAACTGGAAATTCAGCATATAGAAGCATTTTTATGGATGATGAAGAAATGGAAAAAGCTTCCTACGTACTTTTTCATGGATCGCCCCCTTGTAGCATAAAGCTACCAGGCAGATTCACTTCAAAGTTGGTCTGGTGTTCACGCACGCATTAGAATTTATTATTCAAGTGAAAAAATATATATAAAATTTTTTTTGTTAAAACAAGAAGTTTTAATATTAAATTCCCAGATTAGCATCTGACTCTTTGGAGTCAGTTGTAAATTTAAAATACGCTTAGTTAGACAAATACCAGAAAAAAAGTCGAATTATAGTTGTTTATATTATTTTGCGGGCGCTGCCGAAATCAGGCTTATCAAATAAAAAAAAAAAAAAAGTGAAGTAGGTGTGTTCAGCTTAATATCGGACATTTGGTGAGCCGCAAAATAAGATACAGTGTGCCAGTGTATCTCTTCTCTTGAAACGTAAACGCTGGCAGGAGGACCAGCCTGCAACGTAAAGTGAATTAAAATAAAATATAAATTTTATTTTTCGCTTAGTTATTATTGCTAAATAAACAAACAAAACAGGGGCGAGCTATACAAGTGGTGATCGATCCGATATAGAGCGCAACGAAAAACGAGGTAGTGTGCTCCGGAACCTTCCCCTTTCGGCACTTTTTCCTGGGCGAATTATAGTCTTATTCACCCTCTTCTAGACTATCAAAAACAAAAAAAAGTGTTCATCTATGAGGCTCTGTAGAAGACAGAAGATGTTACCGCCGTGGAAATCGCTGATTATTACCTTGTTCCTGGTGATGTTCGGATGCACAGATTTTGTCCAGGTAAATGCTTTAAATCAATCAGCATTTATAAGTTTACTAACTCTAGAAATTTCTGTGGATTTATACTGCACGGAGACTTAATTTAGCTCCAAAATTTTAGACAACTTCAATCAATTATTGGTATTTTTAAAATAATTATAATATTTTTGATACTTTTATACTAAATACTAAAAAAGAAAATCATTTTGTCCGACCTGCTTTTTATAATGTCGCGTCTAATTCCGAGCGAGGCCGTGGTTCTGTGCCTCTTCCAGTGAGCGAGGCGTTTTTATTTTTTAACCTGCTCAAGTTTAAAGTTAAGGAGCGCGCAGGTCTAGAGAATAATAGTAGGATGGAAAGGAAAAAAAAACCAGAAATTTATATTCCATAGTTCGTAAAAGGCGAAAACCCCATTCATGGTGTGGTGAATTCTGTGTCAAAAACCACTGACTGTTGGGTATCGATTTTATTGACGAGGGCTGGTTTTTGCTGTCTATATAAACTCCTCTCTCTTACCGAGGGGTGGAACCCGCAAACCCAAGCATTTCTAATTGCAGTTATTGTCTTCGAAGTTCTACTTGACTTGGAAAAAATTTCAAGTGTAATCTTCTCAAGTGAGGAGTAGAAAAAAAAAAAAAAGAATTACACATCCTTGTCCTGGATGTAGACAGTAGGTAATAACTTCCGATGGGTACAAACTACCCAGCCGACATTAAGTCCGTCCTCTCACTCGGAACCAAATACCTTCATTATGCGTATTGATCTACAAATTGCGGCCAACATTGGAGGGTTTTCTTCTTCCTTCCTGCCACCACACTGCGGTGTGATATAGGAAAAAGATACTCGCCAAAGTCTCAGGATTTCCTTGAGAGTGTGCTCCTCTATACATTTTTTTTTCTTTCCAGAAAATGAGGCAGGAGTCAACTTAAGGGAGGACACTTTACTCGTAGTAATACGCGACAAATACACGAATTTTAAAGGAGACAGTTTTCCCTATCGGGAGAAAGCAGACTTTAATAAAACGCTCCCATGGTGCGACTCTATATAAAAAAAAATAACTTCTCGACAGAGCATGTTTTATATGATATGCCATGTCGTTCGAATAGAATACAAAATAAATATAAAGAATGCCACCAAGGGACTTTTGGTGCGACATTTTCACTTTATGCATACATATATATATAAATTTGTTTTTTGGGAGCAAAAATGTGGGTAATGGTTAAAGCTTGCCTTGTATTACGTTGTCCCTTGTAAAAAGGGATCTCTCTGTATCGATTTTCCCCAAGCATTTTCGCCTTCTTGATTTTCAGTATTTGGCGAGCTGAAGTGGGCTTTTTGTTTCAAGCCACTCACTCACTATACCAGGGAACAGGAGCCCCATGGTGCCTTCGTGTACCTCAATTCTTCTTCTTCTTATTCCAGGCGGAGGAGTCTCACAGTCTCACAGTAGTCGTCCAACGACACGACAGTGTGCGACAGAAGTCCTCCTGGAGTCCTGTGCATTTGTACAGGATGTCGAGTGGCTGCCTCTGGTTTTTGCTTTTTTTTCGAAAAACGACATGGGCTGAAGAAAATTGTTCCTTGGGAAAAAAGCGGGTATACGTCACACTTAGTCAGAAAACCCCATGTCTCCTTTTACGTCACACACTATGCCCGAAATGAAAAGAAAATATATAGTCGAGTGATGGACTTGGAACTTTTTGTTTTTTTCGGGTAAAACTTTTGGTAGTCGTCCACCATCGCAAGGATACACATTTGCCCGATGATTCATACCCAATTTGTTTGCTAATGGCATTTGCGGGGATTTTGACTTGAGCCGCCCTTCTTTGGGGTGCTATAAGGGCATTTAAATATGTCTGGCTGTTGGATAGACAGTTGCCATTTACTATTTAAGCGTTTTCTAGTAAATAAGTAATATTTCGCAGCACGCCACCCTGTAAATATGTTGGGCTTTGGTCCTTTGGACCTTAATTTGGCATGCCTCGCCTTCATTCGTTTTAATTCTTCGACTACCATAAATGGGGAAATTGTTCGAAGAATTTTTCAAAACCATTAGTGGTTTTGTACAGTCCATGCTACAGAACTATTTAATAATGAAACGAGCAAAATTTATTTCAATTTTCGGAGGCATTCTTCTCTTTTAGTTGCCATAGAGCTTTCTGTTGTAACTCTGCAGCAATGCTTTCCTGTAAATACATTTTGTTTTTCGCCAGCAAACATGGAACATTCTCGTTAAGACAAAACAAAAGGGAGAATAAGAGGAAATTGTTTTTTAATTAAAATTGCTCTTGCTTTTGGGTTAGCTTTTATACAATGCTGAGACATTAATTTTTTTAAATCCCTAACAACCGAAAAAAGAACACTTTACTGAGATGACTATTTGAGATTAGATCAGGTAGGGGCCAAATAATGCTTTCTCGTTATGTAATAATCGTATTGAGCGAAAATTCACTATTTAAAATTTGGTAACCTCTACTTTTATTTTATTTAGTTGCTGGCTTGGTTTTAGTGAATATTCTTAACAACTAATTGATTAATAATTGAAGAAAGATATTGGGTTATTTGGCTTTTTAGTTAACTTTTCAATTTTACATAATCTTTACACCTTTTACATAAGTTAAGACAGAACTTCATTTAGAAGCACATTTTTGCTATATATAACCTTGAATAATATATTTCTTAGATAAAATGACGTAGTTAAAAATAATAAGCTAAAGACTTGATCTGTAAAGAATATTAACTTTACTTTCGAGAATTCATTTTTTGCGGTCAATGCAATTCAGCTCAATTCAGCGTGGGAGAAGCAATGGCTGAATTGAGCAGTACAGTAGGCTGCAAATACAGAATTTTCAAAGACTTGAGCTTCCAAAATTTGTAAAATATTTCTCTGATTTTTCAAAACCCTTTTTAATTAAAATTATTCTGCGACGATTATTTTTCGGAAGTAGTTGTTCCTTTTATAAAACCCTACAATAAATTGGAGGTAATTTAGAACCATATGTCTGTAATTAAAAAGAAGAAATTAACTTTCAAAATAAACGGCTAGGTACATAATATTTCTTTAGTTTATTATCTAACGTTCCATAAACCGGAATACCATGCCCAGAGATATATTTGAAAATGCGTTATACATTTGTATATAAGTACATATCTACCCTTTGGTGGAAACAATTTCAAACGTTGAGTGCAATAAATATTTATACTGAGGAATAAGAAACGAAAATAACTCCGTACAGAGATGGATAGCCAAGATTAACATTCGGACAGTAGCTCAAAGATACTTGAATTCGTCATCACCTCCTCCTTCTAACCTTAGAACCACCCGCATTGCGTTAAATGTTTAATGGTCAGGGGAGAAATGAAGCAAAGAGAAGTAAAGTTTATCAAACAAATTGAAATCCTCAAGCAAAAAAAGAAGTATGGGAGGTATTCTTTAAATGAATTACAAAGCACGTGGCGTTTGGAATGCTAACTGAGATTAATTATTCATTCATACCGCTGACGAATGCCTCCGTCTAAAAACGGTTGGGGTACGGTACATAAAAAAATAAAACGGATTTGATTAGCTGAAGTTAGTGGACTTGTTTTACCTTTATTTTAGGTGCAATTTAGCAACGGTATAATTAAAATTCTGAGTTGACACCAGCGGGATTTCTGACATGATAAATTTATTAGTTCCCCAGAATATTTAGTGACAATTTTTGCTGAATTATTAGTAAGATTAAATTTTGCGATATTAAATTTCTTTATTACAGTAACTTTGTCATACTATACGCCATCGATAAATTATTTAACATAGTTCTTATCTTCGAGATTTGTATTCGTAGTAACCAATTTGAAAAATCGATTAGAAGAGTTATCTACATTATAATGGTTTTATATCACATCAACAGCGTTAATAAGAGTTTAAAAATTAATTCTCTATTCGATGAAATTTAGAAAAGGTGTCCAATTTCTGTCTAAGAGTTTAAAAGAAATTCGTCAACGTCAAGATCTTTTGTTAATAAATAAAATTTCATTTAAATAGGTTGACTGATTTCCAACCAATTTATAGGGTCACAAACGTCTACTGAAAACCAATCTGTCTTAATTTAACTGATCAATCAATATGACATCATACAAAAACTTTTTCGTTTAGCAGGTGCAAAATATGATTTTTCGAAAATACGGCTAATTTAAAGGTTTATATATAGTACCTTCAGTCAATACATAGAAATGGAAGTGATATGGCTTCTAGAACAAATTAAAATTGTTATAACTCAGATAATACATAAAAAGGGAGCCCCTGCTTCGTTCCAGATTTTACGACGGGGCTTTTACGCCGTAGGGGTCGTAAAACTTATGTGATGAAAGGCAAGAAGCACCCCATTTTCTCCATCAACTTTTCATTTTTTTCTCACAATAACACATGCTTCCCTAGGGAAAACCCCTGGCGTGTAAATCGGATTCTCTTCGTTTTTTAAGTGATGAATTTATTTTATAACATAAAAATTTGACTTTATCCTACTGTCACAGTTTGTGTAGAAATTAAATGCCTTAGAAAAACTGTAGTTGTAGCACGAAATTAGCGTCAAAGTATTTATTATTTATTATTCTCTCGAAAACTTATTAAACGTGTACACATATTGCCGTCAAAATAAATAATATATGTATGTCTAAACTGAATAAAACTTTCTTCCAAATGTGGTTACAGTACAACGGTGATCTTAATTTGAAATAAAAGTAACATGTAAATGATATTTCTTACATACATAATTTTACTTTTAAGCTGCTTTAGCTGCTTGAAAATTAAAAATAATAGGTTTTATATGTTGGGTCATTTGATACACTTTATCAATTTACCCTGCCGTAAACATCGATGTTAACTTAAACTTTAAACGAAAAGTATGCAAAATGATTGAAAACGACTATTATATAGACAGCAAAACTCTATAAATTCATATTTTGTCTTCTTATTATACAAAGAAGCGTTATTGCCCTTTAAAAAAAAGAACAATTGTGAACTTAATAGGACTACAAAATGTTACGAAATTTATTTTGTTTTATATCTTCCTCCTTTTATTTTAAATGTCTAATGAATTTTCTAACAATGGACTCTACAATACATTTCACAATACATGCCAACGTCCTAAGAATAAAATGTACTCCTGAATCAATTTAGTTTTATTTCCATTAAATGAAAGGAACAGCGGGAGGATAAAAGGAGCTGCAGATAAGAGGGCAATAAACTCAGCCAGCCATTAAAAGGCTTCTTTGTTGTATTTTTCGGCATAAGATATCTCATTTTCTTTAACAAACATTATTACTCCCAATGTTACTCAGCATCGGCAAAGAAGCAAATATATGTAGTGAAGCACAGAAACTGAGATACGGCACGTTTTATGCCACTTGTATCTCCATAGTCATTCAGATGCAAATATATGTATGCTCGTCGGCTTGCAGCATTCTCACAAGAAGTTTAGAGAAGGAATGCTTTTCATATTCATTATTTTTAACTCACAGCATATGTTTGCACGGTCATTGAAAATAATTAATGATTTTACCCAAAAGTTAAATTTTTAACATACAGAGGATTCGATTTAAATCTGCATACTATGTAATTCTAATTCATAAAACATATTAAAAAAAAATTTCACTTAAGGGCATAATTCGATTTGTCAAGTAGTCCCATGTGGAGAAATATTCTCTATGCAAAAAGTTTTGAAGGGTTTATGTTGCAGCTGTAGGTATAAATTATTAATTTTCCATATGCTCTTCGTTTCAATTATTTTTTAATTTAAGCAGCAAACGAATTTGTATTCTATTTATACGTATAGCCACACAACAAGTATAATATTTCATTTTTTAATTAGCAGCAAAAACTAATTTAAACCAAAATCCTGCTACACTAGCTCTTGATTTAATTTAGTAGAAAAATAAAAAAACTTTTCACAATCAACATGAATATCTACATTGTGCTTATTCACACAATAATGACTCTAGACAATATCCCACATCCAATTAATTACTCAGTCAGAGCTGACTGAACAGATTGTAGAAGATTGCATGAGATTGCAATTTATGCTCCAGCTCCCCCTTATCAATTCATATTTAGTATAATTGTTTGTAATCTCCAGCCGACGTCATAGCTAAATACAAAATTAATTATTTTATGATACTAAAAATGAACTTTAAAAATATTAAACTTTCATGAATTGTTAGCACTGACTGCTTCATCCTTTAACTTTTAATTAAGTCTAAAAAGGATGGACGAGTTTGTCGACATTTTCAGGGTAATTCGAGAACTAATTGCTGCTAAGGAGCATTTTGGGAATATCCAAAAATAAATGCACCAGTGGGACTTTCACTAAACAAAATGTATGTAGAATTGTGCCACCTACTCATTGTCTGTCCTATTTGTTGCTGGAGACCGTGGGGGTGAAATGCAATATTCCGAAAAGGTCAATTCAAGATTAGAATGTGTATCAACTTCCTTGTTTAAGGAAAATCGATATGTTACATATGAACATACATAGTTCTATACAAAATTTCAGATTTTGATTGACTGTCGAATAGATTAATCAAAATTTCTAATAGTGTTTGCATAGCAAATAGTAATGCATAAATTAACTTTGAAGATACTATTATACAATACATACAATATGTTATTTAAGTTCAAAATTAGTTGGAGAATACTTTCACTATTATTAAAGAGAATGGGATTTAATTTTCAGGATCATTGTCGATAGCGATTAAGAAATGGTTAACGTAACAACTTAAAATTTTATTTTTTAGTGCTATGTAAATCTACTATTTTATACATATGTACATACATATGTATAAATGACCATATTTACCTAAACCTGATTATTAATGAAATATGAAAAGTAACAAAAAAATGTGCATAGCTTGAATTATCTTATCCAAAAACCTGAAAACAACATGACTTTTGATATTTGTTATTATCAATATTAAAAACTATTAACATATTTAAAAAAAAAATTATTTTACCTAAATTAACATGATTAATCCGCGTCTATAATACCTAAATTAACATGAATAATCTGCGTCTATAATATGTAGATTCGAAATCGAAATGTAAGTTAACAATATTTTGGCCATAATTTTGAATTTCTTATGTGATATTAAAATTGCTATCATCAGCTATTTCAAATATTTAGAGGTTTTATCGTATTATTTAAAATTCAAGAATATTTTAAATCTCAACCTTGTTGGTTCAAACATTAATAAGAGTAAACATGATAAATACGGAGCAATTAATTCACATTAAGCTTCAAAACACTTAATTAAAGCTTATCAAAGGCTTAGGCTATAAATTATTGAAATTGGCGAAATTCAGTGAGAGTATCATCAAATTTATGAGAGGACTATAATGAACATAAGGAGATTATGTACATGTGCATGTTTTTGAAGCTTATTATATCGAATTGCAGTCATTTAGCTTAATAGCTACTTGACAAATTATTTCTGTAATTCTGTATATAAATATTAATAATCTTATATTTGGAAAAAAATGAAATCATTAATTTGATGTCTTTAGAACCATCAAATAAGTATGTATAAAAGATTAAGTTTAAATCCGAAGTCCGAGGAAGTGGTACCTTCCTCACTACAAGTAGCAGAGATATGCATATAATTGTAAAAGAAGTAATCCAAGTCATCCTATCTAAACACTTTCAATTTACAATTTAAATTATATTTGTAAACAAATTCTCCGCCTCAATGTTTGTTTATTTTGCCATTTTGTCGCAGTCCTTTTTTTAAGACAGCTAAAGAAAACAAATCCAGAAGGGTCAAAAGTTTATCTGAGATAACCAAACAAGTGCCGTAGTGTAGATTTGCTTTGTATTAAATATTTTGCAATTTGTACTAACGTCTTGTAACTTCTCCTATGAGGAATTTTATATAAACTTAGCTGTTTCTCAAATTAAATAATCTTGGAAAGCTGCAAAACTTAAGGGAGGGTTTTACGTTTTAATGGAAATAAAGTTTTATTCACTAAATTGTTAGGGAGTTGGGTTCAAAATTAACAAAAACTATTTCTCAAGGGATGCGGTAAAAGAAATAAAATGAAGTTAAGCTATTTTCTTTGAAAACAAGAAATGTGCATTTGTTGAATGTTTGATAATTTGCTACATTGCAGACATTCTTGTACAGAGTTTTAACAATTTGCAAGTGCTTCTGAATTGGAGCTTCATTTGAGAAAATTCCCATGAAACAGTGCTCTCTCGAGTAGAAACCTATCTCTACTTTTCCTGGAGAAGGATCTTCTTAATTACAAAAAGTACTAAAGCTAAAATGTTTAAATCCTACCAACCAAATCGCTTGTTTTATTGCTCATGGTTTTACTTTGATGTAGAAATATACTGTAGATGTATGCAACCAGTGCTCATTTAATAATTTTATTATTATGCGTGATTAATTTCTTGGAAGCTCATTTTTTTTAAGCTAATTCTGTTTGGGAAATTTCTATAATATCGCTTCTTCGTAACTTTTGTGAGCTAAATATAGGAAACGTTAATTTCGAAATGATAATGAAATATGTACTTTTTCCTATATGTAGAACGTAATTAAAAATATTGTGGATTGCAATAAATAAAATTATTTATAGACTTAGAAATAGAGCACAATTTTCAATAAATGTTTGTTCCAGAAACAACATGTTTTTAAAGTTTATGGGTCATAACTTTAAACTACATAGAAGTTTCATATTTTGTATTAACTATTCCATTCTTTATCTATACCTAAAAAAATGAATATTTTGTTTAAAAAGATCTATAATGTAGATTAACATGACCGTTTAAAGTTATTTGGTTATCTTATTAAAATCTGTAGGTACTATTTATTGATTTAGGTTCTGTTTCACAATTGTGATAAATGAAATATAAGTTTGAAAAATATGCCTTCCGCTATTATTGTACAATTTTTTTGTTTCATAAATTTTTTATGGTAATTACAAAACATGGATGGATGGAGCAATTTACATCCATGGCATCCGCAAGTTCATCTCTGAATTGAAATGCTACAAATAAAATATTGATATTCTTCATAGTTCCCATGATAACTGATTTTAAGAAGATAAAATAAATTAATGAATACCCTAGAGTCGTTTGGGTGGGTATCCAGATATGACGCAAAATTGGCATTTTCAGCATTTCATTTAACTAATAAGCAAAAATGTCAAAGCGTGCTTCCCTTACTTAATGAATGCTCCGATGTGTTTTTTTTAAACTTTGGTTAACCTTTAAATTCGAACTTATATAAGCTTTGATAATTTGAGTCGTATGTTGCCATGTGTGGGATTCTTTTGCGTGAGTTTGAAAACCGACATTTCCACGATTCCATCCCCCTCAATCTGAAATGCGGTCGGGTCGGGTCGGTAGATAATTACAAAGTTCTTTTGTTACTAGTAAAGTGTATTTCTCTCCCCAATTGCAGTGAACTACTTCGAGTGATGTCTATAGGTAGAAAATGATGCCTTGTAAAAGCAATGAGTATGTAGTTCAAGGCTGTAATCACGTTTGTGAAAAAGAAAATCATTATAAAAGTGAGATTTTTAGTTAAAGAGAGAAATGATTCACAAGACCCTCAAGGACTTGACAAATTCCCAAAAAACAAATACCTGCGGTTGCTTTCAAGTTTCATCGTCCCCTAGCAACGATCCACTTAGGATTTTATGTGGATGGCGATTATATAATATATATAATATATATGTATACATAAATCTTTGCGATGTAATTACATACATATACTCGTATAATATATATACCCAATAAGATGATTATTGCAAAAAGGACTTACAGATTGTTGGTTGTTACTTATTTTACCTTGTTTTTCGTATGAGAGCGTATAACTTGGGGCGTATTAAGGGTTACATTTATTAGGGTTGTAAGGACGTTTTTTTCCCAATTTAAAGGTCCGAGATAAGTTGACAGATACGAAATGGTTAAATATTTCATAATTTCAAATGTTCTTGCTTACGATCTTATGTTGGTCCTTTAGTCAAAGATGGTAAATAATCTTGTTGTGCGGTAATTTGTCGACTATACAAGGTCTTATCACAATCCGGCTAAAGAGTTTTGTGACGTTCATAATTAATTGATGCTCTAGCAACCAAGCTCCCCAGCTATTTTCGGTCACTTTTGATGTTACGCTTGGATTAGTAACCGACCATCAGATTATTAGAGCGCTAAATATTGTACTTTTCCCTTTTTGTTCGGTTATTCTTTGGGCTCGCCCACGCTCTGAATAGATTCTGTCGAATTTATGGTTACAAAGTAAATATTTTGATTTTTCTACGTTTCAGTTTTAGCAGCTGGGCTTTTAGGTATTATGTTGTTGATTAATTTAGATGAAAATAACATTAACATTTTCTTTTGTTTTTTCTTTTGCACAATCACTCACCTTATTCTTTCGTTTGTCTCTGCAGTTTTGCCTAGCTCGACATGGAAAATTTAAATTCAACACATTAGTTTTGAAAATTGTACTTAAAGAGATTGCAATTAAACGGATTCAAAACTCTATTATATTTTATTTTTCAAAATTGTATGTGGTATAGTTTTAGAAATATTGTTGAAAAGGTATTATTACAAGTTATGAGAAAACACGATTGTAAGAAGTTTTGGTTTAATAGCGTTGTTTTCAAGTTAATAAAAGCTAGCTCAAAAACCAAATAAAATGAAAAGAAAAAGTAAGCACTATGCGGAAAATACTGCCAAATTGAAAACGTTATATATGTATGTATGTACATATGTTATGTAGAACTTAAGTACATATACTTAAATTTACTAGAATAGAAATATTTAAAATAGCCTATTTATTTTCATAAAAAATTAAGGGATCATTTAAGTACTTTTAACATTTCTCGATTAGATACTTCCAGGGTGGTGAAAAAAAGAAAATTCAAAAATTCAACTTTCAAACGAGCTTTGATATATCAAAATCCATTCATTTTTCGGGGAGATATACGAAGGCTTAAAATAATTTTTCGATTTGTTGGGTAATTCCTCAATTTTGAAGCTCAGTGTAAAATCTTATTGTAAAAATTTTTGCAAAGAATTAAGGTACAATAAGTAGCATGGAAAGTTGAATTTTTTTTGAAATGCTTACGCAGTATTTCACGAAAACATTGGCCTCACTTCAAGAGTATATTTCTGTACTTCATCCAACTGCGACCTTTTAATATAATTTTTTTATTCATTTTTTCTTCTGAGATTTCCAACATTTTCATAATATTTTAATATGTTTTCTGAAATCATCCCATTGAAGCAATTCAATTCTTCATGAATTGTTTGCACATGAGAAAGCAAAGTGCGTCTGATGTTTGCATGAGCAAAAATAATAAAAAAGAATTAACATACTTACAGCATATACATATGTCTATTGATTTTCTTTATGAACTCGACAAAAAAATTAAAATTCTATAACCTTCCTTAATTAAGCTATGAAAAAATATTGACTTGCAAAGCGTTCAAGGAAGCTTAAGAGGTCATGAAGGAAATGTAAACAAAACAATAAAAAAAACATGCAGAAAGGGGTAAATAATTCAATGAAAAATAAAGTGAAATACAAATAAACTCAGTCCTCTAGCAGAGGGAAATAAAAAATACACCAGCAACAAGGAAAAAGCGCAGAAGGTTAAGCCCGGTATGTTTGATGGTAATGTGATTGGGGCTGTTGGAGCTATTCATTTTACATGCGATGTGAAAGGGTTTAAGCGACAACTACCGGGGAAAAATTATCCTTGGGAGATGGAGGTTTTAAAGCGACATTCAAATGAGTTGTTTAGGCTGTTATTCTTTTTAGTGTATGATTTTTCCTCTTAATTCATTCAGCTTACTTTTTTTTAGCGGGGTTTAGATTTGAAATTTCTCTAATTAAAATTAAGAGGTGAGTAATGACGAGCTTTAATAAAATTAAAAGGGTAGAAAACCACACCACTTAGAAAATGGGTAGTTCCAAGGTAAAATGCATGATTTTGTTGAATGCAATTTCTTCAAGGTTCGTGGTGTCGAAATTTAAAATTATGCGAAAAACTTTAAATTTAACGTAAAGCTATTTTTAAAACTTTAAAATCTTAATGGTGCTACTCAACATTCTAGAGACAATTTTATCTTCGAGTGTATGACGAAATGAGCTTTGTCTCTAAATTTTAGTTTCGAAAAATGAAAAAAAAATTAAAACACAAAAAAAAAGTGGAAAAAGAAGATGAGGCGGAGAAGTGGTGCTCAGCTTTTAACTTTTCGAGGAATTATTTCAAAGGAATTCATGATCCTTTTATGGTAACCACACCAGAACCCAAAATAACCCCTCAACAAGAGGATGCTCTCAATTTCAACTATCTGTGTGTTGAGGTTTTCATTTTCCTTAAAAAGTAGGCTGGGTTGCAGTAGCTTAGGATTCCATCCAAGACATCGTTGTGTTTCCAACCTGTTTGAAAAGAATTTTGAGTGTTTCCTGCTTGCTTAAAGAATATACATATGTATCAATATAAATGAAATAAATAAAAGTTTTTTTTATATTTTTTTTAAAGAAGAAATTACCTTAAGATTCTTTTGCATGCCATATAGGGCGATCTAAATTTGCATACTTAGGGTTTTCGTGCGTAGTCAAAACTAACATCCAACAAACACACCGAAAACGTAAATCGCTTTTAAAATGTATCCAAGTCCATTTGTATTTTTGTTGGTCGATCTAATCGTTAAAGTGATAAAAGTTGTTTTACGGCTCGGGGACGACTATCCTAATCGAAAAACGCCATGTTTTGTTTTGGTAATGCTTTTAATTTGTTTAATTTAAATGTAACATCAATAAAACTCCAAATTTTAATTTATTGGCCCATTGATGTTGGAGTATTTGTGTTTTTTAGTTCAGGAAAGACAAAAGTTTATTGAATTTGAGGTATTAAATATCATTTAGAAGTTTTTTGATATTACTTTTAAGAATAAAAGCTTTAAAGACGATAAAATTAGCATTCAAAAAGTGAAATTGGTCTACATGATAGTACTTGACTTTTTGAGATGTCTTAGCTACAATTTATAAGTATGTAGCAATTTAAAAAAATATGCGTTTAAACTTTTCTAACGACCACGCTAACTGACGACGGCATAATTTTGAAATATTTGAGAAATTTAAGCTTAGCGCTTTTGCCATAGTTTTACTATATGACTTCATCAGGAGATTTGATCCTTTATTACAGATTCATATTCGTTTCTCCTGGGCGCATGATAAAGTGGGTACTTTTATCCACCGGTTATTACCGACCCAAGCTATTTCTACAGATCTTTTGTTCCAATATTTCAATGGGTTCCTTTCTTAATATTAATACTACAAAGTACTTCTTTGTGACAAACTGTTTCACAGGTAATTAATTTTGCACTTGCTAAAGAACAAGATGTACTATCTAGTTCCAGGGCTTCATACGTAATTCTGCCATACATGCAAGCTGCAAAATTTCCTCGAGTCTCTTATCGCACATGTATTTACGGAAAATGTAGTCGCACAAGATAATCCCCATGTCGTCTTAAGTCTCTTAAACATCTCTTGAGCATAAAGTACGCTAGGCATTTATTTTTTCAGTAATTTCAGTTTTTATCCTTTATAACGGTGTATTTGTGGTGGCAAAAGCATTAAAAAATATCATTTTAACTGCATGTCAAACATGTAATGTAGGCCTTCCCATTATATCGCGATTAATAAATATAAAGCTAAAATAAATAATGCGATGGATTATCTTAACGATCAATTACAATGTTATCTGGATAGTTAATTACTAAACGATAACACAAATGTTAAGTTAATGAAAAGTGTTCTTTTCTGACAAGCATAAAATTATGTTAATGCGTTTATAATTTATCGTCCTATTTGCCCAACATAGAAACAGTCAACCACAAATATTCTGTTAGAGGAATTGGTTCATTTCAAAGCTTTAAGCCGGTTATAATTAAAGGTCGGATGTCTTTGGAGGAGGGACTGGTATACTCTTATTGTTTTGATTAATGAATTCAAATTGTATATCAAAGGATTTAAAACATAGTGCACATCGATTTTAAGAGTTAAGCTTCTTGCAGTGGTTTTACATCATTAAAGGAATGAAAGACTTGTGAGGTTCGTTCGTTACCCTTGCAAGTATGTAGAACTCGTCTGTTTTGTAAAAGAAGGGATTAGTATTTACCTGTTTACTAGCACTCACATTAAAACCACTGAGCTATTCCTTGCCTGCTTCGATATTTATTTATTTATTTCTACTTTCATCATCAAAGTTAAAAACTTAGAATATACAGAGTACTTACAAAAAGTAAAGAAACAAAGCTCTAAAACTCCATCTCCACATATTCTTCTACATTCGATTTATTTCCATGGAAACGTTTGGTTGCAGATTATTTAGATAGCTTACATTTTTCTCATCATTAGGTATGGTTTATTTCAAATTATTTTTAATGATCATAATATCATACTTCTCAAATTAGCGATTTGCTTTTTAAAGGTCGGCTTCACAGTCCGAGTGGAGGTTAAGCTCTGCCGTTGCCTTAAGTTCAGCTAAAATGTCTAAACTAAAGTAATTTTACGGTATTAGTTTAAGCTTCTTTGAAGTGACCAATCTCCTTGACTTAGCTCATGTTTGAAGACCAGACCAGAATTAGAATTAGTTGAACTCGGAAGAGACCTTTTTTTATTTGGGTACTTAGTTAAAAATTTACAAAACATTCAATGTTAACCACATCAAAATCTCGAGAACAGGGTTTCAAAATATTCTTTCTTTTCAACCATAGAAAAAATATACAAAAATTAATGTCTACGAAAAATTTTAGAACATTACTACGCAACATCATAAACCCAAAAAAGAACTTGAATTTCCTTTTTGTATAAGCATGAGCATAAAATTGCAGTTATTGTGTTATTGATTTTTATTGTTTCTCGAACATTTTGTCCATTTCTATTTAAGGAGCCTCTAAGAAGTTTTTTCCTGAAAGTCTACTTTACGAGTTTTTTACGAGCATCGTGAAAGCTACAAGTAATTTCTTGGCATCGTGACGTCGAAGCGTAATAATATCTTTATTAAGAGTTGCACGTACTTACTATATTTAGCTTCCTGGTAAAATAACTTATAAAAATACTTTCCAAAAAGTTATTGAAATATCTATAAAAAGAAAAGAAATAAGGGTTTAAAAACAATATTCATTCGACTATATAAAGTGTAAAAAACAATATTAATAAATTTCACAAATTTGCTGAGTAATTCCAATTAATATGTATGTATTATCATTATTAGAACAATAACAAATGCATAAATAAAGTAAAAAAGTCCTAAAGCTATAAAATTTCCAAAACCGAGTTCCAAAAATTAGCATAAGTTGGTCATATAATCACTATTGGTATTACGAGATTCAAAAGCAGTGTCAGCAACAATAAGACATGAAATTAATTAAAAATAATTAATCGCTTGAAGTTTAACTGGTTTTATGCGGTCGCTGAAAAAGACAACTCACCAAAGAACAATTACAGTAAATCCAGGATTACCCACTCTGCTTTAATTAATCAAATGCAGTCAAGTTCTTTTTCGCCCTAGTGTATATTTCACAAAATTGCATCACATTAAAATAAACGTTTATTAAAATTTGTATGTATGTACCAACTCTTTCGGAATTTTTAGCAGTGTTTATTTGGAAAATAATTTTTAAATTTTAATTAAAAGGGACAAAGTTGAGCGACCTTTTTTTTGTTCCTTTAATTGAAAAAAAATCAATGTTGATTAATTTGAACCTCTTTTCTTCACCTTAAAAAGAAAGGGATTTTTACCCGCGCACGCGCAATCATCAAAGTAACCAAAGTACCATTTGCATATGGAATGATTTCCTAAAAAATTAAACTTTCCCAATAGCGATGGAATGGCACGTGGAATTTAAATCGTTATACATCGAGGGCTAAATTTATGGAACAGAATTGTGTACTCAACTTTGTCCATTCATTGTTTACATTATCATTCGAAAGTAAACATAAGGGAAAATTGCTACTTTTCTGTAATTACCAATGTAAAAATATTTGGTTGAGTTGTGTTTGGTTTTGTTTTGCGTGTACATTTTGATAAACAATTATTATTCTGGCGTTTTGTTTATCGAAATTGTTTAAATTGTGTAAAATAATATTTTAGGATAGAAATTCAGTATTAAATTTGTCAGGTAAAAACTTAAATAAATTGAAACCTAAGGTACGTGATGATTTTGATCCAAGGACGAACGTTTCGACTCGTCCATCCGAATTGTAGGGTAAATTTAATAAATAGTGCCTGCCATGTGTGGGATCATCCTAATATTACGTCATACTTTTGTCCGAGGGTAAGAGGAATTTAAATGTAATTAAAAGTGCACCATGCTCAGGGTTGAGTGGGTTTTGGTCTTGTGATATAACATTTACATACATATTATTTTTATTAGAATATTTAAAGTTTGAACTAAACATTTTATGCCATGCTATGGATAATATGAAAGCGGAATGGAAGTTTTTGTTTAAAATGTTGGTTAAAATTAGTTTGTTTTAATTCAATGTTCCACCATATTAGAAGCCAAATTTTCTTAAGTGAGATTAGTGCTCCGCAGACGTCTTATTTTACTACTACCTAAGAAGAATTTTTTAAGATTTATATCAATAACGATATCATTACTGTTGAATGTAATTAAAACAATTAATTAAAACAATAAAAAGCTTTCGTCGAATTTAAAAATGTGTAAAGGGAGGGGCATAAGTAGAGTATTGCTTTGAAAGAAACCTTTTATGAATAAATAAAGTAAAATGTTCAATGTATGAGAATAAAAAACGTAATAACGTTCTTCATGTAAGAGGATCTTTGTCATTGTCAATAGCTTTTGAAATAAAATTAAAATCTTTAATAGGATTTCGAGTTGCTGCAAAGAATAAAGCGTTCAGAAAATGAAATATAAATGTTCAAGGGTTTGCTGGTTTATTTTTTTTATAACAAAATCACATGCAGACTGTGTTGAAAAACAATTTTAATATTTAAATGTTTGTGAGAAAACAAAATTTCCAGTCGCTATAGCAAAGCCTTTGTTCACTTTTAAGCGTTAAAAGCTTTCAATAACAAAATTACTCCCCCCGGGTAGCCACGCTTTGTGTGAAAGAGGTTGAAAATCAATTTTTTATTCAATCGCAATTAGTGTTTATTATTTGGAAAATGTTTAGGATACACTTTTAATTACAATGAATAATTGTTTATTTCCTCGAATGAAATCTGTTAATCACATGATATTACTTCTCTCTTATTCGATTAAAGTAATTATTTAAACCCCATGTTTTCTATTCTTTTTTTATAGAGTGCATCACCGCGATGGGAACCACAAATTGCAGTATTGTGTGAAGCTGGTCAATCATTCCACCCACAGTATTTATCAGAAGAAGGTCGATGGACCACGGATCTAAACATCAAAGCGCCCAGCTCATCGTGTCTCAGAGATAAAATGGATTTATTGGAATATTGTAAAAAGGTAAATTTAAATTTGCTTTTTTCCTATTCGATTAGATTCGTAAAGCTAATTAAAAAACATTATAATTGTAATAAATGTTGAGGTATTTATTTATTGTATGGAGTTCCATTTTCAATGTCTGTTTCCCATGATGTAGGTAGGAAGGATGCAATCGTGCTGCTATAAATGTTAATACGAGTGGGAAAAGTTGAAAGCGATATATTTGCTGAGGTTTCCTCCTACATTCATACCGAATAGCGTTGGTTTTGCATTGATTTTGGATCGAAGCAAAAAAGCATGCTGGAGTACATTTATTGGCATGGCAGCATGATAAAGGGCACAAATTTGTATTCATTATTCATCGTTTCCACAGGGTGGTTTAAAAAGTAAAGTTTGAATTAACAAAAAAAATATTTAATGTACTATTTATACCTTCATATTTTAAAAAGGCATACCGAAAAAACAAACTAGTAAAATAGCATAAGTTTAGGTTAGTAGAGTAACTCTTAAATGAGGAATTGCATAATAATGCACAAATCCATTTTCTTATCGTTTAATTTACACCCCTTGTTCCATAAAACAAGGATATAAATTTTAAAATGAATTACTTTCCCTCACTATAAATCGTTTGAACCCCTTTACAGTACAAATCTTTTAAAATAGGGCATATAAAAATGAGAAAAATCTTTGTAATCAAAACCGCACTGCTAGAAAAAATCGGCCACTGACTTCGGGAAATGGGGCAGCATCCCTCATACGTTCCATAATCCGTGAGTGGGAGAACGAGGCCACAATTATTGTCTTCGCCTACAAAATGTAGGATAATATGAAAAATTAAAAATGTCTTTAGAAGATTATTATGAAAATAATACACCCTGCATGAAGTAGTAATACTTTTCTTGTTTGAAGATGTGACAAATTATTACATTTTAAGCTATTCGTCTTAAAATGATGCGATATCGTTGATACTATATCAATTGATGATGAATATTATGCTAGAAAAATTAGATCTTATATTATAGTAAAATTAAAGGTAATATTAAAGCAGATTTTTATGGAAATGTTGCCTTCTAGTACTCTCTTTAGAAATTTAGCAATTTTAGCTATATGTGAATGATAAAGAACTTAATTCTTAAAGATTTTCTCCTTCATAGAATCTACTAGTTGTGATAATTCAAGTATCGATTCACATAAAAAGATATTTTGCGCTCTATGTAGATAAAGATTTTGAAAAGTTATACAATATATCTAATCGCTACCAAAACAATCAATATAAAAAATATAAAATGGAGTCATAAATAATTTTTATGATGAGCAAACAAACTAGCAAACATAGCCATTCATCCCTCTTGTTAATTATGTTAGATCAGACCATGTAAAGAGAAACACATATTAGTCTTTTATTTTATTTTTTTCCAGTAGGATAATATTGTAAAGGGAGGTCAAATATTTAAAAATATGTATTTAAAGTTCCACTTATGGAAACAATTAAATAAGAAACAACAAATTTAGTATTTTATTTTTTTAAATAATTTCTTAAACTTGTTCGGTTATGCAAAGAATTATATGTAGGTACATGTAATGTAATTTTAAATCAGTAATTTAAAATAATGTCTTCACATATCATAATGTTGCTGCCACACTGATTGTCACATGTGGCATCAAGAACAGGAGAGGTTTTTACCTAATCTTTTTGAGGAAGATAAATGAAGCCGTTTTCGTTGGATTAATTCATTGCATGTCATGAGGAGAAAGCTCTATCTATTTCAATTTAGAAACAATTTTGTATCCATTATTTTATGTGCTGCTAATGTGTGATTGTAATTTATCATTACCTTAATAAATTTAGTTTTTTCCGAATATCTCTCAATCGATAGACTCCAAAGTCGCAGTCCACACTGGCTAAACTCACAATAAAAGAATGGCGCATTTATTTGAAACCGAAGAAGTTCACATATAGCTGCATAAAACATAACTTGCAATTAGAAGTTGCTCGCCACATAAGAACTTGAACGGCATATACCAACAATATGGCATATTGTGAGTCAGACACACTATTATCGTATTAATTTTTTTATGCTGCAGGAACTGTCGACGAAGCCATTCGACTGTATAAATTTCTTCTCCTTCTCTTTCTCATAAGTTTTAGTGTGCGATAAAAGTTTTTCGTATTTTATTTTATTCTATTTTTTTTTTCTATTTTTTTTCTATTTTCTTGCAAATGGTACCAAGCCTCCGTCGAGGAGGTGAGAAACAAAAGCCGAGGACGAAGTCTTTCGTGAAAGTTTTTGAGAAAAGTTTAATTAGATTGGCCCTATGGCGTATATCATGAAATCGATAGACACGTTAAGATAACGAAAATATTGTTAGAAGTCCTTTTGTTCTTCAACTCTGTTTTTGTCGCTGCTGGATCTAATTGACGAAATGAGGAGGGATACTAAAAGGATTCAATTAAGGTGCATTTGCAGGATTGATAAATTTTATACAGGGGTTTGGATGGATGGATGAATGAAAAAGAAAAGGTGTATTAAAGGGGGTGTTTATCACGCCCTCGAGAAAACTCCATTAATTTGAAAACTGCCATAATTACGTAGAAATCTTCATAAACATAGCGATAAAAGGAGCTCAGAATATCTTTCTGTGTGAAGAACATTATCGTGCATCAGATATCCTTGCTGCTAGCAAGAATATTAGTTTTCTGGGACATTGAACTTATATAGTCTCATTCCGTAGATGTATATACGACCTTATGTACGTTTTACAACATTTATGGAGAAGAATTCCCGAATAGAAGATGCGTGTTTCATCCGTGTGGACGACAGCAACGTTCGATACTCAGAAGGGACATTTTACATTTCTCAAACATGAGCGACGTTCTAAAGGTTCTTGTCGATCAGAAAAAAGAAAAAATTTTACAACAAAATCAAATCAACATTTTTTTCGGGAGAAAAATCATTTCTTCATGCTTCAAAACACTTGGTTCAGTGATTCCTAATATTTTTTCGTGTATACCACTTTTTTTTATGTCGCCCTACTCAAAGGTGAATGGAACAATCTTTTAGACTCTTTTGTGTGAGAAAGATGGTAATATGGCGGGAACCGGAGGAAACGCAGCTAAAAAATCAATAGACTTGCTAGCTACTTTCGTCAGACACATTCACTCGAAAGCGCCAACGCACACATTCTGCGAATGTTGGATTTCCCGGTGAATAGGAGGGAGGGACTATGACAACGTAAACACAAACAAAGGAGGAAAGCTAAGAAAGCTTTTATTGTGGTGATTTGGCCTCGTATCCAGGAGGCTTCCATTCTGCTGTATGTCGTCTCCCCACGTCCAACGGCCTATTCTACGATTCCCTACACCCTATATTCCCCCTCCTCCCCACTCTTGCTCCGGGTGATGCGGAGTGAGGGGGTGTTCTTTTCCCTTGTTTTCTTGCCCTCACCCAAAGACCGGAGGTATCTTGCAATTTTCTTTGGTATACGAACCATCTCCAAACCCAACCCTATCATCCATCCATGCCCATGTGTCCTGATTCTCGTTTTCTTTATTCATCTTTTGGAGTTAATTTACTCCAAATATTTAAAATATGCTAAAAAACACAACAACGAAAAAGAACTCCCATACTTCAGTTTGGATGGGTGTGTTATATTTATGTATAATATGCTCGCAAAAGCAAATTGCCGTCGCAAAATGCAAATGACGTCAGGGATATAAATAATTTTCACAAAAGGACACTGTTGGATGGGTTTCATATCTCCCGCCCCCGTCAGTCCCGCATTCTACGTTATGATGTCCTTATAACCTCATATACGTTTTAATTATCGATTTTAAAATTTATTTAAACACACGCGCTTAAAGTAACTGCCGAGTCATCATCACCGCAGCTAAGCTGGATTTATATAGGTCTAATGTAGTGGACAGGGGTCATTAAGAGGATTATGGATGACTGTAACTTTATTTTTGAGAAGACCAAAGTCTCGACGCAGATTATACAACATAATACAAACACAGAGGCCACGAGGGCGAAAGAACGAACATAATATACTTCTTAATGATAGTGGCTTTCAAAATCTCGAACCTTTGCGTGCTTTGAAGAGATAACTTGAGCCGCAAATTGTTAGCTGCCTGGATGAGAAAGAGCAAGGTTCATTCAATTTTCGGGGGGTAATTTACTTACGGTTGCAAGTAATTCGCCAGGCTAATAAACGTTTAGATACCGAAAATGTTAGGTGATTCTCCTTTGGAAGTGTTGGCGAAAGATATACATTAATTAGGTCCCTGCTTTATAAAAGAACGAGAAGTAATCAAATTTCATCCATTATGAATAACTAGCTGTTTATATGTAAAGCAAAGAAAGAAGTAGTTAAAATTAACGTCTTTGCGACTATTTTCATTAATTATGTGGTCTCAAATAAATTTATTTAACTATGTAACAGTAGATTTTAACTTTTCTTATATTTAATATTAATAGAAAAATCATTTTAAATAGTGATATCCAACTTTGTATATAATATTTTTACATAAATACAATCCTTACTTTAAAATGTATTCTTGAAGCCATGAAAATTGCTGCGTAATAAGGGATTTATATTCACAAGAGAGAAGTTCCACATTTGCGAATAAATACTATTTACGTAAACTTTTCATCCCTAAAGAGTATTTCACAACTAAACTAAATAAAATGTAACTATCCTTAGTACGAAAAAAAAATCTAATTTCTACGGAAAACTCTGTACACTCAACAGACCTTACAACACTCATTAAATATTCCTTTGCAATACTAACATTTGGTTTATTTTTTTTTTCGTATAAAATATTTCAAGTTCCATGACCTATTTTTATGTTGGGAAACTGAGAAGGGCGTGATAGGAATAAACAAATTTACATAAGTAGGAAACTTGCCAAAAAAAACATTTCTGCAGAGTTGTTGTATAGTCATGTTATGCTCTGGTGGTGCTGTAATCGATAATCAGTGAACAGACCCAAAAAAAGGGACATGTTGTTTAAATGATAACCCAAAATTCAAGCTGAAACAGATTATCCTTAATGCTTGAATTGGAGGGGTGGACTGTTTGGTGTAAGTTGGTTATATTGATTTTGGATAAAGGTAGAAGCATCTGTGTAGAAAGTAAAAGAATTTTTTCAATGTTTTCTCTGTCCATGAAGACAAAAAAATCTCTGAGTTTATACATATACATATGTAGGTTCTCTCAGAATTGGTAAATTAAAGTTTTTATTGTGATTAAAGTGCAAATTAAATTACAATGGGGAAGAGAAAATGACAAAAACGAAAAATATTGAGTCTATTTCGTAGCTTCTATCAAAATTCGAAATATTATGAAATTTTTCTATTTAGTATTTAAAAATAGTAAACTATTAGAGCAAGCATTTGCAAGCAGTTAGTTGTGAAAATTCTAAAGCAAAGTAATTTAAGAAATGTACAACTTCCATTCAATTGGTCTCAGCAGTGGAATTGTATTTCTCACTTTCTTTTTTGTGTCCTTGTTTCCTCGCCGACTCCAGACTCTAGTCAAATTTGAAAAATACATACAACAGAACAACCTAAATTTAATCCATTTATTTATAACAAGTTCTAGCCACTTTTGGCGATATTCCTCTTAATTAAATTAAAGACGAATTTTTCAGGCTTGCTGCAACGTACTTGAAAAGTTTGGAAGTACAAGAGCTCTTTTTTCTAAAAACATTTTCATTGAACTAGTTTTGACGATTTGAAAGCTATATTTCTTAGTTTTAAACTTTTATATAAAAAAGGACAAATGCGCAAAATTCAAGTTCAAATTGTTTGATAGTATTGTAAAAAAGTTATGGCAAGACCTACAATCTTACACAACTCTGAAAATAACAAATTTCTGCGAACATTACTTTTAAGTGTTCAACCTCACGCAATATTTTCATTTCATATTATTCCACAATAAATTGCGTTTTACATTTTCAAGGATACACGTGCCTTTATCTAGATTTTAATCTTTTATATCTGCTTCTCTCTGATTCTTTTGTGTTTTATTTTTCCCTTTGTTAAATTTTGAGGATTTTAAAAATTATCAATTTTTGTAGTTAAACTTTTAAAAACGTTTCATTTCGAAAGTATATTTTCAATTGAGTTGACAGGCCCGTTTCAGGAAAATTCAAAGGAATTATATACATTAAATTATAGTGAAAAGATAAGATACTATAAAACTCAAAGATTAGAAAATTAGAATTTCCAATAATTCATCTATGTATATACCTGTAAAATCGATAAATCTAAAATATGTTTAAAAGTTAATTTATTCTTCAAAAAGAAGAAGAATCAAATTTTACTTGCTATTGTTGTTTCATAACTAGAATCTACACATATTTTTATTGAATATAAAAATATAGTAATACTACGATGTAAAAGTTTTAAATTTCATATTCTTAAATCGAAATCTTTACTCTTTCCAGGTGTATCCCAATCGTGATATCACAAATATTGTTGAATCATCTCACTATCAAAAAATCGGAAGTTGGTGTAGGCAAGGCGCTTTAAGTTCAACAAAATGCAAGGGAGCGCATCGATGGATCAAACCCTTCAGATGCCTTGGTGAGATCTTAGAAGATCCCCCAAAAAATGAGACAAATCGCCCTAACTCTCATTTTACCCCAGAAGGACCATTCCAATCGGATGCTCTACTGGTTCCTGAGGGTTGTCTCTTCGATCACATCCACAACGCTTCCCGCTGCTGGCCCTTCGTTAGGTGGAATCAGACCGGTGCTGCTGCCTGCCAAGAGCGCGGTATGCAAATGAGAAGCTTCGCAATGTTGCTGCCTTGCGGCATATCGCTTTTCTCTGGTGTTGAATTTGTTTGTTGCCCAAAACATTTTAAAGGTAATAAGGTTTATTATTTTATTTATGTTTTTGGTTTGTTCAAAATTGTTTACGAATGTATCTTGGGTATATAGAAAATGCAAGGATGAAGAAAACCGATCTTCCAGTAGTTGTTCCTGAAGAAATTTTGCCTTCATTAGATGATGAAGATGCAGATGATTCTCAAGATGATGATGAAGATGAGGGGGAGGATATGATGGCTGACGAAGCAGTTGATAATGGCGGAGAGGATGAGGATGATGAAGATGATGAATATGAGTCTGATGAAGATGTTGATCAAGATCATGATAATAATATGAGTGATGATTGGGACAACGGTAGCACACAAAAGGGTCAAAGTACATCGACAACAACCACATTCCCGGCTCCGCCACAGACTGCTTCACAAACTACAACTGGAAAACCATCAGATATGGTAGAATTATCATCGACTAGTCAGCCAACAGTTGATCCATATTTTACCCATTTCGACCCCCGATTAGAACATCAGAGCTACAAAGTAAGTCACAAAGTAAGGTGATTCTCATTTTGCAAAATTCACATAAAATATTCTAAAAAAGGAAGCCCAACAGCGCCTCGAGGAAACACATCGCGAGAAAGTCACCCGGGTAATGAAGGACTGGTCTGACCTTGAGGAAAAATACCAGGACATGAGACTGGCTGATCCCAAAGCCGCTCAGAGCTTCAAGCAGAGGATGACCGCCAGATTCCAGGTAAATATCGAAAGCCAAGCAGAATTTTTGTTTTGTGCTCGGATTCATGATGGGGATTTAATTCTAGACTTCTGTTCAGGCTCTCGAGGAAGAAGGAAACGCTGAGAAGCACCAACTTGCGGCTATGCATCAGCAGAGGGTCCTGGCACACATCAATCAGAGGAAGCGAGAGGCAATGACATGCTACACTCAGGCTCTAACCGAACAACCACCAAATGTAAGTCAAATTGTACCGGGTGTCTCAGAAGAACTTGCTCAATGTGATTTAATGAATTTTAGAGAATCATTAATCCACAAAAAATGAAGGTAGAAAAATGATCAGATCTATCTCTGTTTCATACATCCTGAAGCAATGTTGTAAAGGTCCAAATTTACAAATAAATTTATTTTAATTTAAGCTACATACATACATATATTTGTTATGAGGTCTTTCTATGCTGTTAAATTTTACCGTGTAACCTACAATTTACGAACGAAAATTCCACACAAATGTTCGAACTTTTTTGTTTATAATTTGATGTTGTTAAATCCAATTTTACTAGGCGACTACAAAGCCTGAAAAAAAAAGTAAAGTTTAAATCTTAGAACATTTAAACCTTATGTTTAACTTATTCAGCGTTTACCGAAAGCCTATTAGTAAAGTTATGAAAAGATGACACGGCCTGATTAGATTAGTTTCAGCAATTTCTCTCTATAATTTTTGGGGATTTCGTCTTCAATATAAAAAAAATCTTTTTTTTAGGCACACCGAGTTGAGAAATGCCTGCAGAAACTTTTACGCGCCCTTCACAAGGACCGAGCCCACGCCTTGGCCCACTACCGCCACCTCTTAAACTCCGGGGGCAATGGGGGCCTAGAAGCAGCTGCCTCTGAACGACCCCGAACATTGGAGCGTTTAATTGATATCGATCGAGCAGTTAACCAATCCATGACTATGCTAAAACGATATCCAGAATTGTCCTCGAAAATTTCCCAATTGATGAACGATTACATTCAGGCGCTCCGCAGCAAGGACGACATACCTGGCTCAATGCTCGGAATGAGCGAAGAGGCTGAGGCTGCAATTTTGGACAAATATCGAATGGAAGTGGAGCGGAAAGTTAGCGAAAAGGAGCGACAGCGGCTTGCTGAAAAACAGAGGAAAGAACAAAGGGCTGCTGAACGTGAAAAACTTAGGGAAGAAAAACTGAGATTGGAGGCCAAGAAGCTAGAGGCACTTGTTAAGGAAGAGGAGGAAAAAGAAAAGGAAGAGAAGAGCAAGGAAGTACAACAAGCGGAAAAGGAGACACAAGTCGAAAAGGATACAACAAAAGAGCAAATTAGCGAAGCGACAACGAGGTAAGACTCTAAAAATTTTCGTGACTAGTGTCGAGGGATTCCTTTAAAATATTATTATTATTATTATATTTCGAAGATAATGTACAGATTTGTTATACAATAAGAATCTTACATTTAGAGCCAGAATCTTAGTTCATGCATCTATGATATTTTAATCGTAGCATAGCAAAATTATTTTTGAATTGACTTTGGAATTAGGGAGAAAATTAAACTTCTGTAGGAAAAACTCGATTTCCTTTAAAGTATATAATATAAAATTTAATCAATTTTTTAATTCAATTTTCAGTCCAATCACGACACAGACCGTTTTGCCAACTGTGGACGACGCTGCCGTTCAGAGGGCAGTCGAACAAGTCGCTGCTGCCGTGTCTCACCAGGAGGCTGAGCCACGAATGCAGCACGTAATGGCACACGATTTGGGACACGGAGAAGCTGTAAGACTTAAATCTACTTTAATAATTTATCTCTAGACAATTCGACTTACATTTAAAAAATTTCTTATTGAATCTTTCTAGGGTTATTCAGTGCGTAGGGAAATTTATGGTGGGTCTGGTCGGGAAAGTCGAAATGTATACTTTACCGTCGTCTTCGCAGGAATCGCCCTGATGGCAGCTGTATTCGTTGGTGTCGCTGTTGCTAAATGGAGAGCATCACGTCATCCTCATGCACAAGGTTTTATCGAAGTGGATCAGGTAAGAAACAATGTCTTAAAACATTAAAAAAGTTTAAATTCATCTCCCGGAGTAAAAAGTTTATTCTAATTGATTCAATTCGGGATCAAATTCCAAAAATCACAATTTCATTCGTTCTCTCCTTTTAAAGTATTTTATATACATATTATTATCAAGTAAGAAAGCCAGCACTTCACTTCTTGATAATCCCAGGAGATCTACATAGATTGGAAATTTGAGTGGGTTTGAAAATAAAATTTTAGTAAAACGTTTTCATTTTCAACCTAAGATATATCATGCATACATATTCCTAAACCTGGAAAATTGAGATACTTTACCTACTTCTTGCACTCAGGTTTCGATTTTATACATATCTTCCTCTTCGTTTATTTATTACCTTTTTCCTGTATGCACCTATGCAGGAAGGCTCACTAGACGATCAATAAAATTCCCTTATCGATTAAATTTCCTCCCAGAAACAAATTTAAATGTTCTTCCTCCTCTGGAGGAAATAAAATTGAGTTAATTTGCAGAAGGAAGTGTTACTTTCTTTAGAATATACCGCATATCTTTTGATTACCTCTGAAACAACCGAAATAAAATTGTTTCATTATAAGTCAAACAAAACATTTGATAACCTGACAACCTGAACAAAATATTCTCCACATGGACCATAAAATTCCGGAAGAAAGCGACGACGGGTGATTGGCTTTACTTAGTGTAAAAAGTAAGCTTTTTTAGCCAGACTTTCATGTTGCATAAGCAATCTGTTCCTGGAGTTCCTTCAGGATCCGGAATGTATACCATTTCGTATAAAATTTTACATCCCATAAAATTGTTCAACCCTAGTTAATCTTAATTGCCTTTTCCTGGTAATCCAGGGGTATCGCAAAAACAACTTTCTTAAGCATAAACTCACGAAAACTTAAAGCGAAGATAATTTAACCCTCTCCCGGGGAAGATGAAAAGTTATCAATGAATTTTTAGTGATGTGAGTTAATTTAAGGAAACCACTGAAACCTTATTGCATATTGCTTTTAGGATAAATCACTATACCTTGGTTTTCAGTATCGATTTATTTATTTTCAAAATTAAGACGAAATGTTGCTGGGCTATTTTAAGAGCAAAATTACATTATAGAAGCTTTGAAGTTTGAAGAGCAGCAGATCAAAATATTAAGTGGATACTTATGGCTTATATTGCGATTTCAGCAGTAAATTCGTTTTAAACATTTATTACTTTAAGTTTGATGTACATATTCTCAAGAGGACTCATTTTGAAGATGAGGAAACTTTAATGATCGTTTGTGCGTTTATCTTATCTCCTCAAAAAGGATAACTTCAGAAAACCGGTATAATTTAGCATATGTGATATTATTTCACAGTTTGTAGAAAAAGATTATTGAACAATTTTCATTTCGCTACATTCAAAAAACATTTTGTGCTCTATAAAGAAAAGAAAATTGTTAAGATAATCCGTGTGCCACTGCGAGCACAAAAAGTCATAATTCTTCCCACCTTGCGTGAGTGGCAGAGATTGGTAGGTGAAATTTATTTAATGGCACAATCAACGTGTATATTTATACTTCTCCAAATTAAATTAGGGCGTAGCTATTTAAATCTATTTTAGTATCAGGTGTAGGTGCAGAGAATGTGTGAAGTTCAAATTGGGCTTTATTTGAAATATGTATGTTTATACGAAATGATTGCCCTTAGAAATTAGGTTATAGGAATATCTAATAATTCATTAAATACTTAATTTAGATAAGAGGGTTGTTCTACGAATTCTTTCTGTTTAAAGATAGCCTTCTCCATTCATTTGATTGCAATTTCTAGTTTATTTTGGGCACATTCGTTAGTTTTATATTTTATTTTTAACCCCGAAACAAACAGAAAGGTGGACTGGGACGAATTTTAAACTTAAAGTCAAAATAAATATGGATGTGAATATTTAAATGAAAATGTCGTTGAATATTAATTCTCAATTAAATTAAAGGTTTTTGTTTGATGTCGACTTTTAGTAAATATTTTAAGAAATCAATTAACATATTTTTCCTTTTACTTGCAGACAATCGGTATGCCAGTGACTCCAGAGGAGCGGCATGTTGCTAACATGCAAATTAACGGCTACGAGAATCCAACGTACAAATATTTCGAGGTCAAGGAGTAAAATTGACCGATTCGATTGAGATTGAGAGAAAAGAACGTTTCGTCACATCTTTTTTTTGGGATTCTATTGAACGTAGGGTTAAGTACCTAAAATGACACTAATTAAAAAAGGTGAAAAAAAATAACACATGAAAACACGTAACAAGCAAGACACGTAAATTTATTTATTTCTAAAAAAAAGCCTACACATACCTACAAGACATTCACACACTTCTTTGAAAAAAGAAAAACTTCAATAGTAGAATCATAACTACGTTAAGAAGAATCGCCAGTAAACCGTATGAAGTTGTATATGATTTTATTTAGCTTATAATTTTTTATATAATAAAATTATATAAATGTTATTCAATAGTGTGATGCGCTTCAGTATAATGAAACATGAAGAAAACAAAACAAAAAAAGGAAACGTTTGAAGAAAAAAATATGAACTCTGTATTTAGTTTGAATTTGTTAATTCTTTTTTTTTTTATATTTATAATAGGCAGTTTATAGGTTTTTAATTTTGTACAGCAGGAAAATTTTATTATTTGTTTATTAATAATTCTAGTAGCCATTGAGAAATTCCACGATATTTTTCTACTTAGACAAAGATAATTTTTTATAAATTGTGAAAGTAGACAAATTCAAATTGTATTTATTTCAGTGCTGTTTCGATCTGTTTCTAAGTTAAATTAGAAGCTGTAGTTTATCAATTCGTGCTTGTTTGTTGTTTCGAATACGCAAATTGTTTTGTTTATTTGAAAAAGAAAAAAAAAACTTGTTTGAATGTTTGGTTTTTGGGTTTTTGGAAAGTAGTACTAGCCATAATGAAATGAATCTCTGTTTGTTAAGGGACACTGTACGCGATTATTTAAGGAAATACGCTTAGTACGCTTTGAAAGATATCTGATTTAACCTAGAAACGGTAAAAGCAATATTAATCCTTTCTACCATCTACGATATTGAGGAGACATACTATTCGATTTAATTTTTTCTTATATATATAAATATATTTTATTTTTTGTGAGTAAAATTCGTAATTTCGGTAATCTGTAAACAATAAAGTAACATAGGATAGGATGCCGGTTTTTGCTGTGAAATATTAATAATAAAAAAAATGAAAAGATATTATATCTCATTAGGGTTTATACTGAAAAATAACGCCTCCACGCAACAGCAAGCAAATCTGTCCCCCCTTCTTTTAAGCCCCATCATTCAGCTACCGCTCCCTAGACACATTGTTCCGGATAATTTTAAGCATTCCAGAACATTTTTCAGTTCGCATCATCGGTCCACGCCACACGTACTGTGAATAAATATACAAAAGAGGAATAAAGAAATAAAAAAAAAAACGAAATAATAATTCGACAAATCAGAGATAACGCAACTCATAAGAAAAAAATTTGCTGATATTTACAAAGAGACAAATAGTTTTATCTATTCTTACTGTAAGCTGTACAAGCGCTCGATCGGCAGCAAACATTCTACCAATCACGCTACCGGAAAAAATGGCATAGGCAGAGGTATTATACGTATAAAGAGACAAACTTTTATGAGAAAAAAAATAATAACAAAATTATATGAAGAAAGAGAATATTTTTTTGTATGATTCCGCAAATGCTTTTTTAACAAAAATAAAATACAATAAAGGTATAACACACTCAAAGTAAAAACAATACGATGTAAGGTGACTCTCATATTACGCCACTTTGTGTATGTACATACCACACACAGCCCCATGTATGCAAAAAAAAAAAATTGTATGTAACAAAGAACAAGTAATTGATCGTAACATCAACTTAAAATAGAGAAATAATTAGTAGATAAGTAAATACACATGGAAAAGACAAATATATATATACATATATATATTAAAGATAAACCACAACAATAGCTTAATATTTGTAATAATTGTTTGTATTTGATGTATAAAAACTGAAACTCATAGTTTTTTAGTATTGAGATGACAAATTTTTATTATTAGAATTTTCAAAGAACATAAAAGTGAAAATTGATGAAAAAATGTCTTATTCATTATTTTTGTATATCATAGTAGTTAATAATTTTCACAATGCTGCCCTCCAGTCGACCCTCAGACGTCTTGTGTATATAAACGAAGCGATGATGATGAGGCCGAACGTTTCCTTAATGCGCCCTTTTTATATACCTTAGTTATTTTATTCAAAATTTTTTCTCTCGAACATTTTTATTTCCAGCTACTCAATTACATAAACGTTTACAACCATTTTCAACTACTATTAGTGCTTTCATTTGTTTTATGATTGAAAAAAAAACATAAAACTAAAAACATAATGTTACACAGTCATTTTTCTAGGTTTCCATTATTCTTGTTTTTTGAGAAATAAACAGCTTGAGCAAAAAAGGCACGGAACTCATGGAGATTTTTGTTTGAAACCCCTTGAATTTCACTCTATTTACTTTTAATTTAACTATCAATTTTTATTATGTTTCATCATTATCATTTTTTTAACTAACGCGTCTTAATACACCTATTAGCTTTTATTTCTCATTTTTATTGGAATATGGTAAAATGCCTTGCGCAAACTTATGAAGTATGTAATAACAAGTATACGACTCTTAAAAAAATTACTTTTACTTTTGTATTCAGGCAGTAGTCTTATTAAGCTCTAAATTTAGTAGTGGATTATCGTTTTGAAGTCGACTCTCTCGGAATTTAGCGAATCAAGAGCAGTTGTTGAATTTTGCCTCTGATTTATCGATATCGTTTTGTTGACATGGGTTTTTATTGATTTCGACCTTGATATTATCGAAGATTAATGATTCAGAAAATCGATGTAGGGTAATAGTTCTCTAGTTGAGTTTTAAAAATTGGCATCAAGATTTTTCATTCGTTACCTTCATCAGAGCCAGATCGTGCAAGTTTTCGAAGAATTTAAAACATAAAACATGTAATTTACCTAACTAGGTATTTTAGAGAATTTAATTCAATCAAATTGGAAATGTTGTTTTTGCAATACATTTTACCATATTCCGCAATTATTAAAATTTAAAAAAAAGAAGTTTTTCATATTATTAATACTACTTGCAGGAGTATTTCCCTTTACATCAATGAGCTCCTTCGAGGTGGGAAGCTATGCCGCTTTCACCATAGTCAATTTTTATAAAATTTTGAGAAAATCTACTTAAATATATAGTTCGGATTTTAAAGTACACTAATCGTCGCAATAACCTCCAAGGTAGCACACCCCCAATTTATACAGAAAATATACCACAAAAGCACAACGTCCAGATTTTTACTAAAATTAATTAAAAGAAAAAAGCAACCACATAGTCGACACAGTTGAGCACTTGGGTTGGGCAAGCATAGCTTTCCGGTGTTTAAAACCATCGTTTTAGCGATACAACAGGAAGTCGGCGTCTTACCGAGGGGGTGGATATTCCTGCAAGAAAATCTCTCATGTTACAAATATAAAGAAAATCCTGTAAAATCGGAGAAAAAGGTGTGTTCATTGTGATCCGAAATGCTCGTAAGTTCTACAATAAATAACAAAATCGAAAATAAACTTGACGCTTGATAGTTCTTAAAGAAAATTTTTGTCTTATAAGCAGAAGTGTGTAACGTTGTTGATCCTTTCTTGACTTGATCTACTCCGAACTTTTGAGAAAAAAATGAAAGAGATTTAAAGAAAAATAATAAACACAGAAAAACAAAAAATATATAATAAAAAAAAAAATCGCTTTTAGTTCTGGTGTCGTGTTACGCGAAGTGTTTAGGATTTCCCGTAGAAGGAAGATTGTAATGATGCCACACTTTCTCTTATCAGATTATATTTAGTCTTGTATAAAAAAAAACAAAAACAAAAAAACAATGGTGAATTAAAAAAAATAATTAATAAAAAGCAAAACAAATTCGTCCTCTGGAAAGCTTAGAGATGAGAGTCGTAATGATATTTATAATAGTAATTTAGCACAATATCTTTATACTAAATAAATATAAGGATTATGACAACAGTTGTGGTTTTTTATTCCGGTCTCTTGCGTTGAATTTCTTGCTAGCAACGGTGGAGCAATTTCCGGCGCCGCGAAATATTCGGCGGCTCCACCCGCGCACGAAAAGCGTATTTTATTCGGTATTTCAAATCGATATACTTTTTAATTTATCATGTTTTCTGTATTTTATTCATTATTCAGTATTCGTACGTGTAAAGACAAGATGAAGATGAAGATGAAGATGAAGAAAAATTATAGAAGAAAATTAAACAGAGAGAGCGAGCGCATTGCTTTGATGATAAGCTAAAAAAAAAAGGGAAATATTAAAATGTTGCTGTGTACAAGGCAAGTTGTACTGTTAAAATAGTAATAAAGAAATGAAAATGAACAAAAGAACTATATATATGACTAGCATAGTGTTTATTTGTACGTTTTTTATTTTGTGGCCATTATAGAACACAGAACAACAACTATGTAATGTTAATTAAACATTCGATAATAAAAATGTAAAATAAGAAATCGCCTTCTAATTGCCATGCATCTGTCCACCGGTTCCGGATGACCAATTAGTCATCTTTCTTTTCACGTCGACACAACTCAAATGTTGTGGCCTTTTCGATTATCTCATTCCAATACATTGCTCAATTCGCAGCGTGTTTAGCATAAATTTATTCAAACTGACGAAATATGCTTCATTCACATCGACGCCCCAAATATTTATGCATGCCACCGCACTATCCGTTGTAAGTTATAAAAACCTTATTTTTTCTTCGATGGACTCGAAAGGAATTGATTGAAGGAGGTAAAATTTTAGGGCTGCTTACCTGATGTAAAGTTGAACAATAACTGGTTTTTGCATAAAAAGGTGAGAAAAGAAATTTATTTGTTCGTGTTATGCAGCCCATGCCGTCGCATTAGCCACTATCTTGCTTATAAATTGCTTTTTTAATAGAAGGTGTTTGCTTCACTTTGCTGGCAAAAAGAGTTTTGTTCTATGGATTGAATTTTTTATTATGGTAAGAAATTACTGAGGAAGTAAAAATTTATGAACCTTATACCATCTTATACCTAATTTTATTCCAAAATTTTATCAACACGTTTATGCTTAACTGGTGTTCAAAATTAACGGATCTTCAAAAAATATTTAAAACTATGTTCAGATTTTTGAATCGTTGTATAATAATCGGATTTAATTAAATCAATGCATGGCTCATTTGAAAGCTTGTTGTTTGTACTTTCGTAAGATATTGTAAAAGGAAAGAGAAAATGGTTCCTTCAAAAAAATCAGTGTCTAGTCTTTTAAAGCTTAACACGCCGCACTTTAATATGCTTTTATTTTAAATTTTTCAACTATTGTTTTTTAATCGAGTTTTGAACTGAACAGAAAAACAGAATTTAAAACTTTGAGAGCCTATAAATCTTTAAAGAATGATCGCATTGTAATGACCCAAGCGATATTAGAAAGCTGAATTTTGAATTTTAATTAATAATAAGACAATTCTTTGCAGTCTACGGGGTGGTAACAATTTCAAGGGCAATTTTTGATCCAGCTAGCTGAATTGATAGAATAAAAATATACAGACAAAAATTTCAATCATGCTGTGACAGAGCTCGACTCATTTTTCATTACAATGTTTCGAATATAATTTATTCATAAAAAAGCCGAAATAAAGAAAACTCATTTGCGATTTATAAATTAGCGTCGCAAAACATAACACAAAATCGACGTACAATTTTTCCGCATTCAAGTGGCTTATTTTGGAAGACATGATTAAGGCATCATTCGTTTCTTATATTTGATTTTATTCTAGTGAATTATTTATAGCAAGGTACAAATTGAAGAGCACTTGTAAGGCCGTGATATAATCCTTTTGTGCATCATTCGCTATTTTAATATCAAAAATTGAGCAAAGGAGCTTAGCATAAAACGAGAGGGGGCAATCCAAGTCCGCTGAAGGGAACCCGATGGTACTGAGGGCTTGCTCGAAATTGTTGGGCCACTCGGCCATCAGGCTGTCGATGTCCACCGCGAGCTGAGCCTCCACGGGGCGTTTGCTGGCCTGATTGAGGTGCAACTGGTCAATTTCAGAAATCCACTTCCCAAGGTCCTTCTCCGACCTCGCGATGGGGACCTTCATCGAAGATGGTCTGGCCCTCGTCAGGACCGAGTGCAGTTTCATGCTTAGCAAACTCGGTTCACTCTGGTTCCCGCTCGGCTCATCCAACAGGACCAGGCCCAGTTTCTTCGTCAAATTCCCGACCTCCTCAATTCGAGATGAATCGAATATTTCGGGAGATGAGACCTTGAGGAAGGCGTCCACGTCTCCCACAGCCGGGACGAATTCAGGAATAAACGGCTGCAGGTGGTAGTCGACATCGATGGTCTGTGGGGTGTACTTGAGGATGTGCTGAAAGCAGTCCTTCACCTCCTGTGGGACGTTTAAATTCTTCCATTGAGCTGAATTTATAAACCTTTCCGGTGGTTCCAAATTTTCCTCACTTTTACTTCCCTCGGAGTCGGTTTCAAAAGAATCGTTGATTTTCGACAGTGAACTACTGTCTTTTAACAAAGAGTCTTGTTTATTTTTCGTTGCCATCTGCACGTAAATTAATTTGCATCAATTGAATTTTTGAAGGAATTAAAATTTTTACCAATTGAACACGGTGACCTAATCCCGAACTATGCGCCTCTTGCACTGTTTGTGGTGGACTATTTAATTCACTGTTGATTTCAATCTCCTCGTCGTAATAATTCATGATGAACGAAATTAATCACTTTGAAAACAAGGCAAACACAAAACGTGTCACGGAGGACGCAAACAAAAGAGTTTACTAAGCTCTTCAATTCTTAAATAGAGTTTGTTTGGAAGTGGTTCGTTGCTACGTAACGCTTTTGATTTGGTCAACATTTGTTTACATCTGCACTGCTGTATCTTTAAATGTATTAATTCTATTACTGATTTTTATATTCAATTTTATTTGGTTCCTTTGTTATTTTAATTATAGTACCTTAAAAAAATAAAAAAAGTCGTAATAAAAATTACATTTTTCTTAACTTAAGGCTTATAACTTTTCCATCCTATCCTGACAAAAATTGAAATTTATTTATACGTTCTATTGAAATTTTGTTCTCTTCCTTTAATATTAAATTCATTATAAAAATGTCTTCATAAATAAATTAACTAACATGAAAACAAATATCACGGTTCGTGACTGATTATCTGAGAATGCAATTTTAGTCGTTATCTTCTTATGTCTAAAAATATATTCTTGCATTATCTTAAGAAAAACAAGTGGCAAGTAGAACATCTGGTTAATTATTTGCAAACAATGATTTACTTGTGATCTATTTTTTAAAGTGTCGCAAAAGCAAAGATAGTAGTATCATTTAGTTTAGATGCTCGAGAGCTCTTCTCTTGTGCCCCAGATGATTAGCATATATACGACTATACGAGCAAGCGTTAAAGGCGAAACTTTCAGGTCAATATTTTATTGAAAAAAGTTGTATCAGTTTTAGATTCCTCCTTAACAAAGAGTCCGATAGTTCCTTTTCAATATTTATTTTTATCTTTATGCGTTAACTAATCAAGCAGTGGATGTATGATACTTTATTAACAAACTGACGACGATGACCTCGCTTTGGATGTTTATACTTTATTCAGGTTGTTTTACTGTAGTAGAGATTAATGCCCATACTCGGTTCACTTAATTAAAAAAAATAAACTTTCATTTTGCAAAGCCTGTTTTCTTATGTAAATAAAGAAAGTTGTTGTTTTCTTATATCGAACTTTAAACAGCGTTGCTATTATTGACTTCAATTAATATCATCCTTTTCACTTTAATCTATTTTTTTATAAATAAGAACATTTAACACTATTTATATTAGACCAAAGGATGATTTCTATTTCTAATACCTACAACTTTTTAAAAAATCCGTTTATATATAGTATATATTTTGAAGATACTAATTTTCACTTGAAAATGGTTAAATTTAAATTTTTAAGTGTTAATATAAATATATACAGGAGTTATTGTATAGTAATTGTGTAATTGTAATCAAAATAGAAAACGCCTTAATCCCCCCCGGGTATCAATTTGCCCCATCTTCGTACACAATTCAAAAAAAATACATTCAAACTGAAAAATGCGATTGTGATGTAATAACTATTGTCTTCGATTCAGTAGCGCATAGCCAACATAAACAGTGAGCTCAGTAAGGTCAGGCAAATCAAACAAAACGATTAGCACCTCGCTAGATGCTAATAACCTGCCTGAAATATCGAAATAACCATGCATAATTCAAAATGTTATCTCCATCGGAGAAGACCTTCAATTGCATATCCTCTTGCTCGACTTTGCGTCATTTAAAAACTCTAAATTGCATTTCGTCGGGTCAAAAGAGACATCGCCACGGTCAAATTTTTATGCGACTTTCACCTTTAAAATGCCCAAGATCCAACTTAAAAATTGAAGCAGCCGCACTCAGCCAAAAAGCAAGACCCAAAATTCCCCAACGGTAGGCCTCCTCCGTTCAATGCTCAACACCACTTTCACTTGTTAGCGCAATCGCAAATTATTGTTCACGCGCGCCAGCGCACTAAGCCTGAGAGTTCGAAGTGAATACGAAGAGTCGCGGCGGCGGCGCATAGTACTCGAAAGTATCTCGATAGTCTCCAACGAATTTGCACGCTGCTGCAAAGTTAGTGTGGAATGTAGTGCAGTTTTGTTTAAATGCAATATTATTAAGAAATACCCCAAATAGTGGTTAAAATGATGCCCACATCCGATGAAAGTGATGCAACTCAATATCTTAAGGTTTTGATGAGTGCCGGAGCAACGGAGCAGGTAGACAATGAGTTTGATGTGAATAAGCAACAACTGCCGCCGTGGTACAATGAAGAGCTGTTCAAGAAGTAAAAAAAAATTTAATCGCGGTGCAGTGACATTCTATTTTTATCTAGTAAATCATTTTCTTTATGTTCAGAGGACAAACGTTCTACCGCCGGAACATCTTCGCTATGTTCGTTGGTATGTTATGCGGATTGATATCCGTTCTAACGATACCAACGATCCTCAACGTCTTGATCTGCACGAAGAAGTCGGGATCGTCTTTGACTGCATACAGAAGATACATAAGGACTATCTTCCATGTGGTCAGGTGGAACAGTAGTGACCTTCAGCCAGATTCATCTGCTTGGAAAAGTCTACTTTCTGTGAGGAATACCCACTTAGCATCAAGCAAAATGTGCCAAAGGTCTGATAAGGGTATCTTCATTTCCCAAAGAGATATGGCTCTAACTCAGTTCGGTTTCATGGGATATACCACGCTAAAACCTCATCAACTTGGTATACAAAATAGTGACGATTTCTTAGAAGCTACTGTCCATTTCTGGAGAGTTATTGGGTATATGTTGGGCATCAAAGAAGAGTACAATATTTGCACTAATTCCTGGAGTACCACAAAACCACGTCTGCAAACAGTTCTTCAGGAACTTTACAGACCTGCACTTTTAGCAGCAGACAAAAAATGTTACGATATGATTGAAGCAATGATAAGTGGCTTGTGGAGTTTTAATCCATTCCTTTCTGTAGATACTTTCTTCTTTTTTACAAAACGCTTGGCTGGCTGCGACGGTTACCAATATTTGAAAGTTGATTACACTGCCGAGCAAAAAAACTCATTCGAAGAAAGGGACAATTTAGTCTACAGGCAATTTTCTTTGTGGACTAGATCTATGATATTTATTCTAATAGTACACCACCAGTATTTATTGCAATGGGCAATTTTTCGAATTTACTACAATTTTCAAATGTATTTGTCGCTATTCCTTATTTATTACTTTCCATTTCTTGCTTTTCATAGATTTGGTTTTCGCAAATCTTACATTAGAATTACCAAATAAATATATTTTTAAAAATGTTCGTTATTTTTGTTTTTTAATATATTCTAATCACAACATCCTCATCAAATAAAAATTCTTTCATTCGCCTTTTAGAACGTGCAACGAATTTTTCTTCTTAATTAGGTATTATCTTCAAAATACCTTTTAGCAAAATGAAATTAAATTTATTTTATAAATTTTTGAACATGTACATTTTGAAAGTATGCTTGAAAATGCTGTTTAAATTTAGCCTTTTTCGCAACAACAAAAACGATTTTATGATCGTCATAAAATGAAGTGGAATAGCACAGATAAAGTGTAAAAATTGAAGTTTTAATGAGGATTGCATGCTGAAAATAATGAGACGCACTGTTGAGCCTATTCAAGGCCGTAAAACGAGTCGGGGCTCAGTGGGAGCAACAATTGCATCACTTGGAGAACAACCGGCTTTCGCATTTTTTTTAATATTCTGCACGACGATGGGATGCATAATTGAATTTAGCCAGCGATTCGTGATAACATTTTTAATGCATTTTCCTACGGTCGGGATAGCTCCAGCAATGCTGCTCTTTTAATTGGAGTGAAGAAAATGTTTTGTTTTTGCATAATAAGTACATTAGAAAAGTAGAAACTGTTTTTAGTTCCTACGGCTAATTAGGTTCCGAATGAAAAGATACAACGGTGGAGAGAAGGGAGTTTCTGTTGCGAGTAAATTTTAAGAAAATTGTTTTCCTGTATTTTTAGTTTCATATTTGTTTGTGATTCATTAAAAATAATGCAACTTCAAAAAGAATTGCTGCCAAGATAAATTTTACAATTTTTTGTATTTATAGGGGTACTAAATACAAATAAAAACTATTTAAAATCTGCGACGCGTTTTCTTCTAGTCGTTGAATTTATATTGCAGAAAAGTAGAGAACTTGCAGTTGAACCGCACTATAACTCGAATCGTATAGTATTATTTATGCCATTATAATTTACATGACTTAATTTGTAGATAACTTTGAGATTTTTATTTTAAATTTTAGTCTGGATTGAAAAAGAAATAATTTGAAATGAAAAATTAAATAAAACTCACCATTATTATTTTATATCTTCATTTTCCAACTCTTTACAAAGTATAACAGTCCTATTCGATCTTTGCGTAGGTTGTGGTCTCCTAGAATTTTGTAAGTCTATAGACACGTCTGTGGCGTCATCATCATCAGTTTCAGAATTTAAACTGACTGTGAAAGTATTTTTATTGAAGGTAATATTTTTGTCTCCTGATTTTTTTTGTTTTGACTCCTTGTCTATGGTAAAAGTGCCACTTCTCTGAACGGAGTAAGTCAAATTATCACTTCTATCACCTTCTTCGTCTTTTAAAATAGCATCACAAAGTTCTTCGTCCTTTGAACTTTGCTTCAAAAGTATTTTACGCTCTGGAGGAATATCCCGCTTAACTTTTAAAATGTTTTCCAATTTATTTAGGATCTCATTAAACGTCGAATTTCGCAGAAATGGTCCATCACTGTTACGATACTCTTGGAAATTTCTCCTACTTTCAGTCGAAATTTTAAAATCCTCTTTTTCTTCCGGCCCAAATAGGAAAAATTCACCTCCAAAGACGCTGTTTCGCATGCTAACACCCAAAAGATTACCTTGTGTACTAAATTCAATGTAATTCGTCCTTCCAGAACCTCTTTTCAAACGAATCTTGCAAAGGATTTCTTCTGAGAATTGATGAACACAAATAATTTCTAAATTTATCACTAGAAAAATGTTTGCGCCAGACTCTGAAATTGAGAATCTTTCAACATTTGTAGTTCCAATAAAATTCTTCAAAGGCCATTGTAAGGAGCCGGATTGTAAGTCGATTTTAACGAGGAGACGATCTAACAAAACATAAGCATTTGTTGCTAAAGGATGTAAATATAATTGTTTGATCGCAGCTTGAACGTTGAATTCTCTAAAAATAGAGGAAACATTTTTAGCATGAACAAATCCTTACATTGTATGTTTTTAGACCTTTTCATTCTCCAATTTCTTGTGCCGTTGTACTCCCACTCAATAATTTTACCCTCACTATCAGCAGATAAAAATGTTTGAAGAACGTTACTAAGCGCCATTCCAACGATGTAAACGCTATGATTATCTATTTCTTGCAAAATTCTTGGAATAGACTAAAAAATTCTTAGTTTATTAGAGAATTTAAAAAATTAATTTAAAGAAATACGTACCGAAGAAATATCCCAAACACGAAGAATGCAATCGCGTCCTCCTGTTATTATCTGCGGTTTTTGTTTACCTTTAGGTACGATGTAAATGGAGCAGTATAAAAAACATGGATGAGGTAAAACGTGCTGGAATTGAAATTTTTCGAGTTTAAGCTAAAAAATATATTGTTCGAATTTAGGAATCTTAAATAAATTTTCCAAATAATCGCGCTTTTTTGATTTCACTTATCCATTCAGTTTAAATAAATTATTCAGATGATACATCGAGCTCAAGAATACATAATCAATAGTGCATTTAAAAGGTTTTGGTATTATATTAAAGCTATTTTAATTTGAGTTTTATTTTGTTTATAAATTTAAGTTATTTTAAGTTTATCTTACTTGTAAAGTAAACGAATTTTCATCAACTCTCCAAACGATGCAACTCTGATCCTCTGATGTAGAAATTAAGAGCAATCTTCGACTCTCGTCATCAACAGAGTACCAGTCCAGACTATGTATAATATTAGTATGACCTCTAAGTATCAAAGAGGTGTTTAAATTATTAATAAACTTCACAAAGATTGTAGGTCCCTTTACAGAATTATCCGAATACGCAACGCATCTCCCGTTCGGGCTAAAACGACAAACCGTGCTACTCCCAACGGTCGCACATTCGAATATTTTTTTAGTTGGAGGTTCAAACGACGACCTCCGACGAATTATATCAAATGTTTTAATCCAGCCCGATGGGGCTAAGTCTTCTTTAACTTCTTTTACGCTTGAATTGTTCGATGACGGGAACGGCAAGGTTTTGTCTGTTTCAAGGGCTGTGAAAGGTCTTGATAACCCTAAACCCTCACATTTTGGAACAATGCTAGTGAAATTAATTGCTAGGGTTCCTGGATACTTGGTTAAATTTGGAAGTAACCATTGTTGAAAAATTGGATTATTTTCAGCTAGATGTTTATATTTGTATAGTTGCAGATTGAGATTTTCACCAAATTTCTCTTTGGTTTGAGATGAAAGTCGAATGAATGCCCAACAAGCATGATACCAGCCATCGTGCACTGAAAATGAGTAGTGATTAAAAAAATATATAAGTGATTCACCTGAACTTGTATAATTTTTTGTAAGGTACACAAATATTTAACCTACCCTTTTTATGTTTAGCATGTTTTGCTGGATTTGGTACTATATCAATAATTTCAAAAAACATAATAAAATTGGTCCCCATAAGATGTTCCACATCATCGTTTAAAATAATTATCTCATTCCAGGAAAATGACATTCTGTAATATAGAAAACAAACATTGATTGGCTGAATAATTTAATTTTAGATTACAGTTGGAAGCATAATTCAGCTCAACAATACCAATTAGCTGAATTTGAGAATTTGACTGCAGAAACTTGCAAAATAAGTTTTTTGATATTATAACTGCTACTTACTCACTAATCATTTTCCCTCGGGTGCTGATTATTGGAAGAATGTGATCCAAGGATTCGGGTTCTTTATTGAAAACGACATTTTTAGAAGAGTTGCTCTTTTTTGCCAATTGCCCTGTACTCTGGTCAAATAAAGATATTCGTATCCTAGGACACCGGATAAATTTTTTGAATTTAAGTGTGCTCGTTTGGCGGACGTTAACACCTGAAAAACATAACAACTGTTGATTTAAGTCTGACAATAGTAACCAAAAAATCTTACCGAGGACATTCACTTCATTCTTGGGAGTTTCACTGTTTGAGTCCTTTTTTGGGATATGTTTGCGTGGCTTCGGAATGGGTTTTTTGTTTTTTACAACCACATCAGTGCTTTTGTGGCTCTAAAAAGACTTGCACCTGTAGACAAAAAAAAATCATGGATGATTGTTTACCTGCTCAGATAATTCGTCATCGTTTTGTTCTAAAGAAATATTGGTTTCAGATTCTGAGGGGATTACGCTGCTGTCTGCACTACCCTCACTACTTTCGAGCTCTTCTGATGAGGTTCCATCGGTGTCACCTTGAAATTTAGCACTTCGAGAACTAGAGCCTTGACTGGAAATGAGTTCCTCTTCGACGGCATGAAATCGAGGAAGGTCTTCACTTCCCGACCCACTCAACTCGGAATCTGCTAATGAATTCCGGCTTTTTCTCATTTTTTTCCTCCCCCAACTACTCAATGCACGTGGATAATTCAAAAAGTTAGCACGCGAAAATACAAAAAACGTGTGTCGACAAGTGTGCCAGCGTAATTTGAATTGAAGAGGAGCGCGGGGATTATTTTATTATGTTGTGGGACTATCGTTCCATGGCAACCTGTCGAATCGATGGGTGCTCAAATTACAGAACTTGGCCCAGCTCCTTCAGTTATTTTTGTTCGCAAAATTTCAAGACACCGTGAAGAGGAGATCCTTAAGTGGAGAAATGTTTTTTATCCGATTAGGCTTAATTGCAATTTTGGTGCTCCTAATCATTTTATCTCAAATCGGCACGATTAGTGCCAAGTACGTTGAGGGACACATAAAAACGCTTGAGGTAATTTAACTATTTTTCGCGGAAATGATGGGAATTTTGTTTAGAATCTTTTCAACTTTCCAGGATTGGGTGTTTGTGGCGAGGTTTTGTTTTTTATCGGGGAAGGGTCGCTATGAGTACCACATTGAGTTCGAAAGGCGGTACGGTGAACCTCAACTTCTTTTGTACTACGATGATAAATCGCAGTGGCCAGCTGCTTACAAAAGTGGAAAGGTATGGATGAACTGGATTTTGTCGTTTTTCGTTGATTAAAGTAACATTCTTTATATTTTTACAGTCTTGCCCTCAAAAAGTCTCAGTTTTAAGTCCTGGTGACAATCAAATAGTAACACTATCCGCACGAAGTCCTTACAATATACTTTCTGGATGTTCGCTAAGGTCTACTAAGGAAGAAAAGGAGAAAGATGGGAAAGAAACGACTGAATCTAGGTAAATACTGTTGATTGTTGTCTTGTAGGAAAGGATTATTATTAATATTTAAATCCCCATTTATATAGACATTCAATGAAATTAGAAACTATTAAATTATTATCATTTAAAATCCTACAGAATGTCTTTAACATAAAACTGTAATTTGAGTTTTTTACCTTTGAATTTCTTATTTGATAAATTTATCGGATTCAGCAGATTATTTGCGAATGACAAAATTAAGTTTCTGAGAAATATAATTTTTGAACAGATTACAACCTCCACCGATCGGTTCTAAGGACGTTACGGTGGAAGACAATTCCACAGATTTCGATAAATTTTTAATAACATCGCCGTACCCCTCAACCAGCACCAACATGAGTGTCTTAAGCAACAACATGAGCGTGATCACATTCAACGAAACCGACGAATTCAACGTGCAGAGAAACTCTTACATTCCAGTTGGGGTTGACATTGGATTTGAGAACGAGGCTGAAAATAACACCAATTATACTGAGTTTGCCGAGGAGCTGTTTAGCAGCTCAAAAAATAATAGTTTGGTAAGAAATTGTTTATACTACATGTGCTCCATCTAATACGCTCCAAAATATGATTGAATTTAAATTAACATTCAAAATTTTCTTAAGTTAAGATATAACAGTCATTCAGATTTTAAACATATAAATATTTCAGGAAAAGCTTCGTGTTAAAAGAGGTTACTTTCGTTTTGACAAACGCGCAACTTATATCGTGTCCTGCAAAAGTGCTGGAGGCTTTTTAACTGCCCGCGAGCGATGGTGGTACATTGCAATTGCAAATTGTGGGAGTAAAAATGGAATAGATATTCGATATAAATTTCGTATGACAAACGGAGCCGCAGGAGACTTTTGGCACGAGCATTTCTCTGCCGATGAGATGTGTAAGAACCTTAAGTTACACTTGTAAAGTAATTTGAATAATTTCCCTTACAGATATTCCACCTATTTTGCTCGTCGAGAGCCTAACCTACACAGTAGTTCTTCTCATGGTGTTCATTTGTGCAATTGAACTTAAAACGCGCCATTTGTTCCATTGCACCTATCGCCTTTTTGCATTTAGTGCATTCATGCAATATTTTGGAATACTATTTTCGGGCGTTGCTTGGGCAAAATATGGAGTCACCGGTCTTGGACCGTACACGACTGTTGGAACTCTTTTTCAGGGAGGATCAGAAATTGTTTTCTTAGCTCTGTTACTTCTAATGGCCAAAGGTTACACGATAACTCGCGCTAGACTATCAACCTGCACCACAGTCAAATTGACGATGTTCATCAACATCTATATCGTCGTATACATCGGTCTCTTCATATATCGGGAAGAAGTTTTTGACCCAGGTGAGGTATTGAATCTGTACGAGTCTCCTGCAGGTTTAGGCTTAGCAGGACTTAGGTGCGGCGCCTGGGGAGCTTTTCTAATATCAACAGCGTCTACAGTACGAAAGTTCCCAGAAAAGGCGAGTTTTTATTTCCCATTTGGAATTTTGGGATCAGTTTGGATCTTAGGTGGTCCAATTCTAACTTTTATAGGAATTGCATTTTTCGATCCTTGGGTGCGAGAAAGTGTAATGTGTGGAGTATTCGCTTTATTAGCTATAGGAGGACACATGTCATTTTTGTGGCTAACATGGCCCTCTCGAGCAAACGCTAGTTTCCCGTATCATGTTAGAACGAATCATGTAGGTGTTATGTCCACTGAGGACGATGGAGCTGACTACCCGAGGCACATGTATGAACCATCGGCTCCTACCTCAACCGAACACCAAAACGTAATAATCCCACTTTCTAGAAGAGCTGAAAATCTGCTGAATGGTGTTTACAATCAATATCTTCGCGAAAAGGACTGTTACAACTCTGCCTCAACTCCTTGCAGCCACGTTAGTTTTCCTGTACCCACAACCCAGCAGGTGTGCACGCAAATTAGACAAACCGATCAGCAGTTTACTCAAACTGATTTAGGGAGTCGGCAGGCACTTGAAGATGCGGATAGCGATCATCAGGCATCTCAGTCCACTCAGAGCAGCCATCAAGTCCTACAACAAGGAGCTAAATTGGATTTAACTGATTCGGGGCACCCATCCATCGATTTACCAAGCAGCCCAAAGGCGAGCAGTAGTCTGGAGGAGTCCAGTGAGAAGAGTGATGGCCCTAAACCGCTGAAGAGGAATCCTTTCTTAATCAATGGGGTCCAAAGTCCTCCGAACAAAATCATTTTGGAGCCCCTGGATCCTGCGGTGTACAGAAGAGATAGTCGGGAAAGCAGGGATAGTATAACTCCAGCACATTTATTTGCCGCACGAAAGTAACTTGATGTGATGAAATTTTTTGTTTTAAAGTTTTAACTAATGTAGGTATAATGTTATAAATATTAAACACAATGACACTTTTTGTTTTATACAAAAACAAGATAATGAAAATTTCTAATCTTTAGGAGGTTTTCCCTATTTTCTATGATGATATAATATAGCAATAAATACAATTTCTTGAATTTGGATTTGGGCCTTGAATCTCACGCATTGATTCTTATAAAGGCTGTTGATATACTTTTACAGGATGTCGAATGATTTTTATTCAGATTATATTACTAAATTATATTTTTGTCTATGTAGAAATGTTCTTTCTTTTTGCATAAGTTTAAGATCTCTCCACGGATGAAGGTCAGAATCAAAGAATGTGCAAAACAAAAGAAAACTCGATGAATATATTTTACGAGATTTTTGAATTTGATACGGCTGGCAAAATTTGTTGTGAAAATAATGAAAAAATGAAATTAATGAAAACGTATTGAGTACCTATGATATAATCAAAATTGTTTTATTTATCACATCAACTTAAACTTACAGTTTGCCGCTAATCTATGAAAATTCATAAAAAACTTACTGTAATGCTAAATAGAGACAACAAAATCATCATGTGGTGAATATCCATCTTTTAGTTTGTTCATTTGTATTTCCTTTTTTTTTGTATTTTTCTTATTTGATTTCGCCTTTAATTTAACATTTTCGTTCAATTTGAGTTTTCTTTTTTGTTTTGTTGCATTTAAAACTAACAACTGTTCGTAGTTCGTTCCTATCGAAACAGAGAGAGTACTGCGTATAAGACTTATGTACTTAATAATTATATCTGGCTAAAAAAAGGCGTTAAATAATTTAACAATACCCTTCCGCAAGCCTTTCACATCATTTATACTTAAAACTTTACAATTAAGGAGCTTTAACGTCTTACAATAGTTGACCATGAAACTTAGCTGTATGGCGCACTAGCGATAAATGGCTTTTAAATACATTGCAACAGAGATTGCATACAAAATTTTGTTGACTTTGCATTCGCATCAGATACTTGTTTTCTTCTATAACAGCCTGGAATTTAAGAAAAAATTATATAGGTCAGAGCGCTGTAGGAGAGGAAAGGTTAAATGATAGTATATTACCTGCATAAATCTCCTTTCAGGATGCTTATAGAAGATATGGTCTCTTAAATCATTTTCATTTGGAAATATCACACCGCAATCATGACACTTCGTATCTTCACTATCTGAGGTTTCATGGTTATTTCCTGCAATTATGTCTGAGTTCTGGGGAAGAGACGAAGAGTTATCGCAATCTTATTAGTGTCTTAGGTGAACTGACTTTCAACTGGACCGCTGTAATGTTTCCGTTTGATTGTACATCGGTCATACCTGATGGCTCCTGTTTTATGCTGATGCTTTGCAATAGAATCGGTGTGTTGCTTATAACATTTATTTTCTTTTTCGGCGGCTTGCCACCTACAGAAAAATTTTCTTGTTAAGACTTCGGAAGTCAAGAAACTATTAAAAATTACTTACGTCCAGGAACTGGGTGAGGTGTTGTTATTGAATTCCCAATGAGATGAATTGCATGCTGCTGTGGCGGTGGCTGCTGCTGCGACTGTTGTTGAGGTTGCGTCTGCTGCAGTTGGGGCTTCTTCGGCCGTTTCGGTGGTGGAAGTTCACTATGAGAATGGCGGGTTAAAAGGTGCTTCGATAAATGTTGTTTTACGGTGAATCCTTGATTACAATTAGCAACAGGACATGTTATATACCTTTTTTATTATTTGCAATGGAAAGGAAATCGAACAATTCACAGCAAACCGTGTGGATGGTACATGTGCATGAAACAAAAACAACATTATTAGTCACTCAAGTGGATGACTGGCAAGATGTTCCCCCGCATCAGAGGGAACATCCATGCCCAATTTTTGAATCTTTACCTCCCTTCGATATGTCTCTGAACGTGCTTCTTTAGCAGAATCTCCTGATTAAAGGAGCTCGGACACATTTCGCATTTGAACTTGAATTCATCGTGCATTTTATTGTGCTGGTCCAAATGTGCTTGCTGGAGGAATTTTTCATCACATTTCTGGCATTCGAATGGGAAGGCTAATCCATGTGTTTTCATGTGAGTATGCAGCTGTGATTGTTGTTTGAACGTTTTCTCAGGGCACCGGGGGCAGTAGAATCCCGTGATTCCAGCATGCGCTTGCAGATGCTGGTTCAACGAAGTCACTTGTGTAAACTTTTTTGGACACTGATTACAGCAATACTGCTGCACTTTGTGATGAGTTTTCATGTGATTATTTAAATTTGTTACCTAAAACCAAAAGACTCATAATCTACGACTTTTAAGGAATTTGTTTGATAGTTACTTGTGCAAAAGACCGCCCGCATTCCGGTTCTATACAAACAAATGGTCTCTCACCCGTGTGCAGTCTTCTATGATTGTTCAGGTTGGTAATCTAGAAGATATTTCAACAATGAATTTCAGCGCAATTTTAGCGGCTAGAAGGGCTTATTACTTGTGTAAATGCTTTACCGCAGTCAATGCAAACATATGGCCTATCATTCGTGTGTATTCTTTCATGATTCCGCAGATTTGCAGCTTGTGTGAAACCTTAAAATCGAAATAAATTTATCACATCAGAGTGATTGCAACACGAGTGTAATTTTTGTATATAAAATGGTTAATTGTGTAATGAAATTTTGTATTAAAAAAACATAAAGTATGTATAATGTATTTTAAATATAAAAGTAAATGTCTAAACTCTCACTGACCTTCACCAATACATTCACTTTCTTCAAGAATTCAATTTCTGGAGTCGCTTGCTCTATTCAGCGCTTACTTTTCAAAAGCTGAATTGAGCAATTAAAACAGAGTAAAAATATACGCAGATTTTTCCTTTCGTCATGGTAATTGGACTGTGTCCAAATTTTTTCTTTATAATTGAGTTTTGGGACAACAAGTATTTCTATACAGCATCTGCTCTTGTTGACCAGCTTTATTATTTACTTGATTTTTATTCTGATTGTAGTTGCTTTGCTGTTCTATGTCTGTTTTTAATTATTGTACAAGTATTAGATATTTTGCATGCTGCATGATGAGCAGACAAACCACGAAATACTTTGCTGAATTATTTATAAAAATATGTTTGTACTTTTACTTAAAAAATGAAAATTGAACCGATTAAGGCATTAATGTGATTTCTACGACCTAAGAAGCCCGCCAACAAATCTTTCATTATATGTTTCATTCACTTCCATCTGAATGTTTCATTTCATTTTGAAAACAGTGCTAAATATCACATGACAAATTTAGGGGTTTAACCGCATGCTGAAAATTAAGAGCGAGAGATAAAATCATACGTGATGCAGGAATAAGGGGATGAAGCTGTTTTGTTTACTTCGTTCGTTCACTGGAGATTAGGTAGAAATATTTATAAAGAATTTACCCTTCTGACAATATGTGCAGACGTATTTCCTCTCAGCGGAGTGATTTCGTATATGAGTTAACAATGAAGATTTTCTTGAAAATGTTTTGGAGCAAAGGGGACAGGATCCTTCCTCGTTGAAAAGAAGATCCACCTAAAACGAGAGTATTAAGCTTCTTAAACCATTACTGAATTTCTTCACTTACATCAAGGTTTTGTATTGTCTTCTCCAGATCAAAAGGCATGACTCCGTCCTTCTTACCACTGACTTGGGGGGTGCTTTGATTAGTCGGCTGGTTCGAAGACTGCTTGCGAGGAAAGGCTTGAGATGAGGACTTGAATTTTTAAATAAAAACAGCTTACCACTGAGGAATTTGAATGGTCACCGGTTGAGTTGTGTTCCTGAGGCGGCGTGTGTATGTTCTGTGGCTGTGAAACTTGGTGCTGCTGAGCCTGCGACTGTGACTGATGAACGCCACCTTCCGGAGCGATCGCTGGAGCCCCGTTTGCTGGTTGGGGCTGCTGAGTGCCTGTGCCGTCCGGCCGGACGTAGAAGGTGGTCGCTGATAGTCCGTTTGTGGTCAAGTGTTCCGAGCACTTGGCACAAGTCGGAAGGTTGTAGCCCGGAACTTGAAAGAGCTGCAAATAAAGTACACTTTCACATCCTCGCTAACTGGGGCGCTGGGTGGCACTCTTTATATATTTCTTTTTAAATTTATTTAAAGGGCATGGCAAGAGACAACTCTGCCTCCTCTGAGAACGCTCAAATTTACTTGGGTTCTGGAGTTTTAGCTACGCTACTGTCAGTGTCCGATCGGGCGCTTCTAGGCGGACAAGGACGATGCCAGGAGCCGTCGAAGCGCCTGCACTGCGCGTGTGAAGCTGTAAAACGGATACAAAATGTGAAAAAAAAAGCGCGACCCGAACAAAGGCTGTCAACGGGATCGTGCCAAGGGCTCAATCGAGCAAACTACTGGGAACCACTAAACCATGCCACAAAAAGCTAATAAATCAGATCCAGTAAACAGGACTCTTCCATACCGCCGCAGGTTGAAAACACAATCTACAAATACTCTCCATGGCCGCGGCTTCACATCGAACAAAAACAAAATAAAATGCTGAACACAATCGCAAGAGACGAGCACGCCCGGTCGAAAATTGAGTCCCTGTCGCGGTTCCGGATCGACATTAGAGCGCCTGAGGCCGTTTTGGGGAATTTTTCGGGGGTTTTTTACGTACACTCTGCGGCTCCCTCGCGATTTTTTTCGAGTGTCCCTCAACGGAGCTGAAGTTGGTGGTGGGAATGACAACAACGGGCAGTCATCTTGAGAACGGCATAGGTGGAGTTGTGGGTGTGTTGGGTGCTGGCGGACGCCTGACTCGCTTGCTTCCCTGCCTGACTACTCGACGGGCTTTGTTTTTGTTTGTTGTTTTGTTTTGACAAACTGGAATTAATTTGCGTCGCAAATTTTTTTTATGATCATGCGAAAAAAGTTGTTTATTCGTAAACATATAAGCGCCATCTTAACTCTGAACAGAAAAGCTTGATTATTTTTGGATAAACTGGTCGAATGTTGCCATGCACTAGAGAGAAATTTCATTCCAATTTTTGAGATGGTCATTTACTGTTATCCGAGTTGGCATCATCATTTGTTTTAAAATGGATGCTTGTCGTTTTAACGCCTTGCAATTTTAATGCCAAACTATTTAATTTAAAGCTTCTTCAAATAAGGTTTTTGGAAACAGTTTCTTTCGATTACAATTGAATAAAGTGGACAAACCAAAAAAGGACTCTAAAGATTTTAAGTGCGGTGAATTTCTCACGGTAAGTGGACTTCGTCATAAATATTTATTATACAACTTAAAAGATGTACAAAATATGCTAAAATTATATTGAAAATTGCATCTTGAAGAGTACTCTAAAGCCACTGTTCCCGAATTGACTTCCATAAAAGAAATACAATACAAGGGTTCTGCGAATCACAGACAAATTTCTTTGTGATCGGTAGATCCACAGGTTTTATCTAATTTTCAAATTACATTTGTACTAGCAAAAGTTAGATAAACCTAGAAAGATAATCATGAATTAGTATATCGTTAAAGATATATACGTCCAAGAGATGTATACCACGTTATTATACTATAAAGTCCATGTACTTTTTCCCCGAGAGACACCGGTTCAAACTCCTTTGAGTAGGTACCCAACTAGAAATTTGATGTCTAATTGCAGAGAAAATAGCTCACAGACAATTTTATGAATCATAAAAATTATAATTTCTTCATAAATATATTTTGTTTCCTTATTTTCACGCAAAAAAAAAGGAATTAGGTTTTAGAGAACTTCAATTATGCCTTTTAGGTACATATCAATTGGCTATTGCTTATGGCTATAAGAAATTGATTGGAAACGCCTTGTCTAGGATAATAAGGAATTATATGGATGCTGGGATAATATTCTAACAATATCAAAACTTCATTAAGAATTTAAGGAAAATACAGTATAAATAAATAAATAAAAAAATAATTTCTTATACGTTAAGTAGGAGTGATACTGACTCCGAAATTGATTCTCAATTTTTACCAAAATCAGTTTTGGGTAAATATCCTTAGAATGGTTCTTTATTGTATTAACAGATCTAACCCAAGTAATATTTCAAACAATGTTTAACAATTTTAAGAATAAATTCACAGAACCTAAGAAGAACATTTTAATAAATAATTAAACTTATGTTAGATCGATAACTAACCATCGGCCAGAGCATCATAGTTCGGATTTGCGATTGCTACCATTGTCCAGGTTGTTATCTTTCTGAATTTTCCATACTAATTTATTTTTAAATTTTAAATTGAATTCTCAAAATTACATGAAATCTCGTATTTTCCATAATAATGTTCTATTCTTCGCAAAATTCCTTTCATAACCGAAGGGCGAAGAAACAAAGGCCTTCCGTTTTTATCGTCACAAACAATTAGGCAGCCAAGAACGACATAATTAAATTTTCGCAGATAATCATCCTCGATCTCTCATTGCCGCCTTCGAAAAGGCGGCGACGACGTTGTCTCCCTAAAAACGGGGAGGCTCCCTAAAAATTTAATTAAGTCGCGTCGTAAACACATAAGCCAATATAAAATGTATTAAACGGCAACTTAATAAAGTCATAACCTGTCAACGCCTTAATACCAGAAAAACAACAATATAGAAATTTAATGAAAACAAATTATCACCCCCCGGAACCCCCTGGTTGCGAGGGCGGAGGGTGAAAAGCGAAAAAATCTCTGCCAACCCCGCCCAACATTTCCTTTTCTTTTGCTTGTCGTATGCTCGAAGGGGACGAGCGAAGGGCTTCGACGACGGCGACTCCGTTGACGTCGAGATGGGGCTCTTCTGGGGTTGCTCGAGAACCATCCCAAGAAGTCTTGTGTCAGGGCGCTCCTCTCCATTCCGTGATTCAATTCATGACCAATGGTCCCTAAGTGACTGAGGGCGCCGTTAAAGACCATAACACACGGGGTGGAGTGCGGCGCGCATAAAAGCGCCGACCACCGCCGTCGCCGCCACCACCGACGTCGGCCGTTACATAAAGGGCGCGAACGGAGCACCGGAGCACCCGCACTCACCAGCCCCGGCCGTCGTCAGTGAGCAGAGTAAACATAGGGCAATTATGTGGATTGTCGGTGATATTGGATCAAGGAAGTCACCCCCGCAAAAGGGGTGCTAGGGACGGTTATGCCGCAGCCGCAGCGAAGCGCTGCTCGTTTTGCAGTTTTTGAATGTTGCCACGGATACGTCTGCTCCTCCGTCTGCAATTAGTCGGGCCGACTTGCACGCAGGGCCCCTTAGGAGCCGTGTGGCCGAATTAAGTCAACAACTATTAGATCTTCATCACAGAGACGAACTACTCCTGCAAAATCGTGCTATTCGAGGGAGCGTCTCCCCTCGTCCAGGAGTCCTCCTTCGTCCTTGTTAGCCTCACTAAATCCCCTCAATATGTTGCTTACAACTTGATCTTTTTATTAACTGTGGGAGCAGGGGATGGACGCTAATTCCAATTGGATTTCGGGGTTATGAGGTATTTAAACGGCTCCGTGATTGATGGGACCCACCGGCCCCCTGAATGAGTTGACTGTCGAGAGACCCGGTCAAGGTGTTTTATGGTAATTTAGTATTCATGTGTGGCTCATCTAGAGGATTTACAGGCGGATCTGCGAGGGGTAGCCCTTTATTAGGTCGCGGTTAATGCGGCTCTTTTTTTAATTAAATTTCTTTCGAATGACCCACCCGCTGTCCAGCTGTGAGGAATTCAATAACGTCCCGGATCCGGAGCGATTTAATAAAACCGGATAAAGGTGATACAGTCAGATTAAACTTAGAACGCCGAAGGGGGTGATGTAGCGTTTACGAAATTTAAGGCCTGCTAAATGAGAACACTTTGCAGAACCTTTGGGTTTTTATCGCCTTAACGGCTGTAAACGATACTAAACATATACTTATTATGAAGAAAATGACTGGTTTTTAGGACTTTTACTATCTGATTTCAAGGTCGACTAAGAAGTTTGATCCGATCTTACAATCTAGACAGACTATCTCATTTAAAAGTAAAGGTAGCTGGTTTTTAAAGGATAAAAAAATTATTGAAAATGAATTTCTTCGTCTGTTTTCCATATTTTTATGAATCTCACTAATTTCAGTATCTTAACGCCTTGGCTGGGCATTATATGTTTAAAACCAGCAATCTAAAAATCCCACCTGTACCTACTTACTTTTTCTAAATTTAAAATTAAAAGCAACGATCAAACCTTACCAGAATTTTGGAAATTGTACATCAATTTTTCAAAATTCAGCTAAGATGATTGATTCGGCTGGACTAGACTAGATTAAATCAAAACAAGCTGTGACAACATTTCTGATTGAAATTCACTTTCCAATGAGGTGTGGACTTCAGACCTGATTAACTTTCTATCATTATCTGATTTAAATCTTTCCAAAAGCATTGTGTCTACATAGGCTGAAAATACGAGTGAAAACCAGTTTAAAGGTATGGTTCAATAGTTTTCAAGATTAGCGTGCTTGCTTCAACAACAAAATGTACTTCTAGTAGAGATTCTTATAATAAAATTATGTTAAACAAGTATCAAATTTTGGCAATATATTGTCTTTATAAGAAAACTTATCTATGTGAAATAATTTTTATGAAATTATTTTCTTTTGATAAGATTCTTTATATTAAATTGATATTTTACAAGCCTTGGAAATTCACGTTTTTACTACCATTGTAAATAAAATAGGTTTTTAATTTTTCCTTGCTCAAAATACGTATTTTCTCACTTGCCCTTTTTTTATTTAAAACGTGATATGATAGAATATATCGGATTCGTGTTTAGCACCCGAAAAAGTTTATAGAACAATTGTTGAACCTAATGTATTATTTCTTTTCGTTTTTGTTGTGAAAATAATAAGAATGTTATTTAGTTAATCAGATTCAACAAACAAAGAATATGTCGGGAGAGTCGGCGAAACAAAATATAACGCCTGAAATACTTTTTATCATTTTTGGATCAACGAAACGTTTTTATGAAGTGGTTTATCTCAACATCCGATTTTCATAAATAAATTAATTTCTGTCTACAGAAAAAGGAGCTCTTATCTTATCAACAACATTGTTGGACTCTTCCTCCGGTGGCGTGGATGCGCTCCTTTTTTTTATCAACCAACTTGAGTAATTGGACGAAAGCAACAATTCACATAATTTTTCGGGTCATGAATCCCAATCCTTGCGTATTTGCAACATGACAAATTTAATAGCTCTATCCAGGGACCCCTTCGCCAAAAAAAGTGAAACTCTTTAGAGCGGAAGATTAAATTTTGCATGGAGCGATGTCTGGCGCTAACCCTACGTAGTGCCCTTCGTAATCATCGTTATCCAGACAGGGTGCAGAGCCTCTCGGCGGGAACGGGAGCAAACGACAAACAATAAAAATGTCCTCAACGCGCATTTCCTCTGCAGCCAAACGTTTTTACTTAGCCTAATGAAAGACGGAACTTGTCTCGATTTTATTGGCGATTTACAATTTCAATTGTGCTCCTCCTTGGCATTTTTAAATTTAAATTTCTAAGAGATTTTGCTCGATGGAAAATCAAATGCCACAATTTCGACATTAGTCGGCACTTGGTTCGAGAAAAAAAAGGGTGTCCTCCCCTTTTCAACGGATGTCGGGCGAACTGTTCAGGATGCGTTTTTAAGTTTGGAAAGTAAATTTAAATTTCTTTCCGGCAGGGTTATGAGTTTCGGATGGACATTCATTCTTTACAATTGGTAATCCATTTACTTATGTTTTTTTTTATATTTTTAGGGTGCGAGGGAGGATTTATTTGGACATATTTGGTTAGCTCGTTTAAAATCGATTAATGCTGTTGATTTAACATGCCTTTTTTCTTGCATTGTGACTTGGCAGACGAGCATAATCAGCTATCCCTCCAGAGGAAATTTGCGCAAACACAATGAAATTTGTGGCCCGGAAGCACTCAGTTCGATTGGGTGAAACTTTCGCTGAGTAGTCACTTCGACCAGAAGAGTTCCCCAGGAGATTTATGATCTTCCGAATGATTCAAAATGCCCCAGCGAAGTCATTGACGGGAGCGTCCTAAAAAGAGGAGACCAACGTCCAAGTAAAAGACAAAAAAAATCTAGGCCGCTGATCTGTCCCGGGCAGTCCCAGTTCGTCCCATAAATAAGGCTAGAGAGCCTTTTTATTGTATCCCATTAGGCACAATGGCCGGGGACATTTCTGATTGACTTCTTTGTCATTCTACTTTTTCAACTGAATGAGTTTCACTTATTGTCAAGTTTTGACCTCAGCGTCCTGTTTTTCCTCTTAGCCCTAGCCTTTTCACTACTCTAGGAGAGGATGGACGGGAACGTCGTAGTGGACCGGAAGGGAATAAAAAACGATAGGATTAATATGGATTCATCCGGAAATTGTAAATTCAGAATGAAAAGGTCTCCAGAAAAAAAAAACTAAACAAAGAATATTTGTCGGAATCTCATCGATTTTATGATGCTTTCTGCGTTCTCGAGCGGCAAGTCCTCCGTTGCGGGAACCATTGACCATCAGAAGTCGGTGTTTTTCTGAGATTTTTTGGTTTTGTTCATATTGTATGCTGTGGTCCGTTTATTGATAGTAGATGGATTTAGTTACTTTTGTTTCCGACTAATAAATCTGAAACTTATAATAAAATGTTGTTAGCTCGATGTTAATGTAAAACTACAATTCTTACAATATTTCACAACAACAATTTGAAACAAAAACCGGTCAAGCCTGAAAAGACTTTGCTCTGACCCTCATTTGTGACCGTTCCTTTACAGCGAACGACTCCAAACGTATTCTCGTGTAGCAAACTCAAAGACAAAAAACGAAGTCTCACTCACAATGAGGATTCCGTTTTTCGATATTCTTGTTTAGAAATTTGAAAAGCGGTTTTAAGAAAATTCTTACAGAGAGCTTAAAAATATTCATAGGAGGATCAACATCTATCCGATAATGGCGGAAATCCGCATTTGTGGGAAAAAATAATATTGCACATTGAAGTCTGTCCTCCGAAATTTTCAGTATTTATTGCCTAATTTGGCCTAATACATACCAACGATACCGTTTTTTTCTACATAAATATCTCCAAATCGTTTTCTACAAATTTTCCTATTTTGTTTCTTGCGTTCCCTCACTTCTGAATTAAACTACAGAAGAGTTATCCCCATAACTTTATTAAATAAAAGTTTAAGTTTTCGGATTCGTATATGGAAATATTCTATAAAAATCTCCCATAAATTGCTAGAGGCAGAATGTTTGCAGAAGTGTTATTAGTAGCTGATCATTTCTACACTACCAGAAATAGAATTCTTTCTAGGACCGGGAGCATCTTCCAAAAAATTTAATAAAAACATAAACGTCGAGATTAGAGGAGAATAATGGACTTTTCTTCCCGAAACGATGATTCCTTTCAAGATGATTCGGTAATTTCACTTTATCTATAGTTTCCACTTAAATGACCACACGCTCTGTTTATTGTGCCAAAAATCATCGGTCCTCCTGCGCGAACAAAAAGGACAAAGACCACCACCATTCAGGGGATAGGACAGTGTCCTGGTCCTGACCCAAATTCAATAAGCCCCTTCAGGACAGAGCATAGCATAGGCGCTCACATAAATCAAAACCGAAATTTGTGTCGGAAAACATATTTTCATTTATGGAAAAGGGCTGAGGCTGAAAAGACAGTTCTCCAGCCACGACGGGAACCGAATGGTTGGCCCCCTCGAATATAACGCAGTCCATAAATCGCAAGATATGAGAGCAAGCATCCGCAGATAAAATGATGCCCCGGTAGCATAAGCGCTGACCAAATGACTTGTAAATTTAGAACTCCTTTATATCTGAAGAATCTCTCTGCTTATGCGAGCCCTTTTAAGAGATTCATCATTCCTTCCTGGGCGAGTCAGGAAATGAGTTTTACGTTTTAGAACTCCTCTTAATTTGAATCGGTGCGTTTTTGAGCTGTAATTACACTCTATTCCCACGCCTCAATAAAACCAGACATCAAAAGCAAGCAAATTACCTGCTGCAACAATAAACCAGGGAACTCCCCCACACGAGTCCTTGGTTAGGTGAGAATCTGATCCTTAACTGGCGCGTGGTGGACAGTTTTAATGGACGTTAAATTGCCGCAAAGTCGATCTTTTGCCGTCGGAGTCAATAAACATAGAAGCGTCGAAAGCAATCAAGGAGCCGAACGAAATTCAATTAGACGTGTCCGGCACGTGCCTGGGAGAAGGGCCTAATGCACTTGGGATGTTCTTTTCACCGAGATCCGATGGCGCAACGCCACCACCCCAAAGTCTGTTTTCATAAGGCGCACAATAAACTTTTGTTTAATAATAATGGGGTAAGTGCGCGTTCTGGGCCTGTTTGCATTATTCCTGCGTGTTGGCCAAATGAAACAGAGATTTTAACGGCTATTAACATGAGAGTAAACAGGAAGGGCTGGGTGCTGGTTGGTGTGAGAAGTCATTCCCTGTCGAAAACAATATCTACCATTTTAGGTTTCATGGGTATTGTTCTAATTTTCATGAGTTTATGAGTCTGACTCAGAGAAAAAAAAAACTTAATACAATACCTTATATCCCCTCAAGAACACTCTTTTTTTGCATATTTTGATTCTATATGGGTCCAGAAATATACTAGTAAGTTTGAGAGAATAATTCCTGGTTATTTGAAATTTCACTCGGATTGAAAGGTTGAGCTTATACCATACATACCTCAAACTCGGTTTTTTCGAAACAACATTTCTGCAACTTGGATAAGAAAACGACTGCACGAATCGAGCCTTGCTTAAGTATTTTATTTTGTATATTATTCTGTGCCCAAAAAAAAATAATTATAAATAAATGCGAAATATCATAATTTTTTCAATTGACAAATATTTTTCATATGCAAATCCTTGTGCTGACTAGTTCGCTGTATGAGGCGTTGTTTTTCCAATAATTTTTAGAACTACAAAACAAAATAGAGTAAGTACTACTCATAAAAGAATAAGCACCAAAAATATTCAAGCAAAAGATTGATGTGAATTGCAGGTACTTGTTAACTTCATTCCATTTATCATTTTTCAAATAATGTTTATAGGTTATAAACTACTGAAGCACGATATTCGGACGGAAGCGTGTCTTAAGCCAATGTACAAAGAGTAACCAGGTGTGAAATACCGAGATACAGATATGTAGAATTTTTTTCAAGTGATTTTTACGTATTCGTCGGCCGTTCCCAAAATTTACGTGACGTGACGCAGCTATAAAGAAGATGAACTTTGACTGGAATAGTCATTAGGTAAAATTTTTTAACGAATATTTTTCTATAGAATTTTACCATTCTTCTACATAAAATATACATATATAAAATGGTTCCAATGAGTAGTCAAACCGAATCGCGGAAGCGATAAAATAGTCACAGCAAATAAATTGTGACGATCGTGAGATTAGCAAAAACGTAAAAATTAAAAACAGTAAAATAAAAATAATGAAATAGGGAGGGCAAAAATCTCGCGATATCGACTTCAAATAAATACGTCGATATCTGGTGAAATCGATAAGTTATCAAAGTTTACTTTGGGTCTTTATCTTAGGTAAAAACAAAATCACTTTTTTATTATCGACAATCAGCTCGGTATGTAACACCCTCGAATCGAATAATTAGTTAAGCCGTCTAATACTCGCAAATGTAGGGTGGATTTGTTTCGACATATTCACATTCAGCCGTGTGGTAATCAGCGCAAAATCCACCTGAAACCGCACGAACCTCAAGAAATGAAAAAAAATTCCAATTGCGCTCTAAAGAAGGTGGTGTGAATTTCTTAACGAATTTTCCAGCAGCACAAGGGAGTCAGGTTTTATATAATACTTTAGTTGGAATCAACACGGTAAAATGGCATTGTTTCCGAGCAGTAACACAGTAAACAGATAAAGTTCTTTTCTTTTGTTTGCTGATTCAATTGCGATAAATTTTATCAGCCACGTGGTGGGGAAAATGGCTTGATTCGTGGCATAGTTTCATTAAAAACATCATGTTTTTGCTGTCACTTCTGCGATTTAAACGACATTGTAAGTGATCACCCATCGGCCTAAATTCTGACATTATGTTTTTTTTTTTTTTTTGCAAAGATAAACTCTAGAGAGGTAGCCGCGAATTCGATAAAATGTAGGCCGGCCTGTAAGCCAGTATCTAAAATTATTCGACCTTGAAGATTTCTTGAACGTATAGACGTTCTTTGGGGTTCAATCAAAAATTGAAGTGGCATGGAATCATTACGTTCTTGTAAAACCAAAATATAAACAAAAGTTGAGATCTCTCCTTCTGTACATTTAGAGGTACTCGAGACCGCGCTTCAAAACGGCCGACTAATCGCATGAAAATTTAACAGAGTGGTCCTAAAGCGTCGATAGGCCCCGTGTCATTAATTCAGTTCCACTTCATATTTATTGCCAGCACTTACTGATATTATGTATAGTGGGAGAAAGAGTTGACAAGTTAACTGGAGTACGTGCCCCCAGCAGAGCTGGATTGATTGAGTTGGATTGTTGATATTTTTAAATCAGACCCTCATCAACAATCTTCAATACAAATAGCTCTTTTTAGATTTTTGGGTAAGTGGCCATTCATGCGAAATGTGTACTTAATAAATAAATTTTGAATATGCAATTTTGCTCATACTAGTTATACTGTTTGTAATTTCTAGTTTAGAAGTACATGGATTCGAAGAATCAAATTGTTAATTTGATTAATAATTTTTAACTTAACTTTGACTCAGCGTACAAGTTCATCTTTTCCCACTATTTCGTGATTTCAAACCTTTGTTTGTAAAAGATAGTATAAATATTAATTTCTAAATAGAGATCTTCGGAGATGCCAAAAACAGTTTCTAGCAAACGAGTTCGAATATCTGCTTTTTCCTTGAGCTATGTATCTAAATATTTAAAGGAATAGCGACGATTAGTGAGGATGTCATTTAATTTGAAAATGTTATTTTCAATGTTTTACCATATTTGAAATATAAAGTGCTTAAATTCAAAGCAGTTTAATTTTGTTAAAGGTCTTTATGGCGGCTGTACGATGATTAAACTTTAATTGGAAAGATGGAGAAAAATATTTGATAGATGTAATGAAATGTGTAAGATTTTTAATGACTCCATGGCATATTGTCGAACAGGTTATTACTCAGTTTCGACAATCTGCCATCTGATTTCTACTCAGTTCAACAATTTGCCATGGCGTCATTAAGCAAAACAGTATGCATTTCATTACAGCTATTATGTAAAATTACTAGCTCTCAAGACGTCCAGAAAATGTTAGATGATGCATTATCGTAAGTTTATTTACCCACCATACAATTAACATGTATACATCTAATTTTCTTTTGGTTATGTTACTACAAAATATAGGTACGTCAATAACTCTGAAAATCTTGTACACCTTATGGAAAGGTTGCATTTTAAGGAGCCTGTTGAAAGACAATGGGTTAGGGAGAAAATGTTTACAGACCACTTTAAGTGTCCGAATCATTTCTATACCTCGTTCAAAAAATTTCTTAAATACTTGGAAATGATAAGAAAAATTGGAAAATATCACTGGAAATCACTTGTTTGCCGCGAGGGATGTCCAAATCTGGTATATCAAGGATATATTTCAGCTTCCGGTGATCAAAAAGGAATGCTAAACAATTAAACAATTTCGCTGCTTAAGGGACATCAGAAAGTATGTACTAAGTTTGCAAAACGAATAAATTATAGAAAACATGTACATATTTCCTGAAATCGCTGTTTTTACGCTTCCCAAGGTAATTGAAAGAGGTCTATACAATTTAACAATTTTTATTATTTTTCAAATATTGAAATTTGTTTATTTTTAAATAAATTACTAGTTAGCATTAATCTATACACATTAGAACTAGATTTTTTAAGGTGGCTGCATTCACATCACCGGCAATATGCACGGCAGTGTCCATTTGTACACAAAAACGAAGTGGGGGGGTTCGCTAAGGGAAGAAGGGAAAGAGGTCTTTACACGAGACTGAACGGCACACAATTTGTTTACAGGGGAATTTTTATCAGCGATGGACTATTTACAACAAAAGACGTATTCATGATTCTTAGCAATCACGGGAAAAAAGAGTTTCTTTTTTTTCGCATATTTTCAATAAATAAACACGCAAACGTCGATGGTCTCTCGACGGATGGGTGAACCACTCGAATGAAGCGATCACTTATTGCACCAATTTATTGTCCGATAATTCGAGCCACCCATTCATCCAGTTTTTGAGCCACTCGAGGTCGAGAGCGGCTCGTTGCCGTCGGAAAATTTCTTGAGGGGGGTCCTCGTCCGCCGATCCGGCCGGTAGACCTCAAATCATTTACATGGATTTTTTTTATACAGGTGAATCGAATCTAAAAATATTAGGGCCACCATCCACGGCCTGGCGGAGGAGGTGGGAGGAGCCCAGAGTGCTGATATGCGCCGCTCGATGATAAAACTAAGTGACCCGGGGTCAGAGCTGACGTCACAGGATCTTGTGGTTTCCCATCGTTAAGACATGGTTTTCCGTTTCGTACCAGGACAGGAACAGCTACCCGGCGGGGGGAGGGCATTGCTGTAGAGTGCATCGAATGCATCGCGGCGTGATCGTAGACCCCTTTCTCGTTCTGCGCCCTCTTGGTCTTATACCGGTGATTCTGGAACCAAATTTTAACCTGCGTTGGGGTGAGTCTAATTAGGCTAGCAAGATGTTCTCGTTCCGGCGCCGACAGGTAGCGCTGCTGTCGAAACCTTCGCTCCAATTCGAATGTTTGTGCCTTTGTAAAAAGTACTCGACGCTTCCGTTTTTTATGCGCCACAACTTCCTGACCTGAGTTTGATTCATGCTCGTTATCATCATCGATTGTGTCGTCATCGCCACCGTTTATGCTGTCGTTGTGGCTCAAGTCGCCGTTTTGGTTCGATGAATCTTGAATATTGGCCACATCGTCGGCTGAAGTTTGGTTCACATTTGACCCCTTGTATTCCGGCAGGGATGGTGAGGGTTGGCAATTTCCGATGTACGTGTAAGACACCTCCGATGTTACCGGTGAGGTACTATCCGGACTCGCAGGCTGAGCAGCTCCTGTAAACAAAAGAAGAGGAAAAAATGAATCCTAGAGCAAAACCTCAAAAATGTGTACAATGATAGTAATAAATTGATGTAATTGCAAAAGGAGAAAAGCCCAAGGGAGGTCCTAAACACGCCTCTAACCGCCCCTTTGGTATGCTCACTTAACCACCCGATTCCCTTCTGGAACAAAAGCTGGATCTAAACGGGCCGTGTACAAACAGAGTGTCAAGCCGGAGTCGAGTCATCCAGGCTCAGGCAACGAGTTTCCCTGCAGGAAGGGGTCTTACCTGACCTATTGAATCCTTGCGGAAACTCCCTCTGTTTAAACCGGAAAATGATCTGTTAATGTCACACGTTTTTGTGATCCCATTTTTTCGTTTCATTCTTTTTTGAAGCAGAGTTTTTCAAGATGGTACGTGTGAGGTGCTTAATGGCGGCAGATGTACCGCTCTGAGTGGCTGGTAAAAGCCGAATGTCGATCGAAATTAATAAATCATTGGAGGCTGTGCCGAAAATGGTGAAAAATTGCACACTGCAGTTTTATGAGCGTGCTTTCTTTTATTTGGAGGCTAGCCTATTTTGTTATAGGGTTGACTCTTTTATTTCATAAGAATGCGGAAAAGGTACATAAATTGATAATACATTTACTTCCACAATTTTTTTTTCGTAATAACCGTAAAAGAAAATTTAATCAGAAAGTCAAGAGAGGTAGCCTTTTGGTACTAAATTATTGGCGTAAAATAATCGATTTCGAATTTATAAATCGTACTGGAAAATTTGCAATATATCAATTTTGATTTTATACCAATTAAAAGAAATTCTGATTACCGAAAATATTTTAACTGGAACTGAACATTTCGCCTTATTATTGAAATCGAAAGAGCCAAATTCCCTTAGTCATCTTTGATATTTCTGTTCCTGTTAAGACAGTATTTTGTAATTGTTGTAAAAAGTCAAGAACAGTTCAATTTTATAAATAGGCTAAAGTATATATTATTAAAAATAATTTTGCGAAGACCTTCACGCCGAGAAATAATCTTTTAAAAGTACATAAATGAATATTTCGCTGGCAAACCCCCCAAAATCAACAATGAACTCTTCGTTTTATTATATAAAAATGAATAAGCAAATTGAAATGTTGCATCCACAGATAACTCGTTACATTATATACAAACAAAAGAATTTTGGGGGATGTCCAAAGAAGGGGAGCAACCCCAGAATTCGTACACCCAATAGACATTCTCAACTTTTAAGTTAGCCATCCTTCTCTTTTGAGGATTTTCACAAAGTCATAAAAGCTGCTGAATTTTTCTTCCTACGAAGAATACTATTTATTTATTTTTGCTCTTTATAGCACCTAGATAAGTAAATGAAATATTTAAATTTTAGCAGACATTTTCATTTTTATTATTAGTAAAACAAAAAATAAAATGACTAATCTTATAAGAAATGATTCAGCCGTTTAGAGTATTAAATAAATATATCACTTCAGTTCAAAGTTTAAAATTTATTTTATCAATCGCGGTTGTTCCCATTTTTTCAAAAATGTGAAAATATTTTATACAAATACTTATATAACCAAATCTAAATAGTATTCACATACCAGCCGCAATATGTAAAAGATAAAAGTAAAGATAAATAAAATCAATTTTCTGTTATTAGATTGTTTAAATCGATTTGGTGCCATTTTTGATTTAAATAGGTTTTTAGGGCCTTTTGCTTGTATAAATATAAAAGTGTAACAAATTTCTTGTCCACGGCAAGAATATTCGATTATTTATGATTTTGACTTCTATTTTGTATGAATGAATCATGATTTTCTTAATATTTCTAAAATATTTAAAAAAAATACAAAATTAATTGTACCATTAAAAATGTATTATCAATAAAAATTTGCAAACAATGAAATGATAAGGATATAAGCCATTACAATGCCTTATTGTTTGAGAAAGAGTAGAGAATGGTTAGCATTTTGTAATCTCTAACCATCTCATTCAATATAATGTACTATCTAAAGTACTTTTTGATAAAAATATTCTTTGACGTCTTTGGTGACATCATTAAAAACAAAATTAAGGCTTTATTCCGATGATATTTCGCATATTTGTGCAAAATAAGATGACTTGATTAAGTGTTTCATAATTAATTTGTTTTTCTAATTATATATTGCTTTTATAATACAAACTCAGGGTTTTTGAGGGACACCACAAAAAATATTGCGATAGGCAATGAGGTTTTGTTAAAAATTTGAAGTAATTCTTGAACTTCTTTTTCAGATTATAAAGAATTAAGAAGATGAAGACGAGATAGAAGAAAATGTTTTTGTTTACTTAAGTTGCAAACTTGTTCCAACGCTCTGTTTTGTTAAATTAATTTGTTTTATGAACAGAATATTATCATACAATTTTCTATGACTTGTTTTAAATTAAATAGAAAAAACATTGAAATCAACATTGGTGTATGTTTTTGTTTCAAATAATTTACAAATGATCCGATACTTTAAATTCAAGATTTTTTAAGGAGCAATAAGGATAAAAAGTTAAGTTTTCTATGCGTAATCCCAACTACTTATCGACTCTTTTTTTAAGTTCAATAAGGGGAATCAGAATTGAATTGAATTAAGCTTGACCCTGAATTTAAATTTTAAAAATAAATTTTTAAATTTTTTGAACACTCACTCATAATCCCCTTCGAAGACCCCTCAATGCGTAAACATAAACGTTATTCAAAAGTCGTATATTAGACAAGCCCATTACACGCAACATACAAAAGATATCAAGGGACGCACTTAACTAGTAACCAAATAATTGTGACTGTGCACAGGATCACACCTCTATTTGAGGGAATATCTCGGGCTGCGTTCCCGGATTGAGTCCACCCCAATCACTTTGGACCGGGGTTCAATAACAATTTGTTCTTGCCGCATTTTAGCCGGAGAGGAGGGAAACGAAGTCACCTCTGGGTGCCAGTCCAGCGGGAGAGACATAAGGGAAAAACACCACCAAAGGGACTATGAGTTTTGAACACCTTCGATCACCGCATTGAGCCACAGCTCAGCTAGGGCTGAAGGGTTTCTAGGTGGGACAGCGGGATTCAGGATATTTTCAAATCGATATGTTTTCACGGGCAGATGTGCATGTAATTGCCTTTATTTCCTGTTCCTGCACCAGTGTATGTAAAATTCATGTACCAGAGAAACATCTGCCTCGGAGATCTGAATGGAGTGAGTAGCCCTAATGACTTCCTAATTGATCGAATTATAGCCTAGAACCCTTCACTAGGAAGAGCCTGGAATTTTACTCACCGTAGTGCTCGTTCTCCCGGATCCAAGGCCGGCCTGGATGCAGCATGTGATGCGCGAGATGGTGGCCGTGATAGGATGCTTCATCGCCGAATGAGGAGCTCGTTAAATTTGTGGGAAGGTATGATCCAGAATTTGAACTACTCAATCCTCCGCCGTTTATGTGACTGTTGTGATTTGATATCGGCGGGCTCGTTGGATTGTCACCGGAATTTGTTTGATTTGGTAGCTCGCCGGAAGATGGTTGCGGGGGGCCGACGTTACCGACTTTGAGGTCTGTACCATCGAGATTTAGAATATCTGCGATTTGGAAACCAGAGCGCTGTGATGCAACCTTCGAATCGAAAAGACTGTAAAGGAACAAGAATAACAGGAAATTTTAGAAATATCCAATATTGAGATACGAAAACGTAATTTAAAAATGATAAAAATACCTTCAACTCAAGTGGAAATTACGAGGCATGGGGTAAATCATTTTAATCGATACGTTTTACAGTGTAGAAGAGGAATGTGAGATATACAAGTATCCAAAAATTATACAAAACGTCATAGACCAAAGTAAACTAAACAGACCAAACCCAACTAACTTAAAATCGAAATTTCGATGTAACTGAAATGAATAAATATCGAACTCATTTTTCTTTCAAAGGATTCAAACGAAAACAATTTTTAAATACTCGTGTGTGGCGGCAGAACTTTATCAGATATTCCGGTGGCAATTCCTTAGATCAAACAATACAATAGCTAAATTATTAAGAGAACTTCATCGGAACTTATGATTATATTGAACGTGAAATCTTTATATTGATTAAAATTTGCTATAGCAGTTTTATGCCACAATAAAATATAGTGTATTTCTTTTTACAAATGAACATAATTAGGAAATTCATTTTCACGTTAAGAAAAGTAAAAATTTACATATTTCGCACAGGGAGTTTAATTCCAAATGATTTTCAAAATATGTGACCTTTAATCATAATAAATTTTCTCTGCAATACAAAATTTTAAATCTAGATTTCTCGGAAAATGTTTATTGAAAATAAAAATGAGATATCTTATACCATCAAGAAATTTGGTTTTACGTAAGATCATAAAATGACATGTTAAGGCTGCAGTGCATCATAAATTTTGGATTTAATCTGTTTTTAAAGATTTCAATGGGCTCAGATTTTATTTGCAGATTTGAAGAAAAACATTTTTCATAGTCATAATTTTTGTGGAATTAATTAATTAATCAGCGGATCATTTATAGGTATGATTAAAATAAAAAACCTATTGATTATAAAATTTTCTAATTGATTATGGAAAACATCATTATTTTGTTTAAAACTCAGTATATTCACAAAGTATGTATTTTTTCTCGGAACAAAGTATGTACTATGAATTTTTGATTGTAGTTTAAAAAAAAAACGGCGTAAAATGTATTAGAACTAGAACCATATACAAAAACGTATGTACTATGTTAGTTATTGCTTTCGGCTATTATCAAATATCCAACATTACTCTAGTGAATTAAATTGTATAAGAAGAATTAATTATACAAAATCCACTAGGTAGTCTATTACAAGAAAAATGAAATAACCATGAAGCAAAGATTTTGCATCACAGATGGACATTTATTTTTTCACACATTTCACTTAAAAGTCATAAATACAACCACACTGTCCTTCAAAAATATATAAAACCCGGAAGTAACAAATTTCGGCCAAATAAAAGAAATCATTTTTTTATATCTGAATGAAAGGATCAAAAGCGTTTTCACTCACTCCAACCTTTTTTGAAGCATTTTTCACTCCAGGATGGGAACAAACACAAGGCAACCCAAAAGTGGAATTTTAGAAATACGCCGCGGACTGACCTTTTCGTCTTTTCGTCTCGCCACTTGAACTCGATCTCAGGTGCTTCTCAACTGAGGGCCATCCCATGGCAGACAGTTTGTCGCCTGCAGCCTGCAGGAGTCCAGACGAATTTGGAAAAACCCAAAGAATGTGAAACGCATAAGTGTTCAACCTGTCTGTTGTCCTGTGCATGTGAACTGATCCTCCCATACAGACACCTTGTCCTGATTATTTTATTATGCTTCACTTTGTCATTCAAAGTGGGGAAGATGCGCTAAAAATGGTACCTTTCACGCAAAGTATTCTACAAATTTCTTTTTCTGGAAAACGGACTTAATTCAAATTTAATTTAATTTTCTTCCTTCTGAATCTGAGTTTCGTTATGCTGTATACCTTCAGACTTTTTTAATAGTATAAAAGTAAAATCCTTTCTAAAAAAGGTGGGCTAATCCGAGATTTGCTGACTGACTTGTTTATGCAAACTGAAAGATTATTAGCACCTTATGGATACCCGGTTCACAATAAACGGATTGAAACAGAGGAGCTTCCTGGTCTTCCGGGCTAAGCCGTATTTCTAAACAGCAAATAATTAATCTAAACCGAGCTCGCATCGCTTTAAGGACTTATGAATCCTTTCAAACCAAAATACCTCAATTTCCGTCAGAGGTGCTAGTGCTTTCCTCATTTAATAGACCTGCGAAATCGTGTGCTCCTGCCCAGAAATACCTGACAAACATGTGTTTGGATTTTCCAAATTCCTCCCGCTCGGTTCTACTGGGCACTTGTAGGAATATCCTCAGCGGTGATATCCCTGCCTGTGCTCATGTAAGGTTTAACATCTTTAATGAAGATCGTTTACTAAGGTGATACCACGCACTTCTCAGGAAGTCCCTGAAAGGTGAATACTTTTTGGATTTTCCCACGTTCACATCTGTTTGGAGTTTTGCTCGGTGCATTTTTAAAGAGCTCTTGAGTCAAAAGTGGAAAGGAAAATGGAAAATAGGAGTTAGTTTTTGCTTTGCACAGGTTAAGGATGCTTAAATATTGTACAACAGTAAAGTGATCGTAATTATAAATGGTCTTTTCAGGTAAAAAAGATTTCTTTGATTGGTTTCTGGTTTATTATATTCGGTTTTGTTTATAATAGAGAGAGATAGTTACGAGGTACTCGTACCTCTTGAGGACATGTCATTCATCGGTTTCTAGTACCACAATTTCAAGTGTGCAATTAACCGAATTGATATTGTTATTTCTGAATAATAATAAACTAATTTCTGCTAAATCTACAAATAATCACATAAATTAAAAAAAAAAGAACTAAATTAAAAGCGATTACTCTTATATTTATCTGCGTTTTTTAATAAACGTTTTAGAGCTAAGGAAGCATAAAGACCGGCATTTCAAATTTGCTATTTTTCTAAAAGTCATTTTCCAAGGATACAATTTTAGATTCAAATAACATGTTTGAATTATCTCACTGTCTCGAGAATTTGAATAACGAAAAGTTGTTTATACATATTATAAAATCTATTGCTTTTGCATTAAATTCCTTAATATGCATATAAAAAAACCGCATGAGATCTGACCCTTGTACGTAAAGGAAAATCATTAAAAAATTGTTTTTAAAGAATAACTAAAGGACTGCTAGACAGTTGATTATAATTACTTTTTAATACAATTGAAAGTTATAAAATTGATACATTTATTGAAGCTTTTAAAGGGCCTAATCTAAGAAAGTTCGTACGCAATGAAATGGCTCATTAACTGCAAAAATTTAAAATTGTGTAATATTTACTCAACATATTTGTTTTGTATTATATTTCAGCCGTCAAGAAATACTCAAAATCGTAGGCGTTTAAAATTGCACTAAAACTGCTAAAGTAAATTTTGCAGTTTCGTTCAGTAAGTACCTAAATAGAATGATAATTTAAAATTCAAAAATACGAGTATATACGGATATTTATTAATGCACTTTACTCGTTGGAATCGTAAATTTTTTTGTAAACTAATTGAATAAAGAATAAATTGAAATATAGTAAAAGTGCTGGCATATTGGGATTAAGCAGAGTAAAACATTGTTTAAATTTCACCCACACTATTCTCACAAAACAAAAAGTTTAATTAGTTGAAATCAAAGTACTGCGCTCTTGTTAGTATTGTTACGCTAAAGTCCACATAAAAATTTTGCACCTATTTTCCCTCCGGCGTAGACAATTAATCTTCATTCATCAAAAAATGTTCGAATCATCGTTCTTGGCATTTAACCAAGAGACCGTGCACGGGACGGCCCAATGAAGATAAATTACACCGAGGCAGAAGATAGCTCTATTTATCGCAAATTGGATCTCTGAGATCTTGGACTCGCCCCAAAAGAGTGGTGGAACCAGGAACGCTCTTAGGTCCAATTGAGTGATTAGCTTGCTACTCAATAGCTGAAATATCGCGAAAACATCACCCCCACTTTATCCGTGCCCAGTTTTAAGGGGTGCTATTTACGTCTATGGAAGATAGGTGGATTTGAGGACTCGTGCCCTTGTAACGCCGGATATGAAGGGCACGCGATAATGAAATGAATTTGCTTTTATTAAGCGGAAATTATTGAATTGAGATAGTTAAGCAGAAAACTGCAGGGGTATCTACATGTGATTATTTTCTTTTCTAATTTATTATTCTTTACAAAAATCTTATTTTTAGTGTTTCGTAACAAAATTGGGGAATAAAACAAATGTTAATATATGTATAGTCTAGTCTAGATTGAACAAATACGAACAACAAACAGCTCGTTTAAGCTTAATTTTTCTAGAGGTTTTAAACTGATATAAGGAAATTATCCCGAAATGCTACTACTCATAATCGAGTTCCAACTCTCAATTGTCTTATACGTCTATATCTTTTTGAAAATGTGATATTCAGCTCCCAAACTTACTTTATGGCAAAAAACAATATTAAATTGGTCCTCAACTCTACGATTTCACTTTTTCTTATAAAAAATTGCAAGATTTAAAATTAAAACATGAAACAAAAATGTGTCTACATAAAACCTTCTTACTATCATTCAAAGATTGTTATTAATTTCAACCTTTAGAAACGTTTATCCGCCAAAAGAAGAAGATATTTATATTAAAAGAAAAAGATAATGGAAGAGAACAACTCAGAGACGGTTTCGTTTTTAGAAAGAAAGAAAATTTCTAGATTTTGCTTACCCAGGAAGAGCGTTTCTGAGGGCGGCTGGGTAGAAGGCAGGTAACAGAGCTGGCCCCCAAGGTGGCAGCAAAATTGGGGACCAGGTCAGGAATGGGGCTGTAGGAGTCATCAGACTGCCCATAGCATGCGAAACTCCACCGGGTGGAAAGGCTACGACTTCATCCGATATAGACGGCGATGAGGATGCCGACGAACAACGCTTCCTTTTTTCAGCCACGTTGGCACGTCGTATCGCAATACTCCTTTCCAGGTCTGGTTGAGATGGTCAATCACTCATATAACATAAAATGTCCACTTATCACTATTTTATTTTGGGATAACACAAAAATATATTTGTAATATTCCAAAAAAATTTCATTCACAAAAAACACGCCAGTTTATATTTCAAGGAAGCGAGTTAAAAAAATGCGATATCGAATTTTTGCAGCGAGGACACTTCTTTTCCCACGGCACCTTCACGACTCTTATTCAACGCTGGAGGACGAAGAAGTTACACCGTTTTTCGATTGTGATTTAAGGACGCTTCTCGACGACCTGAAGTGCCATCATCAACTAACTACGGTTTGATAAGTGGGTTCTCAGCGCATGTATATAAGGGCGAAGCGGCACATTTATCTATGCCATCAGGCACTTGTGGCACTCGAGTAACCATCAACCAACCGCTCGATACGAGAGGGTGAAATTACCTCTATGTCGTACTTCAGGCCAGGATAACGAGGGACCAATGAGCGCGGCCAGGCTGGCGGGCGAAACTTTCCAGGAGCAAATGCCTGAACTCGCACCAGCAGCACACAGCCGTTGGACGATAGAGGAGCAGGGGGCGAGTCCTTCGTTATCCTGATTCGTAAGTTTGTTGTTGTTGTGATACAGGCTTGATCCTGAAAAGTAAACGCCCCTTTTTTCCAGGTCCTGCTCTTGTCATCGTCCTCCTTGCCGAGTGTGCTTTCTGGGAGCGTCGAGGAGCAATGGCGAAATAGGGATATAAGCGAGGTATTTAGGGTTATGTGCCAGCATTTTAAGAGGTGAGGCTTTGCCCTTTATAGTCCCCGGGGCTAGTCGGGGCCACCGACGACTACGACGACGATGGGCGCTTTTTCTGAACTCCCCCCCCTAACTTATCGTAAAATGGTTTTAAATCCCAGCGGAAGATAGTTCGTCACTTGGAGTTAATGGCTGATATGACGCCGTGGACATGATATATTCGGGTTTATTGAGAGAACCCGGATTAACTTATTTGAGCCGCAGGGAAGCCTCATCGTCGTCCTTGTCCTTGTCTTATTCTCTATTGTCTGCGAATTTTCATTTAGAGAGTGTGTGCTGAACGTTATCATTTTTCTGTGTAATCCGCACAAGTTAAAGAGCTTTCCTCCTTCTTCTTTATCCCAAATATATCCCAAGGGGATGGGCGTGAGCGCCACTTTTCGCCTAATACTGTTGGAATGTCCTACGTCTTAAAGGATGTTTTCTGAGCAATAGCAAACCTCTTTCTTTCTTATTATATTGAATTTTCAATCGAAAGGAATGGAAAGAAAATGGGTAACACGCTTGGAGTAGAGCATACATAAGTATGGAAACGAGGTCTGTCTCCTAAATGTCTCCCCTATAAATCGAATAAGCTAAACGCTCCAATTGTTTGGTTTTTGTGTCTTCTACTAATCGAAATATTTATTTATACATGAGTGCTGCACAAGTTTGATTAACGGTTTTCATCAGCGTGAGTCGCCTAATTGATCTTTTCTACTAGTAACTAGAATTGTGGGCTCAGTGAGTACATATTTTATTTTTAGAAAAACATTGTTATCTACAGTATGAACAATTAGCTTTGATTTTTCATTAGTGGCATGTGTCGAAAACAGGGACGAAACGGTTATAAGTAAAATAAAAAAAAATTACAATTTAACTGTTATAATGACGATTTCTTTTGTTACGATATTCTAATAAAAGTTAACAATTGACATTTATTTTTTTCGATCAGGAATTACAATTATCGGATAACTTTTAATATTCAGATCAGGAATAAAAGTTATCAGATGATTTTTATTGTTTAGATCGACAATAAAAGTTATCAGATGATTTTTATTTTTTCAATCAAGAATAAAAGTTATCAAGTGATTTTAATTGTTTTAGATCAGAAATAACAGTTATCAAGTGATTTTAATTTTTTTTGATCACGAATAAAAATTATGATGTGATTTTTATTTTTTAAGGTTAAGAATAAAAGGTATCGAATGATTTTTATTTATTCAGACTAAGAATAAAAGTTATGAGATGATTTTTATTTTTTTCGATCAGGAATAAAAGTTATTGGATGATTTTTATGTTTTAGGTCAGGAATATAAGTTATCATCCTATATAGTATTATCTATTTGAGTTATTTTCCCGTTATTAGAGAACATTTTCTTGGTAACCTTTAACTAGACCTATCAACGGCTCTGAATCTGAATAGAGGACTAGGTAAATAACAATGTTTGAAAATCATTTGAATTAATGTATATAGCATGATAACTTATATTCCTGACCTAAAACATAAAAATCATCCAATAACTTTTATTCCTGATCGAAAAAAATAAAAATCATCTCATAACTTTTATTCCTAATCTGAATAAATATAAATCATTCGATACCTTTTATTCTTGATCTTAAAAAATAAAAATCACATCATAACTTTTATTCGTGATCAAAAAAATTAAAATCACTTGATAACTGTTATTTCTGATCTAAAAAAATTAAAATCGCTTGATAACTTTTATTCTTGATTGAAAAAATAAAAATCATCTCATAACTTTTATTGTCGATCTAAAACAATAAAAATCATCTGATAACTTTTATTCCTGATCTGGCTATTAAAAGTTAGCCGATAATTGTTATAAAGCTGTGATTATAAAAAAAAAGTAAAAATAACGATTAACTTTTAAGTTTTTACAGTTAAAATTATAAATCTCAAAATTTGCATGTTAATGGAAAGTACATTTCCAACGGATCATATATTGCTACGTGTTTTATAAATCGGACCACTCCTTCTAAATGATTTTTTTATATAAAATTTGAATAATAACTGTTATAATCGGTCCCTGGTCGAAAACCATTAGTACAGTTCACATATGTACACATGTACCTATGCAATCTTACGAGGATTTAAGGAAAATTTGTGAATTTAGTGGTATTATTTGTTGGTCCCTTAACTAATTTTTATCTAAGAACTTTATATTGCGGTTATAACGTATACATTTTCGATGCATTGTGAAAAGTGTAAATAATTGTGGTATTCTTATTCACGTTCTTAATCGATTTTCTCGTTATTTCTAAATCCATCGGGAGAAAACAAGTACATGCATGTTGCTGTACATTCTTTATTTAAGATTGATTTCAAGATGCGTTCCACTTGAGTAAATATCTGGTTTTCCGTATTAAAAGTTTTTGCTTCAAACCAAAACAATTGATATTCAATTTTCCAAATTAACCGGTCGTTGACCTGAACACACAAAAAAATTAATCATATCACAATCACAATTATGTAGAAAACAGCTTTCACAACAATCAAAAAACGTAATGAATTTTGATAGTTGATAATACAAATTTTAAAACACTCGAAAACTGTCTCATCCTTTACTTATTCTTATTTTTAGAATAAGTTTTAGTTTTGTAGCTTAGCTGAAATCCGTTTTCGATTTAGATTTAGGTTGTTAATTTTTTATATCTACCAATATTTTGTTCTCCTTTTTTATTGAGGGCTTCTAGAAATATTTGAAGAACGATTGCATATTCACTGACTTTCGTAAACACTTTATCGATCGAACGTTTTATTCATCGGTGAGGTTAGAACGCAAAGTAGCGTGTTTCGGAGGCAAACTTTTAAGTTTCTTAAATTAGAAAGTTTAGGGATTTCACCTTTTTTTATGAAGGGAACGTTCTAATGATCATGAGGTGTCTAACATAAATGTATGTAGCTCCGCTTCTTTTACACAAACTTAAGTACTACTACTTCTTTCTCGATTCCTAAAAATTATAAAGTAGGTATAAAGAATTTAAATAATTAAAAGAAAACAATAATTTGTTGAACCTATAAAATTCAAAAATTGTATTTTCAAGAAATAAGCGTTTAAAGTTTCTGGAAAAGAAGACTTTAATACGAACGAATAGCTGCTCAAAGTTGCTAGAGATGATTAAAATCGTTTCGTTAATTAGTTTGACCGCAATTAATTAATTAATAATTGTTTGTTTTCAAGTCTTTACCAGTTGAACTAAATGCTAATGTGGTTTGCTCTTCCTATTTTATCCATATAACATTTCTCGAATCAAAGTAAAACAAAACCGATCCTTGCGTTTCGACTTTATCGCACTCTGTTAGGAATCTTTTGTTGGTGATTTTTCATTGTTTTATAAATTTATATATTAATTTTCAATGTTGACCAAAGTATTCTATTCGATGATTCTAGTCGAATCAGTGGTCGAATTCCAGGGTGTAAAATGCTGTTGCATGCCAAGGTACATAAGACGGAAGAGATTTTGAAAATAATTCTTGAGGTATTTAATCACTTTCTTAAAGGCATAGGATTGAATACCGACTCGGACCAAACAGGAAGCACATTAAAAACGTGTTTCCTTTCCAATTGAGTAGTTTGTTGTTATTAATTGGTTACACCAGCTTATGTCGCCTCAAATGCCCACTATTGATATATTTTTGCAGACTTCAGAACGCGTAAAAAATCTCTGAACGCCTCACACCTCGCCGAACGAAAACGGACATTGTGCCAGTAATTGCCCGATTGTTATCCCTATTTCTTGGCTTTAGCACCAGGATAATCTCGCATTTGTGAGGCAGTGTCGCAGAAAAGTCCTCTTCTTGCCCACGACCTCCGCAAGATGTTTAAACCATTTTCGGTCTCAAAACATACCAAACAAAATGTAATTGGTTTTCGATTGTGAAAGGCGAGATTCTGTTGATCCTCCGAAGTCCTGTTTGGTATTATTGAATTTTTGACAGACATCTCACGGGTACAGGGAGGATATTAGATTCGGTTCAGGCGTAGGCGGATTGGGATAAACACCGTCCTAATAGCTTACGCTTCCCTGCCCTTGCGGGGCTCATGTGTATTATATTTTGGAAGGACGAAGGATATTTGAGTGAATTCGGTCCCGGAGTATGAGGCGTTTTCGTGCACAATTGTTGGTGGATGGAAAAGTTTTATTTGCAACTAAAACTCGTTTAAGGCCTATCAATAAGCCGCCTCTTGACGAGTCGAAGGAAAAGAAACTTTGGCTGTTTCGCCTTTATTTTTTTCCCAGTAACAAATTAGCTGTCACTTTATCAAATATTTTCCCCCATTAGCTCCCGTAACTTGTCGTCCTTAAGGAAACATAACATTCATTTTTATACTCGGTCGGATACCGTCGGTGCAGGGTGTCTCCCGTGCACATGACTCGGCGCTTTCTTTTTTCCAGTAGCGTTTTTTTCTTTAGGAGAATATCATTTTACGACCTGTCTTTATTTCACGAAGCACGAAATCCACTTGAATCTATTAGGCCTCTTCTGAGTCCCGATATTTTATTACCGAAAAAATTATTTTTGCTGTTCCAACCGCGGCCCATTTGTTCGAATTCCCACGGCTGAAGCACACGAATGAGTTTTTCTGGTACTCCTCGCGGAACGTTTATTGCTGCGAGAACTCAATAGTTTGCGGGGCCCCCACCGTCTCCGGAGCACCCAACAACGGCAATAGTAGAGGGTACCCGGGGGCGGCTAGGGAGTCCCAAACAGTTGTGTACTTCTTTACACAAATTAATCGCTAATTGGCCGGGGTTAATATATCCCGCGATCTTTTCGAAAATGTTTAAATGCCCTGTCGCTTCGTACCACTCAGCGGTTAGCACCATACGTTTTTTAAGCACTTCGGAAAAAACAAGTGCAGTAACGACAATTACCTGGTTCTGCGCTGGGCGAGTTAATGGCACCCACGAAAGTCAGGATTACTTTGGAAATTATTTCCTGTGGTTCTGCTTCGTTATATTGTTTCATCGTTTGGTTTTTATAACCACCAACTTTGGTGATATTCTCAGATATTTTTGTTATTGAAAGAAGTTATGAATGGGAATACACCACACCTGCGAGTTGGATTTCAAGTATAAATCATTTTTTAAAGAAGTACTGCTATCAAATATTTTTTCCAAGTTACAATTAAAATAAAACCAAATTGCAGTTTTGAATTATTTTGAACCTTAGTTTAAACTACAAATGCGTGCTTGTCAGTATACATTGTCTAAAATGTAATTAACTGACACACTTAAATATTCAAAAAGATAACACTAAATTGATAAGTTACTAAAACATAACTAATAAAAGCCAAATTAATGAAAATGCTTTTTAAGATAGTGATGGCTTAATGTTGATTTTCTTCTCTTACTTGTAAATATTGCTGCAAATTTTAGGGAACTTAGTTGATTTTTAGAAAATAAAGGCTGTGAAATGTCCTCACAACTTACATAGATATAGAACATGGTGAGGGTAGAAATTAAAATAGTGTACAATACAGCACAAATTATTAATCAAATGCAAGCAAGCAATAGTTAAAAAAATTGTAAAAGGAATAAAATCAATAATGACGACGTAAGCAAACATTTTCTTATGTCCGGTCTTAGATATTCCATTTTGGAATGCCGCCGACTCGTTTGGCTCGCACCTCTTCCTGAACATGACTCCGGGGGATATTTCTGGCGACACAAAAGCCAGCCGAAAATCGAATTGCTCGAGAATTGTCCGCAGGACGAGGAGGAGAGATGCACTTTTCCATTGAACGTTTTCAATTGGCTATATTTCCTGTGACCGGATGTGACTTCCTAACATCCTTACCTTCCTTTTTCCTGCAGGACAATTAAATCCTGACAAATAGGCTCTTTGTCATATTGTTGCGTACGCGTTGTGCTCGAAAACGAAAAGTGTCCTCAGGAACCATTGTGTCCAGGGGGTGCCTGCCGTGCATCACAAATGCGTCCTGCAATTAGACTTGGCTCGAAGATTGAATACCACGAGGGCTGGAAGTGTTGCAATCCTCCGGGATGAGTTGGTACCTTCTTTAAATTTTCGGCATCCCATTGACGAAGGCAAAACTTATGTAATTTTTTGTTTACCGAACATGCCGATACTCAATATCTAGTGAGAATGCGTATTTTTTGTTTTTTTTATTTGTCAAGGTGAAAAGGCAGAAGTTGTGTGCAATTCCTTTCTAGTTGCAATCGAATGATCTTTAATGGGAGTATCACACCATGGTGAATTGGATAGATTCTTTCTGTAAACAGATTAATTCCTGCCCATCTGCGCTACTGTTCAATACGATCCTGCAGAGTCGGAACCTTTAAGAATCCTCTAAAGGTACAAAGGTACCCATCCGAGATAGCGAAATTTTTTAACAGAAGAAGAAAAGTCGGAGATAGTAGTTTTACTTACTCAAAAAATTAGATTTATTAACTACTAGTAAAATTTTTTTCTGATAATTTTTGTGTATGGAAATTCCTTGTTACACGTAGATTAACAAAAGTTACTAATATGTATTTAGTAACATATCCTTTTCTTTTAATAAATGTAACGAGTCTTTTCGGCATGTGCTGCTTATGCAGTTTTTAATTTTTTTGTTTACATAATCTTCATTTCAACATTTGCACTGTAGTATACCTAAAAAGTGTATGCGCGTGTTAATATCATGAGATTCACCAGGTCATTGAAGAATATTGATTTCACACTCATTCAAAAAATCACGGTTTGTTTTTCATGTATGGTGGCCCACAATTTTTATTGCTTTATTGTACATACATATGTACATAAGTAAATAACATCGCGCGACACCAAAAAAATAAAATGTTCTTTTGTAATATTTGCTGCAATTTATGAATTTTTATAAAAAGTTACAATAAACCGTATTTTGACTAATTTGAATCAATAATCATAACTGCATTTGATTTTATGCAGCCGTTTGGTAAAATTCTTTTGTAATAGAACCTTTTTCTAGTTTTTTCCTTTTAGCGAAAATTTAAAACATAATCCTTGATTTTTAAAATTTCTTGCTTGTTACTCTGGAAAGCTAAAAAATGAAACATGTTTTAATTTAGAATAGAGAATTACTATCTAATTTATTACAAACTCGTTAGTTATGCAAAACGGTTTTACAACATTTCATAGAAGATAACTGAGTTAATATATTCCTTGCATATTAATGACCGAACTAAGTTGTTAAATATGAAAGAAGCGTCTGTTATTAACGTGCAAATATTCTTAGAGGTTTTCAACGAAGATGTCAAATTATTTCATAATCTGAGATTGTAAAAAAAAAAGAATAAGCACCGCGAAGTCAGTGAGTTAGGTGGCCAATCAATAAATTATTAAATAAAAGAGGCAATAAATATGCAAATTTGATCTTTGTTATCCTCTATGTTCTATAAATTGATTGATTTCAACATTCGAATTCGTTCAAAAACTTCATCATCTCACTGCTTTTTACTACTTTCTAGATTTCTTCTCAAAATTATATATATGGACAGTTCCGATAATAGTAAGCGTGTGGATAGAAAACACTAAAAAAACTACTTATCTTGGATTCCAAAAGATTTGACCAAGATTTAAACTAAATTTAGATTTCCAATATCAAACTAAATGTCTTTATAGCATATACAACAGTAAGATAAATCTTATTTTCATGATTACGAAGAATGACCTAACGCCATTGACTGATAAATGGGTTTTGAAAATGTAGCTAACACATAAGTTACTAAGCAGAAATTATTTTAGATTACTTTTGAAAAAAAAACAGAATGATTCCAATTTCCAATTTATTTCTTCATTCAACTGTTGAAGTTTTATTCCTTCCAATATTTTTGTGATTTTATCTAGATTTCACTCGATTCAGTGGAATATAGAAGTTACTTACTCGTATTTATAATCGTATTCCGGCGAAATATATTCCTGGGGGTAGAAGTAGTTGTTGTAGTTATAATCGTTGTAATATCCACCATTAGGGTTGTAATTGCTCATCTTGTGTGGCATCAACAAAAATATCTTGATTGTTTACTTTCTTTTTACGAATAAAAACTAGCACGGAATCATTAGCACCGGAAAGCACTGATCTTGTCCTAGAGGAACTTGATTAAATAATATAATAAATATTAACCGAATCGCCAAATCCAAATAAAATCGAAAAGTAATAAAAGGCGAATAAAGTAACAAGCGTAGCGTGACGGGCTCAGTTTTATTCGAAAAGGCACTCGGGAGCGCGGATAGCTACCACTATCAAACTGATCCTACTTTCAAGTATATTCAGGTTGTAAAGTCTCAAATCGATTGATCTCTGATAATAAGGACGGTATCTACCAGTCAATCCGTTATCGTGACTTGTTCATGTGGTTTATCAGTGCCTATGTTATCAGGTAAAAATAAAATAAAAAAAAATAAATTTAACTTTTCCTCCTGCATATTTTTCCCTCTTCTGCCTCTCATTTGGGAACTGGGGAGCACCCTATTTGTGTGTGGACCTCCTCCCGTAATAGCTGTCTCTTTGATTATTTTGCCAGAGGACAAATATTAGCTCGACATTTCATTATATTACCTCCTGAAACACAAGTGATCGCATATTTTGTTCATATATTCTTTTTTCTGATGTTGTTGCCCAAGTGGCCGTCTTTTTTTTTTTTTTTTTATATAAGCTGCCCCCACACATCGACTGTAAGTTATATTTGCTGCTGATAATTGCAGCCGATAGTTTGATATCTATCGATATCGTTTCGTAATGTAATGCCATTAAATTTGCCGAGATTTCGTGTAATAAGTATAAAAAATGTTTGCAATTACAACTAAGATACTTTTCAGTTTCCGCCAACATTCATTCAGTCGTTTTGATAAGTGGTTCGTTTCCTTCGTTTGTTTTGTAGCTACGTATCACGGGAGCACTTGCCACTTAAGTAGGTATGCAACTTATAAATGCATTTCCTAAATTAGCCCAAGTAATTGAGTTATATTAAAGCAATCGCAGGTCTACTTGAGGTCTTCCTAAGACACAGTACATTTACAAAGAATTTGCGTTTATTCTCTGTTCGTCTACATTTTTTAACGTTCATTTAAAATATTGAACAAAGAAAATTACTTTTCTGCCGCAGTTTTCTTTATATTGTTCTAAATTTTTGAAGAAAATCTTTAAAATAAAGATGTTTTCATATTACATGAATCCGTGAAAATCTCTACCTTAAAAATATTATTTTCATACATATGTACATATATTACTGAACATTCTTCAATAGTAACCAACGGTATTTCATTTCGCAAATATGTATTCACAAATTTATATATTGTAGAAAAAAAGAGTCTTATTAAAAACAGTTCCTTACGAAAATTTATAGCAACGTTGTAAAACTTCTCAACATTTATTAAATACAACAAAAGACAAAAGAATTCTAATGAAAAATCTTGAACATTGTATCTCCAAATGATGTTATAGGGTAATTAGTTTTGAATAATCTTTTCTTTAATCCAAGAAAGACGTAAAATTTTGAAATTTCATAGAATGATGGCTCCACAAATAAAAGAATTTGATTTTTAGCGAAAAAATCGCCCATTCCAACTTTTATCGGAAAAAAATTTCGTTAAGGAAGAGATAATTATGCTGAAATAAAGCTGCTACAATTTCATAACGATCAGTATAGCGATTCTCGCGATATTTTGATTTTGAGAAAAACGAGTTTAAAGTTTCAAGGACGATTTACACACAATTAAAATTTAATTTTACTTGTTCCTTCTCTACAAAAATATCCGTAGTTCTAAAACTATTAGTAAGATCAACTTGAAATTTGGACTACATGTTCTCAAGATGTTCATCAAAAAAAAGGAAAAAAGAAAACCTCTTAAGATTACCTCCTATTCCTTTTCACGATGATTTTTACTTATTTTAACCTTTCTTTCTTTTTAAATTATCTGAACTAAATTCTTTCTTGAATTTAGCCGTTGCAACATCATTGCTATTCAGTTTCTTGAATTTTTAGTAGCTTTCGTTATTTTTACCATATACATACACAGATAAATTTTCTTTAATTTGGGTATTTTTTTTGTTAGTTTCCAAGAGTTCATGAATTCAGCTTTGGCAATCGACTGTTTAAATGAGCTTATGAAAAGCAAACGCTCAATTGAAGAGCCGAGAGCGAGAGCTGAATTCTGCAATTCCTTTAATCAGGAGGAATAATTCCTTTTTCGAAATCGAGCAGTTGATTTTGTTAAAGTGAATTTCCCGGGGAACTGCAGAAACTGAGTTCTTGAAAAAATTCTTTTTAACTCAATTCCGCCATTCAAATTCAGCAGGCACTTCCTATTGTGAACACAGATTTTACCATGGACTTGAAGTTTATACGCGAACAGCTGATTGCTCGAATGACACTTCGGTGACAGTTGATTTAGTTTTAACAACTTTTCCTGGCTTTTCTTCATCGTAAACCGAAAAAATTGTGGAAAAATGCACGAAGCGTACACCCTGCACCCGTCCTCGAAGCTCTCCGTGCAGATCGAGTCGATGGCGGCTTATGGTAACATCCAGAAAATGCTGAAAAAAACGAAAACATAAATTGTCCGCACAATTTCAGATAATCATGTCATCTTGGGGACGCGAAGTGGCCAGCTGCTGATGTACTCGGTGAATCACAACAAATTAAACGACAAAGTTGAGCTGCAGCTTCTCAAATTCAACAAGAACTTCAGCAAGAAACCAATCGTTCAAATCGAAGTCGTTCCTGAGGAGAATTTACTTTTTGGCCTCTCCGACGGACTCTTGAATGTTTGTGATATGAGTCGGTCCCACTTTTCTCTAATTCATAACGCTGCCAGGACCAAGGGAGCCAACATATTCTGCATATCAGTCAGGGTAATAGATCTTAATACTCATAGATTTTTCTTTGCGCTAATAACAAATAATGCGACTCTTTCCAGCATTCAAAATCGCCTTCTGGAGAGGCCGCGGTAGCCATCATGCTCTGTGTGGCCATCAAGAGGAAGCTCGAATTCTTCTACTGGAAGACGAACCAACTGGCTGTTTTTCAAGAGAGCGTGGAACTAAACGAGATCCCCAAAGCGTTGGCTTGGAGCGGGGACATAATCTGCGTCGGCTTCAAAACTGAATATGTGATATACGATGTAAGTAAACGATGAGTGGTTAATGGATCTAACTCTTTACACAGCTTCTTAGATTTCAGGGAAACCCAAAAAGTACGACATTTGTCTCACATCCTCTTCCCGAATTATGGAGCCTTGCATTTGCCTTCTCAACGACGGCTTATTTGGTGTGGCCAAGGATGAGTACCTCGTTGCAGTCGATCCAAAAGTTTTTACTGTGAAGGAAATGGAAAAACAAAAGAATATGAAGGAAGGGCAGGTTAAATCGCCAGAAAAAATAATGCCTCCTGAGACCAAAAAACCTCTCAAGCCACTCACTTGGTCTCATCCAGTTCTTTCTCTAGGTAAGGATTTTTTGCCGTATTGGTAATAGATTTAAAAATACATTTATTTGAGTTTATTACTTTATTTTATAACTCGAAAGTGTGGATTAAATATTATTTATTATAGCTTAAAAAATATTTAGCCTTCGCCTTCGAGAAAGCTAAGTCAATTAGATTTGCCTTATCGAATAGAGTCCTCTAAGGATTTATTTACATCCATATGATTTTAATTTTAAATCGAAATAAGAGGAGCGAAAATCATGCGTGAGCAAAGCACTCTTTTTATATACATATGTATGAAGGTCATATCAACACAATTTTTTCTTACTTCCAAAACTTTAAAAGGAAAAATTTCGTAAATTTCTTTATTTTGATTTTTGTCTAAACTCGAATCTACGAAAAATTCAACTAGTCTACAAAATACCCATAATTAATTTATTTTTCTACACGAGCTCCAATCAGGTCTTTATAATCTCATAAAATATTTATTTTAAAATAACAATTCCCTTACAGCATGGGATGAGCCTTACGCCATTGGGTTAACTGCTAATGGAATGGAGGTAAGGTGCTTAGATCAAGGAAATGGTCTCAACAAAGACACTTTAGTCCAGACAATCCAGGATTTAAATAAGGCTCGTCTAATTGTACGATCGAGCCAGGGATCGCTCTTTGCAGCATCTTTTTCGGAGCTCTGGTATATTCAGTTGGTTGATATTCCCAAGCAGAGACAGAACCTTATACAACAGAAAAGATTTCAGCTAGCTCTTGCTTTAACTGTGAGTATAGCTTATTTTTATAAATAATTCAGATTGAACAATGTTACAGTAAATACACATTTCTTTAGCTGACGTATAGTTAATCTTTAAGTTTTGAACTATTTTTTAACTTTTCTATTAGAAAATCTCCGATGAATCAGAAGACGAGAAAAATGTTAAATCTCGCCAAATCCAAACTTTGTTCGCGTTTGAACTGTTTGCTAACAAACATTTTGGTGAGGCGATGCAAGTATTTGTAAAACTTAAAACAGATCCTTGTGATGTTATTCGTCTGTTCCCGGACTTATTGCCGCAAGATGGACAAAGAGACGCAGTAGCACCTTCGACACATAATATTGAACCTTTGGATGATAAGGATCTAGAAAATGGACTGCTAGCACTTATTGATTACCTTGCTGAAATGAGACTCTTCATACAGAACGAAATTAAACAATCGGGCGAATCTAAGACGTTTGGAAAAAAAACACCTTTATTGTCGATTATCGACACAACTCTCTTAAAATGCTATTTGCAGGTGAGTGTTGGAATTGAGAAATGAAAGATTTATTTTCGAACGGATTGGGGACATAACTAGACACACTTTACTTTTTAGACAAATGACTCTCTAGTTGCACCGCTCATTCGATTAAACCACTGCCACCTTGAGGAATCTGAAAAGACATTGAAAAAACATGAGAAATTTGAAGAGCTTATTATCCTCTATCAAACCAAAGGGCAGCACAGGCGAGCTCTTGAATTACTGCGAACGCAAGCAAATGTAAGATCCATTTAGTTTGAAACATTTTCATAACGTCATAAACCTTAGGTGGCCGGTTCTAGCCTCTTTGGCCACCAGCGCACTATCCAGTACCTTCAGCACATGGGGAAGGACCATAAGGAACTCATGTTTGAATTTGCAGATTGGGTTCTTAAAAAGTACCCTGATGATGGGCTTGAAATCTTCATCGGTGATTTTAATGAAGTTGAACAGCTCCCAAGAGCTGAAATTTTGGATTATTTGCTTAAAAGTCATAAACAACTTGTGATTCCTTATTTGGAGCATATTATTCATATCTGGAACGAGCCAAAGCCTATGTTTCATAACATTCTTATTCAACAATACAGAGAGAAGGCTCAGAACTTATCGGGTAAATTGGATGTCCAAGAGGGCTCAGAGAAGTATTTTTATTATTACAACCCTAAAAATAATTATTAAATAACAGCTTTTTTAATGTAGCCAAAAGAAAATAACCCTTGAAAACGTTCGAGCCAAACTATTGGAATTTCTTGAGAAATCAACAAAATACAATCCAGAAACAGTCCTCACCGATTTTCCCACCAACAGTTTATTTGAGGAAAGAGCAATTATTTTGGGAAAGCTGAAGAAACATGAAAAAGTTTTGGCGATTCACATTCAAATTCTTGGGGATATAGACAAAGCGGCAGACTATTGCGAAAAATATCATTCGGAGGAGAAAGATATTTTTTCAATGTTTATTAAAACACTCCTGAAACCGCCAAGCACACCACCATATAGTGGAGTGGAACTCCATCCAAATTGTTTGTGTCCAGACAATGAAGTAATTTTGCAACTTTTGAACAAATATGCGAAGAAGATTAATCCAGCTAAAGTCTTGCCAGTAAGTTTTTGATTTACAATGCGTTATCCTAAATCAAGAATCAGACTACGCTTATAAAACAAAAATGACTTTTTGGTTACTTTCAGGACTTATCTGATGATATCCCATTGGTTCGACTAAAAACATTCTTTGAAGTTGTACTTCGCGCAAATTTGGAAAGACGACGACAAAATCAAGTCCTTAAAGGTCTTCTTTACGCCGAAGATTTACAAATGCAAGAGCAACGTATGCGCTATGAAATGAAAAACTTTTTTATTTCCGATTTCACCGTTTGCCCAGTATGCAAGAAACGCTTCACCAATCAGAGTGCTTTTGTGAGGTACCCATGCGGAAAAATCGTTCACTTCTCTTGCCAGGAACGGAAATAGCTTGGAGCATTATGTAAAGTGAATTTGTTATTTATAAGATTATTAATAATAATCAGTCTCAGAAAATAAAATTAACCAAAGATAAAAAATATCAATTTTTAGGAATGGAATTTTGAAGTACTCCTCAGGTACTAATATGAAAAAGGCATTTACATAATTTTGTATCTGAAAGAAGGGGACCAACAAATTTTAAATTAAATTATTAAATGTACATGCGAGATGGAAGAATACGGAAAACACGTCGAGAAATATATATATAAGTAAAACTTCAAGGTAAAACGAGTGTGATCACATTATACTAAATTTTAAAAAAATTGGGTGAGTAATTTTTACTTTTGTTTTTGAAATTCCATAAAACCTTGATTTACTCTCAAAACACTACACTATGTATTAATAATTGGAAGTGGATTTGGTTAACTAGTAAAAAGATATATTAAAATGATAAAACGGGAATAAATTGTCGATAAAGCAACTTGTTTGTTCGTCAATTCGTTCAAATTAGCTTAGATATTAAAAACTGCATCAATACAAAAATACACCACGAAGAAACAGTGTGTTATATTATTTTTACATTTTTATTTGTATAAAACCAATGTTGTTAATTAGACAACTAAATCACAGAAATCGACAGTCTAAATAGTTCTCTTGTATAACTAAAAAAAATATATATATTTATATATATATAATCACTTGGCTATGGCTAATCCGCAGGTAATAGTTCTCGGAAATAACAATATTCAATACCGTGGTGTTTGGCTTAAAGTTAAGGGCGCCTTATATACCGCAGGATACCGTATCCGAGTAAACGAAACACTACGAAAAATCCAAGTAGCACTATTGTGTTTAGCCACAGTGGCGAACTGCATCCTTGCTCGTTTAATATTTCTTCGTATGGGATGAATTCAGCACTTTTATCTTTGCAGATTGTGTAGCTGCTACGTTGCGCGCATCTATTAAAAAAATAATAAATTAACGTTTAAAAAATTAATTATTTTTAATAAATATCTAACCTGATGGGTGGTCCTTCACTAAATTCTAAAATCTGCATATTATGATAGGCGTAATGGATCATTGAAGTGTATCGGACCCAACTCAATCCGGCAGGAATCCTTGAAGATAGATATCCACCGAATAGTTGCGTCGCCAGCGTATACAACGCGCTTAGCGTTATACTAACATTCATATCAAGACAACATGCACCTATAAAAAATCCAACGCTTTGTGCCACAATCGTGTTCAGAAGGAGAAAAACCAGCATCAAGAGGAACAGTTTCACACTAGACAAGTAGGCCGAATTACATCGTTCTTTTTCGACATCGTCAAAGGTCGTCGTATTTTATTTTGTAGCTTTTACTCACCTACTGAAGCCCATCATTGGATAACTGATAATATGATAGAATGTTGGCAGTGTTATCACCAGCGGCAGTTCCCCGAGCATTTTGGCAAGATAATAAGCTGACAGTCTGTAGGCTCCTGCACGCCTCTCTTTACTTATTACTTCTCTTTCTGGTGGAACTAAAAAAGGTAAAGTAGAAATTAAATTATTAATATGTAAAAATTAAGTCTAAACGGAAAATATTTTGCCACCACACAAAAATCAAATAGAACCAATGTTGGAAAAGTAAATAATATTAAACTTACATGAGCTAAGGGCACCAAAGAGCGCAAATAGCATCCAATATGTCTGTGAGAAGAACATCCATCCCTGAATATCATGAAGATATTCCTCTGTTCTGGGTAGCTGGAACCAAATAGCGCCTGCCATTACACCTAATCCTATGGTTTGGATCCAATTTAAATTAGACAACATTCTTGGTCGGGCCTCTCTAAAATTTCGCTTCGAAAGTACCCGAAATTGAGTAAAAAATCCTGTAGGATATCCCAGAGGGCATTCACCCTCATGAAATTCACTGGATGTCGAGCTAAAATTTGACTGTGTATCCAGCCAAAGTTGCTGCACTTCTTCGATAGGCTCCTTACAATTTCCATTTGTTTGGCTGGTTTTAACTACTACCACCTTGTGATTATTGTGATTGTTGTGATTGTAGAAATCCTTTGCTAGGGCCTCCTGGATTTTGTTATTACTACTGTCGTTTTTCAAATCTCCCCCTTCCAAAGAGGTTTGACTTTGTTTTGTGGCAAGAAATAATTTTTCTCGAATTTCTGGCGATGATTTTAGCTGTTCTACTACAAGGGATATAGAAATAAATTTGAAAATATTTACAAATATATTAAATTATTTTACAAATGAAATCTGCAGGATTGTAGTGTGGTTTTATCATAGCACCAACTGCTTGAAAGTGATCAACAATTTCTTTAGTGTCTCCAAAAAATGCTGAACGTCCACCGTAGAGAAGTAGTAATTTATCGAACATGTAGAAAATTTGCGACGATGGCTGGTGAACTGTGATCACAACCGTTTTATTCTCCTGTGTTGCCAAATTTTGCAAAGTACCAATGAGTGAAGCAGCAGAATGACTGTCGAGACCTGAAGTCGGTTCCTGTTAATGAGGGCCCGCCTAAATTGCCGAATAATTTATAACAAACTTTTGTGTAGCTTACATCGACCAGCATGATTGATGGATTTGTTAGCAACTCGCATGCGATGTTCGCCCTTTTCTTCTCACCTCCAGACAGTCCTCGGTTGAGGTAATCACCTATTTTTGTGCACTGACAAGAGGTCAATTCCAGTAGGTCCAGGATGCGATCAATTATTCGCATCTTCTCCGAATATGGTATTTTTTCTGGTAGTCGCAGCAATGCTGTATACTCCAATGTCTCGCGGAGTGTTAGGCCAGGAAAGAAAATCTCATCCTGGAGTACGTAGCAAATCTTTCTACGCCATTTTTTGGCTAATGGTTCGCGATTAATGTATATGTTCCCACTTGTAGTTCGTCTTTGTCCACTTAGGCAATCTAGAAGGGTCGTCTTGCCGCATCCTGAAGGTCCCATTATCGCCAGTAGTTGCCCTGGACTGAGGTTTTCTTTTTGTTTAAATAACTCTAATTTTGAATAGTTCTAAAGATGGTAACTTACCTAACTGATCCGCTTACATCTCTTAATATCAGGTGCCCTTGCACTGATGCACTCACGTTTTTAAAAGACAGCTGAAGGGGCCGTGATGGATCAAGTATGTAGGGAAATGTTAATGTCGTGTGTTCTTGCCTAAAAAACAAGAAAAATAAAATAAAATGCTTCTTCCTTTCTAATTGTATTATTATCCGAAAAACAAAACTTAAATAAAAAACTGTCTATCTCAAAGAATGCTTGATCGAAATTAAAGAATAAGAAAGAAGAAATTAACCAGAACACCATGAAAGTGTTTAAATGCTGCAATAATAACATGGTGTTGATACTAAAATTCACATTATATTCATTAGACGAAGAAGTTCATTTCAAATCCGCATACATTCCAATACAGTGGTGGTAAACACTAGAATAACTAATTTAAAAAAAAATCAACTAAATAATCACATAAACAGAATCATAAGCCAAATCCCCATTTCTCTTTCCTACTTGTTTATTTCGTACTCTAGATTAGGTTGACCTTTGATGCAATCAAACTAAAAATTTTTATTTATTCCTCGAACAAAAGTGTCTTCCGGTAAATGAAGAACTAAGATGTCTTGAAGATAAATAAAAGAGCCTAAACAAAGGAATCATAATCATAAAAAGAAATGTTTTGATATTTCCTAGTAAACAACAACGACAAACAACTGACTTGGAACTAACTGTTTATTAACATTTTGTAATTTCGCTACGAAAATGTCCGAATCCGCTTAATCTGAATTAACTCGATCTGACGTAATAAAAAAAATCAGCTCTAAATAGGCTTTAAGCCCTATTATCCTACAATGAAGCAATTTTCTTCATTCATACGCATTGCTCCGTTGTGTTTCGTAATAAATAAACGAAACTAGCCATTGCCGCACGACAGAGTTCAATGCACGATTTTAATGGCATTTCCCATGCCGAAAAAAAAAATAAATAAAGAAAAAAAAACAACATTCATTACTCTCCAGTTACGCACTTCTGTGAAAGCGTAAACGCCTGAATGTGAAAGTTTTCTTGACCCAATTCATTTTCACATAATTGTTTTCTAAAGGTACCCGTCGTCCTACAATCGAAGAGAGGCCCATTCATGCCCCCTATAACGTTGCGGTTCTTAACAATAATAACATAATTGATACCATATACCGGAAAACGGTTAATGCGCGTAGCTTTCAAGAGTTACAGCTGCTCCGAAGGTAATGTACTTTCACCTCACTAGAGCCCTTTACTTAGAGGTCTGTAGATCGGGCCTCGGAACTCGGAGCCTATGCCATGGAGCGGCAATCGCAAGTAGGTCGCACGTTGCGCTTGTTGGGGCCTAGGAGGAAAATTTAACCGATCAACGTTCCATGATTACCAACTTTCGTCAGAGGGCCAGATGGATGCCGATGACTCCGACGCCGCCGATTTTCTATTTCCTCGTATGGGTCATTTTGTGGGTTTTGTGGCTGCAAAGGAAAATCGGAGCAATGGTGATCGTCCATTACTCCTGGTTTCGTGTTCTTATAAATAAGATCGGAATGTAAACAAGTACTGTAGGCGCTATACAAATTACGGTTCCGGCTTTTTCACGTAGGAATTGGCCAGAGCTGGAAACCTTGTGGTTTATATACCAAGTCATGTCCATGGTCGTTTGTGGCAGGTTTCGGGTTTAAATTCTTTTATCGTACATTCTTATACTTCTTTTGAATATTTGATCATACAAAGATCAGGATTAATTTCTTATTGACATTAGCCGGATGTAAAAATGTTTTTATTCGAAATAACGATCTATTGAATTGGCTTCGACATTATCAACATTATTTTCTTCTTATTACCTGTTAGGTTTTATGGACATTTGTTATATATTTAAAGATTATAGTTATTCAGTAATAAATATTTAAATCAAGAAATTCCAAGATAGCATAGTACTAATCAAAACTGAAGCAACTTTTTTCCAGTGTTTTCAACATCAGAATTTGAACTTTTCAACGAATCTGTTATAGTGATTGTTATTTTAAATATATTATGTTATGGTTTATAGGTGATAACAAAATATGATTTCCTTAAAAAAACAAAAGTAATTTTTCTCCTGAGCGCAAAATTATCACTATCTGCTTTATAAGTAACCAGAAGAGACGAACAGGTTGAAAAAATTCCAAATTAACCCAGACAGGTACAAAAAACTCTCAGACAAAATACATCACTCAGTCGGCGTTTTAACCCATAAAATCGTCCGATTTTTAAATAAAACACCTTGAATGAATGAATGAATAATTAATCATTGACTTCGACAACATTTTTAAATATATAATTAATCGCTTTTCTTTAGAAAATTTATCAAGTAACTTTTTTTTTGGTAGGTTAAGCATATTTGGTAGTTCTAAAAGTCTTCAACTCTTAACTATTTTTCAAATTTTACCATTTCTAATATGTATTAGTCGTTCCAAGTGAAGTCGTGTTGCAATCACCCACAAAATTTAATGTTTTTTTCATTGCGCAAAGATTTATTCAATTTCGGACGCTGTACATTAATCTTATTTTGATAAGAAAATAATTTTTTTTAAAATTAATAAAGATTTGAAAGTATCTACCTAAACATACATAAATTACCTAAGATGCCACATTTCCAGACATCGGACAACATCTTCATAATGGATAATTCGTGAAATTCTTTCATAACCGGCATTGGCTAAAATACCTACATAGATTGCCACAGCCGTAATTGTGGACCAATTGTTTGTACAGAGTGTAAAACATTTCAGTCAACTTGAATTTTAATTTGATTGTTAAAAGCTTGTCCTGTCCAGTTTTTAAGCGGAATACAAATATTAATATGACGTTCGGCAAATGCTTTTTCGTTGGAGTTTGTTTTGGTAGCTGATTAGGAAAGGGCCCTTGACTTCTTTACATTGTTTACATTTGTGTCCGTTTGTAAATTCGTACATAACATGCAAGATAAACAAGAAAAGTGCGAATTTTTTCTCAAAAATTAGATCCACAAACATCCAGGGTTGATGAACGAAAATATGACCAGAAAGTCATTGCGGGAAAAAGTCACACCTTTTGGAAACTATTTCACTCTCGCTTGATGTGTAACCCAACGATAACAAAAGTAAAGGCTCATTAACATGTGAACAAACGTAAGAGAGTTACATAAGATGAGGGGGCACTTTAAAAGTGTTATGCTGATTTGTAAGGAATAAAAAAATAACATCCAGCTAAGTTATATCCATACAGACTTACTAAATCTTTTTGTTCATTTCTTTTTTTTTCAAAAACCATGAGTCAAGCAATTCAACTGAACCACTTTGGTAGCATCTAGAGACATGCGTGTGAGACAATATATGTATGTTATTTTTCGTTAAATCTTTTTTAAGATAACAAAACTTATTTTGATGTTCTGACGGCAAGTCAGTCCAACCGTATTGTGCTTCTCTAGTTCTAGACTCCAGAGTGACAAATCCACCTTTCCATCCCAGTTCACATGTTTGAACCCAAAACACTTTAATCCACTATCTCGAAGCAAATAACACATGCTCATGATTTAGCCAGCGTTTTATCTACGTAGTTTGTCGATCGTTGACACAGACTCCGGGATTAGGTTGTTGGCTCAAGCGCGGAATCTCGGAGGACTGTGCGCGATTTTGCTTTAAGAATAAAAACAAGTCAACAAATGGATTCCTGCTGCACCTCAAGATATCAACTTCATTATTTGCATAGTATCTCGACTATGAGTGACTGACTGTTGCGCAAGAGAATGCAAAAATAATGAAATTTCAGACGGAATGGATGGGATGGTATTTTTGGAAGCAAATTCCTTTTGTCTGCATCTTCCTTTTTTTTTATTTAAAAAAAAATAACACCGAATCAGCTGCATTCGAATGAGATTCTTAGGAAAGACAACGCGGTGGGCGAACCCTATGCGGGAAAAGTTATGTAGAAGAAGTTGAATTAAAATTTTATTATGAAAAAATTCCAACTTGCTTCTGAATCACTTAATTTTTCTTGAAGCTATCGCCCAAGTAAATTTATAAGCCCATTAATGCTGTATTGGGATTCCCAGACACCTTCGGCGCCAAACAAAATATTTCTGGGAAAGAAATTTAAATATTCAATTTAACGCCTTCGTTGTGTATGGAAATGGGTGCTCCTATTATTGGTTACTATAGTAATCTTTAGTTGCTAAGAACTATCTCACTAAAGCTATTTTTAACACTTATAGTACTAATGGCTTATGATAGTTTGCACAGTTATTTTGCATTACATTGCGGAAATCTAAATCTGCTCTAACTAAGATATTTACATATTTTTGTTGTTACTTTCAACGCTTTGCAGCGTTTAATATAATACATAAAAAATTTCTCTATGTAACGTAACCAAAAAAGAACTCGTATTTTGAAACAAAATTGTTCGGCAATTTGTTAGACTGCTTTCAAGTATTCAATTTTTAATTATGCAATTAATCTTAGTCTGAATTGTTAACTAACTTCTCAAATGCGGAAATAGTATGCTAGATTCTTTTATGATTTTTTAAGTTCACTGTACAAGAAGGTCAGAAGATAGAATATAAAAAGTAGTTTGGTATTATATGCACCATTAAATTAATCAAACTCGTTTTCAAAAATGCAGTTCCTCTATTCCCAAAAATGCTTAATAAAGGCAGTTACTAAATTTACCACTCGTCTGAAATTCAGCTATTTGTTCTGTTAAGCTGAATAAGAAAACGTTTGCAGAAACAGAGCGATCTTCTCTTTCTCTTTTTGTTATTGGATGCATGACCAATATTATTGTGACATTATACTCTTACTTGCTATCATCTCCGAGATAAAAGAAATCCAGTACATTTCGGAATCGTTTAGCATTCTACGGGTTTATACGAGGAAAACTAAATCGACTATCATTGAAATTTAAGTAGTTGCCAACTTATCAGGCAGTATGATTCGGGTCGTAATAGTACCCACGTTGTAGCTATGAAAATGAATGGCAATCACGTTTAATGTGCGTACAGAACGAAAACAGAAAGTTGCGCAACTTAAAATCGTGAGTGCGTTCACCAAAAGAAACAAAAAAAAAGTCTACAAAGAAAAAAGCCTTAATTTTCTTTAAAGTTGAACTGATATCGACCTGCTATACTAAATCACTAATTCGGTTTTTGCTCTTTACTTATTTCGTAATCAGAAAAATTGTAATCTGGAAACATATACAGTTTCAGTGAATTAGCTAATCATAATTTTCTTAAGAAACTGATACTACTTTAGATGTTTTTCTTTCAATAGACTGCAAACTTTAAATTAAGAAAACTCCCTGTAACAAAATTTAATATCATATTTTGAACGAATAGTAATACCAGTCAAATCATAATCAGGAATAATAATAATAATTTATAATGAAAAATAACTTAACACCACTCAAAAAACGTTAGTGAAAAAAATCGAATACAAAAGTTTTACTTCACCCACTTAAAATTCTTGCGTGTAAGTAGCAATTATGTTGGGCAAAGACAAAAACGAAAATCACGTAGGTTGCCAAGTTGCGGCCAATGTTCCTACTTAAAAAAAAAAGATTATCCTTCAATGAAAAGTTGTCATAGCTTTGTCTATAGCTTTAATGTTTTTAGCTAGAACGTGACCAAAATCTCGTGCGACCACTGTAGTGGATTGCGGAAACCGGAACTCCCTCAGCGGGTCTAAATATCTCGTTTTAAGATATCTAGCCGGCGCTTTTGTGGAATGAATCATAGATAGTAGGTAGGCGATTAACATTATGCACTTCACATACATAATGCAACATAAAAACGCTCTGTTTTGGTAGAAACTTTGTAAGTTGGCCGCACTTTTGTAGGACGAATTTCTATTTAATTTTGCCCATAAAAACATGTACGCGTCTACGTGTGTACTTATTAAATACTTAGAAAGGTTTAAAGATTTTAAAAATCTTGTTAAAGGTACCTTCCTGAATTTAAGCTCAAAAATTTTATATTTTACATAAAAATTTTTCTTACGCTATAAATACAAAATTTAAAAATATTTCTATTTGAAGAAAGTTTTCAAATTTGAAGGACTTTGCTATAACAATAAGCCAACAACATTTAACATATTTAGTGACTGAATTCAAACTCGTTTTTAGACAAATACCCAAATTTGTAGCTCTTGGTTTTTGTGTAACTAAAATACCTCTTTCTAATCTTGTTTTTCGTCAACCACATTTTTAAAGAGGGGTCAAATGCATTTTGTCTGTTACCAGTTTGATGCATAACGAACTTTGAGTGTTTGTTTTTGATATTATTTATAAAGCTAATCTCATAAACTGGTGGTAATTTAGGTAAGGTCGTAAAGTTCTTCTTAAATAATAACGTAGCACTAAAGATTAGAAAAAGTTAACTTTCCGACACTACACTAATTTTGTGTATCTTTTAATGAGTTTATAATTTAAAAGTTAAAACCCAATTCTAGAAAAATTTTACGGTTTCAGAGAATAATCTCCTTAAATTTGATTATCAGACTCACCTATTCTATCTGCAAAAGTTTCAGAAATAAATTTATTAAAAGTCGCAAGAAAATCACCGATTGCTTTAAAATACTTCAGTTTTATGCTAAAATCGGTAAAAATAATTTAGGGTAATACATCTGGGCATCTTACATCCACGAATACCTGTTGTATTTCTTGGACGATGTTATTTTAATTAGCTATTTAGTTTTTAAATAATGTTCACATCTGGCGCAAAACAATAAAACTTTAAGCACTTTCCTTTCCATTTTTTAACTTTTTTCAGTCGAGTTTTCGAAAGCGAAACTGCATGCTAATTTTAATAGAGTGCTTTTAAGTTGCATATTCCTTTCTAGACTGACTGGGAAAAAAAACAGTGAAAATATTGAACTGACATCTCTGTATTGTAAATACTGAAGTTTATTTTGTCGATCAGATTTGTCAGTTCTTGAAATTATATTGCCCGTTACCTTAAAACTGATATTTATTTTATTTATTGAATGTGATTACAGTTCCGCTTTTGTAAGCAGTTCTAATTTAACACACATTTTTCTGAAGTGTTACAAGTTACACTTTACAGCAGCTTCATCAAGGGCAATAGCTGAATAATCCCAACGAATATAAGAAGCAGCATTTCAGTGAGAGCGATAAATAAATTGCCATTCATATCTTATCTTTACTGTTCAAATTTCTCAATCTTGTGTTAGCAAGCAACCAAATTTTTATTGGATGAAAGTAATGTTCATAAATTTCGTCCTGTATTTACACTTAAATCTGCACGTTCCTGTGTTTTTGCCAACATAACATCTTATCTATTTTTTTGACAATTTCGCAATTTTTCAAGGAACGATTAACCTTCAAATTTTCTTAATAGAAAACTTGCTAATTCTTTTCTGATTATGATTAGCTAGATTAGATTAAATATATTAAAAAGATGTATTTGAGGCCCCTATTAAACTGCGAAAAAATGAGGTAGAAGTTAATTTAACTCTTATCAATTTTTGGATTCGAAAGAAAAAAAATTGATCGAATATTAACTGTTGGGTTCAAGTGATTTCCATTAATCAAACATAACTATTTTTTCTTATTGTTATTTTTTTATAACTAGGCTTTATCCAGTAGGTACTTACTAGTTATTGTAGTAAGATTTTTAAAATGTACGTAGGATGATCAATTCGACCAATATTTTTAGGATTAAAAGAGAAAAATGTTAACGACTTAAGGAAGCATATTTAAAAATCCTTTTTTCTACGCCTAAAACATCTTTCAAAAATGCTGTATAATACTTAAAAGAAAGTTTTTGGAATTTTGTCGAATTCAAGAGGCTTTCATTGTTACTATTATTTGCCTCCTGTTGAACGGTTTTACGAAACATACAGCTTATCGCGATTGTAAACAAATTTCTGTTGTAAATCATTTTTGGTGTTTTATAGAAGCTTTTGCGTGTTTTGCATATTTTATTAGCCCGCCTGAGTTGGAAATCTATAATGAAAGCGAATCTTTGAAATCTGCTCCAACAACACAGGGGATGAGTCAAATTATGCAGATTTTTTGGGATTCGATAGCGAAAGTCAAAGTCAAACACCGTGAGAGAGTAAGACTGGTAGAAGAAAAATTCAAGAGGATTGTCGTTCGAAATTTAATAGCTGATGCTGATTTCAGCAACTCAAAGACCGATGCCCTTGTGCAGAGTGTTAGATTCACACACCCTAAGGTGGTTCACCCAAAAGACGGGTCAAAGCATTTTTTAGTAATTTGACTAATGTCTAGACTAAACCAGTGGCTCGGATGATAGTCGACTTTAGTAACTTGTTGTAGAACATGTGCAGGTAATAAGATACTAACACAATTCTGGCGAAATGCTCGAAAAAAAAAGGTTTTTTTTATTTGTTTCAAACACATACGTTTTCACGTACAATATGTTGTAGTCATCAAACATTTTCACCGGACTCCGGTTCATCAAACTTTTGAGTGAATCAAGAGAAAGGTAAGAGACGCAATAACCGTTTATTTTCACGCCCTTGGAAGGCAATATGTGAAAATATTATTCAATCATGCAATTCAAATTTACGCCAAGTAAATAGGAACTGTTGAAATCGCTTAAAAATTAATGAATAATTGTTCGGTTAGCAACAGTGCTACTACCAAAACAAGGGAGCTTTTTGTGGAATACAAAAGTATAATTCTTCTAGACTCCTCGAGGAAAAAATATGTGTGCAACTCTTAAATCAATCTATGTATATCATACACTATTTTCGAGTTTTATCATTATTATTTGTGTTTTAATTTCTTCGTTACGTGGACGTGATCTACACTGAATTTTCGTAAACATTTTATCTAATAAGTTATGTCTACATACACAAAAAAATTGGTTAATTAAAATAAATATATGTATATCTCCAATATTTCATGCATGTTACATGTTAACAATTTACTCAGAATCAGTTGATTCTAAAAAAATCCTACATACATTTTACGTTCACGTTTCCGTTGACTTTTCTTCCAGATATAAAAAGTCCTATCTCAATTAAATATCGTTATGTGTATTATGTCTTTTAGACAAACTACATATGTATACTTGCTAATCCTTATTATTTATTATCTTAAAATGTTTTCTCTGTATTAAGAACCTTGGTCACTCTGGTAAAGTCACGCGAAGCACTATGCCTTCGCCAAGAAGCAAAAGTACGCATAAAAACGTAATTATAATACTTTTTTCAATACTAGTGAAGGTCAGTTCTTCATACAATCCGCGTGTCACGGTTCACCAATAAAAATAATAGAAAACACTTTAGTCATCCCATAAACCTCCGGGATGTCCCTAATGACACATTTCTGTTTCCGTTTTCATGTTCGGTCAAATGGCACAGTCGCAAGGCAACGTCAATTAAAATTTTTATTCTTCAACCATTACTTTGGGTCGCGAATGTGGAAATAGATTCTAGAAAATTTTGGCTTAAATACACTTCAAGGTGGTGTTTCCCAACCAGATGATATCCTCAAGTGGTCGTGTGCCGTCCACTTGAACCTTGCCGCAATAGCCTCGAGGGTTTCGATTCACGCAAAACAAATATTCGACCTCGACACGAAGAGAATGAAATTGCTAGACATACTAAAATTTGGGCTATTTGCTAAATGATTTTTTTAAAGTATCTACTGTAGACTTATGACAATTAATAGAACCGAAATCGAAACCTTCACACGAATTAAATAAATTGAGAAATGGTTTACAGGCCCGAGCAATTGCTAACTTTTTATCTGTTTTTATTTTGCGTGTTTTTTTGTTTTTTGTTTTGGGAGGGACCTCGAAAAAATTGGGACAACATTCAGACCAGATCCATAATTCGCCATAATTGGTTGATTCAATTTCCCCTTTTATGCGATTCCTAACGCCCATCTCGGCATCGATAAATAAATTAATTACATAGATGGACTCCGATAGATGGAGTGTTGAAAGTTTTGCTCCCCCAAAAATTCCAAACTGATTGTTATGGGAGGTCAGTTGTTACGTTAGAGTTTGGTTTGGAGATAACTCTGCTTTCTGTTTACTTGTCCACTAACAAATTAACCGCGCTAGGGAGAAATTTCCAGAGAAGGTTTTAGGGAGCAGCTCAGCCAAAGTCCATGGTACTATCTGGCCACTTTTCTTAACTTGCCAAATGTTTGCACAAGGGCAGTGATCTTTCCGCCGGCATCTTGTGTTTAATCTTTCCCCCGAAAAATATTTTTTTCTCTCTTTTTTTTTTAGGCTCACCTCTTGCCTTATCGGTCAGAAATTTATGAAATAGGAGATAAGGGCGATATTTGTTAACAAGTCTATTCAACTTGACAAACTGGCACTGAACATAACTTGAAAATAAATAACAAACAGCTGATGGTCGTTATCTAGCCGCACGGATAGACATGCAATTTAAAAAAATTCTGCTTTTGAAAAGGCTCGAATTGGTATTGTTGCTTACTTTGGATGATAATTTTTCTGCAAAGCTTAGAATTTTTTTTTTTATAAATGCCAAAGAAATAAATATTTTTTATTTATTTCTGGATTATAATTTGTTTGAAAAAGTTATATGCGAATTGCGGGGTCGATGTACGCTACTATCGCATTATCTGAAGTTAGGAAATCATGCGGTTTTTACCATTGCCGAAATTGCTTCAGTCTATTTGCAATATGTTGAATTTTTTGCTTGCTTTTTAGCTAGATTTGTGATTGCGGCAAATTAAAAACTGTTGATTCGGTATGATATTTGCAACTCATACTATTCTAAGTCGTTCAAAAATAATGTGTTTTATGGTCTTGTTATGATTTTGTTGTCTTATTTTTACATTCCATATAATGAACCTAATCTCCAGCTATTTTAATTTATAATAACAACTCTAATTAACTTCAGAAGATTAGTTAGTAACGAGAAGTATTAAATCGATTCTGAACAACAAAAGCAAAAAGTAATATTGCCTGCTTACAAAATGTTGTTTATCTCTTCGAGCTTGAAAGGATGTCACGATTAAAAACAACTCGGAGTTTTGCTTTAGATAAAAAAAAATGTAGGATAGCTATTATTGTTCCTTTAGGGTTACCATGATACTTTTTGATATTCCGCAATTTAAAATGTTAGGTCCGCTATTTTTTTATCTAAAACGAATGGAAAACCATTTGATTTGCTAGAAATCATTAAGCCTTCTTACAATTTGAAATTAACTATGAAAAGCGATCTGTAGAACTCATTATTTTACTTCCAGAACTGAAAACAAAGTTAACATTATTGAACTCATTGCCCCGTTTGAACTGTGATACAACGGCTTCCATTGTGTTTTTGTTGCATAAAAACTGTAACATAAATTCCCTTTATTTGGGAGTGGAAAAGAGTAATCGCGAATGTCCGAATGGCCCTAGGAAGAAAAAGTCCAATGTCCATTACGTCGGAGCGAAATTAACAGCCACTTAAAGAATTCGCAAGTAGTAAAGTGGAGCTTTCAAAAGCGTGGAAAAACTGCCCGTTTCCCCCGCCAGATATATTGTATGTACATTTATGTATGTGCATGGAATATTTTTTTTTTTAGGTAGATTTGCCCGTTTGGTTTTTGTGCGACGTTTTTATTATTATTAATTTTTTATTTTTTATATTATCCAATTATGAAAGCCAGAAAACCAGAAATATCATAAAAGGTTTTTATTGTGTCCCCATCATCAGCACTGTAGGCCACAACTGTGAGTGAACTTTTGTTCTTTAATTTCTGTCCGTTTCAAGGGCTTTGTCAAGCCAGAGTCAGTCAGCTTAAGTTTTTGTAAATGCTGATCAAGCCGTAATTAGTGCGTGTAAAATATTGTTTTAAGCTTTATCACTTTGCGGGGGGGAGTGGGGGGGGATCTGGAAGAGGTCCCAAAAAGAACGAAGAACTCGTCGCGGCCGCATTTCAGATTTTCAGCTGAGAGCGGCGCAACCACAGCATTTTTTTTCATTGTATTTATTTATTTTTTTTGTTGAGGCGGCTGTTTCGTGATCGTCACCGTTCGTCGTTGATCGCCAGGTTTCCCAAGAGACCCAGTTGCCTAATGAAACAATTTGGGCACCCGGAGAATTTACGATCGCGCGCTAACGGAACACCCCAAAAAGTGTGGAACCCAAAAAATAGCGCTTAGATAAAAAAAAAAAAAAATAAGAAGAAGAAAAAGAAATAAGCGCAGGTCTCAGCTTAGCGCGGCTGTTTTCTTAAGAAGAATGGCGTGCACAGCTCCAATTTTAGTGGGCCACGACGGCGGCGACGATGACGACGACGACACGGCGCACACCAATGCTTTTTCGCCTTAAATGGAAGAAATGACCATGAAATTGATGATTTTTGAGGATTTGCGGCCGTTGGCCAAAAAATGATCGCTGTGACCATGAAAAAGTGTATATCTTTTTAAAATAAAAGAAGGCCCCCCAATTGGGCAATTGTTGCGCTATCGATCAAACTGCGATCGTGCACCGCATCACGACGGATGGTACAACTGGTCTCGCGGTGATCGCGCAGCAATTTTTACTTATGGAGTGCGTTCAGCAGAGCGAAAACGCGCGCGCGTTGTAGCCGCGCTTTGTTTGGGGGGTACGTGACAACACTAAATGAATTAAGCCAATCTGCTATTTCCGATATAATGTTTATCTTGCCCGCCCGATTGGCCAATGGTTGGGCGGAATAAAAGAAGCCAAAAAACAAAACATATTATTTCATATATTTTTTTATACCTATAGGTATATGTGCAAGATGAATAGCACGGATCTTGGATGCTACTGATGCTGCTGATGCTGGGGCAATTAGCCGGTCGTTATTCACTCTGCACTGATAGGCATAGCTCTAAAGTATCAACCCAAGAAAGTACAAAAAGAGTGAACACAACAGTAAATCAATCATACAACACTTAGTGGAGCCTCCAACTCCGCGGTTGGGGCCGCGCACCAGCGCTCTGTTTTGTTAAAATCTTGACGGTGTATTCGCGCGCAGTGGCGCGCACCATAGTGTGCTAGTGTATTCTCCCACCGTCGCACCGCACCACACCGCACCGTGCCGCACTAAAAAGACATATATAAGCTGCGCGCGCAGAGTAGATAAAGAGCCCCCAACCCGATCCGAATGCGAAATATTTAACACTGCCCGATGGTGCATTAATAGAAAAATGTGTGCCGCTGAGTGCTTTTGTTTTGATTTGTTTTCACGATACGGCTGCCAGCTCTCAGGGCATTGAACTTCTGGGGAAAGTGATGGCGCTGAGGCACACACTGTACTTATATATATTATATATAGTATATATAGTATATTGTATATATAGTCGTCTAGATATTCCACCAAGCGCGCCTCTATGCGCCGGAGGAGCTCCTCTGGTGGTGCTCTGATGGAGCTTGTTCGCCGTTTATAGCAGTTTTTAATTGAATTTTCTATCGTTTCGTTTAGAGATAAATTGGGATATACATATAACTTGGAAGGTTCTTTTTTTGTTTTTAATTTTTGTATATTTTTTTGATCAGACAAACATAGCGCATTGCCTTCTTCTATTAGCTTGATGATACTACATATATAGTATATACCCCCAACAGAAAACCAGCTTCTTGCCGCCCGATTCCCAAAAAAAAAAATCGCAACTGCTTCGAGTTTGTGTTTGGGGAAAGCACAGAAAAGTTATTTTTGAGTCAAAATACTGGGTCAAAGTTTGTTCACTTTGTTGATATTGAGAGTGATAAGACCTGACTGAGTTTAATGACCCCCGTCCGTCTCGCGGCGTCTGTGATTCTTTTCCTTCGGAGTTCAAATCTCCGTATCCATTCGGTCAAAACCGGTTAATAAACTCTGGAAAAGTGGGTCACAATTCGTGATAAAAACAATTTCGTGTTTTCTACCCGGATATAGCGAAATAAAGCCATTTTCACGGTGGCTGGTCCTCAATCGTTGCTGATGATGTTCACTACTCTTACACTGATCGTGCTCGATCACTATATTACTTAATTATTATTATTACCATTATTATTACTATTCTTATTATTTAAAAACACCCAAAACTTACCTATCATTTATTACTTTAGCGTTTTCCATGCCAGTCGAAGCCAGGTGAACGGATCCTTTAGGGTGCTTCTTGTTGTCCGTGGGTAGACGGAGATAGTCTTGCTCACCAAGAAGAAACAGATCCTTGGATATAATCATTTCAGTGGAGGCTTTGCTCCTACGATAGTTACTCTAAAGATAGATTATATTTTCGAAATTTTGTCTGTCCAAATTCGATCCCTTCAGATAAAACTCTTTATTTTGATGCAACAATTTGATTTATTATTATTATTTTAAAGATCTTACAACATTTTGCACCAAGAACGAGATTATCCCGCTTAACACACTCACTATCCGCGCTCATTCACATGAAAAAAATAATAATGAACAGAATGCCTTGCACTCTGTAAAAAAAAAATTATTATATGCCACTTAAGGTTGCAATCAGAGTTTAATCAACAGAGACTGACCAGGGCAACACACCTATCAAACACTTAAGGAATAAGGTCAGCCGCGCACCGGAAATAAAAAAGTTTTTCTTTACAGTTGGGCTCTTTTTTGTAGCTCCTCGGGGCGCGTTACTTTTTATTTATTTATTTCAGGTCGTACTGTTGGGCATTTTTTTAAAAAAAGTTGGGTATTTTTTTTTTTTTTATTTATACTCTTTTTATATACACAACAATCGAAGGAAAGAACCCGAAAAATTGACACATTTACAAAATTCGGCACAAGAAGAGACCCCGAAAAAAGAGTGTTCCTTGTACGAAGACACAAGACGACGGACGAAAGATACGATGAAGAACGAAGACGACGGTTTATGTTTGGATGAACGGACGATCTCCCAGCAGTCGCTGCGTCGGATAAACTGGTTAACAGCAACAGCACGGGGAGCTGAACAGCAGACGGAGGAGGCGCACCAACAGAGTCTCACAAACTCACAGTGAGCCCAGTCGGCGGAGTCTCTTGATCCAATTCGAAAAACTCAACTCCGCAACCGCTTTATCTTGAAATGAAACAAACTCATGAATGATTTGGACGAGGAGACCCAACAGCCAGGCAAGCCCCAACAGTTTCAGCTTTTTAGCTATAAAGTCTAGCAAAACGAAACGAAACGTATGTACGAAAAACTCGCCGATCCGATCCGATTCGAACCGATCGAGGCGGCCCGCGAAGCAGTGAAGCAGCGAAGCAGCGGATTCGCGAACGTGTTCGTGCAGACTATCAAGAAAGGGAACACATGTATAAGAAGCGCGAAAGAACCGCATAGTTGAAGCAGCCGCGCGCGGTACCGGCGGCGGTCGGCGGCCGGCGGTACCGCGGCCTTTTCTGACATTCTAGTTTGTAGTTTCTGATCACTGATCAGCAAGGCCAATATGTGAGCCGCGCGAGCGTGCGCACAAAAAAAGTGTAAACACAATGATCGAGGAATTCTTGGGCTGCTCCGACGACGTACCGCCACCGCTGCCGCCCGCCGCCGCCGTTGCGCCGCTGCACCGCAAAACCGCCCAACAAACTGCAAAATGTTTCCACACACGGAGATATCCCGTGCGGATCGTGCGCGACTCTTCGCGGCTCTTCGCGGGCACGATCGGATGGCGGGAGGCCAACCTGGAGCAACCCTCCTCCCTCTTTCCGCACACTAAAATAGTGCTTTCGACTGCACTGCATTTCAATAATGAAAATTATACAAGATCATAATTTTTATGTACAAAAAGGCGATAATTCGCCAGGAAAACATCTTTTTCCATTCCCCCCCCCGGATCGAAGTCTTCCCCTCTCCCCCCGCTAAAATATCTTTCAGCTGAATTGCAGCAAGAAGATCGGATCCCGGACGCCCGCCCGCTTTCTGCGGTTTTCTTCGGGCGCTTAAAAATTTTTCAGGCACCTTTTTCGCACGGTAGTGTGGGCTAGGTGCGGGTTTTCTCTTCCACCGGTGGTGTGTGGCCCCAGCGCGAGAAAATTTTCTTGCTCTAGGGCCTTCGAGAAAATAAATCACCAGTTCCGTGTCTCTAACGAGTTTCGTGCATTAAGTGGAAATTTCCGCTTACCTGGCGCAAAACGGAATTAACTTCCAAGATCTCTCGACTTCCACTTTTTCTTTGCTTTTGCCAATTTGTTTCGTCCTCCGATGGAAACTGTGCGAATTCTTTTAAGTGATTTCTGCAAAAACAAAAAATAAAAAAATAAACTAAAAATTAACTTTCTGTCTTCATTGGACTTCTCTCTAAAATAAACAGGAAGACAAGAATTAGTGAGGTATACCACTGCCAAGATTTCACACAAGGTCTGATTAGATTAACATCGAAGAAAAAAATAAGTACATAATAATAATGATCTTCAGGGAAAACTTGGCGTTTTAGGTTAGGCACCAAACAGCTCAATTCTTTTCTGGTGCCTGTCGCAATACGACAGCAAGCAAATCAAGAATTCCCAGAATTTAATCATATAATGTATATATATGTATATATAAATATATATATAAAAAAGCCGCAGGCTTGCCGGAGGTTCTTATTGCTTTAATGTTGTCGTCATTCAAGACGGGGGCCTTAGGAGTTAATAAGCCCGTCACATACTTGCAAGGTTTTTAGTTCTAGTTGGGGAACATTTCGAACTTCGGGGTACTTCTCACAGTTGTCTCGGCGCGGACAAGCCGCAAGGTTTGGTGCTTGTAAAACCATTTCCTTTGACTTACGATCAATTACCATTTCTGTGGTCGTTTTATTACTTGAGTTGGTCACAGCTTTACTCATGTCTTTATTGCCAAACATAAATTCAATTTTCTTCTGTATAACTGCCATGGTCTAGAAATTTAAAAAATATTTCAATTGTATGCTTATAGGACGATTGAAATAAATAATGAATTTAGTATTAGGAACTGAAGCCGGTTATTGGACAAAAATCTCAAAAAGATCTTTCAATTTCAAATGATAGTAATGTTTAGTATCAAGTCACGTGTCCAACTTGAATAATACATATTAATATGAGTCCATCCGGTTAAGCCGTAACAGTGATTTTAATCGATTTATCCTGCTTCAGAGAGAGATCAATATCCTAGGTGATCGCACTGTCCCCAAAGGCCCCTCACGGCCAAGGTGCGTCTATTAATTTAATTGCCCAGAAATACGCCGCCTCTTCGCTCTCATGCCGGGAGACCTGTTTATCTATCTACCGAGTTTATAATATGGATAGTATTAACACTTTAACGACCGGCGCGGCGTCCTATCTTTTAACTTACGTTATTTACCGGAAACGGCTATTGGCGTCCTATTTCAAATAATTATAGTGCTACTGATAACGAGTCATGCTTATGCTTCATAGTAGAAGTAGTAGTAACAGCTGGCGTGGTAGTGATTGTTGATGGTCGGTAGATTGTAAACCCACCGAATTTGTCAACTCTTAAGGTAGGTCAAGCAAATTACTTGACTAAAGAAGGAGAAGAATAAAATACGCTCTATTGCAAATTTATGAACCTTTCTTGGATGTTTGTTTTTACTATTTCTCCATACAATTTTGAGATATTTTCTCCCCACTTATGGATTGAAGTAATTTCATCTAATAGAGAAAGCTTAAATTACATGTTTTAGCTTTTGATGATTCTATTGATTTAAAACCAAGCCAAAAAATGTCTTCACTCGTAATCGTCCTTGACAGGATTACAAAGATTACAAAAAAAGTCGCAACAAGAGTATGACCAATTTTCCAAGCTATTTACCTAACATAAGGAATTTCAGGTTTCGATTCGTTCGTATGTTTCTTGAACAGAGTTAGTCAAAATTCCTATCAAAGAAAGTTCAAACTTCTCCTGTTTTGAGTGGCGTTATAATTTTACAAAAAAGTAACTCTGAACGACAGAAAAATCCATTCTTAAAAGACGCTAAACTTGCGAGCATTCAAATTTAAAAACAACGACTCGTTGAAACTCCACATAGCCACACTATCACAACATTTCATCCTATAATCTATGCTTCATTAATACCGGATCTTATTTTTTGAATTTTCCCATTTCGTATATTGTTAAATTTTACATGTATTAGAAAAATACATAATGTAATAAAGAGCACCGATTAAATAGCGAACGAAATGATCTTACATTCATTCTTATATGTGGTCAATATCGGAAGGTACCTTTTTGGAATTGGAATTTGAGTAAATTCATTTTAATTTAACTAGAAGTTAGAAAACTGCCAGCTATTTTTACGCATGACTTTCGACATAAAATCTAATTTTATTACGAAATGTCGTGGCAACACGCGATGAATACTAATTTCAATTGAGTCTCGCAACAAATAGTTAACTAAAATCTTTTATGGAAATCACGACTTCTTTTAATTTCATTTAAATCAGATTAGAACTGAATAGGAAATTTACTATCATCCGTGCTATTTAGAGTTTCCATCTAAATGTTTGTAAACGATAAAAAGTTTTTTTTTGTAAAATAAATACATAACACTATAATTGACCAAAGCCATATATAAATTAGCCTACAAATTACGTAATCACATAAAGTGGAAAGAAGAGGTCAATAATATTGGTGATTTTACGAGGGAAATAACCTGTACATCGCCAAATATATGAGGGGGCGTTAAAAATTATTTGAATAGAGCGTTCAAGGAACCAAGTTACCTCTTTTCCCAGGTTATTACATTAGCTCCATAAGTTCTCTACTTATTTCTTATACATACATTTTTTACAAAAACGCTTTTATTACGCATTTGGCAACAACTATAACTTACCCGATACTCAATCATTCTTCTTATTTTAAGATTAATTATTTATTTGATATTGCAATAGGCTAGAACAATGAAAAACAAAGTTAAACTTTAGAAAATTAATTATTTAACTGTTTTATTTATTACCTCCATTTAACAACGTTTAACTTAAAAACGGGCTTTACCGATAACCTTCGACTTAAGAAGTTAATTAATAAGTTCCGACAAGCTGTTTCAAGAATTCAGTGTTTAACTTCTTATAAGATATCACGATATATGAAACAGATTTAGGGTCTGTAGAGCTTTGAGAGACTGGGTTATATTTTACTATCGTTGTCTTTTTTCTTTATCTTATAGGTGTTCGACGTTGTTGGAAGAAACGTTTTAAAAAAACTTATTTTTCGAAAATTTCGAAACCATACAACCTTAAATATCGAATGAAAAGTATCGATACTTTATGGTACTGATATGAATAAAAGTATTGACTAAATACCGATACCGAAAAATATCGCCCCTTTATAAACCTATTTCGTTACCTCCAATCTTAAGAATATTAAATAGTAATAGTGAATCAGCTCCATATGTTTTTTCAGTTAAATGAATGCAGATTATCGAGGAAGCTTGTATTTTTGCATAAATAATGCGAACCTACGTATTTTGCAACACGGGAAAAGACAATAAAACATCTAAGGCCCGATGCACTTGAGCGAATTTTAGTTGCACGTTGATCTGCGTCATTCAAACTGCGCGTGACTTATTTTTCCAAGTTCAAAAAGTGTCTGCACAACCCTCTGAGGTAAAATGTCTCACTTTTTGGGTATCTGTACTTCCGTCAGAATAAATCTCCACACCTAAGGGCACCCGACAAGAATATTTTTTATTTGTATCAATAACCTTGTTTTCGACGCAATGCGTAATATCCCTTTCTCCTTGCACTATCTCTCATCAAGCTCATCAAGCAAGGCTGTTCAGCAACTATGTTGTAGTATAGTAGCAGCTATTCCACAAAGACTTTTTTGATTTTACTTACATAAAGAAAGCCAGAAGGCGTATGCCTTCGTGTCGGCAATCTCGTTTTTAAAAGGTTCAACAACCAACCTTGGTACAACAGCCAAACTAAAAATTTTGGTTCAATAACCAACCTTGGTTGCATTTTTTAAGCATTTGAGTTTTTAGCCTAAGTAATTTGTGGATTTTTCTCCTGTGATATTGATATATGGAATTAGGAATACATACATATACATATTGTTGGAAATGAGCATGAATGGCCAATGGCATACATTTCACAATTTTTGATTTATAGAAAATTCTAAAATTTAAAGGTGTTCCAGATACCGTCCTCTTACCGGCTTTATTCTGACTAGACCTAACTAGATCTACCCAATTCTTGAGGCTACGAACGCGCTCACGATGACCCAACATGAGCAGAAAAATGATGGCGATAGTAAATAAACCGTTTTTCACCGTCGAAAAATTCTCACCCAAAAAATAAAAGGCGGTTGGGCCCCAAAAAAAAAAGACTTACTGATGACTTACTGACCTAAAAGAAACTGCTGACAAAACGGTAACCTACAAGAGAGCGGCTTGGGCCAAAGCATATAAACAGCATAAAAACGGCTGTGGTAGTACCAAAATCTTGGCATTCTTTTTTCTAAAGGGATTATTCGTTACGGCCCCGCCGCGCGTATTATCCAATTCTAGAGGTTATACAAGACTTTTACTTGGAGGAGAGAAGCAAATTTTTATTTTTATTATTATCGCGCTGTACATCTTTTCTGGAGTCTCTCTCTCCTCTGGGCTGCCCAAAAATTCAAACCGGCGGTGCGGAGGAATATAAATCATAGTGTCAACGCATTGTTGGCCCCACCGTTGTCGTCTTTTGAATAGGCAAATTTTAATAATTACCTGAGAGCGGTCGTTATATTGGACAAATTTTGCCCCCTTGTTAACAAGGCGGTCCCGCGATCATGGTGATGAAGATGATGATGGCGATGACGAAAGATCCGTGAATGCCTCGAATAGAGTCTTGTTTGTTCGTTCGCTAGATGGGACCGCAGGAATCTTTTTATTTTTAAAAAGATTATTCCCACATTATTTAAACCGAATAAGTGGCTGCGGTGAACTGCCTGGATGGAGAGAGGTTGCGGCGTAGTTACGTAATGATCATATCCCCGAAAACAATGTGCGAACTTCGCAGCGGCTATATAAGAAATAATGATCATTTTTGGTTGGATGTTGTTCCGAATGCCAGACGAGGTAGAATTGATAATAAGACGCTGAGAAGCAGCGATACCTTACAACATGTTTTCGTGGGCCTCTAAAGTGGCACAAGTGGAGACGTGGTCCGTCCGAAGTAACTTGATTAGCTTATAACCGCGCAACTTCTCCCGTTCCAAAGCTCATCCGCGTCCCAATTAGAAGAGATTTTAATGGCTGCGCCATCGCGTGCGCCTCACATTCAAGAATTCTGTCTAGAATTTCTCCTCAAAAACTCGAATAGACATATGTCCATACATATTTGTTCTAAATAGTCTACAGAATATATTTTTATGTAAATTAAAAGATCATTTTTGTTATTTTATATGTATAGCTAGCTATTCATTCATTTCATTTCCTATACCAACAAAGTTTTGAAATCTTCAGAAAAACTCAGCCGCAGCAGAGAAATCAAATCCCTTCCTTTTTGATATTTTATTATTTTCGGAACGCGCACCATAAAATTATATATCATTCAACAATTTATTTCTTAAACTTATCTTAAGTGATTAAATTTAACGGTTTTAGGTTAAGCCTAACACTTGAACGTTACAAAATATTTAAAATGAATTATTTTGTATGTTCAACGATTCAAACAAATCCTCCACTTTATTTTGAGCATCCAACATAAAAAAATGAGTGGTACAAATTTTTAAGTCTATATGCTCTGAAACTACCCCTCTGCTCTTATTAGATATAAATTATTTAAATCTTTTAAATCCATGAACCATTATTATTATAAGTGTAAAAAGTAAAAATCAATATAAAAATAATCAAAATAAAAGATTCACGTTTAATATCTTAAAAAATGTTACGTTAAGCCAAAAATTTCTTAACTAATGTTCTTACTTTGGGTATGTAATCAATCAAACTCAACAAAAAATAAATAAATAGTAAATAAAACAAAATCGGAGTGAAGAACACATAAAAGATTAATGCCTAAAATTTCTGGGTATGCACTAGTAATAGATTCTTTTTTGTACGAAACCTGGACCAAGACGCAAAGTACACTACTCAATCTCCTTCGCTGGCTTCTTCAGATCTACCGAAAACACCTTGGCCTTTAAGTGGTCTCAAGTCATTTCCACATATTATCCAAAAGCCCGAAGGCACTTCTCGAAGGGGGTAAGAACTTTTTTGCAATTTAGATTTGCTTAAAATTCCCACCTTGAGACATATACAGAGTATTTCTGAAGAAGTAGGAAGAGTGCAAATATAAAATCAAGTTTATCATTTTTTGTATGATCACTGATCCCACTCGGAATAGAAATAATTGAACGATCTGGTGATCTTGAGACGTGTGCGAAATTCTTTTCAGAAAAACTAAAAAGCGATATCAGGCCAAGGCCAGTTGTTAAAGCGCCCCCCCGACCGCGAACAGTCCCAAGCTCTCAAGGAGTGTGAATAATATGCGGATAAAAATAAAAAAGACACACATCAGGGAGAAGGAAAAAAAAATAATAAATCGGCCTGCCTCTTGCTAATGACCTTTTATCGTTTCCTTTGTGGATTTCGGCGGCGTTATCGCGCGATAAGGGACGCCGCCGGCGACTGCCATAAATCTAAGAGCTTGGGTAAATTTCTTAGTAACCTGCTCCAATTCTTACCTTAAACAAGTTGTCGCTTTCTGTGTAAATTCTTTTTCAAGATTTTGCAATTAGAAAAAGTTGAGGACGCTAAAAGAGGAAGCAAAAGTTATGTGTCAGAAGTGGGATTCGAACCCACGCCCACAGAGTGGACTGCGACCTGAACGCAGCGCCTTAGACCACTCGGCCATCCTGACTTCTGAAGCTGTTGTTCAAACAAACTTTTTATGCTGGGGCGTTCAATTAAGAAATTTAAGTATTAAAAATAATCTTATGATGGATTAAGAATAAGCGTGTGAGCTTAGTTTTCTCCTTTCTTCTCTTGTTATTTTCGAACTACTTTTAGGAAAAATTATTTATAGAAATTGGTATACAAAAACGCTTCGGAACGTTTACAGCTCAAACGTGTTTTATAAAGAATTATTATTACTTTTATTTATGCCCTAGTCGGTAGAAGTAGGAATAAAGATCAATGCGTCTTTTATAGCTGAATTGTATGTTAAAAGAATTGTGCATAATTCAGCTATAAGAGACGAAACGAGAGCCCCGGATTTCTTTCAACTTTCATACCTATTTTGATAGTATAGTAAGTACGATTATCTGTTTAAGAAGGGCCCATAACTTATTTTGCGGTTTGAAATAATTTGTTTAGACTTAGATTAGAAAATCCGTTTGCATCATTTTGAGACATAAATGAAGAATATGTATTCATAATTGTGTAGTTCCCAATTTGAGTACCCATTAATTTTTCTCCCCCTTTCCCTTCCGCGGCTTCAAATCTGAAAAATAAATTTTCAAACGATTTTTTCGAAATATCACATTTTCTCTTTTAGACAAAAAGCAAAACTAAGGATTTGTCTTAATGTTACTTTATAAAAGAAAAACTGATTTACTTCTTTCATTACTTCTTTTATTGGACACATAAAAAAGTATATAACACATTTTTGTAGTAGCAATTTACAATTTCAATTATTAGTAATAAATGCGTTTCCTCTTTTTAACTTAAACACGAAAAATATTAAAATAGCAAATAAACTCCAAAGTCGGACAAAAAGTCGAATTTTCTTTTAACTTAAACACAAATAAGACGAAACGATAAATCACTCATATTTTGTAATGGTTAGTTCACTATAGCTTGTAAGTCTTGTAACAATAATTTTTTTCTTTTCTCTTTTTCATTTTGTGCTTAAACCTTACTGTACAGTTCCGTCTCATTGCAACATTTAACTTAAAGCTGTTCGCGTAAAGCATTGTTTTCATTTTAATTATCGAGGAGTTTTCTTTTTATCTTTCGGGCCTTAAATGTTATTAATTGAACTGGAAATTATTGCGTTGGAGAGAATTCTGTAGGCGCCAAAATGCGACAATGCATTTCGCGTATGAGTGGGACTGTGTAAGCGACGCATTCATCCCATCCAGGGGAACGCCATGCTGCCTCACGAGTTTCCTTCCTTTCTTGTAGGGACTTATAACCTGGAAAATAAATTAAAAAATGTTAGAACCCTTCCAGATTGGTTGTACATGCTCAGTTTTTGTTATCAATTATTTTGTTAAGGTAACAGAAAATATTTCTTATACATATATTATATTCTATTTCAGGCATTACAAAATCACATCTACCGCTTGAAGTTATTGAAAATCAAAATGGAAGTGAGGCTCTAATTCTACATTAACTTTTCTTCAAAAAGCAGGCATTTTTCCTACAAGTAAGTGCAAGTTTTCTATAAAAACTAATTTATTTAATATGTATTTTTATTTCTTATGACTCCATTATTATTATCTTTTTTACTTTACCTGCTTAGAAAAATATCTGAAATAATAGTTACATTACTTTTAAATCAATTAAAACTAACTTTTAATGTTTCCATCCGATTCAGTTTTCATAGATATCATGCACGTCTGAAAACTCTTTCTACGTAGAACTCAGTTATTCTATTTTTAAAGATTTGAGTACCTATTGGGTTGGGCTTTATGTTTAAGTTGTTAATTATTCTCAGTGCTCTAGTTTCAAATTACCAGCTAAAATAAGTTCTGTAACACAATACCACATTATATAAATTATGACAATTACTATTAAATTGTATCAAATATCTATGATGTGGTTGTATAACCCCCCAAGTACACACATGAGATTTTATGACGATAAGTTTAAGAGTTTTAATGAGTCATTAAATGGGGATTACATCTCCGCATCAAAACGAACTGGCTAAAGCATATTAAGTTACATAGGATAGGATTACTCTCAACCGTAACGTAATATAAAATAATAACAAAATTTATTTTTATATTACCATGGTTTAATTCTATTATATCTAGCGTATATTCTGTTTTCAATCCAAGATTTTCTTTTTCGTTTTTTATATATAACATTTCTTTTCTGGACGCAACAAAAAGCGTAAAATATTTTCGAATTACGAGTAGATTAAATTTGTTTATAGTTGCGTAATTGTTTGAAATAAAAAAATTATGGTCCACCTCATCGGTTTGTTCAAAGGTGCAAACGTATCCTAAAATCTATTTATCTATGACAAGGTTAAGATTTCTTTTATCATATCTATTTTGATTTGTTTACGCATAAAATATTTTGGACTGTCATCTTTGTTTTCATATATCGTTTTCTTTGGTTTAAAACAAAGGGGCAAAAAATTGTATAATAAATAATTAACTTACACCAAATATGATGAACGTTATAAAGTCGTCCAATTTGGGAAAAGAACCCAGCGAACGCCTCATTGTTATACTTCCTAAAATTAATCGCTCTAGCCCAGTTATTGCCCCACTCGATCATTGTTCCTGGCTTAAGGCGATAAGAGCTGTAAGGAATTAATTTTATTACTTAATTCACTCCTTTCGCGCTGAACAAGCAGTCCATTACCGCATTTCATAAATATGCTTAGGATCACGAAGAGCTATCTGGGGCCAGTAGCTGAACGCAAGCAAATATTGCAAGTGACGTGATCTCAAGTAAGTTCCCCTCTCGGCCATGAGGCGCAGGTAATCCTTAGGGATACACAAATTTTAAAAAACATGTTACGACACCTTACAAACAGTAATAACCTCATCGTTCCACAGATTTTCCTTGGCTTGATCGATTTTCTCAAATCCACCGGTGTACTTCCACATGTGGACGCACTGGTCCATGTCGCCGACCTGGACGGTCCATGATCCAATTAGGTTGCAAGAGATGTTGTCCTTCTTCGAGTCGATCAACTCGACTGTTTTCTTGCTGCGGGAGGTAAAAGAGTTTTTTGGGCACTGACAGCGATATGATCTCAAGAATCCTCTTACTAATTTGCCAAGTACGCTTTAATCGAATCGGGGCGTACGTTGTGCGTGTGCAAGGCGTAGATGATTTCCTTGTCGCTCAACATTCGGCTATGGGGCTCTTTAGTCGGCTCAATTTTTCGCACTAGCAACTTGCTGAGCCAGGACTCTGAGTCCTTGTTGGCCTGCGACGTGGTCGTTATCACCCTGGAAGATTAAAATGTATACCTCTTTATGCTCTTAAAATTTTGCAAAAATAGGTTTTTCAATCCGCTAATTTCTTCAAAAATCTAGTAAGGTGTTCAAGTGTTTATAGTTAGCAATGGAATATTTAAAAGCTTTAAAAGAGATTCTTTATTTGGTTTTTTCGGAAACTGCGAAACCTTTTAAAGTGTAACTCATAAAAACCACCATGAAACAAGAAATTTAGATTTTATAGGGTAAGACGCTCTCAGCTTTTACGGTACTAAAATTTTGCATGAATCAACTAGAGTTGAAGATTACGAGTATCAAAAAGATTGTAGTTTTTTTTGGGAATCAATGGCACGATTCAAATGATACATTTTATAAAGAGGTCTTGATACACCAAGGACGTTTTTATTACCTGGTTGGTTTTATTTCAGCCAAGTATGTTTAATTTTTAACTACATACTAAGTGCTTTAAATTGTATATTACAACTTTATACAATATTATATGTTATTTATGTATGGAATAATTTGGTAGAGTTTATTTGATGGAACATTTCGAAATATTTTTAAACTTTTCGGCTTTTTAAGTATTTTTTTTAAGGTTGTAAATTTCATTTGGGCTTGCTTTTTTATACTACTTCCATTTCCTTCGTGAATAAAGATGAAAAATTCAACACTGTACTCAATGCTAGCGAATTTCAGTTTGGATATTTTTGAGTCTGAGATTTTGATCCCGATATTTTAGGATTTGGTTTTAAAGAGTTTGAAGATTTCCTGATCGGAGTCAGAGATAAATGGGCTAAAAATTGCGAAAGTGTAAACATACTCCAGTGCTCCACTTTCACCGAGCGTTGACCTTTGTCCTGCCAACAAGAAAGCCAATCAATACGCCGGCAAATTGGAGGTGATTTGAGGAGCACTTTCGCCCACCTCCGCCACGGGGCTATCTGAGTTTTACCTTGAGGAGGTGCTCAGCAATTTCGGCACACTTTGGATTTTACGCAGCGCCGACATTTTGGCCAGCATTATCGCTTCCTGGACGTTGAGGTCTTCGCGGAAAAATCAACTCGATCGCGATTGTGAGCGCGGCGCGACGGCAGCAGCGGTGCGGCCTGGGAACAAAGACAAAATTTCACGAAATGTGGCAAGCAGAACCATCCAATTAGCAATTCGCCGGAGCAGCCTCTCGTCCTCCTTGAAGGTTATTTTCCCTGCTGGCGCTGGTGCTGGGCCCAGATCCGTCTCCTGATAAGCGGCACTCACGACGACTTTTAACCCCGTCGGGCTTTCTGTGGCCGAGAAAAAAACAGAAAGAAATACCAAACAATAAAAGGAAAACAAGTGGCGCGGCGGTCGAGTGCGCTACTATCGGATATTTTCCATAGATATCGAGTGACTGTTTTCACTATGGAGCGGCACTGATTTTATTTACGGACTGACTGCGGGCGGGCTTCCTCTGCTCCCGTCGACCCCACACTTCCATCGACTTCTGATAACACGCTGTCACTTCTTCGACTCGAATTGGGGGGCCCCCGATTGACAGCTACCGCAACTACGACGGCGACTGGTGGCCAGCTTCTGATTGCGCCGACTGTTTATCGTAAAATGCGGGAACGAGACAGACTTTACCAGTGAAATGTGTGGAATTCCGGAATTGAAGCATGACGTCACGGCTTGTTTTGAATTTTCCCTAGAGTGGCGCGGTTACAAATGTTCTTTCTCAAACTTGCTGAGTAATTTGGTGCGGGAAAAACTCATGAATGAAAATTTAACTGATATTTATTCAATTTCAAGGTCACACAAAAACAACAAGTAAGCGTACTTATTTTATTATGCACTAAATAAAATGAAGCAACTTTTCTGAAACCCTGTAAACGTGATTATATTTTTTAGTTCTGGTTGAGTTTCACATAGACTTTAATTTGTTTATAATTTGAACCATTAAAAAAGTTAAATTTTTGTCTAGGTACATAATATTTATATTAAAAAAATGTTACATATACCGACCAAACCATAAGAGTTATATTGATGAAAAAATAAATGAGATTGATAATTAACAATTAATATATTATGTTTTAAAATATTATGTAACTAGCTCACGGTGTTTGTAAGAAATTTTACTTGGAGCTACAAACGTTTCTGTGCGTAATTCAGCAATTAACAGATGAATCGTTTTTCATCAACTTCTTGAAATTCGCTAGAAATAATCGTACTGAAGGGATTGATATCATATTAAATATTACATATTTGAAAGTTATCAAGGACTAGGATCTCTACAGCGCAGGGAAATAAGAAGCAAAAAGAAGCATTAAATCAAAAAATTCTTTTTAATAATTATTGAAGCAAGCAACAAAAACAAGCGCAAGTTACATGGAGACCTTCGGCAAACACTTTGAATCATTTACTGATATTTATTTATAAGAAAATATTTAATTTAAATATTTGTAGTAAGAAATGAAAGCAGCCGGAGAGGCCATCCGGAGGTGGGGGGAAAGAAAAGATCAAGCGAAACTGTTTGGATCCACATCTGTTCCTTAAATGGTTAATAAGAGTCTTCGTCTCGACTTAGTGTCCATGCGAGCACTGAATAAAAATTGAATTCTTCTCCCTTCCGCGGAATTTAGTCGATGTTAAGGGAGGACATGCGTTTCTCCACGGTGATCTCAATATCTTGGAAGAGCTCACCCACCCAGGCTACGACCAGGCAATAGTGCTGGAACAGCTGGGTGAGGAGCTCCGTCTCATCGAGCATCTCGATCCTCTCAATCCGCTGGCGCTCCCCCGGCGATAGGCTCTGGTATATTTGGACCATGTCCCAAGCTCTGCACCCGGTCCAGCCGCAGTCGACAAATCTCTGGATCTGGGTGTCCAGGGATATGCACGATTCCACCCCGGCCAGACTGCAGCCCCTGGCCCTCAGGTTGCTAAGCATTACCTCCCCGAAGCGATCGTTCATATTCACCTGCTCATAGTTCACAAGTACGGCAGACTCAAATCGATTTGCAATCCACTTTAGCATATTCCGGCAATTCTGCGACTCGATGTAGACGAGGACGCACTCCGCCAGGAAGATGGTCGGTAGCTTGTAGTCGATTTCGGCCTGCTGTAGCTTGCTATCTAATTCGTCAATGTTCCGGAGATCGACGCCTATCAAGTGGTAATTGGGGCCATGCAAATCTGTGGGGCTGAGCTTCACCTCGCCGTCTTCGTCGTGGATCTTCTGCAGCAAATTCTTGTTGTGCTTAATTACGTAACACTTGCGGGCCGTCACCGACGGAAAATCTAGCTCTATGAAATTGGAGATGTTGTGCGAGGAGTCCTTGAGGCGCCAGTACAGGGTGTCGAAGCCGCAGCCCAAATTCACAATCTGACACTTGTCGTTCGTCTTCTTGAGGAACTTCTCGATGCACATCTCCACGCCCTTGACCCGGGCGAAGTAGCCCCGGTTAATTTCGGGCGCCTTTCGCTCCTGGTTCCGCACAAAATAGCCTATGTAATCGTCCTTCCAGTAGCCCAGGCGGACGGCGCTCCGCTTGCAGTCCGTCGCATCGTCGTTGGTCGCTATGACCGCCTCGTCGCAGGGATGAAACGGCGATGAGTCCATCCTGTGGCTTATTTTTGTAATTTAATGCGTGTTCCGGTAAAACGTACGATTCAGAAAATCAAGGATAAATCTGGTGATTTTCGGCCAGTATTCCTGTCTGTTCCACAATTTGACGTTTACAGATTGTTGACACCCGGGCAGACGTCATTTGACCGTGACGGCGCACAGCTGCATCCGCAATTACATTAAAACAGCCGTTGCAAGTGGCACGATTCGGAAAATTATTTATGCGAAAATAACCGTTTTAGGCAATGCCAATGGTCGTCAGAAATTAGGAAAGTGTAGAATAAAAATTCAAAAATTATGACCCCAACTTCAGTTGGACAGTTTTTGATGTAAAGTTACTGAGGGAGATTTTAATTCCCGAAACAAACACTGCTTAAATTAGTTTTAAGCGAGGCTTGAGCAAGTTTAAGTTATATTTAAGCCAGGCTTATGCCAATATTTAGCCAGGATTGAGATAGATTCAGTCGGCTTCAAATCAGACTTCAAAAAAACAATTTCAGATGTACTCAACTTGATTGATCGAATCACTCGAGTACAATACTAAAAATCATTTTTACTCTTAAATTGATAAAAAAAACAATTGCTATAATATGTAACATCACTTTTTAAAACATAAATGCATATAAATTTATTAGAAAATTATCTAGAAAAAACTAATACTTGTTAAATCAAACTTTTGTTAGTTCTCAGCGACCAAAAACGAGACACTTAAAACAAGGTAGTGGGTAAAAACAGTAAAAATTCGTAAATATTCAGGTAATTGTGGCAACATAGCATTTTAAAATTTGCATGCAGGTAGTCGTTGGTTTATCATGAATCAATTTACTAAGAAATGAAATTAGGATCAACAAGTTTAGGTACTCGAAACCCTTTCTAAAAGGATTATTTTTTGAAAACATAAGAACTATGCAGGCATTTTTTAGTTAATTTATATTTAGTTTAAAACATTTAGAAAAAGTACGAACCTGTTTAAGTACGTTACCCTCATAAATCTTTTGACCTGCTGCAGTAAAAAGGGCAACATGCAAACATGTGTGCAAACAATGGAGATTATAAAGATAACAAAGCAAGTAAACACAGATGGTTTTATCTTGTCGGGTGGCCTTGAAGACAAACCGACAGACAAGGATTTAGCCAGAGCTATTCAGAAAAGACTGAAATGAAAATAACAAAAAAGGGAAAACTGCGCTACAAGCACGTAAACAGCGCAAAATTGCTGCGCTACTTGCATTTATTGGAAGATTTTATATTAAATGTTGGGATTAAATCTTTTAGGGATAAATCTTAGAAGGGGTAATTTAGGTGATTGGAAGGGGTTGCTTACGATATGTAAATACTAGCTACTATTGCAGGAAACACTGATAATTGTCAAAAAGGTTTCATTCATTTTACTGAATCGCTTTTACATCTTAGCCTAGGGTTTTTAAAAAGAACATTTGAAAACTCGTCTCGTAAAAATTAACATTATTGCCAACAATTTAAAACACTAAAGGAAATATCTATTGTTCTGTGCTGTTTCTTTTCTTCTTCAGCTTGTTTATAAGATTCTCGATAATATCACCGTCCACTAGCCCTATGAATTTGTCCACCACAACGCCATTGCGGAAGGCGAGGATCGCGGGAACGGCTTTCACCTCGAAAGTCTCGACCAGATCCAGATTCGCATCAACATCGATTATCGCCAGATCAATCTCCTGAGAATTGTCCAGCAATTCAATCATTTTGGGCGTTAAAATTTTGCAGGGATCACACCATTCAGCGTGGAAATTAACAATGACCGGATTGTCGCTGTTTACCACCTGAAATATAAAATCCGAATTATGTCTAGCGCCTTTAAAATGAGGCGGGTAAGAATTTTAAGTGGTATCAAACCTTCCTATCAAACTCGTAGTGGTCTTTAATTACGAAGCTCTTGGGACTAGCCGACGATGACGAAACATACTTTTGCAAGTGTTTTTGGCTTTGGAAGATTCTTCGTGCGATATTTAACATTTTTGGTTGCAGGGCACTGTCGTGTAATTATACGGCGTAACGTTAATACCGTGAGATTAAAACTGCGAATTTTAAGGACACTTACAGTCGATTTCAGTCTCGTTTACTTATCACAAAAACAAGAAGCGAATTCGCCAAGAAGTAAGTACTTCCGAGAATGGATGACATATGTCAGTTACGTCAGTGAACATATGACTTGTCACCTCGGTTTTCGAGGTCAAGGTGGCGCTAGTTAACCGCAAAGAGTTTTATTTTCGCCAGCTTTTACGACAATTTTTTTTGCTAAGAATTGAAAACTAAATCATTTGAAAATAAGTTTTACACAATTTTACATTTGATTTCAATCATAATTACAATATTTTACAAGAAAACCACATTTTGCACTCCTTCCTTGACAGCTGTCATCGCATGATCCAAATTGCCAAAAATTTCGTACGAGGGGCAAAGAAATTTACTTTAGGATTTTCACATGGATAAGACGTCAAAACAACTTAAATTTTAATATGTGTTAAGTCACGCGATAAACAAACTCTTTTATACGCAAAGTAAATAACTGTTTTGTTGTCAGACGCAGTTTGAAGATGGATCAGAAAGTGGAGCGACTCGAGTATGGGTTAAATTCTCTCGATCACAGGTAGGATTCTTGCCCGCTTCTTAATTACGTAAGTTTTTATTTAGTAGGTTTTAATCGAGCGTCCACTTCATTTCAATGAGTGAGGCCGTTTCTGCTCGTGGTGTATGATAATTCGCAGTATTTTAAAGGGCAAGTTGCGTGGCCCTGTTCAAAGTGTCCAGGTATGCAAATTTGTGGCACCTGAAGAATTTGCAGGTGCGGCTTTAAATCTGCACCCACCCGGGAAATTTGGAAGTCGATTTGTGCCCCAAGAGATTGTGAACTCAGTGGCCAGGTTGTCAACGTCGGCCACGCGCAAATTAATTAAATGCAACCAAAAAACTTATGAGCTGGTGAACGATGCATGAACGTTTATTAAAAATTGGGGCCATCCTTGAATCTTGGCACCTCAAAAGAAGATTAAGCCTCAATTCTGCTTGTCCTGGGTGAAAATTGGTGTCGTATAAACAGTAGAATAGAAATAAAGCAAGATTTTGCACAAAGTTAATTGTCTGCTTTTAAAAACAAACCGTTGTTAGACGTTGATTAGAAATTCTAGATCTATAAATCAATTACCTAAATGATATGCATATTACAGAATTATGGGTATAACAAGAAAAGATGCTTTTTCTTTTTTAAATTTATTCTAGCGATCTTGGGAGTACCCTTTAAAAAATAGTGGTACATGAAAATATTAAATCCGATCCAATAGGATATTTTTCTCACTGGTGGTCGATACCTTCTTTTTTTTTTATTTACCAACCAAAGCATTCAATACGAATGTCGAATAGAATACTATCTAAATTGATTCATATGTGTGTCTACAAAAGTCGGTTCATTATTTCATATTTGCAACGAGGCAGTTTTGTTATAAATTTGTTTTTTTTTCTACTGATTCATCTTATAATAAAGAATCACACTTTGTTACATTTTCCAGCAATCACAGCAACGAAAACGTTTTATTGACAATATGTGAAAATTCCCAAGGATCTCAGGATGTGGTAGTACAAAATGATGAAGCTAATAAGTTTGAAGTTAGGGACGCTGAAGTTTTACAGTATCGCTTTGTAAATCCCGCATCCGAAAATAATCCAGTAAATGGGAATTTAAATACACAAATCGGCAATACCGCAGAGCCTGCAATACAATCGCCAAACTGCCAATATTTTGTGATAAGTGAATTAAGCACAACCCGCCCCTGCCTCATAACACCAAAAACGGATACCCCTGGATGTACAAGACATCTAATCGTTAATTCAACAAAGAAAGTAACTTTTTTAGTAAGGCAATACTACTTGTGAAACTTAAATATATCTTAATATTCAAGAGGGACGAGAAACGGAGAGCAACCCATAATGAGGTGGAAAGAAGGAGAAGAGACAAAATCAATCAGTGGATCTTCAGGTTAAAGGACCTTCTTCCCGACAGTAGTGATCAGAAGTACAAGAATTCGATGGGCGATTCGAAGGGAGAGATCCTGATCAAAGCTTGTGACTACATAAAGTCAATGCAAGAGCAAGTCGAAAGGTTCTATCCAATGGGCAAATATTTTGTAATATTGCAATATCCCACTTAATTAATCTCGTAGCCTTAAGGAGTGCCTTACACAAAACGAGTCCCTACAATCGGAGAACACCACACTAAAGGAGGAGAACCAGAAGCTTCGGGAGGAAAGGAATGAGCTCCTAAAGTTACTGGGGAAAGATATAAAAATTGAAAGCGAACATGAAGTCGAATTCGAAGCCTCGTAGTTTCCACATAAAGTTGGCTGTATCAAACCTCAGGGCCAGCGAGGATAGTTTGTTGACAAATTCCTGTACCTGCTTTCGCTGAGCAGGACGCGTAGGGAATGTTCTGTGCTTACCAGTAATTGATTGTTTCAGTTTACGTTTCATAATATTGTTTTTCATATATTTTTAGGTTCAAACATTTGTAGTTATTAATGTATATATCATATCACTGGCAATTAAACATTTGCTAAGATACTTGCTGGTCATTTTGGATTTATTGACCATAAAAGATAGGAGGAAACAGTTATACAAAAACTATTTTTAAAATCTCTTCCTATATTAAATATATGTGAGCTGCTTATTTTGAAAGTGGTCTTAGTCCAAAATGTCATAAGATAGATTTTTCTATATTTTTTTAAGATGAAATCGACCTTATGACATTGTGGACTGAGACCTCTTTCAAAATTAGAGTATTTGACCTTCCATTTGTCCGTTTCAAACAAATATTTTTATTTTCAGAAAATTTAATTTGAAGTGCTTAGAGTAATACTTAAAACTCTTAAAAGAGAAATAAGGCGGACAAGGTAAAACGTGCTGCGATTGTGCCTACATGTGATAAAAGTGATTGTAATTATTTGATATATTTGATTAAAAAAAAAAGAAAGGTAAGACATTATAACCGAAGAGGGTCAAGAAATGCACTTTAAAATGTCTCGGTAAGTTTTTAAAGATCAATCTGTAACTACATATATAGTTGGATACACATCGTGTTAACATAACAATTAAATCCTTTAAACAACCTTTTAGAAAACAGAATTAGAAAACATAAAATCCTTTATGAAGAATTTGAATATTTGAATTATTGATAGAAAAATAATTGTTTATTGGTTTAAGACACAACAACACACTTAACTCACTAGAATAGAAAAAAAATTTAAATTTAGATCTTCCTAAAAATAAATACAATAAAACACCTTTTCGGTGTGAACTTAAAGAAAACTTGTGTTAAATTTAACTATTGTAGAAGACCAGTTAAAAATGCGATATGTATGTTCAACAACAATTATATAATTATGCATGAGATTTTAAAAGTACCTTCAAAATTTCCGTACAAATAGAAAGAAAGTACCCGTCGTATGTAAATGACTTGCGTTTTTTGGATTTTCTCCGCTAATGATTTAAAAATGAAGTCTTTAAAAAATTTATGAAAATGATTAGAGTATAAAAGACAACGATAGACAATTTTCAGGAGACAATGCGTTTAAAATTGGAGTCTGAACATTTAATCTATTTTGAACTTCAAAAACAGACCGAATTCTTAACTTCATCAAAAATCCTGGTATAATGTGATCAGGTTCCAAACTCATCTCTGCTATTCCATGTCATCCCTATGTATTAAAATACCAGCCAAACTATTAAAAGAGCTTTGACTTTAATGCAAATTTTATAATAATAATAATATAATTTACTTTGCAATTTTAATATTTTATTGAGAAGAGCGAAAGAAATGGTGCTCCATTAAACCAACAATACAAACTATAATTTTTTATTTGAGAGGAATGAAATAAGTAAAGAAAAATTATCCCAACATTTAAAAAGCATTAAAGTCTCGTACTTTATCGTAACCATAAAAAGATAATTTGAATCCAGCGACCTTACTTCCAAAATCCACAGCCTGGTAGAGAGTCTTCCCCGAATTAAGGGCGAAAATCACAGACGCGCAAAATGTATCACCAGCCCCCAAAGAGTCGACAATGGTGTCCGGCGGATATGGGTTAATAAAAGCGACCTCACCTGAGGGCCACATAATCGCGGATCCATTGCACCCCCAGGTGCAAATCAGAGAGCAATTCCTAGATAAAGTGGGATGATAAAAAAATTAACTATTTAAGGAGGAGGCAAATACTCACTTGTTTTCTATTCTATCCTTTAGACCATAAATGGCACTTTTAATATCATTCCATCCAAAGTAGTTGGCAAAGTCCTTGCCGAAGAAGACGTAGTCCATGTACTTCGTCAGGACTAAGTCACCTTCTCTTGGTTTTTCCAACTCCAATGATGTTCGAATCGGTCTTTCTGCTCTTAGATTAAATCGCATAATGTCCTCAATCATTCGTCCTGTTTCTTGAGGATTTCTAGCCTAAAATAGGATTTATATTTTTATATGTATTAAAAGGGCGTTAACATAAACTTCATCTACCTCGAAGTGAATCCACTTGTATTCGTCCAGTTTGACTTTCTTGAAGTCATCGTACCTCAGAATGGGAAAATTTTGATTTGTGCAAATAATTGTTCTAGATTTTGTAGCCTGACTTAAAATAATTGATGAGAAAATTGGATCTTGGTCCACTAAGGGACAGTTTTTAATCGCAATTCCATGCTTATTGAAATCGTCTCGCAAAAACCGAAAAGCTGAAGAGTTGCTTACAACTCCAAGAAATTCACAGTCTGCCCCAAGATTTCGTAAGACGGTGCAATTGTTTGAGGCGTTTCCCCCGCGCTGCCAGTGCCCCCCCAATGACCTGAGAACGTCTTAGAGTTACTTAAAGCCTCCATCTCCGTGGTATGTGTAGAGCCTCACCTTTTGTCGCTGTCCTCCGCCGGATATTTGTCGCATATGTGAACGAAGTCTATCACACAGAGTCCCACGCACAGGATTCTTCGGTCGGTGGACATGGCTAATCTCTCGCTCCCTCCCGAAGGAGCTGGATAATCTCTTGACCCAAAATTACTTCACCCAGCGCGCGCGATTACAGCTATCTTTATAAGTGCACCTCACAAATCGCCACTTGGCTCTCGGTAATTGTTCCACATTGCGTGACTCGCAAGCGGCTCACTGTCGGGCTCTCGGCACGAAACCTGAAGTTAATCCGCGAGCTTATCAGCGTTTTCAGCTTAAGGCGATTAACTTCTCATCGCTTAAACTGCTTCAATCGAAAGCTCGTTTGAGATTATGTTTGGCACTATGTTGATATGAATGAAAACGTTGTTGACACAAGGTCGACCCTCGGAAGAATCGATAAATTCGTCTGATTTTAAAATATGGACTCAAAATTAAGTTTGACTCCGAAAATGAGTACTCATTTTCAATACATTTTGCCAATTAAATAGAAGAACTGTTAACATTTTGAAGAAGAGGAATTGTCCACTTTTTAAAAATTAAATACATGCGCTGGTTTTAAAATTCTATCGAATCTTTCTAACAACGAAACTGCCCGTCCATCAAAATTTAGATGCTCAATCATCTTCCCATAGCTTGTAATCATATATTAATATTTTAATTCTGTATATAGTTTCAGACGATTAAATGTAATATCCTTCATTTAATTTAATCGCTCAATTTTAGTAAAGCGTCAGTCATCCGATTAAAAAAAAAAAGTCAATCTATTTAATTGTCTGTTGCATTGCACTTTATACAAGAATTCAACTAATTATATATTAAGTCAACCCATAAATTTGCATTGATTTAATCTTGACATAATTATTGCGACTTAACCAATCAAATAAATTATTTATTGATTATTCAAATTTTTTTGTATCTGTAGCTAGCAGGGATGTAAAAATAATTAGGAGGTTCTTGAAAAACATGAAATTCTATTTAATTTTTATTTAATATGTATCTTTTTAGAGAAGAAAACTTTGTTGATTTCTTAATTGAGAACATCCACAAAACAGTTTCCCTGATTTTGTAGAAATGCATAAACAAATAACAGATTATAGTAATTTTATTTTAACAGTTTTTTACATACCTCTCAATGTTCGTCATCTTCTTTTACATATCCCTCTTTTCTGGAGTATGAAAATTCCTGAAGATCTCAGTTGCATTCCTACAACTACGAAAAAATAATAACGAATTTGTAAAATAAAAGGAGTGGGTTAAATGAAACATCAGAATCAATGAAATTAATAAAACAATTTATCTATTATTAAAATTCAACAATATTTTCATTTATAAATCATTTTTGGTATAATTTTTTTACATGTTACCTTTGTTACTTTAGAAAAGTTTACAATTTGAGCTTGAAGTAAAAAGTGTCTATGTAGTTTTGGTAGCTACGGTATATAATCTCATCGAAAGACTGCTTATGGTTAAGGCTAATGCGCTAGTAAACTGTTTAAAACATTTTATTGATTTTCATTTTTATTTTCTTTGTATAAATTCTCCAAGCCTCGAACGTGTGATGTAAGTGTTGCTGCGGTCGCTAATTCAGGTTGACTAGTGTTTTTAAGATAACTTTAATTCTCTCGCTATTTCCCTTAATATAAATTTATTTTATTTTATTATTTTCTTTTTTTTTTTCTTAAATGTCTTAACTGTTTAACTAATTACACAATAATAAACGGCCAAATATTGATCGAATGCTGCTCTATGGTTTGTTTATAATTTTCGCTTTTGTTACACTCTTCATATCCTACGGACAAATAAGTATCACAGAAGAAAGAGAAGTTATCGAAAGCAATTTCGTGATTAAATTATAGTATCCATATATAATCGTACATCACTAATTAGTTATAAATTATTACAATGGTTTCTATGTCTATTGTAAGGTACTCAAATTGACCCAGACTAGCCTTGAGTGCAGTATTGGCGTTTACGTAAATTCTCACTCGTTGGATTCCGCGTCGGAAGAGGACAAATGTTAGTTAAAGTTTCGAAGGAAATAGGAAAAGCTGAAAAGTCTCCCTAGAGACGACCTTGGTAGCCAATCTTTTCCATGCGGATGGAAAAATCAACCACTTATTATTACTATTTTTTCTTTTTCAAAAGAGCTGCGAAGTGGATTGGCATCCACGGTATATCCCCGTTTTCAAGAATACTTTACAGCAGTCGTCTGCTCAATTCAGCTTAGCAAGAGCAACTGCTGAATTGCGCATCCGGGCCTGTATTTTTGAAAAAAGACCGTTATCATCTTGCCAGAGAAACAGGCAAGTGTTGTTCGACAGCAATCCCGAGACTGGTTCTGTTTATGCGCGGTTTTGTGCGATAACATCTATTTAAGTATAAGCACTGGAAAGTTTTCTACTGAGGTTCGGTGTCTTCGGGAATGTGTAATTTTTTTTCTTTGTGTGCTTTTGTTCACGTCTATTCTAGCGGTTTTAAATTCGAATTATTTAAAAAACTGCCCACTAAAAGCTCGATATTCTCATAAAGGTGTAGTTTCGACGAAAAATAAAATAAGAAACTAAAACAAAAAAAAACACATTAAGGAACTAAATAAAGCCTGCAATTGGAGGTCGATGAATTGCTCTACTATTTATGCGGTCAGTTTTTAATACTAAAAAAAAAAAAAAATTAATAAATACGAAAAACCCTTGGGAAAATTCCACTTACATTTAAATAAACAAAAATTTTATTACAATAATAAAAGGCAAAAGGTAGACTATCAAATAAAATTCTATAAAATTCGGCTGCAACCAGAAATATTATGATGTACCACTGGCCAGGAAAACACAGTACGTATACAGCGTGCACAACATTTGGTAATGAAAATATGTAGAGGTGATAAAAAATATGTTTATTAGGAGAAATCTGAGAACATCTTGATGGATTATTGTTGCGTTCGACGTGCGGTCCATGTAGAACACGCCATTCTTGTAGAAATTCTCCAGAAGTGTATTTTTCTCAATGAATCTATCGTAGAGCCACTGAGTTAGGGCCATCTCATCTTTAGGTATCTGTAACGATAAAATTCCGTCTATTTGTACACATATTCCGATTTTAAGATCTTTAATATATATTTTTTTGTTGATTATATTGATCTTGCGGAAAATATGCCCTGCTTCCTTTAAAGCTTTAAACGGACTACGCGCTTTGCAACCAACCATTGAATTGAAACTCCTAAAGTAATCTAACATTGCAAAAGGGTTAGTATTGTTTTGAGTAGATAAATAAAATTGAAAAGTTTCGATGTTTTTAAAGAGAAAAAAAAATTAATACAGATGGTAAATGTCATAAAAATATCATCATATGAAATATAAAGAATAGTTGCCCAACTCTCAATTTTTGGCTACGGTGAAAAATCAAAAATAGTGACTAAATACGATTTCTTCGTGGACACTTGTGTAGAGTGATGTAAAACACAAAAATGCATAAACCTCGTGCAAAAGTGAAAAATATAAACAGTACTCACCTCACACATTTTGTACAACCTATAAAGCATGTAAGTTTTGCAGGGATCTCTCCATCCATGCAGAATGTTAGGAAGATCAAGTGGCCTCCCATTTGGATAAGCAATTGTTATATCCAGAACGTATTCAAGCAAGCATTCTGATTTTCTTTCATTAGAAGTTATATTCATGTTTTTATTATCAAAAAATTCACCATTAGGTAGTGACTCAGAATTGCTGTACTCCAATTTCGTTCCTGACTGGCACTTAACCGAGATATGATCTTGCTGTTCCTGAACCCTTCTGTCAGCGAGACTCTCCTCAACGCACATAGCCTCGACTATAGCTTTTAAGGCTCCAACACGAGGAATTGTAACATTCTCAAGAAGTGGTAGGTCATTTTTTTCGGCAAATTTTTTACTAACTTCACGTCGCTTGCGCAAAAATCCACCCTCTGGGAAAAGCACCATCCACTTGCGATCCCTTTTGATATAGGACATTTTAATATGCTCCTTTAAAGCATTTATTGACTCATCCCGGTTTTTTCGTCCCTATTGCAAGAAAGAAGGGAAATAGTAACTCAAACATATTTCGTCTCAAAGTGTGATCTTACAGATTTGATAAAGAAGTCTTGGTGGATAATGCTAACAATTCCGAAGTTAGTGTACTTAAAAAGTCGGTCCATGATCCACATGATATTAGGCAAAATGTTGTCCTTAGTGTTAAAATTCGCCATCAGGAGAGGCACATCAGCCGTGCTCTGATGATTAGCTATCACAAGTGTGCGCTTATCCCTACATTCATCTATATCGTCACCACACTCTACAACTGCGAAAAGAATGCGTCAAAATAATAATAATTATTCATTCAAATAATAATAATTATTCATTATATTATTCAAAATAATAATATTATTCCAATATAAACAAACTTACTGTCATATCCCGCTGAATAGGACCACATGGAAACAATTGCTAATAGCCAATGGAAGAATACACCTTCAATTTTGTAATAAATATCTGGCTGAAGGCATTTCAGAGGCATTAACATTGTCATCCAAACAACATAAGTCGGAATGCAGTAGACGTTGTTTATGATGACAATCGCGAGTCTTCCGATTGCCGTCGGATATTTTAGTAACTTTCTACATGGAGAAAATTGAAAATATATAAAATATATGTAATAATAAAAAAAACATTTAAACTTACGCTGCCAAATTGTTTGTCATCTTAAAATATTCCAAGTTTTGCGGCTAAATAGTTCTTTGATCTTCATATAAATGGAAGTATAAGCAACCAAAAAAAGTTGCTTGCATAGTGTTGTAAAAAGCACTACGCCTCTAGCTATTTGTGCGATTTTATTGCCGGCCTAACTGTGCTTCTAATCTATCTGGATAAATAACATGCATTCTCTTACAATATCTGAAAGGAAAGAAGACATTTTTAATTATTAAAACATTGGTAAATTATTACATTTTTTAAGTTCATCGCGTTTACAGAGCTGATTGATAAAAAATTAAAAATTACTTATATGTAATTAATAATGAGCCCCGAATTTTTCATTACCCAAATATGGTGGAATAGTCAAATATTCATCGCTTTTCAGCAACTTATTTGCGGTTATTAGGAATGAATTCATCATATTTGACTGTTTAATTACTAAAGTATATAGCAGGAAAACATTTAATTAGTCGATTATTCATTATTTGGATAATGGAAAAAAGGTAGGAGGAGGGAGCTATGTTTGCAAATTATAAAAACCAAATTTAAAATGTGAGACGTTATATCTAGAAAAACAATCTCAGGGTTACCTTTATTAGCGGTCTATTTCAATCTTTATTATTTGTTCATCACACTTTAGTTTATGGAAAAAATTAACACTGAAGATGAATTTTAAAAAAAAAAACTATTTTCCGTCTTTAGTGAGATTTACTTGATAGTTGAGAAAGAAATTAATCCGGTTTATTGGAGCCGGTATTTTTCTTGAAAATGTTTTAAATACTACAAACCGAACGATTTAATGCTTTTTACATTTTGGGTGTGCGGTTTTTTATATTTATTAATTCATTCCGAACATGAATGTGTAATTTGTATAAAATCGATTAAATTGCTAGAGCTCCAAGCGTATAATCAAACACTACACAAAATCACTTTTTAAAAATACCTTTTACCCTTGCAGGAAATCAAGAACATAACATTGTTTACACGTCACATGATTGCAATTCTTAAGTCCTTCAATCTTAAAATATTGCGCATAATTTATGAGGGATTTGTCACTTGTTCACATAAATGCAATATTAACTGATTTGCTATCAATGAGGTGGGGAGGGCAGACTTATTTTAAAAGTGACGCCACTCGAATTGAAAAGCCAGCTGGTAATTAAATCAATTTGTTGAAGTATATTTATATATTATACATATATACATTGCTGTTTACATTTATTAGAACCAGAAGGGGAAATTTTTTAACAGATGAATAAAGCTTTTTCATTTTAAAGAAATTCAATTCTAAAGGTCAATATTGATTAAAGTAATAATTAAGGCCATAATACTCAAGAAATAGCAAAGGTCGGCATTGAAAAACCCTTTTAATATTTCACACATCGAGTGTATGGAAAACTACTTTGTATGGGGTGTTCTGGTCTTAATATAAATTAAAGTCTTTTAATTTAATGCAACTGCACCAAAAGTTACTTAAAGTGTTCGTATCACCATTATATTGTAGTTTATCTTTTTAGTAATCTTCTCTGCACTAAATGATTATAATGTAGATAAAAATATAAGCATGAAAGATAACTCAAGTTTTTTTTTCTCGCTTAAGCCAGTAGTACCCGTAAAACCTTGGTGGTAGACAGAAAATTGAGATATGATCTAGATTGTATATTCAACAGCTTGGTAACGATGCGGCCTTACGAGAATTTGTTCATAGCTCATATCAAAAACTTTTCGCTAAATGCGGTACCTCTACTGAATTAATCCAAACAAACATCGTCGCTAGCGGAATTTGAATTTTTACAGACTCGTGCTATGAATTCGTTACTTATCCGAATTAAGGAAAACAATCCAAAACCAACTGTATATTCCTTTAAAAATAAAAGTTTAGAAGTAGTAGTAGATTAGTCAGATTAATTTTAATTAGAATCTTTGCAATTAAAGGCACATATTTGATACTTTATACTATACAAATCTTCCATATCGTACTTAAATTTCCCAAAAATTCGTATTTAACACAAAACTTTTTCATTAATGAATTACAGAATATTTTCGCTGTGTTTTGTTCCACTATAATTACCGCTTTGTTTACTTAAATTGATTTCTAATTTTACAGATGATAATTCGCTCTTTCTTCTGCAGAAGTAACACAGATTTATGAAGAAGCAATCGACATACATATTTATCTACTGACTCCAAAATCTGGTTTTGGAAAATTTTAATAACTCATTCATTGCTTAAAAGAAGTTCGTTAAACTGAAGATAATAACTTCACAGATGCTTTATTACTTGTTGTTTTTGAATTTTGATTATTAATTATTAAGAAGAATTCCAAGTTATTATCAAATTAGTGTATGTTGTTCAGTCGGTTATCGTGTTTGTTGAGTTAAAGAAACACTTAACATCACGTCATATTTGAATGACTGCAAATATGTAATGTACTTAATTTGATTTTTAAAGCCAAACATGCAATATTTCAGAGGACTCTGTACATATTTCAGATCGCTTGAATTTCTTCCTGATAACCAGGCAGAAAATCTTGAAATGTATTAGTGCAAAAATTTTTACATAATAATCACAACTTCCAAAATTATTTGATCTCCTTTTTAAATTCTGACCAGAGGTTTTTTAAATAATGAACTACAACACAGAAAAAATTTTCTTTTATAATCACAAGTCCGTGACTATAATGAAAACAAATAAAAAACCTGAACCGGTTTTGTTTTTTACTAAAAATTAAAAAGAGATGTTAATTTGCTGTAGGTGATTATTACGACTACAGACTAAAAAAAAAAAAAAGATTGGAAATAATTATCGTTGTAGGTAACGAGTACAGCGATAACATAGAAGTTTTACGTAACCTTTTAATACCAATAACTAAGTCAAATTAACATGCTTTATCTTCATCAATTATTTTGCAGACATTCTGCTGGCAGATAAGTTTTTAGTGTTTATAGTTTTGTGAAAACAGCTTTTGTGTTAGACAAATTATAAATTTATCTAGTGATGTGATAATTTAATTAGTAAAATTTTTCGTTTATTTCTAAAGCGTAGTTACGTTATCTTTGTTTAGGTTTCCAAACCATGACTTTGAAATTTTATCACAAAAACTTAATTAATTCGGGTCACTTGCAGTTTATTCACGGTAAAGGTTGAACTTGTTTTGTTAGGCTGTCGAATATTTAACTTGCATAACTTTCCAGGGTTATCGTTATGTATTTTTTTTTATAATGTTAATGTTTATGAAAACAAGCATACATCGGAAATATAGTCAGAAAGATTAACAGATTCAACTTCCTAAAACGGTGAAAATTTTTTGTTTTTGTAAAACTATGGTTACAGATTTAAACAGCTTGCAACGATTTTTCAAGCAAATTCTGTAGAAAATTCTTGAAATCCGAACTCAAATAAAACCTACCTTATTATATTTGATAATCTGGATTACATATTATTGTTTGTTTAAATGGTATTTATATTTAGAAAAAACACCAACGGTTAAAACTATCTTGAGGAAAACGTTGCATATTTTACTGGAAAGCTTAAGTTGAAAATCAGAAAAAAATGCACACATTGATATGCGATTTTAAACCTTACAATCAATCATTCTTATCAACAAATTTTGCGATAAAACACAGCGATAGGTTTGCAAAACTCATTCCATTAAGAGATCATAAAACATGAGTTTCCCTTCTTACGCTCCACTTACATACATACTTCCGTGAGATTATGAGCTGGTGGCGCTATTTTACACCAGATAAGACGATAACGAACCACGTCATTTGTATGCGCGAATTCGCCGAAACACATTTTCCAATGAATGAGTAAACAAAGGTGAGCAGACGGTAAAGTCGCGTGATATTAACACCCCATCGTGAGAACTTATTCATTTCTTCAAGACATATTGCTTGAAGAGACGGAAATATGACGCCCGTTTATTTTTGCTCGTGCGCACCTGGCCAAACTGAGCCAGCTTCGTTTTTCTGAAGATAATAACAGAGGTGGAATCTTGTAAAGTAATAGTGCAGAAAATGAATATTCGAGAAACCTGAGCAATTTGCATTTCACGTCGTATTCGAAGATATTAACGAAATATTTTGATAACATTAGAGTTACCTAAATTTGAGAATTCAATGGAATTATAAACATTTTTGCCATTTGGTGTATTTGTATACTTTTTCCGCCAAAAATGTTTAAGCCAAATAAAATCAAATCAGTTCAAATAGAATTTCCCAATTTTTGGTAGGAATATTTTAGTAAGAGTGAATTACTAGTCAGAATTTGCATTATCACTTTTAAAGTGTTATAAATTTGGAAGGATAATTTTGCCTACTGCAGTATCTCTATTGTAAGTTAATCCCACCATTATCGATTTTAGTAGAAGGAGCCTTCAATTCAGCACTCACTTATGCTATAGATCGCCTGGTCGCGTGTTGCATTACTCAATCGAAATTTGCAATTCCTAAGTGTGCATGCGACTAAAATGTTTCAGAATTTTACTCGTTAACTGCGTTACATACGCCGACACTATGTTCGTATTTTTAATTACCTCCGTGTGGCGTACCATTTCAAGAACACAGTCAACGTCTCAATAAGTTATCAAGCAGATCGAAATGATAAACCTTCGCTTTTTTTAAAAGCGGATTTGACTTTTTTCCAACATTAATTCTTGAAAAAGAGTGTAGTTAGTGCGAAGATTCTACTAAAAAATATACCTATATATAATTTTTGATTTCCTTGAGATAAAATCCGGAGCTCCACTCTCTTTAAACATACTAATTTGCTTAAGAATATTCCTTTATCCCGATCGAATTTGATTTTCGTTCGGAATGAGAATACCTATTTACTTGAAATTAAACAGGTTATAAACAGAATTAATTTCAAAATGCTTTTATTTTTTATGCGTATATAAATATTGTTTAAGAAACGATTCCGTATACAATTTCAAAACAGGGTTTTATTTGTCTGTAAAAGTATAATACGAAATTGAAGAACTTTAAATTGCTGAATTCATTTATATTCAGATCGTATTGGAAACTTATTTGAAATTCCAAGGTAGGGTTTTTTTTCAAAATTAAATCTAAACGACTTTAAATGCCTGAATATTCTATTATTTACTATTTAATGTTTTGCTTAAATAATTTTAAATCAGATCTGGTAAGAGTCTCTAAAATCATTTTGAATTCAATAACCGTTTAAACAATTTCCGAATCTCATTCAGAAGTCGCACAATCATAAATATCATCTTCTAGACGATTTCATTAATTAAGAATTGATGAGGCTATTTAACTTAAGTCTGGGGTACAATGTCCTCTAAAGCGATAAGCTGACAAATCCCCGCTCGTTGCAAAGAATGATCTGTTAATATTAACAACAACATATTGGCAAAAAAGCTCCTACAAACACAGTCGCTGAATCGCATTATTTTTTGAGTAAAGCCTGAATCGAAAATTACCAAACAAATGCAAGCTGCTTAAACTGAATAAGCAAAACTATATGAAGAGAGTTGTAATAATTTCCGCCTGACCTAGGGGGGCAGCAGCCAGATCATGCTCTCAAAGCTTAAAAATGATTTGTATATTTTACGGAGTCTCAGTACAAAGTGCGGCTAATGTCTAGATTGTAGATGGTAAACACAGGTCGAATGTCTTACAAAGTGGTCCAAATTAAGGCAGGAAGCACAGAGTAGCGAAACAAAGTATGTATTTATAGTTCCATAAATGATCCCGTATAATATCTTATAGCATTCTTTCTTGGGCTTATAGTGGCGCACTAAATTTTTATTATATACTAAGCGGTGAGACAGGCGACCCCGTCTATGAAAATCAAGAAAACTCCGAGAGACTTCCTGCCCTCGAGAAGGAGCAGCAGCACCGAGAACAAAATTTATTTCGACGTGAATTTTTGATTAATTCTAGCGACTCACTTGACCACCACTGATTCAGTCTCAGACAAGGCAAAGTCTAGAGGCGGACTCACGGGCTTGGGTTTTTAGATAGAAGTGCGCGCCAGCGGCTAGCCAAACACTTTTACTTTCGAATCTTAGCTGCTGCTGGCTCTGTGGCTGATGGTTTCTTTTGTGGCCGTGTCAAGGAGGTTTCTTGTAAGACATTCAATTAAACTTCTTAGCAAGTTCTCCCAAATAATCACGTACAGTTCGGCAAAAATCCATCCGTTGGCAGCCCCATTAATTCTATCGTGTACTGCCGGCTCGACCGGAGAAGCTCTTGAGCGGCTCGTCGACCTTGAAAGAAATCTCCCCGAAAAAAAAAGTGAATTAAAGACCTGAGATCTTGGTCGAAGCAGGTTTACCACGAAAAATTGGGGTCAAGGTGAGCTTCGGGCTGGCCACATGATCAGTGGAGAGACGCTCCTACCGCGACTTCTGCTCTGCCCGGCTACGGTTGGTTTATTAGCGATTCCCTGAGGTCAGTCGCTATCATTCGTGGTGATGGCACCTTTTTTTTTACGGCACTGATGCACCGGAGGATAGGAGTGATAAGGCGTGTTACTTCTCAGAATGCACTCACAACTTCTTTGATTTACGAGCTCCTCGGTGTATTTATGCCGTCTGGCTATCTTGGGGCTCGGTTCTTCCGGGCATTGGGGCTGTGAATTTGCAATCTACCTTCGGTGACTCAGTTGCCACCACTCGGGCTGCTCACCACCGTCTGCCTGAGTGGGCAGCACACCTTGGGGGCGCATAAAAAAAGGGAAATAAATATTTGAATGCTTACCTAATCTGCGATTGTTGAAGTCGTTTGCCTGGCCCCAAGTCCTCGTGGCTCTCGAATGATTAATATTATTTTACAAAAACAGAATCAAGTCTCAGCGGCTGTTGTGTTTTGATAACAAAATTCTTATTCACAATTCACACAGATTGTCGGTTGATTTTTTTTATTTGCATCAGCCGCTCGTGGCCGCACACCTTTCGTAACACCACTCTCGATTAAAAAAAAAAAGTTGCTTGCTACTTTTCTGCCTCCTCCGCGCTGTCTGTGGGGTACTTTTGCTTCGTTTCCGTTCTTTAAAAGTCGCAAGTTTTTTTCAGTCGTCCGAAATTTGTGGGGGAATGTCTGTTTTGTAAATTGACAAAAACACTACAAGTTACCCATCGGCGCACTGGGACAATTTTGAATTTAGTTAGTTTTCAGTTAATGGGAGTTTATTTTAACGAGATAAATGCGAACTTGTGCACGCCACAAAAATGGTATCATAATCCGCAGATGAGCTTGACAATTTGACAGAACTAGGAGCTATTCGCGTGTGACGGTACGAATGATTTCATACGAATTTTGTGGTAGCGCGAAAGAGACCGGCATAGAAGCAAAAATTATTGGCATTGCCAAATGGTGCTAATTTATTTGCCGCAAGTTCCTACCAGAATGGGATTTTAGTCTTGTCATGTTGGCAATATAAGAACAAATTCTAATAAAAATAAGCAATAAGAGATTTCTAAAATTTAAAAGCAACCACTTCTTAGCATTTAAAATACTCAAAACAATCAGATTACAAAAATTAAGTTCCATTAACCTGTTCAAACAAAATAAATTCCACAAACTTTTATCACGTACTGTATTTCCACTTGGATGCCAACATGTAAAAAAATTACCCTGAGGGGAGCCTGTTGAGAAAAGTGACAGGTGTAAACTAATCTGAAAACAGTTGGAGGAGGGACAAGTTTTGATCAATACGCTGAAATTAGTAGTTATAGTAGTTTAGCTGGGTCAAATAATGTCCACCCAATCCCTGGAGACGCAGCTGAACAGCATTTGCATCGAGGAGCAGCTGCAGAACATCGACAACGGCGAAAAATGGGGGATGCAGCTGAAAGACCTCTTCCGACTTGCGCTCTGTTTTTACAAGGGTAAATCCCGACGCCCACGAGCCCCCGCGAAATTTGTGATACCATTCCACCAATGTAATTTCTTTTTTTTTCCCCCTTTTGCAGAAAAAACCGGCAAAGCCATCCATTTGTCGTATGAGGACAATTTGAAGCTGATCGCGTTCACCCAACAGGCGAGTCATGGACCTTTTAATTCCCAGAGCGCTTCGCCCCTTGGGGTCCTGGATGTTATCGGGAAGGACAGGCGAGTCGCCTGGCAGAGCTTGGGGCAGATAACAAAGATTCAGGCGATGGAGGGTTTTATTAACTTGCTGGACAGGCTCTGCCCGGCTTTTAAGCCGTATGTCGAGGCTGTGAAGAAGGACAGGGAGGAGAAGCTACGACTGGAAATCGAGGAGAAAAGGAAACAGCAGGAGGATCTAGAAAACAAGAAGTTAATGCTGGAGGAACAGAAGCAGCGCGAGGAGCAAAGGAATCAGGAGGAGCATCAGAAAAGGCAGTTGCAGGAGGCCCTGAATGAACAAACTTATCACCAGTTTAAGGTACGTGTCATTATTAATAATTCAGTCTATTCTGGTTTCTCGAGTTTGCTTAGCCAAAACTCACTCCTACGATTTCCATAGTCCCAAATACCGCCGAACCTTCGAAAATAAGTTTTATGGGAGAATTTAATTCCTAATTTCGTAAATCAATTAAAAAGTGAAACTTAATGATTAGATACCTCTCCCAATATTTAGAGTAAATGTAGAAAATAGGTAAATATTAGGAATAGCTGATTTTGTTAGTGAATATTTTCTGTGCTTTAATCTACATAAAAGGTCGTTATTTTGGTATTTTAAAAATATAAAAAATAAACTCAAAATTATGCTGCAATTGTACAAATATACATAAATATATATTTAAGAAATAAGCAAAATAAGGCTTTATTTTTGAGATTCACAATTCAGGAAAAATAGGAGGAAATAAATTATTTTTAATTCATGTAGTTCAATGAGGTCTTCATCAAACTTTTCCATTCTTAGGCTTATGCTGAAAAGCAGTTCCCAGGGAACCCCGAACAGCAGGCTCTATTGATCAGACAGCTCCAAAATGAGCACTACCATCAGTACATGCAGCAGCTCCAGTCCCAGATCAGACCGATTTCGAATATTAACGATAGGCCTCCAGAAATAGCAGACAAGAATGACAACATCTGTCCTCAGTCCCAGGACCAGACAGACGGCGAAAAGGACGAGAACAACTGCTGCAAACTCGAGAGATGCAATTCAAGAGAATTTTTGAATATAACCCCAGCACCAGCTAAAATGTGGACCCGACCAGATATTAAAGCGTTCAAGCAGGAAGTCTCCGCTGGCCGAGGTGACGGGATCATTCAAATCGGACATGGAGATACAGTCACGGTAATTGCGTGTTTTGTTTGTTAGCCTCACAACTATTTTTATTTAAAAACGTCTTTGCCCCGTAAAAGGTCCGTGTTCCTACTCATGAGGGAGGGAGTTGTATTTTCTGGGAGTTTGCCACTGATAGCTATGACATTGGATTTGGCGTGTATTTTGAATGGGTGAAACCCCATACTAACGAAGTAACAGTCTACGTAAGCGAGAGTGACGACGACGACGAAGAGCTTTACGATGAGGAAGACGGTACAGCACTAAATTAATATCATTTAAGCGATCTATATGATTTTATAATTTTTTCTTTTTCAGACGAATACCCAGTTGTCAGTGACTTGGAAAGTGGTCCTGTTCAAACAGGAAATCGCAGTTCCTTTACACAGCATCGTCCTCCGATTTCAATAATAATTCCTGTTTATCGGCGCGAATGCCAAAATGAGGTTTACGTTGGCTCGCACTCATACCCCACTGAAGGGGTGTATTTGCTGAAATTTGATAACTCTTTTAGTATATGGCGCTCAAAAACGCTCTACTACCGGGTGTACTATGAGCGGTAATGACTTGCTCAACATCTAATTGAAGCCACTGAAATTCGGCACGTCCAAGGACGGACACACGTTAGTGTTATATTTTGAAAATCACTGGAACATAGTTCCCCATGCATGGTAATTTTCATTTCTTATTTTTCATTCAGATGTGGTATCAACTGTTAATTTTAATATTTTATATATAAATGTTTAACAAGTCTACATTGGAGACATAAAAGTGTTTCGTAAGTAGTTGGAGGTTCTTATTTTCATTGTAAGTAGTGAAGATAGACGATTTCGAGCATTTATCGAATCCTATCATAATTTCTTTCATCGTATGGTGAACCCAAGGGAAATTTAAATTGAGAACCTCTGGCTAAATAGCTGACGTGTTAAAATTAATTGGAATTGGTATCTTTAAGGACAAAAAGCCGAAAAACCTATGTGGAAATATCTTCTCTAAAAGTTTATTTCAGTCATCGTTTAGTTAAAAAAATAATACAGATAAATTTTAGTACCTAAAACTATGCGCAACTTTATACAACGTATAACAAATTTTTCATTTTTTCTCTAATTTCTTTCTTTTTTCACTCAGAATGTAAAGTGGAAGGCATTGGTTAGGTCTCCGCTGGCCTCAGTCTACAGTTCCTCGAAAAAGGCCACCCTGGCTTTCGTTGAACCAGATTTTAATTTCTTGAGCGTTGAGTACTTTGTTTCGCCAGCACGCAATTGTTCGGCACTAATTATGTCTAAAGGGCACTGATTATCCTCAATTTTAAGCAATTCTATCTCCGACCTTAAAGTCCGAAGCTGATTTTGAACCTGTTTAGATTTCTCAAGGTATTCCACCCGATTTCGTTCTATTTCGTTGGCAATTTGCTCCATATCACTGGATGAGGCAATTAAATCGCAAGACATTATATCTGATTCCAATGTCGATGAGTCGTTTGTAAGCGATGTAGAGGATGGCACTAAAATTGATTCCATTGAGCATTGTGCAACACTTCTGCTGAGAAAATTCAGCAATTTCGCTGTAGCTTCCCGTTCAGCTACACGGGCATAAATAAGCTCCTTTTTTAGCTTCTCAGCCTCAGCGGCTCGTTTTTCTTTCTCTTCGGTTAAGTGCTGGACGTAGAATTCTGCGTCCCGTATTTTTTTCTCAAGTTCACTTTTTTCTTTTTCTGTCTTCAAATGGTTCTCCCTTAGACGATCCATTTCTACTTTAAATTTATTTGCTTTACACTCTGTTAACTGGACTTGCTCTTCATTAAGACGGCTTTTCTCCAGGTACAGTTCTTTTGTCTCCTCGGATCGTCGCTAGAAAGATAAAGTTTCATAAAGTTAGAATTTATTAAAAGCCAATGGAAGTAAAAATATACCAAAGCTTCACTTGCGGCCCGCATATCGTCTTGCAGTTGCTGAAACCGCTTCTCCAGTTCAGCCTTATCCTTTTCGGCAGCCTCCCTTAACTTCTTTTCTCTGATAAATTTACTTCGTTCGATTTGTCGACGCTGCTTCTCTTCCTTGGCTTGTGCTTTCATTTGCTGAATTTCCATTGTGTCTGGTTTTCTCCGCCTCATGTACAGGTCATGATTGCCGATGCAGAGGTCCAATATCTAGAAAAAAATTCTCTTATTACCGCTGTTCAAAAAAAAAAAATTCAGCTTTTGCACTCGACTACAGGAATTAAATTTAAAAATAAAACAAAAACCGATATACTTGCCAATTTGTTAATTCTAAGATTTTGAGAATAAAACACAAAATTCGGTGACTTCGGATCGACTGGTCTTATCGTAAATTTTTTGTCGTCGAAGCTGACGTCACGTATCTCAGACCACTGGAACGTGGTCTTTGGAGTCAACTTATTATTTTTCTCGTATATATTTAAGCCCATGGCTGTAACACCTAGCCACAGCTCAGAATGTTTTTTATTCTGTAATAGGGGACTTGTTAGGAATAACACCATTAAAATCGTTGAAAAAAATAGAGTTCACGTTTCCAACGCTAATTCTATCAATATTTAATGAGCTGGATTTAAAACTTAGTTCAAAACGCAATTGATGATACGAGCCTAAAATGCTTTCTAATTTTCGGTCAAAATTTTTAAGAATTTATTTATAAAAGAAATTCTATTTAGATTTTGTGGATATATATGTAGATCTATTTGATCTGTAAGTTGAAAGTAAATTTGTTATGTTATTATCATTATTTATGATATTTCAGCTTCGTTTAGTTCAGTTACGCTTTCTGCTTGCACAAAGCCTAATTAAAAGTCTTGCATTCTTCGGGAAATAATGAATGCGGAAGTGAGTCAGTTTTGCCAGCATGAACTCTTTATCAGCTACCAGAAGTCGCTGACTTTGCAGATCTTATTTAGAAATGGAAGCATGAACTCAATCGAAATTTAGATTATCCTTACAGTAATAGGAAAGTAATTAACACCATACATGTCTAAATCTTGTGCTATTTTAAGATATTCCATTTCTACTTCATCTCTAGTCATTGGTTCGTGGTCTTCGTACCTAAAAAAGCGAACGATTTGTTAGACATTGGCTTAATTTTCATTTTGATTTTAATGATTACCACATCCTTATCCTGTCCTCCCACATTTGGGCAGTCATCTGATACTGGTCTATCACCCTCTGGGGCAGTAGATCGCTAGCAACCTGCGCCAGCATCCCTGGCTTATAATTCTCGTAGTCATATGGCCCAAATTGGACGTGGACAGCGTAGGAGGCCAGGAGTACAGAAGCCTCCGGCGGGCAGTAGATGTCCATCGAAAGGATACTTTGCTTCACTTGTAGGAAGAACAGGTGTTGCGTTATTTCTTGAGCCAGCTCCTCGCTAACATTCTCCGGAAAGAATTTTGCGTAGAAATTGAACTCGCAGCCGCCGTTCTTCAGGTTAATCTTCTGGTCTTTGACTTTTTTCTCCATTTTTAGCCAGACTACATCGCCTCTCGTATCCTCGTACTGGAGCCCAAAATACCAAGTTTCCCTCAGGCCAATTGTGCGGCACACCAAATCGAACAGATCCTGTCCAGTGGCCCTGTGCTGGAAGAGAAGAATTGTGCTGGAGTCCCTCCCAAGAGTGGAATTTGAGGAATTTGCGGGCGGTATGGAACCTACCTCCAAATCAAACTCCAGCTCCGAATCGAATGTTATCACCTTGACGGGAAACGACTTGGTCGCTTTCTTCCTCCGGAACGGTGCCATATTTTGAAGTGCTGCTGCGAAGAACTCAAAGTTTTCTGTCATAAGCGTGCGGTGCGAAAACGAAAAGGTCACAGTCATGAACTTTCTTTTTGTACTATTCACATTTTACACAGTTGGGAAAGAATTTCAGGCACGTTGCGGGCAGAACTCGTTCAGTGAATTTCGCTTTAGTGCTGCGGATTGAATCGTTTCGCTTCCCATAGTTATAAAATCTAAATAAATAAGGTAAAAATAAACCAGTGGCCTGGCCGATTTGTCAAACCATTGTCAATTATTTTTGACATTTCCATAAGTAAGGCCACATCGATAAATTGCTGGAAATAAAAACAGTTACTTAAAAAAAACCAAGCATATCCAAAAATCAGAATGGCGATTGGTTCGTTTTTTGGTTTGTGGTGATCTGAATCTAAAAAAGTTCTATAGAACCTTTAAAAGAGTTCAGTCCTTCTCGAAAGGACTTGAAAATTGTGAAGTACAATGGTCTCATCTAAAAATGAATAATGTGAAGAAAGATTCTAGAAAAGTGGAAAATGACATAACGGTATCTTGGAATAACGGTGTACAGGTAGCGTGTTTCGGAATTCAATAAAAATTGACTTTTTATTTAGCTTAATATAGAATAAGACCTTAAAACGAGTACAAATAAATAAATAATTCTGATTTAAACAATTTAATTAAATTGGAAAATTAAAACTACTAGAAAAATACTGACATAACTCCCTCCACCGGATGTCATTCTGACAGTAGTTTGGAGTTGCTTGGAAATTTGAATTGAAGAAATTTCGCCAATTGTGATTATTTCATTCTAAACTAAATGGACCTTGCAGAAACAAACTCAGAGAAAACTGCAGAGGGAGAGCAATCCGAAAAGAATGCAGAAGATGTTGTGACCGAGGAGGACAAGGAGCTCTCCGCCGCAACCGCTGTGGAGGAGTACCTTGCTAAAAACAACAGCGATCTCTTAAAATATGAGCGCCAGATGTTTTTGGATGTTATCCATTCTGATGGCTTATTAATAAGTGCCAAGTAAGTTTAATCCCTTTCCGTAGTATTAAATGGCTCACATTCTTGTTCTTTTCAGAGGCATTATGTACGACAGAGTTCTCATTAATTTGCTCAACGCTTATGCGGATTCTGCCAACCTTATTCTGGTCATTAACTTTTCTGATTGGGAGGAAAAGTATTATAAATCGAAGCTGGAGAAGAAGTACGTCCACGAGGTGTCTACGTCTGTAACTGAGAGGTAAGTAATTTTTCTACAGGTCCTATGTAGGCTATACGTTAAGACTTTTTAAAGCTGAACGATATTCCTAAAGAACCACTACCTGTGGTGCTCGGTTTTGTCCGGGGAATAAGTTAATAATCATTTTACCCAAAACTGATTTGGCTAAGATTTGTATTTATTTGCATAAAATATATAAAATAAACATTCACAATCCAATTTGTAAAAATAATAAGTACTTAATTAAAATAGGGTGGATGTTATTTTGTAAATTATTAAGTTACAAACGAAATCGAAATTTAATACATTATTGAAAGATTACAAAAAGTATTATTTAAACTCAACATATATGTAGGTACTTGATACATGAATTTTATTTTCTAATCAACAAGAAAAAATAAACCATTAAACAATGGTTACAAGTGGGATTTTTACTTTTACGGTCCCTGAAAGAAAACGAACCAGTTTGATCGCAGGTTTAGGGTTTATGGATTTCTTTTGCTTGGCGAAAAGAATGCTGTCGAAATATAGAACATGTTTTTATATGGCAGGTAGGTATCAGGTTCTGTGGTGGAAAAAAAGAAAAAAATAAGGATAAAAACATTGAAAAATTCCCATTCACACTAAAGCGACGTTACCTTAAGCCATTTGTCCATAAGAATTAGACATTGCTATAATAAATTGAATTCTTTGTTCTTTAGAGAGCGCGTCTACCTCGAAGGAGGGATACAATTTATCTCCACAAGAATATTAGTCGTTGACCTTTTGAAAGACCGTATACCCATAGAACTTATAACAGGCATAGTCGTGCTTCGAGCTCACACAATTATAGAATCATGCCAGGAGGCTTTCGCGATTCGACTGTACCGCCAGAAAAACAAGACTGGCTTCATCAAAGCTTTCTCCAGAGGTCCCGAATCCTTCACCATTGGATACAGTGAGGTGGAGCGTACAATGAAAAATTTATTTCTCAAGGAGCTCTTTATCTGGCCGCGATTTCACGCAGTAATCCAAGCCACTCTCAAGCCTTACGAACCACAAACCATTGAATTGCATGTCCCGATGACCCACAAAATGACTCTTATTCAAACGCATCTTCTGGACATTATGAACTACCTTGCGAAGGAGATTAAGAGATTGAATAGATCAATCGATTTGCAAGAGATCACTGTGGAGAATTGTGTTACTAAAAAATTTCATAAGATTTTACAGTCTCAGTTAGATTGTATCTGGCATCAGTTAAATTCGCAAACAAAGCTGATTGTATCTGATCTGAAGGTTTTGAGGAATATTATGATGTAAGTGGTAGAGTTTCGTAGAAACTAAGTAGATGATATTGAATAGAATACCTTTCCAGATCGACAATATACAGCGACGCAGTAAATGCATATTCACTTGTAAAACGATACAGAACTACAGAATATGCTCTTAGTAATTCGGGATGGATTCTGCTCGACGCAGCTGAGCAGCTGTTCAAAGTCGCAAGGGAAAGAGTGTACAACGCCGACGATGGTTTGGAGTTTTTTTTTGTTTGCTTAAAACATCTTAAGACCTTAACTCTTTTAGAATTCCAGCCAGAAAGTTGCCCGAAATGGAAGTTCCTCTTAGAGATTCTTAAAGTTGAAATACCTAATGATGCGAAACGTACTATTAAAAATTTTTCTGAGCCTGTAAAAGTCTTAATTCTATGTCAAGATTCTAAGACCTGCTATCAACTAAATCAGTTCCTAACACAAGGTGGGGAGCGATATTTGCTTTATATGGCGATGAAAAACGATATTCCACTTTCAAAGTTGGCTAAGAAATTTAAAAACGTAAGACAGTTAGATATAACTCTTAGTGCATCTCAAGATAGTGGAAAGGAGAGTCAGTCTCAAAAGACACGAAGGAGTGATATAAAACCAAGTCCTGGTGGTAGTGATCAATTATCGCAAGCTAAAGAAGCAGCTGAGGAAGGACCTAAGCAAGAAGATGAACTAAGTGAAGTTCTAGGAAAGAATGAGGATTGTGAATCTGATTTGTTTAAGGAGAGCTATGTTCTTACGATGTCTCAGAAACCTGTAAATGCAACCACTGAGGAAGACAGCTCAGAATCGGATGACGAAACTCTGGAAGACTCGGTTTTTGAACCATTTTCTCAGGTAAACAGTTTTATTTAATTTTTATTTTGAGAGTTTAATTACGATTCCATTTTGCTGATAGATGGAAAACCTTGATATTGATCAAGTAGTCACGAAGGCGAGACAGCCTTTAATATGCATACAGACTTTTAAGACGGCTCAAGAAGGCCAAATGGGTCTTGATAGAGTTTTAGAAAATATACAGCCACAATACGTAATTATGTATCATTGTAATGTGACTGCCATCCGCCAATTGGAAGTGTTTGAAGCTCGACAGAGGAGACCTCCTGAAAAGAGACTCAAAGTGTTCTTTTTATTACATGCTAAAACTGTAGAAGAGCAGTCCTACCTTACAAGCTTAAGAAGGGAGAAGCAAGCTTTTGAGTTACTTATTGACACCAAAACTGTAAGAGAATATTTTAAAATGAATAAAAACTAACGTATATTTGTTTTTTTAGAAAATGGTCATTCCTGAATATCAAGATGGTAAGACGGATGAGGCTTTCTTGCTTATGCAGGGCAAAGCTGGGGCAGAAGAGCCTGTTGTAGATACTAGAAAAGCAGGCGGGCAAGCTTCAAAAGAGGAAGTTGTTACACCAAAAATAATTGTTGATATGCGTGAATTCAGGTCAGATTTACCATGTCTTATTCACAAGCGAGGAATAGAAATTGTTCCTGTAACAATATTGGTAAGAATTCATTGCATAGAATTATCAGGAGTAAAAAACTGATTATTTGATTATAGATTGGCGATTATATACTTACTCCAGAGATATGTGTCGAGAGGAAATCAATTTCTGATTTAATTGGTTCTCTCAATTCTGGCCGTCTTTATAATCAGTGTGTACAAATGCAGCGATTTTACAGCAAACCTATTCTTCTGATCGAGTTTGATCAAAAGAAACCTTTCCACTTACAGGTACGTTATAAAACTTAAGATGAATATCTTTACTTGTAGCTTTTAAAAAGTTTTACTGTTGCTCTGCTTCTATTGTCAATTTTTAGTTGTATTTCTTATTTTAAAAAATCTATGGTTAATAACTTTTTCTATTTAGGGAAAATACATGCTTTCTGTCGACAGTGGATATTCAAACGCTTTAATAGTGCAGAAGTTACAGCTACTGACTTTACATTTTCCAAAGTTGCGGCTAATTTGGTCGCCGAGCCCTTACGCTACTGCTCAAATATTTGAGGAGCTTAAACAAGGCAGACCCGAGCCTGATCCCAAAACAGCAACCGCTGTAGGCTCTGATGAATCAGGTTTTACAGAAGCAGAAAAATTCAATCCAAACATTCACGACTTTTTGATGCGATTACCTGGGATTAATTCGAAGAATATAGCAAAAGTGATGCGACATGGCGGGTGTCTCAAGGAACTTTTGAAGAAGAGTCGAGTAATTTTTCTTGACGTCTTTGGCATTCCAGAATTTAATTTGCTATTTATTCATTAGGAAGAATTAGGAGAACTTTTGGATTCCCAAGAGTATGGAAGAATGTTGTGGGACATTCTTCATGTGGCATATCAGCCAGAAAAGTCTGAACAGTCTCAAAGGCCTGGACCATCGAGAATGAAAAGAGGACGGAAATGGAAAAATTAAGCTAACTTATAAAAGACGGTATTATTCAGCTATTAAATATTTGATGCCATATGAAGAACTCAACTTTATGGTAAGTCAATTTTCATTATACAAAATTTCTCTACAACCGACTTATTCGAGAAGCCCTGCGGTTGTGTCTGCACTTTGCAAACAAACGTGTACGTCGTTACTTCATTTAGTGAATAGATCTATAATTTATTAGTCTAATTTCGGTGCAACATTTCCTTGCGTAATTGAAGAGATAATTGGAAACAGGAGGGAAAACTCATTTCCTTCTAAATTTGGTATTGATACATTTTAGCGAATGTACTCCATTCTGTAGGTACCATACCTACTTACAATTTGTGCGGATCTTTCAGGCGAGTTCCCAAGAGAATTTGAATGAAATCACGTAAGCTCTCATCGAAAATTAAACAATTTCCCTAGCGAATGTGATCAGCCGAAATATATTCAGTACAATGTCGGGAAAATTTGTTTATTATTTGCTGAAACGTGTTCTTTCTTTTCCGTTTAGAGCTTTTGATTGGTAGAAAGTTCGATGTAAGATTGAGAAATTAAGAATACTACGAGTCCTGGAGGTTATTTTTATATTTTAATAAATATTACATTTCTCTTGAGAGTATCTTACAGAGTGACTGGAAAATTTGTATAAGGCATCCTTTTTATTTCCTCTCAGTTGTCTGAGAAGAAAAAATTTGTTCGAAAATAAATGTTAAAGACTAGATAATGTAATAACGAAAAATGGTATTGTATCAAAAACAGTCGAGGCAAAATTCTATATTCTATCTTTGGACGCCAGCAATTTGGGTATAAAGTGCTGATTCATCTTGGTCTAAATTCTACTTTGATATTACATGGAGGGGGTGTGAAACCATTCAAAGTTAACTTTGTCTTGTACTTGACTGGCTTTTAACACCTAAACTTACACCCGGCGAGTTGGCAACAAATAAATTAATAGTGAGCAGGATTTGTCGAAATTAGCGAATCATTTCCGATTGAAGGTATAAACTGGGAAATCGTTGAATCATCATCGGAAGACCGAACAGTGCCGCTTTTCTGAAATTCGAGGACAAAAGGAAGCGATGTTCGGCTCAGAGGGCAAAATATCCGCGACAAAATCAAATGAAGTGCTGGGCGGAGGCCTCCTGGTCCCTCACCGGTGAGCGTGCCGCTTCGGATTGTAATTTCACGCCTGAATTATCCTCAGGGAGTCATGCCCATAAATAAACATGCCTCTGCCCTCGTTCGCCCCATAAATTCTGTCCTCACCCTGTGCCGCTCAAGAGGAATAATAACGACGGTGAGAATTTCGAAAACTTGTATTAGACATTTGCAATTTGGCTCCTTTTGTGCCCCTGCAACCGCCCGTGTGTCTATTTCTACACAATAACAGGGTGCTTCTATAAAAAGCTTCTAGACCTGGAAAATACCCACAATAGCTTCCGCGGGGGATGGGCAACGGAGTCAGGCCGGAGCCGTACATGAAGATACCTGGAAGCAATTTGGTATTACACGCCTTTCACAAAGCACGATTATGTTTTCATGGTAGATTTAAGCATAATTTGAGGCATTGTTGCTCGCAATTTCTGTTTCACTTGCAGAACCATCAGCTCTTCCCACCTTCCGGCTGAATTCGAAGGGTTACCCCCTTGCTCTAGCAAGACCTTGTGAAGGGCTCGGATTAAAATTGCACACGCTAAGTGCCTCCTTAATTGCTTCATATTTCGCTTGGCTGGATCATTTTGTTGGTCAAACTGACCCACACCTGGGTAATGGGGAGCCCGAAGGCAGGGCTGGTCGTCTGCTGACTAGGCGTAGATACAGGGAAAAGGTGCCAACAAGGGTATTTGCCCCCTTTGAGCCTCGCCTGAATTTCTTAATTTCGCTTAATTTAAAATGTTCATTTGCAATTGCTGTAGAATTTCACATACTGCAGTTAAGGATTAGAATTTGGAAATTTTACTCGGTTTTTATCATAAATTCAAGTAGGTAAACATAGAAGCGACCAATATTTAGTTGCTTTTTCTCACAACTTGATACGTATTTGATTCAACAGTAAATTTTACAAAGAATTTGAATTTATAAAGAGTTAATAACAGATAAGAAAATATTTTAATTTTAAAAAAATTCTCCAAATTGCTTTGACTTATGGTAATTTTGGATAGGTAAAAAAGTCACCTCCCTACTTATTGATGACACATACATTTCTGGTCAGCACGCAAATTACTAGACCAGAAAGGTTTGTTTTCTAAGATAGGTAACCTACACAAAAATTACCCCTCCCCCATTCCAAAAAACCTGGATTCTGAATCCTTGTTCGGACATGTTTTGCTGTCGTTTTCTTAGTGCGAGTTATATAAAAATTCATAGGTCAAGCACCCAATGTCCTGCCTCCACAAGGAAGCGTGTAAATTTTATGGGCCTTGTATATTTTTTACACAAAAGCCAGGCAGTTAGCCAACAGACCAGTCAAAAAGCCCTGGGTTCGTTGATATATTCACATGTTCCCCGGCTTGATCCCCAATGATTTACAGTGGCCAGGATGTCGCCGGGAATTTCAAAACGAGCCACTGGACCATAAAATCAACAAACACCGATAAGATTCGAAAGGGTTTCAGGATCATTGAGCACTTTGTAAATTGTGAAGGATTAGCATGTTATTCTTCCCGTCCGTTTGGGTTCGGGACAGGATTAATAAAAGCCAACCCCCTTCTCCTTCCCATATAGGGTATCCACTACCTTTCAATTCTTATGAGCTGGACTGCTATCAATCAGTCCGAGAAGGGTACCTACCCCAACTCCCAATGTTTTCTGTTTTCTGAAAATGTACAAGTGGGAATTTGTCCAAATATCTGGGACAATTGCTGAAATTTTTTTAATTAAACTCGCAATTTATACGAGACCTAAGCCGACAAAATGCTACCAGTTGGAATTTCAAATTAATTATGATGTTTGCGTCGGACGCCGTAGTGCAAACAACTGCCAGCTTTCCGGGGCCACAAACAGACTCAGTCCGGTGTTCCTGGGCAATTTGGTTTTATGGTTGATATTATTTGAAATATTCGGGGCTTGGACGGTGAATAAATGGCGGAGGAACATTATCGGTGGTCGAGCCATGTCAAAACTCATGGAACAATTTACCCTGAATGTTTTTTTTTATGGCAATGAGAAATAAGAATGAAAGAGTTTTGTAAAGTTGAATCTATTAGAAAGATATCAAGATTCGCTGTCTAGGATCTGGTGTTGTGTTGGACGTTTTTTTTTATTTAAACTAGATCAAGACATTTGAAGCTCTAATTTTGCTTAAATTAGTTGAAATTTAGTTTAGGTTTAATTCAAGCTTTCCTAAAGATAAGTTCTGTTTAAATTTATTTCTGGGTTTCCGAAAATCCCTATTCCATAAATATCAATACATGTTGCTGGGAATTTGGAAAACAAGTAGGAAGAAGTATGGTAATCGAGTATTTGAAGTCTAGTCTCCTGATCAAAATTTTTTCTATAGTTTGTAAAATGTATACAAAAGAAGACGCAAAATATTTTCTGTAGTTTAGTAAAATTTAAACAAAATAGGTATGTCCCGGTTTTTACATAAAAGGTAAATGAGTTGAAAGAGCTATTAAATTGTAACAGACAAGCGTTTAATTTTCCGCAATTACAAATATTTAAAGTAAAATTGGGCACAATTTTAACGTTATAAATTTAAGCTATCACTTGCATGAGCCCAGTTGGCAGGAAACCGCCTCCCTCTTTCGGGTTTCCGGGCCAGCTCGAATTGCAGAGAGCATCCTCGAACAAAGTTTCCTCAGATAACATTAAAATTAGATCACTTTGAGGCATTTCCGCCACTGTGGGCCGTGCGGACTTTGCAGCCCATCCTCCAGATTAGTGGAGTAATTTAGAGGACGAAAACAGAGCTATTAAGGGCTTCCCGTGGAGTTGTAATCGGCTCCACTTTTCGGAGTTTATGTAGTCTTGACGGGATTTAATTGTCATAAGGCAGTCGGTCGCCGCAACGGGAGGTGGGCAAATAGTCGCATTAATAGAACAGCTCCGTAAAAGACTTTGTCACTCCGCTCCCCACCTCTTTGGAACATTTGTATTGCCTCGGAGCCGGTCGATTTGCTTCCTACTTTCTATGAAATATACAGACGTGGTCAAAAAATTACGATCACAACCTTTACAATTCTGTCAATTTCTCGCTGGGAATTTTTTTTTTCGTTGTGCAGCGATTTGACAAACTTAATTTTTTAGCTCGAATTATCACCTTTACGACCCATATCTGAAATTTTTCGAAACAGTTACAAAATAGCCAAAATATTTGTTTTTATTACAACTTAAAAAAAACTTATAAGAAGGATACTTTGTGAATACCCTGTATATTAATTACTTTCTTTATCTTAATTGATTGAAAAATACTTACTAATTTTTTTTACTTCAATCTCCTGAGAAAAATCACAAATCTACTTACTTTCAACATTAACACTGAACACAAAACCGACTTTATTGAAATGATTTTTTTATGGATACTACCTAAGGGTGTGAGAAGTACAAGGAAAGAAATCCCGATATGCAAAATTGGGAATTCCGGGCTTCTAGGAATTAATATCCGGGAATTCCGTAACATTTTAAAGTGATCGTAATTTTTTGACCACGTCTGTAAATGAGCCCAAAACCATCAGAGCCGGCGTCTTTCTGCGAACCGAGCTGTTCTACTTGAGGAGGAGCCCGAGGGCCTTTATGGCCAGTTACCTCCCGCTGTAACATATCCACAAGGGTATCAGTGAGGAGATGACTTTAATTACTAGAAGCTCTTATGAAAATTACGCAGAGCTTCTCTTGCCGCTAATCTGCCCTCAGCCAGTCGGGTTTTAATGTTTGTGCACCAACTCCCTACAGACCACTTCAACCAGGCGGGTTCAGCTCCCAGCTAGGCTAACATTTGCAGGCTCATACTCGTGATTTCCTTTCTTGTAGGGTCCTCTGATAAAAGCGCACCTTGGTTCACTTAACGAACGGACTCCTCCCGACCATCTCTAGTCTACGGCAACATGGTTTAGTTGAAGTATCAATGAGGCTCCTGCTTTCAAAGGGTATGTCCTCTTAATATGTTTCCAGTTGGATGCCTAATCTTCAGAGGATATTGACCAGATAATATCGGGGAGGCTTCGCCATCTTCTTGAAATGCCCGTAATATTCAGTTGATAGTCGATAGTCCGTAATATTCTCTGTTGAATAAGACATGAGCATTTGTCGGAAAATGGCAATACAAGTCATGAAAGGATTACCAATTATGGGACTCCAGAAGCGCTCATGAAAGGTATAGTAGATGGAAATTACAATTTTCCATAATTTTCTTTGGCAACATAGTGCCAATGAACTCAATGAAGGTTTATCTATTGAGAGTTGCTGTCCAATGTTTTTAATAAAGCTAAATAAATATTTCGAAAAACTTATATTGTTTGTTAAAATACATAGGTACACTATAAAAAAAATGATTTAAACGTTTTTATATTTCAAACTTTTATTAATTTGTAAAAATCAACGATGCCACGTGAAACATCATACTTTAAACTATAAAAACCAATATTTCCGTTTCGATATCTACAACATAATTAAAGACATATAAAATTAAGCAAGTAGCCGAAACAAATCTACTTTTGGAAATTTAAGATTTTTAATTACTAATAAAAAATAATATAATTTAAAAATTAGCAGACTTTTTAAAACAACAAATCAAGCTCTTCATTATTAAAGAATTATATTTTTCCGTTCTTACGATTATAAGTGTCATAAATCTAATTTAAAAGTACCGTCCTCTTTTGGGTCATTGTATTTGTTAAGTGCAGTAAAAATCATGTGTACCGCTCAAGTGTTAATTCAGACTCAAAATAAAATTAACCTAGTGCGAGTAACAGACGATTTTCAGGATGTTCAGCCCCAGTGATTTTCCTCCACCTAATTTCTGAAGGGCCAACAAAAATAAAATCCAAAGGCCTAATTTTCACTCAATTGTGAAAATCCTTTTAATGAAATGAAAAATTAATTTGGTTGAAGTCCTCATTTCGTCGAATTTTAGAATGCGCCTTAGTCCAAAGTGTCCCTATTTACGTTAATCTCAGTGGCCTATGAGGTGAAACCTAATTACTTCAAAATACACAATTCCTTAGATGTAATTCCTGTGAGCGGCTCTCCCACCCACAACTAATTAGTCCATGAAAAGTTTAGAAAAATTCCCATTTTCTAAGAAAGAAGGCATCCAGCGCCGCCAGCGCACCCTTGAAAATTAATTTAATTAATGACTTTTAACCTTTCAACCCACTTTAAACTTTGCCCATTTTTTACACTGTTCTCTGTACTTAATCTAATTTAACTTCAAGATTCAGGTGAAATGCACAGAGAAGGAGGGTGAAAACGTCCGCTGTGTTTTATCCCTTTTATTTCTCAACCGAGAGAAGCCCAGGACTGAAAGTGGCTGTGACTAGAAAAAGATTTAAAAAAAAATTGAACTACTTGGACGAGGAAATTATTTAGAACGAGCTAATTTACTCCGGATTGCACAGGCCATAAATACTTGTGGAGTAAAAATCCAAGAATGGTCGCAATCTCCCGGGGTGGACATAAATCGAGGAAAATTATCTACGTCCCCGTTGACCCAGAAAAAAGTGGTTCGAATGGGGACACAATTCATTGTCGTTTACTTTAAATTTTCCCTCCGAAAATCACTTTGTTCTGAATCAGGTCGCTCGAAAGTTTCCGTACGAGACAATAACCTCGCTCGTCTTTGGCTGGTGGGATAATTTTCCTGCATACACCGGGGGTATACTCGAGGAAAAACTTTTCCCCCGAAACTTATCCACTTCGAGCAGTTGCCTTATAAATTAGAGGCCGGGGCTCCTAAGGCCGGCTTTCCTAAACTCCCGATTCCGACATTCGGCGAGTGATCATATTAAGAGAAAAAACTTTTCAAAATATATCAAAACTTTAATAATCCCCTGGGAAAGTTAATAGTACAGAAAATCTTGCAGTTGTAGAAAAGTCAGTCGCATGCAACGTTTCCATTTCACCGCGGATATCCGGCTGAAAACGTTGCGGGCACTTGACTTCATGAAAAGTTGAACAACTTTGAATAAATTTTGGGACCGACTTCCGCGTGTGCTATCTCGCGGAATTCCACGTGGAGGTGTTTTTGTGTCCCGAAATGGCACCGCAGTGGGACATGCCACCATTCCCAATATCTAACTACACCCTGGGACGTAATAATAAGACATCCTCGAAAAAACGACAATCTGATAACGATAAGTAATGGGTTCTGCTTAAAATGTCTTTGGAAGTGATATTTTTACGAAATAAATACACTTCTATAAAAGAAGAAATTCTTCGGATTGAATATTTTAACTTTAACGAAACTCTTTATATAAAAACCTCAATAAGATTTCCCTAAGGAAAAGAATTTGTGGGAGTAGATCTGGAAATTAAACTAATTTTAAAATTTTAGGTAGGACTAGGAACACAATCTAAAATATTAATTTCTAATATGGATCTGTCCGAATATAAAAATTTCAAATATTATTTTACTCATTATCATGTAGTTAAAATAGAGAAATTTCCATACTTTTGACTCCCAACTTTAAAAGTATTAAAAATCTGTTACTAGAGATTTTCTTTTTAGTTGATTATAATTCGAACAATTAAATAAATTTTAAGTGCTTACAGTTAGAGATTAGATTAAGATTATCGCGTTACTTTGTCATATGAATGTTCTTCAAAACTTCAAAGTTTAAAATCAGTCACGCCCTTGCATCAAAACAAAACGTTTGATAATAATAGGTCATTGATTTTATTAGACGGCTTATGTGTTTCAAAATTTGACGAACGAAATATATTAGGAGTAATAAATCGGTTTAAAGCTTTAAAAATGTTGTGTGTGGTTTCTTTTATATTTTGCCTGAAAAGATTTTGCAAGTGAAGTGTATATTTTCGGATATAAAAACTTTTCAGCTGAATGCTTTTTGAGTAATGTTCATCAAGTTTTAACGTTAAAAAAATTTCAATGGTGTCTTCTCATTATGCCCTGCGGTGTATCAAAAATAAATGGTGAATTAGTTAATTTATGGGGTATGCTGCGGGCACATAATGAAATTATTTTTCCCCGCTGGGTTCAGGCGGACATGGGGCCGCAATTAAGGCGTTTTGTACCCCCGACATATAAGAGCAACATTTGCAGTTAACAGCTTTAATTGCGAATTTTGCTCCATTAACACATTGTGTGTCTCCAAGTCGTTATCTTCACTTAGCAGCTTAATGTAAATGGGGAGTGCTTTCCTCGAGTTAATAAAGGTTAATTGCCCGTATTAAGGCGGCTTTCGAGACGAACGTCCCGTCAATCGGAGTCGATCTGTCGCTCGATTAAGATTTCTTTTTCAACCAACCGAGCCTTTTATAGGCCACTTTGAGACGGTAATTGAGTTTGACACCCAGTTTTTCAAAAGGTTACAATTTTTATATCCACCTAGGCCTTTAACGATTTTTCGTAGTGTGTCAAGGGGGTGGATTTTTCTCAAAGTTTCATCGAAGTTTAGTCCCAAACTGCGTATAGAAAATTAAATTTTTAATGGTCCTTACCCTTAATGACCAATAAAATTGTAGATACGTGCTCTGCAAAGGAACTGGCCGATTTATTGATCATTAATTTTATTTAGAAGCTATAGTAAATAGTCCGACTAGTTATTGAGAGATGCTAAGCCGCTCAAAGTATATAACGCAAAACCGGCTTTACGTGGGTTTTAATGGGTCGTGAAAGGCGAGACAGTGAAATTTATGAGTGGGATAAAAAATATGCTATCACCCTCATTTCGCTGGTAAAAGGCGGAAGGGTTAATAACTTTTTGCTTCAAAGAGATGATAGCGTGATAAGTAATCTCGTCCAATTTATCCAGTCCCCATCATATCATTTGATAGCCTTTGCATGAAAAAGGTGAATTATGTCCTTTGTAAATTTCTGAATTGCCCCAACCCCCCCGGCTGGCTTACCTAACTGACACCTGCGTTTAGCCGGAGTTTTTCTTTATTAATGTCATCGTGTCGGGCCTTACGTGCACCCTATCTAGGGGCTTTCGACTTCTACCGGGCCTTCCAAAGTCCTTGTGATTTATTCAACAACTTAGCAGCTTTTCGCAAAGGGATCCAAATCAAGATTAATTTATCCAGTCGTGTCACGTATTCTTGCCGTAATTACCGGAAACGTGATTGCTACATTAAAAGCGCCGTTCGCTGCAGTTCCAATTCAAACGTTTAATATTTTTCGCATCAAATGAAAATATCGCAATGTATTTTGGTATGTTTTATTGCCACGCAAACTTTGCACATTTTGGAGGAGTTTTTTTTACAGTTTCCGTAAGTTTTGAGGTTCTTACATACTCTCATGAGACACATTATATAATTCTTAATCAGACTTAACTACTAACTACTAACGACTAACTACTTTTATGAAAATACGATTATACAATATTAGCTTCGGTACTTTTAAAATTCAAATTTCGAAATCGGAAACTGCGAAAATCCCAAATTAAAAAGTTATGTTTATTCTGATAGCCAAAGTATGTAATAAAATGAGAAATTCATGGAGTTTCCGCATAACCAATTTTATTTGTAATTATTTTAATATACTATTCCATTTTTACATAATGAAAAACCAGAACATGCAATCTGTGATAATTAAGGGAATTAACTTTGAGTTAACATATCTAAATGGAATTTGTGTAACATAACATGTTCATTAACGTAAATTAATTTAATCTCTCTAAAAGGGAAGCTTGTTGATGCGTATAATAATGTTGATATATCTACTTCCTATCATTTTGCATTTGAGCATATCAAATTCATTAAGCTCATAAATTGTTATTATGCTCATTATTTAGCAAATTAGAGTAATATGGTCTTAATGTCTCAAATTTTGCATAATATTTCAATTTATAAATTGTAATAACAATAATAATATGGTGCGAACATTCATAAAATTCGTCGGCAATGACAATTTAACCAGCAAAATTTCATTGTTCATCCTTTAATCAGGTTGTAATTGCTCAAATCCATTTCGTGGTAAATAATTGCTTTAGCCCATTTAGCAAAAATTTTGCTTTTGGCTGAGTGGCATATGAGGACTTAAAGGTAATTCCACATCGGCTCGTATACTTTAGAGCCACGCTGTTTGACGAAGTGCTCACACTTTAAAGCCTTCAGACCGCAGTCGTTGAATCGAAAAAACGTGTACCGCGAACGTGTGCGAAATACGCTCATTAACTTTCTTCATTGAAATTTGAATGTTTCCCTGGAAGCCCTTTTTGCGCTGCCAGCGGATTCGTCCTGAATTCACAAAGCTCCTGGTGTTAATTGAATTCCTTTCACTTTGGTTTTATTTTTACTGAATTTCTGGAAGGACTTGTTTACTAGGTTAATTTGGTTTTCAGTTTATGCATATTTTACATTTAATTCCTTTGATTCAAGTGTTCTTTCAAGGCTGAGTTTTCACAGATAGGCTTCAAAGAATTGATTCGATTTAAGCTGATATCTGGCAGACTTCGCATTTGAATAAGATCTAAAGCTGATAATATTTAGCAAAGCTATTTTCTTGTATATGGGTTTTAATGTTCTTCTGCTTATGTATATTGCTATTTTAAATTTTTCTTATCTCGTAAGACTATTGAACTTTCTTACGTAAATACATATTTCAGATCTATTTACATAATATGGTATCGAGGAATATTGCTTTTTGGGTTTGATTCATAGCTGATTGTTTTTATGAGTAATAACAAAACAATATAAGCTAAATAAAAACTTTTAAGAATGGATATCATCATTCAATTCATTTGATTGTATATTATTTTTTCGGTATAATTTATACAAATTAATTCATCGATTGTTGTTTAAAGTCTAAATAAATTTTATTATTATTTTTTAATAATTTCATAGAACAATGTAACCAAATGCTTCTGTTATATTCCCCCTAATATTTGTTTCATGATAAATCCACGATACTATCGCCACAGGCAAAAGGATTAAATTCATCGTTAAAAGACCGAAGTTAAATCAATAAATAATAAAATGTTCCAGAGTCGGGATGAATTACGCCGTCATCCAGCCGCTGAGAAAAATCAATGCGTCGTCGTCCTTCATCGATAACGACGCCACAGAGTCGCGACCAAGATGAGCCACATCCACAAGTGGTTTTTCCCCACAAGGGCGCACCGCGAGCCTGAGTCAGATACAAAGATACATGGCTCCAGTGTTTTTTATGGCATAATATCATGTACCCAGATATCGGAGAAAATCAATAACATAGAAATTTTTTGGTCTGTGAGCCCTGCAACATAACGAGTTATGCAAACGGAGGGAAGAAAAGCGCATAACACAATGCTCGTTATCTCGTCCTCGTAATGATAAGCTTATGCCGTAATCGGATGAATAATGCGTTCTCGCGCATTTTAAATTGCCTGAATCCGACTCGCATATTTGTCTTGAGGTCAAATAAATTATCCCTATATAAAACCTGACCGGAGATAGGATTCGAATTTTTTAAAAAGAGATTAAGGAGTGCGGTTACGACCGATTAATTGGGCGAGCTAATTACAATCAGCCATATTAAAATTAAATCCTACGCCCATACCTTTCGAAAGGTCCATATCCACAGCTGGGTCCATAGCTTGGTGAATTCGAATTGAAATAAAATCGAACATCACGAAAATTGTATAAATTTAGCCTTCGCCTGCAAATGGGGGCTCGATTTTAAGGGAAATAATTTTCCATGAAAAATTGTTCAATTTTCTTGAAAGGGCTACGTGATTACATCCAAGGCACTGGGGGATTCCAGCACGAGCAATGGCCCTGAGCGGGCGGGCAGCGTCTCGAGGTACTTTGCCTTTTTGGTAAAGGAACCCGGGATCTGTAGGATCCGGGGGCCCCATTTATAAATTCGGCTTCCCGGGGAGATTAATATCAAAAACGGGAGCGCGCGGGTGTGGGCGCGAATGGCGAAAGAAAAAGGTGTGAATTGCACGCCACCAGAATAGCCATTATTTGGAACATTAATTCCATCAAGGCGTAATCAGAAGTGAAGGCAAACATTTGTTTTAGAGCACCAGGAACTGGGTGGGATAGATCTCTCCTCCGCGGGGGATTCATTTCGGGAATATTGACAAATTGGCATATTAGCCGTCCTGAATTTCAAATTGTTTTTAGCGATATCGAGCGACACCAATTCCCAACCCCTCGACAGTCATTCGTCCTTATTAACATTTATCAAAACGTCCCAGGACAAGGCGGTTAGTCCTCCAGAGAAGCGCTTTTATTCACCTTATTTAGTGCAAATAATAGAGAGAGATTGAAACGCCTTTATTACGCAATTAAGGACAGAGGAGGACTCCCTTAAGCCATTTCTATAGAGGCCGCAATAAACCCCTAGTTTGCGGCTCCTGTGGTCATTGTGTTTCCGGGGGCTTATTTGGCGTTTTAATTGTGTTTAAAGATGCACAACGACCAACTCGGAGCTACATCAAAGGTCCGCACTCAGCTGGATGGGATCTTTTCGTGCATAAAACATGAATTTAACATTTCTGAAATTGTCCTTTCGTCCTGCATCTCTCTGGTAAAATTCATTCATGGCGTTGAGGCACGCAGTTATATTGCAAACTGCAAATTCCTCTGCAAGCATGGGGCTCTGTCTAGGAAGGGGACTTCGCTTCATAAATATATCATTTTGTCACACTCTTGGTCACAACAAAAGATACGACTTTAAATTGTGGGAAAATGGCGTATTTAAGTGTCCCTTCTGGTTCTAGAAGGTTTAAAGAAATGGGGACTAAAATTCGGCCAGTAAGTTATTTCAAGAAGATTTAAATTCTTTGGAAGATTTGGGCACTTTTGGAATGATAGCATTGTTCATAATGTGTACATTCTGTAGATTGCACAGTTAAAATTATTACAATTCTGTATTAAATGCATATATTCTGCCTTTAAATATTTGTTTACTTTAAATAATACAACATTTTGAAAATATATGTACCTTTTGAAATTTTGAGCTGATTAAAAGTTTGTCGGTTTGAAATTGTTATCCTAGAAATGACCGTAATCTGAGAAACAGGGAAGGGAGAGATTACTTTAGTTTCATGTTTAACTGGTTTAATAAACGCAGTCGAGTAAAAGGGTACATATTCTTAATAATTTTGCTTTTCCCATTTTAAATTTAAAAGTTGGCTTTTGTCCAATTCAGTCGTATTAAATAATAATATTTTTACCATAAAGATCAGGGTTATTAATAACGAACACATTTTTTAATTAAAACTTTACCTCTATTCCCAAATAGCAGAACAGATTTTCGGAAAATTAAGAGGTTTATCAAAAAATGGTTACTCCATATTTTTATTGTGTTATTTCTTTTAGTTTTCTATGTAGAAAATTATTTTTCTTTCCTGGTCAATCTTCATCCATCACAAAATCTTACATCATGTTTTTGGAACGCACGTGGAATAAGTTTTTACCTGATTGGATAACTTCTGAAAGCTAACAAATTAGAATATTATGATTTATTGACGCAAAAACAAATGAAGGGTTTATTTTGTACGTCCTTTGAATATCCGTATATTTAGTAATAGAAAACTGAAATATGTATGTATATTTTAATTTTTCACTACTAGCTTATAGAATTGAAATGAACTTGTTAAGTCCTAGTGACAATTAAATTCCCCACTACCATACTATTTCTGCCTAACCTACTCGAAAACCCATTGCCCTCCTTACAAATAGCTTTTTCAAATGGACCCTAGCAAAGGCTTAAATCTCGGATTTTGTGATAAAATCTTAAATAAAGAAAAGACGTGACGCCACTCAGCACCTCAACCGATACCGTTGAAAGATTTGCCCTTAAAAGACGACATGTTATCTTAACCGCTTTCGTCACTTACGCGGCAAAACAAAGGGAACGAAGCTGGTACGGGGGCTGTTTGGGCTTAAGAAAACTAATCGAAAATGAATTTTTCATGAAGCAAGCACATTACAAATTTATGAGGAGGTTTCCTAGAATATTCGGTTCGGCTTAGTGTCAAAAAGCTGGAGGAAGACAAGAAAATTATGTCAACAGAACGCCTCCTTGTCAAAGGGAGGGATATGCGCCTCTTTACCCATTTTAAGTATATCAGTGCCAACCATTGCTCTGTATCCTATCAAAGAAGAATGGCAAAAGATGCCGAAGAATTGAACAAAAGTGGGAAGGAATTTTTCAAGATGTGGCCCAACGATGCTTTGAGAATGACGACGGTGGCGACGTCCTCGATCTGTGAATCTTCATTCAACGTCACCGTCACAGGCAAGCTAGACACCAGAATGGCAGAGACGATATGCAACACTGCTTTTTTCAATTTTTATTCAAATGTTCATTGAATTTTTTATTAAAACGATTTCGTATCCTACGTATTTACGGTCTATGGACAAAAATCGCTTTTTCCCAGACAGTCCGATTGTAAATTGTCGGCAAATAGATACATCCATTTTAATACTTGTACCGAATGGTGAAAAGGCTGTGGTGGGTTTAAAATATTCGTTTAATATTTTAAAGAGAGATAGCAAAATATTTGATATTTTTACATTTGAAAAATATTTGAGTTAACCACTTCTAATAGTAGTTAATTAATTTTGTTTTGAGACTCTTTATAATATACCTATCTATGATAATGATTTTATATTGAATAATTTGTAATCTTCAAACAAAAATTTTAAATACAATACCAGTTCCTTTATGTACTAAAAACATTATATAATAATATTTATAATATAGGAGGTCTATCTCAATTATTTATAGGTGATTCTCTTCATTTAAGATCACAATGCTGAAAAGGCTGAACTGAGTTCAATCTCACTGTCGGATATTTGCTCTTTAATTCGAATTACTTAGAATTTCATGTGTTCGCCTGGAGTATAGTGTTAAAATTAATACTTCCCACTGCCTCTCCTTGTGTCACATTTCGCTCCAAAATATTACACACTACGGCCCACATATTTCGGGAGTCGGCTCGGAAGGAACCAACCTTACCTTCCTAAGGCAAATTTACTAATGCAAATTTTGCCGGATTATAATTAAGAAATTAATCCCCGGGGATCTGCTACAAGTACAATATGAAGATAAAGTGGTGCTGCACTGTTATCAGTAGATAAAGCACCCGAACTCCCGACGGGAACCATATACCTTCCGGGTTTCCTGGCAACAGGATATATGCAAGTTCCTCTGCTCTTTTCTTCTTCCCAACTTTCCTTTCTATCCAAATTATATACAGGGTGTTCCTACTAATGTTGGTGAATTTTATCATTTCTATACGTTGATAACAAATCCCCAACCAGTGGGGGGAAATAGATTTTTAATTAAGGTGTTTTGTGCGCTATGAACGCCGCGAAAATAACGAGCTTAAAATGTGGCAAAAACTTTTAATCTGGGGATGGGGAAGGCTTCATTAAACATTAAAACCTGCAAAAAGTTTACAAGGGAGAGGACCAACGCTCTTTTAATTACTTCCAGTATTAGGGTAAACCTCCAATTTAATCATGGTCTCGGGATTGTTGCTTCTGCCCCTATTTTTAGATTTTAGACACAAAAAACCTGTCTGACTTCTAAATGGAAGATTGCGTTTTGTATGATTTATACCCGCACACAGGTCGCATTCTGCAGTGATATAAATTACTTAATATAATGGAAGTGTTACCTTAATAGCTCCCGGGCACGGATTTTTTCTCGCCCAAACATTTTACTCAAAGCAACTCATAACCGCCGTATGTGACGGTGTATAATAACCGACATTCATCGTTCCACTGCCCGGAGACCTCCAGGTCACTCGGGTTTAAAGTCCAAGTAGTACAATTTCACTTTGAAAAATTAGGCTTATTTATGTTTGTAAAGTAGAAGCGATAAATTAATTTCTTCCGGGTCGACGGGGTGGAGCAAAACAAAAACCTGTATACACTTTTTCAGTTTGAAATTTTAACCCGCTTCGAGAAGTGGCCGGCATTGTTCTGGGTCATTTATCAAACCATTTTAGAAGAAAATGTTTAATTCTTGGTCGTTTTTGTGCTACTTTATCACGTCCATACCGAATTGATGCTCGGGCTTGTCTTCCAAGCTGTGCACTCCTCTTCCTGTGTCCTCCGGTTCCCAGGGAGGTTTTCCCACCCACTACCACTGGGAGCAACTTATTTATCGACGGTCATATCGTCAGTTAATTTTAGCGAGACGAGACGGGGGCTCCGGGCTTTCCAAGGGACGAATTTTTGATAGTGGCAATCTGGAAGAATGTCAAATAAAATTGCTTTATATTTTTCGATACTGGGGATACTTTTGAGATTCTATTAAAGTTGTAGTTTACAATTTAAGACAGTTTTAACAATCAGGGAAAGGGAAATTGGGGACGTTACTGACAATATTCAGGGTGTTCGTTGAAGGAAATTTCAGCTACATTGAAAATTTAATTTTTTGTCATACAAATGCAGCTTTCTTAGGAATTGAATTTAAAACGATTAAATCAAACATTTATTGAAGTATGTATTGTTTTACATTTGCTTTAGCCGACATTAAAGAAATAAAAAAAATTCTTATTTTTATCTATGTGTATATATAGCAGTTGATTTTATCTAAAAAGTTCAAATTACAAGTAAACATATAAATACCAGCAATATATTTGTTGAGTCATTATACAGATATATGTACATATGCAGGTTCAAAAATGTCTACAAACATTTGTTCCCTTAATTTATAACAACCATTTTCTGAAATATTTAGTTTAAGTAATATAATAATTTTTTAAATGGATTAAATGCTTCTATTTTAATATCCTTGAATAATTTAAAACTGTTTAAGCCCTACTAGACCCTTTGTCAATCTTGTTTTTTTTCGCGATATGGTTGCGATTATTTATATTTCCTAATTTCCTTATAATGACACATTTAGACAAATACTGTGATTTAAAATGTTGAAATGTATAACAGCAAATAACAAGATTTAACCCACCACTAAATCATTACATATAAAATCCGGAAAAATGTGCCATAAAATTAAAAACGAATATCAGTTGGACGTAATACGCAAAGGAGAAAAGAACATTATTTATTAATTTTTGTTGGAGCGCCAAGTGAATTAACGTCTTCTAGGATTACTATAAAAGAGGTCTGACTGTACAAACTTGCGAGACATTACGACGCCGTAAAATTTCACGCTTCCATTAAGATCGTTTTCGTACTCCGCAGATTCAACGGAATCTAGCTTCAAAACTTTATGGGAATCGTAATGTATGCCACAACGATGACAACGCGAACCAGGAAAGGGACTTGGCACTGTAATTCTGCCACTATTCCCTATTTTTCGACATCGTCCTCGGACAAATTCGCAGAAAGGCAAAGCATCCCGACCGAAAATTTCACTCACAAAATTGTGGTGTCCTGGATATTCCTCTTTCCCATTTTTTATTTTGGGAATTTGCCTTGGATCACTGCCAAAAGAAAAGTGATGTGATTAGGAAGGATATCGGGTGCCGTGTCGGCGTTCCAAGGAGTCTAACTACATAAAAGCTACATAAAAATGAATATTTACAGAGAATCTGGGGTTTTTTCTATAAAGTTAGTCGTTCTCATTTTCGTAAGGAAAAGCGGCAATTTTCAGCCCTTTTAAATGCCATCAAAGTAGCTGGGTGTAAGGACTAAGGAGGATGAAGAGGGGAGTCGCGATCAATTTTAATCTTTGAAATTTTCATAAGAATAGCTCGACCGTGTCCTTAGAGAGTCCTTGTGGGGAGCTTGTATTAATGTCGAGCGCCAAAAAAATCGCTGAGCACTAGCTAAGGACTCCAGGCTTCGAGTCCTGGTAGGGCTTCTCCTATTCAGGACATGTTTTTCACATTTATTGTAATTTTTTGCGGTTTCCACGACAGAATGCGGCAAAATTGATACGTAAGTAGTATAAGAGGAGAAGCATGTCTGAGAGACTCCTTAATCTACTGCTGGTGCACTTGCCTTCGTTCCAGCCTCCTGGCTGGAGCGGTTGCACCAAGCGTGGCTTTCACACTTTCAAGGGATTCAAGTTTGTCTTGCCACTTGAACCCTGAAAAGCACCCGTGAGATTAAAGGACCGTCAGCGGAAATAGCATTAAAGGTGAAACGCGCCAATTTGCTTCTAAGGATTCTTCCTTTTTTCCGCTACGAAATGCCTGCCCTTGTCTGTGCGGAAGAAGAAATACAGAGCCCTTTAACTACCTTGCCTCAAGGAAAAAAGATTGCTTTTCCCCAATGTCTTTTGTGAACATTCTCGTAAATTACGAGGATACGACCTGTAGTTATAAGACGAGTATACGCAAAGACGTCTTCTTTAAGAAAAGGAAATCCTTTGAGCTTCTGGCAACAAAGTCGAACGCGGTCTTAAGGAAAGAGTTATCTGAAACGTCTTGAGGCTTTCTTTGCAATAAACTAGATATACATGAAGGTGTCGAGGTGGCTGCATTTCGCTACGTTGGCTTTCCTTAACCTTATTAAAAAATTTTAAAGGAATCGGTTGGAGAACGTTTTTGACAACATCTCAGGCGTGCATCCCGAAGGCAAACTGAGCCAGAATTAATTTCACCAATAAATTCTTGGCAGGCAATTAATCCTCGACATAAGTATGTGGGCAAATTTTTGGTGCCTATCTCCAGGCGGCCGTAGCGAGGATATATGGCGTATAATGTCCTGAATTCTCTATAAATGCAAATGAACTCCACAAGGAACCTTGAAGTCACGCCTGTCGGCCCCCAAAATAGCCCCATGCGAAACAAAGTAAATCTGATTTACGGGGAGCACTTCCAGACATGGTAATATGTTTTGAGGCTGTCAGGGGGCCGGGGACATTGTTCTCGTTTCCCCCCGGGGCTTTCTACCTAAAGAAGTGCGCTGCTAGTGGGAGGTCCCCAAGGAAGCAAAATCTTTCATACGCAAATTTTGTAAATGGAAAACTTGAAATATGAGCGTTTTGTGGGAGCTCCAACTGAAAAGGAAGGTGATGTCGTTCAGTTTCGAGGACGAAGTACTATAGTGAAGTGTTTCTGCTTTTATAGTATACTTACCTATGCTAACAAACTCAAGAAATTTGGAATAGAATAGGCAAATATTTATTGTCTTTTAAATCCTTAAGACATGTCCGACCAACGATTTATTTATGTTTGTTTAAATCGTCTAAGTTAGCTTTTTGAGGCATACAAATTTCTTTCGAAGTTAATGTGGTTTTTAAGTGCTTAGATTTCGAATTTTGTGAAATTTACAACAAGCAAAAGATGATGATTTTTTAAAAGACTTTGAAGGTATAAAATCTTTGCTTTCAAAAGTAGAGATCTCATGCTAAATTGCAAACATTCGAATTTTTACTAAAGTTGAAAAAATTAAGGCAAAGATAAGATTCATGATTGGGTCTAAAGCGTAAGGTAGATATCAAATTTTGTCAGTTTTACATTACATAGTATGATTCAGAACTTTAAATTGTTTAAGAATAGTTACTAAGATACCTTTTCAAAAGGTCCCTTGAACATTTGGGACAATAAGACGTCTTTGAGGTTATTTATTAAACAATTCCAAACAATTACAACATCTCAACGCAGGCATTCGGGCTGTGAGGCGTATAAATGAAAAGCAATTAGATGCAATAATGCCCAGTGGGCTCCTTCTGGAAGGCGGTAGGAGGTGAGTGTCCTTTGAGCGGACCCAGCGCCCTGTGCCCACAACCTTATTTAAATATTGCATTACCTGGGCCACCCTCACCTGGACGGTTGCAAGCCTCCTAATCCCCCTGTTCCGTCATTATTCAGGAAGCAGGCAGGTTAGCATATTTACCCCTTGATCCGGTTATGGAAGCCGACTCCGAGCTCAGGGAGTGTTCCCAAAGGGCTTCAAGTGGCCGCTTGGCTCGGATAATATTAAAATCGGTTCGGGCGCAAAATTAATACCCGGCTGGCAAGAGGTGCACAAGTTTCGAGCGGTTGGCGGGAAGCCTCGGGCTCCTCCAGCTCCTCCAGCTCCTGCAGACTTTATCCGGACTCTGGAGCACTCTATTAACTGCAGCCGGTGGCCTGGATCAGGTGAATGATGAAAAGAACCCGGATGAATGACCCGTGTCAGCAAATGCAAATAAATCAATAATTCCCCTTGTTAACAAAACTGAGAATTTGTATGCGACGTTGTAAACTGTCGGCAGGCAGAGTTTCCGGCTGGGATGCTGCATCTTGTCCATTTTATCTCGCATCCTCTAGGAGTTGTCCTTTTGAATTTTACGAATGGCAGGATCTTGTAAGAACTTATAACTTACAAGTCGATGACATCATGTCAGGACCTCCTGCACCACCACCACTTAGCTCCGGGTTGTCCTACATGCTTCCAGAGATTGACTTCGTTTTTCAATTAAATTTCAGCCGCAAAGAGCTTAGTAACTTTAAGGTCCGACAACCTGAGTTAGTTGACTAATTTTTGATATATCCATAATTAATTCTGACGTAGTTCAATTAATAATTACAATAGATCGTTGAGCTCCTAAATAATGCATGCGGTCTGGTCCGAACAAAATTTTCTCGCCTTTAGCTGTTTTGGAAATTTTCAGAAACTAAAATCCATCCCTTTCTCACCCGAAGCTGTGTTTCTGAGGTGAAGAGCCTTCGTCAGTCTCGATTTTCCTTTAAGAATCCCAACACTTGTGGCATAGTTTAAACGGTCTAAAATTTCCATGGTAGATGCAATTATGAAATGGTCCCAAGCGATAGTTGCACTCGACCCTGCAGTTCGCAAGTTTAGGGAAAACTTCATTCAAACAACTTCTCCAAGATAGTTTGAAGGAATTAGAGGAGTTTATCAGAGATGTCGGGATAACGCAGGAAATTCTCAACTATTTGCCAGCCCCAGCGACCGAGGGATTTTCACTGGAATTAGGGATGCATTATGAGCTGTATAAACCCCTGCCTTCGTGGCTACCCCCAACATGCAATTTTGGATAATTACAAAGGGCTTTGTGGGCGCAAAGAGGGCGTCCGCTCAACAAACTATTAATAACGAAAATCATCCAAGTGAATTCTAATTTGACGAACATAACATTTCACATGCAGATATTTCTTCTCCCTTATTTCAAGGGGTAAATCAGACTAAATCGAATTGATTTCAGCAAGGACAAAGGCTGCCGATGCTTTAGTATGACATAATATGGTTCTATAGGTTAATTTATCGAATTTAGAATTGAAGATCTCAATAGTTTTCGTTTAATATACCTACATCTATTTAGCTTTCAGTATAGTTCTATAACTTTTTATATACTCGAAAGAGATTTAGAATAATATCGAATTGAATTTTTTTGTGTATGAAGTAAGTAAAAAAAAAGTTTAAACTGATTCTAAAGTTGGACAGCTCGTGGTAAAAAAGTGTAAGAGGGTCAGTATAAGCTGCTACTTTAATAGTAGGTTGTATTTCGGGTTTAAATTGCTGTTGGGTGGATGGTAATGGGTATACACACCTGTTTTGATGATATGATAGATATTTATAGAAAAATATTCATTTCTCGATTAATTGGGACCTGATGATACATCAATGCCTAATTAATGGTCCACAGGGTTCTAGAATAATTAAATTATTAAATAAATATTTCTTGATTCTAATATAGATGTGTGGTTTGTTTATTAATAATGGATTAAAAAATTCAATTTGTTGTCTGAACGAATAATCAGATACTGCAAAATAAATCTACAAGATTAAATGTTGTCATAAAAATATTCGCAATAAAATTAAGAGCTTTAAATAATTTTAAAGCAATGACAAACAGAATTTAGCTGTTTTATGAAGCAAAATTTGAACAAATAAATTTTGAAAATTTTCAAATAAAGCGATTTCCACCATTCCTTGCATTCGCACACATTGAAAGCCCATTGAAAATCAATGGTGCGACGCGGGCCATATCTGCCTGGTGAATCTGAGAGCACGTCTCCTTCTGGAAATGGCAAAAGACGGTATAAATCTTAGGTTCCTCCTCCAGGAGCTTTCAACAGAACGTGAACGATACTTTCTTACTTTTTTCCCATTGAAATGAATGACGAAGGGACCGATCCTGCCGAGGGCTGGAATCACGTACCCATCAGCCGGTATTTGAACGTCTTACACACAAATATTTTTGTGATATGGACCAAAATTTGGAGGTTTTATCGCAGTGACTGTTGAGGAATGATTACATTTGCGGGAATAGCACGTAGCCCGGCCGAAGTTTTATAAACAATTTCGGATCCCTTTTACTTGTTTCAATATTTTCCATTGAATCCTTGTTTAACATACCCTATACCAGGGTCGGTCTATAGGGGCGGGAGGATATCGGTGGAATCAAAAACTGAAAGTTACCCAGAGCAAAACAAGTGGTGAATGGGACGGAGCAGGCACAGATGGAGCCGAATGTTTGCATATGCGGCGAAACCCCGACGCTGCAGTTGGTTTTGAATTACTGAATGGTAGTTATTTGCCGCAAAAGCGGACATGGCCACAACTTCCACTCGTCCGAATTCATTTCTGGGTTTACGGGAGAGGCTTTAAATTTAAACAAATTCAAAAGGTAATTGAATTGGTCATCCGTTCAACCGAAAGCATACTTTGGTTCAAAGTTGACCAAATCGCTTTATCTAGACTTGTAGTACCATTTCTCTGTAATTTTAAAATATACTTCACTGGTGGAGAGTCGTTTGGTTTAAACCCCGAAAGAACTCGCCAGTGATCGGATTTTTATTATAAATTTTAAAATAGGTTTTTGACAATAGGTATTATTACTAAAACATTTATTAGTTGTTTTATTTTTACTTTTTAATTTTTTAGTTTGTTAAATAAATAACTTTTTTTTATATCGATTTGCTTTGAGCACGGTAAAATTAATTTAGGACGTTGTCGGTTTGGATTTTATAATGTTTTAATGTTTTATAAAAACCATTCTATGATTGCACTTGAAAAATTGATCCTTAAAACGTTATCGATTAGTATATTATCGTTTACATACAGAGTCCATTTAATTCTTATCTAAATAATCTTCATATTTTATGTTTTGTTCATTTTAATTAGATAAAAATAAGTATACTAAGTAAGTAAGTATAGTTAATTTAAGCTTCACTCTGGATGTCTGCAATTTCACTGAAAGATTCCCCTAAGAGAGTTCCACTTTACAAATTGAGTCTGCAAAATCGTAATAAACTGAAATAAAGTCGAATTTCCCGTCGTCGCCTGGTGTCCATATAGCTTTTGAAATTGCACTTTGTTACAACCGCAAACTCTAAACCGCTTGTGTGGTAGAAAATCTCTATAGCTGTGGTGCAGCATCGTCACAGCATCCGATTTTCCAGAATTCTAACATTTTTCACTGCCACACAGGTAAATGGTGGATAAATTGAATGCTTCAAGGTAGTTTTCCTGGCAGATGTGTCTTATGGCTTGTGGCTGTGCTGGAATGAAATTCTTTCAAAATCACAATCATTAGCAAATGGATTTATATCAGCCATTGCCCAGAAAACGACAGCATTTGGTCCAAGAAGCGTCTGCAGGAGCTGGACCAGATGCAGTTTTATGATCCCACAAATTGCAGATACTCAGTTTGTTCAGTAATTTGCAACTTCCCTCGTATTCGTTATTTGAAATAGTTGAATTCACTTAAGAAGTTGTTTGGTGCGCATTTTAGGAGTATTTTCTACTTTCTTAAGTTATACATTAATCCATGTTATTTTTGTTGAAAATTGTAATTATCTCTAGAGACAGGAACATTTTATTTCGGGAGCACGCTTTAGCAAATTATTAGCAATTGGGGTCGAAATCTAGCAATGGACAGAACTCTGATATAATTTGGAATTTGCTTAATTCAGTTTCAGCAGTGGCTTCTTTCTTATCAAACAAAACATTATTCACTATATATGTACTTAACTTAAACTTTAAATAAATAAAGTTCGGTTTAACCCACAACGGTCGGCTTTTATGTCTGCGGCAAAGAAAATTGCAAAACTCTAAGAATAAATTATGCCATAAATATTCCCACAGAATATTAACTTCGGTTTAACAAAATTAAATGCCCCAGGGCAATACTGCAGGTGGCCCCGCACTATTCACAAAATCCAATTATCTACTATAGTGAGTTTTCCAGCTGGGCTTCCGACTAATTAAGTTTATCAGTTTTATGCCGTGGCCTCACGCTCCTCGGGCCTCTAAATAAGGACACGTCGCACACAATGGCGCTAAAGCCTTGAATGTTCAGATCCTCCCGGAGATAGCCTCTGATAGAATGAATGCTGTTCGTGGGAGGCAATATAGGCGACTATCTCAAATGGCAATCTTGCTGGATGATATCTTGTTGGGAAAATTGGTGGGTGTGGATGAGGTGGTTTTACATTTTTTTAGACTTAGTAGGTATTAAAGCTTTTAATCAGGCTTATCCTCAAACAAGACGACCTCGAGTAATGGTCCTTAGATTATAGGTACCTACATCGAAAGATGTTGTTATAAGGTCTTAACGCGATAAACCTACTATTTATAAGAGAAGATTGCATCTAGTTATCATTCTTCATTACTTTTAGGTCTATAATTGGACAAAAATGCGTTTAAAAAGGATATGATTTTTTAAAGTCGTATTTATTTTGGGTTCGTTGTCATAAGAAAGAATGAGTAATAAAAACAATATAAGAAATAGATCTTGAAAATTTTGTACAGCTGGTTTTAAATACAATTTATTAAGTTCTTCAAACATATTAATTGGAATCGGCAAATTATCAATCAATCAACAGTTTAGCTATTAAAGTATCAAACAAATATGCAAGATTTATGTTTATTATCCAAAACTAGAATTTCAGTACCTATGTAATTATACATATATTGAAATGTCTGCATAGAATATATATTTTAGCTTAATGAAATAAATAATGAAGGAAAAAATAATTCTCTTTCTCTGTAAAAAAATGTTAGCTACCTTAAATTATAAATTTATTCATGTATACTTTTCGATACCTACCAGAAATTCGAGGGAATAGAGTTCGATAAAACAGGGTGAAAGTTTGGAATTCTATGACATGTTGCTTCCATACCTTACTAAACTCGGCCTGTGTCCTGGAACCACTGTGGTCCCAGGGAGTTACAATGCCGCTGAGCCCTGTGCACTGGGATTAAATTTTATTACTTTCCAAGTAAAGTGGAAACGTTGATTAAGGAAACCTCAACATGAGGGAGATAATCCGATTATCTAGCAGCTGCGAAGTAGCATTCCGCAAGGAGATGTGTAATTGGATTTTAACACAGAAGTTACCTGGAAGTTTTCTTAAAGGATTTCGTGCCGGGAATGAGCCGAGCATTAATATGGACAGAACGGATTGACTCTGGACGGCTTAAATTTAACAGGGATTATGTGATTGCGCAAACTTGCAGCCAAAGCAGGATAGTGTGACACTGTGCCGCAGCACAACCACAAAGATGAGGTTTTTCCAGGAAGTAATCCTTCAGCCGGCGGTGGAGCCTGGAAATCTTTTCCCACTTTCTATCTGTCTTCCTTCGTTCGTCACCTTAGCACCACCCTGTGTCCCTGTGTCCCTGTGCGCTACTGAGGAAATATGTCTCAGGCGCTTTCATTGTTTGCTAAAAAGTTGTGCCTTGGTGGCTGAAGAAGGGCTTAAATGCAATAACCGCTCCACTTGGCTTCAATCCAAGACAAGAAGAAACAATTAAAACTTCGGCGGGAGCAAAAAAATAAAAGGAGAAAAATATCTACGGGGAGGAAGTGAAAGAAATCTGCAAGAAACCTCCTCCTTCACAATCGAGATCCAGGTCGGGAAAATTTATCCCAGAAAAAAAAAAAAAGACGTTGTTCTCTCTCGTGGCGGCAAGCGAAGACAATTGAAGGAAGGGACAAAATAAAAAGACGCCGGAGACGGGACGGATGCGGTAATGGCTCGGGTTTTCATTATTTTCCTTTCGAGTTCATGTACAGGAAGTTAAGAAGTTATGTCCCGAAGGAACATTCCCTAATTAAAATGTTGCCTGGTTTCATCTTGCAATCGAGAAATTTTAACGCCTTCCCGGGCTCAACTCTCAACCGCTGCAGTTGGTTGAGTTGGTCTTAAAATCCTCGACGAGGACTACTATCGCGCTGCAGTGCTCCAGCGGGTGAGATTATTTCTAATATTCTGGAACAATTGGCCCGGTAATGGCCACAAACTTGTTGCTTTTAATAATTTTCGATTTTCCAACAAAAACTACACCAGACGGTCTCGCATTTTTTCATTTTCTCATCTTTATCCCTTACTAGCATTTAGCAGATTTGAAAGGATTTCAGGAAAGAAGGCGAAGTTGGAGGTTTTAAGGAAGTTCATGCACCTCCCAGGCTTATTGCCGGAGGAATGCATTACTCAGTGCTGCAAATGGGATTACAACAAACTGTGTATAATACTCGTACCTTTTAGAAGCATAAAAGCTCCGTTAAACCTAATGCGGTGAAAATATAGGAGCATAAATGGAAATTATGCACGAAACGAACTTTTCCTCAAAGAGAGATGCTTCGAAAGAGGAAACTACGTTCTTCGCCTACGCTTGTTAGGGACTTAGCTAGACCACTTGCTTTGTTCGACCCATTTACCATGCAAATCTTTCTCGAGAATGGTCGTTTGACTTTTGAACCATGTCGATTTAGTTAGTTTGAGTTAATTTTTCACTTTGTTATGTTCTTCAGAAAAATACATATTCAAAGCAAACTTTTATAAAAATAGAAGATCTAACCAATACCAAAAGGAAAATACTTATTCATCAGTTTATATTTTAAGATTGTAATGTATTAGCATTCATAATAAATACCTTTTAGTGGATTTAAGAGGCACACTTAAAATTTACTTGATTTTTTAATTTTGTTTCTTGTTTTTAAATTCTAGTCTATTGCTGTAACTTTAAATTTTGGGTTTTCAATGTATGTGTATATGTGTCAGGAACGATATTCAAAACACTCTCAAATTTCATTGTGATGAAACTAAACTAGGAAATTTAAAGAATATAATCAAAAAAATGTAAGAAAAAGCAATCAACTGATTAATTCTTCAAGCTACAAATCTTTCGTAAACTCCATTTACGGATAATTAGATTTAATATATTTAGTACCCAATCATTTATTTCAAAGCATCTCTTCTCATGATTGAACTAACTGAAATTTTTTAATTGAAGCTTTTTGCTTGAACCGTCTGATTAATCTCATTTTATTAAAGTTTAATCTCTACTTACATACATACATAAATATATTTTTACCGTATTACTTAGAAATTATTGGTTGCGTGCATTTATTAGTAAAGAATTGATTGGTTTCATCGTAGAATCAACTAAAGTGGATTTTAAAGCAAAATGGATGATAAAGAAGTTTTTGTAGGCCTGTAAAAGTTTCATCTGAAAAACATATTACATTCGTATATTTTATATTAAACTCGAAGAATGAAAAGGGTGAGTATGAGTTCGAGCGTAATATCTATACAAAGGGGTTTCCTGAAACTTAAATTATAAATCCCTTTTATTTTGCCTGTTTTCTGAAATAATAAATCTGGAATAAAGCATAAATTAATTTCATATAAAATGTCATTTATAATTGGAGTTCAGCCTATAAATATATTTGCAATTTACTGAAGCAGGAAGAGTTACTACTATACAGTAAACAATTTTATGTAAACTCTATCAGACAGAGGAAGAGCATCTGGTGCAAATTAGTAAACTACTAAAATCAAATGAATGACTTTGAATTGAGAAGCGTCCGTCCAGCTCTATTGGGGAAAAGTCGTCGACTTGGCCAGAAGCTGGATTGAGTTATTGCTCCATAAGCACAATTTCAATTAGATACGCTATTCTGTCCATTTAAGATAGACGCAACAGCCGAACATTTTTGTCTGGTATCGGACATTGCAATAAAACTGGAAATCCGCCACAGAGCACGTCCTGGCCGGACTCATATCAATTCTACTTGGATGGCTAGCGGCGTTCGAAAATAATAAAAATCCTGCTGTGTGTCTAGGGAGCATATAAACTCCCGAATGGGCTGCCTATCCGCAGTAGAATCAACTGCACTCCCTTTGGGACGCAAAAAGCACCCAGATGGAATTACTCTAAGGGCTAAATCGGTAAACTTGCACCAATGGACAGACGGGGGTGGTTGCACTTGATCTCGGTTATGGGATTAGGGAGCACCCGATTAAGGTATTGAGCAATCAAAAACAATTTTCTGTGGTACAGATCAGAAACAAATCGTATTACGGCGAATCGCAGTCAATAGGGGAGTTTTTCTGGAAAAGAGATATAACTTCTGGAGAAGCTGTAGGTACTGTCTGCAAAAAGCTTTTTCACCTGATTTAGGGGAAACGCAATTTACCTACAGAAGAAAAATTTGTGAACATAGAATCCAGTAATTTAAATGTTGAAACCAAAAAATATCAGGTTATAAAAAAATAGGTTTATATTTGATACAATTTTTTATTAAAGAAATTATTTTTGAGCTATAAAATAAAGGGTACAAAATTTCAAAGTTATTGTAAGCAAAACATTGGATATATTACGAAGTAAAAACGATTTTTTTATCCTTAGTTAATTTTTAAGGTGAATAAAATTTGTTTTGCCTGTTTGCATTGAGTTCTGGTTCTAAAATGTTTAGGTTTTCATTTTTTCCAAAAACCAAGCAAAGGTAAACTTGATTTTAGAAAAAGTTTCTAGTGGGAGAGTTAATTTTAAAAATTGTTTAATTGTGTAAACACTGCAATAATTTTGTTTATATCTTTCATATTATGTCATCGTGAAAAAATCGAAAATAAAATAATATTAAAAGAAAATAAATAGTAAAAGTAAAGTAAATATTGCGTCCTTGGACTTTGATATCTATACTTTATCTCATTATAATTTCTTTCAATTTGTGTTTTGGAAGAAATTAGATGTTTAAGAACGTTTTACCGCATTTATGTCTATGTATAGAAGAATGTTTAAAGCCTTGCCACTTGCAGGCAAAAGTAGGTCAAAATAATTTCCATTACATTAAGTCGATTTATTGTGGTGCAATCCACTTAAACTCAAAAACGAGAATCTCTAAAATATTCACAATAAATTGACTACAAAACATTAAAATTGTCCTTGTCCGTGTGCAGCAATTCGAAAACATCTCGTCTCGTAAATTGGATAGATGTTGGTAAGAGATGAATGAAATAGTCCCTAGCAAATTCAATTCATCAAAACACTTATGAATTATTCAGCTGCCCATTAAACATCCCACCTGATGGAAATATGAAACACACACAAGCCCATCACATCGCATTGCAGCATTCACCTGGAAACATGTAAAATATTTAGGGAAATGGAGAAAAAAATTATTTTGTTGAAAAAGTTTGAAGAACATAAGCATGACTGCTTGAGGCAATTTCTCTAAATTATAATCAAGAGGTTGTTTGTGCAAAAAGTAGGAAGAATAAAACACTTTCATTCTATCTATGAACTAATGAGCTCTGTGTCCCCGGACATAAGACTTGGTCACTTGGTCACGAAAACAGCGACTTGTTTATAAGAGAGGCCAAACTCGTTTCTGCTTCTCGGGATGGGTGTTGGACGAATGATTCGAGCGCTTATCTCGAATAAATTAATTTCGTCGATCGTATAAAAGCACTGTCGCGACCTTTTCAGGTGTCAATTCTTGTCTCACAGCCTTGAAAATGAAGTGTTCTCTAGTGTTTGTCTTGTGCCTTTTTGGCTTAGCCGCTGCCTATGAGTCCTACATTCCGAACGCCAAGCACGATGGTAAGTTTTTGATACGATTCAATTAATCTTAAACTAATCGAGAATTTTTTAGATTATCCCGGAAAGTGCTATCACAAGGATACAGATCATGCCTTCGCCGTCGACGAAGTTTACAAACCAGTCGAGAAAGATATTTGCCAGAAATACACCTGCCAAGAGGAGAATCTCATTAGAGTGAATGCGTAAGTCTATTTTTATATTTTATATTTTAATCATAGACTTAAAAAATTAAATTTTTCAGATGCCCTAAATACACGGCACCAGTGGATTGCGTTGAAGAAAAAGGAAACATTGATGCAGCTTTCCCCGATTGTTGCAATGTTCTAAGATGCACTCAAGATGGCAAGGAAGTGATTAGAAAAACTGCTTATGATTAATTAGCAATGTGATCTTGATTCAACCTGTGAGGATTAAATGTATTTTGATTGTTTTGACTCGATTGAGCTTTATTTGGGTAGTGTAGCGGGCTGCTGTTATGCAACTGGTTATTGCCCGCAGACTGTGGTGATGTAATCTTGCCTTATGAATATTGATGAGGTGGTTTGTGATTATTATGCATTTGTTTTGCCAAATAGAATTGCTTTAATATCGGTTTTTCCCCAAAACATTAATTTTTAAGATGTTTTGATTTGAGTAGAAAAAACGATAAAAGCTGGCATTAATGCTTTTAAAAATATGAAACAAAAGAATTTTATATCGTTGGTTTTTAAAGTGTCATTAATGAAGGCCCCAGTGCATTTCTTTTGAGATTTTTATTTTTCTAGAAGAGGTTTGGTGATGGGTGGAGTTTTAGTGCCTTAAGATTTTATGATCTACTATATCAAAATTCAGCTTTTTGCGTTGCAGAGTTCATTAGAAAATATTGTGACAAACGGACGGACGGGACAGACAGACAGAAAGACAGATAATTTCATAATTGTTCCACATATTTTTCTGCATTTAGTTCGAAACACCAAAACGGGAAACTTTCTCAAAAACTTATTTAATTTTATTGCGAAAAATCTGAAACTTTCGTGTTAAGAGGATATTCAATATATTTTCGAGTTTTCTTTAAATAAACTATTGACAAACATCACCAAATATATCTACACTATTATGAGGTAGTATCCTTGCAAAAAGTATTTAGATCAAGCAGTATAAATTTGTAAACGATTTTCAGCAGCATAATGTAGTGATACTCGAATTGTAGTTAATGATTTATGAAAAGTTAATAAAATTGTGAACTACAAATAATGCATACTTGAATTTAAAACTCAACAAACCTTGTGTTTAAAAACACTATATAATGCTTCTTATCTGGTAAAAATTTTCTTCCTTCTATTTCACAATGCAGTATAGTGAAATAATAGTTAAATAACTTTTACTATGTATGTATGTAGTTTACTACAATATCTAATTTCAGTTATCGTATTCACTAAACAACATTTATTATTTTTAGTTTTTATTTAAAAATACATAGGTGGATTTTCTAACATTCTGTTTTTGAACACAAACAATTGGTCTGCTCTATTTCAATGTAAGCGAAAATTTCTCAACATTTACGACATATTTTTATTATATTGGTCTTTATATATTTTTTAGAATACAAAAATACGTTTACATAATAGGCTTTTTGTGTTATAACTAACATTGGTTTGGCATTGGCATGAAGTTTTGTGCTCAAATTTTTAACACGCAAAATAGTACTGTGAATTAACTAAGACGACATTAAACAGTAATAACGGGTTTTTCGATAACCGTTTGAATAAAAAAGCTTTAAGTTATACGACTGTAAATTTAATTTTATATGAAAAGCGTCAAGTTGGTATAACAGTTGTAAAAGCTTTCGGATACAAATTCCTGTTGCACAATAACACCGGTTACCGGTTATTACAGAAAAAAAAAGTAGGCAACTGAACTGCGTAGAATTAGTGACACATTACTTTTTTTAAATATTATCAACAAATTAACATAACAATTATTAGTACCACAATTCAATCAAATCACAAATACTAAAAGGCAAACTTAAAAACATTAAGAGGAAGTGCTCCACACATGAACAAGACCGTCGCGGATGCACCGTAGACGATCGCAGCATTTCGGATACGGTGAAACTGGATTGCCCATTTCAACGATGCACTCTATGGGCACGTTGTATTTACTGCACCTGAGCAATTTAATTAAGTGTTACTAATCAGAAAAATGCATGATAATAACTTAAGCATACCAATTCTCTAAGATGAGATTATCTGCGAGGCAGGTGTATTTTCTGCAACCGTCACGTTCGACCGGTTTGTAAACTTCATCGATTTCGAACACATGATTTGTCTCCTTGTGATAGCACTTTCCGGGGTGATCTAGAAAATTTTAACGATAACGAAAACAATTTCGATAACTATTTTGTGCACTAATTACCGGGATGTGATGCATTCGGTCTAAATCTGGTTTGCTGACCTGCAATTAGGCCGACTAGGCAAAACGCAAAAACTACAAAAGACTTCATGTCCAGGCTTAAAAACAACTGATGCTAAGGTGCTATTAGTCAGCGGTTATATACGTTCCCGCAGATAATTAGCTTCCGACACGCGTGTGATCATAACAATACCGATGATGGGATGAGAAGCTTCTGCGTAAATTAATTTTCCCAAAAATTATTTTCCCATTCAGGCTCCTCTAGGCCAGCTGTTCATGAAGAACAATTTGACGCATGTGACTACTATGCAAATTTTGATGAGATTCGAGCGAGATTTGTAATTTGATTGTTTACTTTATTTGTTTACATAATCGTTTGGGTCCTTCGCCAACACCCATATTTTATATAACCGGATCGAAATTGCCTTCGACGCCATACTATATTATTTTAAATTGTTAAGTTGCAGGAAGTAGAAATTCACGACAAGTAATAAATGTCATATTATATTTATACATATATTTAAAATCGTTTTCACATTTAAAGAATGTATGTTATTATATCATCACCGATGGACCTATGTATGTTATAAGATAGAAAGGCTAACATTGCAGTACTCAAGTCTATGAAAGTTGGAAAGTGTAGATTGACGATTATCCTGGCTTCTGGCTTTGACTAATAAAAGCTATTTAAAATCCATCATTAGCATCACTAGCTAGAATCAGAAGAAATTTATAATACCATTCTTACAGTTTTTAAACATTGGGTGAAAGAAAGGCTTTATATGGAAAACCACATTTTGAGATATTGAGAATAGAAATTTGTCTTAGTCTATTATGACTATTTATGAATAATTTTAAAATCTATAGATTTGGCGATATTTTGTTTCTAACTACTTTTCATTGAAATAAAAATTATATTTAGTCTCACGCCTTCTTGCATAAAATGGTAAATTAGTTTGAATTTTCATCATTTTCAAATATGTAAAACCCGTAAAACTTTTATTTTAAAAATACTTGAAAATTATCTTATATAGATTGATCTATCTATTGCAAGACGTCAGGGCAATATGATACAGGTATAAGTTCCATTGGTTTCCATTCTTAAAAACTTACCAATTTTTATAAAATTTACAAAAGCGGAGAAAAATATTTTTGATTTTATACCCCTCATATGTACATACATATATAAAACGTATTACTTTTTTTACAATGTTGTGTCCCGCAAGTTTATTTTGTTGAATTAAATAACATTAAATAAAATAAATAAGCTGGAACATCAAAAAGTGTTTAAACTTTAAAGCAACTTTCTTTGGCTTAATTTTTTCTATTCATTGAAATCTATTTTAAAACTCTCAGCTTTGAAGTAAATTAAAATTTCGCTCTCAAAGGTATCGCATTTAGTCTTGTTTCGTTTCGTCTTTCACGCTAACAATAGATGGCTATGATCCTTAATTTCCTCTTTTCAGGATGTAGGTATATAGATTTTATTTTCATTTCTATTCTTTTAAAATTTATTCCACAGTTGCTAGCTGAGTGAAAAAACCTCTACCTAGCGACTGGGAACCAACCTGTTCGAGAGCTTGTAATCTTTCTAACAATAGAGCGCGGGAGGGAGTAAAAAAATAGAAAAAAATTGCACACCATCCCTAATAGGCGCATTCCCGCCCGCTACACAGGATATGTTAAATTCCCTTGAACGTGCCGTGCCGTATGTCCGGATTCCTGCCGTTGTTCCACTTCCGTCTACTTTATATTCCTTTTCAATTCAGAGCAAGCTCAGAAGCCCGAGACCGACGTTGTGCCATTCATTTAAATTTTCGGGATTGATATCATAGAAACGACGGGAGCGACGCACATCTATCTGATCCCGGTGATTCCTGGTGATATTCCCTACGATCTTAATTGGATATAGGTGCAGCAACGGGGAACTATTTTCTGAGCTCTGATAGTGGGTTGATGGCTCGACTACGTACAGCAGATAGTCCTGTTAAACTCTTGATAATCCCAGACTTTGGGAAGGGATAGGGCTGGGATTGGGAGCAGCTTTAAGGGCTATATCGACGGTTCCCAACGATAGCCGATTCTGATTCTTTGGTGGGCGGAAACCCGCCGAACTCCTCACGTTCTCTGAATTTTTGAGTCTTAATTCTTCGATTTCAATTCCGGGGAATATCACGTTAATAAAAGAAATTGAATCTGAACTTTGCTCAATGGGAGCTCCGAGAACTTAATCAGATATTGAGCCCAAATGGAGCTGGGGAAAGAGATTCATCAGTGAGGGAAGGCATTTGCATGCGAGCTCCATCACACTTCAGGTTTTTGGGATTGGTTGTGCAATATAATCCGGAAAAAAACTGGGATGATTTTATTAAGTGGATGAGTTTGGTTCAAGGAGGTCAGAGGCCTCATTCAATTTTTAATTTCATGCCAAACCAGCTCCTCTGACTGGACCCAACTTGAAATGCAAAATAGAGCACCACCATCCCAGATAATCTCTTCACCTCCAAAAACCGAGTGGGGTCCGATGCTCCCGAGTCCCGACCCGGCACAGCAGGCTGGAAGTCTTCCAAATTGCACTAAAGCCTTTGTGATACTCGGACGAGCCGAAATTTCGTAATTAAGACTTCCTGAATAAAATGCTCATTCTCTAATTGTAGGGACCATTCCACACTTTGGCTTTCACACTGTGGAATACGATTGCGGTCTGGTTAATAGTTCCCTCTGGAGCTCTGGGGCGCTCTGGGGCTCCTCGTTGGTCCTGGGCTGTGGGTGCTGCTGCGCTGGTTTTCCTCGAAAACGATGTCTGCTTTTCTGCAGCGGCCGGGATAGTGCTAGAAGAGGTCTGCTCCCCTTTTTCGAGATTAAAATGCAATTTTACTGGAATGCTTAGACTGGAATGATGGCGGGAATGAGGGCTAAATTTATTAGATTACATAAATCTCGTGAATCGCCTCGGCTATATCACAGACACATTACTCTTCCCGTGAAAAGCACTTGCGGCAGATTAATTGAACTGCCGTGATTTTCTTGCAAGATGCAAGTGGTTGCTGGGTTAATAGCGCCCTCCACCCACCCTTCTGAATCTTTTGTCGCCCCATAAATTGGATAACAAAAGTTTTATTTTTACCCTAATTACCGAAATATACCTATTCAATTTTTTTTGTTTTAGTTAACTGATTGATTGCATGAGCTGAAGTCGAAGTAAATTGTTTTGAATAAGTTACATTATATGAAAGAGAACAGTTTCGTAAAGTTAGTAAATATTATATACGAAAAAAGCAAAAATATACCTTAATTTTTGAAGATTATGTCTGTAATATTCTGCAGGGTTCTTTCTATCTTATACTTACATTAACAAATTAAAATTAAAAAATACAAAATTTCTTTAGGCTTTTTCCAATGTATACTTATACTAAATATTTATATGCTTAATTTTTTTTAGTATTATTGAAAATAAATAAAAAATTAAGGTGATTAAATTTAAATATTTAGTGTTGGCTTCCGCAGCATTTTTTGGTTCGCACCAAAGATACCGTAGGACGCACCATCGCTTTGTTTATTATTATTACAATATTTTACATTTTTGGTGGCTTTTTTCCCTCCATCAAATTTAACTTTAAATTAAAAGAACGATGGCAGAGTCCTTCTCATCGAGTTTAATGCCAAATAATTTCTTTTACGAGAGCACAAACTGCAAGGAGCGCTAAGGAGCATTTGCACCTCGTCTCCCCCACCTCACTCCATCCTGTCAGGTGTCCGCATAGTCATAATCCCCGGAGGGCGAGTGTTGTTAAGCCCTGAAAACAGAATCTGTTTTAGTTGGAGCCCTGCTGGGGCCCCATAAAGCACAGCGTCTGGCTCCCGCCCAAGATGTCCCTCGCCTCATGTTATTTTATCTCCAGAACTTTATGCGTCATCTCGTTTCCAAGTTTCTCTCAAGTTTAATAGTCGTTGCAGGCTAAGAAATTGTGTTATGGCACTTCCACCTTGTCAGAGACATCCGCCCCCGCCGGAAAGATGTTAATGTTAATTAGAGACAACGAAGAAGAAAAAATAGCTTGTAACTTTGCTGTGATCTTTTGCAAGAATATCTTTTGCCAACCGGTCCATCAACGCGGAAAGAATGTTTTTCAGAGATCCTCGAGGGCTTTTACTATTTTTACACCTTTTGTTTATAGTCACAACACGACCATTAATGATGCAATACTAGGGAAACTTGACTTTCGAAATAGAAGAAAAATATATTTTTAAGCCACATTATGTACTATTAAGATTAATGATATATTACGGATTTTAATAATTTTAAAAATATTTGAACTACATATGTATCTATGTACGAATTTTAGAAGAAGGAGTATTATATAATCAATTCGAAAATCGAAATTCGAATTATTATATAGGTAATCTTTTTATTTCAAAGTTCGTATTTTCAAAGTCTCGTTCACAGAGAGTCTAACAAGAATTAGACTCATAACAACTTCATCCACTTTGAATGAGATTCTGTCTTCACCCTTCCTAACGGTTCATCAAAACAACGAAAATGGTATTCCCGAGGGATTTTAGGGACTTGGGTAATCATAATAAAATTCACCAGCTTTGCGAACCATTTGCAAACATGTACGCAAACAAATTGAACGTGCTGGTTTGTAAAAAACACTGAAATCGTCCAAATAAAAATTCCACACCGAGAACAGCGCTCGAACTAATCCCACCAGGATGTGCTATGTTTTCAATATCGAACCAATTTTAGTTTAAAATATTTTAGGTTTGCAATTCCGTGATTCAAAAATTTGCACTGGCATGGATTAAGTTTGCTGCGAACGGCGGGCGGCGGTGGCGGCAGCGGTGCACAAACAAGGCTCTAATTTTGTTTTGGGCGGTCCTGGTAGCCATTTATCTAAATTTTCGGGATGATCCCGGAAAGTCAGAACTATTAAAAGTCCTACATTCATCGACGAAAGTTTAGGTATGTGTTTATTTGGATTTTATACATGGACCAATTGGATTTTGGGTCATCGCAAGCTTTCATTTTGGCTATAAGCAATCAATTTAACAAAAAGGAGGAATTGTGATGTTTAGGTCAATTTTAAGTTCATTCAATTTCTAGGGTATTATTAAAATGAAAGTTCTGCAAGTGTAGTTGTGTGCCACTACAAATAAACTAACTGAACTGAATTCTTGTCCAATATTTTGTTGCAAAAAGGAAGTTGTCATAAAAACTAATTGATGAAAAAGCTTTAAAATATTCGTTTGTTTATTAAGAAACTGCGGTTTTCCTCAAAACTAGTTGGTATAAGGAAGATTATCGAATTTTTCTATTATTATAAATGTAATAAATCCTTAATGGTGTAATTAAAATTTTTTTGTAGCTAATATTCATAATAAAACACGAAAATAAAATGTATACAAAAATTCTGACTATCAGCCGACTAAGTGGAGACCTATAAATCAGGATACCGTCTGACTGTCGTAAAAACAAACCACACATTCTGTTGCCATATGGAGTAAGAAAAAGTTTCCCAATAATTTCTAGAACTAATATTAAACTGCTGACAACTCCTCGTTATTACTTAGAATATTCGCAAAAGTGGCCAGGACGAGTATTCATCCATCCAAGTTTCATATAAGTTGCATGGGACGTGTGTTGTTTCACAGGATTATGGAACGGGGGTGGGGAGACACGTTCCAGACTATGGAGGATAAACATAGCTACGTGCACGGAAGGGGTGGGGATAAGCAGACCCGGCAACATAGCTTTTGCTTTTTGTAATTATTCTTGCCAAGGCGAGGCGTAAAATTTTACTTCCGGAAACTGTGGTAAATGCAAATTTCATTAATATATGCCACTGAATCTTGTGCATGATGGCTTCATGTATGTTGAAGTTGTACGTTTTCTTTTAGCGAAATGGATAAGCAAAGGTGGAAATTTGAAAATGTGTATTTTGTTAGGCTTTAGATTTTGTAAAATCAAAATTTAAAACAATTTATTATCGATATATTTTCACTAGTTGTAGCATGCAGTGGTGCAAGATTTTAGAAAAAACTTTCACATTATTTTTAACGATGCTTCCAATTAATAATATTTATGTTACTAAATATAGATTATTTTTCTAGACGTTATAAGGTAGATGGTCCCTATTTTTAATTAGGTAAAATCACTGCTTCGCCTTTCTCAATTTGTTTGCGCAAACAATTTGGTAAAATTGTTAAACTCAAGCACCATTGAAAACCTAAAACTTTACAAAATCATTCTTGGACGCGTCAGTGGTGGCCTGCTTTATTTCAAGTCAATTAAAATTAAACACCATCTCCGGAACGCTCAATTATTCAGAATTATTTCGAAAATTCGTACACTTTGATTCAATTAAAATTTTAATGGCCTCTCACCAGGAAATATTTCCAAAGTTGTGCCCGAAACACAGCCGTCGTCGCGGCCCCTCTCAGCCCAGATAAATTTAATTTTTCCGCCCTTTGTTTAGACTACAATCGTTCACCGTCGTCGCAACGCGTCCCCCCGTCCGATCCCCCCAAAATGTAAAACGCTGCTCCCATATTATTTTAGCTCTAAACAAATTAATGGCAATTTCGTGCTTGAGTTGTGAAAGTCATGCACCTAAAATTAAAGGGTTGCAAGGACCTCTTCGGAGGGCGGGACCAAGACGACAGCCCCCAAAGACGAGGAAGTACTTATTTTCTCATCACAAAATTCTGAATGAGGTGTAAATTGCTCGAGCCTGCTTAGTCCAAATGAGCTTTATTTAGCAGATGGAAATCGCCTCCTCCGTCTTCTTGCCCCGCCCTAAGGGACTCTCTTTGAAGGTGAACCCTCCGCCTTATTAAAGGAATTTTAAAACAAAATTGAATTTAGGTGAAAATTCGATGTCTTTTTCACTTAGTTTCAAGTACATACATATGTATGTACTATCACTTAGTTAGATTGAATCTGAAAAGAAAATAACGATTTTTCTTCCATTTTCACAGAGGAGTCTAGACGATAGTTTACTTTGCAGGAGCACTCAAGATTCTTAATTGAATGAGAGAAAACAAGTTTAATGTTGTCTTATACCTTTCATTGGGTATTTAGAAAGCTCCCAGTTCCTTTCTTCACAATCTTCTATCATTATGCAGAGTGCAATTCATGTCGTTGATTGTATAATTACTTCGAATATTTCCTCAACACAAGCCAGCATAAATTGTTGTTAATAGAACCATTAATTTAATCCAAAAATAAATAACACTCCTAATTAAAGAGGAACGCATTTTCAAAATAAAAAATTCATGTTTAAATTAAATTTTGATGTACGAGAAACCATAATAGAACAGCTGATTATGAGGTCTCCTCACGGGTTTTAATGAAACATAAAAACATTTAGGTACTTGAATACATGCATTTTATCGGTTTGTGAATTTAATCGTTTGAAAATTATTGAAATAAAATTTAAAAGTGGGGAAGTTTTAACCATAGTATGAAAACATAATTTTGCCTAATTTTCAAAGTTTCAAATAGAGAATATAAAATGGCAGTCTTCTTATACTAAAAATTGAGTTAAAATCGCGTTGGGCTATTTTAACTTTACTTTTTATTAAAATAAGGCCCAATTTTGAGAACTGAGTAGCTAATCCAAAACAGGGAATCAAATTGAAATTAAAAATTCAGAAGCTCAAAAAAAAAATATAAAGTAATTTTAATTTTGGAATATTAGTAGCTATACACATTATAATATTTTACTAGATGTTTGAAGTCGATTCGATAACCTGACCACAATATAAATTTTTTTTAAAATTATTTTCACGAAATTGACTAATTGTCATAAGTAATTAGTTTTGGTAATAATGTTTTTTAAATAGTTTTATGTTAGTGAATGTTAGAAAAAGTTCTCTATTGACATGAAATAGGTTAATCCTTTACATTAAATATTTCCAAATTCAGGGGATATACATATGAAGAAAATGTTTTGCGGAAACAAACAAGAAAGGAAACAAACGTCTTATGTTGAGCACATAAACAAATTTCCATCTGAAATACACAAAGGGTTAAGAATAGCATTAAGCACGCTCGTCGTATTTCCTTTCTCGCAAAAATGTCCTTGCAACGATAGCATAAAAAGAAGCCCTGATTCAATCGATTTTGTTGCACCGAATGGATGCATCGGTGCATCCAACGGCCGTATTCTTCGCTTGCACGGTTCCCGTGCCAGACATCAAGCATTTTGTAAGATTTCCGGGATCCGGGATGAGGGGATACTTTTATCTCCCGAATGTCGGACCCATGCTCCGCCACATGGTGCCGTTGCTGCAAAAATCCGTCATACATGTGCATACAAATTATTGTCGAAGAGCTGCACCCAAATCCGATGTAATGTATTTCTGCATTATACAAAACATATTTCCGCTCGGGCACGAAATTCAGCACATGCATAACTGACAAAAGTGTTTTATGCCGTAAAAAGGTCTGGACGCATAGACAGCGCCCGGGAGACTAATGCGAGGGCGGGGGATGGGGCTGAATATATTGCGAGGATGTCATTCCTGCAGGACAAATTCAAGACATTTCGAATTATGTCCCGTGTATGCGGGAGGAGCTGCACCCCGCAATCTTCCTACGAATGGAGGGAATATTTTTGCAAGGATTGCAGGAATTCGCTCCCTGAATGATTCATGTCCTGAATTTTTGGGTGAGCCTAGCACGACTCCGTCGCCAGACTATCCAAAAAGATCCACAGGGGATCTTCTGGTGTGCGACTTCCTGCCACAGAAATTCGCCCTCAACTCGAGAAAATTCAAGCTATGTCCTCTAAGCTTCATCCGGGCTGAATAATTCTTTAAATATTTAATTTCCAAATTAAGGGTAAAACTTGATAAATGCATCAATTTGTGGCTTCCTGCGGCAGGTCCTACCTTAGCTCGTTGAGGAACAAACGGGCCGCACTATTTCTGCTTCAAGAAACTGGAAAAGTTTTCGTTGAAAACTTAAAAACAAGATGACGACGGCGAAGAAAGTTTCTTGAAGAATAATGGCGTGAGATTTTGCAAAGTTGTAATCTTGAAAAAAACATTGAGGAACTTTCCCTCAACCTCATCTCACGTTGGCAGTTCGCAGGGGGATTCTTTCAGTCTCAAAGAGGATAAGAATGCGCTTATTTGTTAGGGAATATGATGATCCTTAATTTTACTTCTGCACCACCATTTATTTATTATTTTCTATTTGTTTTAAACATTTCAACAAACTAAATGACGGTGGATTTTGTTTTCAACATCCAATGAAAATTTTTACCAAGCTTTGTAAAAATTAAGCACTTTCTTCCATTTTTATTTATTTTAGTTGATTTCGTATGAAGTGGACTTAATCCTATTTCCACGTTTGGTTTTATTGTATTAATTCAATTTAACTATGCGATATTTTAATAAAATCTTAGTACAAAAGCTCACTCTAAGAAATTGCAATGGTTTAAATTTAAGTGGAGTGGACTATCACAGTGCATCTCAAAAAATCAAATAGCTTAAAGCAGAGTTAACCAATGGAGTAAATAAAAAATCAAAGGATATCTGAGTGGTCTTATACCAGAGACAGACGGGCACGAACGAATGAACGTTCGATGAATGATCGTTCTCTCGAATCTTCATTCGTTATATGCATGACAGACGGCCAACTTCATTCGAGTCGAGAATTTTTGAGTTTAAAATGCGCACGAGTGAATCGGTGAAATTAATAGCAACTTTACGAAAACGTTCGCAAGCTACTAAACGTATTGCAACCCTTCCTGCTCCTTCCCCACCTCCATGATCACAGAATTAAAACTCAACTGGCTGGCTGGCAGTTGTCAATTCACACTTTGACACTGGAAATCAGCTGATTGTTCCAGGATTTCCATGCTCGTTCTCTGCGAATGAAGTTTCCGGAACTTCATTGATGAGAACGAGAATGTAGTTACGAATGTTCATTCAAACTTCATTCTTGGTGACAGACGACACGGCAATGATCATTCTTCGAGAACGTTCATTCGTTCGTGCCCGTCTGTCTGGGGTATTAAACTTTGAAGTGCTAGTTCGATTTGAAATTCCATAAATGGACCATTTCAGGAGCAATTTAACTGGAAAGTTTGTTCTAGTTAAAGCTCTGTTAATCGGGGGGTTATGTAAGAAAAGAAGAAAATGGAAAATGATAGGTTTGCATAACTCCTGATCGATACAGATAGTTAGTTCTATAGAATTCAGGGTTTTCAAGTAAATTTAACAAGTTCCTGTACAATTGACATATTATAATCAACTATCGAATGATAAGTGTTATTAAATTTTATCTAGCTAATTCTATTGAGGAATTATAAAGCTTTAAATTGTGGTCATAAATTGTGTTAATTACAGGATGATTATACGCACTCAAATTGTGAAAAATAATGTTTTCTGGATTTGAAGGTTTATGCATTAGTACTACAAAATATTGGGGTAGCTGAGCGGTTTTGAATGAAATTGTATTGAAGATTACTTATCAAATATATATGTATATAAAAATATCATTCATCACCCCCTAAATAACTAATTGTAAATACTAGTTTAGTTCATCTCCTTGCCAAAATTCTCTTAATATTAACGAGTTCCATTCGAAACATTCTTTCATTGGTATCAACTCTTGTCACACGATACTTTGATAAATACGTTTTTAAGCTACATCTGTCTCCACCTCTTCGATATAACCAGAAAAATGTAAAATTCCCTTGTTCAGTTTTTTAATCTACTTGAAAAGCTTCGAAACATTGTCAGCGATGCATACTCGAAATGATTTCACCAGCTGTTGATTGATTGAAAGATTGATGGTTTTCGTTGAATTCTCTTCTCAACATTCCGAACGCAGCCTGTTTTCTTGTTATGACACACTGAAGACGTTTTGGTGATTGATGTTCGTAATGTTTTTTTCTTATTAACAAATTTTTCAGCTTTACCAATTAAGTGGCAAAATGGTGCTTTTCGAGGATGAAGGATTTAACTAATTTTAATCTTCTTATATTTTCCTAGGATTCAAATTTTTAAATGTTAAAGCTTAAAGTTATTAAATTCGTGATATATTAAAATACATAATTTAATTTTACTTTAAATATGATATCCACTATTTTTACATGAGTACTTTTTCTTTGGCATATGTCTATGAGCTCAAAGCGGGCATGAAAATTTAAAAATGCCTCTTTTGAGCTACGATTCGGCCTGTTAAATTTTTCTGTAGATTTTCTGCCACATTTCGTCAATTAAATTATGTAAGGTTATATTTAACTTTTTCGTAAAAAATACTTCTAAAATATAATATATCATGAGCAGATCCCAGAAGAATAAATTATGAGTTTAATGTTATAGTAAATAGCTCGAAGATTGCGCGGAAAACAAATCGCGACCCATTGAATTAGTTGTTCGGCCCGGGTGTGCTCATCTCCAGGGGCTCCTGATTTATGGAGGGAAATATTGATATTGCTTCGATATGGAGCACTTTGGATCACTTGCCCTTTATCAGCCGCCTGTCCCATAAATTTAAGGTTTCTTTTTCGTCCATCCCTAGCGCAAAAAACGAGCAAAAATCAGATCTTCTTTCCTTCGTCCTGGATGGGGGATGGGTTTCTCGTTTAGCTAAATTTCAGAATGTTTTATTGCCTTGGGATTTGTGTTAGATGAAAATTTGATAAAGTTCACCTTTCCGATCCTCTGACTCTAGGCCAATGCAGCAAATGGGATTTGATTTTTCCGCATTCTACCGCATCGATTTGAGAGACATGTGAAGGACTTTTGTTGTGGGCGATTTGATAAATTAATTGGCTTTTCATCTCAATCTTAACTCAACTCAGTCAAAGGTGTTTGAGTGTTTGAGCGATTGCGGTTTTGCTAGTAATTACCGTATACCCTTAACGTGATATGATTGGTACAAGTGGAGCTTGAGGTTTGTTTGACTATCACGATTAAAATATTTCAACTGATTTACGACAAATATTCACTACGTAATTCATACGTTTGTACCAAATATGTATTTGTGGCATTTTAGTTAACCAAAGCCATCATTCAAACATTTATTTCTCAGTTCTTGATTAGTTGCCAATAATTTCATATCATAAGAAATGCGAAATTCCCCATTTTAACATAAAAAATTCAATCCGGATCTTTGCAGTAGGTACTTACATTCTATTCAGATTTGTAATAATTTGTGCTATTAAAGAATAGTTTAAAATATGTTTCTTTAAGCGCTTTAAATATTGTATTTTTTTATTTTCATTCATTATAACATGAAATTGAATTTACTCAAAAGATAAATTGAGGCTTCGAATTCACATGCACTTGCATCTAAAACTATTTTTCCCGCTAAACATTCTCTGAAAAATTCCGAATAGTGCTTAGGGCGTTTAAAAATATGTGTACGTAAATTGTTTTGTACTAGTACTTTTTTATTGGGCAAACTTGAAGGGTTCTCATAAATTACACTCAAATTTTATAGATATTAGCTGTGTTTATTTTAAATCGGTTCCGGTACTAGGTTTTGCAGGAAATTCTGCACTGAATTGAAAATAATAATATAATAATAAAGGTACTAAAATTCTTACAAATTCTTTTTAGTTACATTTGATTTCAATTAATTTTTCTGTATATTAATGTACATACATATATCGTCAAAATATGTAATTCGATCAGTTTTAACCACTTTAAACGAAAAAACTCATTGAAGTCTAAGGTAATTAAAATCAATTTGTTAAAAAATTCTATTCACGAATTTCAATCCAAAAGGTGTTTTCGTAAGCTTTTTTCGAGCGGATTCAAGAATAGTATTTTGAATTTATACCAATTTCTACCCCTTTTATATATGCACCTATACTTCATCAGAACTTCATTTAATTTCATGTTCCTACGCTAAATGCAAATATTTAGCGGCTTGATATAACCCTTATGAAAAAGGCCGCCATCCGACCAAATATTTGAAGAGTCGTTTGAAATTGCGGAGCACCTTTCAATCAAAAGGGCCCGCCCGAGTTGCATCGAGGGAGTGTTCAGAACATTAATTATATAGTCGGCCATGTTGAAAAGTAAACTAATTCCAGACATGCTTAATATGAAATTAAAGTCGGGGAAGTAATCAAAACAGGATTTGGGTCAAATAATTTGGGGCCTCTGCCAAAGTTATTGCCATAGTAATGCAGTGCAAATTCGCGTGTGTGTCGTGTCTCTGGAAAGTTTGCCGGGTTCAAGTTATTAAAACCCCCGTCGGTGCAATTTTCGGAACTCACCCTTAGCGGCTGAAAGGAATATTATTGAAATTTCAGGTAAAAGTATCTCTCTGTACCTTTCTTTCCCATTTAAGTAGGTATTAATACTTTTTGTGAGCTCATTCTCACCGGGAAAGAAAACATCATGACTATGCCCTAAAAAGCAGCTAAAGGTCCCCACTATCTTACCTTGATAAAAGCAAGGAATGTGTGCTCCAGGCTCCAGCCAACCATTCCTGCAATTGTTTCCTTTTTCTGGGAATTCCCAACACTGGGTGCCATGAATTCTCGACCCGATAAGTACGTAAGTACCTACGTACGTTTGGCGCTGTACGTTTTATTTTACAGTGCGCACCACGAAAAATGGGTTCTCTCAGTTTGGTGAAATTTCTTATATAACTTTTGGCGTCCTTACCTCCAATGAATATGGAGTGGGGGATTAAGAGCAACGTGTATGGGGTCTTTGTTCTAAAAATTATTTCGATGTGGATGGACACCGACAAATATTTGGCTTTGCCTGCTGGGTTTATTTTTTTTTATTTCACTTTTCTCCTCTTACACCAGACGATGGTACGGAGAGAACAATTCAAAGAAGCTTTAGTCAGGTAAACAAAAAGGTAAGGTGTAACTGATTTTAAGGACTCTTGATACTTTGGGCAAAAGTTCGATGTGAGTTTAAGTTGTTTACGTTCACAACATTCCATAAATTGTTGCGTGTTTGCTGAGATTTTACAGCAGGTCGCTACTTTCTGGTTTTTCAAAAGTTTCAGTGAAGACGACTAAGGGACTTATATGTTTAGAAATAATTTTCGGTAAAAGTTTTTATATGAATTTTGTACACGCCATCGTCTAACTTGGAGATACAATTGTATTGTTCTAGGAATAACTTTGAAATATTTAAAGTTACCACAAATTGAAAACTTTACTTACTATAACAAAACTGTAAAGTATTTGGTCCCCATATATGAATTCCAAAGTACTCAAGCGTTTTTAATGAAATTTGGTTCCCATATATTCCTAAATTATAGGCGACTACCGGATAAGCTGTAAATCATCCGGCTTAAGCGAGGCTTTCAATAGGCTACCGCTTCATTTGGCTCGGTTTGAGCTATGCTTAGGCCTTGGCTTTTAACAGACTTCTATATATTACTTTTATATTTGCTCCCAATTAATTAAGTTTTTTATAATGAGAAAAATAATTCAAATAAAATAAAAGATAAAATTTTGGAATAAATTTTATGAAGCAAAATAAGTATGCATACATAGGTATAAATCAAGGCTTTTCAACATAATTTAACGTTTTTAATAGTTTTGCAATAGTTATATCCTAATATTCATGCATATGTAAAGATAATTAATATATATATACATATGTATTATTTGTTAGCCATTAATTAATACTAACTAGAGAGGATCAATTAAAAAAAAATGTATGTATGTTTATGTGAAGATTCATAGCAAAAAAATACTTGGTCCAGAATTTAAAGTGGTATAATATTAACAATTGTTTAACTTTGAAAAAAAGATATTTATGTTATATATATATTAAATCCAGAAAAATTGTTCATTTTTCAAAACGCAGTTCAATTCAAATTCATTTTAACTGCAAGTATTATTGAAAAGGTAAGCCTGAGGTGGCTTTTTTTTTTAGCTAATCGAAATCGACACTTCACTTACGATATTTCTCTCCAAAAATTAGAATGTTCAGAGGATGAGCAGTTAATTCAATATGGATAGTGATTTGTTTTCCGCACAATTTACAAGCCAATTACCCAAAAAGGCCTCATAATTCCGCTCGCCTGATAATCACGGCTGAGTACATGTTTGGATTAAAAGCCGGTCATGAGCAAGAAACGTTAACAGGACCCCTAAGCGGATTTTGTTCCTGACTCTGCCACAAATAAATTCGCCCAATCCGACGTGGACCTTGACTTTTCGAGCTCACGTTCAAATCTTCCGGCGAAATTTTAGCAGGTGTCCGAGCACCGTCAGCTTATTGAAATATTCTTTTGGGGAAAATTCTGTTCGCCGCAGACGATTTCTTAGCAAGTTTTGTCTTGAAGCCCCACTGCTGAATTTTGCTGTTTACCGATTTAAGACTAGGTAAGAAACTGAGAGCCTTAGGGAGAAATTTTCGCATAGAATAAACGAAATTTGAATAAGCGCGTACCTGAGGGCTTCTGGAGACAGCAGCCACAGGGTGGCTGTGATTACGAACAAACAGGACCCGGGACTCCATCTGCTTAATAAGTGGCCCCAGAACTCTGGGCCTCACGTTGAAGAGCCCGGCCCGATGCCAGATTACGTCCGTCTGCGTTCGCAAGGTAATAATCAGCCGTAAAATGAGGTCGTTATCAGGCGCACAGGTACTGGGGGCGGAGCACCCTGCCCACCCGGTGGCGCCCGGCACAGCGGGGCCGCAAAGCAATTGTCATATCTTGCGCCCGGACATAAATCAATCCTGTCATTGTTAATGAAGCCGAAGTTTATTGAAGTGTAAATTGTAAATTTCCACTCTGCGAAGTGGAGTTTGAACAGAGCCCCATTGTTGGGGCCCGGAATTATCTCGTCAGCCAGTGCGAACCGCAAATTGAGAGGATCGGAAAATTTCGCTCGCTGCAGATTGCTAAACCGGCCCCGGAGCCCTCCTGGACAATTGGCGCTTTCCTCCCGTTGGGGCACAATGGGAGCCGTCGGGTTCCTGGCTCTGTCCTGCCATTAGTAACGTTCCGGCCAAATTGATTGCTTCAATAGAAGTCGTAAATTTCGCTGAAGATTGACAGTGGCCTCGGCTGTAATTAATTGCTTTTAAGAGGATAATAATGCAAGGAATCGCCTCTAAGTACGACTCACCGCGAGATTTCAGACATAATGAGTGGCTGTAATTTACAGACGTCGAGGATTTCTGCGTGTTAACAGGTGGATGTGGCCATTTCGAAATTTGTTAACAAAATGTTTCGAAAAATATGTCTATGATTAATTATCATTAGACAGCTTCGATAATTGAACTCGACAGCCACAACTTCTTAGTTGCTATAATTTTATATCAATTTGTATTAAATTTAGCTTCATATCGTTAATATGGAGTTTTTTGGGTAAGATAAAATCATGAGCTTTGATGCATTGATTGACCTTTTATATGACAACAAACATCTAAAGATGTTTCATATGTCGCAGGGCAGATATAATTTATAAATAAAATTGTGTTATAAAATCTTACCATATAAAAAGCGATTTATCACTAGCTGTGAAAAAAGTTCAACAAAACCTTCGATTCCCATGATGCTTATGTATAATCTCTGAGCTCATAATATTCAGTCGATTCGCTATACCTACTGTATAAAGTTTTTCACATTTATCATAATTCTCATGAGGGCTACCTTAAAATTCTTCCGCATCCGTATCAGATATATAAATCGGTGGAAACAAATCAAAGCTCCCCATTGGAAGTGGTGAGCAGTTAAAACAAATCTGTTTGCCGAACGAAAACTTTTTTAATAATAATCCCTTTCGAATTTCCCATGGTGGCTGTTTTACCTGAGCGGAAGAGTGCAATAAATGAAACCATTTCCATAATATGCTAATCTAGTTCACCAAATCCTCCAATACCACCCCAAAACAAAAAGAGAAAAAAAAAGCCACATACAACTTTATCATTTCGCCAAAAATTGCCAATTCGAAGTAGATCGCGATTGAGAGAACATTCAAATCTCTGACTCCCCATAGTTCAATTGTGCAAACTTTCCCATAAATTCCATTTAATCCACCTCGAAGCAGGAAACCCCCGGACGATATTAAATTTCCCTCCAGCTGTATTATGGAGATCTCAGTGCTTAATTCGAAATTGAATCTATTCGGGGAATTTAGACAGCCACTCTGAGCTCCGGGCATAAGTCACTCTAAAGTTGGTCTTTAAAGTTCGAATAAGTTCCTCAATAGTTTGTGGGAAGCACTAAATAGTCGATAATCTTTTTAAGGGAAATTATTTTGTTCTCAAGGCAAAAATAAATGAGTTTTCAAGGCATTAATGAATCTCTTCGAATTCCGAAAATTAAAAACTTTCTTTCAGATTTTAGTTCACACTTTCGCGACGAATAGACAATTATATCTACTTAAAATGGATATTGATTTCACTGCTGAAACAAAATTGAAAAATTATAAGAAAGTTTTTACGAAGTTTCGTAATGAGTATTATATTTATGCGCAATGTAATTTTTATAATGGTAGTTATGTATAGAATTATAACATTTTTAGTTCTGTTCGTCAATATTTTTAGTCCAGAAAAATTAAATCTTAAAAGAGTTAAGATGTTATTGTTATACCTATAAGTCATGCGAAAATATACCTACCTTTATAATAGTACAAAAAGCAAAGAGCTCTTAACTTTTTCTCCAAAATTGAGAATATTAGTTTATATATTAATCGAAGGTTATGTCTAGGTTTCTTTTTCTTTCCATGCTGTTTTTTAATATTTTATTAATAATGAAAAATGAAGCGATAAAATATCTGAAGAAAAATAATAATAGGTATTGGGAATTAACTCAGCATGTAACTGAATTTTCTGGAAGAGTTCCATCAATTACACAAAAGCGGAAGAGTATGAGATTTTAATATTATTGGGGACAACAAAAACGCGTTCCTACTTTCCGCCCATTACCTCTCAGTAATTTTTAAAATGTGACTGTAATTGATGCTTTATCCCCGCTTCACTGGTGGTATCAAAATAATGCCTGATGCGGAATAATACGCCCCATTGATTGACAGCAAAAATAGCGATAAAATGGAAATTTCCGAACAATTACTGGGCAATCGCAAACAATGATTAAGCAGCGTAATTACGCAAAAGAAATTCCTTTCATCTCCATGCAGATTGTTTCCGACAGTGTTTACTTTGGCCGCAGCCGGGGCCCTGCAATTGGCTTATATCATCGAAATCGAGATCGAACGCCCGCAAAAGGCGCCCGAACTCCGGATCCGTGGACCACACAGCATCCAGGCGGATTGGACACGTGCACCAGTTGTTTGGGGGATGGATGTGGGTGGGGAAGCCCTTCAATCAAGCCGCATTCACAATTTAATTATTTTCACCACAACACATCCCCGGCAGATCAAAATATGAAAGAAAATCATTCGGAGGCGAAACTAGACAAAATCCGCCAACCGCTCCGCTCGGCTTCTGAGCAAACAAGCAGGCATAATTCCATTTGGCTGACCAGCCGCCCCGGGAGAGCACCTCCTGGGGCCCTGGCGGACGTAGTGTCCCCCCTTTCGGGGCAGGTGAGGAGGCGCAAAACTTGTAATGAAATGAAGCAACCCCTAAGAAGACAGTAAGTGAATTTTCCTCCCTAGTTATTTGTTGATTGAGCCCAAATTGTGGCCTCTTCTGCGGGGCGCCCACTTGGCTAATCAGCGTCGGCTGATAACCAGGAGTTTTTCTGGGAAACTCCAGGTCCTTTAGTCTTCGGTCTTTAATAAGAGTTAATTCCACTCAATTACTCTTTAGGACTTTTTCTTTTTGAAATCACAAAATTATTTCAACAAATATGTTTCAAAACAAGATATTCTTCAGACTGTTACACCCTTAATAAGTTATTTCTTTAAGCAAATACACTCTAATTTCTTGTTATATGTATGTAAATACATAGGTACGAATCTTTTTAAGTATTTTAGGGACAAATATTTTAAAGGTGGAAAAAGTGGTTTCATGTTTTATTTGATTACTTGTTTTTATAGTATTACTCTATAGGTTTTTATTGCATTAAGTTAGAGACTTGATTAATTTACAGCCATACAGCCAACTTTAACTTTTCCTTTTCTCAATTTAAAGTGAAAACAATAGTAATTTTAGTTATTTGCTCGATGATTTTTTTGTAACAGATTCGGGTCGAATATCTTAATAGTACCTACCTACTATAACAAAATTAACTTCATATGAAGATTATGATTTTTTCTTAGACTGAAAACAAAAACTATATTAGTGTTCTTATATTTCTTTCCTCCAAAGAAAAACCTAGAGAAAATTTAAAGGAAACAAACTTTGTTATTTCTCTCTACTCGAAAATTTAAATGTGCCCGCTTTGCCCAAAGCCACTGTTAACAAGGTGTATCAAGGTGTATCCAGGTGCCTACATTTGGTCGTTCCGCCCGGTGCAAAACAATTTGTGTGCATTAAAAAGTTCATGGCTGGGGTTTACTTTTTATTTCAATAAATCGCATGTTCATGCACAGTGCACCAATAAATCTCCCCCGTTTTTGTTTTATTTCATTTTTGTTTTTTTATCCCGGAGCCACCCTTTCCCAAAGTCGGGACGGGACGGGAGCACCCTTTCTCGAGGCTCTGGAGCACAGACAGGATCCCCGGGATAAATGGCAAAGTTGGTTATCGTCTTTTGCCGAGGCCCGCACAGCCCCAGGGACAGGGGGATGGCAAGGTTTTTCTGCCGGGAATCATGGTGGTGGATAAAAACGGACAAAATTAATGCCTTCTGCCAAGAAAATAAAAATTTATTTCAAGCAGAAAAGTGAAAGGAAACAAAAAGTACAACAGGCAGCGAGTGGTGGGGCTCGCCAGACGCAGTCGGAGCCAGGCGGAGTCCTGCGGAGCGCCATTCAATTCCCCGTATCCTCCACGTTTCTAGGAAAGGAGCCCTAGTCGAGTTTCCATTTTTTTTTTATTATGAAACCGCATAGTCCCGGAGAAGGACGAGAACATTTTTATCAGAGCACCCGACCATTGATTAGTCCGAAGGGTTCTCTGAATATTGATTAGGCTCCTTACCCTCGATCCCACCTCCTTGGGGAGGATGCAGTTTTGAGGAATCGCCTCGTCTTAGTCTAATTGCGGCATGTCGCGCACTTGAAGGGTCCCGTTACCCCGATAAGAGGCGCGAAGGTGCCGCTGTAGTGTTGTAAAATATTTCATTGCGCTTAAGTGCGACAATATCTGCAAATACACTTTCAGGTGAGCGCTTTTCTTGCTCATTTACTTGAGAAAATGAAATCCTTTGCCTTGGGGATGACACCATTAAGTTGCATTTGCTGCACTTAAACTGGGGCAGTTGCAGAGTGAAAATTGCGGTGTATAGTGTGTGTGTGGGGGCGGGTGACAACGTTTCACGATAAGAACTAAAAGCCCCACAACAATGGTCCATTTCCTCTGCGCTGTTAACCTTTTTTCCATTTTTATCGCACTCTGTCTTCCGCTTCGGTTACGATCTTAACTCGGTGTATCGTTGTACAATTTGAAAAAATTACACCTCATATATTTCTTTCTTAGCTGTGAAATTGCTAGAGATAGAGCTAGAATTATTCGGTACCGTACTTTAGCTTTAGAATAAATTAAACAGATTAGCAAGAACAGAATAAAGGCTTGCAAATTTTAGTAATTTTTAAGCAGTGCTTTTTCCAAAAATCTAGTATCTAGTTTAAACCTAGTTTAAAAAGATAATTTATTTTGAATTTATATTAGGTACCTATTTATTCTTATAGAGAGAAAACTACTTGGATCTTTAGAAAATAATAATAATACTAACACTTTATTAATTATTGTACTAAAGATTACTATCTTATGTAGGTAAATACTAAAAAGTTAGGAAAAGTATATGGGATTAAGTGAACAAATTTAGGCAATTACATTGTGAATTTATACTCCAACTGCATTCATCTACTGTCAAAATATTTGTTAAAAAATCGTTGTTAATACAATGTGTTTAAAGCAGCCTCACAAATATGGTTGAAAATACCGAGACGACTATGCGATAAGAATGCCATTCAATGAGATCAAACTTTATTTAAAAAACTGGTTAAGTGCGAATCCGACTCGCGTACTCAGGGTTCTGCAGTATGGGAAACCATAAAAAGTATATATACGTACCTACTAAGAAGTGAGCATAATCAGAAATCTCAACTTAATTAGTTGATTAATGAAACTTTGATAGGGCGGTAAAAATTTATTTAGGTAAAGTCCAATATTAAAAATAAAAAAATTCATATTTTACTCAAAAGGGTCTGTATGTAAAAAAAAACAACTACAGACTTAATTATTTTTAAGAAATTTTGTTAGGATTTAAGTATACTCTTTTGTAGTAATATATTTGAATTATTTTATGAAAAGGTATGATTCGATAAAGTTACAGTCATAAAAACCAGACTTAGATAGTTAGAGCTAATCCTTACAGAGATTTATTTCTAGTCTGGATATAAAGTAAAATCAAGTCCAAATCACAGGCGACCACTTAACCGAGCATCCATTCAATTAGAACGAATCAAATTAAGGCTCCTAGGTCTGGGGCTCCTAAGTGCTCCGCCGGAATAATTGAGCGCGAAACCTCAATTGCCGTGTTCCCGGCCGGCATGGCAGGCCTATCCGCCGTAAAAGGCAAGTCCTGGAGTCCCCCGTCCCATCGTCCTAATCCAATTCGCTAAAGAGGAATTAAACTTGATAAAAGTTGGCCCAGCAAACTGCCCTCGGAGATTTCTTCGGTAATTTTATGAGCGGAAGGAAAAAGGACGTTTCCTTGGCTGCCACACTCAGTGCACTGGAGCGCCATAGAGTGCCCGTGGGTTCGCATGGCTCGGCGGGGATGTAAATTTCCGCTGTAATGATTAGGGAGAGTCCTTTTAGGACTTTTATGAGCCCCAAAAGTTGCTTATCGGTTTCCCATAAAAATGAATCATGGCGCAACGGGCGCAGGCAACTCGGGAATTCCGCTGAGTGGAAAGGCCCATTTCTCATGGCAACAAATCCTGCGAAGGATTCCCTAGTGACTAGGACCTAGTCTGTCTTTTAGGGAACTTAAGGGGTGTTTTGTTTTAAACCCTTACCCACACCGCGCGCTTTTCGGGCTTGCTCTTCAGACAGCACAGCACGTCAGTTTTTAATTGTTGAAATTACTTACTTATGCTTTATGGCAAACCTCCACGATGCACGGGGTCTGCCAGTTCTAGGATCAGCCGGAAGATCCCGTGGGATGGGGATACATCGTGGCAGAAGTGTGCAGCCGCTGTGCCACTTCGGGGCTGCATTTAATTGCACAAAGGAGCACTAAAATGCAGCTTAAAATTTCGGCGCTTCTCTGTTAATGAACGCAATTTATTTTGAATTTCCTTCATCCTCGGGGCCAGGATCCAGGACCTAGGGGCCGTCGCCGGGGGCCCTCAGATGAATGATATGTGTTTAACGAGCCAAGTCCTTGCACAGATTTCACTCGACGCTAGGTTTTATTGGAAAAATTACAACTTTGTGCGAATGTGGGGCGCAATAACGAGGCCATTTCCGCAACCATTGCGTTGTCCTTTTGAACAGCTTTTCAGACTTAGTGACGCTTTTATCGCTCGGATTTAGCTGAATTATTGCTGCTGGTCGCCGACAGTCCTTTCTGGCTGATAAATGTGTAAAACAGCTCAAGAGGCATGCATAAGCTTGTGATATCAACCAAGCAAAAAAGAATAATAATATATAGATAAAATAAAAAAACTTATGTATGTATCTATATGTTACCCAAATTTAAGATCCACTAAGAAAAATTATTTTATGTATAGCCAGAAATGATGAAGAAGAATAATTATTTAAAACAAACCTTAGTAAAGTTTCTTTTAAAATATTATGGAATAAATTTTGACCATTAAAATTGTAATCTATTTGAACTTCTCTTATAACAAACTTAATTATAAAACTATAACTGTTATAAACAAATTTCCCATAATATTTTTTTTAATTTTCTATCTCAAAATCTGCTCATTCATAACGATCTTTTAAAAATTTAAGTCGCCAGCAACATCTAAATGTAAACTATGATAACTTGGTTTTTATGTAGGTAGTTTCTTTATTTAATTTCTCTGTTAAAACCATCTTCGCAAATGAGAAACTAAGAAGAAAAACAAATTGTTTGTTAAAATAATTCTTTCAACAATAAAATGAATTATGTGAACTTAGTTTGGAAATAACGCATCAAATGCTTCTTATTTTTCTTCCCCTTCTTAATCGAAGGTAAAAATTTGAAAAATCACAGAGAATCGAATTAACCCCGCAAGGATTCCGTAAGTGCTCCGTTTCAAAATTGAAAATTAATACTCACTCATTTAAAATAAGCAAATACTAATTTTTTCATTGCGTTCTTGCATTATTATTTAAATGAAGTGCTTGCACCATTTTCCTCATTTTATATTCAGAATAACAACAGTTTCCAACCTCACAAACAATTTGCTTCAGTACTTCGCCAGTGTGCAAATAACCAAATAAAATGAAAATTAATTTGAGGTAAATAGCGAAATCCAATTGAACGGCAACAATTGTCGGGGCCCCTCGAGGGGTGCACTTTTGGGTTAAACTTTCCCTCCACACAGAGGCGTAGAAGCAGTTGAATGAACTCCTTCTGCAAACGAATTACTCCCTTAAAATGAACTCTCAAAAATTAATTGAGACACCTGGGTATTGGCGGTCGATACATTTCCCTGCGATTAATTACCATTTTAAAATGAGCCCTTGTCCCTGCTTTTCTGCCTCGTTTCTCCCAGGGGAAAAGTGAGTCTATTTATTTTTTATTTTCTTTCGTATGGTATGTAATTACAGACTATTTTATAAAAAGATTCTTTGGGGACTTTTAGTACTTTTATGAATGGCTTCAAAGAATCACAAATCAGCGTACCTTTTTTAAATCATTAAAGCTATGAGAAATCGTTGATTCAAAAGGTTTCATCGATTTAAAAAGGATATTCCTCACCAGAAACCCTTTTAATTAGACTCTATTTAGTTTAAACAAAATGTTGATCTTTTACGAATGCTCCCTTAATCTTAATTTACAAAATGTCTTACAATTTGAAAAGAACCCACAGGTAGCGCTTTATTTCAAGCTCTACTGAAACTTGAAGAAATATTTCCATGGTGTCCTCCGGGTCCCTCGTTTTCTGCTTAACGAAAGAGATACCTTCCCTTTTGCAGAGCCATTTTCTAAAAATTAAAAAGTCGTAAACTTTATTTTCCAAGAAATCAGAGGTATGATAAAGGTTAGCGCAAAGGCAAGGGCTTTGATGTCTCGAAATCATGGATGACCTAGTAAGGCCATTTCGCCACATGAAAGGAAAATTATAAAATTGGTTTCTGAGTTGAATGAAGAACAGGCGAATCAAAAAGGTCCAAGGTACTTCGCAAAATGAAACGAGGCTTTTATTACTTTTTACCTGAGAAGAATAACAAACAAGAAGAAGAAATATGGCGGCTATTAAATGTTTCGCAAAAGTTTGCTGACTCTTTACGGCTTCTTGGGTCTTTTTATGGGACTTTGTATCCATGTGTGGAATTATGGTATAATATTCAATTAAAGCAGATAGTTTAATAAACCAATATACAATTTCCACCAAAAATTGTATAATTTATCTTTAACGTTCACAATATTCACATTTTTTTTGGGGTGTAGACATTTTATATGGTCTAGAAAAATAAATTTAATTTCCTTTTTACACGATTTCTTTCGGTTAGCGCGTTATTATTACATTCGATAATCGTTTTTGGTCTTCTTACGATTTTATTATAAGTATAGATACATATAGAATTCCGGAAATTGTATGTATGTATACCTACCTAGACCTACAAAAGTAATTTCAGATCCATAACCGCTTGACAACAATAATTGAAATGTATCCTTTGGTTTTTCATAAGGTTTTACGCGGTGTTTTTTTTCGCTGTGAAAACTGTATAAATACCCCTTTTTCAATAATTTTGAATACTTGATTGAGTCGAACGTAATGTCTGCCAAATTAAAATTTATATGATGCCTGAGGGAAGATTGCGTTTAATGTTCCATTCCTGGAGTCCCGGGGGTTTTTAGATTTTAGATTGGGGGTTGGCATAAAGTGAGTCATGCAGAAGAAGGAGCTCCGAAGGCATCCCCACGAAAGTAATTAAAATCGATCTCGATGCAAAAGGAAGAATCGGAGTTCATTTACAACTTCTAATAAAACAGATAGCCACATTAAGTGTTGACAGAATGCTTTCCCATTTTATTACTTTCCGATCCCCTTCAGCCGTGGCTGGAGGAGTTGGGAAGACGCCTGGGGGAGTAATTAAAGTTCAGATATAGTCGGAAATGTACCAAACTTGTGCGAGCACTTCGCACTAGAAACTTAATCACAAGCTGTGCACTCGTGTTGCGGCACTCAGCTGCAGAATTAAGTTTAATGCTTTTTCGAGTCCACAGAAAAGAGGTGCTCCGCCACCGTACCAAGTGAAAATTATTTCGAAAATTACCCGAATAGGAGGGTATTCGATGGTAATTTAACCTCCACCTCGAACCCAAAGTTCATCTTCCCGCAAGGACTGAAGCGTTTTCTAATATCGATATAATGAGTAAGTTTTTTTACCCAGAAAAGTATAATGTACTTTTCCCAGAATTTTATAAAATACAAAAAAGAAGAGAAACAAGAAAATGTATCAAATTAGCAGCCACTCAAGTAATGAACAGACGTCGTTCGGTTTTCCTATTTTATATTTATTTATTTTTTTTTCGGGGGAAAATTGGGCTGGTCGACCCTCATAATCTCCCCAAAATCCTCCCGAGACAGTTTTCATTGCATAAAAGATGAATTCCTTCCTGATTTAATTTGGAAGAAAGAGGATTTTCCTTCCTTTCACTGATCGAATTGGTTGGACCTTCTAAAAGTCAGCTCATGTGGGTTCCAGATGAAAAAAAAAATAAGTCGATAAGAAGATTGCGTGACCTTTTACATACACATGGGAAATCTTTCGGGGGGTATATTGTAGGAACCTGCTTCGGTTGGAAATACTCCTTCAGGATCGTGGATATTTCGTTGGGACTCAATGGGGGCATCCTTTTAACAGATGGTGACAGGTACATGAATCTGCTTTAGAGCACATTTTGCTCCTCGGACTTGGTTCCGGGACGGCAAAGTAGTAAGCCGGCAATTTGACCAATTGATTTCTGTCAACCTGTCCTCAAGTGGACAAGACGACATTACCGAGCCGAGTTGGGTAGTTTTCACGGTAAGAGCGATTTGCTTTTGGAATTCAGTATCCCCTCGAGAAAAGGGATTAGAATATAATAATTAGATAAAGAGGATAACCCGACATCTCAAGATACCCATCAAATGAAAATGGCTTACTAGAAGAGGGAAATACAAAGGGTATGCATTTTAAGAAAATTAAATATGTTTCTTGAATTGGATAATACCAATAGGGACTGGACTCTATAATATTTAATTTAAATTTGAAATCTGATAGGTTCAAAGGGTTTGCATTTTTAATTTCCAAAACAGAGTTAAGAAATATCAAATATCAAACATTCAGAAAAGACAAAGTACTAAATTGAATTATAAATTATGTGCTTAAAGGATGGCTTTCTATGTACCTAATTAATAATTTTTCGATAGTTTCAAAGTTAAAGTAGTGACAATGTTTCTCCAAATTTTCTATTTTTGCATACAAAAAAAGAGTAACATAATTTAATTGCATAGCACGATTGAATACGTTTCACGTTTTTTAGTCAACGTCCATCACTACCCTTTGCCAATTTTTGCGATATCGCTAATCGAATTTGGCGGGAACTAATTTAACCAGAAATCTGTTCGATTCGCTCACAAATCCCTCAATTTGCATTTAAATGGCAAGGGCTGGTGCGGCGTATGAAAGTTAATTAAGTGCTCGAATTAGTCCGTCGATGGAAATCTCGTGCTGTGGGTGGGCGCGCTTAAAATTTAATGCGACCGAAATCGGCCGACTTGAAGATGGAGCATTAGTGCTAACCTTTGCGGGCCACACTACCCCCGACTGGCCCAGCAGAAAGCCAAGGGCTTTCTAGAAACTTTAGAGTCTCTAATCCCCGGGGAAGAAACGATTATACACCTGTTTCTTGCCCGACCAAAAACTTTTTACGTTCACCTTAATTTAACCGCATGTCTGCTGGTCGTAACTTTTAAGCCTTTTAGGGATGAATTTCAGCTCGGAATCTTTAGGTAAATACCCGCCATGCCGTGCGGGGGAGTGCCACTCAACTGAGATTGAGCAGTTTGCGTGATCGGAGAAAGGGGTCCTTCATGTCCTCCAGCGGGGCTTCGAAGTGTCCTCGCCGGAAGGTTCTGAAGAGATCTTGGCACTGATTAAATAAAGTTTAATTGATTAGCCGCTCGTCAAGGCTGTAAATGTCCCTCATTCAGGGTGAGTGTGTGGGGCCTGCCAAAATTGGACCAGGGCTTAAAGTTTTATTAAGCCTTAAGAAATTTTTCAAGTGAAATTTAAGTAGGTGGGCTCTAGTAAATTATATTTTTCAGTACTTTCGTCTAAAGACACCTCAAAGAAATTCTTTTAAAACTGAATTTCTAGCATGTTGTGAAAAACTTTGGTAATTTAGTAGTTTCTAAATTTTCTAAGTATCTAGTGTACTTAAACAGAAAATCTTTTGTCTGCCTTTGCAGTAACATTTATCTGAAATCTAGGAAACTTTACTAAACTAACACTCGATATTTAAAGTGTAGGTACCTACTTTAGTAAATGTTCTAAATTTCAGATGAATTTTACTGGTAAAGCAGGCAAAAAGTTTTCCGTCTTTCTAGTTATATTTCCCAAAAAATCTTCAAATTATATAAAATAGAAATTCAGGATATTACGATGAAATTCTAGTGATCAAATTTTGGACTGCATAGGTATACATATTTAGGAAACTAACAATAAGTCTAGTTGAGAATCAGTGTATTCTAGTCACAAAAAGTTTACTTCAGTACGAATAGTTTTATCTTTTAAAATGTTTGAAAAATTTATATGTTAATTAAATTTCAAGATAGCTATCCATAAATACAACTTTCTTAGAAATATCCTTGCAAAAAATGCAAATTTTTTAGAAAGCGGATTCGAAGGTATGACATAGATAATTTTCCTAATGGTATCCAAATCTTCGACAAAAATTCCATTCAAATATCAGCCGTATACCTATTATGTGTATAATGTAAATTTAATAAAATTGTCTTTCAAATATTTATATGTATATAGATAGGTATGTACTTAAGTGAGTTAAAAAATGGGTAATCAAAATGATTCAAATATAATCAATAAATAAGTATTTTAAAATAACAAGATGTATAAAGTAAATTCGTCATAATATCAACAGAAAAAAAGCACTAGATAAGTAAGAGCTTAAAGAGTTTAAAAAGATTCTATTGAAAAGAGATAATTCATAAATTAGAAGTTCATATCGTAGATATGAAAACAAATATTTTATTCTGAAGATTTTAATTTTAGTTCGGATTCAAATTATAATAAAAATCCGTTGTCGCCACAATGCTATCCTCCTTTTAAAATAAAATGGAAAATTGATTAAAATGGAATCGTTGAATCAACTTTACTCAAAACGGTTTATGGGGCACTTAAAAATTTATAAGTAAAATTTGCAAGCGAAAATTTCAGCGAATTTGGTGCCAAAATTTAGCGGCCCTCTCCTCCCGATGGCAGTGTCAGCGATGGGGTCGAGTCGAAATATCTCGGTTAAGTGAGGTTTCGTTCTTATCAAGATTTGCGAATTCTAGCCGAAGTAGAGGAAATATGGGCGAAGTGGGTGCCCCAGCCGTTTCCGAATGAGTCACAATTTCCTCCCCGAAAGGGTCTTTATCAAAGTGGCCAAATCTTAAATACTCTTTGGAGCCATTAAGTAGCAGACCTCATTTAGTTTTATGTCTCTAGACTGCCAAAAGTTCGAGTTGCGGCCCCCATCTACGAATTAGGGAAAGGGGTTTGGATATGTCCCAAAGGTTACAGGAAAAGAAAATTTTTATTATCTAGACGAGGTCGCAGTCTACTGGGGATGCTATTTTCATCTTGTGCACATCTTAGCGGGGGCAGACTGAGGACATTCCCAAACTTCTCTGATTTCCCTAGAAAATCAATTTCGAAGAGCCACCGGTCTAGGCTGAATGCCTTGAATCAGACCACCTCCCGAATTGATTGGGATTAGGAATTTTTTTTTGTTTAGAAAATTAAGTTACTTCGTCTTTGGAAAAAAGGGGTTTTCATAGACTGAAAGTGAAATGCAAGAATTTTTAAAATGGCATGATCATTGCCTGTCTTGTAGCTTTTTAGAGAAGACAAAAGGCCTGTTGAACCAATCTCCGGTTTGGGAAGAAATAAAACGTTTTTCTTCTGAAAAAACGGAAATCATTGAAGAGGCAACCCTTCACGGGATACCCTAATTAGCTTAATTAAAGACCAGGCTGGGGATTCCCCCCGGAAAAAAAAGAATCGTTTCTTCATTAACAAGCTTTCCGGTGAGCACAATAAGACGGAAATAAGGTCTTCCGGACTAATTAAGGAAAGGGAGAGGGGAAGTCAATTAGCGCAGTCATTGTCGAGTGCTCCAAAGGGATTTTTGTGCAAAGATTTTCAACAAAACTCCGATTTTTTTTTGCTCTCGTTGATGGAATTAAAAGGAAGTTGCCCAAAAGTGAGTCCTTTCCACGAGTCACGCTGGCCGCCCCTAAGGCTTGGGCTTTATTAGTTGTTATTAAATTACAATTAATCAAAAAGGGTCCGGCGGTATTTCACTAAATTGCAGCAATAATCGCCCCCGCGTCTAAGGAATCGGGCAACATCCTGACAAAATTTAATATCCAAACAGTCCGGGGGCTACATTTGTTGCCCAAGTTTTAATAGCTCTCTTGATTAATATCCAAATTATTAACTCATTCCGGCAGGGAGGGGCGGGACGCGGAACCCGAGATTTTAACAGGGCAAAGGAAATTTCCCAGGAAACCTGTCGATTGAGCCATGAAGTACATTTTCCAGATTTCCCAGAAGGACGTTTGCTCCACATTTTGGGGATACGTGCCCTGTGTTAAAGGGAGCCTTACCAACATTTTTGGGTAAATTTTTGGGTCGATTTTTAAATTTTTACATTTTATTCCGATATTTCCAACAAATTGCACAAAATAATTAGAAATTTCGAAAAATCGTCTAAACGAGATAACATAACTTCGTTTTTCCCCACTCCAGTTCGAGCCCTAAAAGACGTAATCAAATTTAGAACCGGGTGGACGAAGGTACTCGGAGGGATATTGACCGTGACTTGGCCATAAAAGAAATATCACTTGGTTTGGCGTTTTCGTTAATTTCTCTTGATAGGGCACCAATTAGTAATGTAATCGCCTCTGACGTTTTTGATTTATTGTATTGGAAATACATCCGAACTTGTTTCTGAGAAATCTCTAGAAGAGAGATGTCCTTAGAATATGACGTATTCATTTCACTTGAGTTGTTTTCTGCAGAAATTTTATATAATTCCTTCATCTTCATAAGCAGCTTCAGGCTCAAAACAAGATTTTCTTGGAATATTTAGGAAATGAGGGTAAATATTTGCATTAAGCGAGGATTTTGTTTCAATTATTTTGTGTTTTTGCTGTAATATTACAATAATTGCCTAGTATTAATTAATAATAATATTGGCAGTTTTCGAGGGTTCTTGTCATATATTGGATTTGTAGTTTTTTTTCTCACTTTCTTATTACTACTAAATATCTAAACAAAAATCTTCACATTTGCTAAGATTTCGAAGCAAGTTTTGAAAACCTTTTCAAATTACATTGATTTACATTAAAAATAGAGCTTTGTTTAAAACAGACATCATATTTTTTGAAAATCTATGGAAATATCGTATATTTATGCAGAGTGCGGTTTTAGAATCTACAGTTAAAATTTATAAATTCAATATCGCATCAAAAATTTATAGAAATTCAAGGCCTTTGGAGAAAGAGAGGACCATTGTGTATTTGGGTATAACCTAAATACATATGTGCATATGTCGATGAATGACTACGCTAATTTAAATTAAGGTGTTTAAAGAAATCTATAAAAAGTAAAATATAAAGAGAAAAATAATAACAAATTAAATTCCTTTTAAGGGACTGATCTCAAGAACTTGTTTTGATCGATTTTGCAAGATCAAAAATTACTAAAAGCAATTACGATTAGTATAATGAATTAAATGTTCTTAAAGGGAGGAAACATAATTTTTGCAGCAAACAGCTTGTTGGGCACGTGCAAACTTCCTATCTTCTTATCTTTGTTCGCTGGCTATTCTTGGCGAACAATTAATAAATGTCGCAATTTGCGAGATAAGTAGGTGCTTGAAAACGCCATCCCTCCGGAGCGCAGGGAATAGCGCAAAGCAAATCCCTCAGGCTCCGTTCTCAGAAGAAGACCTGTCAGAACTTTCTGAGTTGCAGCTAAAAACAAAGAAGGCACCGGAAAGTTTTCAATCCCCGCGAACTTTCGTGCCTAACAGGAACAGCCTTCCATTTTTTTCTCCGGTTTTTGTCTTGTCCCTCCAGAGAAAAATTACATTACCCCCCAGTAGCTACCCTTTTCAACACGAAATGAAAAAAAACTTGCTGGTTTCGAAAGGTGCACAAGATACGAGACCATGTTTTTTTATTATCATTTTAAACTTTGATACTATTTTTCTTCGTGTCCCCTGTTTTTCTTGTGGGCGGTAAATCGTTTCTTCTTTGTATAGCTGGGGAAGAAGGGGGTTTCAGTGGTTTTATTTTCAACCTCTAAATGTCTTGCTTACCTTAATACCTCTGAAATTGTCAAACTTCTGTGAGATTCTGAGGTGCAGAGTATGAATATATTGTATCTATAAGTATTTCTGGTATACATTTTGCCGGAGAGTTTTTTCCATTGAGCTGCTGAAACAATAAAGACCAGAAAGACCAGACCCGGAGGCGGTGATGAGGCATAAAAAAGCGAGCATCCTTGAGGTATATGTATGTGAGCAAGGAGCATAATTCTCAAAAGGGTTGGGACTAAGAAGACCCACAAGCGGTTATGTTGCTCGTCTGATAATGAGCATTAGGCGGACCGTGTGTCCTGCTCCTCCTGAGGGACGAGAGCATCTTTTAATGACAGGCTAAGGAAGAAGAACATTTTCTGGCTGACTTTTCCCCATTGTTGGCGCCGAGCGGTCTGGCTGACATTGTCGTCATACCTTGTGGCGAGGGAGTAACTATGACTTCGGTCGACTTCAGCCAGCAAATTCAGAAAGTTTCGGGATTCGCTGGGAAGAGACACCATGTCGAATGTCTGGGACTTGCCAGCCACTTGCCATATCAGTTGGCATCCCGACGGATTCGTAATGGTTTTTAAAGTAAACCTCTGGAGTAGCTAGCGCTTTGGGGCGTTGCAACACGAAATGCAGTGTCGTTTACATAGTTGGAGCACCCATCCAGCTTGAGGGAGCTGCGGGACTGGAGAAATAAATAGATTTCACACATCCCTGGAATGCACGGGATCCCTTTTAAAGTTTCCCGAGCATCTAACTGACACTACTTGTTACAGCGCCCCCAAAGTTGCTCCTCAAGGCGCATCCGGCTGGGAACTAAGAATTTAACTTTGTTTTCCATTTGGACGGGGATTAATGGGCTGAAGAATTTCTGAGGTGGGGCTCCTCTCGAACACGCCGGCTAAGCGAAACAAATTACGCCCACCCAGCGCGGGTCCGGGGTCTGCCAAATTGAATTGTGTGGCCGCTTGTTGTCGTGGCTGCCTCCTGGGGGAGCTCCTAATCCTGTCGTTCCCCAGTGGTTACAAGAACTTCATTATCGCTATGTTTCAGGGGGCTAGGGGAATTGATTTCCTCCTTTTCCGGGAACAGTAAGTTGAAACTATATCTGTAGCCTGTAGGTACATATCTAGTTTAAAGCAGAGATGATGATGTACTTCCTTACATATCTCTATTTAGTACACTCTTTAGCCTAGACCCTAAAGTCTAGACTAACTCTGTTATTTTTACCACACCCCAAGGTTGCTTGCTTGGTTTTATGGTTTTACCAATAATAAACAAGTCTGTAATTTTAGGTCGAAATATTTGCTCCTTCGCACGCCGAAAATGATTGTAATACATATAAATATATACAGTATGTTTTTTTTATTAACGATTGAGAAAATATTGAAAATGTTATCAATACGAAAACAAATTTGTAAAAATAGAATTTAATCAGTAATATTCTAGATATGTAAGCTCTAACTTCAAAAAGCAAAGTTTATTACGTTAAAGTTTATTCTTTCATCGCTGTTTATTTATTTATTTTCGCTTAATACAAGCTAAATTAAGTAAATAATAAATAGCAATGATTACTTTAATAATGTTTGTAATAATTTTGTATTTCATGTTGTTATCTATTTGTACCCTCAAGAAAAAGCTTTTTAATTTTAAAGGTACAATCGGTTTTAATAGAGTTCGATTGTGTTTCTCTTTCGTCTTTTAATTTCATATGCAGTATGTATCGGAGACATAACATATGCAAACAAAATCATATAAAAATAAAAATAGCAACCAAGTCATTCATGATTATCTAGATCTAATAATAACAGAGCAGTACATTGATACAAAATAGTTCGCCCACCCGCTTATTTTTCATCGTGCGAACATCAAAATTACAATAAGTATTTTTTATTACATATAAAATTGATAAAAGTAATGAATTCATTATCTGTTTACAAAAGTTTTATAGTAGTAAAAGACAAATATTCGGCCCGTACACGGTTAATAACGAAAATAACTGGAGCAAATAGATCGATATTAAATTTTTACGCGGGAATTTGAGAGGTTTCAAGCTCAAAGGTTCAGTAGTAGGTATACTTTGATTCCTCTGATATTTTATTTATTTATTTATTTATGTATATATATATATACATATTTGGAACTGCATAAGAATATTTGAGCTTATTTTTTTATTTGATTTGGAATTTCCACGAAAGTACAACTTTATTTCATATGAAAGTTAGTTGATGCGCATTTGCTTCAGGTTGACTTATTAAAATTTCGAACCGATATTTTACATTTATCCTTATATTATACTTCTCAAATCAAAATGAGATGTGTGTTTGTACTTCATGTTGCACATTTTCTTATTTGCAACATAGATTTAGTTATATGATTGTTTATGAGAACTAAGGAAAGTCTTTAAGAAAATAATGTATCTTGCTGTCTCTTTATTCATTAGTTTGAATACCTTCCCCTAGATATTTGAAAAACGGAACCCGGATATATTGAAAAAACGGTTTAATGCTTACGTATTTTATTTTTATATTCTTGAAAATATGCGTAAAGAATAAAATATAAGCAATCAAATAATATAAAAAATATGGTGATTTATTGAAAAATACCATTAATCATATCAAACGAAAGAAAGAAAGAATTGAAAATAAATATCACTCATGAAAGTTAAAGCCACATTCGAAGTTCCAAAGAAAGTGTCTAGATCTACATATATTTTGTGCTATAATTCCTTATCTTATGTATTCACTTAAAGAACTGAGTAACACAATTTGCCACTTACCAAAATTATGTAAAATGTCGTCTTGTGGTGCAGAAACTTTCCCTGTGCAGCCACAGGAACCCTCGCAAGGATTACAGGAGCTCCCAAAAACCGGGAAATAAGTCAAGGGAAAATCTGGCAGCTGGGACGACTAAAATATCACCAGCAGCTTAATCTTCTTAACACGAAAACAATGCAGAGCAGTGCGGTCCGGGGACAATAGTTTTGAGATGAAAACGACTCAAGGAAGTGTAAGGTCCTCTGTTTATCTTAGAAGACGACAGTACACTGCTTGTTGCCCTCTGCGGCCAAGTGTAGGGCTCCCGAACCGATGGCGCCCTTTAAATACGTGCCCTGAACGGCCAGGGATTAAGGAGCATGGTGATTTATGCGGTAAATGTGATAGCAACCGATTAATCTTCTTGGGCTAAGTGGGGCTCCTTTCCGGGGCTTCGTGATAGGATAACAAATTGTTAACACTTGTATCTGAAATCTGCCTCGAACGACGACGATTCAGATAAACGGGAGGGCCCCCCTTCGCAAGTGCAGCGCCACCATTCTGTCGGCTCCGACTCCGAAGCCCCACAATGCACAGCACTCTGCCAGAAGTGAGAAATTAATTTCGAAGTTATGGCAGGTTATCGATTCATTTCTGAGTTCTAAATAACCCGCTTTGAATGGGTTTCTTCCGCTGCATCCCTAGCTCCGAGCCCATCAACCTCTTTGCTTTGCACCCTTCGAGGTCCAGACTCGATCGCTAATATCTGCGTAATCTTGAAACTGTACACCCATGGTTCGGTGGGGAGTTCTTTTATGAGCCAGAGATAAGCAATTGCTCGAAAGCCACTTTATTGAGTATTACATGCACATTCGCTCGGCTAAGTGAACTCCATAAAATTTCAATTTGAATGGGACGTGGATGTGCCCGTTCCCCGGCATCCAGAAGAAATAGAGCCCTTATCCGGGAATTCAATGAGTTCGTGACCTCATTTCGAAGTAACACGGCGTTGATGAGGACGACGGAGCGCCAGGTTCGGTCCTTAGTAAGGTTCAATCCTTGTGGAGATCTTTAATGGATATACTGGGTACCAATTCCGGAAAAGGAGAAAGCCATTCTGGTAATGAACTTTTTTGTAATTGCCATTTAATCGTATTACAATATAAAGTCATGAGAAAACCGACACAGGAAACCTCCACTCTTTTCAAAATGGTTGAAAGTCCACATTTTATGATGTAATTGGAAAAGCTGCTTTTAAACAAAACTCTCCATCTAGTTTCGTCGTATTTATAATGAAAATTCAATCAGTCCTAGTCAGAGCCCGAGCTCTTACCTTAATTAATAGGGACTCACAAAAACATCTTCAAAAGTCTTATGTTTTTCCAGGTCCAACTTTTTATTGGGCCATCAGTAAATATTAAATTATAGTAAGAATGATTTTGTATTTTATTATTAAAAAGTACTTAAAATCTATTTCTATATATATTTCATAAACAAAATCTAATAAATGTAAACTCTTCGAATCTATACTGATTTTTAAAAGTGGTGGATTAGTTAAGGTAGGCTTAGGTACTTATTAACATATTAGGTACATTATTTTATTTTTATTTATTTATTTATTTTTTTTACTAACACGAATCTGTATGTATTATATATTACACAATATTATTAAAATAAGTAGTAGGTATGTATATCCAAAAAGGTTTCATAAAAAAATTGTCCTCATTTTTAATCGATTTATGCGTTCAGAATCTAAATGCCCTTCATAAATAATTTTCACCACGTGCCAATTTTATATTTTCCGAGTTGCACCCTTAAGCTCTCAATTAAATAAATGAATATGAAATTGGCCGTGTCCGCACAGTGCTGCCACGCACAGATGCCACAATTTCATAAAATGTAGGTATTGAAACTTAAATGAAATATGCAAAATTTCGCCAAGGGCTAAATATTGAAATTGGAGCGGTTAAACCCGCCGTTGGATTAGTTTGCGCTCAGTTACGCAAATTGGGCAGAAATGGGCATATTGACTCAACAATTGATTTATTTTGCAATTTCGCCCACTCTCGCAAATTCGGTCGTCATCGTGGTGCATTCCTTTGAATGGAATGAAAAATAAGACGTCCACGGCAGCGAATGTTTTTTCACTGGTTTTTTTTAGACAGTAACCAGGAGTGGGGTACATTTGCATAGGACTTTTGTTAGTCGAGAACTTCATCGAATATCGATTCGAATTTGAAACGGCCCTGCTCATGAAATATGCAGCTTCTGTGTACTTTTTGAAAGCGCTTCCCTATCTCAGGAAAATCTGCATGTAAGGACATGTTTTACCTGCGAGGCTATTTCCATTCGATTCTGGCGTGGGGCGCCATCCATCTCAACGTCTTTCAAAAAGTTCGAGTTTACTCAAAATGTTTAAGCCAAATAAACGGGGGCGGAGGAAGTAATTTTCATTTGCACTTCCTGTTTCCCACGACCGCACACAATCCGGATGTGGAAAACGAGAAATCGGAAATTGCGGTCAACCACTTTTCTGTTGAAGGAAAGTTCTGAATTTGAACAATTTTCTCTCAAGAAATTAAATAAAAAGACAGAAGATATTTTTTTTAGAGAGATTCTGTTGAACTTTCTTCATCTTTTGCTTAAGATATTTCATTCTATGAGAAAGAAAAATATATTTGGAAAAAATATTTAGTATTGGTTCTCCCATTATTTCAAACTTTGTCTAGTTAGAATCTTTGTGGCGTGTTAACTCTGTTTTCAGTTTTGCAAAACCGAGTCTAAAAATAAGTTATAATTTATGTAGGGAAGGAAAAAGTATCAATGAATTTTATCGAGAGTTGTTAATTCCACCCTCTTCGTTTTATATGAAGATTGTAAAACAAAGTTTTAAGTTTAAGTTAAATTCTTAATCTACATATGCAGTCTAGATTTAGAGATTTAAATCAAAATTCATTCCAAAAAGAGTAATGAATCGTCTATAAAAGTAGTTTAGAATAGGCAATCACATCTTCAATACATCGACAATTTTACTGTGATTTCAAGCGCAGTGCCTAAAAACACGTAACATTAAATGTTGGTGAAAATTCATAGCGAGGTATTCACCTCGAATTAGACTACGGGGAGCTGTGCGCGAATGAACGCTAATTGAATTGTCCTTGATAAAAGGGGTGCACAATTAAATTAACGAGGTAAACACATCAACGAGACATCCGTGAGCTGAGCACAATTTTGTTCCTCTGCTCGATGAACGCATCCCATTTGAATTTGCTTGATAGTGTGGGTGGGGACGCGACTTTACCGACTTCATATTATTCAAAATGCAAAATTTCATCTTGAACTTCATAAGAACCGCAAAGTTTTCGTTTACTTTAGTCTTGAATTTTAAGGTACAATCGCGCTGCGAAGTTAAACGTCTATGTAATGAAATTCGTCGCCTTTGGGCTAAATTTAATTTCAGAATGACTTCAATGACGGCTTAGGGTAGATTTGGTTTTTATTTCGGTTTCAAAATTCAGAAGTTGAAATGCAATGTAATGAATTATATTAAAGGAATATAAATTTATGAATTTTGTTCATGTCAAGATTTGTTACACGTTCTCATAATATTTATTTCAATAAAGGAGACCATATTTATTAAAAAAACTGTCAAGTACCTATATTATATTTGCAACCCTTTAAATATTTTACGACGATTTGTAAAATAGTGAATAGGTATTGAGGAAAAATGTTCCTGGGTTTTCTCAATATCGCTTTTTAAAAACGATGATAAAAAAAATCAAGTTATTTGCGTATTATATTAAATGACTTTCATTTTGTAAAAATTTAAATTTTGTCTTATATTCGAAAATTTCAATTAGATATAGTCAGAAGTGATTACATAGTGCAAGTCAGTTACAAATTGTTGCCTAGAAACTGTAACAAAATTTGTAATTCCAAGCAAAGATTTTCACAGAATGGCTTATGAAACCTTAAAATGTACAAACTGACTCCTTTCGAAACTCGAAAATTCTCTCACGCCCTTTCCGCCCTCCAAAACTATCAAGCTACGGAGTTTAAGTCATTTTTACAACCCATAAAATTTCAATGCATGCCAAGTCCACATGGCCCCTAAAACTTCCCCGACTTAAGAACTTTGCGGGGCTTGGGGGGGAACATCTTCAAGTTTATAGGGCTCAATAAAATCTTGAAGCACCACCCGCTAAGGGCGATATACCACAGAAAATAACAACAGACAGCGTTTTTAGTTGCAGCTATACGCCACTGCTGGTAATTTCGTTAGCCCGCCCTAATACCACCCAAAACCAGAGCTTCCCTTCCGTAGATAAGGTAACAAACTTCTGTCTAAGTACATTTGGAAAATCCAATTTGCATGCTGCATAAAAGTCAAATTTAACTGGAGCCAAGGGTGCCGGCGAGCCCCATCATCGGTGGGCTTGGAGTTGTCAAAGGAGCCCCCCTTTTGGTCGGGAACAAGGAGGAAGGAGGCTCCTGTTTACATATTCAATGAGTGTCCCTTAAAAGGGATTCAATTGAAACTTGTGTCTCTGAAGGGCTCCCCGAATTGACTAGGCACAAAGCGCCCTTTGCGAGTCAAATTTGGATTTATTTCAAAAAGTAAAATTTCATCAGAGACATTTTGTTTCCCTTTTTTTCCCATCAAAGAATTTGAAGGTCAAATCCGTCAGATGTTGGAATTGAATCTTTTTACCAGACTCAAAAAGAGGGTTATTTTTTACTAAAGTATGTAAATAAGAATGAGAGTGTTTGTGTATATTTCGTTGTTTGGTCTAAGAGCCCAGCAGACTTATTTTTGGTAAATGCATTGAGACAATTTCGATGACACTTTAACTTATAATTTATAACAGATGAAATAATTTTAAATTTTTTCGTCAACGGTCTTGACCGAGTGTGAAAAGTTTGTCGGCAAGACAAAGTATTAAATTTGAGAACAAAACCAGTTTTTCAATTCTACTCTCAAGCATGAAAGTACCAATTCTACTTCTGGTTTACATTAAAAAAAATATTTCCGTAAATTAAAGTCTCCCCATTTGCCCATTTGCAGTTTTTAAAAATATAAATTTAACCAGCAAGCTCAAAAACCTTTATTCATTTGCATGAAAATCACATCAGACAAACGATAATAAATACCATAATTTTAACATTTTTGTGTTCACATTTATCGTGCAACATCCTGAATTTTTTTTTTTGATTCATTAATAATAATAACAATAAAGTTAAATTTCACTCTAGCGAATAAAGTAGAGTTTTTCTTTTAAATTCATTTTATTATTATTATATAAAATGTACACTATGTATATAGATATGCCACAAATTTTCAAGTCGTCGGGAAGTCAGAAAATTCTTAATTTAAAAATCCAAAAATTTAATCTTAAAAAAAATATTTATACCGATGTATGAAGGAACGGGTATAGGCGAAAATAAAAAACGAGTTAATTAACGAATGGAGTTTATTTTCAATAGCAAGTTGATCGAAACATTATCAATTACAATTTTTCATTGAAGAAATGTGAGGTCACTCAGATCCTAGTGCGCTATCGAAGGGTTTAGATATTACAAAAGTACATACATATATAAAATGAAGAAGAATTTATTATTTAGTATTATTATTTATTCTAATTATAGTCAAGCATTTTATTTAGAACAAAACAAAATTAATTTTGAAACAAAAGGCGTTCAAAATATATTTTGATTGAGGGCAATTTTGCGTAGTTCTTGTCCGAAGCAGAAACTTTAACTATGAGACAACAGAAAATGAGTCCTCGTAATCTTTCTCTTAAGGAGGACATAGACTTGGTAAAATAAAGGACGGAACGGGAGAAGGCTAAGTGTATTTTAATGTCGTCCAGGAGTCCGTCGCTATCTGGCCGGGACGTCTCGTCAAATCTTAGTAGCGTACCCCGTTCAATTTTAGAGTTCTCTAGTCGAAACTCACTTTCGTTCCTAATGAGAATAAAGTTGGTCCTGGGACGGAAACTTTGTTAGACACTTGGAATTAAGTGGCGTTCGGAGATGTCCTCCACGACGAAGTTGCTCATTCCCATGGTCAATGATCTTGGTGCTGTCGTTCTGTTGCCGGGTCTCCACCGAGGACAAAGAGGACGTAGTCGAAAAGGAAAATGAACTTGAACGCCAGTTGACGCCACACTGTCGCGACAAAAGCGGAGCCCCATCAACAAGTGGGCAACCAGAGCTATGAATAAATTCTGGAAGATTGTGCGGGTACAAGAGAAACCCATCGGAAGAGGAAGAGGAAGCAATCTCGCATTTCTTTTTATTCTTTGGGTGAGAATATGGAGATATCTTCCTTTAGCACCAGGAAATTCGCAGGGCGCAAATCTCGCATTTTCCTGAGGGAGTGCCTTAAATTTTAGCCGAAAATTCTCGTGGTGCTCGTCATTCAGTAAAAATTGCCTGCATGTTATACCCCCAAAATTCAAAAGGAATTCGCGGGGACGGGGAGGGATTTACTTTCTGTCCGTTTGTCTATTAGCTTCCAGCCAAGTGGCAAACTTTTGAACTTATTCGGAACACCACATGCGGACAAGTTATAAGATTGAGAAACTTTTTCCATATCCTTAAATCTCGCTGGGTTGATCTCGGGAATTTTATCCTGAAAACTTTCGACTTTCGGTTGAATCAATTTCGTTCTTACCCAGAGGTACGAATTAGAAAATTCCTAAAAAAAAGGGTTTTTTAGGGGTCTAATGAAGCTCTGCTCGTTTTAATCTCGCCGAGATAATTAAAGAGTAGCCAAGAGGGCCTTTTCCCTTCATGATTAATTTCTTTTCTCGTTTAAAACGAACAGTGGCCGAAATGAAGTCCCTTGGGGGACAACGAAGGACATGAGAGACATTTAACTTGGGCAAAAGCCCAGGATTAATCTTGAGCTGATTGTCGTATTCAAGTCACGTAAAGTGTTCTAATCTCACCTTCGCTGGCGAGCGAGTGAAATCAAAAGGAAGTGAAAATAGATTGGTGTCCCGGGGGAGGCCATAAATGACATCCCGTCATTTCATTAGCACAAAAAGCTTGTCTCCTCTGGTCCGGGTGGGCAGGGAGGCAGCGCGACGGCGGCGGTGTGCTCGTTTCCAGGGACGTCCCGGGAGTTGTCATGGTAATATGAAGGGTACAGGGGCTTGTCACTCACGAATAAATCCACAGAGGGTCCTCTGCGGCTGCATGAGGCTAGGATTCCGATCTGCCAGCACTCACTTGAGCCCCAACCCTGTTTAGCTCCCCTTTCCAAAACGTCTTTAACAGGAAAGGCGAGGAGCATCGTGAAAGCATTTTTCCGCCTTATTATTGTTGCATGACCATCGAGGATAATATTTCGGGGCTTCCCCGAAATTACATTTCTATATTTATGGAAATCAGGGCAACTATGACACACCGCCGACATAACTAATCTAGCGCAACATTACTGGGACAGGAACCCCCGGTGTCGCCGCCGCCCGTAGTAAAACTTTTAATAGTTCAGGATCCTCAGGGACATGCCGGGTTATTTAGATTAATGGGCAGGAAACTTCCCAGCTTTCATTAAAACCAGAATCCGGAAGGTTTTTGGAGCTGCCGGCTCTGAGTCCTGTGGCCCTTCCTGGCCCCAAAAACTATGTTATATATGTATGTATGTATGACTGCGTGCGTTTGTGTGCATATGGAAGAGGGCAGGAAAGTTTAACCGGAAATTACAGAAGGAGGGAGCTGCTGTTTCAAAACAGCCCCTGAATTCCACATGAAATTTTAATCACCCCCTGTACATGGGGATTCGTTGGATTTTAAGTTGCCCTTGTAAAATAACTTAAATGCCCGGCTTTCGGATTTTTTTTTTTTTTTTGGTAGTTTGCAATCACACAATACAAGGAAGTACACAAGGATACTTCCGGTGATTCTGCTTCACTCCTCTGACCACTGATTATTTTGGATTTAGTATAATAAAAATGCACTAAAATTGTTGTAATACTTTAAGCAGATCTGACCTTGAAAACTCCTTCAAGGAAAAACAATTTAAAGCTCTACATTTACTAAATTTAGTCAACGTCGACAGAATATGTGAGTAATTTTAAGGATTTTTTTTTAAAGGGAAAATAATGAACAACGATATTTAAACGGTGTACATAAGTATATTATAATATAATACTTAAAAAGCATACAACAACATGAGTTTGAACGAATTACGAATATAGAATTAACAGAAAAAGAAGTCCCCATCATCTTCACTTGCCATCCGATCAAAAGTTTAATTCAAACTAACAACAGATGGAAGATGTAATCTGTTTTTTAATAAAAGCACTACAACGTTTTCAAGGATTTTATAATATTAATAAAAGAAATCTTAGGTTATCATTAATAGGTTAATAAAACATTGAAGACGCAATTTAATAAAAAAAAAGGGTAGTCAAGTGCAATTCACGGTATTAATTTCATGTAGGAATTTGAAATCTGTGGAAAATATGTATTAGAAATTATCTATCAAAATAAAATAGCAAAATTTTAAATTTCAGCAACTCTACAAGGGTCACATTTTGCAGATAGTTTATTCGTTTTGCAGGAAACAATTTTAATCATATTTTTTGCTGCGTTTAACGATTTTATTAAAATGGCAGACTGCCGGTGATCCGAATAAAAATTACATCTTAGACTGACTTAGAAGACATTGCACCTCTTTGGGGTGAAATAAGCTTAAAACGTGAAAATTTTAGTGACATTTCAACGAAAACATAGTTTTATCAGCAATTGAACTCGTTTTCATTTTCTTTGTAGGGGTTAATGAGAATTTTTCGATATTTTGTACCACATAAATTTCTCCTAAAAACAAGAAAGGCGAAGTTCTGACCTCTCACCTCGAGCATAACAAGGCATAATTAAATATAAATGGAGTATTGCACAGTTTTGCTGTGGTCATGTTGATGACGTTGATCCGATCGAAACATTGGTAAATTAATAACAATAAACTTGAAAGCCAAGAAATAAAGGTCTCAGTCTTTAAATTGAAAAGAAAGGTTTTATATGTATGTACGTTGGGTATGATTAATTTGATGAGCAGTCGCAAGGTCAGTAGCCAAAAAAACCTTAAATATAAACTACATATTTGTTTAAATACATATCGATTTATTGCAGTAGTCTATTTTATAATTTAACAATAAAGTTAATACTTTTGATTTACATATAATAAATTAAGTTATATAAATTGTACTCGTAGGTACTCTACCAGTTTCGTACAAAAAAAGCTTGAATCGCTTTAAAAGTTTTTGAAATGAATGAAAACTTGACTACATTTTCTAATATTCTGGCTAAAGATAGGGTTTTAATGTGGTTTTATTGTAGCTTTTATAAATATAAAATATATTAGAAAAGAAATAAATATGCAAATTTCCTGATATAATTTAATTCAAAATTAATGAATGCTTAAAAGAATACAAAACACATTAACTGCTCACAATGAAAAAATTGGTGCAATACGTATTTTCTTTAGTTTTGTAGTCAACTAAAATGAATTGTAATTTAATATCATGTTATGAAGTCTTTTATTAGTTTTGAATTATTTTGTTGATTTGGTTTAGTTTAAGTTGAAACCCTTTCACTATCAGCAATTTTGAAAGAAAACTTCGGCAAGTACTTATGAATGTAAGTAAGTTATATTTAAAAGTGGCCTTCAACTCTATTCTTCTACCATTCGCGTGGGAAAATAACTCAAATAGATAATACTATATAGGATGATAACTTATATTCCTGACCTAAAACATAAAAATCATCCAATAACTTTTATTCCTGATCGAAAAAAATAAAAATCATCTCATAACTTTTATTCTTAGTCTGAATAAATAAAAATCATTCGATACCTTTTATTCTTAACCTTAAAAAATAAAAATCACATCATAATTTTTATTCGTGATCAAAAAAGATTAAAATCACTTGATAACTGTTATTTCTGATCTAAAACAATTAAAATCACTTGATAACTTTTATTCTTGATTGAAAAAATAAAAATCATCTGATAACTTTTATTGTCGATCTAAAACAATAAAAATCATCTGATAACTTTTATTCCTGATCGAAAAAAATAAAAATCATCTCATAACTTTTATTCCTAATCTGAATAAATATAAATCATTCGATACCTTTTATTCTTGATCTTAAAAAATAAAAATCACATCATAACTTTTATTCGTGATCAAAAAAATTAAAATCACTTGATAACTGTTATTTCTGATCTAAAAAAATTAAAATCGCTTGATAACTTTTATTCTTGATTGAAAAAATAAAAATCATCTCATAACTTTTATTGTCGATCTAAAACAATAAAAATCATCTGATAACTTTTATTCCTGATCTGGCTATTAAAAGTTAGCCGATAATTGTTATAAAGCTGTGATTATAAAAAAAAGTAAAAATAACGATTAACTTTTAATTTTTTACAGTTAAAATTATAAATCTCAAAATTTGCATGTTAATGGAAAGTACATTTCCAACGGATCATATATTGCTACGTGTTTTATAAATCGGACCACTCCTTCTAAATGATTTTTTTATATAAAATTTGAATAATAACTGTTATAATCGGTCCCTGATTAAAACATTCAAAGAATATTCAAAATATCTGTAAAATGAATCTTTCAAAGGAAAAATTTTTGTTCTTGACCCCCACAATTAATTTATTTCTTTCAGATTTGGAAAATCCACACCTGAAAAGGCTAAAGCGAATAAAAGAAATCAGGTTTTCTTTATTTATTACGTGTAAAACCTATCACAATTTTAATATATAAATATTTATCGTTATCAATTTACTCCTGGAAAAAATATATTTTGTTTAGAATCAATGGGACTTCATGGTATAATTTAGGGCTCTCCGGGATCAATTTTTTGAATTTCTAATTACCTCGAGTTGTTTGTTTATAGGAAAAATAAAGCCAAGGTACATTACTTTCGTATGTTACGAAAAAATTTCCAAAAAGATTTATTTCTGGTCATTTGTTTCATTGTTAAATATATTTTAATATTCACCCCATTAAATCCTCTAAATTATTAAATTTCTTTATTTTTCTCCACAGAACACCAATCGCCCGGGATCAGGACTCTGGGAGCTGAAATTTAACCCTGGAATTATCCGAGGAAGAAACTTTCAGCTCGAATGACCCATCTGCTTTAAAAAAAACCACAAAAATATTTTAAAATTATTATTAAAAGTTCATTTTGTACAAGGCTAAATTATTTTGTACATAATTTGTGTGCAAAAACTTAGCCAGTGGATGTAATTAATAATCAAATTTAGAATTAAGTTCAATTAGAATTATTCCGAATTTGTAAAAATGAATAAACGTTTAATAAAACATTTTTTTAAATAATTGTAATGTTTCATTTACCACCCATGACTAGAATATCCAGTTTTTTTTTTTAAACTAGAACCGGAGTCACCTATAAGATCCCCGGTTCGGGTCCTGGTTTCGGGGTAAAATTTCAGCCGGGGTCCACACCGGACCGAGCTTACGTACTTGACCGTAAGCTCGGTCCGGTGTGGGACCCGGCTGAAATTTTACCTCTAATCCAGGACCCGAACCGGTAAATTACCCACCTCCAATTTTCCCGGTTCGGGTCCTGACTAAGGGGTAAAATTTCAGCCGGGCTCCGAACCGGACCGAGCTTACGGTCGAGTACGTAAGCTCGGTCCGGTGTGGACCCCGGCTGAAATTTTACCCCGAAACCAGGACCCGAACCGGGGATCTTATAGGTTCGGATCTGAGCTAAAATCCGGAGCGGAATTTGGGTGTGGAAGCTACAGATATTTTAGCATAGACCCAGGAGTAAATTAAAACTTACCTTTTTGTCTATTCATTCTTTAGGAGAAATTCAAAGGGAACAATATTTAAAAAAACAACTCTTCTGATAAAATTTATCATTTTATTAATTACATATAAAATACATATTACAAATTGGTTTTTTTCTTCCAAAATAATATTTACATAAATGTGACAATTATATCCATCTTATTCAGTAATCATTAAGCATTTTATCAGTTCCCATTTAAAAATAAGCATATATATGTACGTCATATATAAAATGGCATCCTCTATGTTATCAATCACCATTTATTTGTTTGATAAGTAAAATATACGTTTCTATACTCTTGTATTTCTTTTTTCTTGTAGTAATAATTAATCTATTGAGTTTCCATCATAAAATTGATTTGTTTTTTTTACTCTTTTATTCGTTAGCTCCTCAACTTTTTATCTCCTCTCTCTTAATTCTAAATTTTTTTCTTTTAAATTAATTTTTTATTTATCTACGAAGCGTTATCAATTAGGTTAACTAGTTGCAATCGGTAGTAACGCTTTGCTTATAAAATTGTTTTTTTTTTCTTAAAAAAGCATGAAAATAGCCGTGGAGCATCATTATTATCATTTTTTTTTTTAAATTTTAATTTACGTTCTTTACGATTTAATATCAATTCTATATAAACTATCTAAGCAAAAACGATTTTCTGTGATGCGCGCTGTCTCTGTGTAAAATACGAAGTTTTTCACTGCAAAAAGGTCGAACGGGGTAACTAATTTTTTATTTAAAAAAATCGGTTTTCATTTTGTCGCTTAACGACTTAGCGAGAGATTTCTGGTTATAAAAGGAAATCTTTTAATTAACTTCTCATCGCGATACATTTCGCTATAAACAAATAAATGAAAAAAAATGTATTTAAATATTTGAAGGAATTTTAAAATGAACCAGAATTTATTAGCAAACTGTTTGCCTTCGTAAGTATTTGATTTTAAATTTTTAAAGTAATTAGTAAGTAGGGTTTTAGTCATATCTAGTCAAACACTTACTGGTAAAATCACATTTAACGTTTTTTTTTTTCTGAGTTGATAATTACTGTATGATGAGAGTTTGCGTAATTGTTACATTTAAATAGAATAAGTTTTATATAAAAGTATGAATCGTTTTTCTTCTCCTGCACACTTTCCAAGTAAAATTTTTTTTCATAAACGTTCACGCGCTCGGTCGTGAACAAGCGTCTTCTTTTTCTGTCTTGACGATCACCTAGCAAATTATTCTCTATGGTTTTTGTTAATAATAGTTTTTTTTTTAAATTTGTGCGTCACATTCGCTGCAAACACTGCTGTACCAGTCGACATTTATAAATATACAAAGTATAACTAGATAAATTACAATTATAATTATTACATTTTTTTTTTCAGTCATAAAAAACATCTTTCCCAGTTAGTACATTCATAAATATGTATTATTTTTTGTTTAAACAATTTATGTCTTTTTATCAGCCATAACAACTTAAACCATTACGAAAGCCTCTTTCCTACAAAATAGATACGGGAACTGATCGATCATTGTCTGAACTATGTCTTCAAGATACGGACGCAGCTGCTCAAAATGGCTCATGTCGGTGAATTCAATTGGTATTAGTGTTGGCCACCAACAAATTGCAAGATTTTTGCTTTCCATGCTATTCAATTTCGAGTTCTCTGAGACTCTGGAGAGATATTTGTTCAAATTTCTACTGTTCAAAATTTTTTTAAGAAAATCTACATACCTTACAAAGTGTTGAAACATAAATTTTCAAATGGAAATATTTACTGGCTGCAATTTATTTAGGAGTGACCGGAGAGCAATTAGACGACAACTGCGATCGGTTTTTACTTCCATGCTGAGTTTCGTTGATGCCATGCCTCTGGAATCTGATAATTATTTTATTTAATATTAATTATATACTCCAAAAAAATTTAAAATGTAACATAAGTTCTACTACTTATAAGACCATATAACTTTTCTTTGAAATAGTAACGCAACGAAAAATATTTTTGAAATCAATTATAAATTAAGTAAATTTCAAGTGGTCGTAGACCCTGGCTCAAAATATTATTTTAGAAAGTTAAACCTTATTTATTTGTATTTTAAATTCTAAGCCCTGTAGTTCAAGTTTGTGGTATAAAAGAAATATTTTTTGGCCTGCGAAAAATTGCAGCATTTACATCTTACCAAGTCGAATAATTTAATTATGCGGACTATGTCTTTATAATTAATCTATGTACTTTTTTATTCAAAATAAAAATACAAAATTCCAAGCAAACGTTCTAGTTTTCAAATTAAATAAATTAAAAATATTATAAATTAAATGATCAAACTGAAAATTAAATGTCATGGAAAACAAAAGAAAATGCTATCAAAAGTGAAATTGTACCAAATTTTGTTATCTGTACCCTCAGTGCATTTTTTTTATTTATTAAATAGATTGCAAAAAATATTTCTTACAAAATAAAAGTAAAATAATCGATTACGTTTTTTTTCTTAGTTTTTCTTCACAAATCCACCTAAGTTTTATGTATTGTTTTAGTTTTTTTTTGTTGCATTGTTTCTTCATTTCGCTTCCATTTGTTTGTATTACAAACAAAATTGAGTTAATTAAAGCCATTATTACAAGAAAGCGCATATTTATCTTTAGTTTTAATTACTTTCTTAGGTTTAATGATCTCCCTTAAATATAAATTATTATGAGTAAGAAAATGGCATTTTTTCTGGTTTCATTTTTTATTTTTTTAAAATAATATCCCCCGTTATATTTTCAATTTTCATTGTCGTTTATTTTATTAATTAATTAAATAATGATAGTTAATAATGAAAGTTAAATTTGAAAAAATATTCATTATATTTTTCTGTATTTGTGTGTTTTGGTTTTTATTAAAACGCGTTAATATATATTTTTTTTAAATTTTATAAAATAGTTTAAATATATGTATGAATTTTATGTACATATCATATAAATAAATATATACATCATCGTTTGTATATTTTTTTTTTTCAAATTAAGTAAATTTACTCATTCATTTATTTACGTTTTCTAAACAAGCTGCAAAATACCAATTGACGAGAAAGCAAATTTATCAAATTTAGTTAAATTCTTATTTTAAAAAAATATATGAAACTTATATTTCTAAAACTTACCTTAAAAACATTTGAACAGCTGACAAGGTGCAAAATAGGAAAACAAACTTTGTGTACCAAAGTTGATTTTGAGACACGTAAACTTGAGGATAAGCGCGGTTCAGTTTGTTAGGATATTGCAAAATTGTTGTGTTCAGGTGCTTAATGAAACTAGCCATAGGTAGAGGATTTAAGTTCCCGGAGAAGCAGTTGTAAACCTGAACTTTATGCTTCTGAAAATTTATTGTAATTGATCAGGAATTTTTACACATTGTTAGTCAAAATCAAAACTAAGAAGTACCTGTTTAAGGCTGTCTCTCGTGCTGCCATGAAAATTGTTTTCGCAATGACATCGGAATGAGGTCCAAATCGACACTGGAGTTACCATTAAGGAAAAATACAGGACTTTGTCCCGCAGCTGCTATAAGATAAACCCGTTCAAAGCCTGGAAATTATCCACAAATCCTGGCGGAGGTTCCGAGAGGGAGGCTGTTACAATCGACCACGAAAATTGGAAATTTTTCGCTACACTCCGAAACGAGTTTTTCAAATAAAACTTTGGTGGTCCCTGGATATAAACAAAAACATTTTAATAAACGTTTATTGAGCATAAATAAATCATTATTTACCACAATTGGATCATCAGAATCTCTGGGGACAAACTTCGAAATATTTCCAAGCTGTATTCCTTTGACAAGTTTTTTAATGGGCTTTTAATGGGTTTTTTAATGGCTGTGGGTGAAACTCTGAAAGATATAAAAACTGGTAAAAAAAATCCATCCGAATACGTGCTAATATTAATGTACTTTAAGCAAAATAAAATTCTTAACTTCTTCACAGCTGCACTTCTCACTACAAAATGGCGGGACTTGTCACCACCCGTCGATGCAAAAGCTGCTAGCAGCCGATCGACGCAATGGCGGCCGATTCCACACCAATTGAAATGACGTGTAGAGGGGGTTAAGAATCGAAACCGACTTCGTTCCCGAGACACAAACCAGCTTTGCTGAACACCTAAATTGCCTGAAAGGAAATTATTTCCTTTATAAGTAATTCAAAACTTACCTTTTTGTTTAAAAAAGCAATCAAGTGATGAAGCTAATTTGCCCCAGTCCTGATCCCGGGCGATGTCGTTCTGTGGAAAAAAAAAAGAATAAATTAGAGAATTTAATGTAGAAAATTTCAGTATAAATACATATTATTAAACATAAAAATTAGAATAATTTAGAAAACATATGTTAAGCAAGTTTATCAACACCTGCTTTAAGAAAACCAAAATATGTTAAAATTATTATTAAAATTGTATAAATGTTCATCTTGTACAAGGCCAGATTAATATATGGTTTTTTAATTCGCATGCAAAAGCTTCGCCAGTAGACGTATAAATTTTAAATTTCTCCATCCGCAATGTAAATAAAAACACGTAGGTATTTAGAATTAAGTTCAGTTAGAATTACTATTCCGAATTTGTAAAAATGAACAAAGCGTTTAAAATAAACATTTAACACAATCTGCAATTTTTTATTTACCGTCTTTTCCTTCCCCGTTCCAAAGAATTTTGAGAAATTTTCTTCATCAATTATTGGCTTTTAAAGACAAAAGAGTAAGTTTTAATTTACTATTAGAGGAAAGAACTGCTTCGATTTCTCGGCTCCTGTTACAAAATCTGAATTTTCTAGTCCCGATTTTCAGGGATTTTGTAACAGGAGCCCGGGAATCGCAGCAGAGCCAAACATTTTTTTTCTCTTTTTCCGATTCTCCAGCGGGTGGGGCTAAAAAAAAATTTCCTTACTGCTGTTAAAAATCTGGAATTTTCTACGTCTCGATTTCCGGGATTTTGTAACAGGACCCCAGAAATCGCAGTGGTGCCAAATTTTTTCTCTCTTTTTCTGGTTCTCCAGGGTGTGGGGAACGTGGAAAGAGAAATAAATACAAAGTTACAGATAATGTTAAATGTTTATTTTAAAAGTTTATTCAATTTTACAATTTTGGCACAGTTAAATTCCAACAGGTGGTAATATGTATTTTATTTTTATTTTTTTATTTAAGTACAACCTGATAAGAATTGATGATACAAGGCCAAAGACATCAAAGAGTGAATACCCTTAAATTGTATTCCTAATTCTGAGAGATTACTTCAATATTCAAGAATTCAGGACTTAGTTCGAGTCGCTCTATTAAGCAAAAAAATGGTACTGAAACATTTTCAGCAGCTTTCCCCTCCGGCTGCGCCAGGATAATCGCAATAGACTTACCCATGGAGTCGGGACCTCGACAACAAAATTCCCTTTGTAAGCAGGAGCAGTTTTGAACAAGTTCTGCGTATAGTTGACCTTTTTTTAAATAGCTCTGGAATCCTCCGCTGCCATTGTACGCTCCCGGTAAAATTTCGTTGGAGAGATGTTTAAAAAACAGTGGTGTGGCGGGGGTTCGGGAAAAACAAAATAAACTGAGGAGAGCTAAATAAATCCCTTCCAGCGAGGTCCTTGAAAAATGTAAGCGTGCACTGATGCAAGTTTGTTTCCCGGGCTCGAGAGGATGTTTAATCCTGAACCGGGAGGAGTCCTCCTCCTTTCTGTTTCTGCTCCTCTTTTTCCTCGTTACGAGCAGAAAATGTTTGCATTAAAGGAGTTACGTGAAAATGCAGTGGGTCATCGGAGCGTCGTGCTCTGTTCCTAATGGAAATGAGAATTACCCTTTTTTTCCTTCTGGATTAAGGCACCACCTTTCAAGGAGGAGTTCATTTGTATCAATTTGCTGCGTTTAAACTGGAGCAACGTAAGTCCTCCGTAAAGGGGCCATTAACGCGATGTTAATGCGAACTGAAAATCGATTTTCATTTAAAGTGGCTCTAATGACGACCATTTCGCCGCCCCCTCCAATTACCAGGGCCTGGCCAATTCTGGACGTTGTGAACGTTGGCGCAAATTGAAAAATTAAGTGCCCCACAGCAGCTGGAGCCTCTCTGGGGTTCGAAGGCTCTGGTGGAATTTGGAGCTGGCTGCGGCTGGTGCAATGTCTCAATTTGAGCGTCCTCTTTTCCGACCGATCCATTTCAATTCGGATTCGAAATGCTTGAGCGCTTTTCATATCTAATGCAGTTTTCAATAAGAGTCCAATAAAGCGCCGTCGGGGGCGACGGGGGAGGGTGCGGCCCAGATATGGAGCTCCGACCGCTGCCAGTTCTTTTAATTTGGATCTTGCAAGGCTCAGAGGATTTCCGTGCGCAAATTAAAAAGTCAAATGAATCCCACCGAATGCTAACCACGGCTATCTTCCGGGAGCCCGGCATACGGTGGGTGGGTGCTCCGGCAGACGTGGGAATTTCACAGAAGGATGCCCTAACGAATGCGTCGACGGAGCTCTGCCCTCGGAAGGCGGAAGTATTAAGGAAGCTTCGACGCCGGCATTTTAGATAACAAATTCATTCGAGCGCTTCAGACGTTCCAGAAACCGTCTTACTTCTGTAGAACTAACACGGCAACTCTTTTCAGTAGTATTTTACTCAAATTCCAACAAATATCAATTTCTAATATTTAAGAAATTTTTCAATTTTATTATAATTATACTGTCCTCAAAAATACACTCTCTATTCAGTAAAAACTGGTTGATTATTATCTCCTTTTTTTCTTATGACCTTTCAAATTAATATAGTCTCCGAAAAACATTAAATATCATTAAAATAAATAAATTCTGTATTCTTTAAAGAGGTTGTCTACTAGATAAAATATATCAAGAGATGGAAAATATTTTCTGAAATAAATTTTGTAAGATGGTTATGTTCAAATTCGTTTAATTTCTAATTAGTATATTAAGTGATTTTTATAATAATATAAATTACAATCGAATCGCTCCGATTAATTTACAGACAATAATTTTAAAAATTCCTAACTATTAGCACTTTTATTATAATTGAATATATAAAATTTTAAACTTAAAGAAACAAATTAGAGTCTTATTTTAAAATTGGCAATTTCTACTAAGGTCAAAAATAATAATGCACTATATTGAATTGCATAATTTCAACGACTCCAAAATTCCCTTTACCACTATAAAAAACAATAGGATATATCTCTTTAATTTTAGTCTATTTATTATATGTAAAATTTATTCTGTATTTTATCTAATTTTACTATAGATTCCTCTACGAAAATTTGGATGCCCATGGAGGGATTACCCGGAAATCTTTTGCCACAAAAGGATTGTCCCAGGAACGTGCTGTTTGGCTAATTCGGCGTGGTGTCGGGGTCACCCCGAAATGTGGCAATTGTCCGTCAGTACTTCATTAAATCTAGCAAGTGTCCATCCCCTGGTCTGTCTGGGTCCGGATTTATCTCCAAATAGCCACCCGTCGAGCCGGCCGCCGAAGCATACCAGTAACCGAAATTACGGCCGCATAACTTCATAGCAAAGTGCTTAAATGTTTACGTTCACAGGACGTCCTAAATAATTCGGGTTAGCCACTGGAGCATCCGCAGAGCTAATAAAAGTTTGATCCTGGGGAAGGGCCTCCAGGGAACCTTAAGCAGGACGACCAAAACCCTTTCTGCTGCGGCGAGCGGCGGCGGACGTCCGTCGGTGGTGGTCCTGTCCTCCAGCGGCACAAGCCTCCGCCGGCAAAAATATTTCATGAAATTCGTGGAAACAGTTTTATACTGAAATTAATCCGGGCAAACTGCGCCACCCGAAAATTGCTAAGGACGACTCCCCATTAGAAGTAATGGCGTCGCCTTTAATAATTAAAAGCAGACAATGCCCCGGCGGCGTTTGTGGTGGGCCCCAGCGTTTCAGATGCGAAATGTACCTGGAGCTTTGCTGGTTGCGGTTTTCTTCCATTTTGCTTCGTTTTTAAAGAAAATATAGGATATTCTTCCAAATATTTTAAGGGATGAAAACTTAGCAGGGCGCGTTGAGAAGGAGTTAAGTACCTACCCTAAAATTTTTAAGAACATCTGGGTGTAGACTGTATAGCACCTATAAGTATTATAGTTTAATCCTACACGAAATTTTTTTAGGGGTACTTTTTTTCAAATTTTACCACTATGATATAAGGCTCAAGGATTTTTAGACCCCTAGAAAATTAATCGACAAAAATCGCATTTTCGAACAATTTTCTAACTAAAACCTATCCTCATATTTGAATTATCCCTTCGTTTATTAAATATGAATATGTTTCAGTCTAAGTCCAAAATATTATAAATATTTTAATTTAAAGTTACGTACCACAAATATTGTTTTAAATATTTTGTAATTGTTTTGACACATTAAACACAGATCTTTAAAAAGTATAAAATGGCATTAAAATATATTAAAGCTATTGGCTATTCAATCTTTAGAATATTTTATAGCTCAATATACTTAATAAAAATTAATTTTATATATTAACTGAATTATGATGCATGCAGTTCTGTGCCACTGAAAGAAATCTACTAGCTATATTATGCATACCATAAAAATTAGAGATATTAAAAAATAAAAAGAATGAATTCTGTCCTCGCTAAAGGCACAGTTGAGTTTTGCATCATAAGTGAATTTCACGGCATAAAGTTTTTTACTCTGCGACTGCAGCTCAGGCAGAATTCAGTGTTAGAAAGAATTTTTTAGATGAATTTTGTATTTAAAATTCCTTTTCAGTTGAAGTTGATTTTAATGTGCTACGAAGTACGAAATTTTTCAAATATTAGGTTTCTCGTCGTGCTAAAAATTCTATTTATAGGTACGTATGAAAAATGAAATTAAGAGGGCACATAAAAACATTGTATCCAACTTTTGGGGATAAAGTTAGCTAAAATTAAAGTTTACCTAAATTCTTGTATTAAAACTGTCTCGGGTTTAAACAATTTTAAAATAGTAACTTGCAAATGGAAAAACATTTGAACTTCCCTAAATTGTAATCGATTTATAAATACAAATGTAAGAAATTACTTTATTTAAACCAAAAATTAATTAGCCTGCACGTACTTGAACGTATTATAATCCTATGGTTATGATTTTGGTTCAATTAATGAAACAAAAATTTGCGTTGCTACGCAGAAAACTGAATTGAAACTAATTTTTGTGTAATCAAATCAGGAAAGTAACAAGCCGCTTCCGAGCACTATAAAGTGGATCATTACCGGCCCATCTAATGAGGCGCATTGTTGGCTCGTGTGGCCCGAAAGAAAAACCGGGGGATTCCCCGATTGCTATTCCAAAGACATTCTTCAATTATATTCATGACACGTTCGCCGTTCTCATCAACACGTTATACAAGGGATTCATGTCGAGGAAACGAGCCCCGTCTAGCGCCTATTGGAATGCAGAAACGTCTCAAAGAAAACCAGTCGAGACTGGGGGTAACGAAGAGCATCCACCCTGTGAGAAAATTGAGCTACCCCCTTTTGGTTACTAATCAAAAACAGGCAGAAAAGGCTTCGAATTTGCTGCTTAAGGTGGGCCGCCCTATTAAACTGCTCCTAGCGACTAATCCAAGTTGTCGCTCTTAGGACACCTGGAGCAGATTGCCCTCGAAAGGTGTCGCTTTTTAATGCCGTCGGAATCACCCTGTATCGAAGGGCTTTATTACCGCCAACAAAGCAGCTCAACTGGAGCAATCCCATTTAGCTAGAGCGATTCCCGGCGGGTGGAGGGCAGAGGGCGGCCCGGGGGCGACAACAAGAATTCCACCTGGAGGGTGATAATGTCGAGCTATTCGTTCTGGGTTGTTTGACTTGCGATTCGAGATAAGATTTATGGGCTCCGCCGCCACCTGCCCCGGGCCGCACCCCACAGGGCAAACCAGAAGCTTCCTGGTTGAGTTCCGAAGGCGATTTCATTCTACTCGAAATAATGTTTTAATTAAACTTTCTCCAACAGCATCTAATTACCTGTAAATTGCTCAACCTTGGAACTGACTTGAATACCACCGCAGTTGGACAGAGAGAAGCTTGCTTGGACTTTATTGTCGGCTTGTATTATTTAAATATTTAAGGAAAGCCCTCTTACCTATTTTACGACTTTCCTGGAAGAACCTACAGGTTGAAATTAAATGTACACTGGTTCGACATGTGCCCATCTTATTTCACCTCAGTGCACAAAGACGATTTATTTAATATTTCAGAAATTCAAACATTTTCTAATTGTTCAGACACATGAAATATAAAATCGTTTTAACACAGTTTTCAAAACATTTTGATAATGGTTCAATGCACCTAAGGGCAAGAACCTTGGCAGGGTTTTATTTGTAAAGGACAAGTAAACATTCGACTATTGATTTTAGAAAATGGAAAGATGAGGAGAAGTTGTGTTATGTTCTATTAATAACAAGATGGGCATTGTTTCTACATAATTTTAAAGAGATATGTAAATCCATGTTTTATTGAATTTCGTAATTTAAAATTCAAATATAAGTATGAGAAAAATAATGATAAAGTTTTGATTCTTAAAATTTAATTACTTATTTTACTTATTGTATGTATTTTAATAAATTCGTAGACTGCAATTTTCAGAAATTAAAGCAGTCTTGCTCGAGAAAACCAAGCAGCTAAAATTTAATTTTAATTTTTCATTATTCAAGATTCCTAATAATTCCTCGATTAAAAAAGCTCTTTTGAATTTTCTTACAATTCGTTTTAGTAAATATTTTAAGAATTAAAGTTATAAGTTATTATGTACAAGTAAATTTAGTGAAACAAAATAGGTACAACGAAGTAAAAGAAAAAAAAATGAAAAATGAGCTCTTTTATGTTCTAATCCTTAATTTAACAAGAATTAATAATGTACTACAAAAATGTACCTAAACCTTGTCTTCTTAACAAGACTGATTTTCTAGAGCTCTAAAGAGTAAAGGTAAAATCCTAAAATACCCCAAAGTCTACCTGGAATTTTTAATTTTACAAAAATTTTCTCTAAAACGAATGAACTTCTTTGCCTCGGTTGAGGAGCTGATGTTGGGTAAGAAAATGCAAAAAAGGTCCATGGAAAGGCTTTCTTTTGTCCTGCCTCCTTCACGACACCTTCCCTTTGGCACTATCAAAATTTGTCATCTTTCACTTCGAATCCGAAGCGCTTATGTGAGGGCTGGGGAATGATTAATGATGGCCAAGATTAATTTAAGCCCCGAGAAAAATCATCATCCCTTTCGATCCAGCCCGAAGGAAGGCAGTCGCCGTTTGGGACTAATTTCCTTTCGGAAGAAAGTTTGACTGATTCCGGGATTAATGATTTCTGTACGTGTCGCATTGCGACATAAATAAATATATCCGCTTTTGGCTGCACTGTCCGTCGTCGTGCGTTGCTGTTGCTAATAAATAACCACATGCCCCATGAATGCCACACAAATCATTTTTTTCCATCTTCCTAAGGGAACATATGTTTCATTCGAAGTTTAACATGTTAGGAAAATAAAAAAGAGTGCCAATTACCATCCACCCACATTCGGTCGACTTTCTCGACAATTTATTTCCAATTTATATAAATTTCAGTTTGTCTCTGGATTCAGGCGGGGGTTCCTTTAAAGTCAACCGAATGTGACGAGGAACTGAGCCCTCCTGGAAGGGAATGAATTCATCCTTGGAGCATACAATTTATCCAACATCCGGAATCTCGTCCTGAATCCGCGACCACTGTCGGGAATGTCGCCCGCATGGAGGTGGAGTCTTCTGTTTTTTTTTTCTGGAGCAAACACCAAGGTTGCTTAAATCCACGTCGCGCCAAATAAATTTTTTTTTCGGGGTGCCTAACTTATGTCTGCTGCAGAGTCAGTCCATGGCGGCATTCGGTGACAAATGACTTGATTCCGTGTTATGCAAACCCAACCGGAGAAAGTGGAACGAGGGAAATGTTGAGGAAATTTACGACCCTTTTGATACCTCTAGGATTACTCCCGGAATTCGTACGAAAGGGATGAAAATTAGGGTAAATGTTTGCTAGAAATGTTTTTGTCTTTTCGGCTTTTTTAGAGTATTTTATTAGGCATTTTGTCGCTATTTAAAATCTTTTTTGGTAGCTGAAAATCTTATAATTAATATTTATTAGAAGTACCTACGTAAAAACTACTAACAACTGTTTGGACATTCTTAATATGATCACCCAGAAAAATATCGCATTTTAGAATTTAATTCCATCAACTTTGAATTGAATTTGATTTCATTTTTACATATGAAAATTAGAATCTTTGGGTACAGTTCGATATATTCTTTCTCTAGTGAAAACTGAAATGTTTATATTTACATATTAACAATCTTAAGAGGGCATATACTCGTATGTACATAGGTGTAACTTTTTTTAGTCTAAAAATTTAACTTCTTAGGATTGGAGTTCATTTCATACTTAATTAGGTATTTCAATTTGTTTTTTAGAAAACAGAATTTTTTAATTCAGTGATTGCGATTAGGTACTGCTGATTCATGTATTTGTAACAAAAATCCTGAAAAAATATCTACTTGTTATGTATTAAACGAAAAATTCTTTTCAGATATTATTGAAATTGTATGCAATTAAAGTTAATGGTCATAAAGCTTTAGTATACCTAAATAAGAAATTCGGCAAGATATTTGTAAGTTTAATTTAATTCAAAAAGTATTTTTAGAACAATTACCATGCATAGAACCGCCAGATGCAAGTTGGAGAAAACAATTTTCCATCCTAATTTTTTAATAAGTAGGCATTAGCTGGACAAGTGTTTTTCTATTTTTCCAACAAAATTTTCTATTGAAACCTAAACATATGGTTAACTATTTTTTTCATCGTGAACACTGAGATTTTGTTATTCTCCACAGAATAAACGAAACGTAGCCATTAGCAATATTACAAGCCAAAGAGTGTATAAAAATAACGACCTTTTGTACTTCCCTTCGTAACGTTCTTTGCTAAATATTTACTGAGTCAACATCAAAGCAGCATCCCCTAATTTTTTTTTCACTTGCACGACCTTGCAACAGCCTGTTTGTCGCTATTCAATTTATAACGCCATAAAAGGCAGCAAATAACATAAATCCTCAATAAGCAAAAGCGCACTTCCTTTGTACTTCATTATTGCATGACACGCAGGCGATATCCACCCCAAATTGGATCTGTGCAACGACGTCTTTCTGCGTATCTTCGCCCCAGGCCAGGGTGAAAGAAGCGTGTCCAAAGAGCCCTCGGTCCCTCTTAGATATATTTTTAGAAATTATTATCGTAGTTATTTTTGTGAATTCCGGGAAAAGTATAGAATCCAAAAGTAGCCCAGGTTAGTAGCCTTTTTCGTGGCGCAAATATTATCCTTGGACTATGAAAGCACATGGGGCGTATAATAACATTTTTCTATTGTCTTCCCCGACTTAAGGGCCAGAATTCTTTTGGTGGAACTTTGGTGTTCCTTCGGCCAAGGGATGATGGGGGAGTAGGCTCTCATTTTACTTACTTTAGCTGAGATGCTGAAATTTAAGATCCTTCAGTATTGTTGTCACGGGAATTGCAATGTGAGATATTTCACATATACTAGCAAAAATCTTTTTTCTATAGTCTCGCTAATGTTCGAAAATTGATATCGATTGTTGGATTCGATAGAATTCAGAAATTCGATACGTGAGGGGAAGTAAAGGTGTTTGTAATATGAATCTTCCTACTTTATGCCACTTTGGAATACACATTTTAGGTTAATATATTATAATATTTTGCTTACATTGCTGTTAAATGACTATGCAAACAATATGAAAAAACTTAAAACGTTTTTCTAAAATCAATATAACTATTAATAACTCTCTGTGAAAATGGGAAACTTTATTAGGAATTGGTAGTTTAAAGTGCGCCAATTGAAGCCACCATATGGTCATAATAAAATAATGTTTTAACATATTTTGCTTGAAACATGTTCATTTTTAAGTTCTAGTTCCTCCATGTAAATATACATATTTAGATAATCTTTTTGAAACAAATTTTACTGTGTCCTACACACATTTTTTATAGCCACTTAAATTGAGGATTATCTGATGTAAAACTAAGAAATTTTAGGCTATAGGTTTTTATATTTATAACGCATATTAATAAAAGGAAATAAATTTTCATTTTGTGGTTAAACAACAAAATTAGAATTAGAGGTAACTCTATCAATAATTTCTTTTACAAAGCGGTACACACTTTAAGAAAAAAATAATGGTTCTACTCGTAAAAATTAATAGCTTTTTTTTTAGGTAGGTATTCCAAGTGGAAGGAATAAAATACACATTGGAATAATTTAAGTGTCTGCATACAAATTAAAAATTTTGCGAAATTACTTCAATGACAAAACCTTTAGGTATTACAAAATTAATCGGTTTAATTTTTCGATTTATTTGAATTTGATGTACCTACTCTGACCAAACCTCTAACCAAAGAGTAGAAGCAGTGTTCTAAAAACCTAATTCTAAAATTTATTATAAAACGTTTGCAATGTAGGAAAATTCACAAGCCCATTACGTGGCATAATTTTGTATATTGCCCGAATTTGTGGGAAAATGAAAATCAGTGAAATCTTTATTCAAATAGGATGCAAACTAATTCGCAATTAGACCAGTTCCATCTGTTCCGCCGCGATCCCGCGAACCGATTGATCTGTTTGAATTCATTACGCGCCAATTGACTAAACCGCAACGGGGCCAGTCCTGGTCCACCAAACCAAAATCGACGAGTGATGCTGTATAGAATGTTTGATTTATGAAATTTAAGCGAATAGATCTAGTGGCGCTTATTTCATTCATTGGGGCCAAAGCCGGAAATAATTAGCATATAATTGGGCCGTAGCCCGACTTCCCATTAAATTAACACAATTGCAAAGGGTACGCAGATTAGGATGATTTATTTATTATTAACATAATTCCGAGCGCAGTCCGATTTATGGCCTAATTTATACTAACAACCTTTTGGGGCGTGCTGAGGCACAAACAACTCTGGACATGTGCAAATTCGGGCGATGTGTACGGAGCTGTTTGGGATCACATTTCATTTAACCAGGTCCACTTTAGTCCGTACTATGGTTATTTCGTTAATTTGCATAGCACTTTTTTGGGACTAATTGGAAAAATATATTTATTTAGTTTTATTTTGACCTCGCGATAAGTACTTTGTTAAACTAGTTCAACTTATTTGGAGCTGTTTGCTTTTTAATCAGTGCCCCGGTGTGTGGGAAAATGTGACATATTTTTTTGAAATTTATTATTCTGGCTATTAGTGCTGTTAACACCTCAACTTTTTGATAAATACTAAAAATATAATTTTTCTTTTCAATATTTTAAATGACCTAGATATGTAAACTAAATAAAATAGATCGACAATAAAAATAACGATTACGCAGGCAATGTTAATTTTTCGAAGCTAATAGTTTAAAGGATTTCCATGAAAATGAATTGATTATAAATTACATTTTTGTTTAACATTGAATACAAATAATGTACATATTTGTAAATTTCCAAAGGTTTGTTAAGCATTTGTTTTTGCATATATTGCCAAGACTCTACAAAATTGTACAAAATATTCAATTCGTTTTTTATATTCAATATTTCGATGGGTAGTAAAAGTTGTATAAATATGCTAATAAATTTATATGTGTCTCACGTTTTTAAAATTTACAACACCGATATTTTGCAAAGATGAATTCAAAATTGAATTGCCTCTGCTATTTGTAAAAAAACTGCATGTAAATAAATCTTGAATTTTCGAGTATAATATGGAAATCAATTTTGGTAGATTTTTATTTATTTACTGCCGTTTGTTGGAGTGAGCATTTTCCACTTTGAGAAATTTATTGATAAGTAAGCACTTGATAAAAAATTTAAATCATTCGTTTCTGGATGAAATAATTTGCACTTTGGTTGACATGCATAAAATTTTTTTATTGAGAGACACTAAGCATTTGAGTCATTTATAATTAATTTTAAGCTTTTTGACTATTGCAATTTAAAAAATTCATTGAATTTTAATTAAATTCATAAATCATTACTTTCGAGGCGTTATCTTTTGAAACTCTCCTGTAAAATACACAATTAAACTCTTGATATCGACTGGAATCTAGCACGGTCCAGCCCTATCCTGTTCCATCCTGCAGGACCCCGGTCGGCCAGAGGACACCTCTGCACATTTTATATTTTATCGAATTTACGATCTCCATTGTGACAGGCTGTGTTTTTACCCGCAAACCCATTATCCACTTCTTCTGCCGGAAATATAGCACTATTTCCTGCTGACACCTGAACAAAACATTTGCGCCCCACTGTCCCCGATATTCGTAATATCCTGGATATTGGTCCTGTGCAGAGCGAATGGCGGCCACTGTTCATCAAAATCAAGCACGTATGGCCCGGCGGGAAATGAGCGATTCGAGGCCCTTTGTGTGGGCCTGGTCCACTCCGCCTTGGATGCTGGACATCAAAATGGCCAGAGAGATTGAACGCTTTTGGGGGGACACGTTCGAAAGGGTTTCGAAATATTTTCTCCTCAATTTAACATTTATTGGGCTATTTAAGAGTGCCACCCCCAATGGATAAAAAATGTGTTTTATTTAAATATAAAGCTTCAGTCGATTTAAGATTTAATTTCACACCAAAACTGAACGAAGTTGGATTTTATTTAATATAAAATAAATCAAAATGTACAAATCTGTTTTAACTTTTATTAACATATTTTATACTACTCTTTTCATTTTTTTTTCAAATAGACGTAAAATCCCTTAGAAAGATTTGTTTGTAAAGAATTTTTAAAAACCTTCGGAGATAAGGGGGTAGGGTATTTTTTGTTTAAACATTCTTCATTACAAGCTGAAAACTATATGCGATATAAAAGGAAATGAAAACCTATTTTAGAATTTACACATGAAGCCTTGCGATAGTAACCCCATTTTAAAATTTTTACCCCTTGTTTTGGGCTCTTTTGCAATGAAAATATAATTTTTTTTTTTAATTCTGTCTGTTGCAATAAAAATGGGCAAGCATTTTTTAAAACAATTCCAAATTTCCTTCTGCTATAGTAGCAGTAGTATCTAGTTGCTGAAATAAGCAGTGTAGATATTTTTTTTAGATAATCAAACGAAGGTAGTGTAGGGTACTTATTTATATTAGAAAATAATTAATGATAGATTAATTAAAAATAGTAATGTGATGATTTATCGAATATGTAACCCTTTTAATGAATCGTTGCCATCTTTAGTCGAAGCCTTGATCATATTTTTGGTTTAAAACTGAGAGAATTCAGACTCCGTCTAGTTTTTATGTAAAATATGAGATCCTTAAGAAATCATCTAAATAAAATTCTTAAAGACGAAAAAATCAGAAAATTTCACTCATTATGACTGAAACCATTCATACTCGTATCTGACTGAAGCAGCCAAGGCAAAACGTTGAGCCCGTTTTCCTTTCAAAAGACTCCTTTTAAGAAATGGTCTAAGATTGCTCGAGTCTTTTGCAGCTCATATGTAAGATTTAAGTCAGGAAAATGGAGTTGGAGTTGCAAAGCGAATCGGCACGAACATGCAGCTCAATGGCCACTGCTCCACTTAATCCAAAAAATAGTAGGCAACCCGTGGCTTCCTGAGCCTTTGGACGTATTTCATTTTCTTTGGGTGTTCCCGGGGGGGCCGGGCTCAAGAGTCAGGCACGCCACAGGGAATCAATATTTGACCGAGCTCGATTTTGAGCACATCGATTTTCGAGATGTGGCAAATGGATCAAGCGGTCTCTACTACAGGTTTCGGATGGTTCTACCATTTTTGGCTTTTACAGGGTGGGCCATTCCTGGGTGGTGTACCCCAGAAGCACGTTAGCATCTTCATCAAGTGAAACGACCTGTAGCCCTCCCCCTCACCGCCTGCAGATAATGGCGCAGTGCATTAGCCTGCAGTGTGTCTAGAGTCTAGATCGTCTAGATGGAGTCCACGGGGAGGCAATAAAACTGGGGAAAGTTATGCCTCTCCGGCGCGGAAAATTACTTCCCATTCTTAAGTTTATTATAAGTCGTAAATGAAGACATTTTGCGTAATTGGATTACTTCTCTAATGCGGGGCCGTGCAGTGCCCCCACTGGTGTTATTAGGTACTTACGACTCGAGCTTTATGCCTATTGCGGGGCGGTTCGGGCGGACGGGGTCAAATAAAAATTTTGTTTACATTAGAGAACATGCTCCATTCGGGAAAAGGGCAGTAAAATAAAAATTTGTGTAATCCAACCATCTTGCTCGCCTTGATGCGGGGGTGGACGCGTCTTACGAATCTCCGAATTGAACGCAATAAAAAGCGCGGCGCTTATCAACAGCGTCGCACATTCCTTGAAACTTTGCTTCCCGAGCAACTTCGAGGAGTTTCGTTTTGTGTGAATAACAAACACTGCCCGGGCCTTTGGTGGGAGGGAAAAGTTTTCACGACTTTTTCGCGTTTCCATGGGCTTTAAAAACCTGGAAGTAATCCGGGAGTGAAAGTTATCCGGGGATTGGATTAGAAGTCGCGACGCGACGCTCCAGTTGCCAGGACTGCGAGTCCAGGGATTAATGCCTTAATTGCTCTTTCGTGTAGGGCTCGAGTGCATTCTAAGGACTTAGTTGGCGCTTAATTGATTGAGCCTTTTTGTGCCTTTATTGAGCAAAAAAGTTATCCAACAAAAAACTACCACTTTCAATTGCGGACATTTTAAGTGGTTTTTTAAAAATTCATAATCACTTTAAAAAAATGATATTTTTAAACGACTTTGGAAATTTGAAAAAATTTCATTGAAGTAACCTACTCTTAGAAATCTAATAATAACGCATAATCACTTTAATTAGGTATAGTTCAACTAATTAATAACACAATGTTGTTACTGAAAAAATCATCTTCTTTCTTTCTTCATCTCGCAATAAGTACTTATTGTGTTATACTAAGATATAGTGCTAAATAGATCAATTCGGGATTTTAAGGGAAATAGCGCTTAAAAGTGCATTAAACCATATTGCTACAAATTTTCAAAATTGTTAAAAATTAAAGGTTTGGGGTTTTTACTAGCCTGCTATATATAGGGCAATCTCACACGACATGTTTAGCCTTTTCTGTTTACTAAGAAGAAACACTAAAAATTAGCTTCGGAAAATCTTTGCTTAGAAAAATAGATCATGTAGGTAACGCAAACTTAAAATATGTATATTGTTTCGATAAAATCACTTTTAAAGTTCGAATAGGTTACTTTAAATATTAACCTACAATTATAAATAGAATTTTTTGAAATTGATATTTCTTGTTGATTGAAACATCTTTTTGATTTTTTGAATCCTCTTGTTTTAAACGAAGTGTTACGAATGAATAAAAAATCAGAAAGATAAGATTATTACTAGGTACTATTCAAAAAGTGCCATTAAAAATACATAAAAACTGTCACCGAATTGTTTGTTTTCTATATCCGAGATCAAAATGATACCTTAATAGTCGCATAAAAAATATTTTAATAGACAAAAACAACGTTACAAGCAGAGGGTGCCTATTGAAATTGATAAAGATAATCTAAGTTCACTGAAGGATGTAATTACTATTTCCGTAACTAGATTGGTAGGTACTACAGCATTTATTCTCTGATTATCTAAAATATACAAATATTGATGGAGTCGACATTAAGCCGATGATACCTAAACACCTGACGTTGTCTTTTCCTTTAATGGGGCTGCTGCTCGTCTTTTTATGTAGTGTTCCATGTCTTCTAAGAGTTTCCCTCTCTACCTACACGCCATTAATTTTTATGTCAATAGGGCGCCGTCGGGAAGGGGCCCCAATCTGGCTGGCGTAGTGTTTTCCAAGCAAACAACTTTCCCTTACTGTTTTAATAAATTGCAAAAAATTGAAAATGAAATTGGATTTTGCAGTGATGGCCCCTTCTGCATAATAAGACTGGGCTGTTTGGGGCGCAACTTAAAACATACAAAATGTTTGTCTGTTTACAGCTTCCCCCCTTGTGGTCCCGCGAGTCGCCTTGGACTCGTGACTTTTATTTTTATAAAGTGGATGACGCTATCCTAAATCAGTGGCTAATCTCGAGGAGTGACCAATTCATCACACATCTCCTCCAAAATCCGGAGCTCCCCTGAAATTTTGTTTATCGGCACGAAGTGTTGGCTCATTTGTTTTCATTTGCTCCGGAGATAGAGGGGTTGGAATTTGGATGATTTTAAAGCGGAACTCTGGCGGAGGAGCAGCGTTTCACTTTGTCATTAGATGGAAACAATGAAAAATTGAACACGAAGCCACGGATGAAGTTAACAAAGAAATCCACCCCCTACTGTGATTTATCAAGGGATCGGGTGATTGTTATTGATGAGCTAATGGAACACATGCGATGCTCCATGAAATTCAGAAAATAAAAAATTTGCAGGGACTAGTCCTGGATAAAATGAATTGTGTTCGTTGAGGTGGAGCAAATAAATGACGGAGTTGGGGGGAGGATAAGAAAGAATGTGGAGTAATATTTTTTCGCGAAAACTTTTGACGTTAAAAATGATACAATTTTTATATAGAGAAACTCCACCTTATCTTATCTTACAAAGTTTTGTATTCCCTTCTTTAAATCAAGTTTTGAAAAAGTTATACTAAAATATAATACTGCACTCACAGGCATCAGTTATAAAGTTATTGTTAATATTCATTGAAGTTGCTTCAAATACCGTATACTATTAAATTTTAAACCTTTAAATTAATATTTATGAATTCACTTACAATGAATATCGAATTCTGGTTAGAATTCGTTATATTTTCATAAAGCTTCAAAATTTTCTAGTGCTATTATGTCGTTAAAAAATTATTAAGTTAAAACTGTCTAAGACATTTTTCCACCCATCTGACAAACAATATCATAAAGGTTGATTACCACTATAAAAGCCAGCGTGAATTGATTTATATAAAACTTTATTGTTGGCGAGAGGAAATCATCTTTGAATATCTTCTCAATAAGATAAAATTCTTTCGCATTTTGCCCCGCTTTCGCTCTCCCCCGGGATGGCCTTCTACGAATATTTCCGCACAAACGAGGTAATGGAAAAATCTCTGAATTCAACTTGACGCTCGAAATCAATTGCCACGAGGACTCTTCAGCGTGTTCCATTATTGCCCCATCACTGAATAATGCCATGCATGTCATTGTCATAAAAATAAATCGATTTCCTAGAAATATTATTGGCAATTGAACGTTACGCATAGCACAAGAAGAATGCACCTACATATGGATGTATTTATGTCTGGATATATTCGACTTCGAACGAGGATTGCTCCTTGATGACGGGGATGGGACGATATTTTGTTATCTTTGAATGAGATTGTCATCCTAAACAGTAAAAATATTTTTCATTCCAGTGATATTACAATTTGAATTGATAAGACAGTTTGATTCATAGTTGAATTTTTCGAAAATCAAATAAAAATGAATAAATATTGAAACTATATCAAAAGTCTTATCTAGTAAGTTTACTCGTCGAGCGAAAATGGAAAAATTGTATATTTAAATAGAAGACAGGACACGGGACAATTCAACTTAATAATATACCTAATAAAGTATGAAGAATTTGGAACGGTCCTTAATGCATCAATTATCTCTTAAATTTAAAGGAAAATTGTTATTTTCCCAGCTTTTCTGAATTTGGACAGAAAATAGTAGATTTAATAAAATTTAGATAGATAGACAAACAGATATTTACTTTTAAAAATTTAATATTTAACGGCAGTCCTTCACCCTGCAAAATATTTGCATTTTTTGGTGAAACCCTTGATCAATTCTGTCAACTGCAAGGAGGCTCTTTGCAAGATTAATGATATTTTTGTCAGCTGAAAGAAATCAATTTAGTTCGCATGAAGTGTGATGCGGTCTAAGATACCATAATTAATTATCGATGAGCTATTCGTCCCCAACAAAGCGCTTTTATCTTCGTTTACTTTAAACTGTCTCGAAAAAGAAAATTTAAAAACTCTTTAAAAGGTGCTCCTGATGGATGTTGTACCTGATGCACTTCGAGAAAATGAGAAATTTATAGACGGACTTGTGCCAGTCCTCTCGTGTGCACTAAATCAATATAGGGAGCCTTTCGGAGCGCGCCCGGAGAGTAATAACTTTTATCAAAATTGTTTGTCCCAAAGTAACCCTCCAATAATCCAAATTGAGACAACCAAGGACCAAATAAGATTTGTTTTATTTAGAAGACGAAGTATACGGATGGGGCGACGGGGGAAGAAGGGCCAGTGCGAGTCTTTCCTTTATCTTAATGTTGGGCCAAAGTTTCCCCCAGTGAAAACTTATTTTTCCTAAAGGGAAGAAATCTCGGCCCTTCGCCAGCTGAAAATTGCAATCTGTTGTCCACTCGCTCTAACTGATCAAAACTTTTTCTTTAATCTAACTTTAGAAAGATTAATGTGATTTGAATGAAGGTCCTTGCCGGGGACCGAATGACGACGCAGCCTCCCCGGCTATCGATCATGATCCCCTGGATCTGAATGGGGCCCCCAGGCGTTGGGATTAAGTAGAAGGAAAAACCGCCTACTATGCGATTACTCCCAAAAATCCTCCGCATCCCAACTGTTGAGCAGGGTAACTTAATCGGAATGACACGAATGCGCATTCGATCGAATCAAATAAAAAAAAAAAGGTCGGACAAATGCAATTTACCACAATAATTAAAAGAGAAGTCGCTGTCTCGTTCAATAATCGGCGCATTAAGCCCAAAATGAAAATAAAATTGTTTTCGGATCTCGCTGGATTGCGAATTTCAATAGTGCGAATTGTCGCTGCTGTCACCGGCCCAGCGACTGTAAATTAATATTTTGCTTGTCGCCATTAAAACTGGAAATTGTCAGTCACCGGGGAACGCGGCCACAGAAACCCTGTCAGACATAAATTTTATAAATTCCCACGTGGTGGATGTTTTTTATTTGTAATTTTTTAAAACTATTTTTCTTTTCATAGCCGCAATTAAATTAAGTTTTAATTAACACTGAGCTGGTTATTTATGCGACATGCCATCAAAGGACGAAATGCAGTGGGCGTATGAACAAAAAATGCATAATATTCTTTCGCAGAAAAAAAAACTCCCTTCATCATTATGTTTAAACAAGAACATTAAACAGAGCAAATTGGGGAACCTTTAATATTTAGATTAGAACCTAACTTTCATGATAATTCCATAAAATTTTAAACTATTTTTTATTTTGTTTATATGGCATTTGCAGCCATAAATTACTAAATTGATAACATACAAAATTAGTGACTCTATAGAGATTTAAATTCCAAAAAATCAGCTTATAATTAAAGTTACAAGATAAGACTTTTGAATGTGAAGCCATAAGTCAAAAAGGAGTTATGATTAAAAGAGTAAAATTAAACAGGTAGAAAGTAAAACTATATGATAAGTTCACAAATTAGTAGTTAGCATAGTTATGTTATCTTAGGCTCATTTAATTTTAATACATCTTAGATAAATTCTTCACACGTTGAACTAGTAATTAAGAAGAAAATTTAAATTTGTTAGGAAATTATTATTATTACTATCTATTCTATTTAAGTATTTATTTACCTACGTCGATAGTTTTGTAATTATTTGTATATGATCAAACATATGGTAGAAAATGCATGATTTCAGTTTTAAAGAAAAGAAACATAAATAATATATCTAATGACTTATATATATTATGGTGGGAATATCGCCAAGTTCTACTAAAGATAAAAATCATAGGTACTCACTTTATTCTTCATTATTTTCGGGCCAGGTATCTTTACAAACATCCAGGATTTAAAAGACCCACTCGTTTCGAGTCTGAATCCGTGTGTTCTCGGCTCCATCACGGCTCCTCACGTGTGCCACACGTGCTCCAAACACCTGCGCCTCAGTGTTTCCATCTCGCCACCTTATCCCGTCGAATTCCTGCAATAACACGAAATATGATGCAATAAAATCAGAGCGCAGCGATAAGGCACAAAATTGGTCTATGAATAATGCCAAGGATGCGTTGGGAGAAGCCTTCTGGCCGCGTAAATCTGCCGAAAGGAATTTTTAATATTTCGAAGAAGACGCCAAATGAAATGGTTCCGGCACCAGTCGTCTTCTTCAAAATGTTACGGGGGCAGTAAAGTTTCATTTAACGCGCTAATGAAAAAAAGGGGAGTCTCGGCCGCGATCGTGAGGGGAATCCCAGAAGAACGTCCATTGTTTTCTGCTGCGTCGCGTTGATCCCATAAAAATAAAGTACGAGCAATAATTCTTGAAAATCCCGAAAAAAAGGGCTCAATATTGCTCACTGCAACTTTATTGTGGTGATATCAAAGGTTGTTATGTTGCTGTTATGTTTTTCGCAATCTTAGACATGATTCACCGGTCAAAACTTTGTTATTTAATATTCTGCCGTCATATTTTTATTTGGGCAATTTCGAAAAATGCGTAAGTAAAAGTTTCGGCCAGACCCGGTGACTGAAGACTGAAGTAAATGATGTAAAGTATTTCAGTGCTGACTGTTGCTGCTTTTATCTCTTTATTTCTTTTTATTTTTATTTTTTTTCAATTTAAATTAATCTGTTTTCTCTCTAATAGAACTATCGATTGGGATTCTAAATTTACACATACCAACTTGATGAAAACCACAAATGTTTTCTTTGCGAGCGGCTTTTCTCTAAAAAATACGTATACAAAATTTAATTCTATTGTGGGATTAAGTTGAGAGAAGATTGTGGAAACTGAAAATTTTGAGATTAATTCGAAGATAAACCTTTATTAACCTTTTTTGGATCTATCATTCATTATCATTCAATTCCAGAAAAAATAAGCTCTGTCTTAACGATCACGTCGTATTTTAGTTAAAAAATCCCCAAAAAGTGATTTTCTATGTACAGAATCGGTATAGGTTAGAACCATTGGTGCTATTAATATTCAAAATGTCATGTTACGGCAAAACATCACTTGTTTTTGCTATTTCATTGCGTCGAAAATGCATGAAAAGACAGATTTTTTAAACTCATATAAAACCAAGAGCAATGGCCCTACAGCTTTGGTGCCATAATAATAAATGCTCAGATGGACAAGCTCTACCAGAATATAACATTTTTTTTTTCTGGCCGGCACTTTCATATTTGGACCAAAACGGATGATGTCCTTTAGAAAAGATTTTTTTTTATTTCCAATTTAATTTTCAATGTTCGAAGATTGAAATTATTGCCAAGGAATGGATAGGAAACAAACGTTATTTTTTAATAACATAATAGTTGTTTTATCATTGTCCTAATTTCATAATTTTATTTATTTATTTCATATTGAAGTAAGATTTTTGCTGTCAATATACATATTTTCATAATCTAAGATATTAACCTAAGATACTAAAGGTCGAAACGACTACGCCCGACCGTTGCCATTTCAAAAGACTGAAATCATCGCATCATATATTCTGTCCATATTTTTTTTAAATATTTCCGAATATTTTTGGAGTGCAATTCATAGTGAATATTAGTGAACAAAAATGTGGAATAATATTTCTATTTAGTTCTCAGTATTTCTTAAATAATTCATCATTCTTCCAGCAACTTGCTTTAATAGTAACTTCTACGATAAACCTCAAAACTTGAGTTTAAATTCCTCTCTTATCATCTTCTACACTATAAAGGCTTGTAGCAATTTTCCCACTCTGAAAATTCCTGCTAATTCCACTCGGTACGTTTTACGTGCTTAAATTGCTTATTATTATGAAGAAACGAGCCCAAAAAGCTCATGTTAAATTTTATCCCATTATGCCCTGCAAAAGTGTTGCTCATATCCCGCCCCCATCCCGGGATCCTTCAAAATTCCTTCAAACTTTCCTAGTAATTTGAAGGTATGCTCCAACTTACTGCCAATTTTGTAGATTATTTGAAATTTGCAAGCTGTTACGTATTTCCTAAGGCACCAGTCACATTTATCACCTGTGTAAGTACCTGCTAACGATTGCTCTAAGCATCGACTAAACACTTTGGAAACTTTGAAGGGATTAAGTGGAGCCGTCTCCCCTTTCATTCCCTGGAAGTGGGATGACATGCGCTTTTCCGGGAACTGGAACTGGGCTCATGTTCCGGCAACATTCCTTCCAAAAATTCCATTCACCCACGATGTTTACGTGTCTTTCGCCTTGACACTCGTGGCATTTTTTAAGTAATTCCACGAAAGAGGCTGGATAAATTTCGCTGCGACCAAGGGGAGTCCCGGGGGACTTTGAAAATTGGGAACGTTCTTGATGCCAATATTAAGGGCACCTATTTGGGTCAATGGTGGCGCACTCATGGTGCCATTGTGACGAGCCAAGGGCTGAGGTCGCAAAATGAGCCGGGCGTGCCTTTTTAATTAGGAGAAAAGCCTGTTTCAATCTGTTATTACTTTCGAGCGCCCTTCTGTTTTATTCCGAGGTACGATTTCAGGATTTCAGCCTCTTTGTGGTGCGTCTGAAAGCCCTGCGGTCTCGGGGGCACATCTTTCGAGATGTGAGAGACGCCTGAAAGGAGGACCGCAGGGTTTCAGTATTTTATTGAAAATGAGCCGGATAAAAGCTCCTTGAATATGGCCAGGTTTCAGCGATTCATCCTTGCAAAAGCCGGGCTGCTCACTTTTGGGATTTTAATTGTGAATGAAAACAATTTCCGTCCCAAAATAGCCATGGTCAAAAGGGACGAAAGATTTTGCCGAGTCACTTCGACCACACAACAGGTTCATTTGAATGTCCTTAAAGGATTTTTATCTATATCCAAGGGCTGTGGTAAAATTGTCCTCTGGAAAATTCTAGACCTTGTTGCATGAATATGAATTGCACTCTAAAAGGAGACTTAGAAGGGTTCTATGAGATCCCTTTCTCTGGATTTCGTGATGTTGACAGTGTGTAGATAGTACAAATATTTGCACAGGATGTCTCGACTGTGTCAATATTTGTGGACGTATATAATTACCAATTTCATCAATTAAAGTTTTATTAAGGATTAACATTTTTATAAAGCGTTCTTGTATGGTAAGTATCTTTGGGGAAATCATCGTTATTTTTCTTCTTTAATTTGTTAACCTGAAAATTAATTTCTCAAAATATCAACCTACATTATCTACAACGTTGATCAGATATCGATTCTTAGCCTTCCAGCAAAACTTCATAACAAAATTTATGTCCTCTTTAGTGGCAAAGTGGCACCAACTGAAAGATTTAAAAAATTGGGCGTAAATTAAACAAGCAACAAGTTCGAGTTCTTCCATTAACGTTGCATTATGTATTTTTATTTATAATTTGGTAGCTACATATTCGTTAACATCTTTTTATTTTTAAGTTTAGAAAATTTGCAAATACTGCCATTTTAGCTCAGGAAAAGGGTCAAATTATTGTAAGTTTCTATTTCTTGCGCATTTGGTGCTGCTTTAAACATTTAAACAACCGAAAGACTTTAAATGTGTAGATGCGTAGATTTTTTTGTTGGTCTCCGACTAAAATGATTATACTTGGAAAAAATAAGTTACCTAATATTTTTTAATTTAAATAAAATAATTCGTGGTGCGACCTCGTTTTTACTTAAAAGAGAAAGAAGAAGTGCCAGTTTTGTTATGAAGTTTGGTTCAAATTTTGTAAAAAGAAAAATTCTATTTATTAATGTATATGTGATATTTTTCGTTACTTTGGCACAGTTACCTCTTTTGACAAATGTAATATACGTTGAGATCTTTTGGATGATATATCTAATCTGGGCAGCACTTGGACAGAACCTTGGCAATTTCCTTCAAAATAAAGTTTGCAAAGGTCATCATAACTTTTTGGTGCATCTGGTGCTCGGATGAATTTTGCACAAAGTGGGATACCCTATAGCTCTTCCTTTACAAATTTTTATGTAAGGTACTATGGTACTATGAATAAAGTTGTCTTGAAGCGGCTAAAGTTTTCGCTTTAAATACGACCATAGTGAAATTTCACTTACAATCTATATGCCCTGGAGAGACTTAGAAGGAATTCAGCCATTTGAGGCAAATCTTCGCGTCGTCGTCCTTCTTCGGACAATGTAACGACTGGGAAAAAGGACAAAGTGGCCAAATTCAATAAGACATTGCATACACACGAGTAATTTTAATATTTCACTCGTTCAGACGTCTTTTACCAGAGGCGCCTTGAAATTTTGCTTGCATTTTTATCATTCCGGGCGGGATGTCGACGAGACTATTTTTGTCCGGATATGTACATACAATCCCTGGCCATAGTTCCTTTTTCGAAAACATGCACTCGGGTCTCAGACTGTCGGGAGGTTACTTACATATTCAGCTCACAGAAAGGTTACACATCCCGGCCGAGAGCTTCATCCCATTTTTGGTTGTTTCCCCACATACACGGGTCCGTACACCCCCGCATAAGTCCCATGGAGGAGCCACCCCCCGGTTCCGCCACCACCAGGGCCAGCCCCCCATCATCATCCAAACAACTTCAGCAAATTCTTAAGTGGTCTCCATTTGGAGCAGTCAGGGATTAACGTTGTAATGTAACTACCATGTGCAATTTACAAGCAATGGTGGGTGGCGTGGCGGAAAGACAAAACTGAGATATAGTTCTTTATGAGGTCGGGATTCGCTCTCTACGTCTCTACGGGCGGCGGCGTAGACGGTGAACCCGGCTACCCGCCGCCCGGGGTAGGACGAATAAAAAAAAAATATAAATGCCTGAACAGGGTTTTAGGCGAAATGAACCACTTTGGACTGTAATATCCGCCTTTTGTAGAGTGCAGCCTTAAAGGGCACAATGGAGCAAGCGAAGCAAGTCTGCGATGAAAACGCTGAAATGGAGATTTCCCTTATGTTTATGCAATAAAAGGAGCACGCCGAGCACCCAGAATAGGGCCTCACTTTGTCCCGGCAATCTGTCCGGGAATGGCACCCAATTTGTTTAATTAACATCAGCATCCTCGGGGGTTACCAATTCCGTATAGGATGCATGTTGGCCACGTTATGTTGCATATGGTATGTAACGACTAGTCGCCCAACTAATCCTAAAACTTTGAATGTATTGAAAAAGACGGGGCCATGAGCCCTAGGGCTGCATAACCACCCCCCGTCACCCTTTATATGGATTACGGATGTGTCAGCTCGAGCTGTTTACAGAGCGACAGCTTCTCATATCCCTTCGAGTTATAGAACAGCTCCAAGCTTTGAATGAAATTGATAACCTTAATTAACCAGGGGACAAATATGCCCACAACTTTGCACGGATAATTGGTGTTCACTGTACCCTCCCACCCCTACTGCAACCTGCAATCAGGCTGCACGTGAGTCCTGCAAACGTTCTGCAGCGTGCACTACGCCCTCACTATTTAAACAAACAACAGGGCGAACGATACCTCGTTATCGCAACATAAATGTTTTAATTTCCGTAACGTTTATTCCTGTAATAACACAATTGTCGCTACAGTTCAAAACCCCTTTTCGCCACCGTTCGCTACTAACCCTGGCCCCAATATTTCAGAGCTCTTTAATCCTTATCCCTGCTTACAGCTTGTTTGCGCAAGAGTTTAACGCTTTTATGCTTAAAATACGCATAATCCCAAACTATCAAGTATTTTTAATCCTCTTTCATTTCTGTTACATTTTTTTTATTTTCTGCGGTTTGGCCTTGGATGAAAGTCCAACAAATTAATTCTGCGTGAAGGTTCTGCCAGAAAATAATTCCAGAATGTGGAACTTTTTACGATCAGCCACTTTAGCAAGCAGCTTCTGCGGCAACCATTAATCAAAATGTTTTCAAGAAGGGCTTTCTTCGTGTCCTCTGACTGCGAAGGAGTTTATCTCGTTTCGTTTGGGATTCGCAAAAGGTCTGCAGATAAAAGTGTTTTGAATTTTTTTTCCTAGCAGGAGACAAACTTTTTTAGTTGAGACGTTTTTTTATACACTCGTGTCTGACAACATAACATTTTTTACATATGAGGGGGGCATTCAAGTTTTGTTGTATATTCTATTGTAAGTGTATTTCACAGAGTATAATTTTTGTGTTTGCAATAGGCACGTTTTACATCGATACAGTCTCAAATAATATACAACAATTTGGACTAATTTTATTATGATGGACTTTGAAACTTCTAAAGTTTTACTAAAAAAAAAGGAGTTTTTGCAAACAGAAACTTTTTTAACTTTATTTACATTCTAAAGTAAAAAGTTGTCTAGACTAGAAAATATATTTTATTGCCAGGATAAGGCTCAAAACGTTTCAAAAAGTTTAAGATTATTTTGCTTCTGCTAGAGCGAGAGATATTTAAAAAGTTTTTAATGGTATGCAAATACATAAATGTTCTATTTTCCTAATATGTATTAATTTAATCAACTTTCAATTTAAGAAATTACATCATATTAAGCTTTAAGCATAATTTGAAATGAAGTTCTATAAGTTATGTTAGCAATATACTAAAAATATGAATAAAACCAAAAGAAATGAATAATAAAGCAATATTTTCAAAATAATACAAGTTCTCTGAACTTTTTTTTTATATCGATTTGTTATCTGAATATTTACGCTTTAATATAAAATAATTTTTAATTTATATAATTTTTAAACCATTGCTTACTAATAAAACTTTTGATTAAAACCTACCAAGTCAAATAAAATGTAGCTCGAACAACGCCGCTGGGTGCTGCCATGCAAGTTAAATGTAAATGCAAATATAGTAGGGTACCTATATTCATTTTCTCATGCAAATTGATTTAGTTTGAATTAATTTAATTATGTTTTGGGTTATGAACTGAATTTTATGCTTACATTAAATATTGATATGCACAAATATTAAATATTATAAATAAAACATATATAGGTACCTACATGTATGTAATATACATATGTATCTACATATCAAAATATTGTTTTCATCCGTAGTATTATTTTAAGAAATTTTAAATGTAATCATGATTTCCACGAAATGAGTTGCAAACTAGATTAAATGAGTGTTTATATTTCCATAAATTACTTTTAAAACAATGAGAATCAGATATGAAATATTTATTTTTACCAACTAATAACAATCGTTCCATAATGAATATTCAATAGGAAATCGTTCTAAAGTGCAGGCTATTAGGAGAGCTCGTAAAACCAATAAAATTTGCATATTCTATCGCAACAATCGATTGAAACTAATCTGGTGCTTTTTACCTCCCCCGCCTGATTGGTATCCAATAGCGATGCAATGCAGAAATGCAGGAAAATGTAAAAATTGTCAGAAAACGAAAAACGATTTCCATCCATTGAAATGTGTATTCAAACTGAAAATTAAACGAAAATTAATTTTTTTTTGGCCACAAACGTTCACGTCCACGGGGAGGAGAGGAGAAGCACAGCATCCAGACCCTGCAACGAGATAAATCCAGACGGCTCTTTGTCTGGAGACAAAAATGAAAAGAGGAAAACAAAAAATTCTTCGGAAAAACAAATAACTTGCTCCCGTCCCGGGGGGAATTCAGTCGTTTTTCTGGCCACGACAGCGTCTTTCAGCCGCGTGGATAAAATAGATCGGCGGGATAAAAGCAGCCAAAATTAATGCGGCCCGCGAATGAGATAAAAATTTATTTGAGCCTATATTCCTCCATCTAATTTGGGGAGGCGGATTGTTTGCTCGGAGGGCTCCGAACTTGCCCTTCGTATGGCTCAGATTGCTCTGTTCGCAAAAATAATGACGCTCGTTAGGCTTTTCAATGAAATTTTTATGGAGAAAGTTATAATTCCGCGGCTTTTTTCTTTCCATTACTCAGCCGATCCCTATTGACTCTTTAAGCCCGGATGGGGTGGATGATTCAATTTCACCACAATTCGTTCTGCCAAGTAATCCCCCAAGAAAACACTCGGAGGATTTTTAAGTGCCCCCGACCAAATAAATTTGCCGGAGAAGTTTGGCGGGATGTTTAAATCATGCTCTCGTCCTGCATGAATCAGGCAGGGGTTAGCCACCCCCGCCTTTAAGGAAGTTTTCGCAAGGATGCGACAGTCGTTTGAGTTTTGTACGTGCACAAATCACCGAAACGACTCCAAATTTTGCGGCTGTACCGACAAACCAGGCGTCGCGGAACAAAACAAACCCCTAACTTTAAACCCCTAACCCCCAAGCCACCTCGCGGGTTCTCTACGAATCCTCGCGAATAAAGTTTTATAGGCTGCTTAGCATCCTTTGGCTGGCGGCGGTGCCTCGTGATAAATGTTTCGATTTCGTGCACCGACCGGAGTTCTAAGGAAGTAAAATTAAACTGTTGACAGAATTTATGACGTTCCACAGGGCCCCAGGGTGTAAATTTGCAAACTAGGCCTTGTACCTAGTCACCGTAGAGGTCTCACTGTGGGGCTCCTTTAAGGTGCATGTGGGGATCTGCACCTATGGCATGTTACGACCTGAGAGAAAAGTTTTAAATTGGTTTCAGAAAAATATTAGTCGTAAACTTCATGACAAAAATAAATAAAATGTAAAGAAACTCGCAAAAATCCCAAAAGAATTAAAAAAGTTGTCTTCTGTAACATTTATATATTTTTTATTGTAAGAAACATGGTAGAAAGTAGTGAAATGTTATTTCCTTGGGCACATAGTTGCGGAATTGTTTGTATATATTTTCAGGGGATTTTTAAAATTCTTTAATTGAATCTGTCTATTTATATGTATTTATAAAAGAACTTATAAAAAAAAAAAAATGGTGTAGGTACGATTAAACTTCGATGCAATTATGACAAATAGTTTAAGATTCGATGTCTGAAAATTTGCTTTATGGGGTAAAATAGCACTTTTTACTCCAAGGAAAGAAAGATCTTTTCATAAAAGTTTTATTATAATTTTTTCATTTTCTTCAATGACGTAAAATGATATAAAAATGACATCAAACTACATCAGAAAGTTTCACTTTTAACACCTTTTCAAACTTTGAATGCATTTATCTCGAGCGTTCCTAAAATCGGCCGGCTGTAGAAATCATAGTACCTAATATTTACGAAAAATAGATATTTACGATTTATGATACGGAATTATTTATTATTTAGTTTTGTTTGTTTTACACCAACAAATGAGCAGCAAGGTTTAAAAAATTAAAATAAAAAAATATTTTATACCTACTCTATTAGTTATGTATGTGTATATAATAAATCCTCAAAACCTTTAAATTTCTTGTTTCTTACTTTTTAGTGAGTAAGGTTTTCATTATTATAGAGAAAGCAAGTGATATTAAATTTGATTATCTATATGTGTAGATATTAATTCAATATATTTTGTAATATCCAAAAAATTAATTCATCGCTAATTCAATCAAGAAATATTTCACTTCGAAGCACATTTCCTTCCCCGTCTTTAATTTATTGAAAGTAAATGGATGAGTCCATTACGCAATTCTCGAAATTGCGAATTACTCTTTGGAAAAAAGCAACATTGATTTGACCTTCACATGATACAACCGGAGCCCTATCCTTTTTCGCAATGAACATCATAATCCATCTTCAGAAGGGTTCCAGCACTTAGGGATCCCTTCAGCTTCCGGGTGTAACAAAAGCCGAACCCCTTTTTGCCCGGAGAGGCTGCGAGGATGCAAGTGAGTCTGCTTTTTCTTATAGCGTTATCAGATCCCGGAGGGTTTTCAGCCCAATTCCCATAGGGGTGAATTTACGTCACTTCAAAGAGGTGAAAATTCACTTAATTTTTCGGGGAGTCATGTCATCCACAAGATCCTCAAGACAATTTAATTGCGGTATGCAAAATAAAGGAAAGCGGCAGGCGCAAGCGAAGGGAGACTTTATTGAAAATGAAGTACTAATTAAAGCGCTGTCTTGTCGGGGATTAATTTGAATTTAATTGAATTAATTTTGATCGAAATCAGCTGTAATTAATATTTTAAGATTTTGATGGGCTTTTAAGAACATGCCCTCGAATATGAGGTGTAAGGGGTCTTTATTAAATTGTTGTCCGTCCACTTTAAAACCGAAAATAAAATTGTCGACAGCCTGTGGACAGGAAAGAAAATGACCCTATGCATGTCAATTTGTTTAAATCTGATTTCATTCCAACCCTTGCGGCATTTTTAACCCCTCCCCGGTCGTAAATAGGACCATGATTGTATAAGAGATGTTTTAAAAGGGTGCAGTCCACTGTCCACCTAGAGCTAAATTGAATTACACATTGAACATTTTGAACATTACCATAATTCGATTTACTCGCCATTGGTTAATTCTGCAATTAATATGAACAGTGGGGTTAGCGTGTCTACGGACTCGGACGAGTAATGGCTGTTTATTATCCCAGTTACCATCGCAATTAATGTAATACTCCCTGTAATTAACTAATTATTTCTAGTGTCATTTGTCCCGCTCACAAACCTCCCATAAATCTGGCTGGCGAGCAATCGAAGTATACGTTTCTTTTTTTATTTATGTAATCTATTTATGGAAATTCCCCTAAAAAATATAATTTTATTTTTTTCACCCTGTGTCGCTCGCACGCATATAAAATAAATCTGGTCACCGCCCTTTTTGGTCGGGATGTGGGAGAGATTTTTATTCCCCCTCCCACACACCGGCTATAAATTTACACTTCAGTTATTTTATTAGAGTTGTATCCACCCCTGACATGACGAATTATTTCCCTGAAAATTGTGCCGGGATCTTCCACCGGGCCTACTCCATAAATCAACACAAATAAATGACTTGTAACTTTGAAAACCCCTTTGAAAGTGCGACGGCCCGAAAGAGAGTTCAGGCCGAATTCTATATCCGAGCCACCGAACCAGACCCTCGGGCACATAAAAATAAATATAAATTTGCTTTCCCAAAAGGAATTAACCAAAAGGACGATTTGTTAGAAGATTCCTCTCTGATTCATTTTTTTTTATATGATATGTACATAATTTCTGGAAAAAGAGCTTTTATGTTTCCAATTTTAGCATAATTCTTTCTGAAGGTTTTTTCCTTGCTCCTTTTTAACGCAACTCAATTTTTGTACATAATGTATTTTCGATTCGGAAGGAATATTTTTATGTTCTTTTAATAAGCTTTGGAGTTTTGTTCTTTCTTGCGATATTTATAGACAAAATATAGTCAACAAATAGAACATTATTATAGTAAATAGCTATGCAAAAGAGAAAAACCAATGTACAAACATGCCATACTACGGCATTGCAATAATTAAGACAGAGTACCAAAAGAAAAAAGCTAGACATTACATAAAAGGTTACCATTAAAATAAATAAGAAGTTACGTTAAATGAATAAATCTTCAAATGAACCAAAGTAACCGCAAATTAAATGTATGATTTGGCACTGAGGCAGTGACTAAATAATTACCTGAAACTACGTAATAGTATATTGAATTATTTGCTGTTTTGGTCAGAGCCTGGTATTCTAGTTTTAATTGAATAAACTAAAAACTAAACTACAATTATGGTTTGTTCACCAATGATTTTTAATAAATGTTAAAAACTCTAAGTGATATTTTTGCAATAGCAATTTAAGGCAACTGAAAGAAAAAAATTGATTTACAATTTAAAAAATTGTTGTCTTATAGTTACATATTTTAAAAAAATATTACTTTGTAATACTGTCCTTATCTATGTATGCACAAATATGATTTTCTTTTCTAATTTTCAAAGTGCATACCTAGAAGAATTTCAAAATATTTTATATAGGTACATTCAGAAACATATAATAAATAATTTTTCTGATGAGATGTTAAATCGGTTTCAAATTTTTAGTCGACTAACACTTAGTTAGAATATCGACCAGATTGCACTCACGTTACGGTTGAGATATTCAGCCTTTTATCGGATTTGTGTTTCACGTGTTCGTTATTTTTTGTATTTCTAGTGTTGAAATCTCCCCCAAACACGCATTATTTAGGTACCCTACAAACCCTGTTCAGAGCGGAAGAGAGGATTTCCCGGTTAATGGAACGACAGGATGTCAATTATGGCATCTCCGAGGAGGCTATTCCGTGCCTTAACTCCTTTTGAACTCGCTTGTTTTCCCACCGAAGGCGAGATTAGAACCATTTCGTGACCAGAATAAAGAAATTGGCCTTATTCCGGCACAACCCGTGGTCAGGGCGGTCCTAGCACGCTCCAGCCCAGGCCCAGCACTTACAACGAATTTTCCTATATTCGTAGAAAACGACATTAAATCACAGTGTTGTTAATTCAGAACAAAATAGCACTTATTAAAACAAACCAAATGACCCGCCCACCTCGCGATGATTGCGTTTCACCCGATTGTAAATATCACGCTGCTTCGTCATTAATCACAAAGTGCGTGAGCGTTTTAATTTTTATATAAAATATATTTTCTTATTTTTCGTCAAAAATTAAATGCAAATTGGGTCGCTTCAAGACACGATTAAAGGGCGCTTTGTATTTAATTTCCATGGACTTAAACTTGTGATGATGATGGAAAAAATAAGAAATATACCGGATGGACGAGAGGATGAAAGCCAAGAAAAGAGAAACAATGAACTTTTCTTTTTTTTTATCCGGAAAATCTTGCAAGAAAGTTTTTCGTTCTTTAAAGCAAGATGGTGCCATGAGAAGAAGATTCTCAAGAAGAATAATGATGAGCTACTTTGCCCGGATCTCTAAAGACTTTGCTGAGAAGTTTTCGGTTGGAATAACAAAAAAATAAGAAATTTTCCTTTTTCTTAAGAAGCTTATGTATATTTAGGACCCCAGCAAAGTTTAAGCACCGATGATAACTGTTACACCCCCGCTTTATTATTTTTCCACCCATTATCGTATTACTTTACTGTTTTTTTGGAATGCTGGAATTTGCATCGTGATGCTTTGGTTTTTGGGAACTGCAGCAAGGTCAGCAGTTTTAATGTGATTGCATTCGTATTTTGAATGCAACATTATTTTCCATTCAACTGTTGACCTTCAACGTAATGTAAGGTAGGACAAAGGCAGCGCTTCAAAATTTTAATAAAACTCTTAAATACTTTAACTTAAAAATTATGTCCCAAGTATTTTCGACCCAGTTATACTACTACAAAATTTATCAATTCGTCCTGGAAAAATCACAAAAATGGTTAGAAGTAGAAATTGTGTCCTGCAAAAAATTTTATATTAAGGGGGTATTCTCATCTAGCTGCCCAAAAATCAGGATTTAATTATTATAACTATTGTACTAAAAGTATGATAATTTTTAATTTCTTTTATAGAACTAGCCTTTATTTCCTGTGTTATTTATCTTATCACTTTGTATCATTGAATTATGCAATTATATTTTGCCTGTGCTACATAAGTTAAGTTGTTTAAATATTAAGGTTACATTAGGCAAGTTAATTTTCTCTAAACCGTAAATATGTACATCATTTTCCAATACATACAAGGATACAATTGACTTATTCAGTTATCGATTAAATTTTTCCATTAAAATAGTTGATGAACATTTTACTGAAATGAAATGTGAAGCCATTAAATTTTCAACTATTGGTCTGAGCTGCATTTATAATCTTCTAAAAGTTTAATGGGGAAAATCAATCATTAATCGTAATCAACTGAAAAGTACCAAAATCAGAGGAAGGGAGCTACACTAAACTCTGTCCCTAATTACGGGGATGAAAACCAAAATTTAGTTGAAAACGTTGCCAAATCATTTCTAATTAAAATTTTCCTAAAGTTCCGGAGTAGGATAAATCACAAAATCGCCAGTTGATTGCTCATGCTCGAAGTTGAGCACGTTAAATCGATTTACCCCACCGAGAACGAGCATTGGCACAATAAATTTAATGCTTTCTTTGCACTTAGTAAAACCATTTATAAAATCTTTCCTCATCCCTTGGACGGAACTCGAATTTTCTCCCACCCAACAAACTTCCTTGGTATGAGTCATCGGAGACCCTTCAAAAATTTTCGGAAAGAATCTTTACAGTGAGTCAGATCAAAGGACTTGATATAGGTCCTAAAAGGGAATTTTTGAAAGTCACTGGATACCGGGAAATGATATCGGAAGGGAAATCAAGTTAGTTCCGGTGGGGGGATTTATTCGAGCGGGATCCTACTCACCCGAAAATTATCTAAATTTATATCTCTTTGTGAGCCCTTGAAAAGGGCTCTTTGGTCGAGGAAATCTCGAAATGTGGCGGGAGTAACCACAGAAGAAGTGATGCTAAGGTTACCTTGAAGATTTTCTGTGTTAATAAGTCATAGAATTAGAACACTCCCTCTGCGCTCCGCCCACGCAGGTGGACGTAAAAACTTTAGGGCAGCTATAAAAACAGTCCCTTTTCGAAATTCTTTGGGCGACAGTTTCTTTGGAGGGGATTTTAAATTTACCGTGAAAGGATAATCGGATTGTTTTAAGACGCTGCGGCGAAAAGTACATACACATGGCCGCAGCCGGGAAGTAAGGAAACACCCACACAAATGGGGTCCTGGGGGGTGGATGAAAGGGTCCTGGGAGTCTCTGGTCTTAAGCCAGGTACCCCACCATCGCTTAAAAGTTGGCTGTGAGCTCGCCAGCAGCTTTTCGCATCCCAACCCCTTTAATAAACACTCAAATTTCAAACATTCTAGACACAGACCGGGCGGGCCGGGAATCTCCATTGGGGCGCTCCCCCAATTGCGTCCTCCCGGGCTCGGCGCTACTGCCGAGTGAAGACAGAATTTATGGGGCGAAAGAGGGAAAATCGTATTTATTTATGACCATGAACCCCAGAGGATAATTCAGGCGTGAAATTACAATCCAAGTCAAAATTACAAGATAAGGAAGTGAGATATGCTCCCGTGCGTTGCGACGCCACCACCGCCGCGCCGCTGCCGTCGTCGTCGTCCTCCCCGTCGAAAGAAAGGTTTTTCCTCGACGTCCACAACGAAGACGTTCATCATGATTCATTTACTTTTGTGATGCAATTGTTAGAGAAAAGTTTTCTTAAGTTTCCTCCCTTACGACTTTGAGGGGTTTTTAAAATATTTGCCAAAAGGTAATTGTAGAACTAGATTTCGTTCTGAGAGCTATTTCCATTGTGACTTAGATATATTTATGTAGATTAAGATACACTTAAGATACAAATGAATTACTTACTTTCTTATTTCAATGCATGACTTGTGGACTTCGATTAAATTTGAGCCACGATAGGTCTGGATTTTTACTTTCCTTCTTGTCAGATTATCTAAAACGAAAAAAAAATTAATAAAATAAATAATATTTGCAACCATATATTTCTTATTTAAGAAAATCACTGAAACTAAAGTGTGGAGACAACTTCGGCGTTAAAGAGATAAGAAAATAATCGTATAAATCGAATTACAAAGCAACAGATAGTTATATTATTTCTCAAATTTAAAATAATTATTATGTTTTGTTTTTAAATACAAATATATAAAACTGGTTATTTCAAAAACGCCTTTAAAATAAGTTTTCTTTTTATGCAATTCAAATTTTATTTTTAATGATCGACACATTATATTGATTTTTCTCACATAAAAAAATTCTTGAAAGTTAGCCTTTTTCTCATGTGAAACTGTCCTTTGTCACTGGAAAATAACTGGTTTAAAACAGAAGGATACAACTCAGAGAATTCATTATTCATTAGAAATTATGGAGCTTTTCTGTGGGAAAAGAAAAAATGCACGCAGGGTACTTTTTGAATTATTCAAATAGTCTGGATGCGAAATAGGCGGTTAAATGGTCATTACAACATTTCGCAAAGACAAACGACGTTTAATAAAATGCCCATGACACGTTAATTTATGGGATTCGATTCACATAACGGCCTTGATGTCAATCTGCGCATTTTCCATTCTTTTGCGAATTTATTTTTGCGCTTCATTACCAGTAAATCTTCTAAGGTTATAAATATGGGTAAACGAGCAAACAAGTACAGTTCTTTCGACATGGCGTTGGTGAATTTTACAAGGTTTCACGAAAAGTGTTTCGTTTTGGTAGGATTTAATATACTTTTAGAAGAGGAACCTTGCGCTCGGCCGATTTTATTCTTTATTTGTGTATTTGATATTTTGCTATTCTTTATAATTTTATTAATGTTTTGCATAATTCATATTTCAAATCTTCAAAACATTACTAATGCTATTAGCTACATGTTATCAACTTTCGCGTGCTTGCAAAAAATCATATTACTTTACATTAAACGCAAAAGGTTTGTTAAATTAATCTGCAAGCTTAAAAGTTTGTCTAATAAAGGTAAAGGTTAATAAATTTAAGTGTGATCATAATGTTTATATGCTCTTCAATTTTTGACTAGATAATCGTGTGGACGAAGTGATACTGGAAGCTGGGAATAAAACATTCACATTTATAACAATGTTATACGCACGTATAATTGGATGCCTTTCTCTGTTCGCGATTATAGCTCCAATCGGAAGAACTATCTACTCATTTTGGAAGTATGAAGAAAGTTCATATTCACTACCTCTCGAGGATGTGTGAGTTGATATTTGAATCTAACTTACAATTATGTAGAAACATAAGTATTTAATTTAACTTTTTTTTAGATACCCCTTCAATTGGGAAAATCCTTTTGGGTATTTGGTACTATACTTCTGGAATATCTCAATAATTGTATTTGGAGCCACTGGTACTGCTTCAATGGATACTTTGGTTGCTGCAATGTGTCTTAATTTGTCAGCCCAACTTCGAATATTGGGCAGAAAAATTGAGTTACTTAGGGCAGACGACATTTCCGAGTTGGAAAAGGAAGTTGGTAAAATAATATCCGATCATCAAGTGATTCTTAGTCTTATAAAGGAAGTTAATGCACTTTTTCGACAAATTATATTCGCCCAATTTTTAATCTCAGCAGTACAACTGGGGGCTGCAAGTTTTCAGATCGTTATAAATCAGGTGGACGTTCAGACTTTTTTCTTTGGACTATATATTCTAACTATTCTAGCTCAATTATCTATTGTATGCTATTGCGGTGACAGAATTGCATCCGAGGTATTGTTTCATTTGAGTATCTACTCTATATTTACGTTAATACTTTGTTTTTATAAGAGTGCTGCATTTATGACGCATATTTATCTGGGATATTGGTACACGTTTCCACTTAAAATTACACGAAGCTTGTATTTCTCAATGCTGCGATCTCAAAAACATTGCAAATTAGAGGCTTATTTCTTCGAAGCGAATATGGTCACATTTAATTCAGTAAGATTTAGGCGGAGCCACATACAACATAATTGTTTTAAAGGCTGTTGAATGAAAATTTTAAAATTTTTCAGATAATAGCTACAACCCACTCGTGCATTGCTTTCCTGCGGTCGTTATTGGAACAGTGAGCTTCATATATAAAATTTATCCGAATTAAACATTTCATAAATATAATGATTAATCTACTAATTGTTTGCCTTTCCGAAAATAACTCGTTTCGATAACAGCAATACCTACCTATTGAATATTTACTTTAACACGTTAGTTTTTGAATAGATATACTGTAAAAGTGCACTGCAATATATTTGAACAGTCAATAAAATCAAATTTTGAAAATTTTCATTATGTCATTTTATTGCATTATTTAACCTTTAGAGCGACAAAGTTTGAATTGAGAACCTCCTCCTTTTTTGAAGTCGGTTAACAATATCTGATTTCAATTTTTATTAGATTCAAAAAGGATAAAAAAAATAAGTCTCATCAAGAAATATACAACACCAACGTGTAATAATTCTAATCCCTTGTTTACAAAAGATCTTAGAAAAAATTTTATTTTTTACATTACAAACATTAATTTCCATCATCGACACATTTGATTTTATTATGAAAATCTTATTGGAAGTCAGCTTTTTCTTGTGTTAAACTTTCCATCTGTGATTAAAAAAATAACTGGTTTAAAACAGAAGGATACAACTCAGAGAATTAATTATTCATTAGACATTATGGAGCTTTTCTGTGGGAAAAAATGCACGCAGGGTACTTTTTAAATTATTCAGATAGTCTGGATGCGAAATAGGCGGTTAAATGGTCATTACAGCATTTCATAAAGACAAACGACGTTTAATAAAATGCTCATGACACGTTAATTTATGGGATTCGATTCACATAACGGCCTTGATGTCAATCTGCGCTTTTTCTATTCTTTTGCGAATTTATTTAGCGCTTCATTCCCAGACCCAGTAAAACTTTTAAGGGTATAAATGTGAGTACGAGCAAAAAAATACAGTTGTTTCGACATGGCGTTGGTGAATTTTACAAGGTTTCACGAAAAGTGTTTCAGTTTGTTAGGATTTAATTATACTTTCAGAAGAGGAGTCTTGCGCTCGGCCGTTTTTATACCTTATTTGTGCATTTAATATTTTCCTTTTCTTTGTAATTTTATTAATGTTTTGCATAATTAATATTTCGAATGTTCAAATGTTCTCGAGTACAGTTCCAATCGGAAAAACCATCTACTCATTTTGGAAGTATGAAGAAATTTCATACCCTTCGACGGAGTGTGAGTTGATATTACAATTTAAATGAGAATTCAATAATTACATAGGTAACTAACTGAAGTTTTCTTTAGATACCCGTTCAATTGGGAAAGCCCTTTTGAGTATTTGGTACTATACTTGTGGAATTTAGGTACGGATTGTGTGCAGAAAAATTGACTTACTGAAAGCAGACGACATTCCCGAATTAGAAAGGGAAGTTGGTGAAATAATATCCGATCGTCAAGTGATTCTTAGTCTTGTAAAGGAAGTTAATGCACTTTTTCGACAAATTATATTCGCCCAATTTTTAATCTCAGCAGTACAACTGGGGGCTGCAAGTTTTCAGATCGTTATAAATCAGGTGGACGTTCAGACTTTTTTCTTTGGACTATACATATATTATAGTTATTCTAGCTGAACTAGTTAACATTTGCTATTTCGGTGACAGAATTGCATCTGAGGTATTTTTTCATTTGAGTTCATTTTATATTATTTTAATGTTTTGCAATTATTTATTAGAGTGCTGCAATTATGACGCATATTTATCTGGGATATTGGTACACGTTTCCGCTTAAAATTAGACGAAGCCTGTGTTTATCAATGCTGCGATCTCAAAAGCATTAATGTTGAATTACTGTAACTCATTCTCTTTTCGGTAAATGTTTACTTTCTCACGTTTACTTGTGAATAGTGCATAGTGCGCTGCAAGTGATATAATTTTTTTGAAGTAAACTAAAAGTCAACAAAATAAAAATTTTTTAATGTTTTCACTAATGCACGTTCAATATTGGACCACAATTGTTTTTATGGAATAATCAACTTGCAAAATTAATTCGTAGTCCAGCGTAAGTCTTGTAATGTTGTGTTTTTAATTTAATGTATTATTCAGCATCTTATAACCTTATTTGACTTTTTCCTAAAAAATGGCTGGAATACTTATTAAAGAATTTTTAAAGTCATATACATTTTCATGATTTAGGTACCTATCAAATATGCGAGGCGCAGTCAACTTTTTTTATAAGCGAGATTCGAACTCTCTACGTAAAACACTCTCTAGAAACCGTGGATACCTATAGATATGAGATTTTGCGTGCGTCCATTAATTTATTAAGTACGTACTTCATACCAAAAGTTGTAGACGTAGACCAATATATTTATCCATATAAACTTATAAGAAATTATAATATGTATGAATGTCTGTAGGTACATAGGTATAATGCTTCGTTGACTACAACGTGACACCTCATAAATCGCATATAAACATTGTGGATAAGTTTTACTTCTTGTAAAATTTATTATACGCCCCGAGTCATCCAGAAAATGTCCAGTCGGATATAAGGGCAAGGATTTTAGCGATAAACGTCGAACCCTACTTGGCATTAATTTTTTATTCTCGCATAAAAAGAAGCTTTTAAAGCAGATCCCCAAGGAAGTAAGAGCTACACCTACGGCAGTCTTTCACACCAGATTACAAAAAGATAGGTTTCTGTTAAAGACGCTAAAAAACGGGTCGTCTGCGCTGCACGACATTAAGCCTTTGCAATAAATTTTTATCCTAAGAATCCAGTAAATGACGTGCTTAACACATGCTTTCGATGAATTTTTCATGAGACCACAGGAAGCGGATGGCGGTGGCGGGCAAAGGGCATAGGGTTGATCTACATACAGCACGATAGCATAAAAACTCGGCCAAATTTGTAGTATATATTTTTTTATGAAACCCATCTAGGATTTTTTATGAGGCAGCCGCACCACTTTGTGAATATGGAGGAGTGTCGGTTTGATTGATATAGCGAAAGGGCAGCGTGTCCTCGGTTATGTGGGTGAATATAAAAACTGAAGGGATCTCCCCAGCTTCACCGCAAAAGGACAGACCTTACCAAGAGCCGTGCATTCGTAATGGCTCCAGACGGGTCTATTTCCTCTGAATAAATCCCTTCGATGGCGTGCTGATGAGAACTTAAAACGTGGCAGGAATATAATTGGAGCTGTTCGGGCGCAACAAGGCGATTTTTATTATTGGGAATGGATGCCATGGTCCCTCCCCCTGTCGTCGAGATGATATTTTTTTTCTGGACGAGCAAAATGAAGTTATGCATCCCACACGAATCTGAGAATCAAAATCGTTTGGGAGCAAGATACAATAAATAAAAGAAAACAGAAAAAAACACCTTCGGGGAATCCCCAAAATCCGAAAAGGAATCCATTAATCTCCCTGCCAACTGGTCGGGATCTGGAAAACAAAACAAACCTCAATTCGTCGCAATAAATAAAAAAATTGCGATTCAATTTCTGATATACCTAGCCGCAGGATTTATTTAAACGAGCCCTTTCCTCAAAATCCCCCGCCCCAATTCAAATTTTGTTCCTCCACCCCCGCAAGCATTTTGTGCCGGAATGTTTGCTTCTATTTATTTTCTTCGGGGATGTTTTTGAGTTTTCTCGTATGACATCCCTGTGCACTGTGGTGTAAACCAAATATGCTCACTTCACCCCTATGGTGCGGGTGTACCTTCGCAATTTCCGGCAGAAAAATTTTGTTTTTTATATTATATGCCTATATATAGAGCCGAAAAATTTTATGCAACATGAATTTTTCATGAGTTTAACATATCCTATGTTCCAATTTAGCAGAATATGCACTTATTCGACATTCACCGGAGCACCCCTGCCGAAACGCACCCGCTGCGGACTCTCTATTTTTGCGCGTGGGGCCCCGTCTGGGTGCTGTAACGCGAGATGAATGAGAAATTGCTTTAATTAAAAATAATGAACGAAATTACCATAAATGAGCTATGCCACTTATTTTGGCTATTGTCTCACTAAAATAATAAATGAGGTGGATCGGAATAAAATAAGTTATTGTTGGAGCTAATACATCTAAAATTACTACTCATTAGCTCTTATAGCATAATTTTATTTCATGTAATATTTTACCAAGCGAAAAAAAAACGAATTATGTATGTGACAAACGAAGGTTTAAAAGAAAGATAAAATAAGGTAAATTGTGGTAAAGCGAGTAGAGTGCTCACATTAGACCACTAAAAGAATTAGGTACAGCCAAGGTTTCTATTTAATAATATATGTAAATGAAGTAAAAACAGCTCATAAATGACATACATATGTATGTAAAACAATATAAAAAAGCCTCTATTTTAAAAATTGTATATATAGTAAACATCTTTTCAAACTCGGCAGTAACACAAGTAATTTTTATCTGATTGACTTGAAATTTTAATTTTAGCTTCTTAATCTATCTAAGAACTCAACTGATAAAATACGTTTGCAGTATACATATGTATCTGCATCTGGAGTCACTATTTTGATTTAAAAATTAAAATAAAAAATGTTTTTTGTAGGTACCTTCAGATTTGTGTAATAATCTCTCAAAACCTTATATTGATTGCTTCATTAGTAGAGTCGCAAAAACCTCGCAAAAAACTCTCTCATTTTCAAGTTTCATACATATATTATAGAACATCACAAGATTTTCCATATACGATATGCAATATGATTTGAAAAACTATATGATTTTACATTTTTGGATCTGACTCAACCTGTTTGGAAATATGTATGTACCTATATCTTTAAAAATCGTCAGCCTGTAATTTTCTTATTGTTCATTTTGAAAACATGGATAACATATTTAATAGACGACATTCCGAACTTTTCTTTGAGTCTCTCTATACTTTCTCATTTAAAATCACAATTAGATTGGTTAAAATTTATAGTGCAATAGTGTGTCAAATTAGCGAAGAAAGGTAGAACATTGCCAGATTTAAATAAATACACTTAATTTACGAAAGTTAAAATGCTGTTCTAATTAGGTACATGCCGAGTAACTATAAGAATGTGGTAAAAAGTGGTCAAATTATAGTTTGAATTTTATTTCATACGAATATCTGTCGCATATTGTAGTTGACAAAAATTTGTGTAGGAAAATATTTTATAACATTCTTAAAAGAACATTAATCATAAAGTTCCCCAAAAAAGATACCCAAACATTATCAACTATTTAAAAGTCCTTTAAAAATTAAATCTTCAACAAAAGTTAATTCTTGGTCATTAATGAAACGCATTAAAATTTATAAAAATAAATAGAAAAAAAAAACACCCATTTATGTAGCAAAACAGCTACGGTGGAAATATTAACCAAAAAGTGAATGGATGCAATTAACACCAGAGTCTAGAGGATATTGAGAAATGAGTTTCAGATAGAGCAGACCGGATGTTTTATTAAAAATTAAATAAAGGAAATATTTCCGCAGAGGCCCAGGTGGTATTCCAAAAAAGGGGATTTGTGTTGGGACGCAAAGTGCAGGAGCGAATTAACGGCCAGTTAAATGCGATCCTGCGTAATCCCCTGAAATATCTGATGGGCGATTTAATTAATTTCATTATTGGACTACTCCCCTCCTCGGTAATCCGTGACGGGTTTCAGCCAATTCGAGGACAGACACCTCCGAAATGAAATTTTATATTTTTTTAACCCTTTTTCAGATTTATTTTTTAACTCGGTATTTTTTTCAACGAAAAATGTGAAAGCATATTGCTGCTGTCCTGTCGGAGTGTAAAAAGTTTTGCTTGCAACAAATGGCGAAAAGAATGGGCCTGCCAAAGTGCTACATGGGAACAAATTCTCGAACACGGGACGCTTCCAGGAGGACGCTCTTTGGAGTCCCGATGGTGTCGACTATTCCTGGTATTAGTCGCCAGGATAACAAATTCGCACAGCTCCAAATATCTGCACGTCCCGTCTGCCACCCTCACGTTCGGCTTCGAGCGGAGGACACCTAACAAATCACCGATCGGTGATTTGTTGTTCTTTCAACCGAACACTGTCAGGATGCTCAAGGATAACTTACGACGTGTCAGGAGTGATTTGCTTTTAAAAAGATCAATTAGTTGCCGCATGATGAATTTATCAGGCCCATGTCGTTTTCTTCGTTTTTTATCGTGAAATGTTATGAAAATAGTCAACTGAAACAAAAAAAACACACGCTCGGAATACAACAACTTAACACAGCGAGGCCAAAATTCACAAAATTCTATATTCTATATTCCAAAAATTGATTTAAGACTATCAGACAACAATATTCTGGCTAATTTTTCTTAAATAAGAGATCATTGATACTTCGTACTCTTAGGAAATACCTTATTCCATTCTTTTATATAGGATCCTCAACATTTGTTTTTCTGTTAAACTAAATATTGATAAAGTGTACAAAAAAAATATTCAGCAACTTAAATGTTTCTCTAGTGACTTTTTTTTTATTTCTATTATGTTATTTTTAAAGAATTAAAAGCGACGAATCATTTCATTCTAACAAAATTCAGTAATTTGTACTCAATTTACATTTGTTTTATTAGTTAAAATGGCATCAGCAAACGAAAAGTATCAACTTTAAAGGATTGAAATTAAACATAAAGACGCTTAACTGAATAAAGAGAGTATATTAAATAGCTTTTGTTTCTTTCTCAGAACTTTTTACAAAGTTGTCATTTTAGGGCGTAAAGGGATGAAAATATTTTTTATTTTCCCTGAAAATTTCGTCATAGAAAAAATTAAAAATTGTAAAGGATCTTTTAATTTGGGTAAGAAAATTTAAACGCTTTAAATAACTATTAGAACAAATAATGAGTGTCTAGAAATACCTAACTATTAAATCGAATTTTAGAATACTGAATACATGTATGTATCTTATAAAGTTTTTAGCTCTGAAACTCGTACTTCAAGATGCTCTTAATAAAAATTCGAAAACTATATTTGTATTTAAAAATTCACGCGACCCTTAAGTAATATTAAAAATGTTTACAGAGATTCATAGAAGACTCTACGAAAATATAGGCTCCATATGGAATTTTTGTTTAAATCCAAACAAATTTTTGAATCCGGAAGATGAAGCTAATACTATTACGATGGATGTCCTCTTCTATCGGCTGGTAAATTTAAACTAAATAAGTTCCTATATTCCTATATAGAGGGCTCTTAGAGGAATGTTAGGTTTATAATTAACCATATTTAGCAACTTGGAAATTCCTCGTCCCTTTAAGTTATGGCAGTTAGAACCCAATTTTGGACTTTGGTCCAATAATGATTCAACATTAAAAAAAATATAACTGGGGTACAAACTTCATGGGAGATTTGATAATGATTTTAAACTATTATCTTCAGTTAAAATTTTTATACTTGTTATTTTTATATAAGATAAGTTTTTTATCTGAAGTTGTGGAAATAGTAATTGTGGTACAACTTTTTTCTTAAAAAAAATTGCTATTACCGGGCAGCACCAAGTGCAATTCAACTAATTTATTTTCATATATTTCTGTCTGCCTTCCTGTCTGGTCGGTCTGCAGGCTTCAGACTGTACAAAATTGCATCGCTCACGTTCCACCCGATTGGCATCACGCTCAAAATTTCCTCGATAGTCTAGATCAAGAACATCCAGGAAACCCGTCCCACTCCGTGCATTTTCCAAAATGTTATACCTCCGACGCCGGGAAATCTTTGGGACGTGCCCATGTCGGGGGAGTGCTACGTGAACTGCACGGTTTCCGTGCACTTCACGTTGTTGTAAAAGATTGATTTTGTAATGCATGTACTCGTCAGAGGGGCGAAAAAATATTTAATAAATGGCGTGGGTAGCGGATGCGATTGTCGTCGTTTGCTTTCTTAACACTTTGCCCGAATTAAGCTGTCGGTGCTCTGGAAAATGTGCCAAGGACCATCCCGTAAAGGTGGGTCCACACTGAGCCACCGAAAGCGAACGCATGAGTACACATGTTTGCAATCCAAGTTTTCTAGTGTGTACGCTGAAGAAACATAAAAAAACATGCGCGTTCGCTATGTTTGCTTTCATAATCACGCGTGCTGCACCGGCGTTCGTAGATATGCAAGCAAACACAAGCGAAATTTTTTAAGTGTGGACGCCTTTTGAGAAGGCGTCAATCAGGTGTGCTTGCATTTGCGTGTTTTCCATTCAAGTTGGAAAATCTGAGCGAATGTATATAAAATATGGCGAATATTTCGTGTTTTCTACCAATTTTCTATACAAACTTCGGTAAATTTTGAATTTGAACCCTCATTTAACTCGTATACATGTCCAAGGAATCGATTGGTACAGCGTTTCCTACATGATATCAAAACAGCCTTTTTTTTTTTTTTTGTTGATTTATTAATAAATCACAAGTATGCATATAAGTAAAAGCTCAGTAATTGCAATTATAACTTCATTGTCCGATATATTGAGCAAAACTGACAAAAATTCATATGCTGGAGTCGCTATAATTTCACAATCGAAATGAAACTCAAGCACAGGGTATAGCACACATTCGTTCTAATTTCCTTGACGTACACACTCGGCAAACTTGTTTGTTTGTTTAGGACTTTAGGGTTTTCTTCTTTGTTTGTTTAGGGTTTTTTAATTACCTTCGCTAAAGATTCGTGAGGCGTCCGCACTGCTTTTAGTAGAAATTTATGTTCGTTCACAACTTGTTCGTTCTTGCTTCCACATTTGGCAGCAGCACGGAACAAGAGCACAGAGTATAGAACAGATTCGTTCGCGTTTGAAACGCGTACACATTAAGCGAAAACTTGTACTCGAACACATATGTTCGCTTTCGGTGGCTCAGTGTGGACCCACCTTAAGAAGTGCTTCGGAAAATTTAAGAAAAGCAGACATCTAAAAGTGAAGTCTTCTTCAGGCAGATTCCGTTTTGAGAGCGAGCGAATTTTCTCGTTGGGATTTCAGTTTTCGCTCGTTTAAAAGTGGAAAATTTTAATTTAATTCGCGAAAACATGCATAAAGTATGAGGGGGCATTTTTCAACATAGTTCCAGCAAATTACGCGCCTGTTTCGCTCCGTGGAGTTGAGCAGGAAGCAGGACAGCAGACCCGCCCTCTGGAGGGAGTTCTGCCGAAAAGGACCTGAGTGCGCCCTAATTGCAGCACAATGCGTCCCGGCTGTCCCTGGCCCGCCCTGAGACTGATGGGAGCGCTTCAAGCCAGCAAACAAAACCCCTTAAAAGGATGAATGCAACATTGTGAATAATTGCACATGCAAATTTCATCTCTGGCACAAAGCCGGCAGAGCCATTCCTTCAGCTAAGGAGAGACTGCGGCCTTAAAAAGGAATTTTTATTTTTCTAGATATTTCGAAAATTAACTTTAAGCGGGTATTGTTAATTTTTGGGTGAAAAACTGAAGAAATCGCTTATTTTATGAGAGTAAAATATTTTACTCACATTCCCTAGACGTAGACCAGGCTGCCAATTATAGCACTGCAATTAAACTTAGGATTACCCTCGAGAGTTATTGGAAATATATGTATCCTTATAATAACTTCATAATTTCATGGAATAATGAATAATTTAATATTAATTTTAATTCTAAGTAATATAGTAATTACAGCCATGAATCGAATCCAAAAGGAATGATTATTTTGTAATTTTGGTTTAAAATCGGGTATTCAACTGCTATCCATTCACTCAATTGCCCCAAAAATGTCAACGCAGGATCGAATTAATTGTGGGTAAAAGGGAACACCGAATCAACAAGCTCTGCCTCCAATCAGGGGTATCTTTTAGTAAAGTACTGTCCCTTAATTACATATAAATTTCTGGTGCATATCACGTTCTACCATGTTACAAATAGCCCTAACTGCATCCCAATTAATTGTCCGTAACTGTTCATTCGCGCAGGTACTAATTATCTGGAGCAATTTATCCGCTCCCCCTTTCTGCGCCCCTTTTTCTAGAGATAATTTGGTATAGTACCTACGTATAGCAATCGTACCTGAATTTATGTGAAACATTTTCGAAGTTTGCGAACTCATTGATAGCACTGGTCTTCTCAACTGAATAAGAAAAGTTCCATTTTCGGAGGAGTGCCCTACGAGGATTTATACATTTTTTGCGAAGTTGATTACTTTCCAGGTTGGGGACAAGTAATTCCTGCAAATTCTGATTTAGTTAAAGGACTACATACCACTCTACGGACATTATGTGGAGATGAGAACCGTTAAAAGCATGAAAAGCATAAAAGGGCGCAAAAAATCCACTCCCATTTATGAAAGCATTACCTAGTTTTAGGGTAAGGTGGCCGTTTCAGTAAACCACTCAACATTGAATATTCATAAATCATCCGCTTGGGTCGGGAAAGGGCGATTTAATATGCAGCAGTTACCAATATTGCTAGCACCATTAAAAGTCAAGTGCATCAAATTAGTTTCATGCATCTCTCTCAGTTAAACATTTGAGGCGTTGAACATCTTGACGCTGTTCCACAATGTGCCACTGCTTACGGAAACAGCAAACTCCTGCCGCTCCTCACAGTCGTAATGGGGCCTTTTTCATATAACGTTCAGTAGAACGACCACGAGGGGAGGACAGGGGCAGAATGGGTTGCTCGGGTTGCTGTGAAAGTTTTACTATTTAATAAGAAGTTTGTCCTGCATTTGAGCACCCATAAAACGAGGACCCATAAAAATATGTGTCTATGGGCGCTCCTTGAGCCCGACGAAGAGTTCAAGCGGTGCCAGAAGTGGGGTGCAGGAAGTAAGGTACAGAACAAAAATAAAAATAAAAAAATATTCTACTCTATCGAATTTTGTAAACTGCGACACTTGTTAGCAAAAATTTTTGAATAGTGCTGCCGGCACTTTTCTTTTTTCAGCACTGAAAGAGTCCGGAAGAAGGTTTTGATGATATTAAAATGTTATATATATTTCTACCTCTGATTCGATGAAAAAAGCACATTGCAGTTTTTGATTGCATCACTCGCCTGAGGCAATACATGACCGATGAGGTAACAGCAATTTACCTCGCGCAAGTTGTTGCATCCTCCGTTTTTTTAATACTGGAAATATTGGAGAGCTCTGCCCCGGATAAAATGTAGCCAGAAAATTTGTTTTTCTGAGAAAAATTCACCTGACTATTGCTAAAGGGAACACAATTAAAAATTTTAAATACATGCAAGTGTAGCTTTGTGGTAGTCTGGTAGAAATCTTTGAATCTTTCATATTTTTAAGTTGAAGCAGGTTTCCATAATTTCTGTGCCACTCGCAGAATGAACCTTCTCAAATTTTAGACTTAATAGTTTTTCGATTTCAATTTTTATAATAGATGGATATGCTAATATGCTAATAGAAATACAATACTTGAACTATAGTTTTAAAGCGAAGGACCTATATTGACCTAACACTTCTGGGTCATTTAATATAAAAACAATAAATAAGGTACAATACATATATGCTAATTTAAAATGAAATTCTTCTACAACAATCCCGATAACGATTATTCAAATGGTGCAAAAATAGCCAACAAAAAGAGTAAGCGAATACATTTTTAAAATGTAATCCAAAAGTCCCATGTATCAGTTTATCAAAATAAGCTTTAATATACAAGCTCTTTATCCCCGCATTCCATCCGCACATATGACCCGAATAAAGTAATCCACTAAAGTATAATAAACGCTCCAAGAAGTTATCTTTTCTTAGAAGGTCCTTTTGACCGCTAAAGCCATTTATGGTCTGGAAAGGACCCAAATAATATTTTCGAGCGTGCCACAGAATCACACCCGACCAATGGGAAGAAAACGCCATCGAATCCCCGAATGTCGTGGCTGTTGACCAGAAAATTCATTATTTATCGAAAAAACATTAATGTCGCGCCCAAAGCTCTGTCGTCCCGAGCGGGAGGCGGCGGGGGCCGAACATATCCCAATACAAATTTAATAGCGAAAGGGTTTATGACTTTGACCGAGTTTGGTGCCAATAAATTGCAAACTCATGCATGCCGCATTTTGGGCGATAAATCATATCCTTTTTCCGTTCGGACAGTCATCGCTAAGCTTCAGATACGTTTTTCGGTAAAAATCTGCGTATTTCTCTCAAAAACATTTTTTTTAATTCCCTCTTTTTTATTTCCTTTTCGATAAGCCAAAGGCAGTCGTAGAAGCCCTACGTTTTTATCTAATGCAGATTGGAATTTTATGCAACTGTTCCGTTTGAAGGATTGAATTCCGCCCAGTCCCACGCGCGGAAAACAATGTCTGGCATTAAGGTTATAAATTACATGCACATGTAGGCCTTTTTCGAATCGGGCGAACCAGGCGAATCGGTGAAATATCTCACAGAAGCGGCCCGGTGAAATTGTGAAGGATGTTCGTATCCTTTATGAAATGATGAGATTTTGGAGGTTGAATGTTTTATGCATGAACGTACCTATAGACAAATCGATTGACATATAATGATATTCATAGTCATCACAGTCCCCACATATGTATTCCTTTCATCCACAAAATTAATAATTCCACAAGTTCATGGCCCTTGGGAGTGGTCCATAGTTTCCATGATTTGGAAAAAGGATTATAAAGCCCCTGTCGTAAAATCCCTATATTTTTCGGAAATCCATAAAGCGGACAGTGTTGGGTTTTAAATCAAAAGCAATTTTGGACGTAAGTACATATACCTACCTACATACATATGTATATTGCGAAATTATTATATGCAGGAATTTACATACATACATATATTGGAATTCACACCCGGCTCTGTCTATGAATTTTCGAATTTAATTCAGTGGTTGCGTTCTATTGGTCGCATTGTGCCAGCCCTTTGCCGGCTCCAATTTTAGGGCTGTGATGCAACTGGGAGAAATTTCCATCGCAACTTCACAAAGAGATAATTTTGAACAATTGAATTGATTATACGTATTTTCTATGAAACCTATGAATTTTGAAGTTTCCCCGATCGAAAGTAACACCCAGGATCCGGGTTATCGAATTTGGGGAAAATTCGCTCTTTGCTTCCAAGTTGTGTTTATTAGGGAAATTCGTTACATTTCGAAGACTAAATAAAATTATCAAAACTTATTAATTTTAGTTTGCGAATTCTTCCTAGGATCCTCCGACAAGAGGTAATTTGAGCTCTTTTGAATGAATCGCTCCCATAATTGTGTATATGCGTATGTATGTTTCTAGCCCTGAAATTCTCAGGTAGTCAGTTAGCCAGACACAGTTATAATGAATATACTACGGCGAATTTGCATTTTCGGAAACTGGCGGGGATTGCAAACTATTCGTTAGAGAGTTGGTCATTGCTCTCGCTCTGCTTAGTTTGTGCCATGAATAATAGACGCCTAATAAGCATTTACATTTAATTTAGTACAACAGCTGTATTTTGGTTGATGCAGATTTCAGGGACAAGTGTAATTCGCAAAACGAAATGATGGGTTGATCTGTTTTTCAAAATATTTCTATAGTTATAAAAATTCGTATTAAAATTTAATCTTTCCTTTAGGAGTTATAAATCCAAGCATAAAACTACTATCACATTTTAAATTTACTATCTTCATTTTAAAGCGTTTATTTTGAATTTTATCAAATGAAGAATATCTTAAACTTTTCAATTTTATTTTGAATATTGACGAAATTTTTCAAAAGATTTCCTAACCGACAATATCAAAATAACAAGTAAGATCAATATCAAGTAACAAAACTTTAAAATGAGTTTTCTATCTACACTACATATACGGAAGTTTCACATTGTATCTTTCATTTTAAAACTTTATATTTGCATTTTTTCCCCAGAAAATTTCTATTTTTACAACTTAATGTAATAGACGTTTTCGTTGCCAACTGATCCCAAATATTTTGGTTGTTGTAAACCCCAAAGGTGCCCAAGCGTAGCGTTACACTTTCATTAAATAGGTTTGAATTATTCAAAACATACATCCCCAAAAACGCGACTGCAAACATGACAGACATTTCATACTCCCCCTTGGGGGTATAAAAGACGGGAAAGGTTTCTGAAATTTCTAGAGATGTGAACCCATCAAAATTTCAATGAATCGAATTTCAGCTGCCAGCGCAACAAGACAAATCTTTTAGATTTCTCAGGTGGGAGCATGTGGTGAAAGTTTTCTTATCGCAAATACACCTGTCACAACGGCTGACATCTTAATGGAAGTTTAAATACCCTTCATTCAGCGGCCCCGGAAAGTTGAATATTACCGCCTATGGCAAATGGCACTGGAAACGAAATATAAATTCAACCGGCAAGTCATTGAAGTGGTCTGTGCCACTCCCGACAGTGATTTTTTCGAGGAAATCTTGCGAATTTGAAATTGTAGGAAGTCAAGAAAATGGTTAGACGATGAGAAGAAGGGACTCTCTAGGACAAGAGTTGGATAAGGTCTCTTCAATTAACAACTGAGGTAATTGAGGGAGTTTATCCAGAAACTAAGTCTGAACTGGTCTAAGTCAGAAAATCTGCGGAAAAAAATGTTCTCTTTCATGGCAATTGCATTGCAATTTCCTTTAACGTCTCTCCTCAAAGAGTCCTTAAGTAAAAGATAAGCTAGATCGAGGATTTTACTTGAACAAGTCAGAAAAGAAGGGCTCTTAAGATTGTATGTCTTTGATAAAGCGATTAAGTCAGTTTGAAATGCAAATTGAGAGAGGATACTCGACTATTTAAAAGACCCATAAACTTTTGAAGGAAAAAATGTGAAAATTTTGCAGGACTTCGAACATTAAAATCATAAAAATTTCATTTTAATTGCTTTCTCCGCACCCAACAGAATATCCGTGAATTTTCATCTTGGCAGAGTTTTGGAATGAGTGCCCTAGGGGAGATCCATTAAAATTCCGGGGCTGTGTGCTCCCCAACAAATCCAAAGAATCCAACCGAACGGCAAGTGCTTAGTTTTTCGGTGGAATCAAGTTTGATGCTTTTGTACATTAGAATGCAATTAAGCGAGAAAACATCGTCCAACCCTACTCACAGCAGTTTGGAACAGGAAATCGCTCCGGGCTGGTGGGGAAAAGTTTTAAATTTTATCCTAAAGAACATGTTCCTGGAAGATGTTGCATCTGCTTTCTTTTTTTAGAAAGATGTGTTAACTGAGAAGAAGTTTGAACAATTTTCCCTACTTCTTCACGGTAAATTTCAACAAGTGTAAGGAAATTCAAAACTATTTCTGCAAAAACAGACAGGGAAGCATTAGTTTCCGAAATTTACTACAATAAAACTCAAAAAAACAGACCTTAAATTGGAAGAAAATTTATATTATTTTTAAACTAACTACTACAAAGAAAAAATACTTATTGTTAAACATCAAGAAAATTTTCACGTTCATACTTATAAATTAGATTAAAAGAGATGTGGTTTGAATAAATAAATATATAAAATAAATATACATATAGGGCAACACCAAATTTGCAACCGAAGAACTAGCACATTCATTTGCATATAGGATTATTTCCATAGGTTACGAATTTGGAAACAAAAATACTCAGTTGTCTTCAGGTTTCAATAAAAATATATATAGGACTAAAAAGTAATTTTTAGTCATTAAGAAATAACAGATTTATTTATCTAGATATTAATAATATAACCTAAATAAACGCTTGAATCCTAAGCTATTATATAAAAATCTAAAAAGCTTAAACCTTTTCGTATAAACCAACCTTTAGATAAACCGATTATTTCATACAGTTAAAGGTAAATGAAAATCATAACAAGCGCTTGCTTACGCACGTAAAACATGTTCGCCAAACTGTTTAAAAAAAATCTATAGATATTAGTGGTTATTTCATATTTCCAGATTAATATTCAGGCTTTGAATTGAGGCACGTTACAAACTTGTACAATAAATCTTTAATTAAAAATGGATAAAATGCGATGATTTGTACTTTTTTACTAACAATAAGTTTTTTTCGGAAACGGGAGCCAATTTAGAACATTTGTTTGAGGATTTATAATCTATGAAAAAAAGCTATAGAAAATACCTATTTGATTCCTTATTCTATTTTTAAAAAAGTTTCTTTAGATTTAAGAACATTTGATAACGATTTAAAACAAAATTAAATTTCATATTAATTATTAATGTAATTTCTTCCTTTAAAGACTCGATTTCATTGGAGTCGATTCATGGTTCATTTTCATTAAAATAACATAATTCCTCTTTAAAAATATTATCTTTTTTTTCTGAGTGTAGCGCTTTGTCTGCCATAGATTAAAGTTTCCGCACTATCGTGTAGTAAGGTATTGATATAAATAATTAGAGTGATATAAATAAAGATATTTTAAATCTCACTCGCCGGCGGCTCAAGTGCAGAATCAGTCACATATTTCACTTAAACAGCACGAGAACACGCAAACCCACTTAAATCGTTAAAATAACCCCCGAGCGCTTTCACGCATTAGAGGCCTAATCACAAATTAAGTCGGGAATTCTTCTCAACGAATATGCGATGTTTGCCCCCGAGTCCCGTTCCCGTTCCTCCCCCACCGCCTCCGGGTATGGAAGCAAGGAAATCTTTGCTCCTGTGGGATTTGTGTACTTTTCGAGGAAAGTGTGGAAATTCTTTGTTTTGATTTATGCGCAGATGATTTTAAAGCGGAATCGCTGGATTGGGGGTCTTAAGCGCTAATGGGCCGCATTCCATCGCTTTGAGTCAACTCCCTTGATTTATTGAAATGAATAACGTCCATTGTTTAGGAAACCGAAACAAAGGAACACTTTAAAATAAACACCAAGCTTAAAACCTAATTAACAAAAAGAGAAAGTCTTCCCATTAATGGCACATAATTTCCAGATTTATTTCTTTAAAAATGTATACAAAACGTACGTCGATTGAGTAGAGATGCAGGTCAAATTTTATATATTTATTTATTTATTAAAACTCTCTCCTCAACAAAGAAGTTGGATGGAGGCAAGAAGGCCGATCGTATTTTTATTTTTCTAAACAAACGTTTCGAATTCATGTTCTTTAAAAGAAAGTAAAAGTATCGAAAAATTTTCAAACAAAAATTTGAAAACGACGTGTAGTCTTTAGAAAACATAAAAAAACATTAAAATAATAATATTATTATCTCTAAAGTGCCGATAGATGGCGCTATAAACGCATTTTAATTTTAAAGGTTTGTTTGATGCCAACCGTTTGGGTCTGCCAAATCAAAAATAATTCGAATTTTTCGATGAACCTGATTCTTCTGATATATTTTAAGATAACCTTACGTAGATTCAATAAACTTTGTATACTAAAAGATTTAATTTTTTGTTTGTTTTTGTAATTATAAATTAGATAACGATTAGAGCTAATTTTTACTTTTTGATAACTATTATCCAGTCATTTTTATGTTTCGATCGCTCGATAACGATCAAGATTAAGTTTTGTTTTTAAATTTCATTAGGGTTAAAGATTATGATTAAGAATTAATTTTTATTTTTTGGTTGTTTGATACATACATACATTTAATTGTTTTCCTTCCTTTAGGAATGGAAAAGTAAAAAACAAAATAAGTATACGATTCGGAGTGATAGCCTAATCTTTTTTTGTAAGTCGGTTAAAAATCGCTTCTAATATTATTTATAATTATTATAGTTACTATTTAATCGTTATCGAGCGATCGAAAAATAAAAATTACTTGATAATCGTTATTTTCTAATAAATATTGTTTTGAACTCTTTTTAAATATTCGTTTTTGATAGCGAAGTGTAGTAATATTTGAGGAAGAAAGTCCTTCAAACTCTGGAGATGAAAGGATGACTTTCGTGATGAATTAATTTTAAAAAATTTGTTTAAAAAAAACAAATATGCTAAATAGGGGCTCCGAAGGTTTAGGGTTTGGTGCCTATACAGAGACTCCGCCGGGCTGCCGACTTCGAGAGTGAATGTCAACTCTATCCGGATTAAGGGCATAACTTAGGGATTTTATTCTTTTCGGGGATCTGCAACTGTGTGCAAGAAGCCCCAAGTTTATGTCGAGCGCCGGGGTGCCAGGGCGTCTCTGGAATGAATTCAGAACTCACGTTGAATTGTGTTTTTGGTGATTTACTGCTCAGAGCAGGTGCTTGCGAGGATCGTTTTGAATTCGAATTTATTCCATGGAGCCAGTCTGCATAGTGCAGGATGCAGAAGTTGTGTGTGTGTGCGGTCGGTGGTAATCTGGAACGTTTGCAGCAATTCACGATTGCACAGTGGCCGGAAATTTACATCGGCTTGCACCACTTAAAGTAAACATTTCGCCGACACCTCTAGAAGGAAACACCGAGATGAAAATGTTATGAAGTTTACGAGGACTTTTAGCAAGTGCCTACTAACATTTCTTGGAACCGTCGACGTTCCCCAACACCCTTAAGTTACTTCTTTAACTTAAACCGATAAGGCGAAGAGTCAAGAAGGGGAGGATTTGGAACCGCCCAATTCGGTTCCTTGAAATTGGCGAAAAATTTCATGTAACATTTCTGACAGCGTGACAGATACCATTAAAAAATGCTAATTTTCCATGATATCCCCCGGACTGCGGCTGTCAGACTCTCGCATTCTGTTTAAAAGGGACGATTTTCCACTGTCGGTAGGCAGCTAAGGACGAAAATAAAATAAAGAAAAATTCGCGAAACTGTTTTGATTAAAAAACCACAACCAGACAGCATTTTACCTCAGAAGCTCATTTACTGCGATGAGCTGATGAAAAATGAGGGAATATTTACTATTTTCGTTATTTTCCGGTTTAATTCGACGGGAAACTGACTTGAAAAATGAAATGTTTATCATAGGCAGGTAATGCTCATCAGTTTAAATGACTTGAGACAGTTGGTTTAATAGCAAAATAAATTTTTAAATGGCTTCCGTTTGGTATTTTTAAAATATATTTCCGGAATTTCAAATCAATCTGTCTTTTGCAGACATTTTCTCAAAGGTTATTTGAAGTATAAAATTAAAATTTGGTTTGGTAATACACAATAGGAATTTCAAATTGCTTGATTGAAAGTTGGTAACATCAACATAATGTATTTAAATAATTTCAAGTATGTCATATACAGTTACTCCTAAAAGTTTCAAATAGGAAACAAAACAAAACAAATTAAAATAGGTTTTGCACAATTATTAAATCTACTTTAGATATGCAACCCTCAGCTTGGAAGATTTATTGGTACTTTCCTGCTATTTAATTTTTCGTCGCATTTCTGAGTTATTGAGTCACAACAATTATTTAATATAAGTCCCTTAAACGGAATGATTAAAGAATTAATATTATTTAACGAAGAACTTATTATCGATTATAAAAATATTTAAAATAAATAAATATCACTTTTATTGAACACATTACCTTTTTTTTATACTACTTTTAATTTTTTCAGTAGTTAAAGCAAAATTGTTATAGTCTAGGGAGCCAAATTTTCAAATCTATCAGTTAAAATTATTCACGCGGTATCAGAAAAAAATAAATTTATTTTTCATATCACCACCACACAAAAGCCGCTTTGAACCTTTTGTGGATTTCCTGCGATAGCCCAATTGTTTAGGGATACCAAAATTTTATATTATAACGAAATTTCAATTAATTTCAACATTAACTTTTTCGCCCTATTTGGTGGATTGGTCGCGGGACTTATCCCACACCGAAGTAGGCCCTTCTGAGTTTGATGTTTGTTTGTCGATAATGCGAAACAATTTGAAATGGCCCGCAGGTACGAATCAATTTGCGGGAATTTGATTTTCCGATAAATTTTCGTGGGCCACCTGCAGGCTGCGAAATTGTATGTAGGCTCACTGGGAGTGTCTATTTTGGCGTAAAATTTGATGTGGTCGGTGTGCTGACATGAGAACAGGTTGTAAGCACTGCAGCGGACAACGGATGGACATATTTCGAGCTGAATATGACCTCGGGCGGGTCAGGTGCGAGAGTTTTTAATTAAACTAGTTTTCATAAGTAGGGCTGGGGTGTTATTTGTATGATCTTTTGAAATACATACATACATAATTGTATGTTAATATTTACAAAGCATTATTGACTGAAAGCAATCAAAACGACATTAAGGTAATGCGTATAAATTAACATTTGAACAACTTTCCAAATAACATTACATGATTTAATAGGTATCTTGAAACTTGAGCTATTTAGATTTAAAATCTGATAATCAATGTCAAATTTTGAAATAAAATCCTCATTAGTGTAGTTTTCTGTACTAATTTAAAATACGCGAATGTTTAAAATGACACATTTGATCTGATATGTTGTATTTTGTAACTTTTGTAAATGCTCGTAATTTTCCAACAAAGGATATTTTATCACAATAATACATAAAAAAAATAAATACATAAGTATATATTCATGGACAATTAAAATCTACACTTTCGATAATATATTTTCGTACTAATTAAGTTCTACGAAAAATGAACATGAAGAAAAGAAATTAAAAATGCTTTCTATAAATACATATTTATAGGATGCTTATTTTTAAAAATATATATTTTCTTGCATATTAAAAACCAGGCTTCATAGAAACTAGAGAGCAAAGACATATTTTTATCTTGATTCTCATTAAAGAGTAAGAGCTTCATTAGCAAGTTTTTTCAAAGGGCTTTTTTCCTACCATAATTCCTTCAAGATAACTTTATTCTTCAATAATTGTTTATTAAAATCGTCTTTCATTCGAAACCGTCTTCCAGGAACTTGTATTTAATTTATTGCGGAACTAAGCCATCGTTACGAATACTTCTGGGAAATTAATGGAAACTGCTACCTGAATGGATTCCGGCAGTGAATGAAAAGGTCTGGCGTTGTCATTGAATCGTCATAAAACTTTGCTGCTAAAACAATTTTAAGTTGCAGTTGAAAGCCAATCTCGCTATATAAAATTGAATGCACTTTACGAGACTGCATTACTTGCGGGTAGAAAAGACCCAGCGATGGTTCAAGGGGCGTTGCCAAGGAGTTGGCTATTTAAAAAAAAACGCGAGAGAACAGAAAAATCATTACAGAATTTTTAGCTAAATTTGTTGAAAATAGAAAACACAGGGCTGCAGAACTTCAAATTTGTTTTTAATTAAGGCATATATGTGAGGCTATATGAAAACTTTTTATGATGTCCTATACATACTTCAAGTTTATAGATGCAGGTAAATTTCGATTTCAATCATTTGAAAAGTAAGATCAAGATCAAATTATTCCCTAGTGGATATTTTTAACCTTTGAAACGAACGTTTAACATTGCGCATTTATGTTTATGTTTTTCAAAAAAAAAATCTTTTTGCTGAAAATAGTTTTAAAAAGATCAGATTTGGGAAGAGAACTTTGGATCGAATGTCTTCTACACTAAATAATTGCCCTATATGTAATGTAGGAACTATTGATCTTTTTCTGACACCCTGTACGTACACTCTCATACTCCTATAGTACCTACGTGAAAATAATTATTCGTCAGTCAGAGGAAAAAATAAGACAAGCTTAATTTTATTTCAATTTAGTTGGTATTAACGCGGGCGACTTAGCATTTGCTCACGTGGAAACTGAAAGTTTTCGCAATTATTTCGCAGAAAAGAAATAAACCTTAATCACTCTGAATATAAATTACATCTGAAATGCAATATATCGGGTCATCCTGTTAATTAAAAACGTTTTACGCTCGAGCACAAAAGTAGAAGTTTTCCGCATCGGCACAGAAAGTATCGTTCCCAGCTCGACGGTGAGGACGTTCTTGATTTCATTCTGAGAAACTCTAACGAACTCGTCGACACGACGGGGTGCGGGGGTGCATAAGAGGCAACAGCAACAAAATTAAAATGAAAAATATAATGAAAACTTAGCAAGCCAGACAACAGCCCAAATGTGCACTTCATTTAAAAAGTTCATTCGAAGTTTGTTTGTTTGTTCCGAGGAGCCCGTCTCCTCCCCCGCACTCCCCCATCCCGTAGGTACTTCAGATACTTAAGCTTCCTCGGATGATGAAGTTTCTCTTGCAATTTCTAGGTTTCGTCTATAAAGTCTGAAAGGTTGAAGGTGCTTTAAGCGTTTTGCTCTCTCAATTAAAATTATTTTCCAATTTTCGAGCGTGTAGTGAATATGGAGCATCATTTCTAGACGTGTTAGAGCGAAAATTTCAAATTACGGAGAGTTGTATTTGATTTTGTAAAATTTGAACGTTTAACAATACAATTAACCTGAAATCAGTGTCACACAAACTCCATTTTCATAAAAATTGTTTGATTACTTAATTTTTAGTTGTTATTGTTGTTATAATCTTGCATTTTTGAATTTTCTTTTACATCCTCAGAAGATTTAATTTGAACGCACTTTTCTTGTTCTTTTCATTATCATTATAATGTTTTTATTCAAAGTTTTTCCAAGAAATGTTTGCCCAAATTGTTTAGGATTTAGCTAGGTATAATTAAACTACACAATTAGATTTTCAATAAAATTTAAATGGATATTTTAAACAAAACACATGTACCTACTGTTTTATATGACACAAGTAATTTATTTTTCGTCCTTATTTCGTGGAGCATATTTCTTTGTATAAACCTATAGACAGATTTTTAATAAAGATCTGATCTCTTTCGACAAAATTATGGTCATCGTAAATTTGGTGCACGCTTCATATTCTGTAGACTAGATAATAACAAAAGCTCCATTGGGAAGAATCGAAGGGATGTGGAAACGTTTAGAATCGGATGCATCATTTCAGCCCTACGTCTTCTCAAGCCGTCCTTAATGCTCGCTATTCGAACCTGTACGTGCGTAAAACTTGGTAAAAATACACCTTTCAAATTCTGATTTATTTGGGAGATGTGGAGAAGGGGTATAAACCTAAAATCTGAAGGGTAAAAAATAACGACCAGTTAAGGAGTCGACTCACGTTCTTTCAAGTAATTACGGTCCCCTTGGTGGTTATTTGCTCGCTTCTTTTACTTCCGGAGGACGAAAAGGGTGTAGGGTTTGCCTCTTTTTTAAAAAATGTTTTTAAATTTTTTAGGGAATTTATACTATCGAAATTTTAAAAATCCTTCTCAATTTGACTGTCATCTCCAATTAAATTCGTATTATCGCCAACCCCAAGTACAAGTCGCACCCGTAAATCGCTAAATCCCCTTACAATGCAGTGGATTACGATGAGCCCCACCAATCCCTGGATTTTTTCTTACCTCCATCTTTTTATTTACATTCACGTTGACAGCACCGTCGGAAGGGAAGGTGAATTATCAGCGGTTGACTTGAGTGCGATTTTTTACTCTTATTTCAAAGGGTTCATTTTCTTTGTGCGGGGAGGATTTTGAGCGATATAAAGGGCAACGAATCTCAGCTGGAGAACGACCGCCCAGCCAGATGCTCTCATTAAATATGCACGAAAGTAACCCGGTGCCCTACGTACATCACGTCCCACGAAGACGAAGGACTGGGACTTTAGCTCATCTAAGCTTCCTTCATGGAAACAAATTGGATTTTCCCAAATGAATTTAGTTTGACTGCTTGGGCTTCACGTTCTGCCCTGCGTATTTTTTTCTTCTTGTAGGTACCTTTTTGATTTTATTTTTCGTCTTTCATTACTCATTTGGTTTCGCCTTAATGAAGTGCCAAAAGCCAGAGGTATCACGTATCATTTTGAGGATCGTGCATTTTGGATGCCACCACTGATTTTGGGTAAGAAGATGAAGCGAGCCGTTGAAGACTTCATTTTCTGTAATCTTCATGCCCATAGCACTCTGAGAAAGGGTAAGGCAAATTAAAAGGTTGTTCACGGAGAGCCTTACTATGCAAAAGACTATTACGATAACTCAATTTTAACTTAGCACTATATACTGTATGTACTTAAAATTGTCTAAAGCATTGTTTAATAAAAATCTCAATATGCCATACAAAAGTGTTTGGGAATTATGTATACCTATTTGCAGAATTTTTATCAAAAGTGATTTGACAAATTTTAAAATATTTGTCATAGTTATATTTAAAGTTTTTAGTGCACAATCTGTACTACTGTAAAAACCTTATATTTTCTGAACGCTTATTTTAAATACCTGAAAAATAAGTCTTGTCTTAATATCTCATTGTCTACATTCCAGACTATGTAAAACGTTTCTTCAAGACAATTACCAAAGAGGTCCAATTGACTCCTTTGATTCGCATTAGTTTATTTGATTTTATTCAGCAATTGCTAGACTAAGATTTAGGCTAATCTATTTGTGCAAATATTCCTTCAATTCAAGTTGTTCAATTAATTGAAGTGACAAACATTTTTTTATATGTATATACATATGTGTACATATAAACATTTGTTTTTTTTTCTGTTTTTGGTGGCATACGATCTTCCTATAGCCGCAAATCATTCCAGTGAATGGGCCATAGATCCTTAAGGATTTTTATGCTCAGCTACGGAGCTATAAATCAGCCTGATTCAGCGCTTTCCCCCGGAAAATCTCTTGACCCGATTCTGTCTGTTATCGAACCCAGGAAGAATCTAATGGCAAATATCGGGAACGGCTCTTGGTATCTCTGCCAGAGTCCCGGAAACAGTCGAACCAGCAAAGTGTCGTTAAAGCGAACATTTCCAATTTCTCTCATCGATTGCCATAATCCCGTCAAGTTTGAAGTGGCTCCAAAGTGCTCGTAATTGGGGCTGAGCTGAAAAACGCCGCTTCGCTGAATTATGACGTGCGATGAGACCGGGTGAAGTTGGTGAAAAACCGCCAACGACCATTCTACCAACTCCTGGTATCGATTTTTTTTATTTTATTTTATTTTTTTTGTGAATAAATTTTCGAATTTTGTCGATATTCTCAACGAATCGGTTTCGTTGAGGACCAAACACCCGCTTTTTCACCGCTCGAAGGATTATCGGATAGGCGACTGTTTCCATCAATTTTTAAGCGATACCCGTGCACTTGTCGCCGTGGTCCTGTCCGCTTAATGGAGTCAGTTTGAAGCAATTTTTGTGATGCACTGAAGAGCCACTTTCAATTTAATTATTTGCCGCAAAATGGCTCCACGAGCGGAGTTGATGGTGCCCACGGTGTTGCAGGTGAAAAGCATCGCCCATAGTCTGTATCTAGGGATGAATTATCATGTCCGGGCTCGGTTGAAATTTATGCCATGGACATATTTTTTTCCATCTTTTTAAAACAAAAAATCGCAAAATGCCTTTTTACCATAAAAATTCTGTTCGAGCTCTAGAGCCGGATAAAGCCCCACCAACCCAGAGCCGGCGGACAGACAACAAAAATGACCATCGTCCCTCGGTTGGCTAATGAATGGAAGCTCCTTTTGAAACATTAGACCGAGTTAATTACGCGCCAGTGCGGCCGGCCCTTAAACAACAATCTCTAGCAATCTCGTTGCTAGGGCCGAACCCGAGCCGAGACCGGACCTTCAGGACCCGCCGACGAAATGCCCCCGGGCACTCTCCGGAAATTTACGAATATTTAACTTAATAAAGCTGCCATTAGTCAGCCACGGCGGTGACATAAATTACGAGGATCGACGTGGGACCCGAGTTATTCCCAGTGCTTACAGGTGAATTATGTCGAAGTGGCGGGAGTTAATCCTCAATAAATTGGACGTTGGCATTCAAGGTTTGCCCGGCCGCATTCATCTACCTTAAGATGATTGATGGCGGCCGCAAGGAACCTTGCGGTGCGAATTGAATTTGTCACCACGAAAATTATTAACTCACAAAACGAAATAAGAAAATATAGGAAATGCGTGGAATGGTGCGTATACAGAAGACATTTATGTATATCTCTACGTTTGAGGAGATGTAACTTATGCAAAACAATATTTAAGATAAAAAAGGACTATGTAGTACCTATTACCTATATGTATTTGAGATTTTTTTTTCAGTGTTAATACAAAACAAAAAATAGTAAACTACATATGATAAGGAATTAGTCAGTTGCAACATATACGAAATATTCAATTCATATACATAAGTATAACTTTGAGCAGACTATTTATTAGCGATTGAATTTATTTAGTGAAATAGTCGAATTTCGAATTGATAAGCGAAATAGTTGAAAGCAATCACAAGAAATAATTTTATATTAAATACCATTTCATATTTAAAATTAAGGTATTGGACTGAGTGTATATAAGATCCGAAAACCACTAAGTACCAATTTTGATGAAAATCGCATAACGTGTAAAATTTCCCAAACTGTCATCTTGAATTCGTAAATTATGAGTCGGTTTGAAATCAACTAGGTACGCCAAAAATTCTCAAATACCAATATGGATAGAAATCGTATACGCGTTTAAAATTTCAAAATCCTTTCGTGAAAATTCGCAGAAAACGATAGGGCTCCTTATATATTTTATATTGCACAATATTAAATTTCTATGCTAAATTATTATCTTTTTAGAAATTATAATGTAGATGCTAGATTTTCAATTTACATTAAAATTTTGGGGACCATATCTATTCTCATCCCTTGAAACCATCCCTTCACCATCCCATCTCAAAATTGCAAAATTCGCTTAAATCAACTCTTCAAGGGCAAATCAATCTTCCGCAAATGAAGCCGCCACTCTGAGCCTAGATCCCTCTGCTGGAACAAAGGGCCCAAAAATGGCGGCGGCGGGGACTTTGGAGCTCATCAATATGTGCGAGAGATTCCCTGTTAAGTCATCGGCCCCAGATGGAATGAGTTAATTTCCCTGCATCTCTATAGATGAACTCCATTAAATTTAATATTCCTGTCGAGTTCGTCTTCACCCTTTGCCGCTAGAATTCCGATGAAGTGCCGAGTGTCAGGGCATATTGAGGGGGTGTATGGTGTGGGGTTGTCGTGTCGAAAAACTGCCTCCGCCGTATGTGCGGGAGGATTATTTTGATAGTACCCGAACAGTGCCATTCCCCCCACTCCCGGAGCATATTCACACATAAGAAAAACAAGAGGGTTGGGATGCCAATGAATTGCCATTACATTTCTGAGGGAGTGACATGTTTTCTATAGGTTTTCTCCGGCATTTTCGAGGGGTTTTCTGAAGATGTGCGGGGGTGGGATACCCTACTGTGCTGGGGGACGTGTCACTTTTGTGTACTGACAAAATGTCGCTCGCGATGAGCCTGCACAATGCGCAAAAATGCTGTTTTAATATTGATTGAAGCCATTGTGTATTGTTCCTAGGCCACGAGTGGCAACAACGCCCCATTCGGTCTATCTGGTGTCAATCAAAATCGCTTCAAAGACCCTTTAGGGTTTTGGCAAAGGCGCATATTGTCGCAGCCCTCGAAAGCAATTTCGACTATGCAATGTATATCTTTGTATGAATTGCATGTGCAACCGCTCGGAATTTGATAGAGCCATTGATCTGGAGTGGCCCTGACTAGATGGAGTCGAGGGCGGGAGAATTTCGAGGAACATCTAAATTACTCTGCTCCAATTAGGAGCCGGCGACTTGCAGAGGGAACATGTGCAGAGGCCTTGGGAACGGATGACATACTTCCCTCGGCGGAGTAATAAACCCAAAATCTGCAAAATGTTCGCTGGGAATCCTTTTTAATTTATTGCAGGATAATGCGACCGATGTAAGTGCCCTCCGCTCCTGCCTCTATGCTAATTATTCCCAGTGCAGGCCTGATTGGGAGCATGTCACTCGAATGACATAAAAAGGGCTTTAAAAGTTTAAGTCCCAAATCTCCTGTAATTTCGTGAACGGATTTAAGTTTGTCCCAATGTGGACCTCTCTTCTCTACCCCTATTGAGGCCCAGTGTCGACGATAATTGATGGACCTGGAAAATCCAATTTTACCCGGAGTCATATTGCCCTTCTATTGATGCAGTGTGTGACCACTTTGCTTTACAGTTTAGTAAAATTACTATGGGCTCCCTCGGGGTAACCCCATCTGGTCGACCTTCTTTTCAGACAAATTTCTCAGGTTAAGGAAGGACGTGGTTGGAACTTGGGTTATGTAAGTTTGTCAAATAGTCTGTCAAACTCTGACCATTTTCATTTGAGCTTCCTAAAGAACAACTGACCCGTAACGTCCTTGCCCTGGGAAAAAACCAATCTAAACTCAAACTATTAAGAGAAAGGTCCGAACCTTTCAATTGTACAAGCCTTTAAGGTTTAAGCCATACCGCTTCCGGCGGGAAGTACAAAGGTTATACCGACTCCTCCAACAAATTATCTCTTACCAGAAAATACTTTCATTGAAATACTCGTAGCCACATCGCCGACGCCGAGATGAACTCGGTAAATGTAAACATTTTAATAACGAGCATAGCTCGGGCAAAATGTGAAAACCCAGTAACCGAACACGGTGTGCGGTCACACGGGTCAGGTGAATGTGAGTGGGTGGGGGTTGGTAGCATCACGTCCCGTTATCATCATGTATACACATTGGCTTCTAATTAACTTCCTGCTGTTCGGTAGCTCCCCAAACAATAATTATCCCCAATAATTCGGGGGAAGCAACGTAATTTAAGGTTCCTACTCGCCGAAGTAGATTAGGCACGACGGGTAATCTTGAAAGGATTTATGGGCAATAATTCGAGCATTCCTTAGCTGCTAGACACCGCATATAAGTTCGGGGACGACGTCTCGGAATTAGCTCCTATTGCCTTCGCAGTGGGCAGGAACCCGCCGCACTCTATCTCCGTATTTCTCTGGGGATTTACTAATTATTTGCACCAGGTTTAACTAATTGAGTAGGAGTTCGTTGTTTGTTCTTTAAGAAATCGATTTCTGCAAGGCATGCACTTTCCTTTCTTATTTACGTTTCATCCCTTATTCGAAACTTTCTTTAGAAACGTGCTTATTTACGTTACGACAAAACAAAAGACACAGACTTTATACGTATTATTCCTTTACTTTTCTGAATACCTATATTTATACTTATAACTATTCCAGCTGTTCCATTTTTGTCCCAATTTTACTTCAGTGAAGTTTGGGTAAAAGTAATTTTTAGAGCGTAATAAAGCAAGTGTGACTCTTAGTAACTCATTACTTTGATTATAAATTCTAGAATTAAAATTTAAGAAAAATCGACATATACCTACATATATCTCACGAGTATGTTTATCATAAAACTGAAGCTAAACTATTTTATTAGGTACCATTTTTTTTCTATATTCAATGCAATATCGAAATATTGTGTTACTTACTTTGAATTTTTTAAATCTAATATTTTAGAAGCTCAGGAAAAATTCACCTTATATATTAATCCGATGAATTCCCAATGCTCAGGTCAGATGTTCAAACAGCAACTCAAAAAAAGCTTCATACAATTTGTCGTGTTCAAAAAATGTTCATAACGAATAACAACTAATCGATAAAACTTAGCAATTAAGTTTGTATTTTTTTACTAAAAATTAAGTGAAAAATTTGTTAATAGAATATACATATGTATGTACAGTACCTAATTGAATTAATTTTTTTTAATGAAATAGATAGAATCAAAATGTCCTCGAAATTAGAAACTCCTCAAAAAAAAAGGCAAATTAAAGCCAAAATTAAGAAGTCCTAACGCGGCAGTATAATGAAAAGGAAACCCCGAATATGCGATGCTCACTCCTAGCTTTGACTAACTTTTTATCCGGCCAAGCGAATCGAGGCGTTACTTTTGCCGGAGGGTGTTATGACCTAAACCACATTTTTCTCTAGCGATTCCACCATTGCGACAGGACAATTTAGTTACATCGCAATGACGCATCCTGGAAAAAATATATTGCCCCAGGATCGATATCTTATTACTTTCCGTTTGTGTCCAAACCAGAGTAACAAAAATATCAAATTACGTAGGTAAAAGCACCCGAAATCGGCTTAAATCGAATTAAATTCAGGGCCGTCTGTCGCCGCCGCCGCATCGCAACGCAGCTCCCTTCCGCTCCAATTCAAGTTAATTTGAAATGTTTCATACACACGGCAGAGCACACGTCAGCCGGAGGAGTTTTCTCAGCTTTTATTCAAATATTTTGAGAAGAAATTTACGTGGAAATGATACACAGACAGAGGAGACGTCCCCCACATTGCGCGGGTGGAGTGGAGCGGGACTCAGCCCACCTGGAACACCAACCTGTGGAAATTCCTCAGCCACCAAGGTGAGTTTGGGGTGGTTTTGGTGAAGAAAACAATTTCGTATTTTTTAAGACTGGGAGGTGGCCAGCTAGGGCCACTATGCGAAAATATTGGTTCGAGGCTCAAACTTCTCACCTAAGTGGGGCTTTAACGGATAAAATTCATGAATTACAAGTGTATACCTATTATTTGAATTTAAAGTAAATTTTAAATGAATTATAATTTATGAGCAGTTACTAATATCGAAAAAACGATATGTTTGGAAATAATAATAAATAATAGTAACGTTTTTCAGAAAATACCTAAGTAACTATACTAAAAATTGTGAACTCCAAGTTTTATAAAAAAAATTTTTACATTATACCTACTTAATCTTTACAAAATGTGCCAAAAATCTTTTAAGAGGTCCCTTAACAATGCACGTCGCGTAAATGGACTGTGCCCGCTTCACTTTTCATGCTATTAGCGAAAATTGTTAGGCAGGAAACTCAATTTCACGATATAAATACAAAATTAATTTGATTTTGCCATCATGGGCAACAGCTTGTTTATTATTATGCATTCCGCCTACAATTTTTATTGTAGAATATTTTACTGTGCCATATAAAATTAATAACCATTTAAAATTTAATCAATCATTGGCTTGTTGAGCTTCTTTAAATTAAATAAGAGTAAATTGGTAACCGAATTTCCAATTGAAAATTTCATCGATTTTGCCTACCTATATACATATGTATGCAAGTACCTACATATGTAGGTACTTATGAAAAAGGGAAAAAGAGATATTTTATTTGCCTGTAAGAATTTAATTATACAAACTTTTAAAAGCCAGGCTTAAGCTAAGCATAGCGCAACCTTGAGTCTAAGTTTAGATTTCACGTAGTCTGAGGACAAAATTGAATAGGGTTAAGCCCGGTTTGAGTAACGCTTCAAGGTGCCTTGATTAAAGCAGAGATTAAAATTTATCGTAAAATTTCAGTTCAGACGTTAGCTACGAAAACTGGCCGTTTCCAATATCCTAGATAGCTTTTTAATAAATTAAAAATATTAAATTTTAACTCACCAAATTATTCACAGCATAAATTCTGCGGAGTTGTTCTTTGTTTTTGTTCCCACTAAACACAAAAATTCTTTAAAAACTTCACTTGCTTCACTTCACTTGGGTATTATCACTAAGCATATAACATATAGAGGACTCAGTTTGAACAAAAATTTGTCGACGAAATTTTTCTTCTTCTTCTCATTATCGTGGATCCCACAAGGATTCATTCTCTCAAAAGAGCGCAGAATGAACGATGAAAGTTCATTTCCATTTAAGTGGGATCTGCGGTGGTTGGGCTGGTCTGCTGGGTTGGGAATTGGGAGGGTTGGTGAGGCAAGAGGAAGAGTCTTCGCATCTCGTCAATTAAATATGCGTGCGCTGCTACTTCTGCGGGTTTGCTTGATATGTAAAGAATTTGTTGTTATCAATTTTCTTCGGTAATTCGGAAATTTATCATAATAGAAAAACCTCCTCAACACTCTTTTGCGGTTTTAGTTTAGTTTTAGTTATTTTCTTCTTCTAGGCATTTATGATACTTAACTTGGATCGGGAGGAAGTTTTTTCAGGACATTTCAATTTTTCTGCTAGCCACAAAACAATGTTTTCTTATCAGCACCAAAAGGAAAAAATTTAATATATATGTATATGCGGTGATCATAACATTTATCAGACTTCTCAAATCATGAACTAAACGATTCTGTTTGATTTATTGCTTGAACACAGAGGTCGGCGAGGTATTTTTTAATATATAATAAATGAGCGCTTTTCTCAACATGTTTTGAAAAAACTTCCGAATACAGCTTGAAAACTCGGAAAAGTGGGCTTGAAAACTCGGAAAAGGGGCTTGAAGTTTAAGGTGATTATCGTGATATGCATAATTTTTATTAAAGATAAAGATTTCACTTTTATTAATATCCAGTATTTCGTCTTTTAGCAAACTTCGACAGTCTTCACAATCAAATTTGAGTAAAAATTTAAACATTACATATCCACAAAAATATCTTAAAGAGTTTTCACAAAGCGTTCCTTGAGAGAAAGAACTATAATCTTCGTTTAAATCGGACATGTCAACATTGGACAATTGCGACTGACAAGATTCAAAATTTGTTTCCGAAACAGTTAACTTCTCATTCATTGAATATTCCCCGGTATCATTTGCATACGCATCCAAAGAGCTTGTTATAATTACATCTTCATCGGGCTCATAATTTGTTGAACTTGTTTGTGAATTTATAATTTTCATTGAGAGAATTTTCGCTATTATTAAGTTTAATTCAAAAAGGGTTGGGTTCGAATTGGTAATACCTCTGGACCTTATTAAATAGAACAAATTTTCTAGCGGGTCCTGTTGCACTCGAGAAAGAGCAAGGAAAAATATTTCATTCTCTTGCTCCCAAATGTCACTAGCTAAATTTAAAATGGATGACAAAGTAAGAATTATACCATTTATGCAAAAAACTGTACTCAATCCACAGTACTTTACATTCTGAAAGTAAATTCTCATTTCTTTTAAGTAAATTTCTATGTTATTATTTTTACGCAAAGCAGGTCTATTGGGATTTTTATCATATAGTACATGACTATTTAAACAATCGAACAATTTGTTCATTTTTTCAATAAAATTAGCAGTAGACAGTGCAAGATTTTCGCAATTCTTGTAATGTCCCGTTTCCACCAAGGTTCGTATAGCTGCTGAAACTGTATGACTAAAAATTTGTGTCGCATATTTAACTTTCATTTTATCGAAAATACCAGGATTAATATGCTTTAAAGTCAATTTTGGACACAATCTTGTTAAACCACTCTATGAATCAATTTCATACAATTTTTTTAGAACACTCCATGAAACTTTACCGTCAGGAGTTTCTATATCACATTTTATCAATATATTTCTTAATGACTTAATTAAATGGCAAATATCGTATGTTCCATATATTTTTCGGTCGTTATGCAAAAAGAAAGGGAATTCGATTGTTATTCCACATTTAGTAAAACAGCTTCTGTTGTTTGATCCTTGATCACAAATAACAGCTCTAACGTTTAGTCCAACAGAATAAGCGGCGTTTATATTCTTTTCAATCAGGTGTTTTAATTTTGTTGATAACAACCCAGTAGCAGAAGCATAATAGCTTAGAACAAACTTCCAATTACTGTGTAAACCACGTAACATAAATACACAAACGTATTTACAAAGTTTGGTCTCTTTTTCAAATCCGTCATCAACAAATCCCTGTATCTCATCTTCATGGGAATTATACTGCAGTCCTCTTTTAATAGCTATTTCATCAATTAAAAGCACAACTTCTTTATTTTTGCTATCCATATTCACGACGATTTCTTTTAAAGAATTAATCAGAATTGCATTAATACCTGGCTTAAGGAATTTTACAGGGGCCCATCTCGCTAAGGAAGAAGGAATCGTCATTAGCAGAGCGCGCACATTTATTTGATGGGCAGACGCGGCGCAGGGTAGGAGAAATAGCAGCGACCTGCTGCCGCACCGCATCTTGCCTCACCAGCCAAGGCTCAGCCCAGCACGTAGCCTCCCGGAGATCCCACTTAAATGGAAATGAACTTTCATCGTTCATTCTGCGCTCTTTTGAGAGAATGAATCCTTGTGGGATCCACGATAATGAGAAGAAGAAGAAAAATTTCGTCGACAAATTTTTGTTCAAACTGAGTCCTCTATATGTTATATGCTTAGTGGTATTATCAAGTAGTAAATTACACAATAAAGCACTTCTTGAAAACTATTTAATTGAAAAATTCCACTATTTCGTTCATTTACTACTAATAAATTCACTGTTTATCTTCATTTTAATCCGCGAAAAAGAACTGTCAATTTTTCTTGGCACAATTTGCTACATTTTGCATGATATTGGTGGTTTTTTTTTTACATAAAAACGGAATAAAAGATTACGAAAATTTATGTAAACAATTTTTCATATGAAAAACCCTCTCTATTTAGTCCCGACATTTGAAATTAAAGTTTTTGGACAAAGAAACCGAAATTGCGCGCACCTGCAGGCACTTTGAGATGAGTCGGTCCCACCTTGCAATTACCTCGGCAACGTCCTCTCCTCCCACAGCACTGCGAACACATCACGATCACTAATTTTGGTCCTAATCCACTCGCGAGCACTTAATTAACGAATTAGTCTACTTTTAACCCGGATTAATATTAGATAATAACAAAATTTTACAAGAAAGAAATCCGCCACCACACCACCTGACAGATTACACGAAAATGGCTACTTTTAATCGGTTCGCTCAGCGGCCGCAAGAAATTAGTCCCCATCAATGAAATAGTTTTATGAGGATGGTGCCAAGGCAGAGTTGTGATGGTCAGGGACGCACACCGGAAATGACATCACGGTTACATTTTCATATCCGCTGTCTCGGCTAAATACAGCAAATGAACTGAAAAGGAATAAATTGGCAAAGTGAAGCGGATTAATTTTTTGAGTTAATTCAGTTGGTTAAATCTGTATCAAATTTAATATTAATTCTTAATTTACTATTTACTTTTCTCGGAATTTAATTGAATCTCTATAATTAATATTACTTTTTTGTTATTTTCTTAGCATCGCGGGCTCCCCTACTATTAGTACCTACCTTTTTTTATTTAATAGAAAAAATAGTAAATAAAAATAGAAGGGACTATTCAAATTTTATATTTATACTGAATTTTAACAGAATCCTGAGTCCCCCGCGGAGCTCAGGTCGTAAATGAATATTGAAATAATTGTTTACAAGAAATTATAGAATCTAGAATGAGTTTCTCGAAAACTCTATAAATATGGGAATGTAATTAACTAGGTTTGAGCTCCTGAAAGTTTTTATCATCCATTCGAGCAATCGACTCAAAGAGAAAACTACTCACTTTAACTTTTTGATGCTTCAGATTCTGAAAATTGGAATTTGTTGTTTTTAGCAAGCACCAAAAGTGATTTTCGTAAAGTGGCGTAAAGTGGAATTAAATTAGCTCTAAAATTGCAAATCTGAGGGAGGATAAGAAAGGGGTGAGAACAGTAAACATTTTCCCGGGAAAATAGCAGACTGAGTTTAAAAGAAGCTTTCTCTTGTTTCGGAACGATGAAAAAAGAGTTATATTGCTTCATCCCCAATTGCCTGTTTTTCCCTTTATTCTCAGCAAATGGCTGGACACTCTTGCAACTTTTCTTCTATAAATTTATGGCAAAAACTTGAACAACTTTGAAGGATAATCCGTCCCTTGAATAAAATTGAACGCGCGCGTTAGTTTATAAGCACTCAAAAGGAAAAGCATAGCATTCATTGCTGCTCGAGGGCATCTCAGCCCTCGTAGACGGCGACGGAACGCTGTTGTTTGGAAGTTAAAGACAACTTTTGTTCCTTAAGAGGTTTCTAGTTTCATGGGAAGAATTACAAAGCAACGGTAATACACTTTGTCTGAGCACTTAGTAATTTGAGCGATTTTAATAGTTGCATAAAATAGTCCCAAAAGTTACATCCCCACAACCTCCAAATATCCCATTTTAGTTTTAATGATCATTAAGCCGCTGTATGTCTAGCCCATAACGTTTTATGTACATAGCATGTCAAGTTGCGATCAATTTTATTATTTGTTTGGATGCGTTGCCGCAACAATAAGAAAACAAATGGCATTTTTTTCCTGCTAAAAATGTACACAATTCGTAATTGGTCGCTTAAAACATCACCTAAAAAAATTAAGTGAGGATCTTCGGATGATTTAAGACTGGCCAGGCGCACTCAGGCATGTTCTGGTAGTTTACGCGTTAAAGCAGGCTTGAGCCGCGTGAAATGAGTGATTTTCATTAACATGTTAACACGATTCTCGATTTTATAGCAGAGGAGCACGTAACGCACCTTTCAGGGTGCCCTAATAAATCTCCTGGCGCGGTTCCCGGGGGAATTCATTATCTCTAAGCGAATTCAATTCTTCACGCCTGCCACATTTGTGGAGATTTAATGGTCCTTTTACCTGACTCAAAGAGGCGTTAAATTACAGACCGGGCAGAGGCCCAGGGCTCCGCCACTCGAAAAGGGACCGACTCATCGATTTCTTTCCACAGGGAAGAAAAACATTAGACACAATTGGTCGTGTTGAGAGAGCGAGGACTCGAGAGCACTTTCGTTGTCAATAAAACTGCCGGGTCACAGGGCATGGGAGGTAATTGTTCGTTATTTGATTTTTCCACCATTATTGGAGTAAACGAACGCTTTGTTCGGATCTCTAGAAATTCCGACATCTTCGTCATGGCCATCGAGACGGAAAAGAAAAACACTCAGAACGATCGGTGGATGAACATTTTTCTTTTTCTTCTTTTTGTAATTGAAACAGTTGTAGGGCTTGATTTTTGGCCCTTTCAAAAATAAGGGAATCATGCGGGAAGAAAGGACAGATGGCAAGCAATTTTATTGTTGTCATACCGAGATGGAATGATGATAAGGGCCAATTCTAAGAACACAAGAGGTGTCAGATGAAATTGTAGACGTCCTTAGAAAAAATCGCTCAAAATTTTGATACACACTATTTAAGAAACGAAAGTATCATTCAGGCAAATATGCTGAGAATGTCCTCAAATAATATTTATCTAATAAAAGAAAATAGTCTAGGTATATATTCCAAATCTGGAACATCATCTCTGTTTTCTACTATACATACTTATATATTTTATGTAATATTTCAATAGAGGGTGGTTTGGGTTTCAACTCCTAAAATCCTCTTCTGGCTACTTTCCTAGTTTATATTACATTTAACAAATTAAGTACTTACTGCGTTATTAACTCACAAGTAGGTTAACTAAACTTAAATTCATACTTACGAAAATGTCCTCGAAATTAGACTTTTCGTAATTTGAGTCGGGTTTTCAATTTGAATGTAATGTAACTGTTTAAAATTTACTGTCAGAAGTAGGTATAAAATAATTCCCAGATATTTAGTTTAATTAGTGCAAGTAATTTTATTTAGTAATCTGCTTGTAAGCTGTACATCGCTGTGATACCCGCATAAGATAATCGCAAAATTAGCTTTGTATAAATGCCTTCAAATAAAAACTGGTTCTAATACCGACCTGACAAAAGAAGTAAAGTATAGGTACTCTTAACTTTCATCTTTCAGTTGATAATACTTCAGTAATGTTAAATGAATAAAGTTATTTCAAGGATATACAAATTTTAATCCGAAAAGGACTGCTCTTCCTCATCCCTCCGATTAGAAGCGTGGAAGGGAAGCATAGATAACTAGATAACAGCCGGCTGCCGATGCGTCACAGACAATTGGAATATTGTGACGCAGCATGTGCCGACAATTACGCAACATCTATTACATATTTCCGGCTGTGCATAAATCTTTCGTTATCGGCGGCTGGGTCTGTTGTTGTGACAATTTGAATCGATTTTAAATTAACCGTGGCACGGGACATTGCGAAATTTGATTTCAATCGAAAACATATCGAATTCTATGCCACGCAGAAACACACAGCCACACTATTCAGAGTGTGGCAATAGTTCAAAAACATTTATGTTATCTATAGAAGGGAACATTACATAGTTGCCGAAGCGGGGTGGCGGGCATGAGGTGTGAAATCCTATACAACAAAGTAGAAGACCCAATTTAGGATATATTCCCAAAAGAATGGTCTTCTCTCACCCTCGTAGTGATTGTTATGTCCGTCAGCCGTCAATTCGCTGTATATTGGCTTCCTGCCAGAAAATGCAGCACGGGATGGTGCACGTTTTTGTCCATAATTGGGGTTCTAAGGAACGAAGGGTCCAGGCGGAATCCGGAGCGTACCCCACTCCCGGTATCGGTGTCATTTATCCCTGCACAAATAGTGTTCACTATGTGCCTGAATTTCTGAACACCACCCCGACACAAAAGAACACGGCACAAAATAATCGGGACGCCTATACAACATCCCTGGCGAGATTTTCATTTCTCCCACATGAGTGATGTGCATTAAGTCTGGACCACTGGACAATGGACATCTCATAACAAAAGGACGACGCGAGGGTGAATCAAAAATTTTTAGGTAATGAAGCACGGTGGCGTCAAGGGACTGTGTCACACCGGGCATTAGTCTGGAATTCGAATATCCCGGGGCACTTCATTAAATCGCATTTTAATCGTATTCATTAACCAGCGATGACGCTGACCGCCGCCGCTGTCGTTGTGGTTTTTAGCTAATTTATGACCATGGTCTAATTCACCCACAATGGAAGGAAATGACACCTCACCGCGTTAATTACAGTCCAGACCTGCCTGATCGTACCTAAACCAATTTCGGGAGCATAATTCAACTGCCCGCTAAACAAGTTGTCATCGATATGCCACTTAGGCGGGAGTGCTCGAGTATAATTAGGACTGTCTGTCTGGACCTTTTCGATATATGCATGAATAAATGAGAGCTCCTGGAATTCCCTATCAGGAGAAGCGTCAAACCGAAATCTACTTACGTTGAAATGCCAGGTAATGTCGAGGTGCTTGGCAAATTGGATGCTAATATATCAGTCATTTCCGGCCATCAACTCGACTGAAATAAATAGGTTTATGACCTCGTCCTCGTCTCCGTCAAACTAAACCTGGTCCTTAATTACTTGTTTTTGGACTGCACATTAACGCAAATCGAAGATAATAACTCATGAGAATAGTGAGTATATAAAATTTTAATGACTTCAACAGTGGAAAACGTAAGGAGCTCTACAAAATATTAGAAACAATATTTTCTATTCAATAACCTTTTGAATTTCTGGGAAAAATTTAAGTAAGTTAATTATGCAGATTAACGAAATTATTAATCACTGACTACTTAAAGGTACCTATAGTATCAATTTTCTTGGTAGGTACTCGTAAATCGTAATGAATTTGGTATAACAATTCCGTCATAAAACCAATCAATTATTGTTGTCGCTGTGTAGCAATTGTACTACTTTTAAGCTCTTGTAATGAAAAATTTAATTTTGGTGTTATTTTAATCATATTTTGTCATGAATTCTAAAAATTCAATCTATCTTATAACCATTAGAGGAGGAATATATTTGGTTGAACAAATTAAAAAAAAAACCCCATTACATTTTTAAGAAGTAGGTATATTAGTAATTTTTCCTTTTTTGATTCAAAAATTATTTATGAATACATACTATAAATAAAATTGAATTTATTATTTTTAAGTTAAAACCATTGTCAAAATTTAGCATTATATAAAAAAAACCACGATAATTTAAAAAAAAATTATTTGCAGAATAAAGATATTATCAAGTAAAATTTTGATAGATGAGGGCGCGCTTTAATTCGAATATCCGCTTTTCGTAGCGAAAAAAAGCAGAAGATTATTACTTCTTTAATGCGGCAGGGCAGACATTTGACTTAATTTATTTAGGTCATTCATCATTCCGTCCCAGAACAGACCCAGAACCGGATGCACATAGTCTTGAATTTCAGGGAGGTCTTCTTACTTTCATTCCCATCGTTTCGGTCACTTCATACGACAAATTTTGCATGGTCCACAGGGCAAAGGCCTTCTTAAAAGCACAAATTGAAGCGGATCCAAAAAAAAAAACGCGCGAGAAATATTTCAATATAATTTTCCCTACCAACACCAAAATTTCACATATTTTAAGGGATAAAAAGGCGCCGAATAACTTCAAGTTACTTTCCTTAAACACCAAAAAGTACTCAAAAAGTTTCTTTTTCTTTTCATTTACTCTATTTTATTCCGCCTACTTTTATCTTAAAGATCGTTTTAAATGCAAAGGGGACAGATAAAGAGTCGCCCTAGCCATTATTTTTCCATTTGTTAACAATTCGCAACTTTCAGCTTAGTTAAGGGTGATAAATCTCACAATTCTCTGGGGTAATTCAGATGAATTCCCGCTTTAATTTGGGAGGCAATTAAAAATCGCTCTACTCGAAATTTTCGGGTAATTCACTTTAAAAATTTGCGAATGGGCGGTAATGCGGCATAGTCTGTTAAGAATTGTTTTTATAATTGGTTTTCCGCTCTAAATTCGAAAAATAATTTACAGGAGATTTATTTCATAAAGTAGACAAAGCAGTTTAATGGAAACTTATATCTTTGGAGTTGCTGTTTTGAAAATGCATTATTAAAATGTTAAACATCGAATTGACTAAACTAACATAATGACTAAATCAATTATTTTGACATACTTTATATTGCCAATATATCACCGAATAGTGAACATAGCCATACGTACTTTGCTATAGTTTTAGTCTAGAAAGTGAACTGAGCTAAATTTAAAACGATAGAACAAATTCGGTTTAAAATGATAATGACAGGGGCAAAAATTTTTGTGAGTAGGTATATTAACTACACCTACATACATACATATATTCTAAAATTTTTAAAAAAATTATTGAATCTCATAAATTATACAAATTATTCGAAGTTAAAACTTTTTATATAGAAAATACATTTTCGAAAGGTTCGTCAATATATGAGAAACAAAATTTAATATTTGACTATTCGTATAATTTACATTAGAGCAAAATGCTTTAAATTTGGATAGAGTTCTTTGGTAAGACCTTGCATTTGTGTAAGTAGCATACCGATCAGATTATACCCATCGATCTGCACAAAATTGTGAAAGGCAATAATCGGCTGGATAGTTCATTTAACCTTTCCATAAATCATAAAATGGGTACGACGAAAGTAACGCTATGGAATCTATCATATTTCTCCCGGCCTCATTATGCTTCCTAGTTATTATTAGAGGAAAGTGGACGCACTGTAGTCAAACTCATGTTCATTCAAAAGCGGCGGTCTATGGCCTTAATTACTTTTCAAATTTTAACACGCCGAAAGTAGCGAGAGCATTAAATACCAAGTAAGAGTCTCGCACTTCTGGCGAGCTCCAGAATGGACCGCGATGCTGCCGCGGGAGCCGATGATGCTGACGATGATGACCTCATATACCCTCGTGAAAACCATAAGTGCATTTGGCTGTGAAATTGAGCTGAACTCCATAAATATTTTGAAGGCATTTTATTCCGTATATATCCCGCGAGTAGCCCGGCTGCGTCAGGTCTTTAAATAGAACTGGTTAATCTAAACAAAAGCGTTTTTTGCACTTCGAAATAAATTAAATTGCTAAAATTCTCTTGTTATGGCAACACATGAGCTCATCCCCCAGTTCGGGCTAACATATTAAGCGGGTGCTCCCGAAAAAATTTCACACCAAGGATTATTTGATTTTATTTTGTGTGAAAGGGTAGGGAATGAGTTTGTTTGCGATTTTCATAATGTGGGACAATTTAATCTGCATAATGCTTCTATTTGAATTTCAATTTATGCATCTGTTTGGTTTGGACCCTCTTCAACTGTCGATTAGAAAGATATTACCCTTGTGTATATAAATATCTAGTGGTGGCGAGAATGCTTACTTCTTATAATTCTAGATGGCGCTACTAGTGCCTATTTCAGAGTGGCTAAAAATTTCGTTACAAAAAGCTTTGGATTATATGGGAATGGGAATAGAGAAAATGCGTGATGGGCTTTTCGACAAGGTGTGAAGATATAAAGCATACCGGATGACTGTACATGTGTTTGTGTACAAGGGTTTCATCAACGCTGTTTATAAAAATGTTAATCGGGCATTCTTTGTCTAATCACCGAGCGCTTGGACCCGACCATTTTTGATATGGTTGATTTTTTAAATATATTTAAGTATTCATTGAGAGCTTCTAAGAAATTTTTTAGATTTTTCTTCCAAAAAATGTTTGAGTAATTAATTTTTGGGCCACTAAATTTGACTTCACTATCCAAATTTTTAAATTCATGATAGCGGTCCCAATATGATCAAAATGTATCAACCAATTCGAATTGAAAAAGAAAAAAATATCTCATTGTAGAAAATGATTGGCTACGGATTTACACGGAAGAATTGTTACAAAAAATATTGAAAGTAGTATAAAAAGGGTTAAAAAAAAATTTACAACAATAAAAATTAAAATACACAGATGCGGGTTTTTATCGAGTTTTCCACTCTAGATCCGTCGTATTTTGTTTGACAGTGATTTTTGAGAATTATCACAGTGCAGATGTACATACCTCGTGCAGGATGTAGCTAATTGCCACGTACGACGATCTTGAGAGATACCTACATGTTACACAAAACATCCAAAAATTTTTTAGACACTCATCACATTTGGCCTCAAACGCAATCTATTAAAAAAATAATATGTATTATTATATGCATATATCAAATGAAATAACTGCAAATTTAATAAAAACGACCTGTTACGTCAGTTTAGCCGCAATTAGAAAAAAAACATTGTTGCGAGATGACCTACATAAAAAGATTTCGCGGGTAAAGAGGGGAACGGAAAATTACAAAAGTAAAATAGCCAGCCCAGAACTATTCGACCCCAAAGCATTGTTTAATATATGTACTTATATTAGAATTCTGCTACCGTTGAAAACAATTATATTTGAAATATGTAATTATTTCAGAATGAAATACATATAGTACGTACATATCTTTAAATATTAATTTATTGGCCTTAGATATTTGGTTCAAATCTTTCCAGGATTATCAATTCTAAAGAAAATGCGCATACAGCTAAATTCTGTTCATTATATACATACATACATACATATATATCTCTTCACCATTCATCATAATATAATAAATAATAATCCAGCGAGCGCTTGTTGGCCCGGGGGTTTTTGGTTGCGAGGCGTCGAGGGTGATGCTCGAATTGTGTGGAAGAGAATCGCCGAGAGGCGCGCGCCGTCAGGGGTAAGATGGATTCGTTCGCTCGACACGCAGCTCAGCGGCGCGGCCGCACACAATTCCACCCTCCCGATCGATACGATCCATCTTACCCCTGACGGCGCGCGCCTCTCGTCAATTCCCTTCCACGCAATTCTCGCTCACCGCCCGCCGTCCCCGCAACCGTCTGCCCAAATGCCTTCACACGACCTTTTCGTCTGGAATTTTACTTAGCGCGGTGCGGGAAAATTGCTTTTCATTTTGCAGTAAACAAAAAAGGTTGAAACTTTCATACAAGATGGATAATATATATATATTATTTATTATATGATCCTTCAAAATTTCAACCCCTTCCGACTATTTTATTCAAAGTTGTAAACAAAAAACCTTTTTAACCCTTTTCATTCCTTAGCGGTCACCCCAGAGGGTTGAAAAATTTTATAGGGTTACTTTTCAATCTCCCCAACATCATATCAAAAAATCAAAGTGATGCTAATTACTTGAGCTTCACAGGCTTTATTGACTGGCCTATTGTATTGGATTGTAGCGATCAAATAAGAAAAAGCGATCAAGAATGCTTTGGGAAAGCGTTAATGAAAGCCCTTCAGGATGATTTAAAATTCAGCTTTTTCCAAAACTTTCCCAACAAGCTTTATCGACTACAGCGCCTCTACAATAAGAGGAGTAACTATCATGATTTCATTCTTGCCACCACTAGATATTTATATACACAAGGATATTACTTAAGTACACATTCATAATGAAAGCACTTAAGTAAATAAGCATCTATCACTTTATATTTACCATTTAGATTTTAGTAAGAATAAAATGGAATCGCAAATAGGTACATTTTAATTAACTTTAATTTCGAAAATTACCAAGAAAACGACATGTCAGTCTCTTTATGATCATATCCAATATACGATAAAATATATTCTCTCTTAAAAATAATGTTACCTACCCATGAAATATGAAAATTTTGTAGATAAGCTATCTTTACATATTAGTGCAAAGTTTAAACTATTTAACTTGGATTTATGAAAAGTATTACTATGAAGACAGAACAGACAGTCGGACAAACCGAGAAAAAAATTGCTTTTAAAATTTTTACATATTAAATTGTATTTTATTACTCTGTTTCCATTCCCATATTAAAGGACATACATATACCCAAAAGCTTTTCACCTCCGAAATAACCATTAATTTCAATAAATATTTATGTTACTGTGTACAAATTCATTAAAATGAAGGATAAATTCTCATCATAAAATTCATACCAACATTTTCATCTCATATAAAAATTTACATTAATTAATTATAACATTCCTGCTCTTCACTTTAATCACAAAGAAAAGACACTGAGCCACATCGCACGGGTAACGCTCAAAGATAAAATCCAGGAGGTATAATGCCTCCTGAAAAGCGACTTTAACGTCATAGAATTTGTTGCGTGTTTGAAATATTAGAGAAATTCCCTGAATGAATCAGGCATAATTAGCAGGATAATTATGGCAATGTAGAGCGGGAGAGGACAAGGTAACATTAATTAGATGTGATTACGTGGGAGCACAAAGCGAGCGTTCCGCGTTTTTGTGTCGACTCCTCCCTATTCAAAAGGAATCCATTCCCTTCTATGAAAAGGAGGCGGACTATCCATGTTGCGAAAATTGATTTTTGTGACAATGCACCCGTCCTTCCTCCTTCCGTTTCGAGATGAGCCTGCGGTGGTCCATGACGAAGCGCACTCTATAAATCAAACGCAAGAGGAGTTGCAGTGTGGATCTTTCATTTTACCCATAAACCTCTATCCGTTTATTCATCTATCTTTTCGAACTCCTAGATTCTAGAATCTAGGGAAGAATATCATAAAAGTCCGATTTTGAAGGAAAGATCGTGCGGTGGTGGCCCATATGAAATTATCGCTAAATTCCTCTAATTAACGACCAAATCCCTGGGATAAGACTCTCGCTTTAATCAAAGTGTGGAACGAACAGACAGACGGTGGCGGTCCTCTGCAAATCAGCTTACAACCGCACGTCCCACGGCAATTCAATCAAGGGAAAATTGAATGGCGTAGAGGGGGTGCACATGTCAACCCTGCTGGCGGAGTTATGCTGCAGCATAAACCCTCATCTTGTACCACCTCCATATGCTCGAGGTGACGGATTTAGCCAGCGGGGGCTTTATATCCGTCATGATGCGGCTGCCTAATCTTTAATTTTTGTGAGCAGAAAATTATACATATGTATATAAAAAAAAATTTTTTCTGTGTCAACACAACACACCTTGGGGATGCGACGTCCCTGCCCTCGAATAGTTGTGATGTTTTAATTAGAGTTAGGGTCGCACCCACACCGGCCGTCAGGTCACGTGTCGCCTTATGTTTGTTAGAAAATTGAAGAAGAAACAAAATGCGGGCGGGGTGTAGATTTCAGGGTGATATACCTCGGCTGTGGTGGTTTAAAAAGAGACATAATGTGACATCAATTGAATTCAATCTCCCACGCGCGCCAATATCACATCCTTTTCTTGGTATTGTGGTGGAAAATTTTTTAACGAGTCCTCTTAAGTAGAGGATGTGGTTTTAAATAGAGTACCCTCTTTTCTTTTCCAATAAAAGGGGTTAATTTGCGGAACAAGGGGCGTAAAGGGTCACAAATTGAATTTTAAATGGAAGCAAATGTTGAGATTATTTTGTCGCATATTTTAAATCGAAAGTATGTACGTACGTATACACAGTATACATCCTGTAACTCGTAAATTAAATTTTGAGCGTTATGAATAAAATTATGCTATAGCTTCAAACACTTTAAAAATTTATTGTCAACGGCTTTAAAAATCTGATATAGAAGATTTTTAACAACAAATTATTTTGAAAAATCACTATTTTCTCTAGTAATTCTTAAAAATTTATACTTTACCAATTAAACTCTAGATAGTTAAAAAACTAACAAAATGTTATAGTATATAATTTATTAATTATGTACTTAAATTGACTCTAACTAAAATTCAAGACCCGAGATTTTACTTTTGAATTCCAGTATCTGCAAAATCCTGAAACATAGGAAATATACTGGAAATTTATTTCAGAAGCAAGTTTTCCATTTTAATTTGATAAAACGATATACAAATCTTCAAAAGTATTTTCCCAAGTGGTAAAATGTATCAGAATGAATCTAAAACGGAGATGGTGGCAGAAGCATCAAACCAAGCATATTCTGGTCCAGATCAACGAAAAATTAATAAACCTTGTGCTCGAGTGAAGTAGTACAACTCTTTCGGGGGAAATTCGATTCCCACATCGGAAAGTGAACTTGCCCTGGGGTTGCAAAAATATAAGAGGAAGCTGTCGTCGAATTGCACAGGTAATGCACGTGGAGACGGTGCACAAAACACAATACTTTTGGATGCTGGAGCCGTGCAATGCAAACACAGCTGCAGGTCCCTTCTGATTTTTATTAAATCACCCACCCGAGCTGGAGTGGTCCTGTATACTCTCGTTACACAACTCTGAAAGGTCGAATAAACTGAGTTATGTTCATTTTGATTTAAGTGCGATTTAATTCCTGGAATTTTCTCCCAGAAAAACCAATTGGAACTAGTCCTCTGACTGGCATGTGGCAGTATACAGGAGTAGTATACCTCATGACTCATAGAGAGTTACAGAATTACAGTGTACTGGAGTGGAAAAAACAAATTTCATCATTTTAATTGTCTCACTCGCTGGAGCACTGGATGGCTTCACTGACTTTGGGATGTTTTAGGGGGAGCAAAATCGATTGGGGCACCATCCCAACGCCAGCGGAGCCCGGCGGCGCCACACTGTCGCGACAGAGATGAGCCACATCTACAAGTGGTTTTTCTCCATAAAGATAAATTGTGTAAAAAAATAAGAAAACGTCTTGGCTCGGCACGATGGCCACCATCTCAAAATGCAATGTGTAGTCGTGCTCGACTCTTTCTAATCCGGGAATTATGCAAATGCGGAACTTTAATATTCCCCACTGGCCCCAAGCCCCATTGTGGGGGCGGTGGGTGGACAGTAGACGGCACAACTTTTGTTCCACTTTATCGGGAGTTGGCATTCTTCGGAAGGATTCCTCATCATTGTCGGTTGAATTCTCCTGGAAAACGAGTAATGGTGCCATCCGAGTTCCGAGGAACAGTTCTAATTGCAATCAATAATTGCTCAGTTATGAGGAAAACTCATTCATTGTGACTAAATCGATAGATACAGATAATGACAATAGATTACTTCAACTATAAAAGCTTTTATCTCGTTAAACTATGATTTTTCTTATTTTCTATAGTGACGAGAACGAAAATTATGGTATTTAACTGGTGATACGAGTATGTGAAAGTTTTGTTTTAAAAGGTTCTCGATGGAAATGGATCGATTTTAATGGTTAAGTAGTTATTACATTATAAACAATAAATAAAAAGGAAATAAATTTAATATGCTCACGTTTTCTTTATATTGATGTATAACTATTCTGGATGGTATTTTCTTTTCCACGTTCTTACAAAACACTTAAAAGTGTCTAGTCTACGGCAGCAAGACAAATTTACAAAAAAGATATTTCAGCGGAAAATAAATCTCTAAAAAAATCCAAACTTTGAAATACCCATTTTATAAAAGCAAAGCTCAGTCTCAATTTTTACATAGAAATCATGAGCTTGATATCAATTTAATACACGGTTTACTTAATAGGTATAAAAAAAATGAGCCTGAGCTTTTCTTCACTTTTTTAGCATACGAGCCATAATGTTAAAGTAAAAATATTTATCTATAAAATTAAAAACAATTGAAAATGGTAAGAACAAATCTTAAACATTTCCATAGTTGAAATTTCACTTACCTGATAATAAGTATATTAATTTGGACGATTTCCTGAAAAGGAAAAGAAACTTACTATTATTTTTCTTTTTATAGAAGCCTTTTGTCTGGTTTGTTATACAAAAGTTGATACATTAGATAAAAAACGCAAATTTCTCTAGATTTAAATCAATTTTCCTTTTGCTTGCACTCTAACCTAATTTATAGATCTGCTTAAAAATAAGCGATAATTTTAGCTGTGTGTCGGAATACAGAAATGTTATACAATATAATAAAGCATTAATGCAAAGCAGCATTCAACTGATCTTCAAAGAGCATCTGTGACCCACTAGAGTCCCTTTGCGATAATCTCAAACGGAGTGCTTTTTGCGCTCGTTTAGATTTAAACAAAACCGAAATCCGTAACAGCTCTGGTCCTTCTACTTCTAACGTCTACAAAATCGGTGTACTGAGATTAGAACTAAGAAAACGTTTTCCGATTAAATTCGCTACTTTCCGTCTTCCTGTTCCTCTCCTTTCACATCGCAAAGATGTTCCCGCCCCCGCGGCATCTTTACGGTGGGATTGAATTGTGTCAATGGTGAGGCACTTGCCAGTTCCTCTAGCATGCCAGCAGCCGGAAGACAATGGGAACGAAAGCGTCCTCTTGATCCATTTCTTCGCTTTGCATACTATTTCAGCTAAATGCTCTCGTGGGAGCGATTAGACTCTGTTGCTTTGCCGTCTGCTTCCATTTGCTTCGGGCGTCCCGGTTTTTATCCATCCGCCCAGACCCGGCCTGGATTGGCATCCAGAGAATCTAGTTATCAAACGGGAGAGATACAACGATACTGAGATAGACCACCTGCATCTGGCCGGGGATTTAGCATTAAAACGGAAATGGACGTAAAACTCAATGGACTTTTTGAAGTCGGCGCCGCATCACCATAACCGGGAAGAGGAATTTTTTTTTCTTCTTCCTCCAGAAGTTTCAACGATTTCGTCCCGTAAATGAGTATTTTTTCAAATTGGCTCTTGAGTCTTTCATTTCTAATTATCTCGGCTCCCTTGCGCCGCCGCCGTGGTCTAGTCGGGCTCCGGTGATGGAACAAAAAGCTTTTTAGGGTAACTCAATTCCTGACCCACTTCCCTGCGACGTCACTGCAGGTCCTATTCCCTTGGAATGGAGTCCATTAAGTGCAACATCCTTTTCGCCCTTACAGGATTCAGGTCTTTGACGTAATGCAATATTTATACGAAATGTCTGGAACCCTAAAACCCGCCCTCGCAGGTCCTACCCTATTTTAGTCTGAAACGACAGAGGAATTTCATCTGTTGCCGGTGTAATAAAATTGCGTGCACAATACCACTGGCCCTATGGAAAAAAAAGGGGGAATCCCCGGACCCCGTTCAGTCTGAACATTTCCTGTAAATGTGAAATTTATGTTTTTTTCCCCACCAAAAAGGTAACACGGCTGGCCAAGACACTTTCCGCGATAAATCCCCCTCAACTTGATGTCAGAAATGCGAAAATTAAGTGCGATTTTTATTCACCTGACCCCCCAACTGCCATAGTCCAACCCCCAATTAAATCTGGCGTGTCTAGCCTACCACCCCGCGCCCTCTACCGCACTCTGGGACTCAGAAACCTATTTACGTGCAAATGACATGCACTTGTCGGGAACATTGCGGGGGAGTTGTATTCAAATTTTACCGAAAAACAAATTATTTAGGCGTTGCGCGATGGCAGGGGCTGGGAAAATATATTCACCCTCGCCAGGAAGCGAATCTTCATTCCTGGGTCTTAGGAGATAAGTCAAGCGCAAAATTACAAAACGGGGACGCGGAAATGTCCCTGTGGCGAAGGTGATAGCACCTGGAAAAGAAAATGGGAAAAGGGTTCGTTCCTCTGTTTCTCGCACCCGGGATGCATAAGGAGGATATTCAAATTCAATTCGGCCGTGCGGGAATTCCGGTCCAAATTTTCAACTCGACAACGACATCTGGCCGAGACGTTGAACAAGAACCATCGAGGAGAGTAATCCAATTATTTTGTAGTAAAATACTTTAGGCGAATGTCTTTATTTAAAGTTTATGGGAATCAAAAGGAAGGTGTTAATCTTCGGGATTCATTGGGACCGACTACATTTTAGCTCCAGGGAATAGAAAGGTTTACTGCTGAATTTGCAGACTTCCATAGAAACCTTCATCTGAGTCCCTCTAATCGGAAATCTCAGATGAAAGCAGATGAAAGATTCATTTTATTTAGAGCCCAAAGGCTTGTACAGTTTGCAACTTATTTAAAATTTCTGCTTAGGAAGCAAGTTTGTTATTGATATAGTTTTCCTGAGGCATGGAATAACAATTTCTGAAAAATTAATAGAGCTGGCACAGAAATCAATCGAAATTTTAAATCATAGTAAGACTATTATTTTTTTATGAATCTAAATAATGAAGTATGTATACCTACAAATATTAAATTACAAAATCAATAAATTTAAATTCAATGATGTACAAATATTCAAAATTATTTACATATCATGCTTTACAATTCAGTAATTAGAAGATAATTGGAATATGCTTGTTAAGTGTGGAACGTTTTTTATACTATATATATATTTTAGGAAATTGATGTGATACAAATTTAAAAACACCTCTTTTGAATATTATGAAATTTCTATCTCTAGCAGATCGTAGAGTATTTTTGGACAAAATTTTATTGTTTGTGTAAATTGACTTTAATTTTAATTTTCTAATGCAGTTTTTTTTTTTTAAATCACATTTTGAAGTTTTCAATTTCAAACATCCAATTTAAAAATGAGATGAAAGTCTTTCCTCTTTTTAATTTATAAAACAAAAACTAAAGAAGATGAAATTTAGCTTAAGACTAAAGTTTCAAAGATACCGAACCACGGTGGTAACCAGACAGACAGACGAATCATTTATTCCACAAAACTTTCGTGTTTTTTTGTAACTTTGAGTTCAGAACTTTGAGTGATAAAATTCTAGTTCCTGGAATTCTTAGGGTATTTTCGAACTTCTGTCCCGTCGTGTCCCAATGCATTTTTTATGCTCCTAACCGCTGAAATTTCAAAGTCTTCGTATGGCGTGGAAACAGAATGTGCCACAATGAGTCCTCCCCCGCCACCACCTGTACCGATCAAAAGGTGGATTGGAATAGTATTTCTGCGACTGTTTTCCCTTTAATTTATTTATTGCGGAGCTCCTTATTGCCCCGATCGAATTTCGCGCATTGGGGCCACACTCTGGGGGCGAAGCACCCCGCCAGCCGTGGTCGTGTCGCAGCCGGGCATTAATAAATAATCACGCCGCACCAGGGCTGGTGCTGCCGCCGCCGACGCCGACGTCGGGCTCCTCTGACAAATTGCACCGAAAAGTCGGGGGCCCTGCGTTGTTCATCCGTGACGGAATTTACCATTTTTCATTGTTTTCTGAGCCCTAGGCCCTAGGGCTCCGCTCCCCCGCTTAATGACGGAGCGGAAAGGAAACGTGAGCTAACCTTCCGCCTTTGAATGGCTTCGATCCGTCGACGTGCGACAGAAGAAACAAATGAACCGGATTTCGGGGGATGAAATCAATTCGTTAAGGATTTTCTCGTCAATCGGAGGCAATTAGGGCGTCACCTGAGCCGGTGACCAGAGATGCCCGACACAAAGGTCAGATGATGAGTCTTCAAAGACGAAAAAATTAGCTGACCAGAAGCGCATCTCCGCGTTGGCATCCATCGCGTAATTAGTTCGAGGTACCAAAAAACTCTGAGGATGCTAATGATATGCATGAAACTGATCTTAATTAATCTGAATGCGTAATTCTGACTAAAGATCGGTGGTGAGGGCGGAGACGACGCAGCGGCTCGTAATTAAGAATAATGCGAAGCCGTGGAAACTAGATCAAACTCAGATATTTTCAACAGCTCAAAAAAACATTAAAAAAGCCATTGTAGGAAACATACGGAGTGCGAGTAGGACTTACGCCCTAAGTGTTCTACTTCATTTGTTCACGAAATAATTGCATATATTTATGTAGATAGGACCTACATATATAGTATTCGAAATTTATGATTTACCTGATTTTTCTCTTACTTGGAGTATATAATTTTATTTTTAAAAATTTAACTACATATTTTGATAAATTTGCTCAAAAACATATTAAGTTGCTCAGGTTTTGACCAAGTAGCGAAAACTGAAACAAAATTTGAGACCACTTAAAGTTTGTTCATAGTTATTATCTCTTGCTTTTGAACTTTTTTCTTGAATGTGTTCCTTGAATTAATGGGAAATCGCGAATTCCAGGGAGATGTGCATCTCTTTTAGGCTGCTATCGTAATTAAAAAGGTGAATTTAGCGAAGACTCTCATGAATGCAATTAATAAGCCTCAAGGTCTATCTTTCGAAACTTTCCGCGTACTTAATTAGTGGAGGGTCATTTTTTTTTGCACCGAAGATGGCGGAAGAAAAGAAGGCACTAGCGGCGCTCTTTGGTGAACCTTTAGAAATTGGCGATTAGCCCTCGTCACCGCCCTTCGCTGAAGGGCGGCTGCAGGTGGAGGAACAAAACCTGTGCAAGTCATCGGGATCGGGCTCTTGAGTGGGATTTCTTTGAATCACGGGACTGGAGCCACTAATTGGGCTTCACTTAGTGCACTCCTCGAGAAAATTCCCTGAACAAAGAGGTCGCTGCGGGGGCGGGAATGAGTGCACGAGGGTCTTCCGTGCAAAGACACTCCACTCCAATTCTGCCGCCCCAATTCGGCTTCCATTAGCCGCAAATCAGGGCTGACAGCCACACGATTGTCCTTAAGAGCTTTCATCCTCCGATGTAACTTAAGGACATTTGCGAAGGACGGGGGACTCTTCTTTGCCTGGTGCCGCACCGCAGCATCGCACCTCCATCACCACGGCTCCGGCAAGGTACGATGGTCTCACCTTTCTCGCGAGGTAAGAGGACAACGCCAACTTTTTTACTTTTATCTTACGAATGGCAAAAAAATATGGGTAAAGTAAGTATCAATAATCTAGTATACCTAAAAATATAGCTATAAAAAGTATAATTTTCAATAATTCAATAACAATGTTAACAATAATCATATTATGAATTAATTATATGTTTAACTTTGTAAAATTTTAAATTTTACATTTGGTCCTTCTAAAGTGTCTGTTTCCACGAAATAGATTCAGATTTTCTTATAAATAATTCTATTGAACCTCAGAAAACTCATTTTGGACCATATTTACTTTTATGAATTTACCGACTCGAGAATCCTTTTCATATTGAAAATGCTAAAATATTTTGTGCGATTTTTGACCATCGTTCCTTGATTTTTAATTTCACGATTGATAAACCCTTATTAAACTTTTAAATAAAGAGCAGAAACTTAGATGTTGTGCTCAGTTCCAGGTTATTTTTTGAGGTTTAATAAAAATCTGGTATTCCACGAAAAGGTAATTTTATTCTACCGTGCCATTTTCTGAACGACTCAAGCTTATTTATCCTTACTTCCTGGAAAATAAACGTAATATCTCGAGAAATATTTTTAGCTTTTTTCAATTAAGCATACTGAAAAATTATATCATTCCAATGTTGTTGGCTGATTCTGAGAGATTCAGAAAATACGTTTCCTATTCTATAGGAATTATAAAATTCATCAAAGACAAAATATAACCATTGTACCTAATTGTAATGTTTCAGTTACTATTCCTTTAGCTACAAGGTCAACTAATTTAACTTGAAACATATACGCAACTGTTTCAATTGAATAGCTTTTTGTCAGAGACATAAATTTGAAATAGTACCTACCTAAATTGAATCTTTGTCAATCTTTCGCAAGTGTTTTGCGATATTAACAAATAAACGTTATAACTAAATAAAAATGCGGCCATTTTTTGAACCGTTTAAAGCAAGAGTTGGTTGTAATCAGTTTGTGTAATTAATTCAGGAAAATAAAAACCGAAATCGCTTTCGATGCAGCTAGCAAATTCCGAGACTCGAAGTTGCGCCAAAATTGTTGACTCGCAACCGGAAGTCGTCAGTACAACTTTTGCCAGCCACATTTGTTGAATTCCGCTTTTGAGCGGGGCGGCAACACGAATTACCTCACTGGAAGATGTGTCTAAACATTCCGTCGCTCCGAATCCCGAGTACAAGTCGCTGCAACACTTTCCAGCCTCGTCCAGAGCCTTCCCCTCCGGAGCATAATTTCCCGGCGATATGCTTCCCACTCGCAACATAAACGCTTGATGCCTCCACGGGCCCTCGCGACGTGCGGCTGACTCAGTAGTGCTTGGAATTTGGTCGCGTCTCGTCAACTTCCGAGTCTCAGGGGTGAAGAGTGAAAACTGAAAACAGTGCGAATCCGAACTGGGCTGAAGCTGAGGCCACCTCTTCCCTAGTTCCCCTTGGATTATCCCGGCGAGGATTTTGGGTTTAACGGAACGACCGCTCCCCAAACTAAAAAAAAGGAAGGTCAACCTGCACCTTTAGGAGGAATTCACTGTTCACTGTTCCGCGGGAAGTTCGTTAAACTTGTTGCTGAAGTTGGTGCATAGTGGGGGATGAACTCCGCAAAAAGTAACGAATTTATTTGATGAAAAGGACACGATCTTGATTGAATGAATGATCTTACCGGAAATTAGCGGCCCTTAATCCTCTTTTGATCGAGAAACGCAAAAATCTTTTGACAGTTAGCCATATTATCTCTTGTGAGGTGTGAGCGCGAGAATTGTGACGGTGCAGAGGTGAGCGATCGCGGTGCTCCCGTTAGGCTGTTTTTCTGTGTTAGTGTATCTGAACACGCTCCAGGTATAACAGTTATAGCCGGTGATCGGTGAATGTGTGCGAAGATCGCGATCGGTGGACAACCCTTTGACACAAACACCTGATCGTGAGCCACCTTACCTGTGGTCATTCAGTTCTCAACGACGACGACGCGGTTCCACTTGAATTTTTTTCGTTTCGCGGTAACCGCTCTCTTGACTCCAGCACTTCTCTTCGGCGGTAGTACCTTTATTTATTTTATTTTTATTTTTTCAAATTTTTTGTTCTGAATGATCCCGCCTGATTGGCTTCCATTCACCTGAAAGTCCGCAATTGATCGAACGGAAACACCTGGGACGCCTCAAAGCGCATTTTGTTGCACCCGCGGAGTTTTTTTTAAATTTTGTGAGTTAATAGCCCAGGTGCATTTTGGGATGCTGTGGATTACGACGAGACCGAATAGTTTTTCTATTGTGAAGAAGTAATTCTCGCGAAGAGAAAGCAAGTGACCTCTACCTGTTTTTGTATACCTACCTGTAGAATTTATTGCATAGTGCGAACGCCCCCCCGCGGCGCATTCCGATTGTGTGAAGACAGTGGGACTCTGATCCGGTCGAAGCCATTCCAGGAGATTTTCAAGGATTTCTTAGTGTAATCCCACAATGGACGGCCGACGACTTAACACGCCAAGGACTCTCTTTGTCCTGTACCTGCTCAGTTGCTTAACAGGTGAGTGGACATGGTTCCTTTTTTTTTTTTTTAAGGTGTCTGTCTAAATTGGTTTCATTGCAATACATGTTACAAAATAGGCTTATCGCCGGATTTTACACAAAATCAATTTGCGGGAAAAGTGATTTTGGAGATCAACCGTATTTTTAGGCTGGTGGTGCCCGAAGGCTTGTAGCTTCTTGGGCTTATCTCGGGAATATTTCCCTCACTTGGCCTTTGGTTGATATCTGCTTATTTTCGATTTATAGTCAGTCGGTATTTGCATTTGCGTGCATATTGTGATTCTTTGTACGAAAGAAGATACTCGTATCATATTTTTATAAAATAAAGATTTGCTGGGATCAAGGTGGCATAAAAAATAAATAAAAAACAAAACGATTATGGGTTACAAGGGTATCGGATCCAAAAACTTTCACTACTACAGAATCAAATTTTATTAGCTATATCTGGTTTTTTGCATATTTCTTCAGTCAAACTTTAAAAATGTTTTATTAAATATATTTTTGTGGTTTTAAAAATTATGTATCTTAAAATCAATTCACAAAATATTCAATTTCGTTATCGTCAATATTATAAATTTGTTTGTCAATATCGCTTTCGTTATAATACGAAATACTAAACGAATTACTACTTTGAATTTCTTTAGACAAAAAGCTGCTGAAAGTTTTTTTATGACGCAAACGATTTCGCTGTAATCTAGAAAGACTCATAGAAATTGATGATTGATTTTGATAAAAAGTGATTTTGAAATAAAGTACATTCTTATTGTGAAATTAGTCACGTTTTGGTTTCTTTGGCAACGCTTGATTGGTTTTGACTCATGTTTCCTAACGATGATTTGTTTATATTCTGAATACCTACTTAATCTGAAATTAATTTATTCTTGATCTTTAATTTTAACTGACCATTTAGTTTCTTCGATCGTTCTGAGAAATTTAATTATTTTAAGTTCAATAGAATAGATAAGGAGGTTATGTTTAATATTTACTTCACTCGCTAATTGTGAAATGCAGCCTGATAAAACAAACTTAACACCTCCATGACCACTTACCGATGCAATAATCGCAGGCTTTCTTTTTTTCCAGTTACTTAAAGCGTGAAAATCGTAATTGGTTTTGCACGACCACGACAAATTTCCCACAAGTGGAATTACAAGAGCTGATGACTTAGCTTTAAGTATTTAGGTACCGCGAACTTAGTAAAACCTACCTACGTTTTTTCCAAATTGAAAACCTTTTCCAAGTCAGTTAAAAAACCGACAAGTCTTGATACTTGATATGAAGTTGAATAAAACACTTTTTACATAAACAAAATGACTAATGAACATGCTCTGAAATTCAGCCACAATTTTAAGCCGGATGTTTTTTGTATATCATGCAACATGCTGTTTAGAGGTCAATTTGAAATTGAAACTTGGCTCCACAAAAATTTCGCATAAAAGACCGAACATCTTGAAGAATTTATGAACATCGCCGTTTTAAGTTAATTTAGAGCAGTGGCAATGTTACGACATCAAATTAAATTAGCCCTAATTCTCTGACGTAAAAACGTTAATGCGTTAATTTTATGAAAGTTTACATTTTGGTTTTTCAGAATTACTGATTTTGAATATGACTTTAATTTAAAATTGTTATTAATTAGGTACATTTTTACTTACTTATGATTGGCGTTTAATTTGTTATTAAAAATCATCTTTAAATCTTTAACAAGTATTTTACACTATGGAATTTAGTTTTCAGGCTTTGAGATTGTTCCTCCTTAATACCATCAGGCCTATTGTGTTTTCGCCAGGTATTCAAGTGTTAAACCCCACAATAATTTTAAACAAATCAGGTCTGAACCCTCCTAAGGTTTCTTTTTAATACCTTCCTTGTTGTTAAGTGCTTAATTCAGCCCTTTAAAGAACGGATGGTTTTAATTTTAAAAACGCCTTTGTACCCCTTTAGAACCAACCCTCTTGAAATTAAGAAGGTTGCGCCTGCCGCCTTTCGTTTTGAAAACAAAAAGACGAATTGAAATCGATTCCGGGCCAGTACAGTAGGAGCCATTATTTTTAATCACCGATCAATTTCCACTCTGATCTCATCCAAGAGCGAAACTCGATCCGGAAGATCGCAAGGGGGTTCTTTCTTATTCTTGCAGACCAGCTAAAAGCTGTATCCGGTGACGGCATACAGAAGACAGATGGAGGCTGTGTCTTTAAGACGGGGAAAGTGAGTGATAGTCACCTCTTTTCGTGACGTACAACGAGTGCACTTGTACCCTGCGTATCTGATCAGCAGCAGCACCAGTCGCTTTTATATCAAAAAGGGCTGATTTGTGTGGGCTGAACTTCTTAAGACGTCTTGAGAGCCCCTGCCACATGTCGGTGCGCGCCGCTGCTTTATGTTGTCTCACAAGAAAGACGCGAGATTCTCATGAACGAGGGGCCTCTTGTGCTGCATAATTTGTATAATGTGATCATGACTGCTTGATTATTATGCCCCTGGGATGCTCATTATGCGTCCGAAGAAGCTCGCGCCCGAGGAACGTCTTTTAAGAACATGTGGCCAGTTTGAGGGTCGCCGAACATATGGTCGTGTTCTCGCGATTGCTTAAAAAAAAGGAAAAAAAAGCATTTCCCTCTCTTTATTATTAGTATTATTTTTTCGCATTTTTTGCTTTATCCGTCTCGCCGAAGGATTCAGGGCAATTATTAATAAATTATTCACTTAGAAAATTCTGAATTGCTAGCGGGTGCTCCTATTCCGGTTGATTGCGCCAAAGCGATGCGAATCAGGGCTAGAAGAAAGACGGTTGGGGCCCGAACTGTCGACGATGGGCAAAACGATGTCTATGAAGATATGAAGATGAAGACGGGAGATGATGCATCAAAGGGCTGGAGCTATTACGGGGGCCCAGTCAATTTCTTCCTCTTTTGCATCTTAGGAAATGGCAGGCTTTGTGGGGCTTAACTTTACCATTCAAATGAACCACTCACTTGAGCTCATTTGTAATTCTCCGAGGGCTCGTGCTTCCCTGTGGCCCCATCGGAGGCATCATCCATCAGAGGGAAACAGTTGAAGAAGCCGAGCAGCCGCGCTAAAACGCGATTCTTAGAAGACGCGTAACGGTGGCGTGGTGGTAGGATGTCAAATATTCTTTTAAAACGATTGAGAGGAAAAAACATCTCAAGTTTCCGGCAAACGGAGCAAGCCAAGAAAAATTGGCCGATCTCGTTCGCTTGGACGCCCTTAAAACTGGAGTGGGTTTCGGACGCGATTTATGTGGGGCTCATCTTTGTTTTTTGTTGTTTCTCCGAGTCAGCAACATCTCATCTTGTTGAGGAGTCAGAGCGTTGCATGATGTACTTCAAGTTGATTCGCTCTAAAAAAAATTTCATAATTCGCCGAATTGCGCAACGGCTCTGAGTGTTACGATTTAAGATTCGAAACCATCTCAAGGAACTTAACACCTCCACTGCTCTCGGGGCTGAATGGAGTCTAGATTAGAACAAAGTAATTTCCTCGGAACTGCTCAACTTTTGTTTGTCTTAAAAGTCTTTAGTTTCATAGCTAAGCGTCCGAGGATTTAAGGCGAACGGGTTGAGGGGGTGTTATGCAATTTTATCACGATGAGACCAGGCCCAGCTTGGACTGGACTGTTCCCAGAACCCCCAGCTCTGCATGTCCTTGCTACGGTAATAAATTTTGCGCGGCATCTGCATATTCATGAGGCCCCATCATCAACAGGAAGTTGCACTAAAGTTTTATTAGTTCGCAAGTGGGCTTCTCTGCGATTCAGATAAACATGGACGTTATACTTCGCATTCTTCCGCCATTCCATCATCCCTCGTCATGAGTGGCGTCACGTCCGCAACATTTTCGGATGTCCATCCAGACGACGGATCCAACGAGGCGGTAGGTGCAATGAGTGGTCCCACGCACCACCGCAGACGCCGTAAATTGGATGCTTGATATCATGCAAGATTTACGCGCAAATATTGTGCGTGATCCCCCGATTTTGTCCCCGCCATACCGGGGTCAGCCTTTAATTTGTTAATAATAAAAAATTTTTGTAGGCGTGAGTCAGATCCGAGCGTTGTCCTTTCCCAACCATCAAACGGATGGATGATGACCGGTCACTGACTTCGGAATTAATCCACTACAAGAAGATGTGTCACAGCCGAGAGAATGCACACAGAAATATGTAAATTAGCTGCGAATGATCCAGAAGTTAATTGGACCCATTCATTCATTGTCTGGAAAGATGCGACACCGCTGACCACCAGCTGAACCAGCAACAACAGAAAACATTTCACCAGTTATCCATACTCTTAAATGAATTACCACGAAAAATGCCTCAAGTGCATCTCTGCAGAAGGAAACCCGAGCCCGTGTGGCCTCCTCATTAATATTAATGGGAAGGGTGGCACTTTTTTCAAATTCTCTAATTAATCATGAAATTAGATTCGGCCGGGCACGGCCAGCTTCACTGCTGTTTGGGGCTGCCCCATTGCAGCGCTAGTGCTCCAGGCCTCCGTTGGCATGACCTTTGGCTCAGTGCCGCGGAGTGCTTTTAATTGGTATATCCGTTCGGGTAATTTTTACGCAATGAAATTTCTCCATGTGTGGCACTGTAGCGAGGTCGTACGATAATCGTAAATTTGATTTCGTGCCCGTCCAGTCCAGATTCTATAAGTGGATTGCCCAAAAGCGAAATGGGCCGTGTTATGGCCGATTTTAATTAACAAAATATGTCTTTGATGTTTGAAGCTAAATATTTTAGTAGCTTAGTATAATGTGAGATGTGTCATACCCAAATCCTTAACAAGTCAAAGCGAAATAGGAGTCAACTATTTCAAACAGTTCTCAGAAGGCCTTCTTAAATCTTTAGTTCAAAGATTCCTCGATCAAAGGACGTCACACAAGTTTGGACTTGTATTCAATGTCAAATGTAACATTCGATTTCTTGATATCTCCTCCAAATGTATTCGTTGAGTTAATAAGATATCAAAAGTATCCACGTGTCTTGCCATATTTTCAGTTAACAATGGCTTTTGGGCACCATTCAACTTGAACAACATCTGCATAAACATAATGTTATTATAGCTTGAAGAAATTGTACAATTTTGTACCGACTCATCGGAGTTGTGCTAAGAACGTACGAAGCATAAATTTTCCACGTTTTCTTACGATTATTTATATTCAAATAAAGTTATACCGGCTTTTAAGCTGACGAAAATGAATTTAAGATCTGTTGTTGTATATTTACATATTATACTTGCTTAAAGAGAATTTAAGCCATAATAGCGAATTCTGCGTTTTTTTAAAATCGGCAAAGCTACCAAACTTTACTGTCTTTACTGTCTAAAACTAATAAATCGTTATCTGTGATATGATGAATTTGATTCCATAATTATTTGCGATATTTTGAAAAAAAAGAAGAAAATCAGCTTCAGCAAACGATTTGTGAGACAAGCCCAGATCCTCAGATATGCTTCTGAAACTTGAACGCCGATTTTCCCACTACCAGAAGAATGTATAGATCTTTAATTTTTATAGATGTAAACGAATTAATAATAATCGATCAATCATTCATTTGGTTAATCGCTTCGTTATAAGTTTGTCACGATCGATACAAAAAAATTGATTAATTAAGTGTACGATTAATGGTCACTATACATCAACTGAACATGTTTTGATTGATTGATATGCAGTAGACAAACAATTTTTCAACTTTTTTACTACACTAATCAGGGGTTGGAAAGCCACTATATTTTCAACAAAAGATATAAAATTTAGTCCAAAAAGTTAAAAATCTTAAAACCTCGCACGAAAAGCCGATTTGATGCATATTCAAAAATTACAATAAAAATTCTTACCTTTCTTTGTTAAAGCTCTGAAGATGTTGGAGTATTTCCGAGAAAGGTAATTACCACTGCTCCTGCAAAAGTAAAAACTCAATTAGCAATAATCATAAAACTTTATACAAGCAATTAAAAGTATAAAACTCTGTAGTGCCGTATTAAAAAAAGTGTTAGATAAAATTTATGCAGTTCTGTTGCAAATAGGGATAATAGGAATGCAATAAATCTCGACCAAATAACGGATCGATAAATAGTTTTAATTTGATCGAGACTGCGGCAATGCCTGGCGAATGTCGCGCAGACAAAGCAAGTGGAAGCAATTAGTGCTGCCCAATGCTTCCGGCGCAGCATGTTCTGACCGAGGTCTGCCACATCGGAGGTGACACTTTGCTGCATTTAACGGATATGCGAAGATGTGACATGTGGCCATAAAAATAGATCGGCCAAGATGGGCTGCAGGACGGCTGCTCTCTGAGTGCAACGACAGGTGTCTGTCCCCTGGGAAGGTACTCGTCAATTAGCTAGCCACCCAAAACTGGCAAGTAGGAAGGAAATGAGCACTGACCTGAAATGGCTGGGTGACAGGTTTTTTTTTTACAATATAAAAAACATAAATGGTAAAAGTCCCCGCGGACACGGAAGACCGAATAGGAGGAAAGTAACGGTGAGAAATTTATTTTAATTCGACAAGGTAAAATTCGGAGTGATGGCGAATACAAAAGAAAGAAAAGTGCACTTCGGTGCATAAATTGCATTTGGAACGCCCCCTCCCAGACCAGTCAAAAGAGTGCTCTTTTCTGCATAAAAGTTGCTAAGAAAACGATGCGAAACGAGAAAAGGCAAAGAAATTCGCTGGGAAGTGAGTGCAAAATGCATTTTTGCAATTAACTCGAAGGGCATACTTGGCCGGGTGCACTGAATCGATTTTCAATTACCCGCCCGTGTCATTTCGAGTTTCCATTGCACATCGAGTAATTGACTACATTCCGCATCAGTTGAAAGAAGTTGCAAAGTTACCCGCCGCCGGCCGCTCGTCCCCCAGAGATGGAGGGTTCATTAAAAAGACATTTCTCGCCCGCACCATTATTGTCGAAATTCCATTTTAGAAGGCGCCGCAGAAGCAACTTCGAAATGGGTTTTTCGCAACTGCCGGGTCATTCACGGTACGATAATGAGATCGGTTTGGCCCCGGTGCATTTTTCTTCCCCCGGGGGAGAGAGGGAGGGGAAGAAGAAAGGCCACAATCTCGCCCTGATTACATAATGAAGCCCCGTCGCCTCGCCGTGTGTCGCATTTTTCGCATTGGAGACTCTCCTCCTCGACAACTCAATCAGGCCGTTAATCAGTTTGCGCACACTCAATTTGAATGATAATGGAATCCGCCCGGAGGAGGTTTTTGAATGGAGGCGCCACTCTGATGCCTCTCGTGGATAAGAGGGCCCAAACTCAGCGGGTTAAAAAGGCTCTTATCAGATGGGGGCGATTCTTTTAAAATAAAAAAAAAAAATACATAAAAAAAACACCAGGAGAGCGCCCTCTTGGGGGCTCCTCGGACGCGACATTGTGTGGTTGCGGTTTGGTCGGCCACGAGGTGGAGTTTTTAGACAAAGAGATTGCAATTCATCCCCTCGTTTCGGGCTCGAGAGTCATCGGAAGTTCGTGTCTGTTCAATTATGCGGGACAATTGAAAGCGATTCAACGAGTTTTATGAAACAATAAAACATCCCCGGATGCTCTCCCGAAGAAAAAAAAAAGAAAAAAAGGGGATCTGTACGCAAGCAAACTACCGCTGCGGTGAACCTCTGCAAATTCCTGTAGACTTCTACTTTACATGCACGTCAGGAACGGATCAGGGACTCCCAGGAACCCCCAGGAACAAAGCGAGTGTCGTCGGACACGGAGAATAGACGTGCCATGTAAAAATTTCATCTATTGTCCCCGCCGACCGACGCCTCCCCGCGAGGCCCAGCTGAAGCGCCGAAGAGACATCACAGACAAAAGGGCGAAGAAAAAGAAGAAAAGGGGGCTCAGCTCCAGGCTTAAGTTGTTCCTTGCGGCTGACAGACAATAAGCTATTTTATTGGGTTGGGATGGGACAGTTTAAGACCGATTTCGGTTTCTCGCATCAATCATGGCCGCCAAATAAACGCGACAGGCCGGGACTGTTTGGACAAAATTTTAATAAGTCCAACAGCCACAGAGTAAAATGAAAAAAATATATAAGGTCCCATCAATCATTCGGTACGCATCAATATGGGAAGGAACAGGACGATGCGCGCCAGCCGGCGTTTGATTTTGGACGATGACAGCGACCAGCGCAAACATGGCCGGGGATCAATTAATCTGCTAAGAGCGGTACTATCCGCCGTTCCGGTGGATGAATCATCAGGTTCGGGAGGAAACTAATAACGCACAAATGGCCCTCGTTCAATTACATTCCGAGTGCAATGATAGGGCACAAAATACTCCCCCAAAATGTTCGGACGAGGACCAGCTGAACCAACATATCGAGGAGTCATCTCCAGCCGGCGGCGACGGCGCGAGTCTCGAATAAACCATAAAAAGTCAACCAGCGATCCGATCCGATCCATTAGCGTTATTAGTGCAACCCCTGCTCGGGACTGGAGCGTGAACGCGGCCGGGAACTTCTTAATTTAGAACTCCATCGGAAATTAGATGCGCCCCCTGAAGCAGTAGAGTTTTGTTGGCCCCGGTTCAATTTTGGCTGGGATGCTATTTTTGTGCAGAAACTCCAGGAGCATATATATAGTACCATCAACAGCCAATAAATCAATTGCTCACTTTCACGCACCCTCGCTACCCCGCAGCCCACTGTACACCCCATTGATTTTGCTGAAATTACGAAACATTGTCACCCCGTCCGAGTTCGATGGTAAATTGATACGAGCACCATCTACCGGAAGGGGATGCGCTGCTATTCATTACGATTCTGTTAAAACAGAAAAAAATACCGACTTTCTAAATTTATGGGCCCCGATAGAGAACTCCCTCGCGCACAATATTGCGCTTATATCGATGTTTTCAGGTTGTAGCGTATAAGTGCTTTATCACACGCTTACAATAGAACGCCACTCGCCGAACAGTTCCAGAGCCACCTCTGAATTATTGCCTGCAGCTTCCTCCTTCGAAGGAGCACTCAAAGCGAGCTCCTTCCCTAGAATAGTCGAACAAAAAAAAAAAACAGAGAATCTCAGACAATTTGTTTGCACTTCGCCGTCCTTAAAATAGCTGAGAAGACAAGGCGCAATATGTCCGGGGTCGTTGCCTCCCGCGGCACCGACTTTAAAGGTAATCCTGTTTTGGGTCTCATTTCGGAAGGGATTATCGGTCGCGTGGATCTCTAATGATACCCTAAATGAGTGCTCTTCGGAGGTAAACAAAATAGGCCCAAAAAAGCCAGATGCCTTCGAGGAGTGGACGAACAGAAAACAGAAGCTACCTCTCACCTTCCAATTCCAATGACTGGTGTCTGTTTCAAAGGTCATGAAGCGCATGACGAAGGCACTTAAGACAAAATTTTGTTTACTTTGAGGGTGACGTGCCGCACTCATGCGTCGTAATGTTCCGATTATTTTGGGAACTTGAAGAATTATAATGAAAACAATTGGAGTTATTCTGGCTATCATCTTACGGGATGGAATTTTTTTTTCGGAGCTCCAGAGCTGTCGTTTTGAATTATGACCACCATTCTAGAGATGTATGAAAGTGATTTTATAAAACGAATGGTATGATTACTTAAAACCCTCTTTTTTCGAAAGACAATCTTAATTTAAAGAGACAAGAGCAAAATGGGACTTAGATCAAAGTGTCGATTATATGACGGATGAAGGCTAAAATTATAAGAGTTAAAAATAAACATTAAAAACGAGAAAAAAATACGGAAACTGAAAAACGCGTTTACATCCACAAGAATATAATTTAAAATATTTTGCCGGAAACAATAGTTTTTCTAAAAATGTAGGTACTCGAAATTAGTGCATATTGTTGCCGAAAAATTTAACTTCACAAAATCCTAAATCATTACAAATTTCAAAGTGGGTTAGTGCCCGAATTCAGATAGTTGTAATTGCCATAGTGTGACGGCACCGCATCATTGTTACAATGGCATTTACTCGAATAGCATGAAATGAGCTTTTCATTATGATAGCGACTAGTGATGACGAGTAAAAACTTACTTGAGTAAATTACTTACAACACGGATAAAAATTATTTTCTAAAGACAAGAAAATTAGTTTTTTATCCATAGATGGAATAGAAAAAAAATTTTATTTTGAAGGTATAAAAATTGTTCTCAGTGTAGAACTAGAGTTTTAAGAAAACTGTTTTTAATTTAAGAGAAACAACTCAAAAGCAGAATATGAAGCGTGCTGGATAATGTATGACCTAAAAAGCCCAAAACCGACTATTCTTAAAATGAATGCAATTAATAAAGTAGAAAAGAGAGATTGAGAAAAAATTGCCTTAAATCGTAATTTTCTTTTGTTCTTAAACCTGTGCTTACATTTTAATTTTTTGAAGAATCTCTTTCTTTCAAGAAAATATTTTCTTGGCTGCTTTTAAAATTTGTTTCTTTGAAGATCTCTTTTTTATAAATAGGTATAAGTAGATGAATTTTAGGTAGACACTTTAAATTCTCTTGTTTTTAAAACTCATTTAGCCTTATAAAATCTTATTATCATTCATTTTAATGAAAATAAATCAAACCGTTGAAAGGTATTCATTAAAAAAAATTAAGATCGAAAAAAGTACAGAATAATCTAATCCTACAAAAAAAGCTATAGGATGACATTTTCCTTGTTAGGGAGCTCATACCCAAGGATTATCCAGGTCAGAGGCTCAATTCAATCAAAAATAATAAAACGCGAAAAAAGTCGGGTATCCTTAATACCCCTCGGCCACAAATCCCTTTCGAGCAAGGAAACGTATAAATTTCGGCCGTAAACCACATCCTTTTCTGGGTAATTCAAATCCCCCACAGTAAGTCGACCTTTTAATAACCTGCCCGGGCGCGTACTTTGCCTTTTTTCATTTTTGTTGTGAGCGACTCCAGTGAAGCCAAATGAAATAAACCCGGTGAAAAAATGGTCGAAGCGTCAAGGATTTCTGGCATTGGTGGGTCTAATGAAACTTACACATCCATTTCCATTAGGCTTTAACTTATGGGACAAAATGTTAGTCCCCTTTCGATCCGGAACGACTTCAGACAATTACTGGAAGGCGACTAGGCGCTGAGCTGTCTCGAATTGAATTTAATGCAGGAAAAATCGACATCATCATCCACACTCGGGAGAGGCCTCCACACGGGAGCTACTTGAGGCTTCAAGTCAGGTCCCTGGAGGGTCATTGGAGTCCTCGTTTGAACAGGAAATTTACATTACCGCTGGTCCCCGCATTGTTCTTTTCATGTTTTCTCTTTAATATATATAATTTGGAGTCTCCCGAAGTTCGCTTTTCCTAAATCCCCCGCGGGGACTGGAAGCGATACAAACTTAGGTACTATGTCTACCCTGCCGCGGGGGCATTAAACCAGGAATAGCGCGTTCCCCGGAAAAGTGCTCTTAATAGTCGGCTGGGGCGGTGCTCACCCACTGTAGCCGGGTCCTAAAGCCCTCCCGGAGGTTTTCATTTGGTATAGGAAGGCAAAATGTAATACGCAAACTGCATGCAAATATTGCGAACATAACAATAACCGTTTCGGAGGATTTTAAAATATTTTTGGTGTTCCCGCAGCAGGAGGAACAATAAAAATTTCCAACGAAACGAATTTCCCGTCGAAAATTCCTGTTTATTGCCTATGGTGCAATCACCCCTGAAGAATTAGGAAAGGATATTGATCTTTTGCAACTATTGTAATACATACATGCAGCTACTAAAAGAGAGCAGCAAAACTACTGAAGTTCATAATACCGGCATACAAAACAGATTTTTCGCCTGTAGGTGGCGCAAGAGAAGTGACCCCAAAATAAACTTAAGTATAGTCTCTTACTCAAAAAAATGTTAGTTATTTTTTATAAAAACTGATAACATACACAGTGACTTGATTAACACAAAATATCAGGCAAACGCAAAATTGTACACCTTTATTATGGTGGTAGTTTGCTTAGAATCATTATTCTGGTAAAATACGAAGAGACAGTATTTATGGTACCTATTTCTACAGGAGCCATCGCCGTCATATTTTAAATGCGAGTCAAATTATATGTAGTTATATAGTTAGCAATAAATTAATAGAATTTGAATTAGAATCGATTCGAAAAGTCTCGACTAAAGGCACTAAAAGGGGATCTCATTATATCCCGAAAACAGACCGGGACCGGCTGCGGAGGCGGCTGGATGATGTATTCGGGGCTAACTAATTGCCCGGACGTGGCGGACCGACTTTTGAGTAACACGAAACCAAAATAAATGGCTCAAATCACAACTCGGCCGGCGTACTCCTTTTTGTTTTAAAGTTAATTGGAGTCGATGGCAGGCACGTAGGGGACAGATGGCTCTGCCGATTTATAGCGATCCAGTTGGGGTCATAAAGAGGTCCAAAAGGAACGGAGCCGGCACTGGAATTTATATGGCAATACCCGAAAAAGAATTGTGAAAGAAGGCGCACGTCTCGGATACTAACTATTTTTCTTCTTAACACTTCCAAGGTTTAGCTTAGGTCAAGGGAGGAGGGGCTGTGTTGCCTGCTTAGGACGTGATCTTTAAATTCTTGAGTTAAAAGTAATGACTGGTAATATTTACAGCCCCTCGAGAAAAGCGCTGGAATAAGGAAATTTTTAAACGAACAATAATCTTTATGGTTCCTATTTTATGCCTACAAAACTCAGTGACCGGAACCTATTTGTATTTTCTGTGATGGGGGGACTTCATTTTTCTATGCTTCCACTACGCTTCCATTCGGATTACCATAATTAGGGATCAATTTTAAAAATAGATGTCTCGGAAAATTTTATGCTGTAAGCGTAACTAATTATACTATGGTTTTCTTAAAGATGAGAAATAAATTTTGTATTTTAAAATAGTTAAGGGCGAGAGATGAGCGCATACATTAAAGATGTTTTAAATTTCAATATGTCGCTTTAATTGGTCCCACAAAAAATTTGATATCCTGCGACAACGAAAGGCAGTCAGTAGTAGTAGTATCGATTTCGTTTACGTTTTATTTTGCCAGTATTTTAATTTTTTCATTTGGAAGTCTGTTTTTATGCGTAATATCTAAAAAATTATTGGTTCTACCCACATAAAGTCAGATAAATTTCATGAACGTTGTGCTCAATATAAAAACAAATTTATAGAAATATTTAACGATAAAAATATATAAATCTATAAATACCGAGCTTTGCGTGGAATGGGCTAATGGATTAATAGAATTACAAATCACTAAAATGCACGATAAAATGTTTGTTTGATTTTTAATGGAAACTCTGAACATAGGTATTGTACCTACATACATAGATATGTGAAATATTTTTAATGAGTCATTTTTGGTATTTAATGTTTATTGATTTTATTATTAAATTATAATGGTTTAAACTCTGTTCATTATATTGCGATACGATGCAGTACCTATTAACCTTAAAAAATTATGACAAGAAAATAATGAACCACATTACATATTTTAATCTTCTTTTATTATTTTCATGCATTAATTATGGGAGAAAAATATCATTAATTTTATTTAAATACTTAGTATTTGTGAACTTTTATGTTATAAAACTGGAAACGAGAAATAAGTGGTTATTTAATACAATTTTATATTAAGTTGAGAAAAATTAACGAAATTAGTTTTTATTTTTATTTAACAATTTGTCTCTACATATAAATATGTATGTACCTACATATAACCGAAACATATTTTTCATGATATTTGATTATACTCGTCCCTATATGTAGGTATGCTTCAAATTGACTTTTGCAGTAAATTCGTCCTTATCATTGAGCTTTGTTTTCAAATGTATAATTGATTTAAGTGTGTTATTATTACAAAATCGTCTTATAATAAATTTCTCATACCCCATAGGTTCTAAATTAATGTGGTTCCAACTGATTGTTTGACTTAAGATGAATCGACCCAAGTGTAATCTGAGTGCGGGGACTTCAGTCTGGGCATAATCCCGAGGGAAATCGATCAATCCTGTCGAGGCAATCTAAAGCCTTAAGGACGTCGGTTGCCTGCATCTCAAGTCGAATGAAACAATTTGCTGACGTTAATCCGCTTCATTTTTTTTTTTTTTATTATCTATCTTTCTTGGGACGAGCACGCTCCCGGGACACTTCCACATTCGTTCATCAAGTGATCAATCAACTCCAATAACTGGGAACGCTGGGAGGCGTCAGTATGGCCGCATGTCACCATGTCACACACTATCCCCGTAGGCCTGACTGGCAAAAGAGGGACTTCGGGGAATTAGCCACATCAACTGGAAAACGTGGTTAAGTGCAATAAGTGGCTGTGCTTGGGGCCTCCGAAGTGTCAGAGTCTCACTTGACCCATTTCACCCATCTGCCCAGCAGCCGGAGCCGGGGCGAGGGAAGTTTCTGTCAACTCCTTCACTGGAGTTGATCACTGTCGCCGCAACCGGGCGACATGAGCGGAGCCCCCGATGAAATCTTAACGCTTCCATCGTCGGTGGTGTCGCACATCTGCTCAACATTTCTTTTCTTAAAGGAATCCGAAACCCATTCGAAGGCCGGCCGCTTTCCGGCTGGCGAATTTTCGAATTTTCCCAGAGTGTGGTCGCCGCGTCGAACTGGGCTAATGATTTATCGGGCGTATAGTGTGAAACTAAGCCATCCGGAACGGACGTCCTCCTCCTGCTTCCCGGGACCCGGGATGAAATACGGCCTGAGTCAATGGAGTGTTTACAAATTGTGTCAGCGATGTTTACCTATTCTCCCGAGACTCCTCTCGTGGTCCTGAGGGTCTCGGGGCGATGAAAATCATTTCCTTCCTCCTCCTCCTCTTCGAAAATGCCTCGCGTGCGGGCACGGGACGCATCATTTCAAGTGTCGCCCGATTTTCGGGTGTGGCGTGGGTGCTTCCAGAAATGAGTCCCGGTCCCGGCGTAAACACGCACTCCTCCAATCGAGGAATTAATTTCGGCAATTATTCCCAGTGTAGCCATCGAACGCGCGAACTGTTTATTTTCGAAGCAATCATTTTTTGTATACAAACGGGGGAGCGTCTCTAGTGCTGTTTGCTTTCGTTTTCTTGGGAGAAAATACATAAGCCGCGCTTGGGTGCCGAAAGCACCAAAAATGTTTACAACACCGTCTTAAGAGTCGCTATGAACGTTCGAAGGAGCGTTATGACGCCAAAAATTGACTTTGAAATTCCCCCCTTTCAAAAATGTTATGAACGTTAAGTGGGGTTTTATGATTTTTTTTTTTTTAGATTTTCCATTTGTTAAAAACTTTTACTTAAAAATAAAAACGACGACTGAACGATTTTCCTCGTTTTAATTCTATAAACAACATTTCAAGTAGATCTTTATAATAAAAATATTTTGATAGCGTTCAAAAGCGCTTCGTGTTTCTTTGCTTCAATTGAAAAAAATTCTTTTTTTGTGTTTTGTATAGCTATAAATTATGGTTTGGTTGGAAGCTTAATTTTCATCTTAAATGAGAAATTTAGAAATTAATAGATAATAAAGAAATATTTAAATACTTAATAAAAGAGTTATTGTGCCGGCCCACATCGGAAAACATAGTTTACATTAATTTGAAGAAGAAGAATATTCGAAAAGAAAGTTTCTTTGAGAGAATTTTTTCTTGTCGAGAATGTTTTGAATTCATTCCATTTCCGAGCGAACAAAAATGAGAGAATGTTCTTTGAATACAGTAAAAGAATGTAAAAAGAATATTCTTCCTTTTCGTTATTTTATCGTCTGCAAGGAATAGACAGGCTCGCCTAAGGGTAAAGAAGGCTCTTTAGTCTTAATGTGCTAGAATACTAAAAAAACAAAAATTCCACTCAAACAAATGAACTTATAGAAAAGTTGGTTTAACTGGTTTTAGCAACTACTTCAAGTCAGACATTCGCTGAGTGCTTTTTTAGTGCACTATCGACGATATTAACCAAAACAATTTTTAAGATTAATAAAATAAATAATCTAATAAGAAAACGAAAAAGTTTCGAAGCTAGAAACTTTATCACTGGCAATGTGCTGATGTGGCAAAATTCGATTCTTTTAATTTATTTGGACGAACATGAACATAACGAACCAACGACCATCTGGCAACTGCAGAAATGAACGAAATTTGCATTCGAAAAAAAAATTCCTAAAAGTTCTTTGCCAGAAAAAGCATATTATCTGCATATATTCGTTGAGGTCATATGGTTGGCCCGGTTTTTGCTGAAGAAAAAAATTTTTGAAGTCCCTTTGACGATTAATTGACTCTTCAATTATGAGCTAACTCTGGCGGGTGCCAGGAATTTCTAGCTGGAAGAAAACCGGCCACCTCAGCAGTCCCAGTCCGCTGCACTAGACAGCGCAGCGCGACTGCGGAAGCATAGAAATTTCCTGGAGTTTTCACATGGCATCGATTTCCTCCTATTGAAGCTGTCAGGGCTGATTAAACATGACGCAGATAGCGGAACACGCTGGAAATCCTGTTGAAAAACTGCTGGCGCTGGCAGATCCCCGGGAATTCCGGTCGTCTAACTTATCCCCAAACCCAGCCCGAAACCCTAAATCTCCCTCGGGCACATTTCCATAATCCATTTCGAATGCATCGCCCAGTGGTGTGAACACTGTCGAGACTCGGGGCCCCGAGGGCTGCGATGGCTCAGCCCCACCGATTCCTTTTGACCTAGTGACAGGACAGAGGAGACCCTTCTTCCAGCCATAGCCAGGAGCTCGCGATTGAGCTAGATCGATGCCAGATCGATGCCTTATCGGCACTATTCCGCGACTGATAGGACTGATTTAATTGCGGTCGTATGCAGGTTTCGCTTTCTAGCCGCGGCTGTTCCACTCCAGTTTCGACATTCACACGGGACGTTTGTCGCTGATTATTCGCAGAAATTCCGCACAATTATGCTGGCGCGGTGAATTGAATGCTGCGACAGTATGAATCAGCAGACAATCTCAGCTCTGCTCTGATTCACGCAGCCCCGGTATAGCAAATTTTGCTAGCGAACTGAAGCCGCACTTTTCGAAATGAAGGTAGAAAGCCGTGGAAACGAACGATGCCCTGCCATGCAAAAACACCTTCAGAGTCCGGTGAAAGGTGGAGCCCATCCCTGGCCCACCTGTTCTGGGCTCGTCAATCAGTTCAAGGTGAGGTGGAGCACTATCGGAGCGAACGTCTTCCTCTAGCCGTGTCGTGCTGGGCCTGTGCTAGTTTTCGACACGATTTTTCCGCTGATAGGGGCCAGCTTGGACGGTGGCCAACTGGAGCAGTTCCCCATTTCGCCTGCCACTTGGCGTCCTATCAACTTCTCTTAGAAGTTCTGGAAACGTTCGCGATAAATAGCGACACCATGCTATAGTCATAAATGCCGGCATCCCCAATTTCATGAATTTACTGAAAATGGATCGGGGCCATTTGGGGTTCCAAAAAATTCACGTCACAGCGGGTGGCGTCTTATCAATAACAATTTTTTGTAGAGTCATAAAAGGGGATTTACTCATTCAATTTTTAGCTTCATAGTAGTACTTTAAACGCTGGCAAATAATCAATATCTGTAAGCAACATTTTAACTTTTATATTTAGGTAATTGATTTTTACGTTAAGTTAAACGCTATAGCCGTATACCATGTAGATTCCTTAATTATAACAAAAACGAATTTTGTGATAAATTCACTTCAAATAATTTAAATATTCCGCCTTAATGTTAGTTGTAAGCTAATTGTGTGTTTTCGCGTCTCTTGTGGGAGTCATTATCTACGTAGATTTACCCTAGAGTCCACGAAATGTTGGACATCCTTCATTGAGTCATATTTCTTCAATTGACAAAATCAACTTAAGTTTAGCCCATGGATCGGTGATTGCCAATTTGTTTTTCGGATATGTAACTATACCCATAAATTATTGATAGGGTTAATTAAAGTTCGACGAATTTCTTCGCAATTTATCTGTTCCATTCAAAAGCTCATTAGCATGTAAAAATAAAAGCTGTAAGTCACAAATATTAGGAGCAGCTAATGAGTTATTTATACATTTTTTCCAATTGAAATGACAATCTCAAATGATTTGAGTGGGTAGACTGGCTCAATATGCTTTTAGAAATCAATAAATATTTATATTCATATATTTCATACGCGACAATACCTATACCAAAAGAATATGTTGAGCTAATTTTAAGTAAAATCACACGTCAGTGAATTGGTGTCACTCACATGTAAATAACGTGGCATGTGACGCTAAAGTTCTACACCTTCATTTCGATTTACATGAAAGAAATTCTCTAAAAATTAATTAAAAAACTTCAAAAGCGTCCGCGTAAAAATCGCCAAAAAATCTTGTAAGCTGTCGATTTTTTTTTTTGTAAACAATGTCGAGTCATTAAATAGTGAAACCATGAGGTGGCACGATTTATTGACTCGAGTTAAAACGCATATGTGCCACTTAAGTAGCATTTAGAAAACCGCGACAAATCGCTTCCTCGCAGCTGGGAACGATAGCCCTTCTTTGCGGTAATGTCCCAATTGGGTTTTTTGACCTAATCCAAGGAAAAACAGTGAAAGTGCGCCATCGATCAAGAATAGCGCAAAATTGGCAGAACGGCCACTTCCGCGCTATATAATAGCACGTAATTAGATTCGCATCAAAAATTCGCCCCGAATGCCTTGCTAGCTCTGAAAGTGTCTTGCGGGAGGAGGGGAATATGCTATATAGCATGATACGGGAAGAGTAAAACAGCATCGATATTTTTGTTTTGATGCCATAAGAATTAAGAATTTCGAGTCGCTAAGAGTGATCTCGATACGAAAAAGCGTCGATTTGGCGAACAGATGTTCGTACGTGTGAAATGTCCCAATCCGAAAATGAATTTACGCGGGACGGAGGAATGACGATGCTATTTTGAGCTAATTTTAACCGCCTAGGGGGGGGCCTGAGGGGACGACTGTGAAGCGTCCTCAAACAGCGCTCCAACCGTTGCGAAAGAATCTCATTCTCACAACATAAACAGCGCAGCGCCCCGCGGCCAGAAAGCCCCCAAGTCGTGGCGGGTCCATTCGAGATGCTGCGGCATTATCTTTAAGATGGAAACACATGTTGCTCGCGTGTGGGGAGCCCGGGGTGCAGCTCTGGCGACTGACTTCAACTAAGTGAACGTCTATTTTCAGTGCCTTCTGTCCGTCCATGCTCCCTGTGAATTTACAGGAAATCTCCTTCAGTTGCAGGCAAATGCATTCGGTCGAGGAGACTCGCGAATAATTGAAATACATCCGGAGGAGCTGGGTAAATGTTTGCTTCCTTGGAAAAAATCGTCTACATCTATCTAAACCAGTGGTTTCCAACCGTTTTTGCTCGTACACACCCACCCCAACCAATATGGGATCAAGTCACGTATACTATTTTGTAGGTAGCTTTCACAAGAAACAACTTGGAACATTGAAAGAAACAATAAAAATAAATATCGATTTAAGAACTGTATTTTTAACGTAAGAACCTTTAAAGATAAAGCCTAGCCAGTTGGTCACTGTATAAAAATTCTTCGCTGTGCTGAAATTTTATTTTTTGAAGCATAAGTAAATTCTAATTTATTTAAGTAACACTTCTTATACGTTTTTATTAAATTTTTGTTATTTTAAGTTAATTTCTAATTTTTTAAAAGATCTACGAATAGTTGGTCAAATTTTAAATTTAAACATATGCAAGAAAAGAATCGAAAAAATGGGACGGATTTTCCCCAGTGTGCCTAATTAGGGTTAAAAAAAAAGGTGACAGATCAAACTAACATTACGTTTCCAAAATTTTTGTCAAGCATGCAAAACATCAAACAAATTTTGAAGCAAAGTTTTTCTTTGAAGATATATAAAAATGTAACTCAATTTTATGGTGCAGAAAATTTTTTAAACTTTATATAATTCTGAATACCGCACTTGGGAATATTCGATATACCATAAACATATATACTTATAGGTGAAAACCCCCTGATTTAAACAATAGATGCTTTTTCCACCCCCACGAACAATATTAGCCCATCTTTGAATGCGCTTTCTGCACAAGAAAATCAACTCTCGCGGCAAGAATACCTACATCAAGTACATCTCATGCAGAAACGGAGCTTGTGAGTGGAATACAAAGTGCGAAGATCCTCCTTTGAGGATTAAGAATTTGTTTACGCCCGGCAATAAATTTTGAAATTCACTTAGAGAAACCAAATGGACGAGTGATTTAATGTGCACGAAGAAGTTACCCATTTCCGGGAGTTGCCTGGTCTTATACTAGTCTTATACTTTCTCGCCAGAAGAAACTTTCGTGTTTCTTGAAAACCAATTTTTTTGTTTCTTAACTTTGTCGAGAAAAGTTCCCCAATTACTCATAAAACGCATCAATATGTATGCAGCCAGCGTTGCAATGAAATGAGCATGCACTTCTGCATTTCGCGAAGAAGAGCTGTTAGAGTTTTAGGGGCAACATAGTCAACTTACTCTATACTGCTCCACGAAAGGCAATAGGTAAATTGATGCAATTTCGTTTATATTGTAGTGCTCGACTATAAATGGTTTTCGCAAAAAGCATCCGTGCTGCATTGAGGAACTTTTATGTATTTTATTTTCCTCTGCGTGCTTTCCCCGTAAGAGGTAAAAGCGATTTGACCTGAAAAGATTGAAGATGTTAGTCTTAGGTTCTATACCCTCACTTTTTATTGTTCAAGATTTAAGTTGGAAACGAACGTTTCAAACTTTAAAGAACATAAGTATTTGTACTTCACATGATCATTAACTTTACACCTGACGAACTAGTTGTTTGCCGAATCCGGTACATTTTATACTATACTATCCGATAATTCACCCACAAGTAGGTCTATGTGCTATTAATACTTCCATTTTTATATTGACCGACATATTCATTCTTTATTAAAACACAATTGTTTTATTAACGTTTTATTGCTTAACAGCTCGCGCTGAATCAGACTTTTAAAAGTAAATTCCGATTAAGACAGACCCGATCTTAATTTGAAGAAATTTCAATTACATGCAACTGATGCATGTAAGACTAATTACTGTACATTTGCATCCATTAAGCGCAAGTGCTTAACTGTAAATAAACATGCCGATTTCTTTGACCTAGGCAGTAACAAGAAGTTTATGTAAATTTACTGTCCATCTCAGCTTTATTGCATTTTCTTCTTGATTGCTTTTTCCCTGTTTCTTTGGCATTGAATTTAAACAAAGCAGTATCAGATTTAAATCGAATTTTCCAAGAGTCTGTTTACCACATTATTACATTTTTATATGTTCATTAAGATTGAAAAGCATATACAAAATTCACCACTTGTACATTTTATACAAGACGAAATTTGATTGAAATAGTATTTCAGTAGTATAATTAAAATAAAACATCTCCGCGACTTTCTTCTTTAATTTTGCTGTAATATGTCTTATAATGAACTTTTAAATAAACTTTTTAAATTTCTTACTAAGATAATTTTAATAGAATTTTTCCATTTATTAAAATATTTTTATTATCTCTAGGTACATAGTTCAAGATTCATTTTATAATTACAACATTTCAAAATCTATGATGTTTCGTTAATTTTTTAAAAATCGTTTCAGCTAGAGCATTTTCGTTTATAGATTCGAAATTTCAACAAAAAATTCTATCAAAATATGATAACCTATGACATGTGCCTACTTTCACAAAATAATAAACTTATTGCAAATATTTATTATTTGTTCACAACTATCCCAAATTTCTTTGCCCCTAAAATGAGATAAGACAAAGAGACAAAATATATATTATACATATATTAATTAATCGTGGTTTATTTTATTTAATGAACTTAAATGTACTTAACATGGTACAGAACAGTATGTACACATTCGTTGATCATTATTTCAAATGATAATCCTCGTTATATAATTTACGCAATGAGTTTAAATTAAGCGTGGCGTGTGCATGAATCGAAGTGTAAAACATACTTCCACTCGATGTAATAGACTCAGAAGTGCGCACATGAAAGGATATCTTTGGAATTTTGTTAAAATTCTATTCACCAAACAATAAGAAGACAAAGGCACCTTCTTCTCCCCTGTGACTGTCTTGTACTGAATATCTGCTAAATTAATTAAAAGCTTACGAATTTCGTTGGATCAGCATTTGGACAGCTTCGCACTATAGTAAAACAGAATGTCGTTGCAGGGCATTTTGTATCCTGTGCGGGAGGGGGGATACGGACGGAAGTCTCAATCGCATTACGGCAGCACCCCTTCCCTTTCCTCGTGTTCAGCAACAAAGGCCAAGTACAGCGGCTCTAATTAATCCAATTAATGGAAAAAGTGCAAAAGCTGCAGATAGCTCCACCAGGACGACCCCATCGCAATGCGAAATAATCACTTTGCACTTAGGTAATCCGATTACGCCTCTTTAGATCTGAAGAAATTTTATAGTACGCAGACTGGCAGGAATGGCCCAAGACCGCCCACCTGCCGAAAGGGGAACCACCCTGGAAAGTGGGCGTGAAACGATAAGACGACTAAGTCCAGGTGCTCACCGGAGCGTTGTCAAACTCCACCGGGTCGTGTCTGATGGATAAAAGGGGTTAGAAAGTCGGCTAGCGTTAGTGACGTGCGACCCCCGCGACCCGGACTAAATCTAACCCATTCGAACCGAATGACCTGAAACCTGATTATGACTTCTTCGGATGATTTGTCACCGTAGACGGGTACAGGTAACCTGCCCGTGATGGTTTCATCACGGCGCAACGGCTATATTTCACCAGCGCAGAGGAGCACTAGAGACTTGGACTAGTTTCATCAGATTTCTGGTGCATCCACTTGTAAAGAATTTTTTCTGTCCCAGTTTTTCGGGGGGGTAAAGGAGGATTGCGAAAGAGCAGTTTTGTCACCTGAGAACGAACGGTACTACCGCCATTGCAGACTTTTGATTTCGGGGCCTGCAAAGAAAGGCCGCATTCTTACTGAACTGGAAAATTTATGGAGCTTTTATGGGGAAAGTCATGCTCTTTCCTGCACTTGCGGGAATTATCTGGCACACAGAAATAATTCCCTTGGTACAATGCTCGGTTTATGTTTTATAGCGCTTTAATTGCATGCGACAACCGCCACGATGCGATAACGCCCATTTCCCCATGGAACTCACCTGCTTTTAATTCAAGCGCTATATTCGAATTGCACAATTTCATACCAACACCCCAGAGTGCTAATAAAAGGGAATTTTTCTACAATTCATCCCATGGCAAAAAAATAAAATATTTGCACTTTATATGCCACAGCAAATTGTCCCCGACAGCAAATTATGCTCTAATATTTACCCTCGAAGCCCTAGCTTGCGATACCGCGAATCGCGCTGTCTTTACACCTCAACGCGTTTTATCTTTATCTTATCTGCTGTGGGGAGATTAAAATTTACCGCGCCAACAACAGCCAAAAGTGCGAACGAGTTATGTTGTGCTCGCTAAGCAAATTTACTTTTTAATGTGAAATCTTTTTAGCCGGCTCTGTGGGATTTACCTGTGCCAATTGGACCGATCCCCGAACAGCAGCACAATTGTGAAAAATTAGATAAGCAGAGAAGGCACATGTGATCTTCTTTGTTTATTCCTTAGAGATATCTCCGATTTGCATAACATCATCACGATGGTAATTAACGTCTTTCTCATGTGAATTTCAAGTTTTTGTCAACATATTGTCTTATTATTATGAATTTTGTTGAGAAATATCAATCATTTCTTGCATTCTTTTAATTACTAGTAATGTAATCACGCTAATTTTCGAAATCGAAATTCCCATTTATCTGATCTGATGCCCGCAAAAATCTACAGTTTAATTCATGACAAGCTGATTGTATACAATAATACAGACGAGGAGCCGGACCGCAAAATGTTTGAAATATCTTGATTTTCTCAACCTATGGATTAAATTTTTGTAAGACTATTTTTAAGACCGAAAGGATCATTTTAAAGATTCGTTCATCCATCTGGTGCCACTACTTCTAAATCGTTCAAATTGCAATTTCATATTAAATGACTACCCATAAATAATTTAATAGTTTAAATTTAATTTTTCATACTTACTTTGAATCGTCTATTCCACTTTCCAGGTCTTGATGTTGTAGTAAACCTTCGATTTTTTAGCACCTTCCAAAACTCCAATTTGATGTTGTCGTTCGAGTTTCCTGAAAATAGTTAGAGAGTATTTAGAACAAAGCCGGAAAGTTCAGTTCTCTTACTCTAAACTGCTTCTTAACTCTTTAAAACGAAATAGAATCAACTAAAGCTTTGCAAAAATGCCTTATTTTTAGATTCTCGAGGAAATATTTTTACTTTTCGTTCATTGATCATCAATAACTTCTGCCATGGATCCTTGTGGAACTCCTTCATTATAGGAGTATATGCTTTAACTATTCTGTTTTAAATCATAGTTTGATCTCTCTAAAAATCACCTGAGAGTGTCAACCGGAAACAGAACAGAAATATTTTCAGATAAATTCTTTAAAATGTAACAAATTTATAGTGTTTCTGGTGTAAGAAACAAAAAACCATTTAGATGGATGGAGGTGTCAACTCCTTTGCCTCAGCACGTAAGATACAGAATACGAATATCTCAATTTCCCACTTTTGGGTACAACCAGACGAATGCAGAAGAAAGTAGAGGAAATGAAGTAGAATAAAAAGAAAATGTCCTGTTCGAAGGATTGGATAAAAAAATCCCGCAGAAACTAGAGAAATGCCCACACTGGGGGTTGGCGCACAAAAAGATGTCACCAGTTGTGCCTGCACCGGGTGCACTATCCACGGGTAGCCTATAAATATCGAAGTGGTCGAACGGGTGACAATAATCAATTTGCGCTCCGGCACCGCACAGCCCCCCGGAACAATGTTTATATCCGCCGCCGTTGTAATTCGCCCGGCCTCGCACTATCTGCAATTTTTGCATCGTCAGTCCTGGGTCCTGGTGGTGTTCCGCCGCAGCAATACAGAGAGGCTAGTGGAGCCCGAGCTTAAGGGGCGGAAAGGGCTGGGCATAGGATTTTTACATGAACAGCGCTGAGCCGCACAGGGTGCATAGAAAATCGTAGAGAACTATTGAGGTTGCATAAAAGATAGGGCAAGGGGACGTAGGGGATGAATGGAGGATGAATATCAAAGTTTGAAGCCAAGAGTCTAGGGGTGGGGGGTGATATTTCGAAGAAAAGTCGTTAGCGCAAAGCGATGCTGATGAGCCTGATGATGACGAGGCAGGTGGGTGGCCGCGGTGGGAGGGGGTGAAGGATCTGAAAAGACTAAATCTTCTTGAGCGGCAGCTCCAAATAGCGCGGTGATATCTGAAGGAGCGGTCGTTTTCTGGGCCAAGTGGTTTATTTCTGGCGGAGCACAGTTCCAAGATTTTCTACAAATTTCGCAGATATAACACGGCTTCAGTTGCGAAAGAGGATTCAATTTGTCTGCGCTCCCCAGCAGAGTTGTAGCATACGGACAGTTGCAAGTCCTTACACCCCAAAAAAAAAAATGGGGTTGGTCTGCTAATTCCGCGTGCTCTGGGGATTTCTTCGGGGTTTTTTGTTGAAACCAAAGACTTTCAGCCGGGGGATGATGAATTGTGAGCTGAATATGTAAGTGAACTTGTGGAGAGGGTGAATTGAGTGTATATACGGGGGCAGGAATGGGGTCCTGTTTGAGCGCAGCATGCCCTGAATTTAAAGTAGCATTCCCCAAAAATATACCAAAAAATGTCCGGGAGCACTCTTTCTAAACTTAAAAATGTACAAACTGCGTGTGCAGAATGTTTACGTCATAAAAACTTGCTCGCATTAAAATTTGAATTATAGACGACGTCGAGACCACCTCAGGTATGAAACCAACCTGCTACTTTTGTTTCCGAGGGGAGTCCTCTGACCAACTACCGCCTCATTTCGAATTCAAACAGCGAACTTTTGGTAAATTTGCATTAGGTACTACTTGCTGCACATGACTCGCAAGTGATTCTTTTTATACCTTACCTTCCTTGTCTTCGGATGATTTTCAGTGCCCGTTATGGCGGAGCATCAAAAAACGAGTCTGGCACGTACCTTAGACAACCGACCAATATCAAGGTTCAGAGACCAAAGCAGACTGCATAAGAAACAAAAGATTATGTCCCCGTTTTTTTATGATACCTACTCTTGAGAAATTATGTCAAGCATAGTTTGTCAGAATGTCTTTAGATCTAAAAACTCTCGTTAAAGATTTCAGGTTTTTGGGCAACTAAAAATTATGAAAAAGGCCCTTGCGAAAAGGTTGTAAGATCTCTAAGTTGTCTATTGTTTGCCTAAACCTGATGCCTTAATAACCGTTTAAACTGAAACGTTAAACAGAATTACGTTTTTGTTTTGAAAAGCATTAACCCAATTAATTTGTAAGTAATGCTAGTAAAATAAATCAACAGTATATACCATTGCAAATAAGGGTTCTTCAAAAAAGTAGCAATTCTAAAGACCTAATTAAAATGAGAATTATAATTAATTAATTTAAAGTATGCTTTAAGTGCCAATAGTAATTGATATTCTATTTTTTAAATACCTATCTTTAAATAAATTTTTATAAATCGAATTCTTCTTTTCATTCTCTTTCAGGGTTTATTTTAGCAGCACATTCAGCTAAACAACGCTTAGAAATTCTGCCAGTACAAGAGGTGCAACGAAAGCCAGTTGGAAAACCTTTAATGCTAACATGTCGCCCAGACGTTGAGGACCCAAGCCTTTTGACTGACTTGCAATGGAGAGACAATCTAAACATGACCATTCCCCCGAAACCGTAAGTATCTTTCAGAATTTTCCAATAAAAAATTTGCCTAAATCGCTAAATTCCGCAGCTTTCTGCCTTTTCACCTGCAGACATTATGCAGGAGCTGTGGAGTTTAGCTTTTTTGGGTGTGAAACAACTTGCTCAAAAAGAAGAGGCAAATTACAGATAAAAAAAAAGAAAGAATATAGCAAAATAAATTTGCCCTTTACTTTTGGCGCAAGCCCACTGAGATAGTGATTGTTTTGTTACCACCGTCAGGAGTCGCTATTATTACCCCATGTACGATTCGAAGGGACGTAGGCTGCCAACGCCGTAAGTTTTGCTGGGAATGACATGGTTTATGTTTTTTAGTGGACTTTCGTTTACTTTTGCCATTAAAAAAAAAATAAAAAAAAATCAATCGCAAAGTTAGTAAGTGGTCGAACTGGGATGGGAGCTTCCACCTCCACATAAAAATGCACGATGCTCGAAAAAAAAAATTTTAATAGAATAGAAGTGCACTTTCGACCTGAACTGAGACTGTTCAACAATTAATTGTAGCTTTTATGTTAACTCTTTTGTTGTTTGTTTGCTGTGCGATCATCAAATAATAAGTGCATTAACGCCGCCTCCGCCTCAGCATATAACCATTTTTTTCACGAGCAAGGTCAGGAGGCGTTCATTTAGATACTGCCAGTTTGGAGGTCCACCCATTCTAGTAGATCGATGTGTATGTATTGCTGGCACAGTAAAAAAAAATAAAAAGGTTTTCAAACTGAGGCGCTGCCTGAACCTTTCATACTAAACCCTACGTAGTTCTTAGTGGACGACACTAAAACCCAAGTAACATCGAAGCATACTACCTTCACTCGCTAGGCGCCCTAACAATAAAAATCAATCGCCCTTGATCAGTCATCGATCCATGCATAAAGAAAGAGCACTAATCGTTCACCGCCTTGCCTTTTATAGTAGCTGCACTTACTAACCGAATTTGTTTTTATTTATTTTTCACAGGACGGGCCAAACACAGCCTCCGATGTATACAGAGATTTTGCCCGGCGATCAGAGCCTAGCCCTTATTATACCGTCCTTAAGGGAGACAATGGCTGGAAGATATTACTGTTCAGCGTCTTACGCGAGCTCCCAGCTACTTGAAATTGGCGTAACCATTGAAACCTATGGTAAGATTTCTAACTCTTGTTATATTTATAACATAAGCTTAAAAATTTCTTAAAAGGGCAAATAATGACAAAAGCAGAAATAAGAGAAAACTTTTAGAAAATGTGAAAATAAGATTTAATATTAAAATTTACAAATTGTTCGTGTTTACGTACAATGATTCTATTTCAACTAGAGGTTTTCTGTTTCTACTATTTTCACTTCATGTTTTAAGTAGAAATGCCTAGCAAAGTAAGAACAAAATTGTAAAACAAAGTATCACATTCTTTTAGTTGCCATCACGTGGAAGGATGCACCAGAAAACCAATTCCCAACCCTAGGTAGTGACTATCTCGTACGCTGCGAGGTTACGGCTAGCCCATCACCAACAGTAGATTGGTTACGAAATGGAGATCAAGTGAGTTGACATCAATAAAATAATATAGGTCTAGTCGCGTTATACAATTTGTTCCATTAGATTAAATCAGGGGACAAGTACGTAGTCCAAACTTTGGGTCTGCTCATTCGAGATGTTCAGGAATCCGACGATGGTATCTACACTTGTCGAGCAGCTGTGATACAAACTGGAGAATTGGTCGAACGAAATATTCGCGTAGAGGTTTATATCAAACCCGAAATTAAGTCACTCCAAAAGGACCTCGAAGCTACTGAGGGTCAATCGTTTTCAACATTCTGTAATGCAACAGGCAAACCAGTGCCCGAAATATCATGGATCAAGGATATAACACAACAGAATGTTGTAACCGCCGATCGATTCTTGCTGAACCCTCTTACAGGTCTACTGACAATAACCAAAGTCGAACAAGAGGATTATGGCACCTATACTTGCATTGCGACAAACGCTGCTGGAGTCACGCAAATGAAAACGAAATTGGACGTTCTGGTCAGGCCAAAAATAGAAGAGCTCTATAATAGGACGGGAATTGTCAACAAAGAGGTTGCACTTACTTGTCGAGCAAAAGGACGTCCACCACCAGAAATAACATTCCGCCGCTGGGGATCTGAGGAGGAGTTCACGCCCGATACCCAGCACAACGACGATAGAATTGTTTTAGAACAGTACAGGGACAACGAAAAAGGCGAAGCCTCAGGAATTCTGAGGATATCGAAACTTATGCGAACAGACGATGGATTATATCAATGTATAGCCAGAAATAGAGGGGATACGGCTTACAAAGTGGGTCACATTGAAGTTCAATTCCCGCCAGATTTTACTTACATGAGAAGTCTACCCCCAGTATACACTTGGGAAGAGAGAACTGCGAATTTAAGTTGTATAGCTGAGAGCATACCGAATGCGACGATCGAATGGAGGTGGAAGGGTCATCTCGTAAAGGACTTGCTCGACAGGAATCTTATGATAGAAGGCACTGGCCCAAGAAGTAATTTGATTGTTACACCACTCGAGCAAAAATATTATTCCACCTATCACTGCCTTGCAAAAAATATACATGGAGAAGATGCGGTTGATATTCAATTGAAACAGGGTACCATACCTGGCTACGTTCAGGGTGCCACTCCAAAAGTAGTTACTGCTACAACGATGACATTCGAAATTTTAGGACCAGCCACAGAGCCCGGATTGCCAATAGTAGCTTACTCTGTTCGGTACAGAGATGAACGATTAGGGGACTGGGCGAAATCTCAAACACGTGACTGGTCCCCCGATAGTCCGTATATTGTGGAAGGTCTTAGGCCACAAACTTCATACATGTTTCAGTTTGCTGCCCGAAATCAAGTAGGTTTAGGTCCTTGGGGAGCTAATAAGGTTCAAAGCACTCCAAAACGATCGGCTCCCGAGGAGCCCAAGACGCTACATTCTCCCATGCAGGACGATGAGGAAGAATCTGTCGTAATGTCGCCTTACTCCGACCATTTCGAGCTTAGGTGGATTGTGCCGGCAGATAATGGCGAACCCATCGACTACTACCAGATCAAATATTGTCCGGTAAGGTTTTTTTAAAGTCTATTGCAGATTTGGTTTATGTTAACTTAGTCTTAGTATTATATTATAGTTTAGAAACTTAGAACTTTTTAAGATGAAAGGTTTTCTTCAATTTATTATTAAAAAGCAAGGCCAGAAGCTTTTTAAGCTGAGACGAGAAAGCAACAGCTTTTAGCTTAGATCAAATCTGTAACAGCTCTAACACATCTTTTGATATCACAAAAAAAACTAAACTAAAATATCTTTTCAGGGTCTCAAGGTGAATGGAGAATGGAGTGAACTTGGTAACGAGTGTGTCTCTAAAGAAGTAGTCGAAACGACGAGCTTCGAAATGGCACGTCTTAACCCGAACACATACTATCGGATAGAGCTCCGTGCGCACAACGCAATTGGTTTTTCGACACCGTCAAGCATTATGATGAAGACGGCACGAGGTGAGTCCGATACATCTAATAGCAATCTCGGAACATTGTTGTATACGTCTGGTTTTGTTTCGGCTGCTAATCCGATGATTTTGCCAACATCACCACACTACCTCAGCCACCTTACGCTACTTAATTTGTTTAGTGTCGTAATCGCAGTAGCTTTTGCGGCCTGCCGCAATCATTTATCGTTTGCACATTAAAACAAATTTTAAAAAATTTCAAAATTTTTAAGTCGCAGCCCTCTAAATCGGGTATTATTCTTGTAGTCACTTCACATAATGTGACAATTATTTTGTTTTATTACTCATTTTTAACTTTTATTTAAAATTGAACGACTTGTATGCTTTAAGTTAACTCATAAAATAAATATTACCTACTTGCTGTATTCTTATAAATATCACTTAGGTGATAATTCTTGACGGAAGATATCAACACGTATCACCGTACTTAATAGAAAGGACCGACTGCTGGTTTTTTTAAAAATTAATATCACAAAGTGAAGTGACTAATAGAATAACACCAATTGCTTCGGTGGGTAAATGCACTCAAAGCGGTCTTTTGTATAATTTTATTGGCTACTTTTAAAGTGTTGCCAATAGCAAAGCTGCTGCATGCAAACGTTTCTGACGTTATATTTTATCTATGTTTTTTTCTCGAAATGCCAATAAGTACCTTAATTTTCACTGTCATTTTAAAGAGGTCATGTACAGCGCTTGAAAATAGTTTAAACACCGGTTCACAACGTGAAAACGAACTAATGGCGTAAGTTGTGGTCATTTCCGGACTTTTACCACTGCGCCAAAAAAAAAAAAAAAAGAAATTTAAAAAAAGATAATTCGGATTAAGTTTAATTTTAGAAATATACGTCGTTAAGATAGAGTACAAAGATTCCGGAATCTCTGTGAGGTTTAATTTTGTAATAATTTTTTAGTTTCTTTTTGTTTTTCTTCGTTATAAATATTTGCGATTCGCATTCACCCAGTGAACACATGCATAACAAAACATCACATTTTTGACGGTAAATGCCACTGAAAATAAAACACATCAAAGGCACATCCCTACTGCGATTCTCGCTAACATAAAAAGAGAGTAATCGAAACACAAACAGACAGACAGACAAAACAAATAAACGAATCTCAAATGCATTTGCAAAACAAACATTGCTTATATTTTGTATAATGGCAGGGCTTGTTGATGTAACCACTATTTACAGAATAAATGTTTTCAATCATCCGGTAATTTCATTGAGTTTATTATTTAGCCGATTTAGCGATGATTGTTATTTTAGACATCAGTAGGAAATTTGTGTGTGTATGACTTCTAGTAGTATTGTTCATGTACTTTTAAGTGTATGCGTAAAATTTTTTAGTTGTTTAGTTTGTTTTTAGTTAAACTAGTTGATCTGTGTCTAATTTTCGTCCCCGTGTTTTTTTTTATTATTATTTTGTAGTTAATACGACAATTTAGCGCATTAGGTTTTTGTCAAATTTTTTTAAATATTAATCTCTTCTGCAATAATAATACTATTTTTCTAGAAAAAATCCTTGTTTTGTCTAACGCACCTCTTACAAACATTCTCATATACATATATTCCCCCACTCATGCAAGTCTTCCCTTATCCACCACATGTTTTGCGACTGAGAACTTTTGGGACGGTTCTATTTGATCGCAAATTTGTGGAGTGCCTCAAAATCCTCTATGTGTATTTAACCTTGTACCAGTTTTTTAATTAGTTAAAATTTGTAACGATTTTACCTCATAAGTGCATTCTTAGTCTATCTACTCTCAACCCAGTTAACTAGTTTCGCTCACAGCAGACACATTCCACAAACATTACAAACACTGCAAACATATTCCACAAGCATAATTTCAAAGCTTTGGTATGCCACAAGCAGGACAAGTTTGAACAGTTCTATCTACCTCCTTCGCTTCTGTTTTTTAATTTAATAACTTGTGCACAACCACATCTACGATAGATGTTGACATTCCCTCCCGAACTTCGCTTGTGCGATATTGTGTGGGTCGGATTTGTTTATAAAATTGTTCAGCTTTTTCTAGAGTAATTCCCTCTAATTAGGCATTCCAGGTAGATAGTAGTAGTTTGTAATAAGTCTCCTTTGAGCTCTTACCTCTTTGGATTCAAAAGACCGATGCTTCAGGAGGGGGGCACAATCTCGTTTCGGTTAACTCATATTTCTCCAAGGCAAAATTCTTTTTGTGAACATTCTTTGTAAATTGCGTAAAGTACGGTGAAAGCAATTGAAATTATTTTCACATGAGAACACTATAAGCCTTTCAAATTATCCATGCAATTTGTGTATCTTCATTCTCTAATTTTATTTCAGTATAAAAAGATTCTCAGGCATACATGGTTTTGTATGATGACATTCACTTGTTCGCTCGAAATAGTTTTCAAAAGTTTTCATTTCGTATACCTACATTCAATATCAACTCACATGAGCAAGTGGTTAACGTGTTCTTCGTTAAATTAATTTAGTTTTGAAATATGATATTGACACTTGATATATCTAATTCTGTTCCCCAACTTGATTCTATCTTAAATCGGCAAACATTCAATAAAATAATAATCCATTATTGCTCTGCCAGCTTATCTGATGCAGCTGGTTGAATTTTCAATTCTTTAAATAAAATTCACAACTGTTTCCAAATGCTGTTCAGTTCAAGTAAATAAATGAGTGATAAGTAAGTCCTTGTAACTTGTTAAATATTTGCATCTTAATATTGTAAGGGGTTGAACAAATTTCTTCCAGGTTATAATGGCATTTTTATATTGAGACATGTATTTAAAATAATTCTTATACTTAATGCAAAAACATTGTTAAAATTCATCCTGATCAGATAAATTAAACATTATGTATGTGGTCGCCACCTTTTTTTTCTTTTTGAAATTAAAATTTTCCAGCGGTTGTATACTCTTGAGAGTATTACTACTATTATTAAATAAATGTTGGGAATTAGACACTCTTACTGACTTTGTAAACCATTACTAAAACAAGGAGCACATAACTGGCTATACCACTGCTTTGTTTTTGGCGTTTTATTTCAATCGATTTAAAAAATCATCAAGACATGATATCCTTTTTCATCAACTAACTGATGCTACCGTGTTTTTTTACTATTCTATTCGTCTCACTGTTCACCTAAAATTTAACACATATCCACGCTCTACATCAACAATACAGTTACCAATTCTACCACTTAAAAACAAGATTTTAAAACAGAGCAAACCGACTAACTCATGTTTTTTAGACTAGTTCTTCAAAGCTTCACAAATTTTAACGTGCATTTCAGTAACAATTTCACAAAAAAAAAACATAATTAATAATAATAAAATAATAATTGGGAAAAAAGTACAGAACCAACAGAAAAAATTCCTCAAACCCTTTTCGTAGATAACCCCTACAACAGTGCTCCAACGATAAGAAACAATTGGTCAAGGTGCTGGCTACCACTTTTACTGGCAGTACTAACAACACTAGCATCATCGACAGTCTTACAAAATGACTACGTTTCAACACGATCGACAGTACGAACGCCACCTATCCACCACAATATTAGTCAGTATTCCCTAACAAGTGCACGTTGTTCCTGTCATAATCCGAGCTGTTCCCGGGTAGGTGATGGGATAAGCATAAATCTTTCTTCGACAAATCCCGCCCGCTTGCAGTGTACAATCAGTGGCGAGTATCATCGAAGTGTTTTGAACGTGAGCCAATCGCTGTAAAAAGACATATAAAACAAACCTGTTCATTACTACTCTAGGCAAAAAAAAAAAAGAAGAGACTTTCCTTAATCGTAAGAGATTTTTCTACAGATTTGTTAAGGTTATTACCAGTTATTACCAGTAAATTTTATATTTCGTTGTCTACAGTGAATGATTTAACCGATTGTACATTGAATTGTTGGTAAAGTAAATTATAAATATTATTTGATACAGTAGCAGTTACAAGAAATGCGGAGGGGCGGTCGAATCACGCCTGTAGTTAGTGTGAGCGAATTGTACAATAAGAGAAAAAAAACAACAATTAATAAATAATAATAATAAAATTGTTTTGGTCGAAACATTTCATTTTACTGTCGTATTGCTCGCGTAACTTTAGCGAAAACAAAAACCAAAAAGAAAACGATTATGTATTCCCAATTCGATTTTGTCAATTGATATGAATTTTTAAGTGGACGAAGCACTTTCTAATAGTATTATTATTTTGTTATATATCCCTTCTTATTTCGGAGAACGTAAATGGATTTGAATGTGCCTTTATTAGATAATTTTTACGTAAAGACCAAAGAAAGGAAACCCACCGTTGTTTTAAACTGAAAATATTTCGTGTTATTAATTATTTCACTTATTATTTTTATAAAAGTAGTATTCTCCGATTTTCCGTAATTATCATTTAAAGCTGCGCAGTTTTTACTCGTATGAGTAAAATATAATTTTATTATTTTAAAAGTCAGATAAATCTTTAAAAATGGGTAAAATTTGCTCCAAAAGTTTGAGTAGATTGCTTTTTGATATTAATTACAACTAGCAAGCAATTTACTCGTTTTTCTTCACAACATAAAAGTAATGATGTACTAAAGTAAAACAATTTGTATGTGTCGATAGTTGGATTAGATAATATTATTTGAAAGAAAAAAATTGAAAATATGTAGATTCACAATATGTATACAATAAATATTGTCATCACATAAAATTTCACCCTTTTTGCCTTTATTTATGTTTACTAACATTTGTTTCAGACAAAAATTATTAAAAATACAACTACATATACCTAAATGAATCATAACATAATCGAATACTAATTTAAAGTACAAATACGTGCTTGAATGCCTACAATTTGCTGATAAGCACACACAAAAAGTACTTTTCAATTTGACTTTAAAAAACGGAAAACAATTTAAAGACCAATTCAAAAGACTGATTTTATAAAGAAAAAAAGAATGAATCGACTCAACATATTTGTATCATAGTTTCCTATGATTTTTATTTCACTTTTTGAAAATAAATTGAAAGCTTTCCATTGATAAGCCTGTTACAATTGTCTTTTATACTCTCCTCGATTTGATGCACTGATATACTTTGAAATTTCACATTTCGACAGCCTGTCTGGATTACGATTCAGCGGAAATGCTGCACCTAAAATATCCTGAATACGCTCTACTCATTTGCACTTCCAGATGAAGTCATTTAGAGCATTTAACGCCAACAGAAAAAGGTACTCTAATTTCCCATCTGCAGCAGGTCAGAAATGTGCAAACGAAAGAAGGAAACGGCACAGTTTCCAATTTCATGAAAGAGATTCCACGCTTTCGTCTACAAAAGCGATTTTTAGGTTTTGCCAAAAAAAAGGGGTATAAAAAATGTATATTCCCTTTGGTCCCCAGGCAAATCCTTTGAAATTGACGATGTAGCTTACCTAGAAGTGTAAACTTTACTACTTTTTGTAGGTCACACCCAAATATTTGGTTGGAGCCTACTGCACTCCAGACTTTGAGCCAAACACCTTCGACACTCAACGTAATTGCAAATTCCCAGAACATGCCATTGAAAAACTCATAACTTGTCGAAGTGAATTGGGGCCAGAGCCAGGACATGGCCAGGACTTGCAAAAACTGTTCGAAACAGCTTCAATAAATGTCACTGGCCTCGCCGAAAACGTTTGGCTAGAGTCTGCCGCTGATATGAAGGACTTTTGGCGGCTTTGGAAGTGACCAGTCACCAGGCCAGAAATTCATTTGCTTCCTGACTATGCCTCAGGCATCAGAAACTTGCCAAAGCGAAACCGAATCCCAGTTCAGAGTGACTTGTTTACTCCACCAATACTGTCCTGCTTTATTGTTTTCATGGTAGAAAAAAAAATCCTTCTCTGAAGTGGATTTCGGAGCACCCGGAGGCACTTAAATGTCCTCGAGTCTAGGCACTATTGTCATCACTCAAAGCGACCTGTTTACCTATTAATCGTCGACTACTGTCCAAAATGGAATTAAGTACCCACGCCTCAAAGGGCGGAATAAATTTAACAACTCATTAGATTTGCTCCTTTAGAGATCTCTTTTGTGTGGATGAACAAACATAAAATATTAATTTTCCCCATTTCGGCCCTTGGTGCAGTAATGCATTTTTTAAATGTACAATGAAAGGAACTAATTGGTTTAAAAATCGCAACCCAGTCGACGGGGTTAAACGCATGAAAATTTTCAACGTTGCAAACGCAAATGAACAAAGTTCTCTCTTCTGCTCGCCCTTGTTTAATTAAATGCGATGAAAGCACGCGCGCACTGATGTAAACCCATTTGTTCCGGTTAATTGATTTTTCTGACTTCCCGTCATCAGGGGGTGGTGCAAATAAAAAAAAAACATTTCACTTAGTGCAACTGATGGTGTGCATTCCATTCAGGAAAAAAAACGACCCCCAGAGAGGATTGCTGAACGCGCCCCTCCTTACCAACTTTTGCCGCCAGTGGACACGCAAAAGTGCCTCCCCCCTCCAGTACAAACTGATTTATTACAACCACCGCCAGGTGGAGCATTATTCGTTTCTTTCTTACAATAAAAGTGCTGATCTCCACTTAAGTTTAAATTGTTTTAAAAAGATATACGAACCAAAGTCGAATTGTGAGCGAAAATGTACGTGATGATGAAACATAATTACCACCCCTTCCTTACAAGGAGCATTACTATACAAAGAGACGAAACTTAAAACTGCCAAAATACTCATTTATAAAATTTACAGGAAACAAAAAAGAAAATTATAACATTTGTAATTGTACTATCGAGTAATTAAAAAAAATAAATAAAAAATAGGCGAGTAAAAGTGTTTAATCCGATCTCTAGTATTTGTGTAGAAATGTGACATTGAATTTGACCAATACCACGCCCAAATGCATGACCGATAATGCAGTTTGTATCTGTGAACATTTTAGCAAATTTTCCCTCAAAAAAACAGGAGATTATAATGTGTGAATGAGTTTAGCCTATATTTATCTGCAGGTGTGGTGAAAATGGTACATAATTTAGTCGAAAATGGTACATAATTTAGTCGAAAATTTATACTTATAGGACAATAAATTGTAAATTAAATAATTTTTAAGAGATGTAGGAGCTAAGCTCTGTGCATACCATTGTAAATTTAAAAAAACCCCCAGTTCTTTATGTTGTTATTTTTTTATTAAACTCTTAATTCGTTAGAATGCCGTTTTGATCAGAGATACATTAATAATACAAATTTTCAATTAAATTTCATATTTCATCGTATATCACATTGAATTTGCTTTCTTATTTCTATAGAGCTCACAATTTTGCGGTTACTGAATATTCAAAAATGATTAAGTAATAGTCCTTATTACATTAATCGACACATGAAAATTCTATCAGAAATCTAAATCTAGCAAATACTTTGGTATGCAATGATCATGAATCATTGAAATTTTGATTAACAATCACCAAAACACCAAATTTCATCGAATATTTTTAAATCCAAACAAATAATTTCTCATAAATATGTATGTGTTGTTAAATAGAATTACGAATGGGTCAACTTGAATTTGTTGATAAGTGTTATAAGATTTCAAAATTTGACCTGTGATATTAGGTATATATAAGTATTATGCATATTCATGCATAAGATGTGTGAAACTTTCTTCATGCCTAATAAAAGCATTTTTAAGTCGTTTGCTTGGCTTTTTTAATTAAGCCATTATTTTTAAAATTTTAAAACCATTTTAAAATGCAAATCTTTTCCATCGAATTTAAAATTATCAATGTTTTGAAAATCAGTCAATTCAAAATCAGCTCAAACAATGGACTTATAATTTTAAATTATAATTAAAATAAAAGATATAGCCTCTGACCAAAACGGCAAAGATGTTATAACCAAAGATTATCCACAACAAGATGCGACACTCATGACGTATTCGCTAAAATTTTAGTGACCTTGCCACCGCCACCCAAGCGAGAATTGAGAATTTTGCGAGAAGTAGATAGTAATAAGAAGCTCATGTTAAAGGAAGGGATAAAAAACTTCTCTGAGAGAATCAGGCCCACTTTGTACGCGCCCGCTGGAGCCACTCACAATCAAATTGGTTGAGCCGAAAAGCAAAAACAAAATCTGCGTATCCGTATTTAAGGGCCTCTGTGTGCTACCTGCTTTTTCCCCTTTGCAATTCTGTCATTCCATATCAAAGATTATCCACAATAAGATGCGACACTCGTGACGTATTCGCTAAAATTTTAGTGACCTTGCCACCGCCACCCAAGCGAGAATTGAGAATTTTGCGAGAAGTAGATAGTAATAAGAAGCTCATGTTAAAGGAAGGGATAAAAAACTTCTCTGAGAGAATCAGGCCCACTTTGTACGCGCCCGCTGGAGCCACTCACAATCAAATTGGTTGAGCCGAAAAGCAAAAACAAAATCTGCGTATCCGTATTTAAGGGCCTCTGTGTGCTACCTGCTTCTTCCCCTTTGCAATTCTGTCATTCCATATCAGAACATTGCAACGGAGGGGACTAACACCATGGCACTGGTGGTGCCGCACGCATACATTCACATTGGTTGAATCCGGAAAACTCCATATAAAAAAAGTGGTCACATTTATTCTGTATAGCGTAAGCGCTGTAGGTGAGCAGTTGGTGGTTGCCTACTTTTGCCTCGTTCGCTCTTATGGGAATTTACCTAAGGAATGGTAGGCAGTATTGCTTTGCTGCCTTATCTAAGGCGAAATTTTATTTTCCCCAAGTTTTCGGAAATGCATATGGGATAGTGGTTTTGCTTAGTATAGGAGTGTCGCATCTTATTGTGGATAATCTTTGTTCCATATCAGAACATTGCAACGGAGGGGACTAACACCATGGCACTGGTGATGCCGCACGCATACATTCACATTGGTTGAATCCGGAAAACTCCATATAAAAAAAGTGGTCACATTTATTCTGTATAGCGTAAGCGCTGTAGGTGAGCAGTTGGTGGTTGCCTACTTTTGCCTCGTTCGCTCTTATGGGAATTTACCTAAGGAATGGTAGGCAGTATTGCTTTGCTGCCTTATCTAAGGCGAAATTTTATTTTCCCCAAGTTTTCGGAAATGCATATGGGATAGTGGTTTTGCTTAGTATAGGAGTGTCGCATCTTATTGTGGATAATCTTTGGTTATAACAACCTTTATTAAAAATTTGAGCAATTACTCGCAGTCGAATATTACTTGTGCAATGTTTAATTAAAATCACATGTTTAATGTCTTCCAAACTTTATCGTGTTTGTAGTGAATTGCGTTGATAGAGAAGTGTTAAATCTGTACCAGCTCAATTAAAAAATATATATATGTATATTGAAAATTTACACCTGTATGCACAGAAAATTCATGAAATTTAAAACTCAGTGAAATATAAAAGAAGAGTTACGAGATCATTTTTAAGAATTTGTTTCCAGACTTGGAAACAGTTCCTAAGTATGGACCGCTCAACAAAACGAAAAGGCAGTTGGATTAATTGTGCTGCCATATAAATTTAATGTATGTTATGTATCTAAAACATGTAAAATTTAAAAAAAGAAAAGTTACACTCATCATTGCTGTAATCACGTAACTCTTCCCTTCGCAGCAAAACCATATCTCTGAGAAATTCTAACATTTACAAAAATGTGTAATTGAAAAAAAAATTTTGGTGTAGGATGGTCAAAAGGCGTAAAATGTAAGTCACGATAAGTCATGATAAGTCACGCTAAGTCACGATAAGTCACGGTAAGCTAAAGACGTAAACGAATAGCTAAGAATTACGAACTTAAAAAAAAAGAACAACCGACTGCTTTTTTAAGAAGAAACACAAGTTTTCTCAATAGATGTAAATATTTATAAAGGTAACTAAAACTAGGAAATTGTCTAAATTTTAAAGAAAAGGAAAGAATGTTTAAAAATTAAAGAATGGAATCATGGAAAAGTGTGGGTTTTAATTACCTAACTACCCGACAACGGCCACCATATTCCACAGCGGACAAAGGAGTTATTGTTGCGGCCGTACTGCTGGATGATGTTTTTAGAAAATAAAGAAAAAAAACAAAGAGTAAGCAATATTGGTTTTAAGTAATAATTATTGGATCTCAGTACCCTCCTACACCGTTGTTAATTCGTTACCGAAACAAAAGAGATGGGGTGAAGGAGGGTCGATTGAAGGGACATCGCCCAGGGTGCGGGTTCCAGAGATGGTGGCCTCCGGAAAAGGTAAATAGCATAATCGTTGTAAGTTTCTAATTTTATTGAAACCGAAATAATAAAAATAAATCACGTTTTATTCATTATACTTTTTGATAGACTTGAGTCACAAAATTCATTATTGGTTTGACCCTCTTTGCTTTACATTAAAAATCTAAAATCATTCAAACAGTCGCTCCAAAAGTGTTCCGTTCCGCGAAACATAGTCTTAGTTCTCCAGCTGTAACATAACGACCCGTATTGAAATATATTTGTGTAAATAACAGTAGGCAAGGGCATTTTAGGCAGTTTGTATTTAAAAAAAAATTATATTACACCACCAAAATTGTTGTAAACAGTGTTTCACTTTCCGTTCGTTTCCCCTTTTGTTTCAAATGAAGTTTTCGTTTTATGTTTGAAAGCTTTCTGCCACTTTGTGATTTGAACAAGAGCTTATGTGCCGCAAGATGAAAAGCTTAGCTGCGTAAAGTGGCATTCAGCGCTTTGTCCGTTTTTTCTGTTTGTTCTATTTATTTTGTATTTTGTTTAAACAAATTTTTGTACATTTCCTTATAAACTGATTGGAGGACCATAATAAACCTGTACATACAGCTAGCGTTCACCTTTCAGTTGTTCATTTGTTACGTATATTTTGTTTTTGATTTTTATATAATAATTTCGTGAGTACGACTGCATGACTGGATCTTGCTTTTCGGATTTGTTTTTATTTAATTTAACGCACCTACTTTGATCAATACTAACATGATGTACTACACACACAAAATCACATACAATCAAACACCGGGAGGAAAGCAAACGTTAAGATTATCTTGTGAAATCTTTAAGCGTGCTTGTCACCTCCCGCGCAATTCAACGCATTGTAATATCGTATCATATAAGTAGTGTAAAAATGCAAGCATAAGTACTAACGCTTCCTTATCCCCCCACCATAATTCGGCGTGGTGCTCTCAACATTTACCCAATTTAGGAGCTGATGTCGTACTAAAGGTGGACAAGTCGGTACTATCTTCAGCCTCTATCGTTGGAATTGCGATTGGTGGAGTACTCATCCTTCTCGTGGTCATCGATTTACTCTGCTGTATGACGATGGGAATGGGCGTACTTGCGTCAATGTGCCGAAGAACGAAACGATCACCGTCAGACATTGATGAGGAGACAAAACTTGGCAGGTAAGACTTCCAGCGGAAGACAAAGCAAATACATGAGAAGCAGAAAATAGTGGCAAAAGCAGAAATTGAATGTTTTACCTTTTTTTAAAAACTCATACAAAACAGACAGTTTTAACAAGTTTTACGTGCTGTGTAATTCTGTCTTCGTTGCATTTATTGCTTTTCATGTATTACTGCCCTAATTTTTCTAATTAGATTTGTTCTTATTTGTGTTGGTGTTGGAAGTAATAAAATCTTTCCGTCTAATTCTGAAAGATATTCCCTAGGTAATGGAGCAACATGTAAATAACTATTAAATTTAATCCTTTTTGAAGTTGTGAAATTACAAGAATTTATCTTAGAATACTTAATAAATTTATTAATATTAGTTGTGTGTACAATATTAATGGAATTGTATAAAAAACAAACTCACAATGCAGTCTTTACGGCTGGCGTTTCCCACTACCTTATTGCAGTGGTCAACTAGTTAAGGAACCACCACCGTCTCCGTTGCCGTTACCACCGCCTGTTAAACTTGGCGGATCACCAATGGCCTCACCACTGTAAGATATATTTTTTTTTCCTCAGCAAAAGAGTCGTCACGCTTTTCTCGTTATTATTTCTAAAACCAATTCTTTGCCTTTAGAGCTCGTATTGCATGCATCCAATTCACAGTTTTTTAGTAAACTGCATGCTGAATTTTATTGTTTGTAGTTAGATTTCGCGTGTTACAGAAAGATGAATTACCCAAGTTGAACTGACACAGATCCAACTTAGTATTGAGATTCTGAAGATATTTAAAAAGTCAAAGTTTTTGAAAGAATTATCAAATTAAAAATTATTTTAATCAAGTTCTAAATTTGGCTCTCGATTTCAATCGGTAATTGGTTCTGAACTTAAATCCGATTGATACGAACGATATTGAATCTCAATGGAAACCAAGTTAATAAAAGAAGTACCTACTTAGATCCGAATTCTGGCCTGCAATTAATTTAAACAGGCTATGAACATAATTTAGAATCTCGAGTAAAAATTGTTTGTTGCCAAAATGAAGCTCTGACTCAGAAGCATAAACGCTCCCAAACATAGCCCCTATAGCGAACAAATACACCCGTAATAGGCATGAAAATACCCAAGGCAGGCACGAAAATTAAAAATTGACCTTTTGCAGGCACATACATATGTCCCCAAATTTGGCTCAAGTTGTCTCTTTTGGGCTACGTTTGGGCCTGTTAAATTTTTACTCGGGATAATCATTTCCAAATTTCTGAAGGAAATCTAGACAGATTCAAAGTGTTGCACTTTTTTAAATTGTATATGTATTTTTGATTATGAGTGTAAGTATATTATTATGAACCTTGTGAACCTGCATACAGATTGATTTTTTAGCAGTTTACTAACTTTCTAGAACAAAACTTCAAAAGTTATTTAAACCTATTTTTTCGCTTTAACTCGTATTTGATTGTGCTGTTTCTTGAATGCGCCTTTATATTATTATAAATGTTTATTTATCAAACTCTAATAAAAGTACTTTTAATTATCCTCAACAGGGAGGAAAAGCAGCCACTAAACACGCCTCCAGGAAGTTATAAAAAGAATTCATCCCTTGAATTCGATGGAAAGTTGGTGCATTCGCGGAGCGGAGACATAATTGGAAAAAACTCAGCTGTGTGAACTTAGTTAGCAATTTGCCAAAGTGAGATAAACAAAAACGAGCGGGAACCAAACCAAAAGAGAAGAAAAACAAACAATTAATCTACAAGTTTCTAGTATTTATGCTAAGCGAGCGAGTAATTGGTTCGAGTGTATTTCTTTGAGATTATTTTGAACTGCAGTTACCGTATTTACTTACCCAGCCGAATTTCCTGGAAGAAAAAAAATATATCGTTGTAGCTTTTTTTGATACATTAATTCCGCCGCCTTCGTAAATTTAGATTGTAATCGTTGCCAAATTTTTTTAACTATGCTACTCTTTAAACCAATTGGCTTGATCTCAGAGTGCTCTGCCACTGCTTACTTTGTACGTGTTTTTGTAAATTTGCTGCTCCTACACTAATCATATTAATATTATTATAGAAGCATAATTACATCAGAATCAGAGATTAATTGGCAGAGGCAAAACAACAGTATAGTAAAACAATAATAATAATAATAATAAAATAACATAAAGGTGAAGCTTTTAAAAAGCACTACTTACACAAAAAATTTCTGTTATTTCGCATCTACCATCTGTTTTCTGCTTCTGATGCAATTATGACAAACTGACAAATCCATAATTTGGCTATTTTCCGTGAACAAGTGCAATTACAAGAGGCGGGGATCTGTCTGAACATGGCCGATCAAATACCACAAATCGTTTTAAATCACAAATCAATGAAGATACAAAAGATCCCCCCGCCAAGAGCTCAAACAACAAACAGAGGACTTTCGTGGAGAATTGGCTTCTGTTTCAATTCAATGTATCTACGCTGTATCTAGGATTAATCGATTCGTATTATGAGATGCCAAATGATAGCGTTATTATAAGTTAGCATTATCAAGCTGTTCGAAAGAGAGAGAGAAAGAGAAAGTATATGTAGCTAGTAAGTAAGGACCCTCAGCCTAGTTCCTACTCTAGGGACGGCTAGTTTGTAACATGGACAATTCTCGTAAGTGTATAAGTGAAGCCACCTGCGCTGCTTCTTTTTTTATTATTTCTATTTACCATTGCTTAGTTGAGCAATCAATTGTTTTTGTATTTATGTATATCCTCTACTAGTTTACGCCTTAGCCAGTACGTCTAAGTTGATAGCGAATATTCCAATGAACAAGAACAAATCAAAATTTTTAAGTACTTAGGTTTTTTTTACATTGTATTCAATTACGAAATCCGGAATAAAGTGACGAGTAATTCACGAGAATGACACTTTTATTTTTCCACCCCTAATCTCCTTCACTTAAAGTACTTTTTGGATAAATGTACCGACTTATTAAAATAACTTTTACAGGTTCCAAATTAAAAATTTCTAGGTTTGCCATCTACTATTTACGGATAAATAAATAAATAAATCGAATTTTTTTAACACTTTGAAAGAAAAAATTTAAAGAGAATATTGAAACTTTATTCAGGAATTTTTACCCAAAATAGTGCCCCAATAGTGCCAAAATAAAATGATTTTTTGCGGTAAAAATTATATTTAATTTATCAAAATATTACAAAGTACAGAGTATTTTAAGAATGCCCTTAGTGGTAAGATCTATGTACATACCAAAGATTCGCAATGTCCTGGAATTTCTGTTTTTCTTTTTTTCTTTTTCTTTTGGAAATAAAAACACGTTGAATTTAAAAAAATGTTCGGTTTACAAGTAATTTTTTATGAAACTATTTACGGAAGAATTATTCTGACCCCGATCTCTTAGGTCAATAATTTTTTCGTAGAGGATACTGGGCAGAATATCACGATTTACTTTCAAAAAATTAAAAATATTCGTATAAAATAATTAAGAAAATATATCATACTTTAGGTCTTGCTAGAAGAATTGGAGCCCACAAATAACTAGTCTAATTCTAAGTTCAGATTTTGTAGTAATCAGAGATTACAATTCCTAAGATTGTATATAATCTGCAGTGCAGACTAAGCAGAGTGTTCGAATTCTTCGTAAAGAAACGCTATTCCAATCGATCTCTAGGAGTGTCCTGAGAAAATTTTTATTCTTGATTCCTCTAAAATAACTTTTTTCTCCTCAGAATCCAAAATAATGTTTTTTAGGACGTGGCCGCATTTAAGTCCTTTTAGATCCTAAAATTCGAAAAGTGTTTTTTCGAGATTTCATTTTGAATTTGTACCGTTTAAAAAATGAAGATTCAGACAAATTTAACGCTATCCCTGCCATCTAACGGAATTTTACTGACAACGTTCATGGCATACGGCGTAATTTTGCTGAACTGTGTCAAAATTGACATAAAATTTTAGGAACTGATAAATATCGGGACTTCCCCCGTTAGAAAGGTTTAAACCTTCCAACGGAGCACAGAGTGCCTTTTATCACCATCTAATTCGGATTGTTCGTCTTGTTTTGTGTAATAAGTGCATGTTAAAAGTAATTGTTGTCACTGTGTGCCTATATAAATAAGTGTTTTTGCAACAATGTCTGATGAAATTACAGCCGGAGAACTACAGCAGCAATTTGCAACGCTGTACGGAGCCGAGGAAGGAATTATATGGGATTTGTAAGTACATACCTCGTTCTTTATCTAATCGCTTCGAATTAAATTAATTTTGGGACGTGTCAGGTATACGAATGCAGACAAAGATTTACTGGAAAAGAAGCTGGAATATTTGATACCCGATGTTGACGTTGCTGCTCAAATGGAGGAGCTGCTCAAGAGCACTTCAAACGAAAAAGAAAAGCAAAAGCAGGCTAATCAAATTCTAGATAAAATGTCGAAAGTTAATGCGAAATTGGTACGTCTTCCTAGGTTAGGTTTAAGCAGGGTTCTTACTAATTTACTTTTAGGCGGAACATCGAGCAAAATTATTCGATGCCTTGTGGGCTCAAAGTAAGTATCTGAAGAAAACGATTTTTCGATGTACTTTCACTTATTTTACTTTTGCAGGAAAGTATAATAATGGCGATTTAATCATGAGCATAATTTTTATCATGGTTACACCAAAAGTTAATAACTACACCGTGTATTCGTTGAAAAGACAAACAACTTTTACATGTCATCCCGTATTTAGAGTACGAAAATGCAAAGGTAATTTTTTTAACAACTATCGACCCATATTTTGATTGACATTAATTTGGTCAAATCAATTTCAATTCTTTACACTGCTTTATACTGCTCATTGGAAAAAATAATTTCCGGTATAAAAATTTGGTATTAGGGAGTTATGTAACCCTATAAGTATTCTTCGTGTCGTAAAGGAAAAGAAAAGCACTGGATAGATTTAAAATAAATTTAGTATATATTTTACTTGTGTTATAGGTCTAAATATCGAACATATTTTATTCTGGCAAAAAATACTACTTTAGTTAAATAACTACAATCCTACCATCCGCGTAAACCAGATTAAAATATCCTTAAAACTCACTCGTTTTTGTCTTTATTTTTATCGTTCTGTACCTCAATTTCAAAAACGAAATAACATTGGGAATCATCTTTCTGCCTGTCTATACATATCTTTAATTTGCTTTTTAATTACAATTAACGCTTTCAGTTGGCGAGGACAGCCAAAATTGCTGTGCGATATTTGTAGATGAGATAGGAAGAGTTTACCAAAACTGGGGCGATTATTTAAACAACAACAGTTTGCCGGAAGGTATAATGCTAGCGCCAGAATCTGGATTTTACAAATTCAACCGTGCAAATGAGGTAAGTTGGTACATCCAGCTTCGTTTCAGTACTGATGAACATAAATTTACAGGTATGTTTAACGACCCAAACAACCCCTGAAGCTTCTGTAGGGCAGAAAGTCCTGAAGGGCACCGATATCACTGCCACTGCTATTGGGGTCGGCGCCATAATCCCAGCGACAATTGGTCTCTTCATCCCGGTAACTGCGCCCCTAGTTATTGCTTCAATTGTGGCTGGATTCGGATCGGGACTCTGGAGTGTGGGACGCTGCATCGGACAACTTGCAGATCGGGGCAACCATGAAGAAAGTATTAGCATGGCTAACCGGGAGGCCCGTTCTGCATGGTTTGGGATTGCGGGGGGCGTGGTTGGAATGAGTGCAGCAGGTGCAACTCAAGGCTTGCGTTTCGCCGCCACAGAGGGGCGAAATATCACTAGAGTGAGTATTCATTATAAGAATTGTCTTTTTCGCAAAAAGAACAAATAATTTCCATATCATTAATATCACTGCTTTTAGATTTAGAGTTCCATAATCAAATATAACAAAAACGGAAAGTCTTTATAGTAACTTATGTCCGTCCGTCCATCCGCTCCTGTCTGTCAGACCCTCGTAGTTTCTGCATTTTCATATTATATCTATTTAAACGAAATTTGTTTCGTGTACCCCATTATGTGGGATATCGTTAAAAAGGCTTCTTTAAAATAAATCTGAAACTTTCAACTCGAAAAATTTAAGGCACTATAGCTGTGGATTTTTTACCAAATTGTTGTCTTTTTTAAGGTTGCGTATTAGAGAGTAACCTATTGTCGTACTAACGATGTCTGTCTGTCTGCCTATCACAGACCACCAGTTTCTAAACAAAGTGAGATAGGAACTTGAAATTCACAAATAATATGTATTATCGCGGCCCAAAGACTGATAAATTAATAAAATTTTAAAAAAAATAGACAAATTCTTCAGGGCGCGCTTATTCTTGTAAACGGAGGAAAAACAAAATTGTTTGGGATATCATTGAAAAAGGCCTTTTGAATAGATTATATCCAACTTGCATTTGACTAGTATTTTATAGTTTCGTAAAAAAAGTGTATTTACCCCTGGTAGACAGTGAACCACTATCAAAATTTCAGAGTGAACCAAGAATTTAATTCAAATAGAATCAAAGTAATTATGGCTCGTATCGTTATGCTTGATCGTAAATATGTATTTTTAATCAAAAAACTATTACACAGAATTAGAAAAAGAATCTTCTTATTCTTTACAGAAATTTTAAACATAGATTGTCTTTCCATAATATCTTGTCATGGTTATGTGTCCTGATTTTCTAAAGTTTTGAAATTTTCATGTCTTACAGGCAGCTCAAATTGCGGTTAACAGTGTTAACATAGCGTCGATCACCGTAAATGGAGTGGGCATCAGCAATAGTGCCATAACTCTAATTTTGGTATGCCCTATTTAATTCATTTAAAAAAAAAAATATAACCACATATTTTTGACTCCAGAAAAAACGAGACGATGAGCGTATTTCAGCGATGGAAATAATGCAGCTAAGTGCATCGCTAGTACTCTTCACCCACTCGATTTACAACTTTAGGCTCGTTTCTGGGCTTCAAGTGTCCGAAGAGGGTGGAACGATGCAACAGTTTCGCAGGATGCTTTCGGATGCGCAAAAGTAAGTCTTTATTAATGTTTCCTTGTTTCAAGTTTTCACTACTCTAATCCTTGTTCTAGGAAAATATTTAGGGGTCTGGGGTCCAATAATAGATCTGCTAATGCTGGTAGTGCTAGTAGTGCAGCTTTTGCCGCTCAAGGGGATATAGTTCGGGAACCCGGAATTATTCCCGACATGGATTACTCGTTTAACTTCGGCGCAGTTGCAATGCGTCTCGCTGAAACCTATCTTAGAAAAGTAATATCCAGTGGATTTTTAACCAATCCGCAAGAATTTAAATTTTGCATCATGGAAATGTTAAAAAACCTGGAAGAGAATGCAGTGGATATACTTTTTGATATCGCAACAACCTTTTTGCAGGATTTAATTGGACGTTTGATTCCGTTTGAGCATGTAGTGTGGAGAATTTATAATTTCGTCAAGACTGCATATGGAATTAACGACATTACTGCAGATTTTCTCAAACAAAAATTAAAGATTATTTTGGCCGAACTCAAAACATTGTATCAAAATAGGTGCTTAGAAGATTATTATGTTACAAGTAAAAATAAATGTAAGAATTGCCGAGGATACATCTCAATTGCTGCCGTTAAATAATATGCTAAACAACTAAGTACAAATGCAGCTAATCGCAGCTACGCACAAATTCGGTGCCTTTGCGTGCCTAGCGCACCCGTAAAAATTTAAGACATTTATTCAAATATTGTGTTTTTTATTTTTTAAACTACTAATAATAAAAGTTTTAACAACATTTATATTTATTTTTAGTCTTCACAAATTGAAGCACAATTTATTAGACACAATACACAATTTATTATGTAACTTTAGTTTTACTAAGTGATTAATTGATTTTTTTGGAACGCATTTCTACGTAAGGTAAGTAGGATTTTTTTGTATGCAATCAGTAAATTTAATAAAATCTAATTGCTTTCAAAATTTACACACTTTGTACAATGGGATTTATATCAGTAAATTTAATTTCACAAAATTTTTAAGTTTACGGCGGAACTTTCGTTATTAAATTATGAGAATTAGTCTTTTAGTATTCCATATTACAAATTCTTCTTATTTTATGCCTGATTTACCGACGAAAATAGCACAAAAATTTCAAAAAACCTAGGTGACGTAATCCGATGAATTAATTCGGATTTAAGTCCAGTTATATCCTTTTTACTGTAACGAATATTAAGTAGGGATTATAGAAAAAGCACAAAAGTGCTTTAATTATGGCCTTTGTGTTCGTAAAACAGTTTTTTAGCGATGTAAACCGCATTTCCAGAAGTGAGCGTTTCGACGGTTTCGTCAGAATTTTTCAATGAGAAATGTGTCATTCCAAAAATATCTTGCTACGAAATTATTTGAGATTTGATGCTACATTTAGAGAAATTAGATTTAGGCGGGCAGGATACAATTTTTAAATTTGACGCAAATGGCAATATGCATTTTGAAATTATAAACCGCTGAAAAATGGGGATTAAACAAAATTATCGGAATTACTGCCATCTAGTGGAATTTTACCAGAAAGTTTGTAACGTACGCGGAATTTGGCTTAACTGAACTATAGGACTGGTGAATATAGGGACTTCCCCCGTTAGATCCAGCGAGCCTTCCAACGTGGCCCAGCGTGCTTTTAGCGAGTGGCTAGGTTGGTGTTTCTTGTTCCGATTTTTGTGATAAGTGCATTGTAAAAACAATTATTGTGATTGTTCACCTGTAAAACTAAGTGTTTCTTCAACAATGTGTTATGAGATTACAGCCGGAGAGCTCCAAGAGCTATTTGCGACGCTATACGGAGCGGAGGAAGGCGTTTTCTGGGACTTGTAAGAACATCGTTCTCTATTTAATCGCTTCGAATCAAATTTAATTTTATGGCGTATCAGCTATACAATTGCAGACAAACAACTTCTGAAAAAGAAGCTCGAGTTTCTGATTCCCGATCTCAAGGCTGTTCAACTGGAGAACGAACCGCTCAATCCTTTGAGCGAAGATGAAAAACAAAAAAAAGATTGCAGAACTCGTAGAGATTAATGAAAAATTGGTGCGTCTTTTTCAGTTAAGTATAAGCGTTTAAGAGTTCTTACTAATTTAGTTTTAGGTGGCGGCCCGCGCCAAATTGCTCGATGTGTTATGGGCACAACGTAAGTATCTAAAGGAAACGATTTTTCAGCGTACTTTCATTTATTTTGCTTTTGCAGGAAAATACAACAATGGTGATTTAATTATGAGCATAATTTTCGTTTTGGTTACCCCAGAGCAGGGGAACTACACAACATATTCCTTAAAAAAACAAAAAACTTTCAGTTGTCATCCCGTATTTAGAGTACGAAAATGCAAAGGTAATTTTTTCATCACTAATTATCAACCCATATTTTGAATTGCATTAATTTGGTCAAATCAGCTTCAGTTCTTAATAATGCATACTGCTCATCGGAAAAAAAAAATTTCCGGTATAGTATTTGTTGGTGAGTTAACTCTGTAAGAATTATTCTGCCTATCGTAAAGGAAAGAAAAGCACTGGATGGATTTAAATTAAACTTGGTATGTATGTAGGTAACGTGTGTTATAAGTCTATATATAGAACATACACATACATATTATCCTGGCAAAAAAATAAGTTCCAATGGGATACCTAAAAACCAGGTTACTCAATTACTATTACATAAAGTAGAAGCAAAGACGACAAAATGCTCTGCTTTGAAACTAAAAATACACGAATTATCAGTATTTTTTATTTAATTCAATCACTAAGATTAAAATAAGAAAGAAGGGAAACGTTTTTTGATTTACATAATACGTGGATTCTAATCTAAATTATATGAATGATATAAACATTAAGTTATATGGGGCGTATAATCTCGGCAATCTCAAGAGCCACTGAACCAATTTTACTAGAGTTACTACATTAAGTTTTATAGAAATCTATTAAAAGAAAAAGACAACTATCAATATCGATCTACAGAGAAGTTCACGTGGAAAATGCTATTGAGGTAGGGGAGCTGCGAGATTTCCCAATCTTTTCTCTTTTATATTTGATTTTGTTTCCTCTTGACTTTATTTTTATAAACTTGACTTAATAAATCTTTCTATATTTATTTTATGTTCAATAAATGCGAAAAGCTGTCTAGATTTACAATGTTTTTCACAATTTATAATCACACATCTACCATTCAAGCCAATTTCAGTTACAATAACGACTACTACTTATAAACTATCTATCAATGGTTTCCTTCACACTGAAAATAAAAGTTAAGGTAAAAGGTTCGCGACAAGATAAAATAAAAACTAGTGGTGAATTCGCAAGTTGTGGTGGAAACTAGGAATTAACATCAACGCCCACCAGACTACTTTAGTTAAATAACTTCAATCCTCCCAAACGCCGGATCCGCGTAAACCAGATCAAAATATTCTTAAAACTCACTCGTTTTGTCTTTATTTTTATCGTTCTGTACCTAAATTTCAAAAACGAAATAATAATGGAATCATCTTGCTGCCTGTCTATATATGTTTGCGCAGGTGGAAAAAGAAATAATGACTTTTTCTTTAAATTCATTGTGTTGGGTATCAAACACAAACTTCTGTTTAATTTTCTTTTTAATTACAATTAACCCTTTCAGTGGAAGAGGAGAGCGAAAAGTGCTGTGCCGTATTTGTAGATGAAATCGCCAGGGTTTACCAGAACTGGGGCGACTTTTTGAACAACAACCGTCTTCCAGAGGGCATAATGCTTGCCCCACAATCTGGATATTACAAATTCGATTCTTCAAATAAGGTAAGTTGATACATCCAGCTTCGTTTCAGTACTGATGAACATAAATTTACAGGTATGTTTAACGACCCAAACAACCCCTGAAGCTTCTTTAGAACGGAAAATTCTGAAGGGTGTTGATATCGCATCACAAATTGTCCAGGGGGGCCTTCTCCTCAATGCCTTCTTGCCGAGGAATAGAGGCCTTACAATCGGTTCACTTGTTTTTGGATTAGGAGCAGGAGGGTGGAGCTTAGGTCGCAGCATATATGAACTTGTAGATCGGGACAATCACGAAGAAAGCCTAAGCTTGGCAATCCCAGAGGCTCGTGCAGCATGGGGTGATCTTGCACAAAACATACTTGGAATAGGTGCAACCAGTGCTTCTCAGGGGCAGATTTTAGCCGCCTTAGACGGCCGAAATGTCAGAGTGAGTATTTAAGTACATAAGATTTGCTTTTTTTCATAAAAAAAAGCAATTGTATATCACTAATTTTAGGCCCTGCAGGGTGTTCTCATGTCTGTTCGTCCGTCCCTATCTGCCAGACCCTGGTATTTCTTCATTTTTAGTTCTATGTATATACAGTGCTGTCTGAAATTATAGGACCAAACTTTAATTTTGCATATATGGTCTATTCCCAAACCCATAACTTGTTGGTAAGGAGAAGAGGGATGGTGACAACTGGTATATATGAAATCGTTGTGTGTTCTTAATTATTTCATAAATTTTTTTTAAAATTCATGTACTAATTTTAACAAAAATCGTAAAAAACTCAATACAATAGTGTTTAAAATTATAGGACCAATTCTCTCAGCACTTAATATGATGTCTTTGGCCTTTATATACAGGGTGTTTTGCTAAGGGTTGAACAGGGGTATGCCAATCGATTCTAAATGGTCTGCTGATCAACGTTTCTTCGGACACCCCACCCCCTTAAAATCGGTCCTTCCCCCCCAAAATAGCGATTGAAAATTTGGAGGGGGTCAACCTAGAAAATGCTTCATAAGTTCTTTCAGAGATATCCTATAATACTGGTTGATAATGCATTAGAAAGCTGAGCCTTCAAGCTTTCCAACGAGACCACCCGCGACCCAATCAGTCAACAAACAAGCGGGGAGACCCCGTCAATTTCGAAAATGGCAATTTCAAAGCACAAAATTTGACCTTGACCCTTCATTCTGTCGATTTTTTGTATGGGAATATCGAAACTTTTCTTGAGAAAAAACTTCCCTGTCATATGGCCTTTCTCAAGAAAAAAACCGCACTGGAATCCGACGGCGCGTTCCGAAGTTATTCGTCTTCGATGGTTCAGCCCTACGGAGCAGATGCTCGATGTGACACTTTCCAATTGGATTTCATTGCGGATAGTGGGTTTTGTTGTTGTATCAATTATTGTAACACGAATAACTTCGGAACGCGCCGTCGGATTCCAGTACGGTTTTTTTCTTGAGAAAGGCCATATGACAGGAAAGTTTTTTCTCAAGAAAAGTTTTGATATTCCCATACAAGAAATCGACAGAATGAAGGGTCAAGGTCAAATTTTGTGCTTTGAAATTGCCATTTTCGAAATTTGACGGGGTCTCCCCGCTTGTTTGTTGACTGATTGGGTCGCGGGTGGTATCGTTGGAAAGCTTAAAGGCTCAGCTTTCTAATGCATTATCAACCAGTATTCTAGGATATCTCTGAAAGAACTTATGAAGCATTTTCTAGGTTGACCCCCTCCAAATTTCAATCGCTATTTTGGGGGGGAAGGACCGATTTTAAGGGGGTGGGGGCCGAAGAAACGTTGATCAGGAGACCATTTAGAATCGATTGGCATACCCCTGCTCAGACCTTAGCAAAACACCCTGTATATAAAGGCCAAAGACATCATATTAAGTGCTGAGAGAATTGGTCCTATAATTTTAAACACTATTGTATTGAGTTTTTTACGATTTTTGTTAAAATTAGTACATGAATTTAAAAAAAAAAATTATGAAATAATAAAGGATACACAACGATTTCATATATACCAGTTGTCACCATCCCTCTTCTCCTTACCAACAAGTTATGGGCTTGGGAATAGACCATATATGCAAAATTAAAGCTTGGTCCTATAATTTCAGACAGCACTGTACATACATGTAAATTTAAATACTTCGCGTCTTACACTGTACTGGGCACTTTTTTTCGCGTGCTCATGTCGGATATCGTTGAAAAACTCTTTTAAAATAAGGTTGAGACTTATACTTATAGCAAAGGCTCTATACTCTTTTTATCATTTTTTTGTATTTTGGACATAAAATGCAATTAATATCAATTGCTTAGTGAACCAAGAATTTAATTCAAATCAAAATCACGTCTCATTGTATGTAGTTATTTTTAATCGTAAATCAAAAAATTAACAAAAACCTTATTGAATTTTATTTTATTTTTTTTCTTATCTTTTCCTTTGTGTGCTTGCCTATTTTACGTATATATTATTATTTAAAAATTTTCTCGAACATTGCCCACAGTTTGAGTCCATGAGTCCATTGTCGTCTCTTTTGGTCGCCTAAAACTTTAACGTTTTCTGATCTTACAGGCAGCGAAAATTGCAGCGACCTGCTTTAACACGGCTACGTACGCTATGGCAGGAGTAAAAACCGTTGACAGTATCATAACACAAATTTTGGTATATCCTATTTAATCCGTTTCAACAAAAAACAGAAGTTATTTATTTACGGTTTTCCAGGAAAAACGGAACTATGAGACTGGGGAAATAAAGCAGTTTAAAACATCGCTAGTAATCTTTACTCACTCCTTTTACAACTTTAAGCTCATTTCTGAGCTTGAAATTCACGGGGGGACTAGCACTATGCAGGAATTTCGCAGAATTCTCACTGATGCCCAAAGGTAGGTTTATTAGTTTTTTTTCGAAGTTTTTACAACAACAACCCTTGTTCCAGAAAAATTTACAGCGATTTAGTGTCCATTAAGTACAGCGGGGATATAATCCGACAACCTGGAATTATTCCCTGGGATGAATCGATTAACTTCGGCAAAAATGCAAAGCGTTTAGCTGAAAAATATCTTCAAATAATAAGAAACAACCAATTTTTGACCAACCCGCAAGATTTTCAATTTTGCATCATGGAAATGCTCAAAAAATTGAACGAAACTGCGATTGATACACTTTTTAATATCGCAAAATCGTTTTTGGACCCGGCAACAAGGAGCAATCTTTCGGTTAGTTCGATTCCTTTTGAGCATGTCTTTTGGAGATTATACATCATCGTTAACACAATAAATTCAAATCAACTAGAAGTTGTTGGTAAAAATAGGAAACAAAGAAGAGCCATATTGGCCGAGCTCAAAAAAGTGTACAAAAATAAAAACGAGGATAACATTACATGTTGTAATACTTGCGGCGGCTACTACTCAATTGTCGCCGTTGCATAATGTGCTCGTAAGTTTGTGCCTTAACGTGTCTAACGTACACGTACATAAGACAATATTTACATTATAATTGTGTTTTTTTTTCTTAAATGTAATAAAACGTTTAATTCAACTTTACTTATTTTATTCTTTATCAAAATCATCTGTTTGAAGTAAAGAACCGAAACCATGGAATCCGGCAAACGTTGCGTTTCTTATGTAACATGACCCATAAGCGACGTACGGAAAATTTCTGCTGGACGAAAATATTGAAAAATTTAGTCCGTTACGGTGCGTAAGCTAGAGAAAAATTTCAAGCTGTGACTACTGAAAGACAATTCACAATTTGTATACATCTTGATCTTAGTATCTAGTATGTCTATGCTTTTGGTAAGTGAAGTGATTAATCAAACGCATTTCTATTTAAATGTTAGTACACGTGGCCATATTTTTTATGCATATCACAAAGCCCTCAGTGAATTATAATTAACAATCCCAAAAAGCCTTGCGTAGGAAAAAAAAAATAGTGTGGTCTTTCTCAATTCGGTTTCAGCAATGTGATCGCTGAATTGAGTAATCTGCGGCACAAATCAAGCTCTAGCGAATATAAACTCTGTTTCAAAGCTATGTATAGACGTATTAATGTTTAATTTCGAGAAAACCAGAGATCAAATGGTGAAACAAATTTTGCTAGCAATTATACTTCGGTTTACTTTTTTCAGTTTCCAAAAAAAATCTTGATTTGATAACGTGGTCTGAAAAAGTGTTTCATTGCTATAGATAGACGCATCTGACTTCCGTACTGAAATGAGACAATTATAGGGAAAGAAAGGAAGCCTCCCATTATGAAGGATAGTGTTAGAAAATAATAATATAACATAAATTAGGATATCGCCTCCATCCATCCGAAATTTACCTAAACAACACAACGTTTCTGGAAGCAGTGAGCGCTTTATTGTACAAAAATAGTCTTAGGGCTAGAGGTATTTTTGTAAAAATAGAAAGGAGATTCTTAAACAATACCGAACAAATTAGAGTATTGCGGCTGCCTCATATCAGACTTCCATGCCATCGTCTGACTTCTGGCCTTTTTTTAAAAGTTTATCCTCTTCAACGAGCTTAGGTTTTTCAGTTCTCGTGTGCCATACAAGAACATCTCGACAGAGGTTTGCCATAGGCTGGAGCTCCTGGACGGTGGTCAGGTGCCGCAAAATTTCGCTTTCCTGATAGCCCCTCTGGACGTCGTAGGTGAAGACGGCCTCCCGCCGCTGAAGCAGGAGATTTGTACTTATTGCGAATCCAGCCATATCGATGGGAAACGGTCGCTCTGGACGCCACGCTGAATTAAATCCAGTCACCTTGTTGTGGTCGTCGAGGAGGGGCTTCTCCACCATGAGGCCTCCGACGAGCCCGACGGGCCAGACTCCCACTTTGCCCGGCTGGATGCGGGACATCTCGGCGAACAGTTCCAGACTGTAGGTGTTGTCGTCATCCATGAAGTAGACGATGCTCTGGCGCTCCTTGGTCGCGTTCTCCCTGATCCACTCTAGGGCCACATTCCGCTGCTCGACGCCGCGCGGTTTTACCCAATTCGGGTCCTTGCCCTTCAGCTTGAACTGTTCGGGCGTCTTGGCGAAGAGCGCCGTCGATCTGCCCCCGAGCCCTGACCGCCGGAGGAGGTTCGCGACCACGCTCGACGGGGAGTTTGCGTCCTCAACAATTATCCAATGCACGTTCGGCGCCAGCCGGATGACGTGCGACAACCTGTTTCCATTTTTTTTGGGAATGACCAAGGATTTGAGTAGGCTCTTAATTTTGCATTATATCACCTTACCTGGTGAGCTCCGCTTTTTGCACGGGCCTCGCGTAAGTCGGGGTCACCGCATAGATGATGGGCAGGTCGCTGCCCCCGCCGTAGCCCTGGAGCTCCGGGGCCGGGCAGTGGCTGTATGTCGCCGCGACGAACAGCAAGGTGCCACACACAATTGCCAGGACGACGACTCCTTTCGTTGAACGAAACCTCATCTCCGTCATTCCGAAGAACTTTTTTGAGACGAGGTCGACTAGTCTACGAATATTTTCACGAGCCTCACCGTTCGGCGCACATCTCCCCCACGAAGATGTTAAAGTCACTTTTTGTTTTCCTCTTTGCCCACCTGAACGACATCTAACGGACAAGTTTGATACTAAAGAGATGTGTTACCATAACAAAGTTCGCAATACCGGTAGATAATTGTTTAAAAAGGCTTAATTAATTTATCTTTAAAAAACTACTGGTTGAATTCTCAATCATTTCTAATCGATATTCAAGTCACCTAAACCTGATTTTCTATGGAATAATATTATAAATCATAATGGCTACTCATGAACTTGCGTAAAGCCGTTGTTTTCTCTGTAAACGTCTTATACCCCAGACAGACGGGCACGAACGAATGAACGTTCTCGAAGAATGATCATTGCCGTGTCGTCTGTCACCAAGAATGAAGTTTGAATGAACATTCGTAACTACATTCTCGTTCTCATCAATGAAGTTCCGGAAACTTCATTCGCAGAGAACGAGCATGGAAATCCTGGAACAATCAGCTGATTTCCAGTGTCAAAGTGTGAATTGACAACTGCCAGCCAGCCAGTTGAGTTTTAATTCTGTGATCATGGAGGTGGGGAAGGAGCAGGAAGGGTTGCAATACGTTTAGTAGCTTGCGAACGTTTTCGTAAAGTTGCTATTAATTTCACCGATTCACTCGTGCGCATTTTAAACTCAAAAATTCTCGACTCGAATGAAGTTGGCCGTCTGTCATGCATATAACGAACGATCATTCATCGAACGTTCATTCGTTCGTGCCCGTCTGTCTGGGGTATTATTTCGTATCAAAATACGCAAATTGAATATTTTCATAAATTTTTTTTTGTATGAAAAATTCAAATACGACAACGTAATATTCAACCCAAATATGTACATATTTCTGGATTGTATTATCGTATTTAATTGTAATAGTACATATGTAGTAGAATATCCCTGTGGGAAACATCAGCACCATTTGTGTCAATTATTGTTTCGGCGGAGGTATTATTTTATTTACGATTAAGTTTATTTTATTCTAATTGTTGAAGATCATGGACTTAAAAGGGCGTAATTATTTTCAGCGAATTTTGAGAACTATAGGAATTTTTCCATATTCATTTTCAGAAATAGAGTTTTTTATGTTTCAGTACCTACCTTCGGCTTCACGTTCTCGTCATTATTCACTAATTGTTTTTTTTTAACTCATTGACTGATACAAGAATTATCCAAACCTTTTATATTGTGCTGACTTCGGGTGAACACTGCAACCAATCCATTATTATAACAGATTGAGCAGATTTGAAATAAAAACTTTTGTTTTTGAATTCTCGCCAGTAGGTATTAAAAACTCGATAAAAACTCCCCAAAATTTCGCTAATGTTTGAACATTCTTCTACGAGAGAAAAATATATAGTGTTAAAAAATAAAACAAATAATAGGATCCTTTTATAGCTTGCTCAAATTAAATTTGCACTTGCCTCACAAAGAACTAAAAAGATTTTGTCTTCAGTTTTTTCGACACTCAACGAATGTTAAACAAATGCAAAAGCGGCTTAACAAATTTTAATTATTTTTCACTGTGAACTTAAAGGAACATTTTAGCTATATACTCATTTCTTACGAAAAGTTAGTAACTACTTAAGTAAAAAAAATATCATCCCGCCTTTTTATATTATGCTGATATCTTTTAATTAAATTTAATATATCTTTAAATTAAATTTAAAGTGCCGATCAATATCCATTATCTTTTAAAAGCATAACGCTGATTAAAAAAACATGCTCGACAAATAAACGTGCATCCCACATACATATCTGAGGGTAATTAAAGCAGAACGTACAGGCGAAATTGAGTTATTGAAATTAATAACTCTCGAGATTGATTTACATGCGAACGTTCTTTTCATGACTTGAATTAATGAAACAGAACATAACCGATGCAATCCAACAAAAGATGAATAAATTATGCGGCGCGTTCCAACCATCTGTGCACAGAGGCCAGGGTCAGGAAAGTGTCGTGCAATAAATTGAAAGAAACAAACAGGAGAAAATCAGACGTTGCACGTTCCAAGCTATTAAACAGGAAGTTCTGCATTCTCGTGGTATTCACTGAATTTGCTTGCTTATTTCTGCATTTTTAAAGCTAAAATTTAGTCCCATGTATGTATTTATTTTAATGTATTTGGTCATTATCCTGTCTCTATAAACCTTTGGAAAAGGTTTAATCTTGTGTTACAGGTTTTTTTTTCAAATGCATTATTTTAAAAGTTCTGAGGCATTCTGTACCAGGATATTAAATTCGGAAAAAAGAGGAAATTGTTTTGTTTGTACTGTGCGACTAGTGATAAAACAAAAATATTTTCTTTAATTGATCAACATAAAATTCGAAAAACACATCGAGTATTTTGATTACTATACATATTTTATTAATAAATTTTATATAGTACTGGCATTTCCCGAATCTCTGATTTTTAAATATATTTTGAACTGAAATTCAAGCGCCCACTTTTTCTGTCATCTGTTGATATCAAAAAGAATGCTTAAGGCACGATTACATCTACTTTATACTCTTTGAATTTTAAAATATTTCGAATGGTTAAATTCTATAAAGAGCGGGTGTGTAAACGTTTTTGAGTACACGGCCGTGGGCAAACCACAAGAACGTCTAGAGCAACTTTCTATCAGCTAATTTAACTCAGGAAGAAGCCGTACATACAAGAACGTCAGGAGCATGAGTTTGAATTTATTTGAAAACACAAAACAGCAGTGGGATTGGCGGGAGTACCTCACGGTGGGTATCCCACGTAAATCGGCTCCCTGAAATTATTAACTTTGCAAACTCCTTTCGTGTTTGTAATTATTTCACCGATAATTCAGTTGCTGTCGGTGAACCGGAGACAGGGAAAGGAGTCCCGTCAGAGAATTCTTTGAGCCTACTCAAATGCGCTGAATCCCCGGAAACAGGCTGGCAATATATTCTCGCAACTGGCTCTAAAGATCAAAGTGAATGGATTTGTTTGATAATATTCCTTCTCCAACCCTAGCCTTCTCTCCCTTATTAGACTGAATGTCGTTATGAACTTGCTCCCCCAATAACTGGAGCACAAAGAACCTTTCAAATATTTGGTAAGACGTCGAAGGCTTTCCTTCAACAGATTGTTGATGTAGGTACGGTAAGGTACCGAAAATATGCGCATTTTGCCAGTTCAATGATATATTAATCAGGAAACATACGAAAGAATGTTTTCATTACTCTAATTCCTTCCGTAGAGGAGATTACCGAAACTTTTGTATTCATCCGCTTATTTATTATATATAGTATACGAAATTAAAGGGCGTTCAGAACTTACCTATTCCATTTCGAGCTTGTTCCATAGAGCCGAACAAAGAGGGAGAAATGCAAAGAAGCTAATATTTTTGTAGACAAAAAGCACTCAACTACCCCCCAACCTGAAAACTGACTGCGAAGAGGACTTTCTAAGATATACAAGGTGATTCAAAGGGCACAACTTTAATGCCACTGAAACCGGTCTTTGGAATTCAATTCTCCTTGGAACATAGTCTTCTTAGAACATTTCTCCTTTACCTCTTAATAAAACTGGGCAACTGTTGCTCTCCTTCCATCGGTAAATTACATTGACCCACGGGAAATTCGCTTGTTCATAACAAAGTAGGGAAAAGGGCCTTTGAGAGGAATTACTCTTATAAAAATTCGTCGAGCTCAAGCGTATATATCACTTCTAGCAAGGACCTCCTTCTCGTCCTTTTTTTGTAGCTCATACTACGGAACGGAGTTGAGAGAAGATAAATAGGGAAACTGTGACAGCATGGCTCGCATGTTGCTATTATTGTTTTCACCTTGCGAAAATTCTGTGCTTTTGAAAATCAGGCACCTAACGTAACGCTTGTTGAGCGATATATGGACCATAAAAATTTCTTTTTCAGTTGCTATTGTTATACCCCATTTATGGAGGTTACTTAAACTTGCCGGTTCCGTAATGTTTCCTCTTTCCAAAAGACAAAACAAATTCCTACATTTATGGTACAATTAAACTGGTTTTAAAATAATTGAATGAAGACATTTTTCATAATCTACTCTATAAAACTCTCGACCCAGCCAAGCAATTTTGAATTTTGAATATCATCTGCCTATGTAGGTATACTTTTTCGACATAAAATGAATTTTGAGTTCTTATTAAATTCCACTATCAGAAATAGTAACGATCAGGGAAGTTTTGTTAACTACGACTATTTCAAAATTATTATAAATGTTTCACACTTGGTTTGGGCTGCTGAATTTTTAAATTTAAAATTTGTTAAAGCTTGGGAAGAAAAATTATCCGGAGAATTTTCAGGAAGTCTACCGCGTTAGAAAAGGATCTTTTGGACAGCGTTTGTAACATTTTTTTTTAAATTAAAACTTTGTTATCTACTTGCATCCAAGGGGAAAAATTATGTTCCACCAAATAGAAAAGTCGCGAGTTAAAGAAATTTTCTTTAATATAATGAAAAACCAATTTTAAAGAGCTAACGAAATTTGTTTGAGGTCTATATTGTAATTGCAAAAATTTCTATATTTTACATTCATTTCTATTGTTAATTGATTAAGTGATATGTGAACTCGTAGTACCTACATACCATTTAAGACCTATATTCACACTATCCATCAAGGTTCCGACAATCAGTCGTCTGGCAACCGTCCGACAATTTTTATTTGTTCACATTTTCACGTAAAGTAATGTGATGTGTCGGTTCCGTATAGTGTGAATTACACCATTAAAAATACAAAGAAAAATATTTTGATGTAATGTTGACTGTCGGTGGCCTGATGGATAGTGTGAATAGGCCTTCGTAATGAGTTTTAGTGATATTAACAAGTATGCGTTCTTAAAATAGACAATTTATAATTGTAGAGCCGCGTACAATTTTCATTCGCATTTTTTAATAAAATAAATAATTATAGCTACAAATTTTCTCTTCTCTTTAAACCGCAATAACTTGAAAAATGTTGACGTTAAAAGTACCAACTTTTGCAGTTAATTGCAGTCAATTAATGACAATGAATGTTGTTGGAATAAAATGAGATGTTTCGGTGGTAGTAAATATCAACTGATTATCACGAAACAATTGAGTGATATATGGATTGGGATAGTGCAGTATGCAGAACTCTGATACGTATGTATGTAAGTTCTAACCCAAAAATTGATCCGTATATGCGCTTTACGGAAAGTCTCTATTGAAACCAAATAATAGTCAGCGGAGCAAATTATCCCTTCCTGGTAGAAAAGGAAGAAATCAACAGTTCGATGCAACATATCATCACATAAATGATGTAGACCTAAACAGGTGTAACCAGAGTTGCAATTCCCAGACCAATGAATTGTATAAAGGCTTGCGACTCGCAAACCCCCAAAGGGCTTGTCGAATTACATCGCCTCGACTGTGGAGCCCCAATTTGCCGGTGATAGCACCCAATTTGCCCGATAATAGTTCAGGAACGGGGAGAATGCCAGAGCCTGCGTTCGCAAAATGTTGTCCAGGTGAAGGTTATGTTTATTTTTATATCGTTTGCTGGAGCTTTCGCCCAGGCTATGCGGCGAAACTCTGCAGAAATATGCTCGCAAGGATGCGAGGTTGGGAAAATTGGGCGAGTGAGGCCTCGCCCGAGTTCGACCGTTTGAAATTGACATATTCTCCCTGTGGGGGTTGATGACGGTAATTTCTTGGCATCCTGAAAACTGCCTTTTGACGATCCCACACGTGGTACTAGTGAGGCGATGTCTATGTCGGACTATGTACTGGAGATATCCGAACTAAATATGCGATGCACCTGACTAGGTATAAAACGCGTTCAGGAACAGGGGCAGGAAAAATAAGGGAAGAAGGGCATAATAGTGCTGCAAAACTTCTGGAAAGGTTATATAAAATGACATCCTCTAAAAATAGGAGCACTGACGTCTATATGGAAATGAAGGCATCTTTGACGCGAAAAAAGAAGCTGCGCGACCTTAAGGACAACGTATCCCATGACAACCTGCTGTTCCACGAAATCGCCTTATATTACAACGGGCAGGGTAAGGGCGGGAGGGAGAGCTGGAACTGGAAACCTTTTAGCTCTTGTCGTGTCCCCCGAGGGAGCAGCCGGGGGCGCAACAACTAAAGTTACTTCGATTGATGTTCTCCATCGGATGGGTCTGGGTTAATATTAATAAACAACTCGATTATCTGGGGTCCCGGCGAGGGTGGGTGGTTGTACCGGGTGAAATTGGGAAGGCCCCTTCGAGGAGAACTTGAATTCTGGTTTATATCATCATCATCATCATCATTCGTGGGCCAGGAACAAAAGCTTCAGGGGGTAATGGGGGCTTGTTTCCTTCCCTAAAGGAGATATGCTTAAATTCCAAGTGTAAAGTTCCTTAAGCAGACTTTGGAGCCCCCAGGCACACCCAAGAGGAGCCCCGCCGAATTATTCTGCGCTCGCGAAATGATTTATTCCCGGGCAACAACTTTGTCTGATGGCTTGAGACTTGAGACGCTCGAAGCAAAAGTGGGTGCTCCGCGAACGTCTGCCGCAGGATGTTGTGTTTGCTTTTGTGATTTCATGAAATGTAAATGATACCCAGGACCATTTTCGCGAGCCGTTCATCTGTGGAGTGTAGTGGCACTAAGCAATTCATTTCCAAATCAAAGGAGCACCCTCCCTGACATCAGTAGCAGCTAAACTGGGACTTTGCCATCGCACCAGGCTCCAGAATCAGGACCCAAGAGAACAAGAAACGTCCTTGCGGGGCACGATGACGACGACGACGGTGATGGTGTGCCTCATAATCGGGAATGGGGCTTCGTTTTAATACCCCTCCAACCAAAAGGTGGAGCTTATCGCCTCTTTATTAACATTTCCCTCTGGAACATGCTGCGTCACTTGAGGACGATATGTCCCAATCGCAGGAATAGTTCTGCAAACATTGAACGTGTGCTCCCGTGAAAATTGAATTGGGCGCGGCGCCAACAACGCTTCAAAAACAGAACAACTTCAGCCAATTTGTTTGGGTGCCACTGCTTGCTGGCTGCCCCCGTTGCCCGTGATTTTCGCGGTAAAAGGGGGATTTTGGGGAAAATGAAGCGCTAGATGACGACCTCGTTAAGTAATTTAAATTCGTGGTATCGAGGTCGCGAATTTAATTCACACGCAATTAAATATGGCAACGTTGCGGCTTTGTTTGCCGATGCTTTGATTTTTAAACTCTTTCAGATTTTCCTTTTTTCCTACTGAAAATTGAAACCTACATACATACATATGTATGTAGCTTGCTAGCTTTAGAAAAAACCCAAAAATCTAAAATATGTACCTATGTATGTATATAAAATTTGTTTAAATTTTAAATTTCTCCGCTGAAGACTGCACAACCCGCGCAGTAGGAGAATGCTGATTTTTTGGTACTATTAGAATTCGTATAAAAATTAGTTAGCTTGTTCCGGTTTTTTTTTTGTATTTTTTACTGAATTTTCGGATAATATGAGGATATTTTCTTCTAAGATCTTAAATTTTCTAACCGCTTCTTTCATTTTAGTTTGATATTTTAAATTGATTATAGCAGTGCTACTGGATATAAGGAGAAAAACAGCAATTTTTAAGTGATTTTTTGGAAAATTAAAAGAACAAAGATGATATAACGTATAAATTTTGGTTTCTTATGTAAAAGTTTCTAAAAAAATGCCTGTAATCATATTAAAACAAAAGTGAATTTTATTAATAATACACACAAATTATGGTGTTTTTCATCTCATTTTCATTATAGTAATATTAAATTTAAAATCCTTAAAATATACTGAAACAAATTACCTACATGTGAAAAAGGTTTATTAAAAACGAAGCAACGACGAGTTTATGCTAATATAATTAAGGACGAGTTTATGCTAATATAAATTAAGGATGGAAGAGAGTACTATCTTTCTAGCTTAATATACATATTAATATTCGGAGTTTTAAAATTTTAGGCTTATGTACGAATCTCGTGACAGAATTCTAAAATTGAAAGTAGTAATTTTTTATGGTGCACTCCTCACTAGGCCGTATTTTCTTCTCCTGTTTTAGATAATTAAAGATTTATCCGTTTTAGGTTAAATGTAACGCAATAGGATAGGAGTTATATAACACTAGGTGTAGTAATAATTTCAAAATTGCTTTTGAATGTTGGTCCAAAGCGATAATCCAGTGTAGTTCATCGGATAATGAGTCTCACTCAGATCCTCACTTGAATATACCCACGTGCTGAGAATCCGACACTTGGTATAATCACGTTTTGAAATTGCTTAAAGTAAAGCCCCAGAGTTGGTTCCGGGGGCTCTACAGGGACCAAAAAGCCCACCATATCCTGTTTCCGCCCAGGATTCGGCTTGGTGGCGGTGGAAGGGGACATCATGCTGGGGGGAGTTTATTTGCTCCATAAATACGAGGTAGATCGACTGTGATTCGCCCTTAGTTTGCAATTTGCATATAACAAGCAGCAGGTGGGCCATCGTGAGCAGGTCGAGAAGTGTACAAGCCCTCGGCCGTCACAATAAACTTTATTCATCAACGACGCAGCCCTGCATACATGCCCTTCACCGACGAAGGTGGGGGTGGCATCCGGCAGCCGTTTGTTGTGCTAAAAATAGAAGACTATCCACCCCGCAGTTCGGCCTCATCGAGATGAAAGCGGGCCTTCTTTGAGGTTCTGAGGGTTTCACCTAAGCAGGTCAAAGCTCGGGAGGAGTGAGCTTCGGGCATTTAAGGGACGTGCCGTGCCACCCTACGATGGGATGGCAAAAGGTACTCGAAAGTTTTCTTTGCTCCGAAAGTGAAAACGAAATACACGTCGATCCCTTAGTGGCGTTGCGGCAGGACGCGACGGCGGCGGGAACGTCCGCCATCAAGGACTTTCGCAATAGGAAGATAGAAAAAAAAATTGAATTAGACGCTTCCTCTCAACGATGGATTTCTCAGCGGATTTATTTTGAGCCTGGGGACCGATCTAAAATTAATTTTGAAATGGAGACAAAGGTGCTAGAACGGCCTTCGTCCTTTATCCACAGGGGAGCGAGCACAAAAAAAAAGTATAATAGGCGATTCTGAGAGAAGCCCTGCTTAACTAACATTTTCTTTATTTAGGCAACCTTCCCCTAAATTGTGGCTTTATTTTTCTACCCCCAACAATTTTCGTTAACCTTTGAACTTGTAAAGTTAAGTATGTTTTTGAAATGATGCCTGAAATATGTTGGGAACATTTTTTAGTTTTAAATAAAGAGGAATTGATGCACGGTCTAGCGATGATATGCTCTACATGCTTGACGATTAAATTGCTGGAAATTTGAAAACTTTATATGAGTTCACTTTTAAATGAAAAACAACCATCAAGTGCATGAAGCTGTAAAATTTTTATCATTGTGGGTAGTGCTTAGCGAAGACAGGAATTGTTTTAACCATGACAACGGGCTTAACTCTTGAATTTGTTCTCGTAACATCCAAAAACTTCCCATTTTACATATTTAAATTTTTTAAATTAATAAAATTTAATTTCAACTAAAAATTTAAGTACCTACCTACTATCTTTTAAAACATACTGTTTTATAATTGTTTATTATTATAATTAAATGTACTTAATTTGAAAATATGAATTAAGACGAATTGAAAACTTGGATTAGTTTGAGTAAAAGAATGTTTAAACTTATTTGAGTTGAAAAATTAGATTTATTATAGTTGCATTAATGGTTTTAACTTTTCACTGAATAAATTACTGTTAAAAAGACAATATTCAAATTAATTTCAGTAGGTAAATTGTTAAACACAGCACAGCACAAATGCATAAACAATTTCTTATAATACAATTTTGCAATCATGCTACATAATTCAATCAGAATTCAATGTGAAGTACCTAATAGTAAATTTTATCCGGATAAGATTTTTTTAAATTTTAAAATTTTTATACAAAAGATTTTAAAATGGCGGATTCAAGATGGCTACTAACGATTTTTCGAAAATGGTGAATTTAAGATAGCGGCTAATGGTTACGATAAGAATAATTTTAATTTGTTCTGTCTCCCATATTGGATTCAGCATTTTGAATTTAAAAACGAGATATTCGATTCGTAATCACTGACCTTAAATTCTTGGATCCAAGAATAATAGATCATCATAAAAAAATAAATTCTTTATGAAAAAATTGTCATCGTGCAACAAAGGGTAAATATAAGGGAAGGGGGGGGGGGGGGGAAGGGAAATATACCTAAATATATAACTTTGATTCAAACAAATGTTTGGAAACAACTCCCTACTAATTTACATTTATAGTAATTTTTCTGATATGTTGTTAAGCAAACTTCTTTTATGCATGACATATTTTTTTTAATTACCCTCGCCCCCAACAGGAGTTTATACATACTAAGGATTAGCGGAGAACTGATGAAAGGAATACCTGCACAAATCCTTCGCGATATCCCACCTATCCCTGGCAATTAAGGAAAAGCCCTCCGATTGCATCTTGGCATGAGCAACACATGCTTCCCGAATCCCTGCACACCCCCACCGTCGAGGATTGGAGCGCTGCAATTGGAAGTAGGTCGACTCCATCAGGTGGTCAACTCCACCTCGACACCGGAGTTTTTCAATGTCGCGCACAAGAACTTTTCGGGGTTGGATGTGTGCCAGCGGTAGGAAAGGGGTTCGTTCCCGAAAAGTGAGCAGGTGGCCTGGAACTCGGGTGCGATGTGGCAACATTTCGGGGTCTCTTCGTTCCGGCCTTGCCTTTCAGAGATCTCTACAGAGTCGGGGGTTCCCCTCCCTAAAATTCTGGCTGGATGTGCGCAGGTCCTGCATCAAAATGGGGAGAGTGCCAAGCGGTCACGGTCGGCATGTGAGGCGCAACAGTTTGCCCATATTTCAGGCACCTTACACTCCGCGTCCGTTTTCGCAGGGAAACTTTTTTCATGGTGGCGCTCCCGTGCGCCAGGATTGATAGAGGACCACTGGGGCCATCGAGGGATCTGGGGCCTTCGAGAGGGTGGAGGCCGCCCGTTTATGATTTAATGTCTGTCGAAGTTCATGGCTAAGCGACAGAAGGCCGCTGGGACTGTAGCCGACTCGAGATCAGTGTGCCTTTATTCAACAAAATTTCGGAACTCGCCCTAAGTAGGCGCCATTAAAGGCAGTTGGTAATCATTACGAGTCCATTTAGGGCCGTGTGTGTGCTCCGAAAATTTGGAGCTTCTTATTTATGCATGCAGACGGGGCACGGCTGGTCGAGATAAGCCAAAATGTTACTTTTGAAAGTAAGTCGCTTGTACGTTCATGGGGCCTCGAGGGAAAGGGAATGGGATGTGATTCCTTCGGCAAGAATAGGGTCATTCTTTTCTATTCTTGCAAAATGAGGACACTAAACATGATCCGGCTTTTCCAATGAACTTATTGTGGGTCACATTACATTAAATGAATTTTTTTTTAGCAGGTTTAAGGACACACAAATTTACTAAAATTGAATTGTATGTGAAATGTTTTCCTCTGTTACAAAATTCAGCCTCTAAAACTTTTGCTAATGTAATTCATTTGTGATTGTCAGTAGTGCAAATTAAAAAAATGTTCAAACTTAATTACATTGGGAAGAAAGTACGAGTAAGTAAGTCATGGTTACTTTAAAATAGGGAATTATTTCAAATAACCAATACAATCGTGTTGAAATTTATAAAAACAGGAAGCCCATGTAGCTTCCCTATGGAACCTCTCTGTGGTATTATGTCCACAGAACTTGGTAGGTATATAATACGAGTATTTATCTTGTACCAACTATGTTTATATTTGCATCGAGTATAATTTTATTTCAATTTACGAATTTGAATTAAGCCGAAATAAGACACGACATTTGCATTTGAAATTAATGTTGTTGTCTTATTGGGCATACCATGCCCAAGCCGCACTTAAAGCATCTTTTATGTTTGGTGGTGACTTGCATAATTGAATCCTGGATCCATATACCACACCGACTCAACGTCTACAAAATTATGTACCTACCTATGGTAGTCTAAAGCACCAGAATTTTTATATTTTTTTGTTGAAATAACAAATATTTACCACTGAGTGCAGGAAAATAATTATTTGGCAGTCATACTTACCTAAATACTTGGATATTAAAAAAAAATTCCTCTCTTGTAAAGAAAATATAATTAAGTTCGCTTGGTAATATGATGAAAAAGCACATTTTCCCTAGAATACTCATGCCAACATTTTTTTGTGGGTTTGGTCATGAGCGCAATATTAGTGTTTTGTTTCTGACAGGTATGCTATAAGTGTGCCACTGGAAGGCAGCATTTTGCTTCAGCAAATTAATTTAATGAATTTACCTTGTATACAGGGTGGTCTGGGATACTCCGGCATAGAGAGGCAAACGAAGTCCTCGTTTAAAATTTACAAAAGCGGAAATTCCTTCTTGCTGTTGTCGGAAAATGTAAACGGTGATGCCAGCTAATATTTGCAATTTTGAATAATGAAAATGGATGAGTAAAGGTGACTAAACCGAGTATGATGAGATTAACAATGGCTATTTGGCATGCTTTTGTGTTTGAATTCTATCTTGTGGCAAAAGAGATGACCTTTATCCTTTCATGAAAATTCCATTTTATAGTAGTTGTTGACAACGAAAAGGTAGGACCAACGTGCAACATGTACATTGCTTTGCAGATTGTCAAACAGTAGAGAGTTCTGGTGGCAAAATTTAAATGAGTTTTAGGGATTTATCCAAAAATAGGGAGACTGGTGTAATATAAATATAAAAGCCGTCCACATCTACAGGTTAGTAATTTTGCATATAGGAGTAGAATTGAAGGAAATATATGTTATGTTAATGCAAGGAGTTCGAAAATTAAAGATTGCCTAATTGTGCGAGTGAATCAAGTTTCTTAAAGTACGTAAACTACTTCCTCCAAAAATAGGCATGACTGTTTTTGAATTTGTAACTTTGCTTCCAATAATGGGTTCAATTTAAAATTTTGGAAAAAAAGGCCAATATGTTAAAAGTTGTTGAAACTTTTAACTTAATTCGCATTTAAATATAAAAAGGCAAATGAAGTAGTTTTCAAATTTTTTGTGAGCAGATGTTTTTATAAAAATATTTCAATAAAGTTTGAGAGTGCCTCACATAGCAATTTGATGCTATTAAAAGCAAATCTCAATTCTTTACTGCGACAAACTTTCCTTATTTATTGATGTGTTTAATTTCACACGTAACTTTTTTCCATTTCTAATTAAAAGAGATTAAGTTAAAAGGTTTGACTCCAAGGAATTTGGGATGGCACAAAGGATAATGAGCAACCGATATTATTTTATTGAATATCGAAAATTATTTTCTTTGTCTGGGGCTTTTCCACTGTAATCCGTATTTCAAAATATTAATTTAATTTGATGTTTTAATATTCTTATTTCTACTAAAACTGTTCGTCCAACATTATATCTACTCAAACCATGTTTTTTTTACATAGGTATATTTAATACATCTAATGCAGCTCTTTATATTGAGCAAACCTTTTGGCATTTCAATTCACATTAAAAGCTCGTTCAGTCGTTTGGGTTTAAACGAATAAAACCAGCTTACATATACTTGTTCAGGTACACAAGCATCTAAAATTCAATATTTATGTTGGGACGTTGTAGCCAGGTGGGTAATAAAGTGAAAATATGTACCTTACCTTCTTTATGCTGCACACGGCTACCTATACTTTCAAGACCAATTTCCCCGAGTCTATATTTTAACATTTCGATTACTCCAACGCAATTCAACTGGTTTTACTTGTAAAAATAATTTGCGTAGATCAATTAAATATAATCCAGAGGGCAAATATTTTTCGAACCTTAGTAGAACTTCGGTTATAATCCAACCTTCACTCAAGAGCTTAAGAAGAAACCTACACATTGTAGAAAAGTTATTGAATCAATGTCATGGTTTGTATATACGACATCATTTTCTACTAAACAAAAACGAGTTAAGAAGACAAGATTAAAACATTTTCATAATTTACCTTTTCCGCAGATGCACATCATATCAAGCTTGAGTTTCCTATTACCCGCGAGGGAGTGAATTAACATGAGTTAAAACGAATTAACCACACCTGTGGGAACAATTTTCAGAGAATATTCTACCAGGAATATGTATGTGATCGATATTTAGGGCTACGATTTCGTTTTGTTCAACCCTTCTAGTGAAAGGGTACACGCATGCATTCATTTAATTAAAACCTTGGTTACGTCCCCTCCATTGCTCAAATGAAGGTAGGCAATTATAGTGAGTGACTTTGTCACCTTAGGCCATCCGTATAATTATCCCTTTTACAAGATGCGTAATTGCTCTCAATTAAGGCGCGAAATTCAAAGTTTTCGGGAAAATGCTAAGTAATTTCATCACGTATACTAAATACATTTCATTTCACCCATCCCGCCAAAAAGGAGAGATAATCGGCAGTAGTAAGAAACAAAGGACCCTCAACTCTAACATTTCTCCAAGGTTTCTCAGAATCCAGAACCAAAAAAAGAAAAAAAATAATCAATTGAAGTAACGAATTCTGGCGCATAAAAGCAGACCTCTGCTTTATACTATTAACCTTTTTAGATTATCTGTCGGAGGAATTCGCTAAAAGTCTTTGGATGGGCTCTTCTGCAAATTCCGACGACCAGCGACGGTTTTGCAGGATTTTTTTCGATTTTTTTGTTTGTTTGTTATTTGGTAGCAACAAGAGGGAAATTTCATAAGCTTTACCGAAATCGAAAGGGATGGCCATACGAGTCCAAAAGGTACCACATAAAGTCGTAAAGCATAGGGCCGCTGACTCAATAATGACTGTCTGCCTGAAAGCCCTTTCTGCCTCTCCACTTTGCCATTCGAGCCAGCAAAATGTAGGGCATAAAAACCTGTTGTAGCCCCCCACCCGTTCACCCGAACAACCCCCTCTGTCGAGCAACAAAACAACTAAAGATTGATGATACGAAGCGCAGACGAAGAGGCGGCAGACACCGCCACCTGTTGTTCAATCCACACAGTGTAGGGTAGGGCCGTGTATTGTTTTTTGCTGTAATAAGTACAGCAAATAGTCTGTTGCCTTCCCAGGGAGTGCAAGTACGCCTCCGCCGCTTCTCCTGCGGGAAAATACACTTCAAATAGGGTGGCCAGATGTATTTCGCAAAAAACAAAAATCAGAAGCCCTAAAAGGTACAAAGGTATAGGTACTGTCGAATGAACCTTTTTTCTAAATTTTCTTCCTACGATTTTACTAGTTGTTTGAAGTCGAAAATTGACAATCATTTCACTATCGATAATTTTTTATAGTATGGAATTTATAGTTGAAGAGACTACCATTATACGGATTCGTCATTTTGAATTTTAATAATCGAGTATCGGATTTGAAATAACCTACCCCAAAATCTCTAGAATTCGAGCTACTAGTTTTTTACATAACTTATGTTATTTGTATATGTATGTTATTTTAATAGCTATAGTTGTTTCAATACTAAAGATCCTGTTCAATTAGCAATGCTGCATTCTTAAAACTAGAAAAATATTGGTTATATGACCAAATATTGATAAATAACTTTGGGAATATATAGTTAATTTGACATGATCCCACATAAAGTAACTATTTTAAAAAAAAACTTTTACTTTGAGTTTCCTTGTCAATGTTTTCACAAATGATAGGTCAAAATTAATACGAAAATTTTTGAAATATTCTGCAAAGTAGCAGTTTTAATACAATTTTTTTTTTGTGTAGGTAAGCAGTAAGCAAATAATTTTAGAACAGCAGATTTGTGGATTTGGTTCATTAAAATCGGTGGAGTAGAATGTTTTACAAATCAGGGATTAAATCTACACAAACTCTAGCTTGAACTGTTTCTGCCAATCTAAAACTGGTTCAAAAAACTCTGGGTTAAACCGAAAATATATATATATTATCAGGTCTCCACAATAATCGGTTAAGGGGTTGAGTTTTGATATAATAATATATATATATGTATATACATATATATAAGCTGTTGCTAGTTTGGCTTGCACTTTACCATCGGGAACCCCCGCAAAGTGCATGAAATACATAGTAGACTAAACTTGATTATGTTTCAACAGGTCAAAGCGGGAAGGTATTTACAAGTGAAGCCAAAATGGTACACTGTCATAATGTTGGAAATCAGGGATACCTTGTGTGGAGCATCTCTGGTAACCCTAAATTAGAGTGTGTTCTCTATGCTAGCGAACCTTCCTCTACTTCACCTCTTGGGGGACTTCTCCACTTTTTGTTGTAGTTAAGCTATGCTGTCGAACTGGAGTCTGCTGGAGTTGCCTCCACCCGGGTGTAGAGAACTCAGCATAATTCTCCGAATTTATCACCCGCCGGATGGAGGTGGCTGTGGCACAGGACCGAAGCATCTCCTCCCGGAGGAGTCCTCCAGCAACAGGAGCTCCATCCGGGGCAGGATGTTACCAGAGAGAGTATAAATTGGGGAGCTTAAGAGCGCGCAATTCAGTCATATGTTGGCCACCGTTTTGTTTGAGTCCACTTCGAGCCAGGTGCGGATGGGTGTTATTAATAATTAGTAATAATAGTGCTTAACTAGTCCAGGTCCCAGCCCCGGAAAAACCCTTTGAGCCCTAGGGGGCGTAATGGAAACTAAACGCGCTTCAAAAGTCCTTAAAAGTACTTTTTAAAATGCAAAATTTCCAATGTTCGAAAAGAAGAAGATTTAATTGCTGCAATCCGGTAACTATTGTGCAATTTTTGGGAATATAGATTTTTTGTGCAAAAGTGTTCACTTAAATAAAATTATTAATAATAATAGTAACAAGATAATTTAAAGAATAATAATAAATTTGTGGCAATTCGTCTTCTAAGTGAACCTGAAACGTGTTTAAAATATTAACGGCTCAATCCTTTAACCGTTAAAAAAATAAAGTAGTGCCACTTAACTTTTGGACAAAATGTAAGTATTGCCTCAAAAAGCAGTTGCCTCCTCCCCCAAGGGAATGAGTTTTGTAGGATAGTTGTGAGGTCGATACATTCGTAAATGTCCTTTTCGTCCCTTTACTATCTAATTTTTTTATTTTTATTTTATTTTTTATTATTTTTTTCTTGGTTTTTTGCATGCGATATAAAACAAACAGAAAACCCGAAATATGAGAAGAATTTAATCCAAACATCCGAAGGCAAACCCAATTTGTCTCGGGCACACACAATCTAATAAAATTGATACAATTTTTGGGAGGAAAAGATCCGTAGAGTGTGTGTTCTGAGACCTAGAACGTTGGTGCTATGGAACTTCAGAAGCTCGTAAACTCCGAAACTCTGGGTGTTACCCTTTTCTGAATAATTACTTTTGTCCCGTCATTCATATATTTAAGGTATAGGCGACTTCTTCCACTGAATTGTATGCTATGCGATATTTGAATTAGTTGGGATGTGCAGGAACGGTCGAGGCTGACGTCAATGTCGCATGCACCCCGCACCTACTGATTATAACCCGGGCGGAAAGGAACATGGGTTTCATGTTCTAATTATTCAGGCGAATAAGGGAGAAAAGGATTTTGTCGAGAAATTTTCCAAGTTAGAAATATTTACCTTATCTTTCACCATCATACAATCTCCCTATTTCTCAGAATTTTGTGTGAGAATTAATGAACCTTCAGCAACAGTTGAAAGGACTTCTGGTTGCATGCAATGTAAAATATGTTGGTTTAAACTTTATAATACAAAACAAAACAAACAAAAAAAACTTAAATAAGCTGAAAATATCAGTTTCATTAAATGAAATAGCATGTTCATTAAAAAAAATAACTGATTAGAAGAATATTTTACAAGAGTTTTCGATAATTTCCAAAAATATACCTATTATTTTGTTTGTACATAAATGAAAATATGAAAATGAATAATTTTTCGAAAAAACATAAGCGAATTCAAAATAAAAACCATTTTAAAAATCAGACTTAAAATTTTATTTGGGTTAGTTAATTAGGTTATACGAACGCTTCGATCTTTTTATATGTAGGTATCTAATTATAACAATTCAAGCTTATCAGTGAATTTTCCATTTTCTTTCAAATTTTTCAAAGTTTTGAATTTTAGGACGCAACATTGTATCCGATATTTTCTTGTAGTATCTTCTTTAAATAATTTTTCATATAATAATAATATTGATAAAAAGTCATATTTCACTTTTTTCAGTTTGTTTTCACTACAACTATTTAGTCGCTATAATTCCATAAAGATATTTAAATTTATGTTGTTAAAAAATTGGTTAAATAATATTCACACTTTGAATTTTTAATAAATAAAGTATGAAATATTTCAGCAACATCAAACTTTTGTCAAAATTTGATTTTTAGAAATATTATTATTGGTTATTGGGAGAAATTGTAACGCTAATTTTATTCTTTAATACTTAGATCAAAACTTTTTTAATAATGTATAAATAATTCGTTTATTTTAACTTTGAGGTTATTGTTATAGCAAATTATGTTTTTTTATATTTTTTAAATTGACTTCTAGTATAACCATTTTAAAAGACTATTATTTAATTTGAGCAATTTTAATTCGTTAAATATTTCGCTTCGAGTGTTTCAAGAGGTCAGCTTGGAGATCTGTGATCGAACCTCTTCAAGGCGGTACTCACTAGACTCTACTTCTCTTTCTGGCGAATGAGTTTAAGAAAAAAAAATTTATAGCCTTTATTTTTTTCTACCTTTACGCCCAAAATGTTGTTTAATGGCGTCAGAATACCTCTTAGTTATGTGGTCGTTCTCATCCGAGACTGTTGATTAATTTGAAAGAAAAAAGGAGAAAACACTTCAAAGGAAAAAATGTGGAAACTCTTCGCGCGTATTCGATTTTTACAAGAAGGGATGCTGAAAAGCAGTTTCGTTTTATCTCTCAAGCCTTTTCTGGGCATCTTTCCCCTGGAGGGCATCAACAGTAATAACCCTTTTTTTCGGGGGGGGGTGAAAGGGATTTTGGCTAAGCGTTCATAGTCGTCGTCGTCGTCTTCGACGACAACGTTGTTACACCCCGGCTCCGGACTGTCCCTATAATTTGGTTCTTAGAATTACAAAAAAGGACAAAGACGTCAGTGATGGCGCGTAAAAGTGCTTTAATTAAAATTAAACGAAAAGGATACCATCGCTTCGGCTGGTGGACCTCCAACGCCCAACTTTAAAGTGTGGGCCTTATTGAATTTAAGGCGACGACACACTCGACCATGAGCTGTTCATGTGATCGGCCATTAGCACGAAATTAAATTTCGCACACTCACCCTGAATTTTACATATGTTATAATTAGCACTGGAACAACCCCAAATCGAGCTCCAAGGCCTGTGACCGGCAGACAGAAATGTCCAGGGGTTCCGGAGAGCGATAACAAGAGGGGCAAGAAAGGAAAGGGGCTATATTAACATACTAAAAAGAAGGCCTTCCCAGAAAACCAGTGAAAATAATAAAAATTTTACTTTAGAACATTTTTTATAATGTTTAAAGGTGAATTTGACCTTAAAAGAATATAGAAAAATTTATTTTATGACATTTTGAACTTACGACTTTTTTCAAAATAAGCGGCAAAAATATGCATACAATTACATAAATTATCAATTTTTAAATCCACTTACATAGCTTGAGTAGGTTAGCTAGGTTAATAAGGTTCTATTTTATTTAATAATATTAACGTAGAATAAAAATGTTCTATTTATAATTATGGGAAATTTAAATTATTAAAGTTTTCTAAATGTTTTCATTTATTTAAAGCTCTTTAGCTTTGCCTTATTCGCCATTTCGATACATTTTGAACATCAGATTAAAATAAATCTGAATGGTAATTTGCACAAAATATATTAGGTATGTATATATTGATCTGGAATTGTACCATTAAACAGAAAATTTGAAATTTGATAATCTGGTGTAGGAAAAACACTAAAATTGTGCTCAGGTATACAAGTTATCGATTTGAGTAAATTTGACGAATTGAAATTGTAACACAATCAATTTTTCTAAGAATATAAAAAGAATCTTTTAAAGTCTAAATGTTAGTCAGATTTTGTAGAAGTCTTTAAAGATTTTGAGATAAAAGAATCAATTTTTGGTTTTTGGTACCTATTTGTGTAAATTATAACGCCTTAAAAACAGTTTCTGAAAATATCAAGTTGATCTTATGAATTGTTGTATAATTATTGTGGTATATAAAAATATGCCACAATGTTTTTTAAAAACTGTTCTATATGAAATTTTGTCAACATCTTGCAGATATTAAAATGAAATGCTTATTTGGAAGATTCCCTTAAAATCGATACTTTAATGATAAATATTTATGATATGTACAAACTTGTTAAAAAAAATTATTTTCTTACATTCAAGTTCCCGTACAACCTATCAATAGTAGTCAGTTTTAATTCAAAAATACGAAGACTTCGCCACCAGCATGATGGAATCGTATTTATTTTCACTCCACGAGATGGCTTTTGAAGATGTTATTTCTGCAAGGTTGTTTGATCAATCTGATCGTGCCTAGTGCTGATAGATATTTAATTAGTTCCCTGCTGAGTGCCATTATTTCACCATTGATTCCGCAGATGCAGTTGTTCTTAAGGTCGGTCTGCTTTTTACTCCTGCTGCTTGCTTCTTGTTGATTCATCGGAGATGAGGGAAAATACTTTTTTCTCGGGAAAAATGTAGAACAAAGTGGCACGACCACATTTAATTAAACTTGTTTCGTTGTTTGCACTATAATCCATTTAGCGGAAAAAGTACAAGAGAAAGAGACTGGCCAATGTTTCATACATACGTAGAAAACTTCTAAATAGAAATTGTGAGAACCAGGGACAGAAGTATTTTTCTTGCTCCAGCTATTTACTTTGATTTAACTGAGACTTCTGTAACACGACACCTTAATATTGACTAACAAAGGACATAGTTGAACCAAAGAACATACATATATTATGGAAAGCTGCTTATTCGACTTTTTAACGTTTACTTTTACGTGCTTACTTGTATACATCTTCTTTAAAAAAGGATACCTTTTGCAGTTTTCTTTTTTTAACTTGACCTTATTCATATTATGAATTTTTATTTTCTATAATAGAAGTTCTATTGGGTTACGCTAATACTTATAAACTGTGTTAAGATTCCAAATATGTAGGTATTCTTTTTTTACGACACAGTTTTAGGTAGTTAATTATTTGAAAAAACAATGGTTGCATCGTAAAAAAATGGTTGCATCGTAAAAAATTAAATTTTGGAAATAACGATATAAAACAATGTTTGAATTTGAGATTATTAAGTAACAGGAGTAAAACAATAGTAGAAAGTACTTTTAGTTTTATATTAACGAATATTTTGTTCTTTAGTAAGTATTATACATAATACTTCAATCAAACATGGTACCAAGAGAAGGATGTGATATAAAAAATTTATGATTTAGTTCTTAGAAAAATTGTGTACATCTCAAAAATTCAAATTTTGTTCATACCTTCGAATTTAATACGAAGAATTTAAAATGGTATTCATTTGAAATTCATGTCAAGCTAATATTTGAAATAAAAGGCTTGGAAAATTATTTCGTTTCAAAAGAGGAAAATAATAAGCAAATAAGGTTGTCTCATACAATTCTTATAACAATAATACTTATTTTAAATATCTTTTTTTTTAAATAAAATTCGGGATATAGTAGTAAATTGTAGATTTTCTTATTTTTGATATAATCTGTGACCTATATGTAATAGTAAATATCTCGAATTTTTATTGCCCTTTGTATTTCATAATCGTGTTACACTTGGAAACTCAAGAGTATATATAAATATTAAAAGAAAAGATCTAAGTAAAGTTTACGAACACCGGATTGCCGATGATCGGGTTTCATTGAGTAAAGGTGAAAGGTATACGCCCACAAAACCAGCTGATTTATTTTTCAATTTTCTAAGAAACCCTTTTTATTGAAGTGAGCTTCTTAAGTGACAATATTTTCTCAAGTATTAATAGTATCCAGATACAATGAAAAATAGACAAAGAAATGAAGATTTTCTGTAGGTGCCTACTAGAAAATGAAAGCAACAATCTTGCGGCTTTAAAGCCCTTAGATCCGATGCTAACCAGCTTTCGGAGTCCTTTGCAGCCTGCAAGTGACTTACAACCCGCCTTTTGTTGTGAATAATTACTGAACACATTTTGCTTGAGCGCTCTCAGGTAAGCCGTAGATCAGCTGCAGGAGCGAAACCAGGAAACCAGGAACATCACACCGTTCCAGAAGATTTTCTCGACAGTTTAAAGAGCGAGCGAAGCTAAAGCAGCCCATCCCGACCTCCTCCTTTGAAATCATAGTTACCCGTGAAGCAGCAGAGCCCCTATTTATTCCGAGGGAAAATAAGGGAGGCATTTCCCAGGATAATATACACGATTTTTACATTTTCGCAAAGCGGATTACGTCGGTGTTTTGTGCGTTCCTCAAAGGCGTTTCCAGGGTATTAAATGGGTTCCCCCGTTCGGTAATTTCCTGCGGAAACAGATAATTGAATCGATAAGTGCGTCTTCAATATTCGCATGTTTGAGGTGCGTGTTTGTGCGACGTACAGAGTTAATTTCTACGGGTTACCCCCGTAGGGCTTCGAAGTCGTACTTAATAAACGCTTCGCCACTACACAGAGGCTATTTGCATATTGGGGTACCTTTGAAGTCCCCACCGCCGGGCCCCGCCCAGTGGTATCCAATTTCCAACTTTCGACAATATTGATACATCCCGAGAAAGGGACTCTCCGGTCGCCTTAGTAATATTATTTTGAAAAATGTTCAGCACTTTATCCGACCCATGTAAATCGAAGTAGTTCGTGTATCTTTTCACTTTTTTTTTTCCTAGACTCATTCAGTAGAAGAAGCTATTTATACTTCAGACACTGCGTCCCCACATGAGGAAATCGACCTCTATTTTGTCCATCGCTTCTTCTACGAGCTGAAGGTGTAATTGACTGTAAATTCATTGAACCATAATGGTCGATATAACTGACAAATTAGGGACAAACCCCCCTCTTTTTCTAATTTATCCCGGTCGATAACAGGATATCAAGTTCCATACCACCCTGTAACTCTCCTGAGGGATGTTTCCCAGTTATAACCCGATTAGGGTTTGGGAATGGGTTTACTTACATCATTTCGATTTTTGCTCTTTGATAAATGCCTTGCTTCCGGTGCTGTTGATGGTTTTAAGACATCTTCTTCAAATTCAACCAATTCGGCAAGAAGTGTAGCACTTAACTAAATTGGATAACACCTCATCCTGTATCTTTTATATGTTTTTTAGGGGTTTAAATTTATTCCCCCTTCACATGCGAGGTTATCTAAATATGATCACTTCATTTATTATGTTAAATATGCAAATATATTTTTACAATTGAATTGAGAGGAATAGAATTAAATCAAATTCAATTTAACTGACAAATCATAAAATTCCTCTAACTATAAAATTTTAATTTGTTTAACTTCATCGAGCTAAGCAATTGGATTAAAACTAAATGTGTATTTGAAGTCGGCATGAAAAACAACTCCAAGTTGAATATTTGAAATATTTAAAATTACTCCTAATTCTAATGATTGTTTACCTTTAATTTGATATCAATAGGTACTATTGAAGAAAGATCGAAGAAAGGGTTCGAATTGATTTTAAATGAACTGGTATTGAATACCTTTGAATAAACATTTTTATAATCGTTTCGTACAAATATTCGTGTTTTAACATTCTCCTAATATTTATTTGTAATTTTCTATTAAACAAAATCATATCAAGTTTTGTGAGTAAAAATGTAGCTAAAACTGTAAAAAATTATATTTTTTGCAACTTTAGGGGAAACGAAAGGGTCATAAAAAGCTTTTCATTCAAATATATTTAAAAATGTAGAAATATCTAATATTTTATGGCTGTTATGGGTTTAAACCTTTTAGTTCGAGCATCTTAATACATCTCGTTACTTAGTTACTTGCCAAAAATTATGAAGATTAGCATTATGTTTTTTTAAACTTTTATTAGTCTGAAATATATGATTTGATTAATGAAACATGAAATAATATTAAAATTCTACAAGACTGCCATGAATTTTAAAATGTTGACATTTTCTTGGATGTCGGTGATTTCAAAAACCACAAAGTGCATATTTTCCTAATTAATTAATACTTACAAATATTTCAAGTAAGGTAAAATCCCGAAGGTGTATCTTCTGCATGACGGAGATAAATTGTGGGATCCTAAGCAAAAGTATAAATCGTCACGTGTTAAGTTACAGCGGTGAGTTGAGTCGGCTCGTGCTTAAGTCATGCCTTCCATTAAGAAGGACTATAGACCGGGACACAAAATAGCGACACAAAACCTTCATAAATCATTAGCGGGACAAGTTCCAGGGCAGTTACTAACCGCTGTCCTTTAGGGTTTAGGGTTCTATGGCAAGGTGTGTACGCGCTTTCCACGGTCTAACCGCAAATAAGCAAACTTTGACGAGGCCATAGTTCCTCGTTAATACTCGTCGAGCATCGTGCGATACATGTTTTATTCGCCACAATTGAATAAGTTCGGATATGAGTGGTTGTAGCATTTAATTGCATTACTTTTCCTATCTCGCGACTGGTTCAGAAATTGTAGGACATGTAGATTAAATAGATGGTGCGAATTTACACCGGGGAACTCCATCCAGGTTCTCTGTTTAAATCAATGAGAGATCGTGGACTGACGATGAATATGACAGGCATAATCAAGAAGAAAAAATGTGGAGAAGGAGAAAAAAATTGATATAATGGCAGGAAAGCTGGAAAGTAGAATTATAATGGAGAATTGATTAGGATTATTGGATTTTGCCCGCCCATTCTGCCGCCCGATTTCTGTCCTGGTGCTTGCTACAAAAATAGACGAGGATATCATCAGAATGGCACGGGATACACCTGAAATCATGAAAAATTCTATAGAAACGGTTTCGCGTGCCTCCTCTGTGTCCCTGAAATATTCTGTAGAAAAGACTGGGAGCGGTATATAAGCGGTGGTTCAGGCGGGGGGACGGGAACAAATAACATATCACTCAGATGTCCCCCAAACCCATCGTACGCCGCCGCCGTTCCAATGTTTTCAGCTCGCCTGAATGTGCTTTTCGGGGCTTTTAAACAATTTCAAATTACCAAAATCTCAACAACGTTGCCTTTCTGAGAAAGCCTCTACCATCCCTCATTCCCCCGCTGAGGGTGGGGAAGAAATCCCTATATCGATTGCCGCCCTAAGGAAGTGTGATCAACATTGGAGCTCTGCTTTTTGCAAATGGTTTTGGCAGTTTGGAGTTTGGGGGGTTAAAGGGCAAAAACGAGCCACGTGTTTGGCACTTTCAATTAACTGAAAAGAATAAAAACTCATTTTAGGTGACTACACCTTTTTGGCACAGAACGTTTACTTTTCCTAATTGGAAGGAAAAAGCTTATAAAAGTGATGGTATGCAAGGTGGGACGGAGGACTGTTCCAATTTATTCTCTCTAACACAAATCCCCTCCTAATAAAGTATTAATCAAAGATCCAGTTAATACCCCTATTAATTTCACCAAATGAATTCCTCCAAAAGGTGTTCCCGAACTGCAAACGTTATTAGTGGGCATTCCATGGTCCCTGGGTTTTCATTATATCAAATATCTCGAAACCAGCCTCCTGGGTGATAGCTGTGCTCCCAAAAGGGCTATAAATATCAGGCTCAATGCCTCCTCAGTTTTATTGCTTCGTTCTCTGGTACTCGGCCGATTCATAATAATACGGTGCGACTCAGGAGCATGTCAATAACTTATCTCAGCTCATTTTGCAAAAGATACCCTATAAAAATATTTTCGCAATCGCAGAACCTCTCTGGGGACGATTCAATACGTAAATCACACTTGAACCACAAATTGGGTCACAACGCCAGAGATTCGGTGGCTCCCTCTGTTGGCGCAGATGAAAACAGCCACCTAAGGACCTGCTAATGAAATATTAAAACAGGTGTACCAAATGTACACAAATCATGAACGTGCTGCCAGGCAGAAGCCATAGCTTTTGGCAAAAAAGGGGGTTTCCCCCTTCGGAGTCTCGTAAATACCAACACGATTTGAGTGCAAATAAAGCACCGTCCACAGCTCCTCCCCCCAATGTGAGATGAGTTGCCTTGGGCCAGTGGCCGTGATTCACGCTTAATTGTTGCGCTTATGAGAACTCCCCACTGAACCCAACCCAGTAAAAAAAAAAACAAACAGGGTGGTTCTGATAGAAGCAAAAGCAACAATTTTTCAGGATCCCTGACCTGACGGACAATTAATTATTAAGCAAACATCCCCAACTTCGACTGGACATCCCTAAGCCCTAACTCAACTTGAATGAATGTCCGTTTTAACCAGAGAAGCGGTCGGTTTGGACTAAATTGTTTCAAGGAAAGTTCCACAACTCGTACATTCTTCGATATGAGATTATTTCATTCTCCTCCCGTAGATGAGAAGGTAATTAGCTGTTCAGAGATAACCACTTATCCTTATTCAAATAATACCTAAATATCACCTGAAAATGAACAATATAAATTCATTTTTCGTTATTTCCATCACAGAAATTGAGATGTGACTTGGTTTTTAAGGTTGTTTTTTCCGCACAGCAAGGATAATTCCATGCTCATCATCTGTATTTAATTTTCGTTCTTTTTATAAAAACTTCGCTCAAAATATATCGCGAAACATTACAACTTCGAAGGTAAAGTTGAAAACAAACATATTTTTGCTTTTCTATTTATTGAAAAATTTCATGGCAACAGGCATGTGTAGGATAACCTTTAAATAGAATCTCCGCAGAAAGTAAACAGAATAATGGAATACTCACAGAAAATACTGTATAAAATTACATTTTCTAATTTTCCCTTTTGTTAATACAACATGACATGACCTTATAATTTTGCTAATCAAGTTAGTTTTGTTTTAGCATTATATTTAGCAAACTAAACTACACTGATTAAAATGACTGTTTTTCCACTTCAAAAGTAAGCTTTTAACCCCTTTTATCACTTTTACTCAAAAAATGAAATCAGAGATCCATATTGTACATATGTAAGTACACATATCCAAAAATGTTGATAGGGATCAGCATATTTAAAGTATTTAGGCATTAAAGCCAAATATTTGAGGCATTTAAGCCAAATATTAGGTAGGTAAATCTTTTTTGATACCATTAAGAGGTTAAGGATCCAGAGCTCTTATCGTTTATCCCACAATCGGGGAAGTTAACAGAATCTACATACATATGTACATATAAAATTTCACTTTAAATATCGTGTCTGCAATTCTCACAATTCTCAGAAATTTCATCTTGAGATAAAAAATATATATAAATGCCTTTCGGGATCATGTTTATAAAAAGGTATACATGTATTATCAAAAAAATTCCCAAGAACAAAATGTTTTAGCAAATAAATCCTAAGAAATCATGAGAATATTGATATAGAAATTTTAATTTTGATGAAATTAAGATGATGAACTTTCGAATTTGAAACTTTTTAATTCATGTGGAATTTCAGGATGACTGATTTCAATAATGTTTTTGACCTTCGAATTTCAAAAACAAACTAAGGAATCATTTTAATTTTTAAAAACATCTGGTTTCCTTTATTAATTGATGACCGAGCACATGATAAACAATTTTAATATTCGTTTATTACAGAGAACCAATGAAAGAATAATTTTAATAAGAAATAAGTTTAATTCAAACTATATTTCGAAAAGTCTAAAAGACTTTAAAATTTTAGTATAGTAGGTACCTAAAAGAGTAAAAGTTTAAACTCTTATTTGATCGACATTACAATGTTGTATATGAATCTGTGATTTTGTAACGAATTTTTTAAAAAGTCTAAAATACGATTTTTGTTCTCTTCAAATCTATTCTTCTGGAAAACGTGACGTGTGTGTAAAGTTGTAATATCTACATACATATGTACATATCTGGAAAAAAAAACTTGAAAAATTATGTATCAGTTGCGGCAGAAAAAATTTATTTTCTTTGAAAGTAGTTTTGCTACATGATACATTTATAAAAATATAATTTATTTTAGAGCGGAACGTTTTTAAAAGCAGAACCACGAGATAGGAAAAAGCAAGACTATAAATCATATCTAATTTATTTATTAAATTGATTTTGCTCTAAGTGCACGGCGCTATGATATTTGTTATCTATTCAAAGATGCACAGGTCGCCATTAAAAGCAACTCTGGAAAAATAAACTACTAGGTGAAATACCCTCCTAGATCGACTACTGCTGCACCAACTCTCTTCCCGCGATGCAACCGCATCCCCCGTAGCTTTTAAATCGATATACCTTTCAGCCATGACCGCTATTTAAGAGGTCCCTTAACAATGCACGTCGCGTAAATGGACTGTGCCCGCTTCACTTTTCATGCTATTAGCGAAAATTGTTAGGCAGGAAACTCAATTTCACGATATAAATACAAAATTAATTTGATTTTGCCATCATGGGCAACAGCTTGTTTATTATTATGCATTCGGCCTACAATTTTTATTGTAGAATATTTTACTGTGCCATATAAAATTAATAACCATTTAAAATTTAATCATTGGCTTGTTTAGCTTCTTTAACTTAAATAAGAGTAAATTGGTAACTGAATTTCCAATTGAAAATTCGATGTATTTTGCCTATACAAGTACAGGTACTTATGAAAAAAGGAAAAAGAGATATTTTATTTGCCTGTAAGAATTTAATTATACAAACTTTTAAAAGCCAGGCTTAAGCTAGGCATAGCGCAACCTTCAGTCTAGGTTTAGACTTCACATAGTTTGAGGACAAGATTGAATGGACTTAAGCCCGGTTTGAGTAACGCTTCAAGGTGCCTTGATTAAAGCTGAGTTTAAAATTTATCGTAAAATTTCAGTTCAGACGCTAGCTACGAAAACTGTTTCCAATATCCTATATAGCTTTTTAATAAATTAAAAATATTAAATTTTAACTCACCAAATTATTCACAGCATAAATTCTGCGGAGTTGTTCTTTGTTCCCACTAAACACAAAAATTCTTTAAAAACTTCACTTGCTTCACTTCACTTGGGTATTATCAAGTAGTAAATTACACAATAAAGCACTTCTTAAAAACTATTTAATTGAAAAATTCCACTATTTCGTTCATTTACTACTAATAAATTCACTGTTTATCTTCATTTTAATCCGCGAAAAAGATCTGTCAATTTTTCTTTGCACAATTTGTTACATTTTGCATGATATTGGTGGTTTTTTTTTACATAAAAACGGAATAAAAGATTACGAAAATTTATGTAAACAATTTTTCATATGAAAAACCCTCTCTATTTAGTCCCGACATTTGAAATTAAAGTTTTTGGACAAAGAAACCGAAATTGCGCGCACCTGCAGGCACTTTGGGATGAGTTGGTCCGACCTTGCAATTACCTCGGCAACGTTCTTTCCTCCCACAGCACTGCGAAGACATCACGATCACTAATTTTAGTCCTAATCCACTCGCGAGCACTTAATTAACGAATTAGTCTACTTTTAACCCGGATTAATATTAGATAATAACAAAATTTTACAGCAAAGAAATCCGCCACCACACCACCTGACAGATTACACGAAAATGGCTACTTTTAATCAGTTCGCTCAGCGGCCGCAAGAAATGTGTCCCCATCAATGAAATATTTTTATGAGGATGGTGTCAAGGCAGAGTTGTGATGGTCAATTCGGGACGCACACCGGAAATGGCATCGTGGATATTTTCATATCCGTTGTCTCGGCTAAATACAGCAAATGAACTGAAAAGGAATAAATTGGCAAAGTGAAGCGGATTAATTTTTTGAGTTAATTCAGTTGGTTAAAATCTCTGTCAAATTTAACATTAATTCTTAATTTACTATTTACTTTTCTCGGAATTTAATTGAATCTCTATAATTAATATTAATTTTTTGTTATTTTCTTATTAATTTCATTTTATTTGCTACCGTTTATGTTTAAATCTTTTTATTTTTATTTTTTTGGATTAATAAATTATATAATTTCATTGTTGATCATTCATTCATCTCACATGTTGCAAGATCAAGAGTGATTTTCAGTGCGATTTTTTTTATAAGGTTCATTGGCGAACGAACGAATACGATTTTTTTTATTATAGTAACCTATAAAGAAATAAATAAATGATGTTGATAGTAGATATATAAATATGTAAAAAATTTAATGAATATAATTTTCAGTCTATGGTTAATCAACTTGAATAAACTACTTCCCTTGTTCTCATTTTTTGTGAACATTAACGTGATTAATTATGTAAGTTGTGTACTGAAACTTATTCTCAGAACAGAAAGCATTTTTGTGCGTTTCCCGAAAGAAGAAAAAAAAATAATAATACATAATAAGAACACGCAGATTTGAAATTCTTCCTTAAGACTGGGAAATTGGGGAGTACTCCAGTAGGAGCAAAAAGTGGACGACAGCAGGCTTCTTTCGAAAGATGTGGAGAGATTTAATTCCCGCAGGGCTCTTATGATTCTTTTCCACTTTCCTCCCGAAAAATAACGAAGAGAAACGCCCGTCAAAGGAATCGTGTAACGAGAAGTCATTTATGTGAATTGGAAAAGCTGCGCTGAAACTTGTTCGTCCCTCGGGGGGGGTATGGCTTTCACGAAAAGAAAAAAATATATATATATAAATCGCGGTAATAGCTGCGGCTCGACAGAGTTTTATAAGAAAATTTAAATCAAAATTCCCTTCAAGATGAGCATCAGGCTTGCGAAATGAGAAAATTTTTAGAGCACACTCTACCGCGCCTAGCTTCTCTCAAGGTTCCGACTTATTTAGAATTTTTAGAAATCGTTCAGCTGCTCCACAAAGTAATAAACCTTAGAGGATGGGTGCGTCGCTCAGGGGACTCCGGGGCTCAACCCATTTTTCCCCATTTATAGCTATTTTCGGGCCCATCCAAATCATTCGGATTTAATTTAATAGCAAATGAAGCGCAAAAACAAGGATCCCTTTCTAGAGAAATATGCCAGCTTTCCCTTCTGTACTTCCCGCGGGAGCCCCCACCGCTTTATGTTTTTTCCCCCGTATTTCTATTCTGGCCAACTTCCTGGTATAGGGTGTCGGAAAATAGTGGTCCTACGACAGCTTCCCCATATTTACGTCAACGTGCCAGATTCGAAATCAAATTTTTTTCAATTCCTCGCCAAAAACGAGCTAGGAGAAAAAAAATCACAGACTCCGACAGACGGACAGACGGTCTTGTTGCAAAATTTGAAAACCTATCAGGGATTATGAAATCCATTCAGCGTACGACATTGGGGTTCAAGGTTCAAACGGGCGATTGGGTACCGCACAAATTTTATACTATGTCAGCGGGGAGTACTGCAAAGGAGGGACACATTTCCTGATTTATTTTTGGATTGTTAGACTAACGCACATTATCCCCGGGAATAGGAACCAAAAGCGGCCCCAAAATATGCTTTGTGGAGCTGGCGTTTATAACAATTTTTCATCGCTTCTGCAGACATGTATAACACAAAAAAATCTGCTTTCTCCGCTTCCCACCTTGGATTACCCTATTGCTGGATTTAAATTAGCGACCTTTATCCCAAAAGTAAATTAGCATTAACATCGGACGGAAAGTCAAACTAATTAAAGCCCTCATGGAGCGAATATTTCGGATGCTGTGCAAATCGCAAACTAAATACCAAGGAACGGGATGGGGCTTTTGATTGAACAAAGATAAACTATGGTTGGTATTTTTAATAATGAATATTTCATCCATGAATTAATAAAGTTCACAGCGCTTTCTCAACTTCGCTTTATCATGGCATTTTTCAATGCGAACATTTATAGACAATGAAGACTTTTTGCAAGTTTAATGAGATTTTGGAAAAAGGCAACTACTTACTGACTTTAATTATATGTATAATGTACAATACTCAATCTTAATTTTCTTATATTTATTAAAAATTATTTTTAATTAATAAAATTAATCTGCAAAATTCAATGCTTTATAAGCACATCACAATCTTCCATTTTTTAATTGTATTGTGAATCCTTAATATAATATAAACATTAGCAAGACATATCTATTTACTCGCTGTTCATTAAAATATTTTCTAATTTCAAAACTCAATATGAAGTTATTGTTATAGTCGGTTTTTACTAATAGGTATACCATTACAATTCTATTAATATACCATAATATAATTAACAAAATTTTACTAAATGATAATTCACACATCATTTTCATTCGCTGTTGATTGGTCGTTCAAAGTTTAATACTAATATCATCCAAATAATTTATTACTTCAATTATGTTCCTGATGTCTATCTATGTACATACATAACAATTACCTGGCCGTAAACCGAAAACAAATTTCTTTGTCTGAAATATTATTAGAATGACCTTTAACTTACGATTCCCTTTAATGATGTAGTTTCGAAAGTGCTAGTGCCAAGGATATTAATTTACAATATTGCATCTTTAAGCAATTAGTAAAATAGTTGCTGATACTGTTGCCTAATTAAAAGCAACAGGTTTTACCCAATGACACAATATCTAGGAGCATTATAACGAGGTCACTCGTTTAGAAAGCGATATTTGATCGTTTGTTGCCTCGAATGAGTATAGAATTATGTCGACAAGATAGTCGAACCGAAAACATTATGTTAATTGACTAATCTGTGTAATTGCCGGCAACAAGTTTGCTCGAATGAATCCGAAACCTAACTATTGATTGATACTGATTTCGATTACAAATGCATTACTGTTGCTCATGTGGAACGACCTCCCGTTTGCAAGGGCGGGGACCTGGAACCAGGAACCAGAGTGTATCGCAAGTTTGTCTCTGAATAGTTTTCTAGGAACTGCTGGCGCCCCACCTCCGGTTGTACAACACAAATTATATTAGCGTACGAAAATCAATAAGTGATTGGGGAATTAGTTGACCGGCGATTTGTGTGGACATGAATGTTGGAGCAAGAGCAGTTAGGGAAGTAGTTTCCGGCTTCCTTGGCGCCAACCGTAAAGGCTCCGGCATAAGGAAATGAAACTGCGGAATTTACAGGAAAAGGTCCTTGCAAACATTTTAATTAGTTTACGATACACAGCCGGATGGAAATATATCGATTTTGCTAAATTCATCGAAAGAAGTGAAAAAGGCACGTTTCTGAAAATTGAAAGTTTTTTAGTAATGATAAAGCTTAAGTTTATTTGTAGAGTGATCATTTTTTTTTTCTGTACGTTTTCACAAAAATACTTATAACCTTTAAATTTCGGATATATGTATGTACTATATTTAATATTATTCTATTAATTTTTTTACCTTATTCAGTATATTTTTCTATATGTCTGTAGAAAATGAAATTAAAAAATCAACAAAGTTGGTAAGTTATTATTCAATTTCAAAATTTTCTTTTGTAGATAGCTTAAAACTTTATTAGGAACGTAAAAATAAACATATTAAAAAATCATGTTCTGAAAGAGTGACGAATTATACTATGTATTTACTATTTTTCCCAAAAAATTAAGTGGAGCTGAAATATTTCGCAAGACAAATTTTTAATTCTCTAAAAAGCAGGATTTGTCCCCGCTGGCCCCGACACGACATATAATATAATTGATTACCGCAGACGCAGTCGAAATACAAATCAGATATGTATTTGATTGAATTTCATTCAGTATAGGTACTTGTAGAACCTTATGTTGTCGTTTTAATAGGTATATATACGAATCTCAATAGAAGTTAAGAAGCTTTAATAAGTCTTATTTAGTTACCTACTTAAATAAAGTAGGTATTATAAAACAAAAAATGGAAATAAAAAATTGAAGAGGCAACAGAAGAAAGAAGTTTACACGAAGCTATGAAATGTTCTAGTGTAATTCGTAATTTCAAGAAATTTAAAAACTTTTGATTATTTCGAGTATACGAACTATAAACGAAAATAAGAATTCGAGTCTTTAATTTCATAATTAATATATTGTAAATTTATGTTTGATCTTTAGCAAAATATTTGTGAAATTGAAGATACATATGTACATATACACGAAATTCTAAATTTTGTTTTCTGCTTGTTTGGCCGTATTTAATTAATGCACGACATGAAAAACGTTCTTAAAGATTTAAAGTAAAAATCTAAAATGTTACACATGATCTATATATGTAGTTGAATATTGGGCTGAGAAGTCGGATCAATATAATGGCTAAAATTTATTCTGATGGTCTCTAATTTAAGTGACTTATGTAAGGATGTCAAGTTGACTTTTTAGGCAAATTGTTCAGAAATTGGCTCTTTGAGTTGTAAATAAATCACAACTTTAATAGAGTTAACATCCAGAAAAACATCTACAATGTACCTACCTACTTGGATTTACCAATTTTCAATTATTCCTTACCCTATTTTTACCCTTTTAATCCTAAATAAAATATGTATTAGTGTAGAAATGGATCCAGCGTCCTAAAAGCATGTGGATTTCTCCAATATTTTGGTTAATAACAAATAAATTTGTGATGCTCCCCGAAAATGCGGGCTTGCCTGGAAATTTTCACTCAACTCACGTTCAGGTTTCCAGGTTTTCGGGGAAAAACCTTAATGCCCCACAAGATGAGGAAAATTAACTTTTTTGACAGTGTGCTTTGGGTCGAGCAAAGGTAACAAACATATTTTGCCTCATATCCTCAGTAACGACTCCTGCGATTGACAGGCAATCACCGGCCAGTTTCTGACCGACGACGGTAAGGTCGCCCGGGGAGACCTGCGTGCGACGGATCTTCGGTCGCGGTGTGGTCGTCCCTTCACTTGTCAGGGCGCCCTTTCGAGTGCTCCGCTTGTAAGTTTATTTGGCTTTAATAAAATTTGATTGGGATGTAAATTAGGCCGGTTAGGGTAAACAAAAGCCAGGGAGCCGGGAGAAGGTTGCTCGCTCAACCGAGAAATGTAAGGCACTCCCGAAACGATGAGGGCGCAGGGTACCTGACGAAGTTTTAATCACGGAAACGGCAGATACCCTATATACCTTTAAGGTATTTTTTATTTATTTATTATTTTTATTTTTTTTACTCTCCGCTGATTTAGCTGTTTTCCTGCTATACTTCCCTTTTCAAGGTAATAACCGAAGAAGACGAAGGACACAGGGCGGGGCCTGGGAGAAGCAGCATGTGCAAAAATTTTCAATATTTTCAGTTTTTGAAAGCTCTTTAAGATAATTTGCTTTTAAAAACTTCCTGAAGGTTTGATAATCTTATTATGCTTTGAGCACGACCCCCACAATTTTTTAAGGTAGGTATATTCAACGACGGATGGGGCGGGTCCATCCGGCTCCAAATGGGCCGAAACCATTTATTATTAATGGCCACTGTATCTGTATGCCGTCGTACAGTTCTGTCACTTTTCATCAAAGGGGCATTGTTGTGAGTCCGCCCTGTTTAAGTCAAAGGAACATTTTATTTTTCTTTCTGGAAGGCGGGGGAGATACGAAACACCTTCAATCTTCGAGGCCAAACAAATTGACCTGCCTTTTCCCTTGATTTCAACTGTAACACGTCAGCGGACTTTTTCGGCATGCGTGTCTTAAAGAGATGGAGGAATATGTTTCAACTGTCGTTGTTGAATTCGAATGGATTTTCGATGAATTTTTCTTCCACACCTTCTAAGACAGGAAGGGAATGGTGTTCTCCTGCCCAAGATATTTCAGGAAAAAATAATATTTTTCACCTCTGTTATATCCGAAATGGCCACAATAAGTGGCTCTGATGAAGCACGTCGAGGCAGTGATAAAAACGGATGAAATCAATAGAATATTGATTGACCATTCGTGTAAGAAAACTAACTCAATGCAGGTTTTTCTGATTAACGACTTGTTTGAAGATCACCCTGTATTTAACATCTTATGAACTATAAAGATATGGAAAATGTCGTCAAATTAACTAAAATGTAACTTAGAATATTTTATTAGTATGGCGGCTCATCCTATCCTGAAAATGAGAGCTCTCAAGTATTATACAGATTAAAGTTATAAGTTATATAGATGAGAAGAAAACTAATTTTTCTTTTAGGTCGATTTGTAAATCAGTCTCAAAAAATATCGCGGTATTTCCATTGTAAACACAATTTTAAAATATTTCGATAAGGAAAAATAGGAAGCCTCTTATAAAGGAAAATCCGTTATATATTTTTGGATAGTCACTTAGGACCTTTAATATTTTTCCTTAAGAATATTAAGTATTATGATCTTTACGTTTATCTGGAAAATTATGAAATTACCTAACTTGTTAAATATGTATGTTGGGGAGACACTGTAATAATGTTATAACGAAATTATAAAATTGAAAAAAAGCAATCGTGAAACGCATGATAAATCAAGATAGTATGTTTTTTTTTGTTTCTAAATAAAATGTGATACTCTGTTCGCAGAGAGCACTAAAATGTCTCGGAGATGCTCGCGTTCTTATCCGTCTGGCGCTGAGATTGCAATACCAATAAATTTTAAGATCTATAAAATGTCCAAAAAAAAGCTTTACCCAGTTTCACCGTCAAAAGTGACGGTCCATAAATAAAATTACCATTTAATGTAGCCACCTGGAATTGAGGCAGGTATAAGCGAAAAGATAGGTATAAAAAAAAAATCTCGAAGGTCGTCACGTTGTTGTTACGGGGAGTGAATCACGGCACTCAAATTATACTCACTTTCGTTTTTATTGCTCATCTCCATATAATAACAGGGTTTTTCAAAAACTTCTTGATACCATCATAAAACGCTAATAAACACCTTGAAGCTCTGTTAGCCCCATGACTTTAGAACCTCTTTCCGCCTGCCACGTTTCATCCTGTTGCTTTCCTGAAGCTCATGAAAATTTATGGAACAGGGGAATTGAATTAGTGCAAAGTTTGGGGAAGTTTTTCTTAATTCTCCTGCATGAATTTTTAAGCATAATCGATGGGTACAGGGGGATGAGGGCTTTGCCCCCTTTTTCCTTCAGGATTAAGGGCCGCGCCAGATTAACGGGCTCACAAAGTATGGTGGAACGGGTCCCGTGCCGCCAAGTAATTTAGATAGATGCGAACGGCTATTAGGGTCCTCTGCTCTATTCCGAAAATGGGTTCTGGCACGAGCGCAGTTGAGCCTAAATGGGCAAAAGATACACAGACAAACCTATTCCGGGAATAAAAAAAGTATGCCCTCCTCCTTCTTGCGAATCCCACTCCTGGCACCAGTTCCTCTGAAGTGTGGGGTTTTTGGCGTGGGTAAATTTACCAAAAAAATAAAATAAAATTGAGTCTTTCACAGCTTTCGATTTTTCACGGGAAAAGCTCTGGATGAGCGTTCATTGCCACTTGCTGGCTTCCTTAACTGCGAGAAGATGAAGAAGAAAAAAAAATCTAAGAGAAACCTTCTGAGACACATCAAGCACGCCAGACTGGCGTAATCGGTGGATAAAACCTTCATTGAATCGATAAAACAATTTGCTACTGTCGTATGCCGGCTGAATCTCAAGTGAGACAGGGGCCCCGTCGGGTTCCTTGTTACCTTTTGTCTGTTTCTTTAAACATCCCACTGATTTTAACACTACTATTCAGTATGCGGTTCACGACCTTCTCCTATATATGCCCTCCTCCGGTCCCCCAACCCTTAATATATTTCCTAGATCGGTAGCATTCACTTTCTACGAAAGTCTTCTACATTCAAGAAGTTTTCCTTAGCGGTATGAGAAGTGAAAATTCTTCAAATTCTACTCGTTCAAGGATCACGAAGTTGCCCGTAAATTGAGGAGAGAGGGATGGGGTGGACTGTGTAAATCTGGTACGAGGTATTTATTCAAATTATATAATAAAAAAAAACCAAAAATCGATGCAAAGGGCTCACGAAAGTGTCAACATTAACAGTTCTTTAGAAGGCGTTTTATCTTGCTTATGTAATTAAAGAGTTGATGTGTGTCTTAACGAGTTTCGGGGGTTCTTAAACAGCTCCCGGAGTGAAAAGAAGGGCTGTTAGACGCAATGTGGGCTTCGCTTTTGATAAGGGCAAATAATTTGCGTTTTAATAACTTTATATAATAAACGAAAAATGGGTACCGGTGATACCATTTTAGACCCAAAGTGGAAAATACTATAATTTTTTACTAAAAGAATCCTCTTAGAAGATGTTGAATGGCTATACTTGGAATGGGTAAAATTGAGCAATTAAACCACACAAGTTAAAATTACCTATGTATTTGTATATTTACCTTATTTTTAAATATATGTGATTTAAATAACATTTTAAAGAATGTTATGAAAATGTTATTTTTTTAATTTTTATCTTATTATATAACTTTAAGCCATTGTACATTTTTTTGGGGTAAGTTATTTTTTGGTAGTCAGTGGGCTCTTAAGCAACCGCCCGTGCCGCCCGTGGGCAGACTGATTATATTACACAGACTGTGTTACCATGCTTCTAAAAGGGCATAATATTTGAGTTTTCAACATTAAGTATGATAATATTTGTGCACAGGTGATGCCCTTCTGGCCCAGAGCGGCGTGCTTAATTTACTTGCAGCATCTTCTTGAAAAATGTAACCCAGATCTTCTTTGGATGGGTAAAACTTTGCCTACTTCAAGTCCAAAAAAATAAAAAATAAAAGTTTTAGGATCTTACTAAAACTTTTACCCTTGGGTATCTACGGCATGTAGCAGTAGAACATCCCTGCTTCCCTCTGAATCCCAGTTATGGATAATACTTTATCCCTGCAGTGTCTTAAAATAAAAGAGGAATCTTGTCCTTGTAAACTTTGGGCCATTCAAGTAGTCGCCCCTCGAATGACCGCAAATCTTCTCTGATTTGATCCAAACCACAACCGCCGCCGGCTGATTCGAGTAGCCAGGTTACCACCTCCCGGAAAGAAAAGAACTTTTAAGACATTTCTCCAGTCGGAGGACGAATTAGATTGCTTGCAATATCTGGCTCGTTTCGACGAAAAAAAAAGAGAAGTAATTTTCCATCTTATTGTATTGCCTTGTCGGTTTTATTAAATTTTTATGCTTCTCTGGCTGTTGTCTTAATTTGCAAGATACCCCTCTGGAAAAAAACCTGTGGCCACTTAAATTCTCCACGTGCATGGAATGAAGGGCTCCTATAATACACTTGTGGCATTCTTACCACCTAGGCAACTGCCAGAAGGAATTGTTGTCCTTCCCTACCTCCTTTAAGTTAGTTTTTGATCTTGGAAAATCCATTCACTTTTCGAATGAGGGACGGGTACCTCTTAGCTAGCTCCCATCACAATTTTACTATTAATTGGACTTATTCAAGCGAATTTTGCAAATGTAAAATTTTCCTTTTCCATCCGGCACAGAGATGAGAAAATATTGCATGCTTACACAAAATCCAGAAAGTTCAAAGTCAATGTTTTGTGTTGTTTGGGCTATAAAGGACTCTCACCCGCGGGAATATCTGAGTAGCTATACTCCAAAGACGGCTCAACTAGCACCTAAAGTGGGTTTCTACATTTCTCTATCAAACCAACCGAATCGCCCAATAATGCTTTGAACTTTTGGAAAATTTCATAAGCTTAATCTGAAATTCACCTGGATGTGATGTGTTTGGTTTGAGGCAATTCTGCCATTGCTTATTTGACTGAAATTTGTTGATACGACTGAACGCACCGAGATGTATTTCAAGGTTCCTATAGATGTAGATGCGGAAAACTTGTGAGATATGTATTCATTTCCATGTCTTCTGATTGGACAATATCTGCCGCCTCCCTATCTAATACCTGTAATTTGATACATTTCTCCCAATTTGCGTTTCAGTTATTTTCCTTTAAATGAAATACATAATTTATTATTGGAATCAGTCAGTCGTGGTGTATACCAAACAGTCATGTTCTGTTTTGTCTATATTTCATCATACACCTTGTGTTCGAATTCGAAAATTCTGTTTTTCCAGTCGACTGCACTGTTCAGCGATTCCCTTTCGGTGAATTGAACAGAGTTCACTGCAGGAACTGAATTAACGAAAATGGGATTCTTGATTGCATCCGCATACGTTTACAAGATCCATTTTAATCAACCGATTCATTTGAAATTTTTGTTGTAAATAAAAAGCAAAGGTATCTAGTATTTGATGACCTAGTTTTTTTTATTTCGTTTTACCTATCTCTCCTCTAAAGAGTAATTTTATTATGTTCAACAGTTGGTCATGTTAAAAATTTTCGGGTAACAAAAAGAAAATATAGATAAAATTTTTCAAAGGATGCAGATTTAAAAAATTAGATAACTGATGTTCTTAATGAAGAAATTTTCATTTGTTTTATTGAAAACATTTAAAATTCATTCGCATATGAATTAGTGATGAACAGAATTGGTTTGGTCTTGGTCTCGATTTAGGACTTTCTGTCTGACCAATACTATATTTGCCATAGCAAGATTAAGACTAAGACTCGATTTGAAAAATCAAGATCAAGGTCAAGACCATGCGAGACTTCACTAAAAACATTTCCACATTTGAAAAATATGTCCTACATTTGAGTGAAATAACTTGGTAAGACAAACATAAGGAAATATATCCGCTCCATCCATTGACTTTGGAATTTAAGAAACGTTTTTAATTAATATACAAAACAATTCATCATTCTTACTATTTTGTACCTATTAAGTATATTATTTTTTCTATTTAAAAAATTATATATGTTTTTCAATATTTTAGTATGAAAATGCAAACAAACAAAGAGCAAGCTTCAAGTTTAAAATAAGACAAGGTAAACCTTTAATTGTCTCATTTTGAATCGAACTTCAGCTAGAAGTTCTAAAATCGAATTTTATTGTCCTTCTGAAAATAATTTTTTTGAATTCAGATATGTAGTTATAAATTATATTTTAATTACGTTCTAAATATACCGTGCATTTTTAAAACTATAGTCAAAATATTTGACTAAACTAAGAACTTATTTCTTAGTATGTGTATGTATGTAATATGTAATATAAATACAATATAAGAATAAAACTATCATTCTCAGACATCGATTTCCAATAATAATAATGAATTAATTAATTATATTTTAAATAAGGGACTATTTAGGACTATGTATAACTTTTGCAGCTTCCCAGCGATTATGTCTTCAGCAACATGAACAAGAACAACGAAGTCGTGTCCTTTGGATGAATTTCAATCAATTCAAAGCAGCTCGGCAAATTGCCGGCAGTTGAGCCAGGCTTTATCTGCTTTTAGTGGGCCACGGGGCTCCACAGAATGCGTTTTAGAACAGCGCTCCATTGTGGGCAACTTTTTTAATTTGCATCTCCCGGGGAAACTTACAGGGAATTTCCGATGATCAGTGGCGTGTTCGCCTTTTAAGAGCTTAATTATTCGGAGCAAATCCCGAATTGGTGGAACGAGCATTAAAGGAAAATGTTAATTTCATAGAGCGAGCTGCTGAGCTTGAGGTGGACCTTTTCGTCTTGGACATTTCTTTTTCTCACTTAATGTGCTTAGGGGCTTCAATGATTTCGAGTCCTCCAAAAACGCACCGCACCCTTGAAAGGAAAAGTATATTAACATTCATTCACGGGGAATTTAAATATCTTGTTTCCTTTTCATTTCCCTTGTATTGTATTAGTCTGCGAAGATAGGTACCTATCTAAATCTATGCATTATACCTTCCTTCTGAGGAACATCTGCGCTGTCCGAAAAAATAGACGGCTTTCATAGACGTCGACATGGTCGTTTTAAAGTCCACCGCTCGATAAATTTTGATTTTCAACTTTCGGCGAGGTTCTTGAGTCACGGAACAAACATTAAAGTGGGTTTATAAAATATTTCGGGGCAGAGAGGGAAGGACAGGACTTTCGGCAGTTAGTATGTGGATAGGGGGCTTTCTGTTTACATGTCAAGTTACGAATTTACCCAAAGACACTTGTAAAAGATTTGTCAGGTCCTTTTCCCATCTTCCGACCCTTCAATTCCCTCCTCAAGACTGGGAGTGGTCGCTTTCTTCATCATTCCCGGATTTTTTTTTATCTACATCTTGAAAAAGAAGTCACCTCAACCTTGTGTCGTAAAAGTAAACAACTACTGAAAAATTAATGTCTTTTCCATGAAGTCTAGGCAATTTTTTTTATTATTTCCCCCCTGCCGACATTCCAATCCCCGCCGGAATTCGTCAAATATATGTGCATACATCGTACGTAATAACTCCCGTGCTCCGGGGCAATCAAAACATTTTTTGACGAGTGTTTAATGAAAAATGGCACACTGTTTATTCCTGGAGTGTCTCTCTCCCTCCGGAAATAACAAAACAAGAAATCAGAAAAGTTTGAAACTCTGATTCACACAAATTCCTGCGACATTTCTTTTCCTTTACGTTGGACAGGAGGCAGTTAATAAATTTGGTCGTCAAAAGTTATTTCGTTTTAGGTTAGGAGAAAGCTACAGTTTTTTTTTTTTCAAAGTTTGTCTTGACTACATAATGTCGGTCTTTTCGTTTAGCGAATATTAGGAAAGAGCGATGAATTCATTTACAAGGTATGCAAATATTTCAGTGAAAAAGATGCTTATAAAAACGTTATTTCCAAGGTTATAACCTTCTACAGATTTTTTGTTATATCAAATAGGCTTTTTATTACTCCAACAACGCTTAAAGTTGTGCTCTAATTTTAACATAGGTAGGTATTTAACTTTGAAGTTGACTTTAATTTGTCCCATTTTACTTAAAAATTAAAGGTAATGTTTTTTATGTGTACAGAATACTGCAAAAATTTTATTTAGGTTCGTCGAGTGGTTTTTAAAATAATAGTCGTTGACTTTGAAAATGTATGTTTTGAGCAAAACGCTTTTTAACTTTTCGATATTTTGATCAAGTGTACACTCCTAAATCCTTAATACATATGTAGGTATATGTAGATACACAAATGTCACAGACAAGGAGAGAGTTTTCAAGCTTAAAAGTTAAAGTTCGGGGATGTGACATTAAAAATAAAAGATCCACGAAGTGCGATTGCGTATAATACGCAAATTGTTTTATATATTCCTCAAAATTAAATTTATATAATTATTTATAAAATACAAAAATCTATCATCCTAAAAGTTTTCTAATAATAATAAAATAAGAAAAACTTCTAATGGCACTGTTCTGTTTTTTATATAATGCTTTGTTTATTATCTTAATAACAATTTTTCTAAATGTCACTGAACAAATAATTTTTTGACTCTGGACATAAAGAAAAAATACAACCAAAAATATTGTTCAAATTATAACTGAGAATGTATCAAAAAATCGTATTTTAAAAAATAAGACGCTTTAATTTTTATGATTCCGGTTCTAAGAGTATGGAAAATTAAATATTAATGTACTTATGTATGTAATGTGTCTACAAGATTTTTTTAGAATTTCATCACTTATATGATTATCAAAATCAGTCTTACTAAATTCCATGAATATATGCGCTTGTACAATATTGAAAGTTTCAAACTATGTATAAAGAATAGAAATATGATAAACATATGTATGTACATAGTTTTGTCAGATAAAAACTATTAGTCTAACGAAATTCTGTGTTATTCTTATTCAAATTACATGCATGCATCTAAATTATCAATTTATTCAAATTCAAAGTGACTACAACACTTTGTCCTAGGACCTGAAGGATAAATTATGGTTCTCACTTACGCAAGAAGACCACTTCCATTGGTTGACGAGATCTTATCCAAGAAACATTAATTATCCAGGACCACAGTGGTATCAGCCTGAAGCACCTTAGAGCTTAGTCCCAGCTCAGTTTGCAAAATTCTCAGAATCGTTGCAAGTGCAATTTCTCGTTCTTAGCGAACGTAGCGCGCGTCCCAGCAATCCTCCAGGACCTCCATCATAATGGAGAAATACGCGAATCCTCGAGTAACTCAGTCAACCGCTCCAGCCAAGTCACATTTAATTTCATTGCAGGCTGTTTCCTGTCTAGCACGCCCGGGAAACGAATATAAATTTCTGTGGGCGCCCCGGAAATCGGCTATAAAAACGCCATCAGGGGCGGAGCACCCACTCCATCAGAATTCCCACTCAGGCCCCAGACTGAGCGTACTCTGGAGTAACTTTAGGAAGAAAATGAGTCGTTTAGGCACAGACGGAAGACATAACACGCGGTTTCTTGGGAGTTTGGGTGGGGTTTAATGGGCTACAGGGTGACCTTAAACTTCGCCAAAAACCTGACGTGGCACAGCTTAGCACTCTCCTGATATAGGGCACACTTTCGTTAGCGTAACGAGTTCTAACTTTAACCCTTTCGGGAGGTGGAGCCATTGTCGTAGCGTAGTGGGTGGAATAACCACAAAATCCCACCAAGGAGTTGTTAGTCTAGCACTATATCTACTATATAAATTTATATTCCAGAATTGCACAACCGAGTGACGGTGGGTTTTACGAGTGATAAGTGAAACCTGTTGACTAACCTCGGGTACCTCGGAGGCTTACGAGCTTTTCCCAAGCTTAAGTGTTTCAATCGGTGTGCACTGCATGCACACTTTGTCTTGAGGTCCTGAGGGGGGGAGGGAAAATTTTAATGCATAAATTGCTCCAGTTGTGGAGGAAACTTCTTAACGAAGCATCATCACTCTGTCGAGGGTTCATTACACAAATTGCATGCAGTATAGAACTGGAAAATGTATTGAATTACGAGCACTCGTGACCCTTTCGTCCTGTTCGGTTTTAACAATACATTTGGCTTATATTTGCCGGGATAACAATCATCAGTCTTTGATCCTTCAGACGAGGCAAATTGGCCACCGTGTGCTTCACATAATAGCACACCATGTCAAGAGGAAAAATATGTGGAATCTGCAAGGAGTATCGGGACTAAACTAACCCTAACCCTTCTCCTCTAGAATAAATAATCTTTTGAATTCCATGGGACCCCATATGGCCTAGGGTGGGTTTACAAAAGAGAATTTATTAGTAACTCCAGTTTGGCATGACTGGAACTGCGGAGCCCCAGCAACAGGAGCCCGAATAAATCGCATGAAATGTGCATATGCCACGCTGAACGGATGCGGGGTCCCCATTTTGACCTTCGAGCTCTTTACTCATTTTGGAGCGGCCGAAACACAACGACGCCCGCGGCTGTGCAGTCCATGTTCTGTATTTATTAACTGGGAACTGCACCAAAACCTCCATCCACATTCCCATTGGTCTCCTCGGGCGGAAGGGATTTGGTGGAAGCAAATTATTCTGAGGTCCTTCTGTTCACCAGGACTGCGAACGTTTTATTCAGTCAGTTTGTCCTGACGGAAAATTAGGATGTGGTTTGAAGGAGTATGCAAGGAAATTGCGACATATGCTCCAAATTATTAAAGCAGTCCAATCCATTCAAAAGGCCTACACAACGTCGTTATTCTCGTTGTTTGCGGAGGCTATTGAAATTTATCGATGAATTGCAATGTGAAATGCGACCACAGCAGCATTTCAACAAAAACATTTGTAGAGCTTAGTCTCTATGTACATACATATGTGTCACATGGAATGAATTTTCGACTTCCCAATAATTGACGCATTATAGAATTACGGAAAATCTTCCGAATAGATCCTTAGTGAAACGAAGAAATTATTTTATTTCTGGCTGATTCTAATAGACATTTTCATTTTCACAAAAACCTGAATTTTCCCCTTCAATTGTTTGCTTATAAAAGCGTAAGTTAACACTTAAATAAAGGATAAAATGGGAAATTATTCGGGGAAATTCCAGAAATTCTAAATTAATAGGTATAAAGGTAGGTATAAAGAGAATTCTAATATTGAACTATACGACAAATCCAACCCAATTTCTAAGAATGGGGACATGGAACCCAGAACATTTTTTTAGAGATTCCGACTTAAAAAACTTACAGTTTAATAATATTTAGTTTTGCCATATGGCTAAATATGTATGTTGTTTGTTTTTTGTTTGAATAAGAATAAGTCATATATACCTACCTAATATATGAATTTAGGTAGGTACATATACATATGTATGTATATTTCATTGGAAAATTTTAGATTCTGAAAGGATATACTCGAATATGAATTTTTCATTAGGTTTTTGATACCCATTTGATTTGTTTGTACAATTGATTGCACAGAATAGTTCTTATATTAATGAATTAATTTGCTGACTTTTTATTACAAAATTTACTTTTTACCTTTTATTTTAACTGGAAAGCTTTTTCATTTAGTGTAGTAGGTATTACAACTTTATAAAGAATGTTAAATCATTTAGAAAGCTGTTTATAAAAGGTGATTCGAAATTTTCTCTTTAATGCTATTTATCTCATAGACATCTCGAAATTCAGCGGAATACTCTTCTGAATGTCTTTTGTTAAAGGAAAATAATGTCAACATTGGTAAAATTTCTTCGAACCATACAACCAACAAATCCGATCGTTCCCTACCTCGAAAGAAAGGAAAAAATAATTACGCATCCCGCAGAAATCGTAGATTTGTAGAAGCGTCCTGAAAGATAAACAGGACGGGTAGGGGCGGACTAATCTTCCCTATTTTTGATGATTCTGAGGTGATCCCTGGCAGAGATGGCATTCTTATTTCATTTTCATTGCGTAGGCTTTCTTGAATACTGGGGGAGCCGAAAGTGTGGGAGGAAATTAAATCAAGCCGCCCACTCCCTCGTTTCGCACCACTTTGTGGCGGTTAAGGAATCAGCGCTTTGACGGGAGATTAACATCTTCCGACGCTTCGCACAAACACCAGGACAAACCGGCAGATCCAATTTTCATTAACTTCCTTTCAGGTTTACGCAGAATATTCAGATTTGATTGACGCGTCCCAGCTGCAGGGCGGCCCATAGTGCGGTCGGATGGGGCCGGGGGTCTCTGTTTACCCCAAACGCCGAAAATAAACTTATTCCACTTTCTATAATCACATAATGATGATACCTCGTCTGGTTGGGTGCTCCTCTGCCCGGCGACAGGGCGTCTGTCTGGTTTTCTGGAAGTGGGGGATTGCTCGACGATGGCAAGCATGAAATCAAATAAATCGTTGGGTTTTCAAGGCTGGATGAGGGCCCAGGGCCTTGGGTTAATTAAAAACTTCAAACCGCCCACCGAGACTCCGAATGTCGGGACCCCACCGCCCGGGTTACAGGAAATATAACCGGGATATTGTGGCTTCGGTTCATGTAAATTCCGTCAGTGTTTTCTTTGCGCGCCCGGATACCACGCCCGCCCTGATGAAACGGAAATCTCCAATTTTTGCTGTCGAAAAACCATAATTCCTCGTGAAATGGAGAAACAATAAATTCTTGGCTGTTCCAGCATCGGAGCACCCATCCCTCGTTCACGGAGCCCCACAAGGACCTTCACGGAGGAATAAAATCGATGGAGAGGAAATCATGCACAAATCTTTCCCTGCATGACTCCGCTTTTCTGGGGCAATTTCATGTTATTATGATCCAACCCCCCTTTTCGCGACGTAAAATTGGATTTAAAACCTATTCGAGTTGGGACCAAATACAAAAGTATTATTTATAGCTTTTGGAACAAGAGCTTCATCTGTAGGTACCCCTCCTAAAGGTAGAGTTTTATGCAAATTCCCGAAATAATACTAGGTACTTACTACTTAACCTTCCAGAAGAATTCCAGTAAATTCTTTTTTTTTTTGAAAATAATATTACACACTTTTTGGCAACAAACGAGGTATTTTATACTTCTTACAAATTACATAATAACCAATTTATTATAAGAATGCCTTTAAATTAAACAGTGTTTTCTGTAGCTTTGAATTTGACGTGAATTTTCAACATCTAAAAAAAAGTTCTAGCTGAACTGGAAAAAGATGGCATACAGACAGTTCTTTCATTTTATGAATATAGTAGAGATTAATTAATAAAATATTATAAGTTTTATTTTCTGCAACTTCTTATTTTTTTTGACTGCTTTAAATTTTTTAAATTTTAATGTTTAGGAATGCCGAAAATGGAAGTTATAAATAACTATAAAAACTTCCAAATTCCAATAGATTTTTAGTGGTTCGCTTTACACTAGATTTTGAATTTCTTATTTAAGAAACCAACTCTACATTCTTGAGAGAAAATTTATCATGTAATCATCTTTTTCTCCGTGAATAAAATAAAAATAATTTTAGCATATTGTTCTAATTCGAAAACTTGTTCTAACGAATATTAAATTAAAACTCGCACTTAAAAAAGTAAGAACTTAAGTAAACTTGAAAGAATAAGTCCTTTAAATTCCGAGTTATTTAATTTTTTAAAGAGCTCATAACTTTAAGCGTTTTATGGTTTTTATTTAGTATGATGATTTAACCCGAAGCGGGTGTAAACTACAGTAAACCACAGATGAAACAGGTGGTGGTGCAACTACCAAAGTCAGAATAAATTCGTCACCCCTAAAACTCTGATGATGCACCCAATTATTTCGGGGATTATATTTCGCGCAGCCCTTCCAGCCTCCGCGCATTCATATTTATTTACATTATTAATTATGCCCGACTGGAGCGGCCGCTTAATGGCATTGTGGCTCTTCCGGGGCCCTGGATTAGGGCAGCGCACCCGAAGAGAGGTGATGACGGATCGTCCCCGTGAATTACATTTAATTCCACCGCACAAATTAAGCTTGTTCAGCGGTGGGAATCACCCAGATCTACCGGAGCATTACACCAGGATAATTGCAACTCGTGGCCGTAATTAAATTTTGATATCTCTCCCGCACCCCACTGCACTGGGAGCCATGCAAAATTTATAAAAATGCTGTTGCAGGTGGGTCGGTCAGATAAAATGGCTTGGGGTCAGACCTTCAACCAAGATGGCAGTTAAATGGCTATAAGTTGAATCCAGGGTTTATAGCGAACATGGAGTTACCGTGTTCAAAACGATAAAAATATCAAGGTTCTTTTATGTGTTGCAAGGAGACTTGTGCAGCTGACCTACTTACGTCTCATTCACGTACAATCTCATTTTTAAAATTGAATAACATTTTGTGATGAAGTTGTGGATAGATCACAAAACTACAACTTGTACGTTTTTATAATTCATATTAATTTTATTTTTACGTTTTTTAAAAACGATTCATTGTTTTGACTTGAAAACCATTCAACGGAGAATGGTGTAGTGTCATAAGTTTATATTTGTTATACCATAACGAGTAGTCTGTCTTATCCAGAACCTCAAACCAACCACTTTACTTAAACACCCAACATCCAAGGTCAAGGTCAAGGTTAGTAGGTCATTTATAAGTCTAATTTGTTGTTTTTGCTTTAATAAAATTGAAACCCTTTCTTTTCTTTAAATCATTATCGCCAAATGTTTTAAGCGAAAAATTAAAATATTGTTTCCATTTTTTCTACGGATCATTACGAGTGTTAAAAAAATTATAACAATATATGAACATTTATAATTCGTCCTGAAAATCACATTCTTCGTAAAATCAATGTTTTAATATTCAACATTGTATATACTCGTACCTATAATATGTTTTATGATGTATGTTCTTACACTGAATGATGCTCTTTGATACTGAAGCTTTTCAATAGACTGAATCATTCATTGAAGGAATAATTTTATTCAATAGGAGTTCAATTGATTTCATGAATATTGGAGCTTATCATGGCACGTAATTGGTTAATTAACCTTCTTACCACGTAGTGCATAATGAAGTGCTTTAGTTCCATCAGTAAAAGTGAATGACTGCACTTTGAATAAAATTTTTAACATGAAAATGTTTTCAGCTTTAATGATAAAGTTCATAGTCTGTATACGTAAAATTACGTTCACAACGAAATAAACTTAAACAACTTGCAATAAATATATAGCAAATTGAGATAACAATAGGAGAGTTGTAGGTAATAGCTGTTAAAGAATTCATGACAAATAAAAGTAACTAATTGTACGACAAGACAATTCAGTGTATAAATTTCAATTTTAACGATGTTATGTTATTTATAGGGTAGTGTAGTGCAGTGAAATGGATGTTTTTACACCCGAACTAAATTCAAGTTTTACTTTTTCTATAAATGTAGAAAATTTTAGATTGAAAAAGTACTGTTTACATATAATGTTTACATATGTAGGTACATTAGTTGCAAGGAAAAAAAATAAAATTTTTCATGAATTTATGAATACAGAAATTTCGACTGCAACTTTGAAAATACGATTTTGAACAAACACACATTTGACAATTTTATAACCTAAAGGTACCTTGATCATTCTGAGACCTACATATAGGTAAAATTGCAGGTAATTCCAAGAAATTTTTTAGGATCAACTTAAATTGTACACTTTTTTAAAGATATTATCTGTAACTTTCAAGTAGTTAAAAAATTCATATACATACATAGTGCTTCTTTCTTGTCTGAAAATACCTTATACATTTAGCTCATTAGTTTGAGAATAATTTTCCTTTGTATAGAACGAAAATAAAAGATTCACTTTCGTTAATGTACATTCTACAAAAGTTCTTTGTAATCGAGCTTACATTTGGACAGGGGAGATTCCATTTCCAGCTGCTTTGGATAATTAAAGCGGGCAAAGTAATTACATCTGAATTTCTACCTCTTTCGAGATATAAAGTGACGTAAATTCTCGCTGAATCCCTGGCGCGTTCCTTTTAAATTTACTCAAGTCGAAACATTTGGACCAAGCTGGTCTTACAACGTCCGACTAAATAACGAGCTCCTTTCGCGTGTGATAAACAAAGAATCGTCACAATTCGCGAATTTCTTGAAAGACTCTGAAAAGCATGGAAAATTTTCCCTACCCCGCTTATAATCAGTAGCAGTCATCTGCTCCTTATTAAGGCCAAATTCTCGACAATGACCAGTCCTTTGGGAGTGAAAATTTCACGGAAATTTCACTGTTTCCCCTCGAGAAATGCTCAACTTAAATGGCACCACGCTGAAATTATGACACGCATTTCAAGGATTCCACCAAAATTCCCAACGGGCCACCCAGCTACCCATCGCTTCATTGTCGGCCGAATTCTTCAATTACTTCGAATTGCTCATTAGGGCCTATTTCATACCGCTGCGGCAGAGATTAGGGGCAATGTCATCTCTGTTAACGTTTTCCAAGATAAATACCAAAGCGAGCGTCACCTACGCAAAATAATCTTTGGAATTTCATTAAACACTTCCCTTACTTGGAACCGCTCGGCAAATCTGTTAGTATGTTGGTGCCAGAAGTGGGATTACCACAATCTTCAGCATCCAGCACCATGACCGTCTGCAGAGATGTAGGTGAATGGACCGCGTTGAGGTGAACGGCTAGACCCCGTTGGGATTAGAACCTACTTTGCAGAGGCGAAATGCTGCAGCAGTTCGGTGGATAGACAAAAATTAAGACCTTGGCCCCAGTCGCTTAGCCGTGGATCTCTAATACATTATGAAGGAGCTCGTCGAGGAGCGAACCACAGGCGACCTCGACTTAGCTCAGGTCGTACACGTGCTGTCCTGGGCCACCGCCATCCAGGGCTAAATTCTTAAGAAGTAGTTCCCCCGAGGGAATTACTGGTGGCAGCATGTTAGAAAAATTGCGTGCTTAGGAAAAATGTCGCAGACCCAGACGCCAGTATACTGCATGTGTGCCTCCGCCCCCAATTTGAACCAGCCCGCACGGTGTAGTCGCCGTAGACGGACCAAATTTCACAAAAAAAAAAAAAATAAATAAAAGGAAACAAAATATATCGTGAAGCAAAAACGCTCCACTGTCAAGTCAATCCTCGTTCAGGAATTTCGCCTGAACGGGCAGAATATTTTCGAGGTTGTTTTGCCATAGATGCGAACGTGTGTCGCAGCTTCGAATGTCTAATATCACGCACTTTTTTGGCTGGAGGAGCGCCAGCGGAACTTGTCAAATGCCAGAACCCAAAACCAAAAGTCCCAAACCCATCGAGGTATATTTTTATATATGTACCTACATACATTCATATATAGTATACAATATATATTATTCTTAATGTCGTTCGAAGTCTTTTGTCGCGCGGTTCGCTTTGTCGAAGATTAAACATAATAATGTCAACTGTGGCGAGATTTCTTCGAATAATAGGCACGAGCAATCAACCGACTCCACCCCAAAGGGAAATGGCGAAAAAAAAAAATAATTACGCGTCTCGCAGAAATCGCAGATCTCTACAAACGACTTCGAAAGGAAATTGGTGTGGGAAGACAATATCTTTAATGAAGATGAAGGCCTCCCTAATATTTTTCTGCTATGATTCCAATCATCTTTAATGCGATTAGCTTTAGTCTTAGTGTTGTGTAAAAAATTCGTGACGGAAAATATTTTTATTAGTGAATCAATAAAACCAGTTAGAAAAAAATTGCATAAGAATTTACGAAAGACATTGGTTAAGTATAAATTATGTCATATATAGGTGCAACTACTCTTTAAACAATTATTTTTTTGTTTTACCACTTTAATATGAGGCAACTCCTTTTCTCATAGGATAATGAATTTTATAAAATCTCAACACATATTTTTTGTAAAAATTTTGGGAGCTCAAATATTGTATATGGCTCAAGCCTGCGTGAATGTCTAATGAATAATTAAAAACTCTGCTAGACATGCTAAAATTATAAATTATTTGAATTTACAATCTCGGCTTTTAAAATGTTTAACAGTTCTGATCAGTTACTCACTTTACATATCTTCAGTCATCATCGTTGACTTTGTATTAAAAATTACATTTTAAGTAAAATAGTGAAAGAATATAATTTTGACATTGTTTAAAAAATGATAAAACTTTTATTCATATTTCTTTACTATAATAGAAAAAAATATTGACTTTGCTAAAATTGTTAAATAACACTGTAAATTGCAATTAGAGTGTTGACTCAATGTCTAAGTATCTATTAAGAAAATTTGCTAGCTGGTTTTCTAATTACAATATTTAATATTTATGGGTAGGTACTTGTTATGAATTAATATCCGCTCCGTTGTCACTTCCGCTTGTAGTGACGGAAGGAAACATAGGTCCATTCCTTATTTCTGAAAACAATATAGCAATAATAAGAAAGCGGCAGGGAAAGTCGGACATGATATAACAAACTCAATGAACCCACGGGCCCAGAACCAGACCCTCAACCTTTGCTTTGAAAAGGGTTCTGGAAGGATGTCCAGCACGAAGCGATCAGGAGTGGACTGTTGCAACATAAAAGTGCTGCAAGACGTTTCTGTACCTTTGCTAGAAAAAAAACCCCACATCTCCTCACATCTTCCTCTCTATGAAAAGGATAAGAAGGAGCGCTTTTGGAAAAACCGGAACCACAAAACCTTAAGTCCTGGGGCAAAACTTCCGGTCCCAACATTACCAGCGGATGGCAGGAGTTTTGATGTTTTATTCGTTGCGACAACATGCTCTCCATTTTCCGGATCCTCCTTCAAGAAGTATACAAAGTTGCCTTTTTAATTGTGCGTCCGAAATCAAAGACTCTTGCCATGGCAAACTTTTGACGAGGCCCTACCAAAAGTAATTGGAAACTTTCTTCGTGAAGCACTTCTTAATCTTGGCGAATTGTTTTCGCGTTTTCCTCCCTTAAAAGTCCGGGCACGCGATGTCGCATAATTGGGTGGTGGCGAAGCGGTGGATGGGTGGCCCTTCGCCCTTCGAGTGTGGGCGGTGTAATTTATTTGCGTCTTCAGGTAACTGCATTAAGCCCTCAACCAAATTAAAGATGGAACAAACATCTTTTTTGCGGGTTAAAGCAGCCACTCGGTCCGCCCCCGCTCGATCGTATTCGATCCATTAAATTGCTGTTAACGCTGCCATGTTCTTGTAGTAATTTGATCGGATTTGTGCTCCTCTTAATTTTATGCCCTTCCAGAGCACCCCCAGAGGGCCCCAAAGGACGAGGAGCGCACACGTAAAAAGGAGTTGTTATCTGTGATTACCAGCGGTACATGAGAAAGGCTCTTTTCGCCTCATCATGCAGAAATCTTGAGGAGCTTATTGGAACGACGGCCCATAATCTGGGCCCGAACGAAGAGATTTACCGAAAATTGTCAATTACCAATTTCCTTTGCGCCAACGCACGATCCTTCCTTCGATTTCCATGAGTTAATCAACAATTCACTCTTGTCTTGTCTATCGTCTTTGGGCAGTCGAGAGTGTTTTAAGGGTGCTCGAAGGACAAAATGAATTTACCTTGTCGAATGTCCACCTGTGGGCTTATTTTATTTTAAAGTGGTCTTCAGATGAAAGTGCTTTAAAATTCAAATATTCAGGTCAATAGAATTAACACTGGTCATAAGGATTTTTGATTATTTTTCATCGATTTACTAAAATATTAAGTACCCTTCTTAAATATAGCTCCAACCAACATTAAGAAGCTTACATTTTTAAACTTTCTTTGTCAAAAATCAAGACAATATCTACATTCGAAATCGAATGATTTTCGTCAAAACATCATAGAAATATTAACCTATTTATTTATGTTAATGTTTTTCTACATAATACATTTTCCTACGATTCTTTTTCCAAGAAATTTTGTCTGCCTAGACTACAAAGTTGGTCTGACGTTGAGAGCAAGGTATATAAGTTAAATATGTGTTCTCTTAAAATAGCTCATGAACGTAAATATTTGCTATAACCTTTTCCCCTCGAAAGTCTAAGTTACATCGTTCTTCGGAAAAACCCGTCATATTAAATATGACCTTATAACGTAATTTCGAAAAAAAAATCATGCAATGCATGTAAACTAATATCAGCTAAAAGCAGAACTTGTGTACAACGAAAAAGGGAATGAAAAGAAACATAAGACGTGCAGGAGTTTAAAAACATTATTCTCGTTTTTCACTTAAAACAATGTTTTTTACCATTTTTGATGAAACAAAGTCAATTTTAAAATAATTCAGAAGGATTAAAATAACTCAGAACAAAACCAAATTCTTTAAGAATATAATATTTGGATAGTTAAACCTATTTCTAGAAATTATAATTTTTGTCTTATTTTTGATAATAGATTTAGACTCAGTAAACATGGAAAACCCAGCATAATAAATAATTTTCATTGAAATCTATTAATTAACTCGTTGAGAAATAAGAATAAAAATTTTGTTTTAAATCTTATTTTTTACTCAGCTTAATGTTTTACTTAAAAGCGAATGTGGGCGAAAACTAGAATTCAGTGCTCTTTACCGACATCAATCTGCTTAATTATGTAGGAATCTGGGCAGAATAAAACAACTAGTGATCGTTTCAAAGGTCGGAACTTTACTGTCTTAGCTAATGAGCTATCGAGGGCACAGAGATATCGTACCGTCAGCACCGATAACTGTACCATTTGATTGTGAGTTCGAAGCAAAGCTTGGCCTGTTAATAAACAGAAATATTTCTCCTTACAATTACGATCTCTTTTAATTGTAAAACTATGACTGAAAGATACCACCAAAGTGTTCGTTGACCCAAAAATCGTCTGAATGAGGCACGTGACTTTCCAAAATAATCCCCTTCCCTGTCGATAATAATCGATGAAGGTGAAAAACATGAATTCTTGCTATGCGAAATTTCAGAAGGTTGAGAACCGTTCAAGGGGGCGATACGGCAGAAGGGCTCATTTTAAGTTACTCCTTAATATCTCCTTATGAATGGGCTCCTTTACGTAATAAGGATACGGGAGTGAAAGGAAACTGGAGCACTGCGATTAAAACCTTGACATGAACAACGCGACGAGCGATAGTAAGTAAGTGCACATTTCGCTGGAGCAGATCGCAAAGGTGAACTTCTGGGCATAGTACGCCGTATTTTCGTTAAACAAAACCAGGACTTCCGCGGCGTTGTTGCATCTGCACGATGCACTGACGTGACGGGGGGAAGGGTTGACGGTGGGTGCTGCATTTGCATCACTCATTTCCACCAAATGAGTTTCGAGATATTTTGCCACTAGCATGAAGTTCGACAGGCGAAAGCAACAACTCCTTTAGCAAGCGAAGGCTGCAAGGGTTGGATGCGTCCACGTGAAAATTCCACTAATGATGTTCTGCAAAAATAACCCTTCGGCAAGCCGGTCACGAACGCCATACGTGGCTGATAATACTGGGCTTTTGTTGAAGTTGAAACTTGAGATAAACAAAATAACTTCGTCTGCTTCATGTCCACACAAGTATCAGTATCAGAGTTATTGTGTTTAGGTTTCATTAGAGATACTAACAAAATTTTTCAACGAGCCTTTACATTCTGAAATTTTATACAAAACTAGATAGCTGCTGCGAGACTTTGTGCGCATGTTGTCACAATAATAATAAATAGAAGTGGCTTTAACAATTTCAATTCGTTTTGAAATAAAAATCCGTTTTATACAGTTTTGTGAAGTAACTTGTCGTTTTAGTTGCCTCAACCTATTTTTGATTGTATGAAACTGCCTTTTCGGTAGAAAATAAAACAATTCAGTTTTATTAAATTTATACTTTAGCATTGCATCAATTTGAAGCCAATTTTTAAAACTTATATAAAACTTAGTAAGGAATAAGCTTATGTTTAAATTAGTAAAACGATGATTTGTCAAAAGAGCTGATAATTCTAACCTTAAAAATGACAAACTTTCATTCCCCATTTAACCCCCTTATAGGGGATCAATTTTCAAAAGTCCTTTCTTAGTGCTCACCTAAGTTATATAAGGAATCCCTGTGCAAAATTTAATGCTTCTAGACCCGCCGTTCCAATAAAACAGCATTTTCTAACGCTGAATAAACAATATCAGTTCAACACAAAAAAAATTGCTTAATAATAAGATCTAAGAACTTTTATGACTGAAGATTTCCCTTATATGTATAATTATTTTTTATTTCTTCTGTTATAAATATTTTTATAATAAAACAATTGAATGAAGTTAAGTTACAAAAGGGAATATAAAGACATTTATAAAAGCATTAGCTTAAATCTCCCTTTAAGAAGCCCAAAGTGAATTACCCTTCAGGTATGCCGAAAGGTTCGCAAGTCGGCACTGTATTTTTTATTTTTGTTTTGGTACACCAAATCTCTAAAGGTTAAAATAAATAATGGAATGAAGATGGAATGGAGGTTTTGCGGTGTTATTTTTTTCTTCAGAAATAAACTCATTTTTGGCACGCAAAGGTACCCGCGAACGGAGTCGCTAACGCAGAGATTACTTGACTCGTTTTTAATTAATTGCTGCGCCATCATTTCGGGCTCGGCCAGGTTTACTTAGGATGACGAAAATGCTCCGTACGCCTTCGCAGACTTCGTCTACACCTCCAAAATCCCTGATCCAGCCGGGTTAGCTCGAGCGTACATAATCCGTTTCGTCGAGTGCTTTTAATGCAAAAGAAGACTTCGGGAACAAATATTATGCCATTTCGGTTGCCCTTTCAAGTTTTTTGAAGAGGGACCCGACAGGTGTTCCTGGAAATTTCAATCAAGGAGGACATGAGGATGTCTGGCAGGGGAGGGATGCTCCTCTACACGCAACAACAACTAATTTTTCAAGAAACTCCGCTTATTACTTATTCATTGGTTTGGGAAGATGCGGCCCCCAAAGGAGTCCCGGAAACTGTGTGGCGTGCCCTGTCATCCTTAATAGGTTTCTGGTATTCGTCTGGCACTTCGACACGGAACCAGGGGAAGGTTTTCGGAAGCTTATCCGGCGCACGCAAGGGACGAAACGAAGGTAACAATCAAATCTCGTTTTTAACTAGCCCATTAGCCCTGAATTGGATAAGAGATCAGCGCCGGAATGGTGGCTCTGCTCACCATAAAATATTTAAGCCCTAGGTGGTGAGATCCCATTAGGGGAGTGCTCCAGGATTGTTTGCGACAAAATTTATTTATTAGATCTGACACGGGACCAAAGCGGGACGAGGGGGAAAAGTGGGAATAAAGTTTGAAGGCCGCTTTTCCAGGAGTATCTGAAAGTCAATAAAAAAAAAAAAAGGATTGCAGGCGCCTCATCGAGGATTTGGGTTGAATGAGCTTCAGGTAAGGGTTCGTTTTTCGCGGTGAAAACATGAACGCACTCTCACAAGTGAATGAACCGAATGCGGGGGTGGAGAAGACCAGAGGTACTTCGCCCTTTTATCTAGCTGAAATAGAATTCAACCTTTCGGATTTGCAGAGAACGATTGCGTTGTGGTACCTGCCAGTGGATGATTTTTCTTTTTTAAATCTTCTTTTTAAAGCATTTCCCCCGAAGGATCAGAAGGTACTCGGGAGAAATGTAGCGTTTCATAAAAAAAAAAACACTTTGCATGGTTTGAGCATATACCTTCAATAAAAACGTTCCTTTTAGGGGATTTCAGTGAATTTGAGCCGGCTATTCTCCCTGTTTCAGGAATTGCTGAACCTGAAAGTTCACCGGATATATTGCCACTTCAGCCTTAAGTACATTGGCGTAACTAAGTAGCGCATATCTTTCAAAAAATTAAAAGAAATTTTAATTAACTTAACTAAAACAAAGAATTTTACCACGTCCACCTTATTACAGAATTTGTTGACCTTAAATTATGGTTTCTGCCCCGGTTAATTTTTAGATCAATTTAATTCAATCGTTTTCTCTTATGAAACTACCAGAGCGATCGATGTGTATATTGTAATCAAAATTTCTTTCCGAAATGCTACAAAATTACAGTAAAAATTTTTCTGATCAAAACCGTTATCAATTTTAACAATTGTTTTATATAATTTTTGAGGTACTAAATAAAAATTCAATATTAGAAGTTTTCTCTTACAGCATATTCTCGAAAAAAAAATGTTCAAAAGTAAAAAAGTGCCTATATAGGAGTATATTAAGAATTTTCGTAAAGCTTTTTAAAAAATATCAAAATGTAATAGGAGCCTTTTACATTACTAAAGAAATTTGGATATTCAGCCATTATATAAAAATACGAAAAACTTACATAAAAATTTCTATATACATACCTTAGGTACCTACATATATGAACTTTTTTCAAAACGAATTTAGTTCATTTCATACAATAAATAGCTTAATAAGATATAAGAAAAAGGAAAATAATTTACTATTGGTATTGACTAAATTCTAGATTTATTGTACATAAAATGTAAAAATTATAACAAACTGCTACGTTGTTTTAAAATTAAAACTGGTGATCGTTCTATCTGAACGCAATTAATCGGCTGAACTGATCCAAATATATTTATTGATTTTTTTGTTAGTAGCTGATAATCTTCAATATTTTGTTTTCTCAGTAAAAACTGCAGGTTATTGTTTCATTTTCTTGAAAATATAGAAAGAAATTTATCCGTACCCGATGAAGGAAACCATCTTTTAAGAGGGAAAATAATACCATAAGTGTATAGTGTATAGTTTTTTAACAAGTTTCCTATATGTGCAATTGTTGTGAATTCGTCACTTCTTTTGTTATTTTTAATGAACTGAATATGTACCTAATATATTTTAAAGTACATATGTTAAAATTTCTCAAAATTTTTACCTCAACTTACGCTAATTTCAACTTAGGTTGATTTTCTTCAGAACGACCTGACAATTAAGTCGAGGAATGCCTGTATACCTACCTACTAGTAAACGTAATAATTTTTCTGTTTTTTAGAGTCAATAATATAGAAATTCCGAAACAATGAAAAGATTACATTTTTCCTAATTCTTAAATTTTTTTTAGCTATTAGGGCAAAGTAAGGGAACGTAAGTTTAGTTATGTGATTGCGTAAGCGCTTTCCTAAACACCCCACACTCCCTCCAAAAGAGAGGAATGAATAAAGACAAAGTCACTGTTGTAACTTGCCCTGTAATCAATCAACGAAATTGCTTTTATTGTGCCAGACTGGTTCCCATGAGAATTCACTCAAGGTACCCTCCGGCCCCGTCTGGTCGTCCTTCATATATTTTCCCAAAGGGCGAACAATTTGGAATTCTTTAAAGGGCCTCTGTCGGTCCAGCCTTATTCCCTTTCGCATATTATCCCGTGACGTTGTCATTGACTCGTCAATGGTCCTTTACCATACCCTGGGCTCCTTGAAGTCCCCCCCGCCACCGTCGCTCGGAAATCAATTACGAACGCTCCTAATGGCACACGCCGCAATATCCTTGGGCAACGACATCATTATCAGTTACACAGGAGACTCTTAAAAATTAATTTCCAATCGAGAGCCATCCGAAGTTACGGATCCCACAGGAAACCTCAGAAACTTGGTCCCAAGAAAATTGAGTGTGTGCCCCCCCGAAGTCCCGGCCACATCCTCTGCGTCCCAAAAATGCTGAGCCCCACCCATTCAGCATAAAAGTCCCTGTCTCCTGGTCGTGACTTCAAAAAAGGAGCCCCAAATTACATTGCACCTGTGTGTGTTCCGAGGACACCCAATGCGACTGTTTACCTTAGGCCCAATCGGCAAATTATTTCGAATCTCCGCTAATGGGGTCAAAAATGATATCCCTAGAGGTTGGTAAAATTTCTGCAATTAAGGCAATTTGCGGCTCGAAATCACAGGCTTTATTCCGCGAATTTTAAAGCTGGATTTGCTTTTTATTCCTTATTTTTTATGTATTACATGGGGAGCGGAGGCGTCGAAAGACCGAAAAAATATATTAAAATTCATCCGGTGGAGCGATGAACACGACTTAACTCGTGTTCAAGGTTATACCCGCCGGAATTAACTTTCGAGTGCCGTTGTCTCGCACAATTTGGATGCCGTCATCCTTGATCAGGATGTAATGATGGATTACCTAAATTATGCCCAAGGTGTTCGCCGCCTTTCTTAAGCTTCGCACTCTCTTAAGATGACGCGGAGGCGGACTCTGTTGAGAAGGAGTCTCTTTGCTGAAGTAATGGAGCAAATTAGTTTATGCGAACTTTTGATAGAAAATAAACAAATTTAACGAGGTTTTCTGACAAAATACAAAAAATAAAGGGGCAAATTCTCCAGTCTGTCAGGCTTCATTTAGTCTTGTAATCAAAAAATTTCAAGGGCTAAGTGAATGAAATGGCTAAAAATTCGATCATGTAGCTACAAAATTAGGTAATCAGAAAATTTTAATGAACTGGATCGGATAAGATTAAATTCTTCTTTAAAAAGAGAATTATTTAATGAATCAAAAACTTGCTTCTGATTTACATTCATAATAGTAAATAGTAATTCTATTTACTATTATGAAATTAAAGAATTATGCAGATCGGCTTAAATTATTCAGATATTATTCTAAAAAATTAAAAAAAAAGACGATTTCTGACACGAAAATGTTGGGTAAATGAATTCTAATTAGTGTATATTTAAATGTTTACATATAAACATATATTTGTGTAGATTATCATATAAAGAAAAATATTTAGATTCAAAATATATGACTTTAATCACAAAAAAAATTTTAGTATGAAAGACTTTCGTCATAAGGTAGGTACCTACTAAATTTTGGACTTAAAAAATTTAAAAATAAGGTTATAAATTTGCAATGTGAAGGAGGTGTTATAGGTATACATATTTTGCAATTTCAAATAACATCAGTTGTTTCTCTTTCGATTTTATTAATAAATTAAATTGCTCACTTAAGCTATTCTTTAAGAATTCAAATTGAAATTTCCACTGTCATCTTTCGAATAATTCAGTTTTACAAGCAAAATTTTGTATTGCGCTTCGGGCTAAAGAATCTAAGCTCTTGCAAAAAAATCACGTCACCTCAGATTAATAAGCTTAGGATAAGCCAAAGTTAATGCTAAGTACACAGATTAAGCTACTGCAAACACCTCTTACAATTTTCTTACCTATTCTTGCGCAGTGCATTAAAATTAAATGTGTAAATTGTAATAAAGGAGGATTTACTTGCAAATCTAGAAAATTGAGAATTTATCTATTAAAGGAAGATATTCGTTGAGGAGAAAGTTTATATTCCACTGTCCAGGAAGGATTTGCCAGTGGTGGCTCTTTGTAAAGCAGCAATAAGCAAGCAGGTGGCGGTGAACTTATTAAGCTTTACTAGGAACTGAAGAAAAGCAATTAAACTTTGAAAGTAGCCCGCCCCCGCCTGAATTATCTTAGATCCGCTGCCTTTAGTCGATTTCTTTGCTAATCATGAGTAGCGCAACAGACGGCACGGTGCGGTGCGGTACGGTGCTATCCGTTGGGAACTTTTATAGTTTTCTCGGGATCGCGTGCCAGAGCCGCACGACACCTGGAGGGGACCCGTCGATTTCCTTTAACTTATTTAACAAGTTCCTCAGCAAATGGTGGGAGTATCTCTTGGCAAATAACTTTCACTTATCGCAACTTCTTAGTGCAATTCACTCAATTTCTCCTAATTGAGGACTCCGTCTATTTGCACGCAAGTGAGCGTTGGCGTTCACTTTTAAATTGGATCGTGGGTGGCACGTCGCCGTTGATCGAGTGAATTACTTTTTCCTTCCACGACTCCAAGACTTAGGAGCCTTTAAGTCAATTATGAAAATATCTTTTGAAAAGTGCAGAGCATATATTTAAGACACCTTCGAAGAAATCGTTGAAGCACCTTGCTTAAATTTTACACTTTAAAAGATTTAAGTCCAGACTAGATTTAAGTATGTAAAATAGTATGTAATAGTAATAGAAATATAAGTAAATTTATATCGCATATAAATAGTTAAGGTAGATAAGGTAGTACGATAGATATACTGGAGGTACCCCGAGTAAAAATAAAAATTTAAGTTTCGAATGCTATCACAATAATACATGTAAACTCTTTCTATCTGCCTTTTTTTTACGAATATTACTACTTACTCGTAGAGGATTGCTATATGAAAAATTAAATTTCAGTTTTGTAAAAATTCATATTGCAGGCGCGTTTCATAAAAATTCTAGCCTATTGCGGGCGTAATTTAGGTAAACTGGGGCTTGTTGCAAGTACAATACAGTCGTGATTACTTAGAAAAATGTTCTCATTAACTATTTATTTGAGTATCAGGGCCTATCTTTTGATTACTCATCAAAGTTATTAGTAAGCATAAAATAGTGAGAATGCTGTTGCCAGGCCTCAAATTATTTGATGACTCCTTAAGCTAGGTACTATGCATTCAACTTTACGATGCTAATAGCAACAAACGAATCATATTCCATTTACGATCCATATTCTGGCTATAATTTCGAAAACTGTTGCCAAACACAAGATGCCATAAGCAGAATGGCTGAAAGGATTCCGAAACAGATTGGCAGCTAGGAATCCGTAATTACCATCACCCGCGCGAATAGCATAATTCCTGTCAATGCAGGTAACGTGTGCAGGACACTGAAAACGCTCATGGACATTATAATTGAATTAGCCATAAATTCGTACCAAGGCCACGTAGAGGAAATCGATGGTGATGCAGAAAAGGGACTTAGGCACTGCGTGACCTCTGACATAGAAGTGAACAACTGCAAATAGCATAAGCATAAAAGCATGCAACCAATCAAAGTGCGGAGATTGCTCTATCGTTTTGATGATTTGCAATATTCAGTTTTTTCTAACTTCAGCTTATTTCTACAATTTCCACCGAAAAGGGAGGCACTATGCTCCCCTGAGTCTTACAGCAATCGACCGAATTCAGTTTGTTATCTCCGCCAAAAAGAAAAATAACACAGCCAATTTTGAGAGAAATCTAATTAAATAATTTTGAAGTAATGCCATGCTATAAAAGCCAAACTTTAGTCGAAAACATTCCCAGAATAAAATTTACAAAAGCGCAAAGGAGCGCAGACCACCGGCAGCTCTATTGATTTTTGCAAACAATTTTCCATCTCATTATGAAAACAAAGTTAAAAATGACAAAAGGCTTTTGTAAATAGATAAACGCGAACAGGATATCCACAATGTCATGGTGAAATTCAAGTGTTCGGGTAGGGTGTGGTTTCTCGGGAATGCGTCCTGTGACGTGAAATGAACCCGGACCAGAAGCATCCCAAGACATCTGCCACAAAATAAAAGGAACATCCTTCTATTAATTGACATGTTGTAAAAGGTGCTGGATGTATCAGGAATGAACCTTCAGGAAAAGAGGGGATTGAAAAGACGATTGCGAGCCGTTTTTATCGCCTTTTGTATCCACTCTGATAAGGGTTTGTGACGGGCATAGCTACCCTCTTCGAACTAAAGATTTGCATGCAACCTAACGAAAATTCTAACTTTATTTCCGTCCCTTTACTAGGAAAATAGGGTATACTTTTACTATTATTACCTAATCAAACTAATTAAAAAGCATATTCACATAACCTGATTTTCCTGGAAAATGAAATTTTCGTAGAAGGTTGCACAAAGAATATATTTAATGGACTTCATAGCCACTGCGTCCTAGCAGCGAATGAATTTTATTTAGATATTCCCGGAAGAAGGTATCAAGTTTTATAACGAAAAAGTGTTCTCTCTTTACGGCGTCATCGTCCGTAGACATCAAAATCAATCAATTACAACAAAAGGTTTAATCTGATTCTACGCTAAGTCCCGAACATTTCGCGGGAAATATTGAATAAAAGGTATTATCCTACAAACCGGAGTTCCGCAAGGTTCTACGCTATGGCCCATTCTATTTAATGTCCTTCAAAATCCTAACTTCTTAAATTACTAACAAAACCCTCCCCACACCCTTAAATGCTTTTACTTTTCAATTCATTTGACCGCTTAACGTCTTTTCTATCCTGATAACTACCCTGTTAAAGGCGTTTCGCCCATTTAGTCACTTTGTAAAAATTGAAAGTGCGCCAAGGCTACAATGCTTTGAATTTTCAAAGCTGCTTAAGTTGCCCTGCACCAGTTTAATTTTGCCTCTGCGAAATTGGAGGCCCCTCGGGCAACTTCAAAGATCCCCTGTTCATCTAGTTAGTTTAAAGTCAATTTTCCCCGCGCCCACTCGTCCCGGATTTTCTTAAGGAATGGAGGAGGGTGGATACTCATTAAACTTTTCAACGAAAACTTTACACTTAGTTCCATGGCTTGAACCTTTTTTTTCAGAAGGGATGGCGACAACTGCCGAAGGGAGAGTGCGAATTTTTTGAGTGTCGAAATAAAAGTCTTTTGAAATCCGCAAGAAATTCGACTAGACTGCAAAAAGGGCGTTTGCCGTTTCATTCTTATAAAGTATAATTATTTTTAAGCTAATTTTACTATGTTGCAATTGAGATAAATTGCAGCTGAGCGGCAAACTTCGATAGTCCAAAGAAGCACAAGTAAAGGAGCCATTATTGAGTTGAAAGGCAAAAGAAGACGTTTTCCACACTTTTTAAATTTCAACTTATAAAAGTAAGGCAATAGTCAACGATGGTATACTGCACATTGTTAAAAAAACGAACAAAAGTCGATTGATATACGAATGTACTTATTATAAAAAGACTTTCTACAGTCAAAGATATGAACTTTGAAAAATTTAAAAATAGTCACAAATGCTAACAGAGTCATCATTTGTCATCGTCTATTCTCAGGAAAATGTTTCCCGGGAGAAAAGGTAAAAAGCATCCTTCAGTATCAAAACCACACGCCAAGGATTACCTTACGATACGCGAAATATTTTAAAACAAAGTAAATGTGGGACGAAAACAAGCTTTTCGATGGAGTTTATATAGAAGAAATCAAATTCAGACATTATTAATTTAATTCCAAATGTGGAACTCCTCAAAGAAAAGTACTCATCTGAGTGCAAGCACACTCAAATGTGGGTGGATCCGTGGTTTTGGTGTATGTACATATGCTTTGAATTACACATTCATTAATCCTTATTTTCCTTCTTTTTTATTACATAATTTTAAATAAATTTGTTATACGTACATACCTTACGACATTTACTTCAGCTGAATTCTTTTTTTATTGTTTTCGGTTTTCACTTTAGCTCTGCTTTGCTCGATTCTAAAAATAAAGAAAATAAACTCATGTGGGTGGGTGGTGGTGGTATTATTGACTTATCTTGAAAATAAAAATCATGATGGAGATATAATAGCCAACGAATGAAAATTAAATTATGTCGGAAGGATGGAAGTTGTCATTGAATTTTATCTTAACTTTTGTAATAATGTATTTTTTAAATATTATTTGAAGTTGGAGTGAGTTTTACGTTAAATATGGCATCTATGTCGTAATAATATTAATTGTAATCAATAGATCAAATCCTTACTTATAGTCAGCTTGAACTACGACTTGGACTCAAAAATTTCCATAAAATCCCATTTCCCACCTAAACTTTGAATTGTATGAAGTAATCTCATGAGCTTAAGCTGCTACATATAATAAAATATTAAAAGCACTACTTCCTCACTTTTATGGATAGTTTCAAAATGCACAGTATGCAAGGTATGTAATTATATCACTGAAAAACTTACAAAGGTCAAAGAAAAAGCATTTAAAAGAAGCAAGCAGTCGTTTGCTCATATTTACTCCACATCTTTTGGTAGAGTAATTCTATTCGCGAGGAAAAAATCTAAATGAAATCACTTCTTGGATCCAGGTGTAGGTACACTGTTCAGCTGTTTTTCTCACATTTCCCTTAAGGTTTTCTTTTGAGAAAGATTTTCATCTTTCTACGTAAAAATCATATATGTATGATATAAAAAGTTTTTACGCCCAGGGAAGTACATAAAATAAACTTACAGCTCAAATGAAAGTTAAAAAATAAGGATGATACTGAATTAAATTTTATTCAAAGGAAGTGTAGTATAAAATTTAAGTATTAAAATTACAATTCGATATAATTATTATTTTGGTCGTACAAAAATAATAATGGAGGCTTATTTAAAAAGGATTATAAATAAACAGAAGAGGATTTTATGATTTATGATAAATCGTCCCCACTCAAAATGTTATTCGAGTACCAAGGAAGTTGAAATATTTAAATTTCTACTAAGCTTCCGAGGATCCTATAGAAATAACTGCCTTTATCAAGACATCCCCTTTTAAAGAAAACAAATTGCCATCAAAATTGTTTAAAATCAAAAAGCTAAACAGTGTGGCACATCCGACAATATGCCTGCCCCTTTTCGTTCAAATATAATGCCTTCCTTAGGTACCCTAAGAAATCCATGGAGGATACAAAATTTCCATAAAACTCAAGCAATCAATCAAAGCGTAAAACTAATCACTCCGGAGGGAGCAGTCTACCGCGTTTCCGAGCGACTGGGAGCGGTAGCTTAGATACTTAGACTCAGATACTATCAACTGTCCTGTCTGCAGGTCCTTTCGACTGATATAATCAAAACCTTATAAAATTGTGATTGATAGGACAAACCGTCCAAATGGTGTCACGTTCCAGTTCTCTTGCGTCAAAATGATTCCGATACATTTTAAACAGCAATTAGGGCAGCGGCGCACTTTTGTGCGAAGCGCCCCCCCTCCGAGCGCCTTAAGATGGCAGGGAGATCTAATTAGGAAGTTTCAATTAGAGATGAATAAACAATGATAATTACCACGAGCAGAATTGGGATAAACTTCTGAGTGGAGCGCTCACTGCGGTGCGGGGGGGTTATACCTTCGAGACCTATTCCACTTGAAGAGCCCTTCTTGAGACTTATAATTATACCCAGGGTTGCCAACTGTCCCGATTTAGATAGTCCTTGTCCCCCGATTCGCCAAAGGTGTTCGAACGAAATTTATCCCGATTTTTTAATTCCAGTTTTTACAATATACTTATATGTACTATTTAATAAAATGAAGCTACTTTAATATAATAGCCCCCTTTTAGTAAACATATTTGATAATTAAATATCAAACTACTTACTGTAGTTGATTTTGGCAGCGATTTGGTGACAATTAGGTGTACTACGATTAATCAAAAGGTTAAAATAATCGATTCATTTTATTTGATTAATGGAATACGAATACTCATTATCCTCTAGCTTTTAATTAATCGATTATTTCCATTCAATATTAATATCAATATGCTTCTAGACTATTAAAAGTAATGTGCATTTATTGAGCATTAGTCGCCTAGCAGAAAAGAAATTTCACAAATTTCTTTTGAACCCAGTGACCAAATCTCAATTAACTCTAGATTTATGTAGTTGAAGACCTTTTGACTGATCGATGTTTATGATATTTTTTAAAGAATTTTTGAAACTTTGGACATTATTCATTGATACTTTTTAACAGAACCTAAAAAAATGAAAATAATTAAATTCATGAAATGGCACACTTTATAAAACTTTGGTTTTGGTTCAAGTACAAAATAGTATTCTTGTAAAAGGGTGTGCAAAATTTCAGCGCGATCGTTGTACGTTATCGGTATCGCATACCCCAATTTGAAAAATATGGTTTTGAGAAAAACCCATTCAGAATGAATTTAGTTTTAAAACTTTAGTGACATATTCTTAAGACGATATATTTATCATTATGTGAAAAATAATGAATAGATAAAGAACAACAATTTTTTTAAAGCTCGTCTAGAGACAATTTTAAAATAAACGGAATATTTTAGGGCGAATTAATCGATTTATTTTTATTAACTTTGGAATCCGTTTGAGCTATATCTTACAGTAATGAAATTTGAATGTTTCTGAAATTGTGATTTTTTTTTCTATACTAATCCCGAAAAATGACTGTATTTTCAAAGTTGGCAACCCTGATGGTATCTTATGTATTTATATCCCCACGACTGTTTACAAAGTATTTCCGCCAATAAGCACCTGAAAAGAGAGAATGCTCTAGCATTTGTATTAATATCGCTGATCCGCAACAAGCACATTTTCACACCCAGAAAATTTTGGCTTTCTTCTGTTCGATGATTACGCAATGAATTGGTCTCCAGAGGGACGAGAGCGAAGGATATTGCATTCCTTTTAGGGAAACTCATCAGGGAAATTGAGTGGTTCGAGGATGTCTAGGTTATAACGCCTGTCCCGGCAGCGTAGACTCATTCATCCGGAGGTGCTAAACGTGTCAAGTTACGCGACATTTCACGTGACCCCCTTCCCCGCAGCCCAGCCCTCTTATTCCGCGGTTCACGTCTCACAGTAAAAAAGGAGTTGGGGGGAAGGAACCTTTCGAAAATCCCACGTTGAGTATGCATGCGTAAACAAGGGCAACCCCCAGGGAGCTCTCACAAAGTCTTCTATTTTCCAATCCATCAGCCCAGAGCCCTCCCGTACAACTGACTGGAGTCGTCGTCGTAGTGACGTGACAAATGGTTCCGAGGGATGATTCCCTCCTTATGGATTTCGTTTTAATTTTCTCGTGATCTGGCGATAGAACACACACCCAGAGCAAATCTCGCTTTTTCACCTCTTCGCCTATCTGGCGAACGAAAACCCACCTCCAACCCAACCCATCGCCAACCCTTAAGTTGGCTCAACACCTTGATTTTTTTTTCCCAACCTCAACCGAATGAATGAGTGAAAGTTTCAAAGGTGAAACCGGCCAAACCGCCAGGTGGGTACTAAATTGGATTCGGGCAGACGGGAGCTGCACGAGTGGTTGCTCACCGGGCCGGGACCCATACAGTGACTAGTCAAACAGTCGTTGCTCCTGCAGGACCACAGACCAAACCCGTGTGGGGGGCGCGAGCTGTTCCCGGGAAGATTGCCAACTAAAATTCGAGAATTCCGTCTGGATGATGCTCACAGGTGTGGAACCAGACGCCATGGGCATTCCATACCCCAACCTGCTCGTTTGCATGGTTACTAAGATCAAGGACGTAGCTAAGGTCGAATTTACCTTCTTAGGGTATTATAATTAGATTATTGTATATCATACAAAAATTGAGATAATTTATTGCTAATTGTGCAACAATAATTAACTTCTTTTGTAAACGTACCTAAAAGGATGGCATAAATGTTAAATATGTATAATAGAATTAAGAAAAAGTATTATCATAGTTAATCATACTCGAATAATAACTCTTTAGAGGGTCTTTCAATCTAAAACGAACACACATGTGGAAACGGTTGGAGCTTAGGTGACACTGACACCCACTTGCCATTTTGTTTTAAAACTTAAGCCAGTTTAAGATTTTTTTTACTTCAAATTTTACATAATGTCTGGTAAAAATGTAATTTTCTTTCGACTTTTTGGGAGTTTTTAATATTATTCTCTTAATCAATATTATATTTTTTCAAAGACCTCTACGATTTCCAATATTGAAAATCCTTGGGAAATGTTCTTTTTACTCATCTTTTCGTAATGGCTTGAACAAAGAAGATTATCTTAGTACAAACTAATGAATTATTACTCTATTATTTATTTTATTGAAGACCTTTAACTGTGTTCTTATTTTGTATAAAATGTTTCTGTTAACCCAAAAGAATTATATAACCCTAAAATGAAATAAGATGCTCAAATAAATTAAGCGCAAAACTCATACAATTTTCAAAAAGTTTTATTAATTACGAGTACCTACTTCTAGCTTTAAGGCTAAATGTTATGTAGATCAAAAATATTTTTGCTTTGTCTGGTTTATAGGTATAAAATTGAGATCATCAAAAGGCATTTACAAATCTTAATTAATTTTGATTATTTGCGAAATAAAATTAATTTGGTATTTATGAGTTTCCCTCAACTCTCCGCAAAGTAATTTCTTAGCAAACCGGTCTTTTAATATTCTTTTAATGTATTATCATCATTGCAAGACATTATGTCATTGGATTTTTTATTGAAGATATGTTTGTAATATTTTGAAACAAAATACTGTAGTAATTAAACTTTCCCAAAAGTGAAATTTCGAGTTTTAAACCAATTATAACACGTCCACTGACAAATAGCGTTTTAGCACGTTCTGTGCCGGAATTTTCAACAAATCTTTCGTGAGGAAATTATACACATTTAAAAATGCATTAGATAAGAGAGATCTTTTATTTGTGGACCACTTTCGGTACACACGGCATAGAACGTGTTAGAAATATTAATAATATCTCATATAGATATGTGTAAAAAGTGTTTAAGCTACACCTTTTGAATGAAATCCTTGCTACATGTCTTTGAATTTAACTAAGATGTTTTGCAACTTTAGCTTTTAACTTATTTGTTATGCTTCGCTTCTTTGGAGCGGCTTTTGCTTAGTCCTTTATTTTTCAAAGTTTCTTGAGTTTTCCTTAGTTTTAAATGATTTTTTGTATTTTTGGACATTTTGAAATGATAATAAATGTTTACAGCAAAATAGGGACGGAGCCGCGGCTGTTCGCCGGGCTCTCCGCACCGAGGAACCCCGCAGGCCCCGATATGTACCATGGCAAAACTTCGGCATTACAGGTCTATAGATCAGCAGTCGGCGACGAGTTTATCAAATATAAGAAAGAAGTTAGAAATGGAGCAATGCTAATTTGGCCGTTGATCTGTGCTGGGACGTGGGCGCATGCGACGCCTCTCGATCTTTCCTTATCTTACACCTCTGAAACGACTTCACCTCTCTCTTTCTATCTTGAACTGTTTCTCTATCGCAGCCTTTTTATTTCTTGACCGCACCGTTTCTCGCAACATTCGATCTTTTGGCTCTTTTCGATCTTTTCTCTTTTTCTTTCTCTCTCTCTCTCTCTCTCTTTCTAGAATTGTTTCGTTTGTTTGAAGGCGAATTTTCGCCGTTAAGCACTGCCCAGCTTCGCTAAAAGCTCGTCTTGGTATGGAACACAGCTTTAGTGAGTTTGCGCTTTCCTTCCTCCGCCCACTTTGGGATAACATCACTTATATTTTTCAAAACCTGTATGTATATTTTAAAATATGGATGATCTCTAATTTTTTTTCAGTTTTTTAACACGTTCTGTGCCATGTGTTTCAAATACAGATCACACATTAAAGCTCTCTCTGCAAATGCATTTTTATAATGTAATTTGCTCACGAAAGCTTTCTTGAAAATTCTGGCTCGAAACGTGTTAATTTACGATATCACGAATTATTTCAATTGTCGCCAAGTTTCAAGCATAGATTTTTTTAAAAATTATTCTCTTCTATAGAAAGAGATAAAGAGCGTCGATTTCGTGATTATTAAATTAATTTCAATGAGATCAGGTACCATCCTTATTATAAAATACAATCCTTCCCTTATACCTTTCCTTGTAAAAATTCCGAATAATAATGTCTCAAAGAGTCAGAAATGAAGATTAATATCCTGAAAGTTAAAACAACGATGTCAAGCACGTATTATTTTGGGATATTTCTTTTGTGAATTAAGATTTGGGATTTTATTTCCTCAAACCATCGTTTTCCTGTCTTGAAACTTTAATTCAAACTCTACAGCGATTTTTTATGTTTTCTATTTTTGGTTCCTTTTTGCGACATACATACATATGCCTTGCATCTATTTTACTTCAAAAATTTGCTCAGCGAAGAGGGAGTGACTATGCAAAAAAAAATCCTGCCCGCTGGAATCGCACGAAATGCTGAAGGAACGCCTTAATTAGCCTCTAGCTTTTATGAAGCCTTACTAACCCTTAGTAGTCGTGTAAATTGCATGTCTTGTAGTATTTAAAGTTTGTGTAGGTGTTGTACCCCAGCATGTTTAAAATTAATATAAAAGACCTTAATTCCATCCCAATCTCACTGGAAATGTTTGAATGTTTGAAACTTGATTGCGAATGATTTTCAGGACTATGACTGCAATATGTTTTGTTTGCAATTTGCCAATCATGTCCCACCAGGTTGGCCTGGTTTGGCAAGGCGGGAACGGTTGGGATGATCTTGTCCGGGAACAGGTAATATAAGCTCCGGCCCCCATAACGTCTATAAATTTTAACAAAAATATTTTGAATCAGTTGGAAGAATCGACAATCAGACAGAGGCTGGGCGGTCGCAGGGACTCGGCTGCACAGATTTCATCACCTCCTAGTACATCTCCACCCCCGGGTAAGTATAAGGTCTTCATCATGAGCCTTATGCGACTTTTTTCCTCTTTTAGGACTCCAGCGCCGTCGGAGAAGCTCCCTGGCACAGCTAACCGACATCCTTCGGGAATGGAGCGGGGGTGGCTCAAAACGCACCCAGAAACCGCCACTTAATCGGCGGGAAACTCTAGCTGATCTAGCCAGAAGTCTGCCCTGGGCTAAGCCTACTACAGATGCTGGAACTGGGACTAATTCCGGGCAAAACTACTCCGCCCCGCGAAAGCGGAGGGAGTCTAGTGCCGATTCTGGAATAAGAAGCATGAGATCCCGAAGGGAATCGCACACATCGGAATTCGTCAAAGCATGGAACAAGCGGGAGAGCCCAGGGGAGAAGGAGAAGGAAGATTTCACCACTGGGATAGATTACAACCGAAATGTAAGTAATAGTAAAATAAAGCGCGGTGGAGCGAAAAATAAACAGATGTTACAATGCTTAAAAGGCCAAAAGTTACGCAAATTGATGACCCTTAACTCTGTGTACGATACATTCTGAGTTCTGAGGTACTAAAAGAGTCTAATGTTAATTTTTCTAAGATCAACTAAATAGTGATCTCGAATTTTTGCAAAAGACCTACCCATTTGTTAAATACCTTAAAAAGTAATAAATTATTACAGGAGCTTAAAATACGGAGTATTTTTCACCATTTCAACGTAGGCTGATTATTTAGAAATCTAATTTCACTAGATTATTTCATTTAACAACTATTGACAATTTTTAATAATGATGCAATAGGTTCAAAACTAGATGTACTCTGTACCTAATTAAAATGCATTTTACGAAGTTTAATAAACTGTTTTACAACTCTTAAAAGGGTTGATAGAAAAAAATTTTTTGTTGTCAAACAACAAAAATATCTACCGAAAACAGAGATTATTTCATAGATTACAAAAATGTGTTATACATAAAACGACTATAACAAAAATGTTAAATTCCAGCTTTTCAGAGAATATGTACTTACTCTGTGTACCTTTTTTAATTAAAAATTGTCTGTTTCACTTTTAAAATAATAAATTTTAATTTATTCGCAACTATTTCTATTAGCATACAAGTTATAGCTCAAGCAAGGATGAAAATTAATTTTGTTACAGGAGTGTCTCCCACTCATTCATTGGCAAACACGACTTTTTCTTTAGTTTTACAAAACATTTAACACAAATTAGTCAAAGAATCATAGCTAAAAACCTCCAGTGTCCGCAGTATGAAATAAATTTAAACTTCCTTGTTGTTGCGTTATTTTCACCAAGCTACATATGTATGTAACAGAAATTTAAAACAAAAGAAATTTACAAAAAACCTTTCAAAGGATGAAAACAGATTATTCACCGATTTTCCGGCTTCGTTCCAATTTCATAGCAAAAATTGTTCGAACTGATGTCCTCTATTTGATTAATGGACGCAAGAGAAAGACATGCAAATTTTTGCCTGGATGCATGACATGCTGCTTTTTTCTGGAACCCATTGATCAAACATGGCTAGCTAGATTGATAGAGGACTCCAATATGAGCACAGCAAAATGTGTTATATCGACCATGACGTCCACACTGTGATACTTGTCAATTTATAAAAAAACGTAATTCAACCCATCGACGGTCACTGTTGAGCTCAAGGCATATGTTTTCTTTTACATATAAAAAAAACAGTTGTTTACTTACTAGCTTGAGTTGTGTATACACAGCTTTAAATTTATTTTAAAAGTATAAGGTTCTTTTCATCGAAGTCTTACAATTTTCTCTGGGATGTGTGGCTCATTATTAAATACCACGAAATTGACAATAGTCTTCAAAATTAAATTTATGTTTTGGAAAAGTTTTGTATGCCTCTAGCATTTCAGTTCTTCAAAAATGTTAGTAATCTCTTAGAATTTTAAAATAAAAACTATTTCGCATTTTTTTTTTACTTTTGCCTTTTTGAAGTCCAAATGATCGATCCCAAAAACCCTTTCGTACCTGCTGGCTTTTGTGAGATTTTAATAAAATTTTATATTGTTTACTATATGTACAATAGAAAAAAAATTATTAAGTACCTAATTCATTCTTTTAAAAAAATAATTACTAGGTATATAAACTCATATTTTTTTCTATTGTGTTCCGCCCCAATTCAGGTACCGAAAAATAAGAAATATCTAAAATTAATTGAAGGAATATTCCTCACAGGAATCCCGCCGAGGCTCAGGTGAGAGCTATCGATCAGGTCGTGACCGCCGTGACTCAATTGTTGGCCGCTCAACGACGCCACCACCACCGAAAGTTGTTGGTGCGACCAAAAAGCGTCGGGACTCTCTAGTTGCTCCCGAATTCCCGAATTACCGCCAGGACCAGCGGCCATCAACTAGCTCGACAGCGTCCGACTCGGCGCCCCTGGTTTACTCCGGGGGTCAGGTGGACAGTGCCTGCCAGGCCCTCCCGCCCCCGACAATAATCATGAGCTCAGTGACGCCCCCCGCGACGAGTCCGACCGCTCCAAAGGGACGCCGCGACTCGACCACGCAATGCGGCCGGGTGAATCGAAGGGACTCCAAAGTGAGTCCTGAACGAGCCCCACGCCTTCAGCGCCTGCAGCGGCAGGCCACCGCCTACGACGAGTCCTGCCTGCCACCTGGCGGGAACAACCGACGCGGGTCCCAGCCAGCCCTCAGTCCGGACGGGCCCGATGACCCGGAACGCCGGGCGCGCCGGGACAGCCTGAGCCCGGATAGTGCGTCCCGGGGCCGCCGCGACTCCCGGTCCCACCTCTCCCCGGACCGGAGCCACGAACGCGAGGGCAGTCCCAGGAGGAGGACGCGTCTGAGACGGCAGTCGTCTTCGGCGGCCCGGACGTCCCGATCGCCGGAGTCTAGCAGCTGCTGCTCCTCCCGGGACGCTAGTCCTTGCGCCCGGCCGCCACCCACAACTGAAAGCAACGCACGGCCCGCGATCCGGCGACAGTCCACCACCGAAGAAATTCTCATCGCGCGGGGCTTCCGGCGCCAGTCGACCACCGAGGAGATGATTCGGTGCCGCAACTTTCGCCGTCAAAGCTCCCAAAGCGACGACGTCTGCAGGTGAGTCCTTCGAAGAAGTCCTTCCAGGAGGCGTTGCTAAAATTCGAACTTTCTTTCCAGGTACCGCGGCCGCCGCGACTCCTCCGCCCAAATCATCGACGGCACCATCGGAACGATGACGGTGGAGACCACAAGCACTTTCTTCGATTCGAGTACACAAACCGGTGAGTCCTGTTCGTCCTTAATTTTATCCTTAAAGAAGCTTTCCAAGCTTGAGTAGGCGCAGCGCAAAGCTTAACCGCTAAAATGCTTAGCTTTTTGTAGAAACTAACCGCTAACCGCACCTCCGTTAGCTAGCGTAGCCCCACTCTAAGCAAGTCGCCGTTGTAGGAGCCGTTCGCTGAGTAGTCGATGTAACCGCCTTTCACTTTTCTTAGCACTTTCTTTCTTCGACTTTCAAATAGATTTAAGATTTTGGGTTCCAGAAATCAATGGGCGAAATGCATAAAGCTTAAGTAAGTGAAATAAATGAAGCAAAAGGAAAAGTTCAAAGTATTTCTTTTACATACTAGTAAAAGCTTTTATTTATTCCGTAAAATAAGTTTTCAACATCAGAAAATGATTTCGAATTAATATTATATTAGGAATTCGTTTGTAAGTTAATGTAAACAACTCACAGAATTTAATCGAAGCATAATAACTATACGCATTTGCACACCTCTCACGTTTCACAAATTGCCTCATGCTGCAATTTTTGTGGTAACGAAAACGAAATTACTCCTGTGAATAGACTAAAATCACATTTTTAATTGTAAGTCTGAACTTATAATTCAGTTGATTGAAATAACAGTTCATAGCCGACCAAAATAATATAACTAATTGATTATTCAATTCAGGGTGACAATTAATCTCCTAATCAATTTTAAAATTCATAATAAAATGGAAACTATTCAAAAATTCCCATGGTGTATTTTATAATTGAACATACAGTGCAAAACTCTATTATAGCTTCTAATAGAGCTTTATCTATTAATGCAAACGATTTTTGTAAACTTTTTTTTAAATTGTAGTGTAAAATTGTTGAACGAGCTATAATATAAGTAACATATAAAAATGTTGTATTTTATTAATCTGTTGACATATGTTTTAGTTCATTATGATCGTTTATGTAAGTTTAAAAAAATGTGTTAATTGATCTCTCTAACCCATAGACTTCCAGCTCCACCCTACAACTTTACTTTATATACGTAATTTTTAGAAGCTTACATATCCGGTTTAAATAAACATCGCGGGTGTGGGCTTATTATCGACTAACGCAACAGCTTCGATTTTCTGCGATAAAACTAATATTTTGGATAATTTTTCATGAAACCAAGTTTTAAGCATATTAGAAAGAGGAGATTTTTCGCTAAAAAACCATACCACAAATGGATTTATTGAAATTATTATTATCATAAATAAAAACCCTAGATTTATTTTCACAATGATTGGTCGACTAATTTAGTTTTCAATGATTTATGAATTAGTTTTCTGGCCAAATTTGAAACGACACTAGTAATAAACTTTTTCCGTAATTTTCCGTAGGTATTGTTTTCCATATGTATATTTTTAGTTTTTATATCCCCTACAAAGGGTTTAGTCATGTTACAATGACAAATTTCAATTTAATTAATTTAAACCTACTTCTCTTCGGAGCCCTATTTTTACGTAGTTCGACACACACTTGACCGGTTTTTTTAACATTTTATTTTTTGATTCCATATGTGTGGAAATGTAAAAGTCAGAAATTGATTAAATGTTCCTCAGCGAAGAGTGTCGAAGTCGTACGTTAATCATCTTTTAGTATCCTCTGGGATACTGCTCCTAGGAGGCCCATTTATCTCAGCGCCTAAAACAAATCATATTATTCGAAATCGCGCATCGGAGCATGATGTCCTGTAATCAACGGACGGAGTTAACGAGAGTCCTCGCTGTACCATCGTGGCCATTCGCCAGATTGTTTACGAATCAGTGGCAATAAAGCCGAACGAGGCATACTTAGCAAATTAGGGAATCTCTCCCATCTGGAAACCCTAGGCCAGGTGATATTACAACTAAATGCTCTCATGACCCCAATTTTTCCATTCATGTAGGTTGAGACACCGAGCGCCGTAACGTCCATTAAGACGAACCACCACCACCCACTCAGGGCGGCGATATTTTATCCTCCATGTAATTTGAGACGCAAAAGCGTTTCTATCATTTTGAATTCTGGAGAATTTTTGAGTAAAGCTTTTCATTCCCGGCTTTCTCCGGGAGACACGAATCCCATGGCAGGGGTATGTACCCGGCTGGAAGGGTACTTTTGTTTGTGCTGAAAAAGGACAACGGGCTCTGTTTTCAGGGAGAGGCGCACCTGTCCGCAGCATGTTGAGGATGCGTGAAAGCTCGTCGTATAGCCGTACAGCTTTTACCTAAATTGTCAAAATAACTAAAACTTTTCGTACACAAAAATTTCGCAAGTCGTCCCCCCGAAAACAAATCCCTTTCAGTTCCCACTGAATCGTAATAACGGACGAAAGGTTCGCTTATCGAGGCCAAACCCTAGAACCCTGTTCTCTTTAGGCCAAAATTCTTCTTCCACATTTAGAACGATACCAGTGAACGTTTTTAATATCTACTCCGATAGTGCCGCATTTCGGTGCTTCGGAGAATAATATCAAAATAAAAGTAATAGTAGGTATATCTATATAGTATATAGTAAAAACAAAAACAAAAAAACAAAAAATATCTGTCGTGTTGGGCCCACCTCCGCCTGGAATATGCAGATGGTTTCCAGGTGCCAGACCCAAAGTGCCATCAAAATCAGGATGCAACGAAAGTGAGTGCAAGAGTTTGAGTGTCTCTCTTCAAAAGTGCGGCCGATTTACCTCTGTCGCGAAATTTTTAATCGAATTTGACTAGGTCCTCCGCAAAAATGTGAAGAGTTCCCCCTTCTTAGCGATATTCAACAGTTTGCCTTAGAAAGTAGAGATCTCCTGGAAGACACACGACGTCCCCCCTGGCCCCTTGCACCCCCCCTGTGTAACATAGAGAAGACCTAACCACACGCAGTGTGTGAGATTGTGTTCGTGGAGGATGTTTTTGCCAATGTGTTTTTATATGCAATTTTTTGTGTAGTTACATGATTTACTTACGAGTGTGAGTGTGTGCCAAAAGCTGTGAAATATAGGTGCACGCGGCCCCTTTATATGCCCAACGAACGGAGCCCAAGTTCAGAGAATCCGCCACTGCCGCCGCCGATAAGTTCACCAAACCAGCACAAAGGCTAGGGACGGAAGGATGTAGCTCAGGAGGCCCCGGGATTCGTGTAGGTGTTTCTTAATTTAATTGCTTCTATTATGTTCTCAAGTAACGTCGGAAGACGCATTCATTAAACTGCCCGGAGCCGGGATGCTGTCGTCTCTGACGCCCCGCCAAGAGGGAAGGAAGAGTTTTTGAGAATATTAGCCCTAGGTTAGAGAGTACCATGACCCCCATGAGTGGAGGAAACTACTAAAAAATTGAAGACTTATGATAAAATATGAAGATATTATGTGGTCTTCAACTAATACTTTCAGATGTCTAAAAATAATTATTTATTAGTATACATATATAGACAATTTTCACATTCATATCTACATACTGACCTGGATCTTTATTCCACAAACTATAAGGTTTCCTTCCTATGAACCAAATGAAATTTTCCACTACCAAACAATCTAAGTTTGATTAGAATTAGGTACACTTTAAATATTATTATCTTGTCTTATGTCTATATTTTTAACTTTCATAACTAAAATAGGAGTTTTCAGAAAGGTTTCACAGTCAACCTTACTATAGTGATGTAGAAAATTGTGTTTTACAAGAAAGTACCATTACAATTATTTATTTGATGTTTTCTACCTATATTATAAAAATACTCATCACACATACTTATAGAATATGCAAAAGAATATAATATACTCTACTTATTTAAATTAATGAAAGAAAGTATTTTTTGACAAAGGTTAGTCTCATTGAATTTTCTCAAAATTATATCGAAACTAAAGCGCAGAAAATATACAATGAGTTACCATTAAGTCGAAAGATATGGAATTTTCCAATTTGTTTTCCAATTCGTAACATCGAATAACTTCCATATATGTATGTAGGTATTAGGTTTTCTAAAGAGAATCTCAAGTATATAACCAAAAACACGAAAAAATTAGGCCTGAGTCTTTTCAATCTCCTCGGGTTCGTAGAATATTTTTAGAGAGATATTTTTAACGTTAAATTTTCGAGAAATGAATTGCCTGCATAACAATAATAATAATTTATAAAGTATAGTAACTTATCAACGCTGACAAGCACGCATTTGCTCTGCGAATTAGCAAACCAACAAAATCGAAAGTTTTCAATATTTTAAGTCCATGAAGATCGTTTTTCAATCAATTTAGTTTGGCATAGAAAATTAGGCTCCTGGAAAGTGGCCTTAATTAACTAACCATCCTTTCGTGAAATAATTATAAGTTAATACCTACCAAAAATTTACTAAACAATAGTGGAAATTTATTGGCGTGATGGAGTTTTGCTCCAATCAGAAAGCCACTACCAAATCATGAATGGTGTTGGTCTATTCATGGTCTACCCACTCCCACTTGCCAGGCGGTCGTTTTCACATCGAAAACGAATTATTGCAGCTGTGCAATTACCTTATTAAAATTTGGCCTGCCACGTCCCGTAGACCCCCTTCCAGGAGGCACCTCATTAAATTCAGATGCGACATTAATTTCATTTGGAGCTGCCGTGAGCTGTGAAAACTGCTAATGAGGACACGAGCCCCAGTGGATGGCTGGGGCTGCCCTGGAGACAGGGAGCACGACGCAACGTTCCCGGCGAATCTCTATTCCCGAAAGTGAACTATTGCGTTCGGGTCACGCTTTCGCAGTCCGTGCTCGAAACGAGACACCAGACCCACATATCGCTTCAATAAATCTCCAGCCTCCACCCCCGCCCGGTCGGTGACTTACTGTCGCAGATACTAAAATACTTTATATAGTCGCATTTTATACCCTGAAAACAGCGGAGCCCTAATGGAGATGTCCCATGAGGGAGATAATTCTCACGTTTTTATTCAAATCGAGGCTCCGCCACCTTAAGACAGCGCCATATTTTGACTTATGGTCATAAAATATTGATGAATAATATTTTTTAGATGCAGCCAAAAGCCAAGGGTGTGATATCAGATGGGGGCCAAAGAAAGGCAAGACCCGAGTCAGGAGTCAGTGGAGTTCACGCATCACCTGCTTTACTGCTTACCTTTAAGACGGATTTAAAAAAAAAAAAAAACAAAAATATGCTAATATCAAAATTCGTTTGATGATGATCACAACCTACGACACTAACTCAAAATCTCTAAATATTAGTGAAAACGTAAATAACATTTTAAAGCTTGAAACGAAAGAAGAGTATAATCTTTAAAAAAAGTAATTATGTATAAGTAGGTAAGTAATTATTTATTTTTTGATAGTGAGTGTAAAGTATATTTTCGGCCCCATGGGTAAGAGCTGGTCCCTGACGGCTGAGTCGTCTTTTATTACTTTAAATTAAACAGATGAACAAGATATTTCTATTAACTGATCGAGACAATTACAAGGTTTCATTTTGGTAAAAGCTTTTTCATTAAGCGTTCTAATTGATAAATAAGAGTTTAATGTAAAGTTTGCCTTGAGAATAATGCCTCCTGAAAAATAGAAGCAGTGTTCAGATTTTGAGTTTATTTCATTAATGTTTTTCAATACTAAAACTTTTAACACCAATTTAAGTTCTGTAACAACAATTTCCACAGAAACATTTCTAAGAGTCAGGTTGCAAATTAACTAAATTTTGGCATATTTAGAAAAAAATTAATATTTAATAACATTTCTAGATACATATATTGAATCACAGTCAACAACTCATTAAAACTTATAGAGATTTAAGTTACATAACTGCAATATCAATATGAAGGTACCCTGGAGTTCATAATGCATTCAAATATTTTAGCGAAGTTTTTGGTTACTGCGGAAAAATAATTTTCGACCTTACGTCAATTACATATTTGCGATCTAAAATTGGAGAAGAAAGGTTCATAAAGATATACATATATTTATAACATTGTTTTGCTCAAAAATGAAAAAATACATCTACAGTATAAATTCAGGTGAATATTTGAATACAAATTTATTCAAGTAGATTCAAATCTTGGCTTCTGGTTTATGGAAAGTGTACATGAAATAATAAAAAATTAAAAAACAATCAATATCAAGATTACAACTTTAAAATTTTAATTTGAGTATCAACATTTTAACTTGTGCGTATTACTTAAAGTTCTCTTTATAAAAAAATATCAATTTCTTTTACAATATTTTTGAACAAGGGCCTAATTTCAATATACGCCGCAGGCTCGGGGAATTTTTAAAGTATCCTTGGACGGTGGGGTTCGGTCTAAGGACTAAACAATAGCAAACACTTGAGCCAAAAATCAGTCGAGTTTACGTGCCCCGCAGCTCGAAACCATTGTGGCACCTTAAAGAGGTTGGGGGTGGAGTTTTTAAAGATGCGCGTTTTAAAATATGCTAAATTCGCTCGATGATGATGGCCTTAGCCCGGGCAGAGCCAGCCACCAAGCCGTACACAGCCCACCCCAATTAATTTGCAATTTTGAGCTCTGAAGTCGTTCGTTATGAATTTCGAATCGGCCTCGAGGCCCCAGGCCAGGCCGGGGCAGGCTCCCCACGGCTGCACGCAAAAACGGGCTCCGTTCGGTTGCCAGTGCCACGTTAAGTCGCCTAATCGATTTCATGAATTTTAATTGATTCTCCCCGATTGGCTATGGCGAAATCCCCACGTTAGGTGCGCGGCTTAAATTCCAAAAACAAAAATATATTGGAATATATAGCCGAAAACTTTGGGGCGAGTGTACTAGAAAATGCGGTCTTTAAATCTGATTTTACTGCCACAAGCTCTGGACTTTGGGGAGCACCAAATAAATGGCTGCAGTTTTTTTTTTTACCAGATTACGATCCAGTGCCTGGAGTGGCGGGCATTCTGATGACGATGGGAGGGGGAATCGAGGAAATAGTTCCAAACTGAATGATGGCACAAAAAGCGACTCCCGGAGTTTGTCCAAAAAGTTTGTTCAGCTGAGAGAGGTACTTATTTCAACGAAACAAGGGACTGACGCGCCAAAAACCCTATCTTCCAAAATGGGTCCGTTCAGAAGAACTTTTTCAATATATGTAAATCACTTAACCGAGTAACTTGTTGAAACTCCCACCCATCCCTTGGAGTCATGGATGAGCCCGACTTGGGCCTCTGATGCTTAAAGCTCCTCCTCATGTCTTTCACTTTTCCTCCAATTGACATGGAGATTTGGGTCGGTTGGTGAAATTTACTGCCGCCTTCTGCACACACAGCAAAACATCACCAAAAGGAGTTTACTTTCTTTTTTGGTCTTCAAGCGTTCAAAGCTGGAGTTAGTTTTCATTCCGGCACAGACGTACCGACCTAAAACTTTCCAGGCAATTAAGATTCAATGAAATTTCTAACTGCTCGGATAGGACTACATCAAAGTTGCGACAAAGTGACTTTCGACAAAACTCCGGATAGAGAGAGTTTCTACCTAATGCTGCTCTTTCTGCTTATGCAAAAAAGGATGGAAAAAGGGTAGAAGTTTGGTCAGTTTTAACAAAGTTTTTCGATGAGAGAATCCTTGAATTAATGAGAGATCTGTAACAGTCGTTTGTGTGATCAACTGCGAAAAATACAGAAAAACTTTTATTGGATCTGGATCGAAAAATCCACTTTAATTTACTTAATAAACTATCCAATTGTTTATAATTGCTTATTTTACTTTTAAATTGAATTATTCATGTAGCTTTCAAAACAAGTAGTTTTGGAAACTTGCAGCCCTATCGTTTAAATTTTTTAAATTTCAATTAAAAATTAGACAATACAATTATAGTTAATTAAAATGAAATTTAAGAAACATTAATATAAATAATTTAATTTAACATACCTAGACCCTGAATATTTTAAATCTTTTAAAATTCAATAATTATAGTAGTAAAGTGTTGTCGATGACATATGTACATATGTATACCTACTCAGGTTTATAAAACTACATATATTGATAATATATTGATAACAGCTTTTTGAAATATTAAAAGTGTTTTGTAGTTTGATTTTGCATTAATTGCATTAATGTTTAATATCTATATATACAAATAACCCCTAGGGGTTCCTGTAGGAAATACTTATGTAAAATTTAGCTATTATGCGTTTCCAAACTCTCTATCTGTCACTGCATTATCGACCCAAATTCAAACTTTAATATTGATAATATATAAATTGCATGGAACGATAATTCTGAATTGTTGCATAGTGAATTCGATAAGGTCAGTATTGAAATTCAAGCCAAAAATTGAGCGTGTATCGTTTTCCACGAATTTCCAAACATGCGACCGTTGAAAAGAGATGCGACCACTATTGACTTTAGAAAAACGCTCAAACTATACTGTAGCCAGTTGTTCGTGATACTTAATTGCTAAATAAATTTCGAATTAAACAGTGCTTATGGCCAAAAAGTGGTAGTCGCCCTAACCACCCAACAGCCAAATTGAGCACTGTTTGCATAGCATTTACTCAGCTGAACCAAACCCAGAAACCCGACTATAACGAAATTTGTTCAGGTACCCTGCGTGAGTCACAAATATCCGCCGCTCCGTCGGGCTCCTTTGAGTGCCCTTAGCCCTCGGGGCCGCCTGTATCTAGTAAAGTGGCTCGTGATGACTTGTTCAGCAAATGGACTCCACCAAGAGGAAGTATTGATGGCTTTTGTCTTGTGTATATTCTTCCTGCAACCACTTTAAGTGCGCAAAGTGCGGAGGGAAATGACAGTGTGCTTGCCCGAGTTTTTATCCGGAGGGGTCGAATGGATACTCTGCGCCCCCGCAAACGTGCTTGCACTTAAGATAATCTGGATAATCCTCAAGAAATTGATTTGCATTCCGTCGACTATCTCTATCTAATATAAAAAATCACTAAACGGGCCAAGATAATTTCAACTTACTTTCGAAACTAATTGATTTTTTTTATGCTCAGTATGGGTAACCTTTTTTGCCTAAATACTTGAAAAAAAAAGTATAGTTATAGATAAGATTCTCAAATTTCTATTTTATTTAAACAGTTTTTTTTCTAAATTGGGTGTAAGATTACACTTGCACTAATCAAGTTTGAATATCTAAATAAATATTATAAACTCTTGGATTTTGTTTCCGATCACGTTTTCGGCTTTTTAAATATGTATTTCTTATGGAGTTGCGTAAATCATGAAAAAGTAGAAGAATGGTTAAATACTTATTAAACCGAAAAATCGCCGCTACTCCTATTGCAATATAATCATATGATGTAGTTTTAACGAAATAAAGATTTTCTTAGAAATTTTAAAAAAGTAAAAGAAATTAATAAGGAAGCCGGTAGCTCATACTATCTAATAGTAACTCAATACGAAATTTATTATAGTGGTAACAGATTATAGGTTTTAGTGTTTCTTTAATCGATAAGATAATTCGATTTTTTTTTATATGATTGAAAGTAGAATACCCTTTTAAAATCAAATAATAGAGTGCCTCTAATTTCGAACCCATATGGTAAAACAAAATTTAATATTACAGATAAACTAACTGAAACTTTAATTTATCTAAGCCGATTAAACGATATGATAAATATGGAACTTAGAAGTGTTTACCTCACGCTTGACCGTGTTTTATTTTTTGTCAATTAAAAAATCCCAAAATTTACCTTAATTAAGGCTACATAATGATACTGTTTTTTTGATCTAATGGCTTAATTTTTCATGCGATTTCTTCTAAAGACTTCATTTTACTACGTGACATACCCTTCTCAAATTTAAGTAGCACTCCCGATATCTTAGAAATTAGGGTTGTATATCAAAAATACTCCTTAGGTAGGGGACTGCATTATTTAGCAACCTCTTTTCAGTTCAATAAATAAATATTATCGACACTTTTCAATCGTGTTACTTCATCATCAACAATTTTGTATAATTCCCTCTCATTTATAATGCGATCAATAATTCTGATGGTATTTAGGCTCCTTCCACCTTCCCGTTCTGCGGCATGAGTCCTCCTCCGGCGGGAATTGGTATCCTATTATCTTGGACAAAACCACCTCGGAAAATAAAGAACAAAAGTGGGAATCAGTAGCACTGCTAATGAGGAGTGTCTCAACGGGGCTCGAGCTGCGGGTTAATTGGTTGCATAGTACTCAACCTGCTCGTTGTCGTCGCTGTCGTCGCCGTTCGTTGGTATGTCCAAACGAATTAGGTATGGACAAAAAGTCGATCTAATCGACGGATTTGTTAATTTAATTGTCCTCTTAATGCCGAGGGCTGTAAAAGAGTACAGTCATTAGAGTTGCCCCTAGGAACCCAGTCAAAGTTAATTTGATTTAAGGACCTGCTCCTGGTGGCGTCGATGGATAGCCCTCGGCCGCTAAAGCAATTCAATACGCACTCAATCGCAAGCCTATCCGAATCCAAAAATCAATTAAGCAATCATCACCAGGGCGGGGGCGGCTCTCACAATCAATGACGACTACTGTTTGGTTGTTTGGTTTGAGTTTCGCATGCCATCGACTAGGTGGCTGCTGCCTTTTGTTTTCTTTATCACCCAACCGCCCCCGCACCACAACAATCTCAATTAATTCCTTTTGTCACGTGCTCTATAGTCAATTTTTCGGAGGGGTGAAAGGTGGCGCAAAACACGGAGACGAAATAGAACTGCAAAATATCCACCAAAAACCATTCTGATGGGAAACTTTTGGCGTTAATACACAGAGCGCTCCGCTGTATTTTTAAGCTATTGTAGCGCGGGGGGGGCCACCAAAAGTTAGTCTGCGAACGTGTCCGCCACACCGCCACAAGTAGAGAGCTCTATTGACCCAACTTGGTGCCATGATTCGAATATTGATGACTATGATGCAGTCAATTGGGACGATTCACCTGATTGAGTGGTTCTCGTCTGGCCTGGATTTGCCTTTGCAAAATTGCACACGATTATTTTTATTTTGGTGCGCTTTCCCTACTTTCTATCATCAATTACTTTTTCCAACAAATAGCTCCGGCCTTGGTTAATGTAACGTAACGAGCAGAGCCACTCCCACTCGTTACTTATCTGTTGTTTTTTTTATAGATTTTCCACATGTTCAGTATAATTTTTAACTGCTTAGACTACACCAAATGATAGATCATGTGGTTATATGTATAATCAAAAAATATGTTACTTGAGGGGTGGGTCTATTTCTAACGATATTAAGGATATGGGCTTTTAAAATAATTGGGTATGTTGTCGTTAATCGCCCCGAGGGATTATCGCCACGTAAATACCTTTATACGTTGAAAAAGCGAATAATAAAAATGATACAGTAATTATCGTAATTATAACCACTGCAGTACTTTATTCAATTTTGGAATTAAAGGCATCTAATACGAAAAACAAGAACCTTTCAAGTTAGTTCACTAATGCAAAAAATCTTGAATTTCGAAAAACGAACAAAACGGGCATTTTGACATTAATAATAATAGTGTAAATAGGTTTACCAAAATAACTAATTTCAAAACAAAGTTCAAATAACATAAAAATACTCTTCGAAACCGTAAATTAATAAAAGCAAAATTATTAGGTACAGCTTCCTTATTTTTAAGCATGTTGATCAGTAGGAATACTATACGTGCTAAGTATACTTATGTATCAAAGTTGAGTAAAAACACTTAAAACTAAACATAGCAAAAGCATAACCTAATATTGTTTATTATTTAAACACCTATACGATTGTTTTTACAAATATTGTCTGTTGGGGACGGCTAACAAATGCCACGATTTGAAATCAAAGACCTCAAAATTTTGGAATTCAGTTTCAATATTTTTTCTAAACATTTTATATCCGCGACGTCGAAACTCTTTCGGTTCAGTTAATATTAAATGGAAGCTTTTAAAATGTTTTTCTATTTAAATCCCCTTTTAGCATGCTACTTGCTCAATTGAATTTAATTCATTAAATAAATGGATCCATCTCCGATGATCATCATCACACAATTTTAAAGATTCATGAACAGAATTTAATTGAATTGTTTTCCAGTTATTTCATTACTTCCTAATCAATATCAAGTGCTTAGAGTTTATACTTAATTCTTCTAAGAACTGAAGAATTTCTAATTTAAATTTAAAATTTCAGAGATTTAATAATAAGGCTCGAACCTAGAGGCATCCAGTGAAGTATTTTGTCCTTTTGTAGCTCTTAAGGTGGATATACAGAAAGAACATTTCCGAGAAAGGATGTTACAAATTTATATTTATCTTCACAATTTCCGGTAGATGTCGCTCGAGTTACAACAAAAACAAGCTCTACTGATGTTTTAAGCAATTCCCAAAAAAAAAAAAAGAAATAGAACGAACGAAGTCGTTACAAGCATCTACTACAAAAAGAAGGAAAATCCTTGCCTCGGGCCCATAGTGTGTCCAGTGGAGCTTTAGATAAAAGTCGGCACATTCAAAAATCTCTTGCTTTTCATTTATTAAATTTGCACAGGCGAAAACTGGCAAAAGGACACAATCCAGGGATACTTTGGGGCGGGGGGTCGGACGTTCGCAACGTATGCAAACACCCTTGAGAACGACAAACATTGCGAAAAAACTGAGTACAAAAATGCCCTCAAACAACGGGCAAAAACCTGTTGAAACTTCCTCCCGATTCTCAGGCGAGAAGGCGTGCACTAAGTCCTCCCGGTTGGGAGATTTACCCGTCGCCGGGAATGTCTTTTTTTTTATCCCGAAATTGTTACTTTGTCAACTTTGTGCGCTCCTTGGTCCGGCCACCGGAGCGCTAGCAAAGGAGACTCCAGTTCCCAGGTCCTCCCATTCCCGGGGTGCACAGGGCATGGAATAGGGGACAATTAGGGAAACAACGAATTTATCCTGTGTAGCAACAGGGGGGACTTCTATGTGATCCCCCGCTGACCCTGCGGCCCAAATGTTTTTGTGCGCACTCACGTTTCATGTTTTTGTTTCGGTGGAGCACCGAGAAAATGCAGTCGAGCTCCACTGCTAAAAGGAGGGAGGGTATAAAAAGGGGGCTGCATGGGGCTGCACAAGCCGAGCTCCATATACAACTAGCGCCATCTGAACTGCGGCTGACGCAGCGCAGAGGCTTTTACGACTAAATGGACGTTTATGATCGCCCTGGGTTAAGTGAACAGAACGAACGGGGGGGGCCATGGGGCGAAGCGCCCTTTACCACTCTATGGTTGCAAACATGGCCCACTTTTAAGCTGAATATGGAGGGAATATAACCCGTTTTTGCCAGAAACTGAAGGGATACGCTCCTGTTGCCCTAATTATTCCACTAAAGCTGCCCTATTGTTCCCTATTCACCCCCCAAAATGGAGAACCCTCGGTGAGTCCCTGTTTTTGAGTTAAAACGCGTGGGTGCCCCTGGATGTGCATGACTTGAATATTTTGGGGTCATGTTCACGCAATTACTTAAGGAATGGTGGTGCTCTTAAGAAGATAAGCACTTGCAAAATGAAGCAACACCAGCGGTAGGGTGCTCCTGAAAATGGGGTTCTCTCCTCCGGGTACTCGACTGAATTTATGGGAACCTACGGTGGCATTACACTACCCAGATCCTGTCTGCACTTAGGAAGCTTAAAACTGCAAACTGCACCGCATTATTTCGGAAGCAGAGATGGTTGGGAAAACTTGAAATAAAACAAAATTTAACAAATTCAGGACTTTAGGGAAATCTGTTGCTGCTGCTGCTAGTGCACACCTTCAATTAGCGCTCCCGTAATTCACCCTCCATTTAGGACTCCAACGCCCCGGTATATCACCACTCTGAGCAGAGAAAGCTACTTTTGCTGACCGGGGAGTATTACCTTAATCAGATTTCCTCGAGTGGAATTTATCCATCTCCAGGTAAAGCGGAACAAGTACCATTCAGTGTATACCTGGTGAAAGATTTTTAGATTAAATTTCGTTCGAGCAGAGCATCTTTTCCTGGCTCCAGCTCAATGGTCTGTAAATTATCTTCGAGACTCACCAGGTGTTTTTATCACCTCTGAATAAGTTGGACACGCTCTATCTTCCTTCTGTGCTCAAAAAACAGATACCTGAGCCTTTTAGTTGTTCGGAAAATGCAATATTTTCCGCTCTTTGCTTTTCGAAAGCGCAAAACTTTATGTTTCAAAAAATAAAAGCAAAAAGTTACTTAGAAGGACGATAAAGCATTTTCTATCTGTGTAATGGAGGAGGGTTCTTAAGAAAGGACGAAGAAACTTTATCGACTATTAGCTCCAAGTTTGTCGGATAGTGCAAATACAACACTTTTTACAAAGACATTTCAGAAAATGCTTCTCGACATTTACTGTACAAATAAGTTTTTTTCCAGAATTCTTACGAAAAAGAAAATACACCTCTTTGTCTCCAGCACAAGTTTTCTGAACTAAGAAAAAGTTAACTAAGCCTTATGTTGTTAAAGATTAAACTTAGAAATTAGTTTTAAAACATTAGTGTTAAGAACCTATCTACCATTAAATATTTTTCTAAACTTCACCAAGTAGCTTTTGTCCGTAGAAAAAATAGACGTATCCATTAACCTTAAAATAAAAGCACTTCAAGAATTGAAAAGTTTTGTTTAAATTAGTTATTTAAAGAAAATTGTCTCTTCGCGATACAAATGTTCAGGTCACGTACGATCATTTTTAATTAGTAATAAATGCTAAAGGGAAATAGGTCAAAATCTAAACGACTGAAAACACTAACGAAATCGGTACAGTGGTAGACACATCCAAATATAAAAACATGGCTGCATCGAAATAAACTTTTAGAGAGATAGAGGGAACTATTTCAGACTTATGTATTCAAACTAGAGAAAGTGTCACGGTTTTTGACATGTCCACTAAAAGGCATTTTAAGCTGCTAGCTATATTTAACAGGGTAAAACTCATTAAATAATTTAAATTGATTGGCATAGAAAAGTCAACTTCGGAATCCACATGTTGGAAGAATTGGACATTGATTTAGTATTAAAATCAACCGTATTTTAAACCCATACGGTCGCTTTCTTTGTTAAAAACTGTTAAAATAAATTGACATAAAGACAAACAGGTAGGCAAACATTGAAGTCTCACAATAAGGATACCCCAATTTTTCAACTTTGCTACAGAACTCTTAAAAAAACGTAAAACCCAAAACTTAAAGCTTTTACCATCATCGCATTTATATCATTCTGACCATGCCTCAAAAAAATTAAAATTTCAATCATTTGTATTTTAATGCAATTAGTAAACTCTGATATCAGAGCGTGCGATAATTACATATTACCTGAATAAACACCAACGCAATTATTTTTACATCCTCTACAAATGATGCAATTTATTTACAATTATTTGCATCATTGCAGTAAAATCATTTTCGTATCTTATCAATTTATTTGGAATAATAAATCGCGATATAATACACCATTAGCCATCTTTAAACAATCAGGTTTTTCATCTGCATAATTAACTCAATTATTTAACGAAGTTTATTTTATTTAAAATGCTTTATTTAATCGTATTGCTTAATTTTAATCATTTTAAAATGATATTGCACTTAACTAGCAAATGTATGCTAATTCCAAAGAATGGATATCATTAGTAATAACAACTCTATGTTGACTTTGAGATAGAGAATGGATGAATTGATGGAATTCTATCACATTATATAAAACCGTTGTAGGTTTACAAAAATTTCATACGAAAAATTTCTACGCAAGTGGTAGGAATTATGATGGACATTTTTATAACTGCAATATTGCAGTCGTACATATGTCGAATTATATTTCCGCTCGTTAATATCACCAAAATAATTGTTAACAGAGTCATATATTTGACTCTTTTCATACATAACTACAAATAATCTGAGTTTATTTTTATCTTTAACCTGGCTATCAGTTTAACACTACTAGGTTTTATTTGTCAAATAATTTTTCTTAGTTCCCTTCATAATCGACATAGAGAAAAATTCTACAAAGGAAACTATTTTCTCGCTGCAATTTCAAGCTCTTATTTACGCTATGTGTATTTAAATCACCTACGATTTTTCGTTTCTTTTTAAAAATTTTCAAAAAATTTCCATAATCTAATACTTAAATCGAAAACAAGGGCTTATTCAACTATACATAAAAGTACTCCAATTGAATGCTATTAATATTTATGGCCTATCAATATACCTTTTACAAAAATACCCATACTCAATTTGAGCACCTCAAATGGAATAAAACTTCGTGCAGAACATTGCCCAGTATACTTTTAGTTTTACCGCCCTAACGAAGTTTGTTTCGAGCAATTGGCGTTGATTAGATTAAATCGCAGTCATCCATCGAAGTCCAAAAACCTGCTCTATATAGCCGAAACGAGACAGATCCTCTACGTTTTAACACCGGACAACTTCCATTCTCCCACCATTTTTATTGTCTATTTTTCCCAATTTCCTTTGCACCAAAAGTGCCAGGAAAAATCACTCACAGAGCCTTTGCCGTGCGAACACGCGATGGTATTTCACGTGTGTATAAACGTATTTATTTTTATTTCTCTTCCCCACTAAGAGCACTTTTACCAATTTTCGAAATTATGTGCAAACAATAAATAAATAAAATAAAATACACTTAGTTTTTCCCGAATAAACTCTTTTTCATTTCAGACATCCTTAATTTTATTTGAGTCCTTGAAATTCCCATGTGTGCTCCTTTGAATCTATGTGGGTCAGGGGAGGGCACTGGGGGAATTCACATAACGAAGATATAATGCCCAGAGATAGTAAACAGCTCGCAGAATAAATAGCTGCTCGCCTTGAACATGCTATCCGCTTTCCATATGTTTAATTACCTTTAGCTGTGTAATTAGTTAATTTAGGACCCAGATCCCGAATGCTTATTATACAAACATAACATTTTTAATCTGGTACTGAAAGCAAATAAAATCCATATGCTTATAAAATAGGAAAATAAGACTTAATTAAGATCGAAATATAGCCACCCGCGCAGTTGTCTCGCGTTGCCCAAAGGATTTCCATTATAATAAAATTTACAAGACTACGTGTGTCTCATGCTTAACGAGGAGGAGGTCGGAGACTCTACCACGCCCCCCGGGACACCACCCCCACAGAAAAACCTGATTAAAGCACAAAAGCATTATTTCTTCACAAGCATTCCTGACGCCATTTCTTTTCCATCTCATTATGAGAATGTTTCCTGGAGGCGATATCCGCTCATGAATGGGAATATTGCCACCTCGGTAGTTCCCCGATTCCCCCAGAAATTCGACAATATTTGCAAGATCCAGAAAATGGATGGTTCAGGCACGAAAACCTTTATGCATTCCACGTCGTATCCCTAAGGCCGACGAATGGCCATTACCCGACGTCGCCACAAAGGGTCCATTACAAAGGCTCCAAATATCCGGCGAAAGGAAGGCAATTTTTTCCCTTTTCTTAAAAATTTCATATATTTTTTTTTTTAATAATATTAATATAGCTCCCAGGTGTCTGGTTAGCCTCCCCACGGTATCTATCAATGGGCGCAAATTGACATTGGCGGATGTAACAAGGACGAACGAAGAAAGATATGACGGTGATGGGGCAGGACTATGCCAGAAGATAAAATTTTATTTCATTATCGTTGGCGTTACGACATGATTGATAGATGTACCATTCAGGAACGTGTAATAGTTCGCGTGCTACATAAAGGATGTCCTCGTGAATGAATAGCTGCTTTGGTGCTTCGAAAGCACGTGTATCACGGAAAGACGCTCGTAAATATCCTTAGGATAAAAGAAGGGTATGTTTCAGTGCCCACACGTACGGAAATATACCTTCATGAAGACATAAACCTTCTTAAGGAAAATCTGGAGGTTTGTGGCTCTTTGCGTAATTGAAATGAAATATCTGAATCTGATTAACTTTTTGAGTTTACTCGCATTGCATTGACGATAAAAATAAATAACGACCACAATTCATTCTTATTTAAGTATATCTTATCCAGTTAAGGCTCAATAGTGAAACCTCTAAACTACGAGGTTCAGTGTCATCTCCACATTTCCTGACCTTTACTTTATCATAATTCATAAGTATGACAACATTCACAATATGAAATACATAATTATACTTCACAAGCAAGGAGGAGTCCTTTATACCTATATGCATTTAGGATTACAACTTTTGAATTTAGTTTTACACGCGTTTTTTATTAAAAAAAAATTAAAATTGAATGTGACTTTTGATAAAGCAATTACTTAGTTTACGACCTCTTTCAAGCCTCCAGTCAATGCAGATCGACTCAAATCCCTTCAATAATTATTTTTTCGAAGTGAACGTTTTTTAAGACAAGGACTGCACATGTATGTAGGGACTGTATCATTGCCTCATTAATAAGTACGTACAAAAGTACAAAAATATGAAAATGAAACGATACATTGTAAAATACTTAGTACCTACATAGGTATGTACCTACATAGATTTGTATGAAAATTTCGCTTTCGAGAATATTAAAACTTATAACGTTTTGATGAAAATCATGAACTTCTGACTCCATTTTACACACTTTCAAAACGTTTTAATTAAAAGTTAAAAAAAAAAATTTTACCAAAAATATTATTAAATCGTATTATTCGCCAGTTCCTCATGAAAAGAATGATAATAAAATCGAAATAATAAATCTCGATTTTTATATCTGGCCATTTGATTTTTATTACAAGCTTATACATATTAAATTGGTAGGTATGTCTAGTAATTTCTCCCAAATTTTGAATGTCGCCAATGCCTGTCAATTCGCAGCGATAATAACACTTAAAGTTCTATTACATATATACGACGACTATAATTTCTTGATGACTATCATACTAAAACTATAACTTCCTAATTGCATGTTATAAATCATTTATTGCTGACCCATGACTGCAATCAATTAATTATGTGGCCCATAAAGTACGAAATTTTAGTGAAAAATTTAAATTTATTTTACTTTACCTAATGCATAAAAACTATTAGTCAATTTTGTGCATTTTAATACGTTTTATTTTGTTTCCATATTTCAATGGTAGAACGTAAAATGTTCTGTAAATGGGGCTACCGACTTTCTACTCGGCAATTTTAAAAATGCACATAAGTGTAAACATTTAATTTTGAAAAACAGAGATTTGTATCGATTTGTTCTTAAAGTAATGATTTCTTTTATTCAGGAAAAAACTTATTAGCGTATAGTTATTTATATTTTAGGCAATTTAAAGGATGAGTTTCTTTTAATTTAACCTAAATTGCTCATTTATAAAATAGTAAACATTTTAAGATTTACGCTACATTAACAGAAAATAGTTGTGGACTGGATTGTTAGTTCTTAATGAAACATTAAGCTACTTTCGCAGCATATTACCATTACCATTTAATTTTATTAAATTGTGTAAAAGACTGCATTATGAGCAATAATTACCGACTCTGGACAGCTAGGAACTTTCAGGTGCAGAGTTCGGAGTCAGTTGTTCTTCAAAGAAAAAGGATATTAAATTTAAATTGAAAGCGGTAAGCATTGCGCGCAAAACTACTTATCCAGCGCTGGAGGGCAAACAATATTCATTTGCTCCATTTGTGGTCTCTCCTCGCGAGTTACACTTAAGCCCCTCAGACGTTTCCGAAGCATAAAAGGCATAATCCCTCCGAGTTTCGTTCGCTCCATGCTTTATGAACCACAAAGGCGAAACTTTCCCCTCCGCCCTTGCTTACAGCTTCAACTTTGTAAACAGAAAAACAATCAAAAGTTGACTCAGTCGCCTTGGAATGGGATTAAATGGAAAATTCCAGTGAAACGAGAAAATAACAAGTCAAAGTTGCCACCCTCTATACAACTTTCCTCGCCCGACTCACAATTCCACCTTATGTATAGTGGAAGAATAAACAAATCCCTCACCGAACCCCCAAACCCCTAAACCTTCTCAACATCTAGCTCTAGAAACAGTGGCAGCATAACAAAACTTATGCTGTAATACAGTTGCGGGGGCGGTGGTGGCACATACTGAAATTTAGGAAGTAGCCGGATCTGATTGATGCGTAAACACACATGACAACATATAGGCTAATCAATTTCATGCTCGCAACATGTTCGCAGGACACGTGGAACTTCAACCAGACCCTGGAGAGTCGTATATCAATTTGTTTAATTTTTTTTTTAAAACCGCGACCAGCAGCTATTACGTGGCTCGGTGGCTCAGCCGCGGCGCCCCCAACATCCGGAGCTTACGTAACCCCGCAAACGTTCGGGGAAAGTATCAAACAAATTCATTTGGCTATATAAGGTAAACCAACATTCCCCGGAAACCTTTCGTAATTTGCCATTGTTTTTGAGAGTTAAAAGCTGGTAGATTACTCCTAAAGGTATATACATACCTGCAGTAATTCATAAAGTATTTAAAAATTAGTTCTACATCGCTGTGAACAATTTCAAGGCCGTTTTTGGGCACCGACACCAAGAATATTTTTAGTCGGCGAGCCATCGATCCAGGTAACGCATCGTCACGCCAGTCACCGTGCCGCGCAACTGACAAAAGCCAGGCAGGCATGCAACCACAACAAGGGTATCCAATTCCACCAAGGCATGCGGCGTTAAAATGTCCTGAAAGGGTAAAACATAACCCCACTTTGGAGGACCGTGCCCACGGTCGTCATAGACACGATGGTGCATGCCTTTTCATGAAAAGCATAGTTCAATCAGCATGAAAGCATGCATTTTTGTATTTGAAATAGAATCATAAATACACAACATCAAAATTGATTTTATTTAGTTCTTTGAATACTAATAATAAGACGGTGGGTCTTACAACAGATACAAACTTATGTATGAAAATGTAGAATACCTACATGCAAAATTTAATAAAAAAGTTGCTGAGTCTAATCTAAGTTAAAACAAAGCTTCATTAATTTTTCTAATTTTAAAACGCTTTCGGTTTAGAATATCAAGGTCTCGTCGATTTGTATTTAAAACATTAAATTTTGTTTACTTAACAATTTCTACATATAAATTCATTTTTACTGTATCTAACAGTAGAATTTTAAAAAAAGGTGGTTTAGGCGTTTCCAAGTTCATTTTAAAAAGTTCTTTATTATGTAGATCTTTATATGAAATTATTATGTAGATCTTTATATGAAAACTTGATTAGAAATTTATTTCGTTAAATTACATTTCTTTCGTAAAATACATAAAAAGCATCTTAAGGTTTAATGGAATTCCGATCCTTGGGCTGAGGGTGGAGTACCTACTTCTGATAAAAAATCTACTGCCCGAAAATTTCGAATCAAGTTTTATGGAACTTTCTACTTTCTAAAAATCCCTAAAGTAAATAAGTTTTTTATAATATGTTTCTGAAATTCTATGACGTGTTATTAATTTTTAAAAAATTTGTAGACCAGTAATCCAGATGTAAAGATTATATGATAAATAAAGGTAAAGAAATAAATAAACTATTTCAAAAAATATATAAAAATATGAAAAAGGATGAAACGTCCTTAAATAATTGTCCTGTCACATTCTACGCCAAGGCATGCAAACAAAGACCGGAAAAGCCCTGCAAAAGGAGCCAAACCTCAGCCCTTAAAGATTTCTTCCTTTTTGCATTTTCCCCCTCGCGCTTGTTTCCGCGCCCGCACAAAACACGGCGAGAACGTCTTGAATCACTTTCTCAAGGAAGCCTAACCAAATATTTGGCTGCGTGCAAGAGAAAACAATTTTCTGGAAATGATCTGCGATAGCTTTCACCGCGCAAGAAACGTGATAAAGCTATTAGCGCAGCAGGATGTGAAATGTGTGCTCCTTGGCGGGGGTGGGCGCGGACCGGGGCTCGGAAGAAGGAACTGCTGGGAGAAATTCGATTTGCGGCGATAGGTTTCCTGCGCTTTTTTTTCCTTTATAATACCTTTTCGTCTCCTCCGTCCCCCCCGTGCGATGGTGCGATGAGTGACGAAACCCTTTCCTGTACAAGGAAATTATTCATCCTACGCCGCACTCACGTGTTTACGCAAATTTTTCATGACATCACTATAGTCACGGTGATGGCAGTAGTGAATGGGGGAGGGTTGCGTGGGTGGCAATTTCGTAGAATTCGAGTCCGATTACGTCGGCAAAATTTAAGACAGCTCCAACTGCCTCCTTTTGCGCCTCCGATAAAAACTTTTCATATTTGCGAAATCGGCTTAACAGGTGGCATGCGTGCGCGGTAGAGACGTTGGATGCTGCTGAATGGAGCACTCTCCCCCGCCCCCACGCTCATTATTCACGTCGTATTGTAAGAACAACGAGACGGGAAACGCAGTCACCTTCACTCTTCGCGATGTGGTGGTAAATTTTTTAAGAAAATTACCAGCTGAAGTATTTGGAGGCTCCGTCGGGCTCCGCCAGGGCGTATAGTGCTTCGTAAGCGGATTTGCCTGCAATAGCTTTTAATATTCGAGCCACCGACAAAAAAGAGGCTCTGGCTGCCAGGATGGATATTAATTCCGGACAGGGCTTTATTTTTTCGAAAAAAAAAAAAATACTCCAACAAGAGGGGAACCGGATCTGCGGCGGAAAGGATTTTCGGAAATTATTACCCATAAAAAGCTTGATAAGAACAGCTCGACGAGGTTTACTTAAAAATACAAAACTACCCGCAGGGGAATTATGGCCCCAAACGGAGCTCCAAATGGATCGGGGTATCCACAGAGGGTGTGGCATACAAGGGACCGAAAAAAATACGCGATCCTGAAACTTTTTAGATTTTTCGCAATCCCTCGGGATCTCCTCGAAATTGAAGGAACGAGCATTCCCCATTAGAAATAAAATTATATTCCGGCTCGGGACAAAACCGCCCCAATGCAATTAGAATTTACATAGAGTGATGACCAGAAAAATATTGGCAGTTGTAAATTAGTCATGGGGAGAATTTTATTACCCTTTCTTCCCTCCCAAATCTTAAGTCAACATAGCAATTTGTATAAATTCTCCCAAGATTAAGAGCTCATGACCGGCATGTTTGGACAATCATGAAAACCCATTTGTTGTCTGGCGGCAGCTAAGTGGACCGTCACTCACTTCACTGAATCGATTTTTACCCTAAATTACGAGTGACGTCAGTGGATGGAGCAAAAGGGTATAACATAAAGAAAGTATCAAGATAACGGTATCTAGAAAAAATTCCGTGCAAATTTAAATGTTGGTACCTTGGGTTAGAGGCTTAGACGGTTTTCTATTCATCAGTAACAAGTCGACTATTGAAATATTTTATTTGGAATTTTTACGGTCCTGTACACAAAAGGTCCAGACGGTGCCCTAATTTTTCTAGTTACAATGTCTGTCTCAAACTTTCAAAATCAAACGACTAAACAAAAGTTTTAAATGTAAAGTCTATGTAATGCATATGACGACGAGAAAAATTTATAATAACCACGGTTTTTCATATAAATACAAAGTTTTTATACCATTTTGAATGCGGGTCACCCCCGAAATAATTCTCTAGGACTCTAGGAGTAGAACGGAAAATAGAAATAGAGAACCGGTACCCAACTGCACAATTTTTATACCATTAATTGTTGGCAACTATAATTGCCATTATCCAGCATTAAATTAAATCTTAATATTAAAAATTTCTTCAGGAAGAATAAACTTTGAATGTAATTTTGTATAGTAACATGAATAGGATTTTATGTAAATCAGACTCATTCCTAGTGGCGATGTAAAACTTGGAAGGAAAAAACAATCGGTTTAAGAATCAAATTCTCGGATTTTAATTAAAATGTTATGCAATTGATTACGAATTGAATAAAATGAATTATGAAATTGAAACTTCTATTGGATCATATCCGATTGACTCTTTTTAAGTAATTTTCTACCATCAATCAAAAACACAAGAAAACAATTTATTTATTTATGGTGAAATTTTATTTTCATAAACGAAATAAAATCCTTCATATTTGTTTACTGTTAACCAGCTTCATATACTCAATTATGAAAGTAGTAAGCTTAAAAATGCTCATTGTTGGGATTCATAGGGCTTATTAACACAACCAAATATTCATGGCCGCCATCATACGAATCGTAAATTTTATATTAAAAAAAATGTTATAGAGCTTTGCAGTACAGTTTTAATTAAAACAAAAATTTAAACATGGTACTTTTATACATAGCATAGATGTCTCCTTCTATCAGCTAGGAAAAATAAACTAAGATAGCATTTTAAGGTCCTACTTAGGAAGCTCTAAGAGGAAGATTAAAGATACAATTGGCATTGGCCGTTTTAGTATCTTGGAAATCTTTTGTCCCTTGAAAATTTGGCAGTTAGATGTTGGAGTCAAAATATTACGTTGGAATATAATAGAATTTATTAAAAAGCAAGGAAAAGTGCGAGCAGATCAACGTGAAATACCCTTTAACTTTTGTTGTGTCATGTCATGGAGTTATAGGCAATCAGTATGAAAGATACATTTTTAAGAGCTGTATTTTCTTATGGGCATTGAGCTAGAAAATGAAATTTTTGCAGGACTATGAGGTTGTAGATGTTAGTATTTAGAATTAATTACAACTCGATACCGGTAGCTGTGAATTATCTTAAAGACGAAACAACTGATCTTGTAAGAGTTAATTTTTTTTTCATTTCAAGGTACGGAGCAAAATAATTTGAGTACCTACCTATTAAATCAGACTAAGATAGAAATTGGATTGAATTTAAAATGTATTATATATATGTTATATGTATGTACCTCTACTATCATGTAGGCCATCATAATTGGTTTAGAGTTCAACGAATATGTGTGAAATACCCTATGCAAAAAAAAAAAAAAGACACTGAAAAGGCTCATTCATTTTATATGAAATGATAGCTTCCCCGCCTTATTCAACTTAACACAAATGTCCAGATTAGAGAAGAAAAATCCTTCATCTTTTTATCTTCTTACCTCTTTATGCCTTCTAATCTTAGCCGATTTCGAAATATTGCGGCACGTATGGTGCCCCAGGGAATTGAATCAGACCATCCACACTCTGACGTGTCGCCTCTCAAATCGTCACCATCCCGCGGTGCCCCGGGGCATGATCCGGGAATCAAAAGAGGCTGCTTTTTGTCGCCATTATGCGAGGAAGTGATGCTGGCCCCCGAGACGTGTGCAAGTCAATTGCGTGCCTTTTATGACGGCATATTGCCTTAATCAGGCCATTCGGAGGAGATTCCGCCGCCGTTGTCACCCCCCGCCCCCACCCTCGGCCCAAGCAAAGAAATGATGACGTCTTTAGAGTAATAGACCGCAACGTCAAGAAATGCCGCCGGCGGGTGGAGTGTTGGGGGCGAAGTTCCGGCTGAATGAGGGAGCAGTTCCTTTTCCGGCAATAAATTTTTTTTTTTTTGCGCCACTTTTACGATATTTCCCGTCCGTGTGCACAGAAGGCCAAGTTTCGTGTAAATTGAGGTCTGGAATTCATCACTCTTCCCTCCGCCTCCCCGTGGCCACCCACACCCACGTCTTAAGTCAAGTCATAAGAATAAGAAACGGAGCTGTAAATGCAAAAATTATTACCCCGTTTATTATTTACTTCCCAACGGGGGTGGGAGAATCATACGCTTTTTTTTTGTTATGTCTATCGCAAAGTGAATATGTGGGTCACGATTCACGAATGCCAAGAATAAAAAATTAGGGAAAGCCCCGCCGATCTGGTGACAAGTTATGTCCCCAGAGTGGCACCAACCATAGTGCCTCCTTTGGATTTCTGTCCTGCATAGAAATCGGGACTCCTCGAGGCGATGAGGCCTGAGTTATTTGAGACACGAATATGCCGTGAAATTGCTGCAAATTACAGAGCTTCAGCAGTTGGAATTTCTTAATAATTCCACCGCGCACGTTTCCCCCGCTCATTTGGGCGGGGGCGCCCTAGATGACGAAGAATGCGCCTCAAAAATTTCAGACTATATAGTTCCTTCGTACGCAAAGCATTGCTGAAATAAATTTCGTCTCATCTCGTCTCATTTCCCTCCGCGGCAGCAGCATCCCGGTCCCAGTCCCGAAGGACGTTCTCGCTGCGGGGGTGGATTGCGGGTGCTTTGCGGGTGCTGCAAATGGCAGCAGGAGAGACTCCAAAGAGTAGTTTGGTCTGGGGTTTAATAAAGTGACAACTTTACGAGCCGCAAAATTACGTAGAGACTCCCAGTGCCATAAGTCATATAGTGCTCTTTTCCGAGCTAATTTTTGGGAGGTCTGGAAAGGGATTATTGAATCGCATCCGGGAGGGAATGGGGATCCTTCGTTGTTTTGCTCTTGTATCTGGAGGCATCTATCCGGAACATGTTGTAATTACACGTGCACAGAGTGCTCCAGGAAATTGTTTCGTATTATATACCGGAACCGATTTTCTTCATTTCTTTTTTTTTTTGAAACAGGTAAAGAAAACTTCAAAGGTACACGGCTCCTCTTCAAGAATCCATTTCATGTTCACCTGCCAATTTCGCGATATCTTGCGCACACGAATTTCCAAGGAAAAAGGAAAAGACAGTCATAAGTTATTCAGACGAAACCATGTGTAAGCCTTGGAGGAAATATTTCCGGCTGAAGAGTTTTTCTGTCTCCGCACACATAGCCCCCGCGGGGAGAGGCGGGAACGAGTAAGAAATTGGTATTCCACTCGCAGTGTAAGAAATAAAAGTAAATAAAATGAAAAATCTCATTAAGAATTAAAAGCGGGATTCTGCTAAAGGGAGAATCCCAAACCCGAACAACTCCATATTCATTTCGCTAATAAAAGTGCGTGCCTCATGTCCTCCAGATGCTCCACTTCCGATCCAGAAACGACGAGAGGGAAAAACATCGTACAATTTCATTAGGGTGTAAAAAGTTCCATAAATTGTTTCTTGCGTATTCCTGGAGGCCAGTGTCCAGAAGTAGATTTCTCTCTAGAGCATTTACTGGCTGCGAAATTTTATTTATCACCCTTTTGCATAAAATATCACCTTTAATTTTAGGAACACTTAAGAAACCATCTGTATACATATGTATAAGAAACAAATATATATAAAATATGTATATATACATATTTGTTTCACTATTGCGGCTATCTAATATGTAAGCGGTCAAAACTTTTACATTTTCAGTTCAAATCATATATGATTTTAATTTATTTTAAATTAAAACCCAAAATTGCAAATTAATGTATAACTATCAGAAATATTCCAAGTGGTCTTCAATTTCTTAAATTCCTTACGAAAAATTAAAGTAACCTTGAATGAATATTCAAATGAATATTCAAATTTCGAAAACATAAATACATATATCTAATTGAATTGCGTAGAAATTAAGTAGAAATATTGTAACTTTTACATTAATTTAACAACTTTCTATTTATGCCGTTTTATAGTATACATATACAACTTATCTAAAATCAAAAATTCGAAAATTTTCTTAAAGTATTATATACATATGTATATGAATATTGTCTTCATTATGTTAACAATATTTAAACATACAAATTTCAAAATATGGTTAGACTTTCTCAAAATCGTCAGTCACGAAACATTTAAAAAAGGAAACAGGTATATGTCTAACATTTCTAAAAAACGTTTTTCCACTTCCACTTGGAATCTATAAAAATGCTCAAATCAATTGGTCGTCTAAAATAGCATCCACACCAATTTGAGAAATGTAATTTCACGAAAATCACGTTCAAATTGAATCCTGGATGGAATACTTGAACTTCCCGTTCAATGTGAACTTTGGCAATTTTGTAAATTTTCACAAAAGGTTGTTACAGGATATTCTTTAAAGATAGATTTAAGAGATTATGCAAAAAATATCGATTTTGTTGGTAGACAGCGCTCAGCAGATAAGCGGCCATACTTTTTTATGCACGCAGAGTGGTAGATAAAGGGTTCACGCTCGAGCTGCTCTTGAAATGTTCGTACGCTTCGCTAGGCTATAAAAAAAATTTCTCAAGTTGGTTGTTGCGCATTCCTGAGCGCCATTATCGATGTCCAGCAGCCGAAAGTAGCACCAAATGAATGAACTCGTGCTTGTCAGCTCGAAAAAATTTGGCAAGTACGAATTGGGGGACTGTATAAAATATTTCCCTCTGCGAAGGATTCAGTGCATGGAATTTGTAAATTCCGTGGTTAGGTTCCCTTCAGGATAATAATCCATTTTATCCCCAGAGGCTTACCTGCAGGTTGCACATATTCCCGCGATTCTTAGCTACCCTGATCCCTTTTCCCTCTCTGTTCTACTTTAAAGAAAGGGCTCCTTTGCGGTACGACCACCTGTAGTTTATTGCTCCCCCTCGTCCCGTTTTTCCTCCTCCTTGAGAAGGGCGCTACATCCGGAATGGAAGCTTGTAAATTTTCATCAATAGCTCGCCCTCTAATGGTTTTCCTCCCCCTGCATCCCTCAGGATAGATAATAAAGAAGACAGTGTACATCCTGTTCTGAGTTCTGATCACGTTCTTCTTTAATTTCAGAACCATCGCCACTGTACGATAACAATCACTACCACGAGGAATGTCTAAGGTGCAACTCATGTGGTTTAAACTTAACCGGTCCAAATCAGAAGAGAGCAAGAAGGTTCAAGGTACGTTCGGGGGGCGAGGTAAATTGCATTTTAGAAGCCAAATAGTCCGCCCCCTCCCATTGCCCTCCCCTGTGCGGTTTTACTTAGTGTTTTATCTGGATTTTATTAATTTTGCAGAACCAAATCCTCTGCGACTTACATTTCGCAGACGTTGCCCTAATGGAGTGCTCCGATTTTATGCAACAGCTGAGGAGCTTTAAGCCACAATCGCTGGGCTGTGCCGTGGCAAGACGCAAGAGTTCGACTACGTTGATTTTCCCTCTCCCTCCCCAAGCATGTTCAGGTAAGTACCAGTCGTTAAGAACGGATGTAAGATTAGGAATTTATGTACTTAATACCATAATAGAATACTTGTTTATACAAAATTATAAATGAAAAATAGCAAAGCATTATATATCGTTTGCTATGGTGTTTATATGATCACTATTAGAAAAGTGCAATGCAAGAGAGATTTGGTCTTTAGGTAATACATTAACAAATAAGAACTGCAAAAGAATATTTTAGATAATCATGTAAATATTGAAGGAGCCTACCATATATAGAATTTATAAATTCTTGTCAATATTAAAGGATTTTGTTCGCATAGAATAATCCAAAATGTCGGAGATGGTCACTTCCCGAAAAGGGTTTAGCGCAAGACTCCAGGACCCATAGTGACCATCACGATTCCGCCATTTTGGATTATGTTTTTAAAAAATATACATATGTATAGGTAAATTATTATTTATTCTATGGGAAATAAAATTATTTACAAATTAATGATGTAAAAATGCAAACAAATAGTAAAAAATGCATATTTAAATATTCCAAATAAAACCTTATAATATTCTTAAAATTCGTATAACAACTAAATTTAATTAATTAGACTAATTGTAAGATTTATTTAAATTTAAACTCTGCAATTTTCTATCGGATCACACTGTATGTAACAGATTATTTTCAATAGGAAAACATTCAAATCTCTCTATGTAAGATAGAAATAGCATTTAAGAAGACAATGCCATATACAAAAATATAATTTGCACAAGGTCCTCCTGCCATTGACAACGCCGTCATCATCGCGATTGTCGTCATCGCAGGCGACATTCGTCCGAGAATTGCGTGAACACATTAAATTGCTTATCGGTCTTCGGCCCAGGACATCCGCCCTTTTGTCTAAACCAACCCTGGGGATCTGCGAGAGCCTTTCGCCGCAGCAGACGACCGTGTAATAACTAGAATTATTTACGACCGGGACACCTTTTGTTTGATTCTGATTCTGAAACAGGAGTACCGCCCCAACGGCGAACACCCGGTCAACCCGACCGCTCTCAACTGCCAAGAACCAACCCCCGAACACTTTAATGAACTCCCTTTAATATTAAGGGCTTATTACGGACTCCCGGCGGTTTCAATTTAATCCGCTTTACTAATAAGTGAAACCCAGAGGTTCCATCGAAAAGAAGCAGGTTTCGTACAAAAAGATCAAGTCTTTTGTTTGATAAAAATTTTCTTTTGTCTTTTCGGTAGCGTCGCTCATTTAGTGGCACAAGAAAATTTACTGCGCAGAAAGGAACATTGAAAATTTTAACAAAAGCGAGAGCCTCCTGATTGCCTCTGGATTTCAAAGAAATACCCATCCTCTTGGGTGAAATTGACAAAAATTTATAATATTTCATGGACCCTTTCTAACGTAGGTACTAATACAAAACAATAGTATACGCAAATGGATATTTAATGAGTAAATATAAATTGTCTACATGGAAAAAAGGACTTTTTTGTGCGACGCGTAGGTAAACTAATTACTATACATATGTATGTATTTTTCCAGGTAATTTTGTGATTATAAGTATCTAATAATTTTGTATTCTCAGAAAATTGCAAGCGCTTTGTAATAAACACACTTGACTTAAGTCGGTTAAATCATAATATCTATACCATAAAATTACTGCCATCATATGTATTTTAATGATCCAAAACTATTGCTGGTTTTACTCCTTAAGATAGTAATTATACTTAAATGTTGGGTACCCCAATTCTCTGAGCCTGAAGAATTATTTCTCTTTCAAGAAATATTACTTAACTCTAAAGTCTTCTAAAATAATCGGAACACTAAAGAATAAGGATAGGTATGTTATTCCTTTCCTATCACTCACGTGCAGTAGATTTTAAAAGTTCAACAAAGTCCAATATTAACAACACTTTGGAGTTAAGAACTTCGGAGTTCGTCTGGACTTCATCTTGTTCTCCCTCCCTCCAATAATCTCATGGTCAGAAAATCGCAATACCTATCCGCAGGTTCTCACCTCCATTTCCAAGAATAAGGAACGACCCACGCAAAGGTATAGGTAACATTGGTCAATTTTTTTATAAGAATCGCCCGAATACTTTCATATAAAATGAAAATACCGATGAAAATTGATTCCTCACACTGCCATGGCTTTAATTAAAAATTAATTGCCAGGAAGTTTCTTATCGGGCGGAGGAAGACGAAGTGATTGGGAGTCTCGAAAGTAGGGGAAATTCCCGAGAAGTGAGACGACAAACTTACGCAATTCAAATGATTGCTATTACAAAGTATTTTTCATAATTAAAACACAAGGATGCTGCGGGTTGTGCGGACGATGCAAGACTCCATCTTCGCGTCCTCCGCTGGTCAATTAATAAACTTCTGTTGCTTTAAGACGTTGAAAGAGTTCAAAGACTAAGAAAAACTTTTCTTAGCACGTTGCTTGGTCTCATGCCATAGAGAGAAGTTTTATTAAAATTTCTTGGAACTGTTAGTTAGTTCTGACCCTTGACAAATGTGAACGGATGTCTTAAGTCCTTGAGCTATGGTTTGATACTCTTCTACTTGAGGAAGGAACTTGAAATTTTTCTCTTTTTAAAAAAAGACAAATAAGAAAAATTAATGAAAATTCATCTTCATCCATTCTGGCTGGCGGTGAAATTAAATTCACCGCCTGTTTTAGCACCGCAAATTAGACAAGGAACCCACTTTATGTTGTAATTCCAGCGGGAGGAACTTTACTTAAACTTTTATTGGGTAAATTTGAAGCGTTTCATATGCACGTCATTATTCCCGGCATAAGGAGGCACAGGAGCACCACATATTGGAGCGCCTAAATAAATTACGTGCCACAACAGAACGTAGCCCCGTCATCCAACTCTGAAACGGATGTGGGGAAGGTAAGTAAAGTGATTCTTGCCCCGATTGAGTTCCTGCGAGGCTGGCGCTCCGCTGAGCAAATTGTTTATTTTTGTACAATTTCATTAATTATGCATTAGCTATCTTGGAGCTCTCTCGCATCATGATATGCTTTTATGTTGGACAAGGCCACTTTCTTCCTAGGTCTCAGGCTCAGCAGAGCCCTTGATAGAGTTCGAAGGTGATAATGCCGCCAGCATCCAATATTGAGGAATCTATTAATAATTTTTTTTTCTCCTCTCCAAATACACCTTGATGCGGTGTATACGCCCACCGAACAACAAATATTTCATGTTTTTCGTATGGATAGGATTTGCCACAAAAAGATTTTTCGCACCTCGACCGCGGGATGCTTTGATCCTGGTTATGGATTCGCCGGAGTTACAGAAAGGAACATCGTTTCGGCGGTAGAGTGGTACGCTTCGATGTCGAACGTGATCCAAATTTATGATATCTTCAGCAACGATTATTGTGCTACGTATTCCTGCACGTCCTCCTATATAATAAACATCTCATAAATTGATAGCAGATGACAACCGCCCTTACAGGCGGAGAAAACTTTCCCGGAAATAGTATGAATACTGATAAGCCTGCGGGCCGGGAATATTTAGAACCCGTACTCCTCCTTGGCCAGAAAATGGTAGTCTTGGACCATTCGAAGAAGTTCATCTCGTAAATAAAAGCTGTAATGCCGAGAAAACTACTTTTCCGGGATAACCGAGAAACGTCGCTTTCGACTCAGACTATCCTTTAGTGGGTTAAAAACGACCGTTCGTAACCCCATAACTCTTGAGGACAGAACCACATATAACCATACCGAACAGACAATTTTTTTTGTTGATGTTTAGTAGTTAACAGATATAAGAAACCCTAAAAATCCCGAAGAATTTCTTTCTTTCTATAGCTTTTAGATTTTTTTTAGATTAGAAGAAAGAATAAAATCAAAAAATAATAGTATACTACACTTTTTCATACATGCTACTAAAAATTTTTCTTTTTCGAATTTTACTCATTCCAAATTTTATATCGATAGTTTTAAAAATAGCTAAAATAATCGCATATTAAGACTAATAGGTTTCTGGTTATTTTCCATTTGTAGTATGAAAATTCTCAAAATAATCTATTGACTTGAGTACCTACATATTTTTTCAATCTCAACTTGAACATTTTCAACTTAACTAGATATTGGATTAAAGCTTTTATGTTGTTTTTAGTTATGGATTTTGGTAAGGGAAAAAGCTTCTTTTTTCCGATATTGTTCTATAACATATTAAGAAAATCCACACTGCACATAAAAGCAGAAATGTTTCTAATAAACGAATTTTTCGTATATGAATTTTTTTCCATCCGTTGACTTCGGTATGGACGACATTCAGACCAGTACCCGGAATGGGGTCACTCTCCCATCTTCCCTGCGGAAGCTCTTATCGCCCAGGACGTCCCCAGGATAACCGCATTACGGTATAAATTAAATTATCCTCCTGACGATGCATAAATTAACCCGCTCCACAAATTAAACCTGGAGCCGCTCCCCAGTAACTTAAAAATTTATTAAGTCTCAGCTTACCGATGCCCCGCAACGGCAAGCCTCATCACCGCCGTCCGACGTCGATGTCGTTGTCTATGTCGCCAGGAGCAGCCGGGAACAGCCGGGAGCAGCCCAGGACGGGACTAATGTGCCGAAGAGTGCTCCTGGACGACAAGGATTTTCACTTTTGATGGTTGATTATAGGACCACGAGCCGCATGTTTGTTCTGCGAGATCAATCGGCTAAATCCCGACTTGTCACTTAAAGTTTTTGAAAGTTCCGCAGACGGGTGGCAACCAAATAAAACTCTCTCGTCGTGACGCTATCTCGGGGGCTCATTTCAATTTGGGGTGACTCCTCTGTGGCAAACTGGCAGCCGGGGGTTTAGCCCTAAATAGACACAGTTTCTCTGACTCTATGAAGTTTCATCTTACAGCCGGTGGCAGTGTGACAGTGGCTTAAGTGAAATATTCATTCACGAAAGGTTTTAATCGAATTTCAGACACCTCTCGTTGGGATTATGCGGATACATGCGTAGGTAGATCAAATTTTAATTTCTAACTCTTCACCGAATTCATTTGTCTTTCAGTAAATTTTCATTGTGCCAAAGTGCTCATTTTAATACTGTAATGTAATGTAATGTAAGAATTCTTGAAAAGAAATGTTTGCCAATTTGTGCTCGATACTCTAAACTCCTACTAAACATACAGTGACGGTCCACAACTTAAAGATAAATCCAAGAATCCGAAGTAGCAATTATAATAAAACTGACCTTAAATATTATCTTCAATCAAATTTTTAATCTAACTAATTTAATCCTCAAAAAATAAATCAAGTATTAATTTTGAATTATTACTTTGGAAAGCTTGATTTCGTAGCCTCCATTTCAAATTTGTCTGTTTGTAATCTTCAAATTTCCATTCATTTTTTATTCCGCAGTTCTCCGTCAAAAGTGCTTAAAATCGGGCAATTTTTCGAGGCCACAAGGTGGCCTTTCTTAAGGACGTTTTTTTCTTTTTCAATTTATCATAGCCTACTGAAAATAATAATCATTCATGAACTTACTTGGGGCGCAGTCTTCTCCATTTTCATGCATTATCAATAAAAAGAATTGCTGATTACTCCGTCATATGTAGATCAGTTTCATCCATATTTAAAAATTAATTGGACTTAACAAATTTGAACTACGACTTACTTCTTACTGGAAAAGAAAAGAAAAAAAGGAACTCTTTTAATTTAAATATTTGGTTACACGTATTAATGTCGAATTAAGAGCTTATTTTGTTTGATTAAGGTTTAAAGAAAAATTGGGAAGATGAATACTTCGATTATTATTCACCTAATCTCATTTTCAACCTGCCCTGATCTTAAAATGTAATATTTCTTCTTAAAATTTCATGAAACAAGAGAAAGTTTAACCTTTTCTCATTCTTTAAAAGTTTAAAAAATTCTTTTTTTATTTTATTGGAGAGAAATGAAACAGAAAATATAAAAAGATTCTATCTAAATGCAGATTTTGTAGTTACATGGGACCTCCTTAATTTTAACAGACGATATGGAGGAGCATAGAAACCCTGACAAAAAATAATATATGTATGAAACTCAGTAAATAAAATATCTCTGGAATTCAATTTTAAGGGGATTAGTTGTATTTGCTGAAATTTTTTATTTTATACGTTCTCACTTGCCGTTTTTATAATTTCTTGTGAAACATATCTAATTTTGTTTTTCTATTGCATAAATATTGGAAAAGGAATATTAGACTGAAAAATTTTTTTATTATCTCCACGTGGAGTTGATTTAATTTTTCCACTGCAAAGCAAACAATTTAAATTTAAACTGTATGTATTTTCAAAATATCGTAGATATGTACATATACAGGGTGTCCGGTAAATGAAGGATAATCCTTCAACTGCGATGAGGGTAGACCATGTCCTACTATTTGCTAGAATTTTAGTTTAGTAAAAGTCCTACGGTTTTCGAGATATTAATTTTTTTATTTTTTTTTTTTGAAAAAACCATCCACATTCAGTTTTTGTCACGCCATTTCCACAAATTATAATTTTTTACAGTCAATTTTTTTTACAGTATTAACGGATAATATGTGTCATCTAAAACAGTATTTCGTTTTTACCTTAAATGTTGCAAAATACTCCAAAAAAAATTGTAATGAAAAATTTCCATACAAAAAAAAATGTACTATGTAAGTGAACCGTACCAATCACTTTAAAAAGTTGCTTGATAAATGCCAATTTTAAAATGCTAAATTGTTTCACATTTCTCTTTTAATTTTTTTTTATGTTAATTTAAATTGATGAAGGTAACCATTTCAAGGACGAAAAAATAGACTAAATAAACTGAATGTGGATGGTTTTTTCAAAAAAAAAATAAAATATTAATATCTCGAAAACCGTAGGACTTTTACTAAACTAAAATTCTAGCATATAGTAGGACATGGTCTACCCTCATCGCAGTTGCAGGATTATCCTTCATTTACCGGATACCCTGTATATTGAATATATAAATATTGTTTTTTTCTTTAATGGTTTTCTTTTATAGCTTTTGTATAGCTTATTTAACATGATGGAATCAAAATTCAGTCAATTGAAACTTAAAATTCTATTAAATTTACATCTTTCGAGCTCTAGGAATTGGACTGGAAGGCAATCATCTAATTCGTTTCGGCTAAAGTCCAAATGACTTTCAAAAGCTGAATGTCGTGTACAGAATTTTGTATGCAATTCAGTAAAGTTGAAACGAATTACATGACTACGACTCTACCTCTTGCTTTCCTGTACAAATTGACTGAATCGATGGAATATTTACACACATTCGTCATGTTTGCTCTTTCATAGGGGAGTTCTATAAGCTTATGATTTTAAATTTTGCAAACAGCAATAACTTAAAACTTTTTGGTGATTTCGGAATTTCAATTCACAATAATCGCTTTTCAAATATATTTAAGTAGAATCCCAACTTAAATAAATGGAAAATGTTTAATTAGGATATAAATAATAATATGAAAATATATTTAAGATTTATTGTATGATGATTTCCTCTCAATAGAGACGTTCAATAAAATATTTCAAAATAATCTTAAATGTATAGAATTAGTGTTAGAAAGGAGAGTAGTTTAAGCATAAAATGTAAAAATAGCACGTAAGATTGGTATTGTGCTAACTAAAAATAGTCGTAATGCGAAACTCGAGATGGGGCAACAAATCAGGATAATTTACTTCGCACTGCAGTTATAACTTGTGTTGAATCCTCGCCGCATCGAAACGGCCTGCATACGATTACCACCGGCGGAATGGCATGCAACAACGAATGCATTGAAAGCAGCAACCCCCAGACCCTCAGGGACGAACGTTTGCGGCGGGGCAGACATCCATCCTCAACTGGTGCGCTTACGAAGGTGGAAATTCTCTCGAAACTAATTAAAGCGCGAACATTGTAAAAAAGTAATTAAAATTGGCAGTGTTTGCTCTTTTGTGATTGCAGTGCCCTGCGGCAGGAACGAAAATAGCTCCCCCGGCCACATACCTTCAACACCACAAAAACTCTGGGATACTTCGAAAAAGAACAAAAAATACTGCGAAAAATTCGGCAACTCTCTTGGCTAATTGGAAAATTATTTATTTTAGAAAAGGAAACAGTCGGAAAAACCACAATTATTTTGGATTCAGGAGGAGGATCACTTTGTTACTAACTGTAAGATTCACAACAGGCTGGATTTAAAGGGGCTTGGTGTTATATCTTACAGTGAGTAACGATGTGTCTAATCATCTTTCTTTTCATCAGTCGTCAAAGATATTTTTTATAAATAGTATAATATTTTAACTTGTACACCTTAACTATAATCTACGAATGTTATAACTAATTTAAAAATGTTAGGTGAACTTAAGTTCCATCTTTGGTTCTTTGCTCTTTCAAATATAACTATTATTTTACCTTCGAATAGAATATACATATGTATAAGTTAACTTTTAGATTTTCGATTAAGCACAAAATAAAATAATGAATAATTTAATTTCATCGATTTTAGCAATTCAAAATCTCAGAAATGCTCAAAATATTCATTACATAGAATTTACATAAAAGGGCCCATACGAATACAAGTAAATATTAGTTACAAACTCTAAAAATACTTTAAATACCTAATTGTACACCTTTTTTACCTTTGACTTCGACGGTTTCATACATGCATATATTCCTTTTATTTTTTTACAAATGGTAAAAACAAATACCAGATTTACAAATGTCTAATAAATACATGCTGTACTTAATCACACATTCTATAATGTATGGTAAACAAATTTCCCTTGATGTAACAAATCTCGGTTCACAATTTCATTTTTCGTTTCATAATTTCAGTATTTGTAGGGTGGGCGTATGGAAATTTCATAGAAAATGAGTTTTATATTTATAACTGGATATGATAATGTAATAGGAACCTCTGGGCGAATATTTTATGAGGTTGGTTAGTCTAGGGAAAAATATGTAGTTGGAAGGCCTTCAACAGACATCCATGCCTTTAGAGACTTCATTCGATGAAAACTATGGAAACTAGAGAGAGAACTAATTATAAATGAGGTTGCCATGGATAGGGAGTAAAATTGCGTTATTAGGTAGGTATATAATGGAAAACCGTGCTACTGCTAAATTATGAAAAAATATTAACATTTGTTCAAATTAACCTTCAAGGCTTCAAGTTTTATGAGAAAAATATTTTTTTTAAAAATAAATGAATTTAATGAACAAGATTAAAATTATCCAAAATCTTTGCTGCCTAGCCTTCTTTTATTTAAAAGTATTATCCGTGCATTATTTTTTGGCATGTGAGGATAAGCGATCTTCGCATTCAACAATTAAATTAAATTGAAATCTATGTGTGCTATGTTTCGAGAACATCTCCATTTCACCTCTGGCCACACAGTAAACAAGCTAAAGCATCGTTCACACTAATTACGCATTACCCAAATTCACCGTAGGCCCCAAAAGGACACCTCGCTCGCATTAACATGCGATTAATTTGCATCCTCTTTGACGGTGTTTAATTCCATGGAAATTCCCTACAATTGGAAAAAATATTGGGACAAAAGGTTGGGTCTTTAGTGTCGGTGCCACTCTGGTCCTACGGTAGGATAACAAATGATACCATCGAATAGCGCGCACCTGTACCTATATGCGGGGGTGAAAGGTGGCAGCCCGTATACCGCTCGAATTTAAGTCCATTAAATAGTCAAAGGTCGCGACTGCCTCGGCTTTCAAGGACTTAATTAAAAGCGTTTGAATTTCCTTTATCCCCACAGTTAGAGGGTTTACCAACTTGCGCTTTAATTAGTTCAATGCGGATGACCCCTCCCAACCTGGCCCCAAAATGTATATTACATTTTCGGGTAGTGAATAAATTAAAGCATTTCTAATTTTTCCTATCCAAAGTTGTATTTGTTAGTAATGGGGAAAATTCGGGTCTAGCAATAAAATCACCTGTAAAGGTGCAAATTTACTATACGTAAAATGCTGCTCTCTTCTTGTTAATAACCCCAAAAACATGGGAAATAGAGGAAATTACATGTGTAACTAACTACCAATTTGGGTATTAATATCCCTCAGGGAAAACAGGACTCCGGCTAAAACTGTTGCTATCCTTTCTCCACACAATTCGAAGGAAATCAACTCGAAACTGATTTATGATAATTCGTATTTGTGCGGCCAGTAGAGATATTTTTAAGGACTCACGGAAACTCCCATTTATCTAACAATAATAAGTGAAACTGTTTTGACAAATAATGTCCACGCAACTGCAGAATTTTCTCTCTCCCCAAAAAATAATCGATCCCATTTCTGGGAATTTACTCCCAGAGCACTTCTAAAATTTCTTTTTACATTCCCCGAAAATATATTACATAGAAATCTTCTAAATTTATTTTTCTAATATTTGCGAGATAAATTGATGCTTTAAGCTAACATTAGATACCTACTCCATTTTGGACATGTCTTTTTAGCCTGCTTTAATTTTTAGATAGACTACTTTTAGTTTAATGAATGTATCTATCTTAGGATTAAGAAATTAACTTTGTAATGTATCGAAATTAATTTTTGATACCGCATAAATTTCAAGCTCAGACAGAAAACTCACGGTTTTGATTAAAGTTTTCATGCACGCGTATCCAAATACGAAAATTCGAATATATAAAAGAAGTCGTCTACCAAATACCAAACCCACAGTTTCCTTTTCATCAATGTTCAATTACATTACACATCTCTCCTTTCTGTCCCTAAAACTTTTCAAGATAAATTCTCGGAAGAGCATCAAAAAATAACATCGTGTATGTTCAAAAGTAATCACTTTTTATCAATGTGGGTAAATAGCAGACAGGAAAAAGTCATTTTATTCAAATTGAATTATCCGCTTATGCTGAATTATTACAATACTGCTCAAAATAAATATTCGATTGAGCGATAAGTAGGCGAATTCAATTCAAATGCTGTGCTTCTAAAAATGAACTTCTATAACCTTTCAGGAGGAAATTGTCAATCAGTCGCGTATTATTGGGTGCTGATTTTGGCATGAAAATCTTTTATATTTAAAGCTATTTATAGTTCTCTTTTTTTCGGTGATTATTGTCACCTGGCCCACGAGTGGGCGTGCTGTATCACAAACGCCTAGTAAGAAAGTGAAAAATTCATAATAAATACTTATGTATACTTATATTCTGAAATTTGTTTTCAAAATCTTAGGGTAGTCTTTTATCTATTTCCTTATTTTAGATATTGAAACGTTTGATAAACTTTTAGATTTCAGGGCGTATAGTGGCTTTTTTAAAAAATATACAAAAACGAGCAAATCAATTATCTTAATTTTGGGATTCAGCGTGATCACGATTAACTATAACACAAAGTTATTGTTGTTGAAGCATGACATATTAATCCATTTCTTTAATCTTCAAAATAAGTTTTACTTTATATAATAGTTTTGTTTACTATGTGTTAATTCTAGATAAAAAGCCTAAAAGACGGCTTTAACTATTTAATGTAAACTTTTAATAAATACATGTGGATACATCTGTATATGATGAAATTAAATTGACGGTCAGGACACTAACAAAAAAGTGAGTGGCTTCTATGTAAATAGAGCTATTTTGATCAAAAACATAAATATGTAATTGCAAAAATAATTTCTTAGAAAATAGTTTTATTATGGATAAAAGTAAAATTAAATACCTATTGCTTACATACAACATTCGTAGTGATACCTCTAACGTTCAATTATAACTATTTACAAATCGTAGTTCAACCAGCTATCAAATGTGGCTATGACCTTGAAAAGGTTATATTTATGGTCATATATACCTACACAATTAAAATAAGATCAACTTGAGATACTCGGAGCATATTTCTAATATTAAAGAAAAATTTAAAAAATACATTATACATACATACATACATTCATATGTATACCTACGAAATTTTGATGACTTTTGTGAAAACACACTCACTCAGCAAATATTCAAATGTGCATGCCAAATTAATTTTCGGTCCTTGTGTAACATTCAAACGAGCTTATAAAATAATTGTTTATGCGGGATGAATGCATACATACAAATGACATTATTATGAGTTGTAAATTGCCAGTTTATGTGGTTGGGAGGGTGGCAAACACTGTCCACTTTAACGACAACGTCCTTCCCAAGTAATTGGCGGGAAAACTGAGATAATCGCGATCATATTTATGGAACATGCTCTATGAGGCATGCATCCCAGTCGCAAAGTCTGTTCGGCATCAATTCAGGAACATCCCATTTCTCCTGTCCTTTCCAAATGAAAAATTTTTTTCTGTTTGCCAATAAAATTCCTTTCCTCGAAATGTGGGTATACGAGTTATTAAAATTATATGTCCATGCTCGTTTCGCAGCCCTTTTTAAGATTCGTCTGAATCGTAATTTTGGGAAAATCCTTCAAAAGTGCTATCAGACTTTGGCTGACAGTCGGAAAAGAAAAATCTTTTACGGCTTAATGTTGTTGACGAAAGTAAAAATAAAAAAAAAACGGAAAACAAAACCCGAGAATCACACTCAGCGGGAGGAATGAACTAAGGGCTTTTTAAGGGTTAGGGCAGAAATAAATCAATGGCAATGTCGCTGCGAGTCCGCCCAGTCCCATAAATAAGTAAATTATTTCAGAGCATGGGGATAATTACGAAATCGATCCGAAGACATTAGCAGCTGACAGGCTACAAGGAGTCGATCCTTTCTGCGGATCAATTACGTCTGCCAGTTCGAGATGACAAATTCGGGAGTGATCCCGAGAAGAAGCCAAGCCGGGCGGTATTTGGGTACAGGGTAAGGAACGGGGATGGTCTTCCAGAAATCACTTTACCAAGGTTGACAGAGGCTGGGCGCCCCGGCTCCTAATAATAACCGACTGTCGCTTAAATTCCCGTGACCTTTGATTACTTGCTAACATTGTTTTTCGGGTGACAGCCTTCCTGACAATTTTCCTGGCTGAGGATACATTACAATGATTTAGGGCGGCATGGCACAAGGAGACGGCAGGACGACACGCACATTTCAGGGAAGCGGAAATTATTGATCAGAGCTCTCAGAGCCACCGGCGGAAGTATTACATAAAGGACCTCCCCCGCAGAGTCGAGGTTTGATTTTGAATATTTACTACATGCCCGGGGGAGGAGAGAACACCAGAATACGAAAAATTCAAAGATTTAGGTTTTAGATGGGGCTATAAACAGCCACTTCTATGGTCCTGATTTAAAATTTAAAAAACATAAGTAATGTAAATATGTGCACATATGAGGTAGGTTCAAAAACCCAACGTACATATGTAGGTACTTATAGATTTTTGTAAATACATACATCAAAAGTACAAATAGGACATTTGTTGCTATTTAAAGAATTTAGACTTCAAATTTACCAAATTCATTCATATAATGAAAGACAAATAATTCCTGAGTAGTAATTAAAATTTAATTAATAGGTACCTAAGCATAGTAGAGGTTGAACTTCAACTGAAATGAAATATTGAAAAGTTTTGTTCAGTCAAATTTTAACTATTGAAGAATTTATCACCTGATTAGTCACGAATAAAAGTTTGCTGTTAATAAATTAGTTTTAATAGGGTATTCCCACTTTTCGGGATGAAAAATGCGCTAACATTTTTTGGATTATACACAAACACATCGTATATTAATATTCAATCTAGAATTTCCACTAAAATTTAAATCATGAGATTCTGAATCGACATAGATTTTCTCATAATTTTCTAACTGTATTTACCAACTTGTTTTTTCGATTAGTGATGTAAACCGGAATGTGTAGCATATTTAAATATACCGATGTATGCACTCGCGATATTTTTCATAGAAAATTTAACACAAAAGGTTAATAAATTTTATCTCCAAAATCCACTACTTATACTGCTCCGCATGATTTAAATATAATGCATGTAAATGATATTTTGGGTACCTACCCTATACCTTTTGGATATTTACACACAAGAAAACATGTGTCAAGTAAATATAGTAAAAACAGACTGTAAGACAGAATACTCTAAAGCGGAACATGTGAAATCTTCTACGAAAAACATACTAAAAGACTTTTTCGTATGAGAGTAGATAACGAGATATTTCCGAAAAGTTTATTTTTAAGAAGAGTTAAATGCAACTGAAGACTACATGGCAACTTGTGTTGTGGATTTTTAAAAAACAAATATTAAGAAATCTTTTATAGGTACCTCAAATATATTTTGTGATGAAATCATGTGAATTTTTTATCGATGACTTAAAATGATTTTTACGAGTTCAAAAAGACTTAAAATGATACATTTTTGGTGGTGTGTTTAAACTATTGCTATAAAATTTAAAAATAAATCACGTCAAACTAAAACCTCTCAGTGTCTATAGCTGAATTAGATAAGATATAAAGTAAGTATAGTAAAAACATGCTATATCAAAACATGTCCATTTTCCATTATCTTAAAACCTTTAGAATTAGATATTTTTTGTTTATTGCAATAAATGTTCCATCACTTAGAGTGGAATGAGGGTGGGATTGTTGCGCAACTACGAACCACCCTGCGAATGATAGTTCCGGACCAGTTGTGCTAAAATAACAAGAAAACAGACGCAATTGATTGCGGCCAAGATGATGAATGAGTTGCGTTTTCCGGCAAACTGGTCACTGGGGTTCCCCGAACGGCCAAAAACTTGCTGACCGCCAATTAGCAAAAAGATAAGTAATTGCTCGTCACACCCAAAGTATTTCGGGATCGGGGATGAATTGTGGATGGAGGGGGGGACGCTAAAAGTTTTATCGCATGCACTCCATCCAGCTCGTGTTTTCCAATTCCCAGCCCCATGGCGGCGTTTCGAGTCCCGTGCAATTTGTCAAGATCCAGGTCCTTGTCGCACTAATAAAATTTCATTAGTCGACGGAAACCGGGGACCAGCCGAACCCCCGCCAAAACCACCCCCGCACTGTTTGTTGTTTACTCATTTTCAAGACGACAAAGGGAAAAACATTTCGTCTGACGAAAACTTTGTCACATTTCAAAGTGGCAGGGCCCGGCACTTTTATCTCGCTCCGGGTGAAGTTCCACGTGAACCGAAACCCGTGCCACCCGTTCTGCCCGAGGGCGTAAGCAGCCCCAACAGAGCACCCAATTTTTGGGGGATGAACGAATAGATTCACCCAGAGGTGAGGGCGAGGGGGGTATGTTCGAGATGTTAAATTTCCCAGGGAAAGGCGCTAAATGGGGCTGCAAGGACAAGATTTCGAGGGCGGAAAAGAAATCGACGACGATGATATCCTCGCGCGCTATTTTGTCCGCGCCCCCGCACACGCTATCTACCCACCCCCGCAAGGGTGATTTATGTCCTTTTTCCGCGTTTAGTGCTTGTTTCGGCAGCTCACGCGGGCGGGGTGGCGGCTGCACGATATCATCGGATATTGCAACTTTTGACTTAATTTTATCGGTGAGACTTGGGGCTGTAAATAGGCGCAAATAAATTACCGAATGGGTTAAAGGTGGGTCGACAGTCGACAGTAATTAATCCCACACCGGGGGAAGGGTCCTTTCTCCCTGTTAAACATGAAACGCGGACATAAGCTAGAGTATTTTATGCGAGGACACAACAATACTGGACAATTTTACTTTATTTCATTTTCTTTTTTTATTTCATTTTTCGTTGTCTCGTTTCCACGACTTAATTAACTTTACCTGCCCCAGGAAAAATGAAGCTAAAAGCTTCAGTAATAAATACATAGATACCAAGCCCTGTCGATTTTCATAGTTGCCTGCAGCTTGAAAATATAACAGGAGGTTAAGGAACAGGAAAGCTCCTGCCCTGGCCATATTAAATAATTCACGTTCTTCAAGAATCGCCAAAATCGATAATATCCTCGTATTTTCTTGCTTACAAAAAAAGGTATTATTTTCAAAAAATATTTACCTGCAGATTTTTACGTAAGGAAATCTGATTCTCTGTTGAACAGAAGCAACACCCACTAAATTATGCTCCAGAATTTATCTCCTATTACAAATTCATAAGTCAAAGCACCTGAGTTAGCACAATTTTCTTAAGAGTATTTGCAATTTAGGCAATATAAAAAACAAAAGAGACAAAAATAAAGAATTTAAGTGTCCACCTTTCATAGGTTCCAATCTGTTCAATCCATTCAAATGTGCTCGAATATCTCTGAGAAGATATTTTTTTTACATAATGAACACATCCCTCGGCCTGATTTGGGCAAGTGGACCTTTGTCATGGAGACCCTCGCCAAATTGTCCCCAGTCGCAGGTCGCAGGCTCCTTAAAAGTATTGTTACCTTGGATATCGAAATCCTTGGGACTATCGGCTAAGATGATTCAGATGTGTAAAGCCGAAATCGGCAAAAAACATCTGAGGATGAAACCTTTCTTTGACTTCAGACAAAATTTGAATTGGTCTTCGGGTTACAATATTTCGCTTTTTTTAAAGAAACTTAAAGCAAAGGCCTTTAACTTCAGAGACAAAATGGTTTTTGCAAACACAAATTTAATTTAATTTAATTTAACATACATATATACATATTTTGCATATTTATGTATGTGTCCCAAAAAACAACTCCTAAAAGCGAAAACGGCTGAATAAGCAGTTAATGACTATCCAAATAAGTGTAATTTGATCTATTAAATCCGCGGGTTTTCGAAATATTGGGACATTTTTAAATTTGGGGAGGAACCCGGCTTTTACAAATATCAAACAATCAATATCTTTTCTTGAAAGTAAACACATTACTGAAAAATAGTGCAAAATTTATGTATGTAAGTATTATCAGAGAGAAGTTAAATAACTATTATTATTTAACTTCTCTCTGATGGTATTATATAATACCTTTTTAGCTCTCCTTGCCTTTTTTCCTTAAAATAAAGAAACATAAAGAACTAAATATTTTCTTCCATAGAATCCATAAATATTTATTAATATGTATTAAATTTTTATTAAAGTTAATACCTAAATTAAATTGCTTAATTACTCCATAGACATGCTTTAAGTAATTATGTATATGAAACCTCATTGTTTCGCAGTGTGCTAATTTGAATATGCATGACATAACCCTAGATTAGTTGGCACATGCATTCTTGTGGGATATGCCGCTTCCTGATCAATTAATTTTCAATTTGTTGAAGCTATCTGGGTCTCGGTAGAAATCCAGCAATATTAATCAGGATTGGTATTTAATCAATTACAATACTCAAAACATCGAAGGGAATATCTCCGGGATAATTTGCGATTGCAACAAATTGTCCATTTGTCCAAAGATACAAGAGAATCATGCTTGTGGCAATCGTTGAAGGGATTTCATTTAAACAAAAACGATTGTTGAAATGAATGGGAAAAAATGTCAGAAATCCCGGGACAAAGGGAGGATACGTCCAGTTCAAGTGCCCGCGAGCAACGTTGGAGCTCGCTGAAATCGTCGTCGGAGCGCAAAGTCAAAGAAATCAAGCGTAAATCCAACCCTCATCCGCACTGATTCCTGTTCCTCTCCCCATCCGCCGGGACTTTTTAATGAATTCCCATTTTTCCGAACGATATAAGTGCCAGAGACGCAAACTGGAGCTGCTTGGAGCAATTCTATCAATCGCGCTTCTACTGTTATTGCAATGAAAAACAGTGTCTCGCAGTCGAGTGGTAATAGAATTGTATGCTTCCGCCCCATTGACCTAACCTGATTTTGCTGCCATGCAGAAATCCTGCTAAGGGCTAGTTCAACATGTCGGGACCCTCCCCCGGCTGTTTCCCGAGAAACACACGTAGCCAGGCCAACCGTTCCTGTTGTCGAGTCGAACTGGTGCGCGATGGATTGAGAGAAATTTTCTCGGATTTTCGAGGGAGACAACACAACTCGACCGAGTTCCCAGTCATCCCTGGGGCTCCACCCACACCCGCGTGTCCTTGTATCAAACAAACTTAATTAACTCTTTTCGATATCTTCCGGACCACCAGCGCCGCCACCGTCACTCTGGCAAAACACGTATACTATGTGTGGTGTGGAATGTATGTATACATATTTATTTTCCGACTTTCTGCAATAATTTCCTGCTCCTCATTCAATTTACCTTGTCTCTAATATTTTTCCGCTCGGTTATCGTAAATTCAATTTAAGAATGCTTAAATCAAAAACCTACCTAGGTACAGCATTTTAAAAATTGAAGGAATTTCCGTACCATTTCCATGACGATGTTCAAAAACCAAATTATTTGATGTTGGAATGTATTTTTTAAATAGTCAATGGTAATATGATACATATTATACAATATCAAAAACTGGAATATTTGAGAGATAAATATGTAAAATTTAAAAAGAAACATATTTCAAGCATTCTTGAGCAACTCTCAAATAAAAAATTAAATCCTTAGGTACCTAACTGTGAACTATTTTTAAAAATTATGAAAGTTTGTCTAAGCAACATATCTGAAGCTTCCGCAGCATCCCATTAATTTTTAAAAAATTTCCACAAATGGTTAAAATAGGCCTTTTCAACCCCATGTTTCGGAAAACGTGATGTGATGGAAAATGTTCATATTCAAAATTGTCCAAAAAAGTAAATCCTGTCAAAAATACCTATCATATATCATCCTTTCAGACAGAAAACGAATGCATAAAATATGCAGAACAATTTAATGAACTCAGCGAAAAATCCTAAATTGATATAAACGAGTATTTAACTTGACACTTAATTTCTCTCGATGACAAAAATGATTTTCTAGAGAGTAAAATCCAAACAGATTTATCATTTTTAGATTAAAAATGCAAAAACAAAATAATTGAAATTTCGAAGGTACTAGATGTTATTTTAAAAAATAAACAATAAAAAAAACATATTTCCAGCATTAGCTAAAGACTTGTAAAAATCTGAAACCTCAAATATTCTAAACAGGTGAAATATTTGCTTAAAGTAACTCTCCATCTCCTGATACTCAAACTTTTAACGTGTGCTCACTCATATGTAAAAAATATATGTAGCAAGTACGAAAAAATCGTTTCTAAGCTTCTTTTTTATAATTCAGAGTCAACATGCTGAATTACGTTTGATACGATTCATGTCAGATAAAATCCTTGGCACAAAATCGTATTTAAGACTGTTACATATGCCACGTTTTGTGCTTATTCGAAGAACTTATTTTTGAAGGTATGTAACAACTCTCATTTTGCCACCGATTTCACATGTCACGAATATAATACATTAGAAGTGTATTTCAATTGTAAAGAAGTTTTATTCAGAATTGTTAGAGTTTTCTTGGAGAAAAATGAATTCTAATGGAATAAAGTTTCTCTGTAATAAGCTAAACTTTAATTAATTTGAAACGAATATCAAGTTAATTCTGATAACTTTAAATGGAAAAAAAATTTGATTTAATTGTTTCGGAAACTTCTAGGATTGAAAGTCTCATTTTCTCCGTTGATGGGTGGGATAATTTTACACACTTTTTGACAAACATTCAAATATTTTAAGGTGTAAGAAAAGCACATAATAGTGTTGATAGTATTCTTAGATATACTTTTTAAGATATGCGGAAGTAAAAAACGTGAATCAAATCAAATATGTAATATAAAACTAGTCGTTTTCTAAAACAAGATGAATTAAAGATAAATATATAAATATTTTTTAAAAACCTTCAAATATTAAGACGTTCGAAAATCAATTTATTTTATTTAGAATTCCAATTTTTGCAATGGTACACCAACTGCATTGCTTGCAGCAGTCAAAATATCATAAGTAGTTTTTGATGTTAGGACCGAAAGAACCATTGAATTTTTAAATCCATTAAAAATAATGATATTTTAAAAGTTTTAAATCGGGATATACCTGAGTTCTGGAGAACATATAGTACTATATGTACATACTTTTGTTGCAAATCAAGACCATATAAATACATCTTTTCAGCTGTTTGCATATAGACTTTGGTTGTATCGCTCGTGCCTTGAAAGAAATCTTCTAAGATTAAGAAAGGCGAAGATAAATACATCTCGACTCCCTTCCAATGTTTCTATCTTCTTCGCCAGACGCATTCATGCCCACGTGTCCTTAAATCAAACAAAGTTAATTAACTTTCTTCGATCGCAATCGCCACGAACCGATATCTCATTGAGAAGTAATCCCTTTTCCCATCTCGGTGTGCTTGCAGATGAGTTCTGCGAGGAGTACCCCCACAACCTCATCCCGACACCTGGGTACTGGATCGAATGCTCCCGACAGAAAATTTCTATGCCAAATGCGCACACGATCTGGGACGATAGCGATTCCGAGCACGAGGAGCTACGTGAACGTGCCGCGAGCTCCTCGGATGCGTACCTGGAACGGGGCTGCAGCGACCTCTACGAGGATGACGAGGACTCAGAGGCGGCGCCAAGGTGAGTAGAGTGCCTCAATTAGGACCACCCTGTGCCTGACTGCGGCCTGGCCGGCACCCTGTCCGCGAGCGTAATTGTTGCCACTTAGATTCCTTGCCAAAACGATTTTATACGAATTTTTAAGTCCTAGGAAAAAAACAGTCATCGAGGAGCAGTGGGAACAGCAGCAAGGGTTCGAGCTAACGTCCGTCGAGCAGGAGACCTACGAGAAGTACTTCTACGGAACGGAACACTGGAACTACTTCACGACAGACGAGGACCTGGGTCCGGTCATCCTCTCCATCAAGCAGGAGACGCTCAACGGACGAGATCAATTTAGAATTTTAGTTAGGGCTATCTCGTACACAGTACATGGACTGATACCAGCATCGTGCGTTTTTGCTGACAGGTATGTATTTAGAAGAACTACCCAGAAACTAAACTGATACATGTAAATATATATTTTTTAGGAAAACCTAGTCCAATATACATATCTACTTATAAAAACCACAATCTTTTTTTAAATATTTAAGGGCTAACACCTGTGTATGTATTCCACTGAAAAAGTAACGTATTTTTAGGATTTTGAAAATTTCAACAATAAAAAATTGTTAAATTTTACAAAACGGAGAAGTCGACTTGAAAAAGTATAATCCTAACAAAATAAATCCCCAAATTTTCAAAAATTTTTACCTTCTCCACTTTACGTAAAGAAAATCGTAGTCAATTAAGATCTTGATTTTATAACAATATCCACTTTTAAAAATGCTGTTTTGAAAAAACAAAAAGTATAACATTTTAAATAATAACGTGAAGTCCTGTCGTCTATGAAAATAAAAACAATAGTATAAAATCACTTATAAAGAAAAAAATGTACCTTTTAGCCCTTTAAGAAGATATCTAGATTATCTCTAGATCATTAATGAAATGTTTCACTAATTTTTATAACTTTAAAATCTTTCAGATACAACCGAGAAGAAGTAGTTAGATCCTTAGGTAAAGAAGTTAACTTAAATCCGCCATTAACTTTAGGACAATTGCCAGACACCCCGGAGGAACTTTTAAAATTAGATCAAGTAATATCATGCCGATTTACTTCTCTTCATTATAGCTGGTTTTTCACCACCCACTTTTGGCCACAAGCCCAAAATAAAATAAAAAAATAAATAAATTGGCTTTACCCACTTGAAATATATCGAAATTTAGATAAAAAATCAGCTACAATGAGTCCACCAGCAGGTGTCGAGATCCATTGATTCCTATAAAGTAACTCTTAAGAATTTCCAGGTTTTTATAAAATCCGAACTCAAAGTAGGCGTTATTTACGTTAAAGAAAACCAATATACAGAAGAGCAGATCTTAGACAATAATGAGAATTCACCGCTGTTCGACGAATTCCTACAGCTCCTAGGCGATAGAGTTAGACTTCGCGGTTTCGATAAGTACAAAGGTGGCCTTGATACTGTCCATGATTTAACAGGTATGCGCCAACATTCTTCCCCAGAAGGCCAGAGGTCGTTTCACATTTTCCATTCTCTTCCAGGACTTTATTCAGTTTATACAAACTGGCGTAATATTGAAATTATGTTTCATGTCTCCACGCTGTTGCCATACGAGAAGCACGACCCTCAAAAGCTGCAACGTAAGCGACACATCGGGAACGACATTGTATGTGTTGTCTTCTTGGAGGCAGACAATACGCCATTCAGTCCGGCGTGCATAAAGAGTCATTTTCTTCATACTTTCATATTGGTAAGTACCACCTTGCTCCAACTAAATGGAAGAAGCACAGGAGCTTAAGGAAAGCTATAATCTTGCAAAATATGGGTTATTTTATTCCATTTGAATAAGTATAGGTCATGACTAAATCGTATCAACCAAAAATACAATGTAATGTTGAAATTGTTGCTGGCACAACCTTAATTATTATGTCGATTAGTTTACTACCATTAATAATATTTACAATTACAAAAACTGCTTTCAATTTGAAGTTAATGATACAATATTGTTATTTCCCTATAATTACATTTATGCAACTATGTATAAATATTTTACATATTTAGAATAATACAAATTACATTTCATCTGTTGATTGCCAAAGTTGCCTTACTTCAATTTTCTATTACAAAGCATAAAATTGAACTATCTTCAGTTTTACAATGGATATCAGGATATTAAACAAATGGCTCTTTTTTTCTATCTAATAAAATATATTTTTTATTTATATACTATACATATTTGTGTAGTTAAGAATTTGTTTGGAAATAACTACATATATACCTCCGTTTGTTGGAAATTGACCAGAAGTATCAATACTTTCCTTTCGATGCTATAAAAGGCAGTAATTTTGATTCGCTGACAATATTATCAAATAACATCAGGTACTTATTTTCATTAACTTTAAATTAAATTAAAAGAATTTTCTTTTAAAGACTTGGATTTAAGAAATTTAAAAAAGGATGTACGGAACTTGTATATAGTATTGATAAGATTTTGTTTCTTTAATTTAGAATTAAATTGGTTCATCTGTGGTTATACGTTTTAATTACTTTTTCTTTTGCCTATTCCTAGGTCCGAGTGTCTGCGCGAATAAAAAGGAAGCCGACAAGGTACGAAGTGTCCGTAGTAACAAGAGATGAAGTTGGTGCCTACAAGCCTTATTTATGGGAACAATCTGTGTTCGAGAAAGGACCCATGTTCAGGTGAGTTCATTATACCAAAACAATTTCAAAGTTGCTGCTATTACCAGTAATTCGCTAACAACAATTATTTAATGTTTTTTACTAACTTCAGAGAATGGCTACTAACAAAGATCGTAAACGGCGAACGTGCCTCATATTCGGCACCAAAATTCGCACGTATGCAAGAGCGTACACGTTCCCAAATGCTCGAGGATCTCGTGATGAATTTATCGAATCATGCGGAAACTGGACAAATCCCTAAACCATACCGAAGGGGTTCATGGAGACCCATCGGTGAGGACACTTGCATGTTGCGAAATACAGTTAGTTGCTGTATGCGACTCTATGTGCCGCATAGTATGTACTTGAACATGAAAAATCTCTTCTTCTCTATCGTCCATTTTTCCCATTCCTTTCAAACTTACTCGAGTTAAATGTTCCCGAGGTGGTTGGTGATTCAGCACTATATAGAGAACTTCCTCCAAAATTTTAGTACTTTTCATCGGGAAAGCTCTAAAAGATTGGATAAAGTTCTGCGGGTTGAGAATCACCTCCATCCAACCACTCTTTCACTTCTCCTCCTCTTTGTAAAGTATTCTCGGCCTCCGATTCAGTTTGATTTCCTCGGAATTATGGTTAAATCGTTTTATTTGGTACAAAATCAACACGAACGAATTCGACACACAAAATCGTCTAAATTGAGTGCCCAGAGCTCCACTCGTAGTCCCAACCAGCCTCTGTCTACGCAAAATTCTGCGGTAGGGCTTATTTATGATCCTCGGAGCCTATGTGATTGCGTTTTATTGAAAAATTTAATGAACACCAGCCCTCTTGACGACTGCTCCTCGTGGGCCCCAATGCCGGTGCCCTAAATAGGCTTATATACCCCTCTATAATTTTACGGGCTTCCCTAAGCGCTGTGAAAATCTCCCAATCAGGAAATCACCTGCCATCAAGTGAGGAATGGCTTCCATAACGTCGGCTCCGAAAGGTACGATGGGCATTTTGAATGCAATTTTATGAGAAGTACTTACGCTGCTGATCCGTCCCCTGGGCGGGTAATTAAAACACCCCCCGAAAAGATACATGGGAATTTCAGTACTATATGTGGCCACTATCGCTTTCTGAACGGAACCTCCCAGTACCAGATCCAGCTGGATTGTCTTATATGACTTTGAGAATGGCTTTCTTACTGCTAACCAGATAAACAGGTGTGCCAGTTAATCCTACCCTAATGGGGTGAAGTCATTTTCAAAATTACTCCCTTAACGTCGAGGCGATTCATTGCCACAATACCAATTCATTTCAATTTGTTGGAAGGATTCTCCTACCGTTTGTAAATACCTCGCGGCCTTGCTTTGTGCTATACCACCGAGATGCAAAATAGCTAGCTCATCTTGGATATTTCTCATAAAGGTGAGAAATGTTTGATTTTTATATGAAGGTTACTCGGAAAAATATTTATTTTGATACAACACATTTGTATATTACGAAGCTTACACCTTTGATAGCATCATGAATGAATTTATGAGTTATATTTTCAGAAGGGTATAAAAGAGTTTATATGTCTGACTTCACAAAGGTTAATGTTAATTAAGTATACTATTTTTAGCAATATCACCGTTTTCGAGGAAACTGATTATTTTTCTCAAATAATTTGAAATGAAATAAAAAATTTAAATTAAGTAGTGTAAAACTTAGGTTATAAAGAAATATTATACACTAATTAGGCAGCCATTTAAAATCTTAACTCTAACGTTGTTCCGAAGTGAAGTTTAAAATATGTTGGTTTTTAATTTAATGTATGAGATATATTAAATAATTCGTTTTCAAAATATTTTATTGACAAAATTTTGCATTATGAATATTTTATAGGTGGAACAATTAAAAAACGATTCCTAAACTAAAGATCATCCGCGAACTGAAATAAATATTTTTGAGTAAAGTATCTTATCTACGCCAAGTAAAATCCTTGAAGTAATGTTTTCACTTTTATACAAATATCAAATATTTCTCATATTTATAAAACTATAAAATTATTAAACTACTATTGCAATTTCCTAAAGCTGAATCGTATAGCGAATTTCAATGAATACAAATTCTTAAGTTCATTGTCACGCTAAAATATGTGTGATAGTAAATTTAAATAAGAGGCATAAAACTTTCTCAACGGCTTTGGACTATTTAGCGAGCTCTTGGCGCGAAAACACTCCTCACACAAACTTATCAAAATTCAAATTTTCTTTTTAGTTCTATTCTAAATTCTTATCCCTAAGTTACTCAAGAAGTTTGTTTGAACACAATTAAAAAGAGAGCGAACGAAGTAAGTAAGACCTTGCGATGCATCAAGAAAACTTAAACCCATCCACCCTCTGAGCATACCCCGAAGGCGCTAAGAAATCCCCAAAGACGCTGGGCCTCCGGACCCCGTCTAAGTGAAATCATGTTCAAGTATAGTTTTGTGAAACTCTATCTTCTCTTAGATATTTTCTTTTCCTGTGTGATCTTAACTGCTTTGTGCCGCTTCACCGGATGAGCAAAGTACCATTGCCATCTTTTCTTCTTTATCTCTTCTGTCGACAGACCTTCCATGCGGAGGGGCTTCTCTTTGCTTTTTTGCATCCGAAAAAAAATAATTAAAGCTTTTTGAATATTTCTCATCTTGCACCCCAACTGCTAATGCTGTCGCATCGTCATAATCATCCACATGAGCCACCTTTAAATAATTAACATTAAAAGTTTCATTTCAGTCAGCTTTTCTGCTTAGTTTGGTTTTTCTGTACGTATAGAAGTTTGTTTGTTCGTTTGTTTGTTTGGTTGTTTGAATTTCTTTATAAACCAAAAAAAAAAAAAAAGAAATTAATAAATCATGCCGTAGTCCTGCCAATTTGCGTGCATAATTTTGCAGCATCGCTTGTAGATGCAATGGTAGATAAAAAGAGATTCGAAGTTTTTCTGCAAAAAACAAAAAAACAAAATCGCTTTGAGCTCGCTTTGATCTCGAGTCTAACTTGAAGTGAGCTCAGAGGTGAAGTCCCCGAAAATAAAAATCTTCGGTGGCATTACCCCGGGGGGAGTTTGTCTCATCCCGAATTCGTAACGAAATTTAGGTCACATGCGGCCTTCATCACCTCTGCTGGATTCTGTTCGCGATCAATTTGAGGACTATGATCAGCTGGCGAAGGACTTCACCCGGGTCTTTTTGAACCAGGAGCCCTCGGTCCTCCAAAATGCCCAACTGTTCGATGTCGTTTTCTTGGTCGGCCAATCCAAGCAAAAGGCCCGCTTTATCGGAGTCCGAGCCATCTTAGGTGTTCGCAGCAGGGTGTTTCAGGTAAGGACCTTATATATTTTCGATTTGAACTATGAATTTGATACAAATTTTGTTTCATTTAAGTAAAAAAGTTTAATCATTTCTACTTTTAGAAATCAAATAATCCAATATTTAGTATAATCGAATTATTATCGTCCAATGAAATAATGTTGCGCTTTTACATATTACTTATATAAAATTTTTAAAAAGAAAACCCCTTCTATTTCAGAACAAATTATTCAATCCTAAAATCCCTAACTTATTTCCAGGAAATGCTTTATGGGATCCAAACAGGTTTCGGTTCGCCTCAAGTACCAGTTGCTGAAATTTTCGCTCGACCAGCGCCATCTCTTGTATCACCACAAAACCAGAAGCAGAAAAGTAATTATCTAACGGTGCCTGATATCGAGTCAGCTCGTCCCAAAAGTGTTCCATCTTCGCCAATGGTGAAACGGGCCTTCTCCCGGCTTGGAACGATCACGGCCGGCTGGGGGCGGTCCATCCGGAAACAGAACACCCAACTGAATGCTGACGATAAAAAGAAGTGGGCGTCATCGCAAGACTGTTCAAGTGAGTAACTAGGCCACGCCCACTCGACTCTTTCTAATCTCTGTGTTGCTTACAGATAAAGACGGGAAAGACAAGGACGGCAAGGATAAGCCCAGTGGAAGTCAATTGGCTGTGCCTCGCCTTTCAGTGTGCGCTGATGCGCAAAAAGTTGATCGCGCCAAGTTGGCGCAGACTGAATTTAATATTATCGAATTTGACCCTGAAACTTTTCGGGTACTTTTGGACTACCTACACACAGGAACATGCCCCCTGACATGCGTTACAATACCTGGTGAGTTGAGCAATAAATCCTCAAGTTATTGTTTTTTATATTCCCATTGTCAGAAATTCCTTGTTTTCCAAACAATTCAGGTAATAAACTATGAAATTCATTATTATCAACTATTTTACATATTTTGAATTTTCTATAAATTTTTATTGACAACATTTTGGCATTTAGGACTTTTATGCGCCGCGGAGCATTACGATCTTCCAGAACTGCTACAGGCCTGTTTCCACCACTGCAAACAGTTCTTGCGGATCGACGTGGTCTGCCCGATGCTGATCTCGCTCGAAAACTACTACTGGCGCTACACTTCGGCCTCGGAGCTGGTCAACATGATCCTGACCTTCGTGGAGAACAAGGCGCATGCCCTCTTCAAGCTGCAGGACTTTCTCTGTCTCAGTGAGAGCATGGTCCAGATGATCATGTGCCGCGATCTTCAGATGCCTGAAATCCGGAAGTTTGAAGCGATGTTGGCCTGGGCAACGAACAAAGTTGAGAAGATGAAGGTCTCCCCGAACACCGACACTCAGCTAGAGTTCAGGTGCATCATGGAGCGGCTGACCCGAGACCTGGACCTCTGCAGAATATCCCCCAACGAGCTGATCTCTGTCGTTCTTCCATCCAAGTCCCTTAGGAACGAGAGGATCATGGAGACTCTGATGGTCCAGGCCCATCTCGGAATGTACCGGATGCAGGAGCTGGACGAGTACAAGAGCAAGCTCAAGAGTCAGGACTCGAAGTGCAGCGAAGGAAGCGTCACAGTGCACCGTGGCGGTTGATCTTAAGATGCATCAAAAGATAAAAACACAATTTCATTCCAACAACCACCTGAACTGCTGGACCTGGTCGAAAGGAATTTGGCACCGAACACATTCTTGGAACACTTCGTCCTGGCCAGCTGATGCGAACAGTTTTTTCGATCCAAAGGAGCCAGTTCTGTCCTTTTGCATTGTTGTCACTTGGTGTATATAAAAACAATCAGACCCGCCTCCAATTTGGGACGCAGGGGACTTGTTACAAAAACGAACAAAACAAAAACAAAACCCTATTTTGATGAAAATACATAGTCTAAGTGCCCCCGGGCCCATTTCTAGAGTAAGCGAGAGAGATTTTAATATTCTAAGACAATTTACTATTGGAGCAAAATAGATATGGATATTAAAGTTAAAACCGTTTTGATACTGACTAGAGCAACCTAGAGAACTCTAATTTGATATAAGCGACTATTTGTACGTTCTGAGGGCCGCCAGTCCTACGCGTGCTGCGTTTTCAGGCTTTTGATTCAGATACTTAACAAAAAAATTATAATAATAATAATAATTCAGAGACATGTTGTTATTATCACATATCCCGCTTATTTACCTCCGACCGCGACCAGGAACGCGCGGCATAAATATGTATGTGTATAAGGATAACTTTAAAAAAAAAAAGTAACAAAATTTGTGTTGTTGTGTTACCCACTTCAGCCCACCTCCTGCTCCAGCTCATATCTACTGGATAACCAAGAGAATTCGTGTAAATTATAAATATATCAGTTCGTGTTGCAAAATAACTCCTATCAGACTAAATAAATGTTATAGAGATGCAAGCTCAGCCCTCTGTTTCTCGATGAGCCCTAAAAATCTTGTGTTTAGTCGTATCTTAGTGTCGTAGTTAGCCAAAATCTCCAGGTGAACTAAGGTATCGCGGCATCCTAACTAACTACTACTATTCTAACTGCTGTTCATGACCGTAAAATGACCGTAAATGTTCAGAAACTTTTGTTTGTTGTATCAGTCACATTTGTTGCCATTGAAGTGTTGTTGTCAAAAACTATTATACTGGAAACATTAAAAATGAGGACATCTCGATGAAGACGAACAAATAAAAATGTTTTTATTAAAGTCTATGCTCTTTTAATTGATACCTTTTATACCCGTTCCTTTCATTTTTACTTCTTTAATAGATTAATTCTATTCTGTCTTTACTGCTTTTTGTAGTTTGATTCATATAGTTAAAGCGAATTTCTTAACAATTATGAAGAATTATCAGGCCCTGATGAGGGATTTAACGCCTCAAATTGACTTAACTATTTATTTTGCAAATATTCAAATAAAGTATATTACGGGAAAATTGAATTATTTAAATGGGTACTTTTACCGTGCATACCAAAAATAACGGTAATCGCACAGGTAATTGTATCACATTTAAATAATTCCCAAAATAAGCCACGAACTTTGGGGCTCCAAAGTTTATCTAAATAATTAATAAAACTTACTTACATATTTGGAAACCAGGTAATAAGACTCCGCGATCCCTTCCTCTGCACTCTTCAAGTAACACGGTATTTATTTAATTAGTTTAAACACTCACACAAATTATTTTAAGCACGTTTATTTTATTTAAGCACTTTCACTTCACGCAAAAATCACAAGCCAACTGACAGCTCCACTCTTTGTCTTCTTCTTCTCTTTTTTGTTTCCATGTTTTTTGCTCCATGGATGCCCTCTGGGTTTGCCCCTTTAAGGCAACTAAAATAAAAACAATAGGGATATTAAATTAGAACCGGATATTATAATATTATATGTAGTTATGAATGTGTTTAATAACAAAAGTAAAAATATTTTGCGACCAAGCTACGACAATTATTTTATTATTGATCTTGGTTAATTTATTGTTTATTTAATAAATGAGAGTTTCAAGCAAAAAATTTTCTAGTTCGTTTTCGAAAAGAATAACTTTGAAGATTATAGAAAAGTAATATTTTGGACATTTTTTAAATTACAAATTAAGAGATTGTCGTAATAGCTTGCAATATAGATATAAAAGTTTAAACATTTACTTATTATTTCAAAACATTATCCGCTTTTTAAGACTTTCCGAAATATAAAAGTTTCTGCCATTTGTCTTTTTTGTTGTAAACATGATAAGGAATATTTTCGATTCCGATTTCTTAATGTAAAAAGAGATCGTATGAAAATTATATCTATACCTTTTTTTGGACACAATTACAAAAATCAAAAGGCAATTTCAGAGAATTCAAGTACTACTTCGAATTGGTTCGTCCTAAATGCTTTACTTAATATAGCTTTTAATAAGATATATTAACATAGGATATAAAATTCGGAAGATTATTAATGTTATTATTGGCGCCCAAAGGAAACACCTCATTAATTAAGACCTCGACGTTGGGTGCCAGTAAATATCGGTGGAATTCCTCATTTAAATTAGTCACAGTGCCCTCGCCAGTCGCAATGCAATCGTCATTAAAAACTGATTACAACTGTGTTTACCCGCAGGCAGCAGTGATTAGGGCGCTTCCGTTCTCGGGCCAGCAGAGTCCTTGTTGAAGTTATTTAAGATAAAGATAAGAGGGGCAATCCCGACCATGTCGCCACGGAAAAATTTATAATCCATTTTCTGTTTAGTTTCTATGCTCACAGATGAGGAATGAGGCAATTTATGGCCCCTTTAGTTTTTAAAATCAATTACATGGGTGTAATTCTAAAGATTAGTAACAAAAGGCGATGAGCTGGCTTTATCACCAATTTTTATGGTTTGTTTGGAATGAGAGAACTGAAAGTAAATCAGATTTTTAATAACGCTTCCTTTGATGGGCATTTCACTTTGCATGAAATTCAAAATGGTGGCAAATGCAGAAGAAGCAAAATCTTTGCAATTTTGTGTCGATAATGCAGAATTCCCTGCCGGAAGAGGAAACTAAATGTGTGAAAACTGAGTAAGCCTGTGACCATTTAAAATAGCTGTTACAACAAATCTTTCACTTAGGTCTAAGTTAAAACTCTTACCTTATTCTAAGTTACCAATAATCTGCAATTAAACAAATTTAATTCTCCCGAAAACCACGCACGAACCGGATAATGGAAAAACTTTGTGTCACGTCAACTTTTCGCTCCGTTAGAACTACATTATCGACATTAAGTCGCTATTCACCACAGCTTTAATAATTTCCTCGATACATTTCGGTTTGTACCCTAGCTAAGCGAGTTAAAAGCTGATAGGTTTCTTTAATTCGGATATTAATTGAAACATAAATAACTTTAGGTTCACAATTTATTATATAAAGCAACTTTTTTATTAATATTTATGTTTAAAAACAAAGTATTAAAGTATTTGGCAAAATCGAGAAGCTGTTATATTCAATTTTTAAAAAACCTACGCTAGTGCTCTCTTGAGGTGAAACTAAGAACCTTGAAATTCACCAAAAGATTTACCACTTTTCCCCGTCCAATCAAAATCCCCCGTGCAGACGACAGTCCACGCACACAAGCGCAGCGGAAACGTCGGGAAAACTTTCTCACCCTCTGACAATTTTCAAACCGAGTTTGTGCTGCGACTGCGAAGCGCGTCGGGTGGAAACTGCCTCACGATTTTTGTTGATCGAAGAAAAAAATTTTGCAAAGCGCGCCCGCGACGAGAAGTGCATTAATCCGTCGACTGTGGTAGAAGCGAGTGGTGCGGTGCTCTGGCTTTTTAAAAAATTGAAATTGAAAAAATTCGTTTTCGGAGCAGCACAGTGGTATATTTTTTTTTATTTGTGCGCTCCGCTGACAAACTGCGGAGAACTGTCAGTTGAACGTCAATTGGACTAAACAATTTTCGTTATTTTGACGGAGTTTTCTGAGTTTTTTCGGATAAATTACGGGCCGAGCATTTTATATTTTCGTGCATCTACGGTTTCGGGTGTGCTACGCAACATAAATGAAGTGATTAGCTGAGCAAATTTACCGAGGTAAATAGTGCTTAAGTTTTTACGAAAAAGCGACGGATTGGCTCTGTGGCGGATTTTGAATGAATTTTCTGTGATTTCTCCGGATATTGATGGTTTTGTTATGTGTAGACGCAACCAGGTGCACAAGTCGTCGGAAGTAATCAGGAAAAATCGATATGCATTCCGTAAATAATGCGCCTAACCTCAAAAGTGGGCCAGTTGTTATTGTCCTAATTTCAGTTGAGCGGCTGTCTGGAGCACACAACTCTGAACCCTTTTCTTGCAACTTGAATTCTTTACGAAGAAAACTATGAAAGTCCTCAATTTTCCTATTTAACTGGATGCTTTAACTACTTTGAGCCCACATTAAATTAAACCCATTAGGAAAATGTAAGCTCGCTGTGAATAAATGATTTATACAACCCTCAGTCGCTTTACGTGAAGGCCTGCATTCTGTTCAACCGAGCAAATCGAGTACGACTTGCAAATTAAATATTTATTAGCTATTAAAAATGAGTACGCTATCAACCAAAGGACGGAAATTATTTTCGGTCGCCTTTTGGGTAAAGAGCAGCTTTATGAAGCTAAATGAATTAAGAATTAGATAAAACTCATATTTTAGTAATACATTTACCAGAATTGCGACCCACTTTATTTATTTACGTGGAATAAAGTAATCGTTGAAAACAGATGTACAGCTCATTATCCAACAACGCCTAAATATTAATTTAATATATTTTCACTTAAATACTGGCGTTACCAAATACTTAATTAGTTATTAAAATGAAGACGTAAGTCGGAACATCGTAATCAAAGCACGTTACATTATACAACTCTGGTTTATTTACACTTTTCTTATATGTATTTCAAGAAACGTTGTTTTCCTTGCTTTGAAATAATGGAAGCATGGTTGATTTTTTTCTGTAATTGCTATTAGTAAACATACATTATCTCTTAAGAGAATTGTGATATAAAAATTCAAATGTGGCTTATTCTGAGCCTGGAAATGTTTACTTAAATTGTTGTATTTAGTTGTTTTAGATTTTTATTTTATTTACAAACGCCTTTTGTAAGCTCCCTTCAATTTGATTCAAATGGATTCAAGAATAAATCTCAATATTTAAAAGGGCTTACAATTAATAATATGTCCTAGACCAGAAAAACTACAATTATTTCGAGCTGAATTGGTCTTTGATATTTAACAACTGAAGTTTTGTTAAAGGTTTCAAAAAGCTAAAATCCAACTCAAATTTATCGCTCAACTCAAATATTTCAGTTTGTTCAAATTTTGATCTTATAAACTAAACTTTTATTTTATATTTAGGTGTTTAAATAAAACTCTGAACATCTCTGACGAATCAGCCGTGTAAGGCTTTTTTGGAAGTCTTCTACGAACCTTATGTGCAATTTGTCAAATTTAAATTCGTCTTTGTATAACTCCTTCAATCTTTACGAAGAAATTCTTTAGGTATTTTTTCCTTTAAATTTATTTTAAGTTGGAAACCCTTTCCCAGATAATCCATTTCTATAAAGCTATCAAGATCTGCAAAACCGAGAGTACCGCGAAGATAGAAGAAAAATTCGTGAAAAGCAAATTTCACACCTGAGAAACTTCTTCTTAGACAATCTCTGCGGTCAGGCAATTATTATTTCTTTTTTCATTTTATCCCAACAGGAATCACGCTTGGATGCCATTTGAGAGCGAGATCTAAAAGTTTTCTTATAATCTCAAAAATTCAGACAGCGAAATATCATAAAGACACCTCCACGAGCCTCGAAGTTGGTGGATTTTGTGGGGTTCATTGGTACCGGAAATATCCGAAAGATTAGGAGACTGCAGCCAGAATGGCCGTAAGTCACTCCCAAGTTTCAGGTGATTCAGAATGAGCCCCACTTCCTTGCTCCTCCGATTTCCCGCATGCGATCGTATTTCGTGGTGAGCAGCAATTACATTTGCATTTTATGAAGCTCAAACTTCTAGTCCATGACGTCTGAAGTTCGAACATCTAGTCGCTACAAAAGTATATAAGGAAGGCTCCGTTGTTGCTATAGTACAAGAGATAAAAGTGGCTACAGTCTGTTTTGCAGAGGCTCTTTCAAAAGACGTCCCACAAGAAGTTATTCATGCAAAAACAGCGAAACAGTGGCGAAACAATTGCTAATTATTTTTATTGGATCGCGTCAGCCATTGGATGGGAGCCCCATGAGCTGTTGTGGGAAAGTTCATGTCTCGTGGAGGTTTTTCTCATTTGATTAATTCAAGAATTCAACAGGTTGTATACTTCAGGTGCGGTAGTGGGGAAATGGAGAAATCACAGCAATCTTTTTACCTGACATAAGCTATTTATTAATTATTTGCATAGAATCCGAGAGCAACTTATTTTCTAAGATTTACAAAAATAAAAAGACGTGTGAGTTTACTGTGACAAAACGATTTTTTTTCTTTATTGCAGAGTCACACCGTTAGGGAGACACTCTTAGAAGCGCAGTTGCGGTCGAAGAAATCGACGCTATAGCGAATTTTATTTTCTATACAATTTTTCGTGTTGATCCGGGAGTGCCTATTACTGCCCGTTGGTTATTATCGTTATTATAAATGTACTTCCCATCCGCTCAGTTTCAACAACTTGCCTTATTCGTAACAATAAAGAATTTTTTAAGAAAATAAGAACATCTCCGAATTAGTGGACATTTGCGTGGGGTAATGTTCACAAGATCATCGCCGGAAATCTTATGAATTTAAAAAAGAAAGCCCACACGCAAACTCAAGTTGTTTTAATTTAAAAGTTTACGCGCCCAAAAATTTTATGGACTGCCTCTTGGCTAAAAATCGTTTTAAGGTAATTTGTCGTTTGTCTACTCGCAAACGGGCTTAGGACAAAGTTAAAGGGCACGGGTAGTTTCTCGTGCTGCAACAGCAAAAATGTTTAGTCCTGACTATGAGAAGAGAATTTTGAAGCACTGCAGCCCCGTGGCACGGAGTCTTTACAACACTTTCGACAGTGCCAGCACATCAACGTCGCTGGATAGATTTATACCTTGCAGGTAAGTTATTAGAATATCTTGTTATCTTTGTAGAGTAAAGAGTTAAATTTTGACAATTTAAAAAAATGCTTCAAGGTACTTTTACATCATACAAATTTTAAAAATTAATACACAGAAAGAATACTAAAATATATAATATTTTAAACCGACTTCACGTTTGCTATTTCCATAGTATGTTGGTTTTGAACAGAAATCCAAAAACAAAATAGTTAATTGAAAATTAAAGTGTTAAAGTTTGCATGCGTAGCTGAGTCGACTGCTCCAACTTAAAAGGTCAAGGCTCCATAAATTTGTCTGAAAATACAAATCCAATTCGATTTTTTAAATCCGTCAAATTAAGTCTTCTGTATTAAGAGTACCTCCCCAAATTGATGATATTAAAATAAACCTATAGATAAATGCTATATTCTCATCTATCTAAATCCAATGTCACCAAAATGAGACAGACTAACAGTTTATCTTTGATCTTAACTTTCCAAAGATTTCCCCGGGGGAGTTGTATTATTTCAAAATACTTTGTGGAACATTCGTGAAAGCAAAATTTCCTTGAATTATTCGTTTTGCTTTGCATAAAAGGCGGAGTGGTCTCCTTTGAATATATTCAACAGTTGGGCAAGAGCCCCTTGAGCGCTTTCCTAAGGATAGATAGAATAGAATTCATCAATAGCACACTTATTTCCTTGCCGCCTTTTCGCATAATAGTGCCGAATCGAGTTTTATTAATTTCGAGCACTCTGCTAAGGCTTTCATGCCCATAAATGTAACAGGCCCCGCCAGCACACCGGAATTACACTCATTCATTAATATTCATTTATTCAAATTGTGTGACTTATTTCAACCGCTATCCGGAGTCATGCAGGCGTTAAGATACTCGTTATTCTTGTGGCCAAATCGGCTTTTTCTGTCTGTATGTCTAGGACAATTATTTTCATGGATGGAAAGCGTTCGACTCACTTGTTGTACTCGTTTTCGACTTTTGCCGAAGTTGCTAACTTTATGCCGCATTTATCGTTTCAGGGCGAATAACAATTGGCAGACAAACTTTGCTTCCATAAGCAAATCAAATGAGAATTCGCCGCAGGTGAACAAGAAACAGCGGGACTGTGGGGAATCTGTCCGGGATAGTTTAGCCTATTCGTGCCTGCTAAAAAATGAGCTCCTCGGGACTGCGATCGAAGACGTTAAATCGGTCAGTGATGATCGAAATGAGAATAATTACATGCCTAGTGCGAAACGTAGTCTATTCAAATATCACTCACCAACAAAACAAGTAAGTAACTCATTTCTATTACTATTATTATTTTTTTCTACCTTTGAAGCTAGAGTAATTTTTGGTTTATGGTAGGAACTACTTCACTACTTCATTATTTTCTATAAACCCTTACCTTTAAAAAAAAACACACTAAACTGCGTTGACTTGCTGAAGCGATAAAATTTAACAGTCATCGTTGGGTATGATACAAAATTCATTTCTGTGTAACATAAAGAAAGTAACAAGTAAACTCTAATGGTCTGCAAAATATCTAGAATGAAATCAGATTCTCTGTTTGGAGTTCGCCACACCGGCTTGTGTCAATTAATTCCTATTCTCAATTCTCTGCACGATTCTTACTTTTTTTGGATCAATACTATTTTAGGAACACAAAGTAATTTTTTTCTGAAGTTTATTACACGCCTTCTGGTATTATTGTATCAAAAATAGAACTTATCTAAAATTTAGAATTTGTTCAAGATTGCGTTTGATAAAATTAAGGTATATCGAAATTAGTCAAATTGATTGATAAAAAAAAGTAGATTTGAAACTAATTTGAGCTACTTAAAGTTAAGAAGAAACGATGGAATATGGTAAAAGCTAAAGCTGCATTATCTTGCGGACGTTAAAAACTGAATCTGCTGAGTGTTTTATAAATTGCAATCAGTGCTAAGCCTCTTAAATGCATCCACCCACCACAAACGCAAAGATATTCGAGATAAGACGAATGCAAAAATAAATAAAAGCTCTTTCAGATTAACTTCGAATGACACAGAATTAATATTTGCATGAATTTAAAGTCTTAAAAAAAATAAAAAAGTTGCTTCATTCTTTAAAAATGAATCAGAAGAATTGCTTAGAGACAGAAAGATAGACTTACAAGTGCAAGGTGTGATTAAAACTCTTTAGAAATTAAGTGCATATCATCGACAGGCACTTAAAAATTAAAAAACCCAAAGAATATTTGAATGATTGTTAATCAGTAGGTCCCACTTTATTCTAATTTAGAAAAAAATCTGCTTGGAATTTTATGTGTATTAAAATTGCATTGCACATAACGAGTAACAAGCATAAAAATTTGTTTTCGTATCTGCAAATGTATGATATTAACAAGAAAAAACCAAAAAGCGATAACGTTGTCCATACAGAACCCGGCCAATTAAAGGTAGATAAACCCACCGGACAGGAAATGAGTGAAAAAATTCTCGGCACTGAAAGCCGGAAGTGAGGCCGAGCACTTCAGAATCACAACAGCCAATTGACGGAGCCCCTAGAATCTAATTACGATACTTGTGCTAATCGAAAGGTAGTCTGAAGATAATTAGCATTATGCTCTTTGGATGTCGTGCTGGGTGAAGCCAATTTAGTGTTCACTTGTCGCTAACGAACTGCCGGAAGGTTCGATGACCCCCTTGAGACCTATGGGATGCATATGAACCCGAACAAATCATATTCATGCATAATATCTGATGCACTCACTGTTGATGCACTTTGGAGGGATCATTGCGCGACAATCGAATCTGAACAAAGTTGAATTATATTCAATCAAGCTCGAAGAAATAAAATTTATAAATTCCCGCGACATCGTGGCTCATTGTGCTGAATTAGCCCCGCACTCGAACCGGCACCACTAAATCGCTGCATTGCACTTATCGGATTTCGACACTTTTCTTGAAAATTTCGACTTTAGGTCGACCTCGATTCCATTTTCAAAAACAGGAAGGAATAGAAAGATGAGAAAATGCTTTTGAAATGCAGCAGAAAGGTTATCATGTCGTGACCGTAACTTGAGCGATTAGGTAAAAGGCGCCGCGTCGAGCAGTGGTAGGCTTTGCTTGATAATAAAATTGGCATTGAAATTAGACTAAATTCAGCTGCATTGTCGCCTTTAGCAAACGGATGTAGTACGCACATTTGTTTATCCTACAATGACCTGATAACCCAGATATCAATTCTTTGATAGCTTCTTAATGAGATGGAATTGAAATTTAATTAAGATTTTATTTTGTTTATTATTGCAATCTTTGACACACTTCCTGGGAAGAAAAACAAAGGTCATAATAATGCACATACAATGAGAACAGTTTTTTTTTTTTTTAAACCGAAAACGCTGATCATAAGAATCTAAAATTATCTTTAGTTTTCCAAATCATACCTGTTTTAAGTTTGAGAGAGGAGAAAAATCAATGGAAAAGGATACGTTAAGATTTGAATTTAGTCCTGCATTGATTTCGCTCCTCTGTCAATAAATGAAATTTTCCCGAAACATTAAAGTGATCCTAAAAATTTTCATAGACAATAGTAAAAATGCCGGCGGCAAATTTATTAAAATGTGCTGTAGCCAAATATTGTAATTTTGAAATCAAAATATAAGGGCTTTGAGTTATAGCAGTTATTGTTTTATTCCATTTATAAAGCAATAGTTATTGTACATACTATATTGAACGAGAAAAATCATTTTAATATGTAGATATAAAAATTGAAATGATTGATCCAATAATTCTGTAAAAAGGAAAAGAAATGCAAAATGAATAGTTAAGAGAACCTTTCTGGCAAAAAAAAACCATAATGCACATATCCTTGAGGAATATGAGGTAATAAGAAATGCCGTAACCAGAAAGGTATGATAAGGTGTTAGGTGATGGTTAGTAAACATCATAAACATGCTAAATTTAGGATGAAGGTATCGACAGCTGACTCGTGACTAGCGTCAATCGCCTAACATGAACATTTTCAACTTTGATTAGTACAAGTCTCCCGATGAGTTTGCAGTTAAAGCGTTGCATTCAAAATATGTAAAGTGAATGAAACGTCGAATAAACTGAAATGTTAATAAATTTTCTCAATCGATTTAAATATATAAAAACCTGACAGCCGTAGCAAAAATGCAAAAATCATGGAAAAAAAAGAGAGGTGTTAGTCACGTTGCGGCTTGGGAGCGTGTTCGATCATGTTCTCAAGAAGTTTAACGCACCGCTCTGCGCCGCCCACTTACTTTGCCTGCTAGGAATGGATTGGATACGGTTGGGAATAAAACGTCTTCGCCAACTTTCTAAGGTGATGGCAGGCACCGGTGAAAACACGTAAAACCAGATTGATCATTAATTATGCGCTAAAAAGGATTTCTAGCTGCCACTTGAGAGGCAACTACATCAGGGGCTTACCACTGACTTCGTTTCCAATTAACCAAACACGAATTACTGAAATTACTTATGCATGGGGATTAATCAATCCGGAAAGCGTCGAGTCACGCGCATCATCGAGTGTAGGTCGCCAAGTTTATGCCTCATTTGGCTAAGCTCCTCTTTGAGTGGTTTGAATTTTGGCGGCAAAGTAAATATTTGGTAAATAGTTCTTCTAAGTACAAAAACAAGCATCTTCGAGAGTGCTAAAGAGAAGTTACTTTTTTAGGTGGCTTTCAAGTAGGTGAAGAAAGACGACTGAACATGAGCCCGAGATTTGGTACAATCCGTAAATACAATGGCTACAAGAAAGATGTATTCAAAACCTTCTCGAAGGAAGCGACAGGAAGACAAGAGAATTTTGACAAATTTATCTTCCAACAGCTATCTATTGGCGTATTCCCCCCGTGCAGATTAAATGCAAATGACTCCTGCTAAAAGCTATAAATTTCGCGTTAAAATTTAACACGTAAATTTCTTTTTCCATTCTCTGTGGTTTGAGTATGGCCAAGTTGTTTAATTTGGTAAAACGCTTAAGCTAATCGCCTTTGACTATTCTCATTCAAATTCACTATTTCTTCTGGCAATTGATGAAGGAAATTAGGCAGATTTCGATGTCAGCTGCGACTAGCTGGACGTCTTGCGAGATAAATTTTATGGAAATTTTCGTAGAGGAATAACTTTAAAAAAAAAACTTAAACCTGTCAGTGAGTTCATAAATACAAATATCTGCAGCGAATTATCTCTTATCCTGGTTGGAAGACTGCGATTGAATTGTTTGGGGGATTCTTAAATTTTTTTTTATGACTCTAGATGTTATTTTACGAATAAAAAATCTTCCTAGTTTCTTTGAACCTTTACGTAACATAGCAGGTTTTTTTTTCGTGATTTATAAAACGCACATTTAAAGACTGAGATGTCGAGACTAAATATATTTCCAAAAAACTTTCATTTATTGAAAATACATTTACAAAATAAGCGCTCTATCATATAAAAAATACTTCAGAACTTTGAAATACAATTAAATTCTTGTTGTAGCATTTATTTAACTATTTAATTAACACATTTCAGCAAACTAAAACTGATGAAATTCACGTGGGTAAATTCATATATTAAACTAAAGTCTCATTTCAACTTTGAATAACTATGTGAAAATACAACGTACATATGTGGTGGACATCCCCCTTAAGTTCTGAACAAATAAAGTGCTTTATTTAATTACGACTCTCAGAAATTTCCCCTCATGTTTCGCATTTTGAACACATAATTCATTTAAATTGTGTAACATGAATTCAGTACGAGCCGCTTTCATTTCAGAAAAACAATTTTCTGAATATGTGCTAAGCTTGTTTGAAATTTTAGTTAAGATAAATGAGTTGAGAGAGACTGCAAATTTGTAGATTTGATTTTGATTTCGTTTTGGAATCTTAATTGTAAGTTGAAAATTTATGACAAAAGAGTCTAACAGATTGGAAGCTGTATAGCTTCAATTAACAACTTAGATAAAAATAAATGCTTACATTTTAATGACTAGCAAGAGCAAAAAGCAAATTGAATATTAAAGTCAATTTCGAATCGAGAATAATCGACTTCAATGTAATCAAGCTGTTTCAAGTGTACTCACTTTTGAGCAGGTCTGTCTCAAGATAGGTAAACGAACTTCAAGTTATCTGAAAAAATGAATTATAGAGCTAGAGTCTCTAAAAAATACACAATTTTTCATCTACCCTACCCCCGTGATTTTCTTAATCACATCATTGAAAGGAAGTGACGTAAAACTCGTAACAAGTTAGGAACGGCCAATCAAGCCCTCATTCAAAGTTGGGACTCTTTTTAAACTTTCCGATGAGTTTCTTGAAATAGTAATCTCGAATCGGTGCCCCATTTACGGCCCTTATCTCTACCGGCAATGTGTACAAGGCAACGCCCACCTGTTTGTACGCCTGCCGAGTTCTGTTGCAAAAGCACTTGAATTTTCCATGCTTTTCGCCGTACCTACTTTTATTGAAGTCGTAGTCATGTTGACAAACTTCTTGTTTACAGTTCACATGCCGCGAAATGCTGCTACTCATCGACTTTCCTAAGAAAAATGCTCGCCTTATCACCGACTTCATGCTTCCCTTATCGGTGCTCTGGAAATGCATATTTACTCAGAAAAATGTTCAATAAATCTTTTCAATAACCAATGACTCTGATAAAGTCGTTTGGAATGTAACCGTCGTTACAGGTGAAGTGAAAGTACTCCCCTATAAGACGAAACAGATTTGCATATCAAGCGCTTATCTCATAGATAAAGTTGTCTAGCAGCAGACTCACCTTGAGGCTGAAACTCTATCGCATTATTAGTGAGAGGTGTGCACGCAAAAAATCGCACAAAATTAGTGGCCACTATTGCCTATATGTTACGATTTGTTGGAGTACTCAGTGTTTCAAGGGAATTGTGCGTGAAATGCGTACGGAATATTGATGGAACCTTAAAATGCGTGCCAAAAGCAACTGGGTCCATTTTTGGAATGTAAAAAAAATGCGTTCGGAGCTCCCATAGAAAACTTGTTAGCTTTAGCCAAAAGTCCTAGTTAACGCACGCACTATTCACTTCGAACATTGGGAAATTTGCGAATTATGCGTAAATTGCATAATAATTCAATGCACGCACCCTGCTGCTGCTTACCTTACCCACCTACTGTCTGTTTGCTCACCTGCTGAGTAGGGAGTAACTGGCCAGGTGAAGTCGATTGGAAAAATCACGTAGAAAATGTAAACGTGAAAAATGTTTAAGGCGATTACCAGCTCCTACCTCACGACGGCGACTTGATGGTCCGTCTGAGTGCTTCTAGATGAATTCTAATTACCTAGCACGCTCTGGACATAATTGTCAGCAAAGCGCCATTAGAGGTGACCTTTGATACGGCACTTGTACTTGAAGGTAATAAAATTGCTTGGGAAGATCTTGTCTGCATGTTCCGGACCTCTCAGAAGTGGGATTATGTAATAAAGGAAGATTGGACACTTTAGATCAGGGTTAGCGAACGTTTTTCTGCTTGAATATCAGAAAAATGAAATAAACATTTTAAAGTGTTACAAGACGGGCTTTGTGGTTTTATGGTTTTTTGATTAAATTTTTCAAATAGTATCAAGCCATACATAAGTTTTGGAGTCTTACATAATAAAGCAAATAATTCTTGAATAAAGAAAAGTCGATGATTTTATATTACTTTTATTATCAGGTCTATTTTCTGTATATCACTGAATATAAGAAAGTAAGAAAATAGAATCTAGATTATGGCCGATAGCCTGTAAATACACGATAAATAAGAACGATTTTGTTATCTTAAAAATTGTATGAGAATGAGATATGAGTTTTCTTATCGAGTAAATTGAGGAACGATTTTAGCACATTTGAAATAACTTTTCGATATTTTAGAGCTTTACAATTGTTTGCCCATTTTTAATCAATAGTTTTTGAAGTAAATGTTTTTTTTATAAATAAAATAAATAATTTTTATTAAAAAACCTTCCGCACTTGTACATATCAGACATTTTTACAGACACTATTCAAATTGAGTTCAATGAGCTTACTTACTTTTCTAACTAAGATTCACCGTTCGTGAAATTTGACCTGAAGCCGAAAAGCAGCTCCAGCAGTATATCACAATTTATCGCGCCTATTAAGCAACTTAATTTAGACAGTGCCTCATGAATGTAAATTAGGACTACGACGGCGTAAAAAAATGTGAAAAATTCAGAACATCGGAGTTATTTTTTCGATGTAAGCTTTAGAATGCTATCAAAATGCCAAAGAACGGGTTATGCGTTATACATCTTCTGGTGGCTCGACAGATTTAAGGGATTCACTAACATAACTAGCTCTAAAGTTGCTCATTAATTCCAAGTCCTTAGACCCGCAAGAGGGGGGGAGGGTTGGCGGAATCTGAAACTGAAGTCAAACATCAATTTGCATATTAGGCGAAAGCTCGCGGTGGCATTTTACCACGGGCGAGAATTTTTTATAGACTGCCATTAGCTCGTGCCATTCCTTAACCCCAGAACCTAATTGGCCATCATTTCGGGTGTTAGTTTGGCGGTGACGTCAACTAGCCGGGCCCAACAGGTGAAGTCGTCCGGGTGCACGCACTTTCGGCACATGGATTGATTAGGACAACTGGTCCATCACTGGACTGAAGTTCGCGATTCTTGAATAATTCATGATTTAGAATTATTTCTGGCCACTCTTGCTAATGAGGTCCGCCTAATGACTTTGTCTAGCTCCGCCTCGGATCAATTTTTATCTTTTCATTTATATTTTTTTTGGTAAGAAAATGTTAAGAGGTGGGCACCAGTAATACGCCGAGGCAAAATTTAGCTCAATAAAAGGATTTTTGTTACTTTACCGCTTTGTGAATTGATTGCCTAATGAGGTAGCCCTGTGTAAATCACGGGTAATGGCCTAATACAATTTGCATGTCGCAATAAAATAAGCTGAAGTGCTCCTGTCTAAGAGAAGTAGTTGGTACTGCCCACTTGCGCGGGTCAACAGTCTCAGGGTCTCTGCAGAAAGCGCAATTCCTCGTGCCTCCTCGGGGTTTGCTGGACAATTCGCGATAGCCGAAAAAAAGACGGAGTATATCTGATTGTTACTTTCCTGCTAAGTCTGAGACATTTCATGCAAAAAAGTGGCATATAATAAACCGAGTTGAAGAATGATTTTTGGCGGGAAAGGTTTTATTTTTATTTTTTTTTTAATTTTTATTTTTATAAAAACAGATTCGGGGAAACTCCTCCCGTTTTGCAGACCAGGTATATTGCCATTAACGCGGCTATAATTGTTCCTACAATTACCGGTTGTATAAAACATGTAATGCAAGTCGTCCGACAGTGACGATGCCCTGGGCGAGTGGAATTGTTCCAAGTCTGCCGTCACCAGGTAAATTCGGCGGCAATGCGGTTGATGAACTGCAACACTTCCTTGCATCCATTTTCTAGCTTAAAGTGACTGCAAATTTAATCAAGATTTAATCTGAAGCACTAATTTGGACATAGTTTGCCATATTTTTAAAGTGAAACTTCTTTAGCTTGGATAGAAGTAATTCCTTTTGATATTGTAACAAAACGTGGTTTTACATTCATTACTAAAACCTAATTACTATTAAAAATTTAAAATCTATCATGTTATTTTCTAAAATATACATTTTTAAAAAGAAAATTCTTTAAAACTATATATTCTGCTATGTGGTTGATATTGTCTTTCGGGAAAACGATAAATAGCAAAAGATTTGAGTATAATATTTATAAAGTTTGAAGGAAAGTACAAGAAAAAATTGTTTCTAAACTAAAATTTTAAAAATATAAAAACGAAATTATCTTGAAATTTTAACGATATGTTCTTGAAAGCATAAGCTTGAATTTTAAATATGTACATAGTAAAACAAGTAGAAACATTTTTTTATGTTAGATTAAACAATATAGTCTAAAACAGTCGGGCTTTTGTTTCATATGCTACAAGTGCAACACAGAGACCCGACTGTTTCAAGAAAATTTTAAAACTATGATGTCAACTAGACTCAGGCCTAGCATGAGCTCACTAAATGCGTGTAAGAATATTTCTAGTAATGACCTTTCGCTAAAGTGTTGGGTAATTACAAAAATCATTAGCCGGAACCAGTGCTTTTATCTTCTTTAGAAAGCAATTAGACACTAGCCATTTTCGCCAGATCCCCTACTGGTATTCACTCTCTATCGTGTCTTGCAGTCCAATCGTTTAGGAATCTTAAAGAGGCTGTCAGGCACGACAAATATAGACATTAATCTTCCGAGCCATTCAGAACAGACAGCAGTCGGTACAAAAGTTTATGAATAGATTCACTGAAGGCGAGGATCGGCCGCTAATTGTATCTTACTATTTACGTCAAGAATTTATGACTTCTTCGATTTTAACAGATCGTGAAGATTTGTCACACTTTTCACACCTAACCGCGAAAAACAATGAATCGGTCCAAATGTGAAGGACGCCTGGTTATTACCCTCTCGCGAAATGGAGGTAAAGCAAAAAAGTTTTAAATCAGAAAACATTCTCAACGGGAGGAGTAATCAATTTCTTTTGATTATAAGAAGTAACTCGGGCCGTGATAAAGCCAATTAAAGATTGGTTGGTCAGCAAAGAATTTGCTGGACTTATAAGTTGGGCTCGTAATGACTGGCATTATTAGGCAGTAATTGCGGTGGGCTCTCTATGGCTAGTTTCAATGGGATTTTACTTAAATCCCCAAAAAAGCCACCGCCTAGAGGAAGAATCGTTCACACGGGAGGCGGTATCCAACCATCAGGAACTAATTGTAAGTCACGGTCCATCTGGCAAATCTGCGTCCATAGAAATCAAGATAAGTACCAAACGATGATACGGAGATACGTTGAACTTTTCATGGCATGTGGCTCTGGAGTTTTTCCCATTCTACAGATCGAGACGGTCACTCGCAAGCCACACACCATACCAAAAATACCAATTCTAAACCATACCGTCTTTTGACTGAAGCATACGGGAGATGGAGGGAAGAAAAAGAAAAGATTACGCGGTAACCGCGCAAAATGTTGGGAACTTAATCAAAGTTGGAAACACGGAGATATGTGAAAACCATTAAGGAACGAGCACCCTGGACTCCCTGTCTTGTTCCCAGTCCAGAGCAGAACTACCGCATCCGGTGATAGGCGCTCTTGACGACGACACCCAAGTGCGCGTCTTTATTGGACGACGATATCATTACCTCTTTAAGTTTTTACGAATTTCTCAGGCGAGACCCGACAATTATGCGGTCGCCGCGACGGACCCGCGACCCACTCAAGATCGAAGATATAGTTGCACTTCCCCGGATCTAGCGCTAGACCTGAGTGTCTTCTCTATTTGCATGCGAATAGCTAATCAATCGTCGCTGCTTCTTCAAGACAATTCTTCACACCACTCGTCAGGGAGTGCGAGCGCATTATAGAAACATCGAAAAGCTCTTAATGAACTTTGATTGGCAAAGTACAAGTTATTCATTTCTTTTTCTTTTCTTTCTTAAGTCAAGTTTTTATGAGAATAAAAGATTTCTGGAAATTCTGAAAGAAGTGCTAAAGGCGTTCTTACATAATCATCAGAGAAATAGGGGGATTAAAAAGTCTCTAAGGCGATCATAAAACAAATCTGCTGATAAATGATTGCAGGGCATTGTCCGATTTTGGAATCTTTGAACACTGATTTATCATATAAACCAGATAACTTGAATGAGCCTATAATTACATATAATTAGATATTCTTTTCTTTCTTAAACAAGTATTATTCTCACACGGATATATTAACCAAATAAACAAATTTAGCCAATGTCTGTGAACAAAAAATAATTGCATAAAATGTAACTTTTTAAATATAATCAGCTTGAAGAAAAGGAACACAAAATTGCATAACTTCATCTTTGGTTGAAATTTTTTAGATTTAAGATATAATTTAAAAGCAGAATTTTCCAAACTTGTCTATTTCTATACTGCAAACAAATTTAAATTCAATGCAAAATTTTCCTTTGATCTTTCCTTTGATTTGAAGAAAAAAATAGTGGATTTAAATTCCATTTAAGGTTTATTTTTAGAAAGTTTTATGAAATGATCCAAATTATACTGAAATGGACTGACTTCGCCTGAATTTTATAAATACAGATTTTTTATCAGGTATTTCCAACGGAATAAACGCCAAAGATCTTTCCCGAAATTTAGAATCATCACACGCAGCGCAAAAATTTAAGCGTTTTATAATGCAAGACGATGATGATAAATTCTATTTGCAGAACAAAATCTTAGAAATGTATTTTCATATTCCATTCCAAGCATAAAAATCTAGACTTTTAAATACCTAACGTATGTATGATTTAAAAACGAAAACCAATTTGGCAGCCAGCGATATGTCGACTTTTATGAAATTATCTTTGTAATTTGCCATTAATGAAACGCCTCCTACAGTTCATTTAGTTATGGAAGGCAAAATTTAGCGAAGCCCGACTCAGAGATAAGGCCTTAATTAAAAGCTTAATTAATTGTAATTTCATTATTCTAGCCGTTGCAGCTGTTTAATGGAGCATGTCGGCTTTTCGTACCGAATGTGATTAGCTACTTCGATTAGACCCAGAATTTTGAGGTCGTTCAGTAAATAGCTAAGCTCTTAGATCGATGGCTATTTGTGTTAAAAATGAGAGTACTTTGTTTAAGAAAGTTACGAAGCATTCCGTGTTTAGAATGGATTAAGGGTAAATTTTTTTGAAATTGCTAATTTTAGCCGGTAATTTCTCCAAAAATGTTGCGGTGTCTGAGTAGCTGAATGACTAATAAGCCGCCAGTTGATGGTGACAAATGGGGCTCCTCTAATAGATTTCTTATTTTTACCGCATGCCACATACCGCACGCTTTGCCGCATTGTTCGGAATGACCTCACGCTGCGTTGCGTCTGGCACAACTTCATTCTCCGCAAACATATTTATCGATGGTTTTCTGATAATTTACGGCTGATTACGTTCCATCGAGCTCTAGAGAGTGTAGTTTCCAATTCTTGCGGTATGCTGATGACTAACCTTAAGACAGGGCCAAGAGGTGATGTCAAAAAGTCCAAGTAGAAATTTTTAGTTTTTTGTGGGATTCCTTGCTCTTAATGCCTATGACGAGTGCCATTCAATGCGCGTGGTTGAGGTTCAATAAACCGCAGATTTTTCGGTGATTAATTTTTTTTTCAGCTTTTCGAGAATTTCGTGATTGAAAGCTTGTCAATATAAATTAACTAGACAAGAGTTGTCTGTCGAGAAAAATCACTTTTTTTGATGTGGAAAGAATTTAGAAAATTAATAACCGGCACATATAGGTGAAGTAAACATAACAAGATCGTTTGCTGGATATAGGGGGCACATATTTCAGTTGTGCAATCAATTTATCTACTGCTCTAGGGGGTAATTTTTTATTGATTGCGATAATTACCTTCATGTAAACAGGTTTATGCCGCTTCATCTTTTTATTTATCTTTCATGGCGATCTACATTGCTAGAAGCAATTTCATTTATCTTTTTTCCAAAGGTTACGGCTAAAATTAACCTTTGCCATACAGATCAGTAAAAGTAATCTATTAAAACACGTACTTTGGTTTTATAAATCGCAATTTTATATTATTATTGTATTAACGTTCAAAAATAAGGAATAACATTTTACACCTGTCGTCTTGATCGAAAAAACTATAGTAGTTATATTTGAACTTAACAGACGAAAGCCTTATTCAAATAAAAATCAAATTCTACATATCAGTGATCAATTTTTCTTTATCGATAAACTAAAAATAAAACTAGTTGAAGAAATGAGGTTTTCTTTTGGGTTGCGTGCATAAATTTTAACGATTTATTATTTATTTATCGCAGTATGGGATCTTATCCAAATGCATTTAGAATTTTTTTGGTTTCAAATTTTTTTAAAACATATTTGGGTTAATTTTTAGTCAAAATTCCGCATCGTATTTCGCTGCCACTGCCCTGAATGACTTCCTCTATAGTTTGCCCAGCAGATTTCTTTTATTCCCAGACTTTTCTGTTGTTTAAAAAATTAGTCAACAACTACCATTACCACCTGAGAATTAACCTAAACATTTTAAAAATTCATCAAAGACATAAAACCGCTGAAGTATTTTTAAACAGTTCTTGTCTTTCGAGACGGCTTTCTATTTGTTAGTTCAAAAGTACCCCACGCTCTCAGGACAAATTCCACGAATATCAATAACCCGCGAAGACATCTTTTAATATTTTACTTTCAACAAATTGTTTTTTTTTACTCTCACTAAAATGAGTGGATCCTAAAAAAGGCAACAGTCCACCACCTACACTGTCATCTCAAAGATTGGCAGATACAATAAAACTCGAAGTAATTAAATTAGCATGTTCTTCGCGAGGTCGTGTCATCTAAAGTTAATTTATGAAGAAGATTGAACGACTGTCTGGTCGCGCCTAGAACTGTCCTCTATTGCAAATTTTTATATTAAATTTGATTTATCTTATTTAATTTCAGGACTTTAACGAACAGTGCCCTTATTCCCTGTCTCCAGTTAGTGTAAAGAGCCAGAAGCTGTTACGGTCGCCAAGGAAAGCTACAAGAAAGATCTCAAGAATTCCTTTTAAGGTACTGAGTTTGTAAAAGGTTTTATCTTGTTTTATTACATCTATATCATTTTATTTACAGGTGTTAGATGCTCCTGAATTGCAGGATGATTTCTATCTTAATTTAGTTGACTGGTCTTCGCAGAATGTCCTCGCCGTTGGGCTGGGGAGCTGCGTCTACCTGTGGAGCGCTTGCACTAGTCAGGTAAGGGTCACAGAACTTAAAATTATCTTCTTAATTTATAACTCGAGCACAATTAAATTTCGTGACTGTTTGCAATTGCGAGCACTTCTTAGAGCGCAATTATATAACCCCAGTTGGGGGGCAATTTATTTTTAAATTTGCTTAACTTTTTCTTTTACTGAAAAAATTAACGATCGCCTGAAGGGGCATAAACCAAGATGAATGCCTTCTTGGCTTTTATTATTAGAGAAGAACAAACATTTTTTTAGAGAATATGGCAGCAAATTAACGATAGCAAAAAAAATTGTATATTTTTTTTTATATAATTTCAGGTCACACGATTGTGCGATTTGAGCTCCGACACAAACACGGTCACATCAGTCTCATGGAACGAGCGCGGCAACCTGGTGGCTGTCGGAACTCATCACGGCTATGTCACTGTTTGGGATGCTGCGGCCAGCAAACAGGTAAAATTGAGACAGAAGCTCTATTGTGTGCTTAGCTAATTAAGGTCATGTTGGTTCAAATGTTGTCTCAGATCATTTGTTTATATTTGCACACATGAAAAGTGAACGTCCACCTTCAAGCTCAATGCGTTTGACGTGCAGTAGTAGGTAAATTTGTTGAAAGCGTTACGGACTTAGCCAATCAAATATTTGAAAAGCACTCCACCAGCCAATCGAAGCTGGAAGGAAATTGAGCTGATGCTAGACGTTCATTTTACATAAACTGGAGAAAATTCAATTAAGAACATTTATCTATGATTTTGTTGATTTTGAAATGAGTAATCACAAATTTTTGCTTAAACAATAACTGGTTTGGTCAATCTACATAAATTAAAATAGTTTTAGTTTTTGTTACTGTCTCATTAATGAAATCGTTGGCAAATAGAAACCAATTGTTGAACCATTTATTGTGTCGACTTGTAAACAATTTGTTATAATATTCTAAAGTAAAACTTATGCCATAAATTTTTAATACTTCTTAATTTTTGATACCTTGAATAGTAATAAATTATTTATGTTTTCTTTAACATATTCCTTTTTACATTGTACAACGTACCTACTAAAAAAAATAGTTTAAGCAATATACGGGATCAAAAAAAACGGGCTATCTCATACCCATGTGTTTCTAATCTGCGATTTTCTGAAGTGGTTTAATTGAAGTTCTATAATGAAATATCCCCAGCAAACTTGGAGAAGACTCAAATTAATGAATGAATCTTGTATTTTGCAGATAAACAAATTGCACGGGCACTCCGCACGTGTTGGAGCCCTTGCATGGAACGGCGACATTCTGTCGAGTGGGTCCCGCGATCGGCTGATCATGCAGCGGGACACAAGGACACCAGCGCAGCAATCCGAGCGGAGGCTCGCGGGGCACCGCCAAGAAGTCTGCGGTCTCAAGTGGTCCCCGGACAATCAGTACCTGGCCAGCGGAGGCAACGATAATCGGCTCTACGTCTGGAACCAGCACTCCCTGAACCCGGTGCAGTCCTACACCGAGCACATGGCAGCCGTGAAGGCCATCGCCTGGTCGCCCCATCACCATGGGCTCCTGGCCAGCGGAGGCGGCACCGCTGACCGGTGCATCCGATTCTGGAACACGCTGACCGGACAGCCGATGCAGTGCGTGGACACCGGCTCCCAGGTGTGCAATTTGGCCTGGTCCAAGCACTCCTCCGAGCTGGTCTCCACGCACGGGTACTCCCAGAATCAGATCTTGGTCTGGAAGTATCCCTCCCTCACCCAGGTCGCGAAACTGACCGGTCACTCGTACCGCGTCCTCTATCTAGCTTTAAGCCCCGACGGAGAGGCGATAGTCACAGGTGCCGGGGACGAAACCCTGCGGTTCTGGAACGTCTTCAGCAAGGCTCGAAGCCAGAAGGAGAACAAGAGCGTCCTCAACCTGTTCACGAATATTAGATAAACGCATCTAGACACCATAGGGCTAAAATAGAAATCAAGGAAAAATCCTGATCCTATAATGTGCAGCGTGCAGACTGAGCTTTCCTTTATTTCTAGGCTTTCTATTTTTAGAAAAATTTTATTTCCTATACACGTGACTCTGCCTTGGGCATGGTTCTGTTGTTAAAATATGATTTCTTGTTAGATCCGCAATTTGGATTTAATTTACGCGACTAACATAAGCACACCTTATTATTTTTATAATATATTTGCTTCGCTTCAGCGTATTTTAGAATGGCACGAAAACCATTTGTATATAATCTTTTTTTTTTCTAAATTAATTTTTAAAAAACAAAACGTAAAGTTAAAATTTAACCGATGAAATCTGTAAATAGAATTATTGAATTTATTTGTACCTTAGATTAATCTTAAGACTGCTTTTGGTCTAATATCTAATGTCTAACTGCCGATGAATGTTATCTTTTTTTTTGGCATGAGGCGGTTTCGTAGTGTTTGCAACTTATATAGAATTGCAAATAAACAAAAAAAGTTATTGTACTTTTTTTTCCTTTTGATTGTTTAACGTTTTTTTATCTCTAACTAATTTCAGTGATGCTGTTAAAATTTGTATATTTCTATGATTTTATAATCACGACGACATTAGGATCTCAACTGCGTGCATAACGTTTTTCAAAATCATTATTAGTTAAATATAAATTGAATTCTTAGCGTGAATTGCATGCTAATATTTGATTTGTTAAAATTTAACCAAAATATTAATTTGAGGTTGAATTCAATTTTTCACAAATTCATTATTGTTTAATACATCACAAAATTATAATGCAAGAAAGATTAAACAATTTTTATACCAAAATATTTTAAAAGTGAATATAATAAAACTTGGTATACATAATTCTATAGTCCGAAAAATGACTGCAAAGTTTAAACGTTATGAAATAGAATATGGTGATAATTTAAAATAAATAGGAAAATGCATACGCAATGATTTTAAAAATATTTCCCATCGGAAACAGATTGAATTGTATAAAGTACGGAAATTACGAATGTACATAAAATTAAATCAGGTGTTTCAATGCAATGTTGAAAATTCAATTTCATTAATCGTTCGTAAAAAAATGTTATACATATTAATTTAATGCTGTATATGCATATAAATTGAACTGAAAATTAAAAAGTTGTTTAAATAAAAAATTGTTAAAATTTTTAGCTTAAATAATTTCATACTGGAGGCTTAACTTTAGCCTCCACATTAACTTATCGAACTTAATAAACTCGTTGAGACTTATACGAAATTGAAACCCCTAAATACCAATTTTTAGTACGGTATGATTTTATTCCACCGTTAAAATACAAATTGAGCCTTATTCTGAAAGACTGAACTTTTTATTTATTACTTGTAGTTTTTACATTATTCTTATCTTGTTTCCTTTCAGAGTAAGATTCACTTTGTTACTATCATTTGAACTATAATTTAACTATTTTCACAGTTGCATTACTTGAAATATCTCAATAACTGAAAATAATTAATTATTCAGATTGTAGAAATAATTTTTTAAGTAATGTACCCCCAAAATAGTTTACAGAAAAACTTATGCATACATTTATTTTTTTTTGATTCCTAAAAGCATGCACACAATGACGCAATTAATCATGTTACTGCGTCGCTGTGTTCATGCCTTAAATCTTAAATTCAATTTTTTTTAGGGCAGTTAAGAATAAGTAAATTAAAAAATGCAAAAGAGGTTTATAGAAAATACGGCTTTTTATATGATAAAGACAAAATTATAATGTGAATGTGCAAACTTATGTGCGTACATACATATTTATTATGTCAAGGATTAGCAAACAAACTAAACGAAAGTTTGCATATTTACATCATAATTAGCTCCATTTAAAAGTAAATAAGACATAATCGTCATTCAATAAATTCACTCTTTAAAATCCTTTCAAAACCGCTTTGATGCATAATTCAGACTCAAAGAGTACTGAGCTTAATTAGGCATCGACGTAGTTTTTAAATTATGTTACAATTTAATTTTTCCTTCAAAAATAATTTTATTCGTTAAAATCAAACCATCAGCAGTTAAAGATTAGTCTCTGCATACTGTTCACTAAATCGCTAGATGTTCGTCGGTGGATTTGCACTAATTCTCTTAAGAAGGAGTGTTTCAAAAGAAGGTAACTTTATAACTAACTTTAGCCCACCAGAGCGCTTTAGCCCGCTGCTTCTCCCCTCTCAGAACGTAGTAAGCAAAGTGCAGTTAGGCGTATGAGTAGTTTTACATAAAATATTTATTGCGTGCAATTTGGAAAATTGTGTAAATCTCTTAATAAGTTAACTTTACCCCTAAGCTAGCTTTTAGAGAACCGCTAATTTAAAGTTTGTTAAAGATATTTAGAGTTTGCAATTCAGGTGTATCCCAAAATAAATTTTTAAAAATCGATTTTATGTGTTTCAATTTCTCTATTTCCTTATCCTTCAAAATTATGCATGGTAAGTAGTAAATACATAGCTCTTTACAATAGTTTACATAGAGAACGAATATGAAAAAATTCCAGTCGTCACCTCCACGACGTATTTTATTTACATATGTATACCAAAATTTTTGTTGAGAATATTTGAAAACTCTACATATACCTAAAATTACTGGGCTAATTACTTTGTAAGAGATTGTAAAAGATTATCAGCTTGATTTTTGCTCTAACTTAGAAATTAATAAAAAGGCAAATAATTACCCGCTCATGTTTGGTCGAAATTAAATTTAAAACAATTAATCAACATTTCTACTTTTCTCGTCCTTTTTATCCGACTAAGAAAGAAGCAGGTTCTCAGTTTGATTTCAGTTTCTCGGAAATCGATAAACACGAGTCTTTATGATTGATTCTGCTTAAGGCTGTGTGTGAAATGCGACAAAATGGCTAATAACATTCTGTTTGTGATTTATAAATACAAATTAGCTTTCCTCCCAATTTTTTAATGTAAGGAGCGCCGATATCGCCTAAAATAAAAATGAGACTTCTCGCATCTTTCACTCCAGGAATAGGACTATAAATTTAAGCAAAAATGTAAATTTTGCGGAGTATCAGCTCATAAAAAATCTAACCCAAAGTGGCGAAAATGATTTAGGTCGCGACAACTTACGACTTCAGCTAAGAAAATGCTGCAAATTAAGTACTTAGATAAATAAATTTAGGAATTTTTCAAGCAAAGACATTACATACAATTACATTCTACAAATATTCATAAATTGCGATTTTCCTTATACTAGTAAATATCTATCGACTTTAATACTTTCTAAAAGGAATTATACCAGAAACACGTGCTTGGACTCAAAGTACAAAATTACTAGTATCATAAAAGTTAAACAATTTAAAATGCAAAGTGTCCTTTTGAGCTTAAAAAAACGGACTTTGGTACTATGCGGTTCCACCATCCACCCACAGTCTTGTAAAGAAAATTTGGTCACTGATGGTCCGCACTTGCTACCCCTTTTTTTAGTGCCCAAAAGAAAAAGGGTGGAAGAAGTGTCGCCTCACAAGTGTGTGCAAATCATTCAAGCACCAGGCCAGCAGGAGTCCACGACCCCAAAGTTCGCACCCGGCAAGAATTCGATCTGCCACTTTGCCAGTCCAAAGAAGGGCGACAAGACAGAGCCCAAGCCCACCCCTGTGAAAGGGCACACATCCGCAAAACTGAAGGTGCGTGAGGTGAGGGCTGGATCCTGGGCTCCTGGTCCCCAAAATTTTTTGTGTACCCGAGGCAATCGCGATCAATAAGCACCACGCCGGTTCGGCTCATGCCGGCTTTTAGTGGCTCTGTCGATGCCAAGGAAAAATCAAATAATTCTTCAAGAAGCAGGGCAAAAACCACTCGGGGTCTTTCGATACCGCCACCGTAGAATGGGCGGACAAAATTAGTGATAAATCAATTCATGGAATCCAACAGGAGCACATGACTTCAGGAGGCTCGGGTACGCACTACCCCACGAGGACGCCGGCACCTTCCAAGACGAGGTGTGCCTTGCCTGCGATTAGAGCGACGACTCCGGGGAAAGGAAGTCAATATTTAGGGATTTTATTTTTCGGGTTCTTTGCCCGATAATGGAAGTGCGTGTGCTCTCTAACGAGCCAGCGCGGGCGGGGGCGTCGTGTGGGACGAAATGTGGGTTCGCACCGAAATTTTGTGCGTACGAAAAGAGAATTCCTGCGAGCCCATTACTTTGGCCACTTGTTTTCATTATCAAGGACAAACTTCTTAACGGCCTTCCTGATAGCAAGGGCACTGCGTGGGCGATTTCGAAGTTCGTGGAAGAGCTTCCAAATTTGTTTTCATATCTATTTTCCGCAGGAGGAGAGATACAATGTCGTAGTAAGAAAATCTTTTTTTCAGATTCTCAGGTCAAAGACACTCAACGGCCTTCGGGTTGTCGACCTTTTGGGGGTGTCTCAGCGTGACGACTCAAAATATTCAAACTTTCTTTTGTGCTTTCATTCAACAAGCAAACATTGTGGAAAATTTATACAAAATTTTAATTCGTAACATATGTAACATAACTTTAAAATAGACAGTACCTTTAGGCGAGCGAAAATAACAAGTTTTATTTCAATTTTCTTTAGAAAAAGGGTTGATTAAATTCGTTTTTTTCGAAATTAATTCGTAGTGATGCAATTTGAATTTACAAAAATGTTTTACATAATTCTATTTTCTGGTTAAGGATGACTCTCAATTTCCACTTTAAAGGACTTTCAGAACAATTTTATTATTTTCATAAGCATTTTTTAGTAGATTAACTTACTTTTCTGGTATTTTTCATTGCTTCACCTTATATTTAACTGACGTAGGTATCAAAGGGATGAAAATTTCAAAACATACCTGTTGCGTAAGGATTAAGTTATCTGAAAATTTCAATGCTATCTGGTATTTCTCAAGCTGATTTTGGAGCTTAGAATGGACGATTTTTGAAAATGTTAAGTATTTTTCCAGTCATATAAATATATCTCCTTATTTTTATGCACGTAAATATGTTTATTTATGTGAAATAGCTTGGTGGGTTTTGGCGAATTAAAGTCAATGATTATTTCCCTTCTAAAGTCCCCCCATGAAGGTTTTTATTGAGTGGCAAGGGCAATTCAAAATGTTTTACTTTGAATAGTCATAACCTTGCCAAAAATTATTATTTAACCTTCATTCTATTCCATACCATGCGCTAATGTCTATTTATTATAAATATCCTCGATTTTTTGTATTTGGGTTTCTTAGGCCCGTATTCACCAACAAAGATAATTTTTGACTCGAGATTTTTCTTATTATTAGTGTCGTCCATTTCTGCACTGTCAACAAATAAACTTCAATTTCATAAGCGAGGTTATTTATTATTGCAAGATTTTTCTACGGCAGCACTCGTGTGATCGTTAATATATCCAATAGTAATATATCCGGTAAGTGAATAAGAAAAATCTCGAGTCAAAAATTATCTTTGTTGGTGAATACAGGCCTTAAAGAGGTATTAGTAGATAGGAAGGTTTCGAAAAAGAAAAACCACTCGATTTAATTAAATATAAACTTTTATTACATACATACATACGATCTGCTTACATTCTACGAATGAATTAAAATGAAATAAACATAAATGCAGCTTGAAATAGTGGGAGCAACAACCCAATAAATAACTTAAAACTGCCGAAAGACAGTTTTTGTTTTAACTTTACAACCTTCCTAACCGATTTTTGGTTTTTTGATAGGTTCACTCGCGTTCCGACTTGGAGACCTATTGTGTCGTTTTAAAGTGGAGCTACCGGTCAAATATTTGGACAAGTTGGTTTTTTCAATCCGCACACGGACATTTATTTTTACAAGCTTGGCGAATCGGTCACAAGAAATAGGCACTTGTTTCCCGCCAAAATTCATCACAGTAAAGATTTTTGATAGATCAACTTTCTTAGGTGCAGAGCGTTTTATCGCAATATCCTTTGAAACGTCCTGGGAAGAACAATCGAACTCATGCTTGGATTTTTCGGCGTCTTTTGAAATTATTTGGAAGCCTTTTCTTTTATCTTTTTCAATATTCTTTGAGACCTCCTCACTCTTATCGTCTAGCCGAATTTTCGATTTTGGGGGACCTTCCTGAACAGTTTCCTTATCTTCTGGATGTGATCGTTTACCAGGTTTCAGGTACTTAGAGAATTCATCTTTTGCCGCTTTAGTAATGAGTTCAACATCTCCATACTTGGTACCAAATAATTGGCTTTTCTTAAGGACTAATCCATTTGGGAAGATAACGTTAATCTCACCGAGCTTCTTAATTTGGTTGTTAATACATCTCGTGATGGTCAAGTGATTCGGTGTAGTTTTGTGGGCCTTTTCCAAATGTTCAACAAATTCATCGAAAAATTTATGGACAGCTTGGCAAGCGAAACATTTATAAACATATTTAAAACGATGATTGCTCAGGTGTTTTATAACCGTCTTCTCATCACCAACAAATTTACATTGAAAACATAAGTACATGACCTCATCGTTGACGTGCTCAAACAAACGACGCATGTTTGGTACACAAGTAGCAACGTGCTCATCAAACTCTTGCTCTGCTAAAACGCAGTCGCATCGAAGACATTTTATAGCAGTTAATTTCTGAATGTATCCCTGCATCATGAGTTTCTCTAGCAACTCATTGGTTACCGTAAAGGTAGAATACTTTAATTGTCTGTGACTTTCCTGATAATGTTTAGCCAAATCATCGATGTCTGTGTAAACATAAAAACACCAGCACATTTTATTATTTTTATAATTTAGGAGGGCTGGAGGACATCCAGGATGTGCGTTCGCGTTATGTCTTAAAACAGAAAATATCTCGTGTTTGTAAGTGCATCTACCACAACAAACTTGTTGAACCATTCGAAACCAGAATGGTATTTTAATTTTTTCCTCACCGACATTTTCATTTGAATGTATTTCCTCCCAGTGCTGTCTCACCTCATAAATAGAATTAGCAGCAAATGTGCAGTGGTAGCAAAGAAATGAGTAACCAGCAGTGGCTAGGGTGAGATCGTCGTGGTTAAAATTCTTTAAATGGTTTTGATAGTCGTCCGGATTTGTTGTTAAAAAGGCGCATTTTTTACAGCTCATATTTAAATCCGAATTTGCCTCCGCTTTTGTAAGGTGCTTGAAAGATTTTCCATACGTTTTAATAGAGTTCCGTCGAATTAATTGGTTCCTATCAGTAATTTTATTGGTCGGACTCGATCCTCTAGTCGGACTGGAGGTGGTTGATGCAGAGGTTTGTGTTATTTCACTTGCATCATCATGATCTTCATCATCTAGACGTAGATTCCTTCTAGATTCCTCCTCGTCCTCCATAAGAATTCCTCTAATGTTCTTAACCCTTGCAGGATCTCTTCTCCAGATCGGCGTTGTATGATCAACCAGAGCCTTCTCATTTAAGTCGTTTACATTGTAGTACATACATTTGACTTCCTGAACTTTAGAAGGATGCCTCTCACCCATATGCTTAATTATATTTATATAGAGTCCTCCAAAATCGCAGTGGACACATTGATACCTATTCTTAACATTATGAGCTCGACTTACATGAAATGAGATCTGTTGAGAAGTGGCTTTACGGATCTTACATAATCCACATTCCCACTTAAGTTCCTTTTTCTCCTCTTCATTGGACGCTGGTTTAATAGGAATTGACTCGTTTGTTCTTATAGTGTTTGTTCCAAGTCTCGTATAAGTTATAACTTCACAATTTTGATCCGGATGCTTCTCGTTAACGTGTCTCTCAACGATGAATCTTTTATGATGAGTATAGTTGCACTCCTCACAGACGTGTAATTTACTCTCATGGAACTTCAAGTGGTTAAATATTTTTTCTATACAAATACTTTTTTTACAAACTTCCATCTTACAGTGGGGGCACACGTAACTCTGTTCACTCAGATGAAGCGCATTCAAGTGCCATTTAAGCATATTTTTAGATATTGTTAAGTAAGTGCAATTGGGCACTCCGCAGACATACCGTCTTATCGCTGGAATAAATTCGAGTAGCTTAGGCTCCTCCTTCGTGCCAGACTTAACGCCATCCTTGGTAATATTTGAGCTACAAGCTAAATTAACCATTTTATCAAAGTGACGCTCATTCGAAATAAGACATGGCACTGGATTAACCGGATCCACTGTAGCAACTTTTATCTCCTGCTTATGGAACTGAAGATGTCGGAACATATTCGTTCGGACTTTAGTGCGATAATTGCACACCTGGCAGTGTACCTCATTTACAAAAATTGCCTGTCTCGGTAGTAAGTCAATTTCATCCGGAGTATAAGACTTTTTATTAAGAGCCTTTTTTCGCTCCCAAGTTCGAACCATTCTTTCTGTAAACTGATTAATGGTAGATTGTTTAACGTTTTTAGGAGCGACAACAAAAAAATCCTTATTTTTATTCTTAAGACCGTGTACTAAAGGAATCGGTATCATACCAACTTTTTGGTGGACATCATTAATATGTCTAGATATAGCATTTGTTGTAGGGCCTGTGTGATTGCAGAAAAAACAAAAATAATGATGTACAGCATGCCATCTTAGATGTAATTCATACGCCGACCAATTTTTAATGCTGTATTTACGACAAGCGCATTTTAAGTCTTCCAAATCGGACGCACGAATGTGCTCCTGGATGTGCGAGGCGAAATCCCTTTCGGTACTATAAGATGTTCCGCACTTGATGCATTTATATAATTCGTCTGGTTCGATTCCGGTGCCTTCAACCAATTCTTTAGCTGCTTCCAAAATCCGGACATACATCCTCTCTCGAGTCGCAAGTTCCGGTTCAATTTGAGGATTTGATGAATCTTCGACTTCTACTTCTTTAACTGTTTCAACTTTTTGTGGATTTCCAATTCTAAATCTTTCAATCCTTTTAGCAAATTCTGTCTTCGACCTTTCAACTAGTTGATTGTTTCCTGCCCTGAACCTTTCAGACATTTCAGTATTTTCAGTTCTAAGTATGTTGCAAGCCACCTTTAGCGAATCCTTTTCTGGTGAACTGGGTTTTGACTTTGGAGATCCAACATCCCCTTTACCAAGTACTAATGGATCCTTGATATTCAAATCGGAATCTTTAAAGGGACTTTTAATTAAAGGAATTTCGCCTAACGGTACAGCCAAATTTGCAAGGACAGTAGACGATTCAAGAGTCTCTTCCGTTGTATCCTAAAGGTAAAAATAGTTTGTTACACATCTTATCGAAAATTTTAATATAATAAAAACTTACAAAATTCTTATCAGGTGTCCTACGAGCGCACGTGTAGAAAAGCTGTGAAGGATGCAAATTAGCTAAATGCGTTCTCATTTGATTCACTACATTCGTGGCGTAAGAGCAATGGATGCACTCAAAGGCAGCAATACCATGCATCAAAGACAAGTGCTTTTCAGCACAAGTTTTCATCACTTTTGCCCGGCACATCCAACACGTGAATGTTGATTTTCCGGAATTATGCTGGAGAAGGTGTTTCGAGTAGTTCCGGATTATGTAAAAATCTTTGTTGCAGTCTATAAACACGAATAATAAAATTTTTATTGATAGTCCAAGTATAAGACTACAAACTAAACAAAAAATTCAGAATATTACTATAGCAATCCCTAAGAAAGGTAACAAGAATCGAATTTCTACATATTTTTCCAAAACCGTTTGAAAACCAACAATTTAAAATTATACCGTGTTGCGAGCGCCATATTGCTAACATGAAAAAAATAAAAAACGATAGCTCAGCTTATCTTTAAATAACGATCAATAGTCAATATATTTATGGTTAAAAATATGTTTCTGTATCCAATAGATTCAGATAAAAAAAATTAAACGACAAAGAGGTTACTTCAAGACGACAACTGGTTATTAGAAATCGACCAAATCAGTTTGATAACTGCGATGAGACAGTTTCTATATTTAAATTTTGGGTAACTAAATAATGAGTAAAATTTTTTTTTTAGGTTAACAAATCTACTTAATATAAACTGGTAAGTTTCCATGAACAGGGTTGAGCTTGGGTTGAATTTTAAAGCACTGAGGTTTACCTTGCGCGTTTCCGTGTACCTGAGTTAGTTTGATAGCTCTTGGTGGTGTACTCGTATTTCATTTCTTTTTATTCCATAATTTTGATAAGAAATTCACTTCCTTCCTCAGTCCAAAAAACTCGGCTAGGTGCAGACACCAATACATTTACATAACTCAGTCAAATCCGACCTATTTCGTTGAGTTTAGCTGGGTTTAACGAAACTTAACTCAACCTTGGTTTCCATGGGAATTTAACTTAGGTTAACCCTGAGTTAACTCTGCATGGAAACACAGTAAATGTGTCTTTACCAGAAGAGTTGACATATTCTCCTCTTGTTAAAAACTTTTGAAACAAAAAAAATATTTTGAAGATTGCTTTTGCTCTGAGTTGTTCGCGCAATATTATAAACTGCCCTTAGGTTTTATCTTTTTTCCAAATCCAGGATTAGTCTATTTGATTGATGTCTTACTTGTTCAAAAAGCAAATGTTGACTTTGATATTTTTCATGTAACTCTAGTTAATAACCTGTATAATCTACCTTTTATTATATTTTACTTTACTATCTATTAAAATTGATTATGCAAAGAAGGTAACATCCCGAACACATTTTAATTTTAGGCTACAACTTACCCCAGCATCCGATAGGCCGGACATTAGTGCTCCGCAGCTTTGCCAAGTTTCGTATTTCTTTGTGCAAAGTTTTTTGCTTCCCAATACCCACAAGTACTTGTTTGGGCAATCCTTTATGATGGGCATCGCAATGAGTAACGACTGCATACGCCACGCAGGCTCTATAGAAGCAGTGTGGACAATAAAAGATGTCTTCTCCATGCGCATGGATCATGTGCTCCACAAGGAATTGTTTCGGTCTGTTGTAGGAGCAATAGGGGCACTCTCTAAATTGGTATAATTTTGAATCAAACGGATTTCCATTTCGTTCTACCGTTTCGGTATGGTGATTAATATGCGTTCGCATTGATTCAGCCGAATTTGTGAAGAAACTACAATTGTACCCCATGCACTTAAAGAATGAGAAGAGTGCTTGATTCGTTAAGAGCTCGTCTGCTACTTCTCTAGATTTGTAGGTGACGGTTTCTCTCCAGGGCTTAAGCATTTTTCCTGCATTTTTCACATATTCTATATCCTGTATTAGTTCTGAGGTGCTTTTTCGATCTTTCTCCTTTACCCCTTGATTCAGTGATATATTAAGCAAATTCAAACCGGAAGTTTTCGAAATTTTATTTTGAACAACTTTTAATATTTGAGGTTTTGTCGCGATTGGTTTAGAGATAGTATTCTTAGGCGAAATTTGTTTGCACTTTTCTCCGTCAGCTTTCGATCCTGGAAGTTTGGCTAAACTGACTACCTCTGCTATTTTTAAAAAGCCCCCACTATTTACGCTTGAGTTATGAATGAAATCTTGATTAACATTCGAAGATACAGAAGATATTTTAAGTTCACTCGAAGGCGATGTTACAGCAGTTTTTCCGTCTTCAAAGGATGGTGCAGAAAAAGGTTCGGTTGTTATGCTGGTTATAGTTACTTTTAGTGGAGGCATCCAAGAAGCGGTTGGAAGATTGTTTAAAATTTTCTGTTTGGCTACTTCAAGGTCTGGAAGTTTTTCTGGCACCATTCCCTTGTCCCCGTTTGGAGAAGTTGCTTTCTCTTTTTCAGGATTCGAAAGGAGGTCAGAAAGGTTTCTAACTTTTATGAAAGGTCTCGGAGTAGTGTTATCATGCACTTTTCTTTCATTTTGGTTGGAATTAACGTGGGCATCCATCATATGCTTGTACTCTTGGGACAATGTCATAGTTTCATTCGAACAAACTTGCTCTCCGCAAGAGTAACAATATCCCTTCCACAGTAAATTTCGATGTTCATTAAGAACATGCGATTCCAAGCCAAATGGCATTTCTGAGTATAAAAACGAACAGGACTCCACCAAACATTGGTACTTAACTGAACCTTCTGTGGTCTTAGAGAAGCCCATGTTGTCTATTCGGCGCATGTCCGGAGAAGCTCTCGAACCCTTTGCTTTAGCATCATCTAGTGGAAGTGACTCATTGGACGGATCTTTCGCATTCAATGAAATGTTAGTTGAAGACAAATCCTTATCAGCAGGTTGCAAAGACACACAAGATTCGATGACTGGTAATTTGCTTACAATCGGAGGATCTTCCGCCGTATCTCCCTCATCCGATAAAACGATAACCATATTCGAAGAGTCTTCCGTTGCTGGTAGATCTAGGAGCTCCGAAAGATCGTGCAAATCATTTTGCGGCATACTTAAATCGACAACATTGTCCAAATTAATTGTGTCTAGAAGATCATTTGGTGGTGGAAGACGCTCTTCATTCATATCAAGGATTGGAAGATTTGATTCGTTAGTTTCGGATGGTGCCTCCGATACGACTGGAATTGGCTCCGAAGTCGAAGATGGTGTTTCAGAATCTGCCTGACTTAAATCAGATTGTTCTACCTCTTTTGATTTATTTTGAGTAGTCTCTGGTGATTTCTCTCCATTTTTGTGACTCTTCTTCCCTTTATCTTTTTTGTCAGATGTTTTGGCTAATTTATAAAGCCTACTAAATGCAGAAAAAATTAACTCATTCTTTTTTGCTTTACTCTTTTTTGCAGCAACTTCTTCATCTTCTTTAGATGCTGTCTCTGATCCGATTACTTCAATATCTTCCCAGTTATCATCATCCTGAACTTCATCAACATTTTGGTCCTCGCAGACGGGGTCAACGCTCTCAGTTTGTGTATTCATACTCGATATGGTAGTGGTTGACCTTACATCTTCTGTCCTTATACCTTCATCGCTTATTGCCGACTCATCAATGACTAGTTCTCCTTCAAATGAGCTGTCTGCATCTTGATTAGATTCATCATTACCCCTTTCTTTATGTGATTCCCTCGTATTAATCGTCTCTAGTGGTTGTGGACTATTTGACTCTGATTCCTTATCATAGCTTTTCCCATCGGTACTCTTCAATCTTTGGCTCAAACGTTCCACAAGAGACATTCCCACCCAGGAATTCGACTGTACATCAGAATTTGTTTTTGGAGGTGTTTTAACTAGTCCAGAATATTCTGTAGTAAGTTTATTTGACATACTTGGAGGTATCGCGTCATTATCTTCGGTAAGTATTGATTTTTCTTTAGGACCTAACGATGCATCCGATTTTTCAACATCTTTCATCAATCGTAAACTAAGCATTTCAGAAAGAGTTGCAGTTCTCGGTACTTTTATCTCTTCCGCATCTTTCACATGATCCTCTTTTCCAATAAGTTCGTCAACCACATCGACAACATACACCACCGCTTCAGCCTCACCTGATTGATCTTCATCTTCTACTGTAGTTGTAAAACGTTGAATTTGAGTGTCTGGTATTGTAACAGAATTCGGGCACTGACTGTCCTGCTCCATGTCCGATGGGCTTTTAGCAGCACTAAAGCGCTGACATAGTCTATCAGCCATCGAAACTAATGGTGTCTTTTCATCCGATTTCTCAGGCTTATCTTGTTCGACTCCAAGAGTTTTGGTCGGTTCGATTTCAGTTTTCTTAGAAGTTTCAGAATTTTTTTCTGACTCATCATCAGTGTCGTCTACAAGAACAACATCAGTCATAGTTTTGTCCACAGGCACTTCTACGACATCGCCATCATTTGCTTTACACTTTGACTTCTTAAGCATTTCACTAAGTTGGTCTACAATGGAAAGAGATTTACGCTTTGTGGGTCCTACTGTTCCTGCAGTATTTGCAGTGTATTGTTGTGTAAAGTTCGAATCCAAATTTACATCATTTTGGTTCGGCATGAATACAGTTTGTGATTCATCCAAATTAGAATTAATTGAAGAGTTTCTTTTAATTCTCTTTTCCTTTAACTGTGCTTCGCAGGTCATCAGTGTGACTTTGGTAAGAGCTTCTTTGACCTCATTGTGTTGAGTCTTCAAATGCTTCAGTGCAGAGTCTCTATTCAACTGAATATACCCGCAGAGATCACAGACATGACCTGAGATGGAAGAATCGTCGCATTTGAATTGTGCTGAATATATAACCCTTCCATTGGGACACTGCAGTTTTACGTGGTATTCAACAGAATCGCTTGCATCAAATTGTTTGTCGCATTCGGAACACTTGTAAGCATACTCCCCCGTATGGGAGCTGTAGTGGTCCGTCCAATCCCTCTGAGAAAGGGTTAAGTTCGTTGTGCAGAATAAACACTGATGCTGCCAATGAGAACCTTTCTTACGAGCATTTGTTGCACTAAGACCTTCCTTCAGACTTTTTAAAGCGTGCGGAGGCAACCTGGCGATTGGGAATTCAATTTCAGGATGAGATCGAATATAATGATTTCCCATTTTTTCTCCAGCAAAACTGCAAATGATACATCTTTTGCCAGCATCACTTTTAGAGTGCCATTTTTCATTTGTATTTTTGAACGAAGTAATAAATTTATCGCTTGATTCTTCTGAGCTATTATCGAGTATATCGCTTTTTTCATCTTCGATTATTTCAAACTGCTCTTCAATAATTTCAGCTTGCTCCTCGTAACGTTCAGATGTAGAATCTATTTCTATTTCAAGAATTTCCTCAGGTTCACTATCGGAACTCTCTTTATCAGATTCCAACAAGTATTTTCGCTTACTTTTAGGGCAGGGCCTGTAGCTTCGATTTTTTTGTTTTTTTACTTGTGGAGTTAAAACAGGCGGAGGCATATCTTCCCATTTTACGGGCGGAGTATTAATACTACGATCCTCTGAAGTGTCGTAATCCTCTTCTAAAATAAGCTCCGGGGTCTTCTTCTGTTTGCGACTTCTTCTACCAGTACCAAATTTTCGCCCTCTCTTACCCATTCGCTTAACAGGTTGTTTACCTGTATGTTTCCTGGTAGAAGAACCCTTCATTGACTCTGGAGTTTTAGATGCGGCGTGAGATTCATCCCTCTTCTTCTCTTCAGTCAATATGGTGCACATGCGTTTACCTGTAGCCGTGAGAACTCCTTCGGATATGAACATGTCCCGAATGTCCTCATTCAACCTATCCAGCTCAGTTTTCTTCTTCTTATGATGTTCCTTTGTTTCAGTAGTCTTAGGTCCAGTAGTCTTAGGTCCAGTTCCCGTATTTTTAGGTTCCTCTTCAGATGGTGCCAGAACTGAAGTCTCCTTTCCCTCATTAGCTGTAGTAAATTCTTCATGAGTATTGGCAAGTATATCTTTAATTTGCTTCAATTTATCTTCATCCAAAACTTTTTGCAAAATGTTTAAGACAGTTTCTTCTTTGTTCAGTGCTGGATTGGTAATGTTACTCAAAAACCCTTCTAACCACTCCTTACCCTCTTCTTTTTTGGGTTCAACTTTTTCATCGGCAACTTCCTTATTGAGCTCTTCATTAGATCCAGCTGTTGTGCTGCTAACAACGCAGTCTTCGTGTTTTTCTTCAACGTTATCGTTTAGTTCGACTTGAGCCACATTTTTAACTTTCTTGCTTCTCGTAGATCTAGCTCGAGGCCGAGGTGCACGTTCAGTAATCTCTTTTCCAACCGATTCGGTATCCGAAATTGTCACCGGTAAAGTTTTTCGTTTGTTCTGAACGTTTCCCTTCTCTTTTTCTTTTGAAGGACTTCTTTCAGTTTGGGCGGGTAATGAATTTCTAGTCCTCTTTCCAGTTAAAATATTTTGAGTAGAAACCTCACAATTGTCCGTAGTGCTTGTAACAATAAAATTTGGCCTGCGAACTCTTCCATATTTTTTGAAGTTCTCTATAAATTCTTGTTCGTCGTTGTCGTTATCCTTTTCTTCTGTCGATTCTACAACCTTTTCAATATTTTCTTCGACCATTTTCTCAACGTGTGAACTATCTTCATTTTCTAAATCGGAAGGTTCAACAGTTTTTTCTTGTTTTTCTTTTTCTGGGGGCTTATCGGTAGTCTTAACTTTTTGCTTTTCCTCTTTAATACGTTTTTCCTTTTTCGCCTTTTGTTTCGCTTCTACTTCATTCTTTGGTGCAGCATCTTCTTGTGTTTTCTTTGGAAGCTCATCTTTCGGTTTCGATTCGGTCTTCGAGCTCTTATCTTTCATGGCTTCAGTTTTAAAGATTTTTTCTCGTTTAATTTCTACCCTAGGTATCCGACGATCCTTTTTAATTTCCTCTACAACAGGATTTTTTTCTTTAGAGCTTTTCTCCTTCTTACGAGCCTCCGGAACATGAAGCTCTTCTTTCGAAGTATTTTTCTTTACACTTTCCACCACAACAGGAGATTCCTCCTTAGCTACTTTTTGCTCTTCCTGTTTAGAATTATTACTATCAGTCAGCTCATCCTTCTTTACCTTGGGAATTTTAAAACTACTAATTGATGGAGTTTCGATACTATAATTGCTAGTCCTATAATATTTGTCCAGGCAGCTGGACGCTGTATCAACCGGTGTTTTTTGTCCAGGTGATGACTGATTTTGCTCAGATGATTTTGGTGCCTCCTTAAGTTTTTGTTCAGCCAATTTTGCCTGTCTGTACTCACCGTAGGTCTTCGGTTCATTCCTGTGTTTTTTCGATTCCATATACTTCATCCGTTCAACCTGGTCATTCATCGCAGGTTGGAATTTATTGTACGCGGTACTGCTGCCTGCAACTGGATGATGGTTCATATTTGGTGAAATCATATTCAGATTCTGAGTAAGAGGTCTATTAGGGGGTCTTTGAGGTAAAAGATTCGTCGACGGCGGAGGAACAGGTAGCGGTGCCAAAGGTACGTTATTATGATTCGCGTGATGATTCATTTGACTAGGTAGATTCGGCGGAGGGACAGGTTGCGGGGGCAGTTGCTGATTGTACCCTCCATATGCCGGGTATAACGAGTGTGAAGCAGGTGGTCGTCTATTATCAGTCGTCACAAAAGCCGAGTTCATGTCCATTTGATTTGAAGGAGAACAATTCTTGTCAGACATCATAAAGCTCATAGCCCGGTTCCTTAGTCGTGGATCTGCCAAGTTTACACCAGGTATTGTATTAATGGTTGGCTTATTTGCTGCGACATTATTGCCCCCTGGACTAGTCGGACTCAATAGGGGATTGCTGGCTGCTTGGCTAGCTGAAGGAAGTTCAATATTTTTTACCGGCTCAACATGCTTCCGCGGGTGAGGATTGTACTTGTAGGCAAGTCGTACATTGGAAGGATCCTCCTTCCTCTCTCTTGGATCTCTTGGAGCCTGCTTCTTCTCAAAGTTCTCAAGTGATGGCTGGTTCGAATGATCCCGACTAGCACTTTTTTGGCTCTCAGAATTATCCTTTGTAGGGGGTTGTGACTCGAAATTGTTATTAGGAATAATTTGCTTTAAATTAGGACGTTGAAGAGACGTCAAAATTCTGGATGGCGCTTGATGATCATATATTACTGGGGTTGGTGTATCCTTTCGCTGTTTAAATACAATAGGATCTAGTATAGTTTTTGCCAAAGGCTCTTGAACAGTTTTAATAGGAGGCGCTTGTACCGTCTTCGCAGAAGGCCCTTGTAACGTTTTTACAGAAGACTCTGAAGACAGTTTTGCAAAAGCATCCTGCGTTGTTTTTAGTTGAGGATCTGATAGTATTTTTACGGGAGGCTCTTTCACAGTTTTCACAAGAGGTTCTTGTGGAATTCTTACAGACGGCCCTTGAAGATTTTTTACAGGGGGCTCTTGCGGATTCCTTACAGGAGAATCTTGTGCCTTTTTTTTGCTGTTTATTATCTCGTTATGCAATTTTTTCCTTACCGCATTTAGTTTATTCATCGCTTTCATATCTTTCTTTTCCTCATTTTCTTCAGACTCATTCAATAAATCCACAATATCATTTGCACTAAGCGGAGGACTCCTTAGCACTTCAGAAAGAGGTGTCGGAACCCGTTTAGGCTCAACTTTTGCCTTCAATTGCTCTAACGCGGGAGAACTTTTCAAATTGCTGTCCTCATGAACAGATTTGTTCTTTCGCTTATCAAGATCGGGAGACTTGCTTCGAGGACGACCATCAAAGAAATTTTTATCAGGTCGATCTGGATTTCGATATTTTTCCGAATAGCTGTCATTTCTCGGATCTGGCGATCTAGAGGATTTAGGTGGCCGATCCCACCGCGATGCTGGTGATCTTCTTCGGAATAATTCGGAATTTGATTCAGTTCGATTTTTATCAGAGCAACCAGGTTTTTCTGAGTGGCGACTTTCTTGTTGGTTTTTTTCAGTCCGCCGGCTATATTCCCCTTTGCTAGGGGAGTTTCTACGTTCGGTTGGTATAACTATTGGTGAATGGAAATGTGAGAAATTATCTCGTTCCTGAGGACTTGCAGGAGCTGCCAAATCTTCGACACTAATGTGATCGTGGGATTTCTTTTCATCTAAACTGCCAATCGAATCCTGCCAAATCATAGAATTTTTAGGAAGATTGAATATATTATTGCATTTCTAATAGCTTTTACCCAGCAGTCTTAACAGGATGAAATACGAAATGAACAACTTTTTAAATTTAAGAATTTACACCTAATAATTTTCTAGACCGAAAAAAAGGGAGAAAAAAAATGAAGAAATGAAAAGGAAAGAAAGATAGAGAGAAAAAGAGGAAGACGAAAAGAAGAATAAAATAAAAATAATGAGAATAAAGAAAAAAGAACAGTATTTAAAAAATCAATAAGATGTTCCACGAACCCTTGAACTAACACTTGTTTTTATAAATCGTACAGTGTTCAGAATTTCACATTAGGCCACCTTAACAATTACTCAACAATAGTACATACAATCAACCACATTATTTCCCTTCTTTTGCAACATACTGTTCATACACATTATTGCAATTAAACAATAACTTTCACATAAAAAACATCAAGCATTTCATAAATTTTAGTTCAGAGAACAAAATACTCAGAAAAAACCATTAGAAATGTGTATAATCATTGAATACAAAAATAGTTCATTTTAATTAAGGACAATTAAGTCTAAGTATCTTTTGTAATGTTTACGATTAGCATTATTAACACTGATACGGTAATACAAGGTACTTGTTTTTATTTTATTTCCATAATGAAATAGGAATGGTTTTATCAATCGGTTTTGACTGATTTTCTAAGAGCACGTCATTATTATTATTATTATTATTGAATTTGGGTCGTATAGGCACGGGCTGCCTCCCATATGCAACGCGACCTGAAGAGATCTTTTGTGCAAACCTTACATGATTAATCCCCGTCTAATTTAAGACCTTTATAGAAGGCTATTGTTTCCTGGGGCGCTGCCTTCGATACATCTGTGAGGGTTACAATAGAGCCTCCGAAGTCTATCAGCCTGTGGCGGCAAAGGGCTGGGCATTCGCAGAGCACGTCATAGTGAGCATTCTATTGTTCCCGTTGCCACCCAACAAGCCTTCAACTGAAACGTAAATGTTCGTAGCAAAATGCATTGAAGCATGATATCAGTGAACTCGAATTTGCATAAATTTAATTTAATCTGTAGACAATTGCATTAAGTCGGAACTGCAAGAAAAGAATCATTAGCATTGCAATTAGTATGATCAAAAATGAGTAACAGTAACCAAAATAAATTACTATTCCACCCCTTATTTAAGCTTAGTAATGTCAATTAATGATATGTAATTCTGAGAAATGCTTTAAAATTAATTAACACAATATTTTACAATTCTAATCGAATCTGAGTGGTCATTAATAAACTTAAATTGACCCAATCCGCATATTTCATTTCCTCCTTCTTTTTCTTTCAATTAAAAAACTTTAAAATAAATATTGCATATTTTCGAAACCAAATTTTCGTCACACATGTTGTAGATCTCCTGGCCATGGTGGCCGCCACTTAGTACTTTTTTGCTTTTGCGTGGAATGACCCTTATAAAGGGTTTTCCAATAGGGGCGCTCGATCTTTGACATTCCGCTATGGCAATAATAAAAATCTATCATCAAAATTTGTTTGACATTTATTGTCAGTGCATTATACCATTTCATCATGGATAGATACACAAATTGTATACAACTGTTGTTTTATTTCAGTTCAAAGTTCGAGCGCTCTTAATGCAAAACTCTACATAAGACTTGAAAAGTAAGATGCACTTTTAGAAAAAAAAATTTCCATAAAATAGTCATAAGAGATTTTTATAAATGTTGAAAGGTAAGGGGACTTACCTTAAATGAGTACATACTTCAAATCGAATACCGTCTCCTTAATGGATCCTGGTTGACGCTGATATTGTAGTATTAGTACATGCCCACCTCCTACCCCCATTGTGGTGTTATAAAAAAAAGAAGATTTATTGATCCTATCGCATAGTAGTAGACCTTAACGCAAGGTACATCTTTTGTCTTCAGCATCTTTTACCATCGCATGCTTCAAATTAGTCATTTCAACCAAATCGACCAGGAGTACTTTTTTATGCAAAATGTGCGAAGCTTTGAGGAATAAGGACTTAGGCTGTGTGCGAATAGTGACTAAATCCGACTAAACTAAATTTCTGCCATTTAGTGTCGATATTATAGTTCGAACTGTGCGAAAACTTATCGTGGCTAAATTTGTGACATTACCTGAGTTGTGTGTGGTTTTACGAATGAATTGAATTTATTTCATTACAGGTTATTTGTAAATAAGAATAAGGTAAAACCAACCTCGCAATGGTACAGACACAATATTCTTAGTCCATGTCAGGTAATTGTCACCCGAGACCTTTTTTACAATTATGTTTTAATGAGTTCGTGGAAGACCGGACCCTGTTATTTCGAACCTTTATCAGTTTCTTAAATTTAATTTAACTAAACTCAATCGAGTAAACTGACCTATTCTTAGCTTACTTAACTCAACCCTTATTTTAGGTGCTCTTAAATTTTTAAAACCATTTGATCATATAATAGCATCCGAGTTATGTTTAACTTGTGGCGTCAAGATTTCGTCACAGTTGGTCATCAAGCCTTCTACTGTGATTTCCCTACTCGGCTAAATTCAACAATCGCAGCAATAGTCAAAGTAGCCTGGCGGAAAAACAATTTCCTGACAGCGAAGAAGTTTTAATCAGTAGCTTCTCGAATAGCAAGGAATTCGTCCGCTCGGAACTCGCGGAATAAATGTGGCTGCTTAATAGATATAAATAATAAAATAAACAAACTAAATTTATTAGCCAATTATACTAAATAAATTTACTAAATTGGTGACCCCGACGCACCCAGAAAACTGCTATTCTATAAAACTCATTACACTTGTATTAAAATATCCTCGGTTTAAATAGTAAGTGTGCTCTACTACCGTAAATATTTCCGTATCGATTACATAAAGTTGTAGAATTTAGAGTTAATTACTCATAATGACAAGATTGCATTTACATGAATTTATGATATCATAAACTACAGAGGTACACTTTTTATGAGCTAATTGATTTACAAATATACTTAAGTCTAAATTAATAGCTAAACCTCCTAGAAAAGGAACTTAAAATTTAAACGAAACGAAGGAAAAAATAAATCAGTCTGATGTTCAGAGCGACTTTTTTTCACTGATCTTCAAAGTTGAGTAATGGCAATAATGGATCTTTAGACACACCCTCAACTCATTATAAATTTCGTGAAATTAAATTTTTATTTAATTCCCGACTGCTGGGATTACAGTAGAAGATGCGAATTAAAGTAAAAACTTACCCTGTGAACTTTTCTGCCGATCTTCTTTAAAACAGCTTCGCACTTGAGTAGGGTTCCCATTTTTAACCTGAAAAACGATCACAACAATGAAAGGTGATCTCATTTCCTGAAGGAACCTCACACATACTTTTTATCGCTTTTTGTGAGCAGTGTGTGTAGCATCCGCATTTTGGTCAGCTGCGACTCGCCATCCTTATCTTTTTCGAGCTTCGCGATCATTTGCAAGAGAGCCGGAATGTATTTCTGCATCTCGAGGACCTTCTCCTCGTACTGTTTCTGGTCCAATTCCATGGCTCCTGGGACTTCTCGTTCCTCTCCCCTGGAAAATGAAGTACATCGGTCAGAAGATGATCATCTTTCTTCCCTACAAAAAAATAATAATCAGTGGCTCTATGCATATACCCGAAGTATAAAAGTTTCAGGTTTAATTTCTAGCTTTATGCTGCTTACAAAATCACAAAACACGAGCTTCTTTTGTTATAAGAACAAAAGGTAAATAAAACCTTAAAACACAGCGAACCGAGCGAGCTGAGTTCGGTAACAGAAATTGATTTTGGGGAAAGAAAAAAAAAACAATTATTCCCCGAAAACGACACAGACGCGGTGGTGCGGCCCCTTCTCCGGCCCGTGCCCCGGGGCAGATGCGGAGGCGCTCATTTCATTTATTTTCTACCACTGTGTACATTTTCGCAATTACTTATTTAAATGCGAAAACTACTCAACAAAATGCACGCACCTTTCAGTCTCAAACGCAAAAACTGCTCCACTTCAGGGAAACTTTTCATATAAACTTCACATCGCCACTGATAAAAAAGAAAAAGTTTTCTCGGGCGCTCCTCTAGATTCCACAAAATAATTCACTGTAATAAACAAGGGGTGCAACATTTCATTCTGCAGCTGATGAGGCTCCTTGTGTGTTTAATTAATTTCCACCAAAAACCACCGATTGAATTTAATTTTTGTAGTCCCTAGTAAAAAACTTTCCAGAATTTCTTTGACACCACAGCACAGCTTCCGAGATGTCGGTCCTCAGTTGAAAAATTCAACGCTAGTTTTGGACGCCGAGTCGCCGGAGAGCGAAGTGTACTAAAAATAGGAGAGACGAAAGAGAGTCGAGTCTCGAGTTGCGATGCATCTGGGAGCAAGGTTATTTCTTATGTCAAAACGGAAAATGTCAAGAATTTTAGCAAGTTGGGTCCTATGAGGTCCCGTTGCTTTTATAAGCTTAATAAAAATCGACAATGTCTTAAATCCTGATTATTTTACAGTAAAAAGTTAGTTTTCAGCTCTAAGAACAAAATTTACTGCTACTTCCATACAATAGAGGTATAGCTCTTATTTTCGAAGCTAATCAAATTCTCTATTCTAGGTATTCAAAAAAACAGTATTCTACAAGTCCCGCTATTCTACAACTGGTCCTAGCTCACCACTTTTAACACTGGACGCTGCAACTCGTTTTCATAAAAGTTTGAAGAGTTTTTACTCCAAGCACTTTGTGTTTATTTTTTAAAGTTCATAAAACGCACAAGAAAAGTGACTAAATTACAGGAATAAACTCTGTGTAATCCGCACCCTTTATTATAGAGGTGTTAGGTCATCCGAAGTAAAGTGCCAACAAAATGGCGGATCGAAAATTAATTATACCTCGCAGTAGAAAAGAAGTTTGGGGTCTGCTCTGCACACAAGCGATGAACGCCTTTTTTAAAGAAAACTAACTCTTCAAATCCGTTCGCATATCACTCTAAATTTGTTTTAAGCCGAAAAGCAGCACCCAGAAAAACTTCCAAGTCCCTAAAATATCCGATAACAAAAAAGTTGTGTTCTTTCTCTTCACGGGTTCAATAACTGCACACGGCACAGACGAGAGTAGAGTTGCCCGCTGCGAACGAACGGTTTCTGGTGTTTTCTGGAGTGGCCAGAGACTAGGTGGTGAGCAACTCGCCGCTCGGCCGATAGACGGCGCGACGTGCCCTGCATACGTGCAGCACAGTGCGAGGCGAGACCCCGCGAGAGCGCCGACGAGTGCACCGCGAATTGAGTGTACTAAAGATTTTCTCAGCGGTACCAAGTCCGATTTTGGGTTCCTCGACGTCGCACAGATGTCGGTAGGTGTCTGCCTTGTGCTGGGCGACCGTCGGACTGTCGGAGGAGGATCGATTCCCCAAGTGAGTATCGAACTGGCGGATTGCCGTGGTGCCGAAAGTGCGGAGCCGGGGGCTAGATTCGTTTTCGTTTATCCCCCGCAGTTTCGTTTGGGACTTGGAGCTGTGTGGTTCTAGTGCGGTGCGCTTTCTTTTATAACTTGGAATTTTTGGTGTTTAGAAAATCGCGCAACGTGCAACGTAATGTAAATAAAATTTAAAAATACTAAGCAAAAGATTGCATTATCAAGCAGGATTTTTTGGCGTTTAGAAATCGCGCAACGTGCAACGGAATGCAAATAAAATTTAAGAAGACCACACAAACAATTGCATTTTCAACCAGAGATTTAGAGTAATAGCAAGCGCCATCTATGAGTGCATTTGGATAATAATTAACCGACTATGGAACAAATAGGGTGTTTTCGGAAACGTCATATTGACAATCATCTGTCTCCAAATAGCAAATAAATTAATCCTATAATGGCATAACTAAACTAACCTAACTAAGTGATCGCATGAGAAAGGAATAAAACGGATGGAATTTTGAAGAAACGTTAATGATGCGCGATGTGATGTAGCGTTACAATACGGATAATCTAATGATAAATAAAATAATAGTGTATTTGCGTATACACATACAAACGCGCCAAATCTTGAAACTGAATTTTAACACAATTATCCCCAACTGATTGAGATGAAACTTTGCATACACGTTTAGTTTGGATGACAATGCATGGTTAACTAAGTGACGTCATTCTAAATCCAATATGGCGGACTCCCAAAGATGGCGGAGCGGTTATTTTGTGTGCACCCTCATGATATGGGTATCAAATGAAAGGGCTTGTTGAGAAGAATACGAAAAATAAGTTGACGTCACACTAAGTTCAATATGGCGGACGGGAACAAGCGAAGAATAGGCCCTCTTCTCCGATTTGGATGAAATTCTCCAGGGACCTTCCAGATGGCGTAAAACAGAAGAATCTGCAAGAATTTTTTGGCGGTCGGCTCTAGTTTCCTTTTCTTCCCATAAGGAAAGGATTATTGCTATCCATTTCAGTATTGCTAACTGAATAAAATATTCTGAATAAAACAAAAGCTGCGTATTTACCAAATAATGAAGCGTCAAAATATATAACACGCACTTCGCCGGTTGTTAAATATATGTAGAATACAGACAGTAGGATTCAGTATAAGTGGCCCCGAAAACTTTTACGAATTTTTTTTTTCACTGAAATCCCATGTGGCGTAACCTCACTCATTGAAAAGTCACGGCTTCCTTTAACCACTTCGTACGAGCGTCGACTACAGACGAGAGCCACAGATGAACGTGCACAGTCGAGCGTCGACTTAAGGCCTATTCACACTATCCATCAAGATTCCCGCAATCAGTCGTCCGAAAATTTTTTTTTGATTCACATTTTCACGTAAGGTAACCACAATTTCTAATTTAGTTCTCGGCTGTAAAAGGATAAAGTAGGGTTGCTGCCATCAAGTATTCTCGCGAACTTTTCCTGTATCCCACAGAACAACATATCAACTTAGCTTAGAGATTTTGTTTTTTTTTATACTTCACTCCCAAGGGAACATTCCCAATCCGAAATCTCCGATTTTGATGAAATTTGGCGGAAATGTTAACCTGTCCGGTTTAGAATTTAGGCTCTGTGGATCCTTCGTTGTAGTTACCCAGAACTAGAACTCTTCAAAAAAAATTTTCAGACAAAGATCACGTTTATAAATTCATTTTTCGTTAGGTTTGCGCTCACTTTCAACTTTAATCTTTACTTTTCGTAAACGATGCGGTTTTGGATTGATAAAATGCATTTTCGCGGTCGCATAATCTATTTAACAAAAAGCATTTTCAAATTTGGCATTACTATGAAACCCGCAAGTTAATCTTCACCTCCGACAGAATATGTGAGTCATGTATACAAAATTTAAATTCACTCTTTTTCTTATTTTAAATTAAAATAAAAAACTTAGAATTTGTTTAACTTAACAGAATCAATTTCAGCCATAAATTAAAATGTGTAAAATAATTTCTTCGTTGGGGACATGTTTGATGTTTGTTAGGTATAGTTTAATCCCATAGTTTTATATAATTTTGTGGTTCGATTTGATTCTACATTTTCTATTGTCGTATTTAATTGACTTTGGTGAAATTCTTTCCAATCAGGATGACTCTTTGCCTATATAGCAATACTTTTTTTAAGTCCATAAAAGACAATTTTGGTCGCTGTAATCCATCTCTTTCCATCACATCTTTCCAACCACATTCACACTTATCAAAATTGCATCCTCTTCATTTCACTAAGCAGGTCAATAAAGTATCCTAATCTGGTTTAGCGTATTAATTTCAATAAGCCGTCAGCATTCTCTTCATAACGAGATTTTCCACAGACATTTTGGGGCCCTCTCCTCTAGAATCAACAACTTCAACAATAAAAATTTGTTCTATTCATAAACTACGATTTACATGGCCAAATAGTGAGGCGATAGCCTCTAAAGCTTTGTACGTGTACGACTTTTTGTTTTTTTTTTCTCAGCACCTTGTTTTCTTTGGCAAGTCCAATGGCAGCGAATTCAACCAGAAACTCTTCGGTAGGTATTGTCCATTAAAACGTCCACACTGCGATCGATCGGGTGGATAATCAGTGGGATCGATAGTAATCCAACTGCAGTCGGAAGCACACTTCGGAAAACACCCTTTACCTTAAGTGACTTTACAAGACGGCCAGTAGCCCACGTTATTCTGAAAATAATTAATAATAATAAGCGTTAATATTAATTTTACAAAACACAAGTAATTTTTTCATTTTTAAACAATAAACCAAACATATTTTTTAATTCTTATAATAACTACTTCTATCATTTGTCCTTTTTACAGTATTTTATCTGGGTTTCAACACAAGTTAGGGAAAATTTTTAGAAATTTCTCACTTTAGAATTGGACAAACTTCACGGCAGCAGGAGAAAAGAAAAACTAACTTGCAATTGGCTTTGCCTGAAATTAAAATTATTAAAATAAATTAGCCCATAAAATTGTTGTGTTCGTCGGCAACGGAGGCAATAATAAAACACACCCTCCAAAAATTCCTCTTTAACGCAGTCTTTTTAGAGGTATCCCGACTTTGCGAAATCAGTGAATCGCTCTTTCCCTCGTTTATTAAAACCATATTTCTCTTTTTATGGTTCAGAATTCTTAAGGCCTTTTATTCAAAGATTGAAACGTCTGACCCCTCCGGTGGCCTCTCTGCCCACCGTTTATATTTCATGGAAACACTTTTGAAGGCCAGGTTCTAGCATTCCACAATTACTTTTAAATAACTGTCCATTAAATTAGCAATTTCCAATTGTATTTACCTGCTTAGAGCAAATGAAAGTTTTCTGGTTTAAAGTACATTTAGTAATAGAGCTCGAAGCAGGTAATGAAATTATATTTCCTTACAGAATTATCTTTAAATTAATCTCTTTGTTACAGTGGCATCAGAATACATTTTAACTTTAGTTTTTGTAGCTGTAAAACTTAAAACTCTAAACAGCTTTTGTGAATTTTAATTTTATGATTTATGTAAATAGAGTTTACCTGTTTATTGTAAACCCCGGAATCATAACTGAAGCAAGCATTTGCCAGATGAATACATCGCCTGCTTTTATTGCGGATCGTTCCTTAGAATTTGTGTGCTGAAGGTTTGGAGGGTTAAAATGATTTTAGGGTTTACAGGTTAAGTGGGGCTTACGTTGTATTCCTTTGAGGCTTTATCGTAGACATCCCCAAGGACGTAGGCGACCGCAACTCCGTAGGATAATCTTACAACATCCCGGTGCACCAGGGGCCGAAGGGCTTCCCCGACCTCGTTGGCATATCCTGCGGATTGAATTGTTTGAGTAATAGAAATGAAGCAGTTTACTTAAAGCGGTATATTGTGCTTAAAATCGCCATGAAAACCAAAAAAAAGTAAAAACCCTGGGACAATTTACCCAAATAACGGATATAGGTGTCCCGAAAAACATCTTTCTCCCGATTTTCCTTCATTATACACAAGCACCTGTGATAAGTCACCCAATCAGAAGGGAAATTAATTTAATTTAATCCAACCACTGCCTACCTCAATTATTTATTTGGATCATCGGGGCCACGGCAGCCTCACGTCCGGTCGGTGTTATATCACATGAGGGTGAAGTGGGGAACTGTTGACGTTTCGAGCAATTCCATTGGATTTTAGTACTGCCTCATGAAATGTTTTTAACTACACCAGTGACATCTTTATTTTTGGATGATTTTGAAATTTTTTGTGGTGAATTTGTTAATTAGTTATTTTTGTAAGTTAATTCGGTTTTATTTAATGTTTTAAAAGAGTTTTGAATAGTTAATGTGTGGTTAATTTGAATAAAATTAAAGATTTCGTTAAAATAGTGGATCGGTTGATAGTAATAATGTCGAAATGTAGATGGCACATCGGTCGCCATGTGTTAATGCTTCCAATAGAATTATGCTATTCCAATTTGTCAAGTTGTCTCGAGCGAGGTTGTACAATTATTTTTTTTGAGGAAACTCTCCGTTTCGCGACGCGTGAACTTCATTTTAATCCTACGCCTTCGATGCGTCCAAGTGATTAATTTACGCCCGAACGAAATCGATAGATCCGGACGTCGCGAGTTAAGCGCAGTAGGACTTTGATTTCTCCCCCTAAATGAAACCTTGCCTGGGACTCTGTGTAAAGTGGTTCCTGCTAAAATCAAAACAACTGAGGGGTGAGTTGAGTGCGGATTGTCTGCTTTTCCGTGACAGTTTCTGGCCACGGCGGCTGCGAAAGTGCAATTTTGGAAACGATCGTCTGTCGGACGGGGGGGCGCCTGCCGTCTGTCTGCCGGAATTGGATGTCTCAGGAGTCTCGAACATATGGGATATATTTTTCCAATTCGCTTATATATATATTTTTTTTTCGGGGGGAAACGCAATGTCATTTCTTTTTATGAGTTTGCTTTGTTATGCTCAGTTGCAGCTGTGTGCGTTGTCCGTCGTGTCTGTCTCGTCGCCACAACCTTGGAGGAATTTCGAATTTCACTTCTCTTGAATTCTTCAATAAGACCCCAGACGACGACGACACTGAAAAACTCGTCGAAAGCAAGACGATCATCGCGCATAGCGCTCCAAAAAAAAAAAAAGAATTTTCACTTTACCAAAACGTCTCCAGCGGCTGGCTGGTTGTCTGTCTGTCGCAAAAGCTGGAGCCGCGAAAAATCCGGCGGTCGAGTCGGTGTCTGTCTGGTGCTCTTCCAACTCGCGGGGAATTGCGGCGACCAAATGCCAGAGTGTCATCGATCAGTGAAATCCGCAAGGTGCAAAGTTGGACAGTCGCCGCGCCGTCCGAACTCTGACCTCCTCGGCCTCCTCCTCAAAAGTATGTGCAATTTTCGTGGGGCCCCACGAATCAGTCGAGTGGAAATTGCCAAAAAATTTCATTTCGGACCGAAAACGTTCGGCTGGAGCAAACCCGAATGCCGGATTTGTTTACATATCGAGTTAGAAGGTTTATCAGCTCAGGAGATAGCGCCTAATCGGGGACTTGTTTCTATTTACATTTTTATGCGCTGGACCAATTCGTCAGATTCTACCGCCGTAGCCCGAGAGTGTCACATGATGGGCTTATAACTTTCCATCCAAAATTAGGGCGCCCCTTCGAGTTTTTGACCAATGCTCGTGCCTGTACCCTTCTGCGACTAAATGTTGGTAATTTGCCAAGAAATCGCAGACATCTCCTGCAGCCAAGTAATAAATTTGTACTCCACGCCCTTAAAAATAGGTAGTTTAGGGAAGGGACTTTTACGGAAGAATAACTCCTTCGACTTTTAATAGTTTGCTTGAAGAAGTAGTTACTACCCACTTTTCACTGCACAAACTGATTTCGTAGAAACATTCATTACATACATATGTATTTTATTTATTAGCCCTTTGCTCCTTTCAACTGATTCAAAAAATCATCTTACAAATAAAGAATGAGCCATAAATATTTATTGATTATGGAAAAATATTAAATATATACATACTTCTTTATAAATATAAACATTTCAAGGAATAAATAATGAGGTTTCGTTTTCAGTTGATCAGGCCAGTCCTTAAAATTCTTACATTTAACAGTAAAAAGACTTCTAAACAAAACCGATTAAATAATATAAAATCTGACCCACCTTAAGTTATTTTTTTATTCAAATTTAAGTGAAATTTCCAAAAATGCCTCAATGTGCAATGTTATGTTAAAACAAGCCACATAGCAGTTGCAAATTAAATGAAGCCTGAATAAGCTCAATCCCGACTATAATCAAATAATTGAGATAATTGTTTGAAGCAGGTGTTTAAAGAATTACGCGAGTCAGATTACTTCTACCTTGGAATTTGGAAAAAAAAGCATTTTTAAAATTTTAAAACCGTTTGGTTGTTTTGCATTGTTTTGTTCCTCATTATATTAATTTTTTTAAAATCTTTGCATCGATATTACGAGAATTTTTGTAGAATTGTTAGGTCTATGTTTGGTATTTCTTTTGAATACGTTTTTAATTAAATATTAAAATATATATACATTTTGTGTTCTAGTTTTCAATTAAACGAAATCCAATCTACATTTAAGTTCGCTCTTCAGGGCTATCAAGTTAATTTTTTCTTGAATTTGTCTGCTTTACTTGGTCAATTCTGATCCATGGAGGAGTAAACGTTGGTTCCGATTTGATCTGGTCTGCTCTAGAGAATTTCCAGATAATAACCGCAAAGTTTATTTTGTCTAGTGACACTGGATATGGGTTTGTCGCTACAATTAATATATGCAATTAAAATTAAGTATTGCAAGGACAATTAAAATGTGTGAAATTCGAAACCAGAACATTTTAAAGCAAATATTGGTCAGGTTTTCAGGTTTCTTCAATTATTTTACGTCTTTTCTTTTTTTCTGTGATAAAAACTGGACGACTCTTTGTTTGCTTTACAACAAAGAATTTTATGATTTTGCTAATTAATGAAAGTTTTGCGTGATGTTTAACAAAATTGTCTCCGTTTTTCGGTCGATTGAAGACTTATGATTAGATTGAGATTAGAACTTCTGTAAGGAAAAAGTGGTACGAAAAAATAACTTTTCTACATACATAGGTATATGTAAAAAACTTTAACATCAAAACATGTTTCATTTAATAAGGAGATTCGAGGTATGAGCTAAAAAGGATTTTGATCCACTAGTAAATTTTCTACAATTTATTGAAATAGAAGTGTAACTTGTAAAACAAATTCAAAGATGAAATAATATCTTTTCTTTAAAACGCTGAGCTATTTTTCAGACCGAATATAATTTCGTTTTTATCACTTAAATATTACATGGCTCTTAACTAGGTACTGTTTAACTGATAAAAATGCAGGAAAAATGTTTGTATAACTAGTGAGGTTTTCAATTACTAGAGCTTCAATGAATTTTTTTACTCGCATTCAAGCAGAGTCGAGAAGCATTAAAACTTTAAAATAATTTTTCTCAAAACTTAAATCTTTAAAACTTGGTCTCACATATTTGTTTTATTTTCCAGCCGAACATTTTAAAACCATTTTGGTTACATCATAATTCTTCGATCCGACACCCTTTATGCATCTCAGTCGCCTTTTTCCACCTTCAGCTTAATTTGTAAATTGCGTTCGCAGTGATTCGTACGTTTTCGAAACGTAGAATCGATGAAAGTGTTTCAATAGTCGAACGACTTCTATAGCCCATGGAGGGATCTGAGGGATCACCTCCTTCCTCGCTTTGGATGATCCGTGCAGCTGAGTTATTTCCCAAACCTCCAATGGAAAAGGAAGACGACCAACTGACCGTTCCCTTCCAAGAGCGTAAGTACTTCTTTTTGGATTTGTCGAAGATTGCCCAATGACTAACTAAATGTTTTTCTAATTTCTCGACAGTTGCAGGAGAATCAGTTAAATATTTGGGGCGCACAGATGATGGAGTCCTTGCCCTGTCCAATTATCGTCTCTTCCTTTTGAAGAGTTCAACAAACACGGAGACCTCTGTCCCGCTGGGTCTCATTGAGTCAGCACAAATAAGGGATCTGTTCCATCTTATGATATTCTGCAAAGACGCAAGTACTGTAAAATGTTCCTTTGAGACGGCCGAACAGTGCACAGAGTGGCAACGACGCATAATGCTTTCAGTTGGAGTACCTGAGACACTTGAGTCTTTGTTTGCCTTCCCGTTCTATTCATGGACGTCGGATACAGCCGTTGGTGAAATGGGGGAATGGTCAGGTCGATTGCAGAGGGCCTCACGGTATGAGGAAGATTTCCGGAAGGAAGTCGAAAGATTGCAATTCGATCTCAGCGGGACATGGCGCATTAGTAGCGTTAATTCGGATTTTAAGCTATGTCCCTCATATCCCCAATTGTTGCTTGTTCCTTGCTGCATTTCTGACGAAACGTTACAGAACGTTGCAAATTTTCGTAGTTCTCGCAGACTGCCGACCGTTGTTTGGCGACACAAGCAATCGGGTGCTGTTATCGCAAGATCTAGCCAACCTGAAGTTGGATGGTTGGGATGGCGCAACTCAAAAGATGAACAACTCCTTAAGGCCCTAGCCGATGCGTGTGCATTTGATCGAGACGAAAATATTGGTAAGCAGAATCTGTCCATCTCCGGGGAGAGTACCCCGTCCAGTGCTGAAGGGAGTCACGAAGAAGTCAATTTCGTCGAAGTTAGAGTACCTATACCTGGTTTATGCGAGTAGTTGAGATACTAAAATTCTCTTTAATTTCAGAAAATTTTAATAGTGGACGCGCGTTCCTACACGTCAGCTGTAACCAATCGAGCGCGGGGAGGAGGATGCGAATGCATCGAGTACTATCCTTGTGCAGAAATTGAGTTCATGAACCTGGGAAATATCCATGTCGTAAGGAAAAGCTTCCACGCTCTGAGACAACTGTGTGCCTCGCCGCCAGATGTGCCCAAGTAAATTAAAGCGATTTTACTTTTTTTTTTAACTTGTTAAAAAACTATTTTTAAATATTGCAGTTGGCTAGGTTTGTTAGAACGTACAATGTGGCTTCAGCACTTATCAGGACTCCTGGCTGCGTCAATGACTGTGTGCCACGCTATAGAAAAGAAAGGACGTCCGGTACTCGTCCATTGCTCTGATGGATGGGACCGAACTCCTCAAATTGTTGCTACTGCCGAGCTGTGTTTAGACCCCTTCTACAGAACTGTGGATGTAAGTACAAATTTAAAAATTTTTATCTGGTTTATACCTTTCTAATTAATTAAAATCGTATACACATATCTTTTTTTTATGTGTGTTTTTGTTTTGGCTACATTTTCTTTTAAATAATTTCTTTAAATTTATTTTCAGGGCTTCCGGATTTTGGTGGAACGTGAGTGGCTAAATTTTGGTCATAAATTTGCTGATCGCTGTGGTCATGGGCCGGGTTCTGATGATCTTAATGAAAGGTGCCCCGTTTTCCTACAGTGGTTGGATTTAGTCCACCAAATACATCGGCAGTTTCCGTGCAGCTTCGAGTTCAGTATGGCATACTTAGTAAGCTGCACGTTGTATCCCGATAAAAAATATTACTTACGTTTTAATTTTAATTTTATAGATTAAGTTGGCGCAGCATTCGCACTCAGGCCTCTTTGGGTCATTTTTATGTAATACGACGAAGGAACGTATCGAGAACACAGTTCTGGAGAGGACTTTTTCGGTATGGCCATTCCTGTCTGGTCCGATGTACAGAAATCCGCTTTATGTTCCCAGCAAGGAGAAGGTCCTTTGGCCTGCACACAATGTTAGGGACTTAGCACTGTGGAGTGAGGTATATTTAGGAAGTTTAGGGAATCAAAATTCGGCGGATTTTCCGCATATGACCGACGTGAGTCCCGAATCGACAAGTAAGCCGCCGATCTCTCAATGGCTCATTACTGGGTTCACTTATTCTGAACTCTGTTTAGATCCCATGATAAAAACTAGGTCGTACGGTGATCTCATGTCGGCTGGAGGTGTATCAAATGGATTAACCCGGCGGTCAAGTGATCCGAATATGGCAGTCGACTCGCAGTAAGATTTTATTTTGGGCTGAGCCTCATTTTCTTAAAGTTTTGCCTTTATTTTAAAACATTTTTCACAGCATGATCATGCCCATTCATCACTCAGATAGCAATTCCATCGTTGATTTCACGCCGGACAGGGAGACATCTCCTGACCTCCTGACAAACATAATTCATGACACAACCGAGAAATTGCGACTTCTCACAAACGAACTGAACCAATCCGAGGATAGAGTGATTGGAAAGGTAAAAAGCGGCGTCGATGAAGAGATAAAAATCAACACTGAATCGACACGATCGGCTGAATTAAAACAGGAAATAGACTTTAGTCCTAAGTGTGTGAATGGTGTGCACCCCCCCATTGAAGAAGTACCCAATTCTAGTCTTGCTAAGGATGACAATAGTTCAAATAGCGCCTCTATGCAAAATGGTAGTGTAGCCTTCGCCGACTACAAGAGCTTCGACGCCGTGGACGGCAGTGATAATAACAATTCGTGTAGTGCTGAATTTATGGATGAAATTTTACTCAAAAGTGAGTTGTCCTTTATAGGTGCATATTCTTTATTTTATCAATTTTTATTTTTATATTTTTTCCAGATACAGAAAGTGTTAATTCTGAACAATGTTCAGATGTACATAACGCGTGGCATGGGTCTGTTAACACAAGTACTGACACACTAGTTCCCGTTGAATCACAGACAACGAAATCTAGTGGTGATCAAGAGGTGCCTATTGTAATGACCAATCAAAACACTCCAGAGGATGCCCTTAGTGAAAGGACTAGGACTGATGAGGTACTCTATGAAATCTATTTTAATTTTCATTGGTAGGTGTAACGTCGTGGTTTAAATCGAAGATTAATTTAACCGATAATCTTAGGTTCAAAATCAGACTGCGTTTTAAATTTATTATATATAATGTAAGAAAGATAGTTTTTAGTAGCAGGTCGTATTTTAAGAAAAATTTAAAGAATAATGAATAATAAGATGCAACTTCTCAATCTGCATCGTTATCTTAAGAGATAAATGTACTTGATGGAAAAATTCTTATAATAAAAGCTATATGCTAAAAAATTTTGAGAATGGCGATATACGAAGAAAGATGTAGAACTATTGATCTGCAGAATTGTTGGTTTGTTCTCAGAAAAATTGTTGCCACATATGACTAAAATAAGAAGGAACTCTCATCATTTGAAGATGTGATTTAAGTAAGTTTTTTATGTTTTATATTATTATTATATTTGTTGAGTTAAATGAGACGTAATTTAGAATGAGCAACAGCGCTATTATGACTTCATCGGTCAAAGCGTAAAATTTAACTTGGTATCATGATTTATTAAAAATGAAAAACTAAGTTTCTTAAATGGCGCGTAGAGTCCGTAGGTGGAATTATTGATTTTTTTTTTTTAACTTCGCGATGTCAAGCTTCTTCTATAAAAAAAAAGGACGATGATGTCATCGTGTTTTGTATTTATAATTTTTTAACAATAAATTTTTTACAGAGTGCTACAGAGGAAGTAGAAACCGAAAAGATAAGCAATACGTTACCAGAAGTGCACAGCAAGTTAACTTGTCCCATTAGTAATGGCTCATCCGGAATGGATGAGAGTATCCTTATCCTGCCAGAACATCAAAAATTAGAAATATCGAACAGTGGAAAGTGTGAAGCAGTGGTTAGCAACGTTAATGGCGTGGGGGCGTCTTCGTCAACGTTTCACAAACGAAGGCGGACATCACTGACGAATTCAAAAAATGAAATTATTGTTAGGAACATTAGTGGAAGGTAAGGGATATATAGTGTATGATATTTTGGGAATTGTATAATGAAAAATTATTTGTAATTTTTTGTTTTTAGTAGTTCAAAATCTCCAGGCATTAGGTCACTTCCCCTCACGCCGCCAGGAGCACCGGAACGATCACCGGTTACGCTTTCCTGCCCTGATGGGCTAGCCCATGCGCTTAGCGAACAAAATATAAGACTTCAGCAGATCGTTTATGAACATAAGGTAGATTTGGGAAAAAAAAAATGCAATATTTCAATAATTTTTGCCACATTTTACGGGAGCAGAAAGTTGTATATACATGTTTAATTTTAAAAAAGCTCCCGTTTTAAATTTGTGGCATTTGCTGTTGGTTTCCACATTTGGCATTTTATTTTTTGGATTAAAAAAAATAAATAAAAATTTGTTTTATAGGTACGAGAAGACGCGCTGTTACGAGAGCTCCAAGGAATGCGGATGGCGCTTTTAAAGAAGACCTGCCCTCACTGCAACAACCAGCCGTTTGCCAGCGAGGAGCAGGTGAGTGGATGGCTCCAAATTGTCCTACCTTCACTGTCCAGTAGTAACAAAAGCACCTCCTTGCACAATCTCGTGTCATTTAATTGTTTTTTCTTGATTTTGAACCACTCAAATAACACACGCTCATTCCTCTGTTTAATTTATTTTTATTAAAAAAGGCAGATGTGAAGGTAGATGAGGCGAGCACTGTAGTTGATCTTTGTGACTGTTGTTCGGATATTAGTCGGAGAGCGAGGCGATGCGACTTCGATGCGTTTTCTTTTGGGACTAGTCCTGATTCGGCGGTTAGTTTCAGATATTCTTGATTTTATCTCACCCATCATACCTACAACCCCTAGTCGAATGTAATCAGGCTCAAAAGGGAGTGAGGGGCAAAGTCTCCTCAAAATTAAGTTTATTTTCTTAATTGCATGAGCTTTACATTGCAAAAATATTTGCGAGGCCAGAAATCGTAGAGTTGTAATCACTTGGAGAGGGCGATGGCATATTAACAAAATACGATCGGGCCGGAGATCCTTTTTACAATTGTACTAACAAATGTGGAGAATATAAAACGTTCGGTTGTTTCGTGTACGGGAGTAGTCGCGTCTGCCTAGCTGCTCGCCCCTACAACGGAACCAAGTGAACTCAGGAGCAGTGTTTCCTTCCTGGTTTCTGGACTTAAAAGTTTATCCTAACATTCGCTGCGGACATTTTTTAAAAACACAACTAACAGATGGTTTGATTGCAGACTTGTGGGTTTTTGTTCTATTCTAGTTGTTTTAAGTGCTTTAGTAACTATTATTCTCCTATATTACAGAGTTCTGCTCTAGACAACCTCGAAAATCTGTCAATTTGCTCCTGGGAGGCTGTGGAAGAACGCACCGGACCATCATCGGTCGTTAGTGCTACTCAACCCGTCAGCAATGTCCTGTGGGTTCCTGATCATGCGGTTTCCCGGTGTACCGGCTGTCGGACAGAATTTTGGCTTGGCAGGAGAAAACATCATTGCCGGTGTGAATTTAGTGTGTTATGATGAATTTGTTACGAAAAAAAAAATATATATTTTTGAATGTTGAAATGCCCGCAAAGAGCAAAAAGATATTAACAGCAATCTTTACAGCTCCTGCGGGCACATATTCTGCGCTGACTGCTCAGAATTTTGGGCACCCCTACCTGACGAAAGGCTCTATAACCCAGTAAGGTTATGTGGGCCATGCTATCACTCTGTTACCACTCGCGTTCAGGCAAGTTCGACCAAAACATCTTCTAGAAAATTGTCTTCCCCTCAGCATATTTTTGACCAGTTTGACCTCTATCCCATGCAGCAAGCTCAAAGCTTCATCAATTCAACTATCAGCAGCAGCAATCAGTTCGAGCAGCCGGTACCATCTTCAGCATCTTCATCATCATCCTCATCATCGTCCTCTGCCGTAGCAATAGCAGTCGCTTCCCCGACTAATTTGCATCATCAGACCAGCTGCAATGTTGTCTCTACGGCGACAACATCAACGGAAGCATGCAAAATGCAACACGCTTGCCCATCCCGCAACGACAGAGGCTCATTCAAAGCCGCCACAGCCTCCAATTGAGATAATGTTTGTATGATGAAACCGGAAGAGCCCCTCCTTTACAATGCGTTAATGTAGTCCTAAGTTGAGCCCTACTTTTTATCTACTTTGAGTATTTATTGTTGTTAACGAGAATTTTTATTTTCTAAGAAGTGATCAGTCTTGGAGTAATATTAAACATAGTATTAAAGGAGCAAATATTTTTTCCTAGTATCCTGGATGTCCTTTAATAAACTTTACTAAACTCTTTTACTAACCTTTTTTTTTTATATACTACAGCTGCAGTTTTAACATAAAATTTATTCTCTGCTAGACGGAAGTAAAAATCTCATTGCATTTGTATAATGGCAATTTGTTCTATTTAAATGTGCACCTGAGTTATTCATTTTTGTTTCGTGGTTAGAACATTTTCGAATACTTTTGATTTAAAATGTAAATATTCGTTCCAATTAAAATACTTCAAATCTTGAACTGAACAAATTTCAGATTAATTTTTGACTTAAAAGTGGATAGAAGTCATTGGATGTTTTTTTTTTATAGAAAACTAATTTTTTCCTGTGGGTTATTGATGTTTAATTTCACATCTAAGCAAAATATCCTTTTGTTCTGGAGGCATGAAAAAAACGCAGCTTAAATATGCTTTATTTTATGAATGCATAGATATGTACGTTTTCTTGCCGGGTGAAGAAAACTAATTTTAAGTGCTCTATGCTAAAAAATATGCAGAAAATCAAATTACATATTTCGCTGCTCGCATGAATTTGTATTTTATTCGGATGCACAAACATTAAAAAACAAATACAAAATAGGGAAACATTTTTTTTTTAGGATAGCGCTTGTAGTTTATTTAATTTAAAATGTTGATTAAAATCGTTTTGGGGAAAGTCTGAGAAAAATTTGGATTTTAACAGAGGAATTACAAAATTAAAATTGGATTGTGTCAACTTAAGTTTTTAGTACCTGTGATTTGTAGCTAATTGATGTGATTTTAATTGATTTTGGTCAGTAGGATTAGGTTTGAACGATGGGGCAGTTCCCACCCAATCGATCCCTTTAACAATACTAAATAACATTTGCTTTAAAAAAGTATATTGCAAAAGAATGACGGACTACACCACGTATTTTTAGAAATTTATGAATTGCTTAAAGTTACCCGTCCTTGTGGGACAGCATCTGTTTCTTGAGTGCATCAATAACTCCCGCGAAATTTGCAGTTTTTTTCTTAGCCGACCCCTTTGGCATCGAGTTCTGGCCTCGGACTCTCATTTGGGGCAGAGAAACGTCGTCCATGAAATCGAAGTCGGTTTTGGTGGGTCTGCAAAAAGGTTTCCCAGTTAGCATTATTTATGCTATTTATGCTAATCTACTTACGTCTCTTTTTCAACGCTTTCTTTGACTTTGGGTTCCTCCTTGTTGACTGGGGACAAGGCCCTCCGTCCAGGACACTTCCAATGGAGCTCCAGAAGGTTCCCGTTGTCGAGGGACAAGTAAAGTTTCTCGAGCTCCTCAGGGCTCGGCTCTATGTCTTCTCCTTCTGGCACACAGGGAATAGACCACTCCTCAATGTTGCCCAAAGCGTCCAGGATCATTTTCAATATTTAATATTAACCAGTTAAGCCCGCTTTTTCCGAATTATAATTTTCCACACTTCCACTCAGCTAACAAGACACTGCGAGAATTGTAAACAGACCGCTGGATTAAAACTGCCGTGGTCTTCGCTGAATAGCTTTGAGCGGGAAATTAAAAAATTTTTAAGAATTAACATTTTTACTAAAGCAAATCACAATTAAATCTCAAAAGATTATGAATTTTATGAATTTTAATTTTTTTTTAAAGTTTTGTATATGACAAATGAGTTTTTTTAATGAAATTTGAAATAAATTGTGAATTTCTAATAAGAATCATGCAAAATAATTCAGCAATTTAGTAAACCGCCAAAATGAGCATTTTTCTTCTATTCAGAAGTTCAGCAGTTTTTTTTGCATCATGCTTCGGATGAAGCTCCGCAAATTTTTCTTTAATTTGCACAAAGTGTGAGGAGTTTTTATTTCTTGAATATTCAGGGCATACAGCAACAGTATTTTGGAATCTAATAGAAAATGCAACTATTAGCTAATTTTGCTGCGAACAAATTTAGACACAAGTGGAGGAATCTAGGAGACTAACTGCTGATTGTTTACTTGGATTATTACGTTTCATGAACGCAATTCAGGCTATAAAAGGTATGTTTAGAAATTTTATTGTATTATTTGGTATTATATTTCGCTATTTGCAATAAAAGATTGTAAAATCTTGCAAATCTGTTCGCAGGAAGGTTGCGAAATAACCTGTTTTTTTTTATGACTTTGGGGTCGTGAGGTTTAAAAGGCCCTTCCAGTACTTTTAATGAGTTTCAGTTTATTCAGTAAAACTCTACATTGGATTTTCTTAATAACACTAGGGAGAAGAAAATAATGTGAATTTTTTTTGGGGACCCCTCCAAAGGAGTGAAAAGTGTACTCAAGAAACTTCTTTGTGTGACGTCATTTATGGTGGATGAAAAGATGTGCACAATTTTTCGTAGCATTTTTTTTAAAAAAATTGAAATTGTAATGCATTTTGACCTCGTAAGTTGTAGATAATTCCAAAATGAAGTCAATCCTGTTACTTGACCTACATGCATAAATACAGTTCTGTCGGAAATTTTTGGACCAAAAGTTGATTTTGAACATATGTTCTCTTCCCTAATTGTCACGTAGTGCTATGACCTATATAGAATTATACTTAAATGTAGAAGTTAAATCTATCAAAATTAAACGGCCTTAGCTTCCGTATCTGCCATAATTTGGACTCGTCAACTGATTTTTTTTTCACGATTTTTGGAACAATTTAGCAATGCGTTTATTATTTTAGGAAAGATTTTGAATTTTTTTGTTTAAACTATATTGTTCAAAAAACTTCTAATTTATATCGTGAGAAAAACTACTATTTCCCATTTAATGGGAGATAAAAGAGAATTGGTCCTATAATTTTGAACACATTTGCAATACGTTTTTGGTCATTTTTATTAAAAATAGTACATGAATTAAAAAAAAAAATTTGTTGTCACCATCCCTGTTGTCCTTATCAAAAAGTGATCGGCTTGGGAATAGAATATATGCTAAAAATCAACGTTTGGTCCTATTGTTAGTGGTTTCTCGAAAAACTGTTATAAATTTTAAAATTGGTCAAAATAGAAATCTTGCATATTACCAATAAATAAGCAAATAAGTCTATGAATAATCGTGAATTTTAATATAGCAGTTACTATAACTAATAATAATAAATAAATTTCAGTATGAGAATATAAAGTTTTCGTAAAAATTTGAAGAACTTTGTGCTCTTTGATTTGTATGGGAATTTTTGAATTGAGATTACATACTTGTAAAATGTTTCTCCGACTACATTAGAATCTAAAGTGGTTTCAAAGAAAAAAGAAAAGAAAAAACAATGTTTTGAAGATTACCATTTTTACAATTCAAATTAAGTACTACTCATTTGCTTGGATGTAGGTAGGGTAGTTATTTATATTACGGAAAACAAAATTACAATCCTTAGTAATTTATTTTTAAAAGATATATTTATTTTGTTGCAAGGCACAATTTAATCACAGCATCGACTCTGCTGAGGGTAGAAATAAAAATTCACTTCGAGGTCAGTCGTTGTCGTCTTCGCCGTAGTCCCAGGCGTTTTGGTCGCCATAGTCAAAATCGTCGTGGTCCTCGCGCTCTGGGCAATTGCTGCACTTCTTCTCGGTGGTCACGTCATTGGGGCACCCGAAACCGATGCATTCGCAGCATCCGTCGTAGAACCATCTGCAGCTGCTAGCCCCCATACTCTCGCAGTAGCTGATGCACTTGTTCCACGTGAGGCAGGTATGCAAATAGACGACAGTGCATTCTTCTAAGACATCCACCTCCTCAAGACTGTTGTCTTGGACTGGATCATGCTCCTCATGGTTAAATTCCTTTCTCGGGAAGGTGAAGGGCGTCCATAAATCGTTCGCCGGACCCACAGTCAGAGCCTCGAAAAGGTCCGGAATTCCGTCGAGACTCCTCGTCTCAGATTTCTCGTTCGTTTTTGAGCTGTTCTTATTATTTTCGACGAGTGGACAGAGTCCGAGGCACGGGCAGCACTCGTTGTACAATTCCCCTAGACAATGGGAGCAATCCTCGCAGCAGAAGCAATCCTCGATCCGGCAGTCGCACTCCTTGGTCAAGAGGCACTTTGAGATGATCGAACCGCAGAGGGCCTCGTTACACCTCTGGGAACTGGTCCAGGTGATCTTTGCGGTCAGGAGGAAAATCAGCGCCAAAGACAAAATCGTCTTAATTTCGGAAGTCATTTCAGATTTCAAGAAGGAGACCGTCCACTGCCCGAGCTCACTCCGCGCGACTGGAGCTAGGAGCTAGAGTCTAGAGTCTCTAGACAGTGGCCGGACTCTCGGCTGGGTCTGCTCCCAACGTCCGTTAAACAGTTGGCGCCGAATTTTCTGTGTGAGTCCAATGCGCGGATAAGATCACATTTTTGCTTTTAAGTGGCCCACCCGCGCCGACTAAACTCAGGTACCTGGAAACAATTCTAGGAAATTCCGATGAACTGATTAATTTTTGGGAAGGAATTTGCGTTGGTTTTTCTTCAGTTATGTAAAAGGTCATGTACTTGACCTTTTTAAAATAGGAAAATCGAGTATATTCACTTTATTCACATCTACATTAAAAAGTTCAATCAGTTTCTTTTACACGCTTCTCTTTTTTAGAAATTTATTAAAAAATCTTCAAGATCAAGTGAATGCTCTAACAAATTTTATTAGTCACTTGTCTAAAATTAAATTTTCCGAAGTTTACATAAGGTTTGAATTGAATGTTAACAGATTGATAGACATAGGTACATGTTTAAGTCAGCAGATTTTGTAGACTGTTTATTTACATAAGGTACTCAATGAATTTTTTCACAGCAGACTAGGAAATTCTATTACAAAAATTTACGAGCTGTGTGGCATCATGCTCTGTCTTGTTGAAATTATTATTTCACCATTCAATATTTTGATTTTTTTTCTCTTGTTACTATTATTATTTTAAGATTATTAGAAAGGGTTAAAGTTAGTTAAGTTTCTTTATTTAACAACTTTTTAACAAATAGTTTAAAAGACATAGTAGTTAAAAAAAATTATTTTAATGGTACTTACCTTTTAAATAATATTGTATTTTTGCAGTTCTATCTTAAACTGTTTCAATTGAGATAAAATAATTCGATCTTAATCTCGTAGATACAAAGAGACTTCATCGATTCCTTTTGAGTTTCAAAAGAATTAGATATACTGGGTGCAAGTGGGTGGGTGAGAAGCAGGAATCATCAGAAGCCCTTTTGATGTCCGGATGAGATGACGTCCTATTCTTATCCAAATAAGGTAAATTCACTTACCGCAAAGGGTTTAGAGGGATTATGATGTGAATGAAGAGATATAGAGCGACAGGCTCATGCTCGGCTTATATTTGGGTAATTCTGGTGGTGGCAGAGAAGCGAAATCCTCCTGGAAACCCGGTCGGAGGTCCCTTCGCATCGAAGAATACTAATAAGGACGAGACTCAATCAGCGTTTGTAGCTAGGGAACTTTTGAGCCCGAAATTGCGCTTTTTTTCCCTCGATTATTTTTTTTTTTCCTTTGGGAAAAAGGTGTCCAGAAGTTAGTTAATGTGGAAAATGTATCACTCCGGGACCCTCGCATCAGAGCCCGGTGCGAGAGAAACCTCACGATTGCGTACCCTTATCAAATGCACTGAACAAGGTCCAGTCGCTCAATATAATATTATTTTTTTTTTTGTCGGGACTTTTGCAGCGTGAAAACGTCCGGGACGTGCCTTCAAAAATAAAAAGGGAGACATATTCAACAGGAAATCACACTCGGACCAGTTCGGGATGAGTGAGTTACGAATATATAAGGGACCAGGCACTCCGCACGTCCCGTCTGCCGGGAAAATTGAAGCAGCGAGTCTGGGAGGGAGCAGCTTTTTGTTCACTATGGCAACAATCAGAGTTTTTCCTGGAGAAGGGAATATAGGGAAAGGGCGGGAACGACCAACCTCTATCCTCCTTTCATTTGGATGACGAGGGTCTCGATGTGCTGATCTGGAGCTAATACCTGACACTTTCAGCGCTATACCCGCGTTTTCCAGACTCGGGCTGCGCACTCCTGAGCGATGGGGCTTACTGAATTTTGAATGACTTAAATTTGCAACTTACATCCTCTATTCAAATTGAAGGAAGGATGGGCTCGAACGATACAATTTCATTTTGGGACAGATAATTCGACGTAAATCGTACCTCGGAACAGAAGCTAAAAGTTTAAAAGTTTTCCTATCCCATGTCTTTTCGATTTTCCCCGAGAAGTATTGATTTATTCCGCCCTCCCCGCCCTCTTTTCGAGGAGTAGAAGAAACAACCAACCCCCGAACGTTCTTCAATTATTTAACCGCAGCTTTATTTGAGCGTGTTGTTGTAACATGTCGATTAAGCCATGCTTCGGTGGATTCTTGTTGATGGCGTTTTTATTGAAGTTACCTTGCAATCTAAACAAATGCAGCCCTCGGAGGCGGACAGTTGCATTCATGAGGAGGGAATTTTTTAATATTTTTTATGAGAATTATTCGTGAGACTTCCTGGCGGCACATAATTAAGGAAAGGCGTCAGGAGCTCCATCGGCAGGGGGAAAATTATGGTGGAGTTCTTTTCCGCTGAAATGCTGCTAAGTGTCTGCAAGTAGCGAAGCTGTAAAGATAAATTAAAAATAATATTACTATAGTGGATATAATGAGCAAGTATAGTAGCAATTAAAATAGAAATATGATCCACATTTTCTCCACAACAACAACGCTATTTAATACAAGTTCTGATATTTTTAACTTGATATAAAGGGCATAAGTATGTATAAAATTTAATTATTACTTTTGTAAAGACAAAGTTTTAATGAGCACTTTATGTTTATGAGATTTTTTTTTAATTATCCATTGCTGATGAAGTGAGAAAAGAACAAAAATATTTTCTTTTAGAATTTTTTGCCAACTTTTATTCCTATTGCATGAAAATATGTAGATACAATGTAGGGATATTTACTGCTTTTTTGAATATTTTGTTCAAACAAGTTTTTAATATGTAAATGAGGTGTTTGTTTTTTTTTGTTTGATAGTACACTTCAATATTTTAATAATTTGTCGATTTTCGGATAGTACCTATACTATATTGCGTTCATGGTACGAAAGAAAAAAAACGAAGCCATTTTTTCAATGTCTTTCTATCTTCTAAATGTACCTACTTTGGTGTAATTTTTCATCAAGATCGCGATTCGCGGATCATCCTTATTCTATTTTAAAGTATACAACTCTAATTGTTACCTGCAGGGCAGAGGGACTCTCTGAAATGATATCTGACGCCTCCTTAAGTGCCCGGGACGCTTTCATTTCGCCCTCAGCAGCAATAACTTTAGCGCGTGCTTCCCTTGCCGCCTCCGCCTCAGCAGCCATTGCCCGTTGCAGTGCCGTTGGCAGAGAAACATCCTTTCTGGATAAATAGACGCAAAATAAAAAAAAACGAAAGATAAAGAAACAATTCTTGGGTTAATTCTTCATGAGAAGACTACCTGAGGACTTACATTTCGACTCGTTCCACCTTCACCCCCCACGGATCCGTGGCTTCGTCCAAGGACACTTGCATTGTGTGCGAAATTGTTTCTCGTTCTGTTAGCAACTCGGAGAGATTCCTTGTGCCGAGGACGTTCCTCAGCGTCGTTGCAGCCAGGAGCCTCGTTGAATGGCTGTAATTTGATACCTGAATAACTGCCTTCAGCGGGTCGCTGATTCGATAATAAACCACAGCATCCACGGTAACCGTCACTGAGTCCTTCGACAGGACTTCTTGCGGGGGCACATCGAATGAGACCGTCCTTAGATCCACTTTGCAATAGTCGTCTACGCAGGGCAGAACGAAAAAAACGCCTGGTCCTCGGGCACCTCCACTTCTGTGGATTTAATTCGTATTTTTAGACTTTCTTTGTATCTTTTATCGAAAAAGGAGAATGGGTCATTCCACAAAAATAAAAATGTTCAAATTACGAATCAACCCCGAACTGATTTTGTTGAAATCTTATATACCTAATACCTATGTATTTATTTATTTTCTTTTTTCCTGTTTTGAGACTCTATTATTAGGGTTAAATTATTTGGATTCAGTTTTCCTTATGAGATTTCCAAAAATCAGTACAAAAGTAGAATAAAATATTTTATATGTTACCTACTTAGCGTATTTGGTTTAAATTAAGCCGCTAAACTTAGTTAACTATGCTAAGTTTAAGGGAGAAATCGATTGTTAACTTTGAAAACTGGCTGAATCTGGAAATGACCCTAAACCACTATTATTTCATAATGAATTAGTAATCTCGATGTATTTAAATTCGTTTATAAATTACTTTGAATGATGCGATTTTGCATTTTCATTTCTGACTGCTATAAGTAAAACGAAAGGTTCATGTAAATGTAGTACTTTTTAAAATACAATTAAAAAGAAAATATTTTTTTACAATGCTCTGCTGGTATGCAAAATTTCAACAAAATCGATGAGGGATAAATTGACAATAAGACGACTTTTTGTGGTTTAATCCTAATTTAATTCACCTCAAACGGCCCATTCGAAATATCACTGCTCGTTCGAACTCCGAGACCACCTTGAAGCAGATGAAAATCGAAATTGGGAATGTTAGCGCCATCACGAGAATCGACAGGCAGGTTGCAAGCACCTCGACGATGCCCATGGTATCATCTTCAGCTGGAAAATATTTATTATTAAGTTCCATCAGAAGGTTCCTTAAGTGCTTCTCTTATAAAAGCAGCGCAAAGAGCTATGATCAAATAAATCAAAAACTACCAACTTCTTTCAGGAAGCCCTGTGACTTCAAGTGATTTTGCGCTCCACGAAGTCTTTTTGGGGCCCCAACTCTGTGGAGCAGGAACACGATGTGGTAAGGAGCTCTCCTACGCAGGAAAGTCGTACCAGGTCCAGAAATGGTTTCTAAACAATTCAATCCCTTTGTGCCCGACTTCCTGAGAAGTTGTTGTGTGCTTTTCATTGCGAACTCAAGCATTTTATTGTTTGTCGAATTTTTCATCTGAATGAATCTTATGTGTGTTCTTAGAAAAATAAGTCACAAAAGCGACTTCCATCCTAACAGTTTGCCAGACTACAAAAAGATCACTCTATTCTGAAAAAGAAGTTGTCTGGACAGCATCATTCCCTCAAAAATTGGCAAAAGTCTTCATCGCGCTAGTTAACAACATTTGTTTACCTGCACCTCACGCAGATTTAGTTATGTCTTCAAATGTAAACTTTATTTTATAAATAGGCTTTTGTTTACCAGCTGAATGTGTGCTGTTTACCTATTTGTGTTTTGGAAAATGCACGACTTTTCCTTAGTTCGTTAGAGTTTCGTGCGCTTAATTGCACGCCCGCCTGATTTAAAAATAACCAAAGAGGATGGTTTTGTTAACAGCAATTCAGCGGCACTTTAAGACAACATTTTCCGATCAATTTGTGTATTTTTATTTCAAATTAAGATGGATAGTTAAGAGAGTATGGAAATAATCCCGGAAATAATACTCAAGAAATTTTATCAATTAGAAGATGATGTTTGTTTTAATATTATGAAGTTCGTTTTTTTTAACAGCATTAAAGGATCGTAGCTTTTGAAATGCGTATTGTTTAAATAAAAATCGTAAAGACTCGTTTATGTAAACTTCGTTTGAACAATCAAACATAATTGGTACATAAACTTTTTGAACAAATATCAATAAAAGTTTAACATGTAGAACTAACTGAGGAATGTTCGTTTTTAATTTTAGTTTGAATTTTTAATCTGTTAAGTCTGTAAGTAAGAAGCTTTTTACTTCAGAAAGTTACTCGCCGCAATCCTTTAAATGCTAGCTTATTTTACAGAACATCAGGTGCAAATTTTGGCAAAAACATAAAAAAAAAAATAAGATTGAAAATTTTGCTATCACTGTTGGGTATCCTTTTTAAATTATTATTGTCTTACTTTTATTCTGAATACTCTGAACATATCCTGTGGGATTTCATTGAGCCTATAGTAGAAAAGTAAGCTCATGGTCATAGTCTAAATATTTTTTTTTTTATAAAAAATTTTGATTTAGTTGATAATCGACGACTCCACAGGGGGTATCTTCCCCTTCCAATGTGATTTATTTGAAGAAAACAGCTACAAACTCAAATGTTTAGATAAGCGGTTAGATTCACCGGATAATTTTTGCTATCACAATCAATAACCAAATTCCAAAACAGTTAAACTTCTATTGATCAGCATTGATGCACACTTACACTTTCGGAATCGCACGATCCTCGCGTAATTGAAAAATTGATTTCAAACAATTAATTTGCTACACTGACCACCTCCGTTTTAAATTAACTCTTGTTACTATGTTATATTTATTTTTAAATTACTTGCACTAATACTTATATTATAACAATGATGTAGAAAAAAATTAATAAATGTAAAACACTTACTGGTTATGATTCCTTTGTAGATGCGTGACGGCGGGATAGGAGGGATGGTCTCAGTTCGATATCCTGAAGGAGCAATTATTTGCTCCCCTGGATGCCTGATAGTCGACATATTGATTCCCTGTGAGCTGTTCATGGGATGTTGGAACTAATATAACTTTTCTTTTTAAACTTCCTCATCTGGGAATTTGTTATTAGAATACTGCACCCTTACTTCGTTTTTATATGAATCCACGATTTTGCAAACACCAAAAGGGTTACGGCTTCTTTTCCTTGAACTAACGAAATTACAACGAGCTCGTGTGGTCGCGGTTAAGAATTTCTAGCAGACACCTCAAGCACCTGCGAAAGCCGCGAGCTTTTCTAAGAAGCTGAATCGAATCTTCGGAGCAATTGAAGCACTTCAACAAATGCAATAAGTCTCCAGTTGAAGATACGCAGGCGCGGAAAGATATTTAAATTGACTCATCTTCGTTTTGTTAAAATCGGTCTATACTAAAATTTAAAGCTTTCTATTATTGCTGCGACGTGCCGATATTCTAAATAGAATGCTAAATGAGTTCGCGGCTCTCATAGTTTAATGAACTATTAAAATTTTGGAAGTAAACAATAAATTTTGATATGTAGATTCACATTCACTCATTTCTTAACCATCGCTGCAAACTCAATTGGGAAAGGGAAGATGACGGTTGAATTTCGCTCTGACGAAATGTTTGCGAGCGTTTGAAGGTACCTAAGCTTAAAAATTAAAAACATAATTGCTAAATTGGTGGTAAGAATTTTTTAAGAAGTACTTGAAGTGCGGCAGGTGACTCAGACATTGTGTCGGCTGCTTCTTTTAGGGCTCTGGCTGAATTTAGTTCACCTTCAGCCTGCACAACCTTTGCTAAGGCCATTCGTTTCGCCTCAGCTTCTGCTGCCATAACGCGTTGCAGGTCGGGGGGCAAACGGACATCCTTTCTACAAAAAGATACATTGAGATTTTAAGATGTTATTTATGCAAATTGACAAAAGTTTCTGCGAGGACTAGAAAAATTTGATATTTCTAAAAAATGCAGTACGTTTAGGGGTTTACATATGCACCTAAAGCCAGCGGGAATGTTTATAATTTTTAGAATATATGTAAATACATATAATATATTTTGCGGTTTAAATAAAGAAATGTCGAAAATATTTTAAATATCTATTGAGAAATTAATTCTAAAGCTTAGAACATATCAAAAACTCTTCGAGTTTTAGTGTCAAGTCTGTTGAAAAACATAATTTTGAGAAAACACATTCAAAATTTAAAGCCCTATTCTAGAAGAGATTAATCTATTAAACTAATTTTATTTTATAACATCGTTTTGGAGAATATATTTTTTTTCCAAATATACATAGACTGCTACCGATTATTTAAATAATGGAAAATATCCTCCCATTTTGGTTAATTCTTACGACAACAGATGTGTATGTATATTAAAAATTTTACTTTTCTAAATTTGTCTAGTCCCCAAAAACTTAATGTCGAATGGGTGTAACGTTAGAAGGACGAAAGAGTTTTCGTTTATTTTAAGCTCTGAAGTTTAAATTGAAAAAGATACTCGTTCGTCCAAATATTAAAAGTATTATTGGATTACATCTCAACTCGCATGATCAGCACACCCCAAGCATCTGTAACTTCGTCAACAATTGCCCTCAGTGCAGTTGCTAGTTTATCCCTTTCCTTGAGGAGGTCCGAGAGGCTCGCTGTTCCAATGACGTTCCTCAGGGATGTTGCACTCACGAATTCTGTTGCCATATAATAATTTCGAACCTCAACGACGGCCTTTAAAGGGTCAAATACTTTGAAGTAGACGATTGCATCTACTGTTACTGATGTTGAATCTTTAGTTAAGGTGTCTTGAGGCGGGATGTCGAACGTCTCAACTCGAAGATCGACTACGAAATATTCGTCTACGCATGGCAAAATGAAAAATATTCCTGGGCCTCGGGCTTGTCCTCTTCTTTAAGGGATTATTTAATTATTACATATTAATAGTTTGTTAATAATGAGCTGGTTAAAATTAGTCATATGTACATGTTTTGAAAGTTATACCAACTTTTTAAGAGGTGTGTCCTAATGTTGGTTTTGGGTTTTAGTAGGAAATATTAAAAAAGATAAATGAATTTTTCGATTACCTACTTCTATTAATCTATGAAATAATGATAATGGGAATCTATGTATCCGTACGCTTTGAGGGGTGGAATTATGTAATTTGTTTCGGATTAGGTTGGGTATGCTCGTAGGTTTCCATAGCTGAATGTGTTGCTGAATATGATCTCGGTTGCGAATGGGTTAATTGTTGAATTCATTTATATTATATTCAGTCACCAGATATGTATTCTCTAAACTCCACATATCTAACTCCATATGAAATTATTTTCTGATGTCGTGATTTGCTGTGTTGACATCATATAATAAAAATTTAACAAGCTCATCATTTACATAGATTCAACTGAGGTATTGATTATAATTTATTCAAACTAACCTTAGGACACCCACGCGAAATATTACAGCTCTCTCGTATTCAGCCACAACTTTTATGCAAAAGATCAAGGAGAACGGAAATGTTATTATAACTATCACAATTGATAAGACAACGAACACACTCTGCAGGCAAGAATGATCTAAAGAGGAGCAAGAAAGAATTTAGTTTTCAAACTGTCTTCTATCGGCGCGAAATTTTAAGAGAAGGTACTCACAACTTTCAAGTTGTCGACTTTCGAACATTTCATGGCCTACGGTTGGCATACGATTTGGTTTTTTTTCGATATTTGCTTGATCCACATTTTCATTCCCATTTTCCATTTTTCAATAATTTATCCACACTAACAATAAAAAATAAATGTGAATTTAAAAAGTGGCCGTTGCCTACATAAAAAAGAGGTTTAATGTCATTTCCAAAAAAAATTTTTATAAAATGCATCGGTTACCTGAGAATAAAGATTTGAAAATCAAGTTTTTGATAGGATTTAAAAATTTAACAAAAATTACAAAGAAAGAAGACAGTGTATTTGATAAGGAAGGCATTTAGATGATTTGGAAGGCTCTCCAGAAAACATGAAGCTATATAAATAAAATAATTTAATATACATATGTAGTTAAACTAGAACATCTCATTACTAGAAGGAATATAAATTCGCCTCAGCTCGTACTTGCTTAGCCATTGAAACATGTTATTAAGAAAATAATCAATCAATCAGTTGGAGAGCAACTCTAGCCCGGGTATTGCGTTGCCCTTACATTTGCAAATATTTGTGGAATAATTTTCAACTAAGAAGGGTTTCTTCATACGAAATTCCTCCAATAAGAATAAGAGCCCCAATTAAATCTCCAGACTCAAAGAAGTATTGCTTTGAAGAGTTCTCGCAATGGATATGGCGTGATTAAGACGCTTTTCGAGTTTTTAATTTCTTTTTAATTCCATCATTCCTCCTTTTTACCCTTTTCGTACTTGAATTTATTTTTCTTAAAAATATATCGAAAAACAGAAGGAGGTATATTTTATCATATTGCCACCCTTGTATTAGAGGGTGTATACTCAAAGAAAAAAAAGAAATTCCCAGAAAATCAACTTTTCTTTTCTAATGAGCCACACGAATGATCAAGATCCTTCTTCTCGAGTGGCAATTGGAGGGGCTAAAAACTAATTTCTTCCCGGCAATGAACTCATCAGCCGTCTAAAAGAAAGGGGAGCAACCGACTCGAACACCTCTAAACCGTTTAGGCCCTAAATCAGAAAGGCAAAAAGCCCAATAAAAAAATCCAAAAATAAATCAAGGCTGGGAAATCCCGAGATTTGGAATGCTGCGAAAAACAACTCCTCATTAACCGGGGTTCCAATCGCAACTGAAACTTTGAAACCTGTGGGATGCGTGATTTTAAACAAATTCAGATTCTCAACGTTCAACTTTCCTTCCAGGCAACTTGCGGCGAATTCGCCGCGAGCTTCAGCAAAATTCGAACTAAGCAGGCGCGAACTTGGAAACCGATGGGGCGAATTCGTTTTCGAGTACACGAGAATTAAATTCAACAAGTTTTCATCGGAGCATTGAAGAAAAGTGTCACGTCTTTGGGCACTTGTTGCAACGCAAAGATAATTCGACGCCCGAGCACCTTTTAATTGTGGGCGAAGTTTTATAAATTGAATTTTATATTTAGGTTTGATTTTGCTGTCTATTTTCATAATAATGTAGAAAAAGACGAAATATCATAGCCCAAACTCCATTATTTATTCCTCTAGCGTTCTTTTATTGTGTTACAAAGTGTAACTTCTAGAAAAGTTTGTAAATACCCGATGAGTCTCTTTTATCTCTACAATTTGTTTTTCTTTTGTTATTCGTTTTTTTATCTTTTGCAGTTGTAAAGACGTTTATTTCATTTCAGTATGAAGGGAAACAAATTGCAGCCCTTTTAAAAAAACATTGAAATTTATTATGCGTATTTTCTGTTTGAAAAATAAACTATTTATTATTTTAAATGAGCAAACTATAATCTCAAGAATGATTACTTTTAAAAGACGGTGTTTATTCATCTGTGGCATCGAAACGCTTTTATTATTCTAAGTTTATCTTCAAAGTATCTTCATATGTGTATAAACTTAAATCAATCATAGCAATTTCGATGCCGTAATCTATGTAATATTCCATAATTTTCCTTTCCATTAGATTGATTATCTGTTAAATCGCATAGGATGATGATTTATCTTTTGATGATGTATGACGGATTCTTAAGACAGTCAAGTTCCAAAAAGGGGGTTAAATTGTTTCAAGATCTACTCGTAGTATTTCTTATTTCTTTCAATTTTAAAATGTTTAATCTTCATTGAAATTCACCGCCTCGTAAAATTTCCAAGTGTAAATCCAAGCCTGGCTGTAAACTCAATTAATGTCTGCAAAGCAGAGAAATCCTTTTTCGGAAATCATAATGTAAAAATATTCATGATATCAAATATAAGTTTTCATTTTTTAAGAGAGAAAATGCAAACATGTTAAATACAGATAAATTACTTTTTACTTTGTAAAGATTAATTTGGAGCGGATTTCTGGGAATAAGAAAAATTAATTCGGACCGCAAAGGGTGAAAATCGTACTTTATATCACTCCTTTTTCCAAAATAATGAATTGCCAAGTATGTATATTTATATTAGGCACATAATTATTTTATTTTTATTATTTTTAAATCACAACATAGTTAAAGCGAAATGATTTACTATTCTAAAAATTCGGGACTTAATGGATCCTACGTATTTTGCTGCCGGATAGCACTGCGTTCGCAGGATATAAAAATATAAAAAATTTAGGAAATTAATAGTTGCAAAAAAAAGGGGGTTATTTCATGAAGCTTACTTAAATAAGAACATATTATTTTTATGTATAGAGTATATCAAAAATCAAAATTGTTTATTATTATCTTAAACATAAAAAAAAACGCCAATGTTATGTTAAATGCCCTCCTAAAAAAGAGCACTGATTCAGAAAAGCACAACATTCCTAAATATACATACATACATATATGTATGTATATTAAATGCCTGTTTCCTTGGGAAAAACGAAAAAATTTTCTGGAATCTCCTGCCGAAGTTGTATAGTGAAAGCCCATGGGGATATTTTTCCTTCGCATTCTCAGGGAATGTTAAAAAGCATTCCAAAAACTCGAAGCAGCTGTTCGAGGGAACGAAATGGAAGTTAATTTTAGCAATGCTAAATTGATTAGCCCTCGACTCTTTCAAAAACGAAAGGCGCTGCCCCTGACTTGACTGATGGGTATAAATTCTTGTTTTGTTCGAATTCCTTTGAGACTGTTTCCTTCCATTTTAATATAATCCCGGGTTTCTAACTTCTTTTAAAGTTTACTCATCTCCTGGATTTAGTAAGCATTCAGTGACAAATTTCGAGGAATCGTAGGTCTGTTTTGAAACTTTAACAGAAAATGAGATGCCAAACAAAACGAACAACCTGGGCGACGGACATGGGAGAGTCCTGTGAAAGGGCAGGGAATTTAGATAAAGGGCTGAATAGTCGCGCTCGGTTCAGATGCAGTGTCAGCGGCTACACAAAAGGTTTAAGGTACACTGCGAATGACATCTCGTCTCAAAGCAAAGCATGTGTACGTAGTGTGCCAGTCCCAGATTAATTAAATGATTTTACTTGGGCTAAGGAAGGACTTTGTGATGCGATAGAAACTTAAAACCTTCCCTTGATAGGAGTTGAACGCTAGCCTCCCTCTCACTCAGTAAACGAGGTATCCACTTACTCGACCTTTTGAGCTCGTAATGAATCTCTGGAAAAGCGACTGTACAAAGCTACAGTCTTTTGACTGCCCTCTTCTACGACGGTTAAGGGATGAGCGATAGAAGAGCGGAGGAAGTACATAAGTAATCCTGTCCGGGATACCTAATTATCAACAGATTGGTGATAACGAAAACTTTTCCTCAAAACCTATAAAAATTAGAGGGCAAACACGAACACCATAATCCAAGTTGATAAACTTGCGGATTTTGTAATTGTACACATGAATTAAAAAGGATGATGCTTTCTTGTTGTATAAAAGTTTTAAGAGATAGCAACTCAGTACAATTTTTTACAATTTAAAAGTGATGATGATTTTCATATGGGTTTTTTGTTTTTAAATTTTCCTACCTTTTGAGTTTCGTGGAATTCAAAGTTCTACAAATAGGAAATCATTTTCGTCATCCACCTTCGTGATACTTAATTTTAATACATATTTCAGCATAATAGTGATTTAATAGTAATAAAGTTTTTTTTTTTTCAAAATTGTTATTTTTCACAAAATGACGACTATTTATCTTGCTGAAAAATATATGGCAAGTTTTTTCTCGCATAAAACATTGTTCGTAATTATTAATTACTTTAAAGTGCAAAACTTCATTAGCGAAATTTTACATTTTATGTAAAACTTGTTTTAAACATAGAGCTACTAGAAAATGTCCCCTATCTTCCAATGGCCCGTAAACAGGACGGAAACAAATGATTTGCAATTTTCGCGAATGCTCTTTAGTTGTGGTCAAAAATCGCTGGAGCTCTTAATTAAACACGTTGAGGAGATGAAATTAATTAAAACTTTCTCATGAAAGCTTATGAAATGGACTGTGAAGTAAATAACCTTTGAGAACTGAAATGAAATTAACAGAAATTATTTAGTCCGCTAGTTTGGATACACTTTGAACTTTACATTTTGTTCAAAATTTATACTCAAAGTTCAGTAGCATGATGGTTGTCCTGCGGTGGCAAATAATCGGAAGAAGTTTTAACCGGGTGTCGTAGGGATACTAAAAATTATTCCCGACTCGACGTTGAAAGTACGTGCAAGTTATGGTCCAGAATATCGGAGATTTTAGGTATTTGCATCTAAGATAAATAATTTTAAGTGCTTTTATTTAGTTTCACAAGAGTGAAACGAAAAACTTTAATCACTTTGTAATTACTATACCTACATATTGTAAATATGCATATTCATCAACGCCGAGCCGAAACCGCTGAAGCAATTACATGAAATTTGGACTGTAGGTTTCTTTTGTGACGTAAGCATCCATTAAGAAAGGCTTTTACGAAATTCTTCCCCAAAGGGGTAAAATAAGGGATGCAAGTTTGTATAGAAATTCGGTTTGTCTTGTAGTTAAGACCATGAAAATTAGTATGTAGCATTTTGGTTGAAAATTAAGAATGGCGTGTTTTAGCGTTTTTGGAAAATCATCTCCTATGGGGCAAATTAGGGGATGAAAATTTGTATAAGTGTTCCATCATTTCTAAGATTAAAACCATGGAAACTAGTATTGGTTTAGGGTTGAATTTTCTATAACCATGAACCAAGGTACCTAATTTCAAACCAATAGTCCAACGTACCAAATCACATGTCTGTAATTATTGATTGCAAGTTTTACAAAAGTAGTTGTAATGCATTTATGAAAATTAAAAATGTAACGTATATTACAAAAATACATAAAACATTGTACAAGGGAGTCGAAATACATAAATCAGGAACAAACAATAACAACAATTTAAACTTTTTTGTATATCTTAAGTATTATACAATGATTAAAACATAAAAATGATTTTTTTATTAACCTTTGGGTAGTATTTTATTTAAGAAATATTTTATATTGACAATGAAACACCTTCTATCGCGTAATGCACCTGTTGAAATAAATAAACCTTTTACCACACAAACCATATCTATAACTGCTTTCATTTTTCTTATAAAAGCGATTTATCATAGTTTATGAGGAAGGTCTTAAGATGGAAAACTTTTATTATCTCTATAAACCCTCTCCATCTTAGTATCTAAGACTTTAGAAACCGTCTCTATGCGGGCTGCTTAAAATACCCTATTATCTTTTCCAAACGCATCGTAAATGATATTTATAACCTTTTCCTCATTATAAGAACGCCGCCAGCAGAATAATGGTAAATTTTTATGAGCAAATATATTAATAGTGAAAAAAGTTTTAAGGTGCGAAAGAGAAGAATTTTTTTTTTTTTAATTATGTAGTTATAAAAGAATTTGTTCACTTTATTTATAGGGCTATGTATTTATAAGAGCTCAACTCTTAAATTGCTCATTCTGAGATCAGCCGACGGTCAATTTTCATTGTGCACACTGTATTTTAATTGAAGAATTAAGATTGCGTCAATTTTGAAATTGCCTGTTTTAATGAGTTGCTTCGGCTTTTGTGAAATAATTATCCTCAGTCTTAAAAGTGCTAAAGACTAAGAAATGAGATTTAAGGCGAGGGGTGAATGTTGCCATTTAAATCAGTTTGCCTGACATGAGCTTTGCATAAATTTTCGCTGAAAGAGGGTGCCATTTACATACTTAAGAGAAATAAGAGTAAAAAAAAAATAACGAGAAAACTCAAAGTAACAAAATTTTCCTTGTGGTATTTCGCGGGAGAAAATTTTAATATTTACAAGAGGATGTAATTGCCTGCTAATGAGTGGGCGAAAGTTTTGAATGTATGCGCGTGTATGATGAAGTAACATATTTATATATTTTTTCTGATTTATCTCCAAGGCAACGACATGAAGGGACTTAAGCATTATCGGAGAAAATACACTTCTGGGAAAAGCATCGACTTTTAAAACTATTTCCGTCTCACCTCAAGGATAAAAATCAAATATTTATCCAGTCTTTGCTCAATATACTTTCCGGAGGTGTACAGAAACATCTATACCGGTGGGAAACGACGAAAGCAATCTCCGTTTCCTCTTCGCTGAAGAAATTTATCGTTTTTAGAAGTTGTCGAAGAGGACAGGCAACCCAACATTACACCACTACTACTTGTAAGTACTTGTTTGCATTCATTTTACAGAAAGACCCTAAGTGATGGCAAACAAGAGAATTTTCATCTTAATAATTTCCCAACTAAGACTCCTGAAATTTGAGGGATGCAGGCTAATGGACGACCAGTTTATATTGGTATCGTCAACCCCACTGATGGAATTTCAATTTTGCTGTGAAACTCCTTAGACATTTTTGTTTTTCGTATTTGTTTTTAAAATTCTATAGCATTTTCCACAAATCAATCATTTACTTTAATAAGCCAGTCTCTATGGCAAAAAAAGTCTGTAGGTATTGGTATCATGGGATTTTATTGAATCAATGATTTTTTTCTGTCTAAAATTAAAACATTCTATTTTCGTACTCCGCGCGGAAAATATTGGAAAAAAGGACAAATTATGTACATTTTTGATATAATACATATAGATTATATTGTATTTGTATCATGAAATTAATAAAAAAAATTTGAAGAATTTAAGAAAACGCGCCTAGATAAATAAATCAATATTAATTTCTGATTTAAAGGAGTTATGGGTCTATTTGTGTATCAAATTTTATGCTATATTGATTATTGTATACTGATTAAAAACAGTGATAATATTAATTTTTATCCCTATAATTAGTTATCACTAAATTACTGATTAAAAATTCGTAGTTCACCAACTTTCAAATTTGATTCGATTGAGTTGATAAAGATTCTGTATTCAACTCTAATTGAGTTATTTTTATGGAATTACTTGAAAATTTAAAAATACATATTTATGTAGTTGTTAAATATTGTTTTAATAATGTTTTAAATAAGAGTTTCGAAAGAAATAGTATGTAAATTTATAAAGGAACCTTATTGTTAATTATGAACAAAAATGTTCGTCCCCTATTTAAAATCGAATATTCGATTAAAACTTAAATCAAAATTCAAAAGGATCCTTTTTGATCGATGCCATTTTTCCCATGACAACAGGGTAGCGATTAAAGTTGCCTTTCATATTTTTTCATGCTTGAGGCCACTTTGAAGCGCATCACTAAGCCAACCGATTTAATTAAAGAGCCTTTTTAGGGGAACTAATCAAATTCAAATTCATTGATTCGTCCTTTGTGGCGACAAAATTCATTCGGTTCGGATAGTGGGCGAGGATCGATGGTGCACCGCCGGCAGTTGTGGTGCAGCAGAGCTCACATAGGCAGCACGGCCGGCGGAATGAATTAATTAAATGTACCGGATAATAATAAGTTTCATTAAGCCGAAGCAACATAATTATTATCTCCGCTCTGGCGCATCAGTCCGGGCTAATGGTGTTCATCCGAGGACGAGCAAGTAATAAGCAGATTAATAACATCGGACGGACATCAGCCTCCGGACTGTAAACAAATTTAATGGGATTCACCGTATGCACGTGTGCACTTTAAAGCAACTGGTTGTTTACTTTAAATTTCATTAATTGCCGCTTCGAGAATTTTTTTCGGCTAAATTATGTGTCCTTTAGGACACCCGGGATGAAGTTATTAATTTTCTTTTAAAAGAAATTTTTAATTTTTGTTTTTTTTAAATATATGTATTTCAATCTGCTAGACTTGTTTTATCCGGATAAATATCAGCTTTTTAATTAATTTTATAGTCTTTATAGGTTTAACAATTTACAGGCTCTATTTAGTAAACAAAATGTTTTGATTCCCTGCGTGTATGTAATATTTTTCAATTAAAAAGTACCTTGTTTGTATTTATCGACAGGTGACGAAACGTGACAAAATTTTCAGAATCATTAAACTAAAATAGCAATAACGATAAAACAAAAAACATAATTTCAACCTTTTTGGTTTTAATGCAAAATTTGAATTCCACCAATTTTTCGGTATACATCAATCCTAATTAGTTTATTTATTTTATACAGTATTAATTTTTAACTTTAATTTTATTTAAGTGCGAAATCTCGACTTATGTAATCCGTTTATCGTTTTAAATTTATTAGCACTTTGTGTAAGTTAAATTGAAGCTTGTCTTTAAAAATTTACGTAATGGCTTATTTAAAGTGCTAAATTTTCCTTTTAAGATGTACTGAACCCAATTTAACAAAAACTCATTTCATATTCAAATTGAATCAAAATGAAATTTTAAATTTTTGCACGTTGAATTTTGTTCCTGAATCGATTTATCTCTTGGGTTTAGGTATATAAGCAATAAAAAATTAAAAATATCGAAGCAGGAAACAATTATGGGAAAAACCTCTTAAAACTGACCTTTTCTTGTCCCAACCCTTAGTATAAACTTAAAATCTCTGAAATAAATTGACGAATAAATCCTTGTTCGATGTAAACTCAAAGAAAGGTCCAATGACCGAAATGGGGACAACGAAGTTGATTTTCTTTGAATTCTACTTAACAATCTCGAAATCGATGTGAATAAAAGAGTTAAAAGTACTTAGTAAAAGCCGACTCAATTCCGTCATCTTGTATCGAATGAGTTTCATAAAAGGACATTTTTTTTAAAGTGAAAGGAATGGAAAAAAAGTCTGCTTTCTGCAGGTTCATTGCGTATAGCTTTGAAGAAGGGATATTTGAGATTCTTTTGATGTGTGGATATAATTAGACGTCGCGTCGTGTCGAAAAGATCTAAAATCTGAAGATTTTGTGCTTCTCAACTGAAGTTAGATGTCACGACTATATTAATATTACCAAAAGTGGGAATTCTTCGAAGGGGGGGCGTCTAATATATGCAAATCATTCCAATCGATTTCACCTGTCCAAGGTGGGCGGGAGCGCCTCATCGTTCGTCGTCTTCGCGACCAAGAAGCCGAGACAGAAGAATTTGATTTCACTTTTGCCGCTCGCCTGCGCCTGAAAAATGCTGAAGTCATTAAAGCAAATAATTTTCATCGATAGAAAAATCGCAACGTCGTCGCCGTTGTCGTCCCCCAAAATGGATTGGTTTGTTTTATTTGCTGCTGTTGGGGGCGTGTTGGCTCGTCCTCGCATAATCAGATTATGATACCTCATCCTTCCGAAAAAAAGGACACCGATGGGGGGGTGACGACTGCCTGCTAGAAGACATAAATATTTCCGTTGATTTATGCTCGAGTCATGGGCAAAGTAATTATGCCCCGCTTCCCGGTACAAAGTTATGCGACTAATGACTGAACCGTTGCTGTTCGATAACTGCCGATAAGACCTCTAATGCACTGGAGGGTAAACAAAAAATAATAGAATTAATCAGTTGCTTCAATGAAATTGGAGTTGGACTTTGGACATCAAACCCTAAAGAGTCTCGGCTCAATTTTTATCGAGCGCTTAATTTTTGCACGATTCGTCTAATTGCGTTAACACATGAAATCGCAAAATTAACCTATTCCTTTGGGGGCCTGGCCAGGTAAGGATTGCGTTCGGGGGAGAGGGGACAGATAGAAGTTTGGACTTATTTTGGCGTGACCGCCCAGAGGAAACTTTACTTAATGGCTACTTAACGTCTATAAAAGTTGTTTGGGCAATAAAGTTCGTATGCTTGGGACGTCGGCAGACGTGGCGGGCCGGGTCCTGATTTATTGCGAGGCGTCCCTTCTTTAGGGCCCCACAATTGTTGTTGCTAGTGCCCTGCGGAGATAATTCACCTGTTGACGTACAATTTCCTTCACGCAACCACCTAAATCAGAGTTATTTTGATCCTGGTGATGCCTTCATTTAGCCGTGTTTACCCGGCGGCTCTCTGCGAACTGAATATTTGCTATCGGGCGATAAATCGAGTGCTTCACCTCACCTTTCCCGCGTGAGACTCCCTTCCCCCATGGTAATATACCTGTAGCAATTTAATTTGTCGCCCGATTTCCCGTCCCATTTTCCTCACTCTAACGCTTTCAATTAATTTGGATGTTTGTTGATTTATACCTTCCACGAACTCATATTTTTCAATTCTCTTCATTAACCTCTGGATAGTCTTTCCCTGAAAGGTATCTCATTAAATTATTCACAGTCAGCGAATTAAGTATGTACTAATTGGGCCATGGAATACTAAAATATGTAAATATACACCCTGGTGTTTGGTTATTCCCTATGAAAGTAACATTCGTGGAATTGTTACAGCATATCGAAAATACCTATTTTAGTATAGTATAAGAAGGATACGATAATGAGCAATTCCAACAATTTTCGTTATTTTACTCTCATTATTTAAGGCAAACTTGTAAACAAAATATATACCCGACTATCGATTAAATTAATATTTTAATAACGATACATATACCTAAGCGAGATGGAAGTAAATTTGTGCATAAAATGTGTTATTTAATAAATCTAATTTTAGTTATATCATTTTAGACTGTTGCCGACATTAAACATCTAACAAAATTTAAGGATGTAATGTTGTATAAAATAGTATTATTAATGTTATTTCATTTGTAAGTTTTATAATGCCAAATATCCTTTATTTACATGATTTTACTCATGGTTGGATTTTTTTTTCATTTTATGTCTTTTAACTCCAAGAAATATTAAAGGGGTGAGTTAAATTTAAATTCTTTCTCTTTTTTTCATTAAAAATCAGATCATTCACAAAAGGAAATAACTTATAATTCAATTTTAAAAATATGTTTGAATTATATCGATTAAAATATGTATTTTTCCAGACTCTTAAGCAAATTCATGAATATATGACGTATTTTCTGTCTGGCAAATGAAAATATTGCACTACCCAGGCATAAATCCTATTATCCTTTGTACCTCACATTTCGCACGACTTTTGATTGGATGCATGAAAGGTTTGCTTGCAAATATTGAGCTTTTATTAGATACAATTCACTTCACTAAGTGCTACATGCGCTCTATTTTCTCTTTGAAGTAAAAGGAAATCGAAAATTGCATATAGCAAAAAATTCCGATAAACTAATAAATGCAGAAAGCGTGGCTTATCTGAGCGGGACTGAAGGTATTAGAATTGATGTAAGCAAATAATGTAAATGGTACTACAGCAGCAAACCTTTGGACGTGTAATTTACTGAATGTAGTTAAACCAAACTGAATTCCTTTTATGTCTAAACGAGGACTTTGTAGGGATAGTTTGTGAAGTTTTAAAATAAAATATTTGAAATTTATTTGAATCAATAAACTCGATATTTAAATTAACTATGTATTTAAGTTTTTCTGTGCATTATTTTAAAACTTGTTAAAAATCAAATTTGAAATTATTCTGTTGAATGAAACATCATTCATCCAGAAAATTAGATTTTCAAAATCTTAATTCATTATAGTGAGAAAAAAGTGCTAGTAAATTTAACAAAATTGGTTTGTTTTACTTGTCTACCAAAAAGGCATAGTACAATCAAAGTTAGGTTGGAGCAACAAAAAGGATACAAGTTACTTCAACAAAGCCCCAAAAACGGAATTGGTAGTTTTTATAAGTTGATTATATTTGATAGTTTGAGGACATATTCTGAAGAAATTTTAATTTTAACCCGCTCCTCCGCTTAAATCTGTAGGTACTATCCGTTGCGCCTTGCGGTAGAAAAATGCTGATTTTCGAGTACTATTAGAATTGATAGAAGTTAGTTAGCTTGCTCAGAGTTTTCGCATTTATTGCTGAGTCTGAATAGTATGGAAATATTTTCTAAAAACATTTTAAATCTCAACCGCTCCTTTAATGCTGAATTGGTTTTCTAACAGTGCCACTAGTTATATGTACTTCTTGCATCTTTGATTAGTCCAGTGAATTTGAAATACCTACATGATATCGATTATTGCCAACAAACTTTATGGTAAATATTATCGCGATTTTAAAATATGTGTGTATAAATCGAATACTCAAATTAGGATAGATAGGAAATTCATTTTTAATCTTCCACAGATTAGGTAGGTATATACCACATTTGTAATTGACAGAAAGTATACATAAATAAATTTTTAAAATTAAATACCGAACCCTCGGTAGAGCGTCACCTGATGCCTTTTTAAAAAAGGCAAACCGTCGTCGTCCTCGGACGTCTTGTGGTTGTCCCTCCCCATGGCTTTAGAATTAATGTCACTCTCCCCCTTGAAGGGCTACATTAATGTCGCGGTCGCAAAAAGTGGATTACTTCGTGAAATCCCCACAGATTATAAAATAATTTCATCTTTCGAAACCGGCCAATCCGCGCTGTAGCTACCAATTACGTATTTGTGTCCTCATCATCCTTAGTGGATTTCCATTGTCGCAGGAGGACCTCTCGGGCATTCTCTTTTTAGGTTTAGGTACGATTTTGTTCTTCAGATTAAACTTTTCCAATATATTTAGTATTTTTCTGCTCATCGATATAATCAATAATTTCTTTCAACTTGAGGGACTTGTTTACTTTACTCGAACTTACTAAGTTTTTTGATAGTGCTGCTCAATATTTTTTCGAAGTACACATGCTGTACGAAAAGATGAATAACTTTTGGTATGGGGGTGGTTTAAGGACGATAAACAAAGCAGCTGGTCTATGGTCGAACTATTGATTGATGGCCCTATGAAAATGAGGTTCTTCGAACGAGAGCGCACCTCCTGGTCTCGGGACTCCATTCATTTAACCGCAAATTCAAATTAATAATTCACCGGGGCTCTGTGGACTCCTGTCACCATGTGGTCGAATGGAGTTCGTGCTTAGAATTTCGGCCAGCATTAATTGGCTCCGCTATTTTTTTTTTGTATATTTTTCCTTCCCTTCTATCGTGGGAGGAAGAACAGAAATCACCTAACCAAAGGAAAGTAATAGGAAGTCCATCGACGAAGCACGCACAATTTCAAAAACAATCACGAACTTGGCCCTGCTGTTCCTAATTTTCCCTTTTCAATTGCGAGGAGGGTGCCCATCATTTTTGGGGTAGAGTGGGTGCCTTACACCTTATACCTTTTCTGATAAAAAAAAAAAGAGAAAAACACTCACCTACTTTACGGGAAATATGCGAAAAGATTTCTATTTTTTTTTCGTTAAAGTGGCTTTCTCGCGACTGAGAAGCTCCATAAAGGAGGCAAAGTAGGGACAATACTCATTACCATGGTTTTCGTACGCCTCGGTGAATTTTCGTCAGCCCTTCAATTTGATGGACTGATGAAGAAAATCTACACCTAGGTCTCATTTTGTCCGCCCTTCGTTCAAATTGAAAAATATATACCAGAAAGCTTTCGCCGTATTCCAGGATTGTTGTTGCGGCGAATTCAATCTGGCGAGAAACCTTTAAGGGAAAGGCAACGGCGGGAAGCTCTCGCCGCACAGGAACTCGCTACATATGGGCTTTACTAACTCGCCTAGACTAGAAATATAGTTATCTCCGATCGGAATGTAACGGAACAAAAAAATATGCTCTTAATATGTATTGTGCGGCGAGCGGGTCAGTCTTGTACTAGCGTCGGTTACGCACCTTTGGCCGGCCATTTTTCGAGGTATTAACGGTCCGTAGTTTCGCTGTTTCAAAGTTTAAAACCATATTGTTTTTTCGATTACCATTTTGTGGTATTATCAATAACTTTTTGGATTAAAACGGTGGTACGGTAGAGTTTTAGTTAGTAAACTTTAAAGTGATTTTCTCAGTTTTTAAGGTATTAAGATTATCTCGACCGGAGCGGTATATGCAAAGTATTAAACCCTATAAAACGAAGTTGTTAAAATCCGCGAATTTATTTAGTCTAATCCCCAAATGGAGGGGACTGCTGTGAAATTAGGGTACCTTAAGGAATAGAGGAGCCGTGATCTTTTCTCTTCAGTAGATAATCTTCGCGTGTGAACACTGCTGGAATATTTGAATTCATTAGTGCGGAGCTCTTGAGCTCCTCTTAAAATGCAACAGGTGGTGAAGTGCGGGGGTGTATTTGTCTTATCTTTAAGGGGGCCGATTTCATTTTCAAGAATTTCCTCAGGTTTATCAATATTTCCATTCTCAGTGAAAACGAGTCCTATTCAAATTTTTCAGCATAAACATTTTCGGTTCAATGGTCTGTTAAAAAGAAATTTGATTTCTTCAGGCTTACCACAGTCGATCCAAATCATTGGGCTGCACCACACCGATTTTTTTTTTATTTCGATACCATACGGAAAGTGTTTTCTTGGTATTTATTGAAATTTATCATATCATTTTTCATCATTTCTTGGGGATTCTAATGTGCTTTATTCGGCCGATGCACACGTCGAAAATAAATGTGTTTTTATTTTGAGTTTCACCTTAAAAGAAAAAGGTTTCGTTTTCAGGGCAATTTTATTTCTTATTTCTCGTTTTGTGCTTCTAGCGATTTCAGTGATTTGTGATTACAAAATATAAAAAGTAAAAATATAAGATCAAGAAAAAGGGTTCAGAAGATCTTAATGTAGAATGAAAGTGTAGTGAAGGGGGGGTGAAGGTTTTTCAATTAAAGTGAAAGTTATTAAAAGAGATTTTTACAAATGGTTTCTTCAATGCAACACCGACGGGAATGTGGATTATGAGAACCAGTGGCATTCAATATTATGCCAGCAGTTGACACGGAATAAACGTTTACTTGCTTCTCCTAACAGAAAATGTAAGTAAAGAAATTTAAAGAAGTTAGAATTGCTAGACACCATTGATTTTGCATAAATATTAGAAAATAAATCAAAAATAATGCCTTTATATTTAAACCTATAATCTCATCCAAATTGTTTTTACAGAAACAAAATAACATTAAGGTCCAATTTTCCACAAGGTCTCATTTATTTTCAGCCCCTAATTTAAAGCTCAAACTGAATTCCCTTTTAACATACAGGTTTCGAAATTTAACGTACATAATCCAACAGGAAATTGAGATAGAGGTAAATCGGTTGAAAATCCAAATACCAGAGCATTGTTTTTTGGGGATTCATTAAAATAATTCGTCACTCGAATCGTACCCATTAATTTTCACCATTTTCCCTCGTTTCCTGTTTCATTTAAATTACATTTTCCCCATTGCTATTTCACCTAAGCCCCCTTTTACATCTCCGTCATTTCAAAGTTGATGAAATACATATTCTCATATTTCAATCTGAAGTAAAATAAAACCGAATATAAGGCCAAAGTTCAATCCGACGAAAAGAGCAGATCTTACTTTTTCAAGCCCACGCAAAAAGAATTTATAAAGAAAGACGCTAAGCATCAAACGCGTTTTCCTTACAATGAAACTTTTTTCAACTTTTTGACACGCGGTATCTTGATTATGGAGGTTTTATATCGACTTGAATTTGGCAGTACATTCTTTATACATTTGGGATTTCAGAGAATCTTACAAAAGTGCTTAAAAGCTTTTACTTCTGAGACATAATTTTGCTAAAAGGAATATTAATAAAAAACCCATTTGTCTATATTTGCATTGGTCGGTTTTGTTATTTTTTCAAATTTTTCGTCACAAAACTAAATAAAATAGTTTAACGTTAAAGTCTAAATACCAGTTTTTATTATATTTCATTTTCTTATACATATTTTATTGATTGAATAATTATAGTCAGTCGAATAAATTCCAAAATTCCCTAGCAGTTTTTTCCTCGACTTCTGAAGCTTAATTAAATGCTCCTAATTAATTTGTGTTTTCTTTTCGTTTTTGTGTTATTTAGCCATCATAAGATTTCCGCTTTTGTAGGCTTATTACTCGCAGTAGATATTCTTAAACGTTAAATATAACGATGAAAAAGCAATCGAGATTTAAGCTTAATTTAATTTTCATATTATTTCGTTGTCACGGGTTCCTAAAATTCTAAGAACGATCTAAGAGGCAAACAGGCTTTGGAATATTTCCCAAGGTTTTTGTTTTGAGAGGGGAGGTACAAAAAAAGAAATAAATAAAAAGAAAATTCAAAAGCCCTGACAAATTTCGAGTGCGGAAAATTTAAATTGTGTGTCTCTGTTGTTTGTGGCTGTACGAAACGAAGTAAAAATATCAAATCTTTTCTGGAAAATTTTATCTCTCTTGCCTTTCGATATCCTTGGAAATCAGCCAGTAAACCTAATGGCGGCACAGCTTAAGATTTTTTATTTCCTGTTTTTTTTGTTATTTTTTCCTTTTCCGGACTTTGTTTTTGGCTCAGCATGAGTCATGATTCATGGTGGAAAAACATTTCTCACTTTTATTCAACATTTTAGGTTTATTGATTCTATTTCTTTTATTTTATACCTTATCCCATCATTTATACAATCGAAATCCATTTATTAGATCGTATGCCAATAGGGTGATTCAGACTTAGTTATTGATTTTTGATGAAAATATTCTTTATATGTTTATTCATTTCTAGATAACATTTGCAAATTGTACTGTTAATAGTTCGAAAAGTGAATTCAAAATTGAAATAATAAGTAAGCTAATTAAATGCTGGATAAAAAGAGAGATTCATACCACTTTAAAAATAACGGCTCAATTTATAAATGAATGTACGAAAATCCTCGTATTTGAATTTCTCGGTCGACGTATTGAAATTTAAAATTTGAAAAATAAATTCGAAATCAGCGACCTCAACATACCCTTATTACTCATTTTAATGGAATCAAGGGGTTTCCACTTCAGTGATACAAAGAAATGTGATTTATGTGATGTAATAGGGAAAAACGTCGACTATAGTCTGATGTATTGTTTGCTTCAAATCTTATCCTTTGGAGGCCCAACCTAAATTTTTTATCATTTCCATGGAAAGGTTTGGTAGGTAGAATATGTGTGAGATCGGTCGATTGCACTTCTCACCAGAAGTAAATTCTCGAAAGGCATTGGCGGCAAGTGGCCATGGGTATCTCCAGTCTTGCTCCTGGTTAAAAGTGTTGCTTTTTTCTATTAATTTCCACATATATTAAAAAGAAAAATCAATTTGAAGCACAATTTGCATGCAAAAGCATTATAAAAATCGTTAAGGATCGTTTCGCAACTTTAGTCGATTTTTCGTGAAAAGATTTTTAAGTAAAAGTTCTGTGGTTACAGAATTTAGAAGGGAAAGTAAGGAGCAGCTTGCGGTTGGACTTCTAAATGTCCTAAATAGACATCTGGTGAGCTCCTTTAAGTGCCGCACTTAGCTCCAATTGATCCTACTAATCCTCCCCCTCCGACGACAATTATCCCTCCATCTTTTAAAGGAGCCCCAAAAAATTGTGGAGTCCTGCATACAAAAGGGCATGAAATTTTTATGGCCACCCTATGGACCGTGCACCGTTTTAGTGGCTGGCTGTGCTCGAGCTGGAATGGATTGGCTGACGGGCAAAAGGACGGCAACTGCCCCGGGTTTCATCAGGTCGTTCAGCTCCGAAAATAGAATCCAATATGCGTTGCCCTGGCGTCCCGGCCACATTATCTTTGATGCCAAATACATCACCAGGGAGGGATTCAATTTCATTTTACTCGCAACAGGTGGCTTTTCGAATAGACCCCGGCCCTGGCCCTCCCGTAAAATGAAACGTAGACTCACCCTTTTATCAGGGTGCAGACTGCAAAAATACGAGAAATACGGCCGAAGTATCTATCGATAAGCGCGCGTTTTGCCTGATCTAATATCGATTTTCATAGGAGCCCTTCTAGCCCTTTTAGAACGTCTCCGCCCACCGCACCCTTGGAGCCCCACCTCCAACTGATGCCAGATGAAGTGTCAATCAGCACACCACGTTTTGTGGAATTCCAGGAACCGAATAGTCGAAACCATTGGCACCACTCGCCACCCTCGCATCCTGATAAACGAATCACAGCCACAGAAATAATTTCTGGGAATAAAGCTGTTTGAAAATGAGTTCTAAATTCAATTCAGGTTGCCTCGGGACCTCCCATGGATTGACCATCACTCCCGGAGTAATTGTGGCGTAATGAAGACGCGGCCACCCCCGCTAGCTAATTATTATAAATTGCAAAAAGTGCACCGGAATGCTTTGAGAAATTGCATTTCTGCCGGCCCCAGCCTTAGGGAAGTTGGACGGCTGTCTACGTACTGTTCGCAGTTTTTTAATTGCTACTTAGAAAATTTCATTTTTGTTGCATCCCCAAAGCACCCGGTCCCTGGGGACAGGGAGATAGAAAAAGCGAAAATAAATGAAATTCTTGCAGCAGTTTCCCCCTGCCTTGTTCAACGTTTGGTGGACTCTCGAGTGGCAGATGCCTTGCCCTTCTAAATTTTAAATTTATTCAAATATTCAACTATTCTTCACGCTAAAGCGACAACTAGGGATTTTCTTAGTTTTATTAGTTGGTTTGATAACAGCTACACAATTTTCATATCCTGAAAATGTATTAAAGAAATTCCAAGAATTTTACAATATGTTTCTGTTGTTTAAAACATTTGAAACACATTTTTAATCAAATTGCAAATTTTGGAATAAATGAATCAAAACACGTTTAGAAGCAAAAACAGATTCATTATTTAAAAAAATCTAAAAATAACGTGTTTCAGCTTTTCAATCATCCAATAACTCTATTCATATTTATTTTTAATTTATATGTTTACCTTTACGAGAATGATTGCAAATAAAACTAGGTAACTATATAATTAATCTATGTTTAATGTTTACATTGTTGTAAACAAGATGTTCCAAGTTTTTAATTTAAAATATTTCGTTGGAGTATTCGTCAGTATACTTCAACATTAATTTTTACCGTATATAAAATTACGGCGTAAACTTTACTAACGAACGAGGTTATTATCTTACAAAAGTTGTAAAACCTTTTTATATTTCACTTAAAACTTCTTGGTTTTTACGATTTAGCCTTATCCCTTAAGTCATTTGCTGCCAGGACTTTCATCACCCTTTAATTCAGCCATTGACGAAACGAAACTACAACTTTGAAATAACAAAAAAAACTTTTTTTTTATTATACATATCGCAGCAGAACACAGGCTATTGATTTTTAATTTTTTGTTATATTAAATAAACTTAAACAGTCCTTGGACATGATTATGACGAATTCTACTTTTTAGAATAGGGACAACTTTTTTAAATTCAGTTTTATTTTATCCACTTTTTTTACGGATACTTATGTATGCATGTAAAAATTAATTAACATTGCCATGAAAAACTCAAAGACTGCGAAAAAGGTTTCAAGAATATTCGAAAAATTTCGATTATTTTTAAACAGTTGCCGCAGGGTTTCTAGTGTAAGTGCAATTGAATGCAATGTCACTTTCAGAGACAAGTTTACGCGACGAAAATCATTATTCATTTCATGAATAAATTTGTGAGCTTTCCGTCTTTGTGGTGAAAATTTGTCAAGTTTCCAGGATGGTAGATAAGAGAGCAACTAAATTTAGCATGAATTCAAACTAGAAATTGTGTGTTTTATTTTTATACCCATTTAACTTGACAATGAAGAATGAATTAAAACTCTTCACAGTTGATTTCGATAGAAATAAATTATCTAACTACTAAAAGGAAATTTGTGTATCTCGTTTATATTTAGGTACATAAATAAATATTTTATATATAATTATTATTTTATTTTGACTTTTAAAAATACATATACCAAAAACTTTTTTAAAGGGCGAATTTTTCTTGAAATTTTAAACTTTAAAAAATGGGATTATCCAAAAAGCAGAATTTGTTTGGATTTTACTTTTAATTTTTAAGTTATAATTTAACCTTTTGATAATAGTCCTAACAGATGAAAATTATTATTTTTTGAGGTCCCATGACAGAAAATGTTTATTTGGTAAATTAAAAATGTGTTTTGAAATATGGGTTCACTGAAATTATGGCAAGTATTTACTAATTTTGTTTTTGTTTTGGTAAATAAATACATTTGACTTATTAAATATTCTTATAAAATCCAACGAATTTATGCGTTTGTCATTTATACTTGTCTTCTTGTCTTGTAAGAGGGAAGGAATTCTACTTAATTCGGCCAATCTTTCTTCCCTTGATAGCAAGTCAAAAACAAAAACTTGATTAGCTAAAGGAATTGGAGTTGTGGCTCAACAAGCGGGGAAGTTATTCATTTATAGAATGGCAGCGAATTCGTCGACAAAATCAGAAAGTTTTCTATTCCTTCCTCTTTTCGATTTGGACGAACGGAGCTGCCAAGGAGGACTATGAAGGGGGCCCCAAAAGTGTTTCTGGGATTATCCTCGGAGCACTTATTCATTAAGACCCCCAAAAATTTGATGGACTGGCCATGTGGAATGGCATGGAGCAGAGAAAATCAATTTGTGAACATTGCGGCGGATGACTGCTGCCACTAAGAGGATTTTGCCACTCAATTAGGGCATAAAAAGATGAAGTCGTTTGACACAAAATCAATTTGCACACACCTAACTACTTGCTGCGGTTAGACCACCACTGCCGCCGTTGCCGGGGATTCCCCGCTTCAACTTTGGTTCACATGAGCCCTTAGTTTACCACAGGTAGGACGAAGGACGTGTGCAAAAGGACGGTATCAACAGACGGAGGAATCATTATTCAGCTCCGGTGCTCCAACAAGTGGCACTCGTCAGTCCTGACGTGCACTATTGTTTCTTCTCATCACGGTTGGTTGAATTAATTCGTTTCAAAACTGGTGTGCCTGGAATCGCTGAATTTCTGAAATGGCTGTCCCTTCCTGGAACTTCCTCTTCATTGTTGTGTATATGGTGTAAGTTGGGGCCTCCGCAACTCGTGGTGATGGAAAATTTTCAGAAGTCCTTGAAAGATTGCTTGAACATTTTGCTTGTGTCCGGGTTTATTTTAGATAAACTCCGTAGAACGTTCTGGAGTACAGAGTATGGGTAGATTGAACGAGTTCAATACACCAACTATTGCTCCTGGGACGAGGACTCATTCAAAACGATCCTCAGATATTACAAGATAGGCAGCAAGACCAATTGTATCTAGTAGTAAAGTATTGTGGCTTAATGGATGGATGGCATTTTGAGGATGAGTTCCAAAGTATTGAAGGATTTTGGTTGAGCCGTCGAAGAAGATTGCTATTTGAGGAAATTAAAATTGACAATTTCTTGAGTGGTGAAGAATACGAGAATTTCAATTTGGGTATTCGGCTTTCTGTAATTATTTGCTCTCATTACAATTTAAAATCTCCATTACAAATACAAATTGTGCAGATGTTTGGTTTTCTTGAGCTGCGGTTGGGTTTATGTATCTATTATTTATAAATGTTCGAAATTGTGCTGAAAGAGAACCTAAACCCAATTCAATATCATCATTTAGTCAGTCTCAAAGGATATGGCTTAATAAACGAAGCAACATTTCGTGGAGTATTTCAATGAGATAAATAGGAATAAAATTAAGGAATACTTGGAAAGGGATGATAACCATTTGTATGAAGAAGATTATTCTTGAATTTATGTTGCTTGGGCTATATATTGATAAAAATATCACAAGTATATTCTCTCTTTCGAGGATATATAAATTTTAGCTACATTTGGGTTTTTGCAAAAAAAACGTAGAAGATGGGTAAAAGGACATATATGTATTTTGATTAGATGTTTAAAAACAAACTCTGATTTATCTAATCACATAGCCTAACGATAATTTCCCCTGGACATTAGATAATGTGTAAGAAATTCGTTAAGCGGAAAAAATATCATAGTTTTAAGACCCTGATGAAACACTGAATTTTGAGAAATAGATTATAGATTTTCTTGTGCTTTCCTTTTTAGATTCATAGTTTTGAAAAAAATTAACTCGCACATTTTTGTTTTATTTATTGATATCAAAGTTGATTGTTTTAATGCCTACAATGACTAATGACTATAAATTATAATCGTACATAAAATAAAACATCTGGTAAACCTTTCAGCATAAAAAATCAGCTGCCCATAATTCCATTCAATTATTATTTCCTGTGTTAGCCGGCGAACTTTCTTGACAGCGCTTAAGCAATTATCTTCCAGCGATAAACGCAATTATGTAAATTGGGAAAGTTGCCTATTATATCATGGGATTAATGAAAATGAGGAGTGAGACACGGAAACAATTATTGCAATGACGACGATTAAAATTTATTTGTATCTTTTGTCTAGGAATTCGAATTTGAGGTAGAATATTATTATTTTACTATTTCTAGCAGTTTATTCTTTTATCGCGTTTTGTTATTATACTATGAAGATGAAATCGATAAAAAACATTAACTGTGTTTTATAAGAATACTTTCCTAATACAATAAAAGTATTCTAAAACTAAATTACCTTTAAAAGTAATACATATAAAATCTTGCATCGTGATTGAACAAAATAAGGAAACACATTTTATGGAGTTTTGTCTTAAAATCCCAAATGTAATCGCTTTAAAAGAAAATGTATCTCAGCCACGGGAGCAATTATATAAATTGTCTTTTACAGTTTGTTTATACGACAAAATTAAATTGCAAACGTTTCGTATTTATGTTTCCTGGATTTTGTTTTAAAAATGTTCTCTTCCGATTAGCGGGCGACAGTAAGCTGCCCGGGGGTTTAAAAACATTTTCCCCTGTGTACTTAACAAGACATTTTTGAATTCTTAAAGTTGTAGGAATGTATTCTTTAAGGTTTTCATTGAAGTGATACGTATAGGGAGGAGGCACCATCTCAATATAATATATGTATGTACCTTTATTTCAGAAGAAGTAGAGCTGTTGGGAGTAACAATCAATAATATTGTATCAATTCAGGAGAATTATATTTCTCTTTGATAAAACAACTTCTATAAAGTACAACAACCTCACGTCCTATATTTAAATTTTAAATTAAAAAAAAAAAAAATCTACTTTTATAAAATGGCATATTAAAAGTATGAATTTCACTTGTACATAGCAAGGAAATGAATTGTCAACGAGTGAAGCATAAATAACAATGCCGTTTAAATGAACATTATGAATAATGATTTGAAATTGAATTTCTTTTATGTGTTTAACATTTTTAAAAAATTATAGAATCACTCATTTCATAGATACATCTTTTTGTAAAACCCTCTTTTCTTTAATAAGAAGGGTCTATTAAGTTTACGTACATTACTTAATGCTGTTATTAATTGTTTTATTTCATTTTCAGAATGCTGGGGGGAGTAGCTGGTCGGCATATGTCCAACCGCCGGAGAGGTTCTTCGCCAATGGTTCGAATGACCGGAATGATGTCGCTAATAGATGATAACGCACCTTCAATACCCCCGAAGACCCTGCCCCGCAGGAGACGGGCTGTAACAACTAGTGATCACAAAAATTGTGCCCTTATTCAAACAAGACTGAAACTAGGAGATATAATGTAAGTATTTTTTTTAGAATTATGTTCTTAATAATTATATTTTAATTTTGTTCTACTCCAACTCCCCAGCTAAAGTTATTCTTTTTTCATGTTACCACAACCACAGAATTACTATTCTTACTTTCTTTTATATTAATCTGATTATTATCGCAATAATGGTCACAGTTTCATTAACTTCCATTTGTCCAATTAATTATGCTTCCATTCCATCTGGTCTATCTAACGTCTCTATCTAAAATTATAATTAATTGAAGTTTATCTTCAAAATCGAAATGATTAATAGCTTCGCTTAAACTAATTTGTTCGATGAATTCTATTAAATGTTCAGAAATTCGTCAAATTAACACATAATTGATACTTACATATTCTATGTAATACAAATTACTTAGCCTAAGTATTTGTGGAAAATCCTGTAAAGTTTTGCGATAATCACATTTTTTTTTCTACACTTTTATTGCGATCATTTGTTATTGAAATCGTTTTATATATGCGAATATCTCGAGCCAATGAGCGCAATAAACTCCATTTAATAATAAAGAGAAAATTCAAGAGCCCTGAGGGTTTAAAAATGGGTATTCGAGTTAATTATAAATCATAAAGAAATGCTTTGCAAAGAACGTCTTTATTTAAGAAGTGGTTTTCGAAGGGCGAAAGGACGAACTTTCAGCCCAAGATATTTGAGTATAAGCCGTTTGTAATTAAGAATTGTTTAGTTCAACTTATTCTTTCATCGATCGAATAATATTGTAATTCAGTTTATCGAAAATTGATTACTCAATCGTTAGAGCAATTATTTTGTGTAATACTCGTATATGTACAGTCTGTGTTTGAACTTTCATCATCCCTTAAAAATCCATTCACTCTCTTTTTCCATAAATGGCAGTATAAATTTAAAAATATATTACGATTTTAGATTAACACAGTTATACACGAAGTCACGTTTTTGAAAAAACTAACTAGTTTGGAAAGTGGAAAGTTTTTTTTTCTCTGTTTTGGAAAATTCATTAAAAAATAACCCATTGTTGTGGGAGTTCGAACGGCAGATTAAATGAAAGTTTTAACCTTGAGCGATAACATCATCGATAACTGAATACATTTAACATCTCTCGAAAATCCCCAAAATAAAGTTTTATGGACTTTTAACTCCTACATTTAACCGATTGTCAGGGAAGTGTTTTTTGCTATCCAAACCACAAAAATGTTCTAAAATTGTTCATATATATTAGGCCGATGAAAGTTTTTATTATTCTTTAAATATCCATAAAATTCGAATATGCATATTTCTTTATTTATGCAGATATTGAAATTTAATTTTCTATTTTCTGTTTTGGATATTGTAAGCTTCTTCGAAAAAAGCTTACAATTTGTTTGGGTTCATGCCCTTGTGATAATTCCGAAAACTGTGCTTTGTTCGGAGTCATTCTGCAGCTTTTAGCATTGAACCTGTTCTATCTGAACTTGCCGAATTGGCGTCAGGAAATTATTCGAACATGGAATTCGTAAACAAGTCATTTCGAAAATGTTAATTCTTAATTGTTTTTTAATTTCTTAGGGTGTGTAACCTTCCTTTTATATATTCTAAAAATTATATAATACTATTTACATAATTTGTTTCTTTAGAAAATATAGTTGACTGACATAGTGTTGTTTGAAGCTGGATAGCTGACAATAGTTGGATAAGTAGAATTAAAAAGGTGGAATTTTATAAATTCCTAGTCAAGAATTTGAATGATTCACAAAACCACATTTCTTCATGCACTATAAATGAAAATCAGATATGAGTTTTCATTCTCAGAACTGAATGAGTGTGGTTCTGTGACCTATGAAAGTGGGAAAATGTAGGAACGGTTTCTGAGAACTGATGAAAGGCTTCTGTGGGTGAAGGAAAAGCTTTGGTTGCCTGTTTTTCCGCAGAAAAGTTAATATGAAACAATTTTTTATTTTAAAAACCCATCATGGAATTTTTGTGCTTGCACTCTGCTTACTCAGAATTAAGCGAATCAGTGGGAAAAGGGTTGCTAGGAGTAGGGAAATTAAAATCGCGCGCTGCAAAAAGGCCTTAAAAGACCAAAGCGCCGGGACGGCCAAAGGGTGATTCTCGGAACTTTGGGGGGTTTTTTCACCAACAAAATATACCTGGAACCGACGTTCCTTCGGTCGAGTTGGATGTGTGCAAGTTTCCCCCCGTTGTCGGTTGGAAAAAGCTGGCTCCAATTGTTTGTTTGTGTGGAAAACAGAATAAAATTTTTGGAACATTTGGGGGTATGCAGGGTAAAAAGGGCATGTAAATGGGAAGCTCTCCAATCGTTTTAATTGTATTAGTTAGGGGGGTTTATTGGTGAAATTTGTTATGCTTGCGTGTGAAAAACTTCTTCCCCTTCGTTCAATTTTCCTAAAGGTTGGATTCAGTTGAATGTGGTTCCGTGAAATGAATCAGAAAAAGTTGAATTTTTGGCTGTAAATGGAAACATCTGTGGTGAAAAGTGAAGCAATTGAGACAAGTGGCCCGTTTGCTCGTTAAGCAAATCGTTTTTAATTGGAAAAACGTAGGAAAATTGTGTGAAAATTTGGTCCATTTACCGCAAGAAAAGGGAAAAAGGTCGAAATCGACGAGACCTCTTTTTGGGGAGAGAAAGACCACCCTTTTTTTTAACCGTAGTAGAGGTTGTCGAATTTCCATCTTTAAGTGCATTTTGAGTGGACTGTTATTTTATATATGTATATTTTTTTTGGAACAATCGAAAACAGGAAAAATTAGTGGACAGTTAATTTGGGGAAAATAAAGTATAGCGATTTATTTATTTTTTTTTAAAAGAAAAAAAAATATATTCCCAGAAAAAATTTTCGTCTTCATTTAGAACATTTTTTTTTCTATCGTCATACACTGTTGTAGTGTTAGTGTGAAATTTTTCCTTCGAATATTGGTTTTCCCCAGTTGCATTTTCGGCTGTGTTAAGTTCTCGTGCTTTCGTGTGTGTGCTTCTGCAGTACGTGTGTGTGTGTGTCGCCAAGTATATTTTATTATTTTTTTTTTTCGGAATGAAATTTATACTCTAATCAAAGTAAGAATTTCGGATATAAAACACGAAATAAATCTCAATCGAAGGAGTTTAACCTTATGTCGGTTCGGATCGACAACAAAACTGGATTATCGGGAAATCGTGTGAAATTTTAACATTTTGAGGATCTCCTTAGAAACCGCTTCTTGGAAGGAAAGTTCGTTGGAGTCGTTTCGGGGGGCTCCCCCTAATATATATGTATATATATATACAGTTGCGTTAATTGCACAAATCCATATAGAAAAGAAGAAAACCCAACTCACAGTGGTGTCTAACTGGCATGTGTGTGCGTTTTTATTAACATTTTCGTCGACATTTTCCGCGGCATGGTATAGACATTCCGAAGACGGATACGACAAAAAAAAAAGAAGAAACGAAACGAGGAGGAAGAAAGTCGTCTAGTCCAACCTGCGTGTGAAAATCATTGGAGGAAATTTTGTCGTAGTTCGCACTATCCGTTCAAGCCAGCAGTTTTTTCGGTTTCCCAAAAGAGAAAGAACGACAAGGAAAAGATAAACCGCAGCTAAGATATCTTTAAGTTCGACAGCGGCCGTGTACATCTAGCCTTACTAGCTAACAACTTTTTCGGCCCATATAGGGAACCTTTTCGGTATAGTTTTTATTTTTCGTCAATACTGTTTGTTCTCGCTCGCAAACTAGCCTATAACCAGCCAATTCGGCGGATCTTTAGCTAGACTTAGGCTATCGAAAATCAATTAATCCAGTGATAATCGCTAAGTGCTAAAATAAAAGAAAAATAATAAATAAAAAGTACATATACAACCTCCCCATTAAAAATCCAAAACAAATCGAACTCGAGTGCGGTTGCTGCGGGTTTTTATTCTTTTTGGAGCCTTTCGAAAGCCAGAGAGAGAGAGAGAGAGAGAGAGGGGAGAGCCTTTTCGTCGCCAGACTTAAGAAACCCTAGAAATCTTTGATCCCGACTTCTCATCCACCTGGTTGCTGTGGTGATGCTGCGATACCGCAATTTCGTTATTTAACGTCCTGTGATTGTTGTGATTTAATAATATTATTTATCGGCTGAATATATTATATTCCGCGATTGAAATTCCCTTATTCGCTTTATTCATTTAATTTATTTTTCGTAAATTCGTCTTCATCGTCTCGCCTATTCAAATGTGGATTACGAAGCAATCAGGACAAATGAGTGTTGCCGTTTACATGGTGTAACCCAATATGGCCGAGGGGTCGTCTCTAAACTATCATAAATTGGAATTACTGACGGTATGACATCCATATAGCTATAATAAATTTTAAGTAGAAATATTTTTCTAACCCTTTTCACAGGATCCCCAAAGAGTGATACCCATTCAAATCCTTTTTTCGAACACATGGATGCATTATATCTCTTACCAAAAAATCCAGGAATCATGCCCACACCCTCACCGAATATCCTTCCAGTGCAGCCCTTGTTTCTCCAAATATTTACAGCGAAAACCTAAAAAAAAGGTTTTCATTCAACATCACCGGAGCCACTACTGCTTCAAGAAATTCGGCCATCTTGAATACATTTCTAGGGGTAGCGGGCTAGGGCAGTGGGCCTCCACTTTCTACACGATGCAGGCCACAACAATTTTTGTGGAAAAATGCCCATTATGAAAGTCGAGCTGTACCAGAAAAAAAATATATATATATGTATATAATATATTTATATATAATACTGGTCTCCTTTTTGATATGAAATGTTCCCAAGTTACCCATCTCTCGGGCATGTCCTCCTTCCCAGTTTCCATCGCCTGCTCCCGGGGATGTGCATGTGTTTGACCTGGAGACGACGGAACTGGGTGCTTCCGACACTATCTGTCACATTATACATAATAAATAGGCTCCCCCGGCTCTGTTGTATTAATTGTGCCGCTTTTCGCCGCTAATTCTGGGATAATACCCGCTTTTATTTTTTCTGATGGGTTATATAGTATCCTACCGGCCCTTTTGTCAATAAATTCAACTCTTCAAACCATTAATGGTCCCCCACTGAAGGGGTGATAAATCTCCCAGCAAAATGTACAAGGGGGGGTAGAAAAACTTTTTGAACATCAAACAGCTTCTGGAGCCCCGAAAAAAATAAAAGGGAAGAATGCAGAATGGTAAAAATGACCTAAAAGCCGGCTGTAGGGCTTCTGTACGAGCATCCAACGCGAAATCAGAGCGGGCTAAAAGGGGTACAAGGGATGCATTTTGTTTTCCTCAATTCGGGACAGCGAAATGAAAAGTGCCTGCTAAGCAGTGAAGTGGCCAGTTACCTCCTCGCTCTGTGCCAATTCATTTCAATTTTGACGAAAGTATCTATGGATTGCTTCATCCTATGTAAAAACTTTTTGTTATGGAAGTTTCATAGGTTCTTGTTTTTTTTTTTTTTTTTAAGTTCGAGGATCTTCCTCGAACGTCCTGTTGCAAAATGGGCAATTTAAAAGAGAATTTAAACCTCTGTAATATCAGAAGGCAGTGGACTTCATATGTGACCTATTTAGACTTCATTACATAAACAGTCGAGCCTTTAGTAGCTCTTAAATTTCAAGTTTTTTGAAGCTAACATTTGTTAATGATGATATCATTTTAGTAAAATTAAACTTAAAGTTAAATTTCATTAAGAAGGATTACACTTTTATTTTTCAATAATTACTTTTCATTTGAAAATTAATGATGATGATGTCATCCACTGAGCTGAAACTTTAATGTTAAAAGAAGGAAACTGTTACAATTGCATTAAAATTAATTCAAATTCCTTCTTTTCTTATATTTTCCGTAATATAAAGGGGTTTTGTTGAAAGATTTCTTATTTAAATAGAAAAAAAAGAAAGTATTATAATCCTTCGAAAAAGGTTATTTTGTACTAAAACATTCGTACTTTTTCTGGCTAAAATTCTCAGCATTTCATTCATTCTGATTTTTTCGATTAAATGAAAACGTTTAGTCTTTCAGGTGAAAAGTTCACCTTATTTAATGTCGACATTTTATCCTTTTTCTTTCTTTGATATACAGTAAACAATAAACATATGTATTTCGATAAAACTTAAAAGTATTTCCCTTTGAAATCGATTTTTACCTACAGTGAGTCATGTTAAAATTTATATATAGACGTAGAGTAAATCATATTTAAGTTAAAACAATACCCTAAATAGCGTCAGTGACATCTTTTTAATAGCCTACATTTAGAAAACGAAATTGTTTCTGTTCAAGCATTAGCGGTTTGGCAAAATGAGTCTTACATGGTTCGTACATAGTGTTAGGAACATCAATGAACTTAAAAAGGCTGCTGTTCTACTTTAGAATTAAAAAATAAGTTAAGTAAACTCCCTGGAGTTTGTTTCGTATACATACATGTTTTGAATCTATCGATTCTATTTTTAGAATTTAGACAATGAAAAACTAGTTACTTTTCCTTCTAGAAAACTGAAATTATTGCAAAAATTAGCTAAAAATAAACGAAAGATTTTTTATATTATATCTTTAAGGTTTCTACATTTTTCATTTACTGAATTAAATATACACATATTACTTTCTTTTATAAATTCACACAAATATACTTCCTAATCTTTTATTTAGCATAAAAGGTATAAGTAATATCTAAATAACAACAAGGGGTATTAAAAAAAGGTTATTCGAAAATAAACTATAGTACAATAGGTATTATTAACCTTAATGTGCTGAATTTTTACTTTTATTTTAATCTCGTGCTATTTGATGAAAAAATGTGAACGAAGTCGAGAAAGTCATAAAAAATAATAATAGATTAAATAAAAAGAAGATTCTATACAAAATTAGGAATTAATGATTTTCAGATTTTTTCCTTCGCTTCACTTGTGTCCCTTTATACCAAATTTCAAGAAGATCACCTAAAGCACAAACTACCTAATATACAGACGGAACAAGCCCGAACAAAATGTGTTATCACTGAAAGTTTTTACTGAGGCACGATATCACGAAGCTCCTGCCAACTCAAGTAAAAAGCTCAACTCTCTCTCGCGATTTCGTTGGTCAGGCAGGCGCCGGGCAAAGGGACTTAACTTTAATCCTGCATACATACACAAAATCTGATGCATAAGGACAGTGCACGCAACGCAATACAGCCGGCTTAGCGTTCAAAAAGTTCCGAGATGAATTTTCGCTCTCAGAGAAAATAAAAAGCTCGGATGGGTTACGACTCGTAACCCATTTTTGCCTTCGCAACTCAATGTTCGAGTTGTTCCGTCTGTATATAAGTAGTTTGTGCCTAAAGGTTGTGATGATCAATTATGAGTGGGGCTTTTAGAATGACAATACACTATAAAAGGCCGTATTATTTTAGTATGTTAAACTAGAAAATTAATATTTGTTAAAACCTTTGTATTCGTGTATTAATTTCAATTTGCCGTATCTGACCAAAAAAAAAGGGCATTTGACACACCGATAACAGAGTGATCCTATGAAGGTTTTGTTTTTCCATTATGACGTATATGGCACTCGAATTACAGAGAATCATGAAAATTTTGCAGTTATCAGTTTGGTAGAATTTATTTTCTATATCTATAGATTGATTTTTATCATAAAAATAATGTCTATACTCGCTTACTTAGGTATCTATTCTATAGATAGAGCGTAGGATGTTTTATTGATGGTATTTTCTACTGATAGTCATCACTTCTAAATTATGCACTGATATCGTTCCCTATCTTTATTACCTATAAGTTGTTGTTTGTAATAAAAATTGAATACTTTGTTAAATTGTCAATGGTTGGTTGACATTGCGGAAAAAGGTTTCAATCAGCTTAACACTTCCGAAGAAGGCGATGTCATAAAGTCCAGCAATTAAATTCAGTCGGCAATTTTATAAATGACAATTGGCTTTGTGCGTATAGAAGTACGTGCGTGTGATTGTTTCCAGTACATTAACTTTGATCGGGGGTAAGAAAAGTGCCATATTTCGTTGTGAAAGCCTTCACCGGGACCACAATAAAGCTCCATCAATAACGGATTTCTTGAGGGCAGATAATTCACACTAAACAAAGCTTACGCCACCCACCTGCCGCCCAAAAGGGCTTTGCACATATTTCACACAAATATACTCCGTCCTGTGACCACTACCACCCACACGTGACATGTTTACTCCCGGCGATATATTCAGCGTCAATTGTTTCTTTCTGTCCTCCCCCACCGCCGACGCTTTCTTTAAAAAAAAAATGCCAGGTGGAGTTATTAGTCTTCTTGAACTTTTACCTTCCTCCCCCATTTTTTTTTTTTTTTGACTCTTAAAGTGCGCCTTTCTGGGAAGAAAACCCACCGCCTCTCAGGTGATCTACGATTGCTCCATTGTCTGGTGTGCGCCACTCTTACATAAAGGGAAATATTAATTGAAGTAATTTAATCAAATGTGTAGGGTCTTTGCATGTGACCTTTTCCCTCTACCGCAAGTGGAGGCGTAGTGCAAAGGAACGTGATTTTAAGCCTAATAACCTCATTAACTTGAGGAAGCAATCTTGAGTGTGACAATCTTGTTATGAGCAAGACACATTTTGTTTGAAAACATATCAATGTTAATTCCTAAGCAGAAAAGCGCATTCGATTTTTGTCCTTGTTTTTTGAAAATGTGGTCACTTTCAATCTTTATCGATAATGGATGCGTTGATTTTTGAATCAATAATATTGAATTATCTGAACTTTTTGTGAAAATGTATTTTTAATATATTGTTTTGCTAACATTACATCTATGTTCCATAGAACATTGAAATATAGGTTTATAAGAGTCCAAAACTATAATAGCTTATATTTTCCAGTTCATAATAATTTTTATAAAAGTGCATCGCTTTTAACTATATTTTTTTCATCTCAATGAGAGCTCCAAATCTAACATCGATCATGAAAACAGTCTGATGGTTGATTTTCAAAGAGGCACACTGACAAATTCTAAATTTTATAAAAGTTTCATAAAAATAAGTACACGGGTTTTTTTGGAATTACTGTTTTCATATCTACTATCAAGATTTACGAGGATGAATTTTAAAATGCCAATATCTAAGATTTTAAGTTTTTGCGGATTTTCGAATATTAGGTTTAGCTTTAATTATGGGTAAAAGTAATTGCTACATTTTATGAAAAACAAAGTATTATAAACACTTTTTAACAAATTTAAATCTTCACCCGGTATTTGAAAGGAAATATTTTAGGCTTTAACGTTTCGTGAGTAGTTTTTTGATACCTGTTATTACTATTATTTCAACAGGCTTCATGAAGCTATTTTTTTTTACTGACAAACTTCAGTAGGTACTTTATTTTAGTCTGTCTGATTAATATTTAATTTTTACACTTCAGAGAGTCCAAATCTAAAACTATTGTTAAAATCTATGTGCTCAAAACGGTGGATGTAAAATGTAGATCGTCATTATAGATGTAGAAATGTGCAAGAATTTCAAGAGTCAATTGTAAAAATGCAAGTATAGCTCAAAATATTAATTCAATTTAGTCTCAATTTTCCCCATTGGATTTTTAAAAGAATTTAAGTTATAAATCTTTCTTTTTCTATAATAATCAAATAATTTCTTCTGTAAATTCTGGCAATTGCTTTGATTCAAGTTAGAAGATACATTTTTTTTGAATCCTTCAATTATTAGTAAAAAGTAATATTCAATCTATTGTTACTCATAGTTTATTCTACGACAAATGAATATATTTTTTATCTTTTATTACACCGATAAAATAGCACATATAACAAAGTATTAATGCACTTTAGAACTAATCTTGGAATTGGTTGGACTAGTTCTCAAAAAGTTGTGTTTTCAAATCAAATAATCCTGTACGCAGTTGGAAGCGTAAATAAATACAATCTGACAAGTCTAATAAATGTTCAGTTGGCATTAATTGACAACAATTTTTTTAATTGTAGTATGTATATCGTCTATTTCATAAAATTTTTCGTAACTTTAATAAAAACTTTAGATGTGCGCTACAAGAATAAGACTATTATATACTTTTAAAAATTGGTTCTAAACAAGGATATTTAACAATGCAAATAGTCAAGTACTAAATGTTTTTTTCAGACAAAAACATTTCTTAAAATACGGGAAAAAATAATTTTTTAATTACAACAATTAGGTCTACCTTTTAAATTTGTCTTTTCTATTTTTGACAAATTTCTTAAAAACTAGGAACATTTTGGTCACACGGTGACTGACATGTCACAAATGTTTTTTTTTAAATATGAAGCTGTGTGTATCACCGGTGGTTCACATGTATGTATACTTGATTTTGTTGTAAAATATTTTTATTTTTGTACGGCGACGGTCAACATCATGGTTTCGTATAATAAGAGCAATGAAAGGCATGAAAATCTATAATATTGACTCGAAATTATTTTATACTTTGTATACTGGACTTTGAGATTCTTTGACGATGGCTGCGTTATTTTAATTAAATATTTTTCCCTATAAATACCCTATCGGAACTTGTATGACATCGTACATAAATGTGAATCTAGAGAATCTTCTTTAGTGGTAGCATCTATCTTGAATTAAACACTATTCGATAGGAATCCTGATGTGACTTCATGCATGCCTTCACTCTTCCAGATGATATGATTTTGAACTCTGTCCTGATTGATTTCCCCTCCTTTAAGGAGTTGCCGGGAAAGCTTTCCTACTTAAAGCAGTTATTAAAGGTATGCACAACAGTGGTGTTGGCCTAATTCCTCTATTCCTCTTATGGGAGCCCGTTGAGTTTTTCTAACCACATTAAATTTTGAGAAAGCTCGGGGCGGAAGCCAAACGATGACGTGAAGCAGTGCCAGAGTTCATCCCCCGTCATGTTGGGGGTGTCTTAAATGAATTAAATCTGCCAAAGGATCAGGCGGTCCATTATGAAATTCAGCTAAACGGATGTCTCACCACCATAGAGGCACAATAAAGTCGGACTTCCGCACTCCGAACATTGGCCATGTATAGGCGGTGTGTGGCTCCATCATACTTATAGGCGCCTATACCGTATTTTGCATATTGGGAGTTTGCGAAGAGGTTAGTATCCCGCCGATGGGGCTGTATGGAGCGCCGGGGTCAAACTGGAGTTTGGGGAAGTGTACGTGCTCTAGAACTTATAAATTTGCATCCGTATTTCGGAGTGGCGGGGAAATGTGCATAGAGCTTTATATGGTGGATTTTTAGGGAAAACGAATCCAAAAAACGAGGCTACCAATACACTTCCATGGTTTAAGGGAACACACCTGGGGAAGCTGGAGCTGAAAATGTTAAAGCTCCGCATGTGCCCTATAATAGTGGGAAGCTTCAGTTTGACAGTCTGGCGCCGCGACGGCGCACCAACCCTCTCCCCAAAATACAACCGATGTATAGGGCTCTGTTGGGGCGACAACAACGACGAAAACGACGGTGAAATGGAGGTGATATAGGCTATAACCTATGATGACGTGGATAGGAACGAAAAAAAAACATGAGAGCCAAACGACGAGGCTCCGACAAAAACAATGTGGACATACACCACATATGGACGCACCGAACAGAGCCCTCCCCTTGTCCCTGTGTGTGGGTCGCTAATGTTTACCCTGCTGCCAGATTTCAATCTGGTTTCAATAAAAACATGACCAAAACATTTGAGGGACATCGAAAGACGGATTGTCGTTGTTTTTGTTGGAACCTTAAAGCTAAAGTGGACGCGATGGTGGTCTAATTGGACGAACCGAACGCAGCCCACTGCACGTGGGAATGCCTTTGAATCGAAGAGATGCCCATTGATACGAAATTGCAAAGGTTGCAAATTTTTATTGAGGGCGTTATTGGAAAGTTCATATGGCTTTCTCCGAGGGGAGAGTGGGCTACTTTAAAAGGTACTTCGCCTTCTAAATTTGATATTTCATAAGTTACTGCTTTAATTAGTTCTTGTGTAAAAATTCTTGGATATTGATTATATTGCACTTCTCGATGCTTCTTGTGCTGAATCTTAAATAATGCTACTAGTATACTCCATAACGCCTTTGTTTATAAAGTAGTCACCTTTGGCATGAAATGCATTTATTCCCTTTTGCTCTGGGAGAAGGTATTAGGAACTTAGCTATAACAACCACAAAATACGAACCACAAACTGTTTTCCTCCAGTGAGTAGGTGGTAAGTTTTACCTCTAGCTGGTATGACCTAAATTCTCAGCTAGCCCATTTTGTTCTATGCAATAATCCCATAAACTCAAATAAACTTTAGTTTCTTTATATCAAATTTTTGTGTATTTAAGCTTTGCGTTGCCCATTCTTTGGAAAATATTCCTTTTTTTTGTATCAGTTAACAAACATCTTTTTACTTTAATTTTACTTACGCAGTTAAGGTTAAATATTTCACTAAAATGAACAAGAATTATAGTCCGTTAATTTCCAAATCCTGTACCAAAGAAACATTTTCAAATCCATACATTTAATCTACCTGACAAACTTATAAAATTCCTAGATTAGAAGGATATCTTTGACTAGCCATAAATTAATAAAATGTACGTTTTATAACAACCTCTAGCAGTTGTCTTTAACCCTTTATGTAATGTATTTCTGTTACCAGCTATAACAAAAAAAAATCTTTCTATTTTCCACTCGGAAAAGGAAAAATATTCTTTTTGAAATATAGTCTTCATTTTTAGTGCACTACTCACCAAACCACCTTATCTTGAAAAATAGTACAACTGCAGTTCCTTTAATATTCCAGAATTTCTTTTACAACCGTAATTAAATTATGCTTCTTTTCAATTCAAGATAAACCATAATTCAGGAAATCCGAAAGTTTATTTAAGTAGTTATAATTTTTCAATGAGGTGGAATAACGGAAGAGTACGTACTTAAAATTAGCTAAAAGAATTTGCAGCTCATTTAGGAGTGCTCTTACTTACCACACATGGGGTAAAGTTATCATGGTTCAGTATGTTTCATAAGAAAAAATTCAAAGATTCAGTGTGGCCCAGTTATAAAGCCTTTGAGGAACTCTTTACTTTTACTTCTTTTTCCCTAACTCACCAAAGCAATGATTTATTTCTGAATTTTAGTTCTGCATAACCCCAACAGAAATATTTTCTTAATGATAATGTTTTGGACCTAAAGGCTGCAAAGAAACAATTATATTGATATTATTTCAACAGTTAAATAGGAGGAAACATCTGTTTGACGATGACTCCGAAAAGGCAAACATAAATTTTTATTATTTCAAAAGATTAAAGTCATCTTACAGTTTTGGTCGTCTGAACCTACATAGTCCTTCAATTTTGAGCAAGAAGGGAACTTATTTGGATTTAAATTTAAATTTTGTGAGCCTTTATTGATATTTTTCCTTTTTATTATTATTATTATTTTTTTTAATTTTCGGCCCAGCAGTACCATTCATACAAAAACGTCAGTTATTGGCTAAGTTTTAACAATTTAAAACTCCATTTACAACACTTTATAACACCTACTTGGTATTTTTTTTTTTTCTGTTTTGTTGTGTCTGTTTCACATTAGTTGAGCAAATTATGTGAGTAAAAAATAAAAGTTTTAATTTATATAAATTTTCTACGAATTCATACCCTTGAACATTATCTCTTTTGATGAGAGTTTCCAAAGAGGTCTATTAAATTTTACTTTAAACTAGCAGTGAAATCAAGGAACTGAGTATAACACACAAAATGCTCATGTAATTTAATAGGGTCTCATATTTAAATAATATTATCAAAAATTGAGTATTTCTCACACTCATGAATAAATGTTTTTATTGATATATCAATTTGAAATATTTTGAGCAACAATCTACAACAGCTTTAACGTTTCAAACTCATCCTTTCAGAATAATGTGTCCAGTCGTTTAAGGTCAAAATTACACGGAGCATAGGTAGAATGCGTTCGTACCTTAGGAGGGCCCCGCATAACTATTTGATGAGCTCGGGGCGGTCCTTTGTCACTGGTTGAGCATAGAAATGCCTCGTGCGGCCGGGATCTGGGTCAGAATTCAATTTACACCCTGTATTAAAAGTAAATCAAGCAATAGGATGACACGAACACATTGCAGTCCTTAATCACCTCCAACATGCACCGGATTACATGTCCAGGGAATTTATGTTGGGGTGTCCCCGCAACGCTATAGTCGCTATAGTCGTGGAGCACCCCATTACCTCGGCCCCTGCTTAATAACGCACTATAAAGCGGTGTGTAGGTGACATAACTTATAGAAAAGCCTCGATATGCTCCAAATAAACCCCTCTATTCGTGGAAAGCAACAACTTTCTGGGGTAGTCCCAACTAATGAGTATTTTACGTGGGGTGTACCCTTGAGCCCCAAAATTGTACTATACACAAGCTAAAGTAAAATCATTTGTCGAAATTCCTCAAGACAATGCCCTCGGCACGCTGGCGGAGGAGCACAAAGCGGACATGACCTTTGATTAGAGGATATTTTTAAAACAATAAGTGCCAAGGAGCGAGTCAGTGGTCTTAGTATTTCCTCGACTCGTGGCTAATCATAAAGTACCTTTAATTAGAATTTTTTTTTGTTTGTTTGTATTATGTTTTCACATTGAGCAAAAGTTTCTGTAGTCAGGGGCAGAAGCTATGCGAAATGACCGGCTTTAAGTAGCCCGAGGGGGCTGCAAATGAATGTGCAGGACAAAATGCAGGACATCCTCGAATGTCGCCTTAAGCTGTAATTAAATTTATAACTAGCCGGAGTCCGAACGGGGGATTAAATTGAGGGTACTGGGGGAAAACTGATTAGTAGCACGACTTGGTGGCAGTAACATAGAAACTATAGAAACTAAACTACCGGGCAAAATTGTGGCGCAATTCCGCATTGTTGCGATTGCTCTTACCCTGCCGCAGCTGTAATTTATTTAAATAATATCGTGAGGTTGTCATTTCACATCAGGCACGTTACTGGGGGCATTTTTCCTATCATATGTTATGGTCTGCCTTCGTGATGACTGGATGTTTACAAATAATTTTAACCAGAGCACCGGTTACAGCACGTAAACTCTTTTCGCCGCATTCATAAATCCCCTGACGTAACCCGATTTTTGTTTTCTTAAAAAAACCGAACCAGAAAATTTTTCAGAATGCGACAAAGCTGCGCCTAACGAGATCATTTCACTCAGGATATTTGTAGTGTCATAAACATTAAAAGTTTCTGCATTTTTTCCCTGCATATTATTAATTTTTTTTTTTTTTTTTGGGAAATTAACTTCCCAGTTTGAGGCTCTTCACGGGAAAGTTGGTGCAGACTTTTGGCGAATAGTGACGAAGTCACGAACCATTGTACATCGCCTACAATTTATTGTTCGAAAAAGTAGCGCACTTGTATCAGAAGCTGTAGTAAACAGACTTAAAATTATTTGTACAATATTTTCAACATCAGCGATACCAGAGGAAAAATAAATTTTTTGTGCGTTGAGGAAATTTATTTTATAGCTGGATATATGTATGTATGTTTTATTTATATAAAACTAGATCCATTAACAATAACTTAGAAATAAAATAAATAGTTAAATAAATATATAAATATATATTTATATAATAAATAAAATAAAAAGTTAAAAGAAACTCCAAAAAAATTTCATTGTTTCGAATCAGTTTTTGAAGAGTTAATATTTTATAATAAAATAAAACCTGCATTTTAAAATTATAAAATTCTATAATATAGGGATTACAAATTATAAGCTATACATTTTTATTATGTTTTACTTTCACATATTTTAATATGTAAATGTAAAATGTCCATTTTAATTGAAATTTGATTTCTTGTTTAAAAGAGTTATGTCCATAATTTTTTTAATTTTCAGCTTTATGAGAAAAAGATATCCTAGTAAAAAACTGATGAAAATTCAGAAAATTAAAATATAAAAACAGAATATTTTAGGTATAATCTGTGATTCCTGTTATTGAAATTTTAATGTTTAAAAATTCGTGCTTGTTTAACTTTATTAATTTTCTCCTTATATTTTCGTTTTTCATAACAATCCGCGCTTCGTATCTGATTAAAATGTTGTTTATTATCGTTATTAAAATAATCCTGTTGTTGACTCTATTGGGTTGAACGCTTGGATGTTTTCCGAACAGTGCTATAGATTATATTTCGTAGTAACGAACTCTACCGAATAGTCTACCTATACTTGATATTGCATTTTTTAAATTCATTATACAATTTCTCAACTTTATTCGTTATGTTGAACTTATTTTCCCTGTTTGTTAGTCTCACAATATTCTGGCTCGTAGTATACCAATGATTTGGTTTTTTTTATAGTCGTGCTCTGATCAAATATTTTTTGGAGATAAATTAATGATTATTTCAGAATTCATATGTCGGTAAATAAAAAACTACATATATAACGACAAATATCTTAAATCTAAAAATCTGTTCTTGTGCCTATTTTAAGGTCTCTCTTATCAGGTTAAATTATAGAATAAAAAAGGTTTTATAAAGAAATTAACATGTTTTTAAAATCCAGAAGGCCTCTGAGATCATGATTTCAGAATACGTTCACAACTTTTAATTACGATGTAACCATTTGGATCTTAAAAAATTGTTTTTAGAATTTGTTACAATATTGAAAGTATTAGATTTTAACAAAAAATTACTTAAAGTATATTTAATGTATTGGTATATTTTCAAAAACAGTGGTAAATTTCGTACAAACGAATTAAAACTTACTAACACATATTTAATTGTAGTTTGCTATATATGTATGTGTCTTCAGAGTTTAACATTTTTTATCATCAATATCTGTAAAGTTTGCAAAGGCACAGATAGTTTCGTGATTCCTTTTATACGCTACCCAAAGAAATTTCATTACTTTTTGTTTGGTTGTAGGTCGCTAAAATTGCCATAAGAAATCGATACCATTTTCTACATTGACTATTCCCTTAAATAAGAAAATCAGCTTAATTTGTAAATCCCCCAAATCAAGAAATTAGCATTAGTTTTGTTCGCTTCCTCCTCTGCTCCTCCAAAAGACATCTTTCGTCCTGTGAATCACATTTGCGTATTTACCAAAACTTTTGTGACTGGTCAACCGAGCAGAGATCCCAAACTACTTTTCTGTTGAAAATATCTAAAAATAGCCAAACAGACGTCATAGGAGCTGGAACGCAAAGAGCGATCCATCCCCTTTCGGCTCCAACTATACATGTATAATTTCAAAAAGTGCGTTATATGAAACTCCTCAAAAGTTGCGAAATAAAAGAAGAAATCGGTTGAAAAAAAGGAGGTTATGATTCGAGGGTTCTGAATGAATGCCGGGGAAGTACCGATTAACTCATCTCACCACCAGGAACGATAGTGCGATTCATTTAAATTTTTTTTCTTCCTTCCTATTTATATTTTTTTTTGAGATCTCTGGAAATAGTCAGCCTCCTCCGCGTATCTGTCGAAGGACGAATCGCGAATTTATAAATAACTCGTCCGACGGAGGAGTATCTTAGATATTACCCAGAGAGCGTCTCAGTATCACTGCCACGTTCGCCAAATAACAGGATGTTGTCTTCGTCTGTCCTTCGTTTTGAATCCTGGCGAATAAGGGGTATAAGGGTAAAAAGGGTGGTTTAGAGGCGGCATCTTGGGCCAAGAATTTTCTTCAATGGAGACTGATTGTCTGCGGCACCCAAACCATTTCGTCCAGGGTGTCTCTGGGTGCTCCCGGGGGCCACTCCTTATTTGTTTTCCACTCCAAAACGTTCGGTTCAACGTCACTAACCACTCAATTTAGCCTACATTATTAATGTTCACCCTGTGCAAGAGTGGGGGGTATCCACATTGAGCTCTATTTTCCGACCCTTAACCCTCCCCCGTTCGCATTAATTTATCGCATATCTGCGGGGGCGCGGAAGGGAAAATTCGCTGATTGGATGCGTGTCCTCAAATTGTGGATCAGCTCTTTCTTTAGCTAACAAGTGCGGCGAGTGGAATTTTCCGTCTTATCTTTCATCGAAAAGAGGGCTCTTCTCGAGGTCCCATCGGGAGTTGTGCGGCATCTTAAAAACCATCGGGGAGAGCATCTTTTAGTAACCACGTCGGCGACTATCGGAGGACACAGAGTAAGCAGATAACTCTGACTATATAAGAAAAAAAAATATAAGAAAAAAATAAAAAATAAAATGAAGTAAAATAAAATCATCCAGTAGTCCCTGAGAGTTTCCCTCAAGGATGCGGCTGAAATCGAGCCATAGTTTTCTTCCTTCCCTGGGCGATATTCAAAGCTCCGTTCACAGTGGCTCTGTATATAAGCTTTCAGACGGATTTGATTTATTGCTGCAGGCCCAGGCTCTTTGTGGGACTTAATGACGCAGAAAATTTTCGCTGACTTTTTCGTTACTACCAAAGCTTTAGTGGGGAGTCCCCCCGGAGTCCCAAAAAAAAAAAAAAAACAATCCGGGGGATGAATCTTGTAACCCGAATGCATCCCCAACTTCCTCTATATATATAGTAGATATATCCTGCAGGGCTGAAGCAGCGGGCAGTTAAAAGTTAATCAATTAGCGGGGGGCCTTTTTGCGGCGACTTGGGATGCCCCAGGGTCGAAGGAGATGGCCAGTGCCCACACATCCTGGTCAAGAGTAACAATGCCACAATGCCCTTTTTGTGTCATACATGTGCCCACTTCAGCGTCTGAGTCATCCCAAAGTGTCCTAGTTCTCTTGGTTACTGTCCAACTGGAGCACGTAGAGCAATGCGTATTCAGACTAGGACTCCTATTTTTTTTTTCTTTTTCAACATTTCCTATACCCACTTCCTAACATACATTTATTCTTTTTTTTTTGTTCTTTTAAAAAAGTATATGCTAATATTTACTTTTAATTTTCGTTTTAGGTTGGCAGCGGCTCAGGAAGCGGCGCTAGCAGGACAGCAACAGGGCTCCACAAGCGGGGGGCGCTTGGGTCAAAAGGGAGCCCATCGCTTAGCTGATAGAATGGGTGGCCCGAGTAGTCAAGGCCAATCACCACCCGGTGGTGGGCCTACATCACTTTTTATCCTCACCGAGGATAACCCAATTAGGAAGTATACAAGATTTATAATCGAATGGCCGCCCTTCGAGTACGCTGTGTTATTGACAATCATTGCTAACTGTGTAGTGTTGGCATTAGAAGAACATTTGCCTGAAGGTGACAAAACAGTATTGGCTCAGAAACTGGTAAGTGACTAATATCTAGTCGGGATTGGATTGACTTGCAGCTCACCCTATAAAATTCTCTCAACAGAATAATAATAACCGGCAAGTTTGAGATAATTCATAAGTATATTCTCACTAGTATGTAATAAGAAATCATAAGTATCGATACTCTAATCACAGGAAGTATCGAATAAAAAGTATCGATACTTCTAGTTATTTATGTACGTACAGGGTGAACCAAAAAGATTTGCTCAAACATTTATCGATTTTCCGAAGAGTACTGATCAACGTTTTTTTAGACCTCCACCCTGTTAAATCACTCGTATCACCCTTTTTATTCAAATTGATTTTGTTTTTAGGGTTCCGTACCTCAAAAGGAAAAAAGGAACCCTTATAGCATTACTAAACCTTAGGGTACTTCCCGTTAACCTAGAATCATGAAATTTGTCAACAAGCAAGGTCTCAAAGCATAAGTAAAAGAAAAAGTCCGAAAATCGTTAATTTGTAGTTACATCTCATAAAAACATATTTTACGGAACCCTCGGTGCGCGAGTCCGACTCGCACTTGTCCGGTTTTTTTTTGAGTACACTTGCTAAAATTGTTCCAACACTTCTCATAACTATGAAAACAGGTTCCATGCTAAAATCGAAAATTTTGATTCAAAATTCACCTGTATAGTAACTTTGTTTTTACAATCTCAAAATTGGCGGTTCTATTAATTAACAAGGGTCAGCTGCATAACTAAATAATTTTATTTTAACCGTGATCATGCACCACTTTATTTTTGCAGGAGAAGACAGAGGCCTATTTTTTGGGCATATTCTGTGTAGAAGCTTCGCTCAAGATCCTTGCCTTAGGGTTTGTTCTGCATAAACACTCCTACCTCAGGAATATATGGAACATAATGGATTTTTTCGTTGTAGTAACGGGGTAATGCTAATTGAGTTAACTTTAGTAAATAAGTTTTTTTTACTTAAAATAATAATTTTTAAATTTGTGTTATTTTTTTTCTACCTAAAATTTAAATAAATTTTTGTTAATTCCTGTGAAAGTAACAAAAAATAAATTTTAACAAATTAGTTCTATGACGATCTTCGCCGAGGCCAATGTCGATGTCGACCTACGCATGTTGCGGTCATTTCGCGTCTTAAGGCCGCTTAAACTCGTTTCTAGGATACCAAGTAAGACGTCCGAGTGCTCAACCAGGAGTGCCATTAAGTAGGACTTGTTCGCAGAAGCTGATCTAATTATATTTTGTCCTAGTCGATGTCTAGATTAGTCTTACAAGTCAAAACATTTACATTTTTAGCGGATTATTTTAGCAATCTCGTCGGCCGTAGGGACATCTACAGATGCCATATAGATTTAACCTTCTTCAAATTTCCTTCCTACATAATCTGTAGAAAGTTTTAGAATATAGTGTTATCGGTGGGCTAAATTTTAGAACATCTTAAAATGCCTACGTAAAATATGTTGCACTGGCGTAGATTGTCGGTACTTAGATTTGAAGTGATTTTAGAAATTTTAACAGGCAACATGTTTTTCGGGCATTTAAATATAATTTCAGATAAATAAATTTAGTGCTAAATATATTGCTTTGAACCATTTAGTATTAAGCAATTTTAACTGGTTTTCCAGTTCGCTAATATATAAAATAAATAACTTATTATTCTTAGAATAGTTGTAGCTGTAGCGGAATTTCATTTTATTTTAGCTATTAGTGAAAAAAACAAAATTTTATTAGAAAATTCATAACTAGTCATTTGAGTTTTTTCTTATTCTTTTTCCACATCCTTTACATAACCATCCCTTGAACAAATCACTTTGGATGCGTGCTTACATCAGGTTCATCACAATGTTCCCACAAAAAGGGCCCGAAGTAGATCTGAGAACATTAAGGGCCATTCGTGTGCTACGGCCCTTAAAATTAGTATCTGGAATTCCTAGTGAGTAGATGATCTTTTATTGCTAGCTGCGTAGTTCATACAAGTGATAGTGTTTATTGTTGTTGGTGATTTTATAATAATTGAGAAGATAAGCAAAGACTTTACTGATGTTACAATTAGCTGATATAATATTAAATTTGAATTTTATGGGGAAGTCATCTCCAATTTTTTGCCTTACAAATTTTAAAATCAACACTATAGCATTAAATAATTTGGTCATATTGGAATTTATATCATTCGAAGAAATTAGCTAAAAGTGTCATTATAACGTCAGGCCAAAAAGTAGGAAACAATTTTGTGTTGGGATTATTTAGTTAAAATTAATTAATATTTATACGTTTAAATTTTGAAAGTCCGAAGTCGAGGACCAGAAATTTTTTTGAGCTCCATTGCTGGTCCGATTTCGTTAAAAAACCATAAATTAAAATTATTAAATACAACTTTCAAAAGTTATTTACAGGCATTGTAAGGGCGAAAGAAAATGTAATAAAACTTAATAAGAAATATTTGCCTTGAAAAATATGTTAGAGTCTTTGCTTTTCGTCTACAAATAATATTACGGAAGTCAAAGTGGAATTTTAAATCTTCCCAATGTTTTTTCTTCTAAAATGTTTTACAATTCATTATTATTTTTTAAATAAAAAAAAAGCTCCACTTAGAGTTTCCTAAAGAGTAATGAAAAAAATTGTTTTTAAAATTTTGTTTAAAATTTTACTAATCAATATATTTCTTTTATCTTTCCTTAAATCCGCCTATTGTTCCTTCAAAAATCGATTGCAGGTTTACAAGTAGTTTTAAAATCAATTATCAAAGCAATGGCACCGTTACTTCAAATTGGACTGTTGGTCCTGTTTGCGATCGTTATATTTGCAATCATCGGACTCGAGTTCTATTCGGGCGCACTGCACAAGACTTGTTATAGTTTAGAGGATCCAAGTAATATTTTATTTAAAAAAAAACATATATTTTTACTACAAATTAAATTAATCACACTTGGCACTTGCGCACTAAAAAAAATTTCTTTTCGATATTTTCTTTCAGGTAAAATTGTTAAAGAGGGTGAGATGGAGACGCCCTGTTACACAGATAATAAAACACTGTCCACGCATGGCGCGTACGTCTGCAATTTCACGCAGAGCCTATGCCTGGAAAATTGGGACGGACCAAATTCTGGAATAACGAGCTTCGATAACATTGGTTTTGCCATGTTGACGGTATTCCAGTGCATCACAATGGAGGGATGGACAGCAATACTGTATTGGGTAAATTACTTAAACGTACTATGTGCATTTTCGTCCTCTGTTTTTGCTTTCCTGTGGCCTACGTTTGGTTGCGATATCTGGGAACCTGATAATTTACCTAATACAGAATTGCCTATCGAATGCGATAGATAAGAGCCGAGCTGTTTTCACAGCGAACAAACAAACTATGATAAATGACAGTAAAACTCTCTGCTGAATTTGCATAATACAGAGGCATAAATCTGCCCGCGAAACCCTTTTTTTTTAAAAAAAAAAAAATTTCCCAATTGGCTCAACTTTAGGTGAGATACTCCAAATTTAATAGTTATATAGATATATTGGTACTTATATTTTTTACTTCTCAAATTATCCTCAGTTTGGACAGGGCTTGATCGCAGTGAGGGTTTATGAATTCTGTAATATGCGTCAGCACAGACTTTTACAAATGTGTAGTAAATAAACTACACATTTACTCAATTTCATTTTTTTTATAACTTATAAAGATAGACTCGAATGTCCCTTTATCAAGGGTGTCTGAGACGCTTTAAGTTGAAAACTTCCGGCCATAAATAGATCTGAGATTCAAAGACAACTTTTCCGGTAGCTTTGCTTAACTTTTTCTACTGCGCTTTCTTCTTCAGCAGTAGAAGAATCTATCTTTTGTGTGCTTCTATGTGTATACTTGTAAATTCATTCTGTTTTCCACTTTAGTTTGTGATTGGAGTAAAAAACTTTTTTTTTTTTATAACTAGAAGTGAAATTTTGTACATTTTATTGTTGTATTTTAGAACTAAAAATTAAATAATAAAGTAAACTAAAATTGCTTGAAAGTTTTCAAAAGATTATAAGTCTGATTTTCTTGTATTACGTAAACAAGTCCCTTTATTTGCTACGTTTTAGTTGATTTGTATTATACAAAAATAATTTTACATATTTGTGTAATCAAATTTACCTAAAAATTTAAAACAGAAGAAAGAACTTTATTTTTAAAATATAATCTGGACATAGAGAACGTAACGTAACTTAAAATAAATCGAAAAGACTCTGATCAATTTGAAAACCTTTAATTAAAAACAACATTATTCACTTAAAAAGGAAGAAGAAGAAGAAGAAGATAAAAAAAGGCGTTAAAGCATGCTTATAAAAAATCAATTCTTGCTTGTATGCATTTGGTTTGAGATCTGAATTAAATGCAACTCTACCATTAGTTTCTTATTTTAGATTATTATTATTATCTAATCTATCTTAAACTTTTTATGTTTTTAAAGAAATATCATTTTTGTATTTGACTGATAAGAACTATTGCTGGAATTGATTTTGTCAACAAAATATTTCACGACAAATATAAAATTCCCTAAATTCCATAAAATAATTCGTATAACCCAATTCTCATGCGAATTGAAAATTGAATGACGAAAGAAAAAAAAGGATAGTTCCTGTAATAAATCGAATTAAATATTGATGCGATAAAGTTCAGAGCTCGAACTCTTTTAACTCATAAAAATTTATAAGAATTGATTTTAACCAAAAGCGTGCTTTAACGTCCTAAATAAATGTTTAAAATGAGTGTTGTGAATCGTCCTACATATAAAAAAAGAAAGTTGCATGAATTGTGTAAGCTCTGTTTTGTGGCCGAAGGTGTGGTGTTTTTTTCTTCAATAAAAGATGAAAACAAATCTTTCTAATAATCCGTGTGAATTTCTAACATTTAAATATTTCAGACTAACGATGCGTTAGGTTCCCAATACAACTGGATCTATTTTGTACCTCTTATAGTTTTGGGCTCATTCTTTATGCTCAACCTAGTTCTTGGTGTTCTTAGCGGGTAAGTGTAAAACTATCACATTCAGCATAATCCGAATATTCTTGCCTCTAATCAAAAATGAATATTATTTATTTTATTTATTTTTCACAAAATATTTACTTTTGTTCGTTCATGTTCGTTTATGTTCGTTCATGTTTGTTTATGTTCCTTTCTGTATCATCTTTACTTTTGAAATACTAATGAATTACAGATATGTTTATTTCTGCAATGTTTATGTTTAATTCCAATGTCATTGAAGTGAATTCTCGAACGAGCGTAACCGTGTCGAACGTCGCGTCCAATTTCAAAAGTGCCGAACCCGCCAATTGTTTCAGGATGCAATGACCGCCTATCTAGACTGGATAACACAAGCAGGTTTATACAACATTTTTAAGCGACTCTTCTCTTATTATTTTTTGAATGATGTTGCATCCAACCAAATTGTTCGACTACCTCATTTAACCCCAAAAAAACAATTTTAAAAAAATATAATATACCAACTTATAGCAAATGTGAGCAAACTTATCGCTAGATGCTAATGGCAACCGACAGAGGAAATCCCCCTGAGTTTGTACTATGTCCATAGTCAATTTAAGTTAGTGCTCCACCCGTTTACCACGTTGCTGTCTACTGTAGTAAGCAAGAAAAAAACGCATAATAATAGCATTTCATGGGTATGTCATTTCAGTGGAAAGTTTCATTAAGTAGCATAGAACCGTCGCGTGTCGCGTGGCGGGAAACTGCTTGCATCTTTACGGACTTCAGTAACTGCAAGAAATTTATGTTTTAATTTTTACTTTTCATTTTTTGCCTTTTTTTTATCAAATGTTTTACAGAGAAACTATAAAAATTTTCCACCTGGAGGAACTTTACTCTTGAAGATTTTTGGATCTAGAAGTTCCTGTTCCTGTTTAAAAAAAATAAAAATATTAAATCAGTGTAACAGGAACATGTATATTGCTTTAACTTTATTTAACTTATGATTTAATTTTTATTCAATTTTGTTTAAATGCTTGGTAAAGTTTTCAGAAAATTATCTTTACCAAATTTTTGAGGCTTTTAATTCGGCTTTGTATTCATTTTTAGTCTTATTTTAAAGTTATTTATTCTCCATGTAATTTTGCATTAAAAAAATGTTTAAAATTTTAAAAAATATAAATAAATAATAATGTTGTAAATCACAAGCTCCTATTTCAAAATGTTGCATCCGTCATTTTGTATCTTTTCTTTTGTAGTGAATTCGCAAAAGAACGAGAAAAAGTAGAAAATAGACAAGAATTTCTAAAGCTTAGAAGACAACAACAGCTAGAAAGAGAGTTAAACGGCTATGTTGAATGGATATGTAAAGCTGGTAGAGTATACACCTCTTTCCTAACATTTAAAAAGAAAACTTAGATTCGTTTCATTTTTCAGTCACTTCAAATGTGTATGTCCGTTTCTAGACAAATACATTTTCGTTACCTGTTACTGTTATTGTTTAAAATCTATTTATATTCTTTGTGATAAATTAATTAATAATTAAAAATTGTAATCTCTTCGATTTTACTCATTCTTAATCTGTTTCCAGAGGAAGTGATACTGGCCGAAGAGCGAACAACTGAGGAGGAGAAAATGCACATAATGGAGGGTAAGGGTACTGATTGAACATCCTCACTGCAATTTATGCTATATTTATGCTTTTTGTTGTGATATCTTTTTGGTGAAAATTATTAATTTTGATTCTTCACTTTTAGCTCGTAGACGTAACGCAGCTAAGCGGAAAAAGCTGAAAAGTCTAGGAAAATCTAAATCAACTGATACAGAAGAGGAAGAAGGTGAAGAGGATTATGGGGATGATGGTGAGTTATTTTATAAAGAATTTTTATTCTAGAAACACACAAAAATGTTCAACAAGCATTTTAAATGGCTGGCTTTTAACACTCATTTGAAATGAAATGAGAACGATGAAGCCAAATTGTTAAAATGTTGATTTTGTATGTGTTTTTACCTTTAGATGGTATAAAAAAGATGAGTAAAATTTTAAAAACCTGCTACTCAAATGCAACTCTTAATTCTTTATTAAAAGTATGTCGATTTTATTGGTTTTCATTTTGGTTAATCAATCAAATAATTCTTAAATTAGTTGAAATTATCAATTTTCAATTTATCTTGGGTTCTCCTTGGTTGTTACACTTTATATTTTATTCGAATAAAAAGGAGAAATACTAGGCAGATGTTTAAACGTGGGATGAAGTAAAAAATATGCATACATTTTAGGGTAATAAGGTGCGTACATAACACGTCAATGATTTTCCAATGATAAGGGTAGATTTTCCCTCTAATGTAATTCAATTTGCTTTCAACATGACTTTTTCTTCTTTTTACATACTCTTTGTACATAATCTAAATTTTAGTCCCCTCCCATTGTCCTGGACACACATTAGTGCAGATCAGATTGGTCGTGTAAAATTTTCCCGATCCCTCTCATAAGAAAGGGAAAAGATTTTCACCTTTCCTTGGGATCTTGTTACCAAGAAAAAAAAGGAAGGGAACCATTTTCAGGTAGCACAGTGGCATTTTTTTTGCAAATCATAATGTTGCGTTTGAGTACAAAGGTTTTAAAAATATATATAATATGTTATGTATTAAGAAATATCCTACTTTTTTCCAGAAATAAAGTCCAAAAAAGGTAAAATAAACAACGATCTTTCCTTACGAAATCGTATAGTTCAAGACGCTTGTTAATCTGCAAGTTATTAAAAAACGCGAAAAGATATTAAAGCCTAGAACAAGCGCTAGTGTTAGTATAGTTTAATAAAATTATTGCTAAAATTGATCGCTTTTAGATTGGTTGACATTAAATTGTGTTTTCAAAATTCAATAAAATTCTGTCAAAATTCTAGTTTTAAATTTTAAATTAAAATATAGTATAGAGATCATAGAGAAAATTAATCATCAAAATATGAAATATTATCGTAGGGGTGTTTGAGCTTTGACAGTCCTTTCTATTTGCGCTAGACTGAAAATTTGTCCTGCATATATTATGTATGGTATTTAGAAAAATTATTCATCCAAGAAGTTGAATAACAAGTCTGTCGATTCAAAGGCTATTGTACTAAAAGTACATTTTCTTCACATTTTTAATACCTAGGGACAAATATGTTCGATAGAATAACATAAAATGCCTTCTCACATTAGCTGAATTGCTATTTAACCATAAGCAAATTTTCATTAAGACTCTCAGAAAGTAGAGCAACATGATATAATATTTAATTTTGAATACATAAAGGCTTCAAGAGTTTAAACCTTTAATATGCTGGCTTCATAAATGCGCTGCTTAGCTGATAAGCTATTTATACCTTTAGGCTCAAAGTTGTGATATTAAAAATGCGTCTAGTTTAATATTAGATAATTTGTTTTAGATGCTTTTAAAGATCCTTCACATAATTTGATTGTTATATAATTTTAAATGGCTGAATAACGTTCATAACGTCATAAGCTGAATTAAGCAATTGAAGAATTATTAAATAGGAAAACGGCTCCTATAGTCAATTTGGTCCTTTCAGTTAAGTTGATTTCTTATAGCTAAATTAGGTGCTAAGAATTTTATAGCAATTTAACTTTAAGAAATTAATTAATTAAATTATTTTAAAAACAAATTTGTTTGAGATCATGCTAAGAATGAAATATTCGAATATTGGAAGCCCAGATGTAATCTGAACTGAAGTCAATTCAGCTAATAGAAGGATTAAAAGAAAGATAAATCAAATTATGTGATGGATTTCTTTGCTTTGCTTAGATGCCACTAACGAATCTTTAATATTTTCAGGTTACCTAAAGTCCAGAGTGAAAACCCAGGGAAAATGCAAGGGATTCTGGCATGCGGAGAAGCGATTTCGCTTCTGGATTCGTCACACAGTTAAAACGCAGTGGTTTTATTGGTTCGTTATAGTTCTGGTTTTTTTGAACACCGTTTGTGTAGCAGTAGAACACTACGGACAGCCAAAATGGCTGACGCAATTTTTATGTAAGTATGCCGACCTAATTTCCAGTTAATTTGTTTGTTGTTTTGTTTAAATGTCGAAGACCGTGTCCCCAGTGTAATTGATTTCAATGCAACTAAAGCATAAATTTATTGTATTGTTTCAGATTACGCGGAATTCGCATTTCTGGGTCTTTTTATGATGGAAATGTGGATTAAAGTGTACGCCCTAGGTCCTCGAATATATTTTGAATCATCATTCAATCGTTTCGATTGTGTCGTCATTAGTGGTTCGATATTCGAAGTAATATGGTCATCAGTGAAAGGTGGCTCGTTCGGTCTATCCGTCTTAAGAGCATTGCGCCTTTTGAGGATATTTAAGGTGACCAAATATTGGTCGTCATTGCGAAATCTTGTTATATCGTTATTGAACTCAATGAGATCCATCATTTCATTGTTGTTCCTACTGTTCTTGTTCATCCTCATCTTTGCCCTGCTTGGCATGCAACTATTTGGTGGACAATTCAATTTCGCCGGTGGCACACCGGAAACAAATTTCAACACATTTCCGATTGCGCTGTTAACTGTGTTCCAAATTTTAACCGGCGAAGATTGGAACGAGGTTATGTATCAGGGTATTGAATCGCAAGGTGGAGCGAAAAAAGGAATGATTTATTCACTGTAAGTTTGAACTTTAATTTTTGTTTTTATTTTCAATTTTTATTCTTTTTATAAATTGGTTATTTTGGTCAGAGAACTTTGTTTTTTGTTTTTGTTCTACGGCGTAGACTTACTTGCAAAATAGTTATCATCGTTGCCAGAAAAGTCTACTTATTTTCCATGTATAGTTAACGTGTCTTTAAGGCAATACGGTTAAAATATATATTTGTTCAAATTCTTCTTCTTAAAAGTCCATAGTTATAGGAAAATTGATATATGCGTTTTTTTTAAATATTTATTTTTCTTCTACTCAATATTAGCCTCTATGATGTTGTGACGATATTCCCATGCAGCTGTTCTATATTAGCTACATATGTATTTTATTCCTTATATTCCTAATTTCCTTGTTAAGAAAATTAGGTAATTTGTACATATATCGTACAGGGTACTTCAAAAGTAGCAATCTCTGGATTTAGCAAGAATGTTACTTTTTTCCTAGGATTAACCATTTTAAAAAAAAAAAAATGTTAGAAATAGGTAGTTCCCAAATTTCGCCGTTTTAATCTTCTTTGTAGGAACTTGTGTTTTAGTTTGTGGAGTAATGAAATGCAAAAATATTGAACGTCGAACCATCAATGACACAATCTTTTTTATAAAGAGTACGAGCGGGAGCTTCAATTTCATTGGGTGTCATCCAAAAAATTGAAGCGATCTGCTCGGCTTGTTTCCTACGATTGTATTTTACGTTAAATTTATTAGTCAAATAGTTTACTTGTTTTATAGATTTTAGGTACTGCATGGTTTAGCTAAATAAAGTTAAGTCTAGATGGTTTAACTTCGAAAGAAAAGCGAATGCAATGGCGTAAGAAATTTCCAATATCAATGGGAATCACTTGCGCTGTTGTATCAATTCAGTAAATTTTTTATGATGAAAATAATAATATGCAATGCAGGCTTTGTTGAACCAAAAAAGTCTGGACTGGACTTTATAATTCCTGTTCTCTTAAATTGATCATTTAAGTCGAAAAATTTTTTATATAGCTGTATCACAGGGCGGGTTGTTGTCTGTCAAATCAGCTATTTATTCTTAAGCTGAATTGCACAGACAACAACTGTAGAATTTTAGTTTTTGTTATCTCAATTTTTTTATAAGTAGTTTTACAAGAAATTCAGCTATTTAAAATCCTTTTCACTGAAACTGATAACAGTGTATTTGTATATATTTGCATTTCTGGGAACAATTTTTTAGAGCATTTCTATATTAAGACCCTTCAATTTTTTATTTAATAAAATAATATTTGGAAGATATTCCTCCTATAGACAATTTAAGTTGCTTGCTATGTTTAAAATTCCTAGATTTAAGAACAAAAATCGACTGATCGAATCAGCTTAAATAGACAAATAGCTGAATTACGTTGTCGATTACAGAAAACAAGTGTTTGATGGTACTACTTAATTTCTTCAAATTTTTAAAAGTACTTTTTAATCATGGACATGTCTTGCATGCATTTCCATTCTTTTAGTTAGACTATTTTCTGTGAATTCTTCGAATATGTTTAGAAGCATGCACAATTTTATTGTTAGTTTCGTATTATAGGATAACATGGTTATAATTTATTATTTTAGTTTTTAGCCGAGTTTATTGTAGCTAACTTATTATACTATTTATTAGTTATTGAGATCGTTATTCTATAAAAGGAAATTGGCATTTGGGGTTTTCGAATTCACTTGATTTAAAATATGATATAAATATTATAAATTGTTAGGATGGCGATACTAATTAACATTAATATCTTAAAATTCAAATTTTATAAGAGTTCTTAAATTCCTGAAGGTTTCCATAATTTGGTTATTTCCTAAGCCAATTGAAAACAGGAAAAGTTTTGATAAATTTGATAGTTTTTTTGGGAAAATGAAAGTACTTTGTAACTTAATGCCAATATTAAAATAATCGCTGTGGATTACTCAAAAATATGTTTGAAATTTAGTAGTATTGCCTTTTCCTTTTTAGCTTATAGATTATCTTTTTTATATTCGTGAGCAGCTGCTTAAAGATTTTTGCATGGTGTAACTCCAAGAAATGGACTTTGCTTCTTTGTGTATTTGTTTATTAGAACCATTATTTAATTGGATAGTTTAAGTCTTTTACTAAAAAAAGGATAGTAAAAAATAAAAAAAACTATTTGCTTAAAAATGCAAGCAAATTGAAAATTTTATTAAATCTCTGTTGTTTTTCTGCACCGCTCAAAAAAAATGTATGGAGGCTTTTTTCTCTTTGTTATTTTTGTTTAAGGCTTAATATTGTGTTTTGCCGTATTTGCTTTGAATGTGTGTTTTTTTTAAAATTTGATTATAAAAACCGTTAAATTTAAAAATAAGAAAAAAAATACTGAGTGCGCCTCCTAAAGCAGTCTGATTGGCTGATAGTGGAGACAGAAAAATTTAAAAGATTTATTATGTTCCTGACCGAAATTCCACAAAAAAAAAACAATTTTGCCGCCAAATCGGAGGCACATTCAAAAGTAATCGATTTTGCTTCGTAGATATTTCATCGTTTTGGTGCTATTTGGTAATTATACCTTACTAAACGTATTCTTGGCTATCGCTGTCGACAATTTGGCCAATGCACAAGAGCTGACAGCAGCTGAGGAGGAGCAGGTCGAGGAGGATAAGGAGAAGCAGCTGCAAGAACTAGAAAAGGAAATGGAGGCGCTCCAGGCCTCCGATGGGTCACCACCCCGAGTTGAAGTCTCACCCCCATCCCCGACACGTGGTGGCAAAAATAAGAAAAAGGAGGAAGAAAAGAAGGAGGAGGAGGAGGAAATTCCAGACGGTCCTAGGCCGATGCTTCCGTACTCATCCATGTTCATCTTATCACCTACGAATCCGTAATATCCGAAAATTAATTTTGCCCCAAATTCAAATTTTATCATTTATTCGTTATTTTTTTTTCCCATTCTTATTATTACAGTGTTCGTCGCGGAGCCCATTGGGTCGTTAACTTACGTTACTTCGATTTTTTTATAATGATCGTCATTTCACTGTCTTCGATAGCGCTAGCGGCCGAAGATCCCGTCGTCGAAAAATCCACCCGTAATCAAGTGCTAAATTATTTTGACTACGCGTTTACAGGCGTATTCACGATAGAAATGTTACTAAAAATTGTAGATTTAGGCATAATTTTACATCCTGGCAGCTATTTACGAGAGTTCTGGAACATCATGGACGCCGTGGTTGTCATTTGTGCCGCTATTAGTTTCGGTTTCGACATGACGTAAGTACATTTAACCCATATTTGGGTTACCCATCCAGAGGGTTCGAAACAAAACCTTCTAGTTTGTCTGTCTGTTTGTCATAACATTTTTGTAAATAAAGTTAGATAGTGTACAATACATGCATTGATTTCATCTAATACTAGTAATGCTGCCAAAGCTTTGATTGGCTGTTTATTTTTGGGGGGCTCCCATAACAACTTAATTTTTACCCCGCTTATGGGATGTTTATTTAAACATTTTAGTAATGGTCAATTAAAACTGAACTACTTATTTTTGGCTATTTATTTGAAGATAAGCCGAGTTTTTAAAGTTGTTAATTAAGGGACATTTTGTTACAGGTCTATTTTCATGGTTTAATTACTTGTTAGAGTAAAATAATAAAGTTAATCAGTTAATGTATAAAAAAATCGTGGTACTGTCCAATTTTGAGATTGAAATAGAAGTTGAAAAACCTCTAGTTTAGAGATTTTATTAAAATGGATACAACGAGATTTTTAGCGTCCCTGAAATCAAAAAATATACTTCAAGTTAAGATACTAAAAGAATTTAGTGAAATAAATATAAAACTGGGTTAGTTTGGCCTCCCAAGAATAAATCATAATTCTCTTTTATCGTGGGTATGCAAAAAAACAATCATGCGCGAGTCAAATTCGCACTTGATCGGTTTTATGTTGTTTAATTATGATTTAACCAATTGAAATAATTCATTCTAAAAAAAAATTTTTTTATTTTTATTTATTTTTAACGAAAAACAGTGGAAGCAGTGCGGGACAGAATTTGTCCACGATAAAATCGCTGCGAGTGCTTCGAGTATTACGTCCGTTAAAAACAATAAAACGTGTTCCAAAATTAAAAGCAGTATTCGACTGTGTGGTAAATTCACTGAAGAACGTTATCAACATTCTCATCGTGTACATACTTTTCCAATTTATTTTCGCTGTAATCGCTGTACAATTGTTCAATGGGAAATTTTTTTATTGCACGGACGAAAGCAAACATACTCCCGAAGAGTGCCAGTAAGGATATAATTTTATATATTGTGATTTTAAAACATATTTACATTATTGTTTATTTTCATTTTAGGGGTTCATACTTCAAGTACGAGGAAGATGACCTGTTACCGAGGCAAGAGGCACGGATATGGAAAACGCGGAGTTTCCACTACGACAATGTCGCGACTGCCATGTTAACTTTATTCGCTGTTCAGACTGGGGAAGGATGGCCTCAGTATGTAAAAATCACATATTTTAATTTATTAGATAGACATCAGTTGAACTCTATTTAAATTCAATTTTTAATTGCAGGATCCTTCAAAACTCCATGGCAGCTACATATGAGGAAAGGGGTCCAATACAGAATTTCCGCATTGAAATGTCCATATTTTATATTGTCTACTTCGTAGTGTTTCCATTCTTCTTCGTTAACATTTTCGTGGCCTTGATTATCATAACATTTCAGGAGCAAGGAGAAGCCGAATTGCAGGACGGCGAGATCGATAAAAATCAGGTGGATATCACCACTTTATTTTGTTTAGTATTATTATTTTACAATTATTTATCACTATTATTTTTATTTTTCAGAAATCGTGTATCGATTTTACGATAGGTGCCCGACCACTAGAGCGATATATGCCGAAAGAGCGAAATAGTTTTAAGTACAAAGTCTGGCGAATAGTAGTATCAACCCCGTTCGAATATTTTATAATGATGTTAATTGTATTTAATACACTTTTACTGATGATGAAGGTATGTACAACATTTTCGACTTTGACAGACTTACATATTTTTATTTATTTCGATTTTGTTAAAGTACATAATAACTGATTGCCTCATCTTTACATAGTTCTTTTTTTAAAGTAAAGCAATTTCTCTAAATATATTTGAAATTTTTACAATGCAAAACTTGAACTTTGAAAGCTTTTAATAATCATATCGTTTATTTTTGTAACTTCGAAAAATTGAAATCGTTGAATTTAGAACCATGACTTACCATTTTGTAAAAACATGATATAAAATTAACTTCAGAGTCCCTGTTGTGACTAACCTACTAGTTAGGTGATTCAAGTTTTTCGCCTAATAAATTTATAATTGCTAAGAAACAATAAAAATTTTCTTTCCAATATTAAAATATAAAATTAAATGAATGCAGTGAACTTGCTTTATTAATTGTATCATTACATATGTATAATATTTTTAAAGAAACACAAAAATATTCTAAAGGAATTTAAAATTATTTTGATTTCATAACAAGCAATTTATCATTTCATATCGAACAACTAAATAAGAGCTCTTTTAATATTTTTCATTTTCATTACCACTGATACATTACATACACATATAGGCACTCACGAAATACAAAATATTATTTTAATTTTCATCTTTACCCAAGCTTTCGCTTACATATTATTTTTAAATGTATGTTCCACTGCATGTGTATGTAAAAAGGCATGGTTTTGTATTGTTTAAAAAGGTTTTGTGTATTCCCGCTATAAATTTTGTAAAAAATGACGGTAACTTAAAAGAGTTGGATGAAAATTTTGCTTTCGTTCATAATTTTCTTTTTATTTAAAAATATTCTGATTTGTTTTATCGTTTTCTAGATTTTATTTAAAAGTATAATTAATTTAAAATTAGATCTTGAAGGTGTGATGTTTTTCTTTCTTGCACTTATGTTGATTTTTTTTATAATTTTGTATAAAATACTTATAAATTACTGTCCAAAAATCATGTTTCGACGTTATTGTAAAATCTCATTAATGCTTTAAAAATCAGAAAGCTAGTTCTGTTGCACAATTAATGCACATTTTGTATAATTTTCTTGCATTGGTGTTCGTAATAATATTTACAGAATTGGTGCCCATAAATTAAATTATACTATTCAAAATATCGTCAGCCTCAGCTCTGACGCTCAATGGAATCGTTGCGGTGTTTTCGTGTAACAGCTTGCATTTTGTAATAACATGGACGTGTAATTATTATTATATGTCGGTTGTTGAAATATGTCGCTCGGACTGCGTGTATAATGCATAAATATTTTATAAGCTAAGAACAATATTGGCAAAGGCTAGTCTATGGGTGTGTTTATTTTATACGTGCTCGGATGCAGATTTTTTAGCATCCAAATGTTGTTGATTAATTGATTCATTTGTACGTTGTAAAAACATTGGAATAACCTTAAAAATGAAAACAGATATTCCAGTATTTCTCGAGTCGTCCAATGACTTTACAAAAAAAATATCGTAAAAATTATCGTAAACAAATCTTTTTAAAGCATGCTATTTTTTGTTTAGTTTATTGTGTTTAGCGTAACATTTTCTCAAATCGATAAAACTGCCACCTCTTTTTGTCGGTTTTAGTTAAATACCTATAGCACGATTACTTTCATTCCATACTTCATACTATTGGAAAATGAATATTTCAAAATTACCAACTATCACTCGCAATAAGTTGCATGAACATTAAATTCTCCCTTCCATCATTAAACTGTTTGTTTTTGGCTGTGGTTCTTTGATTAGTTTCTTGAAGTAGTTAAACATTTTTTGATTAGATCTTTTTGGGCAAGTAACATGACTTTAGATCAAAAAAAATTAAAAAATAATTGTTTGACGGAACCAAAAGAAATTCCCCGGCCATAGTATTACAATTCTAGTTTATTTGTATTTTTCATTTCTTATATTTGTGAAAGTATATCCAGTTATCAAACACGTGAACACAAAGCAAAAATTTTTCATCAATAATTTATAAAATAAAAAAATAAAATACGTTCTTTTTAAATCGATAATTCGCTAAATCAAAGTAATGACTTTTTCATACAACATTGTGTTTGATATTTCGTGCCATAATTCACACACATTTCGTAATATCATTTTGATTTCATGAGAGTGTACAGTGTTTATTTAAAATTTTATCTAAAACTGAATTGAATTTATACAGTACCATCAACAAAGCGAGATTTATGAGAAATCGTTGAGGTATATCAACATGGGATTCACTGGGATGTTCAGTGTTGAAACAGTACTGAAGATAATTGGATTTGGTGTGAAGGTGGGTGCTTTTCAACAGAGGAAACTCTTTTACAATTAGTAGCTGAAACATCGTAGCGTCTAGAATTTTTTTATATAAAAATATGTAGTCAAATGGAATCGCTGCTGTCGTCGCCAGAGGGCTGTAGTTTTCTTCGATAAAACGGAGGAGCGCTCTACGGATTTATTTTTATAATAGATTGAGTATTTTTTCCCTATAGAAATTGTAGTACCTTTGTCTTTTGCTCATCCTTTTGACTTTCGAGAAGGAATTTCACTACTTTCTTGGAATGTTTCTTTTTCCTATTGAAAAATATCTTGAAAAACGAATTGGTTTCTTGGCGCCAAAGTGAATAATTCAATTTTGCATGATTTGATTATTTTCTACCTATGCTTTACAAAAACAAAATATTTTGTAGAAGTTGTTTAATTCTATGCTTTTTTAGGGAGCGGCATTAGCTTAAGCACTTCGCTTAAGCTTTTCAAGAAGTCTCTACATAAAATTTTTTACAGGTGCGTTTAATTCTTTTAATAATTTTATTAAAAATTGAAGTCCTAAGAAATAATATACAGAGTAACAAAATGTTTTAATATTGTTGTGCTCCGAAGTTCGGTAATTTTAGAGCCACAAAACTCTTCAAACCAAAAATGCTCTGAACATTAAATTAACTTAAATTTGAATGTAATATTAACAATTTTAAATTAATAAATACGCCGCTTAGTTACGCAATCTCAAAGTTCTTTACTCTTTCAATGTGTACTAAGCTTTCCCACGTTTCTAGGAAATCAAAAAATTAGTTCAAAATTCTTAATACAAAATTCTACAAGCTAAAAACTTAGAGAAACTAATAGATTAATAAATTATTGTAAAATTTTGTAACAAATAAGGAAAGATTCTATCACTTGTTTTTTGAGAATTAAATTTGTCTTATATATCGAAGTATTGCACATACCTTTCTTAGAATCTAAAAGAATTAAAAATTTTCTTTGTTTCTTTTAAATTTCGGTCGAACTATTTAAAATATCTTTAAATATTTAGGATAAATCTTTAGGGTTAACGTGGTGAGATGAATGTTGTTTTGGTGTTTTTAATGATTTTTATCGCTGAGTGATAATTTTGTTACAACATTTTTCATTACTTAACTCATTTGTATTAAAATTTATTGTAGTGATATTAATTGTATTATTAGAAAATCACTCCAATGATAAGGAAAATTGTTAAGTTATAGCATCTGGATTGGAATAAACCATGGGTAAGTCCTTTTTAGAGTATTTTAGTTCCCAATGTTTTTCTGATATCTCTCTTTCGATACGAAACAGGACAAATCCAAATTAAAATTTGTGAAAACAATTGGCGAATATAATATTACCTACTGTACATTTTAAAAAACAACATTAATGTTTATTGCATCTTATAAAACTTATATTTGTCGATTATATATATTGCACGTGTTAATTTTGATTAATGGCGAAATTTTGAATAGCACAGTGCACCGGTTAGAGCTGATTTATGTGAGTCTTGTATTTGTTTTTTAGTTGCATGAGCATGAGCGAAATTGCATTTTTCTGAGACTTGCAAAAAATTATTATTGTTTAAGCTGAATAATTATTGTTTTAAGGGCGTGCATTACTTATATTTTCGTTTGTTTTCCTTAAATATAATAGTTTAAAAAATAGTTTCTTTTAAACATTTTGAATTATCTTTAAAGACACATATTTTGTTATTAATATTATATTTAAAAAATTATATACAATTATCAAAATTATTATCAATACGAAACTCGCAAAAATTATGAAATATTTTTGTCGGGAATTTTCACTAGGTGTAAGTAAGGAGGAGCATAAATACCGACGTATTGTTTTTTTAGTTTCATGAGGCACCACCATTACATACCGACATCTTGACATATATGAATTACGTGTTTACGCTCTTCTTCCTCCTGGAAACTGTTTTGAAATTAATCGCATTCGGATGTAAGGTTGGTAGAAAATCAGAATTTGTATTCATTATTTTTAAGTCTTACTTCAAAATTTATTTGTAAATTTTAATTAGGAAAAAAAACTGATGATTTTTAGTAATAGTTATGATTTAGTTTTGAATTTGTTAAGGAATTAAGCTAGGATTAAACAAGAAAATTTCTTTTTAGCAGCGTTGAATGATTAATGAAATCTAAAACAAATATAATCTATTAGAGGTATATTTTTTATTATTTCACTTTTCTTGATACAGAAACATATGTTTTTACTTCCTGTGTATTTCCGTAAGTAGATTCGCTTTTCGTAGATTTAGTATGAGTTTTTCTAACTTATTTTGCCTTTAAACGACAACATTCTAGAAATTGTTGGGTTTCGCTTTTTTCTTACTCTTTCATAGATTTAATTTTATTTTTGTCTACAAATTTTTTCACAATTTGTCTACTGTGTGTCAAACATAATATAAAAAGGGGGCGTTTACAAAGAGAACGAAATTTGAAATTTGTTACATTTTTTCGTTATTTTTGTTTAAAGCTAGAATTTATTAATTTTTAAGTAGAAATTAAACACACTTCGTCCTATCTTGTGAGGGCGGTAAGTAATATAACTAGATAGCATATATTTTCGCAAACTGAAATGTGTTCAGCTACTAAATATTGTACATTTGTGTAATAAGGGCATATACTAATATTTATTGAAAATTGTATTTTTCCAGAATTTTTTCAAGGATCCTTGGAATATCTTCGATCTGATTACTGTGGTGGGAAGTATAGTCGATGCCTTATGGATGGAGTTTGGGGTAAGCATTTTCACTTAAATAACGTGCTCTTAGAAGAGCTAAAGCAGTGCATTTCAAATAAAAAATAATAATATATAAGAACGAGTTTCTGATTTTCTTTACTAAAGAGATTTTAAGAGAATTTCATTTTTAAGAGGAATAGGCAGTTTACTATAATATTATATACCATTTTTTAAGACGACTTTTTTCCTAGTGTCGTGCAAGATTTTTCGCAATAGAATTTTTAAATAATAATAAGAAAAGATCATTAAGAGTTTTTATTTAAAATAATGTTTTTTATATATAATCGAATAGTCCTCATTCTCAACGAACCAATTACACAATATTTCAATATTACAATAAATACATTTACTCAATTTTTCAAAATATATTCCTCACCTGATCTATCTATTAAAATTCGACAATAACAACAGCATGATGTAAGTACTCCGCACAGAGCGTAACGCATTGCATTAGTTGCGTATATGTGTAATGTTCTTGTTAATCGTAAAAATTGGTGTATTTATTGGATAATAAAAAAGTAATAATGAGAATGAAGTGAAACTCAGCGCTAGCAGAAGCCTTCAGCCTTCGCAAAGCGTATTTCGTAACTTTTTTTTGTATCAGTAGAAAAGCACGTCCAGTTTATAAATGTACGTTGTTATGCTAATTATTAGTAATCTTAGTAAATGCACTACATACATGTACTTTAATTTAACTTTTATTCGATAAACTCTTGCACACACGTTCTTTATATCTACAACTTTACACTGCCCACTAACACTATTCACCAAATCATTGCACAAAATAATTGGTATAATTTTAGCCCGATGAAACACATGCTAAAGTAAGTATCAAAATTTTTTATCAAAATTAACCATTCAAAAAGTCAAGAGCTTTCATGATTTATACGTTTTTAAATATTAATTTTACAATTCATTTCGGTAAGGATATAAGTCATTTTATTATACTGCTTTTATGAAACACAAAACGATTTTTTAAATTCTATGATGAACGATTTTAATTTGAAAATGTTGTGAAAGCTTTTGAATATTTTCACATACATATATTGACAGTTTACATTTATATAAAATTTACACTATTGGACAGGGCCATATTGAATTCATTTAAATATTAACAAAATACTAAATCTTTCTTTTTTAATCACAAAAACCAATCGTGAAACTCACCACAAAAACACATTTAATGCACCTTTACACTTTGGCAACAAAAAAACTACTCAACACTGTAGCAGGACGTAAGTAGATATAATATGCACGATCAAAAACAAAATATACTATTCTCATTTTCATTTCAAAACATTTATTTTTATTGCAAACCAAAACCTATGAAGGTGTTATGCAAATTAATCAATCAGGGATGTCCAAATGTGGTAATTTGATGCTTATTTCTATTGAAATTAATAATGAATATTTTTTAAAACAAACAAAATTTTTTGACCTAATTTGATTAAGACACATGACACTGACCCTGAACACCTATATAGTACGTATAATACTTAAAATTTAAGTTAATTAGATATAGCACTAGTTTGAAACTCAGTATGCTTGAAACAGAATTGGTGTTTGTAAAATGAAACATTGGCAAAATGACTATTTGTATTTGTACACCTACCTGTGTAAAAGTACCTTTGTCGTTTTCAAAATTTCTATGTTAGTAATTGCAGTACCAAAATTAATAACCATAAAAATTATAAAAAAATAAATGATTGGGAAAACAATATTAGGGTATACAAATTTGGTAGTATTTATTTTTTTGAATTAAAAATGGTTTTAAGTAATAAAATCGTTTCCAGCATTAATAGTTACGCTCCAATTTAGTGAATGCATATTTTTAATTTTAGTCTTATTTCGAATTATAGTATAAAAAATGGTAGATCGCATTCTAGAATAGTTTACTTTAGCCTACTAAATAGAGTTGGTCGTATACAGTAGAATAGTTGCATAATATTGAGAAAAAAAAAACAAAAAAAATTATTTGAATGTGAAGCACAATATTAACGCGCTTTTCTCTTTTCCTGATTGATATCGGCGATGATCTGTTCCCATAAACGACTGTTACACCTTTTATTTGTTGTGAATGATTGCTTCTGATGTATGCCGAACAACACACCTCCTCCATACAAACATAAAATCTTAAAACCAAATAAAACATCAAAAATGCATTTGACAAAGCAGGACGTAAGTAAATCCGAAATGATTTTGTTCTTCCCCCCATCCAGAAGAAAACGTTGTTGAGTCCCTCATAGCTGAAATTTGCATTTCTTTAATATATATTAATAAATAGTCGCTTGTGTCATTTTTTAACCCTTACCCAGAGTTCCGGTACTGTGCCTCGATGCTGGGTAACCAGGATTACTGAAATCGAGAGTTACTTTTTGTAAATAACTTCATATTTTTTGGGTGTTTCTAGTCAAATCTAGTTAGTGTATATAATTTTTCAGAAACACAAAAAAAAAAGAAATTTTTCAGGTAGATAGTATACCAGTGATGTTTGTTGGTTGGAGAACCAAGTCATAACCATCTGTAGATAGGACGTCCTCCCTCGTTTAAATATTTAATAAAGATAGTAAGATGTTTTGTAAAACTAACTCTATTTCCTACCCTCTTTGTAAATTATATTATTTAGTATAGTGCTGAAGTTTGTATAATATTGAGGATATTTTTCAGAGATATTGCCATTTGATGTTTTAACAAAATCGAAATATTGTACATTTTTAATAATAAAAGGTAATAATTAAATAAACAATAATTATATATTAAAAATGATAATTTCTCTGATAAAAGAACATAAAGACAGGACAACAAAATATATGTATGTCCATCAAAACGACATTGTATATTTTAATTTTTATATTTGTAGATTGAGTACGCACTAGATCTAAAATTAAAATTCTTATGTAACATCTTCATACTGACAGTTGGTACAATTATACAGAATACTTTTTAGGCTAATTGTTGGTATGCAATATTCAAGCAGAGTTCAAATTTTTCATAAAGTGTTTAAGTAAATCAAATATTCTAGTTCGGGCATTTACCTTCAAAATTTATGGAGAGACAAAAACGACTCTTTTATGACAGTTTTGTTAAGAGTATTCAAAAATTTAATCTTAGAATCATTTACAATTAGTTGAAATGCAAAAATTTTGAAGGATTTAAAGAACGTTTTTTTTTAACGAAATGGAAAGTTTCTTACAGCATTTGAAGATGGATAAATTTTTGTACTAAATGTACGTTATTTGAGACTTTGCTTGAATACTGTATTACATTTTAGAAACTAAATCCAGATAAGATCAAAATCCTCCTTTAGCGCTAGTAATATAATAATTACATTCATATACATACGTTGAGTAAATTTTTTCTATACTTACATATTATATAGTCTTAGAATAGGTTAAATTAATTCCCCTGTTGAAAACGTTTTGAAAAAAAGACAAATAACTGAAAGAGACGTAAAACCGAATCCTTGTCAAGGACAAATTCTAAAGTAACCTTTTTATATCTTTGCAGTCGAACTCGATCAACGTGGGGTTTCTGCGGTTATTTCGGGCGGCTCGTCTGATAAAACTACTTCGCCAAGGATACACTATACGAATACTTTTGTGGACATTTGTGCAATCATTCAAAGCTCTACCATACGTCTGTTTGCTTATTGCTATGCTATTTTTTATTTATGCCATTATCGGCATGCAGGTACGTTTTCATTTCAGCTTCTAACATTTTCATTTATTTTTACTCACTTTTAATTTATTTACTTAAATATTATTCATTTTTTTCATCATTTCGAACATTTTGTTTATTCGTTAATATTTTTTTTTCAATTTTAAAATAAAATAAAAAGCCTTTTTGTTTCGATAATTTGGTTATGATTCGAAATTTTAAATGGATTCCGTACAGTACTCGACGAGGAGCTTTGAACTTTTTAAAAGGGTCAAATGTTTAATTATTATATTTAATCAATATAATCCTGTTAAGATAAATGTTTGCCTTTCCTCAGCCATATAATCATAGTTAGTGATAAACATTTTTCTTAACGTTTAATAGACTAGACGATATCAGTTCATGCGACATCTTGTTTCGTTTGTGTTTGTTTGTTGCGTCATTTACGTTTAAAATTTATTTAGTTCGTTTCAAAGAAATAATATTTCAATTTTATTTTTAAAATGAATACATAAATATATATAAAAATTAAGGTTTTTGGCAATATAAAGTATGACCCGGATACTCAACTCAACCGGCATAATAATTTTCAAACGTTCTTCGGAGGTCTGCTGCTGCTTTTTCGGTAAAAATCGTAATGATACCACAAAATCTACCTAATACAAGAGTAACGTTTTGCTTATACTTTTGGAGTTGAAAGATTATGTTTGGTCTAAATAAAACTATGGATTAAATTTGTAGTTATGTACCGTTTAGTTTCTACCATTGTGTTCATGTATATATTATGGTAATTCTCATGGTTTTTTGAGTAAACAGCCGAAGCCAGTTCATGCACACATTGCCGGCTGCAAGCATAATTCGACTAAATTTTCAATTAATTTCATTTTCCCAAAATTGGACGCGTCTTGTTTGCAGCCGCATATACACCGCACACTAGTAAATGCGTTGTGCAACAGTAACTGTCTGAACTGTATTTGTACTATGTAAACGTGAAAAAAAATAATAATAATTATAAAGTTAAAAACAATATTTTGAGAGAATTTTCAAAACGACTTGATCAAGCAGTGCATCTTACTTACTTCTAACGAAACAATGCTTCATTAATCGAATATTCGTAGAGTAATGTTGCCAATTGTAACTGTAGAATTTTTAGTACCCTTCAGTGTATTTGTCTGGTTTAATTTTCTGTTTAATCTTCCTCTAATTTTTGTTTTTTGAAAAATATATTACGAAAAAATAAAATAAAGTTGCACCCGAATATTTTGAGAGTTAGAAAATCAATTTTTTGCTAGAGTCTTTTAAGAGTTGGGTAATTTTTTGGATTCCAGTCCCGATTTTGTACATATTAATAGTTCCTTTGAGAGTTGCATGTATTGATTCCGATCACATTTTATACGTTTTTTTTCTTTTTATATATTATTATTATTTATTGTTCACAATTATACTGTCCAGATGAATTTAGATACAAGTACGATTCATTCACTAATATTTACTTCGACCCTCGTGTATTGGCGAATAGATTAAATAAATTTTTGTATTTTAATCAACGGTTTCAGCAAAACTTCGTTAACTGTTATATTGTAGCTAAAAATCTTAAATAGTAAGATTTTGTTGTTTCAAGAATTCGAACTTTGGGGACTTTAGAACATTATTTAATAAGAAGTTCTTCTTCAAATGTATTGAATGTCTCAAATTTTTAAATTATTTATTTTATTTTGTTTATTTTTTAGTAAAGATATAATGTCAACACTTACTTTATTTAATTGCTGAAGTTTCGTCTGAAACCATTGATTTAAATTATTGCTATCGACTTAAAAATATTGCGTTTTATTTCGAAAGGCATGATTATAATTTCAAATGGTATAAATTTTGAATATCAAATGTCGATAGCAATGCAGCTGAGATATAATCAAAATAGTGAAATTTAGTAAAACATAGTAAATGAAGTTGACCCTTTTAGCAGTATTCGTAATTTGCGTAATTTAATTGACAAAGTACCCTTTGGTATTTGTTGCGATGTATTTGCTTTTATCGTATATTTGAACAATTTCGACTTTCACATTCACAAACCAGAACACAGAGGTTCATATATTTATAATAATATATTTTTTTGTTCTTATTTCGAAATTTTTTAATTTGAAATTTTAAAAGAAACAGTAATTTAAAAATATATAAAAACATTTTTATTTTTATAAAATTTTCATTTTAATATTTTACCGCAAATGAAATTAATAAAGTGAATCGCTAAATTTAATTTTTTGCTTAAAAACATCAATTTTCTGTTCTTTTTTTCTCTTCGAAAACATTCAACCAAAAAATACTAGGTATTTGGGAATATAAAACTTACACCGGAAAATCATATAACCAGACACAACAACTTCCAATCATTTGTACAAGGACTTATGTTACTCTTCAGGTAGGTACTAAATTCCAGGGTGCATAGGAACGCTACTATAAAATAATATCAACTGAAAAAAATATAATTTTTTTACAAGAACAAGTTTAAAGTTAAAATTTCAAGATAATTTAAAGAAAAATGAAAGCGTTACTCTCATTTTCCTTTAAAATACATAGTTTATAGGCTTCTTTTAATGGTTTTTTTGATTTTTGCAATAGCAGTTCTTATTGGCTTCTAGGGCTGCCCTTTCGATTCCGATCTATAGTCACAGGAAAGCGATTTACACTCTAGTTACTTTCGGTTTGATATCAACGTTTTGCTTTAAAACTCTCTAAATCAGGCCTTTGATTTTATTAAAACTTCTTCTAAATTGTAGGGCGACAAGTGTTATAAAAGTAAAACTTGATATCAACGCACTTTTTTATCGATCGTTTTGACTTTTTAAAACGAAAATTGCTATGTGCATTTTGTTTTTGGTAAGAATTCAAACACTCATAGGAGAATAGATACTTCATTCGGAGTATTAGCTGAGACTTATAACTTCTTTCAAATATAGTTTCCTTCTCCCTAAAATAGCGTTTAAATAGTCCCACCAGTTGTGGAAGTTCCTCCAATAGAGTCAGACCACTATTTATATATTTACTGGTTAATTAAACTAATTATTCGAACAGTTTTTAAGCGTTTCGCATCCGTTAAACACACTAGCCTAAGACACTAAACAGCTCACCTGTAACAATTTCACCACAGTCATCCAGTGGACCGTAGATGCCTAGTGTATTTAAAATATTTTGAACTTAGCCACAACTTAGTTAAGTAGTTTTGGTCAAGCATACCTCATTATTATTGTTATCGTTATTATTGGAAAATGCTGTCAGTCATAAAACCTGAATTTGCATAGTGTACGTACACCTTTCGTTGTATTACTTGACCTTATCAGTTACAAAGTAAAGTAATTTCCTCTATTATTGTTCCCTCATAGACTAGTGTTATATATTCTTAGGTAGAGTATTTACTAACGATAGTAAAGTTACTGACTTCTTGTCTTTTGTCGAGTAGTAGACAAAGTAGCGTTTAATGTCCTTGGAGCAAGTCTAAGCCAAGCAAACCAATCAGGAACTGCTTTTATTCGATCGTATCATGAAAATAATTCAAAATCTAAACTAGACTTGCTTCACTAGTTAGTTTCCTTTAGAGTTACACAGTAATACTTATGTAATAGTAAGAAAAATGATAAAATTTTTCGCTTTTTCACCTAAGACAACGTGTGAGACTATTCTAATGGTGTATTTTTGATTTTGACAAATTTGGACAAATTTGTGGATATAAATCCAAATGTTAGCAACATTGTCTTAGGTTGACGAAATATAATTAAAAAAAAAATATATGTGAAGTGGTATAATTAAATATTTGTTCAATTTTAATGTTCTTTTCGAATTTCTAGGTGTGCAACAGGCGAGGCGTGGCCGAACATTATGCTGGCGTGCCTCAAAGGGAGGCCATGTGATGAACGCGCTGAAAAAGGATCACACGAAACGTGTGGATCCACTCTAGCTTACGCGTATTTCGTATCGTTCATATTTTTTTGTTCTTTTTTGATGCTTAACTTATTCGTGGCCGTCATTATGGATAATTTTGATTATCTAACGAGAGACTCAAGTATTCTGGGCGCCCATCATTTGGACGAGTTTGTTCGGATATGGGCTGAATATGATCCAAATGCGACGTAATTATCAATTTAATGTTAAATAATTAATATCGTTTTACAAAATGTTTTTCCCTCCACTGTGTGTGTTGGAACCTCAAAACATGGCGATCGAAAAAAAAAAACAAATATATCCATAAAATCGACACCCAAACAATTGGTTTTCCTCGTTTTTATGCTTCTCAAATTATCTTCTTCTCAGAGTTTTTTTATTATTTGCAAGTACATTTTTAAATTTTATTTAAGCTGCATGCTGCAAATGTTGCTTTTTATTAACAAAATTCACAAGGAAATCCAATTTGATACTATAGGGGTTAATGAATACTAGTAGCATACTTGCATGTTAATATTAAACTAGATCTATAAGAAAGAATTTGAACAACTTCAAAATTAACACAGCATTGCTATGGTAGTACAATTTCTGAATAACTATGCTGTTTAGACTGTTTAAAAAATAATTTTTAAAATAAAACCAAGTTTAATCCCCTACTAAATAGTTTGAAAATCCAATTACACTAAAAGATAATAAATTAAAACATGCGAAAATGCACTGTAAAATCAACAAGTTAGACAAATATCTGCTAAAAAGAATTCTGTCCTCTATAAATCGAAACACAATAATTGTATGACTATTAAATCGTTGTTAAGAATTTCCTGTGGAAAACGATATAGACAGTAGAGTAGAGGGTTCAACTTGCGTATAATTAAGTTTTATTGATATTTGAAGTAAAAATTAATTTTTAAACACCATTCTGTATTCAAATCTTGGACGATCAAGCTACTAATTTTAAACTTAAGGTTACATAAATTGATGCAATGCAAATTTCGCGATATGGAATGTCTTAATTGCTTTAAATGCGTTTTATTCATAGAAAATCGGACAAGTAATGCAAAAAAAAAAAGTTCCCAGGATGAATTTTTTCGATCGCCTCCCCAATAAATATTGGTATTATATTATATATGTCATAAATGTGTCGTCTGTGTGCCTTCACTTATATACGAACTAAGTATTAATTTGATTATTATTTGTTCGTATTTGTTTCATATTATTGTTAAAATTCTATTTCTTGTTTCTAACAAAATGAATGGTAGAAATGATTGGCATCCTTTCAAAAACTTATTATTATTTGAAACTATCCAACTTTTCCTGTAATATAAACGTGTTGTTAGCGTTCTTTGTTTAGTTGACAATGCAACCAATAACTTCAAGAAAACTATGAAAAATCTTCAAAAAATGTTTTTTCTTTAATAAAAAAAAATTGGGAGAATACTTTTTCAAAAAAACTTCTATTGAAAATTCTAGGGGTAAAATTCACTACACTGAAATGTATGATATGTTAAAAAATATGGATCCTCCATTGGGGTTCGGTAACAAATGTCCCAATCGCCTCGCCTACAAAAAATTAATTAGAATGAATATGCCACTGGACAACGAGGGAAAGGTGAATTTCACGACGACCTTGTTTGCCTTGATACGTGAAAACCTCAGTATTAAAATGAGATCTGGTAAGTGATAGAATTCCCTTTTTAAATGGACACCCCGGGTGTTTTAACTTGCTTTGTCACATTATCCCATGATGGTCTAATTTATAATTTTACATAATTTTTTCTCTTCACAAAAATATAAGCTATATAATTCTAACGCAGTCACAAAAACACACTTTCTTACCTCTGACACTGACTTCCTTCACCTTTATTCGGGTCAACTCGTGCGGGTAACATTCGACATTGAAACGCTTCTACACAAATCCTACCATCTTCCTTCTGCCGTACTAACATAATTTTTTTTAACTTTCTTTGTAGCCGAAGAAATGGACCAAGCCGACGAGGAGCTCCGGGAAACAATTCAGCATATATGGCCGCTGCAAGCTAAGAAACTGCTTGATCTTTTGATACCACGAAACGACACCTTGGGCAGAGGCAATCTTACAGTAGGCAAAATTTATGCGGGCCTGCTGATTCTCGAGTCATGGCGAAATACCAGATTCGGCCAGATCGAGTCCGGAGCGCCGGTATGTGTTAAATTTTATTTAAATCTTTCACAAAATAAATGTAGCACTATACAACAGATTTAAAGTAAAAAAAATTACCTAAAGAAATACTTATCAAGACGAATTACTTATATGTGTTATATTGTGCCGTACGTCACATTTAAAGTAGGGAACAGCGAACTTTTGAACATTTTCGAGGTGTAAATATAGCAAAAATCGAAAGTTCAAATGCTCGCACAAATTTAGTGTAATACATCATTTGAGTAAAAACAAAAACAAAAACAAAAAAAAATATTAAATATGAAACAACTCACGAAAATTTATGTGTAGACCCTGTTGCAGTAACAAATCAAATTAGTTAGTGTGTTTTTAAAACAAAATTCCTTTTTTATTTTACCTTATTTTCGATTGGAAGGTTACAAGTTTTTCAGTTGACAAGATCCACCTTGATTTACACAAAAGATTTTATCTTAAGCTTGTGTGCTACTTTTATGCTAATATTTGCAGTAATAAATATACATACATATAAAAATTATATTGAGACATTTGCCTTACAATAAATTTTTATTAATATCGGTTTCGTGGAAAGTAAAAATATGCCATTTTATTAACTTAGGCAAATGTATAATAATTAAATACATGGTGTGGCAAAAAGGTTGCGAAATAAATTTTTATGTAAAGTTTTATTTTATTTTATTTTAATTTTTAATAAGTCTGTCTAATTTGAATGTGTAGACATTGGTTTTTGGTCTCTTTTAGAGTTCCATAATTCGAAATTAAAAAACAGAACCTCTAATAAAATCACTTTGTTGTCTGTCTGTCTGTCTGTCCGTCAAGAGCCTTTTTCCCAGGAACGATTACATATTATATCTATGTGTCGAGTTCAAATTAATAGCAAATACTAAAGGCTACGGGGTCATAGATTATCTTTATGCTATATAATTTTAGTTTGAAATAATATTTTTCGAAAACGATATTTTGTGAAATTTCATCGAATCGGCGCAGCATTTAAAAATAACTATATGTATAACTATAAAAACAACTATAGTGTATGTATTATTATAAATAATTTCTTATGTGAGTTTTAACAATTTAAATTAATTTAAGATCCAGGGATAGGTGCCATGCCATATCATGTATTTAAGAAAATTGATAAATCAAAAAAGTTTATTACTGATATCACAAGCACACACAATATATAATTATGCTCTCACGCGACTCGAGTGAACTTAATTAGAATTACTGAGGGCCTTTGCTGTAGCTTAAGAAATTTAAGTAATCTATTGCCCAAACACATAATCTCACTCTGATCCTTTGTATTTTCGAAAAATGGCAGATTTGGACGGAGGTATTACCTTCAATCTTACCTAGCTAGAGACGTTCGTAATTTAAGGAACTTTAATTTTACGCTCTTGGTTATTTCTGACCTTCGTAAACTAGCAAAGTAGAACCCATATGAGTCGGTTGTAGAGTAATTGCACAATTTCACATTTCAGTTCGTTATAAGTTAGGTAAAATTTGGAACTTAACGATTTATGATTAATTTAGTTCCTAAGTATAAGTGATTTCGTTTTAAGTCGTTTTTAAGTAGTCTTAATTTTTCTATACATGTTTTTAAAATGCTCTTCTTTTTTTTTTTACTTTTTTCGTATGTTCGAACAAAATGACAATGAAAACGGCAATCAAACAAACAATCCACATTCGATGACCGCGTTGTTTTTCCACAGGGAAAGAAAGATGAAGAAGGCAATAATAGTCCTTCGGCCAATAAGCCGGTATTATTGAGTTTACTAAATAAAATTTTTCTTGCATTTCTTAACATTTTTAAAGAACCTTCACTTTACGCCCTTGTTAATATATGCGCCCATAAGCCGCTACTCTGCTAAATATGTTCCCGTTACATGCGCTACAGATTTTATAGTTTTTAATATTAGTTAACATAAACATTACACCACACTAAAACACTAAAATTTCGTGCCCACTAATATCATTTATATGCTTGAGACAGAGAATCCCTTTTTTCTTATATTAATTGGTCTGATGCGGCTGCTGCAATGCTTCTCAATAAATTTTTTAAAAATGAATTTTTTTACAAAAATCTTTGGACTATTTGCTCTAATCGGCTGCTAGTGGAAATAATTTTATATTAAAATATAAAAAAAGAACTCCAACGATTTTCTTTCCGATACATTTTTTGAAGAGATATACTTCCTGAAGCTGTTCATGTATCAAAATAGAATGACATGCCTGCTCTCCTGCACATAATTCAGACACATATAACATAATTAAATGCTTGACATTTTTTCATTTCATTAATTCAGTTGAATAGTTCTTGTATTTTATTTTTTCCTCCCCGGTCGGTGGCTTTAGAATTTTTGCGGCGATCTATTAGAAATAGACAAAAACTTATAAACCTCTAAATTCGTAAATTTACCAATTAGGGTGTATGCTCTTAGCTACTTTTTAAATAGAAAATTTTAAGGCCACCTCCTACAATTTTAGCAGTATCCAGCATCTGACTAGAACCCTTTATTTTTTTAAAGTTACCTTAAAATGCCTGTTTGGCGACTGCTGCACCCTTTATGATCGCTAATATTTTTACGTTGTTCCATTGTTTCATTTGTTCAATGAGTTTATTACTCGTTATTTTCTTACATTCGTTTGTTCCAATATCGTTACTATAGATTATAGATTATAAACATACACTAGGATACTAAGAAGAAGCCCTAGAAAATTTAGAAAAAATAAAGAGTTGTCCTATATTTAAAATCTACAAAATAGTGATCGAAGTAATGTTTAGTTTCCATTTTTCGTTTTGTAGAAATTTTTTTCTATAACTAATATTCTTTTCAATCTTATTCGCACGCATTTTTTTTCCCAAAATATTTTTCCTGTTTAGAAGTTGTAGAATTATATCCTTTTAAATTGTTTGTTGCTTTTGAATCCTTTCATTATCAATGTGCTCGTCTTTTTCGCATTCTCTTCTTAACATGCATAGCATGATATTTGCCTAGCAGTTCTAGCAGATTCAGTTTTAACTTACATTTATTCTAAATTGTGAATATTAAAAAAAATCTAATTCGTTACAATTTTAACTTTAAAAAATTAATTCAGATTTTAGATTTAAGAATTTTATAAATATATAGTAAAATCTCCTGGGCAAGGACATTTAGTTGTCTGAATAGGAGTAAGAAATATAAATTCTTTTCAGTTTACGCCTTGTAAAAAAAATCGGTTTAAATAAATAACTAAAATAAAAAATAAGTAAACACAGCTGGGCGATTCACTTATTAATCAAAAGATTTCTAACTTTGATAAAAACGAAACAAAATATTAATGGGCATTTAAAAAAGAGTTCGCGTTTGAATCAGTCAAAAATTAAACGATTTTTAATATTTCAAATTTATGGTTTTTTGGAAAAATGTATTATTGAAAAAACTCTACTAAATTTAAATATTAATTTTGTTTAACATTTAAATTTATGAACACAAGAACAAGAGCGGAGGCTGAAATGAAATTTTACTTCGGCATGTTTACATTCTAATAAATTTTGCATTTTAAATTATATTTAAAATTAACTAAGGTGAAAATTGCATGCGATACACTAATAAAATTACATAGCTTAAAAACCCTAAAGGTAATTGAGATCATAATAGAAAAGAGTAAATAAAGCTTTTGAAGATAACTGCTAGAATGCGTAAAACCGAGCTAATTAAAAATCATATTAAAAAAAAATTTCTTAAAAACAAATTTTTAACATATTTTGCTTGATTTTCTAATCTTTCTCGCGCTATCTCCGCAACAATCGCGAATACCCAAAAAAAAAAAAACATATTTACATCACACACATCCACACAAAAAAACCTTATACATAAAACAATACATCATGCACAAATCATAAATATATAAAACACACAAAATTTTGGGTATGTTGTGCAAAAATATCGAAAAAAAAACACACAAAAACCTGTAATATATGTAAAAAATTGGACGTGTGCCTGCCGACGATCACCGGGGTCAATTACACACCGATAGAAGCAATCCTTCTTCAATTGTTTGCTCGATATGGCTGCGCTAGAAAAGGGCGGAGGATCGCGCCAGGGTTCGATAAGCATAGAACATAACGAGGCTGTTAACTCACAAACACACTTGTTGCACAACCAACAACAAAACGGCGAAAACGAACACTCCAGCTTGGCAACCCTAGCGCGGCGTAGCACTGTCCGCAAGAGATCAGTTAGGTAATGCTCTCTGATTACTTTTATGTTCCGTCCCAAAAAAAAAAAAAATTTATAATAATACTTAAAAAAAAAAAAATGAACCTTACTCACCACCACCATACCATTTTCACCACCCTCCGAAAAGCCCCACCACCGCAAAGTTTTAACGTTTTATTCCGTTTCAATATTTCAGGAGCAAAAAGGTGATAACTCCATGTTTGGTAACTTTGTGTATTGTTCGAAGCCGAATATCAGTAACATTCATTTCGATTATTTCGTATTCAATGTTTTATGTTCTGTTGTGAGTGTTAACAAAAATATCCTTAGTTCCACTAGGACAATAAGCTTATAGCAAGTAGGGACGTTTTATACATCGTAGGACTTTACATTCATTTCCGAAAAAATAAATAATAATAGACAAAAATAGTTACGACCTTAGGGGTCTACTTGATTCTACCGAACACACAAAAATCACACCTTCGTCTACTGCGAAGTGTTGTCAATTCAAAATATTTGCTCAATGCACTCACATTTTCCTTGGTTATTTTTATTTAACGATTATTTTAAATGCATTGGTCCAAAAGTCGGCCACATTTTTTTTTAGCTTCGGTGCTTGTAGCAAACTGTGACAGAAAGTGTTTCGACTTGAGGAGTCTTTAGCCAATTGGAATTAAGTAGACCCAGCTCGTATTTTTTTTTAACTTTAAGCAGTCGGTGTATTACCTTCTTTTCGCAGAACAAACATTAGTTAACGCCCTTTTTGTAGACTTTATGGTAGTTCTAAAATTCAACAATAGGTCGATGTGAGATTTTAAATTAAAAAACTAAAACCAAAAACAAGTAAGAAATACATGGAATAAACGTGAACTCAAATAACAAAATTGATAAAGAAAACTTTTGTAAGGTATTCTATTCAAACTACATTACGATTATATGTTTAAAAAAATAGTGATGTTGGTATTGCAAAAATTAAAATAAGGATTTGACACGCAATATTCGAAATAAGTACTCGTATACCTTAAATTTTTGAGGATGTTTTTTGATCACCCTGTAACTTTCTTATTACTTGCAGGCGCGACTAAGGTCTAGTTTTTGTGACCAATCCAGCATCAGAGATTTCCGATTTTTTAATCGGTTCTTTATTATCCGTTCATGAAAAATTATAAGTTTTTAAATTAGGAAAATTGGATTTTAGTCAAGAAGATTCATTACCATATTTTAGAATCCTTCGAGGATAATTTTCATTTAATTCCAATTTGTTGAATCTTATCTCTTGTAATGTGAAAAGTTGTAGGTGTTAGCTTAAAAACAGATCAAATCTGAGCTTCGATTAACGTAGTTTCAAATTTGTATACTAAAAATATATTCCAATCTAAGCTCCCTTATTGTTCGATATATAAAACAAAAACTGATACTGTAAAAGAAGGTAATACTCATAGCGATTAATTTTTTTGGTATATTGTCTACAAATCTTTCATTCCACTAGAGTTAGGCTAGACATTGAAATAACCAATAAAACTTGAACGTAGAGATCTCTGTGAGGCGTTTTTAAGTAAACTTCCATTTAAGTAAGCGAGTAATTAGAAAAAAAAAAAAGGGAACAGACCACCTGGCGGGTAAGTAATTTCTGTACATAAAAACGAGGACCTTTCCATAGACCAAATTGCTTCTGTAGATAGAACACAAAAAAATTTTTATAGTATGTTTTTGCACTTAAAAAGTTAATCATAGACCAGTTACCGAGCAATTCGTGTTTGTGCAACGTAAGAACTGCTCTCTCTTTGAGTTGCTTTGCTTGAACTAAGCTCGTTCTGGTGCATGAAGTTGTTTGATTGCATGAAGCTACTGCTTTTGTTTCTACATAAATATAGGACAAATACCGATTACATTATATGTGAACTAAACGAAAATTATAAGATTTGGAAGTTGTCGAATACTTTGATGCAAATTATGCAGTTTGTTAAAGGGTAAAATGATTGGCTCCGTAGATATTTTAGCTAAGTTGCTTGTTGTATTTAGCGAAATGTTAATATTGTGAATTTGGTTGCGCTGCTAGATGTTGGAGTTGCAAGATGTTCCGTCGAGGCATCCATCCCAAGAGTCACTCACAGGGGATCATTTGCATCCTGGTCATGCGTACGTAAATGGCCATCGAAGATCTCCAAGTTTGAGGTGGGTATTGGTATTAATTATTTTTAAAAAGATATCCTTTTTAAAGACATAATTTTGTTTCAGAAGAAATGGGTCACCTCTCGCTAGATCACCTAGCCCTAGACGTAGAAACGGCCATTATATGCATCACGATATCGGTTTTTCGGACACTGTTTCAAACGTTGTAGAAATGGTGAAAGAGAACCGCCATCATCTAGGTAGACATTATGGACATGGTCCGCGATTCGCCAGAGGTATGTATAATCGTTGGAGCGACATACCTCCTTCGGACACTTCTTGTACAAAACCTCCATAGATTAATAGGTGTTCAATGTTTACTTTACAATCAGTTCCCGATCATAGTATTACTTTGTATGAGATATCACATTGCTCCACTGAAGTGCGACTGATTTGAGAAATCGAATTGGCAAAAATTGCGACTGTATTTAGTTTGTTCGCCCAATGAATTTGCCGTCATTCGTGCTTCACTTTTGCTTGCAATCGTAGTAAATATGACTTAACCTCAAACTAGTCAGAGTGTAGTTACAAATAAAAATAAATAAATAAAATAAAATACTTCTCAACTCAAAGTGTGCCAATAGTGTAACCAACCATGGCCGTACAAAATTTTCGAATATTGTATATTTATGTTATCTTTTTTTCAAAATTTCCATACGCCACCGGTGGCCCTAGATTGATTTGGTGTCTCACTCTGAAGTAGGCTTCGAACATGGGCCCATAGAATTTCAAGGTTTTTTTTGAGTTGAGAAGAATCAATCGCACACGACACAATATACCCAGTTGTTTGGATTACTTCATGTTTAGAGCGCTAATTTTGTATCCATTATGACTCTTGGAGCCGTACTGTACTCAAGCACAAATAGAGTGCCCATTTCATTCATTGAAGTCTTCTCATATAAATATTACATCAGCATATACCGCACACACGCCAGTGAATTTTGGATATTTCCACAGAAAATCAACAAGTTATTCAGATCTATTAGGTACGCACCTTCTGATTTTTATGTTTTTAATTTTTACTGGCTTGAAAAATTTTCAAAACGAAGATATCGATCTTATTTATTTTTGATAGTATGGCATTTTGAAATTTTTAAATTTAAAATCTAGTTTTAATATGTATAAGTTTATGATACTAAAAGCCAGTTGTCTTTTCTCGTCTCATTTTTGTTCAAAAATGTTACCTTTATTTCTAATAATAAAAATTGTAAAGAAAAATAACACGAAATATAAATTATAAATTAAATATATTCAAAAAGCCATAATCATGAAACTAAATGCATATAATTTTTTTATTTGTAAAAGTTTTTAAATGTAAAATTTTGAAAGTAATATGAATTTAATTCACGTAAATCGACGTCGAACGAAAACGACGCGTCGGATGTTTCACATTAATGTAAATTAAGGGGATTAAGGAAGTTCGTTTGAGTTCAAAAAATGTTATTTGAGTGAATGTGCGAAAAATAATAAATTTTAGATATGTCTTATTCAATCTCGAGCGTTTCTTAGTCCTCTTCATATGTTTCGTGTCGGAATTTTTTGATTCGTTGACCATTTTCGGTAGACGTGCGGTGGAACGTGTTCAATCAACACACGTTCCACATCAACTTGCGTAACTATCTCCTGAAGAAGATGCGTAACGAATTATTTGTTGATTTTGTATGGATTAATCCGTTTCAGCATTTTTAATATGTTTTGCAGCGATTGGACGTCTTGAGTTTCGCCTGTTTCTTTTGTAGCTTCTTACGAACACACACGATCGTTCGCCATTGCATTTGTTGGGTTGGTTTCGTATATCTATTTTTTTAATATTCGTTATTATTTCGAGGCCCGATTTCGAGCAGGGCCTCCCTTCACTCTCCATTGTCCGCGTCTGGCTTGATTTCGTTCGATTCGTCCACAACACACCTATCGTTTGTTTAATTTAAAAAAAAAAAAAGATCGTTAATTTAAAAAAAATTCAGTCTAGAAAAAGAAAAGATACAAAAAAGTACTTTCGTTGTTGGTCGTTTCTTTTTTCCCTATTTTGTCTTTCCACTATAGGTTCATGGTCAGCATCGACAAGTCCGGCACGTTCGCCATCGCCAGCTCGTTATGGTGGCCATTATCCTCGCAGTAGGCGAAATCACCTGCCTTATCCCACATATGGGACAACAAGTCTATGTCAAAGATCACGATCGCCAAGTCCCGCTCGACTTCAGGAGATGCGTGAAAGAGATAGACTTGGGATTGATGAAATGGGTACATTATTGTTACAAGTACTTGTTTTTAGTTGGTTTTTTACTTTTTTGTTTGCTACACGAGCGATAACTAGCTGTACAATGCACGGACGTGCACGGTATTGAGGCCTCCAGCTTTCTTAACACTTTTGAAGAAAAACACAGGACACTCTGGTGTTCATCTAACTTAATATTAACTTATATAATCTGCATGCCGCACTAATTTGGTTAAGTTTCGTTTACTAACTAGCATATAAATAGCGTTCGCGCAACTTCAGACTGCTCGAGTTGAACCCCAAAATTCTTTTTCCCCACATACAGGTAGCTCGCACGTGCAGCACAGCTATCCTGTTCTAGCCGCTCGACGGGGAGGAGCTGGCAGACGGCTTCCTCCGACGCCTTGCAAGCCCTCGACACTGCAATTGAAGCCAACTAATATTAATTTTCCGAAATTAAACGCTAGTCCAACACACGTAAGTACGGACAGTGTAGCCGAGAGTATCTAGATGCTGAAGCGACATCTACACTTTTCCAGACACATCACTCAACACCTCATAGTGTTCACTCGTTGCCACATTCACGTGATTTCCTCCGGGATCAAAGAGATATGTATTATAGTAGTAGAGACCGCGAACGTGATCGTGAACGCTTTAGAGATAGAATGCGTGATTATGATTTACGTTACGAATATCGGGACCGGGAACGTGAACTGTACGAAAGGGAACGTGACCGGGAACGAGAATTCGACAGAGAAAGGTAAGAAATCGCAGGATATACACAAAAATACCTTTTCTATCCTTTCATCCTATTTCCACTATAATAACATTTATTTTTTTGGTTAAGTTTAATTTTTTAACCGACGAAAAAAGGAGGAGGTTCTCAAGTCGACGCGTATATTTTTTTCTTTTTTATGTATCCTTGCGCATAACTTTTTATAGAGTACTCCGATTTGGATGATTCTTTTTTTATTTGATAGGCGCCAAACAAACAATCAACGAAGATCGTTAAATAACTTCAAAGAAATTTGGCGCCGACTCAAAATTAGTTACTTACATTAGTTTAGGAGCTCAGTTCCTTTTTCGTCGGTTGTATTTTTTGTTAAAAAGATTTTTTGCAAGAAAGGCTCAGATATTTAAGGAGCTCTAAAAAAAAAAACTATTTGCTACAGTTGAATTGCATTGCATATACATATAGCAATTGTTGGAATAAGTTCCCGGGACTATTATGTTAAATTTTGGAAGTAACTTTTAGAAGTGATGAAATAATTAAATAAAATTATTTGTACACTTATGTTACAGAAATACGTTCTGATTATAATACAATTATTTAAACAAATATTATTTGAATTGTTGTATCGATCTGATATTGACGACTGCGACTTAATTTAGTTTCGAAACCACCATAAAGGGGGGGGGGATATACCTTTAAACTGGTGGTTATAAATCGATGTTCATGATTTTTTTTTAAATCTTGCGATGAAAGTTGTTAAATGGCGTAAGTTCTAGCCTTTGCTGCACTGATCTAATACAAGCAGCGAAATTTCTGTAGATTATCAACATAACACAATAAGCGTGAAAAAAATAACAATTCAAGAGAGACAATTTAGATAAATAATTTGAATTTTGAACCACATTTTCTAGTTAATTTTGCTTCAAAACAATAACTTTTGTAAAGTTCAACTAGAAAAAACAAAATCAGTTTTATATGTAAACTGTGGTCGCAGTCGCACCAAAATTCTATTGGAAGTCGACGGCAATGTCTTTTCTATTAAAGCTTTGATTCGTAATTCACCTAAAAATAGATAAAGCCACAAAATTATTCGAGCTACTTGTACAATAGCTGAATTAGGTCTAACAGCTTTTATTAAAAGTTCTTTTAACAGTTCAGTTATTAAAAACCGGACAGGGTAAACTTTTTCAAATTATTTCAAAAAGTATGATTCTTTTAGCAAATCTACCTTGTTATAAAAACTGAAAAAGTGTGGGCAAAAAAAACTCGAATTAAACTAAATTTTAAGTTCTGTGTCTGCTCTCGTTCTCTATATAAATAAAAAATTGGTGTAGACATCTTTCTACGACCAGAACAGCGAAAGCATAATTTAAAATCACTGATTTTAGATGGTCTTAAAAACTGACATATGTAGGTTATTACTTCTTCAAAATCTTCCTGCATTTGAATTTGCAATTTTATTTGTTGATTATAAATTACGGGCTCTATTGAATTATGTAAAATTTTATTATTAATTAGTTATTCCCTTTTCCTTTTTGGTTATTTAAGTTTTTCCCTGTCTGTCCATATTTTATGAGAATCACCTTGCTTCTTTCCTAACTAGAAGATAGTATAATTAAAATATGTATTAACGATATATTATTTATTGTTCCCAAGAAGACTGGAATACATAGCGCCGCTGTCGTTCGAGCAGGCGGTGGCTATGGGCAGGACGGGACGGGTGTTGCCGTCTCCTGTTCTGAATGGGTACAAACCTAAGGGCGGACTCCATGCGCGTCATTCGGACTCAGACGAAGAGGACTGGTGCTAGCAAAGGCTTTGACTTAGGCGTGATCGAAGGGAACAGATCTGGGTATAGCAGAGCATTCCAACAAAGTGGAACCCTTTACTCCTTTTAGTTTCCAAACATTGTCAAACCGTGTACATATGTGTACATAAAAGAAATTGTGATCAAAACAAAACTGATTCGTATAAGCTAATTATTAATAAATTAAACAAATTGAATGGATAGCATTATAGGACTCTAAGCTAAAGGACTATTGTAAATTTCGGATCAACGCGAGGCATTTTGTTCGAATTCTTTGAAGTTCTGCGAGCGGGACTAAGATGAGCCCTAGGGGCGGCGACGCAACGCGTGGTATTCGCGTCGCCGCCAACAAAAAAAAAAATGCTTGCTAAGTTGATTGTTTGGAATGCACCCACCAGCGGAGGGGGGGCGTATCCCCGATTCCCGGGACGCGAAAGTCTTCGTGTGCTTTGCAACAGTATTAAATCCTCAAGGAAGCGCAAAAATCGACAACATGAATCGTCATCAACATCAACAACGTCATCATCTTAGTCCCGGCCATGGGAGAGAGACGTGCGAGGACAGAGTGCGACGATCGTTCTGAACTATACTGCCTTTAATCGAAATTACCACAAAAGATATATCTAAACAAAAAAAAATTATATGAAAAAAAAAACAAATGCTTTTGATATTTGCTCCCGCCAGACGACCAAGGAAGCGAGGATCATCCTCGATGATAGAGATTTATCAACTCGAAAGACAGGAACTAGCGATCCGATCAGCAAACCACTAAAAAAAAAAATAACAACAAAATAATCATTTGGTCTTAACTTGTTAATTGACTTTGTACAAGCAAGCAGAAGTTTATAACTTTTTAAAGAGAGTAACTCATCCGTTGAATGAATTTTGTATACTTTATAACAAATTTTATATATACTGAAAGAATTGTTGTGTACCACTGCAGCGTTTTTGTTATTCGTGCAGATTTTAAAAATTCGTTATTCCGTTTGATAGCTGCGTTTTAATTATTATCTTTACCTGTAAATAGCGAGCATAGACCGCAAAGCTAGAGCCACAGCGACGTAGTTAGTGCAGTTGGATAGTCTCAATGAGGGTAGCTAATTTTTCATTGCACACACACATACACACAAAACCACACATACATACACGCATACGGGAGGGAATAGCAAATATACAGCGCCAGGGTCATTGTATTTTTGAAGAAAAAATAACTAAATAAAAATGCCGATTCCGTGTAAAAGTGTACGTATATCTACTAGAAAAGGTAAATCGGATTTAATTAAGTAAAACAAAATAAATAAAATACGTATATAGAGATTGCGGGGGCGAAAATTTGGCCCCCATTGTATAATAAACATTATAAATGCGCACAAGAACTGTTATGAGACATTTCGTACATATATAACTCTTGTAAATATTTACTGAAATTCTCTTCTTAATTTCTCTTAAATGCCCTTAGTTCGCTTCGCTCTCACCTCCTTCTAAGCACTTTTAATTTTCACATAATTATTTTTTTAATTAATATATTTCAATTAAATGTTTACCTTTTCGTAGAGTGCGGGAACATTGAAGTCTTTATCGTCCCGAAAAATAAACATATGCTTTAATTTAGCACGAATAGCGCAGTGTTCTTAATAAATGCAAACATCTGTGAATGCCTCCTTAATTTTAATTTACATATATCTATAAAATTAAAGTGTTACGGAGCCGAAACTATAAAATTGAAAAACTGGAAATATTTCAACATTTCATTTATTTGCAGACAAATATTTAAGATCACATTATGTTGAAAAAAATAAATTAAATTAAAGTTACTGCCTACAGTTAGAAACTAAATTAATCTTTAGAAAGTAAATCTTAACATTTTTGCAGTACTTTTGAGTGTTTCGGCAGATTTTGAAAATTCTGTATATTTTAAATTATAATATAGAAACAAAAAATCAAAATTGAATGAGTAGTATTGTTCAATTATTTAATTCTGGCTTTAAAATTTCATTGATATTTTGTAATATTAAGTACAAAATAAAAAATTTAATCAAACCTCCTTATTTTAGAATTGTAATTTTCAAAACTTAAAAATAAGAAGCGTAGAAAATTGCAAAGAAAACTCTTCAGGAGGCATTAGAAATTGTTAAAGAAATTTTCAGAAAAAAGACTAAAACCACATATGAGCTAATTTCTGAAATATTCCATTTATTTAGATGTATTTTTAGAACTGTAGGCAAAAAATAGCTTTATTTAGTTTTCCAATACTTTTATAATCAGGTCTTAAATTTTTCACCAAAATGTTTCGTCCTTAAAACATCTAAGAAGTTCCAATTTTAGAAAAATGTTATCTTTGACGAATCTAGCCAAAATTGTTCAAAGACAAAATATTAACAATTGGCAACCTTTTAAATAAGATAAAGATTGCTTAACAGGTCATTGACCAGACCATACTTAATAAGGAAAAATTTAAAATGTCCATCCTGCTGTTACAAGCTTTCTTTTTAGAATTTCGTGATAATTTTTTCGGAAAAGTTTATAAGCCGAATTTTAGTATTGTAAATTCTTATTGGATAAAAAAAAATTTGATTTTTTTTTCAAAAATTTTCTTAGTTTTTAGAAAATTCGAGGTGATCATGAATGATATATTCTACACTGCCAATGTTAATCTTTATGAATAATGTCAGTAAGTCCTCGAGTTTATTACGCTTTTTGGTGCTATAATGCCGCATAATGATGATCACCTCAGTAAAATATTCGAACAAAATTTAATTTTATATATATAAAAAAAGAAAATTGTAATATCCTTTTCATAAAAGAAACAACTTCCGGTTAAAGATATAAAGAACTCCTTATGACGGAAATATATTTCAGTCCTTAACTTTGATTAAAAATTGTTTTCGACTCTCGAAAATCAGATTCGATACTTTGCATTTTTTTTACTAGGCTTTTATTGTTTACTAGTGAAATTTTAAATCTAATTAAATTCGTTAGAAGAAAAATGAAAAGTGGTCGAAAGTATTTGTCTGCATTTTCAATATTATTCTTATTCAAGCCTAGTTTTGTCTAAAAGTATTTTGCCCGAAGTTACCAATAAAAATTCAGCTTTAGTGCTTATTATTATTATTATTGCAGTGCGCAGAGATATAAATCAATGTTTTTTTTAGTAATTTTATTTTAACACAGGTTTGCGTAAATAAACCAAAAGTGAAATGTGTGTCAAACAACAAAAGACTTGTGCTATTGTTGCACAGTAGAGCCACGTTAGAGGTTTTATCGGTTGAATTTAGGAGAAATTAAGAACACTGGCACAACGTTGGTGCTACTCACGTATATTTAGCTCCTAAAACCTTGTAAGTCCAAAATAAGCAAAGAGACAAAACAAAAATCGTTATAAAAATATACTCCTTAAAAAAGATAAAAATTATAAAGAAAAGGGAAAAATACTTTGACTCTGCGTAGTCTAGCATAGAATATCGTTAGGAGGGGGAGCGCCGCCAGTTAAAGAATTAGAATCGAAATGCATCCGAGTTGCATGGTGTTTGAGAGGAACATAATGTACATAAAAAAAAAACTATGATTTTTCTTTTATCAGTTAGAGTGACGCGACGCATTACGCAAATTTTTATTGAATAGATATGTTGCCGCAGCGGGCGGGAACAAAACATAGAATATAATGAAAAATAAACAAAAAAAAAATAAATAAAAAATAAAAAAACAAAAATATAACTTAGATAATTTCAAGTTTGATCAACCGAACAGTATCAACCAAATTATGCATTTTTCGAAAAATTCCGTGACAGTTGAGGACACTAAAAAAAATAAAAAAAAAATAAAATAAATGAAAAATACCTTGGAGTTTATTTAAAATGTTGACGTTGACGTGGATGACGACGTTCACAATAGCAAATGCATGATCTGTTCCTTAATGTTGGAGATGTAAAAATTATAACTAAGACTTAGGGTAAATTAAATAAATTTATTACTCGTCTGAATATTTCTGGGGCGTAGTTATTTTCCTTACATTCGCGTACGACAAATTCCCCAGAAATATCCGAACGAAGAGCCGACTCAAACTAGCCGAATAAAATATTAAACCAAATTAAAGTAAAGATATTTCATACCTAAAATTTTTAATAAAAGTATATATTTGAAATAAAACAAAAAAAGAATTCTCTAGAAATCTACGTATTTCATATGTACATTATATATAAATAATAATATAGTTTAAAACCTGCCTTCGAGATATACTGTATTATTTGAGTCATCTCAGCTGTTATACATGATTCATGAGCGGTCATGAGATTTGTTTAAAGCGTTTCATACAGAGCGACACCACGAACCAAAAATAAAAAATAAAAATAAAAACGTACTGTTCAGTCCTTGTTTTTACTCGATATCCTTAGGGATAGCAACAGGAACAAATGACAAAACAAATGAAAAATATTAATAAAAATATAAAACGAGACGAAATAGAAGAACATACAAAAAAAACACAGAATATACACGAGAAACAAAACAACATGATTACATATATATATTTACGTGAAAAGTATTAAATGAAACGAGACAGAGGAGACAAAACAAACAAAACCACTATATATTTAATCATTTTTCACCTTTTCGAACATAGTTCATCGACTTCGCGCTTTAAATAATGAAAATAAAAAGTATGTATATTAACAAATTAATTAAATTTAATAAACAATTTAAAAACATTTTTCAAATTCAAATAAGGAACGAGAACCGAGCAAGAAATATGTAAGAGGATATTTTCGATGTATTCCTGTGTTATGCATTATGTCCTTTTTGTTCTCACGCCAATGTTTATCCGTTCGAGGCCTTTTGTTAAAACATTGTTAAATTATGCTTTATGCTTTGTAATTCGCACGTGAAGCAATTAACGGTTTACCCCCAATTTAAATATAAAACTTTTTTCTTATTTAGTTTGAAATTTGAATCTTACATGTGATAATAAACTTTAAATTGGAGCTGGGCTTTAAATATAAAATCTGTTTTATATAATTTATGGTAAAAACCAGAAAATCTATGTAGTTTATTAAATTATGTCCTCGTTTGAGTTTACGTAAAACTTCTTAAAAAAACGAAATTTAGCACTATTCGAAATTGTTAATTTAGAAATATGCTATAAATTAGTAGACTTCGGTAATAAATTTTGGGAGACAAGTACCTGTTTATTTTCAAATTAAATAGATGATCGGTGCGATTTTTTAAGAGTTTTAACTTTAAACAGCTGATATCAAATTTTTGGTATATAACATTTTTAAATCCAAGAAATTAAGTTAAATAAAAAATTATCTTGCGTCACTATTTTGAGTCTCGAGTACAAAGTCTCTTCTAACCGCATACCTTTTATTTAAAGTTTGTTTGAACATCATTTATAAGATTTAGTTTCACCTTTAAGTGCAATTAGAAACATGTAATCTAAAATTTTTGTCATTTTTATGCTATCTAATTTGGTTTAGGAAAATGTAAAAATTAGGTAAAATAAAAAATGTTTCAATCGAGTACCAAACCAATTGATTTGAAATTATAAATATAATTATTAAAAAGTAGGATAAACGCGTTTCATTGTTTCACGTGCAAATCCCAGTGTGTCTTAAGATGAGTTAGTGTTATAGATATAATTTGGGTTAATTCATAAGGCTGGATAAATTCGTTTGATTTAAAAATTTTGGGCAAGGTAACGACTTATTGAATATTCAGAAATAAAAGTTTCCGAAAAGTCGATTTATTTTAGTAGCATATATAGATTTAGTTTAACTTTTGTTCATTTCCCAGCGACCGCATTTAAATAAAAGATTTTCTCTAGCATTTTTTTAAGTTTTTGCAACCCAAAAACGTATATCCTAACACAGAGCCGGAAGAGTGTAAATACTAGAAGTATTCAATTTGACGTTACATTACCTTCAGTACGAGATTCATATTTTATTCAACATACTAAGCAGTACAAGCGAGAAAAAAAAATTGTAAGTGTAACAATTGCGTTTGTTTATAATTCTGTATAAATGTTCTCAATATTTAAAATGAAAAACTGCCAGTCTACGATTTTTTATTGAAAGTATATTAAATATAAATTTAAAAATTCTAAAGAAGTGAATTATATTACATTTCGTAAAGAGTAATCCCGATAGAAATCAAAATGAAAAAAAAAAATAAAAAAATTGTAAACGAAAAACGTCGAAACCTTTCCGTTTCTCATCGTTCATTTTTCTCTCAATGCGGTATATATTTTCGGTATATATCAGCTGTCCATTGTTTACCGGGAGCATACAGAACAACTAATACCCAGAAACATAAAAAAAAAACAGAACCCAACCAGTATCCAGCGGTATACTTGACACCATTCCGTTTTGAGTAATAAAATTCAAAAACTGAGAAATAAATTCCGAAAAAATATGAAAAAATCCAGACAAAAATTCCGAAATTCAGAGAGGAGATTATTAAACCCATCGATTAGTTTTCGGCTAAAGGTACTTTCCTGTCTACTCTAAAGCTATTAGTAACGTTAAAAAGTAAGCAACAATAAAATTAAAAAAAATCAAAATAAATATAATTTGAATCTAAAGGTCCAATATCTGCTGGTGAGGTGTTATTACAGCGATTTATAAGTTATTTTTTCTGTTATATTTTTCGGTTTTAGTGAGGCCACTTGTGATTACGAGTTTTCAGTTTAGCATTGTAAGTTGGATGAATTTTATTATGAGGCGGAAGCCGATACCCAGCCGAGTTTATTTTTAAATGTGTTATTGTTGATTTCAAAGAAAATTCCAAAATAAAACATTTTATTAATTAAAAAAAAAAAAGAATGTCTTTTTGTAAGTCATACCATTTCCATATTTTTTTACACCTAAATAAAAATTTATTCTTGAGTTATTCTTATTATGTATCATTTTAAATTATAATTATATCAATGTTAAAATGCATTCTTTTTTAATTACCAGAGTTAAGTTTATTTGATTCTTATTATGTATTCAATTTGTGTGTTTTCAGAACTAAAACCCTATTATGTATCTACTAATTTTGAATTTTGAAATAAGCAGGACGAACTCACACCATTTTGTGGTACGGAACCCTAAAAATGTATTACAAGTGAACAAAATGACTTTTTTAATGATTTTCAACCATAACATCTTTGATTCGTTATATTTACGTAAAATCAGGAGGCTCTTAATAGCTTTTACAATAAATTTTGCATAAACCAAATTATTTCATCTAAGGCTCAGTATCATTAATCACTTTGGCATAGTAGAAACTTATAACTCTTTACGATTTACATACATGGCTAATACATATTTGTATACGGTGATAATAAATTTATTAATAAAGAACAAAAGGTTTTGTTTCCTACCATTAATATAGAAAGTGATCATCATTAGCTGAGCTGAAGAGTTCGCTTCAAAGCCACCAAACTTAATTAAGACAAGGACGAACTCGAGTTATCGATTGCATGAGAATCTATACTACGCCAAATTGATTAATTTATCCTACTGTGATATGGATGAACTAGTTTAATTTTTATGTATACATATTGTATGTATGTAAGATACAATGTATAAAAAACAATAACTCCTAATTTGAATTCGACTCTATCTAGAGCAGAATCGCCCACCTGGTACGATTTTCCTTCGTTATCTCCCAGGGGAGGTTAGCAAAAGGGTTTATGGGTTACTATAAAATTCGTCCAATCGATTCGCCAAGAATTGGACACTATGGCCAAAAATGTTTGACTTTTTGCTATTGAAGGGCGCTTTCTAGGCTGCACCCTTTTAGAGCTATTCGGTGTCCTTCGTGGCTTTTGCCGGACTGAACTGTGTCGTGCCTCTCAACTGCAGCAGGTTAGACATGCATAATTGATCCGGAGCAGCTCTGGTCTACTTTCAGCCCTAGCGCTGCTCCGGAACATACTCCTCAACTGATTCTGAAGTAGAACGCACGCGTCGTGCAAGGGTATTGATTTTACGACAAACGCATTCGTCGTCGTCCTAGGGAACTGGTGCCGGTGAGGGTGGAACCTTCCTCAGTTCCGTGGCACAAAATGTCAAATAAACTCTAGTCCCCGGTTGAAGTATAGTTTCAAGATACCCAAAAAAAAAAAATGCGCGGATTATCCCAGTAAAAGTGTTTTTTGTGAAACCGACGAAATGTGGTACTATACCCAAGAAAAAATTGGCTAAGACATCTTCCTTGAACTGAGTGCGACTTATCTTAAGATGGATATCACCACAATCTTCCTGTTCTGCCTGATGTCGATGGTCATCGGGGCTGTTGTGATGCTCCTCATCCAGTACTACATCTTCGTGCGGTACCTGAACCTACCCGAGGAGACCCTAGAGCAAAAATCCATGAATGAAAAATACATGCTCCCAGATGTAAGTCAAAACTCCAAACCCAAACCCTGCCCCCTTTGTTTACATATTAAAGATATAAAACGACGAATCGAATCGAACTATTTCAAGGATATCATGCTGAGTGTCAAGTCGGAGGATCCCGAGAGCAAGTATCCTATTGTCGCCGTCAATCTCATCATGCAGTTCCTTTTCCATGAGCTCAAGAATTCGAACAGGGTCCGGAAATGGTTCTATCGCAAATTGTCCCTGGAGCTGGAGGAGCTGATCACAAAAACAACGACGGGAAAGCTGTTCGACAAATTGACCGTGAGTAACTCCCTTTTAGTCCTCATTATTTATTTACGAATATCCATCCATTAAGGGTTCAGATTCTATTAGCAAATGAAATATGAATTCATGCAGTTCGTACCTTTCAATCGAATTGCGTGCAAAAATCTTTTAAGATAATTTATTTCGAAAGAAGATACAAAATATTAACATATTTATTTGCATGCCATTCGTAAATAAGCCCTTAATTACAAAATCATATTTTGTGAATCGAAACTAGAAATGTTTGTATCAATAAAAGACAATTAATTTATTATACATAATAATAAAACTCTAGTCGACTTGTAACCTGTATATGAAACATTTTTAATAATGAATCCTCACACATTTGTACCCGATCCAATATACTTACAAATTGTATAATAATACAACTCTATAAATTATTAGCAGAAAATCTTTATATTCCATTTATTAAATTTTCAAACTACATAATTTGCATAATCGTAAATATATTTAAAACACCACATTTTTATACGAATTGTTGCAAGTGCATTCATATTTAAGTTTCAATTTTTTTACTCATCCCGTGTCGTTTTTAATTATCAAATTTCTATCCTACAGGACTGTGAAAATATTTAGGATAACTCCAGTTCTACTTTTAGTTTTCTGAAGCATTTATTTATGTTGGACACAAGGGAGGAAGTCAATCGAAAAGGATACTTTGAGGATTATTTTAGCTACGCATTGATTTTTTTTTCTGTCGAACCTAGAGAAAGTATACTTCAGAAATTAAAAGTTCTCGATATATTGAAGTGGTCCTAAAAATTTTCACGTAACTGTATTTGTAATGATTTCTTAAAATTCATCTTTTCGTCTATAAACCTTATTGCTACTTTGCCTTTAAGTTGATCCAACTCTAGTTAATATTAAGCATACATTTGATTTCTTTATACAATTGATGTTATAATTTAAGATTCGTGATCTTGATTTGGGGGGACAATTTCCTGAAATTAAAAACCTGCGAGTGCACAACGCAGAGCTCCATGATACAGAAGGACACATCGAGAACCTTGATTTACTTCTTGACCTCCACTATAGAGGAAATTTTCGTCTTTCTATTGATGCCGACATGGTCCTAGGCAAAAAGGGCTCTTTAACCCTTAGAGGTATTTGAATTTTTTATTTTAAATATATATTTTAAAGAAAAAAATTATTTTTATTATAGTAAAGCAACTATCTGGTCTAGCCCGGCTACAATTTACTAGAAAACCCTACACCCACTGGTCGCTTAGTTTCTTAGGAGATCCCAAACTGGACCTAGGAATTGAATCTCAGTTTCAAGGGCGCCAAATGCAATCCAACGTGACGAGCCTGATTTTAAACCAAATTCGGAAGGCTGTTCGAAGAAAACACACCTTACCCAACTATAAGTTGCGCTACAAGCCCTTCTTTCATAAAATTGAAGATGAACTTGATTCTGAAATAATTCCCAACGGTCAGTTGGAGGTGAAGGTGTCCGAATTGTCGCGATTAATGATTCCGAGTCATATTCAGGATATCTACTGCACTTTAACAATTGCATCCCTTCCTTGGGTTGAGGCTCGACAGAGGGATGATCAGAATGCAACCATATCTATAGACGTTGAGATCCATAAGGCGAAGAATCAGCAAATCGGGATTGTATTTAAGCAAGAAGATAATTTGGTCCAAGTGGAAGCTGTTCTGCCAAATACTCCAGCGGTTAAGGCAAATCTTAAGTCAGGGGACATACTCATCTCAATCGAGGGGAAACGGGTGACGACTATCAGTCAAGTAGCTAAAATCATAAAAAATCTCAATAGACCCGTCTTCACTTTGCGAATTGAGCGAATTTATCCTGGCGTTATCCGAAATGATGCCATCACTGAAGATCTTGGACTTTACGAAGATTTTAGTGAGATGAATATCAGCTATTCTAAATCTATGGAGTCCGTTCAAATGGTGGGTGCGTTCGGAAAGTATGGAAGAAAAGCGTCGATAGAAAAGAACACTTCGAGTGAATCGAGTGTGGCGAACACTCCGACGAACTCACCTAAAAAATCTCAGATCATATCAAAAACTCTAGCGAAGGGCTTGAGTAGGGAAAGTACAGACACCCCTAGTCCGACGGGGGCGAGTCCTGACGATTCTACAGGTAGTCGGCCGACGTCTCTCAAGAAAAGTCGTCCGAGTTCCATTGAGCAATTCCAACAGCACTCGACCATCGATTGTCCTGTGAACAGCTTCATCCGGATGGAGGACCTGGCCATGTTCAAGTTGGACGAGAGGTGCCACTACCTCAACATTTGCGTCTACGGAAAACGTCGGGGGGACACCGCCCTTTTGGGGTACATCAACGTCCCTATCAACACAGTCCTTGCCGAATGTAGCGAATCAAGTTTAGGAAATCACCTGAAACAGTATCCTTTGATGCCGCCTAATGTCCCTGAGCTGTGAGATATTAATTTTAAATTTATGAATATTTTACTAAAATATCTTCGAATTATTTTAGGCAACATCATCCACTTTCTACCCAGTCGGGATTTGATCCAAAACTTTGTTTTGGGGACATCTTACTTTCTTATGTTTGGTCTGGTAGTGCATTTTTGTCGCCAAGCATCGAAGGAAGTAAAAGAGCTAAGACCACTAGGTAAGCATATAAAATTCAAAGCCAACATTTCGTATTCAAATTAGACTATTTCCTATCAACTTCAAAAATATTATCTTATATGTTTTTAAGGAACCTTTTCGAATTTCATTGGATATAACTTTAATTTTTTGAAGCAGTAGTTTCATTTCTACTTTTTTTATTTAATTTTGAAGACATTTTAGATTAAAAGATTTTAATTTTGTTAACTCTACACTCCCAAAATATCCTACAATAGTAAAAGATTTGAGTTAACTTTAAAAATGGTTCGCTTCGAAAGATATTTATAGACTTCATACTTAATATCAATAATTTAACCGTTAAATTTTTTGCCGGTGCTGTTTTTTTTTTCAGGGGCTCAACCGAAATCTTAGAAGAAGCAGAAAAGGTAGAGATGAGTGGTATCAAACAGCATAATTTTATCCGAACCCACTTCCATCGAAGCACTCAGTGCGATTTCTGTGGTAAAAAGATTTGGCTCAAAGATGCGGTCCAGTGCAGGGATTGCTCAATGTGCTGCCACAAAAAATGCGTAACAAAATGCCAAAATTCGACAGTCTGCGGTCCGGTAGAATGCTCCTCATCCACCCCCACCCCCACCCATCAAGCCATAAGCCAACCCGATCTTACAGTAACCGAAGCACCAAATGGTGACGCCGTTGATGAAAACGATGACGTAGAAGAGGTGAATTCAAAAATATTCTTAACATTTTGAGTTAAAGCGGCTTATTTCAGGGAAATCTCAAGAATGAAGGACATCGCCAGAGTTTCAGTGGCCTCTTGGCCCAAGGACTGAAAAGGGTTAATTCAGCAAATAATTTGGCCATTCCTGGAATTGTGTCGTCACTAAGCCAAAGTAGCAGGAGTCTGCCACCGAGTCCACAGCACACGCCAAGGTAATTTTTTTTTTTTGACCTGGAGATAGTTTTATAAGAATTATTTTGTAATTAAAAATGCTATTATAGTTACAAATAACTGTAGTAGCCTCAATCTGTAGGTTATCTAAAAATATCTTCACTCTGGGCACTGAAACTCTATTTGTTCTTAAAAGTTAATTAATTTACTAATTAACATAATTTTTATCTAGCGCTAGCTTTGTTGTAACTATGTTGTGTTCGTTTGTTTTCCTCTTTCTATGAAAATCAGAAAACAATCTCTTGTTAATCAAAGCGCAAACCCCTTCGCAATCGTGACCCAGAGACTGGAGATGATTCCCGCGGATGCTGTGGAGCTAACAAGTGAGCAGATCGCCAGTTTTGCGGAGCCCCTCGTTGGATCCGCGAAGATAGAAGATGTCATGAGTTTGGCTAAAACATCAAGCAAAAGTCTCTACTCAGAGCTGGAGCCCATTGAAAGGGTTAATAAAATCAACGAACTTGTAACAAATTTTTAAGTTTATTTTTCAAAAACATTTAATTTATTTTAATATCTTACAGCTAAGTAAATTAAGAATAGCGCTTGACTCAGAAACAGCGACTCACGCCCTCCTCCTGTCCGCTCCAGAGAGTAACCCCTCTAAGGTAACGACTGATTCCTTACAGAGTCCCAAAACCGAGACCCTGAAGCCTGCTCCAGACGTGCACCTGTTCCTGCAGACGAAACCACCCACCACCGCGGACCTTGAGACCCCCCGGAAGCCTGAGCATGATGCGGCTAAGAAGGCCCTCCTCATCGGGCAGACGGAGGAGCGCGTCCAGGCGCTGAGCGTCATCATGCTCTACCTTTGCACTGGGCTGCAGCATGCTCAGGGCGTCGCTAGCCAGTAGCCTCTACGTCTTCTACCTGTCCAGGTAGACCACTTCAAGTAGAAGAAACTGCTCCCGGCGAGTGATCTGGAGAAGAGCTAAGGAGGAATTTTAGCCGTTTTAAGACAACACCAAACATTTCGAGTATTTTTTAAATTAAGCGTACACATTTAGGTGGGATTTTTGCCTTTACGGATCAATTATCGATGCACTGCGATTGGCCAGAGTCAGACGCATGTTAATTAAGATATATTTCAAAGTTGAACTATTCGACAGTATTCCTGAAAAATAAAGCCACTTTGAGGAAATCGAGATAAAGGTCACTTTTAACTGTTTCTTCTGTTTTTAAAAAACTTCAACCTATTTTTTTGATTTATATAATTTCAATAATTAAACCCTTGTTCGAAAACTTAGTTACTACAGTCGACTGCTCAATTCAGCTCAAGAAAAGTAAGTGCTGAATTGAGCCTTATTTGTCAGCTACAGCTGAATAGCATACAAGAATTCTTACAAAAAACGTTTCATGCAATTCAGCTCAAATTTTCAGCAGACTTCCTAATTCAGCTTCTCGCGACTGTTGCTGAATTTAAAAATTCTTCTTATAAATATCAAATGATATCAAATTCGAATTTGGATAGAAGTCTGTCTCAAAATTTCTAAAATTTTGCAATTTGGCAACATTTGATTTTTCTATAAATTTTCCAAGCGTTCAGATGCGTTCCATTGAGAATCTACGTCGATTTTTGGGAGAATGACGCCTTGGCTATGTTCCAAGTGAAGCGCGCAAAAAAATAAATCATTTTGATCATGATGGGAGACGGGAACTCGTGATGCGTCCTAATTTTATTTATGTATTATTTATTTATGTCGCATACGGTTCACACATTGCAAAAAGTTCCTTACCATTTCTTGGCAGCTCTTGCCCACTGGTCAATTAACGAAGCTGAAGGAGTTCAATAACTTTGCTTTTGTGAGGCAAGTTTCTAGAAGCTAGCACGGTCCGATATTTGTAATGATCCCACTTTTGGCTCAAATCACATAATTTTTTTTTATTAGGCGGCGAACTAAGGTGTTTCTAAGTGGACTATCATGAGGAGGTTATCTCAACTGCGCAACTGATGACCATGGATTTGTTTCTGACGCAAATAAGTAGTAAGGTATGTTTTTTTCATTTTTATATTAATTTATATTAGATAAGTCGCCAAATTGACATTTTGTGCATTGATAAACTAAAAATAAACTCATCGTCCCTTAGAAAAATTATCGTCCCCTAATATTTGTTAATGATTAGAAAAACGTAAAGAATAGCAAATGTTGTAATAACAAAAACTCGAAGGAAAATATTTCACTCTTCTCAAAATATCCCTTAAAAAGCTATTTAATCTTAAAACTTGCTCAGAATAGTTTATATTATGAAATCGACTGAATATTGATTTAACATACACTGAGCGAAAGATAAAGTTTTAATTAATCAAACTTCTCAAGTTTCTCCCTAAGTATTTAATTAAATGGAAAATGTTTTGTTTTCCCACTTCTGAAAATAAGTTTGATTTAGTTTTGGGCAAGTTTTCTGTCGAACACATGCTTACATAAATAAACGGTATGCTGTAAATAGAAATTCTAACTGAAATATTAATTGGACTATACATAGTTGCTTGTTGCGATTTACTCTGAAAAATATATATTTTGCTACTATTTACCAGTGTTGGGTAAATAAAACATTAAATAACTAAAGACTATAATCTCTTCTTCATGAAGTCGATTAAAAAAAATTTAACACTATGGCGAATCTTAAGTACTACTTTTATAATTATTTTAGTCAGAGCTCAAGAATAAAAAAAGATAATAGACGATTTTTTTATGGCAAATCTGGAAAAAAAAAATTCATATAGAAATGAAACATCATTTTAGTTACTTAACTATTTTTATAGCCGTGGAAACTTTCATTGCGCTTTTTTTTTCTCTTGCCAGGGGTCTGGCTCAAAGGCAACCACTTGGTTTGGTTGTATGTATATATTACGAGGTCACAACAATACTTCAAAATAGAATCCAAAAGAAAATATTTTTTTTGCCACATCCATTCTGGAATTTATTTTTAATTCAGCCGCTACAACAAAAGGCGTTCTCAATTTAGCGATTCTGAAAAACAAACACTTCAACGCATAGAGCACACGCATTATTTATCAAGTGCGTATTTTTGTGCGGTGATTTACCTCCACCTGCTGCTGCTGCCTGTGCAGAATTTGAGAAAGTGTAGTAACATTAATTAGAATTAAGGATAAAATTTTTGCGCAATAGTTGGAGCACGTTTTCGGGTTTACGACTTCACGGGGCAGGCATGTAACGTCCAAACGATTTTTATTTGAAAAACTTGCTCTGATCGAATAACTTGCGTCTTTGCCAAAATATAACTTTTATAAGAATGTTTGATAATAGAAAACTTCAGTTTGCCACGAGGTACGTGGTGGAAGGAATAAAAGTTTTTTTATGTGAATCACGGACCAGGTATGAATGCCAAGGCATGTGGCCATGTGGGAGCAAATGACCAAGTTCAAGGAGGCAAAAAAGGAGTTCAATCACTTCGCATGGCCTCGGTGTATATGCTCTAAAAAATTGTCACAATAGTTAGCATAAAAAATTTTAAATTGCGAATTAACGTAGCATACAACGTGCATTAGACGGTCCCCACGCAGGAGATTTGTGCTAAAGACGTCACACAGGAAAATGTGCCGTGGACAAAGTCTGCGAACGTTTGAGTTCAAGAAATAAATAGAACGACGTCGGTCTGGCACAAAGACGCGATTTCCCAGGGGAAGAAAGATGCACGCCGTATCTTCGCAGAATATTTCGCAGCGACTTCCTTGGTGTTGGAATTTGGCATAATTTCAAGAGAATTTTGCCGACACTCGAGGGCCCCTCTTCTTCCACGCTGCTTCTTTTTGCAGACCTCTATAAACTTTGAGAAGCAGGCTGGGATCAAGAACAATCTTCTGCGCCTCTGAGCGACTATCCGTCTTTTCATTCCGATGCAAATTAATGCGGAGAAATGGCACATATTTACAAACAGCCTTGTTTTTATTGCGAGTAATAAAATGCATCTCTTCACCCGAAAGTAGGTGCAATTTTCTTCCATTTTGCGATGTTTAGCAAACAAAGCGAAAGTGCGGTCACGTGGCCTTCGTGACTCTTTTCGAAGACCTCGGACTTTACCATGACATAGTCATAATAAAAATAAATTGTGCGTCCAATCACCCCCGCGATTGTGTGTCATCATGCGCGTTATGTGTCTGATGCGACACGGAATTTTCACAGGAAGTCAGGTGGGCTGTGACTTTGACTGGTTTTCCGCGTGAAAATAGTGTGGCAGGTTGTTGAAAGCGGTTTAACAAAGGATTTCAACTCTCTGCTTCAACAGATATTTTTGATAATTTTTGATATTTTGATAATGAAAGATATGAATGATTTATTAAAAGATATAGGTATTATGGATCCAACGACTTTTACTGTGCTCTCTTTGTTTGTTTATAAATTTAATTAATTTTCCATGACTTTCCCATTTTCCAAGAAAATTTTGTTTAATTTGTAAAGAATTTAATTTTTAAACTTGATGTTTATTTATGTTTAAGTTTTATTTTAGCAATTTTCAAAACTTGAGATAATTATGTATCAAGTCGACTTTAACGAATTTCTTAGTCATTAATATACATGAAGGTAAATTTTAATATCAAATTACCACTATTACTAACTCAAGGACTAGCATTCCCAACTCAACTTTAATTTTTATCCGAATTTCCAGATGAAAATCGTTCGTATAAAAGTTAATTTATTATAAGTTCATGAGATCTACATTTATCTTATTTACTTTCGTATGAATTCACAGAACGTTTACTGTTTACGTTTTTCAGTAAATTCAGGGGGCCAATTTTATCAGCAGGAGCCGAATTACCACAGTTCTCTCCAATTTCTGAAGGAGTTTTTAGCTTATGTGTCATTCGCATCATTTTCACAAAAATATTTTAGTAATTAGTAATTCAGAATGATTTCACAACTTAAGCCAATTGGTTTGGAATATTTATTTTTAAATACAAAGTTTAATTTTTATTCCAGCATTTTATTGATCGGTTGATCTGTAAATGTTTAAATATGTTATCTGTAAAAATGTTATAATATGACTTTTTATAAAAATATAAAATTTCTTATTGAGTACAAAACGCGAAGAATAAAATAATCGGTTTTAAGATTTAAATATTGGTTAATTCTATGGTATAATTCAGCTCTGCGATGATATTAAAGAAAGAACTATTCTCCGTACATTTACTATATTTATTAATAAAATAAGGAAGATCAGTATTAAATGCGATTTGGTTAGGAACTTAAATTTACACTTAACACTTCCGAGTGCTTTTGTTGTAACACTTGAATTTTAATTTTAAATCTGTTACATGTTGAAACTAAATAAATTAACAAATCCAGTCTCGTAAAACCCCGAACTGATTTTGGTCCATTTTATATATTTGCTGAAATATACAAAAAAAAGTAGCATTTAGGTATCCAAAATAATTGTAGTGTAAGTTTAAAATCTTTAACGGCTACAATTCCACTAACGATCAAGATAAACTTAAAACAAATGGGATTTTAAGTTTCAAATTTGAAACAAACACTTGCAACAAAATTAGTTTAAACATGAAATCAATTGCATCGATTGTATAATGCATCGCGTATTCGTCGAATATATTCAGTTTTTGTTAAATTAAGAAATGATTATAATATATTTTGTCCACATGAAAAGACAACCATAGTCTAATGATGTTTTGGAAAATAGCCATGGAAAAATTCGCGGAAATGTCTGATTTATTTGTACGATCTTCTACTGAATAAACAGATGCGAATGTATTCAATAACAATTTCATTTTACGACTCTACGGAAAATGAGCGCGTGTCGAAAGCAAAGTCCGCTCTGCTTTTTCCATGGTATACGTTTTCATGCTGGTAATACTTTTCTATCTTATATCAAAATCCATGAGGAGCTCATTGCGTGCGTCTCCGGTACGCAGGGGAGACCCGTGGCCCCACCGGAGCCCCCCTCAAAAAAACAGCTGAAACGTTTTTGATCAGCAGCCAAAAGACTGCGCTTAATTAACTCGCACGTCGCAAGCGCTACTCTCTCAAGACGTTCACAGTGAAGATGAAAGAAAAACAAAGTGGCAAATACGTCTACAAGTTGGAGCACGTTTACCATGCTACAAACGAGGTCTAAGACGTTGTTTGTGTCTTGTCTCTTTCTTCGGCGAGGAGTATAAAATCAGCTGATACGACACAGACCCAAAACATTTGTAAAACGGAAGTCAGGAAATCAACTAGCTGCAAAAAGTAGTTGCAAAGTTAAAAAACTGCGTGCAACCGATATTTTATTTAAAATAAATATTTTGGGAAAGTAAAACGCAATATTGAACGTGAGCAACAAGTGATCTTCTTTGTGATTTCTTTGATTCAAACAAAATAAGGAACCCCAAGTGTGATCTTTTAGGAGCGATCATAATTTAAATAAAATAAATTAACAGAACTTTACTAGTGATCTAAAAAGTGTTAAGATCAGTGAATCGATCAACATGAGGACCCCACATTCAACTTTTGGAAATGATATCACAAACAGGGCACAGAATAATGCTGGCGAAGATGATCCTAATTACATCCCGCCACATATCCAGAGGATCGGCGGTACTAAAGTACTATCTAGAATCGCAGGTCGTGGAGTAATACGCGTTGTCGGAAGATGCGAAGATGCTAAAGAAAACAGTATGCTAGGTAAGTTAAATTTTTAAATTAAAATCTTGCAACTATAATAATAATATAAGTGATCATGAAAACTTGTTATTATTGCAATATCTCTTATAAATTTTCCTTGGGCACAGTAGAGTGAAAACTTCGTATACCATTTAAAGCCGTTCCGAGGGCAACAGCATTTTCAAACAAAGCACCTCAAGCGAATTACATAAATCTAATACCAATTAGAGCCACGAAAGGCATGAAAAATAACCGGAAGTGTATGAAATCACTCCAGAAAACGCAGTAGTCACTAGTCATCTTCAACTGAAAGAAGTTCAAACCAAAAACGTTTGTCTCGTCACCGTCAGGCAACTGGGAAAATTGCAGCATATTTAGAGTCTTAGCGTGATCACTTGAACAGCTACTGTGGTTTTCTTACCTCCCAAGACACGGGCGATTCCGTGATAATTGCATTGAGTAATTGAGTGAAAAGTGAAATTTTGTAATATGACTCTCAGCGTGGTTGTAAATTTTCTGAACTGATCATTGATCAAGATACTGCAAAATATCGAATTTTTTTTGATCGATTTTTGACTGTATATGATTCTTTTTGGTTCACCTGCTGCGCAATTTTTTTATTTTTTATTTTTTTGAGCAATTTTCTACCTTTTGCACACGCATTGAACTGACTGGTAGTATTAAAGACGCGTGCCAAATGATCAGTGATCAGCCAAGGCGATTGCTTCGATTCGGAAGAAAAAATGCAATTTTTGTAAGTCCAGCCTTGAATTATTTTAGGAGGCGTGTAGTAGATCGTCTTATTTCCTTTTCTATAGTTGAATTACGCAGAAAAATTTTAATTCAGCAATAATGAATGAATTCGTTGATCAAACGACTTTTTTCTAAATATAACCCTCTAAAATTTATGTAGTCGTAGAAAATGTATTTTTTTTCCAAAAAGACCTAACCAACTCCTGTGTGGGACTAGAAACAATACAGATCACTTTTTTTAACTCATTGTTTTGATTTCAACTCGATATATTTTTTGCTACTTAACATGAAAGTAAGCGTATCTTATTCAATAATTTTAAATTAGGTTAAAACGTTAAATTCCAAACGCCCCGGAAGGCAGCCGTGCATGAACGCGTTAGTTCGTAACTTATTTGCAATTTGAGGTACCTACGGCACAGGAGTTAGTCTCTTTCTACCTAGGAAATTGCGTAAAATGTTTTTTTTTTTAATTATCAATATAAAATCCATTCCCCTTAAATACAGCCAAGAGATTTTTAATTTTTTATTTTTCTTTAAATCGCTTCACTGCCCCACCGGCATGAATATACGCGGATGCAACTTCTTTGGCTAGTCATTGAAGTGTATGACCTAAAAACGTATATGCGATTTTTTAAAAAAATATATATAAAAATAAAATAGAAGATTATTTTTGAATGTAAAGAAGGCTTTGCACTCAGCTCGAGATTCATCCATAAATTACACATTTTTCGAATCCTCCGCAATGTTTAAATTTTATCTAGCCTGAGGTCAGGTGGTTCGCTAAAAGTGCGCAGTAGGAAAAGTTTTTTTGGGGGCAATTTCCTTGCCACTGCCGCTGTCCGTTTGGAAAAAAAAATAAACGGCCTCCTCCCAAAAGATCTGCGTTTTAATACCAAAAATAACCTTCTTTGTTCCGACCGAGTTCCGTACAATTGCGACTCTTTAAGTCGTCGTATTCACCTAAAATCTCATAATTGGCATCGTGCCATCTTCATCACTAGCACCACCAGCAGCCAGTACCCCCAAGAAAATATCAACGTCATTTTCGCGGTTCAATAAATTCCCATGGCACGAGCTTGACTATATAATTTTTTTTATTTTATTCAAATTTTCATTGTCGCCGACCTTCAGAAGTGTAGGTGGCAAAATCTGTGAATAAGTGACGACTAAAATCTTAAGCTTTTTCATCCACAAAGCTTTGTGGAAATAACTTCAAACAAAATTTTCCAACAATGCCAAAATTTTCACAAAGGATAAGCAGGAAAAATTATATCGCATATGGTGCAATAAATTTAGGTTTTATTAAATTTTTCAATTTCCCAATACTTAACCATAAATTAAAAATGGTGCAATGCGTGTGCATTTATAATACAATTAATATATCACTAATTGTTTTTCCACGGATAGATGATTTCAGTAAGTGATGGTCTACTTTTCACAAATCTTCCGCATTTCGTGATTTTCAGGAACTTTTGAGTTAATTTCGCGTGAAAAGTTGCAATAATTTCATTGCTACAAAATCCCCCAAATTTTATGCGTCATACCACCATACACTAAACTAAAATTAATTCGACAGTCTTGAAACCTTCAGACCGTTTAGCCTCTACAACTACAACTTGTACAAAAAGTCTTAACCCTTTCACGATAAAAATCAGTTTTATTTACCGAGAGTCAATCAACCAAACAAAACATGAAATATCAGCAGTTTCTAAAAAGAACTTTAAATCTTTATTTTTATACCTTTAATCAAAATTTAAATAATTATGTTAAAACGCAACTGCGTGTTTTATTAATTTAATATTGCAAAATATTGCGCACCAAAATTTTTCTAAAGAAAACGACTTGGACTCACACTACTCCAGGCGTTTGCGCCTTCCGGTCTAGTCAGATTTTCAGCAGAGATGCAATGAGATAAAAATCTTTAGCATTTTTCTTGCTCGAATCTTAAGATATCTCAATCTTTGCACACTGAGCTGAGAAGAGCGAGTTCAAGTTATTTTAATAGTTGGCACAAATCTCGCAGTAACGACTATTTTTAGCTCAGTAAGAGTTGCAAACTGCTCAGACTCTTTCAGTTTTGCGGCTCAGTTTCGTCCTCCTCGAGTAGGCTGCACGAAAGTACGATAGAACTCTTTGTTTTAAATAAGAAAAAAAAAAGAAAAAAGTGTAATTGCGAACTTTACCTTAGTTGAAAAAAATAAAAATGGCTAACGAAGTCGTACGCGTAGTTTCACGCTGCGATGAAGCTAAGGAAACGCAATACCTCGGTGCGTGAATTCTATTTTTATTTAGAATCCTAAAAAAAAATGACCTGACCCAACTCTTATAAATATAACTTATATACCCTATATGAATTAAAAATATATATAATTATTATTTTTCAGATTTATCAGAATGTGAATTGATGCAAGTGCCAGATGCTGTCTATCATCTTATGAGGCATACAGAGCTTAAGACATGTGATCTCAGCTGCAATGTAATTAAGAAGATTCCAGCAAAATTCGCGGTTAAGTTTAGCCTAATAACAGGTGAGTTGACCACTATTTTTTATTTATTTTTTTGCTAAATAACCTAATGGTTTTCTATTTATTTTTAGAGCTAAATTTGTCCCATAACCAGATGTCGAAGCTACCAGATGAACTAGCCGACTTGGGATCTCTACAGCATTTGGACATCTCACACAACTCATTTATCGTTCTCCCGCCAGTCGTCTTTAAGATGCCGAAATTGAAGGTCTTAAAGGCAAATAATAATGCAATCATTGGTATGTGACCCTTAACCTTTTTTTTCTCACTTTCTCAAAAAATATAAATTAAAACTATTTTAAAATATTTCTTACAGAAATCGATACAGATCAAATGGTTACATCAGACAATCTAGAACTTGTCGACCTCAGAAAGAATCCCTTGACGAGGGTCTCCCACAGGAAGCTGAACAACATTAAAGTAGACTTCCGGATCGAATTGTCCGATCCAGACGAGGAAGAAGACTGGTAGTTTACTTAGGAGCACCCCAATAGGTTTAAGTTCTAGACTAATTTTATAAATTGTGAGGGATAACCCCTTCACTTTAGACCTTAAGAACTACGATTAGGTGTGATAGGCATGTTTTGTACTTTACTTGTACTCTCTCTGACCTGTGTGATCAATCATTATCCGTTGTTATTTTATATTATTATTATTTTTTTTTTAAATGCCGACAGTCTCTACTGTGATGCCAAAACTAGTTAAGATAATATTTTTTAAATAGGCAAAGCGTAAAAATTTTGAACAATAAAAATCCACGATCAAAAGCACACAGCTAGGAAATTAGTATTGGTAACGTCTCCCTTTCCAGCTATTATCTTCAAAAATACAGTGGTGGGGGGGAAATGTCCCGAAGGGACTTTTAACCAGTTCGAGGACATTTCTTCAAATACTCCCACTCGCAGTAGAAAGATGAAGTGAATTTTTGGAAATTGTAGACCTTGCTAGTCATTACCTCCCAAAGACTAGGAGTTTTTGTAATTTTTCAGTTCTAAAAATTCACTGCCAAAGATGCGTTGTGGTGCTGTAGTTTCGTAGGATTACGCATCCTCTGACTTTCTGTCCAGAGTAGCCGTTATTTTTTTATTTAAGGCGATTTGTTAATATACCAAAAGATTGTAAAAAATACTCAAACATTTTAAAATAAAAACATTTTGCTACGATGAAAACAAATGTAGTACTTCTGTAGAGTGAAGCAAATATTCAGTTTGATCCTTTCCTAAATTTAGAATTCATTAACACGGAACTCCTTTCAAAATATTTCATTTTATTTATATATAAAAATCTATTTTATTACACACTTTTATTCTGCGCGGTTTTGTTCGCAAATAAAACGTGCAATTAACAATTTCAGGAAAAATTAAGTGCCGGTATCGATTCGGTTTTATTTCAGGTTAACAAAATAACTGCATTGTTTTGAAGTACTTTAATTTTTTGGTTTAGAAAAATAAAATAATAATGAAGGATTTCTCGTCATTCGCTAAATACGATAATTACCTATCAGAATGTTGAAAATGACGCAGTTCTAAAATTAATTCATTTAGGTACCTATTTGAGGTTTCAAATTTAAATTCTAATACTTTAATGTGGTATTTGGGGACATTTTATTTTCATGGTAGCTAATGTACATTGATTAAATTAAAATTAAACATGCTTTCCGGAATATTAAATTTTAAAAATACCCAAAAGCCACTCAATCGATTTACTGGAAATTTGTTGTGGTTTTGAAATAACCAATTTTATCGTGTATTTAATAGATATTGATATTTTCGATATGCGAAATATGTGTATATACTTCTTACAATTTAATGAAATTAGTTCTCCTTAATTAAATTAATATCAATGAAGTCAATGCCTCGATATTATTTATACGTCTTCCATAGTTCCTATTGTTTAATTTTTAATGGTTTTAAATCCCAAAGACATGTTACTAATTACGCTTAATTCACACACTCAGTGAAATTACTCACTTGATTATTTTTTTCCTAATTCTGATAATTCTAATTGAACTTAATTCTAAATTTGATGATTATTTACATTTACTGGTAAAGTTTTTGAATACAAATTGTGTAAAACTGGTCTTGTATAAAATGAAATTTTTTGCAATTTTAATAATAATTATAACATATTTGTCTGGGTTTTTAAAGCAGGTGGGTCACTTCAGCTCAAAGTTTCTTCCTTGGATAATTCCAGGGTTAAATTTCAACTCAGTTATGCAATCCCTGGCAATTGGGTTCTGTGGAGAAAAAGAAAAAAAAATTATTCAGAGGATTTAATGGATTAAATATTAAAATTATACCATCGATAATGCAATTATTTACCAGAAAAAATATTTTTTGGAAACTTTCAAGAAGCATACATACATACATATGTACATACTTTGATTTCACTTTTCCTATAAGCAAGCAGTTTAGGCCAATTAGAAATTAAAAATTTGATTCGGAAAAGTAAATTCCACAATGAAGTCCCATCGAATCTGAACAAAATCAATTTTTCCCAAGATTAAATTGATAACGATAAATGTTTATGTTTTAAATGTGGCTTAAATATTCGAAAAACTTTTATATAATTGATTTGATGTTGGGGTTATTTTGGAAAAGGACTCTAAAATGATTTTAAGGATATTCTTAGAAAAAACTTGGGATCATTGTTCCAAAGTCAGAAAAATCTTTATTCTGCTTCACTCGTAACATTACAACATAACTTTTGTTTTGTATACATTTAGCTTTAGTTAAATTACTTGTTGCACCAGAGGCGCTGCTTAAATGCTCCTTAAAAAACCACTTAAACTTTTTTTTTTCTTGGATAAAATTTTCGACATACTCAACAGGCAAAAAGGTTTGATTTTTTGAGTTCCAATTTTGTTTTTTCTTCTTATTTTTTATATTTTTTTATATTTTTAAGACAGTCCCACTTCGCCCGTTTGCTGAAGCGTTAGTGGCGTGTCATGACACGTGCTATTATGAAACCAGTTATGACTTGAAAAGAGACAAATTGGCACAGTTGCACAAAATATTTTCGACGGGATCGCTGATTACGAGCTCCTTGGTCTCGATCTGGTTATTGTCCGAGCAGTCGTCTGGCTCAGCGTGATCCTCGGCGATTTTTGTGTTCTGTACCCGGGGCGATTTTATGGAAGTCGTCGCATGGGCGTGAAAGTGGGAATGTGCCCCCGTCAGATTAGCCAGGGGTATCCGGTAAATCCTGAAGGGTTTAACCCGGTCAGCCGAATTGCTGGGGCTGTCCGTCTGACTCAAGAAAGGGTTGCGATACCTCGAACCCCTTCGCGTTGGTGACACCGGCGAGTCACCTTTCGAGTTCGTCACTTTCGGCGAATTTGGCGGGACCGTCGGCTCGATCAGCTCCTTTTCACTGGAGGAGTACGAGTCCCCGCAGGAGTTGCTTTTCGAAATTAATCGCTTGTGATCCTCGCTGGAGTTCCGGGGTTTCTGCAAGGATCGAGCCCTTTGGATCGAAGGGGTGCAGTCCAATCGATTGGGAATCGTCAGCAGAGCCTGGAGCTCCGATTCCTGGTTTATTAGCAAATTAGGATCCTCCCTGGTCTTCTTCTCAGAAACTGGCTTTTGTCGCATTTTGATAATATCCTCATTGGATAGCACCTCGTTTTGACTCCTCTCACTCTGCGTCTCGGGTGCTAAGCCCTTGATGTGGACGTCCTTTGGTATAAATTCGGGTGCGGTTGTGACGAAGTAGATGTCCCTTTTGGACGTAATTAGTTGCAACTCAGGCATCGTCGCGGTATATACAAGATTTCCGTTCACAAGCAACCTGATCTCCATGGAATCAGTTGTGAACGCTATGATGTAGGGAAATGCACAGACTATCGATGTCGGTGTCGAGTTCCAATGGAAATCGAACTCCGTAATGTTTACATCCTCGTTCAGTTTTTGAAAATGACACGTATCTGTGGAAACCACATGAAATAAGGATTAATTTTAAATCATAAGGTAAAGGACGTTACGGTTATAGCATAAAAGCAGCTCAGTCTCCTGTCCATCGCAAAGCTCGATTGCTGCATTTAGCTGGGTTTGACTTCTTTTAGAATTTTCTATTTCAAAGAGTTTTGAGCATATTCCTGTTTGGTCGCAAATCATTTCAAAGTGGTGCCTGAAAAAAATCCCGAAAGTTTAAGCTTAATTGCATTTTATTACATTTAAGATTGAAAAACAAAAAAAGTTATTTAAATATTAAAATGTATGCTTTTATTAGTTACGAATCTTTATATAATAGCTCAAAAATTTAGGTTTTAGTATCCTTTATTTCCCTATTTTTTAGTTTCGAATGTTTTTCCACAGTATAAGATTGAATATCGTTATCAGAAATTTCATTTGAAATTAAAAACCTACAACTTTTATTTAAATATAGAGGAATTGGTATTTAAATTGAAAAGATTTTCCCTTTAATGTGGAATCTACTGCAGACTAAGTAAAACTGTTTGATTTTAAAATTGTTTGCTCTTTCACTGGGTATGAATTTCTTACTCAAATATTTAGTTCTGATTGTAAAATTGAGTAATAACTATAAGTGAACAAACATTTACTTTCTTGAATAACTGAGTTAAATTCCCGGTATTCAAACAGTTTTCCCTTATCGATTCTTTGCTCTAAGTCTTCATTCACTGAATTCAATCAGGTTAAAACTTTTACCTTCAGTTCTTTATAAAATGTGAAATTCAAGCAGTAAAGTGGGCTCAGAGCTGGATATTTTATTAAGAAAAGCAAAAATGAAGGAAGTACCTACTGAGAAAACTTTAAAGTACTCAAGGTTTTGATGAAGATATGTAAATAAAAATATGTAGTAAGAGTTTTATACGAAAATAGGAATTTTTTCTTTTAGATAAAATGTAAACCAATTCAAAGAATCTTTACCACGAATAAAGCAAATGTTTTTGAGAAGTCGAGGAACAATTCGAAAGTTATATGACAAATAAAACTATTTAAAGACAAATTTAATATAAATTCAAAGTTTTCTGGACTTAGACAAAATCTTCTCAAATATACATAGTTGTAATGGATGTTCTTTAACCACGTTTATAAATTCATAGGAATATAAAAATATTACACATTATGAAAATTTAATTTGAAATAAATTATTCAAATTTCAAATTATGTAAATAAGATATTTTCCTTACTTGTATCCGACACATATAAGTCCTCCGTTCAGTGTGTTAGTAGGACCTTCAAGTATCGTCAAAATTGTTGGGTTATCATGTAGCTGGAACTCCTTGAGGAAAATAAATCCATCGACTGTTTCATTGTCGTCCTCGGAGCACCAGGAGGCCCATGCGGCCGTGTGCTTCCACTGGAAGAGGAGAATCTTCCTGCCCACGGCAACAGCCATCTTCAAGTGTCCACCACTGGCTTTGGAAGTGTTGTACAAGTGGCAGCCCCTCGTCCTCTCCATTCGTCTATCCTTAACTTCTATTCGACTCCTGACCTTAAGGGCGTCCTCCTGAAACTCTTTAAGTCGAAAAACAAGTATCCTATGACTATCCCTGTTTGTGCATGATCCCCCTCGAATGAGCATTAGGGAGTGATCCTCTAGGACGCTAAGCTGCCTAACTGCAAATGTCTTATCAAAAACTAATTGGTGTGATTGATCCTCTGCAATAGATTTAAAAATTACACACAATCAGAAATAGTTGAAACATAATTCCAGACTCTAATTTCTACCATGAAGAATAACAAAAATGAGAAAGCAAGGAAAAGGAAAATCCTAAAATACACTTTTCTTATTCTAGCTTAAAAGCCAAATACCAATTTTCATTGATTTGTCTCTTCATAAATGAAAGATTTTCATACATTTCTTAGTTACAAAAGAAACCTACTGCCCAAATTTCAACTAAGGTTGCAACCTTTATCTGTTTATAACACCGATAAACAAAAAAAAAATACCCACACCCTCCTTATACTTTGCTTTTGAAGTTAGTAGCAATAATACAAATTTTGAAAACCGTATTTTGGTCAGTTTTGACTAATCAATAAAAAATAAAGATTCTTCACAGACATTTAAAATTTTACTTAAATTAAAGTCTAAGAGTCGAGGAATATTAAATAAATGCCATTTATCTCCATATCTCATTTTAAACATTTTGGCGACACATTTTTTCACTAATGTGCGCTTACCGTTCTTTAATCGCTAGCTAATTGTATGAAATTTATATAATAGTTGAAGATTCAAGCTTTTATTTAAGTTATGTTACTAGCTCCTAGAAAAATTCGTTATTTTTTAATAATTTTTTATAAATGGTAAAAATACGGTGTTTTACATTTCTTTGACCTTCCTTTTACGGAAAACGGAAGAAAATTGAGTGTTTTTATTTTCGAATTTTTTAATCTACAGAAAATATCTTATAAAAATGATCTGCTATTTGTTCGGACTCAAATTTGGTGTTGGCCTGTGTAATTTATCTTTACAATTACAATTTGGCCCAAATATTTATTTCTTCGGGTCAAATCTAACCGCGTTCGCAGAGAGGGAGAATTTTTGGTGGGGAAATTGCTGGCTCTCGCACAGATTGAAAAACTCTGCCGCGATTAATGCTCTGCTCGGCTCGGCTCTTCGTGAGTAGCGTCGGTTTCCGTTATTCGAGTTGACAGCAAAAGTGCCGCCGCGCGAGGCGCTCGGTTTCGGTGATTTTTCGCGGAGAATTAATCGGGTGCAACCTGCAGCTTCCCGATTTTTCCTTGTCTCAAGTGCATGCTAATTGCTAAACAAAGTGCGTGCGACAATTTAATGGGAATTCCCCCTTTCGGCGCTTTCGGGGTCGGGTCGGAATTGCATTCCCTTGTCGGGAGGTCGGTCGGTCGGTAGTGCAGGGTAGTGCAGTGTAGTGCAGAGCAGAGCAGTGCAGAGCAGTGCAGTGTAGTGCAGTGCAGAATTCGTCGGGGGATCGCCCCTCCTCTGGGGTGGCCCCAATTAGCCAGGAGCTGGAGCGAAGTCGCAGCGAGGAAATAAATAACTAGGTAAGTTACTCCCAAACAAGCATTCATTTTTATACATATTTTTATATACATAGTTAGATTGAATATGAAATTTTCAGAAAAATATAAAATCAAACACCCTAAAAACACCCTTTATCATGTAATATGCATGAATGCAGATGAAGTTTTCATTTCTGGTTTGGACTTTCTTTCTTTCCATTACCAAATTAGATAACATTCGCAAAATCAGTGACCTTAAAAACATTTATGCACTCATTTTCATATAAATTGCATAAATTTTAGCTACAGCATTTTTCACCAAATAAAAATGCCTTTTTAGGACATCATGGAGATTTTATTTGATTCTTATTTCGATTTCTGTACCAATTTAATGGCAATTACCAACGTTTTAATCCTAATGCCAATTCTTGCGAAGTGGACTTTAAAAACACATTGTTTAACATTTCTAATTCAGAAATAGTTGAAACATATTTTTCAAAGTAATTCGAGACACTATATTTACTTCATTTAACGAAAATAAAAATTATATAGAAAAATGAAATTAATCAGAACATCAGAGATTTCATTTTCAGAGAAGTAAATATTAGTTACTTCCGCGAATTCAATTTTTCACTTCGTAATAAGTTCCAAATTAATTTTAAATTAAAAAACATATATTCTCCAGTTAAAAGGAATTTTATTTTAGTGAGGTCACCTTTATATTTATAAAAACTAATTTATTGGGTCAAGCATTTCCGGCTATTTTATTTGTTGCTTAATTGGATTTTTTTTCCAGGAATTATACAGGTTTGCATGGGTAAAATTGTCCCAAATTAAACATCAATTTTTTATAAATTTTATGATATTAATAAATATAAAAATAATTCAAAAATCTTATCACCCGCACTACTTCTTTTCGTTCAGAAATTAATTTGCTTTTCTAAATCGCAAATTGCTTCAAGTTTAAGAAAATACCACAAGCTTTGTGGAAAATGTTTGCTTATTTTGGGATTAGTGTTGCAAATCAAGGTATGTTATGGATATCCCATCATTTCTATTTATTAAAAACCTTAGCTGATAGAATAAAAATGAATACCATTTTCGAATTCAGCAACCAAAAATTATCGGTTGTTATTAAAGTTAATATTAAATGTGTATGAATTAGAAAAATTCTATGTGCTATATCTAATTCTAGTCAATAATTAACTTGATTACGCATTCTTGTAATTCAGGAAGACCAATCCTTTTTTTCCATATAATTTACTTCATATGTAAGTACATAAAATATTCGTTGCGATATTCTACGAGGCTAGAAATTTGCTGTGGTATTTCCACTTAAATCGTAATATAAAATTTGAATCACAAACCTTTAACCAAAAATGTTCCATCGTCGGTTGCGATAAAAACCTTATCATTCCCGAATGAGTCCCCTACAAGCGTGCCCCTGTGGTAGAAAGCGGGATAAAAGCACTGGGGTTCCCAGGGGGGCCGCTTAAATATTGTGCAGGGACTGGCCGATGCTAAACTTGTCGGGGCATCCCCTCTAACTATTGCTTCCAGTTTTAAGGCTTGACCAATTCGAACAAATTCAATTTGGCGGGCGTCCTCCTTAAGCTTTGAGGTTCGCGGAGCATCTGAGAGCACCTCAGAAAAAGCCCTCCTGTTTAGCATATTCTGGAAAAAAATATAATAATAATAAAAAAATTACGTGATATTGTTATGATAATAAAATTCGTATAAAAGAAAATTATGTGGATCTACTGACGAGCTTGTTGTCGTGGACGTACTCCTCGTACAGATCCTTGATGAGCATTTCCAGAGTTCGCTCACGCTTTCTTGAAAATGTTGGGGTCTGAAGAGTCGCCTTTTCCCCGTTGATTAATTTTACAAGAAGAAACTCCCTAAACATGGATATATCCTATGGGATAGAAGAAGATTTTTATATTTGAGTAGGTGTAGAGTTCGAGTTCTTCACGTAATTTGATTCGATTGAGGTGAAAAACGATTTGTAATAGGTGTATTGCGTGTAAAAATCCGATTAACCACATTAAGAGGAGATTAGCTTGTATAGACGTATTTCCTGTGATTTGCCACTATTCCCCGAACCCCCCGGGTAAATTCCAGTGTAGGTCAAGCCAAGCAAACATTTGTGCAAAAGTAATTTCGAGTTTGTTAGGGTTGAGGACGGAAATGATTAGGATAGAGCAACAAACGTGACCTGTCTGAGTCTATATTGAATTACGTGAAATATTTGACGTCGCATTTCAATTAAAGAGGTGAATAAAATTAGTTAATATTGAAGGACCTTAAAAATGACTTCTTGACCTAAATTAGCTAAAATAATACGTAAAACAATTCTTGTCTTATGAACATTCTTTATTTTTAAAGAAATATAGTTATATAGAGATAAAAATCTATACAGCAAAATTGTAACGAGGTTTTGTCTTTGCATAAAATAGTTTTTTTTTTTTAAATCGATCGAAATACGTAAACCTCGATAGATATCATGCTTTGTTTGAACTTTTTAGCAAACAATTTGCACAAACGCTTTCGCATACCGTGCGAGTGCAAACATAAGAATATATATGAGGATTATTTGCAAGCCGAAATTGTTATTAATACGAATACTATTGAAGGATTACATTTTCCATCAACAGCTAAAGAAATCATTAATTTGTTTAGATTATGACTGGACTTTAGTTGAAATAAATCTTACAGCTATGATTTGGAAATTGTTGAAAATGCAAAACCTTCTATTTTGTGTTTTTTTATTGAATAAATATTAAATTATGAAATATATAATACCAGTTTTCAAAGTGACGTAAATGGACACCTTTTTCTAAAGAGAAATTGGATTAAGAAAACGTATTGAAATGAATACAAGCGATTCTTGTACTAATTTTCTAACTCAATGATTGAATTTGTTTTACAGTATATGACTAACTGGCTTTAACTGACTGATTTAATCTTAGTTGCCTCCAAACCAAACAATTCATATAGTTACTCTTTATCTAAAAAGTTATCCTCTATCGATTCAAACAATCTGGAAACCGTCCTACGGCATAAAGCCCTTTTATCCTCAGTCAAATCAAATTATAGTCGAGACGAGATCGATTATTCTTGGATTTACTCACTATAAATTGCGGTGGATCTGGAAGCGTTGGTCCAAAAGGAGGTACAGTTTCATCACAGAAAATTGCTAAGCGGTAAGATTTGCCACTTTTCGTCACAACTGCAAAAATATCTAAATTAAAGTAAGATGAGTTAAGGTAAAATTAACATAAAAGGTAAGAAAAGGTTTTATTATTAAGATTCTACAAAGATGTAGACTATGGATTTTAAAGGATACGTGTAAATTGACTCTTAATGCAATTTGGATCAAAAACAGCTGGGGAAATTCCTTTGTCTGTGTCAATAAAGATAATGTTGATGATGTCGTTTCCTATGTGCCGCTTGCGTTCCACCTGAAATAATATATACATATATAAAAAATAAAAATAAAACACAATGTGTTGTATTATAACCGCCGACAAACCCTTTGAGGACATATCCAAAAACATTAGCCCTCGCCTGAGCATACAAAGGACGAGTGGCGGCTAAGAATGAAATGAGCATATTTACCTGCTGGCGATTATCTCTAGAAAAGGGCAAAAGCGTAGAGACGTGGAACATTATTTCATGGCCCTCGTAGAGGGTGTAGATGGAGTATTTTCCGGTCATGTCGCCTGTTCCAACAGGATGAGATGGAAATGCGTTCATGTTTAAGTTAGAATAAAGTGAAATAAAAAAAATAAAAAAAACGTCTGGGCGAAATTTAAAAAGAAAGACAAGATATTTACCCTTAACGTCCAGACCACCCCTAAACCTCTCCCATCCCTTGAGGCGAATCTTCTCTCCGAGGACGTTCAGAAACTCGTTAAAATCGTCACTTCCACATTCTGTTTGCACACGAAAAGAGGAGGATATACAATTAGGGCATTTGTCATTTAGTGAAAAAATTAGGAAAAGTAATGGCTCTGAACAGGACTCCCTCTCTTTTACTAAACGGAGGAGGGGGCGGGAGACTCTTCTTACCATTACTCAGCATTTCATCATCACAAGTCTGTCCAGCCTTCATGTAGACAACACCAAACTTAAAGTTGACAGATCCCTCCTGCTCCTCTAGCAACAGGAGATCCTTTTGGATATCGGCTGAAAATAATTCTTTTGGATTTTTCGCTGCTCCGTCCATTCCGGGAAAATGGCCCAAAATTTGTTTCACTGTTAATTTCTGATGTGGGCTGTAAGGGACTGCGATCTTCTGCGTGCCCTGGCAAGATTAAGAAAACGAATCACTCTTAAGAAAAATCGGAGGATGGTGAATTTATCGCTATTAGACCATCTGGCAACCGCTTTTAGGTGCTATAATTTTTGAAAATCGTTAGAAATGGTGCGAGACCTTTACTAATTGAATTTCAGGCCACTTCTCACCGGTTACCTCTAGAAAATCAATAAAAATCTCAGTGTTCCGCCTGACTGGGGGGAGGGTACCGAATCTTGACGGGCATTCCCGCCACCTTTTCTCATTTCATTAGAGTACCCCAGCCGCAGCAAAATTAAAGAAATTCAATTAGCAACCGAAAGTATGTTTAACCAGGTGGCTATCCTGGATGAGGGGATGCTTTAAAAGGGGCGAAGGGACAGTCTAGGCCCGAATTCGAGTGCATGGTAATTGTATTAAATCATTTGCACTTGAGGGAATTAATGAGATAGCCGGGAAGTACATTGGTTACTTTATTCGACGGGACGGGACTCCTGAAATCGCAATTCCATTGGGGAGCCCCCCATTCAGCACCTATAGAAAAGGGGTGAGATACAACGTGCCTATTTTTGGATTCGGTGAGTAATTAACCGCCAGCAAATGAAATACAAAACTTTTCAACGCAGTCACTCAGCGTCAAAGTTTATTGTGTTCATAAAATATGGCGAGCACCACCCCAGCCTCACTTGGGTCATGGGTCATGGTCACTGCCCCACAAAACGGAGGTGAAAATTCACTGAAAAAAGCGCATTTTCACTATGAAGGCACTTTGTTTAGTTTATTGAATATCGTGGGCCTCTATATTTAAATAGGTAATTATATCGCATATTCAAGCTTATGTTTACTGTTTACTTATAATTAAAACCCTCAACTCCTGGGAATTGTTTTCTCTTATTTTTTTTAATTTACTATCTCTGAGTATCTTTTGAAATAAGAAAGATTAAAAACCAACTCCTATTCAGTCGAAATATGAAAGACTTTTATAAATTTTTCGCTCTTTTTACATCGCAATTTCGTCGATGTTAAAACCACTTTCATTTTTCAGAATTTCTGCATAGGTGCTTCTTTTTTATTTACTGTGCATTGCATTGTTTTTATCTTCTAACTAGCTTTCTGATCCAGAAATAAATAGAAATTAAATTAAATTAATTAAACGTTTGTATGGAAGTTCGTCGGATCTCCCAAACTTTCATTCTTTATTTTACTCGCTTAAGGAGTCTACTATCTTTCAAATTTTGAGAACAAATTCGTTAAACATTTTTCTATAGAAAGCAGGTATATTTGCTGACCTTTCAAGAGTATGAAAATAAAATTTTGGAATTTTTATATTGGCTTTTATGGTTATTACAATTAAAAAAATATATCAAAACTTCATTTTTCAAAATTTGAAAGTTAGACGATCCTTTAAAGGAATAAATATCCAAAAATCGTAAAATACGCTTTTCTTATTCTAGCCTAAAAGCCTAATACCAATTTTCATTGATTTGTCTCTTCATAAATGAAGGATTTTCATACATTTCTTAGTTACAAAAGAAACCTACTGCCCAAATTTCAACTAAGGTTGCAATTGTGTTTCAACCTTTATCTGTTTATAACACCGATAAACAAAAAAAAATGTTTTTTTAGAGTCGCGGTTTATTTCATAATTTTTTCATTTATCATGTAGGTTTCAAAATAATGAAAAAATACCCACACCCTCCTTAAATAGTTTGCTTTTGAAGTTAGTAGCAATAAAACAGATTTTGAAAACCTTATTTTGGTCAGTTTTGACTAATCAGTAAAAAATAAAGATTCTTCACAGAAGTTTAAAATTTTACTTAAATGAAAGTCTAAGAGTCGAGGAATATTAAATAAATGCCATTTATCTCCATATCTCATTTTAAACATTTTGGTGACACATTTTTTCACTAATGTGCGCTTACCATGTTCTTTAGTCGCTAGCTAATTGTATGAAATTTATATAATAGTTTAAGATTCAAGCTTTTATTTAAGTTATGTTACTAGCTCCTACAACAATTCGTTATTTTTAAATAATTTTTTATAAATGGTAAAAATACGGTGTTTTACATTTCTTTGACCTTCTTTTTACGGAAAACGGAAGAAAATTGAGTGTTTTTATTTTCGAATTTTTTAATCTACAGAAAAAAATCGTATAAAAATGATCTGCTATTTGTTCGGACTCAAATTTGGTATTGACCTGTGTAATTTTTCTTTACAATTACAATTTGGCCCAATTAATTTATTTCTTCGGGTCAAATCTAACCGCGTTTGCAGAGAGGGAGATTTTTTGGTGGGGAAATTGCTGGCTCTCGCACAGATTGAAAAACTCTGCCGCGATTAATGCTCTGCTCGGCTCGGCTCTTCGTGAGTAGCGTCGGTTTCCGTTATTCGAGTTGACAGCAGAAGTGCCGCCGCGCGAGGCGCTCGGTTTCGGTGATTTTTCGCGGAGAATTAATCGGGGGCAACCTGCAGCTTCCCGATTTTTCCTTGTCTCAAGTGCATGCTAATTGCTAAACAAAGTGCGTGCTACAATTTAATGGGAATTGCCTCTTTCGGCGCTTTCGGGGTCGGGTCGGAATTGCATTCCCTTGTCTAACGCGTCGGGAGGTCGGTCGGTCGGTAGTGCAGTGTAGTGCAGTGTAGTGTAGTGCAGTGTAGTGCAGAGCAGAGCAGTGCAGAGCAGTGCAGTGCAGAATTCGTCGGGGGATCGCCCCTCCTCTGGGGTGGTCCCAATTAACCAGGAGCGAAGCCGCGGCAAGGAAATAAAAAACCAGGTAAGTTACTTATTTTTATATACATAGATTGAATATGAAATTTTCAGAAAAATATATGTAAAATCAAACACCCTTTATCATGTAATATGCATGAACGCAGATGAAGTTTTCATTTCTGGTTTGGACTTTCTTTCTTTCCATTACCAAATTAGATAACATTCGCAAGATCAGTGAGCTTAAAAACATTTATGCACTCATTTTCATATAAATTGCATAAATTTTAGCTACAGCATTTTTCACCAAATAAAAATGCCTTTTTAGGACATCATGGAGATTTTATTTGATTCTTATTACGATTTCTGTATTAATGTTTTCTTTTTAATTACCAACGTTTTAATCCTAATCCCAATTCTTGCGAAGTGCACTTTAAAAACACATTGTTTAACATTTCTAATTCAGGTCTTCATTAAATTTTACTTATAAAAGATGATTGTGCTTTGGAACTTTCCCATTTATTTTTCTAAGCGTAGGTTGCAAAATCGAAAGTCGAAGGTGATAATCGAAACAATTAGTCTTCATCGCAACCTACGTGAAACGAAAATAAATTTCAGAGTTCAGGGCAATGGAAATTTGTAACACTTTAATTTTACGTCAATAAAAGCTCACTTTTTTTTTAATGAAATTAATTTGGACTATTTCAGAATAATATTTAAATAAAATTTCAAAACAAATATATGAGATGTAAAAAGTTAGTTTAAAAAACAATACAAGTACCAAAAACAAATTAGGTATCTTAATTTTCTATTTCACATCGATTTTATACAATTCATATTATTTTCTTATTTTAATATCGAATTTTTTGGTGCAGTATAAGCAAAACGAAAGTTATTAATTTTTAAAATCCTCCTGCAAACCGGAAAAAATTCCTTTTTTAACCGACTTAATATTATTGGTACCAGTCGTTTATTTGAATTTTTCTATATGCATGTTCCCGCGTAACTTCGAACGCGTGGTGTGGATCAATTTGAATAAGCCCTTGTTGTTATATAAAGTAGGTTGCATGAAGAGTACAATGAACGACGTATGACATATTAAAAGATTTTTTAATTAAAAAAATATTCCAATTGTATGTTTTATCGTAAGGCTCATGTGTTAGCTTTTGATTCAGTTATAATTAATGAAAAAATTTTTTTTTTTTGATATTGATTTGGGACCGATGGATTGTTGAAACCTTATATTTTCCGGAATATTTAATTTTATAGGATTATTGAATCTGACATTATTTGTCATAACAATTCTGGAACGTTTATATAAAGTTGCGTTGCAAATTCTTTAATCAAAATAAATTAAAAACGTTGTTAACAATACTGTACAAAAACCAACTTTCTCCTAAATAAAAGGAGTCCTTCTTCAAAGAAGTTTAACTACAGAAATTGTGAGATTTTTTAATTTTACATTTAACATTTCCATGCAATATAAAATTTTATTCATGGAAAAGTCGCAATTAAAGAAAAAATTCACTACTTATTACGCTATTTTCTATGTACATAATCCCTCAAACTTTTGAAGGTATGAAATTCTGTTTCTTTCAGTATTGTTTTGTTTTCTTTTTAAATTCTAGATTTTGTAACGAAATATTATGATATACATACATACATAATTATGTGTGCAAGTCTCAAAGAAGGATAAATGAGGAGTATTATGTTATTACAACATTGCTCATGAGTGGTTACTTTGACGATGTTGTTATTAGAGAGATTTCGTTTCGCTAAAGAGGAGTACCTTTTCCAAATATAGAAATTGTTTACAGGGAAGGTTTGGGCCAATTAAATTCGCAATTCTACGCTCTGTCAAAGGATCCGAAGGTAGTGCCCTAGTGCCAGCTAAAAGCTTTTACCTACTTCAGCCCTAAAGTATCTGCTTGCATATTCGCCATTCATTCGGGAACTAAGCTAATTGTGGCTGGCTTAGCAAAGAGGCAAAGCCGAGGCAGTATAAGCCAGGAGGAGTTTACAGTCTTGGGTACCAAAGTGCCCAGCAACAGCGGAGACCCTTTGAAGGGTCTCTTTCTGAGCAATCAAGGAGCTCCGAGAACCCTTTTGCCCACCAACCACACCCCGCCCAGTCTGGTCAACAGGAAGTGGATAATGATTCGCATTGTTGACTGCATTCCCGTCCTCCTTCCGGTGGAATCTCTCAAATATTATATAAAAATTCCTCCATCACCTGGGGAGACAACGGAATGACTGATTAATGCTCCTCCACGCAGTCGAGCAACTTCCGTTGCGACGATCAACAATGGGCAAAATCTAGCAAATAGGGTAAAATTTATTTGAGTCTGAAAGCCGACTGGGGGTGGCCTGCGATGTGGTGCGCTATTAAAGAACATTTCTTGCCAATTTTGAGCGCGTCACAAGGCTACAGAATTTCGATCCTTTTCATCCGCCCACCCACGCCCCCAAGCGGACAACATGCAAAGTTGGCATAACGATATATCCCGAAGGAGCGTCAGCTTAATACGTTTATTCAGAAAATTTTTTTGCCCGGCCTGAAACATTATTGAAATATTCTGTTCGAAGTAAAATTACTAACTCCCGACCGCACCACACATCCCTTTTTCAACAGAATCGTTCGAGTGATTTTTCTGGATTTGTGAGCCCAAAGAAGAGGAGCACACTCCCCCGCAATGTCCCGTAGAGATGTATTGCACTCGAGGAGGATGTTCCCGACGTGAGCGGAGTTTTAAGTGATCCATCTATTGAAGGAATCCGGGTGCACCTTTTAAGAAGTGAATGAATATGTCGGGAGTAATGTAATGAAATCAAGTAATCGTCCCTCACATCCTGCGTCCCCGGGGGCGTGAAGTGGATACTTCGGCGGGGTGTCTTCCCATTCCTGGAAAATTTTCATTCACCCAACAAAGTGCTCTTAGGGAAAAAATGCACTTTTCTCAGAATTTACACCTGTTTTATAGCTCCTGACCATGACAAGAGTGGCTCCTTCATGTTAACATTATACGGGCTTTTACCGATGGCGCCACCTACATTTTTTTTATTAGTAATTTTGCGCTTAATTTGATTACATATAGTAAATTAAATAAAAGCGCGGACAAAGACGATTTAATAAAACCTTCCGCTGTTTCTATGAACAAGGGTAACAAAAAATTTAGTTCACTTTTGTTATTTCCAATGTTATCATTTCTGAAACTTTACATTATGTAGTTTTAGAAGTAATGCGCAAAAATTTTCAAGTAGGTACTTAAGTCGTAAAAATAACGAAAAGGTAGCTTTTTAAGTAAATGCAATCAACACAGACACGCAACAACTTTTCTAGTGTAAATTTTTCGATTCTCAGTTTTAAAAATCAAAAATTCTCCAAATTGTAGTACCTATTGTTGCACGTGCTGTTTTTTAGTTTATTATATAACTAATAAAAACTTCAAAATTAAACTTATTTTTTTAACAACCACCAGTTTTTGAAAAATTATTTTATTATAATATTATACATATGTATGTAGGTATGTACGAGTATGTAATAACTGAAGAATTTTGTTGAACCGAATGGTACCTATTTATAATTGATACCTTTTCATTTTTCACTATAAAAGCTGAGGTATGTAAATTGTCATAGTATAGAATACAATTAAGTATATATCAAAGTCTTATGCGTTTTTTCTTTAAAAAATGCGGGGTATTAGAGGGTTATTTTTAAACGATTTATTTTAAAGTAAAGAAAAGCAGTCAGAAGCTGAATATCTTTTTTTTTTTAGCAAAATAAAAAGAAAGCTTGAGTTTTTATATTTTTGAGCCAAAAATAACAAGTTGTGAAGCTCGTTATTTTTTTCCAGAAAAAGTATATAGAAAGCCTTATCATTAACTTATTACTTTTTCAAATCTGGAGTTATGAATGAAGTTACATCGATTCAAATTCCTTCTATTTTGAATAGAATTTGTGATTTCTCCTATATTCTTTATACCCTTGCAATTACAATCGTTCATTCTGTTTGGAAGCATTTGTGTCTAAAAAGCTGTTTATTTTGGGATCCTTTTGCTTTCAAATTTGGCGGAATATGTATGTATGTTTGTATAACTAATGTACTGCCGAACAATAGTTCATTCAACATTTTGGCATTAGCTACAACTTTTAACGACGATTTATATCTAGCAATATAAAGTCCCCCAAAATTTGGTTTTAGGTTTTTTTTTTTTTTCAACTACATATGTACTTTCACACAGTTTTAAACACATTATATACATTATCTTCAATATATATGCGTATGTAGAGAAGAATCGTTTTGATAAGATGCGTCATATGTTTAATATAAGTTAGTTAAGAAAGGGATGATCGCACTATTCTAATTTTCTCAACATTTCATCTAATTATTTTTTGGTTACGCTTCTCAATAGATAGATTCTCAATAATAAAGTCATTAATCTTTTGGAGTATGAAAGTTTGAATTGTGTGAGTTGTGCTTGTGAGTCAAAATCATACTTTTTTAAACAAAATTTTTAATGTACTGTAAATCTGCTAATATTTTTATATGCACATTCTCAATGTAAAAAAAGCTATTAGTTAAAACCGAAAACTTTTTTAACAATCAAACAAAGTTGTTCGTGTAATGAAAAATTTCTAATTTAGGAAATTTAAGGTTAGATCAAATTTTCGTGTTTGGGTATTTACTTTAAAAACCATTTTACCGAAAAAAGAAGCACGTGGTAAGGAAATAGGATATATATTTAAGTGATAATAAAACCAACAGATAATATTTCACTGAAAAATTATATTAATAGGGTAATCGATTTTTGGAAAGGAGTTTCGTCGTAATTTATAAAGAAATGATGAGGAAGAGGTTTTTAAAAACAGGATGGTAAAAATCTGTAAATAGAATGGTGAAATATGGATTTAATGATGGCCTTTTTAGATGAATTACTAATAATAAGTTAGTCTGTCTAAATTAAAAATCCAGAATAAAAGTTGTATATTCTGTATCTAATAATAAACGTGCACGTAAGAAAGTTCAAATCTGGGTAATTCCAGAGTGAGACATCTTTAATGTAACCATAGTGTTTGTTATTAAAAGCTAAAAACGTTTATGAAAGCAATTGCAATTGCATGATGCGTGGTTGAAAAATGGGTTCCCGAAAATGGCTTTTTTTAATGTTACCCACAAATTACCCAATGCTTGAATAACAATAATATTGTCACCGAGAATTACGAAGTTCTTAAGCTTTTTAAAATTTCTATGCCTTGAATTTTTAATTTATTCAGTAAAAAAAAAATTACGAATTAGCTAAGTATGTACATATTTCAAAATTTATTACTTACGAATTACAAATTAGATACATATTTCTAATGATCCATTGAAAAATAAAAATTGTTTGGATGTTGAAAACTATTACCAAATATTTAAATAATTAATAATTTATTATTATTTTTGGTTAAGTTTCTCTGTAATGGATATTATAAAACTGTGATATTTGCTGGCATATCAAACAAGTTCAATAGATAGTGAAGGAACTTACGTTTATAAAGGTTAATTTTAATTCGTGTATTTCTAAAGTACCTACAATAAAAATTTGACCTAATTTAAACTTTATTCTATCTTATCTTCGTCATACTCCAATTTCCTTATGGAATATGAAAGTAAAATATGTAAGACTGAAGATAAAATTATCTTCAAGATGCTTTTACGTAATTTGGTCTTTCAATACTTTCAAACAACAGTTTTCATCACCGGCAGTGGCCTTCAAACTTTGGTATAGGAAGTAGTTTCAGTTATGAACTTGCTTGCTTCGAAGTTGCATATAATTGCGAAAGTTGCTAAATTACCTAGGTCGTATAGACAATAGAAGGCTGACAGTTTAAGTTCTTTAATTAAGTTGAATATTTACAAATTATTTTGTTTTTGCCTCTGAAAAGTTAGAGAGGCAACTTAGAGCTGTATTATATATCTATTAAATATTATGTCTATTTTTGCTTGGAACCAAAATCTGACAAGCGATTTTTAAAGCTATATACGAAGTAGAGCGTGAAATTGAAGGAAACTACACACACTGCATTTTCTCAGGCTGGTTAGATTATTTCCTTTGGGATTGGGCAATTTTCCGTTGTCTGGGTCTAGTAAGCCTCTCTTTTTTCCCAAGATGCTGGCAGGTTAACTCCGAATCATTACATGCCCCCAGCATCTTCTTGGAGCAATATTGAATGGTTCCCCACATAAAATGGTTTGTTCTTTTAACCCAACCCAAAAGGTAATCATGAGGAGCATAAAACATTATTCTTCGATAAAACCATGCCCATCACTCGAGTGGTGGAAATCTTAATTAATAACAAAATAAAAGGTACCGATGCTCCATGCCAAAAAGGGAAGTTTTTCACTTTCATCCATGAGATGGGAAAAGATACGAAAACCCAAGAAAGTTTAGCGGATAATTACAAGATTTACCTGTTTCTTGAAGAGAATCGCCCTGTATAGGGGCGCGCACTTATTTCCTGAATCCTGAGATACAACAGAGAGGAAGTAGGGGTTCTTGTCCGAATCGATACCAACGTAATTTTGATGTACTGCAATGAAAACAATGTTCAACAAAGTTTGGCAATTACATTGAATTGGCTTTCCTCCTTACATCGTCCCAGAAAGTATTTGAAGTACCATCGAGTTTGATGCTCAGGATTCTCCAGAATAGGAGTGCTGGGCGAGCCGAACACCTGTAATTAAAAATTCAATATTTTAGAACACTTGCACATCGAGCTCTCTTTTTTCTCATTTTCTCACTTAGTGCATTTAATTATTCATGTTGCTCGGACTGCTCTTAATGTGGGACAGAAAGGAAGACCACATAAAAATTAGGGTTAAACTACCAGTTTCTGTCCACTATCCAAATTCGTGGACATTTACTTTTTATTACAAATCGTAACTTATTTTATTTTCATTAATTAACTCTTATCTTTGCTGTATCCTAAGTAAGGTACTAAAGGAGCTAAACATAAATTGCATGAGAGGAATTCGGTCGATTTTTGTCGGCACGTGATCCTAATTTAATTTCAGAAGCGCTTTTAAGGGGTTACGTTTAAAGTAAATAAAATATACATAATTATTAAGTCTTCGTAACATGACACATTACAAAGTAGCAAATTCAATTAGCCCGTGCCCTTAATAAAGAAAGTTTGCATTTATACGCTCGCCGTATATAATTTTTAAAAAGATTGTGAATGAATTATATAAAAAGCCCAAATCAGGTTACGACTTTTATGCTATTAAATCTCTATTTTAAGGCTTTTATTATTTTATAGAAAAGAATTGTTTAGTGAAATATTTTACGCATTTTTAATCAAACTTGCCTAGAGATTTAATGTAACGTAATTTAGAAGTGTAAAAATTATTCTAATCTTTAATATTCTCATATACGATTTCGCTAAAACACTACTCATGTCTTATTAAGTATGATAAAAGGTTGGTTCCTTGTTTACATATAGGAGAAATTTACATGCTTCTTCACTTTCACCCTTGATATGTATATTTATAATTTTTGGCTTCGTATGTAGTCAACTAAAAATGAATCACAAAATTTTTCTTTTCAAACAAAGTACATAGTTCAAAAATAAAAATTTGATTTATTTTATAATAATTGTAAACAGACTTTTAAACCTGAAAAAAAAAGCTATGTAAATGTAATTTTCCTTTTCTTAGGAAGTGAAGAGGGTTTTAAAAAGTGTTTTATTTAATATAAAAGGGATTTATCATTGCTAAAGGTCGTAACGCCTTGAAAACTTTAATGCTCATGTAATCAAAAGGGCACATTTCCATTTTACGCGCAAAATTTACCTTTTAAAGTAAATGTCTTTTTGAATGGGATACGACTTATTTACTTTTCCTTTTAAAACGGAAGGTTTTTCTAAAAATGGCATATTAAAAGTTTTCAAGAAAAAGGTTCAGTAATACTTTACCCTTATTTGGAAAACTATAATTCATATTCATTTTATTTGTTTATTTTGTTGTTGATGTTAAAGTGTGTTTACACAAATATTTATTTAAAAATTCTATTCTCCTGCTCTAATATTTTAAAAGTGGGCTCCGCATGGAAAGCGTTGCATTATTTTTTAGCAAATATGATATTATACTATTGTTTTTTTATTAAAAAACACCATTTAAATTGATTGTGAGACATTTTAAGCGCGGTTTAGTTTATTTTAATAAATTTAAAAATAATCAATAAAAACTACATAAAGTAAATTAAACTTGGTTATGGCTTATACATCCATTAGACATTAGAAAAACAATTTTTTCCTTTAATATGGTTGCTCATCACTAAACATTATTGCTAGATTACTGAAGTGAATTCAACCGTATATTGAAACCCTATTTTCAAACTGATGAATTGCTACTTTTACTACTAAATTGAATGTTCATTTGTCCACTGAAATTGGTTCGGTAATATGCGGGAAAACGCATTAGTGCGTCAATAAAATCGCAATGAAAGAAAGGTGCCAGACTATTTTACTGCTTAGGTGTTAGTATGCCGCGGTGTCCGAACTGCATGAACCCGGGGAAAGGTCAGATAGTCTTCAATTTGGGTCCACTCTAGGGAGAATGAACAGATTCATATTTCACAGGGCTGACAGCGAAGGATTTTCGCAGCCCCAAAGCAGATATGCAGCGTTGTTTAGCCTTAATTACACGCGACAGAAAGGATATCGATTAACCTTTCCTGCAGCGCACATTACTCATTGTTCCAAAATAGCTACATAGATATGATTTTATGCTATATCATTTCGAAATAGACAGGAATTTCTTCTCATTTTAACGTCGCCTTCTTACCTCATCCTTTTCGGCTAACGATTCTCCGTTCTCAAGACGAAATCTTCTGCAGTTCTGATCGAATCCATCCAATTCGGTCTGGGGTAGCTTGAAAGTAGAAAACAAAAGCATTTCGTCACTCCTCAGGGTATTCAACAAAAATTGACACATCTTTGTGTCTTTATGTCTTCGCCGGATGACGGGAACATGATGGGCGCGCTTTTTATTCGAGGAAAATCAATGCTCCAATTCTTTCCAAAATTCTACTCAAGTCAATATCAATTTTTCATTTCACAGGAAGCAATAAAATAATTGCTCTCGGCAGAATTTCTTTGGGGTGTTTTTTGGGGTGAGAAATTCCTCAGTCTTAGGGTCTTCGCCAGCATTTCCTCTAATTAGGCTTAAATCAGGCGCTAACGAGTCCTCTTTAATGTCCTAAGGGCACATGTTCCTAGACTCGTGTGTTCGTTGGGGGCGCCCCAAAATGGGTGAAAACGCTTTGTTCTGCGGACTTGGACACCACCTCGGTGTCCATGTTCGTGACCAAATTACAAGGTTCAATGCATATCCCGAGTATTTTAACACGAGTACCCGTCGGTGGAGATTGTTGTCGCATAGGGTGGTGTAGCGTAAAAGCCTGGCTTCATTTTTATTTATTTATTTTTTTTGTTTCTTTTTTCATTGGGGTTGGTAGGGAGCATGTTCTGGCCCCGATTTTTACTTGATTCCCGACGTTTGCCAGCTGATGGCAGGGCAGGTCAATAACGTCGCTCCAGGCGACATACTTCGCTTAAATGGATACATTGTTGGAGGAAGTGGGTAAGAAAGCAATTAAATGCTCACAGCATGTTTCCGACACGCAATTTAACCTCATCCCCGCCTCGGATTCTGGCTCAAATCCGGAACGATCCCCACCCGTTGTGATTTGTCATACTATCAAGTTAAATCAATTCAACCAGTGCCTGCCGCTACAACAAAACGCTCTTATTCAAAATGTTCAGATTGTCCAAAATGTTCACCAATCCATTTTTGCTAAAATGTTCAAAATGTATGCTGTCGTCTGGTGATGGACAAAATGTCGCCTCTTCAATTAGCTAATGGACATTTAATTTGCGTTTATCCTAAAATTGAATACATACCTGGTCCACCGAACCGTAATTGCGTCGGGAGAAAACTCCTCGCCTTGATATCAGCTCTGTGGCCGATGAGCTGGAAAAAAAATTTTAAAAGTAATGAAAAATGCATGAACATTTTCGATTGTGCGAATTTTCCATAATATAGAAGGTCTTCACTATTTCATTTGAATATGGGTCATTTAGGTACAAATTGCCTAAATAGAGTCATTTTTAGGACCAAATTCTGAATTCTTCGGCAAACAGGTATATATGTACAGTACATGCATGTAATAAGAGCTTCGACAATTTTCGCGAATATATTTTCACCAGAATAAATACATATTTGTAAAATCCAGTTTCAATCAGATAAATTTGTCATCGGCTTACCGGAGCAAGAGTTGTGAAATAATGCATTCTTGGAACGCACTACCATATTCAATATTATACTTCAGGCAATTCTATGGAATGCTGTGTATTCATCCAAAATTTAATTGGATTTGAATCAAATTTTATTTTATGAAAAAGCTTACACCTAAAACTTGTGTTATTTTCGAAATAAAAACAGACACTGTAAATTTATAATAATAAATCTAAAAAGGACAAAAAGGCAAAAATGTTTACTGAAAAAAAAACAATGATTCATTTGCGCTTTAAATTAAAATTTAAAAAAATTTAGGTTTATTAATGGCATTAAAACTGATTCATTTTTAATTTAAAATGAAAATAATTTAAGTTTTTAATTTTTTAAATCAGACTTTTTGTAAGCAAACGGAGAGTTCTGCGCACAGATTTAAACATTTATTTTCGATTTAAAAAACAATGATAACAATAATGTGGAGTATATAAATTTAATATTTGTCAGTCACATTATATTGTATTTTTAAATAAAATTTATAAAAATTTTGTTATTTGACATATAAGCCTGAATCTTCAAGGAAGTGTGAGTTATAAGAATATTTAAAAATTAAATTTAACCTTTCTATGCAAAAATTTGCATGTCATATATAAATTTACACTCGACAGAAATAAGTAAAAGAGAGTACGCTTCGTACACACCGCAGCACTTAGTCTGATTTAGCAAAAGGTCAGAATAAAAATGAAAATACTTGAATCAAAGGATGTGAAACCCAACAGAAATTCATTGCCAGTACGAAATAAAAATGTAGGAGCACTGAATCTTTACCACCAACCTTTTTAAGACTTTATTTCAATTTTCCACCATACGTGTGTGCATTTCGTTTCACAGATTTTAGGTTGTACAGCAAATACCCAATTGAAATGCTGATGGCTTTGTAGGTGGGTATACTTGTAAATTGTGGATTCCTATCAGAGAAAAACTTACTTAAAATAAGAGGAAATTCAATAACAAAAATATTGATCGGATCTTTTCGTCGCGTCGTACTATTTGTTAACAGCTTAAGTATTATGTTTTCTTAAAGTATAGGAACATCTGCTTCAGCAGAATAGCAAAGCAACATACTTATTAAGGTCAAGGCAAAAATTGAATGCAAATAATTAATGGTGATATATGTAATTCTACTGCGTAGAATGAAAGAAGGGGACTACGAAAAAAACAAGACTAAGTAATCAATTTATATGATGATGGATTATGTTTACAATTAGAAATAAAATCTAAAGGGATAAAATTATGCTCTAAAGTTCAAGATTAATCAAAACAAATTTCTTATGTATAGTTTCAATGGTAAAATTATAAATTGAAAAGCTGCAAAATGTTATATATTTTAAATATGTAATTAAAAAGGTGAGCTTTATGAATTTGTAAAAAACCACTCAAAACGAAAATTATTCTTTCAAAATTTAGCCTTAATAGAAAAAATTCATCATCAGTAAAAGAACAATTCATCTCAAAGTGGTCCACTTACAACAAAAAGTAAGAAATTAGGGAGATCTCGAGATCAAAGTAATTGTTAGCAATGTGAAATGTTTAATTTTCTCATTTGTCAGGTTTTCCATAGTAAAATAGGACTGAATTTTGTGTAACTAAGTACTTACAATAAATAAAAATTTAAAATTACGATAATCCTGTACTGTTAAAAGCCACAATTATTTCTGAAAGTGATGGCTTTTATTTTAATTGTTTATTGAAATAATCTGCTTGTATTCCAAAACAGAATGTTTTTGATGTGCTAAAACGAAATTATGTTTTTCAATTTCGTGGAAACATAAGCTTGCCTAAAACTTTGTCTGGTAAAATGCAGCCTGTGAATACTTTGCAACGCAAAAAATTCGGCTTTGAACTACTAAAAAATGTGCCTTGAAGGCTTCCTGGAATTGCAGCTTTTTAGCTTAAAAAATTTAGACTTCTCAATTTAAAATGCAGACATCATAGTATGTAAGTACCTATAGACATGAAAATGAATGTTATCACATTCAAGATTAAAACTTAGGTTATGTGTAGTAGCAGGGCCTCCAAAAATGTACCTGCCTAAAATGAATGTCTCGAAGGTCCTGATTTTCCTGAATCAATTTCAGGAAGAATTTTCAATATGTTCCACCGTCTCTGCTCGAACGCTGAATTTAGGGTGAGTTCCGAAAACCTGTCACAAATACATATTTAACGAAACAAGCTTCCAAACGCCTATCGAAGCCCAACATTAAATTGGCAGGAGCAACCCTCATCATCATGCTCTTGGAAAATAATATGCAAAGTGGCTCTGTGCCGGGAGTCCAAAGGAAACTAGGCCAATATTTAGCTCCTCTGTACAGAGACAATAATGGCCGTGAAATATTCTGCAGTTCCAGAGTCGTCCGTTTCAAAATCAACATGGAAATTCGCCGCTGCCGGTACGTCGAGCGCCGGTGGTTATGAACGTCTATGAGACGGAATTCTGCGATTCAAAAGGAAAAATAATTTCCCTCAGTTTTCCTTTTGTTTTATATTATACCGAGCAGAGCGCAGCAGTTTTCACTAGAAGGACTGCCGTCGTCCTGGGAATGAAACGTGATGCCGCTTTAATTGTTTGTCCTTCGCCATTAAGGAATCATTCCGAACGAGCAACAAATGTTCGAAAGTTTTCCCTTCGCCGCAGAATGGAGAAATTACGGCTTGCGACTCACTGCAGAAGTCATGGGAATGTATTAATTAGCCAGGGACCGAGGTCCTTTATCCTTTTGTGCTGCACTGCAATTTTACTTAACTATTTCTGCAAGAGAGCACCCAGTTCCTTTTAATTCTAGTGAATCCCAAGACAGAAGTTATCCGTGATGAGACTCCATCTATCGAAGCGGATGTTGCCTAAAAACGAAGTTAATGAAACTCAAAGGACGCTATCATTTTTAATACTATTAAAATAGATCAGAAAGGTCATCTGTTCTCTTTACTTGCGTTACTACCATTGAAATCTTTTCAATTAGAAATTGTACAGAAGTTATGTAAAAAGTATACGATATTTCCCGGATATAGAACGTACGTATTTTCCAGAAATGGAAGTATATTTATAAGATGAATAGCTTCTACTTGAGCTAAATATGATTCATTCATCGAATTCAATCTTTACATTTTTATTTCAGTTCATTAAGACAGGAACTTTCTATGAATATTCAATCAGACTCATATGTAGTTTTATTAGATGAAGACAATTTGCACATTTCTGAGATATTTCTTGCACTGAAAATGAAAATCTTAGAAAAAATATTTAAATAAACTTTTAAAGTTTTATTGAATTTTCAATTTAAAATGTTTAAACAAATCCCTATATTTTGAATGGTTTTGTTCACGACTATTTTAATGACAATTAATATACTTTTTGTGATGTAATTTGCTAAAAGCTGATAGTGTATCAGTTTATCTTTTGAAAGTTTGGAGAATTAATAAATAGTTTTTATTTAGTTCAATCAGAATATCTGGCCCGATTATAATTAAATGCAAGTGAACTCTGCACTGTAGATACTCTCACAGCATTATTTTTTGTAAATAAGAAAAACTTGTTTAAATACCCAACTTTTTGTATGGTTTATTAAAGAATTAACTAATTTTGATTTTTAATTTTAAGTTATCAATTAACAATTACCTACATATGGAGCTAAGATCAGTCATTTAAGTTTTGATGTCGTATCAAATTCCAATCAGTTAACATATTTATAACCAGAATTCATTCCCAAACAGTGTACTATGTGATACGATAGAATACAAATTAATCTACTCCTAATAGAAATGGGAATGATATTATATTAATAGTAGAGCTATTGCATTTTGAACGAAATTGCTAGGGAACGCGTTTTTATGTTACGGTTTTGGTTTAAGACTGAAAAATAGTGATTCGTATCTTATATTTAGTTATACCATATTCAAATTCAGACGTCTTATTATGCTCCGAGTAACTTAAATGGATCTTATCATGGAAATGTAGCCGAAAGAATTAAAGGAAGTATACAATTTTTTAATAGGTATGCATCTTATTGTGATAGGTCTACCATGACCTTCGCAAATTTTTTATATCTGAAGACTGTGGCAATCAGTATAAGGTAGACCGAGGTTAGGTGGGTAAACTTTCAATTATTTAGGTCTTAAAGTGTAACGCATCCTAGTGGGAAATTTAAAAGACGGGGCTTTATTAATTCGCCTTCCTACTTATAAAATAGAAAATACAGGTTATTTTCGGGTCTTGCTTTAAAATTATCTTTCTATGTAAAATTGAAATTTAAAACGATCTTGAAAATGTTGAGGAATGTTATGACAGTTTTAGCAGCTAATCTTATGAGACTTCGGCACGTGACAGGTTCATTTATTTTTCATAAGCTTTAAATACTTGAGGATTGGCAGTTTGGTACATCTAAGACCCTCGACGACAAGGGAAAATTGTTGTAGTCCCTTTTCCTTCCCCAAACATCTTGAGGAAAACTACCGGATTAGTTGTGTTCCTTGTAATTTCGCTCAAGCTCCCGGTGGGGTGTGGTTTTACTGAACGGGAAGTCGATTTGCGCCACTTAAAATTGCATTCTAAACGGAAGGCGAAGCGGGTATATCCTGCAATCTCTGAAATTCAGGATGAATTAGCATATCAATGTTTCCGACCCCCGCCCATCAGGGGCGCATTCACTGGATTCACCAGGAAAATCGCTCTGAGCTCCAACAACAGCCTGAGGTATTCCATGAATCTGGCTATGGAATTAGAGCCTTTGCTTAGTCTGGGAGGCAGATCTTATCGACAATTAAATTAAATCCCCGCCTGATCCCAGAAAGTCTGAAGGCTGTGAGGCTTGTAAGCAAACTTTTAAGAACTCCTAAGCACATTTTCCGCCCCTGGAGTCTCCGCCTCCCATCCCTCTCCCCATCGGGATAACCTTGCAGCCTTAAGCACGTAAATCACGTGAGCTGTGAATTTTCTCATTTTACCTCAATAGGTGATTTTTGATGCTTTGTCGGCTCCAGCAAGATTGGCACTTCTTGCGCAATCCTAAGAACTGGGAGGAGAGGTTCCCTTTTTAATATGCGAATGAAAACTCCTCAGGTGACTCAAGGTGTCGCTTTTGCGTCTCTGGTAAATTATTTAAATATTATATTCACATTTTTTTGGAGTTGAAGTCTCCTGACAATGGCCCGCTTGTTATTCCGATAAAACTTTCTCGACTAGAAAGTTTCCAAGTTTACAATTTAAGCGACAACGTCGACAACAAGTTCGAATGGAAAAATTGCCCCTACTGGTTGTAAGTAGATAAAAAAATTGCTTCTTTTAAGAACTAGCAACGAATCAAGGCCTGCTTTTCTTTTATTCCATTTTTGTTTGGTTTTGTTTTATTTCCTTTTATAAAAAAATACAAATATAAAATATTTAAGGCCAGCTTCTTTTATTTGAGAATGAATTCTGAACATTGTCCCACTGTATGTTTTATTTTTATTGTGTTTCGAAGTGGGCAGCCACTCTTTGATCTCAGTGCCTATGCTGTGCACGTCTGTTTTATTTTTGTGTACTATATTTAGAGAAACGTTGTCCTTGGGAATCCTTTTCAATTCCCTCCCTCCTAGTTTTGAATATTCCTCTGCCAATCTGGAGAATTTTTGATTTCCTCCCAAGAAGGCCGCCCTTAATTGGAAAAAATATAAACAAGAAATGAAAATCGTAAACAAAAGGATCTTTTTTAAGTATACTAATGTGAGAGCTTTCCTCGTTTCGTGGTATCATGTGTCATTCTTGGCTTTCATATTGATCACGCCGGCAACAGGTGGCTAAGTGGCTTCTGCCAGTTTTAATAACACACCAGGTGTTATACTTGGCTGAATTTCGTGCCCTTGAATTTTCGTGTCTTTCGGAGAATGTTTATCACCAATTTATTTAAATATAGTCATTCGTGACGATGAATAAAGATACGCAAATTATGGACTCTATTTTGATAGCCATTTAAAGGGGATGATTTAGTTTGGACAAAGTTAATTAACACTTTGCCTTCCAACATATAAAAATAAAAAGATATCTTACAACAAAGTTAGGTTTGTACATATTGGAAGAATATTTGAAACCCACAGTCACAGTAGCCAACTTATTAAAAGAAAAGGAAGAAATATTTTATTTAGATGAATTCAAGTTGAACATATTAATTTGTAAACACTTATTAAAATTATATTCTTATTTTTGACCGATCTATTTTTCAGTAGGTATAATCATTTGGGACTAAATGGTCCAAGTTAAACATTAAACATTCGTAACGATACTGTCGTCTTAACTAATTTTAAATTTATAGGAAAATAATTAATAACCTATTTGAATGCCATTAAAGATATTATACCGCAACCTTTTAAATAATTTTTAGATGTATCTATGTATTTCAGTGCTAAAATTTTAATGCTACTTACTTTAAGAAAAAAATAAGCAAACGATACAATTTAAGTTTGCTGCTATACTGGCTGCAAAAGTTTTCCTGGGACATTATGAAGAATGTCATTGTCATGCTGGGAGTTTAAGAAATTCATAAATGTTTCGCTGTATTGCTTTACTTCATCATCAGTAAAATGCAATCCTTAGGGAAATTGGTTTTTGTTCTTCGACTGTTCTTATTCAACTTGATTTTGCCAAAGCATTTTGCTATTGGCAATCATAAAACTGAAGCGATTTATTGTTGCTTACTAAGAGCACTAAACTTCTTCGGAAGTAAACCAAAACAATTTCCTCAATTTGGGTTCGCCTCTCTGAGATGGTGGGGGGAGACTGGTTTCAAACATTCAATGCCACCTTATTTTATTGTATATATAAATAAGTAAAGTCGGGAAAGACACTGAACGATAGTTGCTTCCTCTTTTATAAAGAGGATATTAATAAAAGTCAATAGGGACAAAAGTCATATCCTTACCAATCTTACCATAGATAAGGTTTTATTTTCTATTTTATGAGTCATTCAAAGTTCAGAATCAAGTTTTGAGTGAAATAATATTAGCTCATAATATCCTACATATATTGTATCTAATTGATTTTAGGCTCGTGCACTGTATACAGAATTAACATAATTAAATCTACATCTTGATTAAGATAATCGACGGTAATAATACCAGTTAATGCGATTTCATTCGAAATTGCTTAGTTATGCCTGCAGATCGATAGTTTCATAGTTTCAATCTTAATGTGCTCCAGGCAATAATTTTAAGAAAATTTAATTAATGAAAATGACAATTGAAAGACTTAATACAATAGTATATCTTATAGACACATAAAAAAGAGATTACATTTTTGAAGAGTTTTCAGTATACCTCATTCATTGTTATCTTTGTCAAAAGAACGTTGTGAAAAAATTAAACTGTCATAATTTTTGTGAAAACTAAAGAAATTTGAAGAAATTTTGTATAAGTAGATCAAAAATTTGAAAAATTAAAAATTTATTTAATTTGTTTGATGTGATTTGAAGACACGTTTTTCTTTGGTACAAAAAAAGTTTATTTCAAAAAAGTGCAATTTTCTGCTATAGTTTTTATTTGAAATTTAAAAAAACAAAGTGTTTTGTCTTTAAAAAAATAAACGTTGTAACGTTTATTTTTACAAAATAGGTAGGTACGCTACCTTATTTTTTTGTAACAAAATCAAATATATTCTTAATCAATTAAGCCTTCCTCTATCGCCCAAAAATAGGATTACTTATTTATTCAAAAAAATTTGTAGAAAGAATGCATGTAAAGTCAACGTTTCCATAATAATTTTTCAGTACTAAAAATATGATACTTTTAGCATTTTTCAGAGTTTGTTGGTTTATATAATAGCCAATGACATAAAAATGATAAGCGTTAAATTTTCGGACTAATCTTCTTGTAACTAATTTCTTTACTCGACCAATCGAAAATAATATTTCGAGAAAAACGAATTTAAAGTTTCAGAAAAGTGTTTGAAGCTCCCGCTTCGTTTTAAACATTTTGGGTGAGAAAGAGCCCTTAATATAAAAATTAGAAAAATATATCATGACCTTTTAAAATATAAAAACTCATTTTACCATCAGCATCTGAAAATCGATGTTTTTAAAGTTAAAAAGTTGTGTGATTTTGAAAGTCCTTTCCAAGTTTGAATGTAGTTTAAACTCGTTTAAAGTTTCTTTTTCCATTACTTTAAATTTTCAAGTAGGTACGTACCCTAAGGGCCCTTTTTTTACGTTGAATATAGAATAAATTTTTTTTTCCGTAGAAAGGGTGGAAGGAAAGCTGTCACAGTCTCAATCTACAGCAGGGAGAAATACAGTAAAAACGGATTTTCATTATTTTTCGGCCTTGTCGTGTCGCTGGAAACTTTTTGCCTGAGCGAGCACAATTCGATGGCAGTAACTAAAAAGCCCTCATCTACCTGGACGAATCAAAAACAATATGTTTCGGCCCACTCCAGCCAGACTTTCTTCCACTCCGTACACACGTCGAAAGGTTCACGGCTGATTTATCAAAGCAATTTGTTTTTATCGAAAAATCACCTTTTTTAATTGGAGCTTGCACGGCGCATTGTCTGCTTTTGAAACGGTCGTGTGACTCCACTTGAACGGCAAATCACCGCGGGCCTCCTTACCTGCGCTGCGATCTTAAAGCGATTCGAATTCGAATTCGAACCGCGGCGACGGTGAGGCAAGACGCTGCCATCACGATAAACCCCTGAAGGCTTAAAGGATAATTTCTTTAGCGGCGAGCGTTATGCAAATGAGCCATCGGCGACGCCGCCGCCGCGCCGTCCATCGCCCCTGAGTTGCATGACCAAGTGGAATTAGCCTCGCCAATTATCACTGCGATGTGCTGCGATACTACGCGAAATTGGAGCACCTTGGGACGAGTACCCGGGCATGCCTTGAAACGAGCGGGGATTTTAAGATTTCTCGCATAGGCATAAAATTGCATAAATCCTTTTGTATTTTAATCAAACAAGATTCAGGATATCGCCCGATAAAAAAAATGTTGGTGTTTTGAATTTTTCCTTTTTCACGCTTGTTGAATTTTGGCGATGAGACTATAGGTAGTCTAGTTTTGATTAATTGATTTTGATTAAAACTCTTAATCCTCCAACAAATATTTAAGAATGATTCATTTTGCATATATGTAAACTTATTTTACATTCGATTTTATTCATTTAAATTCACTTACATTTAGATCAATTCGCTGGCATTTGAAATTAATAAAAATTTGACTAGTTTTGAGAAAAATTTTAAGAAGTTTAAGTGAAAGCATACAACAACTAAGGATTTATTAATTTTCGTGAAATAACACTAGTCTACAAAACTAGCTTTTTGTTTTTGGTCGTTTGTATGTGATTATTTTTTTTTTTTTTGAATTGTTTGATAACTAATCGCAAAAATGCAAAATTCTTTAATTTCCATTACATCAGATATGAGAAAATATTGGATTAAAAATAAAACAAATCGTATTTGGAGTATATATTTGAAATTTTAAAAAAAACATCACGGGACGTAAGAAGTGCTTCTTATAACATGATTCAAATGAAACCCGAAATTTTTATCTCGATTCATGAAGTACCACAATTCCATAACTTTTACTAAGCATAGTGGGGAATTAGTTTTTCGTATGGGCATACGCTATACTTGCGATTTTTAAAAGTTCAGAAAATGAAATTTGATACTCTTCAAACCTATTTTTTTAATAAAAATGACGTAATAGGATATTTTTGTTTGTGAATTCGTAATCTACAGAAAAAGTTCTATAGATTTCGATATACGTAATCACTTCTTTAGAAGCAAATTTAGTGTAATCGCTAAAAAGCTGTACCGACTATATAAATTATATAAATTTAATGCAATTGATCCGACAAAGGTTTTAATGAATGCTTGAATTAGCAAGGTATATAAAAGGTGTCGTTCTTCCTCACTATCTTAGTTTTCTCAATAGTACCTTAACCCAATATTTTCGATCAATTGTAATATTTATATAAAGAATTTTGTCTTGCTACCCACTTAAATACACTCCCCTACAACATAAATGGGTAAATTTGCTCCCTAGTTTCACGTTGCGAAATACATGCAACGTATATTGGGGCGAAAATCGATGTGATTTAAAACCTCAGCCATTTTCAGTTTGTTTTCAATTTGATAAATTAAATAAGAGTTCCTCAACATATTATTACAGTTTAAAAATTCAAATGCAAATTTTTGAAATAGGTACTTGAAAGAAAACTTATTGTTGACATACCCAAGCTAAACACATTCGTAATTAAGTCAAACATAAGTATTTGTTTATGAAATGAGTTTCGCCAAAAAGTTCTGAATAATTTATTTGCTGATTTAATACCAGATGTTTATATTTATATACATATGTAAAACCTAAAAGGAAGAAAGTACACTTTGCTTTGATTCGAATTTTGAATTGTGAATGTGTTGAAAAATTATCTGAGGGTTTAGGGTTTTATTTTCCACTATCGTATTGAATAACCCAAAATCTGTGAACTTATGCAGTTTGATTTTGTTCTTCTGAACTAATGAAGAACGATTTCATTCGTTAATATTTTTTGGGAATGCAATATTTTTTGCGGGTAACATTATAATTAACTTATAAAATTAGTAAATTCTAACTTCTTGATTAGGTTCAAGACTAACGCAGCATGTCGCGGTTAAGTTGACTGATTATATTCAGCTGACATCGAGAACTGGGTTTTCTGTGCAAGTGAAGGGAATAATCAGTTCGCGGTTTAGCCAACTTTGAACAATTTTGCTTGCGTCAGACTGGTAATTTAGAAAACAAGAGGAGAATGATGAATGAAATTGTGAAAACTAAGGAAAGATTAATTACATTGTACTCTGAAGTGTCAGATGTGGAAATAAGATGTAAAATATAAGGTCAATTTAAATTATGGAATGGAATGTATGGTTTATTAAATATTAAAATTCATTTGATTTGGATTACTTTTAAATTTTGAAAAATCGTTCAAAATTGCAATATAAGAAAGTAACATATTTCACACAAATATGCCATATTAATTTTTTTCATTTTCTTTTAGCACATTTTTTAACTCTAGAACAACTTCCACAGAAAGAGCAAGGTTGACGCAATTTAAAACATATTAAAAATTCGTAGTGCCACTTTGGAAAGTTAATATAGGTACATAGTTTTATTTTTATAAAGAGGGTGGATTTAATATCTATACTTAACTTATGCACTTTAAAGATTTTATCGGTCTATGTGTTTCAGTTCGTCCTACATCAAAAGGCACTAAATTAACCTACGATACAAAATATCCTATTCTGAGCTGCATAGTCACAAAATTCGTGACCTACATGCACCTGCCGTGTGTTTTATTTAAAAACCGATACTTAACAAGTCGTTGGGGAACTCAACATAAACAACGCGATAAAGACAAAATCATGCTTTAATGGTTTTCCCCCTTTTTTAAAAGTAGTCCGAATATAACACTTGTGTACTGTGTAGAAACATAACACGTACAAGTTTTAGATCATCGACCAAAAACATTTTATAACCTTCTGTTAAATTGGACTATGGAAAAATGTTATTGTATGCCAAACACTGGGGAAAAAGTGCGATTTGGGTACTCTATAGCAATAACTAAAATAAAACTAAATTAGTAAGAATGTAGTGTGATTATCCTTAGTAACATTTTATTGCATTAAATTTTTTACAGGACTATGAAGTAGGTTTTAGTATTTTGCAAAAGTTAAATTAAAATGCAGGATTTATAGTTTTTTTTAACTATTTTTCAATTTTCAAAAAGGACTGAACTCACAAAAATTGTGAAATACTTATGTATATTTATTTTATAACTATGGGTTCACAACGATTTGTAGCTATAAATATCAATATATTACGAGTAATTGCTTTGTTTTTCGCGCTCTCGGGAATTAAGGCCATTATGGCGCGCTTTCAGTGTGTAGATATTGGTTTTATATAAACTAAGGTTTTCATGTGGGAATTTAATAATTTAATAATTTTTGTATTTCTGTTCATACTCTTGAAAATTAATTTTTTCAAGATGAAAACCAAAGAACTACGACTGTAATAACTTGCTATATACCTATTTAGAATTGCAATAAATACTCGATTTTTGTGGGTCGATATTGTTAAAGAGCGTAACAAATCGATTAGGTGAACTGTGGCGATAACTTTGGTTATCGTTCTACCTATTTATTAACTGCGCCTATTTCAGTTGTAAAAACAGAATTTTTTGATTTATTGCTTAGAACTGAAGCCGATCGGATTGACCACTAAGCGGCGCTGCGATAGTGTTGCAGTGATAAAATCCATTCATAGGAGCCCACTTTTATGGAAGCGTTCCCATGTTTGAGGAGCTCACACGACTTCGACTGCAAGTATTCCCTCTATTTTTGGAACAAGTCTTACAACTGCACTTGAAGTGCAATTGACACACAAGTTGAACGAGAAGTTCTTAAACCCGTAACGAGGAGGAAATTTTACTTATGGTACTTACATAACGCTCGATGCCCGCCGCTGCAGCCCCCGAAGGGCCCCAATATCCTTGTTGGGCGGCGTCCGGACGGGGGGAGAGCAGAGGCTCTGGCTGCGATCGCGAACCGACTCCTCGCGGTATGTTCGAAAGAAGGCCGCCAGCTTGAGGTTGAAGCATAACATCGTCTTCGCGTGCAGCGTATACATTGATTGCAGCGGGGGGGCCAGGGGAGTAGAGGGGCTAAGTTCTAAGTAAAATCGAAGGAACTGATTTCACCAAAGACCCACTGACACCGTCGTCTTCTCGTCTTCTTTTTCTTAGTCGTTGTCGTCTTCGTTTTCGCGATAGTCGAGTAAACACTCTCAAGCAAATGGCACACCTGGCGGAGGTGGTGCATCGTCCACCTTCGTGCAATTCCCGAATAATTTCATGGTCAAACACGTTCGAGGGGGTGGTATAGGGTGAGTATGAGACACGCAATAAACCAGACCTTGATGAGTCTCCCTGTGGTCAATGACCTACTTTCTTCGGATAGTATAAAATTTGAACTATCTTGCAGGCTTCCTCCGGAGGAGCCCGCTTTTCTCGGCCAATTGGCAAAGGCCAATTCTTTAGAGTTGCTCCTCCTTGTCCAAGTCCCCGATGTGCAGCCACTCATTCATCATCCTGCTCCTCGAGAACGAGCAGCCGAACCAATGCAAATTGGAGCAAGTCAAGTGCAGTGGTGTTCGCTGCAGAGATTTTATACGGTGACACTTGAACACATCTCCTGCAAGGGGACACAAGTTACACAGTCCCACACATGCGACTGCACGCTAATAAATTTTTTATATTTATCTTCTTTTTATTTTTTAAATTTATTTAACATAGAGTAACACTGCCAAAACACGATCCGAGATTAAATTACAGAGCAGAAACAGCGAAAAATCGGTGCAAAAATCCCACTGATATGTGCAGCAAAACAAGAAAAATATATCCGTCGAACTTTTTTACGAAGTCAGGACCTAACAACGAACTCGAACCAACCAATGGACAGGACGAGCTTAAGGACATAGAACCGGAAGTGATGACGTCCTGAACGCGTGAGGACGATTCATCGACTGAGGTCGATTAGGCAATCCGCCTGATAAGGAACCTCCGACAGGAGCCTATTCGGGTCAGAGAGACTCGAGGAAGGACGGCAAGGTCTGCAGAGGAGTTCGGTTTGTTTTCTTCCTAAAAGCGAAGTTTTCGGTAAAGCATGGTGGAATCTGTTTCCTTTGCGCAACACCAGTTCCTCGGTGGAACGGGTTGTGAAGATGTTCCACCAAGTATAAGATAGTATAAGACAGTATAATACATCCTCAGGACCAACTGGTAGAAGGAGTGTGTCTTGCGATTTAAATCGAAAAGCTTTGCCGCAACCGATTCCGAGGTTTTGCTCACACAAAGCTATCAGAAAGCTTTTGACCAAAATAAGGACTAAACTTCGCTGTCCTGTATGAACTTCCGTTAGGTCTTCAACCTGAAGGGCAACAATTTCTAGACTTAATTCTGCACTTTTGCAATATGTGTAACCTTCAGAGCTTTAACCCTTGAACCCTCCACCCTCACACATCTCAGTTATAAAGAACTAAATTTTTTAACCCTTGTGCTATGACATGTTACCTTATTTTTGGTCTAACCTAGCCAAATTTTTATGCTAACAATATAAAAGCAAATTTAAAGAAAAATTTTAAAAAATAACTTTTCGTTCGCTGAAATGCATTTATTTAAACAATAGTGCTAAACACGTCCTTCATAATTTTGTATCAACTTTTTTCTATTCCTATAATATAATATGACTTTTTTGAAATAATTAAATATTCGTCTTATACCTAAAATCGGAATTTTCTGAGTGCAGTTTTTCAAAAACAAGCTGTTTTCTCTCTGAAAAATTTCAAAATCTATTATATAAGTTTGGGCTGAAAATCGGCTAACTTCCTATACGTAGAAAATATTTCCTTTTTTTAAAAATATTATTTTATAATTATAGTTTCGATCCGCTTGCGATTTTAGGTAGCTTAACAAAATTATCGTATATTTCAAAAATAGTCCTATTGTGGCTGTTTGGGTATCAGAGAGTGTGGATGTAGGCAATATATTAAAAATTAATTAAAACCCCGGTCATATATGTATACTGTATATGTAAGTATGTATGTACATATATGACGTGCCAGTAGAACATAACACTGCGATATTGATGACTCTGCTTTGAAATCAAATTAAATATTTAATTAACCTTCATTCTCAATATGTAGCCCCGAAATGAATTCTGAGAAGAGCGAATGTTTAAAAACGTGCTTAATCAATGTTCTGCGAAAGTTATTTTAAATAGACCGTCATTGTGGGAGAGAAATTATAACTCGAATTCAACCTACTATACATACATTTATTATAGGCCATAGAAGAGTCCTTTTAACTGATGCTTATTTATTTTTAGACATTTTCAAGCTATAAATCGTTTTGCAATTTACCTTTGATTCATTTTATTATTCTTTCCATAATATTCTAATTAAAAACTTTTAAGAAAATTCTTTGTATGTTTAAAAGTTTCTCAAACAAATATGCGATATCAAGGAGAAAGAAAACATCTTTTTTTTTTTTTTACAAACAGTGAGACGAATTAGCCGCAGGGTTCTGCTTGTCGTCTGAAGATAGGCTACATAATTTGAAAGGAAACGATAAAAGCGCATGTCTAGGGTCAAGGTACGAATCGAAACCTACTCCTTGAGACGGTATCCTAGGTGCTCGACTAACTGAACTGTCGAGGCTCCCAATTTTATATCAACGCAAAAATGTACTATATGTATTGCTTTTTCTGCAGAAAACATTAAAAAGCACAATTCGACTTCAAAGTCTCTCAAATTTCACGATAATTTCGGAAATAAAAAGTCTAAATCACATCTCCTTCTGAGAATGAACCTGCAAAATGATGAAAGTGGCAATGTAATCCCAGAAGTTGTTCGGCTTCCCAAGTCATCATCATTCCAGGGCGAATCATAAATCTAGGGGAGAATCACATGCCCGCGCCAAGAAAGGAAAAGGCGAATATTTTGCCCTGTTCAATTATTCAGTCTCTGGTGGTTTTTTCTTTTTTTTTTGGCGGACATCGCTGTCGAATGGTAAAGTGGCCGGATTATAAATTGTGAGCCGCTTTTGTTCGATCCCTGGGGCTAGGCTACTCAGCCTTCCAGGCCTGGACCACTTTGGCCTGATTAACGTGATCGAAATAAGGAAAATTTAATATTCGCCGCATGTCCCCTGATGCGGTGTGAAGGTCGGGACAAGCTTTTTGGCCTCTGCAGAGAACACACGTGGCCTGATGTATGTATTGCTGGGATGAAAAAATATTCAAAAATCTCTTTCATAGCCAAAAGAGCTCCTATATTCAACAAATCTGTTATAAGTTTACTATGCCTTTTTTCTCATTGAGCTTTATGAGATATTTTCTGTTTAAACGTTTTGGAGCATTATATTTTTTCCCAAACTTCATTAAAAATGGTCTTACCTCACTCATACTCGTATGTTAATTTCAGTAGACCAACAAGTTTCATTAATAGTTCTTTTAATTCCAATTTATAAGAGAATGCTAAAAAGGCAAAGGTTTGAATAAGAGTATAAGTTTTGAAATACTCTATGAATTTCACTAATATTTTAACACAACTGATGCATGCTCATGATAAACTAGTGTAGTAAAAGCTATGAAATCGCCACACAATTCAATGAATTAATTTAGTTTATCCATTTAATATGCATACTCATATTAAAACTGGTCAACGCTGCTTTAAATTTGTTAAATTCTCAGCACGCACTTAAAAGTCACTATCAGTTGAATTTCAAATATTAAAAACCAAACCAACCATAAATTTAACAATAGATACTTCAGTAAAATTTTTTAGACGTCATATGTATTTTACTGGTGAAGCAGATAAAAGCTTCTTGGTATTTTTAGTTATATCTCTCAGAAAAGCACTGAACTAAGAAAAATATACAGAAAATATTTACAACAGAGTTCTAGTGATATCGAGAAAACCAATTGTAGTTGAGATTTTACTGCATTTTAATGAATAAGAATTCAGGAAGTAGTTCTTAGAGAACTTTTTTATAAATAAAACACAATTTTTTTCCAGGTATTGTAATAATTATGATTAAAAAAAATATGAATTGAAAAATAACGATTATCAAGTCATTTTTATATTTAGATTGATTGATAAGGATTATGTAATAATTAATTATTAAAAATAATAAAATAAGAAACGATTTGTAAAACCGACTTAAAAAAGAAAATAAGGAAAATAATGAAATAAATTTTATTTCGAGCAATCAAAAGATAAAAATTAATCTATAATTATCGAGTCATCAAAAAGTAAAAATTATTTCGTAATCGTTTTTTTTCCAATTTATAATATTGAAATAGCCGAAAAAAATTAAACCTTTTATTTCAAGTATGGCTACAAATGAAATATTGATTTTAGCTTATTGTTAGTATAAAGTGATGATTGTTTTGTTTTAAATTTCAAAAGTAATCATTATTTTCGGTCCTGATCTTTTATTAATGAAGTTTATATATATATATATATATATATATATATATAAGATTAGGATAATAAGTTTGATATTTTTGTTGAAAAAAGAATGAAGAAAATCCCCAATCGAACTAACCAATAAAACAAATAAACCATCATTTACCATATCTTCGAGTACAATATGCCTTTTATACGACGGCGCCAAGATAAAGCAATTGAATTAAATTTTATGACCGGTGATAGGCCTCTCGACAGCTTTTCACGGTCGTCAAACGAACCCTTTACAGCTCACCTCTTTCTCTTCCCGAGCATCGCGAGCTCATCAATACAAATCGAACTGCTCTTAAGGCCGAATTTTTTCTTTTTCATGATGATTCTGGTTTCCTTTTCCGAGTTCCCATTACCACTAAAATTTGTTGAATTTTCCGGGACACTGTTTACGTAGGATCCCGCAGGAAGGCAATAATCCGCCGAGCAATCGCTCTTGAGCCGGCTTAGTCGCGGCTTAGAGCACATCTTCGGGTAGCAGGACAAGTCCTTTTTCCGCGACGACACGTACGGGACAAATTCACTCCGAACAAATGACCACTTCGACATTTTCCCGTCTTATTGCACTGTAGCCCGACCGTTCCCAACTGAGGGTCCGCATCCGCCAGGTGAGACGCTCTAATTGCTTCAGGTGAGAAATCGAACCGCGGATCGCTGCCGGTGCGATGTCTCGGGCTGATAACGTCGGACTGGAAATGATTTCAATTCCGCGGTATTTATGCCACCTAGCAGGTGCAGGTGCAAAAATGTAGAAAAAAAAATAGGTAAAACTGGGAATTGTTTGATTTGTGCAACACCTTTGAGAGCATTGGCTCAATGTCACTCCCGGGGCAGCTCGTCCTCAACTGAAATGCACTGGGTGCAAGGTTTGAGGATGCAACCAATACCTATGCACTTTTGCAGCCCTAATTGGAACAGTCCCACCTCCCCCCACACGGATCTGTTAATCTGTGGTCGCCGAGGTATTTTTATCCGCAAATTAGAACAAACACTCTCGTGGCTGGGTGCCGGATATTGTCGTCTTCGTCCCTGCACCTTATATCGCTTCATTCCGAGAATATTCATTCAATCAAAATTAATAGAGGGATTCTTGCGCCACCTTGACCAGATAGACGATATGCCGTCCTAACCCATTTTTTACCTCCCATCCATCCCAACCGTCGCGTTGGGGGGAAATAAACTTTTCCAACGCCCGTATATCTGAAAGTGCATCTGGCGCTAATTGCGACCTTCCTTTTCAGCGCTCCGGGTATAGTGCAATTTGTTTTCTGAGGCCACACAGGGTGGCACTGAGATAGCCCCCAAAATCGAGTTCTGCCTAAGGACAAACGCCTGCTCCGGCTGCTCAGGGAAATTATTGCAATTGCGTGCAGGGAACGCTCCAGCTGTGCACTTCTGATTGCCAATAAGGCTTTTTTTCCACACAGAGCCCTTCGTCCTTCGTCCTTTGTCACCGGGAAAAGTTCCATCTGTTGCTGCAGAATGGAGGTCGAATCCCTGCTTTTAAACGACAAATTCTCGCTTTAGTGCCTTTTACGCCGCGCCGTAGTGCAATATTTCAACAATGCACCTCCACTTCATTATTGAATTATTAATTACTCACAATTCAGAATTTACTATCATTACATTGTTAAGGGATAGTGCTCTGTAATATCACTTGAACCAATGACTACATTCATTTTAATTATTAGTCGATTTAATGATAGTTAAGTTCCATTTTGTATCTTAGACATTAAACATCTTTGACAAAATGAGAAAATTGGCGTTATTCTACAATTTTCAGAAATAGCCACTAGTGGAGTGGCTATAAAAACTAAAAACTCGTATTCTATTGATTTGTGAAAATTGCGTAATATAGCCACTTTGTCTATCAGAACTTTAAAGAGCTTTCACAAACGAAAGATGAATTTGTTTATTGGGAAAATTTTTGTTATTTTTTAAGGTTTTTGGAGAGGGAAAAATTAGTTGCTTTTTCTATCGTGAATTTCAAATTCTAATTTAAAAATTTTAATGTTTTGTTTTAATCTCACGATTAATCCCAAAGAGCTCCAAAATCGAAATCTAGAATATTTTAAAAATATAATAAATAATATAATAAAATTCACTTTTCCTTTAAAGATACGTTTTCTTTTTTTTGAGGCTTTTTTAAACTACAATATTATATTATTTAATTGTGAAATTTAAAAGTCACAATAACTAGAAATAGTTCAACTTATATAAGATTTAGTGATAATGTATTTATGTAATTGCATTTATTTTAACAATGCAAATACGCTATTTATTAAAAATGCAATATATTTTACATTATCGCAGAACGATTCAATTCTATTAAATAGAGAACCTTTATTGTTTCCATGATAATGCTTTTCGATTTGAACTACCAGTTTAATACCAATGCTACTTTATTTATTCGCACATAATGTGTAGTTTGTTCGATTTTAATTTTATTACCACTAATACTAATCCTATTAAGTGGCAGGTTATTGATATTGTGATTTACGCCAAATAATAAAATATAATGTGAAAGCTCGAAAAACAACATATAGATGTGGCCAAATTATTATCACCTGCTAAAAACAAAACTCATTAGCTGGTTTAGTTCACAACATAACCTTTGGATCCTTTTTCTGAATAATGCAATTAAAACCTCGTATTTTTGAAACTATCCCTTTCCTGAATGACCTTTTCAGGAAAGTACTTAGTTTTTACTGCTTCGCTACTTAGTTTCAGTTGTAACCGAATTGCTTTAATTTAATGGTTACTGTGCAGTATTTAAGGATTAGTATCTAACTGAATCTGATTTGTTATAAAAATATTGTTCTCTTTCTAGTCCATCACATCAATCACACAATTTTACTAAAAATTTGTAAAGGTTTATATAGACTTATTAAGTCTTCAATTTAAAAAGTACATAAATGAAAAAGAAATTCTTAATAACATGAAAAAGGTAATATTTATTGTAGTTTGCATCTATAGTAGTAATAAAAGAATGGAAAATGCTAGTACCTACTCCTAAAAGGCAAAGTCAACCTTTTCGTCCTTGTCCTTGCATTTTCCTTATTAAAGGAAATATTAAATGTTTTCGTCCATTAGACGAAAGTTTTTTCTTTCAAGTAATCCATTTTTTCTTTGCACTTTGTATTACTCTTATAAAGAGTGTCCGATTTTTTGTAAGAAAGTTTCTATTTTGAAGAAAGTTTGTTGCTAAGGAAAAATTCGTTAAGTAGAGCTGTGAGTTAATTTATTCACAAGAAATTTTACTTTTTAAGTCCGACACTAAAGATTTTGTAAGCAAAACTTTTTGAAAATGACAAACTTTTATCACAAACAATATAAAAAAAATGAATGTTTGTCGTTGTCGCTAAAAATATATTAAAAACTCTTCTTAAATATTATATACACATATATAGTACTGGCTCGAAATTGTTATTTAATAATTTTAGTCTTTATACATAGTTTCAAGGGCAAGAGGAAACAGGACATTTCAAAGAACTGATTTGTCTTTAAATAAATTTGAGATATTGAATAGCTCAGTTCATTGCGAATAAGTTCTAAAACCAAACCTTTATATTCTAAATTTGGTTCAAATTTTTAAGATTAAATTTTTGATAAATTGGTACAAATATCAAATTTAATTTTCCAGATTTCTATACTTAAGAGGATGAGAATGATTAAACACTAACCGCCGACTCCTCACTATCATAGAAGATGTAGGAAATAAAGAAAGAAAAAATTCATATATAGTATACTAGAAGTTAATATGCATTGAATTAACGCCATCTTTATTACCCTCACTAATAGTCAGGAGTTCAAGGATTAAACCTGAATCATTTCGATTGGGGTATTCATTTGATCATAAATAAATACTGATTCTTATTGCGAATCTTGAATGATAAGTAAATATGTTCACTAAAATATAGATTTTCTTGATTAATATGTATGTCTGAGTCCTTCTAGTTGTTATTAGAACCGCTGGGAATCAATAATCGAACGTTTATTATTAGATGAATGAAAGTAAAAAATCCAAACAATATGAGCAGAATTGCGCTTGAGTTGCATCGAATAACAAACACATTTGGCGCCTTTTGGAAAACTCTTCGATATTTTCCTTTTGTTTATGAATAACTCAAAGAGGGTTGCGCAATTCCCTCAGAGTTTAAGAGTGGGATAAATGGCTCCGGCAAGGTTCTGAAAAAGGCGTCTGGCTTTAGGTCAGCGGTTTCAATTAAAATTGTAATTATCTCTCCACTGACTTCCACTGAACCATGACATAAAAAGTATGCATTGATCTGCGCTAAATGCAACACCTTTGCGGCCAGGATAAGGGGGTCAGAGTAACCCTTCCCGGGGCCCCATATATGGGGAGCTTGGGGTAATTAATGACTTCCACTGCAATTTTTCATGCAATGCACCCACATGCATCGAATTGCACTCACCTGGTTGGGACTATTTGGACGCGGTCGTCCACCAACTCCCACGATGTTATTTTGATGGGCCACGCGATTTGCCCGAAACTCTCCCTAACGAGGGCCTCCCAGGAGGCGTAGGATGAGGCGCTGGACTCGGATTGCAGTCGCTCCGATCGCTGCAGGCGGCCCTTTTTCCGCGGGGATGTCGCCGCCGACAAGGAGGTTGATGAAGGGGTGGACTGTTGGAATCCAGGCAACATCCTGGATGCTGTCGAAGGGCTGGACCCACTCGCTGTCGGGCTGCTCGGTTGATCCATTTTTCTGTTCCGGGGGGGGATTATTGATTATCTCTGAGTCTTCGATGTATCTCTGGTCACGAAAGTCTGCTGCATTTGTACTTTATGGTGTTCGATCACTTTTCACATCCCCCCGTAGCGGTGTTTAACGTCGGTCCGCCGCACCCTCACTTTAATCTCGCCGTAGAGATGGAAGCTGTGAAAACATTTTCAACATCAATCATTGCGGCTTGTTGGCAAACTATCCTACAAAATGGCAGAAAACGAGGGATAGTGGCTAAAATGACGATGTGTAATGATGGCGAGGGATACCAGGTAATATATTTCAATAAATTAGGAGCAAAAAGAGGGTTCCAACATTAATTATAATGTTATATAAAAGGCTGTCGTCAAGAAATTTGTCGGTCGTGTTGCCTCATCTGCTATAGTTTGCAAATTGCTATTGTGTGGCTATAGCAACGGCAGCTTCTTTTGCCCTATTTCGTATTCAATTTGATCAATTTATGTCTAGCTACTTTCAGATTGGTATTGATAAAATGCTGTGGAAATGGCTACACCATATTTAATATTATACTTGATGCTAATGTTTCACATTACTTAAGAGTTAGAATCATTTTTGAGGACATTAACCGATTCATTCACAAAAGATAATTAATCATACCAGTGAAAAATGTCTACATCATTAAGCGATGGCAATTAGTAGAGGTTGCGAAAACAATATAAAATTGTATCACCATTATAATGACAAAGTATAAATTTATCTTCTCGAAATTTTACCAAATTTGAATGTATTAGTGCAAACGAAGCATTCTTATTTAATTTTTCGTATAGGCAAATTGTACTTAAATAAAGAAATATTTCATAATATTTTATACTTTATACAATATTAGTACCTATTATTAAAAGTCAGAGCAGCAAAAGTTCAAAATAGATTTTTCTAAAGACATAGTATGTTTCTTTAGCTTTTTTGATTATTATTTATTTTGAGGTGATACTGTTTAGAATTAGAACAGCTTAAAAATTTTCAAATAAAATCAGAAATAAAGAAATTAAGGAATCTACAATATTGCTTGTTAAATTTACAAAGAACATTTTTTTTTGGGGTATACCTAATGTGTGGTCCCTTATAAAAATAAAAAACAAATTTTATTTGTGCTTAAATTTGGGGATCCAAAATTGAGTTTCGATATCAGCGTTGTTCTGATAATGCTGATAATTTTATTTATAACAAACACAGAAATTTTGAAATATAATTTCTTGATATTTTTACTATCAGTGTGCATGCAGAAATTAATTTATCAATTTTTATCAAATTTTTCATACTTTGCCTTTTGTATACCCCTCATTTAATTTTGGCAAAAAATGAACTAATTCAATTACCTAATTTATTGGGCCCATTATTCAGTGAAGAGGATTCTTCTGGTTGGTAAGCGATTTTTTCCAGTTAATTTGATTGACACCCATCCCCACCGTAGCTACCTAAGATTACCTTGACCCTGATCCGCCCAATTTAATTGAACTGCGTGAGATTGACTTTTAACGGATCCTAAAAGTAGTTACAGGCAAATTGCGTATATAACCCTTTGCCTTTTTGCAGGCGGTGCGACGATAATAGGGCCCCTGACTGACATTGACCATAAGCCCTGCGAGGGCTAATTTAAGATAATCGGTCAACTCATGTCATCGTGCCAGGGCTGAAAATCAATGGCCGCCCCGCCCCAAGGGCTTATGCGATGTGTCAACTTCCTTTACGGAACATAAATTTTCTTGGCAGATGGGCGACCGAATTAGCCGCCCACACTTTGGCCCGTCTCAAGGATTCACCACCGATTTGGCAGGGTCTGGCTGAGGCGATTTTCGGCGATTATCTCGTGCCTCGCACGGTCACAGTTTTATGGTGACGAGCCTTTGGCACGCACACGTGTGTGTCCTCTTAAGAAGCCCTTAAGTGATTCCCTGGGAAGAGGAGGTTTAATTACCTCACCTGGAAAATCTGCACAAGTTTCTTATAGATATAGGGCGGGAAAATTCATGCCCTAATAGCCGACTCGGATTCCGCCTTCATCTTTCAAGCGAAAGTGGCTAGTGTCCCGCAGGGGGACGCATCCTTAACGGCCGCTTCGGACGTGCCAAAGGACACTGGTCCGTGATTGTTAGAGGGACGTTCCTTCCATCAATATTTCACCTCTTAAGACGCAAATCGTCTTGGAATGGACCTGAGCCAAAAGACCTAAAGTGGAATTAATTGGGACGTCTTGCAGCGGGGCGCTCCGGGTCGCCGGAGCCTCTTAAAGAGTTGCTCGTGTTATAAAAACAGGAGTCGAGGGAGCTTTCAGCGGGGTGCTCCATTTCGTTTGACGCCGGGATGAGTGATTATTTTTCGACGTCCGCTGGCACATTCTCAAAATTGAGCTAATAAGAAAACAGGAGTTAAGGAAGGGGTCTCAAAACGTGCCGTTTCTGGAGTAAATTAAAGGGCGGGAACAGGAAGCGAGCCCTAACGAGAGGGTGCAGAGTCCTTCCTTACGTAAAGATATTGAAATTTCGTGTGGATCAAATTTTGTGCTCTTTTCTAGAAGTGCCGAGCTCTGCCGCACCGTTTCCTATGCTAACTCGGGGATTCCACGGCTCCTGGGCTGAGGAAGGGAAAGGGATAACTCAGTTGTGTTTATCGTATTACGGTCCTGTGAATGCCCAATCCCTGAGCTCTCCTAATAATTCCTTTAGGATAACTTGGACTTCGAAGTTTCCCTCGGCCAACTTATGGGGAGTTTGTTTGGTCCGTCTGGAGTTAACACAAAAAATATACATCCAAGGCTTCACTGAATAGGACAGAAAGTTTCTTGGAATTCTTGAGAATTGTTTAGGGCTGTCTACAAAAGATGTCGTAACACTAATTTTGACTGTACGCCTTTTCCCTTATCACACCTTGTCACAATCTTTCAAACATTACGTCACAATAAAACACACCCTTCTCATACTCTAAATTTATTACTTTTGTTATTACTTCAATAAACCATTTAAAGTCTAAGTAAAGTAAACATTTGTTAAAGTGTCCTACATAATTTAAAAATATAATCTAATTCCAATTCACAACTTGTTTGAGAATTACTAAACTCATTTTCTTAGAATAATTTAAGAATCTTCATATATAACTTAAAAAAATTCGTAAAGGAGTTGCTGATTTTAAATATGTGTGCAAATTTTCCACTACATACATACATACATATAAAGACGACAAATTTAATGTGATTTTAATAGAAGTAGCTCTAGCTTTTAAGTTTAATTTATGTAAATGCGTGACGATAATAAATTGTGATATAAAAAAGTTGTTGTCAAATTCTTCGGAGAATGTTTATTGTCAGAAAAACAATTTTAGTTCTTAGATTTGCTTTATTACTGGTTAAGTATGTAGTAGGTACATGGATGTGTTTTTTATTGGGGTTTTTTATAAAACTTTTAAGTTTTAAAAACTAAAATTTTCAATAATTTTGCTGGGCTCTTTTTAAAATACTACAAAAATATGTCAAAAGCAGTAAACGTACCTACTAACATTATCCCAATATTTCAAAAGTAGTATATGCGTACTTAATAATATTATCCCAATATTTGAAAAGTAATACGCCTAAAGTAACCTCTGAAGTTTTGTGTTAGTAACAGAAAGTTGAAATATGCTCTAAATAGATCTCTTCCTACACTAAAACAAATTCGCCAATTATGTAGATATTTACTAGCAATTCCAATGAACAGAACGTACGCAGCAATATTTACGAAGTAGCGCCCAAAAGGTTCAAAAGAATTCAAATTAAAAATCGAGCCCGCCTTCCATATTTAACTAAATATAATGAAATGAGGCCATTATAAATCATGACAATCATCTAGATCTCGAGAAAAACGTGTCTCTATACCGAAAATGTGGGTTGTAATAAATTACTAACCTTCTGCCGTATGGTTATCAGTTTTAAACTTATTTTGTCGCAACATGGTATCACCTGCATGCGGAGATAGCAGATATCCTACGGGAGTGTGTACAGGGATAGGGTTGCGTCAAATCAATCAATAAATCGGGAGTGTCACACCTCATTGCACCCAAAAAACCACCACGACCTTGCGCTTGAGCTGCCTCCTCTAAGAGTGCTCGTCATAAATCAATCGAATCGAACCCCTCTCAAGGCTGAGATATAAATTTTCTTTTTTTTTTTTCGCAGGAAATTCGTTATCCACTTAAATTGTTCCCACTTGCACCCATCGATGGTAATTCGATTGTCACCGTGATACGGTTATATACTCGGGGGTGGATGCTGTGCATCCATGACGATCTTGAGCCAGATAAACTTTTAATATTTGTGGGGTTTTGCCATGACCCAACTGTCCGGTGAGAAAGGGTCGTATTACTCCGCTTGAATTGGCGGCGCGTGACCTAGACTCAGCTCCCCCGCATCTCGCGTATCTACGGAATTTTACGAGACCCTAGGGAACCCCGAGCCACCCATACCAAGCCACCAAGGGCGAGATATTTAGGGAAAGCTGCGGAAAGCTCCTTTGCACTTGGTGACACCAAAAAACGGGTGGTTCGGGCTGAAGAGAGCCCTAAGAGAAAAGTTCATAGGCTTGGGGGTGGCGGAAAACTTGTTGAACACTAAGCCCTAAATTCTGCAGGTGAAAAATGCCCTTGTGGAGGAGATTCTCCAAATTGCATGTGTCTTTTGTGGTATTGGGCCCAGGTGGGCTCTCATCAACTCTGCACTAACAAAAGGCGGGGGACAAAATCTGCAGGAATGTCCTTCTTCGGAGATAAGGGGCGCTAAACTTTCTTGCCACATGTCTGTGCAATATGTGATGAGAAATTCCCTGTTGCTGGTTCCTCTGAAAGCCATTTGCAATTTTAATCAGGGTTAGGGATACTCTCACCTGCTCTTGTGGTCGAAACTTAGGTTCGGCTACGGCAAAGAGATGTTGTACTATTTAATTTTAAAGGTTAACTTCGTTCCAAATTGGTTCTATAGAGGCCTAAACCAATTTACCTTTATATCGATAGATTGAAGGTGCGCGATTGTGTTATACAATAAGTGCTCTGACCTTCCCATGAAGAGCTCATCCTTTACGATAGATCCCTGTAGTGGCAGTACCATCAATATTGAATTTCGGGTGATGATTTTCAAAATAAGGCAACGCAACATATGTAGTTACACGGTGATGTTCTAGTTTTCTTTTCCTATTCTCTACCGCAATGACGAACACAAAATCGTTTTAATAAAAAGTTAGCAAATAGAGAAGTATGTATAACTATAATAATTACCCAGGGATTCTGAATTGAGAGTGTAAAAAAAAACATTGAAAAAAATTTAGAACTAAAAAGTAGATCTCTTCAATTTTAGTTATAGAATTAACTCTTCCACCAAAACGAATTATGGCTACATTTATGAATATTCGTTCCTGAAAACCTTATCGTATAATAATTCAAAAAAATATTAGTCTATTTAAACGGAAAGTAGGTACCTGAGGCATTTAAAAAATACCTTGTACAGGAAAAATCAGTTACAATTATTACTATCTGTAGATATCATTTTATTATTTTATAAGAATTCCAACAATTATGTTTAAGTTATAAGTATAACCTTATATATATGTTCATTTTCTGGATAATGGGATTCAACAAATACGTTAACAGTTTTCGTTATCATCACGTCATTGACTGTATTCAGATATTGAACTAAAAAATAAATAAATAATATGTAGATAAGGTTCAACGTTGCGCTCCAGTTTAAAAGGTCAAAAGCGTCGTTCAGACATTATCTTCGAATGATTTATGTGCAAATTAATTTACATCCTTAAACATTGGAAATAAAAATATGATAAAGTTATAAAATTGTGATAATTTATAGTGGCCGAAAGGGGCTTCTTTATACATATATATGTAAGTACTAGAGAGATCATCCAGATAATTAAAAATAAAAATAGCATTGAAATTGGATTCGCAAAGTATGATTGATAAGTTAGTAAATATAGGTGTAGCATCTTTTGCCAAGGCTTGAATTAAATTTGAATTAGGTACTTTAAAATAATAAAATAAATAAACAATAGGCAAAAAAAATTATCTAACTTTTCTGAAAAACCTTCTTTACTGCTGATTAAAATTAGCTGTCTAGACCAGAAAGTGTCCATAAATTTCAGCAAATTTAGTGACTAGCTGCTTCTGCCACTCATAACAAAAGATAAGATGCTTTACTTTAAAAAATTTCCAGAATTACCCTCGTAAAAGCTGAAGGGCAGCGTTTCCCAACCATGTCTGCCATTGGATTGCCTTTATAGTCATCTTAGTCCTTTGGTTATTTTCCAAAAATATTACTTGCTTGCTCTTCATCTTAAAAATATAAACAAACAATTTGGCCCACTGTTTTCGCCCGCTTCCGAGAATAACTTAATAATTTCGGGAGCTACACCCCCTCGAAATGAAATCAAAAATCAGCGAATGATGCTTGAATAATTCATTTAAATGGGGTGGTTTCACGGCAGGAGGTCAGCTGCCCAGCTCAAGTGCTTCATTTTGATTTATGAAGGATTTCGACCTTATTACCGTTTAAGGAAGTGATTTACGCTCCTCTGAATAAACTTCGACCCCCTCGACTGAGGCGATACATTTTTTTCTTTCTTTTATTTTCAAGTATACACCTCAAAAGATCCCCTAGAGGGGCCGTAGCCGAGTCTGGAGTACCTCCATTTGGAGCCGTCATTCGACGAGGACGACGGTGAGAGATCGACTTAATCCCGAACCCTTCCCGTTAAAACTGAAAAACCCCATTAATATTAATTAACACCCCCCTGAGAAGGTCACGGAGGAGCAGTGGCTGCGCCTTAATTGATAGCCGAATGGTTCTAAGGAGCTGCTAAGATTCTTCGTACTTAGATTTCACTCTAGCTGAGGGGTCCTCAAAATGGGTGGAGAATTGACTGATTGAGCAGAAGAAGACAAAGGACTTTTATGCTTTTTGAAATTAAAAACGATTTTTATTAATCATCTATTAATAAATTTTAAGAATACATATTTAGGTACTTCAAAATTTTAAAATTCATCAATATTTCTACATAAATACTTATCTACGAGTACATTTTTTTTACGAGTACATAGTACATAGATAGATATATGTATAAACAGATTTTTAACCCTTCAAAAGTTGTAGTATTATGTAAATGTTTTATTATTATTGAATTGATTTGAATATTTGGACTTAAATACTTTATATATTGATCTACTGCCGAATCCTATAATTTCGACATATCATATTGTTATAACAATTTTGGTGACATGGCAAAATAGCGAATTATATCATTCTATATAAAAGGGTTAAATGAAGGTTGCAATTTGCTTCATTATATAGAAATATATACATAGAAAAAAAGTCAGCCGCTTTTCTGAAAATGTGAAATAGATTTTACTAATATAATAGTATATCTTCGTTATTTTTATTGAAAAAACCATGTCGAAATCAAACATTACATACTTCATTATAATTTATTAAGCAGCTGTTAAAACTCAACAAGGGAAAAAACAAACAGGGCTACGCTTTTGGGGTCAACATAGAAATTTTGCAACTTACTGAAGGAATTTAGCAACTTAAAAATAAAGTCGCGCGAAAAAAAACGCGATTTAAGGACCCGAATTTTCTATATTCACGGCTAATTAATCAATTCAATTAAATTAAACCACGTTATTTAACACTAAAAGAGGAGTCCTAGAAGCAATAATTAGAAATTTCGTTTTTTCCCTACTGATTTTTAGTAGCTTAATTGAGTTAGAAAGTTTCTATCGCATTAATTTCATAAAAATGTTACGATATAAAATTTTCAAAAATACCTACAGTCTGACGAGTTCAATAAATTGCAATTGTTCATTATTGTAAATGTTACACAGAAGATTTAAATAATTCAAATTTCCCGCCCAATGTCTTCTTCGCATTAGTTTCCACAATGTCTTCTTCGCCTTAGTTTCCACTGAACTTTAAATGCAAGAGCTATTTCCCGCTATTCCTCCAGTTTAAAGTGACGTTTCATGCTAACAGTTCGCCCAGCTCTGCCTCGGGTTGAAAAAGCCAATTAAAAGTACTTAAATCGGGTAATTACCAGTTAAATAAAGCCAATGTAGTTTAATATCACATAATTTCTGAAAATTCGCCGTGGAAAAGTGTAAAAATTGTGAAAATGCCCGCCGGTCGGGAAGCGGTCGTCAATTGAATTATTACCCGTGAATGTGTAAAATTCGGGTCCTTAAATCACATTTTCTCGAATTTCGTAGGCTGGACGACAACGCGGGTGTAATTTGTGCGAATTATTTTTAAGTTGCTAAATTCATTCGGTAAGTTTGCAAAATTCCTTTGTTTTTATTTCTTGCTGATTTCTGATTCGATCATGACGTTTGTTCTGGAACTTGCTGAATTGCCGATTTGACGTGCGAAAATTGTTAAACTGCTGGGGTTGATTCTCTCAAAATTAATTAAATATTAAAAAACTATTAATATTTTAATTCACAAAGTAAAACATTTCTTTTACAAAATATGCTTTAGAATTTATTTTTATCTTATCACCTCATTAGTTTCTTTCATATTTAAACACAACGTAAGAGCAACGGATCGTACGTAAAATTTGCCATAAACACAGTTTGACGAGTTCAATAATTTGCAGTTTTCGCGTATTGGGGACACTACAATAATGATTTAAATAATTTCTATTTCCCGCCCTTCTCTTCAGTTGGAATTTTCTATGCAAACAGCTCGCCTAGAACTGCCCCAGACTGAAAAATCCGCTTAAAAATACTTAAATTGGCTAATTACCGGCTAAATAAAGTCACTGTAGTTTAATATCAGTTTTATTAAATTTGATATTCTCTTTTGTATGACATATTCATCTTGTTTTGCAGATTTTAGTATAAAAACATGAGGTCGGAACTCTATACCTATTAACTTATTCAAGTGCATGCAAATAGTCATAAAGTTAATGGAGCGCTATGATTTATAGCTAAAATCATTTCTTTCATGGTAGACTAACCGTCTCTAAAATTTCTTCTTGATTTCAATAGACATATGTATGTACCTATATTATAAAAAAGTGTCCATAAATAAAGATAGTAAAAGGCATGGTTCGTAAATCACCAAAAAAAAATAATGGTTTTGCTATGCGAACTGTGGACACACATTACAAATTTTCCTTGAAAGTTTATCCATTCCAAATTTCGTAAGTGTCGTAAAAATGATCTATATATGTTATTTTCTAAAGGTAAAACGCAATTTAATTTAAATTCAATTTTTCGTGAGTCAACTTCTTAATACAATTCTTTAAGTTTTAAAATGTTGTAGAGTAGGTAGTAGTTTGAATTAAAAAAATTTAAGCTATTCTCAATCTAAATGAAATATTTCGGGCTGACTTTTACGTGTACATTGCCGTGTAAATATATTTCCTAAGGAAGTGTTAATTTTACCCCATTGTATGTATGCTGCAATATTACAACGAAAACAATTATATTTATATTCCAAATATACCTGCTCTGTAATTTCAAACTTTTGCAAATTTTTTAAGTTTAATAAATCCTAACCAAATGTTAGAGATATTTTTTAAAAAGAGTTAAACATTAATTTATATTGATCGCAGGCACTTACTTACAGATAAAAGTGAAAATTAACCTTAAGCGACATGTTCATAAGTCCGGACATTAAAGAGGGTCAACGGGGACGTCGAGGGTCAGAGTCCCTGAAATAAAGTAATACGTTTTGGCCTTTGGGATACCAAAAGATGTGGCAGCTCTGGCGGTAGGAAACTACATATAATATTTTACATCTCAAGGTCAACTTGAGTCGGCTAAAGAAAATCCCTTGATTGCTAGCACACGTTTTCTGTAGCTCCTTAAGGATGAGTGGGATGAGCGGGATTATGCCACTGAGCCGAAAGCTACTGAAAACCACGAGGATTGCGAGGCTGGTTTGGGCCTCCCGGATGCGGCCCTTCTATTGAAATTCCTCAAATATTTTGGGTGGTGGCTGGGGCCAAAGAAACACAGCCGCTTAAATACTTAAAGAATTCCAATGAATACGAATGCTCACCGTAAAAATGTTTGAAAAATGCGAGAAAATCGCGCGCATGTTCACCGCCGCGAGCGCGGGGACGGGGTGCTCCAGGTACGGATGCTGGAAGCATATTCTGATGGGTTTATTGTTGTTAATACGCGTCGCGGAGTACCTATCGGGTTGCGGGTACAAGTAATTTCCCGAATCCCACCCGCACCCATCGCCTCCCGCCCTGTTCGCGGAAGTGAAATGGGTTAATTGTTCTTATTGCGATTTTAATGAGCAGCTCTGAACCCGCGCACGAATTTCCCTCCTCTTCCCACTCGGCTGCTTTTGTATTCAAAAGACCTGGAGATTCCTCTGCAAAACAGTTCCCGCGGGTGGAGAGGGTACCGACGAATTACATTCGATTTGCTCCCTCTGATCGATTGTTTGCGGCAAATAGTTCTGCGGGGGTGGACTTCGATATTGACGAGACACGTCGCCCCAATCAATCCCGATTGAAGTAGAATTGATTCCTTTTAAATTGAACTTGGTGGGGAGAAGGTGAAAAGATCCTGAAATTGTGTAAATTTCTCCGGGGCAAACGGGAACGGCAGGCAAATGATCTTTGCTTTGAACACGTTCTTCTTTAGGGGACCTAAAAATCGATACTTTTTTATATGAGAGAAAACCATCATGGTTCGAGGGCTTCAGACTTAATATTCAAATTTTCAGATTCTTCAAAAACTACAGCAACAGACTTCATTTTAGTTTTGTGGTTTTTGATGATATCTCACAAATGGAGGTACGAACAAAACAAAAAAAAACATAAAGTGGTATAGTTTTGAAATATGCGAAGTGAGCTCATTCAAACGAAGCTGCACTCGACCTAGTTACGAGCACATTTGACCAGATAAAAATATTTTTTTTTCCAATTTTTATCCTCGGACTATGCCCGAGAATAAAAGTTCTATAACCATGCGAAAACTCATGTCGACAAGTTCACAAATTGATTTAAATAATCACTTGACGGTGACTTTCAGACAATAAGGTTTCATGTTTTGTATTTTTGGTGTGTAATCTTCAAAATGGTAGACAAATATACATTATTGATGTTATACTTAAGCGGATATTTTAGTTCAGAAATGGAAAATAAAACAATTTGTTTTTCCTCCATTTTCTTGAAGTTTAATAGACTGTCCTGAAAAGAAAATTTTACAATTTTCAAAATTCATAAACTTTAAACGCGTTTTTCTCAAAACTATTCTTTCCTAAGAGGGTTGATATAATATCTCAAGTTCTATTTCACCAATTTATTTCAAATAATTTCCTGAATAAAAAGCTTGTTGTAATTTTTGTTAAGATGCATACATATATGAGAGCTTTTAAATCATGGCAACAAAAAAATTTGTTTTTTTTATTTATTGAATTTTCATTTTTTTAAATGTTAGGTTTTTTAAATAATAATAAAGAAGGCGTAAACAAATGTGTGGTATAACTTTCTTTTATTCAGTCCTAAAAAATGCATAACGCCTGAAATTTATTTCTCTATCTAAATATTAAAAATCTATCTAATTTCAATATTCAAAAGAATTATTCAAATGTTTAATTCATGCATTATTCTGTGTTTGCATCTCCCTTGAATGCACACCTAATTCATCATCCTTATATGCAGACCTAGAAGCATGAATGTGTACTTATATTTTCTGTTTTTTGTTTTATAATATATGGATTTAGAATTTTTTATTTTAACGCCAAAAACGTTCATGTGCATCTAAACATTTCAAATTTTCACATTCCTTGTTCTGGCTTGAGGGGCAAAGTTCGATGTAATGAAACATTCTCTATATTTATTTCTTTTTAAGATTCCACCGAAATATTTTTCCACAATTTTTAGTGAAACTTTTAGTGAATATTTCGGCAATCGTGGCAGAAAAATATAACTTATCGAAATTTTAAGCGAAAATTTATCATCCTCAATTATAGAAAAATAACATACATATTTATTTTGCAAAAGCTCAATTGAATTTCGATAGTAATAAAATTCATATTTGCATTTTAGTATGAATTTTTATTGCCTCAATGACGATGCTATCAACTATATTGCTTTAATCTGCATTTAAAGTAATTTTTTTTCGTAAGTTTACTCAATTTATTTAATTCCATTATGAATTATTAGTGATATTATTTTAAGTAACTATTATTAGGTAAATGAAATTTCTATGTATATTAACAGATAGTAAAATTTAAGAATGTTGTACTGTTCCGTTTAAAATTTAACCACCAGATGTCGTATACTAATCGTCGAATTCTAGACAAAGTGTTGGAGCCTCGAACGAGTGTTCGGCGGCTGGCGTGTGGTTGGGAAGGTGCAAAGATCCTGAGTGAGATTCGGGGTGCGACCGAAATTGTGTGGAATTTCTCCAGAAAACGAGTGAACAGGGCCAGGCAAATGATCCTCGTCGGGAACACGTTCGCTTGCACACGTTTCTTGAGAAAGCATAAAACAAATTTCCGCGCGCGCCGCCCGCCCGCCGTCCCGTGTGCTTCAGAGGACCCCCGAAACAAGAAAATTAAAGCAAACCTTATCCCACCCGAAACTTTCTTCAGGAGTCCATTCCTCCTGCGGGTGCAAGGAATTGCGGGGGGCGGAGCGCCTCTTGATGGAGTAAGTTTATTAGAGGCCGAAATGAAGTGCCACTAGTGAGGGAGGGACCGCGGTAAGGGCGGGGGTACCCAGAAACAAGGGGTGTGGGGTAGGATTAACTCACTTATGGAGATGAATGGAAGCCGCCACCGCGCCGAGATCTCACTCGGTGCTGTCAACCATTCGGTTTTTATTCAAATTGGGAAGCGTTTTGGAGCTGATTGTTTATGCAAAATACCTACGGTGGAGGGCCCTTCGCGGAACAGGGAGCCGCTCTCGAAGTTCCCGCTCGCCTTGAGGTGGCCCAAGGTTGTCGATTACGTCCGCCGCACTTTTTATGCTGATTGCGGGGAATCCTCCTTATGCAACGCGCCCGCAGAGATTGTGCTAACACTCAGACTCTCAATGGTGGAAATTTTTTATGTAAAACACCTTGTGGGGTATACGAAAAGTACCAGAGTTTTTTTATTTTTTGAGTCAATCAACAAATTTCTACACTAAAGAGCAGGTTCACAACCGGGACAGACCACTTTGCATATGCCGCAAAATTTTTTTGGGCACTTTCACCACTGTCAAACGAACACCGAAAAAAAAAATATAAATAAAACAAACTAAGGGTATATACTCCTGTTTGCACGGGCCACCCCAAAAAAGTGTTATATAAAAAACGCAGAAGCCCGCGCGATTCCTGAACACAACCTTCTGCGGTAGATGCAGCGAGGAAACTGAAAAGCTCAGGGTTAAAACCCAGGCCGAGGCAACTGTTGATGCCTGTGGTGCCTTTGTCCTCAGACTCCGCTGGATCCCGTCCCGCCCGATGGAAGGGAAAGTTGTAACGAACTGTTGCTCCTCGACCGGGACTCGGGATTCGGGAGCTTTGGGGCACTCGGAGAGGCTCCTCTGGCTCCTCCACTCAGGTACAGGATCCGAGGGAAACTTTCTCGGCGCTTTTCGCCAGTTGTCTCACGTTCCTTGCGAGGAATCACGCGGATCCTGAATCCTGTCCCCACAAACCGATGGCATAAAACAGCTTTTCCATAGAAAAATTAGGGACTGCAAGGACGAACTACCGCCAAGGGCACGTTGACGCAGCTCGAGAACGGCCAAGGTGAACTCACCTCCTTTAGCTCTTTAAATTATTAAATTAAATAATTAAAAAAATGAAAATTATTCCAAAGTTTTTAATAATTTATAAGGATAATTGCAACCGCAAAAATAATACAACCAGATAAGGCAAAAAACGGCAAAGTACGAGTCGTAGTTGAAGTAAAAAGTTCAAATAGTCTTCTTAAAAATTTACTTATGTTATTGAATATCATACCCATAGAAATTTTACTTAGCTAACTCCTTGACTTTACAAGGAAATTTTGTTTTGGCTAGAACAAGCCTCGAAAATTATTTTCTTAATATATTACAAACTATATTTATGGGGCAAGATTAAAAGGTATATGATAAATGATTTACTTTTTTATAAGCAAATATTGTTAAAAATATAAATTTTCGGAGTCATCCAATTATCAATTTGAAAATTTCATTGCATTTAATATGTAAGTAGGTATATTAATTGATAATAAAAATAAAATGAAATAAACTCGAAATCTTTACCTTTTGTTAGGTAATTTTTTTATCTAACAATTTGGATAATATGTAATATAATTAATTCGTATTTAATACTTACTTTTTGCAGCAAACTGCTGTATTTGCGTCTGTAGGATCAAAAAAAACATTTAATAAAAGCTCATACATAATTAATAAAAATCAATTTTCCTTTGGATGTTACCTACTACTTGCCTGCTTATAGAAAGGCCTCCGGCACGGTTTATTTTTCTGTTTGCCATAAAAAAAAGCAGATATCCATTTTTAATAACAAGATTTCGTGGGAGATATTATGCACATCATTATTTTAATATGGAGCGTGCGAGGCAAAAGGGTCCGACCTTCCTTACACAAAAATCCAGCCATGGGCTTCACAGAAGTTCTTCGCCCGAATCTCAAAGGGACTTTTGATGAGGTGAAAGGAACTTGTCCTCATAAAAGGAAAGAAATGTGATTTATCTCTTCATTGCGTCCATATAAATATAGGTCTCTTCCACAAGGCACATGCGCCATTCCAGGGAGCAAAGCAACCCTTTGTCGGTGGTACGAAACCCCCAAAAACCTTCTAAAAACCCCCCAAAAGTGAATCATCCAGTTTTAAGGGTATATTTACCTTTGTCGGTTCGTTTGATTCCACGCACTCGACACTCTTGTGCCGGCCTATAAAGGGGCAGAGGAGGGAGGAAGGAGGAGGTCCTCTGTGGGGCATTTCACCAAGAAAATTAATTTCCGGAGGCATTTTCTTTTTCTATAGAGGAACGGATAGCTCCACTCCCATTTATTATTTATTAGACGGGCGTCTATGATAGCCAGCTGGTGGCACACACTGCCAAATATTTTATTAATAAACTCCTTAAATTCCTTGGTAAACTCCAGAAGAACGACTGTGTGCTCTATGCCCGAAGGATCGTTGATATAAAGGCAACAAGGACCATTCCACGTTTTTTGGAGTCCAAGTTTGAAGATGAGGCTGCGCTTCTCTACGGAAAAAAAAAAAAATTCCCGCTGAATTGATGATATGAATCCGTCGTCTTCTTCGCAGAGTCTTATCTAGCGAAAATGTCTCCTTACCTTTAATTGTCTAAACCCCCTTTCCTCCCAGACCTTTTTCTATAGATAGTACTATCGTGCTTGGGATTTTTTTTGTTCGAACAAAATGCGTAGGTAAGGTATCAGGTCCAGAAGGGCAAAAAAAAAGGAAATGTTTGTGTTCCCAAGCAGTTCGTTGGCATGGAGGGCTTCTTTACATCACGACAAGAAGTTTTACAACAGAAAAAAAAGGTGGAAACAAACAAGCAAATAAATGTAAGGGGCCAGGATCCGTCTAAAAGGACCTTGCTGGTTGAGAGTAGGGATGCAGGGGGAAAGGTAGGGGGCAGTCACTTATCTGACAGAGTCTTCTACCGTAAAAGGAGCAGACATTCGAGGGTTATAAAAGCAAGGATTCCTTAAAATCTTCTCATGCCCGCCACTGGTGGCTATAAATTCACACAATCCAGTGAAGTCAAGAAACCTCCTACAGGAGTTACGTGTGATGCCAACAAAACCCACGACGCAGGGGATCAAAGCAGCGAAGCACCTGGCCAGGGTCATACCCATCCATATTTTGGCCGGGCAATCCAGATCCATCTTCAGCCGTAAATTTCACGCTTAAGTCCCACAATATTTGGGAGGGAAAAAATTAATAAGGCCTCAGCGACTCCTTTGTATCTCCCAGTGCAGGATGTAATTTCAGGTCTGGCGGGTTTCATGTCCCGCTTCGGTGAGTCCACTGTTTAGCCCCCACCGTCTTACTTGAAAACCCAGGTTAAAACTGGGGAGATATTGCAAAACCTTTTTTCGAGTGCGAGACGAAAAGGAGCAATTTGCCTTGAATATTCAATTGGTATAGAGAGGGTTTTCCACCAAGGAGTATTGTGTCGCGTGCGAGCTCCCTTTCAATCTTCTTGGACATCTGCATAGCGCTGCTGAGCCCTATAAATATTAACCGCGAACAGCAATATCCCGTCCCGGATCTTCCAAAAACCCGGGAGTCCCGGTTCCCGCCCTTAATCCCCCTTTTTCCAAACCCATACCCCCTTTTTCCTGTTTTCGTCGCGGCAGACTTGAAACAACTTTTGCTTTCAAGCCGTAGAAAGGGCTTTTGAGGCGCTACAATGAGAAGCTAATTCCCTTCGCACCTAATTCCCATTGGAACTTGAAACTTTTGCGGTGGGTTAGGGTGCTGCCACCTCCTTCCCCTGCACCCTGTACCTTCATCCCCAAACCTGTTTGCATGAATTTCAATTAGTGAAAGTTTTCCAGCCCCCCAATGCCGCGCGATTTTCCTCAAACCGAGGAAGAGTCGGCACAAGGGCAAGGTTACCGAACGGGAGCTTATGGTATATTTCGGGATGGGCCGGGAATATACGGGTCGAAAATGGGCGGGAGCCGTGACCCACTTGTGTTTCATGAAAGCTTTAAATTTCGCCTGTTCCCTCTCATCCATCCCGTGACCGTCACCCGTAAGCCAAAAACCCTCCTCCCCAGAGCCCCCAGAGTGGGTTCTGGAGAAGCTCGTTTTTAAGAGAAAACCTGCTCCCCGCGCACCAGGAATGACGGCTGGATGGAAGCTCTTCCCTAGGGAGCGAATAGACATGAAGACATTATCAGGGAGCGCACTGTCCCCGATTTTGTTCACAGAGACCTTATCTGCAGGCATACCTCCTCCACCTCGGGGGACATACGACGGAAATTCCTCTGGGAAAAGCGTTCCGTCGCTTCTCGACATATCTCGGAAATTTCACGATAGACAAAATCGACAAAAATAAATATCATTTTACGGCACTGGGGTACCATCAGCAAAGGGCCTTGGGCTCTTGGGCTATGTGTAATAAGATGCCTGTAGCCCATACCCACCACTGGTGCGGGGGGCCGAAAGGCGAACCGTCTTCAAAGGATGTCGAAGAATTAAAAATAAATCATGAATAAAAAAAAATAAATAAAATTTCAAGACATAATATCTTCCGAAGATTTCAATCTCACAGGCAAAGGCAAGGCTATGAAGCGTTTACGATTTGTTAACATTCCCATGTTTATTTACCTCGATTAAAGGACGGGGTCATGCATTTGATTTTCAACAGAGTTAAAAGAAAAAATTCTTTAGTCAGCAGATTGTATGAAATATATTTCTCCGGAAGTATCTATGCTATGTATTTAGGTATGTACTTTTACACGCATAAAATCTATTTTATGTTCACGATGTTATTTCCGATCGCAATATTCCGTTTTGAATGAAATTTTCTGTAAATCCATTATGAGACTAATTTCTGAGGTGGTTTTATGGCTCATACGCTAAAAAGTGAGCAAAAACTCAGTCCTAATTTATACATAGAAAAACCGAGTTCGATTTCAATTTAAAACTCGGTTTTCTATACCCAATCAAATCTGAGTTCTTAAGTTTTTCAGACTATGAAGTTTATATACCTTCTAGCATTAAAACTTTCTTTTTTTTATATTGTATATTTTTATTTCTTTCAGTTTTGATGTTATATTATTATGATAGTTAAGCTTTCCTAGCTCCTTGGTTTATGAATTGAAGCTTTTTTAAAATTGTTCATCGTTATATTGAAACCACCTTTACCTATAAATTTCTAAATATTCATAGTAAATGTGGGTCCGTCGTTTTGAATTTCCAAATTTTAATAGATTGGAAATTAGTGATTTCGAGAATACTACTTTTACTATACTAATTTTCCCTTATAAACACAAACATCTTAACTACATATCTAAATTTTGAAAGCGAATTAGGATCTTCAAAAACCTCCAAATAAAAAATTTCATCTTTGGTCCTCCATTTTGAAGTTTGCGAGTAATAATCCAATGTCTTAACTTGGAATATTTAGTTGAAATTGATATAATAATGCGAGTAATAGTAGGTGATATAATACAAAAACAAACAAAACTTTAATGTATACAAATAAAATATATTTTAATTTTATAATTTTACGTCAGTTAATTACAAAACTAGCACATTCCTAAAAAAAATAACATCTTCCTTTCAAAGTTAGAGAGGAAGGTATTGGTATTTTAATAATTACAGCTTTTTAAAATATCGACTATAATGCACTTAGTTTTAAGACAATGACTAGGTGAACTCACTAATTTTTAGAATTCCGCTGAAATCAGCAAGCAGGTTACTCTTTTACTTAATTCACAAAACTGATCTCGCGGATTTTTTACAAGGGTCAATGAAATTATCGTTAGATGCATGTTCTAAGCTCACGAAAACCAATATACTGAATGGGACAAATGTAACATATTTTAAATTAATGGCGTTAAAACCGCTGGATTTGTATTAGAGTGCGATCAATTCTGTGAGTCACTGCATATAGGTATAATCTAATTTTTTGAATACACACACACACATATATGGTAAGTTGTTATAAATAAACAACTGCTTTAGCAAAGGAGGAACTCCATTTAAAATTTTGGTTTCAAAATTGGTTTATTTAAAGCACTCTGAGATGTAACGAGTGCATTCTAATGAATTCATTAATTTGCATCTCCTGAGATATAGACAAATATGATGTCCCTTTATTTGGGAAGTCCTCAATTAAATCGTTCCTAATTCAAAGTTAAGCAATTTATCCAATTACGATTGATAAGTTTCTGTTTGAATCCCAGTTACATAACCATCTAAAGACATGGGTTCAAAAGTTGAATAATAATTCAACTAAATAAGGTTTGATTAAAAGCCATTGCTGTTAGTAGTTCTGTCCAATTATATTTATTACGCATTTTTTACAAGCAATATAATTACAGGTAGTTTGAGCCTTAGACTATGAGTAATTTCGATTCGACCTGTCGACATGGGGGTGATCTAGGCCTAGGCCAACCCCCGTCAGAGAAGTATCCTATAAACTAAGAGCTTGGAATGTTCGCGAAACGGAGCCCCCCAATCTGTTAATTGTTCGGGAATTTGTTGCTAACGTAAAGTTATTGGTATTTTGCTGATTTTAGTCCCCCCACCGATGCCGCTGTGTTACATTTACGTTCAATAAGAGTTAGTCGAAGCTTGAGGAAGGAATGGCGCCAACGAGGACTAAGGAGCACGAATGGCTGTCCGGAGAGCCACTGGGATTGCTTTTAGGCAAATGAGGTTGTAATTCCAGGTGAAACCTTCGGGGCTGTTGCCTGTTAGCTATCCCAGAATCCCCCTTTCGGCCCGCCTCAGTTGTCCTCAGTGCCTCACGTGTTTCGGGGATGTCATAAGACTCCTACGTGAGGTAATGAGAACAAGTGAGGATTTTCTGAATGGGGCCCTTTAATCAATTGGCAACCTAGCTGCAGAGCCCCTCTCGGGAGTGTGCAGCGGGCCGGAAGGAGAAGCTGGATAATGGGCGAAACCCGAATTCCACCCCCAATCAATTTAGACTCGGTATCACAGTAGAGTTAGTAGGCAGCATATATCATCGTAGTATCTTTACACATTTTCCGTCGACTGGCTGTCGACTGCTAACAATTATATAAAATGTTGGATTTTGCTTCTAGTGCGGCAGTATTGGCACTAAAATTTTGGGGCGAGGGTAGCGCCACCCTCGCTTTTGTTAAATGGAAATTTATTTGTCATGGATCCGCCCTGGTAGATTTCTGAAAATTGTTTAATCCGCTTCTATTCATCGTTTCACCAGTCGCGGGACTGGGGATCCGGCTTTGTTTGGAAACTACTCGTCCGCGCCTCCATGTACTGGGTCTGGGTGACGAAGCGACTTGAGCCCGGCGGGGGTGGTGGAGGTGCTGGTCCTCGTTGCTGGAATGTTGTCTAAAAAATTAAAGTTGAGTTAATCTGGTATTTAAAGGGATTTTCAAATATGAGAGTCATTCCATAGATAATTCACAAAAGGATTATGCCAAATTTTAGGTAGACACTCAAAAAGAATTTTCATCAAGGAATTAAGGTAGACTAAATTACATAGAATATGCAAAAGCTGTTCTCGGAAATGTTTTAAAGTATAATGGGAATCTGGCAATATGACAATACGATAACATAAATGTATGTATAAATCGTAGCCCATAATGTGCTTATAATAGCACAAACGCAAATTCAATTCAAATTTATTCTAAAGCTTGGAATTACCTATCATAGTGAATAAAATTGAAGTTTTACGAAACTTAACATTTAAAGATTCACAAGTTCGAATATGATATTCTTATCTAAAATTACTTCCACTTATTACGAATGATGTCATTAAAAAATCGTAGTCGCCCAAATTTTTTAATTAATGGCTTTAAAAGTGGAGAAAACGTGCCCAAGATTAAAAAAACCTAGCAAAATTTAAAAAAAAAGTCAAATTAACTACTGAGGGTGGTAATTAGGGATAATTCCAAAATAAAACTTTTCAAAAATGATCTCAAAAACTTTTCCAAGTTGGTGATTTTTGTAGGTTTCATTAGATTGAAAGGTTAAAAAGTAAAATACACTTCCAATAAAATGTTACGCTAGTTTAAGTACATAAAGAGGAATTTGATTAAAATTATCTGTAGAATGACTGCTAAAAATAGAGACTTACCAAAAGTCGCCGTGACCGTCTACTAGATGTTGGAGTACCATCAGGAGACGATAAATCAGAACCATTGTCAGGCACTACCCAATGCTCTGTAAATTCGCTAGCCGATCTAGCCAAGCTCGGATGGCTGATGGACCGCACCACAGAACGTCTTTCATAACCATCCTCGTCGTAGTACCGCGGTGGATATAGGGAGCTTGCTTCGGAGTAGTTGTCCAAGTGGTCAGGTCTAGCGAAGTCGACTGTGACCTCAGACATTGACCTCATGTCCACGTTGTCCGAGCGGTACGAGGACCGAGAGGTTCTTCTAGACCGCGGATGATACTGGTAGCTCGTCGAAGTGGACGGTGGCAATGGATCGTTTTTGATAGTGCGTACGCTCGAACCTCCGTCACTGTCATACTCGTAAAGAGTAGGGAGGGAGCTACGTCGGGATCTGGTGTCCCAAGCTTCCTTCTTCTTACCTCTGCGAGGTGCTCGCATTTCGACATCATCGTCAGGCGGTGCTAACATTCGAATGATAACGTCCCAAGTCTGGGGCTCAAAGATGTGCTCGTAGCGGGTATCCTTGCTTATCCTTTCAAAATCTTCACGAACGACAGCCGCTGTAAGCATGGTCCTTAGAGTGGATTCGGTCGTTATAATCTCCTTCCACTTGGTCTTATCCTCGTAGCTAATCTGGCGCGATAGAGAAAGTGGGTGGATACTCGAATGTACTGAGCTGACGTCATCTCCATCGGGCATATCTGGGTCTTCTAGGATACGGATGAGCACATCCCAGTTGGGAACAGCTTTGTCTTCTGGCGGTATCTCGATAGGTTTCATATTTCCAACTAACTGAGGGCTAGTTAGTTGCTCCCCACTTTCATTTATATATTGCGTTGGCGGTAAACTGAACGTAGATCTTTCCATTTTAGGTGTCAAGGTTAAGCCAGATGCGCTAGAAATATCTGAAAAATCTTCCCATTGTGGCTGATCCCTTTCACCAGGATAGTTACGAATAGTAACGTCCCAGGTTGGGTCCAAAATTGGTTTGGCCTTGTATTCAGTGATCCTTCTCTTGTGGCTCTCGATATCCTCAATAGTCTTCTTTTCAGTGATTGTCCGCAAGAAGACATCGTCAACAGTATGAGAGGAGATTTGAGGTTTCTTAACCACAATTGGGGGCTCTGGTAGACGACCCTGGTATAAGTGGGAAGAGTCCAACATTTCACTGACTGAGTGAGTGTCCGTCATTTCAGTGCCTAAAGAAACGAGGCTACGGGAATCAATAGGAGGTCCATCAGCATAATCTTCTGGCCAGGTTTCTTTCTCACGTTTCTGTTGGAAAACAAGAAAAATTTTTCTTTTAAAACATAACTGAAGCATGTATATATAAATTTTAAAATTTGGGTTGGTATGGAGCTGATTTAAAAATCGTTAAAACAAATTTTTATATATTTGATTTGTTCGTAAAATAAAATTATCTATAGATATACTTACAAGTTCCTGGGTCCTGGTATAAACTGAAAATACTGGTGGAGGTGGCTCAGGTTTAGGGGCTGCATGAATTTCGGGGGCGTACTTGAATTGGGTATGAACTACTTCGTGGGGCAGAGAGTCCATGGTTAAGACACTTTCGCGGTCTTCATGGGTCTCCATGATCGTTGAAAGATTGTTCCGGTCAAGGCGACTAGTTGCGACACTATCGGTGTCTGAGGTGAGTGGTGACGGAGGAGTGGGTGTTTTCTTCACCCGAACGTGGACATCGAATTTCGGCGATTGTTCTGCGAGTGCTATGACGTGCTTTGACGTCATCGTACCCTGGGCAACAGCGTTCGCCGCTTGAAACTCTTGCGTATGACCGTAGTGCTCGCTATAAATACTCGAGTTGTCCTGCACGAAGGCATGGTTTTCGAATGATGGCAGTGATCTGAGAAGGAAAAATTATTTATATTAGGTACCTATACAAAATTTACACATACGCAACTAACTTTCAAATAGTCATATGGAATTCTTATTATATATTTTGTTGTAAAAATAAATAAATGATATCTCTTCTAAGAGTTAAACCTAAAATCTAAACCTAAGCAAGTTAAAAATTTTAAATTTAATATACAGAGGTTGCAAAATCTATAAAATAAATTGCTAGTAGTATTTTTTCGTTAGTCAATGAAAGCAAAAGTTTTTTAACAGCATTAACTGCAGACGATATTTTCTGGTCTATATATATTTTTTGGTTCTTGCATAGAACCACCTTAAAAAGTTATTTCTCTAAGAAAAGTAACTATTTTACTTACCCAGTGTCATGCCCCTCAGTATCAGAATTATCACTAGGATAGTCGGATGAGACCAGGGCCCCATCACTTCCAGTAGAACTATGAAGGGGAGCTACAGGTGGGTGGTGCACCCTCGGGATCTTGACTCCTTCGAAGGCGGATATGTTCCCAAGACTGCTGCCGCTGAGTTTCGTAATTTCCGAACCGCTTCCCATCGACATCGGAAGCCTTCGCACGACCTGAATAGGCCTCCTCCTCAGGCAGTAGTACGACACTCCGAGGCCGAGCAGCAGCAGGGTGAGGAACATTATTGCGCAAATTATGAGCAGAATTTGGATGCCCTTCAAGGGCGGATCGACGATCGTTTCTGGCAGGATTGACTTAGCTGGAAGCCCTGCGGCCAACGGTGCCACAGGGGGTGGGTAACGACAGACGATCGTGATGATCTCATCCCCATCCATTTCGAGTCCCGGATGGAACCTTACAACTATATTATTGGTAAAAACGCGTTGGGGATCCTGGGGGTATTTGTAGAAGTAGGTTTAACAAGAATAAGTACAAGAAAGAGGAGGGGTTAACCTGTTTTGTGCCGCATCCCTTCAGTGGTAGCTCAAGCCGGTAACTTATATCTCCTTTCCCTAGTACTTGGCATGCGCTATTTCGATCGAAATCTGCATACGCGATTCCAAAGAAAGGTTCGTTGAACTTCAAGTCGACCTTTAGAGTATAAAAATAAAATTATTTCTTAAAGTGACGATCGCAAATAAATATTCCAGATCTTGATAAGAAATAATTGTAGAGGACTTTGAAGCCAATATCTATAGGTTCTTTTTCATTACTAATTTTTAAAAGATTGAAAGATCTTTGTTGTTCTAAATACTCTTCGAAATTTATAAGCATAAAACATTTCGAAATTTATTTTACCTGCATGGAGCCAGCTCCACAATTCAGGGCTGCCTTGGTCCTGTTCAGGAAAATAATTGGACTCAAATCATCCAGTTTGGTAACCTGAAGATGAAATCGATATTAATTAGGTGCGCCATATGAAAGCAAATTTGCCCACTTTTCCATCGAGCGTGGCCTCCTCGGGCAACCCGGGCTGGTATTCGACATTATTTGCGTGGGACGCGTAATTGGACTGCCCCCGCGCTGCGTGAAACAGACTCAAGGCGACGACCAGCCGCAGAATCTGTCTCTTCGGTGAGTTTTTCGTAGACATCTGCAAAAACAAAACAAAAAAAATGTTAAATGGATGTTTAACTAAATATGTGTGGGCACCATAAATACATCTCCTTAAAAATGAATGCCGTTACATAATTTTAAAAGCATACGCATAAGGAATTAAGTGTGGGCTAAATAATATTTTTTTCCTGGGTTTCTTCGTTTTTATGCAAACATAATTTTAAACGAAGCAAACAATTTATACTTTCTAAGAAATTAACAATGTATGCATGTGATCTGATGATGATTCTGATCTGTATATTGAAATTTCATTTTGATTTTGATAGTTATGGTATACATATAATATACTGTAATGTAGTTTTGATATCAAAAACAATTTTTATTTATACTAATTTTCATTGAAAGCTCTTGAATTTGAAAAAGTTTAGTAACAATATATCGTCTACCTTAAATGTAATGTTTTGATTGATTAATCAATTCGTTATTTTGATTAATAACTCTTTTCAAAACTGTAAAATGTACCCCTGAATGAAAACTTGCCTTACATTTACTCTAAATTTTAAATTCATCATGTTATACATTTAAAGTAAATTTACAAAATAAGCTGTAATTAATTACATATTTGCATAATTATTTTATTCTCGCTGTGCAACTTTAAGCAATAAAGCGTTAAAATTTTGAAACGCATTGGCTTACTCTTCCAATTCAAGAAAACATAAATTTAAGAGTTGGACACAAAATTACCTAATAACAGAAGTAAACATTTTTAGAGTGATGATGTGATGCGATATATTAAGTTATATAAAAAACTTTCTATTTTTAAAATTTTGAACTCTGGTTCAAGTGACGATATATCGTTTTTTATTCATCTTATTGTCAGACAGAGGAAAAAAAATTCATATTTTAAATTCATAACATAGACGTTTTATTAGGATAAAAAGGAAATGTTTCAAGTTTCATTTTAAACGTAAAATTTTGATTTCTTGGAAAAAAATAATTTGAGGTGTAAATTCCAGAAGAGAAGAAGGAAAATAAAATGGTTCAAATTTGGATTACTTTGGTTTAAGAAATCTGATTCCTTTCCATTTCTTTCTTTAAAATAAAAGGAAAAATACAAATATGTTAAGGTAATGGAAGGGAATACATAAAGACTTTTTTGTGTAAATAAAATATTTATTACTCACTCCTTTTGAAACAGTATTAAAATTTATAGCGCTTTGATTTATAACAGTTTACCTACAAGGGTGGGCTGTTTTCTTTGGAAACACCTAGAACAATGCTATTCGCTGTAGAATCTGAAATATCCGTCTTACTTAAGAAAATATACGGCCACCTGAGCCCGATATACCTGAGAAAGGTGTACACGATTATGACGAACTTCTTATGCGATCAGAGCCCGAAAAACAATACCCCAAGGAATGTTTGCTTTTGTCTTAAGTACAAGAGCACACGCCACACCTCGAAGTACGTCACTCCTATGCGAGTTATTACGAATTTAGCTGAAGTGGCAACTTGGGCCGTGATCTGCATGCCAAATGGTGTCACGTTGAGATTTGTTGTCGGGCGCGCGAATGCCGAACATGTAAAAAAGTGTAAGTACAAATGCGCGGGAGGTTGTCCTCGAGTGGCATGGTTCGTTCTGTCGCCCGGACACTCCCCCGCAAACCGCGGTATGTCTAAGGTAGAATTTTTATATCTCTTCTATTGGATTCAATGGAAACTGTTGAGCTGAGGTGTATCAGGAATTTTAATTTCGTTCCCTGCGATACCTCGAGAATCGAACGGACCAGACAGACAGACACAGAGAGACCAGAACAATTTCGCGAAGTTGAGCATACCGTGCGGCACTTTTGTGCCCTTATCGCAGGTAATCGCGACACGTTCTAACAGAATTAAAACATTTTTGCGCTCACCTCATAGTGGTTTAGGAGGGATTCATGGGATTACTTTAAACCGAGCAGAGTATACTTCGGTTTTTTTGTGGTATTTTTTGTTTCCTAGGTTTTTATCTTTTATCAATAACTGGGAGATAACCCCAGCCGGGTTCAACTGGGAAAACGCAGAACCAGGGCGAAAAAGAAGAGGCGAGAAATGCCTTTGCTCGTGGGAATCTGAGGGCAGCCGTTCATCACGGCACGATTCCATCTTTTCCGTCTTAAAGAGGCTAAGACGCTCTAGAGATTTCTTCGAGGTAAGCAGCTAATGCTTTTTTCCACAAAGAGGCTGCTGATTTTGGGATAACTGTAGAAATATCTGCCTCATCATGTGCTCGCTAAGAAGCTAGAATTATGAATATTCGCTGAGGCTCTCTTACCTAGAGATTACCTGGATTCGGTATTATGATCCAACGGTTTATTCCCTGTCTTCAGCACTCGCTTACTTCGCTTCTATATCTGACTTAGTTGCCTCGGCCTTATTTAGATTGTAAGCAATTTTGAAAACGAAGAAAAATTACAAAGCTTGATTAAAGCAAAAAGTTGCTTATCCATAAAGCGTCCAACCCAATTATTGTGCCCCGAAAAAGGCATGCCACCGTGGTGCGGTGCTCATTCTTAAATCACACAAAAAGAGAAAATCCGGAGCCCCCGTGAGCCCCAGCCAAGGCATGGGGCTTCCGATTCAGAGACCCCGCGAGGTGTGTGATGGAGCAAAAGTGAAAATTGGCCTTGAAATTGATGGCACGGCACGCATTGAATAATATGTCACGGTTCAGTTCAGCCTGGTGAAACACGACAAATGCGGGCCACCGAGCGTGAACCCTTTCAAAACAAGTTAGTCAGAGGACACCCAGGGATTTTGTTGGTCATATGTAGGTGACGATTTATTTTTATTATTTCCAGGTTCAGGTGCTGACGACTATTATAATATTAGACGAACGAAGTATTTTTAAACTTTAATAATTTTCATGGCTTGAACTGGGCTTTAGTTAAATATAAAACTATACCACTTGAGACAGGCTTCAAGGGTTAAGGATAGTCAGCCTTTTGAAAAAATAAAAAATAAAACAGTTTTTTTTCTGTAAAAATTTTCAGTTGATCAAACGAATGGTTTGAAAAATATCCTATTCTTCAATTTAAAGAAAAATAGAAAAGCTTATCAAGACTTGTGCCAACATTCAACTGCGTAGATTAAAACTTGTCTTGAGCCCGGAAGAAGGCAAATTTACACATAGGCTTGGTCGATAATCTTGAAAAATCTTTGAAGAGAATAAGCCTAAAGTCAAAAATGACCTCAACAAGACAATGATTCAAACAAATACATACTTAATAAAAACTCAATATTTCCGAAAAATTTTTTAACTGAATTATTGAATAAAAATTTGAATATTTACATATGTATGTATACTACATATGTCTAACATACTCTTCTTCTTACAAATGATAATATTCGAATGAATTCGCATGTAATATGAAGTAATAAAATGGCAAGGAATTATTTAAAGAAAATTCAATTACCTAAGTATTTTAGACTTTAAGTGATGTAATAACTTAATAATGTTCAAGCCAGTCACTATTTGCTTTGAAGTCAATTATTGAGGCTGATTATCTTTGCAAAACTAAAAGTTCCAAGTGACAATTTAAATGCAATCTTTTGAGTTCATCGCATTTCTTGTAATCACATTGAAGTAATTTGCATTTACTTTAAGTCAGCTAAACTTAACGTCACTGCAAATCGAATTGACTGTTATGAAGGTGAACTGAAGTGATTTCAATTGAATGTAAAGAGAAAGACAAACATTTAATGAGTTCGATGAAATCACAGCATAAATACACATACATTTATTTCAGACTTTTATTTTTACAAAGCTGATTAAACCAGTCGTTAACTTCAAAGCAAATGGAATCTATGTAGATATAATATTTTTGTGATTATGATGATGATAAACAAATTACTATAGATATGTATATACTTTTAAAAAAATTTACTCAATTGTTTTTCAATTTAGTCCAAGAGTAGTTTGTAGTTCATTAAATAATGATGATTTTTTGTTTTTCACTTGTTTATAACTTCATTGAAAAACGATTAGCTCTTAGATTCGTTGGAGTCTTTTACATGATTATTAAGCGAGGTTAACATGTTTTTGTAGTCTATGTAGTGCAGTAATTTTATAACATAATAATGTTTGTTTTTATTAACGTTATCGAAACAGTTGTGTGATTTAAAATCATGTTTATATGAGGCAACAGCTTGCAAAGTACATTTCAGAATTAACTTTACAAAACAGCGAGTTTTCGGAGCTATAGCTTTTATTTGAGGATGACATTTAAATCATCATATTAAATATTGGTATTATTTTAAATGATGGATAAAGATTTTAGTAATTGACTTTTATTTGAAAACTAGAACTATTTAAAATGCAGGAACTTATTGATTTGAAAATATTTTTTAATTCGTCGACAAAAATGAAATATGTAGGTACATTAAAACAAGAACAAATAAATATTGAATCAAAAACACTGGAAACACTAGAAGTTTAATTTTACTATAATAAGAAATGAGTTGTTTTAAAATTGAGACACTTTTAATTCAATATAATGGAGGTAATTAAAAAGTGAAAATAAAACCTTTTGTTTTACATACGTTCACACGTTGTTTCAAAATGTTTTCATTATCAAATTAAGAGAGGAAATTATTAATTGGCCTTATCATATTTAAACATTATTGATGCAATATTGTTGCGATTCAATTGATTTTACAATTACAACGGTATTTTTCTGAGTGCATTAAGATAGCGAAGACAATTGTGTCGACAAAATTTATATAGAACAATGTGGAATGGTTTTAATTTTAATTAAATATGTTACTTAAGTGCGACTGGAAACCGCGACTTTAATTTGGAAAAAATGCAACATTCTCAAAGAAGTGAATCCCGTAAACTTAAAAATAGCTGGAAAAGCAACTTAAACGGAATATGCAAATACGCGGAAAATGCATAAAGCATCACATCGCCACCCAGGAGAAAACCTCTTTGTATCTTTTAATTAAGTAACGGTATACGTTTGTAATGTCTTAAGACGTCAGGGGGAGCTAACGACTCATCTCTTAATTACCGCGACGAGGATTGTTCCGGCAGCGTTACAATCGCGTTTCTTCCCACCTGACGAGGTACCCACGTAAAAGAACCACCCAAACAATACAAAGCCGCGAAATTTTTGAAAAGTGAAAGCCAAATTAATCAAAACTCGTCATCCCGCGTGCTCGAGCGCTGTAATTTGTGCAGTGAGTTGATTAATTTGATTGAAGGGACTAGCAACAGTCCCTTCGCCCCGCAGGCCCCATGCTCTCAACCTCGTCTTGAGTGAGCCGAAAGTTTGGCGCCAAATTTCCTCTAGGCACTGAAGTTGGCTGCAAATTGTTCAATTGCAATTTCGGAATTTCGTAAAATAAAAGCGAGGCATGATTACCCGCGGACGCCTCGATTAAACGGTCCTTGGTACCTGTGCCCTCCGCAGGATCAGGAGCGCGTGCCGCCTAATTAGATCGAAATCTTAATTTGGCGGAAAATGAGGGGTTTTTCAATTATCAATCTCGTTGGTCTTTTGGATTTGTGCCTTGGCGGGTGTAATTACCGTCCTTTGAGCCAGGGTGAGTTGAGTTATTTGGCACACAGACGCAACCGGAGTGGAAAAAGAAGTTATGTACCACAGGGGCTGGATTTTATCTTAATTTCGGCAAAGGTTTTTGATAAAACATTATTCCCGTGCGACCTATGGAAGCCCACGGCGATGACAATTAAAATTCATTTTCCGGCTACTTTACCAAGGTTCGACCGAATCCTGTGGTACCTACTGTCGCCGTTGGGTGAAAGAGATTCCACGACTAATGAGTTTGCTGGTGATTATCCCGGCAGAGGAATTCGAAAGGGCACACAATCCGGGGAAAAAAATGCAGGTGAATGGCATCACACCATCCCCCGGGGCGGTACATTTGAAGTTGCTGCTTTTAATGGAAATGAGAGGGAATAAAATTGCAAAACGGCCCCAGCCGCTGGCATCAGCGGCAACAGCAGCAGCAACGACTAGGTAAAATTGCATAATTAATTCATGCGGCTAGCCGTCTTCCCCGAAAGACTCTAGCGGCTAGAAAAGCCAGGTGTTGGGCTGGCATTAAAACGGCTTTCACTTTTCAGGTCCCGGCAGTTGCAAAATGCACGTGTCCGACCGGATTTTCCTCCCAGCGCTTGTCTAAGGCGAAAAACCGGCGACGAGTTGTGCAAAATTTAATTCCTCAACTGGCTGGGCTCAACACCCAGAGCTAATAAATATGTTGCACGTGAACACAATTAAACTTGAGGAATTTCACAGATTTTTCACTTAACATACCTGTGCAAGAATTTTGTGCAACACCCATATCTAAAATTTCAAATTTATTGAATTATGCAGATACTGAACAAATTTAATGGCAGTTAGACCCTGAAGCCTTCAGAGTTAAAGGTAGAGATCTAATATTTTTATGTCAATAGAAAATTTTAAAAATTTTCAAATTTTGACCATAATTTTTGCATGCAATGAGAAGATCTAGTTAATAATTAGCTCCTATTCCCGATACCTTTATAAAACTTCTTTTAAATTGAAATTGCTCAATAAAGTTTCTAATTTTCTAGCAAATACATTTCAGTTACCTTTGACTTTAATCAATTTTTGGTGTACCATTTCACAATGAATCTGTTATAGTCGAGGAGCTGTTCGACAATAATAATCATCGATATTTGTTAAAAGCTAAAAGTTTTTAAAATGATATTTGTATTACCTGAAAAGAGCACACCTGGCTGTCCGCCAGTGGTTCATAACCCAGCCCTAAAGAGCAGTGCTCATTTTATCATTCGTGCAACTTTCAACCTTTCAAATACTCAAGATAAATCGTTCAAGAGCTCCTCGGCTATCGGTCATTCCGGCGAATTCTAAAAGTGTTCCCTTACTCACTTTCTATTAAAAATTTCAAATAGTCAAAGTTCCAATATTAATCAAAAATTTGTGGTCATTAATAAATAGGATACTGCAGATATGGTCGCTTATGGACCAAAATAATAAGCATAATACTTTTACTTACAAAATGAATTTGATTAACTAAGGGATCAAATCTAAAAGATTTCATTCTCAAGGAAATGAATCAAACATTAAATTTAATCGAAGTTATTTGAAATTGTGCTGGGGTCCTTGATTGTATCAGTTTTTATAAATGGAATTCTTAATATTATAAAATTATTTCATAGTCGTAATAAAGAATTGTAATGTATTAATATTGACTTTTTAGTAGAATATTTTTCTGTGAAAACTTATTTAAAATATGTAATTAAAATTCATAAAATAGTATATTTAAACCTGGAAATGCAAATTGCGTCCCGAAGCTAATGAAAATTGCTTGTTCCTTTTATAACAACGACAATCAATGGCTACATTAAAACCCTAGAAAAAGTCATTGTGTAGGTAACGACAAAGAAAAAGAGAGCGAAAAGAACATAAAAATCATTTATTGTGACTTCTTAAATACTTAATATTTTCCTATTGGAATAAATTTGATTGATGGAAGTGCTTAAAAAATCGAATGCTCCAAATAATTGGATTCAAAGGAAATCAATATCTGAGTAGGGTCGTTTTACAATCCTCTTCGGAGTCTTTTTACATTTTCTTAAAAGATAAATATCAGGTAAATTCCTGGCTGTGTTGGGAAATTGGCAAGGTATATAATTTAGATTTTTAACTCCGTAAAGTCGTAGAAGATTTTATGTAAGCATTTATAGAAAGCAATAAAAGTTGTTTTAATCGATAATTATATCTAGCATACACCTGGCGGACCGGCCCGGCCAGGTAACATATCAAAGCACGGAGCGCCCGAAGCAATTAACATCCGAGCAATTCCGCGGCTGAAATGATCTTCGCCTCAATTAAACGACAAAATCAAAAGAGCCAGACAAAAACGAGAGTTGGCGGCGGCATCATCATAATCATCGCTGGCCATGAGAACGGCCGTACCTTTGGCTATTCAGTCCACCACCTGCCCGCGATTTGTGCCGCGATCTGGTCCAGAACCCCGCTCCACCGCGCATCACCGCGAAAATCCGCGAGTGCGCGCCAATTGCGTGAGAGAAGCGCGGCAGCTGCGAACCGCCGCGGCCTAGCACTGATTCATCGATCATTAAGCTCGTCACTAAAAAATTCCGCGAGTCCAATTCTCTGGTCATCTTATTAAGTGAATTCCGACTAAATCGGATGCGATCAGTGCTGCGGAATGCGGCGAAGTCCCCTCCCCCGGTCGCTTGTTTTTCACCTGAAAATAAGATCTGAAGACTTGCGCCATATTGTCAGGTGTGTGAATCCACCTCGTCTATTATTTTCCAAGAAAATTACCCAGAGACGAGGAGTACCTACGGGTTCATGTTTAAGTACAAGCCCCATGTTGAGCATATTTGCACTTCTCGGTGCAATGGGGAAGAGCAAGTTTTTGTTAAGTGTTAAAAAATGCAAATTGCTAATTTGCGCTGAAAATTACTAAATTACATAACGAAGGAAATTATGTTGGCTAGCAGCGTGCGACCGTCGATAGCCGGAAGTTTTCGCATGTTCGTGAGCACCAAAGCACCGCAGTCAGGTTTACGTTTATAGTTTATTGCGAAAAACGCTTCAACGAATATGCGACTCTAACGTAGGAAGAATTTTTCAAATAAACTCTCGCCTGACTTGATATAATAAATGTTTTTACAGGCGATTTTGATGCTTCGTTGACGTGTCTACCTGCAGGAATGGCAGGAAGTCCGCTGATTTTACTTCCGAAAATCATAATGGGAGTTACAGGAAAACTATCCAGATTTTTTGATCTATTTTGATTGTTCAGTAATATACATACATATAAGCATAACTATCAATTAGAAAATATAAAACATCCTAAGCTTTAATGGATTTCCGATCTTTTGACAGTACATATTTCAAAACAGTAACTCGCAAAATTCATAGTATCTTTTCCGGGGTTCGACGACTAAAGCAATTGTGGGGTATGAACTTATATTTAGTTACAAATGATCTTTGAATTTATAGTCAGAAGATGATTTGTTATTGTTGTTAAGCATTTAATCAAGATAAATTATTCCAAAATTAAAAAAATTTAAATCTACGGACTTATAACAGCAAATTAAAAATATTAACGGACATATGTATGTATGTATATTTTTATTGAAATTGGTAAAAGGGATTGCGCGAAATAATTGACTTAAAAGATTAAAAATGCTAAGCTTCAAAATATACGTGGCCTTTTGTGAAAATCCCGTGTTGCGTATTACCGATTAATTTCCAATTTTATTACAAAAACATGGTTCATTAAAATTGTTTTTTTACCCTTAGGTACCTTATATTTCCGTATTCTCATCATCATTACACACAAATGTTTTGCTAAACCAGTTTATAAAACCCCTCATAAATAAACAATATTAAAATGACAACGAACCAAGGAATTTGTTCAGTTTATTTTATTTTTAGAACCCGAGAACAAATAAGCCGTAAAACCAAATATTTTAAAATACCGCTTAACTGACTTAAGCACCTGAATAAAACAGTTGGCTTCGAAAGGTATGTGGGCAGGGTATAGCAGTTTATTGCCTGTCCGACGTAAGGCGTTCGTCTTGGCATAAAAGACATTGTCAAGCTAATTTGTCTCATAATCTCCCACGCAGGGACAAGCTGTGTGCAAAAAATTATGCAAAACGAATAATTATTAGCAGCAGCTGGCGCAAAAAGAGATTTGCGTGATGAAAATTAGAAGAAAATTGAATTGTTTGCATTTATTCTATAAAGCTAAAGTAGATAGAATTATAATGTATATCATATTGCGTTTAAACTTATTTCATCCACATTATGTTAATTTAAAACTTAGTAAGAAGCCATATGAAGTCCTTCCGAATCACTTAACTTTATTTGTAGTTCAATGAATGCGATCGATTAGCTCTTACTTAAGGGTGATTTCAAATAAACCGATAATATTCAATGAGCGCGTAATTTGCATATCCCCGCGGAAATATGAGCTTGGAAATATTTCCTTGTATTTAACGATATTTAAAATATCCTTAAATTATTTTAATTATGCTAGCGTTATTAATATTCATGTTTTCTAGTAATAAACTTTTTATTGCATCTTTATGAAAATGAAATATACATATAACCAAAAATAGTTTTAATCTGGATTATCATGAGACACCATAAATTTATAACTATCAAAATTTAATTCACCAATTTCAATAACTCTGTAAATTTGTGCTCAAAAAAAAAAAAAATGATAATTGAATTTTTCATAATAATTTACGACTACAATCAACTGGCCATAAAACTTTATTCTGATGGTGAAAATGCCCTTGAGGGATCACGTTACGATGCTCATAAGTTTATTATTGCTGGCTGCATCTGAACCTAAGTGTCTGGTTTTAAAGATGCAATTTTCAACCACTTAATGAAGAAGATACAATTTTTATTTTTTATACTGAAAGCCACCCACGGGCCCCGAACTCATAAAATAGCGTAGGATCTTTTATAGTAGAATTCATTTTATGTATACCTATTTAACCAGAGATATCAATAGTTGGTAAGAAATCATTTTTTCTTAAGAGTACTTCAGATATTAATATTTTATGAATATGTACGAATATTTCTTCTTTTATACAAAATTAGGTATAAAACACCTTTAGAAGATTACGTCAATAGTCTTGCTGTCACATTATTTACATATGTATATCGGCTTTTGTAAGAACGTAAAACATGCTTTTTCGTGTTTTTTGTAGTTTATTTTTGAGTCAGTATAAATAATAATATGTCATTGATAATTAAAGTGCTTAGAACAAGTTAAACTTGTAAAATGCGATGAAGAAAATACCTTTTCAAATGATTGTAAATTACAGAAGAGTTAGGAAATTATTAAGGTCCTATAACGTATGTACCTATGTATTTTATTTTTTTATAATTCTTGATCTTCAAAGGACTTGTTCCAGAGTGGGGTAACTATAATTTGTATATTCAATGTTTTTTGAAATGGTATTGGTTAGTAAATAAATTGCATCAATCGAAGTATTCAACTTTAGTAGATAATCGTTGATATTTCTTTGAATAAAACGAGTTTATAAAATATATGATACTAATTCCTTTTTAATTTAGGAATATATTTACAAATCTAATTAAATATGTATAACAAAAATTGTAAGGATAATAAAGTGCTTCGCAAGTAGGTACAGTGGTGAGAATCGGGAAGCAATTATTAAATCCGATTTTTGAATAACCAGGCGGTTAGATTGGGCAGTTAATAATTTATATGAGCAGATAATAAACTTTAAAAAAAACTTAATTGAGGTAAAAATTTAATAAATATGGTGTATACTTAATTATTATTTGAGCAGTAAAAGGAATGATTGAGCAGTTAGAGCGGGCAATTAATTAATTTAGAACAAAAATTCGAACCGAATTTTTTAGTGAACACATTTCTTTTATAAAAGTTATAGAACTATGTACACTAATTATTAATACATAGTAGTATCATATTAGCAAGGATGGACTTAATAAATTGTAAGTGAGCGAGGAGAAAAGTCAAATGAATTGAAAGTTATTAAACCTTAACCCTGGGAGCACAATGCAGCACGACTCAAACGCGCTAAAGGCAGTTTGAAAAAAATTAACTGGCAACGACGCGATTACGACGCTGATAGTTAAAAGTTGGGCAACTTTTGCATCGGTATCGCATCCGAGTCGCGTCGGGAGCGCTTATTGTGTCCAATTGATGTGATTTTTTATGATTTTACTTTTATTTGACAGCTAATCGTGTCAAGAGCGTCTTCGTCGCGTGGCGTTCTGGTGCCGGCATAAGAACAATTAGAGTAGATAATGCATGTTACTTTTAGTTATTTGAAATGTGACGGTATAGTTCGATATAGACGTGAAATTAGGAAAGTTGCTTAGAAATTAACATACTCAAAGTGGATATTTCCTCTGTTGTATAATTGTTTTACTATTTTGTTTTAGTGTTTTAGTGCAATCAGTTAAGACAAGAGATCATTAATTAACACCATTTTCTTTTTGGAGAGTATTGATTGTAAGTAGAATTCCTAATTAAAAATGATATTAAATTTATCATTGATTTAAAAATAGATATATATATATATACATATGCTTGGATTGTTTGTGAGCTCATTTAGAGACTATTCAGACAAAAACCAGCTCACCGAAATCTGAATTATTTTCTACCTCGATTGTCCTCTTAATTAGCCAATTTCAAAACAAGTCCCACTTGGAAGCACCAGACATTTTCCGTGAAAGTACCCTGCAATTTAGTTCACTAAAAATGCGAGTTTCTCGCCGCATATGAGCTTAGGTAGTTAGCCAAATAGAGCAACATAACCAGCAGAAGCGTCAGGTAAACAGCCGGGAAGACTTTCTACGGATTAATTAGCGAAAACTTGAGTAGAAGCCGAACTGGCTCCGTTTTGAGACTTCTGGGGAACGCGAAAAAGCCAAGTGGACAAACGAAAACCAGTCCGCGTTTGCTCTGCGGCGATTATGGCATCAAGGATTTTTCATCCGCAACTTGAGCCGCTCTGCCGCGAGTGCCCACGCTTCATAACTTCGCGTTTCATAATCAGCGCACAAAGGCCTCTCGCGGCGGACCCGGGCGGGCAGCGCGGTGCGGGCCACAATAGGCGTAACTTGTTTTGCAGCGCGCGCCGCTTTTCTTTTCAATTTTTATTATTTTGCCTACTCCACGCAGATGACAGGCGCTGCAAATTATCATAAAATGCACTGCACGCCGATGTGTTCATCGTGGGCTTTGCAACAAGAAATATAGCGAAAATGTAAAAACCTTTTTCAATAGTTGAGTCATTCGAAAAGTCGATTCGATATCCAAATGAGAGATGGTGGGTTTCGTGAATTACCTTGAGATCCCTGCGGATGTGTTTTATATTCACACTAACACATTTGTAGTTCGCTCATCGACATCGAGCTGTGATTTCAGCAAAATTTACACCTCCTTCTTGCAGGACTTAGACAGTGATCGGGATCGGATTATGTGAGGACTTTTTTGTTTGGTATCGAACTGCATTCAATAGAAAAATCACAGGGTATGGCCGAACAATTATAGGGTTTTACAAAGGAAATATCACAATAAACACACTCACTAACTAACTACACTAATGGCAGGTCTTGAAAAACGAACACACTCACAGGAGATGAAAAGTCGCTTGCTCATGCGCGCAGTCTTACCGAACACCTCGAATACCTGTCCCCTACTAACTCGCGATTAAGCCGCGGCTGTCCGCTGATCTAACTCGCGAGTCGCGACCACCGCGAGATGGAGATGCAACGGCGGAGTGGTCATAAACCTGCGCCCCGAGCTTTCTGCTTTCTGCACGACTGAGCCAGGTGAGGTAGGTGCTAAAGAAATAACAGTGGCATGAAAAAGTGCGTACCCAATTAAACACAGAAAACTTAACATTAATTCTATTTACCTACATATGTTTATACAATTTACTTTAATTGAATCAATTTTAATTTTTAATTTAGTTTAGTTTTAATCATGGTTAACTGCCCAAATATAAAAATGAAACCGGAGGATATCCAACTCATGTTTGTTTATTCATAAATTTAATCTTCCATCTAAAAGCTATCTGGAATAAAAAATTAGAGAAAATAAATTTATGTATATGTTTCCAAAACTTCGGGGATTAAAAATAAAATTTTGGATTTATAATTACATATATATATTTATAAGTTTAAAGATGTTTTTCTCAAAATATGTTTTTCCAAACCGGTGGGCATTGTAAATAGAAAACCGCGGCAGTTAAAAGATAGATAAAAAATAATAATTGCTTTAAGAATTTTCAAAATTATAAAGTTTATTTTTGATGGATGATTTAGCAAGTGTTCAAAATGCATTTTAGGAGGGTCGAATATGATTATAATGATTCTCTTTCTTTGCAATAACAATTTTATTAATATGATGTTAATTTCTTAAAAGTTCTTTATCCCCATAAAATCCCTCTTTTTTAGGCCTGTTTTGATATTGTCACATTTTTGGGGGAAAAACTTTATTATAGAGTGAATAAACTGAATTTAAACCTTCAAAATATTCTGAGATGAATAATTTTTTGAGCCACTGTACCCCTGTTTGAAGCTTTCTGCTCGACTGAGTCAGGTAAGGCAACTACGATCGTACCAACGCCGCGCTGCGGTAGGCAAATCCGCGCATACGGCCAAAACGAGCCATGTCCGCAGACGTCGAGCAGTCGCGGATGTGGGCAAAGACTCCACAAAACTAAAGTTACTTAAGGTAGTTAGTACGTGGGTCGTCCAAGAACTCGCTCTCGCCAAACTGAGCTTAGCCCACAGTAGGCGAAAACTGCTCGCCTAAGACAAGCTCGACTCGACCTCAGCATTTAGGAGTCAATTCATGTGACTTTTTGCAAGAAATTAGTCGACTCTGAGAAAATGTTGACGATTCAGAAGGGGAATCATCCTATTCAAAACAGCTCAATCCGCCAAATTTGGAGCTTAAGTGATTGGATTCTATCACTTCTTAATTCTATCAGCGGAATAACGGTACACCCGCGGCAGATACTAGAAGACAAACAGAAGAAAGCTCGTCACGGGCAAGAATAATTTTCGAGTTTGCCGCTTAAGTCTTTTGTTTGTGAATGTTCGTTCACTGCGGGGGAAAGGTATTCAGATTTTCTTGCAAAAAAAAAAGCATACCACAGACTGGTGAAATGGCACAGATTAATTCTTATGCATTTTATCTATCTCCTCGAAACGGACAGCATCTGACATTTTAAAGAGGAGAGGAATGTGGAATCGACTTCTTCGTCGATTCGATTAGAGCGGTCTTGAATGCGGCGAAAGGCTTGCTTAATTCGAATGCAATCTCCTTGACCTTATGATTTTAGGCGGCTTTTCAACGATAGCGCAAAGCCACAGTCATTTACCCCTTGGGGATTACTGTAAGATGCATTCTCACGCAACGTACGTGATCCGAGCATGCAACAAACTGCAGTTGTCGCCACGGTTGGAACAAATCCAAGAAAATCGCAATGCGCCTTGCATGCGACCTTTTGACGGTGAGATAATTGAAAATAAGAAATCGTGAGATGCCTGCTAAAATAAAGGAAAAACAAAAAAAAAAAACAAAGAAGCTCCTCTGCCTTCTTCCATTTATAACTGCACTCCGCCGCGACAATTGATTATTTTAAAAAGATAGTTAAGTGAGAAACACTTTGCTTGGTATTTCGTGTTGCAAAGCATTTTCAACGAAACCAAAATTCTCAAATGAATCAATAGCAATCACATGCATATTTTCATGTTCATTTAAATCACATAATTTCAGAATGAGATACGTTGATTTTGTGTATAATTGTATAAGCATAAGACTAAAATCTTTAAACAGACATTCTGGAAAAGTCAATTATAGTTTTTTCCTTTTTTTTTTACAAATACGAATTAACAAATTTGATGCACTTTTTTTAAAGTGAAAACTGAACAGAATTTATTTAATACACTATTGCCAAACTTCAGTCAATGCATTCTTTTAGGTATGTTATAAACTTTAGTAGAATTTTCAAAACGCTTTTTCCCAAAGTAATACAATACTTCGAAAATATTCTGTATAAATTTCACCCAATGGATAGTTATAAAAATATTCTATAATAACCTTAGGACATATACGAGACCACTATATTTACAAAACCACTTGACTAAACGAAATTTGTATACAGCATAACCTATTCTATAGGCGTTTAAACCTAATACTTAATCGAAGGATTTTTCATATAAAGAAAAAAAGAGCATTCAAATTCCAGCAGATAACTCGGTAGAGAATATAAATTTTTGTTTTGAAATTATCGTGACATGTACCTACCTACTTTAAATATATAGTGTACATACATGATATATCCCTAAATTTAAACCATAGGTATTTTCACGCCTCTGACGCCCTAAACCTTCTAAAAATAACAATAACTTTGGTAAGAAAACCAATTTACGAGTAGTGTACTTTGGAATATTAGTTAAAATTGATATTTTTTTGACTATATAATACGTATTTTTAATTTTAAATATTACCTATATAGTCGAAAAGTTGAACAAATAAGTCAGCCTGACCCACTACTCTTTAAAATTGTTTGTGTGGCATAACATCAAAACCAATTTATAAATTTTAAATGCTAAAAAGGATTCTAAATTTTCAGTTTGGTATTCCTTGTGACATTATAACTAAATAGTCTGTCATGATAACTTGTTGCTTCAAAAATTAATGAGCGACTACTGCGCGAAGTTCAACAACATTTCGGGATTTCTGTCTGTCTGTTTCCCATCCACGAATATCGGAGCCACACATAATAAAAGAACCTCTTGCAATCAATCAGAAAACAATTTTTCAAACAAACAGCACCCGAAGCTGGTTTCGGCGGTCTGTTCAAGTTCGCGACTATAAAAGTCGAGCTTTCTTAGCGAAAAATCGAAAGAAAAGAAAAGATAAAAAGACGAAAAGATAAGACGGTGTTCCGAGTTGGTTTTTTGCCCTCAGATGCCCCTGCACAATACATCCGAACTTGGAGCTCATATTTGGCAGCGAATTTAATAGACATATTCCGGATTCGTGCGGGCAACCTTCGCGTTTGTGTTGCGTCGAAGTCGTTTCGACGCGACGCGACGCGGTCAGCTCCATCGGACCAATATTCTGCGGATTCCTCGAAGTGATGGCTTAACTCTTGCTCCACACCTTCGGTAAAACGACAAAACGAAAATTCAACATAAAACAAGGCGGTCGACTAAAATGCCCCATGATGTCATCTTGTGGTATTTTCAGCGATTCGCTCAAGTTTTACAGCTAAAAATGCACTTGGCAAAATCTTGCTGCACGAGAAGAAGAATTAGAGAGTGTCTTGCATGCTTGCCCTCTGTCCTCTAGAGTCTCACGTAATTTTCTTGTGTAAGACAAAAGGCAAAATTTGTTCTTCAAAATAGCTAATTTGTATATTTGAGTCAGTTTTTCAGTTTTACGAAGAGCTATATATAAAACTGGATTACAAATGTTCGGCATACGAAAATCTTGTTGTTTTTCTTAAACATTGCCGCCAGGGTCTGCTATAACCGGTTCCTTTACCTTTGCGTAGTCATTTTCGGCGGCTAAACTCTGTATCAAAAAACAAAACAAAAATTTAGCTGCGCAAAAGGATTGCGCAGATTCAGCAACAAATTCTTATAATTTAGAATGATTTTGATTAATATCTTCTATCAGTCATCCTTGAATAGAACCATATTTAAGTTTTTGTTTGTTTAATTTATTATTCCGCCCCAGACAGCGTATAATTCGCTTAATGGCAATTAGACCGAACGAAATTATAGACATGGTGCTTGTTTTACAAATACATACAACTTCAACAATATTGTTAAACTTAATGAATAAAAATTTCATATTTACAGCAATAAAATACCTATTTGAGATTTCTTTGCCTTCAATTATCATTAAAAGCACAATCAGTCTGATGTCCGCCTCTAATTCTTGAGCCTGGAAATTCTATTCAATTTAAATGCTTCGATTTATGACTGCTTTAATTAGACTCTCAGAGCTAACAAAGCGTGCTGAAAATTATTACGTAGAAGCATGGAATGAAGTCAATATTACTTCAAATGATACCTACATAAACTGCACACTATTTTATATTACACCTATCAACCTACGTGAAAATGCATTTGAAATCGTGAAATAAATTGCACTTGGCAGTGAGAAAAGTTATTCGAAATGGAAAACATATATGCAACGCAGAGGCGTCTGTTTATCAGATCAAATGATATATGTTATTCTGACGGTAACATGTTTTGTTAATATTTTCATTCATTGGGGATTTAAATGTCGTTTACTATATATGTATTTTACAAGAAAAGTTAAGCAAGTTCTTATAAATTGGAACAGACTGTACATTTTTAAGAGTTGTGGACGATTTTAAAAAAGTTGAATTTGTTAAAAATTTGAATATTGTTTAAAAAAATTGTCTTTGTAAAATGCAACCGATTTACACTCGAAATATGGCATTGTATATAAAAAATGGTATATTTGATAAATTGTAAGTGTTAATGAGAATTTATTCTAAAAGTAGTATAAGCAATATTTACGTATGTTGTTGAATGATGCCAATTTTTTGAATTTGTAATCATTTTAGCAAATTTCAATGAAATGAGTTAGTTATGATACCTAATTCTAAGAGAGTTAAAAAAAATATATTTCTAAAAGTTTATCTTTCATTTAAAAACTTTACTTTAATGATAGTAATTTTGAACACTTGTTTTCTTTTTTCGTTTTTGCTGTTTACTGTCATTTACTTACTTTTGGACTTGGAGATTGAATATGGGATCCCTAAATTCTTAGGTAGATTCATCACGTTGTTTGTTCGGCTATGGAAATCCATCAACTATTGAGAAATTTTTCATAAATTAAAACATTTTACATACAAATATTATAAATATCTTACTGATATTAAGAACATTTTGTTTAAAATAAGAATTCTTACTTAAACAATAATAAATGTAAAACTACATATATAGTTCCCTACTTTATATTTGTGTTTAAAATAAAAGAGATTGAGCAATAAAAGAACTATACTACCATTGCCATTACAACTACACTTATTAATGGTAGTTAGTTTTATGTAAAATGTCTATTATTGCCATATGAACATTTTTATTCCATAGTAAATGTTAAACAAATTTTGTTGTATTCGTTTACTTTTTGCCTGGGTGATTTTCAGATATTTTGTTACCGAAATTTAAAAAGTTTGCTATTAACTAGATAAAATAAAAATTGTCTTTCGTAATATTTCCGTTGTAAAGAATTTTATTGCAACAGTTTTGTTACTCACCACAAGATTCGCAAGTTGCTCGAATCGAAAGTCGAAATGCATTCATCTCAGCGGCCATAATTCACACTTCGTCTATTTTCGATTTTATTTGCTGATAATGTTTTGCATGCACCTCAGGTACGCCCGAGGGTGGCGGCTGCGTCACTCGCCGGCAATAAATAATTGCGCTGCGCCACCGCACCGGAACAAAAGCGTCGAATCAATCACCGCCAGACGGCACACGGCCAGCGCCAAGAACATCGCTCACCTCAAACGTTTCGTTCGAGTTCTTTTCTTGGCTCCGGGCCGAAGACGTTCATCGTTTCTTCCAAGAAAGCAGGCCGCGCGACATCGCGTTCACCCACCCATTGTTCACCGGAGCGTGCTGCATTTGCGGTGTCACCGTCGCCCGCTAATGGCTCACGGCACGGCACGGCATGTCACGTCTCTTTCCCGGCGAACACGGAAGGATTTTTTTTCCACCGAAGATGTCGCAGTAAATTTGAATTGAGTGGCTCTTCACGGACGAGTTAATTGCCACAGCGCAACGTCTCCGGCACGACCTCCGCGGCATGAGAACGACTATAATCAAGCAGGAAACTAATTGCTTCTCATGGCTCTTAAGTGAGTTCGTTCTCTGCGATCGCATCTCAGATAGCCGGAAGGGAGATTTCCTTGTCCCACTTGACGAGGTCCAACACTCGACTCAATATCGATTTAGTTAAAGTAAGAAAACCGAGGAAATTTCATCGAATTTAGTACCACCTACCACTTAACAAGTCCAAACTGATTGTCGATGATTTTCTAGCACAGAATTAACGTCAGTGAAATTTTCGTTTCGACTTCAAACAACCAACAAACTCTTAAGATTTTATTAGGGTCAGAAAATCTAGTCCGAGATAATGGCAGACTCTGATTGTAATTTGTACTATACCTTCAAAATGTGAAGGAAAAGAAATTTCTTTCACTCACCATAATTTTTGTAATAGTGCACCGCAGAAACTCATCGTAACTGTTTGCACTATGATTTAAGTAACGACGATTTGAGCTACTTCTGATCATAATCTGACTCATGCATCGTTGATTTCAAAAGTTCGATTCGACACGTGAATCTGATTATTGGACCCAGAAAAAGTATCACGTCTCCCACACGTTGTTATAGTGCAAAGGGTTAATGGGGTAGAGTTCAAAATATGCTGACTAGTTGAGTTAAGAATTTCAGATATTGTTAAATGTACATATGTCTAAATAATAATCACTAATAAAATTCATAAGATTTTAAAAACGGTATACAAAACATATTACATTTTTTTGAAGACATTTTTAATAATTATGTTTAAAGCAAAATATTAGTGATTTGGTAAGCTAAAAAGAGGGAAGAATGGATGATCGTGTAAAATTTAAAGATGATCTGTAAAGAAGTTTTTCGGTCATTGGGACCGACTCATCCTTTCTTGAAATTAATATAAAATGGTCTTTATAAAGTAAACGTGGAAAAATAGATGTTTACATTATGTATAGGTTCCACTTTTAAATAAATTCCAGATAGTGGACAATCTTACTTTTAGGCATTGCACGAATTTAATAAAAATGTTGCCCACATTAATAAATTTAAATATAAAACATGGAAGTCATAGAAATAACATAAAATAAAAGAATATTTCTTGAAACGATAAACGACAAAAAGTTTTTATTATGTATATAGTTTTAATTATTTTTTCAACTGAACTTACCTTTCACAGTCCAGCATAGAATAGAATAAAAACTAATATAAAATAAAAGTTATAAAATATAAGCAATATAAAATTTCTCCTTGGCTTTATTTTATTACTTTATTGTGTATTTCTTGTTTTTCCCGCCAATTCAGTTCATAAAAAATAATTTTATTTCTCCAAAATCCGGACTCAGAATTAATGTTTGCCATTTATGTAAAAAGAGCTGTCATTTCAAAATTGAAAGTTGAATTTGCTAGTGAGAAATAAATATGATGTGGGTGGGTAAAGAAAATAAAACCAATATAAATTAATTTCGTTATTTTATTTTCAATCTTACTTTGGAAGGCAATTGGCGAACTGTTCAATTGTTTTACATTTTTACAAAAATTTCTTCCTACTTACGCTAGACTTACTTACGATCTAGGTTAAAAATTTCGTTATCTACCTAGTTAAGGTCTATGAAGATATAACCTGGAAAGTTCCATACTTATCATACAATGTACGTATTTACACCGCTGCAGGTTTCGTATTAAGTGTGATATTATTATTGTGTTCTTGTTTTTTTTTTTTTTTATTTATTTTTTGTTCTGTACCGTATATACAAAAGTTGTAATCACCTACGTCGGGCTATAAAAATGTATTACTTACTGAAACATCTTATATAAGGCAGTTATCGTTTAATTACGTTCGATAATTCCTATAAATGAGGGTTCGGTGAAGAAACGCAAATCAGGGTCGTCTGCCTTGCTCGGTTTGTTTTGCTTGACGTGATATATGACGTGACGTGACGTGACATATCAGCGACGTGATTAAAACGCGGCAGTGGTGACGTGCTTCTAAACTATTTCACGCAAATAATCGTTGACTTTTAATAGATTTTCTTCTAGTTTTTGTTTTGGTTTTAAAGATTATTTGCCCACTCCAGCAGCAATCCGCTGTGGAATCGCGCTGGAGTGAAGTAAGTTTCGTCGCTGTTAAAAGTGGCAGTTTCTTCGAGTTTTAAGGCTGTTAACCTAAGCAAAACAGGCATCTTATGTGGGTGAGATTCACAGATGCTTTACGGCGTGTGGTTACCTTAAAAATGTACATTAACGTCGTGAGTGGGTGTGTCCGAGAAGGTTAAAGCTTTCTTCGTACTCTTCCGTAATCTACTTCCAAATGAAAAAATAAAACAAAATTAAGAAGTTATTAATCCGCTTTGACGCTCACGATCGTGAGGTGAACCAATTTTTATTTTTTCTAAGCCGTTCCTACACCGATCACTGAGCCGTGCTCCTCATTATCCTTCTTTACAAGCATTTCAGTATTTTTTTACTTTTTTTTTCAAATTAGCAAAACAGCAACTGAATTTTTCGCACTCAAAGCTGGTGTTCCACTGTCTTCTTCTTCGCCTACTATACGTATCCTGTGAGTAATTTGAATATTTTGTGTTTGGTTTTGTTCTTTCTTCTACTATAGAAACTGATTTTTATGTAACAATGCGCAACTGAAACAATTTCGTGATTGAACCAAGTCCGATGAAGCTTTGATTGAACGAAAAAATTTGTATAATCAATGAGCTAAGAAAATGCGCTTAGTTTGTCTTTTTTTTTGGCCATTATTAGGCGAACACTACTATTATCCTATTCTGCTACTTTGGAAAACCTTCAAATCTTTTCTTTTTTCCAGTACTTATAGTAACATGTGTAATTTTCGGCTAATTATTCATTTGCAGTCGATCCCAGTATTTCCGGAAAATAAATATCTGAAAAAAAACAAATTCAAGTAGTCCTCCTTCTGATTCTAGCCACCATGTGGTGAAAGATAAATCCACATGCATTAAACATTTTAATAACCGATTTTTAGAGTTCCATTGAGGCAGAATTTAACTTGATCATGTATAGCTGAATTAAGTTCGACAACCTAAAGCTGAATTCAGCGAAGCAGCTCATGTTTCAGTTATATTTGTTTCGAAAGAAATAAGACAATTTAATTTTTGTATTAATTACGCCAATGTATTAGCGATAATTTTCTAAATTAAAATTTATTTTAAAATTTAGGGAAGGGCTGCAACTCTATATGTGATTAAAAATGTTTACTACAATATTGCAATATTTGAATATGTTGCTGTTAATATTATCTAGCTTAAGAAATTACTGAATAAATTCAGAAAGTATGTAAGTTACCTTAACCAGGTAAGTGAAATACATATGTGCTGTATGATTCTTATATAAAGAATTTAAGATATAAATAAGATCTTATAAAAATTTGAGTCGAATAAAAGATTATGAATACCGAAAAGCACTATTATTATTATCGAATTACATAAGAAAGAACACTCAAGCAGCCCTAAAAGCAATTCAATGATTTATTACGCGAATCGTGTCAATGGTCATAAACTATTTTATTTATAATATTTAATTTACCAAGCAAAACTTCTTAAATAATTCAAACACCGCAATTGAATAGTTATTTATTTTAATAATTGCTGCTTTTTATAATACGCTCAATTCAACGTTAGGTTGCTATGTATAGGGTAAATGTTCTAATTTAGGCTTTCGCATTTAATTCAGCTTTTATTAAGTAAATCGATTCGATTTACAGAAAATACCTTAACATACATTCGTGTAAAAGAGAACTAAGTATCGGAATTTTATGCTTCATTTCACCTTTTGATTTTTTAATTTATGTAAATTGTTGGTAAAGTTCTCAAATTGAAAAAATAATTTATAAATTTTTTGGGGCCAATAACTTAATCTCTAACACCGTTGTTTCATGCTGGAAAAAATGATTGTATATGTATATGGAGTCTGTATTTTGTGCGATCTGACCAGAGGATCAAAATGGAAGAAATAAATTCAATACTCATAAAAATACAAAAATTAATTAATGTAAATTTGTATTTTTAAATCACTGAACCTGAAATTAAATTTGCGAAATGATTTAAATTTTCATCTAAATTATAAATAATAATAAATGAGTCCATCGCCAATCACCAATAAACTTGTTTTAAGCTGTTTCCAATAGTAAACAACAGATATAGCGTCATAGATATTGGTATTTTGTTAATTTTATGATGCAAAATCAATTCGAGTCTACTAATTGAAAATTGAAAATTGGAGATACAACAACTTCATTTACCAAAATTATCTGAAAACTGATCTTTGTTATTTTTGAAAAATAAAAATTTTGTATCAAAATATAACAAATATGTAATTTGAATTTTTTGACTATGAGATTATGGTGTTTTTATCATATAAAAAAATGCTAATCCGCGAAAAAACTTTAGGAAATTGTATCTCGCAAATAAATGTGTGGCTTTGGAAATTCCAAAAAGGATATTAATAATAAAATGGTGTCGTGCTACATAATCTGCATGGTGGAAATTAAAACCTAAAATATAATTAGAAAGGGCAAAAAGGATTAAGAGGTTTTGGTGCTAGAGCGTCGTAACAATAAACAATTTAGTTCTCTTTTATCTTTTGCACAGTGACCTCCAAAGAATGTGGAAATTAATTGGAGAACGAATCGGCATCTTTAATCGACTAATCTTATAATTGGCAGTACAAAACATTTCGAGCAATGACTTACACCTAGAGAACGAATTATAAATTGCTTTTCAAATTGACTGCGGTTTCAATCAAATTCCTTCAATTGTTTTATTTATTTTTTTTAACAATATTTTGTTTGTTTCTTCTTTTCATTTTCTTTAGAAGCATTTAACATAACGATAACATTGACGAAAACAGAAACATGTTGTCCATACATAAATCGCTACCACACCTTCATTTTCGCACGATTTTATTTATTTTTTATTCAAGTTTTTTTTCGTTTTTCGAACAGACAACAGATGCCGCTCTCGTCGGCATTTCGACAACAATATGGTTCGCTTGGCTTAAATATCTAAACACAAATATACACGATTCAGCTCGCACACGCACACTTTTCTATGTTACATAATAAAATTAAATTGTGTTTTTATTGCTAAAAGTTCGTTGTTTTTGCAAAAAAATGTTTGCATTGCTCCTTCGTGGCTCGTCGTCGTCTCCTTGCCTATCTACATAATGTTGGTTTTAGCCTTCCTTTACGAACGTTTCCTCTATTTTGTTTTCTTTTAATTAATTAAATTTTTTCTTTGGTTGGCTCCTCGCGCGAGGTACTACTACTTCTATGGAAAAACAGATGAACGCAACAATCGCGACAGTGTTTCGTTAATTTTCGGTCATTTCCCTAAATCGCGAAAAAATCGAGAATAAAATAATGCTTACGATAATAATAAATAAGTAAATAAATAAAATATTATAACCGAAAGGATTTCAAAATATTTTTTCGAAAGCAAAAACGACTTTAATGAAACCTATGCCAAACGAGTTCGCCATCTTCCTTTTCTGACCATTTTGTCTCTAAAGCACATTGAATAATTTTAGCGCCATCTGGTTGCGCATTTTGAGAAGGTATCTTCAAATCGATAAGGGCAGAAAATAATTGAAAATGAAAACTGATTAAATTAAAGGTAGGAACACATTAAAAGTGGACAATAAAAAACTGTGATACTTCAGAAGATTTGTTGTTTGCTTTTAATGGGTTTCAACATTTAAGAATCATTCCCTTACGAGGTTAAGGGCTGTGGTTTTTTGCAAGTTAGGGCAAGATGAAAAAAAATATATAATGTGAGAGAGAAGGAGATATTTCGTTAATTCTAAGGTGTATAACTCTAAAAAGTACATTCTATGTCCGATTCTTCCGTTAAAGGTCCGCACTTCGATAATCCTGATATCACTTACCGACTAAAGACTACTGATAAAAGTGCTCCGCTTGCACACTACGAGATCCTATTGATATTACAGTGATTTACATTTATTTTCTTTTACTTAAGATTTAAGATAGAGGCATACAAAGTCGTTCGGGTTAGAGAGAAAATTCCCTTCCAAAAGATCGTTCCAAGTGGAACTCGATTTGTGGGTGCTCGGTAAAAATAGAAAGATTGAATTAGAGTTAGATTTTGGTTTTTTTTTCCGATGAATGTGCTTTAGGACTACTGCGTTATTTAGTGTAAAGTCGTTTTTTTTTATTTTATATATTTTTTTGTGCGAATACAAAGTATATATTCTGGCAGTGAGTTTGCATAGAGATTAATTTGCGTGTGGATCACACTCGTTGTCCTTTGGATAGGTTTCATTAAGTTCGGCGGCATTGGTTAGGTTTGTTTTTTTGATTACAGTGCCTTAATTCCCTTGGACGGAAATCAATTCATTGAACCTTAAACCGATTTTATTAATACCAGTTACGAATATCCGCCCTGTACTCTACATCGCTCCGAAAGGGTTTTTAACATACTAAATCGTTTACTCATGGAATTTTCTGTGACCTTATACTGCTACTATCTTTTATTTATTTATTTTTTTCTTCGTAAAAAAGTTTCTCTACGTGTGTTTTTCGTTTCATTTTTTTTTGTGTTTTTTTTGTTTAAAAATCGATGAATTCGACGAAATCGACCACTAACGAAATAGCTCCACCGCTTGCTCCTCCCCCGCTTAAATGCACCGGCATATGTAAGTATTCAATATACACTGTCCAGCTTGTTTGCTTCTTCCAGTAAGATCTCTTCTTCTAGTACTCCCAATATCATGCATCCTGGATCTCTCCTTTGAGTCCAGGCACCCGATGATGCTGATTATGTCCCAGACGATTCGCTAGGTCCTGTACAACATCTCGGAATATAACTGTGTCTATATTTTCCCCTAGTAAATATAGTAAAAACCAATCGCCCATCTTGGACCGACGAACGATTATTTCAATAGCGTCCCGACGCACTAACCTGCAACGAGATAAAGAGATTCATCATTAGAATAATTGCCAATTAGTTTGGCTGCAATTGACTGCTGTTTTGCCGCTAATGAATGCAATTAGCGTATCGGTGTATGCCAGGTGAGGTCAAAGTGACTACCTCAATGAAGGCTTCGGTTTGTTTTCATTTTATAGTGCACCTCTTTACAATATGAAACCGCGATGTTCGCACTGTGGAGAGCTTCAGGTACCCTCATAATGCCCACCGGATGACGGGGTAATCATGTTCGCTGTGGGCCACATTAAGTCAATGCTAATCTCTCTTGTTTTAATTTTTTACTATTTTTAATGCTAATAAATTTATACTGACTTTTATCCCACTTGTTTAATGAAACAAAGCGTCACATAAAGTAATTACAATAATTGTTTGATTGCCTGGTAGGAATATTATATTAATATTTCAAAATATCCGGAAATCTAAATTTAGTTACTTCATCCATCAGGTCGAAAGGCCTACGCAACTAAAACTGCTTTTACCGTATTTGTGTTTAGAATTAATTATGCATTCTCTTTTCTCTAAGATTAAAAAACTCCACTTTTTTAGAACTTCCTAAAATAAAACGTAATAACTATTTCTTTTATACATAACGTATCTACTTAACTATTTCCTTTTAAGAATCTTTTTAGAATTGCGACTATTATTTAGTCATTAGAAAATTCTTTTCAATCCGAAAAACTCTAAACATTGAAAGTGAATTTCAATTTGGGAGTAACTTCAAATCCTTAACCCCGAACTCACTACGAGTTCAAAAAGTAACAGATATTTAACTTAAAAATTGACGACAGCTTAACAAATCGTAAAAATTTTAAATCACTTTAATCAACAACCTCTCGATTGTTCTCATATTTTCATAAGCTAATAGCTGTGATCCCCAAATTTAAAAGTCAACACATATGTACATTATATCGTAAGGTAATCTCATTATTATAAAATTGTGCCACATTTATTGGGCTATTTCACACTAGCGCTAAAGGTAATAAGCTGAATTTATGTGGCTATCGGTTTTATATGTAATAAAAAGAAAGCTTCGAAAATGAGATTTCTATTTAAATCGAATCCTAAAATATATATTGGCAATTATAATGCTGAATGAACTCTGCGCAATAAAATTGGCGCTTAAAGTCCTTAAATTAATTCATTCAAATTCAAAACGCAAAAAATGCAATTAATCTATTCATTGTATGAATGACACTTAAAAAAGTACGTCAATTTTTCAATATGTTTGTTTTATCTTCCTGATTGATTTACCAATAAATCCTCTAAAAGAAAGTGGCTCCTCGAACACAAGAATTTTTGTGGGAATTTAAGTTTCTATCTAAGAAAATATGTGTTAACAAATTGGTTTGCTTGTTTATAATTTGTTTTTGGAAATATGTAGATCCAATAATTAGTCTACTTGAATCAATTTCTTTGATATGGACGACAATGTAAAACAAGTTTTTATATGTGTCGCATGTTGAAGCCTTTGGCATATTTTGCTTTAATTTCGGAGAATTTTGTTTTAGCTCACTAAATTGTCTCATAAAACTTGGCGGAGGAAATTCAGTTTGCATGTCTTTCAAAAATAGATTAATGTTAGTAAAATAAACAGAAAGAATGGAAATAATTTCGATTACATTGTGCACAAAAATTATACATATAAAAATTTTATATTTCTTAAAAATAACTCACCTAAATCGCATTCGAAATAAGTACACTCGCATCCGTGGTGAAAATATTATAACCACCCTGTATATTAGTGTTAGCGTCGTTAAAAAAGATAAGAGGATGAACCAGAACCAAAGAAAAATATAAATTTTCTCGTTAACGACGTTTAATGGTAATATACAAATCGCGTCATGTTTCTCTACCTGTAATCAAAGAAAAACGATATTAAAAAATATAAATTATATGTATAATTTTAATTAGTTAATTTTACCTCTCCGCTAGAACCGTATTTAAAAAATGTACACTTGGTCATCCTAGGGAAGATATAAATCATGGGATCCATACGGTCCTCTTGGTCAGCCTCCATGTAGGCGATTACGTCTAGACCGAATGTCATAAATTCACCGTCAAAAAATCGGTTCATTAAGAACATTTGCCCTACAAAAAGATATAGAGAACAATTTTATTTTCCACGAATTATTTCATAGAAAGCATATTTTGATCCATACTTACCTACTACATTTACGAGAGATAAAAATTCGCATACATAGTACCTATAGGCCCACCAGTTGTGGTACCTGCAGATGATCGGAGACATTTTAAAAGGTGTAATTTGGGCGGATTTACTTTACCTTAAGTTTTCCCATAAGTAGTCTAAAAGGAGTTTCTTCTTTTGTTTCTTCTCGGCCTCCGAGCATATTCCTATATCTAAGTCCATTATCAGCGCGTGGATTTTGCCACCTTCCCACGATTTCCATAACCACCGTGGTGTATAAAATAAAATTGCCTGCAAAGGTACAAAAAATATGCGATTAGTGTCAACTTTGTGGCTAAAAGGCAACCCCAAAATAGCTCCTTTTTTTATGCTTCAATCAACTCCTCTTGTACCTTCGACTTTTGTTTGACATCTTTTTAAATCAAATAAGTGGGACTTATTGGAGGGAATATTTTAAGAGATAAGCATGTACCTGTTTTTGATAAAATTCAAAACAACAGAGAAAGAGAGAAATGTTTGTAACTCCGAGTATCTAAGTCAGAAATTGGCAAGGTCGAAGCTTTTTGCTAAAAAAATACAAAAATTCCCTTGCGAAGGTAAGAATTAAAGGGCCAAAAATCGTGAATTTTGTAAGCCGGGTTATACTTGTTTTAAAGATTTCAATTTAACATGCCACAGGAGCGGAAATTTGTGCTATTGTCTTTTGTGCGTCTCCCACCTTTTGTATTTTTATTTACTTTCTGCCAACTTGTTTTGAAATTTCGCCTTATTTTAATTTCAGAGAATGTAACGTGTACCTTTTTTTTCCAATTTTAAACGATTTCGCTTGAAACACAGTAGACATGTATCGCAAAAATCACAAAAGTGGGGGTGTAGACGTAGGCCTATTGCTGAGGACGTAAATGGCATTCTGTCACGAGCAGCAAATCATGTTATTTTAAAATGACACGAGAGACGGACCGTTTTTTAAGAAGGGTCAAAATCAGTTTACTTGATTTTCTTCTCAATCAAGATGAATTCGAAGTAGAATTAAAGCTGCTGGGGCTGCTCTTGATGTTTTTTTAAGACAGGTAGCAGGACCTGTGGCATTCAAGTTATGCAACACGTGGAACAGGTCAAATCGCCTCCCGGGGGGAAAATTCTAAAAGGTACGACAATTTAGGAACGATGTTTCGAAGACGAATGTTATAAGCCCACCGGGGGTCGACACACAGGTTAAAGAAGGATTTTAAAGCATTCAAGTGAATTGAGCAAAGAGAAATCCTTAACAGAAATTATAGCAACTAATATCTTGAATTCGTCCATCAATTTTGGAAGTTGTATTAATACTACATTAGAACTACCAAAACCAGTCAAATTGGCTGGTACTCAACTTCTTCCTTGAATTCGTTATACATAATATATTTTTGAAAGAGACAAATTAAGATTTATGCTAAAATTTATTAAGACTCAAAAATATGACATATTTCAAAAGCCTTTTTCCACTTATAGTTACAATTTTAGATTTGAAAGAATATCACATTAAAGGTACAGATAATTATTAAAATTATAAGCTTATGAGTTCTATGTAGTGTTAAATAATATTTTTCTTTGTAGTAAAAACGTATAGAAATAAAAAATAATATTCGACACTTTTTAGTTTTTCTCTCTTAGCGCGTCAGGTTCCAGTTTCCGCTGTAAAACTAATCATATCTTAGGTAATTTGGCATGAAACCTACATTAAATGTAGCTCGGCTGCAACTCGCAATTCTTGGCCGATTTTGGTGATTCTTCTTTATCGATTCATAAACTAGAAGAAACCTTCGCTAAGGTTCATTAATTCTACCAGGTGTTTCGACATAGTTGATCACGGTTCTTGTTATGATAGATTTCGATCATGTAACAACAAACAACTACCGCTATTTGTTTTGGATCCCTGTCATGTTGAAAATTTTTGTTATATTAGCGAATCCAAATATGAAGTGGCTTAGAATATCAAATAAAAATATTTCCGGTTCAATTGAAATTGAATTAAATCAAGGTATTTTTAACTTCACTAAGTATAAAGTTGCTTCAATAAGAGTTGTTATCGATTTGGTGTTATATGACTACAGGCACTATTTAAATTGCTTTAAAAGGTTGAAATATGATACATTTTGCGATAGATAAGTCAGCAGCCGAATGAGTAGGAAACAATTTTCTTAGTAATTTTTATTGTTTTCATGAAATCTGAGTTTTTAGCCTCGGGGTCTACTATTAAAACTTCATTGTTGGCATTTTCTTGGGGTTACCTTGAGCAACAGGTTTTTATTGTTTGGGATTAAGTGCAAAATTACGCACCCCACAAATAGTGCGTCCCACCCGATCGTAAACATCCCGCAATTTTCCACAATAGCTAAGATCTTGTCACCCTGTGGTAAATCAGCCGAGGATATTTTGGTGCGAACAAAATGTGTCACTGTGCTCGAATTCAAATTGCGATAAACTAATTTAATTACAGCACATTTACCCTCGTGATCCTTCCCGGGGGCAGGAGGATTTATGAGCACTTGCTTTGACAGAAGCTGTGTTCATAAAATGCCCCATCTCGCGAAATCGAATGATTAACTGGTACTTAGCGGAGTGAAATAAGGCGCTATCTCCGGTCGGACGTTTATTTTAGAAAATTATATTGCCGCAGCATCAGCACTAGCACCAGAGCACATGGGCCATTTACCCCTGGACTTTCGGGCTAAGCGCTCTAACGTAAGAAGCTTCCGATGACGAAATGGACCAAAATACAAAATACAGATTTCGGTTGAATCTTTTTGTTAAGACGGTTGCGCCGAGTGCATATACGTCTTATTTCGCAAAAATAAGAAGAAATCTGAGAGCAAGTCGACTGGTCCCAGCGGGGCAAGGCCTTCGGACTCCATCGCGTTAGAAAGGAAGTCAAGTTCACTTCACCGGGCGTCTTGTCGTGGACAAGGTGATGCCCAAGAAAGCACCTCTGGAAGTCGACCCACTTGAGAATGTCGAATGAGACTAAAGACACGAATTTTTTATCCCCCCGCTGACCCCCATTCGGATTGCGAGCAACCGCTCAAATAAATGAAACAATCATGGACATAAAATCAGAGACACTAAAAATATTTAACTTTTTCTTAAATTTATTTACTTGAAATAGTGTTCATCTTCTTCCTTAGACATTTAAGTGCGTCAAAACATTGACAAAATACACTTTTTATATTAAAGTCTCACTTAATTTCTCCTCAATTTTTAAGGAGAAGTTTTGTTAAGTCGGTTAAAAATCTCACATTAGAAGTCTTATAAGAGAATGTCAGTTTATTATTTTATAAACACTGATCAAAATGAAAAAAAATTATTCAGTTTTCGGCTGATTCTTTTACTACATACATAAAAGTTATAGATAGTAGTGAGCATGCCTTAAAGTCGTTAGGCATGATACGCTCAAGTGTGATTAATTAAGGTAATATTATTTAGATCGATATATAAAAGTCAATCCCTTAAATTAGCGTCAACTGTTTTCACAAAACGATTCTAATTAATTCTCAATGAAATTGGCCTGATATTCAAAAATGTGCAGGTTTTTTTTCTTTTTTGAAAATGTATGAATGAAAGATCTTGAGAAAAATAAAGATTGTAGGTATAGTTTAGAGTTCTCTTGGAACAACTAACAAATTTATATATTTTCCATAATTTTTATTACAAACTAAGAAGACACTTCAATTATAACCTAATTTGAATTTACTACCTCATAAAATCATATGTGTAAGTGGGTTGAGTCACTTTTAGAAATAAACAAATGTTTCTAATTCATACTGTCCATAAATCGTTTAAGTGAAGTATTTTATTGAGCCCTTGCTGTCCCAAGTTATAAGTTCAAGACTGTAGGCAGATAGACAGAGGTTCTTTGGAACAGCGAACAGTTGGCGTAACTTTGTGTCTTACAAAATTCATTGGAATGATGAAAAGAAACGCGAACCGCCCCCTGCTTCAGTCGCCGGCGATATTGCTGCCCAGGGACTAATTATAAACTTGATTACGTGTCGACACCTACAGCCGACACGAGATTAAGTGAACTCTGGGCCCCTCTAAAATATATCAGGGAAAACAATGAGAGTAATGACGTCGTCGTTGGGAGTCGGTGCCAAAAAAAAAAAAAAATTAAGAAAAAAATTACTAAATGAAAAAAATAAAAAAATAAAAATAATATATGGGTATTAGAGGTGTGATTGATGGCGGGGATCTCGTTTGCTTGTAGCTCCTGAGTGTTGCTCGGACAGGTAAATGAGTGTCATTTGAACGAGCGAAATTAATCGTTCAATCGGATCGAAAGATCATCGAACCTCGCGCGGGGGATTTTAATTTCATTTTCCGTGGAGATGGAGGGAAAACGCAAGCCGGAAGATCGAAGATCGGTATCACGTGTGGTTGGGTGTTTGGCGGATTTCTCGGAATTTGAGGGGAGCTGCTGCCGCTTGATGGATTCCAGATGGCAATCGAGCGATCTTAAAGAAAAGAGGGAATGGGACCAGTTGGGGATTTGCATAATGGGGGGATACCAGAAATGATCTATATATTAAAGTTAAAACAATCGCCTAGCCGCTCCGCCAACACTATCGATCCACTTTGGAATTATTTCCAGCGAGGATAACTTGTTTATCGACACCGCGAATCGAATACCTCAATTAATCAGATCAATGAAGACTGGCCGGCTGCTACAAAGACGTTCTTGCATCTTGAAGAAGTCGCCCCGAAGCTGGGAGCACCGCGATCGGCTTGTTGAGATCTGCACTTTGTAGCGATTCCTCCGCGGATACAGCGACCACTTCGGGTTTCGAGTTGCGGGCCCCATGTGTTTGACAATAAAACCGCCCGTTTTTGAAAATAGTAAACCAGGCCCGTGTTGGTCCGGCTCTATAATTTTTTGGCACTTTTCCAGTGTGTCGAACTATATTTAATGGACTGGAGAGAGCTGCCCCCGGGGCTCCTCCCGGTGTGAGGAACAGCGCCTGCACTACAACGCAGTCTTTATTTCCCCAATAAATGCAAATGGCACAATTTACGCATGTTTCGCTCCGGACGAGGCTCTGGTCTAAACTTAGACCCCATTCAGGAGCCGCCGCCGCCACCAAGCAACTGGATATATGAGTTCTGGGATAACTTTGGAGCAACATTTCCTCGCATTTCGCGATTAATTAATTGTAGCCTATAAAAATTTCCTTTACTTGTTCAGCTTAATTGGTTGCCTTGTATAACTGGCAATATTTTGAAATTTAAGCCCCGACATAAAGCCAGACAATGTTCTTTTACCACCGGAAATAATTTCTTTGACATTTTTAGCCAGGTCAGAACTGTTTAAAATTTGGTTGAGAAATTCGTGCTCTAAAAGTCAACACCGCTAAGAACTCATAATACAGCGCTTAATTTTAATTGGCTTCACAAAGTTAAATACAAAAGTCAAAATTAAAACGATAAAATATGCTGACGTTTTCTTAACCAAATTAGTTTTGATTATTAAGTATAAAATTAGAAATTACAAAATTGTTAATTTTTTAAATTATTTCTCTTACTAGAATTTGACATAACTTTTGTTACTTTTATTACAGATGACTCTCAACGTTTCGAAGGAGGAGGAATACATTACCCGATTACACAGTTTATGTAAGTAGAATAAATATCAGTAATGCTTAATTTGTATGCTATTTTCTTAGTTTTTATGTTATCAATAATAACATTTTCTAAAAATCAAATTACCGGCACTGATTAGGATAATTACCTACGTGTTAGGCAGATTATTATAACTTTAGGTATTATAATAAAAACGATGAAGTTTGAGACATTTTTGAAATTCCTAATCGAATTAGATGAAGCATATTTTTGCTTTTGCTTTGCTTTTAAAATTGTGAAACGATTTCTGGAATGCTTTTTATATATATACTCAAAATTATTACGATTTCCACCTTGACCTTGGTACGACCTTTTTGTCGTGTTTTGGTGTGCGGGCGACAAAGAGATGACAAGTAAATATTAAAAATGCCCACATACTGATAAATATTTTCATGTCTTACAAATTAGACATACAAATTTCATTAGTAGACGATAGTGTGATTGGCAAGGACTCGTTCTGTTGATTCTTTATTCGTCTACTTTGAATTGTAGCGCCGACGAATGCTGATTTGTGCTTTCACCAAGTGCATGACATCAAAAACCAATAAACAGTCCTGGCTCCAAATTCGATCCGTGCCGATCGTCTGCCAACCAGCCCGGATTGATCTAGATATCGACACTCCCCAAACACAAAATGGTTTTCCTGACAGATAAGCAGGCCCGTAACACTAAAAGCTCTTCGAAGATTAGCGCCAATTAAGTCGGACATTAATTTATTGTCCATGGAGGCGCGAGCGGGGAATTATTTCGAGAGCACCTTTTAATAATAGCCGTTGGCCTCTGATATTGACCGCATTCTGGTCCATCCATTAAACACTTCTGCGGTTAGTTAGACATAAGCATACTTGGCACGAGTTTTAATCTCGGGGAAAAATTGCAGATGGCTCTATCGAATCCAGCCCAGGGGCGGGCGACGCGGGGCCCAAAGGGGAGCAGTTACCTCTATCGCCGCTGGTGGGAACTATTAATAGCGCGTTTCAGCGATTTCATCGAAAAATCGTGTGCGCCTGGCACAAAGACAACCTATCTTGAAATCTGTCATTCCTAAGGAATGCCCAGAATCTTATAGGTGGAAAATAAACGTGTCTTGCAAATGAGATTAGACAGCGAATCGTGTCGTCACACGATAAGCGTAGATATGTTATGATTTATGGTTTCGCGTCACACTGACCTGGAAAAATAGACAGAAACAGACCCACTGGTAGTATTTGTAGACCTTCTTCTCCAGCTGATCGCCCTCAGAGTTGCCGATGCCAGGATAGGGCACAGCAACACCAAGTTTCTTGTTGAAGAAGCTCTTCAACGCGTACGTGGAATGGATCCAGCAATAAGTGTTGAGGACATCCTCCGGGATGTCCTTTGTGTGGACGCAGTCGATTGGGTTCCCGACGTACTGCCGTGTCGTCACGATCAGCGAAAACGACATAAGAATCATCACAGTTATCGAATAATGCAGACGGAATACTGGCGAATCGGTTTTCACGTGAGATACCTTAATAAGGTTTTTAAGCCCACGAAATATATCTAACATTTTACATGAATACTGTTAACTGAACGTGCAGTACACGTTTTTTAAGATCGATAAGGAGTGGGTGTGTTCGTTAACCCTATCGGGTTTCAAATGCGGTACACAAAAAAATCTTTCTCTTTTTCGCCGGCTGTCGATTTTCCGATGCCGGCGAAATCACAGGCTTCAATTTTCGAAGCGTTGTTCGACGGATTCTTTTCTGTTGGTTGGGTTCTTTGGCACTCGTATCACAATAAGACATTTTACACCTATTTTTTACGTCAAAACGTTACTAACTTTCGTCGAAAATAAATTTCTTTGGTTTTCTCAACTCTACGTCGAATCATAAGGCACTGGGTATCACAAGCACCATCTTATCACTATGTTCTGCGAAATATAGAGTATGAATTAATATTTGGAAGTTTATACGATTAATCGACTTTAAAATTCGTGCGCAACAGTCTTAAGGAGCTTTGTAGTATAAGTTTTATATTTTCAATAAGATCTAGTATTAAAAACTTAATTTTTTAACTGTTGATGTTAAAAACGTCTAAACAGAATCGATTTGTTGCACGTAGAGAAATGCTACTTCTTATAACTTATTAGGCAATGTTATATTAAAATTGCACTGATTTGGTTTCAAAACTGCATTTCTTATATTTTTATTTTCTATAGACGAAGAGTCATAATTAGAGCTAATGAAAATTTAATACTAATATCACTCTTTCATACCTCCAAGTTGTCCTCTAATTTATGAAAATTAATAAACTTGTTTCACCGCAACTAACAATAGAATTACAAGTAGCTTATTTATTGAATTCCAAACAAATTCATAATAATGACAAAGAATTCCAGTGAGTGCAAGTGAATTATGAAAAATTCTGATTGATGCAATTTATTCTAGACTTTCTAGAGTAATTGTAAACAGTTATGTGCATTATTTCTGCAAAAGATAAATTGGAATGCAATACAATAAATTACTTCGTGGAATTCATAATACAAAAAAGGAATGGAAAGAAGAGAAAGAATAGAAAATATTAATTCTGAGATAAATTCCATTCTTCAATAATTTTCCCAGCAATGAATAGCTTATTAAGATCTTAAGGTTCTTTATTGAGGAATTTTATTTATCATATTATGCTGTGTATAATATGAATTCACTCAGGCAACTCAACGAACTAACTCTCTTAGGGTATCGAAAGAAACAAAGAACATTCGATATTTTCAAGAATAATTGGATTAGGTACATATGCTAAAAAATGATTGAGATAGTTCTAAAAGTTTTTATTTGAAATAATTAAATCATTAAGGAGCATTAGAATCGTTGAGGATTAGAATAATAATAATAATAACAATAATAGAGTCAGTTTTCCTTAAACTGAGACTTTATTGTAGACAAACCAAATAATAATTTAACCTGGAGTGAATGAAATTGTAGTAATAAAATATCAGTTATACATATCTTTGAAAATTGTTTATTTTCCTATTCTGATCACTCTCACGCGGGGATAAACAACATAAATTTAATCAAAAATCTCTAAAATATCTGATTTTCGAGGGGAAGCCTGAAATTTATTTCTTAATAAAATAGTGTTTGTTTAAAATATGCACAACACATATTTGTGGGAAAAAAATTTGTGTCGACCATGTGTAACAATGTGTTTGATTTCATATAAAGAGATTAAAATTGGTAAAAATATAGCAGAGACTGAAAATTGCAAAATTTGCTCAATAAAATGCAACCCTATAACGTTTAACATAATGTAAAATTCAAATATAGAATATTAATATGCTTAGAAAGAAAAAATATAGGTATACCATTCATCACGCGATTTACATGAACACGATTTCGCTTTTATTCAATTAAAACTGAAAACAAATTAATATTTTATATAATTTATTTACTGATTTTAATACCAACCATCGAACCAGAATTACATTATTGAGTAACCTATTGTAAGTTTTTTATATTTTTTCATAAGAGGAAATGCTTTCTTACACTTTTATGTAATTTATGAATACAATTTACTTTTACGTTTTAAAAGTTCATTCATTTTATTTTATGTTGTTTACCAAAAAAAATCGCTAACTCTAAATTTGATAGTTGTGAAAATTGTACAAAGTTTTAAAAAATTAGGTACTAAAGTTTGATGCACATAATCGATTAAATATTTTCGATAGTGTTGCTTTAATCTTACAATTTTGGAATTTTAGAAAACAATTATGCAACTGCACATTGACATAAAGAAGAATGCATATGCTTAAAGAACTGTGACAAAGTTTTCATCGAGTTTAACCTTCCGCAAGAAAGCATAACAAAATCTGGGGACGAAGATATTTGTTTTTTAAAGCGGAGGCCACACTGCTGGTGGTTAATAGTGGCACACAGTTAGGCTGCAATTAGTGCGGCGTGAATTAACCCAGAACGGCTCATTAAAATGCTCATGTAAGCAGAAATTGCCTAGCCCGGTGCGGTGCGGGGGCAAAAACTCACAACGAAATGCAAACAAATTATTTTCTAAAATTAACTGCCGGTAACATAGATCGGGCGTCTCTAAAGCGTAAACATTAAGTGGTTTCCTAAACAAAACTGCTAATCGTCCAGAGGTGTGCTATTTGCCTTTGGGTGAAAATTAACTCTTCCACCCAGAAATTGCCGGGAGCATTATGCATATGCGCCCCCGGGTGGCGGGGGAGGACCCGAACTCCGGAATTCCACATAGTCCCAGCCCATGAGTTTGATATGTGTGGCCTGGTCTTGAAAGATCCAATTACAAAACTGCAGGGAGTATGTTTTGCAAGGGAACACACCTCCGGAGTTGCCTGGATTGATTTAAACATTCAACATGAAAAATGCCACATTCTCGGCAGGTGTTGAGGCAGGAGGGCTATTTTTTCAGAATTTTCTTGAGGCAATTTGTAGACGGCCTTACATAAACTTTAATCGGGCACAGGGCATATGTCTGATTTCACTATAAACATTATTTTTTTGGGTCATTTCGAGGGAATTTTCGAACGTGCTTTCTGTTCAGAAAACGCGAGGAAGTTGCGCATGTTGATTTATTATTATTTAGTCGATTTTCGTTACGGACTAATTGGATCAAGTAAAACGAAACTCCTTAAGACTGTCGATTGCAAACGAATCTCCCACTTCGAAATTGTTGAAAACATTAAAATTGTTGAACAATATTCTTCTGAGGCCGATCCTTGTGGCAATAGGTCACAACGTGGGCCGACATAGTTTTTAAATTTATCATGATCAGCGGGAGCAATTAGAACCAGCACAAAATATCGCTTTAGATTTTAAGACAAGGCGCCTATTTTTAGACCGCAAATCTCTCTATACGACTTCACAACGAAAGTTATTCACAAAAAAAAAATTTATAGATAAAAATGCCGCGGTCTTCCAAGAAAACTTAAAAGAATTGTTTCGGTTTCAGCTAAGCTGCACTAAAGGGCACTATACTTAAATTTGTCGAGCTTTTGCTAAGACACTTTCCAAGTATCTTCGACAGAGGTACTGCACCGAAAGACGACACACTTCCAAATCGCGACTACATATTGCGAAAAATGTCTTTGCGGAAATTCCGGTGATGAGACCGCTGCACTACCGTTATTATATCGCGAGATACAATCCGTCGCGACGGAGGATTTCCTCCGAAGGCGATGACGCAGTCGCGTGTATATCCGCGCTCTATTCGCGAGGTGCGAAAATCTTGTACTACAAAAGAAAGCACAAAAAAAATAAAAATAATTTTTTTTTATAATGTATCTCTCCGATATGTGCGGACTGCTCGAATTGTTTCTCGGAGATGATCCCGCGATTTCTAGAGCGGGTTCTTCCATCCGAGAAGCCTGGACCCCGCGAGTTGTATGCGCGTCCCGACGCTAAATTTAACACTGATGGGGCCCGCTCCATGCCCGCCGACGGCCGTCGTTGTGCTCGCCGGGATTCTGAGGAAGAGGGTCCACCTAAACAAAAGTTTCGCCCCATCATCATCATAGTTTTTGGCGGCGGCAACCCCCCGTACACTTTGCAAACTCGGTGGTGACGACGACGGAACGGACGGGAGCGGGCCGGAGGCGGTATTCCGGGCCTACTACCCGGCGATTGTTTTCATTTTTTTGTTTTCCCCAATTTCTTCCGAGAGGAGCAGCATGTGGACCATGCCTCCTCCGGAATGGGAATAAGATGAGACAGAGCATCGATGTGTTGGTCCAAACCCAGCATCAACAGAGGGGGGGATGAAAAGACCCACCACCGGGACTATCCCGGTGCATCCAAAGACGGGGTCCTAAGTCCTTGAGCCCTCCCATAAAATGGTGCTCTTTTATGCAGCCGGATTTTTCCCGCGCGAATTGGTCCCTCCAGGACAAAGGAATGCTATAAACAACGCTCGCAGGGCTTATGATGGAGAGGATAATCGCAGGACTAATCGATGGTCCGCTAATGCGTACAATGTCTCAATGCCCCAGCAGCATTCCGGGTCCATGTGGGCCTAGCTTTATATTTGCCCAATCGGTTGTAGTTCGACATATCCACACATCTCCTCTTCGTCCGGGGAGCACTCATGATTTATGCACAAACCTTGCAGCATTAAATGACATCATGGAACTCGACCTGGCCCCGACATTCGTGTATTCCTCGGAGGTTTAGGTTTAGCCTTTGCTGCTTGTACCGCACCGATCCCTGTCCTAGCCCCAGAAGAGCCCCTAGAACCCATCGAAACCTATCCACGTGCGGGAAAGGAAATTGAAGTGTTAGCCTTACCCACAGAAAAACAAACATCTGCAAACAGCTGAGTTATTGCTAAATCGCATCCGGCATATGTCTAGCACCCTCTTACCCTCCAAACAAAATCTACCTTTTAGGACTAGACTAGGTGGTATATGCTTACAAATCAGATTACAATATTAACAAATGTACAATGTACAAATGAAACCTCACCTTCATAGTTTTATGTTTCAAATATACCTACATGTATGTATTTTAGGTCTAAACCTTAACCTTCGCTTAAGTTATGTCAAAATTTGTAATTATTAAATTAGTAAATTAATTAGACTCCAAACTTTAAAATTCGTTTTCTATCTTAAAGTCTTTTCGTTGTAATGAATGTTTTATCAAATATAAAAATATCAAGGTAATAAATAAAAATTGCCGGCGTTGGTTCAGTCAGTTCGAATTTTGGATAGAAAAGTCACCAAGATCCTTAGTCAGACTACGACTCCTCTAATTTGGAATAATCAAAAATGGAACTCCAACAATTGCCACTAATGTAATGTAATTCATGAATAGACGATGTCTAGAACATATCCAAGATTCAAGATACTGTCCTTGGATGTCTGCCACTAGTCCAGGCGATTGTTCCTACTGCATATTCAAATAAACGCATTCTTTAGTGCTTCCTGTCCAGACAGAGCAATCCCAGTTGGGATCAAAGTGATTACCACTTTGAGCTGGTGTCGATGTATAAACGCCTAGACACAGTCGCCTCCAGACAAATAAATAAGACTTTAACTTAACGATAATTACAACTTATCCAGTCGTTCAAGATTCCCGAATTCGACCCCTCAGAAACGCAACAAGACCTGAACGAGGTGCCAATTGATATTCCCTCTGTTCCGTGGGCATTAATAAATCTCCCATTTTTGCAAGTTGCCCCCCTTTCCAGGGGACAATCTCTTCTAAGGAGGAGCTCGGGAAGAAAGACCTCACAAGAAGGTGCTCTTCCAGTTCACTTAGTATGCGACACGCAGAGCTACGCCATCGAACAGATGTTCCACTTTCTGGACGAATTTCATACTGTTTTTTTCTTTCTCGCGGAGAAAATAAATCAATAACCTAAAGATCACAATAGATCAAAATTTCAGTAGACCCACTCATGTGAGAGGATGAAGCAGGTGACACTTGTCCAGAATTTTGCCGGATAGCCTCCAAGCCGGAAGAGTCGCGGATTCTATTTTTGCACTTGAGTAAACATTTTGAGCACTTGTTGGGCCAAAATCGGCGCCCAAAGAGAAGAGGACTTTCTTTGAGATTCAACCGTCTCAGACGGAAAATTTTACCCTACATTTTAAGAGGAGTCGAATACGAAAATACACACCCGCTAAGAGACTCATCGAATCATAGGTGATAAAAAGAAAATTTAATTTTAAGGAACTGGAGTTAAATTTAGAAAACTCAGAATATAAGTAAATTACGTACGTAATTATGATATTATTGATAAAATTGTATTAAGTATTATTAAGTTTTCAAACAAAGAATTGAGGAGCTCAGAGCAATAATAGATTGAAGTTCATAGACGATTTATGCTGTTATTTTCAACTATGCAAATTAATTTTGAGATTAAGATAAGTAGTAAAAACTAGTCTTACTACTCTCTACTAATCCGACCGCTTTTAAATTTTACTACAATATTTAACACACATTTATTTATCGATTAAACCTTCAAAATTATTCTACCTGTTATAGATTTTCGGCATATTGCAAAATGTAACGAAAACCATGCAAAATTCGCAAATTTGCAAGCATTATTATTAATCAAAATATTAAAGATATTATTACTAAGTCTCCAACATTTTGATGGTCTGGAATCCTGACAACCTCTTCTTAAAAAAATAATAATAATAAAATTTTATACCAATTGGCCCCTTTTTTAGCGTTCTGGAGTGGCCCGGACCTTTAATGCATTAACCAAATTACACTATACAAAATTGTTATATTCCAAGATTTTTGTATTTTCCTGTTACTTAAGCTGTGAAGTTTATTTCACATTCATGCATGACTAATTGGAATTGAAATTGTAATTGAAATTGAAAACATTGTTTTCATGTTACAAGCGCATTACGATCGAACCGAATACACAACGTAGAAAAATTACAATTTAATGTTGAAAATGTTGTTTTATGACTTCGTACATGTTTTTAATTTTCGAAGACATGAATTGAAAAGTAATGTACCTACAGAAAATGAGTATATATTTTAAATTTAAGCTGTTGGGGTATGTTTTAGTTCTTACAGCATGTTTTTATGATTTCTTACTTTACTTAGTTGTCATACTCCATGCAGATGGCCGCAATTGATCGTAAAAAAAGTGAAAAAGATTTGTCGGAAATAGCAAAATCCGTCAGCACTTAAAATTTTAAAGTGGAAACATAAATTCCACAGAAAGACACGTCAGAAAATTTCGTAGAATCCGACCGTTAAGAATCGTGAAGATGTGCAAATACTAATAACCTCAGAGAAAATTTCGAAATCTCCAGGTCACTTGCGCAGTTTCTTAATGAAATGAATGAAAGGGTACAAGACCGCGATTCAAATTCTCGTTAATAATAAATTTAGTAAGACCACTAGACGCCGTAAATTTCTTCGTGAAAAAAAATAAATAAGATAAAATAAAGACAATATGCTTGACGAAATGGCACGGGTCATAAAACATAAAGCGAGATTGGGTAGTCAGCGTTTTGATGCTAACTTATTGGAGGAAGTCTAATCGACGGAGATTAGTAGAAAGATTAGCGCTGTTCCCATTGTAAATGGACCCCGCGGCGCTGACTAATGGCATCAAGCGCGCTCTAATCGCCCGTCATTTGGGTAGCTCCTTCCGAAACACTAATTCCTTGAAATATTTCCGCTGTATTTTTGACACTGGACATGCTAAACAGTGAAATGATTGCTCCAAAGTGGAGCTTGTTTCCATGTTATTTATGCCGTGCACCGTCTGGACAGGAGCCCCGGAGTCCCGCAGCCCGAGCTAAGATGCACCTACCGCGTGCCAGTCATGTTCCCGAAATAGAGGTCGTCACTTTTAGAAAAATGTAGCCCTGTCGCCCAAGAGTGCCATAGAGACATGAATTTTGTCGCCAAAAGAACAAATGAACGCTTCCTGGAGGAGTTGAGAGTTTTTAAATCACGACGAGCTGACGTAAATGCAAATAATGAAATAAAATAACGCGGCCAGTTCTATTTTGGATGCTGCCTGCTGGAGGAGCTAAATCTCATAATATACATACATACGCTGGAATTGAGGCGAAACGATTTTTTTTTTTTTAACTTCCCTTACTCCAAGAAGCCATATGTTAACTTTTATAACTTCAGATAAAGTTGAGGAGGTAGCTACTAAGCACCCACTTGGGCTATCTTTGCAATGAATCCAATCCCCGCAATAAGCCGAAATGGACTGAAATGGGCTGTGGAATGAACGATTTACAATAATTTAAATCCATTGGCTCCCTTTTAAGCCAATGCTCTGCTCGGTCGGCGTTTGCTAAACCGATTTTGGGTTCAGCCTCCAGATTTTCCTCAACGTACTCAAATAAAACCTTTTCGATTTAACGCATAATAGCAGAAATGTTGGTGCAAATCACTCACTGTAAAGTACCTAAAGTACCTTAATTTAAAGTAGATGCATTCTAGTGGAAGTTAGAAGCTTAGAAAGAAGCATTTACTTTTTCTCACGTTCACGTAGGTATAAATATAGAATATGGAACTTTGTTAATTAGCAAATTCCTATAAAACTAAATTAATGCAAACATTTTAAAGTACATGTAGCTATTTCTACAAATATTTTCCCATATAAAATAAGTTTTAATAAACTAGTTTGGCGGATATAAAAACTTCGGCAATCACATCGCAGAATATACGAGTATAGGTAACAAATAAGAAAAAATAATACCTAATATTTTAAGAGTATTGCAAGAAAGTGAAGAACATTTTGGTTGTTTTTTTGTTTTTAGGAAAATTGATAGATCACAATCAAATTTTAGAGTTTTCATAAAATGCATCGAGCTTTTGTTTTAGTTGGTTTCGTAAAAAATATCGTTTTGTTACCAAGAAATATTATTAAGGGCCGAATTAGATCGAAATTAAAACAAACCTAGGTTAGTCTTGAGTTCAGTACGAAATCGATATAAATTTATCTGTTAATACATATTTTAATAAAAATTAACATAGAGTGAAAAATAATATTTACTCAGTGCAAACTTGATTTTTTATTCGAAGACAGACCTACTAAAGTTTCATGGATCAGTACAATTATCAGTACCTAAACCGATTACTTGTACTTGTACTTCAATAATTTAAATACCGGTACTTGCATTGGTATTCCTATTTATAAGTCCCACATAAAAATGAGAAGACAGTCATTATAAAATAAATCATTTGAAACTTGAGTTATTGGATTTATTTGGGGGTACCTCTTTGACTAAAAATTTTAAATAACAAGTGCAAGTAGGTACCCCATATTTGTACTGATATTTGAAAAAACGAAAAGAGTAGTAGCAGAATTTTTATGGAAGTGGAACAGTGTTTTGGGCTAAATGGTAGTTAAAAATAATTTTTTGAAACAAGAATTAGAATTACATACGTAAAACAGATTTTACATTCATAGCTACCAAAATCTGAAGAAAATTGCACACCTCTTCCAGTTCATTTTTAAGCAGCTCAAAATAAGTCGTAAAATCCATTGATGAGAAGAAACTAAAACTTAAAATCTAATTTGAACAGCACTTTCTAAAAAGAGTAATTTCACCCACTTGTTGAATTTAAGGGTAAATTTCGAAATATGTATATGTAAATAAAAGTCGCGGTCTATTTATATGTCTCCAATTCTCCACTCAAAGGAAATGGTTCAAGTCATAGCTGGCATAAAGCACAAGCTAACTTAAGAAAAATGTCCGAATTTTCTTCTATAAAAGCTGCTATTTTCGAAAAAGTAACTGTGGAATTTAGCTGGGACACTTACCTGAAAGAACAGCGTGAACGCAACCCACTGGTAGTACTTTGTGTGCTTTATCGTGAGGGGGCCGCGGCCCTGGGAGTTGTGGACCCCTGGGAAGGGCACCTCCGCGCCCTGCTTCTTCATGAAGGCGTCCACGACGGTGTAGGTCGAGTGGATCCAGCAGTAGGTGTTCAGCACATCCTCCGGGATGTCTCTGGAACGGGAAGAATGAGAAAAGGGGAGCTTTCAGCTGGAGGCGGCAGGCTACCAGCTCAAACACAAACCTAGTGTGGACACAGTCTATCGGGTTCCCCACGTACTGGCGGGTTGTCACGGCTATGGAAAATGTTATCAGCAGTATAACAGTTGCATTCGTGTGCAGTCGGAAAACAGGTGAATCGATTTTGATGTGAGACACCTTGAACGAGAAGAGCGTCAGAACGGATTCGCGGCTGGCGGCCGTTGCGGGCCGCACGGCGGGAAGTATTTTTTTTTTCTTTTTTTATCTTTTTTAAGATACTTAATCACTAGGCTTAAGTCTGACAATTCCTCAACAACTTATGTACAATGAAACATTATTTGAAAATCTCAAATTTTGACTACGGTTACAAAAACAAAGTTTGGAACATAATTATATATGATATTGATATGTAATAGCTACGCTCATCGAAATCAATTAATTTGATAGGAATGCAAATTACACGGTCGCTCCGACCGATGCGGCTATGTACAGTATTTACAGTAACCGTGCAGTTGCTGCTTGCTGCATCCAAGTCGCCTCGCGTCGAGACCTCGGCCGATATCTAATCGATATTTTATTGGCGCTGAAATTTCGATAACAGATATTCATAGTTACAGGTAGATATTTAGATATTTTGAGTCTGAGATCCAGGCGGCAATCGCAGATCCGCTAGCGCTGTTTCTAGTTTTTACTGTGGCCAAAAATCGTGTGGATATCTTAAAATCATCGGTGTTCTTTACTTTACTTACTGAAGGCAGTGAAGATTGAGTGTGAAGAAGCGTCTGCTTTTGTACATTGTGTGAAGAGACGGACAGACACGTTCAGGTGAATCATCTACGGTGAATTTGGCTCTAGCTATAAGGTGCACTAGTGGTGAATTTGGAAAAAATATTTCATTTTTTTTTTCTTTTTTGGGACATGACCATTTCGAGTACAGTAGTTGGTAAAGAAATTAGACGCACCTTTAATTTGTAAAAGGTCATTAACTTAGGTACTTAAAATATACTTTGAGTTAAAATACAAAACGTTTTTTTAAGAAATATAGTTTTAAAATTATCTTAAACTTGAAGATAGACGATAAATCTTCACCAAGTTTGATATTCAACCTGACCATAAATAAATACTGTAGACTCTTTTGTTTTGAACGCTTGTTTGCGCTAGATTAATTAATTAAGTGGACCTCGAAAGTATTTCAGTATACTAGTACAACAGCGTTTTAAAGCTGTTTTGACTGCGGTGTGTGTCAGATATACCTATTAAATTTTCTTTTTTTAAATATTATTATAGAAATAAAACCTTTACAAACAATTTGTGTCGAGTGGGCGTACCTACAGGCGGCCGCACATTCGTTATTTGAATTAAACACTTGATTTGAATATAGCTTTACTAAGTTTGAAAATGTAAGACATACATATAAGAAAAGGCAAAATCATAAATAAAAGAATAAAATCATATAACTATAGTGAGTAGTATGTCAATAGCTTTTTAGTTTAGTTTGTTTTACAAGACCAAAATATATTCTTAGAGAGAAATCTTTTTAGAATAGTCTTGTTATAGGAACAAATTATTTCAAAAACGTTTAATTTGAAAAAAAAGTATGTACTATACCAACAAAAAAGATATTTTGTAAAATGCGAATTAAAGAATTAAATTTCGTTAGCTCTGGAGCCCGTTGTTTTAAGAATAATTGACTTAAGTTCCAAAAAGGCATACTATCGCACCTCGTCGGGTTTGATTTTGGGCTTATTTCGGATTTTTTGAAACTCCAAATGATGAAGGTTAAAAATCTTCAGGTAAGCGTTTCTTAATTATTTCTACATCTTAATCATCACTTATTGTGCTCTGCTCTGAGCTAAATAGAATTTTATTGATAATCAGAAGTTTTATAAGTACATGCCATATGTATGTAATAAAGTAAGTAAATAAATGAATGAGAAATTATAAGAAAAATTAAATTGGCGTGGGATAATAAAAGAAAAATTTGAGAACTAGACTTAAAAAAACCTTTTATTATGTTTTGATCCTTTCGAAAGCAAAAAATATTACTGCTTTCACTTCTTAGTTTGAATTATAAAACATTTCACATATTTTCATATTTCGATAAATTAGGTTAAAAACCGTCGAACAATTTTGTTTGTTTAAGATCAAGAGATTCACTTAGTTAATTTCTTCCTAAGAATCTCATAAACCACAACAACGTAATATGTTCAAGTGTTGTTTTATTAAAATTATGCAAATTCTGTTTGGATGTAATGCCAAAAATACTTATATGATTTTTATGATTAAGGAGATTATAAAAACGGCCTTAAAGAGGACCATTTCATTGAAATTCTCTATGCATTCATCGGCATTCATGCGGTTTTTGGAGTGTTAAACTAATAAGTATATATTTTCTAAAGATATACAAATACATACTATAATAGAATAATTTTAATTGTATCTTAAATTAAAAATTCCCTAAAACCTAACTTGGAGATATAAGGAAAATACAATATATAGAAACATTTTGAATTCTAAGAATATTAAAAATAATGGTTAATTTATTCTGAGCATGCCTGTGCTTCTAGTGATGTCATTGAATAAAGATGAGGTTATAATAAATGTTTAGTAAATATGCTGTTAATTGTTAAGAATTAATCTCTAATTAACGTATTTTATCTAAAAATCGTTGCGTATTGCAATACATTTTCTAACGTTTTCTTGTGCGTCTAATTCATTGACCACCTACTGCACTATCGATGGAGGGAAGACAGGATTTTTGCAAAACTTTAATAATTCCGCCTATTCCTTCAAAAGGAGGGTGTTTTATGGATTTTTATATTTGAGGTCGGGACGTTCTGGAAATCGGTCGGCCTCCTTCTGTCCGCTCGGAGGGAAAAAAAATGATGCACATCTGCAGGGTCAAGGACGGACGGACGGGCGGGCGGACGGACGGAATGCAAGCAAGAAGGAAGAAGCCTACGTGATTTACATTTTTCTGCATAACCTTTATTTTTCAGGCAAATGACTACTCGAGCAATATTCTGGAAAAATAGTTATTTTTTGGTGCTAACAACGGATTGATGGGGTGGGATTGTTAATGGGAGGGATGGAACTCCTGAGGCCCTAAGGAGACACTTTTCGAATCTACTCAAAGGGGGATGAAATCGAACAGTTTTCCGCTCTACTACAACTAGTGGATACTTGTGGAATTTTAAAATATTTATTTTTAAAACATTTTACAAAAACACTCAATGCCCAAGGCGACAACGATTCTCAGTTTTACGCAATTCCAATTTTCAAACGAATAAGATCGAAAGGGGTGAGTAGGTGTGGGCTCTGACTACGGGGAGTTACGCTATTCTTGACCTATTTATTACTCTTAGGTCTACGTGTACTTATCAACTTAATTACTTAAACTAAACCTTCAAAGTTCATTAGGGTTGAGGGTGAGGGCAGGGGCGGAGGAAGAGGAACTCTTAATATTTATCTTATGACTACGAGGACACTACGGCGCTATGGTGATCCTTATTTTACTTTGTGTTTTTTCTGCGTTCCCATTGTGCGTGGATTCCACATGCAGTGAGGAGTGACTTATTTATTCTATTTTGCTATTTGCTTACACTAAAAGGTGAGGTGAGGTGTCGTGGATATTAAAGTTAGACATAGTAAAATTCACGTGATACAAAGACAACAACAAAGTAAATATTAATATTGCTTAGTTAAGTTAAACAAAATTAAAAATGTTCGCTCAAACAATTTACAACAAAATTAAATTTATATTACATATAATATATAACAAAATAAAATAAAAATTAATTAGTCGTCAACTGGTAAAAATTGCGTAAATACTTTCCCCGTCCGGGGAACAAGTTGTGTGTAAGACAAAATAAAATATAATTCCAAAAGCTCAAAACGAACGAACGTCGACGCTACGGTACTCAGAGAAATTGCGTGGATGGCTCAAATTTTGATTTGAATCTTTTGATGAAATGTTGCTCAATGCTCATAATAAATATTTGATAAGATTTAGCTCAAAATTTTCTAATATATAACTGTTTTCTAAATAAAACAGTTATGTTCTTAATTAAGCTTAAAATACTTATTTCTTTAAAATTTTGCTCAAAATCTTAATCGAATATTGCTTGCAATGTACTGAAATTTTGCTCGAATTTGTACCTTTGTATTAGCTTAATATTTTGCCAAAAAACTGTGCTCAAAATCTTTCTCGAATGTTGTTTGTGAAAATTTTGCTCGAATTTGTGATTTTTAAACAAATTGCTCAAATTTTTTGCCCAAAACTTGTGCTTAAAATGTTAATCAGATGTTGCTCTCAAAATGTTTAATAAAATCTTGCTCAAATATTACTGAAATTATCGTTATCTAAATCGTGCTTCAAAAATCTTGCTCGAGTGTTGCACAAAATAGTTTGCTCAACACATTACTCAAATATTGCTCAAAAAAACATATTGTAGTTAACGAAACAGCCGCCGAGGGCGCTTTTTTATACTGACTAGTGTTACGGCAACGGAATTAACTGAAAGAAAAGTGGAGGTGTAGTATTTATATTTACCGAAAACGAAACTACAATTTACGCCAAAGGGCCAAACATTTTTATAATTTAAAATTAAGCGAACTACAATTACTGGATTTAAAACGCAACTGCAACTGCTGTACATGGTCTGGGCGACAACTGCTGCTTAACGAAACGTATACAACTGCGGCTATTTATTATATAGAAATGCAGTCAAAATAACTACGAAATAAATTATTCTTCTCTATCAAATCAAATTTTACACAAAACGATTTAAATGGTGGAAGGATGCGCATAAGAAGCTCTTACGCCGTGTCTCAAACCCACTTTATTTATTTTTTTTTATCTTGACATGAAGCCGAGCATTAGCTGGGGTGCAAAATATGCACCTTTTCAAAAGTTACCAAGCGGTGTGGGAGCGGTAATATTAATATAATATAATATAATATATATATAGTAAGTTACTGTGTGACTGGTGTGGCTGTGGCTGTTGGGTAAAGTGCAATTTTGCTGATTATCGAAATTTCAAAATCTCTAGAAAGGTTTACAAAATCAACGGAATGCTTGCTCCTGGGTTCGTTCATAAAAAAAAAGGTATATTATTTTATATAATATGTATATAATATATCAAAGGGGGAGGGTGTGACAACAAACGATTCTGTGTTTCATCTTCTTAATGCTCGATTGCTAACATATATGCTGTCCACTGGGGGCGACAAAACTAAGATCTAGCTGGTACTGGGTGAGGGCGGGCGGGGGGTTCATTAGCATACGGGTGGCTTTTGTGCTTCTGCTGCTGCTGCTGCTGATGCTAGACGGTATAAAAGGTGGTGGACAGGGGCGGGCGGGGGATTTTCTTTCACTTCATGCCCTACTTAATAATTCCTCGACTTACTGTGGGTGCCGGGACAGCTCCTCGCGGCCAATAAATGTCCCTATGTGCTTTTCGAGCTGCTCGCTAGAGTGCAGCTTCGTATCTAGATGCAAATTTTAAGGGGATTTATCTTACAAACTAAACACACAAAATAACAAGCGCACACTATCGCTGCGATTACGACCTGTCCCGGCACTTTTTATTCTGTATACTATTATGCTGTTAATTCAAATTAAATGAAACAAATGAAATAATCGTTGCAGTGGTGTTCAACTAGGGCCGAATCTACCCTGGGCAAATAAAGCGATTGCAAAACCTTTTAACGAGATATTTCTTCTCTACCTTTTTCTGATTTTCGTATTTCGTTATATTGCTAAATCTTTTCAGGTGCAAGGATTTTCTCTGTGTTGTGCTTTAGACACCAAAACTAAGTAGATTCGACCCATTTTTTTTTATTTTCGAGAGAGAACAATCCAAACGTAAAAAAATGTTAAAATGGTGACTGAAGGTGCTTAATTGATTCGAGTTTTTCTCGGTAGTGATTTCGTGCAAATTACTAATTGCTATGAGTGTCTACAAATTCTCTGAAGGGATTACTTTATCGAGGAACACTGTTGAACTAAACTACAGTGGAAAAATTGGAAAAAAGACGATAAGATTAAAAGACAAAACCGATTACTTTCACTCACGTAAGAGAAGTATAGATATATGCATATATATCAGGAAAATACTAAAAAAATAACTCTTTTTTTTAAAGATGTTAGTCAACAGTCTCCTAAGCTTTATATGTCTACTCTACTCTATCGTGAGTTTATTTTTTACTTTTTACTTTTTCACAAAATACTTATCAATTTATAACACATGCCTGCAAGGATCAATTAATAAATCACTTGAAGTGAATTTGATGCATTTTTTACCATGAAAACGAATTTGGCTGCAGAATTTCCATAAAACGTCAGATTTCAAAAATATTTCGAAAACCTTTCTTAATACAAATTCTAAATTTTTAAATGGCTCAGACTTTGAACACTCTTTGTTATTTGTGAAATAGATTAAAATCTTCTGAATTATTTCGCATGTCACACAAATCCCACATGCATACTTAATTTATGTACATAAGTGGGCAGATGAAAAGTTAATTTAAATATACCACGAGAAACAAAAAAAAACGAGAAAAAATATAAAACATAAGGTCATAAATAAGAAAGTCATACGGGAGCATAAACAGATGCAGGGGCGCAAAGACTGACGGCTTTAAATTTGTTGTCCCTAGATGTTTCTATTTTCTTATTAAATCATTTAAGTCGTTTGATTTCAGAAGAAACCTTCTCCACTTTCCTTTCTCCATAAAAAAAATGTGCTATTAAAGAAGTTTTATACGTTGCTTTTATTCGATGTAAATCCATCTCAAAAAGTTAAAATTGTTGTATGTTTTTCCATTTATTTGATTTAGTCATTTAGTCTTATAGCAATCAGAAACAGGCGTTAACTTTTTTAGTCTAGGATAGTTTTAAGCAAATTATTGCGAAGTTTAAACATTTTTTTTTCAACTGAAACAAAAACAAAACTCAACGATATTCGATAATGACAAAAAGGACCTTTTATTAAGTAAGTTTCCTAGGAACTTGTAAGTTTGTTTATTACGAAAATTTCGCACGAATTTTAAATAACATATTCCTTAGATGTCATTTAAAACTAAATAATAATTTTACCGATAAAGTTTAAAAACACAAAAATTTGATAGGCTCGACATTCAACTTAAAAAACCAAACCAACATTTTAAAGTTTTTCCACAATTCTCTCTTTTATTCAAAACAGTGCCTGACGGTGCTGTTGAAATTTGTTGATCAAAAAGACAAAATAAAACGCAAAGCATTCGTTGCATACTTTTACGAGTTGACGGTGTGCAACAAAAAATAAATTTTGACAAAATTCTGTGAATAAAACGTGAAAAATTTGTGCATGTGTTTTAGAAAAATTAAAAAAACTATATTTTCTAGTTAGCAATTTTATCGTGGTATCAATCTTCGTTGCCTTCAAAATAATTAATTTTGTTGAAAGGGTGCCAGAATGAAACATTCATAGGTGGGGCATGTGTATTTTTATTTTTTATTTGTTATGGGATATTGTATCAAAATCAAAAAACAATATTCAAACAATTTTTTGCCGAGCAAAACCGCCGAAATCGAGACAATTAAAAGCCATTAACATATGTAACCAATTTGAGAATCGCGCGACAAAAATAGTTTTTTTTTTTATAAGTGACGTCAACATGATGACAAATAATATATTAACATATGTACTTTTGATGCAGGAAGCAACAGTTTACAAGCTACTGGACAATACACAGTCGGCCGAAATGAACGAATTAATTGATTTTTTTTTTTTGCTTTTTTTTTGCTTAAAACTAAGATCGACAGTAACTGAATTATTTTAAAATATATTATACGTATAAAAATGACTTAACGATACTCTTCTTACATTAGCTACCGGGTGGATACTTCTATTCGAAGTCTTCTCGCAAAATTACTCTTAGGGGTAGTACACACAAAACAGAAATAAGACAGATCTCGAGCGATAATATAACGATAGTAAGTAGTAAGTGAAGGTGGTGCAACAGTTCAAGTCTAATGCCATTCAAGTTGGGGGGTGGTTGGTGCAACAGTGTACAACGTTGAGACAGCATATGTTAAGCATCCGAGCAAAAAGGTTTTGTTTTTCCATAGTATTCCTCTCAAAAGAGCATCGAACCAGAGTCGACGGCGCAATGCCGCAAAATGCTGTCGGCGGTGATAAAATATCGATATTGAGAATTTTTTCTTATATATTTTTTAAATAAAATCATTTTTCATATTTTTGGGCGCACCCCTGCCTGCATTTGCATCCCCTCGTTAAGGAATATCAAAAATCTCAAAATGCCACATTTAACGACACTTAAAATTATATAAAACTACATAAAGGAACTTTACCATTTTATTATATTCTCACTTTATATTTTCACATTTCTTTCTTGTCTCTCGATCTCGAGTCCGTTGGGCCCCAACACTAGCGCCTCCCGGCTCTAAAGTTACCTGCCAGTGCCTCTCAATTGAATTTCTGCAGGACCAGTTAGCGGCCGAGATTCTTTGCATATCATTATATCCTAACAATGGCGATCTGGGCCCGGACATTTGGGGAATTTGTCATTTGTTCATATTTTGGGCGGGGCCCCGTACATACCAAAAAAAGGAGAGAAGTTTATCGTGAGAAAACATTTTTGGAGTTAGAGCTCTGGATTATATTCTATTATTATTATTATAATTTTTTTTATATTTTTTTTTTATAATCCATATTTTTATCATTTTTATTCAATCTTTATGAGTGCATGGCAATTAGTCTTATTAGTGTGTGCTCGAGCTTTAAATATTCCTATTACAGAACCACCGCTGTCCCGTTCGCCGAACAATGTCTTACACATATTGTATTTTGTTTTACCCGCTTTATTTTGCGTTATACTCGTATATTACAGTTTAGAGCAAATAAAATAGAGAAAAGAAAGTTATGATTAGTAAGGGCATTAGTAATGTGTGCGACACTCACCGATGATCTACTCACTTGCATAAACGCATACACCCCGCGTAAAAACTCCATATTAGGTTGTTGCTGTTGTGCTTGCTGTGGTCGTTGTGCCCGGTTTATGTATGACTTTACACCTTCAGCTACCAGATGAGGTTTGAGTTTTTTCGAAAGAGCTCTAGAAGAAAAGGCAAAAATATAGACATTAAAATTGTTTGGTATAGACTGTTAAACCTTAAACCTAGAACCTACTTGACACTCACAAAAGTTCTTGAATGAGAATGAGACGCAATTTTGATACATATTTTGTTTGAAGATATAGGTACTTATTTACTATTAATATTTTGTAATTTTTTATATTACAACACTATTTAATTTTCATGAAAGCATCATCTAATGCCCGAAATTTGCACTAAGTTTGAGATAAATTCAAAGGAATTACAGACAACTTTCTGTAATTTAAATTTCAACTTTTTCAAATTTCTAAACTTGTATTCGTTTTTATTCTTGAAGATAGAACATTTGACCTTAAATTAAAAAAAAATATTTTTGAAAGTATGTATACACGTCTCTAATAAATTTCTCAACTCTCACAAAAATATTAAAAACAAATTCAGTAAAAATGATTACCAAAATTCGATTATCCTGCCTAAAAAAAAAGTTATTTAAAATAGGACTTAAAAAATTAATAAAACACTAACATTAAAAAAATCTGAATCAAATATAAGATAAAGGCGATCTCCCAAAGGCGTTTTGCTGATGAATGCATGATAAGCTTCAAAAGCTGATGAAAAATCCTTTTCAGAAAGAAAAGTTTCTGAATAAAAGTTTTATGAAGGGAACTTTCAGAAAGAAAAAGTTTCAGAATAAATATTTATGTAGACAGGTAGGTAAATTGTTTCCTTTTTTAAAATTTCATATTTAAATGTTTTGTTGAGAAAGTTTTTTTTCGCAGGAAGGTGTTCAAATTAAGCAATACTTAAATAAATTTCATTAAAACTCTCCGTGTTTTAACTATAGGTACCTACTATAGTTTGTTATATTTTGTATGTCGTCTTAATGCAATTTTCGGACAATAGATGGTGCTTTGTTTTATGTTTGACCTGCTTTCATTAAAGTCCTTGCAAAATTTAGATTCGAAAATATTTTATCAAGATTGGGGCTCATCCCAATTCTAAAGTATAGGTCATTGTTGCCCTAATGGGGCTGCAGCAGCCTTCCAACTTTTACTTTTTCCTCAAACATTTCCAGATACATAGAAGGCTACTGCACCCCGTAGGGCTTACCGGAAAACATCAAAAAGGAACATTCATGCAAAACACCAAAAAACTTTCAAGCAATATCGTAAAACCTCGAGAAAAAAAATCTGGAAAAAAGAACGAATGGATGGGCGGCTACAAATTTACACAGGTGACAAACGGGGGAGATGAAGCGATTGGCACACGATGCTCAGGTGAACAGATCCTACGGGAACGAGCATGCTAATATCGAAGTGAAGGTCGCAATACTCGGCGAGATTAAAGTCACCGGCCGTGCTGCTCCTCAAATTAAAAGTTGCATTACAATATTAAACCTTTTCTGAGGAAATGTGTGACTTCATCTTAAACGTGAACATGTGCACGTGCACTAGCATTCTGCGAACGACAAAGAGCTTTTCAACAAATGGATTATAGGAAACGAGGGTGGGGGCGGTGCTCTGACCAGACGCAAGGTACGAGGGTCACAGGTAATGATGGGCGGCTACAAGTCGTCAACAAATCTTCATACTCTTTCAATCTCACCTAGAGTGGGTGCGCGGTTGACTAAATACAGTGTAAATTAAAAAATGAATGCTGTGTCTGTGGCAGGGCGACGCAATGTTGCCCGGGGGAGCAAAGGGCAGCAACACCCAACCTCGGGGGAGTATCTACACTATTAGTTAAGATAAATTAGAAAACGTCTGAACGATTTTCAACTTCAAGGTAGATTCATGGAAATACTTATTCTTATGCTCTACTCTTATGCTGCTCTTATTAATTATTGGTCTCAATGTGCAAAGACCAAAGACCAGATTTAAAAAAATTACAAGTATTACAAAACGAAATTCTTTAAATGATAAAAAAAATAAATAGGTATCCTTATCTTATATTTACTCTTCCGGTTAGGCCTTAAAAAATATTATGAATGAATTGTAAATTCTAGCCCTAAATTGATAAATTTTATTGTAGGTATACATTTACATACATACGAGTATAAATAAAAAAAATTAAAATACCTACACCCTTTTAAAGTCAAATTTTTCAAAATCTTAAGCTTAACAATGTAACATACATACATACATACATATTACTGCATAGAATGCTCCAAATTATTTGAGTTATAAGTCAATTAGATAAAATTGAATATAAATAGAAAATAGAGGTTTGTTTTTTATAAGCTATTTTTCTGTACTAAATACTCAAATCATTTCAGCTAGCTAAAATAAGATATTATAACTAGGCCTTTATCCTGAAGTCTAAGTCTAATCTATCTACAAATAATAACATAACATTTTACGCTGATAATACATATTAAATTTATTTCTTCACACGAGAAATACCAACGACTACCTTTCGGTTCAAAAGATCTGGATACATTTGCGTTTGCAACAATTTTGTAGAGACCTTTTAAACACTTTAGTTTTGCTTGACATATAAATATGCCATCTTAAAATTTTACTAGCAAATTCGAAGAAGTTTTAAGAAATGCGTGTTACTGTCCAATTTTTTGATTAAGAGCTTTATGTTTCATTATTTTTTTTAGAAATATAGTCTTTAAATGGCATTTTTTGACCGAACTTAATGTTTAGAAGATTTGGGAACCAATATTCTTAAAGTAGGTATTTAATTCCCTATGGAATGAAGTAAATGATCTGCCTAATTTGGCTTGCATGAACTCACTAAAGTGCGCTGTCGACTAGTGTAAATAAAAAAAGGGTTCTGAAGGGTAGCTGAAGCAAGGGCGGTGTTGTCCGGAGGGAGCGGGGGTAAAAACACTCATTCTTTTGGGGTTTATCTATAGGAAGCAATCGGATACGCTTTTCCCCGTGAAAAAGATAAAAAAAAAAAAGTGGATTCGCTCGTTGCGTGCCTGTCGGGATTTGCAGGCTCATTTATTATGGTTCGATCAGAGGTGAATTTGCGGATTATTTATAGCTGCAGCCGAAATAAGAAATATTCGCCTCCTTTGCGCTGCTCCGGCTGCTACTGCTGCAGTGAATTATTAATTGTCAGTCAAATCCGAAGTCGCGCAGGTACACGCGAGTTTCGTTTTAATTTGCACAGACACGGCGATCGGCGGTGGCGGCTGCGGGGGGTGGCGGGGGCGGACTGGATGCGAAGGACGACTCTAATGGTTTTTATGAGCTGAGGGCTGCTTGGTTTCTCAAAATACGGAAAAAATGCGGTTCAAGGTGGAAATAAAAAAAACCAAACCACTTTTCCGAAGCAATGAGGCCGTGCTCATTCGACTGTGGGATTTTCACCAGGCGGATTCGAAAGTGCAGTAAAAATCACGCTAAGGACTCTGTAGGCATCGCTGAAAAAGAAGGGGTGCTTCAAAACAGTGTTTCAGGAACATGTTAAGATATATTGATTCAAATCAATTGATGCTTCTAACGATAAGTTGTATCCATTTTAAGTCAGACTTAGCATGGTTTAAATATTGCACAACATAAGTAATATTCAATTTTTAGTGTTCCATACCAAAAGAGAAAAATAATCTTATGGAAACGAATACTAAATTAGGTATAGCTAATAATAAAATTGAGCAGATTAATAAGTTTCACCAAAATTGGAAAATCGAATATTTAACCTTAATGTATGGACAATGTACAAAAATGACTAAACACCTTAAAATTTTTAATACCTACTTAAATATTTTAGAAAGTTTTAAAAATAGAACTAATAACGCTTTTTTATGTTCATTTACATATATGTACATATTACAAAACATTAATAAAGCTTTATATTTTATTTTACAGATATCAGTCGAGAAACTTAGGTAAGCATATTCTAATTAATGATCACTCTACTGGAGATACATATTTTTAAAGTTCATTCAAATTTTTGGTATTTTGTCGCTTTTCTGAGATCTCTCACGGAGCGATGAAGATTAAATTTGCTAAACATTTTTAATTTGTCTAAAAACAACGAAAGTATACAGAATAAATAAAACTAAATTTATTTGCTTAAATATTTTGGTGGTTGGAAATTAAGAAGTTAAAAGGTATAAATGGAGTTTCGTCTTTAACATTTTAACGAAAGTTCTTACAAAGTTTCATCAAAATCAGAGATCGTAAGAAATCTAATATATGTATCTAATCAAATTTTAAGAAAGTTAGCTTACTATCGATTTAAACACTTGAATAAAATTTTAAATATTGAACTGTAGTTTTAGGACTTTTTAAAATTGTAACTCAACAAACATTTCATCAATTTAATACTGCCAATTGCGTTCTTACTTAAGAAAACTATAAAAATGGAACGAACGCAATTCTACCAAAACCAAAGCCAATATGTTCTGAACAGATTGATTTGTAAGATGTGTTTGGGTTCAGGGCGAGTTTTATTTTGTATGAAAGGTCTAACATATGTAAATTACGAGGCAATCAATGCAATATCGCCTTAGGTTGCTCCAAGAGTATCTCAGCCTTTCCCAGATGTCATCTATTAGGCCTGTCGAAAGATTCAGTGTATTTGGGAATTTGGGCAAAGTCCAAGTGACGTCCGTTCCCTTCGTTGAACGCAATCTCCTTGGCCAATAACAATGCAAGGAAGGGAATCAGTTTTTATCAATACTCCACCCGAGAGCCCTTCAGACCTCCCCCAGGTGGGTGCTGCCGTGAGCCGGCGGTGGCGGCGGCGGGGTATCTCAGAATCAGGGCAAACGCTTATTAAGCTAAATTGCAGAAACGCTATTAACCCAGTCGCCGCCATCAGGGCCGAGCGGCGATAAGGCCTACTCATTATTGCCTACATTTTTATGTGTCATCGATACCGGACCAGGAGTATCCGTTTTCAAGGTACGGGGCATTTTTCGCCGGAGTCCTTGCCGTCTTTACTGCAAGGGTTGGCGACAGGATCCCCAGGGCAGGGTGGCGGAGTCTCCGGCAGAAGCCGGCCACAGCACGGCCGAGATTATCTTGGGGCCCCGTAATAAGTTATGCTAATGACATCCGACGAAGCAAATATAAAGACGACGTGTTTACTTTAATTAGGCGACATCTAGTTTGTGAAGACCACTTAGGTTAGAAAATATTAAGGAGATGTTTCTTAGTTATCTCTACTTGTCAGCTGGCGGAAGGAAGGGGGATATGTGCGACCAGTAGTGTAGAAGCGCTCGGGGCAGGGTATATAGGGAAACTTTCCACATAAAAAAAAGGCAAGGATGACTCCCTTTTTTTAATTCAAATTAAAACAAAGATGCGATGGATGTGGAAAAGGACATCTTGAGCATGTTGTTCCAACTCCTTTCTCCTAATATGCCACATAAGCTGTTTTTTCTGAGCCTTTTTGTGGGCTCCTTTGTGGATGTAGGATGCCTATTAGTTAGCCTTAAAATAGCCGCACACTTGCACGCCTGAATTGAAAGGGCAGTGAAAAGCAGACACTAGTGCTATTTGTCCCCCCTCCCCACCAAAACCCTCCCATCCTGCGGGGATGTTTGTAGGGCCAGTCCTTCATAATTGTTATACTTGATGTTTGGTGCACTTCAGTCACGATTCGGACTATGCCTGTATTGGTGTCCTACTCCCCTGCTTATGTCCTTACGAGCCGTAATAATGATATACTCACTCAAAACTCATCGTCCCATCAAAAAGGGCTCTTGAGGCAAAGCAAAAAATACTCGAAATATAAAAAAAATATATAATAATAATAGCAAAAAAAAAAAAATCGTGCGAGTTCCAATCCTGCACTACTCCAGCCGGGCCCCACTTTTTACGTGTGCAGAAAGGAGCCTCGATAAACTGAAGGACGAGTTTCGATTTTCATTTGTTGACTTTCAGCTATCATGTCGCACGGCTTTAACTCAAAGCAGAAGATGGGCCCCGGAGCAAGACAATTTCCTGCTGAGCCTGTGATATAGTGCTCGTCTGGTGGTGGCCAACAAAAGCAGGACTTCGCACAAAGGGGCAGGGAGGAGCTGGAATTAATATGTTGCTGGTAAAGGACACTTGCACTTGTCCGGTCCGGGCCCCATTCTTAAAAAAAGGGACAAAAATTCTCACATTCAGCAAAATTTAGTTGCACACGTTTTTCAGGAAGAGCAAATTCAATTCATCACAACATCAACTACGACAAAAATTGATTTTTGTACCCAAAAGAATATTTCTTTACCTTTATGTAATTTATCGATAACGAAATGTGATGATAGGTTCTATTTCAAATGTATGTCCAAAGGTTCTATACCTATGTACACATTTTACGCCTAGCAAATACTAAGCTCAATTTAAAAACCATAAGTTAGCAGCTAGACCTAAGTACTCGTACACACTACTTATTATAACTTAAGCTCACTAATACATTAATTGTTAATTAAGATACCGTGTGTCAGAGATTAGTTAAATTAACACTCATAAAAGATTGAAATGTCTTTAATTTGTAACAAAACTATTTCGGTTTCGGTCAGTATACAAACGACCAACAATATATTTTAGGTTTCATAATTTGTTTCCTGTTTTTTTTAGAACACCATTTCTATAAAATTCCGATGTCAATGTCAATCAACATCACCTCCAAATTTGTTATTAAAATATGAGAAAAAAGCCATCTGCTTTTTATCAGTTGAAATTGCTGTTTCACTACGATGTATTTTTGTATCTATGCTTATTCACTATAATAAATTTCATTGGCATTTTGTCAGAAAAACAATTGAGTAGTTAATTTACCATTATGATTGTCTGTGTGCAGTTTGTAAATGCGAGATTGGAATTAAAACTTAATTTTTAGGTTTTTGCATGTGGAACTTAGCATGTCAATAGTATAAAAAATAAACTAATTTTTTGCTTTTAAAACTGCCAGGGAATTAAAAATTAGCGAGGCTTAGAAAAGCTACAAATCAGGCGACACCTTTGGAAATTATTTTGGTAATTAAGATGTGCATATAGTTAGAAACCTTGGGTTTAAAAATATGTGCATAGAGAGAGAACCTGAAGATTGCGAAATCGGTAAACTTCAAAAACGTGACAACCTGCAAATTCTAGAACAACTATTAGAAAGTACCGCCTGTAGCAAGACAAACAACTTCTGTGATAGCTTACATAAATATTTCAACTTTAGAACGTGTTGATACGAACGAAATTCGAATAAATTCGAATAAATTCTAGGAAAGAAGCAATCATCACGTATCATGTACGACACGCAGCTGGTTTTATCCGTGAATTTTCAAGAAAGTTTTACTTCTGTTTTAAGTAGTTTTAAGGTAGAAAACTTGAAATTCGAATTTCTTTGCTATGTTAAAGAATTCATGGGGGAGCTTGAGAAATTGAATATTATTCTTTTTGTGTCGAAAAAACAAATAGTCGACATAGAAAAGTTTAGATGTCGTCAAAGCAATTATAAAGCTCCTCATTCACAGATCGTATCTGTCAGAAAGGCTTATGAGGATGAGAATAATGTGACAAGATAGACTTATGATCCATTAAACTAAGTATTCATTCTCTTTTTATGAAAATGTAGATTTTCTGAAGAAAATTTTATTTCTCAACACCTGAATTAAATAAGTGCTCTTGGTTTTTATATTCTTGAGTTTGTGGGCAATTGCCCGAAAGGAAAATATGGGAAAGAAATAAATTGATTTTAAATATGGTTTTGTTGGTTTATACATAGGTACATATATACCTAATGTAATTTTTGCAAATGATTAAACCTACATATATGTATGTATTTTTTATAAAATCAGCTTAATTTTAGTTTTGTATTCGCTTTCAAAATAAATTAATTCAGAGTGTAAAATCCGTGATAGTTACAAAATTGAGCAAACCTTATAAGTTAATTTTGTTTTAATCCAGAAGGATACCTATAAAGGGGAAATTTAAAATTTATGTGTTGATTTCAAATATTGTTAATTAAATTCAATATAAAATGTAAACAAATGCCATGCAATTTACAAAAAGAACAACGAAAATTCTATCCTATGAAAAAGAGAGTGCGGCCTTGTGAGTAATTGGGTTTGCACGTCTTCCTAATTCCCACATTAATTACGTTTTTAAATAAAAATTTTAAAACACGACCATTCTGCAGACAATGGAACGTCCTACTTTTAATGTGTTTAAGCTTTTATTTGGCGAGAATGAACCTTTCTTTCCAGCAGATACAAAATGTATCTAGGAGGATAAAATACTTTGTTTTGGAGGCTCCAAAAAGCTTAGCCAGCCCGAGAGATATGGCCATAAATTCGTTATCACTACAGGGAAATAAAACTCAATTCCCAGTGCGGGGCCACTATGCAGGGTAACAAATTTTCGGGACTAATAGCTGCAGAATTTCTGCAGCAATAAGACGAAGGAGTAAACTGGTGATTATCCCGGCTGTCGGGGCTGCGGGGGGAGATCGAAGTGCAAAATTCTTAATGATCGTCCCGTGCCCAGAACGAGGAGGAGGGGGGACCTCCTCCTAGTGATGGCTGTAACGAGTTGAGGCGCTCTGGGGCCCTCTGGGGCGCTGCGGTAACCGCCAGCGGCGACGGGTACGTGTAATTGTCGTGCCACCGGGTCGCCGGGATTCCGTAGTAATAATTCAGCGGTAATTTATTTAGCCCAGTAAATAGACCGGGTCTTGACCTCCCAAAACAGCCAGAAAGCCCATAAATTTCTGGAATTTTATTTAATCTCGAAAATATGCATGCAAATACCTCGAGTCGTGTTGCAGCAGTCAAGTCCCGGGGAAGGCGCTCCTCTGTTCCCGTCTTTTGAAATACCGAAGGAGCTCCTTTTCGCTTTAGTCCTTCGAGTCTTAACTCCTTCAGGAAGAGGCCCACGAGCACACTGAATTGATAAAACGAACCCGGATCGAGGGTGCGGGAAGCGCGGTTTCGAGGGACGAGTGTGAAGACGGTACGAAGCAAATGTATACTGGCGGAAAAAACAACTGAGGGGAAAAACAGAAATAAAGAAAAATATATAGAACCCAGCGAAAAGGGCTAAAAAAAAAACACCCGAGCCTGGCGCGACTGATAAAGTTTTTCTTTTTGGGGGGTATATAGGCGAAAACCAGAAACTTTTAGCGTGGAACGGCCGACACACTTCCTCCGTTTGGCGAACGACTGTCTCAAGACTTCTAGGAGTTTTCTTAGAGACCGCGAGTTCCAATCACTACCAAAACAGGAACACGATTACTCCAAATTTAGGCGAGGAATTCCCAAAAGGGCCTTCTCGAAGCTGGGTCTGGCTGCCACTACCATCGCACAGCTCCACATTTAATTTGTGACCGATTTGTTGACAAAATATAAGACACAGAGGCATATTCGTCTTGTTCTCGCGGCCCCGAAGGACCTGTCCGGGGTAGGTGCACTATCACAGCGGAAAAATGCACCCCACCGCGCTCCGCCCTCTATAGTCCGGGCCCCAGTCAAGGTGCACCAAAGTATACTATCAACAAACTTCTAGCCCTTCTATGGGGTGCACCCCGTGCCCAGCCATCAGCCAAATAGCGATGGGCCTCCTTTGGGGGGGCTTCGAAAACGGCAGCGCGCCGCTCCTCCAATGTTTTTATTTCTATTTTTTTATTTATTTTTTCTTCCTATTTCGAAAAGAAGCATGCTAAGGACAAAGTTCTAAAAAGTATCTCTCCCGACAGCAGCAATCACGGCGCGCTCCCCGAACGGAAAGGACAAAAGGGTGGAAAAACAAAGCCATTTGAGGGTCTTCTTGGTTTCGATTTCATAATTTCGTAATTCCATTCAACCTTGAAGATACTCTGATACTCTCGAGTTGTTGACGTTGATTATTAAGATGGTAATGATCATGATAATGAGAGGAAGCTGCCTGCGACCATGTCACAGAAATGCAAGGGACCATTCAAGGAGCGCCCCAATATCCCCCTTCGTCTCCATTCCCTCCCCCGCCCGATCATCTAACAATTCGCGATGATGCCGCTGTACCAATTTGGGCCAGCTGCATCATCCCTTCCCCTCAGAATCCTTTCATCTCCTGTTCAAGCAGAACTCAGTAAAAGGTACCCTCGGTTTTCGCTGGGTTTAGTCGAATCCATCAGAATCCCCCCTTCTACCCCCGGGAGCGGGATTATTTCACAGGACATTGCTTAGCCACTGTCCATGCTCCAGTTCGTCCAGTCCAATTATTTATGGGCGCAGCACAATTGTTTTCCACACATGGGACCCTTCAAACATTGTGCGGGGGCGGCGGATATCCGCACCTCTTGCCCCATCCCTTTAAGCCCTAGAGGGTGGTAAAATCGCCCTACAACGGCCGAGAACCATTCTCTTCTTTACCATTCGGTGGCATTGACTTCATTTGGGCCGTGCATCAAGAAAACCGCTGAGATATTTACATGGTATACCCCCTACTCCTTCTACCCTTCATCACCCCTCCGACCCACCCCCACCCTTCCCATAACAAGAACCATTTTCGAGTTCACTTTCTCCTGTTGCGCCCACAGCCCCTACCTTGGGAGTTAGGCCCGGGAAATTCCGCTAAATGCGCCCCAGATGACAAATGGAACAGATTTCTTATATTTTTTCTGTGACATCATCTTGGACCACTTCGCCAGCCTTCCGCGCCGCAATTATAACGATTGTTTTGTTAAGCCATTCAGGGTATGTCCTTCCCGAACGATGAGATAGAGAGTGGGGGAGGTGGGGCAAAGAAGGCGAGCTTATTTGCTGTACCTCCTCGACAGATCCTTCCGCCAACCTCATCATCCCCCTTCCTCTATCAAACAACCGGTGGTAGATTTTTCTGAGCCCTTGCCCAAACCCATCACCACCACCACCACGTCATCGTGCAGAATGCGGGGGTGGTATAAGCGCAATTCCACCGCCACAAAACGCTCATGTAATACCCTGTCACTCCCCCCTCCAACACCTCTACCCCTTCCAAACCTACCCCCTCTCGATAGCATCGCGGTGGTGCTACTACTGCCTGCTGTCTTTGGTCTGGTCGATAGTGCTTATGTGGGGGAGGGATAAATGCCAAAACTGTTATAAGGTTATGCGATATGCAAATTATCAACTTTACGTTTTTAACAAGCAGTTTATTTTGTAGGTCATTTCGCCGCACACTGGAGCAGCACTCGCGGTGATGGGACAGAGGGGCGAAATGAGGGGTCAGTGTGCGAGCGGGTATAGGACCAGGACATGGGCATATAGGAGCAAATCGAAAGGGACTTGCAGAGCAAAATCAGTTTTCTAGCAAGTGTTTGTTCTAGGTTCTAGAATACCCCAACCCAAAACCACCCTTCATTCAAACCTCAACCACCCCCCACACCCCGCACATATCTGCTGCCTTGTTTTTCAAGGGTTTTCAAGGCTATGCAGTGACAGTAAATTCAACTCGCCTATTTGCTTTCCGCGCGCTGTGCTGCAGGTTTCGATTTGTTAGACGCGAGCTATCCTCATGAATATTTACGCCCCATAGGCAGTAGAAGGTTCTCCCTCCCTCCGCCCCCACCCCGAATCCTCCCAGCGATGCATAAAACCCTTCAACGAAGGGCCGCCAGCACCACCATGCGTGCTGACTTTTCTAAAATGAAATGGGATTCGGACAACGAGGTCCACATGTCTTCCACAGCTGACTCAGAGTCTGCAACTTCAAGATAATTTTTGGCTGTTTGAGTTGATAACTTACGAATTATGGCGTTTGCTAAAACGCGGTAGACTGGTTTCCGCATTTTATTGAATTATGGTCTTTCATCAAAGACTTAATGCATGAATTTGTTTCCTATTTTCATGCTTAATTTATTTAATTTATTCTAGTCACTTAAAACTTTCAAAGTATGTAAGTCAAATAAAATTTCTATTGGTATATGTATAAGTTACGTTGTGCATTTGTGCACGAAATTTATTATTCCTGAAACTCATAGCAAGACTTTTGCACATCTTATGATATACAAAAAGATACACGAGCTTATATGTACATATGAAACCAATTAGATAAAAAGCAACATAATTTTGTTTTCCCTTCTTGAAATAATTCTTTAATTGAAAAGCTGCTGCTGCTGCTTAATTTAAATAGTGCAAGCAATATTAGAAATGAGGGCATTTCGTCTGGTTAATGATTCAAAGCCAACTAGTTCTTTAAAAGTAAATATCAACACATCAAAGTACCCCTGAGCTAGTTAGAAAATTCAATTCAATTCTTTCCATCAATACGTGAAATATTTCTTTTAAAATCAAACGTTTGAAAACTCATGTTTGATTACTTAGACTAAATTAATTAGGCATAAACACTTATTGATATTACAGCTTGAACGGGTAAACGCTGATTTCACTCTAAAACCAGGCGCTATTTAAATATTAACTTTAGGAAAGACGAATATCTTCAAAATGCATATACGCCGCGATGTTGAAAGTTAAATATTAACTTACAATTAGTTCATGTGAAGTGAAGCGTAAGCATATCTTAAAATTACTCAAGCGAAATTAGACCCATTTTTAAGTGAATTTAGATTTCTCGGAAGTAGTCCCAATTGAGTAGATACTAATACTACAATTAGTTTGCATTATAAAAGTTTAGTGAAAGATAGGTACTTCTATCGCTTTTATTCTATTTTTAAATATACGGCGATTGTTGTAATAAATACATAGATGGCGTATTCGATAAACGAACTTAGAAAAGAAATAAACAAACATTTAATAGTACCTATCTTTGACATGGCATGTAGAAATATCTTTAATTAATGTAAGCATGGTATTAAAAATTATTGAAATGTATAGCAGAAAACAAATTCCAAGTACCTCATTATCCTTACTGAATTGCAAGAATAGGTGTCTTTGGCGATCACAATTGTCTTGCAAGTCGTCTTCTCCACAATTACCATGAATACAATTGAGGTGCAATTGCATAAAGGAACGCCGCCGTGAACATTTCATTCGTTGGGATCTCTTTTTGCCAAAATGCAGCGACAATGACACCAAGTACTAGGATCAAATGTCTGCTCCCTGCAAGGAGTTAGGGACTTGCCGCCATTAGCGAAAAAGAATTCAAATTAAGGACAAGGGGAGATGGATGAACGACAGGGTTCCCTTGTGTCCCGGGACTGGTGCAATTTTAAACAGGAATAAATTATTCAAAGTGGGCCAGCGCGCTCAGGTATTAGGACCCAGGAATTTAGTTAGGTGGGCACCAGCCCAAAGGGGTTAAATGGTGGAATCAAACCAATCGTTCGTTAGCTTGTTCTTGAAATGTCACCGGAGGAAGGAAGGAAGGAGGACCGGTGGGTGGGGCACCTACCACAAAGCGGAGCGCAACCTTGTCATCCTGGGCCCTGCCCCGGCCCCCTACATCCCGGCATATGGGACATTAACAACTTTTCACTTAGGGGAGGAGGGGGGCTGTTATTTCTAGAGCTGTTGGCACTGATTCGAAGGATGCAATTAAGATGTCATGAACAAATTCATATAGGGGCCATCAAATCAATAAAAAAGAAATTTACATGGGAACGAAAGTGAGAGGCCTTGCTATTGAGTGGTGTAAGTGCAGCTGAAAATGAATATAAATGCAGAGCACCGTGTATTAAAAGCGCTCGTTCAAGTGGACGAGCACCGGAGCGCCTCCAGGGGCCCCCTAGAGGAGCCTGGAGCGCCGCGCACTTTCAATAGTTTTCTATTTTATTGAAGTTATTTACAAATAAATCTGCGTTGCCCTCCAGCAACGAGGATTCCAACTGCGGGCATTCTTTGCGGGGAGCACACATCAGGAGTCGCGGTTTATGTGTTTTGCCTCTATAGGCCTAGGTCGGGTTATTATGGTGAAATTTTCCCCGAACCCTAACCACCCCCGACCCGTCCTTCTTCCTCCATTATCCCGCAACGAATGCGACAAGTTCCTGCGCTTTGTCGGGATTACCACATGAGCTAATTATCGCATTTACCCTGATCTGAGCTCAGCTCTTCAAATGAGTCCCCTTTTAACCTCATACACCGTCCTACCCCTCACTCCCTCCGCAGCAACAAATTCCCGTCCGCGTCCCTGTCGAGTTTCCTCCTTCTCCCGCACGATCTCCGGGATATTTGCGCATGCAATGGATTAAGTTGAGTGCAGCGAATGGCAGAAATTTAACAGAGCGCTGCAAAGCAAAAGGATGAAAGGAAAAGAAAAAAATAATAATAATAATAATGCGAAAGGCCCTTGTGGCTGCCTTACGATTGGTCGCCTCCTACTGAGAGTTTCCTACTTCGGTCCTAGGCCGTGCTAGTCCTAGTCCTTGGCTTGGCACTGGAGGGACTTGTTTGTGGCGGGTTTTCTGGTTACTTTCACGAGTCAAAGCTAGAGGGCAGACTGCTGTCCTGGAGGCCTGCTGGACGTCCGGTCCTTCGAGATCACTGCGGACGCGTAAACACTCCATATATAGACACAAGCGGATCATTTCAACCAAAAGTCGTCAAACTCAGATTTATATCTATTGTTTTAATTTTGAAATTACACTATATTGTACACTTTGACTGAACATGGCAACTCATCCTAAACCAAATTACAAATTATACTACCATACTCAGAAAAAAAATTAGTATCTAAAATTGTCGTAGTAGTTTAGTAGTGTTTTTTTTTAAAATACAAGATAATATCAGTAAGCAGAATATGAATTTTATTGATAATCACTGTTGATAATGTTCGTATAGTTCCAATATAAAAATTCGGTTTAACATTTGAAGTTTGGATGATACAGATTAAAATTATAAGCTAAATCAAATTAAAATTGTAGTTGTATTAAAGACGTTTCTAATCTTCTTTCTTAAGAATTTTAAATTTAGCTTAAAAACAACGTAAACGATTTTTTTTCTATTTCATTCAGACAGCAATTTACAAGTACCGTTTAAGCTTATGTCACTTAAAATTAATTCAATTCAAGCTGATTTAATTCGTGCTCATGTACAAATTTACAAATGGGATTACACTGTCTACAATGAAAATAAACTTTTCGTATTTTATTTGCGTCTTGTCGAAAAACACTTATACGTAACTAAACGAAGACAAAAAATAAAATTTCTTATACTATAGGTATACTTTAATTTTCTAGAAATTAACAATATGAGCATAAAATTATCTTTTCTTTAAATAGAAAAGAAAATAATACAATAAAACTGAATCGGATACAATTAATATTTCCTGAACTTTTAAGGGTAATTTCTTTTTAAAGTTGCACTATTCATGAGTATATAACATCAAGAATTCCAAGAATACAAAAATGCCAAAAAAAGTTTTACATTTGTCCATCAATCATCACGAGCTTAATGTCTTGACTTATAGAGTATTAATGGTAATCTAGGCTAAGTCGCAGTTTTTCCAAATGACTGCAACACGAAAGCCGCTAAAATCCCATTCTAAAAATAACTTGAGTGTAGCCTGGATTTAGCGAACTTGTTCCTGACTCATTCATTTATTCAAGAGTGTTAGTTTAAAAAATTTTGATGGTTTTTAATAATCCTACATGTACGGAGAATATCGAAAAATCGCTCTTTTTAGTAACAACAAAATTGAATTAAATGGTATGTTTGTTACACCATAATTTTTTAACCAATTAACCGATTTAAATAAAAAAAACGATGTTTTATATCAAAGAGAGTAGTACCAAAATTTTGATACTTAGATAATATATACCTTGAATATACAATACATAGTTACCATGCTCAATCAAAATGGTTGAAAAAAGTTCGTAGCGGTTGACAAGGGTGCCATAAATATTTGACGACTTTTCCTTGAAGACCCCAAGCGCATCCTATAGCTCGATCTACACACATTCTAAACTACGTCACTCAGGGAACAGGACTAACCAAGGAAATGGTCAAACATGGTACATACCGCTTATGTTGAATACTACGCTTATGTTCAGACTGTCTTATGGGCGGCGGACCAACTCTTCCCATGCGTGGTTCAGTCGTCGAACCACCAATGGCGCCAATGCTCCTGAGTGGGAGTGGGGTATTTCGCGACTCAACATCAAAATCCACTCCCGGCAATTCCAATGATGCGATCGGATGGATACGCGTCAGCGACAAGGTACTCTCCAAAACAGCACTCAGCAGCGGGGCACTTCGAAGGGATCTCAAGCTACCGCGTCTAACAGGTTCTTTATACATTTATTTTTTTATTTATCTTAGACTGTCTCGATATGCAAATTCAGAGGGTTGCAAAACTCGTAGGGTTGGTCGTGCGTGCTCGGAGGTGTGTTGTGGAGGTCTGTGTTGTGTTAGTAGCGATCGTGCAAGATTAATATTGTGAAATATATAATTCAAGCAATTAACGTACTATTTTCGGTGCAATACCGTTTTATTTTTATTTTTATATAGTATAAAAGTGGTAGATTTCTTCTACCAACTCCTTTTCTATCACACTTTCCACTTAGCGTTCGAAAACTCGCGCGTTCGAAATTATATGACCTTGAGATCTTCGAATATTTTAAGTTTATTATTCACTGAGGCCCGGCCCGTACTTGGGCGTGGCTAACATTTGAACGATCAATAGATTGCAGGCATTCTACACTACGTGTCTTGCAAGAATAACGTTGAAAAAACGGAAAAACCGTCACAATTGGACAGTCCATATGCCGAATTTCGCGAATTGACCGAATTATTCCGCCACCGGCGTGACAACGCCGTCCAATTTGCGTCCCCATATCGCTCGGGGCGGTTTTTATGTTTTATGTTTTAGTTATTTTTTGTTTTTATTTTTTTAAATTTTGTCTGTCCGAAAACTTTTCCGTTTTTCTTCGAGCAAAGTTAGAAAGAATTTTAAAAAGATGCAAGTTACAAGCGACAAACGAGATATAATATAAAAAAAAAAAATAAACCAAAGCTCTTTGCGCTCTTTGTAGTGCAGAAGTAAGTCTACTTGGTTAGCTCCAATGATGACTGCTGGGTTGCGTCTTTACCTCGTGATCAAAGCAGTGAAACATCATTCACAAAGCCATAAATAAGGAATTTTGAATTAAAGACTTCAAGAGTTATCTCACATTACACTAGGGCTTAGGGTCCTGTCCCTTCAGCGCGCTCAGCGGCGGCTCCGACGTCCTTCCCTGATGATGGAGGTGCGGGCGGCGGCCATAGCGCTCAAATGGGCAGCCACATCTGCCTTGCGTTGCGGAAGGTGCTCCAGTTGGGGAGAGGGTCCCTCTCGAGCCAGTCCATCCCGATTCCCGGTGCGTTTTACCCTGAAAAGGAAGAAGAAAGGGAGACTTTAGCCTTAGCTCAACTTCGTTTAGTAGGTCGTAAGTGGGCCCGGCTCCATGTGGGCGGCCGGGGAGAACCCGGAACAAATTGCCCCGAGGCCCCCGTCTACCTGGAAGGCTTTAACTTCGAGAACCGAGAAAGTCATTAACCCTTTAGTAATGAGGTGCCTGCTCCGAGACGACACAGATATTGCAATTTAGGGAAAACCACATTTAGTACATACCCGAGGTAACTGCAATGACTTCGAGTTACTTGGCCGCAAATGGTAGTAAAGTAAAATACGTCTTAAATAATATTAAGGGACTCTTTCTTCTTACATAATTTGTATATTTTCATTTGATAACACAAGAACTATAATTTTTGGTAGAGAAAACAATGTAAATTACGGACGAAATGATTGCTGACTGACTAATTTATTATTAAGTGATATATTTTACTGACATGTGTACATATGTGAGTAAAAATTCTCAAAACTGCTTTATACACAGGCGGGAATAAGAAGCGTGACCGATTCCACATATTTCTCTATATTTTAATTTCAATCTTGCATTAATTATTAAGCTTTTTTGCTTCCACATACTCTAGGAGTCAGAATAAATACAAAAAATTAAGTATAGGGCAAATCATAATAATAAATTTTTACAAATTTAATTTCTTCGATGGTTTCAATAACAATTTCATTTCTTTTTTTTTATTAGTAAGGAATATGCGAAGCTAGAATGCTAGGATTTAATTATTTACATTCAATTCATAAAATTTTGAGATAATATCAAAATCATATCAAATAAACACGCAAGTCATTCAAAAATATAATTTATTTAATAATCGTTATCCAGAGGTGATTTTTAAAAACTAATTATTAATAAAATTCGTGTGAAAACATATTTAAGAGCTTACTTCGCACTTTTTGTAATGATTTTAACGATTTTTCCACATAAAGTAGGTACAAACTGTATACCTAAATACTTAAATGTGGATATTTTTAATTTATTCTTGTAAGCACTTTTTATAAAAGCTATAACTTAATTCATATTACATTTGCAGATATACTTAAGCTCGCATACGTTTCCACATTTTAAACCAAATGCATTGGAATTATTAATGAAACGAAAAAATTTAAATTATTATTAATATGTTGAAGGAAAAGAGCGCATTTTTTTGTGGAAAGTTTCACTTTGTCGGCTTAAAAACATATTTCAGGTCAAGCTTTTATTAAAGTTGCTGGCTCGACATTCTAGCAGCAAATGAATAAAAATGATGAATGAAATGATGACTTGCAAAAACACGGAACATCTGTGTTGTAATATTATTCTCCATAATATATGGCGACAAAAATTGTTGGAATACTTTTTTTCTTCTCATTGCAACTTTTATACCATTCTGTCCTATGAATTATAGTAAGTTTCAGTAATTTTTATGTAACGAATTTTGCATGTGTAACAACCTTCGAATAAAATTTTGTTGGTGAGTTATATACTTATATCTATTTTTAACTGGTTGCTTTTAAATTTTGAACATCTATTTTTATTAATGGAAAGGCCTTCTCTGTTCAGAAAGCATAATTATAACATAATAATAAAATATAATTATCAAATTATTTAAAGTGATTTTTCATAAAAAGTCTCTATTGTATATTTGTTTTTTCTCTATAGTTGTTGTGGACTATTGAATTCTAAAATAAATAACAATTTGTGTCTACAATGGAAGTAATCCTTTTTTCCTCCAGGATCGGTCTTTTTAGCCCCACAGTAACAAATTATTTTTTCAAATGAGACATACACGTATGAATATTGTCTCTGGAGGACATGGGAGATAAGTTTCATACAAGTTACATACAAATTTTTCCGAAAATCTTAAGTCAACTATAACTCCTGATAGTTCTAAGTCTGCTTAGTGCATGGTAATCCCATGAGTTAAAGTCAGCTTAGTGCACATGTTCCTAAAACTATAAAACTCTGCCAATTATTCATTGCTTCATTTAGAATCCTACGGGTCTGAAAGGGTTTAGAAGGTTAATCAAAAATGAAATAACTAAAAAATGGCATAGAACAAAGCTCGCCGAAAGACCTCGACCTGTTCGCTAGACAGCGAGCAAATTGGCCGAGTCTGGCACACCTGCAATAAGAGCAGGAGCAGCATATGCCATTTGGAGTTGAATTAATAATGCAATCGGTTCTTTATTACCACTCACCCCCGCCCCAGATCGAGGGAATCCATTACGAGCCTAGTGCAACGGTATTTCGGCGGCAAGGCTGGCAACAACTGCAACGACGTTGATATGCCTTCAATTTCGGCGGGCAGATAAAGTGGCGGGCTCTGGCAGCGGTGCCTCTGAGTGGCTTCAAATTCGGAATCCCGAATTACAAATGCCTCAGAATGCAGGCACTCAAAAATCCAGTGATGGGGGTGCTCCCAGCCCGAAACTCCCGAGCCCACCGAACCTCCAGAACCCCACTGCTGACGGCTGTGCCCTAATTGGGTAAAGTGGGGTATCCCGGCCGCATTTGAAATGTTAACAATAAACGCGAAGACAGTGGCCGTCTTTGTCTAATTAAATGGATTCCCACCATTACCCGGGAATTTGCGGGGGCTGCGGCAGGGCGAAATGAGGGCGGATGGGCCTTCCAGTGCAGCGCAGGATTTAGCATAATCGAATGAAAGGTTGGCGGGGCGCACTCGTTCGGCGATAATTATGTCATGAACTTTAAGCTGACGTGTGCTATCTACATCACATGTTAAGTCCATTCAGGATGCGCCTCACAAAAGCAGAAAATATGCTCTTTGGCTGGACGCGGTAGGGCGAACAGCGGGGGAGGAGAGGATGCGCCGTAAAAATTGTTGTCGATATTGATTTTCTAGCCCCATGGATGGGGTCGTTATTGAAAAAAAGTAAAACGTTGAAAAACGAAAATGTGAACAAAAATCGCCGTTTTGTCTGGCACGAGATGAGAATTTAACGCTTCCCGCCAGGGACATAGAGCCAGTCGCCACGGAAAAATACAAAATGATCACTTTGGCAAGTGTACGCCATATTAAAAGTAGGCTAAAAATCTACTTAGTGTCTAAATATTTAGAAGTTCAGTCAATGGAATACATAGTGTACTTTTAAAAGGTTTTAAATAGGTTTAAACTTTTCCTTATGCTCAGTCGTTTACTTTTGATACTCAATTAACATTTTGTTTTTATCTAACAGCGTGTTTATATACCTACATATAGTACATCCTAGTTTGTGTCGCTATTTTAGTCTTATTCTAAAAAAGGAAGAGTGAGTGAAATATAATACTTTTCTAATCAGTCTAATATGTATTAATTCTTTAGTTTTATAGTAGAATTATTAGTAGTTACTATGTTTAATCATTTTGTAATCTATGTTAGTATATAGATATAATTGTGCACTAGTTCTATCCAGCAATACCTGGCGAGATTTGTAATCATTTTTAACATTGTATATTTCTATATTTGCAGTTTCTTTTTGTATGAGTTTTGTGCAATTTAATCGGAGTGTCATACATATGATCAAAATTTCAAGTTTACACTTATTGCGGGAATTCATTGATCTAAGGGTCTCTATACTAGAATCAAGTTTCCTTGTTAAAAAACCAAAAAGATTTCTTTTTCAATCTCTTTTTAGATTATGCTACCAATAGATAAATTACCTTTGAATCAAAGTGTGTTTCAATTTATGACTTTTGAAAATATTTCCATATTTGACGAAACCTCTATAGATCTAGAACCAATTTCAAGATAAGGATTTCACCTTTTACACGAAAATAAACATGAATCTTTTGAATCACTTCAGAAATTCTTTAGTGAGCGTTTAGGTGATAAGCCTGTAAACATCAAATAAAAGAAGGACTTAAAAACATTGACTCGACAACATATTTTAAATATATTGATAACTGCTGTGAGGTTAAAATCACTTTAAATATAAAATGAAAAGCAGAGTCTTAGATTTCCAAAATGAAATATTTCAAAGGTTGTTTCTAATAATTTGTGAAACTTGCCATTATATTTTTTTTTAAAACGAATTTCTTAAAGTAATAAAAAACTGATGTTATTTAAAAAGGAAATATATTATGTACTCTGCGTCAATTTAACTTCCCACAAGAAGTCCATAAAAGTCGCCTGAAATTTAATAAATTGTGTGTGCTGAGATGAAACAATCATTAGCAATTTCCTCAAAAAATTCCTGATTTGATGGAAGGAAAACAAAAAAGGTTCCACAAACAGCCTTTTCGCCGAGGCGGAAAGACAACTCCAGAAGCAGAACCAGGATCACTCCCGGGGAGGTGAACACTCCCACTGCAGAGTCAACTCCTGGACACATGGGAGGGCAAATGTTTTGCTAATTTTTTATGCGACGTTTGCCAATAAAACGCAACTAAGCCCGAAGCAAAATATTTGTGCTTCTTCAGGTGCTGGATTGCCCAAGCAACCGGGAATCCGGGAATCCGAGAACCCGGAGAGGGGGCGAAATAAGGCGTCACGGGCTGGTGGGGGACTACTCAGCTTCCACCCCCAACTCGGGAATTTATGGTTGGACTAGCCGCAGAGTATCAAAAGCGGACGAGCACTCGGGGGAAGTCTCCCGGAGCTGCGGTCCTCGGCGCAAGTTGCGGAATTAATGGGCGCCTTAAAATTAAAAGTAATATTAATGGCGCTGCAAACTGCTTATTTTGAATGAAACTGCTGAAGGATGCGCCGCAAGACTTAGCTTGGCAGCATCCGCCGCTGTAGCGCTCCTCTTTCGTCCCCTCCAAGTGCACTTCAAGTGTCCGAGAGGAGGAGGAGGAGCTGCATAATCCCGGAGGATTTCATCTTATGCGGGAGATTGCCCCGGATCTCCGGGGCTCCGCTGCAGCTCAACTCAGCTCAGCTGGAGCCGGATTGAAGGGTTAACATGCAAAATAAGCGGATGAATGTTAAGGCCCGTCCACAAGCGTGTACAGGTGTCGAAGCTTTGCTCGCGACAGGAATTGTTTTCAAACCGCTGTAAATCACCAGCGCTCCCAGGTAAATGGGGGAAAAATTCCCGGTCGACCCGGGCTGCTCTAATTAATTGGCGGTGGGAACAAACAATAAAGAAATTTCATAAATCATAGCCGTGCGGAGCGGCCGTGACGGAAACGGCTGTACCCCGTGTCACATCGCAGTCACGGCAGGGCGGACTATTTCGGGACTGCGGTGGGGCACCGAAAGATCGGTCCCTGAAAATAGATGAAACGCACCTGAATCGGAAGTGGGCGGGTTCAGCTGCCATCCGCTCGTTTGCATCAAAAATCGAACAGAGAATAACGAGAAATTCCGTGCTTATGATATCCAGGATGAGCTAGCGGAATTGCGAAAAAGTTTTAATAAATAGTTGTGCCAACATTATTGATTTAGAGAACAATTACGGGTATATAATAAATTATTTTAATTTGTAATATACAAAAGGAATACCTATTGAAAATTTAATAATTACGGACTTCGATCAAAAGATGAATTTTTTTTAAATCTGCTGAAAAAAATATATTTAGCCTTCATATAGTATGTTCCAGCTTACACAGATAGTTCAAGATTTTCGAAAAATGTTAGGTACCTACTTATTTTATGTTATCAAACCAACACCAAATTGGAAATAAAGTTCACTTTTACATAAACATATGTATTTATCTTTACATAAATCTATATATAAATTTATATAAATTGGTCAATAGATTGTGTAAAACAAATTGAAAAATATTTAACATTTATATAGAATGAAAATTCAACAAATTGATAACATTAATGTAAAATTATATAACTAAATCTATTGAATATTTTCGATACATTTATACCACTGATGGAAAATTTGTTTTCGAGTACGAGTACCTTGTGTTATTCTTTCGGAGTATAATTTTATATGATCGAAAAATAAAGTTATCAAAGCATACCTAATGTATGTAGGTATTTTTAATACTAATGTAATTATGTAACAGGCTTTCTAAACATAACGCATCAAGCGCCAACTGTTTTGGAATATTTTGAAGGGTAAAGCGAATTAAAATCTTTGACAAATGATAGATACTAACTAATGTTGTTGTGATTTGTAAACTTTTCCCTAAATTTACTGATATTATTTTTATTTTGTATAGTCGAATTTTAGTTTTTATTTAAATTTTATTTTTAAGAACTATTAAATCAATTCTGTTATTATAATGCACGCATAGGTACCTACTCTATTTCAAAATTCATATTTTATTTGCATTTGGTAACTTTAGAATTGTTAGATAGATTGAAGAAACAAACTGCTAGTCACTTAATTTTTTTGTAAGTTATGAAAGTTAAAATTCGATAACTATTTTATGTACCTATATATGCAATTACATATCTGAAAGGTGAAAATAATCGTGCTGTAAAAATATTTATTTCGTTATGTGGAAGATTTATTATATGTTAATTCAACTGTATTTTTAGGAATTGGAAAATATCTCAAGAATTCCAAAGAGGTACTGATGGCTTCGGAAAAACAAAAACATCTAATTTTTCCCAAGAATTTTCAAAAAAAAATTTTTTTTAAGAGAATGAAAGCCCACAGGCCCTTTAATTGTGGGCTGAAAAGTGATGAAATGAGCAGCACATGGCAACGTCCGGAAAGTGGCCGCCCGGGTCTGTCCGCTATTTTGGGTCGCTAATTCAGCGAACACATGTTGGATTTGGAGCGCTGCACTCCACCGTAAATAAATAAATCAAAGCTAAGCACACAATCGGTGCTGCGAGCTCCCCCTATCCCCGAAAAAGGGCCGCTCGACGCGATGGGGAACAACAAACAGCAGCAGCAGCGTGCCTTTGACGCTATTTAAGTTGCAACACCCCCGCGATCTGGATCGCGCTCCGGTCCGCCGCCGCTGGAAGAAGGAACCAGGTCGCGGTGGGGCCAATTACCATTTTGGAAATGTTATAAAGAAATCGTTCAGCGGCCCACAAAATGGGGGCAAGGCCAGTGGAGCTCCTGCAGCGCACACCTTCGAGGCAACTGCGTGGAAGAGTGGGAGTTAGTAAGTAAGTGGGGGTAGGGGGGCTAGCAAAGGCGTCGTCCATCAGAAACAGTGTGGAAAAGCAAACAAAAACGAAATTGCCTCGAGATCCACTTTTTGGACAATACCTTGCGTGGCAATTAGGCTTTTCGACTTTCGTACAAATACCTAAACCAGCACCCCCCTCGCGAAAAAAGATGGAGGCATTCTTGTCCCGTTACTGCTAGTACGTGCATTTCCCGCTTTTTCCACCGTAGCGCGGCCAAATGAGTTCTTTAAAGCCCTATATAAACCCCGCCACCCCTGCCCCAGCCCCCCTGTGGAATATATATTTTTCTGCTATTAATCAGGCACACTCGCCGTTAACGGGCGGCTTTAAGGGCGCGAACATAAGGTTGGGGCCCTCGGAGGGGGTGTAGGAGGGTATAAGGGGGCGGTTGGGTCGGTATGGGCGACCGAGGTTATTGACACTCCTTAAACGAATTCTGATTACACGGAATGCATATTGCTTTATGCACCCCCGGCCTCCGTTCGCTCAATCCGACATTCAAGTGCACAAACTGCTTTTGTCCCCATTTTGCGCTACAACACGTTAAGTTCTTGAGGCCCAAGTCCTAAGTCCTTTAAGGGTATTACCTCTTGAAGTCTTTTCAGATGAAAGTAAAATGTTTTCACAGACGCCTTCGCCTCCCCGCGTATAATATAGAATGGGGCAAAGAGGGGTAGAGTGGGCGTTGTTCGACACTTCTCCTCCCTCCCGTGCCCGCCATCGATGGCTTTTCCTCGCATTTGATAATGCATATAGTGGCCCATGACGACGATGGCGACGACGCTGCATAAGACATCATCGTCATCGTCGTTTTTGTCTCATCCTCATAATACAAGATATACGAAGGCATCTATAGTCCTTAGTATGATATATCTGCAATGACGCAGACACATTCGCCGTGAATCATCGGGGGGCTCTGGTTTTTAATAGGATTTTTGCCTTCTATCCAAACTCCCATCCCCTATTTCGCTGTAATATCCTCTGCTCCCTACTCCTACCCCACCATCACCGGGATGAACTCCTTTTTGGAATTTTTGATGGGGCCGGCAAAGGATGCACGGAATTTCCTAAATTACAAGCGCCACTCGCTTAATTGATTTCTAATTGGGACACCCCTGGGTTCCCGAGCACTATGCTAGGACCAAACTATTCAAAAACAAAAAAAAAAACAAAAAAGAGATGGGGTTTGGGGAAGAAAAGGGCACTGAAGTACCCTTAAACTGCGTTCCAGAGCGACTTGCTGCCTACAGAAGGAGTCGCAAACAAGCCGCCGCGCCGTCCCGAAAACCCCAAACCTTTCCACGGGCGAGGACATTTAGTTTCCTTAGAGTGGCTATGGGGAGGGGAGGAGGAAGCCTCGCTGTACTAGCCCCCGCATGCCGCATTTTAAGGGTTGTGTCTCGACACGGCCATTGCAATTCTGCAGTAATTCTTCCTAGTTGTGTAGCAGGGCTGCACCGCTGCCAGATTTCAGTGTAGGCCACCTCGGTGTCGGTTTTTTGAGGAGGGGGGATGGCTTTGGTTTGGGTGCGCTTCACCCTGTCCTTTCGTAAAGTATAAAAATTTTTGCATTTCATGGCGGAGCGAACTGAATTTATTCGATTGCCGTCCTGTGCCCCAGCTGTACTCCCTAAATGGTAATTTCCGATCCTGAAATGGCATCTAATAGAGTCCGAGCCTGTCCCAATTGAGGTCTGTGGGGCTCCTCTTCGGACTCCTGCGCTACCGAGGCAACATTTCTTCCAATATAAGCGATATAATGGGGCCCCAAACACCTCACTCCCCGGAAAATTGGTTCCACTGTCATTAAGCGCAATGATGAGGGCTCGATGGTTGCGAGATATCTGAAATTGTAGTGCCATCCAGAACCAACCCCTAGCAAATTAATTGCCAGATGTTTGCGTCAACGGCTATGAATCACTTGGGGGGAACGGGAAGGGATGGGGGTCCATACCAAAATGCATGGCCCGAATGACGACACGGCTTTTTCCTCTGTATTCAGTGCATCCGTTTTTTGGAGTTATGAGTGAAATATTCTCGTGTCAGCTCTGTTCATGTGTCAACATAATTTATACCCCACAATCGCGGTGGTCCATAATTTGTTTGACCGCCCCCCGCACAGCCGCTGTTCACCCCCGCACACGGTATGAATCTCAACGAACTCTTAATTCAAACGCATTGCATTAGAAGCATGCGGCCGTACTGCAGGTGACGGAACGTGGGAACTTGTCCGACTGCGGGCTCGATGCTGTGGTCCATGGGACCAGAGCTTCTCCACGGGATGACCAAAACCGGACATGACGCTGAAGGCCCAGTGGCCGCTAGAAGGAATTATGTTCGAGGAAGGAGAGGCGGGGCAACATCAACAGATCGGATCCTGCTGATATCCTCCCTTATTCCCATTTCAACTACATTTTGTCTAAATGGCCAGGTGAATTCTGAACACCTGCCTGATGCTGATGGCATCAGTTTCGTAGCAACCGGAAAAAAATATAAAATTATTGCTGATACCAGTTAACTTCTCTTCTCAACACCTACAGTAGATAAAATATCTGTTCACATTTTTACATGTATACAGTGTGAATAAAAATCAATTTATATAGGTAGGTAGGTACCTATATATTTAAACAAAATCATGAAAACATCTGGTTACTACTTACAAAATAATAACTTTAATAAAACTGATTCCTAATCTGGCATTTTGGAAAATTGAAATCAAAATTAGCATCATTGAGATTAAAAAGGAAAGACATGTACATAAATTAAGTTGGCTTGTGCAATTTCTGCAAATTTAAGAATTTTTTTAGTGTTGAATTAAAATTACTTAAAAACCTGTTCTTTAGAGAGAAAGCCAAAGTGAAAAAATATTTTATACTTTCTTTGGGGTTTCAGATTTTTTGAAGACAGTTCTATTTTTAAAGAAAAATTTTCTTCAGATGATGTGTTTATCCTGTCAATTGAACTGGAATTGCGTTGGAACTTTTTATGCAATAAGTCAGGTACGTGGTGGTTGTCTGAGAGGTCTTAGGATCCCTGCGATTGTAGTCCCTGACATGCCAAGTAATTCCTTGAGAAGTCATTGCGAATGCAAAAGAACCGGAAGCGATTGTCTGTACCAGGCTTCCTTCCTGCTTCGCTGGCTCCTGGGCCTCCCAGAGTTGGTCCCTCCACTCATCAAATAAAGTCCTTGTGGGAATCCTTTCAATCGTGCCAGCGAAGCAGCCATCTCTAGCACGACATCGTCGACGACAATCAAAAGGCAGAAAAAACTAATTGACGACAAGTCCGCGCCTGGGTGCCCTCCCTGGCGCCCGCGAGGAGTATCACAAAAGTAATTAACTCCACAGTGCGCCCTTTGTTACACTGTAAACAATAACACGTGAAAAAAAGGACCGCTTACATGCAGACTATTGACCCCATCACATACATTTCCTGTCTCTTGTCACGTCTCCGTCCTGACGGTGTGTAACAAGTTGGAAAACAAACAAACCTGGGCCTCGCGGGCATATTAAATTAATATCAACGGCAGACACAGTTCTCCTCTTACAGGGTGCCCCGGACCCGGCAGCTGGGACTCCTCTTCCTTAAACTGGGGTGCTCCCACCTCTGGAGGAACATTCTAAAAATTCCTTTGATGCCTATACCACCAACCTGGCTACGGTGACTCCCTTTTCTGAGCCCCCCCATACGCCAGTAGCTCCCCATCGAGGAAGTCACGCGTGTAAGAGCCCAGTCAGAGGCACTACGAGCTACTCACAGGCCCACCCCCCGCGCCACCACCCTGTGTGTTGGCTCATCTCATCAGCGATGCAAACAATCTTAACTTGGCTTCTTTACTGGAGCCACTTTCGGAGCACTTACTGCTGAAAAAACGAGAATTAAGGCCTAATGAAGTTTCGCAATGCCACGTAAAACTACTCAGGCGTAATTTGTAGGACCTCTCGTAAACAGGTTCATCAACCCGGGCAGACACCCCCTCAGGGGGGGAAACGCCCCCTCCGCCACTTGTACAGAAACACTATGCGGGGCTGCACAACTAGCATAAGGTATCCACCTTTGCCGAGAACGGCAATCCTTATATATACTATATTTCTTTTTTTCTTCAAGTTTTTACGTCTGTGGCCCGGCAATCTTGCCGTGCAACCGCGGGACAGTCCCACTGCACGTTGGCGCCCTATTGTACAATATGTTTTTTTTTTTATCTTTTCTACCCCCATCCACCCCCCGTCTTGTCGTATTTTAGACAACCAAGGCGAGGCGGCTCGTTCTGTAAAAGATAAATTTGCACGAGGCGCAAACAATAAGCCGTGACAGTGCTCCTGTCGCATGTACGTTGACACGCTGTGGATAACCAGCCCGCAGCTACTGTCATTCTGCGCTGAATGCACCCTGGCAATTTTATGACACAGTTGCTACACTTCATTTGCATGATAGTCGTGGCCGTGCCTCTCCGCCGCCCCATTGTGTAACCTTTTTCGGAGAAAGGTGTCAGCCACTCAAGAGTGCTTGGTTTTCATTTCCTACTCCACCCGAGAGGGATATTTTATAGCTTCGTGCTTTGCACCTCACTGTAAATGCCCCGCGAACCAGCACCTTCCCTCCCCTCCCTTCACCCCTTAATAAACCCACCTTCTTTTTGCACCGTCCGCGCGCAACACCCACCCGCACATAGCGTCTTCAAATGCAACGGCACCTTCGCGAAAATCTGGCTAGTGTTGTGCCGCGCCGTGTCGGTGCACTCGCCGTCTCCAGCGACGACACAGTGTCGGGTGTCGACGGTAGGTGGATGAAAGGGGGGGGGGCACCTACCCCTATACGCGCTAATGGCTCATTATTGTAATGAATTGAAAGCGCACGCCTTTGAGCGCGACAAAAGCGCAAACGAGCGATTTTCTACGGTGCTGATGCGGCACAACACAGCACCCATCGTCAGAGTCGTCTTGACTGACGAGCGCGCTCTAGACAATCTGGAGAGATTCCTCCATTGTTCCGTTTTGCGAGGCAGTCTCCCCACCTCGCCCGCAGTAGTAATAGTTCTCATTGCACTCAATTTCGCGTGCTAAATAAATGTTTTTTAGGGATATCCGTCGGTGTTATTACTCGTTCCATCTTCAACTGCTTAAGCGCGCCTTCTATTATTGTTCACCCCCAAACTACTAAAAAGCACCCCCACCCTACCGCGCAAAAGTCGCGCAAGAAAGCGACCCCCCGCACACGGCCTCCGGGCCAAACCGGGCGTCGCGAATCGCATCGTAGCGCAACCCTTATAATTTGCGCTGCGCTTATATTCCGAGCGTGCCGAGCGTGAAATTTGAAATTCTAAAAGAACAGCCCCGGGGACATTTTTACCCGATAGAAATGGCGGATGGGTTTGGGTTCATATTTACTTTATGACCTCTACCCCAGTCAACCCTCTCCTCCTTCTCCACCCCCACAAAGAATGATAAATTAAGTGAAAGAATAGTTCAAAGCACGACTGAACTAATTTTTATTTGATATATGTACCTATGTATGATACATATGTACACATCCATAATAATGTACACATATTATATAATATAATATTGTTAAACAAGATTGACAAACTTTCTGTAAAGTCTATTTCATAAATTTAAAAAAAAAGTTTTCAAAGTCGATTCAAACTTAAAGGGTTTAAAGGCAAAGCATATGTAGTTAAAAACTTAACTTTTTTTGAACAAACTATGCATACATACATATAGGTACTTGCCTTTACATCTAGCTCTTGTTCATGTTTAATATAAAAGCTAACCTGCAATTCTTTTTAAAGTATATTAACTGTAAAAAGCACTTATAAGTTTTATGCAATACTCGTAATTTTACTATGATCAATGATCATATTTAGAAATTAGTCATTTCATCCTGAAATTATACCTTTTATTTGATTTTCTGCCTGCTGTATATGTTAGTATAAGTACTTATAAAATGTTGCAATAGTCATTTTAAATTTATGTATGCAGGAGTACTACGTATTAACTTCTAAACTTAGTGCCTCGTTCGTATACTGTGAAAAAGATATTCTTTTGTTTTATAGATTTCACTTCGAATGCGTACAGAGCGTGAAATTTGAAATTCTGAAAGAAAACCCAGAGGGACATTTTACTCGATAAAAAAGGTGAATGGATTCGGGTTGATATTTACTTTATGCCCACTTCAAATCCCCTACTCCACAACAGCCCCACTCGAAGTGAAATGCTAAATAAAGCGAGGGAGTAGTTCAAAAACGCGATGCAATTAGGGGGTAAACGACATCACGGCGTATGTGTCCTCTGAACCCTCCAGCGCCGACCCAAATACCCACCACTGGGCGGGTTTGGGGTTCAACAGACCCCGGCGATCTCATCAACCGGGCACTAAAGGGATTTCGCTCCTGCACCGCTCGGGGACTCACTGACCGCGTGGTTAATTCCACTAACAACATCCGTTAAACGTTTTATTTTAATTAAATCAAGCAGGAAATTGGGTTTTTGTTTGATTGCCGCACTATCCGCGGACAACCCCTCCTCCCCTCGTGCAACCACCCCGCCTCGTAGGGGTAGTCGGGCCGCCGATTGTGGAACCAAACCGTTCTGATGCACATTCAGATGCATTCACCTTTGTTCCACGAATGAATTTCGAAATTTTCCGAACTGGGAAACGTGTTAACGCACATGGCTTTCATCATTTTCTACCTTTTCGCTTTCATCACTTTTCATCTTTCGGATTATTCATTTTGTAGATAGGCAGCATAGATGGCAGACCGCAGCTATTACATAGGACCAGCATAACGATGATAAAATAGAACTATTTCGCGAATCGTAATCACATTTCAATGGGGTTGTATAAGTTAGAAGTAGAATGGGTGAACCCAGAGCTGTAGGATGATAAATTCGATTCAGATAATTTTCAAATTAAAATCTACATACACTCAGAAAAATCAGGCGTGCTAACCAATTGAGTTTCCGGGGGTTGCGGTTACCACGACCGGGTTTTATTAAATTAAGCCTTAAAATTCTTTAATCAAATGCCTTCAGTGCTTAAAACAACCAAACTGTTCTTAATTTTAAGAATTTCGTTCTTAATTTTAGCATTTTCCCTATAATTTCAAATTTTAACGGCAAGTTTTAAGCATTCTCCAACTTACCCGCAGAGAAATCTTAAATTAAGAGGAGTAATGCTTAGTTTAATACCTGACTTCTTCCTTCCTATTTGTAAATTTGAGCATTTCATTCTTAATTTCAGTATTTTCTCTATAATTTAAATATTTAACGGTAGGTTTTAAACATTCTCAATTTTACCCAGACAAAAAAGTTAAATTAAGGTGAATAATGCTTAGTTCAACACTTGGCTTCTCCTTCCAATTTAAAAAGTACATATATGTACATACTGTAAACTAGGTCGCTCTGATATATTTTAAGATTATTGCTTGAATTAAGTCTTAGAAACTTACTTTTCCTCTATGTACATAAATGGATAGAAAGTAAGACATTCAATGTTAATTTAAGCATGCTTATTCTTATCACTTTATATGAAAGCACGTTAATATTTAAACCCTTTCATAAATATGCACTAAATATACCTTACCAGCTTTATATGATATTGCATTCATAAATATGACATTTCTAGTAACAAAGGAAGCCAGGAAATGCAATTATTATCGTTTTCACCTGAAGAAATTATGTAAAGTATGGAGACATGTGTTCTATTTAATAAATTGCACTTTCATCGAAATATTCATATACAAATACATTCCCTTCTTATGGAACTATAAAAAATAATGAAATATTGAAATTTCGTTAATTATAAGCATATTGTAGAACATGTTATGATTTCCATTTTAATCCAAAGTCTAGCTTTGAAGCCTAAAAAAAATTCCGCAGTTCCGCAGTTCTCCGCATTCGACTCTCTGCAGTTCTCAGACTATTACTTTTAGGGGAAAATGGACAAAACCAATTAAAAATAAATTACGACGGAAAGTTGGGCTCTTATCTTGTTCGACCCCTGATGTTTTGTTCAAATGGAGCTCAAAACAGAACACTACAAGGGTTCCTGCATAAGTAATGCACGGCACGAATCCTTTTTAATTACTACATATATTTGTTAAGCGAGATCCGTCTTCAAGATTTATTACTTTATGATCCTTTGTCCCGAAAGATCTATTTTATGATGCATGTGTTTACATGAAATTATTGCTCTTTGTCCCTCAAGAATCCTGAAAAGTATAAATTGGTAGCACTTGTACTGTTCGTATTAATCTACTGCCGGGCATGGCCAAGTGTCGATGTGTATATTTTTTTAAAATTTTAAGTTGTGCAATTGCTATATATGGTACTAGTGCAACAAGGTCTCGATGTACGCACTGTTTCCTTATCTCTCTTTGCAACAGCAAGTTATTTTCAAAGGATTCGAATGTGTGAGAGAAAGAAATAAAGACATCTGGCGTTTTAAAGTGTTTTAACTTTGCGCTGATGGACCTTTCCTTTGCGACAACAGGCAAGGCAAGATAAGGATCCTCGACCGAAATACGCGTAAATTGGGGGCTAGGTATACGGAAACAAAGGCCCGTTCGATCGGTACATATTCAATTTTCCGTCTTTCAGAATAAACATGTTTTGGCAAGTTCGCGTTATATGAAGCACAATATAATCTTAATTCTAGTATTTGCAAGTCTTTAAAATAAACACGGAAATCTCAGTTTTAGTTCGTTTTATTTAAAAAAGTTGCGCGAAATAGGAACTAAGATTGCCGTACTTATTTTTAAGTTTCACTCATACTGAAATTGAGAGATTTGTGCTTAGTTTGAATGATTCATGCTAAAATTGAGTAAAAACGTCTCAATTTAAGTATAAAATTCGTTCAACAAACGCGTAATGTTTTTCTGACCATTCTTCAAAAGTGCTTGGATCTTGGAGGAAGTTACTCGCGTGATTTTAAAACAAAGTTAAAGTGAACTGTGAACAAAGTTAAATTGAACTGTGAACAAAGTTAAAGTAAACTGTGAACTTTTGGTTGCATTACATTGCATTGCATCGATTATTTTAGTGGTGTTGTTAATCTGTTTGCTATTGAGGACTGGGCATAAATCTGTGGCAAGAAGCAATTGTAATGGGAAGTAAGTATTTAGGCACTAAGATTGTGTAAATGTGAAAGTTTTAAATTTTAATTTTAAATAATAATTTGTTAAGGGAAATACCACCACTGTGACGGCTCAAAGAAAGGCGAATTTTTGCGATTTTTTCAAAATATAATTTATTTCTTAAGTGGTATTAAAAAGGGTAATTAAAATCGGCTGCGCACAGACTTAGCTATTGCGATTACAAAAGTTTCACAAACAAGAAAAATTTAAAATGGTCTTCGAGAAACCAATGAGACAAGGTAAAATAAAAATCATTGTTTCGTGGAAAACGCGTTTAAAGTTTTTAAATTTAAAATTTTGTTTACATCTAATCCATCCATTTGGCCATCCACGTTGATGCCTTCCCTACAGTATTGTTTAAGCCAAAAACAAAAACTCGTTTTTTTCTAAAACCCTACAGTGGTGTTTCTCTTAAATGAGTAATTTAATATTAAATAAACATCAATCCGGTCATGGTATTTTTGTTTTTAATCGTTTTTTTCGTTAATTATAGTAGAAATCAACCAAAACTATATGAATTAAATTATCAGTGCATGAGAATAATTGAGTAAAAATAATAAAGTGACCTTGGGATATCGATGAGTTTGGCCAAAAAAGGCTTCTTCTGCTTAAATGCAAAACACGTCTAAGGGCTCAATTTTTGAAATATAATAATAGATACAAAATGTTATTTGATTCGTTCATTGTTCTAAATTCTTAAATAAATGACGTAAATAAGAAGTAAGATTATTGCATGAATTATTTAAACATTTGCTAGTTCTAGAAACTTGTTTTGGATTTTTGTAGATTAGTCCTTTTTACTCAACACCATCGATATGACCATTACTTAATGGTCTTTTAGGAAACCGGTGTTACATAATCATTAACAATTATGTTGGCTTATTTAATAGGTGAAGAAGATACTATCTCAAAACTACTTAAAATTTGGGAAGTGCCTACACATATCCGTCAAAGGTTTCTAGGTATGCACCTATAACCTGGAAAAATATAATTATTAATAATTCCTTATATACTTAGGTTTAAGGCTTACCGTTTGGCATTTACGAAGAATTGAGGACTCAGACATTAATTGTCTATTTAAAGAAAACGAGCTTAAACAAAAGCTTGAATTTGTACTCCAACTTGAACAATGGAAACAAAATTTGGATATGCAAACTGCAGACACTGATAGCTGCAGCACTGGTAGCCCTTTCAGTTCTGTAAGAATTTTAATACATTTTTATACCTATCTATTTCCTGCTCTGTTTAACAGTCTTAAAAATTAATTCTCTCGTAGTCTTCAAGTGTTGAAGAGTGGCTTCGAAATATCGAAAATGACGTCGAATGAAGAGAATTATCGGCAGCTTTTTGCTGATGAGGATTTGGGACTACTAACTCAAGAAAGAAATGAAAGCCTTTGTCAAGATTTGGACATTATTATTAACCAGGCCACAAATGATAATCAGACGGAATATTCTGATAAGGAAAATGTTGAAAATCGATGTTGTTCTCAAGACTTGTCTCTTTCTGCAGTTCTTCCTACACAAACATCTCAAAATAATATTATAATTTATTCAATGCAACAATTCGAAATTGATAATCTGCTATCATCGTGGGGTTTTGATAGAAGTGTTATAGATGAATTCATAAGTAAGTTATTTGTGTTATTAGTACTGAATTAGCCACTACGAAAATTATTTTAGAATTGAATATTACCCTCGATCATTTAAAAATCATTAAGGACAGTGATATCGACGCACTGTTTCCGTATGAAAAGCTAGCTGATCGTATCAAATTCAAAAGTCAGTTAAATAACTGGAAAGCTTCACAACGCAGTTCAATCCAACATAATGTTGAAGACGATTCTGCCAGCAGTACATACTCATTAAAGTCATCTAATATATCGGGCACCGTAAGTTTTTTTTAATTCTGAAAATAGTTTCATTTGTTTAACAAATTTTTCCAAGCCCGTACTGCAAATTATTGAATCTTCATATGAGGGAACCTTAATTAAGAAATATTATGATGAACATAAAAATTTTAAAGACGATCATCGACGTCAAATTGTCACACTCATTTGCAACCATTATTTAAAAACGCATATGGCTTCGATGAGTTTAAATGTAATCGAACGTTATGCTGCGGAAATAGTAGAGTTATTTCCTACAGAAAATCCTGTAAGGTATTAGCTAATTTTAAGAAACTAATTATATAGGAATTTTTTCATTTAGGAATATTATTACCGAAAAAGAAGCAAATGTGGAAACCCAAAAGGAGCACTTTACGACAAACAACGGAATAGCAGAAGGAAATTAAGAAAAGCTGAACTACTACCCTACTTCAAAAAAAATCAGCCAAGGAAGGAAATACCCTCAACATCAACGGGAAATAGTTCATTAATGGAATACAATGAAGGTAATTAATTTATGATTTTAAATTACTTTCGTTATGGGTTTTGGTATTTTCAGATGAAGACAAAGACTATGATGAACTCGTCGCTTGGCTGAAGTATAATCAGGCATCTACGAAGTGGGAAGAGCTGGAACCGAAATTTAGAAAAACAGCCAGGAAACGAATTGCTTATATTCGTCGAGCAACATGGTCGGAAATTCTTCAGACTTGGCCCGTTTTAAAGGGAACATCCGCTGATGCACTCGTATGTACTTACTAATTAATTTATATATAAACTTTTATTCTTATTTATTTTTTTCTCGCAGATTAACTTGGACTTTAATTATATATATCCAGAAAAATCAACCCTTATTTTGAAGAAATGGAGCACTTTCAGAGAAGCGGCAGAAGTAATTTTTGACGAAGAAATTAAGGACGCCAACACAAGAAAATTATTTCAGAAACGAAGAGAAGGTTCAGAAGGTATAATAATTTAATACAATAATTTTTAACTTATACCTTAAATATCCGTTTTTCTAGACACTTTTGACGCGATTACTCTGCTGGGGCTGCATGCTGTGCTGAAACCTTTAGGGCGAATTAAACTGAGCGATAAATCGTTATGGAAAATAAGTATAAAGGACTCACAAGTAAGTCAAATCTTACACGTGTTCACCCAAAATGATCTTACGAACCAAATTCAGAAAGTAAAGGAAAAGTATAGAAGTTTAAAGTCAGCGCTTCAACCATTTATAGTTGTAATCGGGCCATCTCTATTTGATTTAAAATCATTTTATGTATTTTTTAATGACGAGTATTATGCTTTTACAAATGTTGTCAAGGCTCTAGATTTTTGCTCAAAATTGTTCTTTGTTTTTAATTTAAAATTTCCTCAAGAATCCGAATTAATATGGACGTTTCTACAGAAATATTTTTATACAATTACCACTGAATTTGACGTTAAATCCCCGCAAATAGATGGTCTGTTGAAAAGATTCGAATCATTTAATGCCTAAATGAACCATATTCAATGTAAAATCTTCAACTTATAATTATTTCATCTCCTCAATTCTATTACCTACACGATATTAAATGTGTATACCTACACATATATATGAAGCGAATTACGTAGGTAAGATATGTAAAAATACAAACATTATGTGATACATATAAAGTAGGTATTGCATTTTTTCATACCAAAAATGTATTATTCAAAAGTTATTGCAAGTATCGATTTTCAGAAGAATCGATACTTGCAATAACTTTTGAATAATACATTTTTGGTAGGAAAAAATACAACACATACATACTGCATCTACACATGCGACATACCTAATATTTGTTTATTATATATTGTTTTATTATAATCTGATTCTAGCAATTGACAATTAAAAACAGAGATATGTAAGGTTTAAAAAAAAAAGTAAAAGTATGTTATTTTACACTTTACTTTTATTTTTCGTGTTAAAGCTTAGAACATTTTTACATGTGCACATACTGAAAATAAATTATTTTCTATTCATATATTTGATTTTCAATTCAACATTTTGTGTGATGCTCTTTCCAAAGAAGTAAAAAGTTTTGTTTTCTGCGAATACTGATCCGGATAAGATCATCAAAAAAACATAGCTATTAGCGATAAAGTTTGTTAATTAAAGATTGAACTCTGTTAAGACTATTAATGTGTTTTTTGCCTCCTCTAAATGAAATATTTACCATTAGCTATTAGATTTTCCAAAATTGGTTCGCAGGAAACGAACTTTTTGATACTATGTACGTGTAGAGCTCCAAATCTTAAAATAATTAATAGATGCCATCTAAGAAAAAATAAAGAATTTTGTTTTGTAATTTTTGCACGTTGAAGACGTATAATTTATAATTTTTTACCTTCACTGCAAAGGGTGCTAGGTGCTAGGAAGAAACAAATAATGGATAGTTTTAAATGTATAAATATTAAGGGAATCTTTCAAGATAAGATGATTTTGTTTATAAATATAAGATGTAATTAAATAAATAAATAAACAGTTTAAAAGAAGTCTTTGTTTTTAAATTTGATTCGTTTTGGATGTTTCTGGCATTCGTTTCAGGTGATTCACATCTTTGGATAAACTTTCGAAAAAGAAGTTGTGTTTTTTTTGCGTCACTTATACATATATGGTGATGGTAAAGGAAAATTGGGAAAAGCTTATGATAATTTATTTTTCAGCACGGGTATGAATTCAATTTTTATGCAGAACAGAAGAATAGAAGAGGTATAATTCACTCTTACTGAAAATAAGAAATGATTGATTTATAATAGATTTAATTTTTTTAGCACAACGAATACTTGAGATAATAACTCTAACGTCATTTTAAACAAGGCTCTATTGAGGAAATTAGTGCACAGATTTAAACTTTTTTTTTGTAGAATATTTGTAAAATATAGCAGTGGTTAAACTTTAAACAACCATTGCTACATTTTACAAAAATTCTACAAAAGAGAAGTTTAAATTTACGCGCAAATTTGCTCAATTTAAGCCTGTTCAAAATGACGTGAGAATTATTAATTCAAGCATTAATTGTGCTAAAAAAAGTGCTTATTTTATGTTTGTTACAGTTTAGTTCGAAGAATGTCCATGCTTTATTTAACCATATATTCTGGAAAAGGGAGGCTTAAGTCTACCTACAAAATGGCTCAATTGAAGCACAGTGCATGCTTCATATGACTTTAGCATTATCAATTCAAGTATTTAGTGTGCTTAAAAAACGGAATCAAAGTGCTTGTTATAAGTTTTTCAATATATTGTTTTAAGCATCTTCATGCTACACTTGACCACAGATTCTATAAAAGAGAGGTTTAAATCCATCCACAGAACTGCTTAGTTTAAGCACCTTTACCACTTGAAATGACTTTGGGATTCTTAAATACTTGCAATAATGTTTAGCATGGCGGGGTGAAATTAAAAAAGCACGGACTCATTTTAAACAATCAAATGTTTAATACAAGCATTTTTACATCCTCAACGTAATACTCAAGAAACTTAAAGGAAGCTTTGAGTTCTCATTTATTTCCATTATGTATTTATGTATATAATACATAAAGAAAGCATGGAGCAATCTTGATTTAAGTTTGTCTGACCCGGCGTGCTAAAAAAATCTTAAATTGACCCAGGAGACAATGTAAGCTGAAAATCGTGTTTAATGTTGCTTGGCGTATGCCCCGTTTGTGCTTATAACAAGCATTTATTTTTTTGAGTGTACATATGTTGCGATATTTGTAACTCATCTGAATATAATAAAATTGTTCGGGAGATCTTGCATGCACCCTCGCACTTCTAAGCTAGAGTTAAAATTAAGGCTTAGGTACAAAAATGAACAGCGTAGCAGATTTCGAAATTTTGAAAACTGTTGAGACATTTTTGAATTCTTAATATGTTTATTATATAAATCAAATAAAGAAATCAAGAATTCAAATCAAATTATCAAAGTATGTAAATTGATTGATTAAAATGTTCTTTAGAACTCGGAGTCATTCATTTTAAATTCCATTTTACTTGTATCTGTGTGAATTTAGGTTTACCTACCAAATATTTTTCATCAAAATGATAATAAACAAATATTTATACTTTCATACGGATACGATCACAGACTGTCAAATAGTCAGCCCAAAATGTAGGTATTAGTTACGGAAGATAACTTGTAAAATTCGCCTAGTTTAAGAATAAGAATTGCTTCTTAAAAAAAATAATAGATTGACTGTTTATATGAAACCGTGAATGGAATACAGAATGAATATAGCACAATATTTTCCGTTTCCGTCCATCAATTACATATATTTATAATTCTTGTCATGAACATCATTTGCAATTATATTTTGTGAGCTTTGCCTTAATATTGCCTCGGATACATTCTTCGATTGTAAGATTTTCGTTATATTAAGGCTATAGAGGATTTATTTAAAATTACTAAAAACGTTTATATCATACGTCCGCAATATGTATGTTTGTTTTTTTTTTCTAAATTTTTCTGGTAATATTTCATATAGGTACATAAGATATTCAAGTGTATGTGATAGAAAAAACAATTTTTCATGACGCAACTTGGTACTTATACCTATTTGAATTTTATTTCACAAAGTTGTTGGCGTATTTTATTCAGAATTTATGAGAATTTTTTTACTTCAGTTCTCATTTTTTTCGAGTACACTTAACCTAAATATCTACTTCAATTAAAAAGAAATCGATTTTTGTTATTGAATTTTATGTGCTTACTATGGGAAGTATGGAAAATAAAAAATTGTACCTATTTATTTATATACGTACTTGAATACTGCATCTTTAATATAATACATACCTACTTTTTTTGTATGATATTTTACGACAAACTTCCAAAACTTGAAGACTTGAAATTCAATTGAATTTCATTGGAAACTACTGAACCGATTATATTTAAATTTAAAAGGAAAGAAACATTTTATCTGTACATAATTTGTTTTGTCCTTTGTTTGATGTTTCTAATTACTTATTCGTTTTCATACTTTATATATTATTTTATATTATATGTATTTACTTTAAAGATGTTCAAATTGAGTTAGAAAAAGTTATATACATATACATATTATGAGACTTAAAGCCCCGGACTATTCTACTTATAAGAAACTCATTTCAATTAAGTTTCAATTTTCGGTCACTAGATGGAGTTCGTAAAAAACTTTGTCATTTAATGTGTAATTTCGCATGGTATTGTTCAGAATAAAATAAATAAAAATTAAAAAAGTTTAGATTTTCCCCATTACAAAGTTTTCCCGGACTTCACTTAACGAGTGAAAGGATCGAGTAAGGAGGCTTATGAGTCAGTAGAACAGGAAGGAAGCCAACCGTAGACAGTCGCTTCCGGTTCTTTTGTGCTCGGAATGATTCCTTAAGAAATCACCTGGCGTATGGACAGAGCCATGGGGGCCCCCGGTTGGGAGCCTCTTCTGGGAGAGCCAACCACGGCCGTGTGTAACTTCATCAAGAACCAAGTCCTGGGCCTGGGCCGTGGGGCCCTGTTGGGTGGCAAGGGCGCGTTTGCATGGTTCGCTCGCCAACTGGGGGAAATCAATAGAATAAAACTTTGCACTTTGTTCCTTGCTGCAGAAAGTTAGCTCTGGAACGCAAAACTGGAAGATCCGCTGCAAGCCAGCCACTTTGTGCGGTTTTTACGCGTCCTTAATTAGTTGCACTAAAAGGTGGCCCCATTCATTTACAGGCGCCCCCCCACCACCAACCCTTACATTATAATGCCGGAGCGCACCGTGCGCCCTAAAAGCATAATATGCTAACGGTGTGTGTCCCTTAACACACTAAGGCCCAGCGCACAATGGGTCATTGAGAGAAATTACAACTTGAAGAAGGCAACGAAGACGTCAATGAGCTGCCATTGTTCCTCTTTAAGTCGCTCTTTCACCCACTTCCTGGTGCATTTAGCTCTGTCTGAAGGAAGCGGAAGATGATATTAATGACACCCCTTCTTTCATCCTTTCGCAGGACGCACAGTGGAAAAAAATGACCTGGAGCACGATCAAAATTCTTTTTTCGTCACGTCACGAATTTCAAAAATTTGATTCGATTAATTTTTGCTTTGGTTTCCCTGTATTCGTTGAATTCACTCAGATAAAAGTTTAAAACGTCTATTTCATGTGAAAAATTCAAAGATCAATACTGAGAAATTTTGATTTGGGGGCTAAATTTTAAATGATTTGCATATAGGTACCTGTATCAATTCCCATACATAATATGTATTATATAGTCCAGTTTTATTTCGATATTTTAAACAATTTATTACAAATAAAGAAAGATGTCAACCGGGCTTAAAAAATGATTCAAGGTCAACTTCTTAAAAAACAGGTTCATAGTATGATAACCACCCACACCATGAGGTTTTTCTACTTAGATCTGAATATGGACCAATGGATCCAGGACCTTTAAAAATACTAAGTAGTGTAAGGTTTTCTCCATTACAATTTAGAGAGTTATTTTAAGTCTTTGATTAAGCAAAGATGTAACCAGTTCTACATCCAAAAAATCAAAAATATGATCACCCTGTCTTTGCAAATTCAAGACATTTGCTTTGAAAGTCTATAATGTATGTATGTAGGTATTATTTACTAAAATGTTGCAATATCCTTAATGGTTCAAAAGTTATCGATTTTCGATCGTAGTAAGGTCAGTTTGGCCCACTGTGGGCCATCTTCATATAAATGAATGCCGGGTGTTCGCCCACTTACAAAAGGGCAGCCGATTCCCCGGCAAGGGCAGATCATGCCCCCGCCGCCGCACCAAATTCAAATAAATTACCGGGTAGGGTCTGCTTCATTGGCCCCACGACGACTCCTTCTCCACCGTCATCGTTGCCGTGATCGTCGCCGCCGTCGCTGGGTCCACACCCGAACCCGGACCCGGACATCATAAGCAGCGGCCAAATTGATGACACTCATTTGTTCGCGACCGACCAACTTGGGGCCACTTAAGGAGTTCAATAATTCTCCGTGCGAAATTTATTTGGCCGGGTCCCGGCTCCGGAGCAGGGCTCGAATTTAAACGAGCGAAATTGCACACATGCCGGGCCCCCTCCGGGGGGAGGGGAAAAAAAGCAATACTCGTCCGGCGATGCAACCGTCTTGGCGGCCAGCGGAGCACCATAGGGACGATTCAGGAGCAAGGGCTGTAGCAGGGGCTCAGTAACCCGGAGGGGGCTCCGTATCCTGCATGAATTTTGATTCCTTTCCAGGAGATTAGAAAGGAACCTTTAAAAGGTTTTTCTATCGTGTCCGCTTCTTGCCAATTTCCCTTACGTCAATTGGGACCGCGCCAGTTCTTAAGAGACAAGATAACTTTTTGCTCCTTCAGATGCGAAAACCTCAATTAAGCAACTTTAGGGGGGCCTCCTACAGTATACTTAAAATCGTAAATATTGTTCCATCATTTGGTGTACTGTGCCTGTGGGTGACACTATTAAGTCAGCCGTGATTTATTCCGCTTTCGAGCGAGCGAACTTTTACTATGAACTCCGCCACTGCCCGCCGCCCTTTCGCCATTCCTCCCGCTTTGGGGACTCGGGAGGAGGCCCAATGGGACTGGGCCTGGCACGGCACTGTGCCTGCTGCAGATTCCTCCAGCCTGGAGTATGCCTGCACAAAATTCACATTTTCCGCGGTGCCCCCCGCACCGCCACCCACCGGAAAATTCATTGAAATGCGCAAAAATCACAGACGGAAATCGGCTAAGCTGCAGTTGTATGTGTGCCTATGTTTTTGTCTGTGTGTGTATTGAAGAGGGTCGGTAGTGTGACTCACCAGTTAGTTTCGAAAGTTTTAGAGTATTTCTGAGGACTTTTGAAAAGCGATTCAGTCCCAGGTCCCGTCTATCCCGACTAATGGCTCACAGCAGACCCTTTTTGGCGGGCCGCTCCACTTTTTCAGGTTTTGAACGGTCAACAATGGCGGCTCTTCTTCAAGCCACTCCGGGGGAAGTTTGGTGCGTGGGAAAATTTCATCGGGGAAACTAAAAGTGGACTCAAACGCCCGAAAGTGGATTAATCACAATTACGATTCAAACGATTGTTAAAGTTTGATTTTCATTGGATTTGGGCTTTATTGTGCTTGGATAAAGGCAATTGTTTGAATTTTGCCGGCATAGAGTAAAAGATAGAAAAGATGGAAAGTTATCTTCAATTCTACGGAATTGTTCTGTTTTATTAAATGTTCTGTAATCATTTTTAGGAATGACAGTATTTTAAGCATATACCTACGTTTTGTAATTTTATTATTATTTACTAACTATTGTATGAAATGTTAATAAAAAACTGTTCCTTTTTATTTCAGGCTTAGCAAGAAAGAAGTCAATTTGGTAAGTTGCTTTGTTTGTAGTATGTTTTATTTAGTACATTCAGAAAACACAATTTACAAATAGACAATTCAAATTAGAAATCGATAACATTCGAAGATTCTAAAAAAGAAACTCTTTCATTTTAATGATATTTCTGAAATGACTACAATACCCTTTTTCATTTGTATTTTTTTGACGCTATATTTTTCAAAAATATCAAGGATTTTGATCTAGATTTATAAATGTAATTATTTTGTTTAAAGTTTGTTGTTTAAGTCTTTAATCCTTACGGTACCTACAATATTTTTGATTTTTTGTCATCTTGTTGTAAATTGCGACTATATTATGATACAAACTTATTTTAATCAAAAAATTTTAGATAAAATGCAATTTAATAATAAAACTTCCATCATTTAAATGAAGTCTCAAAAATCCGAAGATACGTCATACGTTAATTTTGAAAAAGAAACTGTTCTATTGTTTAATGTTGATAGACCTTCAAATTTAATCTACATAATAAAAGTTCTTTCGTAATTGTTTCGTAAATGTTTATAGCTCTTCTTTATTTTACGCAAGGGGTATTTAACATTGAATAGACTAAAGTTCGGAATTTAGTACTAAAGGGCTTTTAAGATATCAAATTATTTTCTTTTACGATGAATAATCCTGTACGTTGATTTTGAAATCATAAAAATTCACCAGAAGAGTTTTGAAAGATTATCCCAAATTACCCCTTCGAAACTCTTTTGATTTCAAAACCTGATCTCTACTATTTCTAAAGAACTACATTTATGAAATAAACAAGCAATTTTGTAGTCTAAATTCTTAAAAAGGTTGTCTTAATTCTTATTGCATAGAACACATCAAACAAAATTACCTAAATTAAATTTTGGTAAAGCCCATAATACATATTATAATATAAATTTCTGGCTAAAAATAGATTTGTTTAAATAACTAATAAAACGCACAGATAAACCTGAAAGTGGTAACTTTTCTGTGAGTCTTTTGCATTGTCAAGGGAATTTCCACGATAGACCATAATTAAAGTAGGACGGCTTTGTCCTAAACAAACATTTTAACCCATTAAGATTTTAGCATAAATTTTCATATGATTTGCCGTTTAAACATGTTTTGTTGTTTTAACTTGTTTTTACATACTTACGGGGTTTTGTTTAATGTTGTTTATTTGTGCACAATTTTCAGTAAGCGTATTCATAGAATACAAAACATACATATAAACGCTTCTTAAAGTTAATGTAAACTGCAAGAGAAACTCGTTTAGTTTTTAAATTTTTCTTTAACCTGTAAATCTTAATTAATCTGGTTGATCTTAATTTACATAAATTAATTGTACGTATTCATTGATCATTAAATATCATTTTTAAGAACTGCACTTGCTTCCCGCTTTTCAGTTGTAAATGGGCCATTTTATAAAAATGTTAACTATAAGAAAAATTTAATTTTTAGGTCACGGCACTACATTTTCTCTTTTCTTATATTCTCGGTATTTCTCGGGTAATTTCTTAAAACCCATAAAACTAAAGTTTCTCATTTCGAAAGTTTTATTGTTCCTAAACAATTTAGTTTTATTACCTGGGTTATTTATGCACGAAATTAAGTGATTAGTAGTTTCTACGGTAACTATTTAAAGAAATTAAAAATTTATAATTTAGGTATACTTACAAAATTCGTTGATAGATATTTTTAGTCACTTTTATATCGGGATTATTGTTTTTATTAAATAAATTTTGTAATATCTTTAAATTCCTTGCCTTTACTAAAGTAAAGTAAAAGTGAGTAATTTCTGTAAAAATAAAACGTTAACGGGAGGGTTGCTTACGTGCAGTTTTATTTCAAAAATTAGAATATTTTTATATGGTAATTTCATCAAATTTGTTTCCTTATGGGACCAAAGGTTTTACAAAGCATTATCTACCCATAAAATTATTTAGTTTCACAAACTATTTATGGTTTTGAATTAGTTCAATTAAATAGTATTAACATAATGCAATACTACTAAATCAGTCAAGTAAGTACTAGTAATTTAGCTTTTATTTAGAAAAGTTTAAAAAATAAAGTGTCTTCGCATTTTTTTCTTTATAATTCTTGTGATATATGAAACATTCTTTCTTGCCAAATTTCAAGATTGTAGGTAAACGGAAACTGCTTTTAAGTTTTTTTTTTTATTGTGGGCTAGTCTGCCACTCATTGAATTAAAAAAAGAAAACCTTTTACTTTTTTTAGTATTAATTTTAACTCCTAACCTCTAGCCTCTCTTAAAAAAAATTTTCTTAATTGGCAGGGTTTTCAAAAACTTTTTTTAAAAGTTGTTTTATAAGTGTAAGATGGACGTTTTTGACAGGTAACACTTAGGAAAAAATTGAGTTTAAGATCGCCCCATGGATTTTGATAAAACGTGGTTAAAGTGGTCATTTTGGGTCAAAAGCGACATATACATACATATGTAAAAACAATATTTTTCGCTCATTTGTAAATATTTGCAGAAGTGACATTTTTCTGGTTTTCTGGTTTTCAACATACATATGTACCTACATATGAATATATTTCAAAAAAATAATTGTTAGAATCTTTGTCAAAACCAAAAGTTAAAAACGATTCAACATTTTTCTAATACTTTTTTTTTCTTTAAACTTAAAAGACTTTTTGTCGATTGATGGAATCGCGACAGGTGCAGTTTAGAATGACAAATCGAAGAAATCGGAAGTTTTTTTTTAATTTGTGTTTCAAAAGGACCCTTCCCTTTTGTTCTAAGGATTTTCTTCAATTTTCATCAAAACTTTGTGGGAAAAAAAATTGCCGTACGAAAATTCCATACAACGAAAAAAATCATATTGCTTCTTAATATGAATTAATTTGACTACAGCTACTTAGTATATAGAATGAAAATCATGATTTTTGTGCCCTAGTTTTATCAAAATGTCAAAACTACAGAAAAACAATATCAATTTTTAGCTCATAAACTTAATCTGTAAGCTAAATTTAGACTCAACTGGCTTTAAAACAAAGCAACCAAATTAAAAAGAAATACCACTTTTTTGATAGAATTTCAAATAAACTTATGGGAACCATAATAAAAAAATAGAACATTCTTTTTTTGGATTAAGTTTCAAAAGGTAAAGAGCAGCACTAATGTACCCAAAGACGTCATAATCACGCCTGACGAATGCAGAATTCACTGCGGCTACCCAAATCTTGCCGTTCATTTTGAAAGACAGCAGCAGTCTTCAGCCCCACGCCTCCTCTTAAAATCGAGATAAGAAAATCACCGAAAATTTAAATATCTTTTTCTTAATTCGCCAGGCAGTTGACTAATTGGCCAGTTTCGAACAATGAAACCCATCCCGCCTGGCATCCCTCTTTGACGGAGTGATTTACGACTGCCGAACGAATTTTTTGTTTTCTTTTTTTAAATAAAGTGTCACCAAAAATAGCCACCACGACTGCGGTGCCCACAACTCACGAGACAATGGCGGAGGAGGAGAGAATCGCATCTTAAAATCATAAGTACCTTCTTCTGAGTTGTCTGATTAAATCCAAAAATAGAGAGTTAACATAATCCCAGCGCTGCCGTCGATTGGCATCTCAAGAGGAACTAACGGTCTGCAAACGGTTCTTCTTGATAATACACACATTCAGAACAGTTGTAACGGTACCACGTCTTGTTTTTGAACAATCATGAAATAATCCTGTTGGAATAACTGACGCACTGCACAAGATGGCACACATAGTAACTGATGCCGCGGCACATATCCCGTTATTTTAATTATTTATTTACTTTTCTCCCGCGAGTGCGTTGCGTCCCAAAAAAAAAAAGAAATTAATCAGCTCCCGCCGCCGTGCGTGGCCCGAAATGCACCTGGAGACACTGCGATATTATAACTGTAAAATTTTTACCATAGGGCCATTAGTCGCTCCTTACACATCCTAGGATCTGGTTTGATAGTTGACGACGTCACGGATGACTTAATTTAATTCACTTTTGGGGAAGGAAAATAAAAGAAAAAAACGGCCGTTATTACATCACACGAAAGACGGTGCACCAAAGAAGTAGAGCCCCTTGCGTCATCAAGAGCCCTTTTTTTTGGCAACAAACCCTATGTTCGAGTCGATATTATACAATTAGGCGCTCTCACCGATTATGTAATTTAAAAAAATAATATAATAAGCGTTTAACGGAGACGGATAAAAGTTCTTATACCGTTAGTATGTACCGTTAGCCGGCTGATAATCCAAACGGACTGCACTCGCAAAGATCCATGGCCAAAAACTGGCGGTCGAGAGGAGCACACAATTTGAAGTTGGGGGATGAATTTACAAAAAAATCTCGTCCTGACAGAAGAAGTTGGAAAAAAAATGTAATGTCAACCAAACCGCAGCGGTAACAGTAACGGTATATAGGCAGTAGCTGTAGCGTAGAAATTTTTTTCTTTTTAGTCGATAAAGAAAAACCGCTCGAACTGGAATTTTCCCTACTTATATTTTTTTTTGAATAGCGGTTAAAAGCGTTAGAAAAGCGAAAACCGCTACTGTCCAACGGGAGCGCATTCACCGCAACCGATCCACAAAACACCACAAGTCACCACAGCCAGGAGCCAGGCAGGAGCACCGTTTTGATTAAAACAAACCGTTCACCACCCCCGGATTTTAACGGGAGATATCAACGCAAAAAACCGTTACGTGTGCGAACACGCGGAAAAACAAATGAAAACTGGTACAGGCCTATGACACGATGCCGTCAATTTCCTTCGGAAAAGAGCCCCACAGACAGCAGCGCCACCAGCGGCAGAAGCAGCAGCAGCAACACCACCACCACCAATTCACTCAGAGGCAGACAGCCCCCAAAACATGCGGACCCTGCGGATCTTCGGCGGAGGCGCTTCGATTCGAAGCTCGGGAAAAAGTGCACACGACGAACGTTTGTATTTTATTTTATTATATTTTTTATTTATTATATATTTTTTTATTTTAGAATATAACGGTATAACCGAGACTTCTTCGAACTGGAAGGCCGCGCTCCGCTGCTGGCACACAATCGGGGCCCCATACGAAGAATGGGAGTTCGAAGTGTCCGAAAAGTGCGGCCAGTCAGTCGTTCGTTGGGAGCCAGGAAAATCTTCGTCTTCCGGTGGCGGACCTCCTCTCTGGTAAAAAACATTTTGCGGAGCGCCACATCGCGTGTGTCAGATGGGGCCCCTTCCAGTCGAGAGCGAGAGGCCCGCGAGTGAAGCTCCCCCGAAACAGTTTTCCAATCCCAGAGTCCCCCGGAATGAACCCGAGTCCCGAACGCCCGCCCGATGGAAATGAATGAAAAAGCCTCCTCCGTGTACAGCTCTTGTTCATGTTATCCAGGGGGGCCGGGAAGGAGGAGGATGGGGGACAGAGCCCCACACGCGCATGCCTCGTTATTTTGTTTATAAAAGTTTCCGCATAAAAAAACGTCGGGAAACATGTGGTGCCGGTTATCAGTGCTCACTACGCCTGAAGTAGGTGAAAACCCGGGAGTGGATCGTCCCCGGGTGTGCGCCCCGTTTTACAGGCCACACGGGAATTTTAGGGCTCCCAATGCAGATATAGCGCCTATAGCGCTAGCGAGGTCTTCTCTGGCCCGAAAGTTTTCTAGGTTTAACTACGATTCCCGACTCCCGGACTTCTCCGGACAGCTCCCGAACTCTCGAGTAGATAAATTGCAATAACTTGCAAGTTCCTTCGAAGAACGGGGGCCGCATTTTGCCCGGCTGCTGGGCCGGCCTCCTCCAGCCCTCATTTTATACCCGGATCCGGGGAAGCTTGCGGCCCGCTCTCCGGATGTGTGAGCGCCCAGAACTCGGTACTCTTATCAATTACTGCTGCATCTCAATTCTTTTTTTATATATAGATATTCTATATTCTAGAATTTAGCTTTAGATACTCCCGAACTTTCCGGTCTATCGGTTCCTCCCGAATTATCCGGGGTACATTGCACTCGACTCGACCGAAGACGACGACGACGACGTTGGCGAAGACGTCGTCGAAGACATTGGCGGTGGATGGTGGCGGCCTTTAATTTGTTTGCCCGTCACTCCCAGAGGAAAACAGGGGGACTCTTTCGGGGGGTCCGGGATGCCCTGCATGAGCCTCCCCTTCCGCCCCTCGGACATGTCGAATCCGCTCAGAAGTTGTTTGCTCGTGATGTTATGCTCCGACTGCTGCGACAGAATGCGGGAAATAGTTTTCTCGACTTGGGACCCGGGAAGCGGACAAACTTGGACGAAATTGTCTTTGAGATTTAAATCGGTAAGTAAATACCACCCGCACCTGAATTTCACAGAATTTGCATCACATGGTGCATGAAAACTGGCGCATTATCCGCTTAATCGCATGTAGGTACATATGTTTCTGGATATGTTTATTTTATGAACGTAGATACTTGCACTTAATAATTAAAATTCTACAAAATGTTTAAGTTTACCTCTTGAAAATTTAAGGGGCAATTTAAACACATTCTCTATTCAATTTCATTACAAATTCTTCAAATATTTCTTGAACTATGTCGAAATTTTGCTTAAGTTCCAACGCACTTTACTTTACATGATATACAAAAACTTCAGTAAGAAAAGAAACAGGAAGCTATTTTAACAAAGATACCAATTTCAAATTGATATATAATTTTTAAAGGCATTTTGCCATAGACTAAAACTTCATAAACGAAAACTCCCCATCAAATCTATAGTTTTTAAGAAAAGTAGAGTTCACAGGTACAAAGTAAGGTGAGGTACTGTGTAAAACCACAAAAAAATTGAATTGACACACTTATTTAAGGAAATGAATCAAGCAAAAACTTTAAAAATAGTTCCTTACGAACTTATCATCAATAGTTTCTCCACAGCAAAATCTTTCAAACCTGTCTGAATGAATGATTCAGATTACAGAAATATTTCACTAATTTTTTTTATTTCTAGTTGATGAGTTTGTTGAGTAATAAGAAGAAGGAAGTATTCAAAGAAATAAGTACAGAAAATTTTTTGAAATCGAAAAAAAATTTTATCTCTTTTGGTTAGAATAATCCAAATGAAATATTTTGAGTGTTAGAATATCTTACGAAAATCAAGGAGAGAGAGTTTATTAATAGTTACTAGGCAGGAACTGAAAAATAATTTTTATCACATCTTTCTGAAAGCAATTCCAGAAAAATCTGAAAAAAATATAGAATATACTAGCACATTCACTGAAATTACTTTTAAAAATAACCCGACTTATAGGTACTTGGGTTAAATTGTTTAAGAAATATAGCTCACCAAGTAATGTATATTTGAACTCAAATGGAAAAATCGCGCCCGCGTTTGGGCAAATATTTATATATGTATGTATATGCATGCATGTGTGTTTGTATATGTACATATACATCATTATTATTTTATTTAGCATTGTATTATTTTATTTCCATTTTATCGTTTGTACTCCCCTGTGGAACCCCCAACAAACATGTCCCGTCATGCTTTTGACCGCTTTTTTTATAATCAACTGTATGGCACCATAACACACACCCAGAATATGATGCTACTATTTTAGTGTACACTAAACCTCAAAGTGATAATAATGTTTAAGATAGACGTAGACACGAATAAATTTTACTATATGTTTACATCAATTTTGGTAATATAAAAGAATAGTTTATTTTAAAAATCCGCTTGTAAGTTTCACTCAATTTCTATTTTTGACAAAGTCTATTTTCAGTAGAAGAAAAAGCTATTCATTTTAAAATTGTAATTTACAAAAGCAGTTCTCATATGAACTATTTACGACATTGTTTGGAAACTTGTCGCTTTTGTAGTTTCGGCTCTAGCACGTTACAACTTACAGACAAAATACAACAAAATCCATTAAAGTTCCGCTTGTGGCGATAAACATGCCAAACAACAAAGTAGCCGCAAATTTTCAGTTGTTCTAAGTTGGGGCCCACGTTCTGTCGTCACCTGGTTCCCACCGATCGTTGTATTTGCGTCATTCCACCCATAAAATTTCCCTTCAATCCATTTCCCTGCTACCACCCCCCAAAAGCCCGAATCCTCTGCAAAAGTATAAGAGAGAGTGTAGCAAACTCGTGGCAAAATTAAAATTTCACAAAATTGGCACTCCTCGGGGCCATTGAACCAGGTCCAGCCCGCCAGAGGCTCTAAGTGTTCTTGGCGAAATTCCGGGAAATCGCATTAATCATAAATTCGAATTCGAAGTGCTGCGGCTGGGGCAGTAAAAACTTCATTCATACATAAGTCGCATATGTCGGCACCACCCGCTCTTTTCCCGGCGAGTGGCGCGCGCGCCTTTTTAAAATTAGTCAAGAACACAAGATGGCCACAATTTGGGGCCATTAACGCCAGGAGATGATTGCCACCGAAATTGGTTTTTTATTTTTAGACTTCAATTGCTGGGGTCTCGGGGGCGTTTGGGGCCATTGCAGGCCCACTGACACTGTTGTTGTCTCCTTAGCACTGGACCAATAGTGGACTAAGGGAGGGCAAGGGGAGGGGGCGCAGAAACCCACCCTTCGAAGTTGACATTGAAACCTTATAATTTATCTATACTTTATTAAAATCCCATTGTATACATAATTAAAATTCAAATTTTTAAAAAATTTCAAGCTGAATAAGTTTTCCAAATTTAAGATATTACATAATTATTATTCTAAACATTCATGATGAAAGTTTTTGTATGAAGAATTTTAACTATTTGCTTTAACAGAATTTTCTTAATCTATGAAACAAATTCTATAGAGAATAATTTATGCTTATATAGGTACTATACTCGCACTCGTACTCAAAGTTCCACATAACATCCCAGAATGGAATTTTTGTGAGTAGAACCATGTTCATGCCGTCTCAAATTGTATCTGAAACGCTTAAGACCTCGATATGTTTTAAGTAATAAAATAAACCACTAAATTTTTACTTTTTCCACATATTCACGTATGGTAGAAATATAACATTTAACTTTATATTCGTAAGGTCAGAGCTAAAAACTCTTCTACAAGACCATATTGGTACATTTATTTGAATCTATAGTAGAAGATGATTGCTGGAAGCCCAGGAAGGGATATTAATTAAATGTTAATTAATTCGATACTCAAATGATAACTTTTTCACGGTATCGATATTTAAATTAAAAAAATAAATAAATTAATTTTCCGCGCTAACTTCATTATGACTGCCCTGGGGGCGTTTGGAGCCAGAATAGCCCCGGTGATGTCGTCAGTGTCCCACTGAGACAGGAATTAATATTTCCAGTGCAAATACGGCAAGTAGGTCATAAAAAGTGAAAAGTCCCACCAACCCCGGGTATTTGGGGCGTTACAAGGGGCAGGGTCTTCCCAGACCCTTTCAGCTGGATTGACATTACCGCCGCATTGAACCATCCAGACAAATGTACATACAGCCGGAAACTTGGAGCTTAAGGGGCTTCTCCATCATACTGCAGGTATACCTGAAATCTAATTTAGACATTTGCCATAACGTTTCGGTCAATGAGGCTCCTGCAGACATATCCCGGGGGAGTAACATCCCCCCATAACCCTCCCCGCCCACTAAAACTGATAAACATTTTGGCCTACCACGCCCCCCACGCGCGCGCGCCGATAAATTTGATCCTTTTTTTTAAAACTAATTTAAAATAGAACCATAGCCAACCCGAACCGAACCCCAAAAATGTAGGTCTCTATTATTGCAGGGTGACCCGAATGTAGGCCAGCATAGCCAAAAATTAAAGTCGAATTTATTGATTAAGCGGACTCTACCCGATTGCCTTGAGGCTCGTCCAAACCACTTATCCCTGCAAAAGCATTATACACGGGTCAGTGATTTAATGAACTTAGACGACGTCCACCTCTATTAATTGGAGAGTGGTTTCGTCGGATCATCTTGCACCCGGTAGGAGTCCGGGACTCCATGTCCGGCGAGGTCTTTAGCGAACTTTAGATTTTCTGACGCAGGAGACGACGGGTGCAAGGCGACAAAGTACGAAGGATGGTGCGCCCGGTACCCGGGGCCGAACCGGTGGAGGATTTTAATTCAAGAAAAAGGCTTGTTAGCAGCGAAACAGCTAAATGAGAGGCAAATAACCCATAGAAGGCGCCTCATTAGCCCGGCCAGCTGGCGAGGACATAATCAGGGCAGTTTAAGGCGAAAAGCTCCTTGAACGGTGCGCGGCCCTGTTAATTGCAGTTCCCTTCAAAGGATTCGCCCCGGAAATTGGGTAAATTTTTGACGAGGCCACCGTCGACCTCCTTCGGGAGCTCTGACGCAGCATCCAGGTCTAATTTTACCGCAGCCCATTAGGCCACTCAATAATTTCAATTGCGAAGATGCACTCGGGCGCGGGTCTTTCAAGGAGTGCATTTCGGCTTTCAACTGCAGCCCACAAGCAGCAGATTGCGGCCGCCGTCGCCATTAGCACGTCTTTCGATGCGCCCCCGCAATTGGGCCGGGCAGAAACTCTAATTGACTTCGATGGAGCACTCGAAATAATTTTCCATTCGAACCACTCGCCACCTCGTTTTTGTAAGCCATCCGCCTCCGCCGCCGCTATACCGCCCCCAAGTGCAGCATCAACTCGGGAAAAGCATGTCGCCACAAAATTGCAAATGAAGCCAGATAAAAGTCAAAATTTCCAATACAAATATTTGCTGTAAAATAAATCTGTTTAACTTTATTTAAGTGAGCGATGTTTCAAATTAAACAAATGAAGTCCAATTCGATTAAGTGCATTAAAATTTATCAAGTGCCAGAATTTTTGCACTTTACCAGAAAGCTTCATTTTATTTTAACCACGTTTAACCTAAATTGCGTGAATTTTTTTATTGAAAGCTAGAAATTTTTAAAAGATGTTTATTTCCGCTTTCGAAATAGTCTAGATATGTACACATTAATGACCAAAATATTCCAGTCAGTTGACCTGTAGATATCTATCATTCCACAACATTTAGAAATTTAAAAATTGGCATTTTCAAACTATCTTTAATTAAATAGACAAGATTAGAAAGATATAAGAAGTCTATTTTTCGTCACAGACAACTACGTTTTGGAAGAGGATTATAATTCTAGGTAAAAGAAAAAATATTGCCTGCCTTAACTTGTAAAAGCCAAATAATAAAATAATATAAAATCCCGTATTATTTGTGGAGCATTATGGTATGAGTCCTTACCTCATAACATTACCTATTTTTATAAAAAAAAAGCCATAGAATGTCACTTCATGTCTACATATTTATATTTCAAACTTTTAAAATGTTTCACATCACTAAGCCCTGAAAATGTCTAAACTAAAAAAATGGAGCAAGGTAATTTATCATACCATAAAAGCATCAAAGGAAACCAGTTCAACCACAAGCTTGTCACATCGGACGTGATGAAACTTTATTTGGATCCAGAACCAACAGTTCATCATACATACATATATCCGTAATAGAAGTAACGAGGTGATTTCAATGGTATTAGAAGTCCTCTGTGGGCCCCGCTCGGACATCCGAGTATTACCATAAAAAAAAATGTAATAAATTGAAATATGATAGATTTTTTTTGTTGTACTTTCTTGCCTTTTTTATATATAAATAATGAAAAAATGATTTTTCATGCTCACTTAGTTTATGTATTATTAATAAAGTATATTGTATGATTATTATTATTATTTTTTTCGTACCTATACAGCTCCGAAATTCGAAATATGAAAGAATCTTAATTAAGAGTAAAAAAATGAAATGAGTTCGCTCAAAATTAACTTGTATAAGAAAAGTAGAATTCAACAGTATTATGTAAATATAACTAAAGTATTTTTCTGATAGGCTAAATTAATCTTTCTCTCTACTTGTTTCCATTCTGGATTTGGTTTTATTATACTTCCCTTTTGTTTCGATTCCGAAGTTGATTTGCTATACATTGAGAAAACAAGTAATAGTAAATTTAGCCAAGTATTTTAATAGAACTAAAATTAGGTTGAAGTATCTAAAAGGACAAGTGACTTCAATACAGCTCTAAAATTGTTTGCTACAACGAAAACAAACTGGTTAATTTTAAATTTCCAAAAACTTGTTTAAAATATTGTAATATAGGTACGTAGGTAATATATTAACCAAAGATATTTGTTTACCGGTTTTTTTTCTCAAAATAAATTTGTTAAAAGACTCCGCTTCAAAAGTTATCGTAACGCAATTAGGGATAAGTTGAAATACTTACATTACTGAAAAGAATTAAGAATAGAAAGTCTTATAATTACTCCACATTTTTTTTCAGTGATAGTCGTTTTTACTTTTCTTTTCATAAACGGCTCAGTGAAGAAATAAAGTGATTTTTTTAATCCAGTCTAGTGTGAGACTCTCCTCGATTCGTTGTGAAATTAATTTTCTTTGGAACGTTTAACCACAAAATTTTATGGGCTGCTTACTCAGTTACGCTGTGACTTGGAAAAGAAATACTCCGGCGATCTTGCGTTTTAGTGGATTGTGTAGTTAGGGTTGGTTCCGTTCGAATGAATGAATGAATTATTCGTCTACCATCCTGAAAAAAAAAGCTTAATATCTATAAATTCATTTTGTTCGCGGTCCGATTTGATAAAACTATTTGAATTTTTTTTTACTTTATCTCTTCATGCGACAAAAACTGGTCCTCTTTGGATCCTCCTGGTGCTGCTTCTAGGGTGCCCTGAGACTCATTGAATTTATGGAGTCTGGGTCCAGGGCGGCGTGGCGCGCCGCTCCTGCTCAGTCCCGACGAGCAGTGGGGATGAGCTAAAACTAGTAATAAGTCACACGAGGATCGAAGCTAGCCTTATCCTTGGCAGCGCAGTTGGCATTCACATTGCTGACCCAAAATATTACAAAGCTCATCTTTTAGTCTCCCCCAGAATAGAAAGGATAATGTGCTGAAATGATTTACGAGGGCTACTGCTTGCACTGTTGCACTTGGAGATAGTCCAAATTTTTGAATTTTGCCTTTTTTTTCTTTTTCGTAAAAAGGGGGTTTTCAGAAGAACTGAGTAACTACATTAAAAATGGCTACCGAACTCGACGGTTCCTATACGGGGGGGTTTTTAGCTAAACATGGCCGATTTTGAGTGAAATCTTTAAAATTTCTAAATGAAATTTTTTTTATAAAATGATTAAAGCTTCATAGTCGTATAACAATCCATATTTCTAGCTTAAAAACTTCATTTTGTTCATACATTTCAAAAAAATGAAAAAGTTCTTCTTTAGAAATTAAAATCGTTAATATTTAGGACATTTGAAATATCATTTCTATAGCAATCGATTTTTTACACCTTGAGTTTTTCGACTCAACCTCAATTCAAGGTTTGTTAAGTAAAATTGGTGTTGTTTTGGAAACCATAATTTTTGCCAATATTTTTTTTAAAAATTAAGATATATACTTATACAACAGGTTCTTCTATAAACTCCATTTGTCATTTTAAATCGAGAACCCTAGAGCTTTATGTTTAAGGTTCATGATAATGTCGAAATTTCAAAAATATTAGAGCTTCCCGCAATACCACGTTCGGAAAAGAATTTTCTTATTCTCCTATTATCAGGGATGAAAAAAAGGCGGGAAATCAAAAAATCCTATTCCAGAACCACTGCATCGAAGCATTGAAGTAGCCGTTGCTGTGGTCGCCGCCAGGTCCATCTCGAAATGGATTCCAACTTGATTTGGCTCCTGGGTGACAGCCTGGCAAATTACTTCTCATCACAGATTCTTTCGAAAAAAAAAATAAGAAAAACCGAAAAAAAAGTTGGAAAAATGAAAATATTCAAAGACGCCACTCTGTGTGGCCTACATCCGCTGATAGCTGATAGGAGCTCATCTTTTCCGGGATGAGTAACTGCCCCACATGTCCTGGTTGACAAAGGGCCGGCGCTATGTTCGCTGTTTGCGCTGCTCCACCGCAATTAGACGTCTTTTCTTGGATCGGACTCCGAGGGGGGCGGGGGCTGCTTGGCCGCTCCTGACAGATCTAAAGCAGCACACACATCCCCAACGTCCGAGCAGACAGTAATTATGCTGGTGGCCGATCCTTCGGAGCTGTCCGAGACGTAAGGGGAGCATCAGAACCAGCCCCCCAGCCCCCAGCCCTATAGCCCTCCTTTTGTATATATTTAAGGGCGAAAAACGGGCAAAACATGAAGAAAAGTCGTGTCGCATTTGCGGAGCTCATAAACGAACAGGGAACGTCCTCGACGGCGTCCTGTTGCTATTTCTCATCCTAATGCGACTTGCATAAATATTTCATGCAAATATGCCCCAAATGACAAATGGGACAGATTTTCGACGTTTGCGAGTCATTTGTTAGCCACGCCGGCAGCGGCAGCTTTGTATTCTTCGCTTCTTCGTCCGGCACGTGATTATGCAACCGACATTACTCCGCTGTAACCAGAACCTTCCCCCTTATGACCCCGATTATTTAACTTAAGCACTCCGGGCGGACGCGAAATGAGACCGCGTAATATATTCTCAGATTTCTCGGCCTAGTTCAGAAGGACCCCCCCTTTAGGGCATCCTCCTTGCAATCTTAGCTGACCGATGCGATCAAAAGTACTTACCCCTTATTTACTACATCTAACGTCTAACACTCAATTTAATTTTCTTTTCTGCCTTACCAACAAGCCCACCTATTATTATTTATTCAATTCAATAGCGAAACCCTAAAAGATATAAAGTCCACGTTGATTTCTTTCAACTTTGAAGGGATCTCCTAAAGAGGACGCTATACCTGATGGTACGACTGAAGAAGCTATCAGAAGTAGACCACGAAAATTTATCTCGTTTAGCTGTAAGATAGAAATTATTTACAAAATAACAGCCCATCAAGCTCCTTATACTTATTCATAGAATTCTGTATGAAATTGTTAGACCTTTATAAATGTGCAAACTAAACACAACATACCTTAACTCCAAAATCTATTCTGATGAATATATGTATGTGCATTTGGAACAACCGAATATAGATAGTCACCTTATTTCAAAGAGTCTTGTTTCTAGGCTTCTAGGCTATATGCCTTATATCACTTTGTGTGATAAATCCTCTTACACCTACAAATGTATATCCAGGATGTATCATTTATGGTGGATTAAACAAAGCTGAGTGATAGGTGACCTCGATACTATTAATTAAACCCCGACTAGTTCACTAGTTCAGGAATTATTTAGATATTCTTACATTTGCATTGGTCAATCCCAGATGTTATTATTAACTTTGTTATTGTGCTTTTTTTCTCTTTTTGTAACAAAAGATTCCATACAAGAAATATTTCTTAGACAACTTTTAATCACTTTCAGTTTGCTGAAGAAACTTTCATTGCAATGTACACTTCTGCAATATACCTACCAGAAAAAACTTCAAATTTGTTATAAATTCCCTGCATAATTGATGAGCAATGCACACCTCAGTTAATAAGTAGAACTAGATGTAAAACATTGAGAAACTGAAGCGAAAGAAATGGGTCCTATTATACGAGTTTGTAGGTACCTCAGAATATTTACTTTGAAACTGATCAGATTTTTGTAATAAAGATGAGTTCCGAATGTTACAATTCCTCTAAATTTATCTCGTTAAATACCTATACCTTTGAACGGATTCGAAACTATCATAAATTAAAATGTCCAAATCCTTGAATTCCCCGTCACACTTTTAGCAAAATAGTAATTTATCTAGACTGACTACATAAACATAAGTTCTCTGGTTCAAGTTAAATTATTTTAATTTATATATTTGATATGCCCCATTTTTAAAAAAGAATTTTTATGTATAAAGGCAGTTTTAAATTCTTTCTAGCATCAAAAGGATCCTTTCAATAAAAGTCTAAAAAAGGAATTAATGATGAAAAAATGAATTGCTTACACTTTCTATTTAGATACTAAAATCTATGTCAATAGCAGACAAATTCTGTGTAAGTCATATCAAACGTGAAAAATCTTTGAAGATAAAAATGACGACAGTGTGAAATGATATAACACGCGACAAGTTAGACGTAGACAAATAGTTGTCATTTCAATTTATAGAAGTGGGGTGTGGGGGAGTCCAACTATCGATCAAATCTAAACTGCGCTTGGAAGAGCTCCACTGCAAAGAACAAACATACGCTATATCTCGTAAAAAAAATAAGATAAAGAGGACCTAAAACTTTTCTCCATCGTCACGAAGTCCTCAACTTTTCTTTATGAATGAAACAAAATGTATCTCAGATTTGTCGACCCAATTCAGAATGTTGTGTTCGGACATCCCGTGGGGGAGGCTTTATTGCAATTATCGCCTCCCGATTCGCTCGATATTCCCCCCCCATTTTCAGAACCCTAGAGCTACTTTTTAACTCTTCTTTAACTAAGCGAAACGCTAAAGTTCAATTGAATTAAGTTTTCTTTTTTATTTTCGACAAAACCCTGTCGTGCCGGCCCATCCACTTGGAGTGCAGAAAGCAGAGAATATACACCGAAAAACGTCTTCTTGTATAGGCCATCCCCCCCGCGCTGCCGCGTGTCTCATTTTGAACCACCCTATATATGGCTAAATAAGACGTATTTTGTTGCGCTTTTTTCCAAAGTAGTCCATGTCAATATGTCAATAATCCAATACAGAGCGACCCGGGTCAAAGACTCCTTGGCTCAGTTTATTTCTTAAGAATTTCCTTCCCCTTTTGAATTTTTCTTGGCATCGCAGACTCTCCCAGTGCACAATCTACATCAAATGCACCGTCAGCGTAATTGAACAAGGAATGCTTCCTGCAAGATAATGGATGGACTTCTCCGACGAAGATGAGCCACCCCCTCCCCCCCACACACCTCTTATTTCGAAGAAATGACATACCCCTACCCCCTTCACACGCCCCTCCCCCACTCTTTTTCTGTGCACCTTATATAGGCTCAGAAATTTCTGATGAACACGTGCTATTAGTTTGCGCAATTCGGTGACATCATGCCCTCTGCTCCGTCGCTTTATTTTTCATATATCAAAAACGTAAATTTTCTGATTGCGCGCCCCAACAGAGTGAAGTTGCATCATTTTGCTCCCGCCCGATTTTCCTACGGGAGATTGCTCGATTGCAGCACTGCGCTGCATCTCTGGAGCAGATTTGTAGGCAATTCGAGAAGCCCTTATTTTTTTTTTCATTTTTTGTTTTTTTGTTTTTTTCGGCGCGCATTGATTTTTGCGTTCTCCGCCCACCGCCGTAGGCCTGAATGGAATTTAAATATTTTTTTAGAATTTACTTTTTATTTTTATAATTCGAAAAAAAACTTGGAGAATGATGCCAAATTTGTTAGGGTTGATAGATACAAGATATAAAGGTATACAAGATATTTGGCCCTAGGTTTTGTGGGCAGCCAATAAGGGCTTCTACATTATTAGCAAATGTCAAAATAGGACTTGTACAAACAGTGTTAGGATCCCTACCAGTTCTATACCCCTCACCCCTCCCATCTCCTCTAAAACATGCAGGTGTCGTACCCATAATCCCCTGTACCATAACATTGGCGTTGATGTTTTCGTTCGGTTTACAGCCAGAGAAATGCTTGCCAAAATTTTATCGATTTGCGGCAGCGAGCCCCGTACATTGCGCTCTTCTGCTTTATAAAAAGGACCACATGTGAATAAGGGTAGAGGGGATGAGGAGAAAAGGGGAGGGGAGGGATGAAAAAACTCCTGGCCAAACAGGATTGGTGGTGTGGCATATAGCGAATATTTTCCTTTTCTACTCGGATATTAGCAAAAAAAAAAATTATATATGTTGCTCTCGAGAAAAATATCTTCCGCTGCTTATTAAACTTTTGGCCAATCCCCCCGCAACTCTTTTCCTTTTGACCCCACTCTGCGCAAATTTAAAACTTGACCCGATTTGCCCATGACGTCGTATACATGGCGGTTTATATCCGGCAAGTTATGATGGACTGCGCTCTACCGCGAAAGATAGATAGATATGTTAAGATAGACAGATTCATTTCTCATCCCTTAGACGGAGGTGATGGTATATATCAGCCCTTTACTGATTTCCATTAAAAGCTTGATATTCACCCTCCGCGCCGCATATCCCTAGAGAAAATAAACGTGCATAAATCAGACAATTTATAGACGGACGCGACGTGTAAGAGGCGGCTGCTGTCCCGATGATATCCCATACGATAAAACCGGGATGAGCCCTTCGCTCTTCTCCCAATGTCCGTCGATGGTCGTAAATAAGTACAAATTCAGCAAAACAATTTCTCGCAACCTTCTAGCGAAGCTTATCGTTCACGGGCTTTTGCCGGGCTAAGTAAATGATATATCAAAACCCGGCCAAATTGATCCGTCACTGGTCGCCACCACCCCCGCCGCCGCCGTTGAAACGCCCGCGACTTCAATACACAACAGAAGACAGACACCCCCGACACACAGCGCGACAAACGTACATTCTGGCAGTATTTTTATGGTTTCCCAGAAAATAAAATCAACATAAACTGAAGAGAGCGCCTTGAAAATCGGTTTCAATTTTGCAAATCTCCATCGATCGCCCATCGGAACTGGCATAAATATTCGCGACGGATAAGCGAACAGGGTTAATGGGTTATTGCCGAACGATTATTTGCGCGTCGCGGCAGCCCTTGACGACGGGTGCCGCATGCCCTTCTGGTTGATTTGCTTACAAGCCGCGAAAGTTGAGCGCCTCCCCCGCCCATAATCACCCCAGAGAAAGTTAAGACCGAAAGAGCGCTGACCAGAGCTAATAGAATAAAATTAGGTATCTAGACATAATTTCATACAAATATTTTCCAATAATTTTCAATAACCAAAATAAAAATGCTCATTTAAACTTAAGTAGGTACCAAATTTTTTATTTCTGTTTTACATTCATCATAAACTCTTATTTGACATATTTTATTAACTAATTTTGAATTCACATTGCCGATAACAATTTCTTTGTAAAAGCGGAAAAAATAACAATCTGTTAAACATAAAATCCAATGTTAAAATTAAGTATTAAAACTTTTTGAAACCAACTAAATGTTTAATAATGTATAAAGTAAAAAATTACTATTGAATGAAAACGATTAACAATGCTTTATGCTCACTACGTTACGAAATTATTGACTTTCAATTAAACACAAATTGATTCTTGTGCCACAATGCAAATGACTGTTTTTCTATTGTTATACCACTTATTGATTGATAGTGCTTTTATTTGAGTGCCTATACCTACCTCTTCAACGATTTCAACCACCATAAAAAATTGTTCTTTTAAAGTAATAAAGCAATTTAAAAACTGATGTAGTAAAAATTGATTAATAGCAGTGAGTCTTGATAGGCAAAACGGTGACCTCGTACAGGGCTTTCATTTTTAACTCGTTTACCAATTTATGAAAATTAGGTATCAACAAATTTAATCTCTTTTAATTTGAAAGTGTCACGCCATTTTGTTGTACTGGCTAGTGCCTCAGAAAATAAAGATAAAAGCTTGTGTTTTATAGCAAATTAAAACTTGAAAGTGTATAATACATAAATTTAAATTAATTAAAATTAAAAACTAAAACTCCACCACTCGTACTAATGCAAAAAAAATTAAATAGGTAATCGAAACGTTGAATGTATGTACATCATTTGATTTTTTATTGCTAAATTATGTGAAGGAAATTGATTTACAACACACAAGCCGAAAATTATTTCCAACCTTTTATTTTTAGATTACCTTTCCGTTGCAGTCGGGTTTTAATTTTAATTTTAATATTTATTTCATTTCGAAGTACGGAACCTTAAAAAGGAAATAAAAACGTTTTTGCATAGGTAAATCTAGATTATTCAACAAATTAAAGAATTTTTTGAAATAGCGTCGTACTAAAAACAGTGCAGGTTGCCAAAATAAGCGACATGCGTCATTCCAGGGGAACATTCTGTCTATTAAATAGGTACATGACCTGTATGCGGACCTTCTTCTGCCTCTTCGCTCAACCTGCTTAGAGGACCCTGCACCGAATTAAATTGGAAATACGTCCGAGTCCCTCGGGGTGGACGTTATCCTCTTTAAAATCGGCCTATGCTCGCCGAAACAATAGATTTCCTGTAGGCTGTAATTGCATGCATTTGGATGTTTTGGCACGGGAAGTCGATTAAATATGAGCGATGGGCTCGGCCGGGGCGGGGGGGATCGGGTCCCGGCCAGGACACATGCTGGGCGAAGTTTATTGATATTAACGCTAAAATTTATTAGCCGTAATAACGCCTATTGATAATTTGATTTACGACACAATAAAAGTGACCACTTGTTCATGAGATCCTTTGTTGTCGCCCGGCCGCAGTGTGTTCACGCTTACCGCGCGCAGCCCTTTGCCGTCGAGCCCAAGCACCCCGGCCACCCCTTAAAGGACCTGCGGCTACTGTTAAATTTCACATCCGTAGGGTAGGTGCAATTCCCCTGCAATATGTTCCGAGATTCTGCAGCCCTGCAAAGGGCCGCCAGCCCCCCACTCGGACACAAATCACCTGCTCATTTTCGACTTTACTAATTGAGTCTGCTGCCGGGCTCGACCTGGCGGCGCCCCCGTCCTTAATTTTGAAAATTTTGAAGAGGACTGCAAAAGCATTTAATGCTTTAACAGGCCGGCGACTAGGGCCCTTAACGTCGCACTCCTTCTCCGGCGAAGAGGCGCTACTTTCAAAAGAGTTTTTTTTGCAAAAACATTTTTCCTTTTTAAGAAAAATTTTTGTGCATAGCACTGAAGGGCCTCTTCCTCGACGATGTCCAGAGAGACTGCCAAGGATCCAATTTTTATCGATCTGTTTTCCGGCGGAAAAATATGAAATAAATGTCGACGAATGTCGCGGCTCCAAATTTACGCAAATCATAAAAGGGGAAGAAATATGGCACCCGTCCGGGTCAAGAAGGAAGCTATCAGATTCGATGCCCTAAACGATGAAGGGACTATTTCCCTCCCTGATGGCCGGCCAGTGGTTATAAATTTCTGTGAATTCCCAAATTTATATTTTGATGCTGACTGGAACAGCTTCCGCTGGAGCAATTCTGATCATAACATTTTCTTTTTTTTTTGCAGAGTTCGATTTAATTATGCAGGATCACGGCAGATTTGGACCTAAAGGGACGACCATTTTCTACGAGGGGTCGACTTTAATTGCACGTGAGTGTTTTTGGTTATTTATGTAATTTGTTTAAATCGGTTTTTGATGTATAATGTTTATTTGATTTTTATTGCGTTTGCCCTTAAAATGCATTAGATATTTCGTAAAGAAAATAAGAACACAGCAATTTTTTTGTTATTTAATATTTTGAATAGTTTATAAACGAAATGATACATAGTTGGATAAGGAAAACAAATAAACATATATCAAGGGAAAATTATCAGACATAACAAAGGTTGACAAGAAAAATAAATAATAATAATGGGACGTTTATATTCTGCAAAATATCAAGTCCACTCAATAAACAAATACTCCACCTAATCGTGAATTTGAAATTCGACTGAAGTTGATTCTGGTTAGTTACTCCTAACCTGCATGCATTAATGTAGGTATTTTCTTAATTTTGTTAATTTTGAATTGATTTCTGTAATAATGTATACATATTACAATTGTCACGAAGTATGTAGTATAATTTTGATATTTTTAACTAAGTACCTTTCGGGACGGGGATGAATTGTCGCATCTGTTATTGCCCCCGCCCCTTTCTTGGCGGCTCTGACGGTGATGTGATGCACTTCTAACTGGCGGCGGTTGTAATCGAAATGTCGCACAACGCAATCTCCCGGCGGGCATAAATCTGGAGCGAAAATTGCTGGGAAAAAAAAAATATACATGAAGCAGGAAGAAGAAGAAAAAAGTGGCACTATGATGTCACTCAATATAATCTCATTTCCCTACCCTTATCCAGGATCCAGGGCCCGGTTACTGCAGCAGTGATGACGACTCCTTCCCGGCGCGGCGCGGCGGCGGTGCTGCTGATGAACTACTTTTCAGCGGGGGCCGGCGTGCGGCCTAATAGGGGGGAGGAAAGCACTCGCATATATGAAACCGGGATGATCCCGGGCTTATTTGCATTTCATAGTGCAAAACAAATTTCCCGAGTCGTGTGCCAAACAATTTTCTATTCAGGCCCCATATCAACTGGAGGAACTTCTTTTCATGACGTCAGCAGAGAAATGTAATCTCCACCCCGGGAGCCATTCATGCCAAGAGATGCAGAAATCCACTGCAGCAGACATTAACTCAGTGGGGCCTCTGCTGTGCCCGGGTGCCCTGCCCGGTGCCCCTTTAATTCGATTATTTGTTGTATAAATCAAGGTCATGCGGACGGTGGTGGTGAGGGGATGGTGGTGGTGGTGACGGTAGCCGGGTCTGCAGCTCCTGCACGGCCCGGCGGCGGCGGCAGCGGCCCTTTTGCGAGGGCCCCACCGCACCGTCGAGCGTGCGGCTGCAGCAATCTGCTCCCGGCCACTCAACTCCCGGCGCACCATCATTGACAGCGCCATCTGTTCCCGGCATTATGCTGTAATAAATTGCGATAGGGCCCGGTCCCGGGTTTTTATGCGAAACACGTAAATTTACATCCCTTGCAGGGTGGCGGGCCGGTTCGCGCCCAAACGAGCAATGATTCGCGGCTGTGTCCTGAAATGAGCACCCCTACGTCTGCCCCTGGCGCACTTCTTATGCGGCGGTAAAATATACACCCGCATACCCCTCACCACCATCCCACCTCCATTCCCGATCCCGGAAGCTGCATCCCATCGGGTTCGGGAGTGGTGATATAGTAGCGGGTAACAAAATGCACCGATAAGACCGCCACCGCCGCAGCAGCACCCAGAGCACGAAAAATTTCTTCTGCGAACGTTGCCCGCACCCCCACCAAAAACACTCCATTCCGCTACCCGCCACTGCCTAAAATAATTCATAAGGACCCGGTGGAGAAAAGTCGGGCGTTAATTTTTTATTCGCGTGCCTAGCGTGTAGGGGAAATTAAAGTTTCATGGGCCATAAGAGCCCTGACAAATCTGCGCTAAATTTCGGGTATCTCCCGGATAGGTGAAATCGGGTTTAAATAATTTCTAGTTAGCTCGCAAAGTTTGGCACGCCCGACATTCATAATTAGGGTTATTACCCGGTTCTGATTTCCCGCTCTCTTCCCCCGTCCCGCTATCTGCCCCTAGAAACCAAATCGATACCGCCACCCAAAACTCTGCACTTTTCCGTGTTAATGTGAAAACATCGCATGCCGGGTAGACCGCCCCTCCGCTCACTGCGCCCTCTTTGACCCGCGATGCTTGAGCGTGAGGCGATTGTAACGCTTTTTATATGCTCAGTCCCGCTGAAAGCTTAACAGTTTTTTAATTAAACGATTCCCATGCGTCCCGTCAAATGTCAATTGGGTCTGTCTAGCAAGCCGCCCCCTTCCCCTCATCAGTAACCCCAACCCCTTTTGAAAAACGTGAAGGCTACAATTTTTCAAATCTGTTTTATTTGCTTCTGTCGCGCGCCGACAGTTAGTTGATGCTTTTGGCATGGATTACGTGCTTTCATGGACCATTGACCATTTTCAGGGGCTTTTAGGAATGGTAAACTCACATTTATTAACTCGTGTTCCTAGGTCCCACTGAAATTGCTGTGTAATTACGCATTCCTTTGACTCTTTTAAACTGTAATCCATAGAAGATTTAGGGACTATAATGTACTCACATGTGCATACATATAGGTACATACATGTATGCATTACGAAAGTATGATTTCTTCAAAAGAGATTGATGATAGGTTTTTTACTGATCGTCGATTGATAGGCTTCGTGTTCGTACAAACATCTCAATAAGGTCAATGCAGATCTTCTTATTTTCCTTAACAAATGCTTTCAATTCGATTCTGCTGTGAAAATGATAAAATTAAAATTATGACTCCATTAAACTTGAATGCTCACCAATATTTTTAAAATTCAAGAGTTCTTTAAGAAAATTAGAGAAAAAGCAATTACGAATCTACTAAAATCTATTACCTAAAATGTGGAAATTCAATGTACCAAATCTTATATAAAGACCACAATTCATTTATAATTAAAAGAATTTTAATGAAATTTGGTAGTGTCGGTATTTTGCGGGAAGTGTTTTCAAATCCAATATTGCAACTGTATAGGTATGTAATTTCTAAAATTTCAGATATTTAAGTGAAAATTAGCACACCACAGGAGTAGCATATTTCGTATAAAGTACATAAATTTCCCAAATAAGGCCTGCGCCTATCTTTTCAATATCTCATTGAACGATTTTAATAAACATAGCTATTTTTTTTTTATGAATTAACAACAAAATTAGTCTTATTATCTTACTTTACTTATTTGGTATAGAAGTTCGGAGATGAAAGATATGAAATCCAATATTATAGTTTTTCACAGTTCAATACTTATGTATTATTAAAAAATATGTTTACATTTATAGACCTAGAATTTATAAATACCTGAAAAGCCAGATAAAATTATTCTAATTAAAGTACCTACATATAAATATATTTTAAAATCTATGATGTGTTGAAGAATGTTTTATAGATTTTAAAAATATTTTTACTGACTCGGAACTATTGACGCAGTTTTGTAGCTTTTTCCCAAAGATTTTGTTTTATGATTGTTTGATGATTTCCATTCACGGAAAATAAATTTTTATCTGCTGTAGGAACAGCCATTTTATTAAAATGCGGGAATCGTGAAGTTTTTATAACCAAAGTAGGACTATAAATTTGAATAAAGAAATCCCTTGAATGGTGGAGCAAAACATTGTTTCTAAAGCATGACCTAAAACCGGCATAAATTAAATCACCGTCACTTCTATAGTTTTGCCAATTTCATGGAATCGCTTGGAGGATACAAATTTAACCAATTATCTTAACTAAAAATCCCTTAACCCCCGAAGTGTCCTCTAGCAATTAAAAATGTTTCGATCGTTACAACTCAATTGCAACAAAAGCCTTTAATCGACCGTTTGTCGCGGGCGCCAGGCACGTAGATGGCGCTGGCCAATTTAATTATTATCATTTAAGTCGCGTATTTTACTGCGAATAGTTTCAATTGGGTTGGGGGTGGAATGCCTGAAAATTCCGAAATCATCGCCTGATTTCCTGTGATTTTATTCAATAAAATTCCGTTTCGGACGCTCTGTTTGATCAAATGTTTTCAAGCGATCTCGGCTGACCTATTTTTCAGTGATGCCGAGGGCAGTTTGTATTTTTTCGAGGGATTTTTTTGAGGGTTTTTTGGGGCTTGTTTTTAAGCGGAAGCGAAACTGTAAAAGTTTAGTTTGACGAGAAGCTGCGGGGGCGTGAGGGATGCAAGTGGTGTGCACGGACGAATGAACTCGACACCCGCATATGTGCGGCTCTGCCCTGCCCAATTTAACTTATTCCGCGTGCGATTTTCTACTCTATATATGAAATGAATGCACCGGGCCGAGGTGGGAGTGGTCCAGGCACGGGATTTATGCTCCAGATTTGCATTAAACAGACGAATCGATACAATTCATGACTTTATCTTTTCGGCCTTTCTCCGGCCATTTGGACGCGGTCACTTTTTTCTCGACTTTATTCAATTTTGTGGACAATCCCGGGCACTTGGCGACGATTATATGTGCTTATGTGGTGGATTGCATCACCCAAATACACGTACACACACACAATCGGGTCCGGGAACCGCCCGTCCGCCCGCCGGGATGAGTTCCCGTGGGATGAGAGCGGTCGGCAGAATGCGATTTATTGCCCCAATAGACAGAACTGAATCACGAATTAAAGCAGTCTGCGGCGGCCGAAATGGCCGGTGCTCATCTGCATGTGTAACGTGGGCAGGCAATAAAAATTTTTATAACGCTTTGGTTACACTTGAACCGGAAAATCTCATTTCGACAGTGCAGCGGCTGCAGAAAAAGGAGTGCAACGCGAGGCCCACTCCAGGTATCATCATGCAATTCCATAAAAAGGAGGCCACTTGAACTCTCCTGGATTTGCTCTTATTGCTTCATCGTTCGCCCGCTCTGAACAGAGACGTCTGTCGGAGTCCTTCATCCCGGTGGGGATCCGGGAATGAAAATTTAAACACTTCAGGGCTCCCGACCGGGATTTGGATATGTATTTTCAGGCGCACTTGACGGGCGCGCTTCAAGATGATCTCCGCCGGATTAAATCGCCCGGAAGTTTTAAATCCCGCATTAGGAACACTTCCCGATGACTTGTTCTTTGTCCTCTGGTAAGAGCCGTCATGATCTAGACCTTCAGGTTATTTATTGTAAGACGAGTACGTTAACTCTGGCTATGTTTACTCGCGGTATTAAAAATATGTAGGATGTAATAACTAATATTAAATTATCCGATTTTAACCTGATGCATTATAAATACAACTGCAATGCATAGTTTTAATGATCCCGATCATAGCTAAAAATATTTTAATAAAAACTATTTTTGGACCATTTTATTTTCATACAATTATTGATAGAACCTTTTTGAAATATGAATTCGTACTATTTTGTGTCTAGTGGCATTTTCACCTTTTTCATGTATGGGTAGGTACTATAACCCGCTCCCGACATTGTCTAGGCTACTTCTTACTTAAATTTAATAAGATAGTTTTTAAATTCGAACTAATATTAATTTATATAAATACATGCGTGGTGTAATGAAAAAAAAAATCATTTGAACCAACTACCTTATATGTAGGTGGTAGTAGGTATACATATACCTATGTACCTATACTTATATTTTAGAAGCTGTACCTTTTTTAGGACAATTAATGTATTTCTCGTAAAAAAATACTTTATTTTTTGCATGCCAGAAAAGCTCCTCAGGGTGTATACGATATTTATCGACAAATACTTATCATCACAATCAGTGAATTTACATAAAATATTCATAAATTACTTATATAACCTAAACCTAGTGAATTCAGTTTAGATATTTGTGAAAACCAAATGAAAATCCTTACAGTAGTTTCTGAGATTAGCGCGCACAAAGAGACAATCAGACAGAAGCGGAGAGGGACTTTTTTTTATACTCGTGATTGGAAATTTAAAATAATTTTCATAAAATTCCCTAACCATTTTTAGTTATTCTTTGAAATTATTAACATTTAATTTATGCTCTAAATCAGAATCTAATTAAGTAGATAAAAGAAACTTGGTTTAGTTTGCCTAAACGTCTGTTTTTCAGTCGTACAATTTTAAGATGGTGAAAATACACTATTAAATGTCTTGTGTGAATTGCACTATTTTATGGTATAAAACTGCCCTCAGAAAATGTCTCCCATACGAAGAAATTGTGCAGTCACTGCAACCAGCTCAAGTCTCCTGGACAGCGCATTAATCCCGTTGTTATGGAATTATACACTTTAAACGACTCTCGGCTTTGCAGCGAATCCTAAAGTGCTGCGGTTAAGAAAAGTTTTAAAAAGTTTTTCTCTTCTTGGTGCGGTGCCAATGCCTGCAAGTTCCCATGCCTAGTTACGGTCCAAAATTTTTTTCCCCGAAAAAGAAAAATTCCCTGCCGCCATTGATTGTGGATAATCCAGTTAATGTTCTTGTCACGACTCCGGGAGCTCCCTCGTCCCGGTTCGGATTCGTAGGCGCTGCCTTTTGTAGGACGCCAAATATTTAGAAAATTCATATAAATATTTCTGAGTCCCCCGGGAGCCTCTCATCTGCTCGAAAGTGCACTTCGAGGGTCTGGAGCTCCTTCATAAGAATCAGCGCCGCAGCCAAATTCAAATCGATTCTTGGCTTTTAGAGGGGCTCCAATCGAGGAGCTGTTTACATCATCAATTAGCTGTTTGAATTTTTTGCACCTCATTACCCAATCGGCGGGATTCAAAAATAGTTTGATATCAAACTCATTGTCTTCTGGTAATTGTGGTTTTAAAATAGCCTGGGGCCTTTGAAGTTAGCCGTAACGAGAACGCCCTGCTTCTCAATCAGCCACGTGCCGACCTTTCTGAATATTTTGTTGCAACAGTTGCAAAGTGTTCTGCTCTTTCACAGCTTCGTCAATTGTTTGATTGTTTGATGCTGCTAAAATTAGCTGAGGCGCCGCGCAGCCTCGGGTGTGAAATTATTTTAAGTTCTTCGGAAAAAAAAAAAAAAAATCACTGCATCCGAGTCCGATTGTCTACTGGTAAACTGTGGAAAAGAATTTTCTTTTAATTTTGTAGAAACTATGGGATCTAATTTAATAAATTATATTAATTCTCTAAATAAAAGTATCCCGAATAATCGATTAAAAAAAAATCTCTCCCTATTTTATCCCCCGATTTCTAATTTCACGCCAAGTCAACTCGAAAATCATTCACTCAGAAGTATAAAGGGGTCGATTTTAGGGCTTTGATATTTTTATAAGTTTGCAGATACAATCAGCAAAGTTAAAGGCCAAAGGGCCAAAGGGTAACAGGAATTCTCAAGTATTAATTTTTAAACTCCGAAAATAAAATAGATGAATTGATTATGATTATGTAGTTTTCTTATGTTTGATTTAAAAACCAATTGTTTGTGTTTGCTGAATGTTTGGTTTAACATCTATTTATCTATACTTAACTTAGCAGATTCAAATAAAATTATAGATTTAATTTTTAAATGGTCCAAGCTTTATTGAAGCCTGACTTAAACTATCATGTCATGTCTGAGTGCTGCCAGTCAATAGACCCAAAAAGGTTCAAATTTACATAGTTCAGTCTGTTTTCTATCCTAGCTTAAACTTAACTTTATTCTACATATATTTTAATCATAAGCACAAATTTAGCTTTAATCTGGTTTTAATTATTAAGGTTAAGTATGATTGAGACTTAAACCTAGGTTTGACAACAAAGCGTAGGTATTAAAACTCTTTTAAAAGGACATTGTTTAATGAACTCGTTTTTACCATGAGTTATCCTTTTTTATACTTTTGAGTGACGAATTTGTAATCGTAGACCCTTAGTCACTCAGGATCCGGGATAAATCGGCCCTTTCCTCCCGTTCGACATTTGGCATTCAAACGAAGGATGCAGGAGCGGGTCAACGACCAACTGACAAATTTCTTCCAGTGCAGATGGCTTAAATGTCGAAACAGCGGTGGATGCCCGAAAGATCCGGAGCACTTTATCTTCGGAGGCCGGGCCGCCGCCCCGTCAGCGTTTGAGGTCCTGGTCCGACATTTCCTGCGGCGGGTTCGAGTACGACTATCGCTGCAAAGGAATTTATTACGATACCAGCGACAATGACACAAAATCCTGCGGCTGTGGGGCCACTCCAGCCACCCGTGGATGAATTTTTCCACGGACGAGTGCCGTCCGGGGCTTGGGGCTCCGGTTTTATGAGAATTTTCTGAAATGGCGAGCTGCAGATGGATGGACGAGGTGGACAAAGGCCGTGTGCAATTGCAAAACAATTTGTCAGGGATGCGGCGGAATGCCTTTTTGACTTTTCCAAAAGGTGAATCCAGAATCGCAGCCTTTCATTTTCGCCGGGTTTTATTTGCTAACTCGCAGTAATTCCCCGGCGCATAGAAGAGCGGCTTGTTTCGTCCGTCAAAGTCAGGACTTTTCCGCTCGACGGAAGGTGGCCGACTGCATGAAATTCAATTAAGGCGCTCCAGGGCTCCTCTAAATTGTTCTGAAGATCGGGTCTTCTCCGGGCGGAGACCCAGGCCCATTAAGTTGGAGGATTTATCCCTCGACCCCCCTACACATAAATGTGGGCTGCACTCCGCCTGCAATCACCCCATCCCCGCCCAGTGCAAGGTGGATGCAATTTTAAAAATTCACAGCACACTCGGCCACTGCCAAGTTTTCCCACTTTGCCCTAATTTATGCATATTAAATGACGCTCCGTGTCGGCCCATTTCCTCGAGAATAATTAGAGTGGGCATCGGAGCCTCCTTTCAGCTATTACAGACGATAGTCCCTTTCTCGCATGCGACAACCTCACAAAGTTAAGCGTGTACACTCTGCAGATTCCCCGAAATCCCTTAAAACGACAAAAAAAAAAAAAATTATTATAAAATAAAAACAGCTCAAAACCCACGAACGTGGGGCGACGCTATTAATTTCCCGCCAGCTGCTGACATCTTTAGTCTGCACAAAAGTTTTTAAATGATTTCACAGCTTCCCGCACGGCGTGCATTTTTAAGGAGCTCCATCTCATTAAAAGGAACAATAAGCGATTCCATGCAGTGAAAGTTGGAATTTCTCTGCAAATTTTTTTTTTTTTGCATTATTTTTTATTATTTTTTTGCATTAAGTGATACCACCCCCGCAGCACTTTCTACCCCGGAGGAGTTTAGGGCTTCCATACACTCAAACCAAAAGCATCACAGCGGCGAGAAGCGCAAAAGTGCGGCTCAACAGTTTTGTTTAAGCCACTTTTAGTTTTTAATTTTATGCTGAAAGAACCAAGTCCTCGCCCGTTTTTGCGGCATTTATCTGATTCACACTCATTCGGCCATTGTCGTCCCCAAAGCATCCCCTCAGTAAAATAAAAAAAAAGAAAAAATTGCGAGGAAAATACACGGAAATTGGCGAGCACCTCTCAAAAACTCAGTGCCACCAGCTACTTGTGGTTTAATTAAACTTTGTCGGGAAATTAAACTTTTAGTTTTTTTCATTTTTGTTATAATTTTATACTTAAAGTTTTCTTTAAGGAGTGCCGGGCGTAGTTCCGATCGCAGAGAGAGCCAGTTTAAAAAAGTCAATTTAAGATGAGATAGCCCGAGAAAAAGATTTAGGTTAGTCTTCAAGTTTTTTTTTACGACTTTCATTTTAACCCCCAAGATGCGCGAACAGGAAAAAACTTTATTTTTGCTCATATATTTTCCTATCGACCAAACGGAAAGAAAAGAATGAAAACTCTAGCGTTATTTGCAGAAGGTATGGAACCAAAATTGTCATCCAATGTTATGGCGGTTGAATTTAAGCTTTAAAATATAAAAAGGTTCACAAATCCAGCAAAGTTATTGATTTTTTTTTAGTTCTGGGATTATGTATAAAAGTTATTCGAATATTTGCAATAAGGTTTAATACTAAAAAGTAGCTAAGAAACGGAAATCTTAAAACATTAATAACGCAATTGTTAGAAAAAACTTAATTTAACTAAAGGAGACATTTTTTTTACTACAACTCTTTCTCAAAAAAATAAAATATTAACGATGAAGCTATATGAAAAGTTTCTCTATATTTAAAATTACTTCTTTATAATGAACCACGGCCTAATATAATCTTGATAACTTCATTTGCTACTTAATTAATATGAGTATACTGTATTTTGTATGTCTACAGCAGTTTCCGAATAAGTTTTTTTTGTAAAGAATGAAAATGTTTATAAAATCGGCAGGTCAGAGACTAAATCATTGAATTTCTCTTTGCCTAATTTTATTTGTTGAAATTAAATATTTGTATATTAATGGAAAATATATTTATACGTTGAATGACTATAAAATTAACGATTTTTAAGTATGCCGTCTGAAATAAAAGTAATTGCGACTAATTCTAGTTGAATTTACACAAGTCAAATGGCAAAGGATCCCCTCGAGCTGAATTTACCTTTAACGTTTTTTATGAGCTGACGTCCCCCTTTTTGCCCTTTTTGGAGCAAGTGTGATAAAAATGAAAAGGCCTACAAAACTCTGCGAACTGACCGTCTTAAGCCGTGAGGCCCATCAGCGCGCGGCCAGGTGAAAGAAAAGCGAAGAAAGGTGCGGGGTGCTGGTGCTGGGGTGCAGGTGGAAATGCCGCTAGAATTCCTACCGTCGCAATAATTCAGGTTAAGTGACAACAGCGTCAACAGCACAACTAAATTCCTGCCTTGAACCAGATTCCACTTTATAGGCCTGCAGTAACACCGAAGTCGATAAATTTATCAATTAACTGCACCGCACCGACGGGGCCGGGCCGGGCCGGGAACCTCCCGTTTTAAAGAAATGGGCTCTCTCCCTGCAGCGGCGAAGGGCTCCTTGCCAAATTGGGGCTTGGCCCGGGGAGGAGCGGGTCCGGCCAGGCGGGGTGGCGGGGCGGGGATCCGAAATTGGGCGGCGTGGTAATTTGCACAATAATAGGTTGAATGAACTAATTGCGGCCCTAAATATCCGTCCAGTCCGCACCGCCCCGCATTAATGGGAACGCCGCCCGCCGCCGGAACGGAGCAGCCCTAGGGCGGTTTTGAGACCCTGCTGCGATAGGTACCTAGGGCCATCTGCATCTAAAGACTAGGGCCCCGCCGGGGGATTCCTGTGGACTGGCTGCGCCCACGGAGTTGTCGCAGTGCACCCCGCCGCCCGCCGCCGTCGCCGCCACCGACGTCGGAGTGCTTGCAGACGAAATTGCAATTACGGATTGTCAAAGGACAAAGGACAGCAGCTGTTTACATAATTGAGGGGGTGGAGGAGGGCGGATGCGGGGGCGGAAAATCCGAGAGCCGCCGTACCGCGCACACCTAACGCCTACACCAGAAAAAGGTGCGACGAAATGGGGAAGCCCTTCCCAGACGTTGAGAAGGTCAGGAATCGAACTTTAAGATTTATAAAAGTCGGCGCGGTGCGGCGGGCGAACGGCGGATCGGATGAATTTTATTGCGCCGAAATTGCTGTGAGCCAGAGCTTTCGCGGCTTTTTTTTGATATGGAACAGCGACGCAAACAGGGAGCGCCCCAGCACCAAAAAAAGAGACTCCGCCGAAGAGAGGACCCCAGCCTGGAACGGATCGGGGCCCTTCCAGCTCTCTTGGGCCACCCGAAAAGCACGTGTACGGGTTCATTTAACGGCACACTTACGCCCTGGAAATGGAACAATATGGCAATCGTGGCTGCGGTGATTGGCACGAGCAGCCGCCTGCACATGCACTCGGCAGCGGCGACTGCAGGCTGTGGGGGCTCCGCAGGGGTTAGGGAACTTTTATGTATAATGCCGGCGGTATAATTTAATAACGGGGATCTCCGCTTCTTTCGGGAATCCAATAAACAGGAATGCCGCGCTTAAAGTCACTTACAAAACGGGAATGCGGCGCTCGGATGCTCCTGTGCAGCGTCCGGGACGCGCCAGTGCAGCCTGACGGAATATTCGGCCATTGGCCACGCCGCCACCGCCCCCTGCTGCTCCCGCACCTCAACCCAATGGCCCCCTTTTAATTGTCCGCCTGATATTAAAGGCCTTTGTCTGAAAGACCGTGGAAATTGCATAATTAATTTTTAGAACCACCCCCACCCCGTCGTATTCTCAGCGGTGCAGCGCTTTTATGTATTGGTTTTCTATGTATTTTTGGTATTAAATTGGTATACAGCCACCGACTGCAACTAAGCGCAAGAAAGCGACATGACCGTTCTGCAGATTCCGCAAAGTTCCCCCAACCCTCTCCGCCTCTTTTCGCTTAATGGTGCATAAATTCAGTCTTAGAACACAAAAAATTAGAATAAAAGTAGTAATACCTATTTTTGGTTTTTTTGTTTTTTATGGAAGGTAATTATAGAATTTTTACGTAATTTTATTTAGGATAATGGTTTAGGTTTTACATAATTTGATCAATTATCCAATCTGGATATACAGTTCCGAATCACTATTTGATGTTTAAAACATTCGAAACTAATAAAAAATATCATCTTTCACAAGAATATCTATACATTTTATATAATTTTACGTCTTGTATATTTTTATAATTATTATTACCTATATCTAATAGTCAGACCCATATTTAATTTTAAAATTTGGAAAGTGATAGATTTTCGTCTTCCTACATGATTGCTGAAAATAAAGAAAGTTTTACTTTACTACAATTCGCCATTTTATAAGAGAAATGCATTCTCCTTATCGTCGCGAAATTTGTTTTAAAAACTAAATAGAGTAAAATAAAATGAATGAATAAATCAAACAAAAGCAGGTGCATCACTAAATTTCTATTTTAAATTGTTCTATTTTATAAAGTACAAATTTTCGTAAAGTATGTACTACCAATTTCTGCGCAAAAGACTTCCCTTGTGATTCTCGCTGCAACTTCCGAGCAATTTGGGGCTCATCCTCGCCAAAAGCTGAATAGAATTGTGTGCTCAATTGGAGGCGCAGCGCGCGATGCAGCGAGCCAGATAAATCGCGGGTCGCGCCGATTTGAATATCAAGAAAACATCAAGGTAACAATCGGACGGAAGTGGAGCACAAGAGCACAAAAGGGGGCTGCTCCTCCATCGTTGGGTGCTCCGCCGCAAAAGACATTTGCGGCAATCAGAATGCCTCGGGCTGCAGGGTGCTGGCAACAATCAGCCCCCGAAAAAGTTGGCAGGCGACTCCCACCCAGCATCTTTTTGGGAACGAAAACCGGAGCCCGAAGTCGGAGCCCGAGTCGGGTCCCGGCCCGGCTGTGGTTTCTGAAGGAGGACTTCAGGTGATTGCGGAGCCCCCCACCCCCGCACCCACCTCCTCTAATGTTCTCAACAAATACCTTGCACTTCTTAACTTGAGAAATTATTCCGCACTGGAGATAATTGCGAAACTTTCTCATTGTGCTTAAATTCCTATCGCCTCGTTAACTCCTTCAGCTTACAGTATTAATTTAAGTGCAAATTTCCGGGTCGTGCAGCCCGGACGCGGGGGCCGGATGCAGCTAGGGCGGAGGCTCCCCGGATGGGGGTGGCCGCCCCCGCTGACGTTGGATGCTGCGGAGGCCCGTGTGAATGCTCCGCAGATGTGCCATTTGGGGGCTCCAGCGGACAAACTCCGCCATGTTTGCTTTTGTTTATATTATTAGTTTATTACGGAGTTTAGCCATGCCCGGCGAGGCGCTCCAAACTGCTGTCAGCGGCTCCATTGCACGGGGAGCGGTAATTGCATTTTTGAGGACTCCTGAACTAACTGCAGCAAGGACACGAAGTGCACTTGCACTTTTGTTCTAGCGAGTGCTCTTCTCGTCTATTTTTCGTTTATGGGCTACATAGCCGTTTCGCATAATTGGTAGTTTTATGCTCGACACGTTTTATTACCGGCCATCTATAGCCCCCTGGATACCGTAGATAGGACCCTTTTTTCTACGTCATCGAATAACTCGGCCTCAGTCGTTTTTGGATAGAGAAAGGCGCACGGGTTTGCACAGCACCAAATATTTTGGCATAAACTTCCACTTATGTGTTTACAAAAGGCAAATTTAATGAGCCCCTGGAACTTGAGATAACCCACTGTTTTCATGCCTCTATAGGAAGAAATTCCAATGATCTAGAGTCTGAAACTAAAACTTAAATTCTATGCCAGCCACTCGCTGCTCTATGCAATTAAAATTCAATTTAACAAGCCTGTAATTCAAATGAATTTCGCGGTGCCTCATATGTATGCAATTGCGCACGCCATTAAAATTTGGATTTAATGGACTAGAAGAACTGGAAAATCTGTTGTATATTTTTGATTTAACCGACCGCGAAACAAAACAGAAGCTCAGTTCAGTATAATAATAAATTAGGAAACCTCAAAATAAAGCAAAGTAGATATACATATAAAATATTAATACCTATTAACATTTAGCTTTGAGGTAACTACTATATATTTGACAAAAGCTAAAAGGCAAATATGATTATGGCTAAAAGGTCAACTATTTCCAAAGCAATTTATAAATTTCTAGAACTAAATAAATAAATTATAATAACATATGAAGCTCCAGAGACTCGAGATCAAAATATTTAAAATGGCCCGATGCACGTTTGCACATAAGTTTTTTCTTATGCTACTTGTTTGAATTAGTTGTTCGAAAAAGTATCATTTTAATTTAGGTTCTTAAATAAACAATAAACACTATATCTAAAAAAGATATATTTTAAGTAGGTATTCAAAACGCGATTAAGTAAAATAAAACATAACTAATAAAACAGGACTTATTTAAACATTTTTTTAATAAGATTCTCTATCTGAAATTCAATTAGAAATTATGCAGTAAAATAGGAATTACAACCTTTGTTTTCTTGTTATCTCTCACAATTATTTTGTGTGTGAAATATGCAATAACATTATTTAAATTATTCGAGATAGACGGAAATATTTTTTCCAAAGCTGAGTTTCATAATTTTTGCTACCTACATACCTACGTATGTATATGGTAGTAAAATTATGTTTTCTCTTAGAACCTAGTTATATCAAATTGAATTCTATAGGTAAGCCTTAAATAAATTCAAATTGTAGGTATACCAACGAATATTTCTATATTTTTAAGAATCCATGTTGTATTGAATGTATGTTGATATTAAGGTAACTGGGTCGAATATGGCCAGCCGCGAAATATGGCCACATGCATATATCTCTAATCTCAAAGGACGTAACAAACTGAACAAGTCGCAAAATGTTCGGCGAGACGGTAGGCACTAAAACTACGCGCTTACCGTTGCCACCGCACCTGCGACAGCGGGACAAATGCCAAAACAAAGGAACGACGCGTCGCGATCATAAAAATCGAACGTAAGATTTTAGCTTGTATTTCTCTATTTAATATTATTACCTTAATGTAATATTATTAACTTAATACTTGACAATCATATTTGATATTTCTGTGTAGTTTTTTTAAACTATTTATGTATTTAATAATTAAAGTGAATTTAAAAAAAATTAGTATAAACTAAAGATATGGCCATATTTACATACACTGGCGGAAATATGGCCATTTTGCCTGTTTTTAAAAAAAGAAAATTAACTCCAATTGTAAATACTTTTGCTATTTATCTTCCTCGTAGTTTGAACACTAAATAGATGCACTTTACTAATAAGTACTGTTGCTTAGCCTAATACCATAAAATATATGTAAAAAACTATACAAAACGTTAAGGTGGCCATATTCGACCCAGGTACCTTATTTTAATTTTGCTTAAAAGAATGACCTGGGCAGCGCCGGTTAAAACATGTAAATAAAACTACGATTTGTTACAATTTTATAAAGGATCTGTTTTGCGAGAAAAAGCAATTGTCCCTTAAACATTCTGGTGGCAGACCAGGTGTAACAGGTAATAATAGAAATAGCGTCCTTTCCACTCTGATGATTGCAAAACATTGGCATTGTTCCCCATCAGGTGTATCGAAACGGCGACTCTTTTGTCCTGCTGGGGACTGTGGGGCCCCACGCGCACAAAAGGAGCGCTAGATATGTCTCCGCTGGAACGCCGGACAACAAACCGAATTTATATTCTATTCGATTTATTGAAAGCGATTTTCGGGAGGTGGGGGCATTTCATTTCACGATACACCAATACGACCCCGAATTGATAGCCTTTTGATCTGCGCGACGCCGATTCCAGCCCATTGTGGCAGTGGCTTAAGTGCATGCAAGAGGCCGCTTTATTGGCCCAATAAATGTCGTATTAATTCAGCTATCGCCCCCGCAAACGGCCGCTGTGCCAAAAATTGCCTAGCCAGGATATTTTGACTGGTCGCATTCGGAAGCGGTGAAATATGAAACCGGCCTTGGATGGGAAAAGGGGGTGCCCACTTTATAAGAACTTTTGGAGCGCCTCAAGGTTGCCACTGGGCCGAATCAATAATTAAAACGAGCTGTCGTCCTACGTCGTCCACCCACACAAATGGCGATTTTGCAGGACACATTAGGGCCGCGCTCTTGAAAAACGCGATTTCCAGTCGACATGGTGGGAATTGTGATTTTCAGCGATTTTGTTCGACTCTTTGTGGGCCTATGAAGGACTACGGAGGAAGTTAGAGGGACAGCCGTAATGTATCACCCCCAAATGAAAGTCAAACTCGTTTTCGTCTATCTTTTTTTAATCAACTACCAAGGATTTTATTGGGTCAAATGTAAATCGAGATATAAATAGGCGATTTCGTACAAGTATATTACCAACTCTAGTAGTACTTAAATAAAGTGGTTCGATAGTCGATGTTTTATAAAGGTAATTATTTTTATTACCTTAATTACAGGGTCGTTCTGGATGTTGACGATAGCGGAAACATGTTGTACGATTTTGCCTTGATATACAACATAAGAATGTATGTATACACTATGAAGGTTACATTAAATCGACTGTTCGACTTTTATTTTTTTGAGATATGATTCAAGTTATTCAAATGAAAATATATTCCCATTGTTGTTCATATCTCAAAAATATAAAAACAAACTCGTTAAGCTGACTATAGTAGATATCTACTATTTTAAAGCATAACATCATTTTTTGTATTTTATTTTTAATTTTAAAACTCCCCGCATTTTGCATTCCATTTAGAATTCCACTTTCAACCCCTGTAATAAAATAATTGTTTTTTAGAGTTAGTTTCTTTTACATAATTTAATAAAATGTTTAGTGAAATTAGCTAGCGCAAGTACTGCGTTTTCAACTTCATCAAAGTTATTGGTAAATATATTCAATATTTTTTGGACGATTTAAAAATTTAGGGAAATTCAATCTGTATGTTGACAAATATAAATTGAATTTTGATACAAACCAATAAATTCCTTCACTTCAAAGTACTTTTTTAGGAGAAAAAAATTCAAAGAGAACTTTTTAGTCACTCCAGGTGGACATGTCCCTTGAATTGAGGGGGGCAGTCAGGGCCACTCCAGCACTCCTGAAGGGCATCAATTCGAAATCGACTTGGAATTGGCTGTAATCAATCAGCGGCTGTTATCACCTCGGCTCGCCTCGACAGTGTGAAAGGAGCCCCTGGCGCTGAATTAATGGGTCCCCATTTATCTGGGTGGACTTCTTGCCATCCTTCCGGGGTTCACGCAACCTGAACCGGAAATCTGTGCGCCCCATAGGGGGGCGAGTAGTGGGCGGATAGCCGGGAATGTGGCGATTCTCTTGCCGGTCGCGTTGCATCTCGAAATGCAGGAGCAAAAAAAATAAAAAATAAAAAGAATATGCAAAACAATGGGGCCGCCCAGCATCCAGCCAGTTCCTGCCGGAGCCCCACATCGATGGCCTCCCGCAGAGGAAAATAAGGAGGACAGCGCGCCCCGCTGCCGCCGATGATAATTTCAATGGACGCGCCGACGAGCGGCATGCAAAATTTTTAGCTGCAGCAGATTTGCTCCCAGGGCAGGGCGCTGACTCCCTTTGTCCCGGGGACCTTTTAATTTGATAAATCCGTTGCAGGCCGATTTTCCTCAGGATTCCCATTTCCCGCTGAAGAAATGTGCATGATGCAGCAGCCTCTGCCTTCCTCCGGGCGGGGCGCTCTGCACACGGCGGATGGAATCCCTGAATAGGCCCCATTTTTTTCCCTACTTATTCCCTATTTTTGCTATTTTTTTTTTGTATTTCGCAACGTTTTTTGTGGTGCACGCCGCATTACCACGTGTGGCAACGCGACTGTGAGCATAACTTCATTACGGCAAGTTACGTAAGCAGCCCATTTTTTAATATTCACAGAGCGCGCGAGCGGATCCCGGAAATATTCCCACAATTTGCATCGGGTTCCTGCAAAGTGTGCTCCGGGGCGATAAGTTGATCGTGGGCGCACTTACTCCCCTATTTTTCTTCCTTTTAACATTTTTTTATTGTATTTTTGTTGGATGGCGCGCATGTTTTTTATTTTTATCCCAGTTCCTGGAAACCTGTCGAGCGGGGACACGCCGCCGCCGGCCAGGACTTCTTCCACGTCCTCCCGTATTTTTATCGCATGTGCCCCAGCACAGACTATTTGAGCGGGGCATTGTCGTCTCGTCCCAAATTTAATCGCATCGGAGCGTCTCTTGTTCCCTTCTCCCTATTGTGCTTTGTAATTCAACAAATGTGCACCACATTTGTCGATAATTTTAATTAAACGACAGTTGACTTTAAGGCCTTCTTCTTCTCTTTTAGGGTATAGGTACTTAAAGTTTAAAAATTGAGATACGATTTTTTGCATCAATCAAAGAGTATTAAGTTAAGTTATAAGGAAATGTTTAACTATACTATATATTCTTTCAAAGATTTGATTTTTGGGTGAAAATCCTGTTTCAGATTTCGGTACCGAGTGGCTGCATAACACTCAAAAGTCCACGCCGCCCACATATCCGCCAACCAGAGAGTGGGTGACTTGGAGTGGAGTCGTTCCAAGTTTTATTTGCTTAACTATTCAAAACAGGCGCTCCTCCGCATCGATAAATAAATTGAGAGTCTTTGATCGGGGGCTCGAATGGGCGCCCTGCCAACCAAGTTCGGCTCAGATTCGCAAGAATAATGACAAGTTGTCAGGAGACGGGCAAGCACCTTCCTGCAGGAAGAGGCACCTATCCCCTGGTCAAAATCGACAAAATCTCAAATAAGCCAGAACTATTGATCGGGCCAATTATCCAGTTGCCGGAGGACTCTTGGCACAGATTCAGACATCATCCGGCCGATTGCAGACTGTTGATTTGACAGTCGCTCCCGGAGATCCTGCTGCGGCCGCAAGACCGGGAGCTCCTTGGGTCCCAAGTATCCAGGCCCATAGTTGCTACCATCCGACAAGCAATGCAATTTCTCCCGGCCACCCGAGATATCCTTCGATTTTGATAGGAAGATATGTGCGTGGGTGGGTGGCCGGGGGGATTAAACCCGGTCAACCTGAACGTACCTTTGCCGCCCTCCGAAGGCTCGTTGTGGCCACAGAGCGGACCATCACCGGACTTTATATACTGCATAAAATCCAGGGAATTTCTCTCATCCCTGCCCGTTTCACTTATAATCCTTATAAAATTTTACGAACCATAGTCATCCCGGCCCCACTCACCCGGGACCGCCTTTGACGACGCAAGAATTTCTTGTCTCTCGCATATAAAGTTATTTTTGAAGTTTATTTCGCTTTTATGGTTTAATATCAAAAGCCTCCAGAAAGTTTTCACAAATTTATTGTTTTTGGGCCGCCAGGCTCCAGAAGGCGGGCAAAGGCAATATTTTCCACATGCTGCTGCTCAAACGAGAGAATGATTTTCGCTAAAGATGATTGATCGCCAAGATTTAGGCGGATATCGATGAATCCTGGAGCAGGTGCCATTTACCGCAACTGATTTCATTACTTTTCAAAGGGCGTAAACTCCTGCTCCAGGGCAGGACTATCATCGCATCGTCCTGTCCTGTGGGAATTTCGCACGTTCACCCTGTGCCCGGTGTGTCGCTTTATTGCCCGGCGAAACGCGTTTAATGTCCTGTTCGCCACTTGGCGCGGAGTCATTTTTTAAAAAATCCCCTTTAGGTACTTCAGACAGACATGGTAATGGCCCGAGAAATGGCCCTGACCTTATCTGGCGATCATCCTGCATGAAGTATGTTTTACGATCCGCACTCCATCGGTTTTTCATACAATAAAAAGCTACTGCTTTAACACCTAATCAAAACATTATTCTGAACCCTTTTTGTAGTGACTGCAAAATAGAAAGAGTTAAAAAATACAAATTAAAATTAGTTTTAATGAGCATTTGATAAAATTATTTAACGAGTCTGCTTAAATCAAACTTATGGTGGATTTAATTATAAAAGCAAAACTGAAAAGAGTATAATATATTTAAATGAGTTTTATCTCATAATAATACTGTCTGTAAGTGGAACTTATGAATAACATTTTCTGGACTAAAAATCTGGTAAAAAATTTCCTTGCTAGCTAATGAACTCGAAGAATCTATAGTTCGGTTCTAGATTTATTTATCATATAATGGTTTAAGGTAAACATTAAGTTTCCCGGCAATTAGGCGGTTCTAATTAAACATCTTTAGTCGTTAACTCAAAACCCATTTCTCTAAAAATAAACATGTGCCTAGACTTAGGGGTTTTTGTAGTCGAATCAAAGCAAAAATTCGGGTTTCATATGGGTACATAAATGTAAACCTTTATAATAACGAGGTAAATGGAAAAGTTTGACTACTTTTCTAATCTGACCAAAACACAAAATTGATAATACCTTTTAAAATTAAGTAAGATTTTGCTATAACAGTTCAATTAATGCCAATAAAGAAAGTCTTTAATACGACAAAATAGCTTTCATGTTAATCTATCAATCACGAAATAATCGCTAGTGTTTTAATGGTTCGATCTTTGGTCCAAATTACTCATTTGACTTATAATTTAGACGAGGACTGCATCCTTGCGGAGCCATTCCACCTTCAATTGCCCAAAATAATTGCTCCCCGCCCTGCCGCCCGGCACCTAATTCGGTGTCGTGAAGTGAAATCACTTAATTGTAAGAATAGCGCCGGAAACCTCCGCCTTGTTCAAATAATCATTCAGGCTAATGCGACAAAGAGGTTATTAAGAAATCTTCCCTTCCAATTACTCGCTTGATTAGCCAGGTGATTGTGCCCAATTCGGAGTAATCTGGGCTACCATAGGCAGCTCCCAATTTGCGATATGTGCCGGATTCGGGAATCGACAAACTGGAGGAATATGTGCTGAGGAGAGCAACAAATTCTCTGGAGAATCAGTTAATAGGGCATCCTATTGGGGCCGCTCGATCGGGGGTGGCCCCACCGGGAGGAGGAACGGAGGGCGAGATTCTTTTTGGTTTTGCCCTTAAACAACCAAATTGTCCCCCCACTGTCTCCCCCGGATCTCCCTTTCATGTGGAAGCAAGTTGACCATGCCTGCAACCACTCGCCGGACTGTGGCCAAGCAAATATTTGCTAAAATTCGAAATTTTCAGCTGCCGCCCCGGAGTTGTCAACAAGGCGGGTGCAACAAAGCTAACGCTTTTAAATTGGAAAAATATTGACTTATCGCCTGGATGTTGACGGGCTCGTTACCCGTTTTAAAATGTCCTTAAAACTTATGGGGAACATATCGGCTGATGGTCGACACTAAAACCAGAAACGACCCCATCAGCAGTTAATCCCCCGTAAAGCGGGAGTCATTTAGCACATATTTCGCAACAAGTAAAGAAGTTGTTCGCGAAGATTTGAGAGGAAATGTTGCAAGATGATGTCCTGGGGTTGTGTGGGGATAAGAGGGAATCCGTTCCGGAACGTATAACCGGGTAGACCGCAGAAGAAAAAAAAAAGCCGGAGCGGTTTTCCTGTCCGGGAAAATGTGCGGCCCCATTGATTTTCTATTAAAACAGCCGGACGAGCGCACCGCACCGGAGAGGCCGTAAAATTGCATTGATTCCCAATTTTGCGGGATGTTGGCAGTGTCCGGAGAAGCCTCGTTAATCGACCCGGCCCTAATCATAATGAACCGCTTTTACCCGTTTCGGGATGGCCCTGGTTCACTGCGCCAATGTGCCCAAAATTAAACATGGATCGGATTAATCGAAAAATAAATTGTTTTAGCGCTTATCCGCTCTGAAACTCGATTGATTTGGGGGCCGGGCCGGGCGGTGTAATCAGAGCACCTCCGGCCCCGGACGGAGGCGTTAAGTGGGCACTGTGACGGCGATGGCAGCTCTAATGGACCCCGCCGGATTACGTCCCGCCATTCGAAGCTGGCTATTGCATTTTTAGCACGTCGCTATGACAATAATTCGCCACGATAGTGCTGCAAAACCGGAGATTAAAAGGCGGGTCCATTCCCGGCCAGGAGGGGACTAAGGGGGACATATGTAAGCACTGCCCACAGAGTGGCAGTGGAGAAATTTTTAAAATCGGAAAAGACGGCAAAATGCAGCTCGGGATTCAGTGTCCAGCATGTAAACAAAGCCATGAAATATCGATTCATTCCATTCCATTCCCGCAAAAGAAATGAAACCGGGAACAGGGACTGGGATCGAATTTTCGCGTCTCCCCCCCAAAAAAAAAAAAGCATAATTCACAACTGCGCCCGGCCCGAGCCGAAGTTTGTCCACAAATCTTAGAATTGGAAACATGGCGAAAGTTTCGTGATAACAACGCGAAAACGGCGGGCGTTTTGTTTTTTATGGGCATCGATATGCTTCCAATCGAGAATACCAATGGAACAACCAAAAAAAAACTTCCACCCCCAAAGCAATTTGCCGTCCGAGTGACGACTTAATTTCGAAAAATAAGCAATTATTGCGATGTTTCCACATTCTTACATTTCTGGAACATTGCCTTACTATCCCACTCCATTTCACAGTCCACCCATTCTCCTCGCATTAATCGGAAATTTAATGTAATTTCTCGAACTTGAATGAATACTCTGCACTATTAAGTTATTTTTAGTACCTATTATAGAAATCCTGCGAAACATCTTAAGATTTCAGCTAGGTAGGTAGGTACTACATAAACATTACGAGCAAATTTTAAACTAGAAATATTATGCATGACAACAAATTCCAGAAACCATTAAGCATAAATTTCACGGGTTTTGATGAATGTTCATATATGTATGTAGATTCAAAAGTGGCGAACTCGAAAAATATTAAATTAACGAGTCCTAAAAATAAGCTAATTAAAAGAAAAGTTTCTCTTACTTTGAGTTGCCGTTTCACAAGATAAACTTGTCGCCATCGCAAAGTAAATAAAATTATTTTAACTTTAATTCACTGATTTCAAGGATTTTCCAAGCATTTTTTTGAAGGTGAAAATATTTTTAAAATTATTTTAATTGTTTGCAAATCTCAAAATTTATTAGTTTTATTATTTAGCTATATAGTATTCTTAATAGATTTTCATTTTAGGCTACGGATGGACAACTGCGAGGGAGCAAAATCGTGCAATAAGTCGGTAAGTACTCGTATTGTTGAATATAAATCTTTATCATACCTTCCGAAGAATCAATAAATGGATCAAGAATCACAAATTGAAGATAAAAAAATTATCTGAGTAACATAGAATTTTTTTGATTGAATATATTGGATTGCATTCAGTTTTTTTGATAATTCACAGACGAAAGTAATGCACCACAGGTGCGGTGAGGACTTCCAAAAATATTTCCCTTAATAATAATAATAATAGAAACTCAAATCCAAAAAATCAGTAATTTTTTGGACTTCTAAACCAGATCCGTAGTCAATCCATATTCCCGAATTTTCTCCTTACTTATATTAAAGGATAGCTTAGCCTTAGAGGGTATTGAACATTTCGCTAGGTCAAGGTTCACCAAAGCGGAAAAAAGTACCTAAACCTTCTGAATGCATCTTTTGACGCCGAAATTGTTACATATCGCCCGGGTGCATTTCAATCAGTTTCTTAAAATGCACTGAAACGATTACTCCTTCGGCTGTCGTCTTTTTGAGACGGCTGCAGCCGTGGGGACGTGACACAGTTTCGCGACGACGACGACAACAACGACGACGTCGAGGAAGATGTTCCAAAAAATTCGAAACCCAGTCCCATTCCCGGTCCCGGGCTGGCCATGTAATATAAGGCTGGGTATTTAACATGAGTAATCTCCTTATATCCGGGTAAGCTCCCGGGCGATGCTGTTCCCCGTTCTCTTAATCTGCAGAACGAGAACTCTGTTCCTGGCGAGGAAATAAAACTCTTCCTGAAAGGAAAAGATGTGCAATGTGCCTGAGAGGCACAATTTCGATTTTTGTGCTATAATCAGGCTGGGATGCGGCTGAACGTGAACGTGATTGCAATCAAACAACAAATTTTAAGGAGAACTGCAAGCAGGGCTCCTTGGGACGTGCACATAGGCATTTTTTATATCCTGCGGACTTGGGATGCATTTCCTTCTAGTTCTATCTTCGATATTTGTGTTTTCCTTAAAGATGCTGGCCCCGGCTGGTGCTTTAACCACTCAGTGGGGGGCTCCGGGGCTTCGGGGCTCCTTGTTTGCCCTGCTCTTCCCGGGGCTGTGGCCCACTTCGATTTGGGGACATGTTTAGCAATTAATGCGAGCACTCCATCCGGACCGGCTTGAGTCGAGCATTCGAGTGTTGGTCGGGAGAGCAGGGAAAACATTTCGGAGGGCACCGGTGCCGGATGCGTTCCCGGAGTGCCTCTGCCTGGATGCCTGGATGCCGGGGCCCTTCAGTGGGGCTATCTGCAGCACTTAGCAGCCAATTGAGGGCTGCTCGAGGGCCCACGACACCCCTTCTAAGCGGCCCTCCATAAAGCGAATTCGCTACATTGCGGTTGTAAATTTGCCTCACATTTCAGTGGGGGTGTGGCGAGGGTCTCTGGAGTGGGTCCCAACCCAACTCCCCGCCCGGAGACGGGACAGCCGGAAAACTATTTGGCAAGGCAAACGCGGTCTGTCTTCGGCTGCCAATTTCGCTGTCGCTGTCGTCCTCGTCCTCGTCGGAGTCGCAGTCCCGACGTCTTCGTCTTCTTTCCCGGAACCCGGTCCCGATCCTGGTCCTGGTCCTGGAGAGGAACGCGCCAGCCCAGGAACCGCTCGCTCGCCCGGGACGTGCTATGTAAAGGAAGCATTCGAGAAATGTTCTTGGATTCATCCCCAAAATGTTGGAAACAGCTTCCTTAAGGCAATAAAATTGATAATGTTGGTTCTTGAAAAAGACGAAATTTATTTTCTCGGCATACCAAATATATAACAAGAATTTATTTTTCGACTTTCATATATGCGACACAATGGCCTCCCCCGATGCACACAGCACATGCACCGCGCTGCTGCATGCATCCCCCCGAATTAATCAAATTTTTAATGTGCACAAAATGCACTCAATCTTCGAGAATTGCAGTAAATTCACGATTAATCTGTAGAAATATGGGGGTGAAATATCTCCGGAACACTTATGGTAAATTTTTTTTTAAAAATAATTTTATGTAAGATATTACCAGAAGCATTTGTGAATCAACAATTTTATATTTGATGATGCGGAACATTTATCAAACTTTAGATATTTTCTGAGATTTCTTAAAGTTTTTAGAAGTAAGCCATTCCTTCGAAAAATTTATCAGAACTATGTAGAAGAAATGCAAAGTGGTTCTTTTGAAAGTGTCACTATAAATTGTACTGGACTTTTAGTATTTTTTACATAATATTAATATAACGATTCCAGCAATCCAAAAGAACGTTAGTGCAATAATAGCTACATATTTTAACATTTTTTTCTCGAAATCATTAGCTAAGTACATTGGGAAAAATACTCACCTGTCTTCTTAATTCCGACAAGTTTAAAAATTCTGCCTAGAAAACTTGTCAACCATTATTTTGTTATTCTAACTCCCGGTCTGGGTCGATGTATCGGCAAATAGCAAACAATAATGCCAAATTTAAAGACGATTCCCAAAAATCAAATTTAAGTCTATACTTTTGAATTAAACACCCTGTTCATTGCATTCATTACCCGAGACACACTTACAAAAACAGACTCATGAAGAAACTAAATAATGGTTTGTGGTTTGGGTGAGAAACTTTTATCTGCTAGAATGTCTGCGTTTTAGGTTGAAAGCTTTTCTAGCAAAATAGTATTTGCAGATTTTCGAATCAAAACGATTAGGCCATTATAAAATTAATCGTTTACATTTGTGTCCTTATACTGTTAGTATTATAATGAAATGAATTTTGTTGAAATTTGATTCGAATGGATGTAATTAAAACGGCGCTTTTAGCCACGAATATAATTTTATTTTGCTATTATAGGTACACTTATTCAAAAATTCACTTTCATCAAAAACAAAGACTCAAAAGCAACGTGATATATCCTTAAAACTACCTTAACAGAATTCAGAGAAATTCTTTGAAAATATCAAGACATAACTTCAATATGAGTTGTGATCATCAATTACATATCGATTTTCGTATAAAAAATAAAAATAATAAAAAAAATTCAAATTTCAAGCGTCCAGAAAATTCGTCTCAGAACATATCTAGCCTTAAGGCTAGAAAATTTGTGCTGGCACGGATTGTCATGAAGGTCTCAAAGGCAGCATTTTCGTTTATTGTTTGCGTCGAGGTTCGACTTGTTTCGCCAGTTCAGCTAGAACATCTTTGTAGATAATCGGGTCCAAATTTCGTCCAAGCATGTAAATTAGCCACCAGTCGCCAACGTCCAATTTTCGAGAGAGCGACTGACAAATTTCCAAAGGCACCATTTTATTTCTGGTGTTTAAAATACGTGGACGAATTTGTGGGATGCATATGATGAGAGCACTAAAATGTTAAAATAAAATCGGGAAAAAAGTTAACTTTAACTATATAGTATTTGGAAATGTGACTAATAAAATTTCACACTTCTATAAAATCACATAACTTTTGTACGTTTACGCTGTTTAACTAGACGTTTTTACCTGGGGATCAGATTCGGTTAAGGAAAAACTATTTTGTCTACATTTTAACTGAAATAGAAATTCTACTTAATTTTTCTACTTATTCCCATTAAATGACTAAGATTATGGAAAATGGTTGAATTCAAAATATTTGCTATTTATTTGGTCTGTTATTTCACGCAACTAATGCGTGCTTGTCGCCATTGATAACCTGAATAAGATGCTTATTATTTCTCATACATTTATTTTATAGATGTGGATATTTTTATGATAAAACGTTTAAACGAAACCTTTTAGAAATATGGAGAAAATCGCGATTGAAGGTGTAATGTGTAATTCTTCGAAACTTTGTATTTTAATATCTCAAGAAATATGAGTAGAAGCAAAAGACAAAAAGTGTTGACATATTCATCACGTTTCAGCCCATTCGTTTAAAAGTAATAGGAATTTAAAAATAAACTAATTCTTCAAGACTATTTTAAATCTTATTGCTTCGCAATTAGGTACGTAAGATGAAATTCTTTAAAGCTCTAAAACTAGGCAACATACTAGAATGTGCAGATATTAAAAAAAAATAATCAGCGAAGTCAAACGATTTTAAAGCTATGTGCATTTAAAAACTTCATGGTATTTATGATTAAATACTAAAGAAAAAAGAAGTTAACTTTGTATGGATTCTTACCGGAAGATCAGAAGGCCGCATAATAATCCGGCTAAAATGATGAACCAAAACCAGATAAAAATGTAGGTCTTCTCGTTGACGATGTTGAGCGGCAAAATGCAGAGGGAGTCATGTTTTTGTATAGAGCCAGAAGCACCATATTTGTGGAATATGCACTTCGTGACTCTAGGAAAGACATAAACCATCGGGTCCACTCTCTGCTCCTGAGGCACCTCGGAGAACTGCATCACTCTTAGTCCATAAGACATGAACTCGCCATCGAAAAACTTGTTCATGAGGTAAAGTTGAACGATGATGTTGACCAGGCAGAGGACCTCGCACGCCCAATATCGAATGGCATAAAGTTTATGGCGCTGTAAACAGGGTGAGAATGAAAATGATAGTTTCGAACAAAATGGAACTCCCCATGTAATTGTACACAGCTTAAGGCTGGTGCCCCAAAACAATTCCAAAGGGCAAAGACTATGGAACCTTCGTTACAAAGACTGTTCACTCCTGCAATTTAGATTTTCAGTTTTTGTGACCTTGGTACCGTTATTCCTCCCAACCCCACGATTTTGCTAGAGGATGATACACTGCTTAAGCACTTTGATCGAAGAGAGAAGAAAAATTCAGAGGCGGGGCTTGGAATCTGAAGAAATCGGTACAGTGTTACAGGGTGTCAGGATTTGCAGAGGAAATATGAAAATCCAACCAAAAGAAGCACCCTGTCAAACCGATCGCAAGAGCGCCTCACCATACAAGCGCATTTGCTTCCTGTACTGAGCAGGAGCGCCTAAGAAATCCTATGGTGAAACAACGTAAACAACCGAATCCGTGTACCCCTTCAATGTGTGGGTCCGTCAGTTTCGTTTTGCCTGTTCCTATTCGAAAAGCACGGGCGCCCTCGCACCAACACAGTCTCACAAAATGCAATGCTTGAGCAGGAGCGCTCCGTAATAGGTGAACTCTCGCTTCATGGTGTTTGCCGCACTTCTCCCTATTGCCGTCCTTGTTCATTATTAGGCGATTTAAATGGGGATTCGGACTTGGAACAAACACGGCGAATTTTTCTTTTCGACTAATGGGCATTTTGTTGTTGTAATTTTCTGAAAATTGTCCATGGTGGGGGTAAATTGCGTCGCAGAATTAGAGTGAACATTCTTTGTAACAAGGTTCAATATTCTTTGCAAAGGGTCTATTGTTTCACAGGTTTCCTAGGAACAGCAAAAGATGCCTTTATACCTTTATGTGCTTGAGCAGATAGTCGAGGAGGGCATTTCTTTTAGCGCATTTCTCCTCTTCGGGACAAATGGCTAGGTTGAGTCCCATCACAATCGTCCTGAGCAGGCCTCCTTCGAAGGCGTCCCACAGGAACTTTGGTGTGTAGCAGGCTGCTGCCTGGAAGAATAAATAAAAACAAAAGAAAAACATGATTCATCCTCAGACACATTATCTCTGACGGTGCGCTAATTGGATTTTTTCCAGCCGCATATGACTTCAATTGAGTTTGCTCCAATTTGCAGTTCAATTGAGAATTCTTTCACGACATCGTAATTAGAATCAATTGGGCAGGAATTCTGCACCGCGCACCCGAAGAGGCGGAGGAGGCCCATTGCGGTTAGGTTTTGACCTCGGCAATATCTTTTCATTATCTTGAGCCTTTTTCTTGAGTCGAATTTGAGCCCAGTTCCATTCGATTTGCGGCAGGCATTTGTTTGAGTAGGAATTTTTATGACATTCCTAATAACTAGTAAGATCTAATCCTAATCCTTACCTGGAAAAACAGGACAAAACAGACCCACTGATAGTAGGTGTAATATTTTTTGGCATCTTCATCGTCAAAATCATTGGCAATGCCGGGATGAGCCACTTCTCTGCCTACCTGGAAAAAAATTAGAAATAGATTAGTCGCCTTTACAGAAATGACCTTGAGGTTTTTAACTACTTTTTTTCACTCGAAACCCGTGCATTTAACTTTAACTTGTTAACCGCACCGACGCCGGGTTATTGCTGCGTGATTGACTGGGAACTCAAGTTCGAATTTAGCCAGAGCGCGCCAAATTGAGATGGGATCGGTTTTCGTCGCAGCTTATTGAACCCAATCCAGTCGGGGTCAAAACTCGTAGACGAGGATGCTAAACCATTACAACGCCATTTTTTACAATTCAAAAATGATTGCGCTGCGCAAGTGATCGTAGTGATCGTTGGACTCTAGATTGGGTCAATAGACTGCCACTTTCGTTATAAAAAATTGTGAAATCTATTTTCGAAGGCACAGCGGGTGCTTACAACATGATGATGATACGTGCTTTTTTCTGCTGGTTCTACCGATTTAAGGGGATAGAATTTAATATCAAAAATTCAGAGCATATGATATTTAAATTAAAAATATGGATATCCCGGGCCAAATTAACATGTTTTGCTACTAAATGATGAAGACTTTTTAACGGATTTTAAAACTCGAAATTCTCTTGGCCATAAACTTGCTATTAATTAAGGACCAAATTCTTCGTAAATCTAATGTTAACATGCATAGAAATTGTTAATGCATCATATATATTATAAATTTAGAACAGTAGCATCCGACACAATTTTTCTGTTATCTAGAAAACATTTGAACTACCTTAATTATGATAAATAATTCAATAAGAATTCTCTAAAAAAAGTTTGAAATTTTTAGAATAAAATTCACACATTATAAAAGGTGTTTTGCATATTCATATTAAGTAACTTATTATATCTGCTGATGTTTTTCGAAGAACTAAAATAGATATATGTATAGTACTTATTAGGAATGCGGAAGAGGTACGTAATTTCTTCTCAGCTTCAATTTCCTGGAACTGCTGAGTTGACCTTTTTCCTAAAATTATATGATAAAGAAACCTAAACTCGACTGTTCAGTAACACTCTTTCTACATAAAACTGATAACTTGATTACTGAAACCATGTGCTTCCTGTTGCTTTTTCCGAATCATGCACAGCAACAAAAAGCTACGAAAATTGTTTGCAGCATAAACTTCTGTTCATTAAAAAAGGCTGGAAAAGTATAAAAGCTAAGAAATGCATTATCTAAATTTTATCTGTTTAATTATATATTTAACCTACAAATTATTTAACTATCAGAACTTTGATTCTATTATGTCATATTACAATTTATTAAAGTATCAAGTATTTAATTCTATTGAATAACAAAAACACGACAACATTCAATTTCACAGACAGCAGTTGTGTCAATTAAACTTTTATTTATCGAATTGGCTTAAATTGCTAATGAAGTAAGATCTAAATTATTACGTAACGTTTCCGACAGACATTCGGAGTCAATATTCATTGCACAGCTAATTATTCAATATTTATCTGAATTTTTAATGAATTCAGTTTTATTAGGTAATCTAAAGAATTTAAAAGAATATTTAAGATAACTAGAGAAATAGTGAGGAATTTAAGAAATCGTCTATTGTAGGAAGGAAATGATGAAATCAAACTAGAGTATCTCGAAATTTTTGTATAGTAACATGATAAACTGCGAATGAAGCTAATTTAATATCTCTTTAGCACACGAAATGAAGAACTAGATTTTATTTTCAATCCAAATTGAGTACAAATACTAACAACCCTAATTGTATAGACTTTCGAATTTCCCCATATAGTCATAATGGTTTTTAAATTGAATGTTCCACATTTAGGCAAGTGAAACTTCCACTAACAAAATGGGATTTTTTTTAAATATTTGCAAGTCGTGCGAACTGATAACTATCTTTGGAGGGTAAAAATAGTGCTAAAAAGCATTTATACCTCAAAATTAGCATCTTTGAAAATGATGACTTGCTATGAGAGAGATACCTCAAGGTGCTAAAGCTTTTGCTTTTGCTTTTATTCAGACAAAAGAAAAGATATGCGAACGAAAAACCAACCGGCACCCGCCCGTGTCCAGCTAATATATTTTTTTTTTCATTCTTAAGAAACGAGGTCACATGACGGGGGTCGGTTGACGCATAACAACAAAAGATAGAGCGAGCTGTAAGACTATCACTCAGTCACTCTGACTCCAATATTTTGAGTAATTATCGCAGGATGGGGAGTAAATTGACGGTTACTGGTTTATTTGGGTCTACGACGGGGTCTAGGTAGCCTTGGTGCGTCGTCATGGTAGAGTTGCTTCAAAAATGTCATGAATCTGTGCCTTCCTGAGACCTTCTCTCGCGCAATATTCGCGCACGTTCGTTTTGACGCTGGTCAGTAGCGTGTCCATTAAAACGTCGTCAGCGCTGACCGTCGTAGGGTTCAAAGACCCATCGCAGCTGGCCCGCAATCAAGTATTAATCACGCGATAGCATAAATGGTAAAGACCGCATCGCAGCATAAAAACAGAACACGAATGTTCGAATCTTAATTTATAATTTCGACTTACCTGCCGTCGAAAGGCGTCGGGCATCGTGAACGTGCTGGAGATCCAGCAGAACGTGTTCACGACGTGCGCTGGGATCCCGTTGACGATGCAGCTGATCGGGTTCCCGACGTACTGCGTCGCCGTGATTATGAGACTGCACGTGAGCAAAAGGACCGTCGTGAAGACGTTGTGGAGGCGAAAGACCGCATTGTCGGTCTGGATCTCCTGCCACTTGAAGTAGTTCTTAAGACCTCCGAGTAACTTATACATGCTCCGGCTGGTTGAAGATACGGTTGGGCTAGATGATGAGGTGTCACAAAATATACAATGTCCGGGTCAATTGACTTGAAATGATCATTACATCACCTGGAATCAATAAAAGGGTTTCTTTAGTACCACACTATAAAATATAATGAAACTTATATTGGCTACAAAAAAAAATCGTTAAAGAATATAAAATACCAAACAATGCCATCTTAATCTTTTCTAATCCCCAAGTTTTCCAAACACATACAAAAATTAAAATTTTGCAATATGTAGCTAACGTTGCTGTTATTAATTTCAAGAAAGAACATACATATGCATATACCATATAATAAATAACTTGATTTCATAAATCCCAGAAGTTCATAATATTTAGATTTATTACCACTTGTTGGCGCGTAGAGGCATGCAGAAGCAACGTATTGAAGCAACGAATTGACAAGCACGCATTTCTGTTTTGAAATAGAAAGTTCGAAATAATCTCAAATTTTCCTTAGATTTGCACCTGGTGGAAACGTACCTAAATATGAAGAAATGATGAAGAAAAACTGTTACTTTTCAAAATTGGGTATTATGGTATGGTATTTGGTAATATGTGAGAATAGGGATTCAGGATTAACCAAAATAAAAAAATAAATTGTCATGACCAACGATTTTTCTCAGAATTTTTTGTATGAAGATAATTTTGTCTGAATCATAAAATTCTAATATGGACTTTTATGAACTACTTAATTGCAGAAACTGTGGTGAATCATAAACATCCGCATGTGTATTTCTTAGTGCAGACTCTAATATCAAAAAGTATTAAGGTTAAATACCTAGGTACCAAAGCTTTTGTTTGATTTTAAAAATTTATTTGAAAAATTTAATTTTTCTTTTTCTAAAACAGCTTTTTATCTTTTACAATTTTACTGTACTTTTATATAATTATACTTGTTGTAGGTTACTTGTCTAGTTTTGTAAAATAAAGTTCAAAACTTCATAACTCTTCGATTTTTGTAAAATAATTTGAAAATAATTTAAAATTTTAAGCACGAAATAGCAAGTTAATACAAGCAATATTTTTAGGTTTTAATAACAATCCTAAAAATCCGAAACAATTTCTCGTATTTGAGAATTTTAACGGGGCTTATAGAAAAAGTTTTATTATTTTTGATGCAGGCATTTTTCATGGTCAGTTTAGCATCAACAATTTCTTGTAAGTAAACTACGATCAATTGGTCATCGATATTTCTGTTAATAAACCCTCTAATTGTCTCTGATGGACAAGTTCATCATAATAGATCACTGAGAGGCTTTTAAATTGGCTGGATTAGATCAAGAGGGACAAGCAATTCATATGATAATATGCGAAAGCCATTAAAACCCGAATTGTATCAGCGCGTTCGACTTCTTTTGTGTCGACTGGCAATCATTTTATTACTGGCAGCTTTTCATTTAGAGGTCCCCATTGTGGAGGAGCCTCTCGGCCGGTTCTTGAGGCTGATTTTAGCCGCCAAAACAGCCTCTGGACAGGAAAAGGGCCATTATTCGTGATCGTGCAGTCGATCCAAATCACAAGGATGACGGGATATACCATATACCTTCCCCGTTTAATATTATTTAATTAAATCAATTCGAGCTGCAACCCGTGCGACTAATAATTGACGTGATTAAACAAAATTGGTCTATGATCTAGCATCAGGTGGGAGTGCAGTATGATCGTTTATATGTGGCATGCAAATGTAGAGATGGGAAAAATTTTTATTCACTTACATAAACCTCATGGAGGAATGAATGATATCCCCCATTGACGGAGAATACACATCCGTGGTCAATGGGTCACGTAATGATTTCACCAACAGCTGGGTGATCTAGGCGATTATGATCAATTGCATTGGGACTTTATTCCATAACTGAGAAAAAAATATTGCTGCCACGGCCAAACTACAACAGTCACTGAATCTTTAACCTCTTTTGTCTTTTTTTTTAATTTTTTTAATACGATATCACTTTTTTAGTATTCAAGCCCACAGTTTTCGGCACACCAATCTTTTGCTACGATCAAGTTCTAGTCCTAATCTTTCTGACAATGAAGATCCACAACAATCTGACCGAGGTGGGCTAGGCGAACAGAGCACCCAACGTCGTCGGTTTTCCAATTTTACTATTTTGCACGGGCTGCAGCGCGGCACAACTACTACAGAATAATCTGAATCTGAATTCAAGTCAGCAGTTAGGTTGCTAGTTCGCCGAACCAGAAAAGAAACAGCGTCTGGTGCGCTCATTGCCCAGTCAATTGAATCCCCTCCCCGATAAAATTATTACATTTCCCCTTCCATGTTCCCGCTCTCCAGGCGGTGAATGTATGTTTTCCTTATACTTTTATTGTATTTTTCCTCCAGCGTAAAAATGGTCGAAGAAAGGCGGCTCGTTTCGCTCGTACAAAACGGAACGTATCTAACATAGAAGCAAAAATTATATGTTTCTCTCTCACAAAACAGCCTAACCAATTTTTATACTATACGATATAAAAGTTTTGAGTGTAGCTCAACTACCACAACTCAAATCGAACAGCCAGATGGTAGCTCGACCTGGACAAAAATTATAACCCAGCAGTGGAAATAGCCGGGATGGTAGCTGCTACGTGATCTCGGTGGTAACGTCATATGGTTGCCACGTGGGGAAGGGTCCTCCTCTAGAACAAAACACCCTTGTTTTTTGGACAAATCGCACAATGGTCCATCTCTTTTAGATTTCACAATTTGGTAGCTTCATTGCGCATGAGGGTGGCTCACCAGGTCATTGAACTATTCTTGGATTTTGATCTTTGCGTCACCTTAAGAAAGCCGGAGATTTGAAGAAAGCTACTGCCTTTTAAGTAAGCAAAACTCATCAATTTGGCTATCAAGCGCAACCGGTTTCAAAAAGGTGAAGATGCCAAGCAAGTCAGGTTTTGAGATGCGTGTCCGCCTCGGGTATAGAAGAGTTTAATACCAAATGCAATGTGCATTTCAATAAATGAAGCCGACCTGCGATTTCTCCCAATAACCTTGGGGGAAAGGTAAGATTTTATTTAAATTGCTTCTAACGAATGCCACAATATAAGAAAAACTCCAGCAGGTGCAAGACCCTAACCTGCATTTATGTAATTACACGGCGTGAGATGAGTGAGTGAGGTAGAAAATAAAAGGTTACACCGGCTATGATTAAGGTTAGCATAAAGAATTTTTACAACTATTTCAAAGATGTCTCTTCTTAGAATTGATTCATTAATATCAATTAAGCACTTTAATCATGCTTTAAAAAAAAATCTCGTAATGTGTAATGGGGATGACTAAATCGATGTTTTTTTGTCTACTATAGTCGTCACATAAAAATCTTTGTAAGTATGCAAACTCCTAGTAACTAAGTAGGTAAGTGGTTATGGAGTGATTAAAAAGATTGTGGTATGAAATTACGAAAGCTAAAATTACGTGTATGCATTTCAAAAAACATTCAAAAAAGAATTTCAGGATATTATTTGGTACAAACCACTTAAAACGATAATTGTTTATATGGATATGTGAAAACTCACGCTTTTAAATTAAATTTCTGAAATTTTATTTAGCTTATTTTTCATAGTTTTCATAGTTAGTTTTCATTTTTATTAATTATTTTCAGCAATAAAATTTTGGCTTACCGATTTTAAAAATATCGTTTTCTGTCTTTATACGAACTTTGTATTTCTAGACCAAAATGTTTTATACATTACGGAGAATTTTACTTTTTATATTACAACGAACTTCTACAAATTGTAAATTAATTAGAATACTACGCTATTGCGGTTTCGTTATAATGTATAGATTCTAAATATTTTGATAAAATTTTGATTGAGTACGTTTAAAATTTTAAATATGTATACAATACATACATGTTTATCATCTCCCTCTATTTTATCTCTCTCTATTAGAGTGAATTGCACTGTTTGAATTTGAACCAATAAAATAAATTTTAATTAGCAATAAATTTAAAATTTAAATAAGTTATACATTACTAAAATAGTTATTAAGAACCACTTACCTACTCATAAATCACCCGTACAAACGAAAATCTGTAGATATATTATCGTTTTCACAATTCTTATTATTTTTCTTCTAAATTTATGTATCGGTTTCGTCAGTTAGTAAAACTTCGACACCAATCAAAATGTTTTCGCTTTTAATCGGCAAAATTAGTGAACAATAAAAACATAAATCCCACGTCATATAAACCGAAGAATAAGGAATTTATTCTTGTTTTTTCCAGCTTAGACCGGCTGAGTGTTCGAAATTAAAAAAATATGTGTTCAGCTGGGTACGAGAGATCGCTTCTTAAGGCAGTTCGGGTCTATCAAAAAGTGTTTGCAACGACATAAAGTGCCACACACGCACGTTTGACCTAATTATCACCAGACAGATCTTAATTTGCTGCCATTTAAGCCAAGATCTCGTAACTCAAAAACCCCATAGAAATGGTCCTCATAAAATATTTTTTCCTCTTTTGATCCCCGGTTAATTCTGAAATATGATTTAAGATAGAAGCAGGTGTACTCGCGATTAAACCTCCGATCGACAGCGACGGATCACTTTCGAAACCGAGCTCAATTTAAGTTCGACGAAGTCCCATTCTTCTGAAATCAGAGAAAATCTCCACCGAATCTGCATGGGACTTGCAGGCCGTGCAGCGACGACAGACCGCTGCACGGAGCTGGTAATAGCCTTAATTGGCTCAATTGGGGCCCAGTCCTTTTATATGCACAAGTCGCGATGATTTATGCGAGTGGCTTAATAGCGACCGGGGCTTATTTGCACTTTAGGGCATCGCCGCGAGTTTTTCTATCTCGAAGACAAAAACAAGCTGCAATTCCCGCCGACGCAGAGTAAACAACCCTCACTCCACTCTTCAACTTTTTCAATTAACGAAATATATTTTAGTTTTATTTTATTTTTAAATAACAATCAGTCCACGTATCAGGGGGAACCTTTTAGATTTGGACAACAGGCCCTCCCTGTCACCGTTCCCACGATTTCGTGATTAATTTTCTAATTAGCTTGCTGCCAATTCACCTTTTGCGTAGTTTAGAAGACGTGCGCACGCATGGGGTGCATTAATTAATGTGGGAATTTGCTATGTCCCGCAGATGACCTGCAACGGCCACAATTCGTTAATTAGTGGACAACTGAGCAGATGTTCTATTTTAACTACCGAGAAAAGTTCTCCTTTTAGGTGCATTTATGCTGGCGCTGAGGTATAAAGCTATTCTTGACTGAGTCCATCTCACAGAAGACCGAGATTATTCTATGATTTCGTACTGCATCTGATTCAAAGCATAGCATAAATTAAATGACTCCCTTCGTCTTTATTTAGCATACAAGTTGTGATTAGTTCCTTAATCTTTCTTCAACCTCTATAAGAATCTAAGGAAGTAATTTATTTCAAATTTAACTTTAACATTTGTAAATGATCTCAATTTATAGCGTTATTATATCGTAAATATTTACTGGTCTAATAAACTATACCTTAGAAAATTGTATTAAGGGCGGTTGGCAATTGATCTTCGAATATCAATTTCAACAAATGTCAAGATAAGTGTGCCATTGTTTTTTAACGTCAATCATTTCGATTGTCCAAATATTTACTGAGTTCTGTTTGGTTTAATAAGAATTGTTATAATAAAAGGCACACGTTCTGGATACATATGTATGTATATCTACATACGTATATTCACAATTGGAGATAGATGAAATAAACGTAAAAAACGTAAAAAATACTTACTTTCTAATTTTTACTCTATATACTTAATGGTACGTAAGTAACACTTAAGAATCCTAGGCTTACATATTCGAATTTTTTATTGGAAGAATGAGAATGTAACAGTATAAAATAAATGGGTTTCTTATGAATGTTGAAAGCTATCATGTTATGCTGTCATAGTAGGTAGTAGTTTAAATTAAAAATCGATTTAATTTGGTATCTAAAGTATGTATAATAGTTGAAAAACGACCATGTTAAATGTCCTTGCTGGACTAAATATCCAAATTACAATAATTAATAAAAAGTTGGCGAATGTGTTCAAAGATTAAAAATAAACATTAGTTAGTTGTCGTAGTTTTAAAATTGACTTTCAGTTATTTACAACTTGTAATTTCCAATTATAATTAAATTTAATACCTATGTAGGTACTTCAAAAAAATTTTTTTTTGAGAAGAATGACCTTTTGCGTTTTCTTTTCTTTTCTTTTCTTTTCTTTTCTTTTCTTTTCTTTTCTTTTCTTTTCTTTTCTGTTCTTTTCTTTTCTTTTCTTTCTTTTCGACCAACACAATTCTCCATATTTCTATATTCCTCTTCAAATAGTAAAATTTGTCATTATGATTGTTCTTTTATTTCCTTTTTATTTTCTTTATGCATTTTAAAATTAAATTTAGCTCATTCATTAATTATACGTGATTAGCTTGCTAGAGATGAGCGAGGTTTTAGATGTAATACACAAAATATATGTATTAAGAGCGCAATCCTAAAACTAAATGGAAATTTTCACAAAAAATAATCGTGAATCTACCAGCCGTTATATGTAGGTACATTATGTAAATTATTCTTGGAAAGAAGTCTTGCAATGGTCTTGTAATGAAAGTGCTTGTTTCAGATTTAATAGACGGAAATGCATGAATGCTTCTGCAGAGACTTCCCTTCCTGATCTAACAATAGCTCCATATCGAAGCTACAAAACAAAACATAGTACATAAACTGCTGCATTTCAACATTACTTAAAGAATTCCGTATTGAGCTAAAATGAATCCAAAAGTGGAAATTGTTACATTCTACCGCGTTCTACTTAAGTTCCCTGCGCATGTTGGTTTGTTCAGCTTGAACAGCTCTTAGAAGAGTTACAGTGAAAATAAGCAGACAGAAAACGACAATAAAAGTCAATCACCTAAAAGCAAAGCCGGGGGAAAGCATGTCTCCAAGTCCGAAGTTGTGTTATATTTAGATGGAGCGCGTCACATAAAATGAAACGTGAGATAAAGATTTGTAACTTAGCCGGGTCTTGTTATTCAATCCACGTCAAGAATTCCACTGCCCATTTGCATTCATTGGAAAGACCATGCCTCTTCGTCTTGGTTACCTTTTTGATAGATTTTCACAGAATTGGCTATGGCCACCTCTTTTACAAACTAATTTGAATAACAACAACCACAAGTCTTACTCAATCTAGCGCCGTCGTCTATCCATGGTTAAGAACATTATTTAAAATGTACATAGATGCAAGTGACGAGTTTTTAATATACCTGCCCTACCGTGCGATGAGAATTTGCGGTGTTTGCTTAAAAAGATATAAAACGTAGCATGTAAGTTGCTAAATAAACATGAAAGTGCGCCAGTGCAATACGCCGACATTTTGGCTGGACACGCAAAGCGCAAATTGTTTATTCACCGGCGCGCGACAAGATGCTTCCAAGAGCTTCTTCAGCTAATCGGAAATACAAGCTGCTTCAATTGGATTATGTAAGATGCAGTGGAAGACGCCTTTGTCGGGGAAAAAAAAAAACATAAAGCTAAGTAAGCAAAGTGTAGTTTATCGTAAAACGAAGCTTTGCTGAAACTATAAAAGTATATCAAATTCGAATACTTTCAGTAGGTAAACTTTTCGCGGTTTGCATACTTGCATAAGAACCACCTGCGCTTTAATGTGCAGGTAGACGACACTTTTAAAATTAGCAGCTGGTAGACTGCAAAATGAATGAATGTTTGTTATCGAATAAACAACGCGCATGGGTGGTCGGATTTAGTGAGTTTTATCAGCGCAGCAGTCGTCGGTCTAATGCGCCTAACTATAAAATTAAAATGCTCTTAGCGCTAGGCTTCTAGTTAACCGCAGCATGCTGCCATTGACCGCAATTATCTCGCGATATCTTTCATTAATGGAGATCTTGGTGGGATAGGTTAACTCTTACATATGTACGGCAACATGCACCGTCACCACTTGTGGATCGTGAAAGGTGACCTTCTGTCGAGCACAAAATAAATTATACTGTCGCACTCAATGCCTATAAATTTACATCATTGCCTTCACTTGCATCTTGTGCGATTATTTGCACTAATTTGGCTTTGTATATTTTTAGTAAGACTCCCTCTGTCTGTATACCAAAAAAGCACCTTTTGTCCCACTCAGAAGCAATTTGTCCATTTATATTTTTAATCGAAAAAATCGCTGTCGCAATAAATTTGAAATAATTTCCTCCCGCGAATAGTCAATGATGGGTTGCGCAACCCGTTGAATTATTACCTCTGGCCGCATTCAGGAATGCTAAAGCCGCTTATGCTAATTGACAAATGCTCTGGCGTGCAATTACAACTGAAGGAGCTGAATGTTCTTAAAGATAGATTCGTGCTGTTGTTAATAACTCCCTCAATTAGAAGCAATTTCGCACTCACTTTGCATGTCCAGCTTAACAAACAATTAAAAGGTTAACTAATACTAATTATACCAAAAGAAGAACTCATTCAGTTTTTTTGGTAAAAAAAAGAAAATGTTGTTCCTTAAGATGGTTTCCGGAACGAAAAACCTGTGGTAAAAATATCTAATTTCACTATATTGCATATGAAGCACGATACTTGAACAATTTGAAAAAAAAGGTGTGGATAAAATGATCTCCAGGTCATGTTTTCTCTCGTATGATTTGCGCAACCAGCACCCAATTGAAGAGACACATTTCGAAATTGATTTAAATTTATCATAATAAACTCGGCATTTGTTTAAAAAAAAGTTAAACTAATTTAAAAATTTTTTATTGTAAATTGAAACTTTCAACTGTTTTTCGGATTTTTTATCAACTTTTCCCAAAAAAAAATTAATATTCATAAGAATGCAAATTTAAAATAACCAGCAAAATAAAGTGAAAAATCAGTATTCTGGACTTTGAAATATAGAGTTATGAAATGAAATTATGTTTCAAAATCGAAGGTACATACATACATATGTATATACATATAAGAGAAATTTGTTGCCCAAAAATAATTTAAGTGTTATCAATGCAGGGATTTAAATTAAAAATTTTCAACTCAGAATACGTTTGGATAAATTATTTTTAAATAGGAAAACATGATTTTCGTACGAATTTAGTTCTAGAGAGATAAAAATTAAAAACAAAATTAAGATTAAGTATAGGTTTTTTTTTCAAAGTCAAAATAAAAATATCCCAAAAGTAATGCTAATTAAAGATAGTAAAACTCTGTAGGTAAATATTTTTACTACAAATATTTTAGCCTAACAAAAGAGGTTTAAACTTAAATATCGTAAAAAAATAACACAAAATAATTCGGGTGGTATCAAAAATTTGGTCAAAGCTGCATCATCAGCAATTAGTCGCTGAATCTACCGCATCAATATAGAGCAGATTTTCTGGACCTTCAAAGGGCCTAGGCTTATATTCCTCAGTCAGATGATTCACTTCGTTCTCGCCCTCTTCGTTATTAGCACAGCGGTTACCAGTTAACTCCTTGGAAAGCTGGCTCAATAAATCTCTAAGTATAAAGCGATCCATGTTGCTGGCCAAAAAGTACAAGAAAATCCAATTAGAGAAGCTGCACCTTTGAGTAACCACCTCGACGTCGTGCAAATTGAGCCTGCCGGGACTCATGAACGAGAAAATGCTTGCTGTGAACTTTGAGCTGAAATATAATTGTTTTAGCATATAAAGTAAGTGGATTGATATACGACATACTTCTTGTACATAATAATTGTCAATAACCGCCAGAGCAGGGCCAGTATACTCGCTACAAGTAGAAAAACAAACCAGAACCATAAAAAGGTATAGATCTTCTCGTTGATTATGTTGAGGGCCATGATGCACAGGGCGTCGTGGAACTGTATGCTCCCAGAAGGGCCGTATTTATTGAAGTGGCACTTGGTTACTTTTGGAAAGACCACATCGAGGTAGTCCATTTGACCGCCCCATTTCTGCTTCATCACCCTTGGTCCAAGGCTGTAAAACTGCCCCCCAAGGAAGCACTGTATCATGTATATTTGAAGAAATACATTGAGGAGGTTCAAGACCTCGCAGAAAATTAATTTCGGGCCCCAGTAAAAATTAATGTCCAGTCGACTTTTAAATGTGGATTTCACGCAACAGATCCGTTTTTGAGTGTTGTCTTTTGAGAGAAACTCCTTTCCACCAATGGTAAGGTTGTCTTTTTCTAGATATTTAGATATACTAATCATCTTTAAGCCATTTACCAACATTTTAATTCGACCACCTGGAATAATTCAATTATAAGTGTTATATGGTGTCAAACAGTATTTTGAAATTTCGTTTTATTGCATGCCTAAATTTAGTAAAATTCTATCGTCGTTATTTTGAATTTCTAAACAATAGCAGATTCGAAATTAGTGAACGTAAATTCGCATATAGTACAAATTATGTGGGCAAATTAATTAACAGGAAAAGTAATTGTATTACTTTGTGAATTACACAAGAAAAACATACCGAACATCATCTTAGACTGTAATTTTTTTAGTAAACGCTGTTTTTGTAACCGATTCTTCAATTAGATGCTATCTCGCCGGTTCAAGGATAGTATAATCATTTAATAAAAATTCAATTAGTGGCATTCAACAAAAAAAAAAAACAACGCATCTAACCGAAGGTCAACGCAAAACGAACGACTTTCCTTGGAGACAATATCGCACCGCGTTTGCTTGCGACGAGACCGGAACCGCAGTGATTCAGAAATTCGCGGAATGGACCACGCGCTGCGATGGCAATAAACTGCGAGAAATGCCTAGACGCGCTATGGCCATCTGAAATTATGCAAATTAAGTGACGTTACTGGGTTGGATTGCCGGTCGGCATCGTCTCGCGGTTTAATCGCTTTTATTTCTAGAATCTAAAACAGGTGCTGGGACACTTACCTTCCCAAGTCTTCCAAAGATAGTGAGGGAAATAAAAAAGTAAGGCTTGGAGGAACAGGACGAAGGGGACCCACTGGTAGTAGGCATGTCGCTTGACCGGATCCTCTTCATACTGAAAAGGTCCAACTCCGGGGTGAGGAATGGCGCCGGCGGCTAGCGCTGATTCATTTAAGTGGCGAACCTAACAATGGGGGGTCAATTCGGGTCTCTAGTCATTTTCGAAGAAAACCTACTTACCAATGTGTAAGTCGATGTGAAGAAGCAATATGAGTCCACAATACGCTCTGGAATTCCCGCACCAACTATGCATTTTATGTGCTCGCCAATGTACTGCCTAAAAAATATTTTTTTCTTCATAATGCTTGACTTTCTACAGCAGGGGTAATTCCCAACTCGCATAATGCGATTTTCATGACCATTGTTGCGATAAAAAATTAAAAGAAATATCAACTGCCAGAATGAGCAATGATAGCCGTTGTCGGAAATTTGATTAATTTTACGAAGTTTTATTTTAAAAGAGAACTTGCAAAAACCAATTTTCTGTTTTCCTACTTTACAAAATATGCACAAAAATTTTTAAGTTCTAATTGGCCCTTAAACTGAAAGGTATTTCTTCTTCTTTAAAATATTTGAAAACAATTTAGATCAAATTAGAACAAATTTTAAATTTTAATTTTAAAATTATACATATTAAAGTAAAGCGAAAATGTCCGAAATATATTTTTCACAAATTTTAATTAATGCCAATTATCACCTATTTAAAAACAATATATAAAAGAACTCACCTTGACGTCACTAAAAGAGTACTCACTAAAAGAATCACAAATGACCATCTATAGTGAAATTTGAAAGCAATATTGTCGATGGACACAATTTTCGGCTTAAATTTAAAATGGGGCGTAATAGAACTAAACGCCTTCAACATCTTGTCTGGCTGGTGTGGGGTACTTCACCTTTGAAGAGCTCGTAAAGTCTTACTAAATTGTCCTGCTGTAAAAGATTATTGCACCGGAGACGAGTTTCAGGTGTTTCAATTAATAAAATGTTTGCGCAGCAGTTAAGCTGAGCGGACAATTAACACAATGAAGGCGTCAGAAGTGTCGCGAACAAATATCATTCGAAATAATCTCTCCGTATGATCTTTTGATTGTTTTGTTGCACTTTTAATTTTTGGATGCGGGGAACTTTCTTTATTTTTATGGTACTTTCCACGAGAAGTTCTAAATATGATAGACTTATATAAATATTTGACACTTGCACTACGAAAGAGGTAGAGATTTGAATTTTTAATCTTTATCTGCCGACAAATTTGAAAAGTATACCAAGCTTTAAACTTTTTGATTAAGAGTAATTTCAATATGTTTTGTAATGTACTAAAGGTAAAGAAAAAGCTTTAGAAAGTAGAATAAGGAACTATTTTAAAATTTTATAACATTTTGAATTTCTGAAATTAAGGTTATACAATTTTAGATATGTATGTACATTGTACATATATTGTAATTAGTCCAAACACATCATGCATCTTGTGCAATAAAATTATAGCAATTAAATAAATTAACTGAATACGGAAAGCTTAGGTCATACCCATCTTTGCACTTCTATAACTTGATAAAAAATATTTCCTACTAAACTTGAAAAATAAAATCTATACAATTGATTGTAATAAAAATGTTATAACATTTACTTCCATCGAAGAAAAAATGTATGTTTTATTCATATAAGGTATGCAATGCAAACCGTCATTCATATTTGCAAAATGGCACATTTTCGATTTGTTTCAACAGTGGCATATGAAATAGTAAAATCTGCTCAACATCTGTAGACGCGTAAATTTTAAGTTTATAATTTTCTTTCTAACTTCTAGTCATTCTAAATTTTATTTTTTCACAATAAAATTGGTGTAAAGTCACTTTCCTGTGTTACCAAATGGAAAAGTGGTATGATACGGAACTGTAATTTTATACAACAAGAAAGACAGCAAAATAACTCCTGAACAATGCTCTCGCTCGCGGTTATTATACCGAAGCTGCCACAACAAAGCCAATTTAAATCAAATCATAGCTTCAATGAAAGAAATCAAAATCACAGCTTCACTTGGATGAATCACAGCTTCAAATGACACACCAGAAAAACGTGTCCAAAATAACACTTTCTATCGCCTTCAATGAGCGGAACGAGCCGCAAACCACGATACTTACGTTGTTTATAGTCCCAATTAGTCAACAATCGCTTTGACAACTAAGAACAGCGAAATCTTAATTGGTATTTTGGTTTAGTCAAATTCTTTTCATCGTGTCACTACGCCGCCACGCACTTTTCGACACCTGAAGAGCGGCTGTCTTAAAAACTTTTCTTGCCTACGGACCATTTTGTTATCAATGATTTGATAACGTCTTATCAATTGGCCTGGCGCACTTGTAACCACTTTTTATCATATGATCGTACAAGTAGCTTGGTTTATCTAAATAAATCTGAAAATGGGGAAATCTTATATATGCATAAATATAGTTCATTGTTAAATCTGTTTCGAAAGGTACAGCTTAAGCTTAACTTAATCTCCCTATAGCACCCCGGTAAATCCAGGAAAAATTTTTTTGATACTGAAGTTGTAAACAAGTTCAAGAATAATTGTATTCAGATTGAATTTAATTATATTTTCATGAATTGTTAAATCATGAATGTAAAATGAGGTCAAATGTCAAAAAATATATTTTAGAAAGAGATCAAATGTTGACCTCAAATTCTCATGAAATGTTTTTAGTTCTACGATTTATTATTTCTTAAATGAGTTCTACTAATTTTAATATGTAGGTACGTAATTTGAGGAAATATACATTTTTTTAAAGTTTTCTATTTCAAACATGTTCAAGATCAAAACACTTGATCGTGTAACAGATAACCCCTAACCCTCACCACAGCTCCTTATCTTCCCTTTCGGTTGATTGGTTTTATTTTAAAAGATGAGCTCAGTCGTAACACATTTTATTCTCATGTCCCATGGAATACTTCTTGAATCGCAGAAATTGCACGTTTTTAGTAGAAAATGAGGCTACAGACTGTTGGCCATTTCAGCGGTCTCAAACTCCACATAGTTAATCCTCTTTATATTCTGCGTACGTCGTTTTATCTAAGTCAAGGTCTTAATAATGGAACAACTATAATAAAACATATTCGGAGACTGAAAGTAGATTTAAGTAGGTATGTATTTCAAAATGAAGCTTAACCGGCATATCGCTAAGCGGACGCTTTGTTGTTTTCGTGTTTTGCATTTAATATCAGTCAGACTGACGTCATGATCCTTAGATGTGGTTTACGGGAAAGGCAAAAAATTGGTTTGCACTATTAATTCTGAACTCTTCAGTCCGGAAAAAATTAAAATCTCAAAATTTTTAACTGAATTTACGATTTTATTTTCACCGAATTATGTTTTATATTACCTAATTGTACGACTACTAATACATAAATACAAAATAAATGGACAAAATTTGCAGCACCGCTTAAAAATCACTGCTAAAAAAGTATCATTTATAATAATGTTAAAATTATTTATAACTAAATATTATGTGTAAGTAAAATTTGAAGAACTCGTTTTAACTGATGAAAAAGGAAAAAAGTCGATTAATCGTAGAGTTCGGAAATATTAAAAAAATAAATCTTCGAAATTTCACAATGATACTAACTACCAGAACAAACACCTTGTGTTTAAAATTTTGATAACCCCGATACCTGAGAAAGTGCACTCAATGCACATGGTATAAAAAACTTATTTTAATTTTATAAGACTAAATCAGGAGTTCCAATTTAATCACAAGTCGAAAAGAGTGTTTTGATTATTCGGTTAATCAAGGCGTCATAACAATACCAGCTCTAGCATAAATGCAACATCAGCATATCCAAAATATGTTTTATTACTTATTTGATTGATTGCATGTTAAAAGTGATTTACAATAAATTTTGTGTTCCAATTACAGTTTTAGGGTATAATAACCATTGTCAGCTTTGATCTTTTGCAAAATTTAACGAATGCAGTTCTAAAGATCGAAATAAATTTGGAAGTCGCTTAGAATTTCTAAGAACTATGACGTCATTATTCAACTTCCGTTTCGCTTAAGTAGCAATTAGTTTATATAGGACAGACAATTACAAGTTACCTACATAAAAGCATTACTCATTTTAATGGAACCTTCGCTGATGACTCAAAGCTAAAAATGCTAAATAGCATTTTCCTCGAACCTGGAGATGGTAGCTGCGAACATACCGGACTTTACTACCTGTAGATGACCGACAATCAGCGGCTTAAACCGCTCTTTTGGACAGATCAAAAAATAAAAAGATACGAGCTACACGAGCAAATCAAAGCCGTCGCATGTTGAAACGATGTGGGTTAAGGCTGAGCTTTGCGCTTTGTGTGATCTATGGAACTCGAAAAAAAAAGCCAACATGAAATTGATAATTGAACGATCTTCGGCGCCGTGAGAAACACCTGGTCTAGCACCATGTTGAACGAGCTCACTGACACCAACCTGTGGACTGCTGCTCTTCTTGCGTCAACAAATTTTTGTGCTTTCACTGGGCCAATAAAAACATCGAAATCATAAAATTTAAAATGTGGGTGAGTGACTCGACATAATCGAAATCTCGAACTTTGTTATTACTCAGACATTTTATACATGCACTGCGGCACGTTTTCTATTGATGTTAGTTTCTTTTGGTTTGAGCCGGTAAAATGAGACATATTTGGGTAAATAAAGTGTCGTTGCATTGAGCCGACTGAGATTTATTTAAGGGGAAATAAAATTGATTTAAGACTGTACGTGGGTTGCTGGAATAATTACCATAAGAGTAAGAATTTTTGTTTCGAAAATTTTATAGTTTTATATGACAAAATAGAATACCTCCCGCATAAAAAACAGAAATAATCACATAATTAATATCATAGTCAAATGATTATATCCCGAAACGGATCTGGGGTTTTCCCATTTCACTTCTATTTTTGTTTAAAATTATTCGTCAATAAATAAAAAAACCTCTTTAATTTATCGAAGGATCTTACTTTAAATAAAAGATTTGATTTAATATCAAAGGTAAAAAATTGAATGATGAATGAAATAAAATTCTTTTAAATTCTAAGTACTTTTGAGTACTTTTTCGACAGTAGGTACTCAACAAACCAAATAATTCTCATAATAAGTCATATCTTTTTATATTCAATGCCTTTCAAGATATTAATCATTTGCTATCAGCTGATTTTTTGAGATATCAAAATAAATGCGAAATGTGATTTCATTTTCTTAGAAAATGATAAGCAAAAAAAGAAATCTTGAAACAAGTTGATAGAGATTTCATCTAAAAAAAATTATAGTATTACACAAATCTATAATTATGCCTTTTTTAAACCTACGATAATTAAAATTAAATTTTATGATATCAATTTTCTATATTTTGTGGTTTTTCTTTTTCGATTTTAATTTTTACACTGATTTAATCTTCATCTGGTTATATTTATAATATCCCAAATATGTAAGTTCTACACTATCAATGTGTGTTAATTAATTAATTAATTAATTAAGGGATAGTTGCAAGCAATCTTAATGTTGTTCAATTAAAATCATAGTGGAAAATTAATAAAATTACAAATAAAAATTTGAAAACAAACATTTTCAATAGATTAGATGAAGCAAAAGGCATTTCCTTTATGAAATTTAATTCATTTTCTATTCGAAACATCCATCACACTTGTTTAAAGTATGTTTTGCTGATACATGAAAAGCAAATTAATAAAATTACAATTTCTGGCAATCTTTAGTGTTTAATTACATTACATTGCGCATTGCTACAATTTATCTTCACGATGAAAAGGGTACTCATGGTGCTATTTTAATGGCTATTAAACAATACCTTTCCTCTATGTGACGCATTTACTTAAAGATTTGAAGTGTTACGAGTACAATATTCTCGTGATTATTCCAAAATCCCATAGGAATTTAATTAACTCGCCGCTGCGGTTAATTTCTAGGTGTGCCTTCGTTTTCGATACAATTGTCATGCAATATCGGAACGTCAAGTGAAATTTTCCATATGAGCCTGACTGCTCATGAGCGGTTAGATAACACGACCGATGATAAAATATCTTTAGTATCATCATCAAGTAACAAACGTAAAATGCGAGCACTGCTGATAATAGAAATAATTTAAACATCTCAGAATGACGGCAGCGAGGCGAAAACAAATTCCTTACCTGAAAGTCCATTTTAATACCGGAAATGATTTCTGAACTCAAGCACAAAGTCGGCTTAAGAAAATTTTAAGAAGGCCCCAAATTCAATTCTATCGGGGTGCATTATCAAGATGTGCGATTTCCCTATCATGAAAAGTCATTAGCTAAAATTAGCCGCACTCAAATATTTTGTACATTATACCGCAGGGTTCAGGTGACTTTATATAATAAATGCAGAAGTTGCGTGAATTATTTTTCACTTTACGGAGTGAGCAATCATTTTCAGCTCTTTTGTCAATTTACGATCCAGTGCACTTTAATTATGTAAAATCAACAATTCTTTCGCTATATTTTTTTTGCAAAGTGGACAAGTCCGAAGTAATGAGCGCACTACTCTTTGCTTATTTATTTTTTTGTCACCTGCATTGATTTCCCTCGCCACCAAGCTTAAGATTCATGTAACACATTCGTACAATATTTCCTTCAGTTTGTTCGAGAAACCTGATCTTGTCGTGCAAGGTTGGCGATCATAAAAGAAAATCGACATTCACAAGTTGTTGAGGTGGTCTTGATTGTGTTTTATATAAATTTTATATTATGCAGAGGCGAATACAGCTGCAGGGGAGTAACGCGATTTTTTGGGAAGCCAGTGGAGCTTGGATTTTTGCGCAAGTCTCTGGTGATCAAGTTACGCCAAAAAAAAAAACCTATTTTTTGAGAGAATATAAAGATCGTACGGAAAAAAGGGCTTAGGATGTAGGCAGCCACAAGCCAAAAGGAGCCTTCCTAGAAGTTTAAGGTAGTTTTGCACATGAATAGACTGCAAGTACCCACTGAGCTGGACCTTGATCGACAAAGGGTTCGCATTTCAACAAGCTGGTCTCTGGCTGATCAAACAAAATAAAAGCAATTAAAGACACTTAAAAGTAAAGGAAGGACCAAACATTTTGTACTTGGATTAAATTAAAAGTTTTTCGATCGACAATTTTATTATAAAAAAAAAACAAACGAACTTAACTATATTCCCTTACCGTATTTGAAAACCGTCGATTTGAAAGAATTTTTTCAAATTTTATTCGTTTAGTTTCAAGAACAAATTATTATCAAATTTGTGAATAACGTTAATAAATAACATTGAGTAAAATTTTTCAATACTAACAGAGCTAATTCGTAATTTGCTATTTCTTCTAGAAGTAAATTTTACTATTTCTGCCTATTGTCAAGAGTTTGTATACTATTCCACCGACCACCGTAAAACATATGTATTTAATTATTTTGCCCACTTTTAACCTTGCGCATTTTTCTATTCTATTGAAAAACGCCAGTCGCGATAAGCCTACAATGATTTGTTTTACTGAGTTCCATTCAAGTGTAAAATGTAAATCTTTTCTATCAACGTAATTACCTCGAAATGAAATATTCAGATTTAGTATCCTAAAATAAGTTGAGACTTGTTAAGCAATTGTACACTATTATAATTCGGCGTATATTTTTGAAAATTAAAATTAAATTCTAATTTTAATTAAAAACCATTAAAAAGTGATTTTATTGCTTGTTTGGACCTAAAAGTTTTATATATTGCAATCTAAACATATGTACACAAGGAATCTGTGAATTGAAATTCAAAAATTGTTTAATTTGCATTGATTTTTATTCATTCTTTCTCATAATGAAAAACGGTTGAGTAAATCTTACTAAAATATTCTCGCTCATATATGTATGTATGTAATGTATGTACCTAACAACGAGAAGGTTGCGAGATAGAGTCGAACCGATTTAATTTGAATCATTCACATCGCATTCATAGAACCTACAATTTAAATAAATAACTAATTACACTTTTTAATACATTTATTTAAACATTACTTTCCTGGCCAAAACCATTACCTTTTAGTGCTAGAATTTGAAATGATGCAATAGTGCAAAAAAATGTGCTCAGCCATTGCAAAACTACTAAAAGTGGCATATCCTGGTTTTTGTCCTGCAGATTTAACAGGAAACCAGGGAAGATGTAGCACAAAAGACGTGGCATACAAAAGAGCGAAATATGCAGGGCAGGTAGCGTTTATGTTTTAATGTCTTGTTGCCGACCAATTACAAAGCGAAGAAATCCGGATCTTTTCGATTATAAGAAGCATTTCCAGCTGCTAAGTCCCTCTCGCCTGGCTTTACCCCATTCCCTCATAAATTTTGTCTTTAGATTTGCTCAGAGATCAGCGATCGCGGCTCTGACCGATTCTATGATACATTTGACTTGATCGCGGAGAGACGATCGATCCGATCGTGCATTTGTATCTTTGTATTTGTTAAGCCGCAAACGAAGCTTGGCGGCGTATTTTAGGGTCTTGTCGAGTTGAAAAATTTTTTGAGAGTCGCAGAGCTCTCCTAGGGGAACTCTACCTCAATGAATTCTTTCGTTTCAAAGATACTCCAGAGCATATTTTATAGAATTATTGCTTCGAAACACATCTGCAACTCACATGGACAAATAATTTTTGTCTGCGCGGATTTACATGTTGCGCTAAAATTGTGTTAGGGTGAGGAGAAATTTTATTATTTTTTAGGGTGGGATATCTCTCTCCCCTCCATTTTATCTGTCTTCCACCTCTTCTGCTGGACGCAACGCAACGAGAGCAATTGTTTCGCATTCGTTCTGTCAAGCAGTCACGACTTTGAATCCGAACCGTTCGCTCTGGCGATCTTAAGCGAGAGTGCGGAATTAAATGTTTACCTGAAGGAAGGAAAAAGAAAAAAAACTTTCAAGTGTGAAGAAGTTAGTTTAATCCACAGATAACTGAATTTGGCCCATATGAAGCGCGACTTTTGGACAAGTCGCCGTCCGTCGCCGCAACTGTGATCAATTAATAAGTTTTGTCGCCTTATTCTAAGCTCCCGGAAGATCGTGGTGAAGAAAATTTTAATAAGTGTTGATCTGTGGCAATTAAGATCGTTTTTCTTGGATATTTACTTCTTCACTTTGTGTTCGGATTCGATGTGTAATGGTTCCATCAATGAAATAAAACTCAGCTGAAAATCAATTTTGTTTAGTAAAATATTAAAGATAAAGATTTTGTGATAGTGCCGCAGTAAAAGAATTATCCAGCCAAAATGTTTGATGTTTTTGGCTCTGTAAAGGGCCTGCTGAAGATCGATCAAGTTTGCATCGATAACAATGTCTTCCGTATGCACTATAAAGCGACCGTTATCATCTTAATTGCATTTTCGCTGCTTGTGACGTCACGACAATATATCGGTGATCCGATAGACTGTATTGTCGATGAAATACCGCTAAGCGTTATGGACACCTACTGTTGGATTTACTCAACATTTACGGTGCCAGATCGGTTAACTGGCACAACTGGACGAGATGTGGTACAGCCGGGTGTTGCGAGCCACATTGAGGGTCAAGATGAGGTTAAATACCACAAGTACTATCAGTGGGTTTGTTTCGTGCTCTTCTTCCAAGCGATCTTATTTTACGTTCCAAGATACCTCTGGAAGTCGTGGGAAGGAGGAAGAATTAAGATGCTGGTAATGGACCTAAATTGTCCAATTGTTAATGAAGACTGTAAAAAGGACAGGAAAAAAATTTTACTGGATTACTTCCACGAGAATTTGCATCGACATAATTTCTACGCGTTCCGGTTCTTCATCTGTGAAGCCTTGAATTTTATAAATGTTGTTGGACAAATCTACTTTATGGACTTCTTCTTGGATGGCGAATTTTCAACTTACGGCAGCGACGTACTAAAATTCACCGAAATGGAACCAGACGAAAGGGTCGACCCAATGGCTAGGGTATTTCCAAAAGTCACCAAATGTACATTCCACAAATACGGTCCATCTGGTTCAGTGCAGAAATTCGATGGACTTTGCGTATTACCCCTCAACATTGTCAACGAGAAAATTTACGTTTTCTTATGGTTCTGGTTTATCATCTTAAGCATCCTGTCCGGTATGTCGCTTATCTATCGTCTAGCTGTTGTTATGGGACCAAGAGTACGACTTCTACTACTTAGAGCTAGATCACGACTGTCTAATCATGAGGAGATTGAAAATATATCAAATAAGTGCCAAATTGGAGATTGGTTTGTCCTTTATCAACTAGGAAAAAATATAGATCCGCTAGTTTATAAGGAGATCATACATGATCTATCAGCTAAATTAGATGGGAAAGACTTGGTTTGATTTAAAACCACCTTATAAATCCCAGTTAAATGACCCAATTTCTAAATTAATTCCTAGGTACAAAATTTTTTAAGAAATTATTATTTTTATTTGTTTTGAAAAAAAAAGGATAACGTTTCCTACTTAGTAAAAAAAAATCACCCTGTCTGAATTAAGCTAAACAACCAGCGTAGTGCATAGCCATCGACAGCGACAGAGACCACACCAGTTGAAGAAGATGCCCATACCACCCATACCTAAACGCGAATGTCTGTCTCTCTGCACACACTTATGTGCTGATTACGACTAAGAAATTTACAAAATGAGGGGAACCATCATAATACATAAAATACCGTATAAGACACTAGTCTTCGACATATTTCTTAAACTCACACTAGTAAAGAATATGCACCGCGAGTTGCGTCTGGATGCTTCAATTCCCAACCCCAACCTAGCAGGCAGGTATGCGCTGTTGCCAGATACAAATTTTTCGTATCTAAAATTCTCCTGCCCTACCACGATGCCATCGTCACCCTTCTTTTCTTAACACCGCACCAAAGCATCTTTGTTTAGTAAAAACGAAAGGAAACTGGTTCTGTCTTAAAACTATTATGAAACACTACGTTTGGTAGTAGCGTTACTACTTTTTCGAGTAGCAAAATTTACAAATTAATAAATTTAAAAATTATATATACATTTCGAATCTCACCTGAAACGACAGCAAATGTCGAACGACCCTCATTGACTTAGCCCTTGCCAAAATTTAAAAGGGTTTTACCAATCTTTTCCGGGAACTGTGCCGTTGTTATTTTTATTATTTTTCACATTTATTTTTGAAATCCAATATCCAATCGGCATCTAACATATCCATGGTTCCCAATTTTATCTCTCTTCAGGCGTATTTCAAAAATTATACAACGAGCAAAACAAGGAGACCCAAACAGCCTCGGGTTGCGATAAACAAAACATTTTTCATGTTGCCGGAGCTCACTTTGGATTTGCGAAATATCCTCCTTGAATTTTATTTTATTTTCTATATTTTATGTTGTTTTTCATTATTTTCTTTTTTTACAAGAAAAGTGCAATTGAAGAAACAATAAGATGAGCCCGACTTATAGAAAAAATATATATTACATATATATATGTATATATAAAAGACATAATATATGTATACATATCTACAACAAAAAATAAAGACAAGCATGCAGCCATTCCACTTCGATTTTAAGCGTTGCACTTTAAGAAATTTGGGCGATTTTTAGAAAAAAAGATTTTTTGGAAAAATTGAACGCTATACTGAATCAACGCACACATTTCATATACAAAAATAAAAAAATAAAACTGTCTGCCATATGCTTTAGAAGTTTAGGTGTAAAACGATTTATTATTTTTTTTATTTTATTCTAACTTAAGTTTTATTGTATATTTATTCCGACGAGCGCTGGCCGCAGTGGCGATTGCAGTTTTCTTCGCTCTTAACCGAAAAGAGTTTCTTATCACTGCCACAATAATTGATCATATTTTATCGATGATCTTTAATTAAGCGGCCATTTTTTCCAAAAAAATTGAAAAAAAGAATTTCCTGATCAATTTGAAAATCTGAAAAAGTCTAGCCATACCCAGCGACATTAAAGTGATTAAATTTCGGGTGATTTTTTGATAGTAAAAAAATTTATAGAAATGAAAAAAAGAGGAAGAGGCCAACGCCAACCGCAGCTACTTATCAATTTAAAGGTCTTTAGCGAAAATAAAAAAAAAGCGCTCATAGGCACCATCGAGCAAAGAACCCACCGCAAAGACGGAAAAAAAATCAAAAAAACGCCGCCGTCGATTTCGTTGTCATAATTGCGATAAATCACGCTAGCAGCCTGCAGTGTATATTTTTTTTTATTTAGAGCGAACTGATGAGCGCGATGTCTGCCACATAAAAAAAAATTTACGACATCGGGAACAAAGCAATATAATTTATTGGACTGATATTTTTTACATATCTTCGTGCCCAAAAGGTGTTCCAACTTCATGTGAGTTCACATTTTTATATAGGAAAATATGAAACCCACTAATCGACTGATTGATCTTTCAATGCAGGCACCTCTGATCCGATCGCATTTTGAATAAATCCCCCTCAGCTGGCCTCAAAATCACAAGTAAGTGAAGATCACGATCAAGCATGACCCAGATGCACCTTTAATTTTTTATGAATCGTACATCCACTGTTCCACTAAGACAACACATCTTGTCTTTTTATAGCATTTAGCGAAGATCCACCTACTTATGGATAAATTATCACTTATTGCATAAAACACCCTCCTCCTTGCGACGATCACCGCGCTCGGAACGCCCCCGTCTCCCCCTAAAACATAACTAGAAGAATTTTTTTGAATTGTTTCGCCCCTTTCTTCCCGAAGGAGCCACGTTATATCGTAACAAATAAAAAAAAAAGTAAAATTATGGAGTAAATTATGATAAGCATAAGAGTTGTGATCATTAATTAAGCAATTTTAAAATTTATAATGTCTTAGCATTAGCTAGGTAAGAAATATATTTTTTTTTTGTAAAGAAAACTCGGAAAGAGTAGAAAAATAAAGCCTATTGCATGGAGTAGCTGAGTTAATGTATAGCTGTTAGAAACGCGAAGTATTTAGTTATACATTTTAAGAAGGCAAACCTAGAATTTAAGCGAAAGAAGTACAGGAGAAGTTTTAAGACACTTTCAAGAGACTCAAAAGCAATGTATTGTAGGTGTATTTTTACGAAACAAAAAATAAAATAAAAAATTGAATTGTAATTTTTAATACTGAATATTCCAATTTTATTATACAATTCCTATTATGACGGAACTATATTTTTATGTATTCGTCCAGAACGTCATGTGTATTCTAGCCTAAGGTTAAGATTTTAAGACAATTTTTATTAGCAATGAATTTTCCCCTCCCTTTGGAGCTACATTTTCATTCAATTCCTTATCTAAAAGACAGGTTTAATAAAGATGGACTAAATTTTTTATGAAAGTGTTTCATCTTATTTTACATTACCCATATAAAGAAAATTCTTAAATAAGGTAAGTAACAAATCATCAGTCCTTGGCACTTAATGTGCATGCTCAAATCATTCAACTTTCAAGAATTCTTCTATCCACTCTATTCTTGAAATTCATAGTCATTTAAGTTCAAGCAATTCAAGCATCTTATTATAAGAAATGAAACAAATCGTTTCGTTTCGTCTTTTATGACTAAAATGCATGGAAAATTGTTTACAAGATATGTAGGTATATTGCACAAACCGCAGTATTAAGAGATAAATAATTAAATTCAGATCTTCAACACCTTTCAGTTCATAAAAAATGTATGCATTTTATACTTTAACAGACATAATTTAGAAAAATCAATCGTTTATACTAAAATGAAACATCAATAATCGTAGAGTAAAAAATTCATAAATTTTCGAAATCGTAAATAGAAACTTATATTTTTAAGTACATTTGAGTGTTTGCGTAATAGTTTAGCGTGTCTATTAGCTTGAATGATATAAAAGCTTTGTTAATTGAAGTACATAGGTAGATGTTGCAAAATAAAAATTGTTTAAAAAGTCGTTTCATATTTCAAAATTTTTAAAAACTTATTTTACTCAGAAAAATGTGATTTATCATTCAGAATGAATAAAGTGTATTCTTTTATTTTATACACTAATGTCTACAAAACCCTAAAAATACCTCGAGTAATAAAATTATCTGAAAGTTTTGCTCTATGAAACTATCACTATAAATGACTCAGAATAAAAAATTATCAAAATGTGTGTCAACTGCTGGCGTAACTAATAATATGAGGTAAAATTCAAGAGCTCAAAATTACTAAGTGCGCTCCAGATATGCAATTGTAAACATCAATTGATACCGTCAGTTATCTTAAATTTCCTCGTCTACTGTTCCTACGTAATTTGAGATCTTAAGTGGACTGATCACGCTTCCGTGTAGGCCCTATTTGCAGTTGTTTACATAAATCAATGTTTTTTTAAGTGTTGAAACCTCGAAAACATGTCCCCTGAGGAGAATTAGTCCCAAAGTCCTCTAATTGCCCACTAAATTCAAATGTCTCCAATCCGTCGAATTCAAGCGCCGCTTAGACTAAACAAATCTCCGCAAAGTTTATACAGCTCAGCTTAATTTCCTGCTTGAGCTGATTGGCACGAGGCTAATTTTTATCAGTAATTTGATAATATCAAACAAACCAGAGCAATCTCTTAGAGCTGTCCCCAAGATATTATGGCGGATTAAATTCACCCTCAACTGCCTATTTAATGCAGAGCTCATGTGGAGCACGCGTATAAGATAAAAGACAAGGACGGCTACTCCGAGTTAGTAACTTGATTTTTATAATTTTTTTTTTCTATTTATTTTTATATTTTCTTTATCCAAACAATAAAAGTGGAAGTTTTAAAAGTAAAAGTGAATGACGGCTGGATTTTCTTTATCGCAAACTTACAATAAAGGCAGGAAAAGATAATCTTATCTTCTTTAGTCGCCTTGGGGGCTCGGAAAGAGTTTAATTAAGTTATTCAATTTCATGCGATCACAATCGAACAAAAAACACGATCGTTTTTCGCTGATCAGGAACTCTTTTCGGTCCTGCTAGTATTTAATATTTTATGCAAGAAGTTTGTGGGCATAATTTATTCGATTGAAGATACACGTGAGTGACAAAACAGACTGAATTGAACATGATGAGGATGCTCCAATCGACCAGATGGAACCACGCCAGTTCGGTCCACCAGCGCCAGCATGAAGGTCGCTATGATCATCATCATGACGATGATACCCCGCGATTTAGCTCCCAGGGAATATGAAAAATTAGTTTTCGTAACACTTGAATGATTGCGACAGTACTGACATGAATTGTGCACTTGAATTCTGACGCACTTATGACCAGAAGAGTTTTGGAAATATTTCAAACAGTAGCAAAACTATTCCCAAGGGACCTTTTGAGGTTGAACAATTCCGTGAGAATTTTATATTTCCATCCATACCCAAAGACTCCAGACTACACTCTATTAGTCTCGCTACAATGTATGTTTGTTTGTTAGTCTGTCTGCCAAAGTTATTTAGCTCATAAATGAAATAAATTGCAATCTTCATATGCATACATATTATCTGCTTTGTTTTACTACATAGATTATAAAATTGCATTCAAAATGTTGTAGACAACTTTTTTCCAAAGAAAAATAAACATAGAATTCTTGTTTATCCTATTGGAATACAGTCTACAGATGTTTGTTGTTATTCTTTTTGTATATGTTGAAGTAACATCTCTTGTGCAGCTCAATGTTTCCTTTTAATTTCTATTCTATTCATAGCAGAATATCCATCGGCATTTGTGATGTGACACATGTTGAATTTATTTCATTTCCCTGCTTTTACAATAGGAAAGTTAAGAACATTATTTTTAATTTAAAAAATTCAGCGTATCTTTAATAAGAGAATAATACACTTGAAGAATAAAAATGTGGTAAAATTGGAACACATTTTTCAATACGTTTTCCGTATACCTAATAATCTGGATATCAGTACAAAAAGAGGTAGGTAACAACTGTTCAGACATTAATACGAGTATTATGCAAATTATCCAACTTTAAAAATTATAGAAGTTAAAAGGTAATAGGTACGCTTTGAAAGATCATACAATTTTTAATGCGTTAAATTAGAACCTTAATTTTTTGGCAGTGGTACGAGGTTATTGACCTTAGTATTTTATATAAATTTTAACTTAATAAATATTTCAAGCCGTTTCTAAAAACAGGGGGCACAGACAAGGTGATGAAGAGTTGCCATCATAAAGTACGGAAACCTAAAAAGATGCACTTTCCGCGAAATATTTTGATTGCAATTATGTATGTATAAGTAGTATTATAAACTCGATTTAAGTATACAATTTTTATACAATTGCAATATGTACTGAGTAATGGACAGCTCAAAATCGTTCTAATTACTACTTAAAAATCTTTTGTGTTCCTTCTTAATCTATTTGTAAAAATGTTTTCTTTATAAATTCAGAGAAACATAAAATAAGAATTTCATCTTAGTTTTTTGGAACAATAAAATTAACTGATTTGTCTGTCTGTGTATATAGAATAGATTGAGAAGTTAAAATATACTCCAAATTGGAAAAATTGTTTTAAAGAAATTCTGTTTATCTTCGAAATTATGAAGTCGTTTTGTTTCAGTGGTTTATTAATTAATATATCTTCACTCAAATATCTTTTGTATATCTTCGGGAAATCCATTATGAAGCATAAATACTGCAAGACGAAATTGTTGGTTTTTGAAGACACGGACATTATTGTTTTACGAAATGTACTTTGAGATTAATATTGTAAGATTTTAAGACTTAATTGAGATATTCACATCACTTTTGCACCAAGCAATAAGTGTTTTTTAATCGTTCTAGTGAAATGTCGTAATGGGTCCCTGCAAATAAATTAAGCTCAGAATTTGATAATGCCAGTTTTAATTTTATTTAAGAAAGAAATGTACATATGTATATGAGAAAAATAAATATGTACATTATAAAAGTGTGATTACAAAATGTTTTTGAGAAAAGTAGAAAAGTAGTACGACTTAATAATATTCATTTGTAAAATAAGAAATTTCTTTAATGAATCTGTCTGGAACCTTGAGCACTTCCATACGCATTTGATTTTGACCAAATAGTATTGCATGAGCACCAAAATACTTAAAAATATCGTCAATCAATCAGAATTTGTTTATGTTAATGCCAGACGTGGGGTTCAAGTACTCTCTCCGCGACGATGGTTATATAAGTAATTAGTGACACAAAAAGCTGGCGCAGTCCGGATTAATTAGCGTGGTGATATGCAAATGGGTCAAGCATAAATTGAGAGCGATCACACGATTCGTTGTCGAGACACAAGCTGGATCTTATTACATTAAAATATGCCCACGTTGATTTTAAATACCTTACGGATTCCTGTTTTCAAAAATGTTAAATTTGTAGAATCAGTAAGTTGAAAAGAGAGTCACATTCCTCGTCATCCAGACAAGTCATCATCATAAAGACGGAAAACAGTGTTATCTTATCAATTTCTAAGAAGAACTTGATGAGACCGAAAAAACCCTGCCTCTGCAGCATCTTTCTCTCCACCTGTGCGATATTTCTTCGTTATCACTTATCAAAACTCAAAACCCTCAAACTACTTAAGGAGGCAGAAATCTTCGCCACCAGGGGAGCGAAGTCTCTGAATGAATTTGATAGCGTTCCGTCGCAACAATTAATGCCCCGTATCAAGTGACGCGATTTGATTTATGTCTTCTTTTTTTGAGGAAGTTCCGATATGACGTGGAAGTTACGCTGTCCGGTGGCCAAGAATGAAACTGTTTTGCTTTTGCTGAGCCCCTTTTCGCCGAGCCTCCGCGACTCTCTAGACAAGATCAAGCTGTCGCGGTTCCGCGGATTACATAAGCGCAATTAAGCTCTCCATTTAATTTCAAGGTTTGCGCGTGCCCATTGTAAAAATCCTCAATAATCAGTCGCCAAATCCTTAGATCTAGTCAACCAGAACGGCTTGTAATTTTTCACCAAAAAAGAGCGTGAGAAACTATTGTAAAATGAACGTAATTAATTCATTTAATACATAAATGGTTATATTCATAAATGAGGATTCACTTAAATCGGTTAAGTGCATGTCGATTATGCTTCAACTAAGCTTAAGAGCATAGAAGAAAGACGTTGGTAAATTAGTTATGAATAAAGCTGTTTTTCTGTAAAATTAGTTCTCGTCAGCCAGTCTTTTTCATGAAAATTTGCATACCAATTGAGGTAAAACCATACAATGAGTCTGACTCTTTTGAGTTTTAAACTTCCTAATTCGCTGGTCGCGTTTTTCTTCTTCTACTTTAATTTGCAATGCAAACTATGCTCTGTTACTATTTTTTTTTTTTTGCTAAATTGGAACGTCTAGACAATTTGGGGATTTGCTGCAGGGTCGAGTGCTCACAATGAAGAGCAAATTTGCTCACATGTTTTCCATTATTTGCACCTTCAATTGCAAGACGGAGATAATCAAATAATAGAGAACGAAAAGATTGCAACAAATGCAACTTTAACGACTTGTTCAATTTTAATGAAAAAAATATATATAATATACCTTTATATGGATATAAAGTAGATAGTAGTAGATATTCTTTTTAATAATTTTCTTATCTATGCTATCATTCTGAAAAAATTACAAAAATTGTCTGCAGGTTTTCAAAGACATAAAAATATAATAATGAATGTCATAAGCAATTTAATTATTCTGCAATCGATTTTTACTTCATTTTATCAACTACTTTCACACTCTAAAGGCGTATAAAAGTTCACAGAGGTCACTCAAGGTCAAAACGACTGTAAATGTTACATAAGATCAAAAACTCCCTCACGGGCGTTTTTTCGTATTATTTTTAGTGGACATTTGTAGCTTATAGTGACCTGAATTGACTTTTAAACGCCTCTAGTGTGACAATAGTTTAAAAACGTGAGTAAGAATTGGTTACAAAATAGTTAATTTGCTAATGAAATTGACCTTTATATTTCAAAATTCCAACTTGAAATAGTAAGGCATAATTGTCCTTTGAATTTCATTCTGTTATTTTACAATCGAAATGATTACATAAGTTTTTACTATTTTAGTACAGGACACTAAAGTGCCAATGTTTCAACTACGAACTTTAGTTTAACAACCCTTGTTAATTTTGAGACTTTATGTTCAACTTTTATGGGGTTTATTTCCTTTAAATAAAAGATACAATATAAGACATATATGTACATAAGAAATCGTAGTTCTAGCTACTCTATAAATCACAGACCCAAAGTCCATCTATCGCGATAGTGCCGGTGTTTAGAATTCTGGTTCGGATGTGAATGATCCCGGCGGTGGTTGGCTCATTAAATTATATTTGCCCCGTCATTCACGGCCATTTACTCCAAAAAGCATCGTCCGCATGTTGGCCGTGAAGTCGGATCTCACGTGAGCTCAAGATGAAAAAAAAAAGCGAAAGATTAACAAAAATAATTAACTTTCTTCGGCGCTCTAGACCTCCATGTCCAGGCCGGGGCTAACTCTCATTCACGAGACCCGGAGGAAGAACAGAAAAATGCTGCCGTCTGTCTATTCGACTTCCGAATTACGCAAAGATTTGTGAGGTACACGGAAAAAAAAATCTGGTTGCAGCAGAGCCAAAGCAGATTTACCACCGGTGGCTTCAATAAAGGTAACTGCGGCAGCCCGAGCAACAGGCGAGTAATCGAACACGTTTTGATGGTGCGCCGCGAGACCGCGGAGGGGCCTCAAACCGAAGGAGATGAACGGCAACATTTTTCTTGAGGGAACAAGCCTCAGAAGAGGCACTCCTCCGCCCCGTGGTCCCGGAGCCCCGGTGCCCCGGAACCCCGCGCGTAAATCCCAGGCAAGATGACTCTCAGATTTTTCATAAGACCGCGGATGAAAAGGCAAATAAGGCTTATATACAACACGCCCGGTGATGTACAGTCACGACGCGGAGGAAATATATGCGCGACTCCGAGAGCTGGGGTACTTCGAATGGTACCCAAGAATGGAATGCAGTTTGACCTCTCCTCCTGGGTTTTGTTCGCCCCGTTTGAGACTCCACAAATTTCTCGTAAAATTGTGGACACAACCGTGGCGAAATATGGCTAAAAAACCATGTCCAGGTCTACCCGATCGAAAAGACGGTGGTTAAGGCATTCTGGGATACCTTCCATCCTCTAGGAATTTTGCAAATCTTCCTTCTAAAATGAAATGAAAGTAAAAGGTTTTAAGTTCGACACTATATACATATGTACATATCTTTTCATGGTTTGTCATGGTTTGGTCCTTTATGTTCAATATACTTCTACCAAACACTTAGAACATTTTTATGTATTATATAGTATATATTTTCTTACATTCGCCTTATTGGCACAAAACCGGAGACATGTAGTTCTTCATCAATGGTTTTGTTTTGCATTAAATATAAAAACTTTTGACTAAAAGCTAAAAACATTTTATAAGGAGTTCAAATATCTTTAATATAATTTTTAAATTTAAAAGCTAAGAAACCAAAGTAAAATGTTTTTTTGTGCGAAAATAGATTGATAAACAAATTAGATAACTTGTTGCCCTTAAAGCTCTTATTTCAAAAGATAATAAATTAACATTCATAAATCGCTGATAAGTTTACTTAATTGATAATCGTATGACATTTTAGATCAGCACAAGAATAATACATACTTACACTATATTGTTTTTAAATTGAAATTTATGCTAATCGAATACAGAAAATGATCCTCATACTTGTTTTAAAATCATTCTAACCACTAAAACGGCCTGTCTTTTTTCCATCTTTTCTTAAAATTGTTAATTTAGATTTGGACTGATATTGCAACCAAAGTAATTTTTATTTCCATTCATATAGTGTGAAGAGCTAAGTACGTGCGTGGTATTTCGCTACATTCTAAAAAATTATATTAAGTATTTTTTTCATGACTAAGAGTTTTTGGGAACAAGTATAAGTAAACTAAAAAAATTTTTGAAATCATATTGAAAATTTTTGTGCTATTAGAATATTCCAAACGAATTTGCCTCACATACTAGATTCTTCATAAAATCTGTAAGACACTTTTCAATTTAAAGTCCGTCTTCTTCGGAAAGCTATAAAGCCTTGAAACTCTAAATTTAAAAACGAAACTTCTTGCCCGTTTTTTTCAAAAACTAACGATTAAGGCCGACATTGTTAAAATTTAATCTTATACATCAATCTACATATACAATTTTCACTTTTAACGAAAAATGTTCGTGATAGTATAAATTTATAAAAATCGTTATTAAAAAAATAAAAAATTAATCCAACCTTTCTAAGCCAGTAGCCGCGACTGTGCTTAAATTTATTTATGTATCTCATTACCTACATACATTATTACCAAGTTTGGACCACCAACGAGACAACCGAGAAGCCTCAATCAACAGGGTGGGTCTCATCTCATTTGAGAAGCAGCAACAGCAAGCAGTAAATTGCACCGAAAATCTTTTCGTGTCAAAAATCATTCAGCTGGCTAATAGAGTACTTTTGGCGAGCGAAGGCTTAAGCCGCTGTCATGGGAGATTAATTAAGACATCGGCAGACTCTCCTAAGCACCCGATCCTCCTTATCTCGGGCATCGGTTGGGCCCTCTTCCGAAACCTCAGAGTCGTCTCTGTCGTCGCGGATGTGCTCTGAAGGGAAGAAAAACCTCCAGCAGCCGCATAGTGCGCAGTCACTGACCTTAAGTATAGCGCTCCGGCGCACAGCCTCCGTCTTCGAAACCATTCACGTCTTAGAAGTTCAAGTATAGTTAGGTTGTGCACATTGATCACATACCTGTGGGCCCGCGGGTACCCAACGTCGTCGTCGTCGACGTCTACGTCGACGTCTTCGTCGTCGTCTTAATCTTTGTCTTAGTGATAGTGTTCGAGCAATTTTTCTTTTGTGGGTGCATAACATACACAGACCCGCTAAGGAACCGGTCTTTTCTTTGGCCGAGTGCAAATAGCCAATCCTCCTTTCTTATATTGCTCGATTTCATATTCTTGGACAGCGGAGTCTCAACTCAACCTCAACTCGTTTCTAATCATTCGCTTTCCCTCGCCAACAGTCTCTTGGGCCTACAACAGTAACAAGGGCCCCTTTTGCGGTCTCGCGGGGGAAGTTAACGTGTGAAGCAGATTTTTTTCGCTGCCACTGAAGAGGGTCCAAAAAAATACAATAATCCAAAAAAAAAAAAAATATATAGGTATATGAATCAGAGAAGTCTCAAGGAGGCGCTGAAACAGGGACTGGGTTTGCTCTAAATCGCTTTTGATTAGCAACTCATAAATTTCTTGCTAATTGATTGAGCAAACCGAGGAAAGCGAGCTACTGATCGGTGATCAGCTAAAGGAGGCCAATTAAGAGGCTCTTCCACATGTGCGGAGCCCCCCAAGATTGGTAGTCTGGATAGTAATTAGTTACAGTAGTGAGGGGTGGACCTTTACTAATTGATACAGCATTCAGTTTTTAGATTGATCTATCTATCTATAACTATTCATACATATATCTATCAATAAATCTTTGAGACTAAATTTATTCAAACCGCCTACAAAATCCGCGATTGTACAGTCGCACCTCAACTCGAGTTGATTTTATGTAACCAAACCAGCCGCTGACGTGCTCCTTTCGAGCTCTCTTGACTGTCTTTTGCCCCAACCGCAATTTATTCCCATAAATAAGTCACGTTCCAGAAAACTGTGAGCATAGAAGAGAAAATGCCGCTGCGGCTTTCGATACGTCAACGTCTTCTCGTTCCAAAGACTTAGCCAAGTTTCCCATCAAATCGCTAAACGACCCTATAATGCCCACTTTTATCTTTCTATTTCTTTTGTGATGTCAGCATATTTGCTGAAGTCGATATACCTGCCAAAGAAAAGTTACTGCCGATACCGGAGCCCCCAGTCGAAGTCTTAAAGTCTTAAGAAAAAATAAATAAATAAAAATAAGAAAACAGGCATTATACAAAAAAAAAAAGCAAGTAAAAGAGGCAACGCCACTGATCAGATCGTGGCTGCGGACTTCTTGCTCCTATATCGCTCGTTTCACCTTTTCTTCTCAAGATTCCAACAAGGAGCTAACCGTGTTACACGGTGGAAATATGTAGACCAGGGCCGGATTCAGACGCCGATGCTCCGGTTCATTTCAAGTTATGCAAATTTTAGCTATATAATATTAAAAAAAATCTGTTATTGCATAAATAGGCCCAGTGTGAACATCTCTGATCAAGTTACTTTTAAAAAATCACTTTAGAACGAAAGACTGTAAAACAGATGCATTCGCAAGAAGAATTTATCACCTGATGTGTTACAGATTTTTTATTTTTCGAATTTTTAGACCTTGAGACAGTGAAATACGTTAGATGTAAGTAAATGTTTTATTCGAACAACGATAAAGACCGCAAAATTTGTCTCCCGTAAGATAGGTATATTTTACATAATCAAGAGATATATATGTAAATACATATCTTCGTTAGAGTCGTGCGTATTAAATTATTTTTAAATAGGTTACGTATAAATAATTTATAAGTAAATGCAGTATTTGTAGAAAAAGCTTTTCTCCTTTAAACATCAACCTCCAAATAATTCCGAATTTTTTAAGTTGTTCTAAACATTTTTATGTCATTCTTTTTAGTATAAAGTTAACAATGAAAGGTTGGCAATTTGGATTCGCTATATTAAATTTTTAAAATACATATGTGACTCGAAATCGTCCGTCCATATCGATTTTCATGAAGTTTCAGTCAACCCAAACGTCTTTGAAATCTAAATGAGAGATGTTCATTCATAAAATTGAAGATATTATTAAATTTAAAATGAGTGATCACGAGAATTCATACCCATTGGAATAATAATGAAATGGCATAATATACGACCAAGAAACCTCCATAATTACAAAAGTTTCTTGTAAAAAAAAAAAAAAGATTGTAACAAAACTACGTTGATTTTTATCAAAAACAGTCTTGTAAATGAATTGGTGTTTTACTATTTTATCAACTAATTGATTATTTGCATTATATTTGTTTATAACTTAACTATTGTACCTTATAATGCAACATTTATTGATTTTAAAAAAAATGGAAGATCATTAAATTTATCTGGATCTTTCACCTTATAAATATGTACTTAAAAAAATAGGTGTGTTCAAGTTTGAAGAGTTCTGCTTAACGACAGCACAAATGAGAATAATTATATTGAATAAAAAATAGTAATAAAAAATAAGCGTTAATTGGATTTACGTGACGGTGGTATCGTCTCTCGTAGCAAATATTTTTTATTGAAACTCTCAATGAATAGGTATGCAAAATAGAAATTTTATTCAATAGTTGAAAAAATCCAATTAATTTATGTAAATATTATTTTCCTAAGAGCTTGCTCGAATTTCAAAACGTGTGTACTTCCATGCGACAATTGTTTTTTATTGTCATTGAAGCGCTTTTTACATTTTTAAAACGAAACCAATTGCCTCGTCAGTGGGACGATAAATCTTGCGTCGTCAATTCTGAATTTGACTCTCTTAATGTATATGTACATACTTTAAAGAAATTGTAACATGAAATTTGAGGAATGTTTGGAAAAACCCAAGAAACATGAGTACCTTAGTCAGAAACAATTACTCATTTCTTCGGTTGGTTGAATATTTTAGATTTAAAACTAATCAAAATAAGAAAATTATGAAGGTAAAGCAATAAAATTTTTAGTAATTTTTTTGTGTCTAATAAATTAAGAATTAAGTTTAGGGATTTATAGATCACCTTATAAACTGCAGGTCAATTCACTTTATTTCATTTTACCTTTTCAAACAAAGGAAATTCGTAAGGTTTTTCAAATTCGTTGGTATATGAGCATATATTGGAAGTTAAATTAAATACGAGTAGACACAAACTGTTCTTGCAAAGTTAAAAATGCATGTATATAATTAAAGGGCAAAATCAACAAAATTCATATTTAGTACAAAAATTTATATGACTTCGGAACATTATCTTATACAACAAGAATATATGGAAATAAAATTTACATCCTAATCTGGAATTTGCCGGCCTTCGTCACATATTTAACTCCCTTGAAGGGTTTGTATTTTTCGCCGTACATGTCCAACCTGTTCACCTTCAGCCCAGACACCGCCAATTGAGATATGCTAAATTGCACGTTAATTGATGGATTTGTCTCCAAAGTCGAACTTCCAGCCGCTATGGATACCTAGACAGAAAAAAAATTAGATTTGCATATTTACTGACAGTCATAAGAAAAAATCCTTACAGTTCCACGAATATTCGGCAGCTTCGATATATCGATGCGGCCCACATCCCAGTGCAAAGTTTTGCTAACTGGATCGAAAGTGTATTTTCCTTGATTTGGAACCAAAACGCAGTTGAGGACACACTTGGGCATGAAAACCTCTAGGTTGACGTGCTCCACAGTCCGTCCAAGAGTAGTTCGGGGGCCCACTGTGATATCCAGGCGTCCTTGCTCCCCTGTTTTAAAGGACAAATTGTGCCTCACGTAAATCGGAATCGCTACCACACTCTGAGAACCGATGTGATAAGACATTAGCCGAAAATTTCCGTCCGGCGGAATGAACGATAAAATCCTTTCTGATTCCCATCGTTTAAATCGAACGCAAGGATGAAAGGAAACGTCGTCGAAGAGTCGAGGATTCATGAAGGATAAAGTTAGGTCAGGCATTCCTGATAATTTTATGCAGCAGTCGATCTGAAATTGATTATTGGTTAAATTCATTGCATAAAATTTGTTCGTTTTAAGTCTAAAACGCAGAAGCTTTTTATTATCTCAAATTTACGGCCGGAAATATAAAATGGTCTATTATATTGCAAAACAAGTTTAAAATTACACCACAAGCCTTGTAATACCACGACGTGTAATTAGATTCAAAATGCGAATATTCAATAATGCATATTTGTAAAACACCGAATTGTTCTCTGTTTTGTTTTCATAACTGATCATTTGCATTCAAGTTTATTATTCAGCAAGTGGCATAGCAATCAATTTTCTGATTGATTCTATTATGTAAAAACAATTAAAGTTGGATGTTTTTTATAATTTTTGTATCATTAAACTTTTAACGTAATGTTTTAAGTCTTTAAACACAGTCATAAAAAAAAGCATTTCATTCTGATAGATTTATTGTTCCGCTCTTCTTTTAATATTTTATTTTCCATCAAAATCTAAGAGAAGCCGTTTTTTTCTAAGGTCTTATTTTTGTGTTAATGAAATTCGCTTCTTTTATTTACAAATTTTGGTATAAGTAAGTATATATTTATGTTGTCGTAAAATTCTAGATTGAAATTTTTCTCAGAAAACGAAGTAAGTCAAAATGTGAGCGATGTTGTTTAAAAATATGTAAGAATCAATTAGTTGAAGACTAAAATTAAAATTAAATAAAGGGTGCTTAAATAGATCGTTTCTAGTTAGGACGTAAATGAAATAAATAGCTGATAGCTGAATTGAATTTAAAAGTTCTAGTTATTTGTTTATTTTATTCTAAGTTTAAGATAGGCTTAAAAAATCTAGAGCGAGTCTAGAAATGTAAAAAATGGTCCCAAACTTACATAGCCCTGGATTTCAGCGAATACTGTAGACCCAGATTTATCAATGATAGCGTCCACCTCTTCAATTACATCAAAGTAAGCCTCGTTGTTGGTGTACTTCACGCCGCTCCTACGCCAGGGAATCGCCGAAAGTTGTCCAGATGGCAAAGTTCCGCTCACACTATAATTAAATTAAAGAAGTTACACATCCGGAAAGGAAATAAACGGAAAATGCATTTACTTAGATTTCCCCGTAACTGTGTTAGCAATGGTCCTCAGAATGTTGGGGGGCTTGATCAGCTCCTTCAGGATGTTGCTCTCCGTCGCCAAGGGGAATCCGTTGTCCAGCATTTCGTCGAGCAGCTCATAGACGACCACGTAATTCTCCTTGATCACAGACTCGGTGCATTCTGAGAAATAGTCCTCAAAAGTGTCCACGACCCGGTGAAGGAACTCGATCACGAAAAGGGGCGAAACCTCCTGCTTGCAGGCCGCAACCAGGGAGATTCCACCACGCTGGATGGTAATTAAATAGTAGTGCGGGGTGGCAATCACCGGGGGAACGTCCTGGAACAAGAATTATGTATTTTAGAGAATTTGGTTTCGGAGTTACTGAGACGGTTTTACATTGGGAGCAGTGCGCTGGGCGTCCAAAAAATAGTCACAAACCGACCGAGAGACGACGCTGCGCCAGTGCTTTTCCAGAAAAACATCACTAAAACAAAGAATTTGTTAAAATAAAAAATTTGTTTCTTAAAGTTTTGAACGTGTACCCGCTGCCGTTTATTATAAACAAGCTGTGTATCATTTTTAGGCGCTCCTTCGCACTTTCGCCTGCTCGGATTTTTCGGATCAGCTGTCTGCCAACAAACTGCAGTTGAAAGAACTTTCAGCACTGCCAGGTGTAAATTTTGCAATTTTATAAGCATTATTTGCCGTTTTATTACCAAATATAGACCCCTAATTAAGTAAAATTTTATCTCAATAAAACTAAAATTTATTTAAGTCGTAAAATAACATAGCATAATAATATAAAAACCGCGTTTTAATTCAAAAACTCAAACACAAAATTTATAAGTTTTCACAGAAACTGTACTATCCCATAAATTATAGCAAAAACTGTCAATTTTTCCGTGACCAGTTTGACACGATGATCTGTCATTAATAATGGAAACAATTTTTCAACAGTTGTCTTTTCCCATTAATTCGTAAATTATTCATCGATTCGTGCTGAAATGTGAGGTAAACGTCGATTAATAATAAAGACAATTGTGTCACGCTTTAAATAATAATAAAATAAAATTCCGCAGTTCATTTAACGATGGGGAACAAGCAGATCAAACAGCACCTCGAAACCGCTCAGAAGACAGGCGTCCTTAAAATTTCGCTGCAGCGCCTTCAGGATTTTCCGCCGCACCTGAAAACTTATCCAAATGTTTTGAAAACTCTTGATCTATCCGAAAATCGATTTGTCACAATCCCTGATGAAATCGGACGATTCACCCTCCTGAAGCATCTGAACCTGAGCGGCAACCGGCTGAACGATTTGCCCGAAATCCTTGGGGAACTGACAAAATTGGAAGTGCTCCTCGCTATGAATAATTTTATTGTGCAATTACCAAAGAGCTTGTGTAATTTGAAGCTATTGAAACAGGTCAACTTAAGTAATAACCAGATCGCCCAATTTCCAACAATGTTTTGTGGCTTGAAACACCTCGACCACTTGGACCTGTCCCGAAATAAAATTGCATCAGTGCCTGACGATGTTAAGGATTTGCACGTGATTGAATTGAATCTGAACCAGAATCAAATTTCGGAAATGTCTGAAAATATCGCCATTTGTCCAAAACTGAAAACGCTACGACTGGAGGAGAACTGCTTGCAGGTGACTGCGTTCACGCCGAAGATTCTGAAGGACTCCAAGATTTCAAACCTTTCCGTCGACGGTAATCTGTTCAACTCAAAGCAGTTTTCGGATATCGAAGGTTACGACCAGTACATGGAGAGGTACACCGCGGTTAAAAAGAAAATGTTTTAGTTGTGAAAGAGCACACGTTTTTCTATATTTCCTAAGATGTAATTTTTTTGCAAATATACAGTGATATCATCCAGCCCACTACTCCCAATTTTAATGGTTTGGTTCTGAATGAGAGTAGTCAAACAAATTTGTCGAGGACATTAAAATGTTTTAGTAACTATGAACATTAAGACCAGTTATTACCTCTAAAGATTTTACAACCTCTACATGTTCAAAGTCAACGAAGAATATTCGTTGGCTCCCTTTCAAAACAAGCTGAAAAATTAAAAACTCTTTATATGTATGTATAGAAAAAATATTTATTAAAGTAATCTTATATAATTCGAAACTTGAGAAAAATGAAATTCATTATTTACACTTTTATGAAAAGGAAAGCTCATTTCTGAGTATCTGAAGATATGCGGATTACAATTCCAAACTCATATTTCTTCTTCCTTCAATTGAATAGTAGATGGAGACGATATTGCATAAATCATATCCGAAGGCACTACACTTGTTTCCTGATTATCAATATCAGCTACTTCTAAAATAGCTCTTTGAATTTTGAGACGGAGCAGTCTTCTATTTTGCTCAAATTTAAGTGCTCTAAATTCTGATGCGACATAGTCGCCAAATATTTGAAAGTCATCTCTTTGTTTTTCCACAACAGGAATTTTTGGTATTTGTACGTCCTCGTTATCTTCAAAGCTTGTATTTTCGGTTTCCTTAATTGGTATTAAACTGCGATTTCTTTTAATTCTGGGGTTTGGCTCCCTATCATCATTTGGATCCTGAAAAAAGAAATTAAATTATAAGTATATAGAAATAAATATGTATATTTATATGTATTAAAAATTTAATTTAAGGGCACATGACGGACTACAAAAAATGAACTTAACTTCCTTGGAGGAGATTGCAGTTCCCCTAATTCCAAATCATCGTCTTCAGGAGGTTGAATATTTGAATCAGCGAGGTGCAAAGATGGTATAGCCCCTTTATTCAAATATTTGCGACCTATGCAATGGTCTTCAAAATGACGTTCGCATATAAATAAATTTGTACGAAATGAGACATTGCCTTCAAGACCGCAAATTTCAACCCACGATTGTTTTGCGGTTGCCTCTTTAGGAAATGAAAAAAATTTGTAATTAGGCTTTTCCCTTTTAGAACTGTAACAACTCGGCACACAGCATTTAACTCCTGATTTTCTCAAATCCTTTGCCATTTTAGAGAAAACCCAAAAAATAAACTTGTCTGCAATACTAAAATACCAAATTCAATTGAACGCAAACCAACTAGGTAGTACAACAGCTCGATTCGATATGATCACATAACTATAAAATGACCTCCATCCCGCGCCGTTCCCAATCCCAGGCGCTGTGCCTGCGAGTGCGACCGATGCGAATTCCGGGAAGAGGGAACACGGAAAAAGGCAAAGAGAATGCAGCCGCGACTCAATTGCTGAGAGTGTTTCGTATAAACGACTCACAACTACATCCATGGGGTTTCAGCCTAAAACCCTAGAACATTTTCGAGCTCGGGCTCGGTTTGCGACATCTTTGTAATTATATGGTCTTTGCCAGCACCTTTATTACCCTTCCAGCTGACGGCAGATAAATACAAAGATTTCATATTACGAATCTTGCTCTTTGCGCTCAACCACGAAATACTTTTAAGCAGCGGCGAAGTCGATAGAAGCTTTTCGTAAAATTTTTGTGCTGTCGGTTTCTCAAAATTAAAATTTGCAGAGATTCCGCGGTCTGGACGTCTGTCCGGTGGGTCGGCTTGAGCCGAATTCTTTTTGCTCTTCCTTCAGTCTGTTGTAATTCAAATTGAATAACACTTTTGTCAATTTCAATTAAATTGTTGAATTCTATTAAAGATTCGACATACCTTGTACATTTTTCAGCAAAATTCAGTAAAAAATCGCACAAAATTAATTTTCTTTTTCAACAACTGACGTTTATGTCAACGTGTTTACACAGCCGAAATTGGCGCGTAAAGTTATGAGTTACAGTTCTTTTACGAGACTCAAAAACTTACGCGGTTTAACATGAATACCCTTAATAACTACTTACTATTATATTAGTTCGTTCCGAACTTTCCCCGCAAAAGAATTCAATGGAATGCAAAAGAATTCAAATGAATTCAGGCGAATTCAAATAAACTTTCAAAGATTTCAATAAATGCAAAGCATTTCGGAGGAATGCAGTCCAAGTTAATTTTGCAAATAGAAAAGTGAATGCATTCTTTAATTTAAGTAATTTGTTTCCCTTTTTCACAGTATTAAGTTAATTCATTTTGATGAAAGCACTTACAAGAATGCAGTTTGTACCCAGTGAAGGATTTATTACAGGGGCCCTAAACGGGATGCTGTCCATAATATCGAAGTACTCCCACGATGTTTTAGCCTGCCCCGTGGTATTATATTTCTCCTTGACATTTCTATAGATTGATTTAATTTTTTTTTGTGTTGGAGTGGGGAAGTTTGCCGAGGACATTAAAATGTTTTAGTAACTATGAACATTAAGAAAAGTTATTACCTCTAAAGATTTTACAACCTCTACATGTTCAAAGTCAACGAAGAATATTCGTAGGCTCCCTTTCAAAACATAAGCTCAAACATTAAAAACTCTTTATATGTATGTATAGAAAAAATATTTATTAAAGTAATCTTATATAATTCGAAACTTGAGAAAAATTATTTACACTTTTATGAAAAGGAAAGCTCATTTCTGAGTATCTGAAGATATGCGGATTACAATTCCAAACTCATATTTCTTCTTCCTTCAATTGAATAGTAGATGGAGACGATATACCATAAATCATATCCGAAGGCACTACACTTGCTTCCTGATTATCAATATCAGCTACTTCTAAAATAGCTCTTTGAATTTTGAGACGGAGCAGTCTTCTATTTTGCTCAAATTTAAGTGCTCTAAATTCTGATGCTACATAGTCGCCAAATATTTGAAAGTCATCTCTTTGTTTTTCCACAACAGGAATTTTTGGTATTTGTAAGTCCTCGTAATCTTCAAAGCTTGTACTTTCGGTTTCCTTAATTGGTATTAAACTGCGATTTCTTTTAATTCTGGGGTTTGGCTCCCTATCATCATCATTTCGATCCTGAAAAAAGAAATTAAATGATAAGTATATAGAAATAAATATGTACATATATTTATATGTATTAAAAATTTAATTTAAGGGGACATGACGCGTTCAAATCGAAATTTGTTAAGTATTTTCAAATTCAAAGTCAAGGACAGAAATTTCTGTACTTTCCTCATAGTTTAATATCCTATCAACATTGCTATCATTGGTTTGGAAAACAACAGGCGGATTTATATTTTTTCTTTATCCAACAATTTGTTCAAGTAAGATGAAGTGCGGACAAATCTTATTAATATATTCCGCAACACTCTTTTCTTGGCCATCAGCTAGAAGCCCAGCACCTGTATTCCCCTTCCAGCTGACGGCAGATAAATACGAAGATTTCATATTACGAATCTTGCTCTTTGCGCTCAACCACGAAATACTTTTAAGCAGCGGCGAAGACGATAGAAGCTTTTCGTAAAATTTTTGAGCTGTCGGTTTCTAAAAATTAAAATTTGCAGAAATTCCGCGGTCGGGACCTCTGTCCACCGGTGGGTCGGATTGAGCCGCATTCGTTTTGCTTTTCCTTCAGTCTGTTGTAATTCAAAAGAATTCAATGGAATGCAAAAGAATTCAAATGAATTCAGGCGAATTCAAATAAACTTTCAAAGATTTCAATAAATGCAAAGCATTTCGGAGGAATGCAGTCCAAGCAAATTTTGCAAATAGAAAAGTAAATGCATTATTTAATTTAAGTAATTTGTTTAATTTGATTTCCTTTTTCGCAGTATTAAATTAATTCATTTTGATGAAAGCACTTACAAGAATGCATTTTATACCCAGTGATGAAGGATTTATTACGGGGGCCCTAAACGGGATGCTGTCCATAATATCGTAGAACTCCCACGATCTTCTTGCTTGCCCCTTGGTATTATATTCCTCCTTGACATGTGTATAGGTCCTTTTAAGGCCCTTCCACTTTGACTCCACTTGCTGGTACGAAATATTTGATTTGAACTCCACGTTTAGGGCTTTAGCAATGTCCTGATATGCTTTTTTCTTAATCCCCCTTTCCAGGCGCTGGTAATTTTCTTGTACTTGGTCAATTAAGAACATGATCATTGTTCTTGTCCATTTAAATCCTAAAATAAAGTCAATACATGCTTAGAGCAAACTTATTTACAAATTATTTGCTAAATAATTACCTTCTGAGCCGGAAAAACTATCCTCGTCCATCATATCTATTGCAGCAATCTACTTCTGGCAGAACAGCTGTGTGCTTTTCTAAATCACGATGCGACTAATCGAGGAAAAAAGCAGTAATTAAACTGCAGTCACTCCTAAGGATACGAATTTCTACTAATTGGAATTAAATACTCAAACGTATTATGGCTTGGATTTTATTCTTTTGTAAATTCACAAAACACTTGCCACATGTGACGTTTTTTTAATTACGAAACTTAAACGTCAAACTTCGCGCTCGGTTCCTTGCTCTAAGTGCTCTGTGAAATCAAACTGAGCTCATAGAGCGCGCTCTGAACATGCTCTGAGCTCAAAAAGAAAGAGCTTTTTTTTGACAGTTCGTGCTCTGTTCAGAGCAAGAAATGAAAAACGCCTAATAAATGAGCTTTTAAATTATTTTCTTACCTTGCGTTTGCTCAACCTTCTGCCAGGAGTGAATTTATCTAGCAGAAAACTCATGGCATCGAATGCAAACCATTTCGATTTGTAAACTATCCCTCCCGCCTTTTTCGCTTTGTGACTCTGTCGCTCACGGCGAAAAGACGAAAGAAGCGAATCCATTTTTTTCTTAACTTCATCTACATCACATTCTAATGCAGTGGCAATTTCGTTCCAATCACGATTTTTCTTTGATTGTATTTTATATTCATCGTGATTATTGTCCCAAAGTCGAGGCCTATCTTTATAAAGTTCTATTAAAAACAATAATTTTTTTTTGCACAGTTCCATTTTAAGATAAAATTATAAAACGTTAACCCCGGACGAAGCGTCGTCGTTGACTGGATGTTTTTTAAGTTCCTCAAAAAGTAAAATCAGTCTGCTTTCCGTCGAACGAGAGCGAACGAGGCAACGAAGGCGTGCGAGCGGTGCGTGTCGAAGCGAACGTCAACAAAGAAATTCATTCGCTCTCAGTCGGGTTCTGCCTTTTTCCGGTTTTTCTTTGAGCCGGGAGGATTTACGTGTGCTTTGCTCGGCTCTGTACTGTTCATTTAAAGTTCATTCTAGATTCAGTGTGAAACACTGACATATAAGTACTGGACTGCTGGTCCCGTACAAAAACTCATTTTAAAAGTGAGATCAAATTTGGTTCGAAATGGGGGAATGAAGAAAGAACGAGATATTTATTCATTCCTCCATGTAAATACATATGTTAGACAAAGTAGGACATGTTTTTTTTATATCTGACTCTTTCTTTCTTCCGGCCCCGGGCTGCTCAATGTCGGAAGTATTTTTGATAAATACTCAAAATGTAGGGCAAAATGAAAGCAGCTGTTTTGTGACAACTTCTATTTATTTATTTTCTTCATTTTAATATAATATTGCAAAGAATTTAATGTGTTTTTATCACAAGGACTTTCATCTACACTGCACACAAGGGTTTGCATCTCCACTCAAAATGGTCTCACTTTTTATCCACCGATTAGCAGTCCAGTATCCACGGTATACAGAATACAAGGTATGCTCACTTGAAAAACCGGTTTCGCCATCTTGCTTTTGATGACGTACTTTTGGACAATTCTGTATGAAAAATCGGGAAAATTAATTTTAATTATTTTTTGGTAATAGTACGATAAATTGCTATGGGCACAATCGGTAGTAATGATAATTTGCAATTTTTTAAAATATAACCTGAATTTGTGAGACCTATGGTATTTAAGTAAAAAAAGATTTCTTCCGTAGGGAAAATGTAAACAAGTTAAAATATTTTGAAATATGAATTAAAAGTGCGATTATTTCCATCACATTAAGTTGAATTAGATAAAATAGAACAATGAACAACTAATACGGTTTATTAAGCTAATCAGTCGTTCTCCCCAAGGCTATAAAGAATATTTTAAAATGGTTGTGAATTTTTCAAATAATGAGGATGATAATTTAAAATGCACGGATTCTTCTGCATGTAACTAAACTTAAAACATCTTATTATTGCATTTCAGAGGTTTTTTAATACGAGCCCCATATAAAATCCCAAATTCTAAGTAATATATAACATAAAACGACCTCATCCCGTCTATGCTAGGAAAAGATTTAAGCGAAGAGGTTTCCCCGAGTCGTTCGCTATGTTACCTGCGCAGGTAGCTGGTTTTATTTTTTTGTAACCTGTGGAGGGAAATAATAAAAGAAGCAATAATAATTTTTATGATACAGTTTTATTTTTAGCTTAATAATCCGTATTAGTTGTTAAAAATTGTTATTTTATTTAATTCCATTTAATGTGATGTAAATAATCGCACTTTTAAGTCATATTTTAAAATATTTTAACTTGTTTACATTTTCCCCACGGAAGATTTTTTTTTTTTACTTAAATACCATGAGTCTGACGAATTCAAGTTATATTTTAAAAAATGGCAAATTTTCATCACTAACGATTGTGCCCATAGCAATTTATCGTGCTATTACTAAAAAATAATTAAAATTAATTTTCCCGATTTTTCATACAAAACTGTCCAAAAGTACGTCACGACGAAGTGTCAAAATCTACATGAGCATACCTTGTATTCTGTATACCGTGTCCAGTATCTATATGTCAGTGGTGTGAAAACAGTAAAAATGAACCTGGATCCGTCATCTTGCGCGTCACTGTGCACGACTTTGTGACTCTTATAAGAAACTTATAGGATACCATTTCTATATTTTAATCTTTGAGGAGGGAGCTAAAGGAGGCGATGATCGAGTATCTGGGGAATAGTAAAAGGAAAAGATAAGACCATACTATAATTAACTTAATTCTTCAAGGATTCCAAGCAGGGATCGTAAATAACGATTATGTTTCACATTTATATTTAAAAAAAATTACATAGAACTTGTACGTCGTATTCAAGTACCAACTGCATCTATGTGCAGCTGATGAGTGGTTTTTTTTTTCATTACTAAGCGTGTCGAAAATTTCGAAATTTTATAAAAAAAATTATATCAGAGTGACTACTTATATTTGATAACTATCTTAAAAATCCAAATTAAGCGATTAAATTTAACTTACAGTCATTTCGGTTGCTCCTTAAGAGGGATTCTTGATAAAAATCGTTATTTTCAGAAATAAATAATAAAAAATATTTTTCAGCTTTCAGGAACAATTATAAAAAAGTAAATAGTTTTCAGACAATACTCTGTCGAATGAAGGGCAAATTGTATTCGTTACTTTTATTTATTTTATTTAGTTTTGTATCGCTAAATGAATTCATGCGGTAGCTAAATTTCCAGACGTTAATGTTTTCAAAAATTTCCGATACTTGGCCTGGTACACCACAATTCGGAAAAAATCAAAATCTTTACTTAATTACGCCTAACATTAGTTCGAAAGAAAAATAAGAAATTTGAATTTTACCTATATTTTTTTAATTGTATGCATATCTAAAAACAATGTTTTATTAACCTCAAATTTAATAATGGAAAGTTGAAAGTTCAGCTTAAACTCCGCGTATGTTTTAGTGTAATTTAATTATCCCAGGTATGCTTTTGCAATTTTGTGTTGTTTGTTGAATTTTATTAAAAGAGTTATATATTTCATCTCATCATTCGCTTAGAGCAATTTAATTAATCTATTTTACATTATTAACATATTTTCCTAAAACAAAACAAAAAAACTTTAAAAATAAATACATGGCACTTTCTGCCGGCATCAAACCGACGAGAATCCTTGTCCTCTGAACCGCACTGCGCCGTAGGCATGTTGATAATTAGTTGTGCAATAATTTGCATTAAAATAGCACGAAGGGCTTGGATCGCTGCCATACGATGGATAAGAACTCCCATAGCTTTTCGGCGAAAAAACTCCAAGCCCCGGAAATCCGATCGGATAGGTGTGCGACAGGTCCACCTGCGATGATAGGGCTTTATGTTTTTCTGAAAAACTTTTATGCGTCGCCGCAATTGGTGGAATTGGCTGTGAAGTTAGAGATCTATGGCTTGACGAATTTCTTTCGTTCCGTCGAAATTTTGCCCTTCTATTCTGAAACCACACCTGGGAAAAAATTTGTTGTGTGGTGAAGCAATTCTATCGCATTCTGAAAATTACTTGATTTACCTGAACCCTTGCCTCACTCAGTCCAACTTTGTTGGCTAGTTCTTCTCTTACGAATGCGTCTGGATAGTGCGTGCGTTCAAAAACTTTTTCTAGGGCAGTTAGTTGGTTGCTTGTGAAAGTTGTTCTATTCCTGCGGGGTTTCTTTGAAGAACTTACACCTGTAGATTCTGTAGAAGGTACGCTGTATTCCTGATTGTATTGATTGCCTGAAATTAATATGCATACATAAATTCATATGTTGTGTAGGTTTATGAAATACCGACATAAAATAATTTATTCTAAAGGAAACCTTTTCTGTGCAATAACTTTTCAATTTATGAGGTCCATCATAAAAAAAAGGCACATTTTTCACTGAATATTTAATAATAATAATAAGAAAATAAGAAAAAACATAAGATTAGTAAAGTTACAAAAAATAATATTACTTTCAATTGCTTAATTTTTTTTATTTCGAAAAAAAGAATACAAACGAAAAATTGCTTAAAAGAACAGAACTTCTCACTGAACCATTAAGCAAATATAAAGATAAGATTACATTCCATATATGTATGTATGATCATTTTGAGATAAATAAATTCCTTCTCCTGTCCAGTTTACTGTTATTTTAACTAAATTATTAAATGTAAAAATTTCCAATTGGTAAATCTGCATCTTAAAATCAGAACATTTTGGTCACTATTTGCGATTGCGAAAAATTCTTTTTTTCTGAAACTCATGCGCTACAATAAATAAACTTGTTTTATTTTCCATATAAAAAACTTCAAAAAGTTCAACAGCCGAGCCGACGACGCCTTCTATATTTGTTACGAATGTAAAGACAGACCCGATTATGTCGTAATAACGTACCGTGCTGGTCGTTAAACTCAATTAAACACTTTGTGGGATAAAAACAAGTTGTTTTATAGCAACATGATCGTTTATAAAACAAATATTCTACCAAGCACTAACAAAAAAGCCTGCAAATTTCAAAAATATACCCAACGAATATGTATTTATATGATTTTGGAATTCACTTATTTTATTGTGTTCAATTCAGAGGAATTATAAAATGTTGACTTACCAAAATTTCTGATAATGTTATGACGTTGATATTTATTCAATTCAATTTAAAAAATCTTGAATCATTCAATTTGTGATGTATTCATAATAATGTACCAATAACTCTTTATAAATACCGTTGATTTTGGATTTTATTTAACATTTTGTATGATGACAAAGGTCGGCTCTAAGCTGGGACTCTTGTTTTAGGTCCATACGTTAAATGTACTTCTTAATTACATATCTGATTTATAGCCAACAGATACCGCTTTTAAGGTAATCAGTGCCTATACCTGGAAATATGGTGTCGTTAAATCCTCCCAAACTACACAGCGTTAACAACATGAGGACAGCAATACCCGCAGCAATAAAATTAAGTGAAAGTATTTTTCCTGGAAAGGCGTCGTTACAGAAATAGTAAAATAGTTTAAGTACCACCCCGGCCAACTACTTAACACCCTTAACACCAAAAAGGAGCTATTTGAATAAGACGACGACTATTTACCCTCAGGTGATCGACAGTCGAACGACATGTAGATTTTTTGCGTTTATAGATCAAGGCATTACGCGGGCAATAAATTTAGCAGCAATAAGTAGTGGTGAAATGCCCGAAGCAATTGAAATAGTTTAAATTTTGATTTTCTGCATTTGTGGAACGCTTAAAGACTCATTTGTCTTAATTTAAGCGGGAACACCGCGCTGCGGTTGCAGCGCAGATCATCATGCCGCTGCGCAGAGGGCTCAAAGAGTTTTTCGGCACTTTGGAGATGAGTTGACTTTAATTCCAGTTGACAGGCCGCACAGGAAAGCGACGGGCAACCGACGACGTCGACGTCGGATCCCGTCCTGTTCATTTTTTATGAGGACGACGCGTTGCCGCTCAACGTAAGTAAGTGGCGCATGTGCACTTCGCCAACGGTGGCTCAGAATGCGCGGCGGCGGCGTCTTGCACGATCAGAACAGACGATAAAAAACTCCTTGGAGATTTTCCTAAAACTCAGTCAAAGGGAAATTAACACTTTGATGCGGGTGCGGTAATCAGAATTTATGACTCTGCCCCACCCCACTTCCCTAGGGATTCATAGGTGGATCAAAAAGAAACCTGTCACTCCTTTCTTACTCGCAACTCTGAAAATTCAAAATCGATTCCACCTTCGTCGGTTATTGAGACATTCAGAGTGCATGTAGCTAATTAATTCGATAATTGCCTGCAATTATCACATCATTAAAACAAACGCCTCCGACCATTCGGCAAGGGCTTCTACCTCAAGATCATGTGGCGAAGTCAAAACAAATCTGCCATAAATTATGTTGCCCTGACATGTGACGCTCGACTGCGGCTCAAATGTACCGACGATCTGCACATTTAAAAGCAACCAGCGAAACGGCAGAAAAAAATGCGGAAAATTAGCTCTGAAGACGGAAAATATGAAAGAGCTGAAGATGTCACCAACACTCTGCAAACTGATCAAATTTTATGCCTTTCTCATCTGAAAGGAAATATATCCGCTTTTTTACCGACGGCAATCTTTAAAAGTTCTCTTCTTGCATTTATAAAATATGAATCTGTAAATTTGTAGATAGGTAAGAAAATTTACTACTTTTGTCGATCTTACTCCCAAAAAACTAATTGTTCTAAAACTTCAATTCGATACCCCACTTTGAAATTAGTTTCTTAAGATATACGCCAATTTAGGACCGCTTTAAGGTAATATTCATAAAACTTCTCATTCATTAATAACTTATAATAAATATATTTTCAATTCAAAAAATATCAAAACTATAATTAACCACAGTTAATTTTTTTACGTTTTTTTATGCTGTTTTGATATGTATTACTTTTGACAGATTTTTTTTGAATTAATTAATTAATGTGATGGCACGTTGGCCTTTGGTGTCAACCACATATATTTTTATAATAAATAATTTTATTTTGTTTGGCGCTAAAGTAACACAATTTCGCAACGCATCGAAAAATATAAATCATAAAACGATATTTTGAAAATTTATGTGTTCAAAGTAAATTTCTTGCATACTATATATAGCAAGGATATTTCTGAATTTGATAGTGAAAAATGTTGATATATTTGAACTTATAAGTTTTTATTTTTTGCATTTCCTTTTGTAGTAAGGACAAAAAAAAAAAAATATCAATGTTTAATTTCCAACTGATCCAGAGTCGCAATTTTTTACATATGTACCTATCTAAATAAATTGCAAAACTCAATATTCTATGAATTTCTACGAATTGTTTGTTATAATTATAATTTCAAACATATATGTAAAAATTATACAAAATTACATTACAATAACCCCGATTCACTATTCAGCAAAAAAGGACTAAGTTGCTGGTGGTAAATTTATTTAAGTATATTCCGTCGGTACGGGAAGCACTTGTGTTTCTGTTTTTCACCTAATAACACCCTCGGGAGTGTTTTCGACACATGGAAATTGTGAATGCCGTCATGACACGCGACACAAGTGCGAGATTTATTATACATAGTTTAGCAATATAACGTCTAACTTAACGCACCCTTTCATTAATACCTACACTTTCTTCACTTCCTTAGGGAAAACCCCAGAAAGTAGGTGAAGTCTAAAATTGGAGAGGATGTCTGTGGCCTGTTTCCGCCAATTAACATCTTCAAAATCATTTTAAGGAAATTTTATTTGATGTTTTGGATGCTGGTCAATCTTGATTGTTTCTTTCAAACTTTTTAAACGTAAAAGAGGTAAGGCAACAAATTTTGATGCTGCTATAAACTGTGTATTTTTTTAAAGTTTCAAAAGTGTTTTATAAGTTGGCAGACTTATAGTAAGTACATAGATATATCTGCCAATATTCGTAGAGATAAAGATAAAATCAATCTAGAAAAGATTCAGAAGTATGGTTTAATGTTTTACTTGAAGAAAATATTTTTCAGAAGTCTTTATTTAGTGGATTAATAAGAATTCTGTGGTAATACAAAATAAATCTTTTAAAATTGTTTGATTGCGAATGTTAGTTTTTAATACAATTTTAAGGGTTATGATTTTTTTGGAGCATATAATGTTAATATAAGTATTTGTAAAAATTTTCGTATTTCGAAAAATATTTTAAATTCGCTGAAATACATCCAATACCCAGCGACGTATTTTTTCGGCATTGCTTGTGGTAGTCAAAATTACTCCTGAACGTCTCAATTGAAATCAAAAGCCAAGTAGATTCTGTTAGTGTTATCACTTTATGAAGAGCCGTTCCTTCTATCATAATAAACAATCATACTTAATAATTTAAAATCGATTGTATGAAACTTTCTAGAGATATTCTTGAGATGATTTTCCGACTGTTTATATCCATTTTATGAAAACTCAATGAATTCAAAATAAATTTAATATTAAAGTCTTGAATTATAAAATGTTTAAGAAAATTCAAAATATTCTTTACTTCGTATTTTTTGGATTGAATTTTTAAAAGATAATATAACTTTCTAGAATTACCTGTGCCTACTTCAGTTGTCTTGAGATGGTGTCTACCGCTATCGTTGATCTGTAGAAGATTGTTCACAGAGAATCCTTTCACATTGTGAGATCCCTTGCTCATAAGGAAATTTTCCGTCGCTGAACTTTCGATAGCGCAGCTACCAATGGAAGAATTCACGAGATCAGTCGGGGCGCAAGTTCTATTAATTTCGGCGTTAATTGATCTTTGAAGGTAATCCACATTGCCACCTGACTCCCCATTCCACGGATGATTTTCCGGATTGGTTCCGCCGCCGCCACCAAAAACATACGGCTGGCATCCCGCACTGCCCGAAATGCCCTGATAATTCAGCATCATTCAAATTTCCTCTAAATCAAAAAGATTTTCTCAAGACGATCAAAAGTCAGGGGAAATAGGTAAAAAACGAAAAAAAAAAATTAAATAAATAAACTAAAAAACTTGGCCGCGCAGCCCCCAATTAACGTAATTGAATTAGCGGAGTCGCGTGGATGATCCGGCGACGCAAAACAGTCGTCGTCCGAACTTTTTGGTTAAAGATTAGATTTGGATTGGGGTTCCCTTTGGCATCTGGGGAAACCGGCGGGGTCTATGCTTTTTGGTCGGTGCGCGCGGTCGCGGTAATTTTTAATTGAATTAGCAAGGCACAAGCACTTAATTAGAGGTAATTGCTGGTTAGCACTAACAATCCACCAGCCGAAATGCTACTGAGGATTAGTTTCAGTGGTTTTGGATGGAAGTGGTTTTTTCATTTTTAAAAAGGAAGGAAATCGGTTCCACATGGTTCGGGTGGAGTGCGTATGTCCTCCGCTCTATGAATGATGCCTCTGTGGTCCTATTTTTAGACCCCAGTCTTCTGTTGGTTCTACCAACTGGGAGGCGGTTACGCCTGGGAGGAGTTTCTTCCGATCAGCCAATCGGGCACTGATCTTTAAATGCATCTCATGTATTTTTAGTGCAATCAAAAATTATAAATTTTTTTTTTTTTATGTTTTAAATTTCTTAAGACGTTGCATACTATTTTTAAAAGAAATCTCAAGATGTCGGGGGACAATAGTAGCATTAAGATTAATTTTAGTTTTCCCCGATTTTAATGTATGAAACATAACGAGAGATCCAAAACAAGCCATTCCCTCGTTTCTTTTTTTTTTTAAAGCTGAGTTTAGGAAGTTTTCTTTTATAACATCAGTAATATAAAGAAATGTTTGTAGTTTGCTAACGACATCATTCTTTACCATTTTAGTATCCTATTTTATTAGAAATGGGAATATTGTGGAACATCAACTTGGTCAAATTTATAGCTTCTAATAGAGTTCGAGTTCAAAGATAAACAAAAAAGGGAAAAGGTTACAACCGCCGGCCAGACCAGTTCCGGGCAATTTCACTTTTCCGGATGATGTTTTGGGAGCACCAGGAATACATTACGAGCATTGAAAACATATGTACAAAAGAGGCCTACTCCTGTGGCGCCAGGTCTGTCCTTCAAGAAGGATTCGGTCCATGGGCTGGACCCCTGTCGAATTTTATGATGCTGAATAAAGAGCTCCTTACCGCAGGAGGCGTGTTAATCGGTATTTATTGCTTCTTAAGTGGTTTCACTTGTCAACAGATTTTCACCTATACCCAGTTATTTAGGCAACTTTCCCTAATTAAAAATCTAGGCGTATCCTTCTTTGATGAGTAGGACTCGAGAAAACTCGTGGAGTGTAATGAAAGTGTGCTGAGTCTCATTAAACTGATGAGGAAGTGTTTGCTAAATTGATTTATACTACTGTTTCCTTAAAGTGGAATCCCACAAGTTTTTAATTTTAGATTAAAGGAAACCACAACAAAAAATTACATACTTATGTATATCCTATTTTGTTTGCTAGCTTCTAATCTGTGGTTTATATTTGAATATTTAATTTTTCTAAATTTATAAAATGAGTAAAGAAACATGTTCGCTCTTTTTGCTAATTTATTCAGAAGATTACATCGTGATAATTCGTTTCGGATTTAGATAAAAAAAGTCTGCTCTAGCAACACCCGCCGCTAGTAGTAAGCGGAGTGTAAACAACAAATTTTATGAATGGACTTGCGTAGTGAAGAAAAGCTTTCGGCGATTGTGTTGACATCTGGTGGACAGGGGTTTAAGCAAAAGTTTTTACGAATCATGTTTTTTGATATTCTGATTTTACATGCGCTTTCCAGTAATCGAAATTCTAAAATAGCATTTCAACAAATTTACTTAAATTTTTGCACTAAAAAAATAAACAGATCGCACTTAAAAATCAATTAAGAGGGTACTCTTATTTCGAAGAAAAGGTGGTTTCAGAATTTGTAAACATAGTATTTATATACATAACTTGAACTATACTTTTTCAAGTTTACCAAAACGTTTAACAAAAACATTGAAACCTTCTAAAAAAATGTTGTTTATTCTTAATTTTTTTAAACTATAATTAGTATAAAAAATATAAGTTATGAATGAGTTTTCATTTTTGTAGTTCCGACTATAGACAATTATAATGTTGAAAAGAATGAGTCTTCATATTTTATTAAATTAGCTCAATTAATTCTTGAGCCATCATGTACACCAGTTTAAAAAAGATGATTTTTAGAAAAATTCGGTTAAGTTTTAGTAGAATGAACCAAATTGACTTTTAAAGTTTTTCGAATTTTTCAAAATGCAGTTGTTGCAGTGGCATAGAGTGCTCAAATTATAAAAATGAAAAATCTGCACTAGTAACTTTTTTTTTTTAATAAATTTGTTACTAAAATCAAATTGTAAAATGGAAATGAATTTTCTTACCTATTTTTGAGTATGAGTATGACAATTTGTTTTATAGCCTTAAATCCACAAACGAAAATTAAATAAAACTCAAGAAATTCTTAACTATAAATTTTTTATTACGAGTATCTCTAATGCAAATTGCAAATCGCTTATGGACTGATGTTTGTACTCTATAACTAGCCTTAAGTACGAAATAAATTAGAGGCTTCTTCTTAGCCCATGTGCAAATCGCTGAAACTTACATTCGAAAAACTAAATAACTTAAATGCTAAAGTTAAAAAAAAAATCTCAAATTCGAGAATTAGACAACAATACAGGACATATTTCTTTTTTACAAAACGAATAAAAACAAGGAATCACAGTCTACTGCTCTCAACGGTTTTGGTAGGTGGACTTGGCCTCTCAAGATCTTTGGATAGGACAGGAGGTTTTCCAAACCCATTTATTCCCGATAAATGTGGCAATCCTGTCTCATCAGCGAATGTTCGATTATCATGACCAAGATCTCGGGAAGCGCCGTTCGCTACTTTAACTGGTGCAGGCTCTTCTTTCGCTGGCGGTTTGCCGTCGAGGAGGAAAATGGTGAGAAGGAAGAGAACTGAACCTTTTTTGGGTGGAAAAATAAAATATAGTTAGAATAATCAATCAGTGAGGCAATTTTAATGTTTAATACTTACTAACTCCATAAAATCCGGCATAGAATACCATCACAGATCCTCTATAGCCAATTGCTTTTGCGAGTGGGTCAACCAAAATGGGAAGGTTTCCACCAATGTTATTCATAACGAACAAGAAGACTCCAATTGTTGTTGATCGCACCGCAAGTGGAACGATTTCAACGACAATCGCGAAGACGATGCCGAACCACATTTCAGCGAAAAAGTAGCTGATGCCGAGTGTGATCATAGCCCACAGGGGGTCAAAATAGACAGACCCAAAAGCAGGAAGGGTTGAAATCAGCTGACTCAAAGCCAGAACTGCAGCTCTTGAACGAACTCCCATCTTGGCGACAATTTTGTCGGAAACAACTCCACCGACAACGACTCCGATACTTCCGATTCCGATTGTGACGGCGAACAGCCACCAGCCCAAGTCCACGTCGGGGAAATAGATGTTGTAGTATAAATCCGCGTTATAGGCGAAGGTCATTCCACCACAGTGACGAATTGAGGCCGCGATCATCAGAAGTACCATGCGGGGCTGGAGCAGGACTTTCCAAATTGAAATTTTTTCGGCTTCTTGGTCATTTTCCTCAGCAATAGATTTGCGCTCTGGTTCCCTGAGGGTTGTGCCAGTTAGGACAGCAAGAATTATTCCCAAAACTCCAGTTCCGTAGTAACACACTCGCCAGCTCAAATCCCAGAGATTCAATCTGGTTATATATCTGCCTACAGGGAACGCTATCCCGTATCCACCGTAGATACCCCAGTTGAAGATAGCCATAACCAAGGCTCGCTTATCCTCCGGGAATATGTCCGACATGATGCCAGTGGCTAATGGATTGCATCCAGATTCACTGTAATAAAAATATTTATATTAATTATTTTCGTATATCTACATATAGTAAAAATTTGAGAAATATCTATTTTAAAAACGATAACTGCTATTTCATCCAGATAGTAAATTATATTTTTAAAAAAGCGCTGTTGACCAATTTTGAAAATTTCTAGCCGAAAAAACTCATCTTCGGTTATAGTTATGAAATATGATTAACGTGCTACATCTACTAATTCTGCAGGCCTTTGTTATATTTTAAAAACCATTTTTTTAAATTCAATTAAAGCAATTTTATTCTAAAATACAGCAAATTAATGCATACATACATATGTATACCTACGTAAGTACTTTAGAAAAAATTATTAAAAATTCAGAATACCAATTTGCACTTCAGAAAGGCCAATTGTAATTAAAAAATCATAAAATTTTAATACTGGCGATAAAAAACATGCCAGCAGGAAATGAATAATAACAATAAAAATATTCGTTTAATAATTATATGGATCTTGGATTTACGTACAATATACGAATTATAAATAATGTTTTCTTAATATATTTTTTTAATTCCAATTTTAATGGTTACTTTTTGAAATATTAAAGTATTAAAATCTACATATATAATTTTGTGTTGAAAAATCAAGTATGGTTAAATAACCTAAAAATTACACGTGCCAAAACATCTGCGGATTGCCTTATTATATAACAAATACTTTGTGCCAGGTTCAGGCAAAGTCGGATTCCTCCACTAGTATAATTTATTATTCTATTTATAATTTATTAGGTTTCCTCATGCAATTGAACGAGCATTCCTTCAACCACGAGTCTCACGTTTTGCACGTAATGCTCATATTTTTCTGTCTCAGGTTCACATACTCGAAAAATGTATGCAGATTAAACATGCCTTGTTTTAGTAATTTAATTGAGATTATGATAAAACAAATAAACAAAAAACCTGCGAAATTTTGTAATGACATTATATTTAGGTTATTCGAGTTAAAATGACTTTTGACGATTTTTTTTAAAAATAATTATATGTATAATTTAGTACCATGAGTATATCAAATTCAGGGATTATTCTTAACTCAATAAAAGTATTTTAGTTAAAAACTTGAACGATTACTTACCCTAGAGCCATGATCATCCTGAGCAAGATCAGTTGCCAGTATTCTTTGACTGCTCCTTGTAAGATAGTGGCGACAGCAAAGACGAAAGTGCAAGCAGTCAAGAGTTTCACTCGGTTGTACTTGTCAGCAGCAACACCCATGAAAACTCCAGCAATGGTAAAAACCAGGATAAAACAGGGACCAGCCAGGAGTTGATAATCAATTCCCAAGCCGTTGTAGTTCCACTCGCAGTAGGGCGTTCCATTGATGTTTAACAAAGTACAACTGTAGAGTAAAAAATTTATATTATATTATTAATATTGTTTTATGACGATTAGAACTAGAATTTTCTAGTTCTAATAGTCTGTTTTTTTAATGATCTTACTTTGCTTCATCTAGAATTTTGCTGCATTCAATAGGAAGATCTTTTCGCTCAAAGTTGGTATTATTTTGCTGGCACGCATGATCTCCATAGTCGAGTTCAATAGCTGTTTGCTTGGAGGTAACTCCGATTAGATAATGTCCCAGCTCCCCAAGAATGTATCCAACTGTAAGTACGCCCAGGGCGTACGAGTTGTACAAAAATCCCAGCTTTCTAAACACCGAAATCATTTTGATGCCACAAAAATGTTAACCTGCAACAAAAAATAATTGATAGTGTTAATTCGCGATCAAATTTAACCACCATAAAACCGCAAATTGATAATAATTGTTGCGATAATATTCACTTCACTTAAACGACTTAATTAATTACTAGGTGATCAAATTGGGCATGAGGAGATGTCACGATCAAAATTTATTATTATTCATTAAAATCTTATAGATGCTTGGAGATCACTGTTAAATGGTCATGTGGCTCTAGGAAATTGTTTAATTATTACGTAAAGACCAGTTGATGATCGAATCGTACATTATTTTTCAATTATTTAAGAACTTATGAATTCTGTACTTAGCATAACTTAGTGCGAACTTACTTTGCGATTTTTCTAACCGGCTTTAATCGAACTTAACTTAAGCACGTGTCAGAATTGTTTAAAAACAATGTCAGTGCCGTTCCGTGCTTCTGTTACTTTTACAACCTCGGAAGTTCGCGCGTCTCGTGCAGCATGTGTAGAGGTTTTTTTTTTCTTAGACAATAGCTTCGCGATAGATTGATTAGCATACTTAAAGGATTTTTTTTATAGAGACTAGACAACCAGATCCCAACGCTAGATTAGCATTTATCAAAAAAAAAAAAAAAACCTCCTACTACCCACTTCAATAATACTTTTTAGAAGTGTAAATAAATCATCGGTCTGTCAATCAAAATAACATATTGAGAACCTCAAGGCAGTCTAATTAGATGAGGCCGGATAAAAAAGCGGAACTATAGTATTAACATGTGCATATTGGTATTTAAAATGAGATTATAATAAGTCCGGGATGTAGACAATATTCGAATGATCGCGATCAAGCTTCAACTAAAAATGCATTATACCGAGATGTAAGTTAATTAATTGCGATTAATATTTATTATTCATTGGTTACGTCAAAAAAGATCTCGCTTATACCGCAGTAGAGGACAGTCGATGTCGGTGAGTTGGTTGACTCCTGGAACTGTAGCACACCTGTTTGGGTGGGGCTCTGTAAAGTGTAATCGCGGTGTTACTTAATAAAAATCATTCGGTCAGAAAAACGCGCTACTGGCGTTGATTCATACGCTGAATCCTGATCACCTTGAGGGACCAGACGGAACGAAGCCCAGGTAACACAACAATGGAATGGAAGTTACTTGCGCATGCGCTTAACTACGACCAGGTGGACGCAAGCAAATTAATAACTATACGAGAAAGTAGTTTAGAGTGTGGGTCCGTTTTGGTTCTGGATTGTCAAGATCAAAAGTGGTAAGTTCTTTTTAATCTACGAACTAAGGAGTGCCGGATTTGTACATAATAAGAAAGATATAGGCTTAGAGGCTGCAAATTATGCAAAAATGTAAAGCAAAAAATATTACAGGTAGTGGACCGGTTGCTGGTACCGAACGACGTTTTATCTTGCTTTATTTAAATTTTTGGAAACAACAATGAACACATTTATTCCATTAAACAATTTTTTTTTATAAAAAACATGACCGCTATTTTAAATAGAGGTCAATTTTATAAGGAATAAAAGTATTTGCCTTATCTTATAAAATGGCTTGTTCTTTATTAAATTTAAATATAGCTTAATGCATTTTACTATTCTTTAAATTATATTTTAAGTTTTTTATATCCATTAGTAAACCATTAACACTGTTTATCACTAACTTTATAGGTTCAAATTTTAGAAAAATAAGTCCATTTTATGTATAATAATATTCTTTCGATTCTTTGAGAAATAAAAAAAAACTTGAATACATTTTATGCCTGTCTAAATATTTTAGAAAAGTTGCATGGAGCCTGTAAACTTTATATATCTCGTCTATCTTTCCATTTTAAATTTATAACTACACAAAAGTGTTTCCTACAAACCAAGTACTTATTTTCGTTAAAATTGTATTTATTATCATATTAATCCAAAACTATCTATTCTTCATTAATAAATAATCTGAATAATTGTCATCCATAAAGATTTGACATTTGTGTAATATCTAGTTTTGGATATTTAATGATAATTCAAAAAAAAAACCGCGCGTGTTTTATAGTCGCAATTTAAGATTCGCCTCTGAACTCAAGAAGTTAACTTTCTTTCAAACTTCGCCAAGAACATTAAATTTGCTAGTCATTTTATTTTATGTTTTGTTTGCATAATTAAAAAAAAATCTATTGTCAAGCGTTTACGAATAGCAATAGAGCAAACGTTAATTAATGTCTTCAACTCCAACACCTGTTTTACGGCTTCAACTGTCGACACGAGTGGAGATAATTCTCTTATCTTCTGAAATCCTTCAATGAATTTCTTTTAAAACTGTATACCTGTATTAGATGTGGTGCTAGTTATGATGCAGCAATAATGTCTAAAATTAGTCAATTATGTAACATCTTCGTGATTGATAATGCTTAATTAATATAATGTAGAAATGATTTCCTGTGCTGGTTACAAGGAGTTCTATGATCACTTCAATAGTGTGAAAAACTAGAAAAACTGGTAAAAACACCTGTGCTGTAATTTGTTTCATGTAATAAGGTATCTGAAAAAAAACATGATAAATTAAGTCGGAAAATATGCATAAAAGTGTCGACGCAGCAGGAAAGGGAAGATGCAAGTCACGAGCAATTTAAATACGGCCTTTTCTCTCAACGAGATTCGCACCACATTTTATTGCGCTAATACTGTGTAATTGATCTCGAGAAAATGTTTATAGCCTTAATCTTGGTCATTTTAAATGTGCAAACTTTAAAGCTGATCTGTCGATTACCCAGTTTAATTGCAGAAAATGTTTCCGGAAAAGGCGAATTATTAATTAACTTGACTCGATTGAATTATTACTTTTATAACCACCAGTTTTATAAATGTCAGCATTTCCATATTAACCGCTCCTTGAATTATTATCATTTAAAACAACCTTATAACCTAGCAACACCTCCGCAACAGGCGAGATGCAGGTAAAATGCAGTTTTAACTGAATGCAATTTTATGCGATACGCATGAAAATAGCGCTTCGATTTATCTTTTCTCAGTCTACTTGAAAATGCTGAAAAATATGCATAAATGCGAAAATAGACACAAACCGTTCAAATGATTAAGTAAACATCGATGTAATTTTTTAATTTTTTTCTAATAATCCACGGAATAAAACAAACAAGTAGTAAACAAGCAATAAAATATATTGACGCTTGTGCTATATTTAGAAAAAAATACGTGAAAAAAAATTGTTATATGTATTTATAAACTTCACACGTAAACCGTGTGTAATTCTTCCTTCAATTATAAAAATTTCCAGGCAATGACTTTGAGTTACAAAAATTATTTTATTCGGTTTAGTCCAACCCCATTATTTTCTTTAAATTACATTAATTCAAGCCCATAATTAGATTAGAGGGTAATTGGTACGATTTCCCCAAGTGGAACGACTAATTGGTTTTACATTTTCTCAGGTAGAATCAAAGCAGTAAAGCAAAAATTTGTTTATTGATTATTGAGTACCTAGGTACCTACACCAGTAATTTTTAGGAAACGTTAATTACAGGAAGAGGATTCAATTTAATTCATTGTTTGCATATTAGGCGTTCATGAAACTTTTTAAATAAAAGAAATCAAATTTCGATGACCACGTGCGTCTGAGAAAATTGGACACAATTTTAAAACTGGTTTTAAACAAGGCTGATGTAAGAGATACAATCGTATAACATTTTCTGAGTTTTAGTCAGAATGCCGCAAAAATGTATAATTGTATAATAATTTTGCTTTAAGCATTCTGATAATCGATAAATCGTGTTTACGTCAGTATTTGGATAACTCGGAAGAATTGCTAATATTCAAAATAAATTGCGACGAAAAAAATATTTTTAATAGCAACTAACAATTTTATTCGTCATTCAAGCGCGGCAAAGCCGGCGACGTAGTTTGATATTTGAAACCTCAAATTACAACGAAATTTTATTTTTTAGTAGGAAATCAGTTCATAATTAAACATTCATTACTCATTGAATGATGACTTTTATTGATTTTATGTTCTGGTTTTAATTAGCTTTTTAATGAAAGGAGTGTAACAGTATTTTTCAATCCTTAAGTTATTCTGTATTATGGGGAATGCTGGAAAAGAATCCTTAAATATGAAATAAACACTTGTCTACCTTACCCCCCGCCCTTGTTGCACCTGTTTAAGACTAAAATTGCAATTGACCCTCATTAGCACGACACGGTTTTTCCACCTGGTGGCAGTGAATGATTCAGGACAAGATCAACGAAGATAGAAGATAGCTTTCTGCAATGCCACTTCCGCTGGCGGCTACGTATCTGTTACAGGTGTAAAGTAACACCAAGTAGCCAGAAGAATTACTCGCGAACAGAAAGTGAAAGTTGATAGATTCCTCAAAGCAAGTAAGAAGGCAGTCATTTCTGAACCCTCATCGGTTATTTCACAATGCGATCAAATGCCTACTTTACGATGCAGCGTGCGGTCTCCGCAGGTGAGACACGGATAATTGCAAAGTATTTCTATGAACCACTAATTGGCTTGTTTTTGAGATGTAAGAAAAATCACATCTTGAGTTGAAGTTGGTGCATTCCTCGAAATGTTAAGAAAACACAAGCCAAAAGCATGCAATTTTCATGAAGGTCGCTGCTTCAATTTAATTATTAAAAGTCTTTGAATAGCTGCGAATTTGCTGCAATACATATTTATTTGGGTTCTACTCTGGGAAACATTTTTTTATTAAATCAAAGAATTTATAGCAACATCAGTGAAGCACCAAGTTCCACTGACTATGTCAGAGTTACATATATGCTTGTAAGTTTTTAAATACATAATGACAACGTAATTATAGTAAACATTTTTGGCGCATAGTTGATATTTTAAGCTAATTTCAAAATTCACTTTTTGTTGTAACCTCAATAATAGCAAAGTTATGGCGTAAAGAACATAGAAATTTGTTTAAAAATAATCTTTTAGGCATTATAATTTTTTTTTTCCATCAACTTCATAAAAAATCATACTAATCATAAAATTTTTATTGTTTTATTTTTAGATTTGCTCCTTTTTTAAGGGTTTTACAGTGCTGCCAAGGATATTCAAAAATATGTGCATTATGTAAGTATATTTTGGCATTCGTTTAATTAATTTTTTTAATTTTACTTAATAGTGATTTCTTTTATTTTTAATTAATAATGAATAATGATAAAGTTGCCCTACAAATTTTTATTATATTATTCTAGTGATCTTAAGTACGTTCTTATTGTATACATATTTATGTAGTTCAATAGGAATGATAAACAATTTTTTTTATTTGCGATTTAAACAGAATGGTGAAACATGTCACATTTCTAGCAATTTTATCGCTAAAGTAGTCCGACCACATCAAAATTGCGGTTTTACACAGCTAAAATTTGTTTGTTATCTTTAAACTAACCAAAGGGAACAGATTAAATGCCGCATAAGCAATGCAAGATATGATAAAAAGTATGATGCAAAGGAATTCCTCAGTGCAATTATATGTACGTTAGATGACTAGACAGGCTGAACAATAGTCCTTCAATTCCCCTCTTCTTCTTCAGAATCCTCTTCAAAAAGATTCCTGCAGTTGTAAATAATTATAAATTTTTTATTTAACCCTAGCACCTGATTGTGCAGAATTTGAAACCGGACACGATCACGGTCGTTTTGCCGTGGGTCAACGATCTTTCTAATCCCAGCAAATTTAAGTGAAGATCAATGGTATTTATTTTGGGGTTTTTTCCTCTGCAGGGTTCACAGAGTAGCGCCGCAATTGTTTTCAGACAGCAGAAGTGATGGGTTGAAGGTTGCCTTATGTAACGTAACGAACAATAGAAGACGAATATAAATTCGTTTTCTTATTCACACTGGCCCATTGGTTGGCAGTCAATCAACTTTTTTTTGAAGACGCGCCCCACAGAAGTCGTTATTCTATTAGGAATCTGCGTTTAAAAAAACTAACTTTTAGTTGCTCGTGAAGGAGACTCAAAATTTGTAAACAACGTGAGTTTGAAAACTAAGCTGATTGTGAATTGTGTAATCTAAAAGGGGGTAGAATTAAAATCTTCAAAAATAAAGAATCCAATTTTTTAGGATTGATTGATATGTTTACAATTCTTCATAGTAAAGCATATTTAAATTAAATTGTTTATACTTGAAAAAATCGTTATTTCAAAAACAGTTAAATTTTATTCTGCTCCTGTTTGTTTAATAGCTTTTCTCGTCGAAAGCCGAAAATAACGAGAACTAACGTTCTATTATTTTAACAAATATAAAGTGCGTACTTGTCTGTGTGTAAAATTGACAAGCACTCATCAGTGATTTAAAATACTGATATTACTTTTCACCACAATAACAAAATTAATAAATAACATACAAATACTACGAAAATAGTTCGACTATAATCTTGAATTTAAGAGTGAATTTAGAGATAGAAAAGTTTAAATAACAAGTTCTATTTTAAAATTGCAGGATTCTAGAAAAAAAGATAAAGGTAGATGGCTAGATAAAGGTAATAAATTTTGTTACAAACAGGTGGTCAATTAAAAGTTCACCTTTCATTTAAACTTCCCACAGTTCTAAGTAGATGCCCATAACGCAGTTATACGAAGTAATAAAAGTAATTTCCGCATGGGAATCATTAGCATTTCTTTAAGATTCTGGTTGTTCTCGCCTTGAAGAAGATGCCTGAAACATCCCGCCTTGTAGCAGATAATTGCAGGTGTTATGCGTATAATTGGCGATTCACTCACGATTCACACAAGCAAGTTTAATATCAGAGACTAATTAAGTTAACAAACAAAAGATCAAATTATAGTCACAAACCTTAAGAAAGATGCTCTACGTGTCCGACAAAAGGAATGATCTGATCCCGATCTTTATAATCTTGGTATTGTTCCTTCAAGAAGAACTTCTTTGGAGGAACACTTAAAATTTTCACATTCACCACTTTATCCACCGTAGAAAAATTATTCGTTTTGCAAATAGAAAATAAATCCGCACGATCGGAAGAAAACTATTTGTTAAAAACTTTTAAGAACTCTCAGCCTAAATTCACATTCTTGTACTCCAATCACTATAAGTCGGGACGCCTTAAGCTGAGCTCCGTCCGATCGATCGCGGTATCCAAACAGAACTGATCTAAGAAGTTCGCATCTAGTGATCAAGCTAGTTAACTTTTAATGAAGGCGCTTTTCCTCCTCTTCGAAGATCGAAGGCGGTTTCTTTTCGCAGTAAAATCCGCTGGTCATGTGCTCTTTCTGAAATCACCGCAGAATGCGCCTTTGCCGGCCAAGACATCGGCTGCTCGCTAAAACTGGCTTCGATGGTCTTTCCGCGATCTTGAAAGACGCTTGGGGAAGAGGGAGATCTTAACTTCTTAGCAACTATCATATGACCCTATAGAGGGTACCCTTTCCCTCTCTGCGATTTTCAAACATCTTAAAGTGCTCCAAGCGTGTATTTCTCTAACATTCTTAAAAAAAAAAATTCGTTATTAAAAGGCCCCGAGCACGTCTTATGCTCTTGGCGACTCCACTTATTTCCTGGGGCTGGCCCGCATGGAAAAAATTCATCTCATAACTGATAAGATTGTCGCAAAACAATAATTCGACACATTCCACTGGATGCTGGGGCGTGAGCAATTCAAAGTAATTGTAATATACCAGAAGTAAAATAGTTTACGCTCGTTTAGCTGCGTGACCTTGAAGTATTGTGGCTTTTATTAAAGATTTATTTAAAAAAATATACCCCATTATTTGAATATCGTGTCGTGGAGAAAGTGCATATAATTAAGAAAAAGTTTGCGATATGTGATCGTATGCAATTTTGTACAATTTATTTTCCCGCTGAACGTGAGAGATGTCGGAAACGCAACCACACCTTGAGCATGCCATGGAAACGGGGAACCACCTGATCAATGGAGTCTTTTGCGAATTGGGTAAGTGTTTCGTGGGGTTTTCTGTTTTTACCGGAAATTCGTGTGATACTCATATGATTTCTTGGTGGCTAAATAGTAGAAAAACTGGTAAAGCCTTTGAACTTTTCTTGGAGTAAGGTAAAAATCGACGTAGTTAAGTTGTTGTTTTGGGTCCAGGTCACGCGAATCGCGTCAAAACTTTTACGGTTCAACGACGTCATATCATAAATTAATTGTGATAGGTCAGAATTAACTATTTCCGAGCAGAAAAATATAAAAACTTGCTTATTAGCTTATTTTCAAAAGACAAAACTATTGGGGTTGTATTTACATACATACATATTTATCAACTATTGGTTGAATGTTATTCACAGAAATGTTTCTAATATGTAGTTTAAAATTACAATTTCCACAAAAGAGTATAGAAATAAAATAAAAGTTAGTAATGTTTAAAATTAACAATTTAAATAGAAGGAATTAAATTTTAGCTAATTGATCGCATATTTTCCAACTTTTTCGCCTTAATTAAAAATATAGTTTAAAAGGCCAACCTGTATAAATCATAATAAATAGTCTTTTTAATATGTAGTTGCTAATGCAAATAATATGCAAAACTGCACGAGCTCTAGGCGTGAAGGCTGTGACGACATCACGCAAAGTGAAACGTTGAAATGCAACATTTATGGTGATAAGTGAACGTTTATCTTACACAATCTTTCGATTTGGATCTTTTTGCTTAGAAACTTTCCCCGTTGCTCAATAGATAGACGTCATACCTTTTTGACCAAATTATTTTGCGTAAATAAATAAACTACATATGTTATAAAGACTTATTTAAAATGCCTACACATATTCAAATTTAGTTTAAAAAGTTTTATAAGAATCAGTAGTTTGTAGTTGTTATATCTACAATAAAATTAAATTTTTGTAAAATGTAGCATTTCTTAGATTTTATTAGATACCTACACATTCATTTACCGGATAAAACCTTTAATATCATAGTTAAAAGGTCAACTGATTGTCGTTTACAATTTACAAATTCATTGGAAAATGTGAAATAACGACATTTATGTAAGGTTGGAAATTCCTTACTTTAATTGAGTTGTTCCGGACTACATTCTTTGCCGGTCGACTACAGGAATGAAGTGATTCATTACAATTTTATAATAATTATATTTTCAAATATTATGGATCTAGATATGCTTCATCGCCAATGCTCGTTAGAAAAATAAATTCCATTTGCCAATTCTACTTTATAAATGCAGTTCTGCTCTAAGATATTTCTAAAATTTTGTATTCAGGGTAGTCTTGTAAATAAAATAAAATTATAGCACTTAGCAGCAAATGTACCTATGTACCTACCTAAAAATTTGAATGTTTAAGATCTATAGAAGAAAAGAAAACAAGAGCAATATTATTAAGAAACGAATGACGTTGCTGACGAGTATGTAAATAAACGAGAAAATTAATTAGTTGAGTGGTTTTGGGGGTTTTCCCAGAAAATCTTGTCTATAGAAAATGAATGTGAGTTACTTAAAGAATTACAGTTCTAGGTGACTAAGGTTATTTACGCAGCAAGCCAGTTATTTTATGCGATACTTACGGCGATTTCATTGATGAGAAAGCCAGGTTAACTTCTTTTATCGAAGGAATGTAAACAATTAGGGCACTGTGGTACAAGTTCTCATTAGCTGTGATGATGTTTGATAAGTTTTCATAGAAACCTTTATGAAGCAACTATTCACGGTTTGTTGATTTAATTAGTTTAATTAAATATTATATTGAAAGATGAAATTACAACGAATATTGCTTTCTCATGGAATTCTATTATATTTTATTCCTATAATTTATATTAAACTCAATCAACTAATTTTCCAACTTTAATTTTGCCAAGTTTAAATGGAAACAACATTAAAGATGAAGTATTAAGACTAAAGACTCTTGACACCGTAGCGCAATTAGTCCAATGAAAAGGAAGATGAAGAATGTTACGAATCCTCAAGGAGCGAAAACAAACCTAAAGATATCGAAACTAAAAGTTCAGGGAGTTAATTAACCCATTAAGAATGCCAGAAATCATAACAATTTTGGAGATATCACGTCGCTTTTCAAGAGAATTCCAGAGGGAAAAGTTTAGTATGTCAAAATTAGGTGGATGGAACTTTCATTAAAACATTTTCTCATGTTTTTGTTTGTGATGTTTGATATATTATGTGTTGAGATTTGTATGACGAATTTTTTGTTTTCTAATTAACGTCTTTCTAAAATTTGTCTTGGACATTAATTTTCCTAATGAATTACACATAGTAAAAAATTATAATTAATTAATTTTGTGTGAAGAATTTCTCTAATAAATTATGCTATAGTTACGATAAATATAGCTTAACCGTAAATGTAATAACAAAAATATTTTAAATAAGTCCATCTAGTGCATCGCTCATAAAGCATTATAACTCAAGGCCATAAAAGTCTTTTTTTTTAATTTGAAATACATGCAAAACTTTATTTTAGCAAATATGTTAGTATGATATCAGACTAACAATAAGTAACGTGTTAGATATTTGCTCGGCAATTAAAAGATCGTTACATGGCTGCAACAATCACGTCATATTCCACCTGTACGGCACGACCGATGGTGCAGTACCCATTAAATTATATAAGTTGTAATGCAATAGCCGCTAACATGCGCATAATTAATTTTATGCAAACATTAGCATTTAATAGACGTCGTACATGTAAACCTGCGACAACATCTTCATAATTTTGTCGGACAACAATATCGTTGACCTACAAATCGTTGTTAAGAGGTTATAAAAAATTATTAGTGTTGTCGGATGGATTTGATGCCGCAGCAATTTAATAGTTATATAAAAACGAGTCGCAAAATCTTCAGAAATCGAGATTCTGGCCAAAAATTTCCGTGAACCGGTTTAATTAATGCATCTCGATCCAAATATGCTGCGGGACATCTCGTCATCGCGATTCACGTGATTCCCCGGAGCAATTTCCCACAGCCTCCGCATGCGATGGATGGATGGACCGATCGACCGGTAGACGAGTGGACCTCCATCGCGCTCGGCCAGAAAGGTGAAGAGGCTCAAATTTCAGAAAATAAGACGTCTTGCGATTCGGTGTTAAGCCGAAGCCAGTTTCTTTGGAGTCATCGGCTCCATTGTGGCTTTCCATATGACGCATGCGGTCCAGCTAACTCCGATCTCGCAGCATCTTAAGCCGGTGTGATCTTGGCATTGTCCGGAGGCAAGTTCAGGACCAGATTTAGCGACTCGCCGATTCCGCTGGCGATCGCAGTGTGCGGCTAGTTTTCGGCTTCTTCCACCGGCTGTTTTACTGCGGGATTTCCCTTCACTGTTTTCTGACGAGATTTTTACTTTTATTTACAAAATCGGTAAACAGGTTTGGTAAATTGTGTCTGTCTGTTTTTTACCTTACCATTTCTTTTTTATTTATTTATTTTTTAATAACATATATTCTTATATTTTTTTTCTTTGACTTCTTGCAATTCGCCTCGCCGAAGAAGTGCAGTGGCTGATGGAATGTCTGTCTGTCTACCGGCGAAGCACCCCCCTGATGTCTTTTAGCAAAGATTGTGGCTAGAACAGGTCTGAGATTTGTATTCATTTACTCGCTGTTTTCGCTGTTCTATACCAACTTCCGAGAATGGAAAAATTCGGAATTAAATTAAATTCATGAAATATACATGACTAATTCAATTATTTTTAATTTTTTGAAGAATGCAAAACGGCCGAAAAGTCCCCGTGCGTATACAATTGATCGAAATTTTCCAATTTTGTCGTCAGGGGAGTTACACGCTTCATGGCGCTTTAAACTAGTTAATTTTTTTTTTCCTAGAGACACACGCTATAAACCTATGTCTTTTTGCAAGTCTGATTTCTTATATTTTTCTTTGATTTTTCTCAGAAGTCCGACATTTTAGAGGCTAAAGTTTTATACTGGATTATTCTTGATCAGTTTACTTGCTGCATTCTGTTGCATGTTTTTAAATGTTAACGTTTTTTTTATAGTTAATTAGGCTTTTCTGAGATATTTGACGTGTAAAGTGTCTTTTGGAACAAACGAGGTCATTATTTGTTGCACGCGGGGACGGTAAGTTTTTCCTTTAAACCACCTGAAAACATATTTTGATTTAATCGCCTTTTATCAACTAGAACAGCGGTGATTTAATCGTGATATAAATATTGTCCTTGAACTGAGGAAACAGTGTAATCTTGCCATTTTAAGTTTCAGTTTTCATTATATTTCAATTAAAATTAAATAAAGGCAGTTAATTATATACACTCTTATTATTTTACTTTAAATCGAAATAATTACTTATAATTGTTGCCTTTGCATGACATACATATGTATTTAGCTACTTTACTATCGAGCTTTCAATTTCTGTGACAAAGCATAAGCAGATTTGTAAGGATGCGTTACTCTTTTTGAATAATTTTATATTAAACAATTTCCAGTTTTTAATATACAGAAGTCTGTCTGTCTGTTCTTATTTTAAAGTTAACAAAAAACCAAAGGGAATACGATAAAAAGTATATATTCTTTGTAGAAAATAGTTTATACTAATTCTGAACTGAAGAAAATTGAGTTTTCTTAATCCTTAAAACAATAAAAACATGATTTGAAGGTATAACTGACGACTGAATCTTTAATTAACTAACAATACCGGAGCAATTTTTTGGTCACACGAAAAGGTAAAAACTCGTAAATAATACAGGCGTAACAAATGAACTGAGATAAATCTGTGACCAAAACTTTGTGAATTATTTATCGTTACTCTCTTTTCTTAGTATCCCTTTTTTTAGAGTAAACCTTAAAAAATTTGTAAAATAAAGTATGAGGTATTTTTTGGATTTAGAACTATGGGTACATTTTTGACTTCCGCTTTCGTGATTTCTTCAAATTAATTTGCAATTTGTGAACTCACCATGCAACTGAGAAATGATGATTACCTCTGTGATTAATTTTGCTCTATCTATATTTCTTCAGACCTTCACTATTATAAGCATTAGGTAAGATACATATTTGTGCATAAAATTTTCGATAAGTACCAAGGTATGCAATATATATACGTACGTAATTGTTGGCAGCACTTGCATTAATTGAATCTTAACTACCTTGCCATAGCCTTACCACTTGACCATCGCTAAAGCCTTAATACTCTTTCTAGTTTTTCTGCAAAAGAAGAATAAGGGTCAGTTTGTAAAATGCCAGACGTGCATTTTTATGGTTGGCATCATGACATAAGTTTTGCATATAATAAACGATTTTGTCATTATAAACACCGCAATGAAGCATAAACTGAGGGAGCTCTTCAGTAGTAGTAAACCTGTTGCAACAATTAAATTTCTTTGCTTGTACGAAGGCGCCTACAATCTACATTATGTTGCAACAATCGAGTGAGTGCATATTTTCATATGCATGCCTGGGTGCCGTGGCCATATATCTTAGAATTGTTAAGTGGCAGCTGTTTGAAAAATCTATTGGAACCGAAGGAAGCCTTCACCTCGATCGGGCTCAAGGTGAGCCTGCCTTTGGTCATTCTCCGGGGAAAAAACACCAATCAGCCATCAAATGAGTGCGACAAGTGCCAATTGGCCAATGTGACATATGTATATGTATGAAGCAATAAGGAGGTATTTAATTTTAAATAAATTTTTGAGCAGACTCTGCAAGTATACGCAGGTTGAGCAGCGCATGTCGAATCCAACCCGCAGCTACGGTTCTGCTTGATGAGTTTTGCATTAAATTGCCCTATGGACACCTGTCCAGAGTTTCATAACAATCGACAAAAGAAAAATTAAAATTTTTTGCATCAGCCTCAACCCAGTGAGGTGTTAAAAGCGCCGCATCCGAGAATATTACTATCTATTTCTGCGTCGCGATCATTTGATCATTTGATGATAATTAATTTCAATTCTTGACCTTGACTCATCTCCAGCTCATGAATGTGAATATATTAATTGCCGTGCACCTCCCAATTAATTAACACAAATAAATTTAGCCACCACACGCGGCATCAAATTGCGAGAAGATTATGCGTTCAAGTAAAGCAGGTATAGGCGCAAGACGTTCGGACGTGGACAAAAACATGTTAAGAACCTTCTTGTCGTTTCAAGGTGGAGGAGTTTTAGTCATTAAAGGAAAGGTTTAGTAGTTTACTGATAAACCTCTTGATTGCATTAATAGGTTATTTTTAACATAAATAGCAGACTGGCCAGACAATAAACATAAATCTGTTTTTGAGAACTTTACAAAGAAAAATGAGGTATTAATCAATAATTAATTTTTCAAATACCATCAAGTTCTAATTTTAAATTAAAACGATTTTGGTCGATTTACCCATACTTGAAGATAACTAAAGTTCTAACAAGAAAAATTATTGCAATCATGCCAAATAACTTTTTTGTTAATAAGCTTATTTAATCAAGTTTTTATTATTGTTATTTAAATTCAAATATTTTACAACCATACATTCCTCTAACATTTTTATCATATTGCGATTTTTAGAGCGTATTAGCTCATTTTAACAGCAAGGTTCAAAATTATTATTGATATCCAATTTTTATAGTAAATAGTTCCGTAAAAATAATGGTTAAAATAATATAAAAATCATTATATTAGCTTTTATAATATAATTCAATTAAAAACATTTTTTCTTACCAGTTGATGTTATATTCAATGATTTCCTACAATAACACCAAAAAATAATATTTCACAAAAAATTACTGTCTTTAAAATAACAAATCTTCATATGCGGCATGTGGAATTTAAATTGAACTACATATGTACACCCGTTTTTAATTTACTTATATTTTGTAAAACAAATTGAATTGAAAGCTTTATGATGAAGAATATTTTTCCTTCCAATATTAATGTTTTACATAACAGCAATTTTCTATGAAATATTTTTTCCCCGTGCTAAAACGTTGCCGCGAGATTCTGAAAAACTTCTAGTGGAAGAAATCATGGCATATTTTCAGTTTTTTTAAACTGGGGTGGAATTCTGTATCTCGATTCGAAGCATTTCTATTCATTTCGAGTGAAAGTGGCATCAGTTATTTCGAAGCGAGCTCAATCCATCTTCGAAATCGAAGCAAGCACTAGTTTCGAGCATTATTTCAGCTCGAATTGAATCCAATTTGCTCGAAAAAGTTAAGTGATACGAAGCCAATCTCGAAAAGACTTCAGCGTTTCGAGATACGGAATTCCACCCCTGATTTTGAGAGAAATAATTAAGTAATACAAAAAACATTCACAGTCCCAAATGCAATATGATTTATTTCCGATAAATACATTCTCAGAAAAAATGTTAACCTGATATCGCCTTACGACTAATTTAGCAGCTGGTTATTTGAGCGCTCATTTTAGAAAAAAAAAATATACATATAATATGGAAAAATGTCGTTATGAAGAAAACGTTTCAAATGTATGGCCCATGGCCTGATTACATATGTACATATATACAGAAAAATGTATAAACGACTTTGAAGTTTTGCTACCTATACTTTTTGAGCGACCAGTGTTTCACGATATGTACGGGCGTAGAAACGTCGTCTCACCCCCTCCCTACTACTTCTAAACAGATTTCCTAACAACGCAGTGCAGCTCAGCTGCTTTACCTGCTTTTTTTTTCATAATTGGCTACAATTGTGTCTAACTCGTCCAACTCCTAATCAATCTGCGCATCCTGTAATAAATACACCCCTCACTTCGTCCGTAGGTCAGCTTAGTGTTACGTTGCGCACGATTATTGTTAAAATGAGGTTACGATTCCATGGAAGATAATATTTTTCCTAAATTTCATCATATAATCTATTTGCGACATCCTTGTTGAACATGTCCAGCAGTCTCTAGTCGGCGGGACATGCCTCTTTTACACCTCCAGAATCCAGCGTGCCACCTTCTTAAGACGCACTTAGATCGTGTAAGTTCGAAGGATGCGCTTCCTTCGGGACTAACTGAAGATGCTTCGTCATAAGGAAATCATCTGGGCCTTTCGCTGGGACTCGAGACGAATTTCAAGCATGGCGTACGGTGGCACACTGACGACCAGAGTGATGACTAAAATCAGGATCTTCGGGTTCTCGCAGAGGAACCCGTGAGCTGCAAACGTGACCCCGAGTCCGAGAAACCTTAGAGCCTGCAATGGGGCGACAACTTCGGCCACGTGATTCGTGTGGGTCAGGGTCACCAGGGCGAACATCAGCGTCTCCCACATTGCGTTGCACGCACCCCATGCTGCGGCGATGACGTAGAACAACGCACTATCGTCCTTCGAAGGCTTCCACCGGGATAGAACCAGGAGAAGGCAGGCGTGGAAGAAGAATCCTGCAGCTGAAATTAAATTTAAATAAATAGTACATTTAAAATATTTTAATTTGCCTCGCTGCTCTACGTTGAATTTTAGAAAAGTTAAGAATATTATGATAACTTTAATTGAACTACAAGATTTTAAAGTATTATAAATATTATACACCTTTGAATTAAAATTCGAAAATCTCCAGAAAAAATAATCGCGCAATAAATAATATTTAATTATAATATAATTTGTATATAATATTTAGAGGTAAAAATCAATAACGTATAACGACTTAAAAATTTATATGAATAGGTGAAGGATCTTTGGAAAACTTGCATTTTTCAGTTTTTGGATCAAAAGTTCAAAATTCGTTTATCCTTTGAGAACGTCTAAGTGGTGGATGAAAAAAAATTATCTTTTAATTAAATCAAATATTTTATAGTCGTGGACTGGACTAAAGATGTTTAATTTTTTACACCCCATAGATGCTCCCAAAGAAATCGAAGGATAAATTTTATGATATTTCCAACGATTGGCTTAGAGCTTTTAGTTAAAAAGTGTAATTTCCAAATGAGGCTTAAATTTTTATTAAAATCCTTATTGATTTGAATTAATTTATGTTCAATTGAAAACTTAAAAAGGTATTTGTCGTTATTAACTACATCCTAATTTATTTTTTATAAGATGTTTGATGAAAGCGCAAAAACTCGAGTGATATGTATTAGGTACATAAATGTTACCTAAGGAATCAGGGTTTCTAAATTTATGAAGGTATTTTTTTTTTAAAGTCTTAAAATTTATATTCTATCTTAAATTGAATCATGGCATTTTCTGCCAAGGTCGCAAAGTTCGATTTAGAGGGGGTGGACTTACCTATGACGACGATACGCTTGGTGTGTCTTAGGAGCATGCTGAGGGTGCAGGAGACAATCGACTGCATGATGCCCATTCCGATAAGCGCCCCCGCGACCATCTGGAGCCCCAGGGAGCACGAGACGAAGGCCTGCAACGAGAAGGGGGAGGTATTCGTTTTAAATTTTCTGAACGAACCCTCTTCCACCCGTGAGGTCACACGTGTTACCTTCGTGAAGTCACCCAGCATGTAGGCCTGCTCCGTGCCGATGAAGTAGGCCATGGGTCCGGCGAACATGAGCGTGTCGGTCATGCCGCGGACCTGCTCGTTACGAAAGGTGCAGTCTATGCGACCCGAGAGGCACGCGAGCGTCAGCGACACGACCGCAAGGACGAGGTAGACGATGACCAGGGCGGTTTCCCCGTGCCGTCCCGCGTGCTGTGTCACGTTCACGAAGTGCTGCTGCCCGCCGCTGCCGCCGGGGGCCTGCTCCTCGGCGAGGCGCCACACAGGACACAGGTCCGCCCCGCAAATCCGTTCCCCGTGCTCGTTGTGGTTGAACATATCGTCGGGATTATTGGCGCTCGTGGGAAGAACGTTGGGAAACGTGTGGAACCCATTTAGCGACCTTGCCGTGGTCGTCGCGGCGGTCGTTGTGGCGTTGGTCACGTTCTGCGGTGGGCCACCGCCGCCCTCCTTGGGGGTGGTCTCACCCCCCAGGAAGCAGCTCGAATCGACGGCGGAGCAGGCCAAGATTAAGAACGCAATCACCGCTCCAAGGATGATGCCAAGGTCCTGGGCCGCGTAAAACCATCGCCCGAGGCGGCGCACTTTCTGGTCGCGATTGCAGAAAACCTTGTGCTCGTCCAAGGCGTCCGTCGGATTCGAGAGGTTGCAGTCGTGCTGGCTGCAGCTGAGTTTGCTCGCAAAAAGGGCGACTAGGGCGATTTTGCCCACCCACGCAGGACCCAGGGTGACACCGAGGATTACGTAGGCGGGAATCAGGGTGTAGATGGAGGGCAGGAGGTGACACGAAAGGAACAGGCACACCGCGATGTAGCTGGAGGCAATCAGAACCGTGTAGCCGATCTTCCCGATGAGGCGGATGGTGAGGAAACACATTCCCGACGAAATGAGGAACGAGATGCTGAGCAGCATCGAACCGATGTTGGGACCCACATGGACCCACTGCTCCGAGTGGTGCCAGATCGAATTTGATCCCTGGAGCCCGAAAAGGGGCACCAGGACGGCACAGATCAGTCCATGGGCGACCGCAAGGAAGATGAAATTTCGGGCGATCTTCGCGCGCACGTGGGGCGGGATTTTGTGGCGGCAGTTTCGGTTGTTGAGCGTCAGCAGGCGACGAATCGAAGTCGCCCCAATGGAGCTGTTGAGCGACTCACGGCGACGACTTGCCGCCAGGGCCGCCTGCACTTGGTAAGGGGGCACCACGTTGATCCTGTGAGCCCGTGACGCAATCGGCGAGTACCCTGTCAGGTGCTAAAGAAAATCATAAAAATTACAATCTTCAAATTCATAATTTTCACTTTCTAGTATACACAGTGGGGGGTTTGTCAATAGACTATGAGAATGTTAGGTATTAATTACTTTTTTTTTATCTCAATATAACTCGATTCATTAACAATTTTTCAAAGATGAGTTCCAAACAAATTTTGGAGTATCTACTTGTAAAATTCAAATGAAACATAAAAACTTCAACAACAAATCAAGTAAAAATACTTAAAGGCTAATCGTTAAAGTGAGTTCAAAATTAATTCTTTTAAAAAAACCGTTATTTAGTTGTAAACTCCAGTTTTTAAATTGAAAAATTGTATATACATATATGTATTTTTTTAACATGAAACAAATCTATTTTCAAATCAATAGAGTCGGTTTTAAAACCAAAAGGCCTATTTTCATTTGAATCAATTCGATATATTTAATTCAAATAGAAACGTTTTTAATCGGCTTAAAAAAAGAAGAGTCTATCATTCCGAATCGTATACATCTAATATTTTTTAAATCTTTTCATTTCTTAAAAGAAGAAAAATAATAAAATGTGTTTTATTGCAAAGAATCAAAAAATAAAAATTAATTCTTAATCATTGAGGTATTGTAAAATAAAAATTACTTCGTGTAATCGTTATCGAGCGATAGAAAAGTAAAAATTTCACAAATAATCATTATTTTCTCTCACTGATTAAGCTTTTGTAGTGTATTGTTTTCAAAATTAAAAAAAAAAAAATACATATATAAATATCAAAGAAATAATTTATAAAATAGATATATAAAAAAATCAAAAGGAGATTCTTTATTTGAGCTTCGAGCTCACCCAGGATACCGCAGACAACATATCTAGTTTTTTTAGTTTCGGATTTTATTAATTTCAACAAATCATTTTCCCACATTTATGCTGTTCCGTCTAACAACAATTTTCCATCGTTATCCGCGATTTCTCCGTGAGATGCGGAAATCTTAGAGACGATTTACTTAAAAGACACTTTGTATTACCCGATTCCCGATTACCCGAGAACGTGAAATCCATCTCTTGCAATACAGGCAGTTCTAAGTGAAAGACAAAATTACTGTTTTATCTTCAGTTTTTGCTTGTACACCTTTATAGTACCTTTGGAATATCTGACTTCTAGCCGAAGTTTTTACTCGTTTCGAAAAGCTTGCATCGATTGTAATTTGGTGAAATTTTTAAAGTATACCTACTTTTTAGACATCATCGTTCATAAATGATTTCATTAATAACAATAAATGTGGAGAAGGTCTATTACAGCTAACCAATTGATGTTAAATTGTTTAGTGGTTCTAATAAAAGTCTTTTCCTCAAATTCACAATTAACTTGAAGTGACACTGTTCTTAAAATAGGTTTCACAACATCAGTTATTAAAAATTGCCATTGGAAATTTCTTCGTGAGCCAAGATCCAATTAAGGTAAGAAGTTTCATTGATATTAATACTTTAAAAATTTGATGTTGTCAATTGCAAAACGTTTGGTATACATTTTGCTGATTTATGTAGGTGATATATTAATTCCCAGCATCTATTGAATTGTATCTGTTTGTTGACTTGTCGAAAATGTGTAGATGACTACCGCGTCTATTGTCCGCTGTAGATGATATGTCGTTTTTTTATTTACATATTTATTTTTTATTCGTGTATATGGAATATTAAATGAACATGGATGGTTGTACAAATTTACTGGCGTTGTTTTGAAATTTAGAATGGTACCAACACCAATCTGGATTTTTTGAAGTATGAGAATTTCGTTTACGTTTTTACTTGGAACGATTGAATACAAGTTTGACGAATGACTCAAAGTAAGAGTTGAAGATCATAAAGATTATAAAATTATAAGTCTAATTCTCATAGTCATTAAAGTAATATAGTATGGAGTATGTATTGTATATGATTTCGCTTTAATTGTTCCATTTATTTATTTGATATGCCCTGAGTCGAATGGTAGTCAAATCGCAGCTACATAATCTAGTCGCGTTTTTAGAAAAAAAAGAAGGGCTATGATTTAAAAGGACGGTAATAATACAATATGCTTTACAATTTCGATCAGTATATTATAAAAGTACAAATTGTAAAACAAATGAAAACAAGAAGAAACATTCTTAAATGAGTAGCTCAATAAATATTCAATTCATGAAAACCCAATTGGATAGTAAAATGAATTAATAATGGGCAGTCATTAAATTAATTATGCCCGTCAAATGCAGATAGTAATTTACAAGAATTTCATTATTTATTTAATCTTCCAGCAAAACATAATGGAGTGGTCGATTAAATTAATATTCTGTGCAATTATTATTTGGGCGGCAAAATGATTGAAGATAAATAGTTCGCAAGTTCTCCACCTTCGGTAAAAGCATAAAGAAATAAAACTTAAAGAGGCATTTAAAATAATTCAGTCAATGAGAATTTAGTTAAAGGAGATTATTCAATCAATATGCCGCGCTGTGCTCTGCTTTTGTCAACCAAAATAATGTTTAATTTTTCAAGATTATGAATTCGTAGAAAAATAATGTTAAAATATGCTATTTTAGACATTTTTGAAAAATCGTTAAAAATTTAAATTTGTATTGTGCCTACTGCAGAAAATAATCAGTTTATTTAAAAGTAAAATTCATGGAATATTTCGTAATTTTTTAAAGCTTTTCGTAATTTTATGTAATAGGTAAGGTAATATCATAATATTACCAGTTGCCACAAAAGTTGCAAACTTTTCAGAAAAAAATTAGATTTATGAACGAGGTGTTAGCGTCTTAAATCATAAAAAGATAAAAACCTCCTGAAAAAATCTATTTGTAATAAACGATTTTTCTTAAAACTTGATTTATTCATTTTCTAAATTATTGTCTATATAATCATAGAAGTGCAGAAACTATTGCTATTATTATTAATGATGTTGTAATAACCGTGTGGTGTGACATGACCTGTGAGAACTGTTACGAGAATATCTTTTTATTGTTATGTTTTAATATATGATTCATGAGTAGGTGCTTAATCATAGTAAAGACTAGAGTTAAGGCTGTAACAAACGGCTTCCTAAACACGGGAGTTGTAAAGAATAAACATTAAAAAGTATAATCGTATTAACTCTCGTGGAGGTATCAGCCAAGTTCTCATAAAATATTTATATGAAGTAATTCGCTGCTTTAATGTATGTATATACGAACTACTAACAGTCCCTTCAGTAGTTGATTATTTTTAAAAAAAGAGGTTACCTCAATCACAGGGTCTTCCCCGACGTTGTGCGTAGCACCCGAGCTCCTCGTCCTTAGCACCTTTCTTGAGGTCAGGGAGTGGCGGTGGAGATGCTTCGCCACCTGGCCAGGTGTTCCGCCTCCAGGTGGATGCCATCCGCTGCCCAGAAGAACAGGATTGCATGGCACCTACAGAAGATAAAATAGATTTATTAGGATATAGAATAGCTATAAAAATAAAATATTGTGGATATAATTCTAGAAAAAAAAACATACCTGGAAGGGTTGCTGGTAAATGGGCAGTTTATCCCGCTCTCGGGTTGACTCTCGCTGCTCGCGGGCACGTTGTTCCCTTTTTGCAAGGTCTCGTTCATGGTTCAGTTTTGACCTAACCTTTTCGAGCTCATTCAAATTGGGTAAACTGCCCATTATGGTTAATCAAAAGAGCCCGTGGACTTTCAGATATCCTGCAAATTCTAGCGACGTCATCTGCACCGATCCCCCCGAATTTTCCGCTTTTGCTACTTCACTTATACTTTGCATGTGAAAAATTTCGAGTTTATTCACTCAGACAAAATCTGTAAATGAAAGAAAAAAGATGATTTTGAATATCTCTGAGTTTGAATAGACGAAGTCATTAAAATGTTGGAAGTTTATAGAATTGTCTCTCCTGTTTTATTTGTCGCAAATTTATTAAGTAAAAAAATTAATTAATTAATAAATAAATATAAATATAAATATATTTAATATTTAAAACTTAAGAAAAAAAATCTCTATTTATACAGATTTTTATTTGCAAATATATTTTTTTAATATAGATTTTTAGTTATATAAATTTTTAATTACAATTATTTTTACTTGTATTATATAGATTTTTTATTATATATAAAATATAAAATTCTTATTTATTCATTTATTATATCATTCTATACCTACTTATTGATTTATTGAAGTTATTTTAAATTTAACGAAAGGTTGAAAAGGTTAAATATGAATTTATTATGAAAATGAGATATTTTGTCATCGAAGTTAAAACTAATTTTATAAAGCGTTGTAGTCAACTGTTACCAAAAACTCAGACCATTCGAGTATAAAGCTTTTCATAATTTAATTTAAATCTTTACCTCGAAAATCAAAGTGCTCATTGATTGAAGTTGAAAAATAACCACGACTACAATGATGGAGGATAAAGGAGGGCTGGGCTTATGTACGTATGAGATACATAGCTATATGTATCATGTTATGTACATATAATTGTATCATAAAATTTTCTACCTCATCGAATGTTGTTTATACGAAGCTCATCAAAAACTTTGATTTCAGAAAGCGGATACTTTCGCGGGTTTATAGTCAATTTTCCCTTTTTGAGGGCGATTTTGGGTGGAATGAGTAAAACGGAAGGTGGATGTGGGCACTAATTAATGAATTAAATCGATTAACTTCGCTTCAGTTGTCCAAACGATTTTTGGATCAATGTTTCTTATACGTATTACGTTTAGAAAGGAAAGCCTTTAGAAACGAAATGGGGGAAAGGGCGACTAAGGATGCCCTTAATTTACTAAAGGTAAAAGGAAATTTCTTTTTTCCTTTTAGATAGAGAAAGTTCTGTTGAATTTTTAATAGCCAAAGCCTAGAGGGATACTATTATGCGAAAAAGGTCAAAACCAAGTCTGAAAGCGCAATGTCCTTGCTACTTATAATTTAAACACGAAACACAACCTTTTCCCCCCCTCTCCTAGTTACATAGGGTGAAGTCGTCGAGGCTAAGGTTAACTTTTGAGCTTAAAGGAAAAGTGATTGCGACATGAACTTCTTTCTTGTGGAAATAATCTGTTAAATTCTCTGGCTTCATCCTGCTTTATAAAATATGAACTAGCCATGTAAAGTGGCATATGGTGTCGCATGAGTGGTTAACCAACTTTTCTGGAATTTAATGAATGTGGGTGTGGGTCAGAATGCATATTCTTGGGTGAAACAAACAAGTTGGCAACAATTTCATTGTTTTTATTGGGTGCAAGTGGCACAGTCTAATCTTCATTAAAAGTAAAAAGTTGGTTTTTATTCAAGTAAAATTCCGTCGAGCAGTGAATGAAATATTACTTCAATGGCACTCTGGTCGAAGGCGGTACAAGTTGAAACCGCCAACAATCGGAGCACCAATTAACCAGGGGTCTCTAAGCACGCAATTGCTGCTTAACGTGACACGTGAGCCGCTAAAGATTTATGAAGTATACTTGGACTTTAAATTTAAATCTTCTAAACTCCCCAGATGTGAATAAGTTATTAATTAATAATCGCTTAACTCCGGAGTGGAGACGTGCTCCCAAGAGGTATTATGATGCAAATTACCCTCACAGGGTTAAACATGGCACGAACTAGCGCGCTCGTATCTCAGATCAATAACAATTGTTTAGAAGATGGGATTCAATTAATTAAGTGCAGCTTCGAAATGTCTAATTGGCCGCTAAGTAATAATCCCTTGTAGCTAGACAGTATTAATTTCGTGCGGCCTTACACAAGATACGCCGATTCATAAATAATCGCCAACTTTGTCGAAACTGGCTCCACGCTAAGTGATGCCAACGAGTGAAGTATTGCGCGGTTTCTTTTGAGATGAGACCGATAATAAATATTTCAGGCGCCTCGTAAGACTGCTTCAAGACAAGACTTGAGGTGTTATAGTGCCAAATGACTTTAAAAAAAAAATTAAATAAAATTTAATGGAACTAATTTTCTATACTAATTGTAGGAGGGAAAGTCCCTTGTCGAAAGATTGGCAAATTATTCGCGCTATGCTAAGCCGGATTTTTATAAGAAGATTTTTCTCATATAAATTGTGTACCTGCTCATTATTGTGGTTCTTAAAATCCTACGAGTAATTTCAATAAAAAAAATATTAATCCTCGACCGCTTTCAGGTATATACATACATACATATATTTTTACAAGGACCGGAAAACAGTCTTAGAAAACGTCAGATATATGTAAAAGTTATCGGAAGATTTTTTTTTTTAAAGAAGGAATAAATTTTTTCAAGTAGGTTCACTGATTTTCTTCAAACGAAAATAAATATTGTGCATACAATTTTTGCTAGTTACTTATCTTTATAAATATTATTGTGTATTGTATTATATTTAAAATTACATTAAATTTAATAGGGAAAATATACAGTTATAAAATTATTAAGCTACTTTAAAATCAGTCAAAATGAATGATAAATTAATATTTACTTTGGTTTCCCGTTTTGTTTTTAACACCTCCTGACATCTTCGTGGCCTAGACTCAAATAGTTTTTGGCACTTTTACATAGAAATTTGTTCCCAAGCTGATTGATACTTGTTTCCATAAATCACGTTTGTTTTTACAACTTTTAATTAGCCAGCTGCTTTTTTCATAGGATTAAAGTCCAGAGACGTTGCAGTCCAGTCCATAAATGTGGCATTATTCTTTTCTTACCTTGGTCATTTTGTTGATATTTCTATCTAAGCGTAATGTTATTCTCGGCGTAAGGAAATATTAAATTTTGCAATTTCTCCTGGTAAATTAACTTTGTGACAAAATCAAAGGAAACATACAAACGATCAACTTTTTTCACTTTACTTTTAATAACCCCAAAATCACGATCATTAGATAATGTGATGTGTGTGATGTGTAACTGGATTGGAAACTATTTCTCAGAATAAGTATAATATATGTATCTTTGGATTTTTTTTTTATTTTCTAAATATAAGCACAACTTTAATAATCTAATAAATAGTAAACTAAATAAAATTTCGCACGGTTAAATAGATAGTAAATTAAAAAAAGCAGATTTTATTTCAACTAAAATAAAACTATGGAAAGTACAAGCTGCACCGAAAAATTCCAATATTTAATGAATTTTATTTTAAATGTTTTACATAAATGCAAAGATTGCACTGTATAATTTTTTTGCACTTAAAAGATATTAAAACACGCATAAGCAAATTTTGAGGGAGTAAAGCGGGAAACTTTCTATAGAAGATACTATAAATTTTTATTGAATTGAAGAAAATCTCTGTTCTGAGAAATGGTCAACAGCGTAAAAATTAGGGACGAAGTTCACATAGAAACGGGACGAAATAATTACGTCAATTAAAAGAAGTAACAATTCGAAATACGCAGAATATTTAATTATACACTTTCCTTTTTTTAACAACGGGTATTACGCACATGATTAGGGTCAAATTGATAAAGGTACTGGGGATTTAATAAAGTTAATTAAAACCTTTTCAAAGAGCCCGCGTTTTAAAGATACGTAAATCATTTAAAGTATTGGCGCAATATGAAATAGGTACTTTTTCAATTACCTGAAAATGTTGTAGTCATCGAGTACTACACAATCGACTTTGCTTTCGTCACCGCCCAAAAAAATCAAAATCAGTCGTACGTCTCGAGGGTATCTTCTTTTCGTGGTATGCGAGAGAACTTTAAAATGCATGAACGTTGTTTCACAGTCGACCGAATTCAACACGTCCCCCACCGCGCCCGTTCAACTTCAACACTGGCAGTGAACATGGGTGAACAACAAATTCATATTTGTTCGATTTATATCCTATAAATTCTTATATATACTATATTTTATTCACAGTACTGTGGATCATACAGGTTCCCAGCCAGAATGTTGCATGCGGGGATGCAATCAAAGTATAAAAGATAGGAAACCTTTTCTAATAAATGTTACTAGAATTTCGAATGTATTTTTTTTTCTAACATAATTAATATTGTCCTAAAACACGATTTTCTAAATTAGCAACATCTCGACATTTTTTTTTTTTGGATCGAACAAGGCGCACTTATTTATCTCAAGAGAAAAACGCACTACGCGTGAGGTAAAATAGGCACAACGCCCGCAGTCGAACGTAAGATGTTCACTAAAAGGACCGTCGAACGCATATAGATAATAAAATCGATTATCCTCTGTCGGAGGCCACGAAATTTCCGAGATATAATAATTTTTTTTTAATACAATATTTCTTGAGTGTTAAGGACTCAAAATGAGAAAAGAATTTTCACACTCTTGACGGAATATCACAAATCCCCCGCGCTTGCAACAAAATATGAAGAACGTCAATATTTGCACTGAAATCAGACCGAACGTTGATGTTGTAGGATATCTCAATCTGTGGAGCGTTTGCCCAGGACCTATGGCGCATGAGTGGGGAATCTCATTAGAGCTCATCTGCCCGTTGTCATGGCACAGACCAGAGAGCTTTTCCCTTTCAAACCTTCGCCAATATACCTTTTAGAGTTCTGCCACTACCCGCTCCAGGAATCCTCATCGTATGCTCCCTATGGAATTTTGGCTTTGAAACTTTTTCATTTTCTGCATTTTCGTCAAATATATCGCCTTAGGGCGAGACTTGTAAGGTTTGGGCATCTTAGCGAAAACGGACAGCTCAAGGATATCCAGATACTGGGGAACAAGAGGACATCGACAGGAGGATGGAAAACATCCCTCCTCCAATCCATAAAAAAAAAAAAAAACAGGATGTTCAATGCACTCCACTACAACCGGGAACACTATTCCACATCGGCGAAATGAGTCCATGCCATTCGCTGGTAATCAGGTCATTATTATGTGTGTTTGCTTAAGCACTGGACAATGCACATTATGAAGAATTCTTGACATCGTTTCCTCCCACTTGTACCCACTCTCGTCCTTGGAATATACATAATATATATATTATATATATATTCCTTTAAGTCTTTAGAATACAGATTTCTTGCAGATGCATTAGTAGAACTAAAGGCATGACTAATATTATCTTAAGAATTCTTAAGAATTTACTGAATAGAAGCTACCGAACAAGACATTTTTGATTACCTGTTCTAATAGTTACACCTACACAGCTTTTAAGCTATTTAAACTACAAAAGTACGAATGAGTATGAATTTATGTCATGCTTACAAAATAAAAAGATATGTCTTTTAAAAATAACACATATTTATGGGAAAAAAATGAAAATATATATCTTATCATATTCTTTGCGAAATGTAAGGAATATAAAGTACCAATTTCACAAAATTAATGGATTACTTTCCATTCCACAAAGATTTGAAACACTTACGACTTAAGCGCGTAGGTATAACTTAGTCTCCCCTTTTCGGTGCTAAATAATCGATTCTTTTTAGCGGTTGTTCATCTTGCAAAATTGTACAAGTTTCATAACTTATTAATATTTATAGTACAGTGATTTAAGTAATGGGCAAAGTATTAAAATGTTAATGCGTTTTTCGTAAAGCTATGTTCTTTTTCAATTTTATGTAATTAATAATAATTTCAATAAAACATTTTTTGAATGACTGCTACTTTGTTTTGCGGTAGGTAATCAATAACAAAAACCGACAAAAATTAAGTACATTAAAATACTGATTAATTAAATACTCGTTTTTATATTAATAAGAACTTGTTTCAGTTTTCTTGTAGTATTTATTCGAGTTTTGAGCAATGTTTTTCAAATCAACGGACGCTTTGTAAATTTAGATTGTGCTTTTTTCCTCTTCGACCAACAAAATCCAATACAATATAATTCAGAAATGAGAAACACTTATATGTAATTATAAATAGAAAAAATATAAATTTCACAGATTATTCAGTTACCTACTTTTATTTTTTAACCGCTTGATAATAGTAAAATAATTGATGATTTTTTGTTTAAAACTTCAGAAATAATCATTATTTTCTGTTCTTGGTATAATTATATAATATATCCACTACTCCCGCTTGATACTTCGAAATATGAAATGAAAAAAAAATAATACAATTAAATTTTCTTTGTTTTTATATTGGATTCACATCTGCACATAATATTCAAGATTATATATTTCATATAGAACTTTGTGTTAAATTCCACTCGCATCTCATTAATTATGCTATTTTTAAACTTAATAAAAAACTGCAGACAGGTAAAAGAACATCAAATAAGTGATAAGTGGCCATTTTAGACAAAGTTTACCATAAATAAAACCTCTCTGGATCTGGAACAGGTTTCTATACAGATGGCTTAAATTTATTTAAATGGAAAAAATTGTGTTTTCCTTATTAACTTGAAAGCCTATCATCCGATTTGGATTTATCAATTTCCGTTCTCTTCTAGGACATTGCGACAAATTTAGTTTCCTGTTTTGTCTGATTTTTCTTGAAATAGTCACGATAGAAGTTTTTTTCAAGTTCACACTCGCGCTCAGTGGTCTCTTGATTTCCGATTTCTACCACCCGCGGACGCAAATCAATAGAATTCCAAGATGAAATGGGAGGTGCGGGCGGTAAGCGACATATCACGCACAGACAGTGCCGGTTCGCTTTCAATTATTTTAATCCAGTTTTTGATAGCAATAAATAACACCCGGCGACACTTGGCCTTGAAAATCGGAAAGTAAAAGTAGCGGCCGGGAACAAGCCGCCGCCTTCGTAAACACCGCGCGAGTCCTCAGGTGGCAGCCGGTGTCCACCAGTGCGCGTTGGTGAGCGATATTAAATTACATCGCGGTCCTTAAGAAGTCGCGTTTGCATGCGATGGGAGACCTCAGCCTCAACCCCCGGATCATGAAAACCGCGGAATCAACATTCCACCGATTGATCAACTTTAATTGACTTAATGGGGCGTATGACGCCTGAACACAATTCGATGTGTGAATCGCTTCAAAACATGAAACCGCGGTCCTATTCTTAATGGGTCCGCAGAAAATAGCAGCAAATAGCGATGATCTGAATCAAGAAATAGCATTTTGAAATGTTCCGACGATTTTCTCAGCGGTTTTTGCGTTTCAGGCCGGTTTTGTTTTGGGAAACCAATTAGATGGATGGAAAAGTTTTTATAAAAAAATGGAAAAAAAGAAATATTAAATTTCCTTTAATTATACTGAAAATAAACTCTTCCACCTTGAAGCGATAACAAGGCTCTAAAGTTTTTGCAAGTCATTAATCGCCCGAATACTTCCTATTTTTTCCTGCACTCGAACCGGAGCAGGAACACAAAATTTTTGCTAAGTTTTGAGAAACCTTGAAGAGGTGGGCCCAATGGATCAAAGTTTTCGTGGCTATTGATAGCAATAAAAAGTCAGGCATCCGTGGTTCAATGGAGTTTAACTGTCTTATTCATATTCTTGGAATTATTTAAAAAATCTTTACAACTTCCCTCTTTTATGGCGGTTTTATATTAAAAGTAAATTATGCAGTTAATAATAGTTGGTTTTTCAGGAGGTGTCCACTCACTTAAGTCCTTATAGATTCTTGTACGGTTACAAATTCAAAATTTATCGATATCTGCTTTTTTTTACTAGGTAAAAATCGCAATTTTTCAAGGAATAGAAATTTGGATGTTTAAATAATTAAAATAAATAATAAAATTGCTTTATTTGTATGGTTTTTTACAACCAAAAGAAAATCTGGGGATTCGATATTAAATTTAATAATTTAAAGATTTGCTTTTCCGTTGAGCTTTTGCCATGTATGCAAGATGTCCGCATTGCTTTAATTTTTATTATACATATTTATATTATTTTCAAATTTCTTCCGTGTTATTCTGTTGATAATTTAGTAAATTTCTCGGTATTCACTTTAGATTAGTTTATACCAAATATTATTTTATGGAAACAATACGCTGAAATTTTTAAGTTTCCTGTAAAATCTTATTAAATATTAAAAATGCTGAAACATAAAATGGAACAAATTTTGGCAGTGAAAAGAAAAACATTGCATGCAACAATATTTTTGAGCAATTGCCAGATAATTAAAGAATACATCAAAGAAACACCTAAACCGCAAACACGAGGTCACCATTTACATCTAAAAATTAGTTTGTTTTTATAAAACTTAATTCTATTAATATAACAAAGTTATGGTAATTAAAATAATTTTAGATTTTATATATCACTAAAACCAAAGCCAAATTGTTCCTTTTTTTCACCAATATAGAGATAATATGTAGATGTATAGATGATCAACCTTTAAACAAAATTTTTTTTAACGCTTAGAAAATCTCAGATCACAGAAACAAAAATATTAATTTTAATATTTTCTCTATTAAATTCTCTAAATAATTCTTTCTTTTTATTTTTCTCCACAGAAAACAATCGTTCGGGATCAGGATTCTGGAAGCTGAAATTTAATCCTGGAATTAACCGAGGAGGAAACTTTCACCTGAATTGACCCAACTGCTTTGAAAAAACCAACAACAAAAATATTAAAGGTAAGTACCTACTGAAATTGCATAAATGCTCATTTTGTACAAGAACGTAAGCAAAAATTACTCCATCCGTATTTAGAATTAATTAAAATAAAATTGCCCAGAATTTGTAAAAATTATATTTTTCCTTAAATCCCTGAAGAGTTTACTTTCCTCTATAGTAACAATTTTAATAAAAAAATTAAATTTAGTCCTTCTGCGGCCTAAAAACTAGAACCGGAGCCAGGTTTTATATTATTTCGACTGGAATGAAAAAATATTTAAAAACGGTTTGGGGTTCCGTACTTAAAAATTTTGCTCTATAGGTATTGTTTTTATATTTTTCCTTAAATCCCTGAATAGTTTACTTTCTTTTAAAGTAAACATTTTAATAATAGCATTGAAATTACTCCTTCTGCGGAGTAAACATTAGCACCAGTGCCATTTTTTCATTATTTCTCCATGATTTTTACCCTACATTATGGTTTGGGGTTCCGTACTTAAAAATTTTGCTCTATAGGTATTGTTTTTATATTTTTCCTTAAATCCCTGAATAGTTTACTTTCTTTTAAAGTAAACATTTTAATAATAGCATTGAAATTACTCCTTCTGCGGAGTAAACATTAGCACCAGTGCCATTTTTTCATTATTTCTCCATGATTTTTACCCTACATTATGGTTTGGGGTTCCGTACTTAAAAATTTTGCTCTATAGGTAGTGTTTTTATATTTTTCCTTAAATCCCTGAATAGTTTACTTTCTTTTAAAGTAAACCTTTTAATAATAGCATTGAAATTACTCCTTCTGCGGAGTAAACATTAGCACCAGTGCCATTTTTTCATTATTTCTCCATGATTTTTACCCTACATTATGGTTTGGGGCTCCGTACTTAAAAATTTTGCTCTATAGGTATTGTTTTTATATTTTTCCTTAAATCCCTGAATAGTTTACTTTCTTTTAAAGTAAACATTTTAATAATAGCATTGAAATTACTCCTTCTGCGGAGTAAACATTAGCACCAGTGCCATTTTTTCATTATTTCTCCATGATTTTTACCCTACATTATGGTTTGGGGCTCCGTACTTAAAAATTTTGCTCTATAGGTATTGTTTTTATATTTTTCCTTAAATCCCTGAATAGTTTACTTTCTTTTAAAGTAAACATTTTAATAATAGCACTGAAATTACTCCTTCTGCGGAGTAAACATTAGCACCAGTGCCATTTTTTTCATTATTTCTCCATGATTTTTACCCTACATTATGGTTTGGGGCTCCGTACATAAAAATTTTGCTCTATAGGTATTGTTTTTATATTTTTCCTTAAATCCCTGAATAGTTTACTTTCTTTTAAAGTAAACATTTTAATAATAGCATTGAAATTACTCCTTCTGCGGAGTAAACATTAGCACCAGTGCCATTTTTTCATTATTTCTCCATGATTTTTACCCTACATTATGGTTTGGGGCTCCGTACTTAAAAATTTTGCTCTATAGGTATTGTTTTTATATTTTTCCTTAAATCCCTGAATAGTTTACTTTCTTTTAAAGTAAACATTTTAATAATAGCATTGAAATTACTCCTTCTGCGGAGTAAACATTAGCACCAGTGCCATTTTTCATTATTTCTCCATGATTTTTACCCTACATTATGGTTTGGGGCTCCGTACTTAAAAATTTTGCTCTATAGGTATTGTTTTTATATTTTTCCTTAAATCCCTGAATAGTTTACTTTCTTTTAAAGTAAACATTTTAATAATAGCATTGAAATTACTCCTTCTGCGGAGTAAACATTAGCACCAGTGCCATTTTTTCATTATTTCTCCATGATTTTTACCCTACATTATGGTTTGGGGCTCCGTACTTAAAAATTTTGCTCTATAGGTATTGTTTTTATATTTTTCCTTAAATCCCTGAATAGTTTACTTTCTTTTAAAGTAAACATTTTAATAATAGCATTAAAATTACTCCTTTCTGCGGAGTAAACATTAGCACCAGTGCCATTTTTTCATTATTTCTCCATGATTTTTACCCTACATTATGGTTTGGGGCTCCGTACTTAAAAATTTTGCTCTATAGGTATTGTTTTTATATTTTTCCTTAAATCCCTGAATAGTTTACTTTCTTTTAAAGTAAACATTTTAATAATAGCATTGAAATTACTCCTTCTGCGGAGTAAACATTAGCACCAGTGCCATTTTTTCATTATTTCTCCATGATTTTTACCCTACATTATGGTTTGGGGCTCCGTACTTAAAAATTTTGCTCTATAGGTATTGTTTTTATATTTTTCCTTAAATCCCTGAATAGTTTACTTTCTTTTAAAGTAAACATTTTAATAATAGCATTGAAATTACTCCTTCTGCGGAGTAAACATTAGCACCAGTGCCATTTTTTCATTATTTCTCCATGATTTTTACCCTACATTATGGTTTGGGGCTCCGTACTTAAAAATTTTGCTCTATAGGTATTGTTTTTATATTTTTCCTTAATCCCTGAATAGTTTACTTTCTTTTAAAGTAAACATTTTAATAATAGCATTGAAATTACTCCTTCTGCGGAGTAAACATTAGCACCAGTGCCATTTTTTCATTATTTCTCCATGATTTTTACCCTACATTATGGTTTGGGGCTCCGTACTTAAAAATTTTGCTCTATAGGTATTGTTTTTATATTTTTCCTTAAATCCCTGAATAGTTTACTTTCTTTTAAAGTAAACATTTTAATAATAGCATTGAAATTACTCCTTCTGCGGAGTAAACATTAGCACCAGTGCCATTTTTTCATTATTTCTCCATGATTTTTACCCTACATTATGGTTTGGGCTCCGTACTTAAAAATTTTGCTCTATAGGTATTGTTTTTATATTTTTCCTTAAATCCCTGAATAGTTTACTTTCTTTTAAAGTAAACATTTTAATAATAGCATTGAAATTACTCCTTCTGCGGAGTAAACATTAGCACCAGTGCCATTTTTTCATTATTTCTCCATGATTTTTACCCTACATTATGGTTTGGGGCTCCGTACTTAAAAATTTTGCTCTATAGGTATTGTTTTTATATTTTTCCTTAAATCCCTGAATAGTTTACTTTCTTTTAAAGTAAACATTTTAATAATAGCATTGAAATTACTCCTTCTGCGGAGTAAACATTAGCACCAGTGCCATTTTTTCATTATTTCTCCATGATTTTTACCCTACATTATGGTTTGGGGCTCCGTACTTAAAAATTTTGCTCTATAGGTATTGTTTTTATATTTTTCCTTAAATCCCTGAATAGTTTACTTTCTTTTAAAGTAAACATTTTAATAATAGCATTGAAATTACTCCTTCTGCGGAGTAAACATTAGCACCAGTGCCATTTTTTCATTATTTCTCCATGATTTTTACCCTACATTATGGTTTGGGGCTCCGTACTTAAAAATTTTGCTCTATAGGTATTGTTTTTATATTTTTCCTTAAATCCCTGAATAGTTTACTTTCTTTTAAAGTAAACATTTTAATAATAGCATTGAAATTACTCCTTCTGCGGAGTAAACATTAGCACCAGTGCCATTTTTTCATTATTTCTCCATGATTTTTACCCTACATTATGGTTTGGGGCTCCGTACTTAAAAATTTTGCTCTATAGGTATTGTTTTTATATTTTTCCTTAAATCCCTGAATAGTTTACTTTCTTTTAAAGTAAACATTTTAATAATAGCATTGAAATTACTCCTTCTGCGGAGTAAACATTAGCACCAGTGCCATTTTTTCATTATTTCTCCATGATTTTTACCCTACATTATGGTTTGGGGCTCCGTACTTAAAAATTTTGCTCTATAGGTATTGTTTTTATATTTTTCCTTAAATCCCTGAATAGTTTACTTTCTTTTAAAGTAAACATTTTAATAATAGCATTGAAATTACTCCTTCTGCGGAGTAAACATTAGCACCAGTGCCATTTTTTCATTATTTCTCCATGATTTTTACCCTACATTATGGTTTGGGGCTCCGTACTTAAAAATTTTGCTCTATAGGTATTGTTTTTATATTTTTCCTTAAATCCCTGAATAGTTTACTTTCTTTTAAAGTAAACATTTTAATAATAGCATTGAAATTACTCCTTCTGCGGAGTAAACATTAGCACCAGTGCCATTTTTTCATTATTTCTCATGATTTTTACCCTACATTATGGTTTGGGGCTCCGTACTTAAAAATTTTGCTCTATAGGTATTGTTTTTATATTTTTCCTTAAATCCCTGAATAGTTTACTTTCTTTTAAAGTAAACATTTTAATAATAGCATTGAAATTACTCCTTCTGCGGAGTAAACATTAGCACCAGTGCCATTTTTTCATTATTTCTCCATGATTTTTACCCTACATTATGGTTTGGGGCTCCGTACTTAAAAATTTTGCTCTATAGGTATTGTTTTTATATTTTTCCTTAAATCCCTGAATAGTTTACTTTCTTTTAAAGTAAACATTTTAATAATAGCATTGAAATTACTCCTTCTGCGGAGTAAACATTAGCACCAGTGCCATTTTTTCATTATTTCTCCATGATTTTTACCCTACATTATGGTTTGGGGCTCCGTACTTAAAAATTTTGCTCTATAGGTATTGTTTTTATATTTTTCCTTAAATCCCTGAATAGTTTACTTTCTTTTAAAGTAAACATTTTAATAATAGCATTGAAATTACTCCTTCTGCGGAGTAAACATTAGCACCAGTGCCATTTTTTCATTATTTCTCCATGATTTTTACCCTACATTATGGTTTGGGGCTCCGTACTTAAAAATTTTGCTCTATAGGTATTGTTTTTATATTTTTCCTTAAATCCCTGAATAGTTTACTTTCTTTTAAAGTAAACATTTTAATAATAGCATTGAAATTACTCCTTCTGCGGAGTAAACATTAGCACCAGTGCCATTTTTTCATTATTTCTCCATGATTTTTACCCTACATTATGGTTTGGGGCTCCGTACTTAAAAATTTTGCTCTATAGGTATTGTTTTTATATTTTTCCTTAAATCCCTGAATAGTTTACTTTCTTTTAAAGTAAACATTTTAATAATAGCATTGAAATTACTCCTTCTGCGGAGTAAACATTAGCACCAGTGCCATTTTTTCATTATTTCTCCATGATTTTTACCCTACATTATGGTTTTGGGGCTCCGTACTTAAAAATTTTGCTCTATAGGTATTGTTTTTATATTTTTCCTTAAATCCCTGAATAGTTTACTTTCTTTTAAAGTAAACATTTTAATAATAGCATTGAAATTACTCCTTCTGCGGAGTAAACATTAGCACCAGTGCCATTTTTTCATTATTTCTCCATGATTTTTACCCTACATTATGGTTTGGGGCTCCGTACTTAAAAATTTTGCTCTATAGGTATTGTTTTTATATTTTTCCTTAAATCCCTGAATAGTTTACTTTCTTTTAAAGTAAACATTTTAATAATAGCATTGAAATTACTCCTTCTGCGGAGTAAACATTAGCACCAGTGCCATTTTTTCATTATTTCTCCATGATTTTTACCCTACATTATGGTTTGGGGCTCCGTACTTAAAAATTTTGCTCTATAGGTATTGTTTTTATATTTTTCCTTAAATCCCTGAATAGTTTACTTTCTTTTAAAGTAAACATTTTAATAATAGCATTGAAATTACTCCTTCTGCGGAGTAAACATTAGCACCAGTGCCATTTTTTCATTATTTCTCCATGATTTTTACCCTACATTATGGTTTGGGGCTCCGTACTTAAAAATTTTGCTCTATAGGTATTGTTTTTATATTTTTCCTTAAATCCCTGAATAGTTTACTTTCTTTTAAAGTAAACATTTTAATAATAGCATTGAAATTACTCCTTCTGCGGAGTAAACATTAGCACCAGTGCCATTTTTTCATTATTTCTCCATGATTTTTACCCTACATTATGGTTTGGGGCTCCGTACTTAAAAATTTTGCTCTATAGGTATTGTTTTTATATTTTTCCTTAAATCCCTGAATAGTTTACTTTCTTTTAAAGTAAACATTTTAATAATAGCATTGAAATTACTCCTTCTGCGGAGTAAACATTAGCACCAGTGCCATTTTTTCATTATTTCTCCATGATTTTTACCCTACATTATGGTTTGGGGCTCCGTACTTAAAAATTTTGCTCTATAGGTATTGTTTTTATATTTTTCCTTAAATCCCTGAATAGTTTACTTTCTTTTAAAGTAAACATTTTAATAATAGCATTGAAATTACTCCTTCTGCGGAGTAAACATTAGCACCAGTGCCATTTTTTCATTATTTCTCCATGATTTTTACCCTACATTATGGTTTGGGGCTCCGTACTTAAAAATTTTGCTCTATAGGTATTGTTTTTATATTTTTCCTTAAATCCCTGAATAGTTTACTTTCTTTTAAAGTAAACATTTTAATAATAGCATTGAAATTACTCCTTCTGCGGAGTAAACATTAGCACCAGTGCCATTTTTTCATTATTTCTCCATGATTTTTACCCTACATTATGGTTTGGGGCTCCGTACTTAAAAATTTTGCTCTATAGGTATTGTTTTTATATTTTTCCTTAAATCCCTGAATAGTTTACTTTCTTTTAAAGTAAACATTTTAATAATAGCATTGAAATTACTCCTTCTGCGGAGTAAACATTAGCACCAGTGCCATTTTTTCATTATTTCTCCATGATTTTTACCCTACATTATGGTTTGGGGCTCCGTACTTAAAAATTTTGCTCTATAGGTATTGTTTTTATATTTTTCCTTAAATCCCTGAATAGTTTACTTTCTTTTAAAGTAAACATTTTAATAATAGCATTGAAATTACTCCTTCTGCGGAGTAAACATTAGCACCAGTGCCATTTTTTCATTATTTCTCCATGATTTTTACCCTACATTATGGTTTGGGGCTCCGTACTTAAAAATTTTGCTCTATAGGTATTGTTTTTATATTTTTCCTTAAATCCCTGAATAGTTTACTTTCTTTTAAAGTAAACATTTTAATAATAGCATTGAAATTACTCCTTCTGCGGAGTAAACATTAGCACCAGTGCCATTTTTTCATTATTTCTCCATGATTTTTACCCTACATTATGGTTTGGGGCTCCGTACTTAAAATTTTGCTCTATAGGTATTGTTTTTATATTTTTCCTTAAATCCCTGAATAGTTTACTTTCTTTTAAAGTAAACATTTAATAATAGCATTGAAATTACTCCTTCTGCGGAGTAAACATTAGCACCAGTGCCATTTTTTCATTATTTCTCCATGATTTTTACCCTACATTATGGTTTGGGGCTCCGTACTTAAAAATTTTGCTCTATAGGTATTGTTTTTATATTTTTCCTTAAATCCCTGAATAGTTTACTTTCTTTTAAAGTAAACATTTTAATAATAGCATTGAAATTACTCCTTCTGCGGAGTAAACATTAGCACCAGTGCCATTTTTTCATTATTTCTCCATGATTTTTACCCTACATTATGGTTTGGGGCTCCGTACTTAAAAATTTTGCTCTATAGGTATTGTTTTTATATTTTTCCTTAAATCCCTGAATAGTTTACTTTCTTTTAAAGTAAACATTTTAATAATAGCATTGAAATTACTCCTTCTGCGGAGTAAACATTAGCACCAGTGCCATTTTTTCATTATTTCTCCATGATTTTTACCCTACATTATGGTTTGGGGCTCCGTACTTAAAAATTTTGCTCTATAGGTATTGTTTTTATATTTTTCCTTAAATCCCTGAATAGTTTACTTTCTTTTAAAGTAAACATTTTAATAATAGCATTGAAATTACTCCTTCTGCGGAGTAAACATTAGCACCAGTGCCATTTTTTTCATTATTTCTCCATGATTTTTACCCTACATTATGGTTTGGGGCTCCGTACTTAAAAATTTTGCTCTATAGGTATTGTTTTTATATTTTTCCTTAAATCCCTGAATAGTTTACTTTCTTTTAAAGTAAACATTTTAATAATAGCATTGAAATTACTCCTTCTGCGGAGTAAACATTAGCACCAGTGCCATTTTTTCATTATTTCTCCATGATTTTTACCCTACATTATGGTTTGGGGCTCCGTACTTAAAAATTTTGCTCTATAGGTATTGTTTTTATATTTTTCCTTAAATCCCTGAATAGTTTACTTTCTTTTAAGTAAACATTTTAATAATAGCATTGAAATTACTCCTTCTGCGGAGTAAACATTAGCACCAGTGCCATTTTTTCATTATTTCTCCATGATTTTTACCCTACATTATGGTTTGGGGCTCCGTACTTAAAAATTTTGCTCTATAGGTATTGTTTTTATATTTTTCCTTAAATCCCTGAATAGTTTACTTTCTTTTAAAGTAAACATTTTAATAATAGCATTGAAATTACTCCTTCTGCGGAGTAAACATTAGCACCAGTGCCATTTTTTCATTATTTCTCCATGATTTTTACCCTACATTATGGTTTGGGGCTCCGTACTTAAAAATTTTGCTCTATAGGTATTGTTTTTATATTTTTCCTTAAATCCCTGAATAGTTTACTTTCTTTTAAAGTAAACATTTTAATAATAGCATTGAAATTACTCCTTCTGCGGAGTAAACATTAGCACCAGTGCCATTTTTTCATTATTTCTCCATGATTTTTACCCTACATTATGGTTTGGGGCTCCGTACTTAAAAATTTTGCTCTATAGGTATTGTTTTTATATTTTTCCTTAAATCCCTGAATAGTTTACTTTCTTTTAAAGTAAACATTTTAATAATAGCATTGAAATTACTCCTTCTGCGGAGTAAACATTAGCACCAGTGCCATTTTTTCATTATTTCTCCATGATTTTTACCCTACATTATGGTTTGGGGCTCCGTACTTAAAAATTTTGCTCTATAGGTATTGTTTTTATATTTTTCCTTAAATCCCTGAATAGTTTACTTTCTTTTAAAGTAAACATTTTAATAATAGCATTGAAATTACTCCTTCTGCGGAGTAAACATTAGCACCAGTGCCATTTTTTCATTATTTCTCCATGATTTTTACCCTACATTATGGTTTGGGGCTCCGTACTTAAAAATTTTGCTCTATAGGTATTGTTTTTATATTTTTCCTTAAATCCCTGAATAGTTTACTTTCTTTTAAAGTAAACATTTTAATAATAGCATTGAAATTACTCCTTCTGCGGAGTAAACATTAGCACCAGTGCCATTTTTTCATTATTTCTCCATGATTTTTACCCTACATTATGGTTTGGGGCTCCGTACTTAAAAATTTTGCTCTATAGGTATTGTTTTTATATTTTTCCTTAAATCCCTGAATAGTTTACTTTCTTTTAAAGTAAACATTTTAATAATAGCATTGAAATTACTCCTTCTGCGGAGTAAACATTAGCACCAGTGCCATTTTTTCATTATTTCTCCATGATTTTTACCCTACATTATGGTTTGGGGCTCCGTACTTAAAAATTTTGCTCTATAGGTATTGTTTTTATATTTTTCCTTAAATCCCTGAATAGTTTACTTTCTTTTAAAGTAAACATTTTAATAATAGCATTGAAATTACTCCTTCTGCGGAGTAAACATTAGCACCAGTGCCATTTTTTCATTATTTCTCCATGATTTTTACCCTACATTATGGTTTGGGGCTCCGTACTTAAAAATTTTGCTCTATAGGTATTGTTTTTATATTTTTCCTTAAATCCCTGAATAGTTTACTTTCTTTTAAAGTAAACATTTTAATAATAGCATTGAAATTACTCCTTCTGCGGAGTAAACATTAGCACCAGTGCCATTTTTTCATTATTTCTCCATGATTTTTACCCTACATTATGGTTTGGGGCTCCGTACTTAAAAATTTTGCTCTATAGGTATTGTTTTTATATTTTTCCTTAAATCCCTGAATAGTTTACTTTCTTTTAAAGTAAACATTTTAATAATAGCATTGAAATTACTCCTTCTGCGGAGTAAACATTAGCACCAGTGCCATTTTTTCATTATTTCTCCATGATTTTTACCCTACATTATGGTTTGGGGCTCCGTACTTAAAAATTTTGCTCTATAGGTATTGTTTTTATATTTTTCCTTAAATCCCTGAATAGTTTACTTTCTTTTAAAGTAAACATTTTAATAATAGCATTGAAATTACTCCTTCTGCGGAGTAAACATTAGCACCAGTGCCATTTTTTCATTATTTCTCCATGATTTTTACCCTACATTATGGTTTGGGGCTCCGTACTTAAAAATTTTGCTCTATAGGTATTGTTTTTATATTTTTCCTTAAATCCCTGAATAGTTTACTTTCTTTTAAAGTAAACATTTTAATAATAGCATTGAAATTACTCCTTCTGCGGAGTAAACATTAGCACCAGTGCCATTTTTTCATTATTTCTCCATGATTTTTACCCTACATTATGGTTTGGGGCTCCGTACTTAAAAATTTTGCTCTATAGGTATTGTTTTTATATTTTTCCTTAAATCCCTGAATAGTTTACTTTCTTTTAAAGTAAACATTTTAATAATAGCATTGAAATTACTCCTTCTGCGGAGTAAACATTAGCACCAGTGCCATTTTTTCATTATTTCTCCATGATTTTTACCCTACATTATGGTTTGGGGCTCCGTACTTAAAAATTTTGCTCTATAGGTATTGTTTTTATATTTTTCCTTAAATCCCTGAATAGTTTACTTTCTTTTAAAGTAAACATTTTAATAATAGCATTGAAATTACTCCTTCTGCGGAGTAAACATTAGCACCAGTGCCATTTTTTCATTATTTCTCCATGATTTTTACCCTACATTATGGTTTGGGGCTCCGTACTTAAAAATTTTGCTCTATAGGTATTGTTTTTATATTTTTCCTTAAATCCCTGAATAGTTTACTTTCTTTTAAAGTAAACATTTTAATAATAGCATTGAAATTACTCCTTCTGCGGAGTAAACATTAGCACCAGTGCCATTTTTTCATTATTTCTCCATGATTTTTACCCTACATTATGGTTTGGGGCTCCGTACTTAAAAATTTTGCTCTATAGGTATTGTTTTTATATTTTTCCTTAAATCCCTGAATAGTTTACTTTCTTTTAAAGTAAACATTTTAATAATAGCATTGAAATTACTCCTTCTGCGGAGTAAACATTAGCACCAGTGCCATTTTTTCATTATTTCTCCATGATTTTTACCCTACATTATGGTTTGGGGCTCCGTACTTAAAAATTTTGCTCTATAGGTATTGTTTTTATATTTTTCCTTAAATCCCTGAATAGTTTACTTTCTTTTAAAGTAAACATTTTAATAATAGCATTGAAATTACTCCTTCTGCGGAGTAAACATTAGCACCAGTGCCATTTTTTCATTATTTCTCCATGATTTTTACCCTACATTATGGTTTGGGGCTCCGTACTTAAAAATTTTGCTCTATAGGTATTGTTTTTATATTTTTCCTTAAATCCCTGAATAGTTTACTTTCTTTTAAAGTAAACATTTTAATAATAGCATTGAAATTACTCCTTCTGCGGAGTAAACATTAGCACCAGTGCCATTTTTTCATTATTTCTCCATGATTTTTACCCTACATTATGGTTTGGGGCTCCGTACTTAAAAATTTTGCTCTATAGGTATTGTTTTTATATTTTTCCTTAAATCCCTGAATAGTTTACTTTCTTTTAAAGTAAACATTTTAATAATAGCATTGAAATTACTCCTTCTGCGGAGTAAACATTAGCACCAGTGCCATTTTTTCATTATTTCTCCATGATTTTTACCCTACATTATGGTTTGGGGCTCCGTACTTAAAAATTTTGCTCTATAGGTATTGTTTTTATATTTTTCCTTAAATCCCTGAATAGTTTACTTTCTTTTAAAGTAAACATTTTAATAATAGCATTGAAATTACTCCTTCTGCGGAGTAAACATTAGCACCAGTGCCATTTTTTCATTATTTCTCCATGATTTTTACCCTACATTATGGTTTGGGGCTCCGTACTTAAAAATTTTGCTCTATAGGTATTGTTTTTATATTTTTCCTTAAATCCCTGAATAGTTTACTTTCTTTTAAAGTAAACATTTTAATAATAGCATTGAAATTACTCCTTCTGCGGAGTAAACATTAGCACCAGTGCCATTTTTTCATTATTTCTCCATGATTTTTACCCTACATTATGGTTTGGGGCTCCGTACTTAAAAATTTTGCTCTATAGGTATTGTTTTTATATTTTTCCTTAAATCCCTGAATAGTTTACTTTCTTTTAAAGTAAACATTTTAATAATAGCATTGAAATTACTCCTTCTGCGGAGTAAACATTAGCACCAGTGCCATTTTTTCATTATTTCTCCATGATTTTTACCCTACATTATGGTTTGGGGCTCCGTACTTAAAAATTTTGCTCTATAGGTATTGTTTTTATATTTTTCCTTAAATCCCTGAATAGTTTACTTTCTTTTAAAGTAAACATTTTAATAATAGCATTGAAATTACTCCTTCTGCGGAGTAAACATTAGCACCAGTGCCATTTTTTCATTATTTCTCCATGATTTTTACCCTACATTATGGTTTGGGGCTCCGTACTTAAAAATTTTGCTCTATAGGTATTGTTTTTATATTTTTCCTTAAATCCCTGAATAGTTTACTTTCTTTTAAAGTAAACATTTTAATAATAGCATTGAAATTACTCCTTCTGCGGAGTAAACATTAGCACCAGTGCCATTTTTTCATTATTTCTCCATGATTTTTACCCTACATTATGGTTTGGGGCTCCGTACTTAAAAATTTTGCTCTATAGGTATTGTTTTTATATTTTTCCTTAAATCCCTGAATAGTTTACTTTCTTTTAAAGTAAACATTTTAATAATAGCATTGAAATTACTCCTTCTGCGGAGTAAACATTAGCACCAGTGCCATTTTTTCATTATTTCTCCATGATTTTTACCCTACATTATGGTTTGGGGCTCCGTACTTAAAAATTTTGCTCTATAGGTATTGTTTTTATATTTTTCCTTAAATCCCTGAATAGTTTACTTTCTTTTAAAGTAAACATTTTAATAATAGCATTGAAATTACTCCTTCTGCGGAGTAAACATTAGCACCAGTGCCATTTTTTCATTATTTCTCCATGATTTTTACCCTACATTATGGTTTGGGGCTCCGTACTTAAAAATTTTGCTCTATAGGTATTGTTTTTATATTTTTCCTTAAATCCCTGAATAGTTTACTTTCTTTTAAAGTAAACATTTTAATAATAGCATTGAAATTACTCCTTCTGCGGAGTAAACATTAGCACCAGTGCCATTTTTTCATTATTTCTCCATGATTTTTACCCTACATTATGGTTTGGGGCTCCGTACTTAAAAATTTTGCTCTATAGGTATTGTTTTTATATTTTTCCTTAAATCCCTGAATAGTTTACTTTCTTTTAAAGTAAACATTTTAATAATAGCATTGAAATTACTCCTTCTGCGGAGTAAACATTAGCACCAGTGCCATTTTTTCATTATTTCTCCATGATTTTTACCCTACATTATGGTTTGGGGCTCCGTACTTAAAAATTTTGCTCTATAGGTATTGTTTTTATATTTTTCCTTAAATCCCTGAATAGTTTACTTTCTTTTAAAGTAAACATTTTAATAATAGCATTGAAATTACTCCTTCTGCGGAGTAAACATTAGCACCAGTGCCATTTTTTCATTATTTCTCCATGATTTTTACCCTACATTATGGTTTGGGGCTCCGTACTTAAAAATTTTGCTCTATAGGTATTGTTTTTATATTTTTCCTTAAATCCCTGAATAGTTTACTTTCTTTTAAAGTAAACATTTTAATAATAGCATTGAAATTACTCCTTCTGCGGAGTAAACATTAGCACCAGTGCCATTTTTTCATTATTTCTCCATGATTTTTACCCTACATTATGGTTTGGGGCTCCGTACTTAAAAATTTTGCTCTATAGGTATTGTTTTTATATTTTTCCTTAAATCCCTGAATAGTTTACTTTCTTTTAAAGTAAACATTTTAATAATAGCATTGAAATTACTCCTTCTGCGGAGTAAACATTAGCACCAGTGCCATTTTTTCATTATTTCTCCATGATTTTTACCCTACATTATGGTTTGGGGCTCCGTACTTAAAAATTTTGCTCTATAGGTATTGTTTTTATATTTTTCCTTAAATCCCTGAATAGTTTACTTTCTTTTAAAGTAAACATTTTAATAATAGCATTGAAATTACTCCTTCTGCGGAGTAAACATTAGCACCAGTGCCATTTTTTCATTATTTCTCCATGATTTTTACCCTACATTATGGTTTGGGGCTCCGTACTTAAAAATTTTGCTCTATAGGTATTGTTTTTATATTTTTCCTTAAATCCCTGAATAGTTTACTTTCTTTTAAAGTAAACATTTTAATAATAGCATTGAAATTACTCCTTCTGCGGAGTAAACATTAGCACCAGTGCCATTTTTTCATTATTTCTCCATGATTTTTACCCTACATTATGGTTTGGGGCTCCGTACTTAAAAATTTTGCTCTATAGGTATTGTTTTTATATTTTTCCTTAAATCCCTGAATAGTTTACTTTCTTTTAAAGTAAACATTTTAATAATAGCATTGAAATTACTCCTTCTGCGGAGTAAACATTAGCACCAGTGCCATTTTTTCATTATTTCTCCATGATTTTTACCCTACATTATGGTTTGGGGCTCCGTACTTAAAAATTTTGCTCTATAGGTATTGTTTTTATATTTTTCCTTAAATCCCTGAATAGTTTACTTTCTTTTAAAGTAAACATTTTAATAATAGCATTGAAATTACTCCTTCTGCGGAGTAAACATTAGCACCAGTGCCATTTTTTCATTATTTCTCCATGATTTTTACCCTACATTATGGTTTGGGGCTCCGTACTTAAAAATTTTGCTCTATAGGTATTGTTTTTATATTTTTCCTTAAATCCCTGAATAGTTTACTTTCTTTTAAAGTAAACATTTTAATAATAGCATTGAAATTACTCCTTCTGCGGAGTAAACATTAGCACCAGTGCCATTTTTTCATTATTTCTCCATGATTTTTACCCTACATTATGGTTTGGGGCTCCGTACTTAAAAATTTTGCTCTATAGGTATTGTTTTTATATTTTTCCTTAAATCCCTGAATAGTTTACTTTCTTTTAAAGTAAACATTATAATAATAGCATTGAAATTACTCCTTCTGCGGAGTAAACATTAGCACCAGTGCCATTTTTTCATTATTTCTCCATGATTTTTACCCTACATTATGGTTTGGGGCTCCGTACTTAAAAATTTTGCTCTATAGGTATTGTTTTTATATTTTTCCTTAAATCCCTGAATAGTTTACTTTCTTTTAAAGTAAACATTTTAATAATAGCATTGAAATTACTCCTTCTGCGGAGTAAACATTAGCACCAGTGCCATTTTTTCATTATTTCTCCATGATTTTTACCCTACATTATGGTTTGGGGCTCCGTACTTAAAAATTTTGCTCTATAGGTATTGTTTTTATATTTTTCCTTAAATCCCTGAATAGTTTACTTTCTTTTAAAGTAAACATTTTAATAATAGCATTGAAATTACTCCTTCTGCGGAGTAAACATTAGCACCAGTGCCATTTTTTCATTATTTCTCCATGATTTTTACCCTACATTATGGTTTGGGGCTCCGTACTTAAAAATTTTGCTCTATAGGTATTGTTTTTATATTTTTCCTTAAATCCCTGAATAGTTTACTTTCTTTTAAAGTAAACATTTTAATAATAGCATTGAAATTACTCCTTCTGCGGAGTAAACATTAGCACCAGTGCCATTTTTTCATTATTTCTCCATGATTTTTACCCTACATTATGGTTTGGGGCTCCGTACTTAAAAATTTTGCTCTATAGGTATTGTTTTTATATTTTTCCTTAAATCCCTGAATAGTTTACTTTCTTTTAAAGTAAACATTTTAATAATAGCATTGAAATTACTCCTTCTGCGGAGTAAACATTAGCACCAGTGCCATTTTTTCATTATTTCTCCATGATTTTTACCCTACATTATGGTTTGGGGCTCCGTACTTAAAAATTTTGCTCTATAGGTATTGTTTTTATATTTTTCCTTAAATCCCTGAATAGTTTACTTTCTTTTAAAGTAAACATTTTAATAATAGCATTGAAATTACTCCTTCTGCGGAGTAAACATTAGCACCAGTGCCATTTTTTCATTATTTCTCCATGATTTTTACCCTACATTATGGTTTGGGGCTCCGTACTTAAAAATTTTGCTCTATAGGTATTGTTTTTATATTTTTCCTTAAATCCCTGAATAGTTTACTTTCTTTTAAAGTAAACATTTTAATAATAGCATTGAAATTACTCCTTCTGCGGAGTAAACATTAGCACCAGTGCCATTTTTTCATTATTTCTCCATGATTTTTACCCTACATTATGGTTTGGGGCTCCGTACTTAAAAATTTTGCTCTATAGGTATTGTTTTTATATTTTTCCTTAAATCCCTGAATAGTTTACTTTCTTTTAAAGTAAACATTTTAATAATAGCATTGAAATTACTCCTTCTGCGGAGTAAACATTAGCACCAGTGCCATTTTTTCATTATTTCTCCATGATTTTTACCCTACATTATGGTTTGGGGCTCCGTACTTAAAAATTTTGCTCTATAGGTATTGTTTTTATATTTTTCCTTAAATCCCTGAATAGTTTACTTTCTTTTAAAGTAAACATTTTAATAATAGCATTGAAATTACTCCTTCTGCGGAGTAAACATTAGCACCAGTGCCATTTTTTCATTATTTCTCCATGATTTTTACCCTACATTATGGTTTGGGGCTCCGTACTTAAAAATTTTGCTCTATAGGTATTGTTTTTATATTTTTCCTTAAATCCCTGAATAGTTTACTTTCTTTTAAAGTAAACATTTTAATAATAGCATTGAAATTACTCCTTCTGCGGAGTAAACATTAGCACCAGTGCCATTTTTTCATTATTTCTCCATGATTTTTACCCTACATTATGGTTTGGGGCTCCGTACTTAAAAATTTTGCTCTATAGGTATTGTTTTTATATTTTTCCTTAAATCCCTGAATAGTTTACTTTCTTTTAAAGTAAACATTTTAATAATAGCATTGAAATTACTCCTTCTGCGGAGTAAACATTAGCACCAGTGCCATTTTTTCATTATTTCTCCATGATTTTTACCCTACATTATGGTTTGGGGCTCCGTACTTAAAAATTTTGCTCTATAGGTATTGTTTTTATATTTTTCCTTAAATCCCTGAATAGTTTACTTTCTTTTAAAGTAAACATTTTAATAATAGCATTGAAATTACTCCTTCTGCGGAGTAAACATTAGCACCAGTGCCATTTTTTCATTATTTCTCCATGATTTTTACCCTACATTATGGTTTGGGGCTCCGTACTTAAAAATTTTGCTCTATAGGTATTGTTTTTATATTTTTCCTTAAATCCCTGAATAGTTTACTTTCTTTTAAAGTAAACATTTTAATAATAGCATTGAAATTACTCCTTCTGCGGAGTAAACATTAGCACCAGTGCCATTTTTTCATTATTTCTCCATGATTTTTACCCTACATTATGGTTTGGGGCTCCGTACTTAAAAATTTTGCTCTATAGGTATTGTTTTTATATTTTTCCTTAAATCCCTGAATAGTTTACTTTCTTTTAAAGTAAACATTTTAATAATAGCATTGAAATTACTCCTTCTGCGGAGTAAACATTAGCACCAGTGCCATTTTTTCATTATTTCTCCATGATTTTTACCCTACATTATGGTTTGGGGCTCCGTACTTAAAAATTTTGCTCTATAGGTATTGTTTTTATATTTTTCCTTAAATCCCTGAATAGTTTACTTTCTTTTAAAGTAAACATTTTAATAATAGCATTGAAATTACTCCTTCTGCGGAGTAAACATTAGCACCAGTGCCATTTTTTCATTATTTCTCCATGATTTTTACCCTACATTATGGTTTGGGGCTCCGTACTTAAAAATTTTGCTCTATAGGTATTGTTTTTATATTTTTCCTTAAATCCCTGAATAGTTTACTTTCTTTTAAAGTAAACATTTTAATAATAGCATTGAAATTACTCCTTCTGCGGAGTAAACATTAGCACCAGTGCCATTTTTTCATTATTTCTCCATGATTTTTACCCTACATTATGGTTTGGGGCTCCGTACTTAAAAATTTTGCTCTATAGGTATTGTTTTTATATTTTTCCTTAAATCCCTGAATAGTTTACTTTCTTTTAAAGTAAACATTTTAATAATAGCATTGAAATTACTCCTTCTGCGGAGTAAACATTAGCACCAGTGCCATTTTTTCATTATTTCTCCATGATTTTTACCCTACATTATGGTTTGGGGCTCCGTACTTAAAAATTTTGCTCTATAGGTATTGTTTTTATATTTTTCCTTAAATCCCTGAATAGTTTACTTTCTTTTAAAGTAAACATTTTAATAATAGCATTGAAATTACTCCTTCTGCGGAGTAAACATTAGCACCAGTGCCATTTTTTCATTATTTCTCCATGATTTTTACCCTACATTATGGTTTGGGGCTCCGTACTTAAAAATTTTGCTCTATAGGTATTGTTTTTATATTTTTCCTTAAATCCCTGAATAGTTTACTTTCTTTTAAAGTAAACATTTTAATAATAGCATTGAAATTACTCCTTCTGCGGAGTAAACATTAGCACCAGTGCCATTTTTTCATTATTTCTCCATGATTTTTACCCTACATTATGGTTTGGGGCTCCGTACTTAAAAATTTTGCTCTATAGGTATTGTTTTTATATTTTTCCTTAAATCCCTGAATAGTTTACTTTCTTTTAAAGTAAACATTTTAATAATAGCATTGAAATTACTCCTTCTGCGGAGTAAACATTAGCACCAGTGCCATTTTTTCATTATTTCTCCATGATTTTTACCCTACATTATGGTTTGGGGCTCCGTACTTAAAAATTTTGCTCTATAGGTATTGTTTTTATATTTTTCCTTAAATCCCTGAATAGTTTACTTTCTTTTAAAGTAAACATTTTAATAATAGCATTGAAATTACTCCTTCTGCGGAGTAAACATTAGCACCAGTGCCATTTTTTCATTATTTCTCCATGATTTTTACCCTACATTATGGTTTGGGGCTCCGTACTTAAAAATTTTGCTCTATAGGTATTGTTTTTATATTTTTCCTTAAATCCCTGAATAGTTTACTTTCTTTTAAAGTAAACATTTTAATAATAGCATTGAAATTACTCCTTCTGCGGAGTAAACATTAGCACCAGTGCCATTTTTTCATTATTTCTCCATGATTTTTACCCTACATTATGGTTTGGGGCTCCGTACTTAAAAATTTTGCTCTATAGGTATTGTTTTTATATTTTTCCTTAAATCCCTGAATAGTTTACTTTCTTTTAAAGTAAACATTTTAATAATAGCATTGAAATTACTCCTTCTGCGGAGTAAACATTAGCACCAGTGCCATTTTTTCATTATTTCTCCATGATTTTTACCCTACATTATGGTTTGGGGCTCCGTACTTAAAAATTTTGCTCTATAGGTATTGTTTTTATATTTTTCCTTAAATCCCTGAATAGTTTACTTTCTTTTAAAGTAAACATTTTAATAATAGCATTGAAATTACTCCTTCTGCGGAGTAAACATTAGCACCAGTGCCATTTTTTCATTATTTCTCCATGATTTTTACCCTACATTATGGTTTGGGGCTCCGTACTTAAAAATTTTGCTCTATAGGTATTGTTTTTATATTTTTCCTTAAATCCCTGAATAGTTTACTTTCTTTTAAAGTAAACATTTTAATAATAGCATTGAAATTACTCCTTCTGCGGAGTAAACATTAGCACCAGTGCCATTTTTTCATTATTTCTCCATGATTTTTACCCTACATTATGGTTTGGGGCTCCGTACTTAAAAATTTTGCTCTATAGGTATTGTTTTTATATTTTTCCTTAAATCCCTGAATAGTTTACTTTCTTTTAAAGTAAACATTATAATAATAGCATTGAAATTACTCCTTCTGCGGAGTAAACATTAGCACCAGTGCCATTTTTTCATTATTTCTCCATGATTTTTACCCTACATTATGGTTTGGGGCTCCGTACTTAAAAATTTTGCTCTATAGGTATTGTTTTTATATTTTTCCTTAAATCCCTGAATAGTTTACTTTCTTTTAAAGTAAACATTTTAATAATAGCATTGAAATTACTCCTTCTGCGGAGTAAACATTAGCACCAGTGCCATTTTTTCATTATTTCTCCATGATTTTTACCCTACATTATGGTTTGGGGCTCCGTACTTAAAAATTTTGCTCTATAGGTATTGTTTTTATATTTTTCCTTAAATCCCTGAATAGTTTACTTTCTTTTAAAGTAAACATTTTAATAATAGCATTGAAATTACTCCTTCTGCGGAGTAAACATTAGCACCAGTGCCATTTTTTCATTATTTCTCCATGATTTTTACCCTACATTATGGTTTGGGGCTCCGTACTTAAAAATTTTGCTCTATAGGTATTGTTTTTATATTTTTCCTTAAATCCCTGAATAGTTTACTTTCTTTTAAAGTAAACATTTTAATAATAGCATTGAAATTACTCCTTCTGCGGAGTAAACATTAGCACCAGTGCCATTTTTTCATTATTTCTCCATGATTTTTACCCTACATTATGGTTTGGGGCTCCGTACTTAAAAATTTTGCTCTATAGGTATTGTTTTTATATTTTTCCTTAAATCCCTGAATAGTTTACTTTCTTTTAAAGTAAACATTTTAATAATAGCATTGAAATTACTCCTTCTGCGGAGTAAACATTAGCACCAGTGCCATTTTTTCATTATTTCTCCATGATTTTTACCCTACATTATGGTTTGGGGCTCCGTACTTAAAAATTTTGCTCTATAGGTATTGTTTTTATATTTTTCCTTAAATCCCTGAATAGTTTACTTTCTTTTAAAGTAAACATTTTAATAATAGCATTGAAATTACTCCTTCTGCGGAGTAAACATTAGCACCAGTGCCATTTTTTCATTATTTCTCCATGATTTTTACCCTACATTATGGTTTGGGGCTCCGTACTTAAAAATTTTGCTCTATAGGTATTGTTTTTATATTTTTCCTTAAATCCCTGAATAGTTTACTTTCTTTTAAAGTAAACATTTTAATAATAGCATTGAAATTACTCCTTCTGCGGAGTAAACATTAGCACCAGTGCCATTTTTTCATTATTTCTCCATGATTTTTACCCTACATTATGGTTTGGGGCTCCGTACTTAAAAATTTTGCTCTATAGGTATTGTTTTTATATTTTTCCTTAAATCCCTGAATAGTTTACTTTCTTTTAAAGTAAACATTTTAATAATAGCATTGAAATTACTCCTTCTGCGGAGTAAACATTAGCACCAGTGCCATTTTTTCATTATTTCTCCATGATTTTTACCCTACATTATGGTTTGGGGCTCCGTACTTAAAAATTTTGCTCTATAGGTATTGTTTTTATATTTTTCCTTAAATCCCTGAATAGTTTACTTTCTTTTAAAGTAAACATTTTAATAATAGCATTGAAATTACTCCTTCTGCGGAGTAAACATTAGCACCAGTGCCATTTTTTCATTATTTCTCCATGATTTTTACCCTACATTATGGTTTGGGGCTCCGTACTTAAAAATTTTGCTCTATAGGTATTGTTTTTATATTTTTCCTTAAATCCCTGAATAGTTTACTTTCTTTTAAAGTAAACATTTTAATAATAGCATTGAAATTACTCCTTCTGCGGAGTAAACATTAGCACCAGTGCCATTTTTTCATTATTTCTCCATGATTTTTACCCTACATTATGGTTTGGGGCTCCGTACTTAAAAATTTTGCTCTATAGGTATTGTTTTTATATTTTTCCTTAAATCCCTGAATAGTTTACTTTCTTTTAAAGTAAACATTTTAATAATAGCATTGAAATTACTCCTTCTGCGGAGTAAACATTAGCACCAGTGCCATTTTTTCATTATTTCTCCATGATTTTTACCCTACATTATGGTTTGGGGCTCCGTACTTAAAAATTTTGCTCTATAGGTATTGTTTTTATATTTTTCCTTAAATCCCTGAATAGTTTACTTTCTTTTAAAGTAAACATTTTAATAATAGCATTGAAATTACTCCTTCTGCGGAGTAAACATTAGCACCAGTGCCATTTTTTCATTATTTCTCCATGATTTTTACCCTACATTATGGTTTGGGGCTCCGTACTTAAAAATTTTGCTCTATAGGTATTGTTTTTATATTTTTCCTTAAATCCCTGAATAGTTTACTTTCTTTTAAAGTAAACATTTTAATAATAGCATTGAAATTACTCCTTCTGCGGAGTAAACATTAGCACCAGTGCCATTTTTTCATTATTTCTCCATGATTTTTACCCTACATTATGGTTTGGGGCTCCGTACTTAAAAATTTTGCTCTATAGGTATTGTTTTTATATTTTTCCTTAAATCCCTGAATAGTTTACTTTCTTTTAAAGTAAACATTTTAATAATAGCATTGAAATTACTCCTTCTGCGGAGTAAACATTAGCACCAGTGCCATTTTTTCATTATTTCTCCATGATTTTTACCCTACATTATGGTTTGGGGCTCCGTACTTAAAAATTTTGCTCTATAGGTATTGTTTTTATATTTTTCCTTAAATCCCTGAATAGTTTACTTTCTTTTAAAGTAAACATTTTAATAATAGCATTGAAATTACTCCTTCTGCGGAGTAAACATTAGCACCAGTGCCATTTTTTCATTATTTCTCCATGATTTTTACCCTACATTATGGTTTGGGGCTCCGTACTTAAAAATTTTGCTCTATAGGTATTGTTTTTATATTTTTCCTTAAATCCCTGAATAGTTTACTTTCTTTTAAAGTAAACATTTTAATAATAGCATTGAAATTACTCCTTCTGCGGAGTAAACATTAGCACCAGTGCCATTTTTTCATTATTTCTCCATGATTTTTACCCTACATTATGGTTTGGGGCTCCGTACTTAAAAATTTTGCTCTATAGGTATTGTTTTTATATTTTTCCTTAAATCCCTGAATAGTTTACTTTCTTTTAAAGTAAACATTTTAATAATAGCATTGAAATTACTCCTTCTGCGGAGTAAACATTAGCACCAGTGCCATTTTTTCATTATTTCTCCATGATTTTTACCCTACATTATGGTTTGGGGCTCCGTACTTAAAAATTTTGCTCTATAGGTATTGTTTTTATATTTTTCCTTAAATCCCTGAATAGTTTACTTTCTTTTAAAGTAAACATTTTAATAATAGCATTGAAATTACTCCTTCTGCGGAGTAAACATTAGCACCAGTGCCATTTTTTCATTATTTCTCCATGATTTTTACCCTACATTATGGTTTGGGGCTCCGTACTTAAAAATTTTGCTCTATAGGTATTGTTTTTATATTTTTCCTTAAATCCCTGAATAGTTTACTTTCTTTTAAAGTAAACATTTTAATAATAGCATTGAAATTACTCCTTCTGCGGAGTAAACATTAGCACCAGTGCCATTTTTTCATTATTTCTCCATGATTTTTACCCTACATTATGGTTTGGGGCTCCGTACTTAAAAATTTTGCTCTATAGGTATTGTTTTTATATTTTTCCTTAAATCCCTGAATAGTTTACTTTCTTTTAAAGTAAACATTTTAATAATAGCATTGAAATTACTCCTTCTGCGGAGTAAACATTAGCACCAGTGCCATTTTTTCATTATTTCTCCATGATTTTTACCCTACATTATGGTTTGGGGCTCCGTACTTAAAAATTTTGCTCTATAGGTATTGTTTTTATATTTTTCCTTAAATCCCTGAATAGTTTACTTTCTTTTAAAGTAAACATTTTAATAATAGCATTGAAATTACTCCTTCTGCGGAGTAAACATTAGCACCAGTGCCATTTTTTCATTATTTCTCCATGATTTTTACCCTACATTATGGTTTGGGGCTCCGTACTTAAAAATTTTGCTCTATAGGTATTGTTTTTATATTTTTCCTTAAATCCCTGAATAGTTTACTTTCTTTTAAAGTAAACATTTTAATAATAGCATTGAAATTACTCCTTCTGCGGAGTAAACATTAGCACCAGTGCCATTTTTTCATTATTTCTCCATGATTTTTACCCTACATTATGGTTTGGGGCTCCGTACTTAAAAATTTTGCTCTATAGGTATTGTTTTTATATTTTTCCTTAAATCCCTGAATAGTTTACTTTCTTTTAAAGTAAACATTTTAATAATAGCATTGAAATTACTCCTTCTGCGGAGTAAACATTAGCACCAGTGCCATTTTTTCATTATTTCTCCATGATTTTTACCCTACATTATGGTTTGGGGCTCCGTACTTAAAAATTTTGCTCTATAGGTATTGTTTTTATATTTTTCCTTAAATCCCTGAATAGTTTACTTTCTTTTAAAGTAAACATTTTAATAATAGCATTGAAATTACTCCTTCTGCGGAGTAAACATTAGCACCAGTGCCATTTTTTCATTATTTCTCCATGATTTTTACCCTACATTATGGTTTGGGGCTCCGTACTTAAAAATTTTGCTCTATAGGTATTGTTTTTATATTTTTCCTTAAATCCCTGAATAGTTTACTTTCTTTTAAAGTAAACATTTTAATAATAGCATTGAAATTACTCCTTCTGCGGAGTAAACATTAGCACCAGTGCCATTTTTTCATTATTTCTCCATGATTTTTACCCTACATTATGGTTTGGGGCTCCGTACTTAAAAATTTTGCTCTATAGGTATTGTTTTTATATTTTTCCTTAAATCCCTGAATAGTTTACTTTCTTTTAAAGTAAACATTTTAATAATAGCATTGAAATTACTCCTTCTGCGGAGTAAACATTAGCACCAGTGCCATTTTTTCATTATTTCTCCATGATTTTTACCCTACATTATGGTTTGGGGCTCCGTACTTAAAAATTTTGCTCTATAGGTATTGTTTTTATATTTTTCCTTAAATCCCTGAATAGTTTACTTTCTTTTAAAGTAAACATTTTAATAATAGCATTGAAATTACTCCTTCTGCGGAGTAAACATTAGCACCAGTGCCATTTTTTCATTATTTCTCCATGATTTTTACCCTACATTATGGTTTGGGGCTCCGTACTTAAAAATTTTGCTCTATAGGTATTGTTTTTATATTTTTCCTTAAATCCCTGAATAGTTTACTTTCTTTTAAAGTAAACATTTTAATAATAGCATTGAAATTACTCCTTCTGCGGAGTAAACATTAGCACCAGTGCCATTTTTTCATTATTTCTCCATGATTTTTACCCTACATTATGGTTTGGGGCTCCGTACTTAAAAATTTTGCTCTATAGGTATTGTTTTTTATATTTTTCCTTAAATCCCTGAATAGTTTACTTTCTTTTAAAGTAAACATTTTAATAATAGCATTGAAATTACTCCTTCTGCGGAGTAAACATTAGCACCAGTGCCATTTTTTCATTATTTCTCCATGATTTTTACCCTACATTATGGTTTGGGGCTCCGTACTTAAAAATTTTGCTCTATAGGTATTGTTTTTATATTTTTCCTTAAATCCCTGAATAGTTTACTTTCTTTTAAAGTAAACATTTTAATAATAGCATTGAAATTACTCCTTCTGCGGAGTAAACATTAGCACCAGTGCCATTTTTTCATTATTTCTCCATGATTTTTACCCTACATTATGGTTTGGGGCTCCGTACTTAAAAATTTTGCTCTATAGGTATTGTTTTTATATTTTTCCTTAAATCCCTGAATAGTTTACTTTCTTTTAAAGTAAACATTTTAATAATAGCATTGAAATTACTCCTTCTGCGGAGTAAACATTAGCACCAGTGCCATTTTTTCATTATTTCTCCATGATTTTTACCCTACATTATGGTTTGGGGCTCCGTACTTAAAAATTTTGCTCTATAGGTATTGTTTTTATATTTTTCCTTAAATCCCTGAATAGTTTACTTTCTTTTAAAGTAAACATTTTAATAATAGCATTGAAATTACTCCTTCTGCGGAGTAAACATTAGCACCAGTGCCATTTTTTCATTATTTCTCCATGATTTTTACCCTACATTATGGTTTGGGGCTCCGTACTTAAAAATTTTGCTCTATAGGTATTGTTTTTATATTTTTCCTTAAATCCCTGAATAGTTTACTTTCTTTTAAAGTAAACATTTTAATAATAGCATTGAAATTACTCCTTCTGCGGAGTAAACATTAGCACCAGTGCCATTTTTTCATTATTTCTCCATGATTTTTACCCTACATTATGGTTTGGGGCTCCGTACTTAAAAATTTTGCTCTATAGGTATTGTTTTTATATTTTTCCTTAAATCCCTGAATAGTTTACTTTCTTTTAAAGTAAACATTTTAATAATAGCATTGAAATTACTCCTTCTGCGGAGTAAACATTAGCACCAGTGCCATTTTTTCATTATTTCTCCATGATTTTTACCCTACATTATGGTTTGGGGCTCCGTACTTAAAAATTTTGCTCTATAGGTATTGTTTTTATATTTTTCCTTAAATCCCTGAATAGTTTACTTTCTTTTAAAGTAAACATTTTAATAATAGCATTGAAATTACTCCTTCTGCGGAGTAAACATTAGCACCAGTGCCATTTTTTCATTATTTCTCCATGATTTTTACCCTACATTATGGTTTGGGGCTCCGTACTTAAAAATTTTGCTCTATAGGTATTGTTTTTATATTTTTCCTTAAATCCCTGAATAGTTTACTTTCTTTAAAGTAAACATTTTAATAATAGCATTGAAATTACTCCTTCTGCGGAGTAAACATTAGCACCAGTGCCATTTTTTCATTATTTCTCCATGATTTTTACCCTACATTATGGTTTGGGGCTCCGTACTTAAAAATTTTGCTCTATAGGTATTGTTTTTATATTTTTCCTTAAATCCCTGAATAGTTTACTTTCTTTTAAAGTAAACATTTTAATAATAGCATTGAAATTACTCCTTCTGCGGAGTAAACATTAGCACCAGTGCCATTTTTTCATTATTTCTCCATGATTTTTACCCTACATTATGGTTTGGGGCTCCGTACTTAAAAATTTTGCTCTATAGGTATTATTTTTATATTTTTCCTTAAATCCCTGAATAGTTTACTTTCTTTTAAAGTAAACATTTTAATAATAGCATTGAAATTACTCCTTCTGCGGAGTAAACATTAGCACCAGTGCCATTTTTTCATTATTTCTCCATGATTTTTACCCTACATTATGGTTTGGGGCTCCGTACTTAAAAATTTTGCTCTATAGGTATTGTTTTTATATTTTTCCTTAAATCCCTGAATAGTTTACTTTCTTTTAAAGTAAACATTTTAATAATAGCATTGAAATTACTCCTTCTGCGGAGTAAACATTAGCACCAGTGCCATTTTTTCATTATTTCTCCATGATTTTTACCCTACATTATGGTTTGGGGCTCCGTACTTAAAAATTTTGCTCTATAGGTATTGTTTTTATATTTTTCCTTAAATCCCTGAATAGTTTACTTTCTTTTAAAGTAAACATTTTAATAATAGCATTGAAATTACTCCTTCTGCGGAGTAAACATTAGCACCAGTGCCATTTTTTCATTATTTCTCCATGATTTTTACCCTACATTATGGTTTGGGGCTCCGTACTTAAAAATTTTGCTCTATAGGTATTGTTTTTATATTTTTCCTTAAATCCCTGAATAGTTTACTTTCTTTTAAAGTAAACATTTTAATAATAGCATTGAAATTACTCCTTCTGCGGAGTAAACATTAGCACCAGTGCCATTTTTTCATTATTTCTCCATGATTTTTACCCTACATTATGGTTTGGGGCTCCGTACTTAAAAATTTTGCTCTATAGGTATTGTTTTTATATTTTTCCTTAAATCCCTGAATAGTTTACTTTCTTTTAAAGTAAACATTTTAATAATAGCATTGAAATTACTCCTTCTGCGGAGTAAACATTAGCACCAGTGCCATTTTTTCATTATTTCTCCATGATTTTTACCCTACATTATGGTTTGGGGCTCCGTACTTAAAAATTTTGCTCTATAGGTATTGTTTTTATATTTTTCCTTAAATCCCTGAATAGTTTACTTTCTTTTAAAGTAAACATTTTAATAATAGCATTGAAATTACTCCTTCTGCGGAGTAAACATTAGCACCAGTGCCATTTTTTCATTATTTCTCCATGATTTTTACCCTACATTATGGTTTGGGGCTCCGTACTTAAAAATTTTGCTCTATAGGTATTGTTTTTATATTTTTCCTTAAATCCCTGAATAGTTTACTTTCTTTTAAAGTAAACATTTTAATAATAGCATTGAAATTACTCCTTCTGCGGAGTAAACATTAGCACCAGTGCCATTTTTTCATTATTTCTCCATGATTTTTACCCTACATTATGGTTTGGGGCTCCGTACTTAAAAATTTTGCTCTATAGGTATTGTTTTTATATTTTTCCTTAAATCCCTGAATAGTTTACTTTCTTTTAAAGTAAACATTTTAATAATAGCATTGAAATTACTCCTTCTGCGGAGTAAACATTAGCACCAGTGCCATTTTTTCATTATTTCTCCATGATTTTTACCCTACATTATGGTTTGGGGCTCCGTACTTAAAAATTTTGCTCTATAGGTATTGTTTTTATATTTTTCCTTAAATCCCTGAATAGTTTACTTTCTTTTAAAGTAAACATTTTAATAATAGCATTGAAATTACTCCTTCTGCGGAGTAAACATTAGCACCAGTGCCATTTTTTCATTATTTCTCCATGATTTTTACCCTACATTATGGTTTGGGGCTCCGTACTTAAAAATTTTGCTCTATAGGTATTGTTTTTATATTTTTCCTTAAATCCCTGAATAGTTTACTTTCTTTTAAAGTAAACATTTTAATAATAGCATTGAAATTACTCCTTCTGCGGAGTAAACATTAGCACCAGTGCCATTTTTTCATTATTTCTCCATGATTTTTACCCTACATTATGGTTTGGGGCTCCGTACTTAAAAATTTTGCTCTATAGGTATTGTTTTTATATTTTTCCTTAAATCCCTGAATAGTTTACTTTCTTTTAAAGTAAACATTTTAATAATAGCATTGAAATTACTCCTTCTGCGGAGTAAACATTAGCACCAGTGCCATTTTTTCATTATTTCTCCATGATTTTTACCCTACATTATGGTTTGGGGCTCCGTACTTAAAAATTTTGCTCTATAGGTATTGTTTTTATATTTTTCCTTAAATCCCTGAATAGTTTACTTTCTTTTAAAGTAAACATTTTAATAATAGCATTGAAATTACTCCTTCTGCGGAGTAAACATTAGCACCAGTGCCATTTTTTCATTATTTCTCCATGATTTTTACCCTACATTATGGTTTGGGGCTCCGTACTTAAAAATTTTGCTCTATAGGTATTGTTTTTATATTTTTCCTTAAATCCCTGAATAGTTTACTTTCTTTTAAAGTAAACATTTTAATAATAGCATTGAAATTACTCCTTCTGCGGAGTAAACATTAGCACCAGTGCCATTTTTTCATTATTTCTCCATGATTTTTACCCTACATTATGGTTTGGGGCTCCGTACTTAAAAATTTTGCTCTATAGGTATTGTTTTTATATTTTTCCTTAAATCCCTGAATAGTTTACTTTCTTTTAAAGTAAACATTTTAATAATAGCATTGAAATTACTCCTTCTGCGGAGTAAACATTAGCACCAGTGCCATTTTTTCATTATTTCTCCATGATTTTTACCCTACATTATGGTTTGGGGCTCCGTACTTAAAAATTTTGCTCTATAGGTATTGTTTTTATATTTTTCCTTAAATCCCTGAATAGTTTACTTTCTTTTAAAGTAAACATTTTAATAATAGCATTGAAATTACTCCTTCTGCGGAGTAAACATTAGCACCAGTGCCATTTTTTCATTATTTCTCCATGATTTTTACCCTACATTATGGTTTGGGGCTCCGTACTTAAAAATTTTGCTCTATAGGTATTGTTTTTATATTTTTCCTTAAATCCCTGAATAGTTTACTTTCTTTTAAAGTAAACATTTTAATAATAGCATTGAAATTACTCCTTCTGCGGAGTAAACATTAGCACCAGTGCCATTTTTTCATTATTTCTCCATGATTTTTACCCTACATTATGGTTTGGGGCTCCGTACTTAAAAATTTTGCTCTATAGGTATTGTTTTTATATTTTTCCTTAAATCCCTGAATAGTTTACTTTCTTTTAAAGTAAACATTTTAATAATAGCATTGAAATTACTCCTTCTGCGGAGTAAACATTAGCACCAGTGCCATTTTTTCATTATTTCTCCATGATTTTTACCCTACATTATGGTTTGGGGCTCCGTACTTAAAAATTTTGCTCTATAGGTATTGTTTTTATATTTTTCCTTAAATCCCTGAATAGTTTACTTTCTTTTAAAGTAAACATTTTAATAATAGCATTGAAATTACTCCTTCTGCGGAGTAAACATTAGCACCAGTGCCATTTTTTCATTATTTCTCCATGATTTTTACCCTACATTATGGTTTGGGGCTCCGTACTTAAAAATTTTGCTCTATAGGTATTGTTTTTATATTTTTCCTTAAATCCCTGAATAGTTTACTTTCTTTTAAAGTAAACATTTTAATAATAGCATTGAAATTACTCCTTCTGCGGAGTAAACATTAGCACCAGTGCCATTTTTTCATTATTTCTCCATGATTTTTACCCTACATTATGGTTTGGGGCTCCGTACTTAAAAATTTTGCTCTATAGGTATTGTTTTTATATTTTTCCTTAAATCCCTGAATAGTTTACTTTCTTTTAAAGTAAACATTTTAATAATAGCATTGAAATTACTCCTTCTGCGGAGTAAACATTAGCACCAGTGCCATTTTTTCATTATTTCTCCATGATTTTTACCCTACATTATGGTTTGGGGCTCCGTACTTAAAAATTTTGCTCTATAGGTATTGTTTTTATATTTTTCCTTAAATCCCTGAATAGTTTACTTTCTTTTAAAGTAAACATTTTAATAATAGCATTGAAATTACTCCTTCTGCGGAGTAAACATTAGCACCAGTGCCATTTTTTCATTATTTCTCCATGATTTTTACCCTACATTATGGTTTGGGGCTCCGTACTTAAAAATTTTGCTCTATAGGTATTGTTTTTATATTTTTCCTTAAATCCCTGAATAGTTTACTTTCTTTTAAAGTAAACATTTTAATAATAGCATTGAAATTACTCCTTCTGCGGAGTAAACATTAGCACCAGTGCCATTTTTTCATTATTTCTCCATGATTTTTACCCTACATTATGGTTTGGGGCTCCGTACTTAAAAATTTTGCTCTATAGGTATTGTTTTTATATTTTTCCTTAAATCCCTGAATAGTTTACTTTCTTTTAAAGTAAACATTTTAATAATAGCATTGAAATTACTCCTTCTGCGGAGTAAACATTAGCACCAGTGCCATTTTTTCATTATTTCTCCATGATTTTTACCCTACATTATGGTTTGGGGCTCCGTACTTAAAAATTTTGCTCTATAGGTATTGTTTTTATATTTTTCCTTAAATCCCTGAATAGTTTACTTTCTTTTAAAGTAAACATTTTAATAATAGCATTGAAATTACTCCTTCTGCGGAGTAAACATTAGCACCAGTGCCATTTTTTCATTATTTCTCCATGATTTTTACCCTACATTATGGTTTGGGGCTCCGTACTTAAAAATTTTGCTCTATAGGTATTGTTTTTATATTTTTCCTTAAATCCCTGAATAGTTTACTTTCTTTTAAAGTAAACATTTTAATAATAGCATTGAAATTACTCCTTCTGCGGAGTAAACATTAGCACCAGTGCCATTTTTTCATTATTTCTCCATGATTTTTACCCTACATTATGGTTTGGGGCTCCGTACTTAAAAATTTTGCTCTATAGGTATTGTTTTTATATTTTTCCTTAAATCCCTGAATAGTTTACTTTCTTTTAAAGTAAACATTTTAATAATAGCATTGAAATTACTCCTTCTGCGGAGTAAACATTAGCACCAGTGCCATTTTTTCATTATTTCTCCATGATTTTTACCCTACATTATGGTTTGGGGCTCCGTACTTAAAAATTTTGCTCTATAGGTATTGTTTTTATATTTTTCCTTAAATCCCTGAATAGTTTACTTTCTTTTAAAGTAAACATTTTAATAATAGCATTGAAATTACTCCTTCTGCGGAGTAAACATTAGCACCAGTGCCATTTTTTCATTATTTCTCCATGATTTTTACCCTACATTATGGTTTGGGGCTCCGTACTTAAAAATTTTGCTCTATAGGTATTGTTTTTATATTTTTCCTTAAATCCCTGAATAGTTTACTTTCTTTTAAAGTAAACATTTTAATAATAGCATTGAAATTACTCCTTCTGCGGAGTAAACATTAGCACCAGTGCCATTTTTTCATTATTTCTCCATGATTTTTACCCTACATTATGGTTTGGGGCTCCGTACTTAAAAATTTTGCTCTATAGGTATTGTTTTTATATTTTTCCTTAAATCCCTGAATAGTTTACTTTCTTTTAAAGTAAACATTTTAATAATAGCATTGAAATTACTCCTTCTGCGGAGTAAACATTAGCACCAGTGCCATTTTTTCATTATTTCTCCATGATTTTTACCCTACATTATGGTTTGGGGCTCCGTACTTAAAAATTTTGCTCTATAGGTATTGTTTTTATATTTTTCCTTAAATCCCTGAATAGTTTACTTTCTTTTAAAGTAAACATTTTAATAATAGCATTGAAATTACTCCTTCTGCGGAGTAAACATTAGCACCAGTGCCATTTTTTCATTATTTCTCCATGATTTTTACCCTACATTATGGTTTGGGGCTCCGTACTTAAAAATTTTGCTCTATAGGTATTGTTTTTATATTTTTCCTTAAATCCCTGAATAGTTTACTTTCTTTTAAAGTAAACATTTTAATAATAGCATTGAAATTACTCCTTCTGCGGAGTAAACATTAGCACCAGTGCCATTTTTTCATTATTTCTCCATGATTTTTACCCTACATTATGGTTTGGGGCTCCGTACTTAAAAATTTTGCTCTATAGGTATTGTTTTTATATTTTTCCTTAAATCCCTGAATAGTTTACTTTCTTTTAAAGTAAACATTTTAATAATAGCATTGAAATTACTCCTTCTGCGGAGTAAACATTAGCACCAGTGCCATTTTTTCATTATTTCTCCATGATTTTTACCCTACATTATGGTTTGGGGCTCCGTACTTAAAAATTTTGCTCTATAGGTATTGTTTTTATATTTTTCCTTAAATCCCTGAATAGTTTACTTTCTTTTAAAGTAAACATTTTAATAATAGCATTGAAATTACTCCTTCTGCGGAGTAAACATTAGCACCAGTGCCATTTTTTCATTATTTCTCCATGATTTTTACCCTACATTATGGTTTGGGGCTCCGTACTTAAAAATTTTGCTCTATAGGTATTGTTTTTATATTTTTCCTTAAATCCCTGAATAGTTTACTTTCTTTTAAAGTAAACATTTTAATAATAGCATTGAAATTACTCCTTCTGCGGAGTAAACATTAGCACCAGTGCCATTTTTTCATTATTTCTCCATGATTTTTACCCTACATTATGGTTTGGGGCTCCGTACTTAAAAATTTTGCTCTATAGGTATTGTTTTTATATTTTTCCTTAAATCCCTGAATAGTTTACTTTCTTTTAAAGTAAACATTTTAATAATAGCATTGAAATTACTCCTTCTGCGGAGTAAACATTAGCACCAGTGCCATTTTTTCATTATTTCTCCATGATTTTTACCCTACATTATGGTTTGGGGCTCCGTACTTAAAAATTTTGCTCTATAGGTATTGTTTTTATATTTTTCCTTAAATCCCTGAATAGTTTACTTTCTTTTAAAGTAAACATTTTAATAATAGCATTGAAATTACTCCTTCTGCGGAGTAAACATTAGCACCAGTGCCATTTTTTCATTATTTCTCCATGATTTTTACCCTACATTATGGTTTGGGGCTCCGTACTTAAAAATTTTGCTCTATAGGTATTGTTTTTATATTTTTCCTTAAATCCCTGAATAGTTTACTTTCTTTTAAAGTAAACATTTTAATAATAGCATTGAAATTACTCCTTCTGCGGAGTAAACATTAGCACCAGTGCCATTTTTTCATTATTTCTCCATGATTTTTACCCTACATTATGGTTTGGGGCTCCGTACTTAAAAATTTTGCTCTATAGGTATTGTTTTTATATTTTTCCTTAAATCCCTGAATAGTTTACTTTCTTTTAAAGTAAACATTTTAATAATAGCATTGAAATTACTCCTTCTGCGGAGTAAACATTAGCACCAGTGCCATTTTTTCATTATTTCTCCATGATTTTTACCCTACATTATGGTTTGGGGCTCCGTACTTAAAAATTTTGCTCTATAGGTATTGTTTTTATATTTTTCCTTAAATCCCTGAATAGTTTACTTTCTTTTAAAGTAAACATTTTAATAATAGCATTGAAATTACTCCTTCTGCGGAGTAAACATTAGCACCAGTGCCATTTTTTCATTATTTCTCCATGATTTTTACCCTACATTATGGTTTGGGGCTCCGTACTTAAAAATTTTGCTCTATAGGTATTGTTTTTATATTTTTCCTTAAATCCCTGAATAGTTTACTTTCTTTTAAAGTAAACATTTTAATAATAGCATTGAAATTACTCCTTCTGCGGAGTAAACATTAGCACCAGTGCCATTTTTTCATTATTTCTCCATGATTTTTACCCTACATTATGGTTTGGGGCTCCGTACTTAAAAATTTTGCTCTATAGGTATTGTTTTTATATTTTTCCTTAAATCCCTGAATAGTTTACTTTCTTTTAAAGTAAACATTTTAATAATAGCATTGAAATTACTCCTTCTGCGGAGTAAACATTAGCACCAGTGCCATTTTTTCATTATTTCTCCATGATTTTTACCCTACATTATGGTTTGGGGCTCCGTACTTAAAAATTTTGCTCTATAGGTATTGTTTTTATATTTTTCCTTAAATCCCTGAATAGTTTACTTTCTTTTAAAGTAAACATTTTAATAATAGCATTGAAATTACTCCTTCTGCGGAGTAAACATTAGCACCAGTGCCATTTTTTCATTATTTCTCCATGATTTTTACCCTACATTATGGTTTGGGGCTCCGTACTTAAAAATTTTGCTCTATAGGTATTGTTTTTATATTTTTCCTTAAATCCCTGAATAGTTTACTTTCTTTTAAAGTAAACATTTTAATAATAGCATTGAAATTACTCCTTCTGCGGAGTAAACATTAGCACCAGTGCCATTTTTTCATTATTTCTCCATGATTTTTACCCTACATTATGGTTTGGGGCTCCGTACTTAAAAATTTTGCTCTATAGGTATTGTTTTTATATTTTTCCTTAAATCCCTGAATAGTTTACTTTCTTTTAAAGTAAACATTTTAATAATAGCATTGAAATTACTCCTTCTGCGGAGTAAACATTAGCACCAGTGCCATTTTTTCATTATTTCTCCATGATTTTTACCCTACATTATGGTTTGGGGCTCCGTACTTAAAAATTTTGCTCTATAGGTATTGTTTTTATATTTTTCCTTAAATCCCTGAATAGTTTACTTTCTTTTAAAGTAAACATTTTAATAATAGCATTGAAATTACTCCTTCTGCGGAGTAAACATTAGCACCAGTGCCATTTTTTCATTATTTCTCCATGATTTTTACCCTACATTATGGTTTGGGGCTCCGTACTTAAAAATTTTGCTCTATAGGTATTGTTTTTATATTTTTCCTTAAATCCCTGAATAGTTTACTTTCTTTTAAAGTAAACATTTTAATAATAGCATTGAAATTACTCCTTCTGCGGAGTAAACATTAGCACCAGTGCCAATTTTTTTCATTATTTCTCCATGATTTTTACCCTACATTATGGTTTGGGGCTCCGTACTTAAAAATTTTGCTCTATAGGTATTGTTTTTATATTTTTCCTTAAATCCCTGAATAGTTTACTTTCTTTTAAAGTAAACATTTAATAATAGCATTGAAATTACTCCTTCTGCGGAGTAAACATTAGCACCAGTGCCATTTTTTCATTATTTCTCCATGATTTTTACCCTACATTATGGTTTGGGGCTCCGTACTTAAAAATTTTGCTCTATAGGTATTGTTTTTATATTTTTCCTTAAATCCCTGAATAGTTTACTTTCTTTTAAAGTAAACATTTTAATAATAGCATTGAAATTACTCCTTCTGCGGAGTAAACATTAGCACCAGTGCCATTTTTTCATTATTTCTCCATGATTTTTACCCTACATTATGGTTTGGGGCTCCGTACTTAAAAATTTTGCTCTATAGGTATTGTTTTATATTTTTCCTTAAATCCCTGAATAGTTTACTTTCTTTTAAAGTAAACATTTTAATAATAGCATTGAAATTACTCCTTCTGCGGAGTAAACATTAGCACCAGTGCCATTTTTTCATTATTTCTCCATGATTTTTACCCTACATTATGGTTTGGGGCTCCGTACTTAAAAATTTTGCTCTATAGGTATTGTTTTTATATTTTTCCTTAAATCCCTGAATAGTTTACTTTCTTTTAAAGTAAACATTTTAATAATAGCATTGAAATTACTCCTTCTGCGGAGTAAACATTAGCACCAGTGCCATTTTTTCATTATTTCTCCATGATTTTTACCCTACATTATGGTTTGGGGCTCCGTACTTAAAAATTTTGCTCTATAGGTATTGTTTTTATATTTTTCCTTAAATCCCTGAATAGTTTACTTTCTTTTAAAGTAAACATTTTAATAATAGCATTGAAATTACTCCTTCTGCGGAGTAAACATTAGCACCAGTGCCATTTTTTCATTATTTCTCCATGATTTTTACCCTACATTATGGTTTGGGGCTCCGTACTTAAAAATTTTGCTCTATAGGTATTGTTTTTATATTTTTCCTTAAATCCCTGAATAGTTTACTTTCTTTTAAAGTAAACATTTTAATAATAGCATTGAAATTACTCCTTCTGCGGAGTAAACATTAGCACCAGTGCCATTTTTTCATTATTTCTCCATGATTTTTACCCTACATTATGGTTTGGGGCTCCGTACTTAAAAATTTTGCTCTATAGGTATTGTTTTTATATTTTTCCTTAAATCCCTGAATAGTTTACTTTCTTTTAAAGTAAACATTTTAATAATAGCATTGAAATTACTCCTTCTGCGGAGTAAACATTAGCACCAGTGCCATTTTTTCATTATTTCTCCATGATTTTTACCCTACATTATGGTTTGGGGCTCCGTACTTAAAAATTTTGCTCTATAGGTATTGTTTTTATATTTTTCCTTAAATCCCTGAATAGTTTACTTTCTTTTAAAGTAAACATTTTAATAATAGCATTGAAATTACTCCTTCTGCGGAGTAAACATTAGCACCAGTGCCATTTTTTCATTATTTCTCCATGATTTTTACCCTACATTATGGTTTGGGGCTCCGTACTTAAAAATTTTGCTCTATAGGTATTGTTTTTATATTTTTCCTTAAATCCCTGAATAGTTTACTTTCTTTTAAAGTAAACATTTTAATAATAGCATTGAAATTACTCCTTCTGCGGAGTAAACATTAGCACCAGTGCCATTTTTTCATTATTTCTCCATGATTTTTACCCTACATTATGGTTTGGGGCTCCGTACTTAAAAATTTTGCTCTATAGGTATTGTTTTTATATTTTTCCTTAAATCCCTGAATAGTTTACTTTCTTTTAAAGTAAACATTTTAATAATAGCATTGAAATTACTCCTTCTGCGGAGTAAACATTAGCACCAGTGCCATTTTTTCATTATTTCTCCATGATTTTTACCCTACATTATGGTTTGGGGCTCCGTACTTAAAAATTTTGCTCTATAGGTATTGTTTTTATATTTTTCCTTAAATCCCTGAATAGTTTACTTTCTTTTAAAGTAAACATTTTAATAATAGCATTGAAATTACTCCTTCTGCGGAGTAAACATTAGCACCAGTGCCATTTTTTCATTATTTCTCCATGATTTTTACCCTACATTATGGTTTGGGGCTCCGTACTTAAAAATTTTGCTCTATAGGTATTGTTTTTATATTTTTCCTTAAATCCCTGAATAGTTTACTTTCTTTTAAAGTAAACATTTTAATAATAGCATTGAAATTACTCCTTCTGCGGAGTAAACATTAGCACCAGTGCCATTTTTTCATTATTTCTCCATGATTTTTACCCTACATTATGGTTTGGGGCTCCGTACTTAAAAATTTTGCTCTATAGGTATTGTTTTTATATTTTTCCTTAAATCCCTGAATAGTTTACTTTCTTTTAAAGTAAACATTTTAATAATAGCATTGAAATTACTCCTTCTGCGGAGTAAACATTAGCACCAGTGCCATTTTTTCATTATTTCTCCATGATTTTTACCCTACATTATGGTTTGGGGCTCCGTACTTAAAAATTTTGCTCTATAGGTATTGTTTTTATATTTTTCCTTAAATCCCTGAATAGTTTACTTTCTTTTAAAGTAAACATTTTAATAATAGCATTGAAATTACTCCTTCTGCGGAGTAAACATTAGCACCAGTGCCATTTTTTCATTATTTCTCCATGATTTTTACCCTACATTATGGTTTGGGGCTCCGTACTTAAAAATTTTGCTCTATAGGTATTGTTTTTATATTTTTCCTTAAATCCCTGAATAGTTTACTTTCTTTTAAAGTAAACATTTTAATAATAGCATTGAAATTACTCCTTCTGCGGAGTAAACATTAGCACCAGTGCCATTTTTTCATTATTTCTCCATGATTTTTACCCTACATTATGGTTTGGGGCTCCGTACTTAAAAATTTTGCTCTATAGGTATTGTTTTTATATTTTTCCTTAAATCCCTGAATAGTTTACTTTCTTTTAAAGTAAACATTTTAATAATAGCATTGAAATTACTCCTTCTGCGGAGTAAACATTAGCACCAGTGCCATTTTTTCATTATTTCTCCATGATTTTTACCCTACATTATGGTTTGGGGCTCCGTACTTAAAAATTTTGCTCTATAGGTATTGTTTTTATATTTTTTCTTAAATCCCTGAATAGTTTACTTTCTTTTAAAGTAAACATTTTAATAATAGCATTGAAATTACTCCTTCTGCGGAGTAAACATTAGCACCAGTGCCATTTTTTCATTATTTCTCCATGATTTTTACCCTACATTATGGTTTGGGGCTCCGTACTTAAAAATTTTGCTCTATAGGTATTGTTTTTATATTTTTCCTTAAATCCCTGAATAGTTTACTTTCTTTTAAAGTAAACATTTTAATAATAGCATTGAAATTACTCCTTCTGCGGAGTAAACATTAGCACCAGTGCCATTTTTTCATTATTTCTCCATGATTTTTACCCTACATTATGGTTTGGGGCTCCGTACTTAAAAATTTTGCTCTATAGGTATTGTTTTTATATTTTTCTTAAATCCCTGAATAGTTTACTTTCTTTTAAAGTAAACATTTTAATAATAGCATTGAAATTACTCCTTCTGCGGAGTAAACATTAGCACCAGTGCCATTTTTTCATTATTTCTCCATGATTTTTACCCTACATTATGGTTTGGGGCTCCGTACTTAAAAATTTTGCTCTATAGGTATTGTTTTTATATTTTTCCTTAAATCCCTGAATAGTTTACTTTCTTTTAAAGTAAACATTTTAATAATAGCATTGAAATTACTCCTTCTGCGGAGTAAACATTAGCACCAGTGCCATTTTTTCATTATTTCTCCATGATTTTTACCCTACATTATGGTTTGGGGCTCCGTACTTAAAATTTTGCTCTATAGGTATTGTTTTTATATTTTTCCTTAAATCCCTGAATAGTTTACTTTCTTTTAAAGTAAACATTTTAATAATAGCATTGAAATTACTCCTTCTGCGGAGTAAACATTAGCACCAGTGCCATTTTTTCATTATTTCTCCATGATTTTTACCCTACATTATGGTTTGGGGCTCCGTACTTAAAAATTTTGCTCTATAGGTATTGTTTTTATATTTTTCTTAAATCCCTGAATAGTTTACTTTCTTTTAAAGTAAACATTTTAATAATAGCATTGAAATTACTCCTTCTGCGGAGTAAACATTAGCACCAGTGCCATTTTTTTCATTATTTCTCCATGATTTTTACCCTACATTATGGTTTGGGGCTCCGTACTTAAAAATTTTGCTCTATAGGTATTGTTTTTATATTTTTCCTTAAATCCCTGAATAGTTTACTTTCTTTTAAAGTAAACATTTTAATAATAGCATTGAAATTACTCCTTCTGCGGAGTAAACATTAGCACCAGTGCCATTTTTTCATTATTTCTCCATGATTTTTACCCTACATTATGGTTTGGGGCTCCGTACTTAAAAATTTTGCTCTATAGGTATTGTTTTTATATTTTTCCTTAAATCCCTGAATAGTTTACTTTCTTTTAAAGTAAACATTTTAATAATAGCATTGAAATTACTCCTTCTGCGGAGTAAACATTAGCACCAGTGCCATTTTTTCATTATTTCTCCATGATTTTTACCCTACATTATGGTTTGGGGCTCCGTACTTAAAAATTTTGCTCTATAGGTATTGTTTTTATATTTTTTCCTTAAATCCCTGAATAGTTTACTTTCTTTTAAAGTAAACATTTTAATAATAGCATTGAAATTACTCCTTCTGCGGAGTAAACATTAGCACCAGTGCCATTTTTTCATTATTTCTCCATGATTTTTACCCTACATTATGGTTTGGGGCTCCGTACTTAAAAATTTTGCTCTATAGGTATTGTTTTTATATTTTTCCTTAAATCCCTGAATAGTTTACTTTCTTTTAAAGTAAACATTTTAATAATAGCATTGAAATTACTCCTTCTGCGGAGTAAACATTAGCACCAGTGCCATTTTTTCATTATTTCTCCATGATTTTTACCCTACATTATGGTTTGGGGCTCCGTACTTAAAAATTTTGCTCTATAGGTATTGTTTTTATATTTTTCCTTAAATCCCTGAATAGTTTACTTTCTTTTAAAGTAAACATTTTAATAATAGCATTGAAATTACTCCTTCTGCGGAGTAAACATTAGCACCAGTGCCATTTTTTCATTATTTCTCCATGATTTTTACCCTACATTATGGTTTGGGGCTCCGTACTTAAAAATTTTGCTCTATAGGTATTGTTTTTATATTTTTCCTTAAATCCCTGAATAGTTTACTTTCTTTTAAAGTAAACATTTTAATAATAGCATTGAAATTACTCCTTCTGCGGAGTAAACATTAGCACCAGTGCCATTTTTTCATTATTTCTCCATGATTTTTACCCTACATTATGGTTTGGGGCTCCGTACTTAAAAATTTTGCTCTATAGGTATTGTTTTTATATTTTTCCTTAAATCCCTGAATAGTTTACTTTCTTTTAAAGTAAACATTTTAATAATAGCATTGAAATTACTCCTTCTGCGGAGTAAACATTAGCACCAGTGCCATTTTTTCATTATTTCTCCATGATTTTTACCCTACATTATGGTTTGGGGCTCCGTACTTAAAAATTTTGCTCTATAGGTATTGTTTTTATATTTTTCCTTAAATCCCTGAATAGTTTACTTTCTTTTAAAGTAAACATTTTAATAATAGCATTGAAATTACTCCTTCTGCGGAGTAAACATTAGCACCAGTGCCATTTTTTCATTATTTCTCCATGATTTTTACCCTACATTATGGTTTGGGGCTCCGTACTTAAAAATTTTGCTCTATAGGTATTGTTTTTATATTTTTCCTTAAATCCCTGAATAGTTTACTTTCTTTTAAAGTAAACATTTTAATAATAGCATTGAAATTACTCCTTCTGCGGAGTAAACATTAGCACCAGTGCCATTTTTTCATTATTTCTCCATGATTTTTACCCTACATTATGGTTTGGGGCTCCGTACTTAAAAATTTTGCTCTATAGGTATTGTTTTTATATTTTTCCTTAAATCCCTGAATAGTTTACTTTCTTTTAAAGTAAACATTTTAATAATAGCATTGAAATTACTCCTTCTGCGGAGTAAACATTAGCACCAGTGCCATTTTTTCATTATTTCTCCATGATTTTTACCCTACATTATGGTTTGGGGCTCCGTACTTAAAAATTTTGCTCTATAGGTATTGTTTTTATATTTTTCCTTAAATCCCTGAATAGTTTACTTTCTTTTAAAGTAAACATTTTAATAATAGCATTGAAATTACTCCTTCTGCGGAGTAAACATTAGCACCAGTGCCATTTTTTCATTATTTCTCCATGATTTTTACCCTACATTATGGTTTGGGGCTCCGTACTTAAAAATTTTGCTCTATAGGTATTGTTTTTATATTTTTCCTTAAATCCCTGAATAGTTTACTTTCTTTTAAAGTAAACATTTTAATAATAGCATTGAAATTACTCCTTCTGCGGAGTAAACATTAGCACCAGTGCCATTTTTTCATTATTTCTCCATGATTTTTACCCTACATTATGGTTTGGGGCTCCGTACTTAAAAATTTTGCTCTATAGGTATTGTTTTTATATTTTTCCTTAAATCCCTGAATAGTTTACTTTCTTTTAAAGTAAACATTTTAATAATAGCATTGAAATTACTCCTTCTGCGGAGTAAACATTAGCACCAGTGCCATTTTTTCATTATTTCTCCATGATTTTTACCCTACATTATGGTTTGGGGCTCCGTACTTAAAAATTTTGCTCTATAGGTATTGTTTTTATATTTTTCCTTAAATCCCTGAATAGTTTACTTTCTTTTAAAGTAAACATTTTAATAATAGCATTGAAATTACTCCTTCTGCGGAGTAAACATTAGCACCAGTGCCATTTTTTCATTATTTCTCCATGATTTTTACCCTACATTATGGTTTGGGGCTCCGTACTTAAAAATTTTGCTCTATAGGTATTGTTTTTATATTTTTCCTTAAATCCCTGAATAGTTTACTTTCTTTTAAAGTAAACATTTTAATAATAGCATTGAAATTACTCCTTCTGCGGAGTAAACATTAGCACCAGTGCCATTTTTTCATTATTTCTCCATGATTTTTACCCTACATTATGGTTTGGGGCTCCGTACTTAAAAATTTTGCTCTATAGGTATTGTTTTTATATTTTTCCTTAAATCCCTGAATAGTTTACTTTCTTTTAAAGTAAACATTTTAATAATAGCATTGAAATTACTCCTTCTGCGGAGTAAACATTAGCACCAGTGCCATTTTTTCATTATTTCTCCATGATTTTTACCCTACATTATGGTTTGGGGCTCCGTACTTAAAAATTTTGCTCTATAGGTATTGTTTTTATATTTTTCCTTAAATCCCTGAATAGTTTACTTTCTTTTAAAGTAAACATTTTAATAATAGCATTGAAATTACTCCTTCTGCGGAGTAAACATTAGCACCAGTGCCATTTTTTCATTATTTCTCCATGATTTTTACCCTACATTATGGTTTGGGGCTCCGTACTTAAAAATTTTGCTCTATAGGTATTGTTTTTATATTTTTCCTTAAATCCCTGAATAGTTTACTTTCTTTTAAAGTAAACATTTTAATAATAGCATTGAAATTACTCCTTCTGCGGAGTAAACATTAGCACCAGTGCCATTTTTTCATTATTTCTCCATGATTTTTACCCTACATTATGGTTTGGGGCTCCGTACTTAAAAATTTTGCTCTATAGGTATTGTTTTTATATTTTTCCTTAAATCCCTGAATAGTTTACTTTCTTTTAAAGTAAACATTTTAATAATAGCATTGAAATTACTCCTTCTGCGGAGTAAACATTAGCACCAGTGCCATTTTTTCATTATTTCTCCATGATTTTTACCCTACATTATGGTTTGGGGCTCCGTACTTAAAAATTTTGCTCTATAGGTATTGTTTTTATATTTTTCCTTAAATCCCTGAATAGTTTACTTTCTTTTAAAGTAAACATTTTAATAATAGCATTGAAATTACTCCTTCTGCGGAGTAAACATTAGCACCAGTGCCATTTTTTCATTATTTCTCCATGATTTTTACCCTACATTATGGTTTGGGGCTCCGTACTTAAAAATTTTGCTCTATAGGTATTGTTTTTATATTTTTCCTTAAATCCCTGAATAGTTTACTTTCTTTTAAAGTAAACATTTTAATAATAGCATTGAAATTACTCCTTCTGCGGAGTAAACATTAGCACCAGTGCCATTTTTTCATTATTTCTCCATGATTTTTACCCTACATTATGGTTTGGGGCTCCGTACTTAAAAATTTTGCTCTATAGGTATTGTTTTTATATTTTTCCTTAAATCCCTGAATAGTTTACTTTCTTTTAAAGTAAACATCTTAATAATAGCATTGAAATTACTCCTTCTGCGGAGTAAACATTAGCACCAGTGCCATTTTTTCATTATTTCTCCATGATTTTTACCCTACATTATGGTTTGGGGCTCCGTACTTAAAAATTTTGCTCTATAGGTATTGTTTTTATATTTTTCCTTAAATCCCTGAATAGTTTACTTTCTTTTAAAGTAAACATTTTAATAATAGCATTGAAATTACTCCTTCTGCGGAGTAAACATTAGCACCAGTGCCATTTTTTCATTATTTCTCCATGATTTTTACCCTACATTATGGTTTGGGGCTCCGTACTTAAAAATTTTGCTCTATAGGTATTGTTTTTATATTTTTCCTTAAATCCCTGAATAGTTTACTTTCTTTTAAAGTAAACATTTTAATAATAGCATTGAAATTACTCCTTCTGCGGAGTAAACATTAGCACCAGTGCCATTTTTTCATTATTTCTCCATGATTTTTACCCTACATTATGGTTTGGGGCTCCGTACTTAAAAATTTTGCTCTATAGGTATTGTTTTTATATTTTTCCTTAAATCCCTGAATAGTTTACTTTCTTTTAAAGTAAACATTTTAATAATAGCATTGAAATTACTCCTTCTGCGGAGTAAACATTAGCACCAGTGCCATTTTTTCATTATTTCTCCATGATTTTTACCCTACATTATGGTTTGGGGCTCCGTACTTAAAAATTTTGCTCTATAGGTATTGTTTTTATATTTTTCCTTAAATCCCTGAATAGTTTACTTTCTTTTAAAGTAAACATTTTAATAATAGCATTGAAATTACTCCTTCTGCGGAGTAAACATTAGCACCAGTGCCATTTTTTCATTATTTCTCCATGATTTTTACCCTACATTATGGTTTGGGGCTCCGTACTTAAAAATTTTGCTCTATAGGTATTGTTTTTATATTTTGCCTTAAATCCCTGAATAGTTTACTTTCTTTTAAAGTAAACATTTTAATAATAGCATTGAAATTACTCCTTCTGCGGAGTAAACATTAGCACCAGTGCCATTTTTTCATTATTTCTCCATGATTTTTACCCTACATTATGGTTTGGGGCTCCGTACTTAAAAATTTTGCTCTATAGGTATTGTTTTTATATTTTTCCTTAAATCCCTGAATAGTTTACTTTCTTTTAAAGTAAACATTTTAATAATAGCATTGAAATTACTCCTTCTGCGGAGTAAACACTAGCACCAGTGCCATTTTTTCATTATTTCTCCATGATTTTTACCCTACATTATGGTTTGGGGCTCCGTACTTAAAAATTTTGCTCTATAGGTATTGTTTTTATATTTTTCCTTAAATCCCTGAATAGTTTACTTTCTTTTAAAGTAAACATTTTAATAATAGCATTGAAATTACTCCTTCTGCGGAGTAAACATTAGCACCAGTGCCATTTTTTCATTATTTCTCCATGATTTTTACCCTACATTATGGTTTGGGGCTCCGTACTTAAAAATTTTGCTCTATAGGTATTGTTTTTATATTTTTCCTTAAATCCCTGAATAGTTTACTTTCTTTTAAAGTAAACATTTTAATAATAGCATTGAAATTACTCCTTCTGCGGAGTAAACATTAGCACCAGTGCCATTTTTTCATTATTTCTCCATGATTTTTACCCTACATTATGGTTTGGGGCTCCGTACTTAAAAATTTTGCTCTATAGGTATTGTTTTTATATTTTTCCTTAAATCCCTGAATAGTTTTTTTTCTTTTAAAGTAAACATTTTAATAATAGCATTCAAATTACTCCTTCTGCGGAGTAAACATTAGCACCAGTGCCATTTTTTCATTATTTCTCCATGATTTTTACCCTACATTATGGTTTGGGGCTCCGTACTTCAAAATTTTGCTCTATAGGTATTGTTTTTATATTTTTCCTTAAATCCCTGAATGGTTTACTTTCTTTTAAAGTAAACATTTTAATAATAGCATTGAAATTACTCCTTCTGCGGAGTAAACATTAGCACCAGTGCCATTTTTTCATTATTTCTCCATGATTTTTACCCTACATTATGGTTTGGGGCTCCGTACTTAAAAATTTTGCTCTATAGGTATTGTTTTTATATTTTTCCTTAAATCCCTGAATAGTTTACTTTCTTTTAAAGTAAACATTTTAATAATAGCATTGAAATTACTCCTTCTGCGGAGTAAACATTAGCACCAGTGCCATTTTTTCATTATTTCTCCATGATTTTTACCCTACATTATGGTTTGGGGCTCCGTACTTAAAAATTTTGCTCTATAGGTATTGTTTTTATATTTTTCCTTAAATCCCTGAATAGTTTACTTTCTTTTAAAGTAAACATTTTAATAATAGCATTGAAATTACTCCTTCTGCGGAGTAAACATTAGCACCAGTGCCATTTTTTCATTATTTCTCCATGATTTTTACCCTACATTATGGTTTGGGGCTCCGTACTTAAAAATTTTGCTCTATAGGTATTGTTTTTATATTTTTCCTTAAATCCCTGAATAGTTTACTTTCTTTTAAAGTAAACATTTTAATAATAGCATTGAAATTACTCCTTCTGCGGAGTAAACATTAGCACCAGTGCCATTTTTTCATTATTTCTCCATGATTTTTACCCTACATTATGGTTTGGGGCTCCGTACTTAAAAATTTTGCTCTATAGGTATTGTTTTTATATTTTTCCTTAAATCCCTGAATAGTTTACTTTCTTTTAAAGTAAACATTTTAATAATAGCATTGAAAGTACTCCTTCTGCGGAGTAAACATTAGCACCAGTGCCATTTTTTCATTATTTCTCCATGATTTTTACCCTACATTATGGTTTGGGGCTCCGTACTTAAAAATTTTGCTCTATAGGTATTGTTTTTATATTTTTCCTTAAATCCCTGAATAGTTTACTTTCTTTTAAAGTAAACATTTTAATAATAGCATTGAAATTACTCCTTCTGCGGAGTAAACATTAGCACCAGTGCCATTTTTTCATTATTTCTCCATGATTTTTACCCTACATTATGGTTTGGGGCTCCGTACTTAAAAATTTTGCTCTATAGGTATTGTTTTTATATTTTTCCTTAAATCCCTGAATAGTTTACTTTCTTTTAAAGTAAACATTTTAATAATAGCATTGAAATTACTCCTTCTGCGGAGTAAACATTAGCACCAGTGCCATTTTTTCATTATTTCTCCATGATTTTTACCCTACATTATGGTTTGGGGCTCCGTACTTAAAAATTTTGCTCTATAGGTATTGTTTTTATATTTTTCCTTAAATCCCTGAATAGTTTACTTTCTTTTAAAGTAAACATTTTAATAATAGCATTGAAATTACTCCTTCTGCGGAGTAAACATTAGCACCAGTGCCATTTTTTCATTATTTCTCCATGATTTTTACCCTACATTATGGTTTGGGGCTCCGTACTTAAAAATTTTGCTCTATAGGTATTGTTTTTATATTTTTCCTTAAATCCCTGAATAGTTTACTTTCTTTTAAAGTAAACATTTTAATAATAGCATTGAAATTACTCCTTCTGCGGAGTAAACATTAGCACCAGTGCCATTTTTTCATTATTTCTCCATGATTTTTACCCTACATTATGGTTTGGGGCTCCGTACTTAAAAATTTTGCTCTATAGGTATTGTTTTTATATTTTTCCTTAAATCCCTGAATAGTTTACTTTCTTTTAAAGTAAACATTTTAATAATAGCATTGAAATTACTCCTTCTGCGGAGTAAACATTAGCACCAGTGCCATTTTTTCATTATTTCTCCATGATTTTTACCCTACATTATGGTTTGGGGCTCCGTACTTAAAAATTTTGCTCTATAGGTATTGTTTTTATATTTTTCCTTAAATCCCTGAATAGTTTACTTTCTTTTAAAGTAAACATCTTAATAATAGCATTGAAATTACTCCTTCTGCGGAGTAAACATTAGCACCAGTGCCATTTTTTCATTATTTCTCCATGATTTTTACCCTACATTATGGTTTGGGGCTCCGTACTTAAAAATTTTGCTCTATAGGTATTGTTTTTATATTTTTCCTTAAATCCCTGAATAGTTTACTTTCTTTTAAAGTAAACATTTTAATAATAGCATTGAAATTACTCCTTCTGCGGAGTAAACATTAGCACCAGTGCCATTTTTTCATTATTTCTCCATGATTTTTACCCTACATTATGGTTTGGGGCTCCGTACTTAAAAATTTTGCTCTATAGGTATTGTTTTTATATTTTTCCTTAAATCCCTGAATAGTTTACTTTCTTTTAAAGTAAACATTTTAATAATAGCATTGAAATTACTCCTTCTGCGGAGTAAACATTAGCACCAGTGCCATTTTTTCATTATTTCTCCATGATTTTTACCCTACATTATGGTTTGGGGCTCCGTACTTAAAAATTTTGCTCTATAGGTATTGTTTTTATATTTTTCCTTAAATCCCTGAATAGTTTACTTTCTTTTAAAGTAAACATTTTAATAATAGCATTGAAATTACTCCTTCTGCGGAGTAAACATTAGCACCAGTGCCATTTTTTCATTATTTCTCCATGATTTTTACCCTACATTATGGTTTGGGGCTCCGTACTTAAAAATTTTGCTCTATAGGTATTGTTTTTATATTTTTCCTTAAATCCCTGAATAGTTTACTTTCTTTTAAAGTAAACATTTTAATAATAGCATTGAAATTACTCCTTCTGCGGAGTAAACATTAGCACCAGTGCCATTTTTTCATTATTTCTCCATGATTTTTACCCTACATTATGGTTTGGGGCTCCGTACTTAAAAATTTTGCTCTATAGGTATTGTTTTTATATTTTTCCTTAAATCCCTGAATAGTTTACTTTCTTTTAAAGTAAACATTTTAATAATAGCATTGAAATTACTCCTTCTGCGGAGTAAACATTAGCACCAGTGCCATTTTTTCATTATTTCTCCATGATTTTTACCCTACATTATGGTTTGGGGCTCCGTACTTAAAAATTTTGCTCTATAGGTATTGTTTTTATATTTTTCCTTAAATCCCTGAATAGTTTACTTTCTTTTAAAGTAAACATTTTAATAATAGCATTGAAATTACTCCTTCTGCGGAGTAAACATTAGCACCAGTGCCATTTTTTCATTATTTCTCCATGATTTTTACCCTACATTATGGTTTGGGGCTCCGTACTTAAAAATTTTGCTCTATAGGTATTGTTTTTATATTTTTCCTTAAATCCCTGAATAGTTTACTTTCTTTTAAAGTAAACATTTTAATAATAGCATTGAAATTACTCCTTCTGCGGAGTAAACATTAGCACCAGTGCCATTTTTTCATTATTTCTCCATGATTTTTACCCTACATTATGGTTTGGGGCTCCGTACTTAAAAATTTTGCTCTATAGGTATTGTTTTTATATTTTTCCTTAAATCCCTGAATAGTTTACTTTCTTTTAAAGTAAACATTTTAATAATAGCATTGAAATTACTCCTTCTGCGGAGTAAACATTAGCACCAGTGCCATTTTTTCATTATTTCTCCATGATTTTTACCCTACATTATGGTTTGGGGCTCCGTACTTAAAAATTTTGCTCTATAGGTATTGTTTTTATATTTTTCCTTAAATCCCTGAATAGTTTACTTTCTTTTAAAGTAAACATTTTAATAATAGCATTGAAATTACTCCTTCTGCGGAGTAAACATTAGCACCAGTGCCATTTTTTCATTATTTCTCCATGATTTTTACCCTACATTATGGTTTGGGGCTCCGTACTTAAAAATTTTGCTCTATAGGTATTGTTTTTATATTTTTCCTTAAATCCCTGAATAGTTTACTTTCTTTTAAAGTAAACATTTTAATAATAGCATTGAAATTACTCCTTCTGCGGAGTAAACATTAGCACCAGTGCCATTTTTTCATTATTTCTCCATGATTTTTACCCTACATTATGGTTTGGGGCTCCGTACTTAAAAATTTTGCTCTATAGGTATTGTTTTTATATTTTTCCTTAAATCCCTGAATAGTTTACTTTCTTTTAAAGTAAACATTTTAATAATAGCATTGAAATTACTCCTTCTGCGGAGTAAACATTAGCACCAGTGCCATTTTTTCATTATTTCTCCATGATTTTTACCCTACATTATGGTTTGGGGCTCCGTACTTAAAAATTTTGCTCTATAGGTATTGTTTTTATATTTTTCCTTAAATCCCTGAATAGTTTACTTTCTTTTAAAGTAAACATTTTAATAATAGCATTGAAATTACTCCTTCTGCGGAGTAAACATTAGCACCAGTGCCATTTTTTCATTATTTCTCCATGATTTTTACCCTACATTATGGTTTGGGGCTCCGTACTTAAAAATTTTGCTCTATAGGTATTGTTTTTATATTTTTCCTTAAATCCCTGAATAGTTTACTTTCTTTTAAAGTAAACATTTTAATAATAGCATTGAAATTACTCCTTCTGCGGAGTAAACATTAGCACCAGTGCCATTTTTTCATTATTTCTCCATGATTTTTACCCTACATTATGGTTTGGGGCTCCGTACTTAAAAATTTTGCTCTATAGGTATTGTTTTTATATTTTTCCTTAAATCCCTGAATAGTTTACTTTCTTTTAAAGTAAACATTTTAATAATAGCATTGAAATTACTCCTTCTGCGGAGTAAACATTAGCACCAGTGCCATTTTTTCATTATTTCTCCATGATTTTTACCCTACATTATGGTTTGGGGCTCCGTACTTAAAAATTTTGCTCTATAGGTATTGTTTTTATATTTTTCCTTAAATCCCTGAATAGTTTACTTTCTTTTAAAGTAAACATTTTAATAATAGCATTGAAATTACTCCTTCTGCGGAGTAAACATTAGCACCAGTGCCATTTTTTCATTATTTCTCCATGATTTTTACCCTACATTATGGTTTGGGGCTCCGTACTTAAAAATTTTGCTCTATAGGTATTGTTTTTATATTTTTCCTTAAATCCCTGAATAGTTTACTTTCTTTTAAAGTAAACATTTTAATAATAGCATTGAAATTACTCCTTCTG